>JALAZF010000001.1:2500000-5000000 GCA_022829125.1 Lathyrus tuberosus | reverse complement strand
TTTGCCAGCCCAGTTTTTGACAAAGAAGGCCCTGTATTTTGCCAGTATAGGGAACGTGACTGCTTTTGAAAGCATCTTTGTCTTGCTCACCTACGGGTTATTTTTGTTTCCCAACATCAATAACTTTGTAGATATCAACGCCATTAAGGTTTTTCTCATTGGAAACCCTGTGCCAACTTTGCTCGCAGATGCGTATCATTCTGTACACTTGGGAAATTTGTACAGCAGAGGGGAGATCACATGCTGTGTACCTCTGCTTTATAAATGGTTTATCTCCCACTTGCCCAAGTCTGCTGCATTTTGGGATCATAAGAGTTCCTTACGTTGGTCGCAGAAGATCATGTCCCTCACCAACTCTGACATTGATTGGTGTAATAGGATCTATGATGGAATCAGAATCATCGATCGTTGTGGAAACTTCCCCAACATACCCCTTATAGAAACTAAGGGAGGAATCAATTACCATCCAGTTCTCGTTCGTCGTCAATTTGGATACCCGATGAGACACGTCCCACGCGGTGTTCATCTGGAAGGTCTTTTCTTCAAGGAAGGAGAAAATGACAGAGCACTAAAGACGGAAATAGTGCAAGCCTGGAAGCATATTCATAAGAAAGGACGAGAGTCTCTGGGAAAACCAGACTGTGTCTCGGTGGAGCCTTATCTGCACTGGGTACAAACTTGAGCTCTCAAGCTAAAAATGTCTTATCCGCGTCACGGAATTCTTCCGCCAAAGGAATCTGTCATGTACTTCATGACGGAAACAGAAAATCTTCAGGTTACTCTCAACAAAGTTCAAAAGTAGAGAAGGTCTTGGAAGAACAAGTACCGCACCCTCAGTGTGGAGTGCATCAAAATACAGCAACTACTGAAAGATAAGGACGCTCTGATTAAAATTTTGGAGCAACATGCTGTAGAGAATCAAGATGACCAAAGGAATTTGCTCGCTCCTTTCACTTGGCAAAGGAATGACAACCCGACAACAGCCCAAGAGCCCCGGTCAAAGAAAAGGAAAGTACCAGAGTCAGCACCCGATTTCTCTTCCGAGAGGACTCGGGACCCATTAGCTTAGGTTTCTATTTCTGCACCTTGTAATCTACTGTATTTCCATTTCTGTAATCCTTTGAATTCAATAAAAAGGGGTTTCCCCACTGTTTGATATTTGCAATCAAATTGTCGAAGTTTATTTTGAGTAAACCAAAAGAACAATTAATATAATCATTGCATTCATCATTCTCACATCACATATTGTTCTTACCTACGGATCTCACATTTGTGTCTCGGTTCTAGAGTCAAACTGTCTCATTCGTATAATACTCGGACCAATCGTCAGAAAAAGATGGATGATCTTGAGGAAGAAAACAGAGAGTTGAAAGAAGAGATCGACGCTCTGGGAGAGGATATGAGAAAGCTTCGTAACGACATGCAAGCCATGGCGGAAGCTCAACTTCAAAGAACTGTGATCTCAGGGATCACCTCAACGCCCATAGTGGAGAAGTATGATCCTAGGTATCAGATGCCGAAAGATCGTCCCTGGGGCATGCCTGTTAACTATATCCCGGAAGGATATGTTCCGCCGATCACTGAAGATCAGGGAATCTCAACAGAAGCCACTGGGCCTGAAGGTTACAAACTTCGGGAAAGAGAAGATGCCAGGGGCATACTGAAGACTTCTGAAGGTTACAAACTTTGGGAAACTCCAAGATTCGTTATCTTAGTCATGGTACCACCCCCTGTTATGCACACTGTCCCGGAAGGACAGATTCCACCAATACCTTCTGGTAAGAAGGAAACTTTGTTTGACAGAATGGATGAATTCCAGGAACAGTTCCTGGAAATGCAGAAGGAGCTGCAAGCCATTCGCGATCAGGATTTATTTGGAAAGGGCACCGCAGACCTCTGCTTGGTCCCCAATGTTAAAGTCCCGCACAAGTTTCAAGTGCCCGACTTTGAAAAGTACAAGGGTAACTCTTGCCCTCAAAGCCATCTGGTGATGTACGCTCGGCGGATGTCAGCTCAGACGGAGAATCAGGATCTACTGATTCACTACTTCCAGGATAGTTTAACCGCTGTCGTGCTCAAATGGTACATGGGTTTAAACCGTGCCACGATCAGCACTTTCAGAGATCTTGGCACTTCCTTCATCCAACAATACAAATACAATTTGGACATGGCACCCGACAGAGATCAACTCAGATCGATGTCGGAAATGGACAAGGAAACCTTTAAGGAGTATGCTCAAAGGTGGCGTGAAATTGCCGCTCAAATTTGTCCGCCTCTTGAGAAAAAATAGATGACAAAGATCTTCTTAAAGACCTTAAGCTCATTTTACTATGACCGAATGGTTGCCAGTGCGCCCAGTGACTTCACCGAAATGGTTGGCATGGGCGTACGTCTTGAGGAAGCCGTCCGAGAAGGACGTTTGGTAAAAGACATTGGATCGACGAGCGGTACTAAAAAATACGGTAGTGCTCTCCCTAAGAAAAAAGAGCAAGATATTGGGAATATCTCTCTCAAAAAGCAAAGGCGACGGTATCAACCAGTAGCAGCTGTAACTCCTGCTATCAGCCCTGCGCCTATTCCTACTTATCAACCTCAGGTTGCGCAAAGCTAACCTGATCAACAAAGGACACAACAGCCTCCTCAGCAGGCTCGTCCCGAATATAATAACAACCGTACAACACGGCCACCAGGATTTGATCCTATACCTGTATCGTACGCAGAACTATTTCCGTTACTACTGGCTAAGGGGCACATCCAGACTAAGTCTCCTCTTACAGTACCCGAAAATCTGCCTTTTTGGTTCAAAGCGGATCAAACTTGCCCTTATCATCAAGGAGGATCAGGGCATAACATTGAGAATTGTCTCAATTTCAAATCCGACGTGCAAAAACTTGTTAGGAGCGGGGTCTTATCCTTCAAGGATACAAATCCTAACGTTCTTACGAACCCGCTGCCTCAACACGAGAAGGCTGCAGTCAATTTGATAGAAGGAGAGACTAACAACGTCTATCAAATTCACGATGTACTCTTGTTGAAAACCAATATGGTCAAGATGCATTGTAGACAAAGTGGATATGGCCATGTGCCACCTCATAACTATCACCAGTGTGATATCTGCTCTAAAGACAACTAGGGATGTTCTATGGTGCAAGCAGCCCTATAGGAACAAATGGATCTCGGATGGATCCAAGAGCATCGAGTTCGTGGAGTTAACATGGTCTACACGAATTCTAACGTCATTCAAAGCCACGACATCCGTGCAATGAATGTCAACTTGGTGGCAATGCACTCAAGGGAAAGCCAGTATCATAATCTGCCGCGGCACGATTACAGTTCTTGTCTAACTTGCTCGATAAATAAACAGGGATGCTCTATCATACAAGAAGCCCTCCAGCGTCAGATGGATCTTGGATGGATCCAGGACTACCATGATAGGAATCCCTATCAGATCAACATTGTTCAGATCTTTGATATTCGCGTGATGAATACCAACTAAGTAGAGTTACATGCTGAGCAGGTCCGACTCGGATTCCTGATATCACATGACTATCAAAGCAGTAAAGCGGGTTGCAAAAACGATCGAGGTTGTACCCTTGTCCAGGAGGCACTTCAGCACTTTTTAAATCATTGGTGGATGCCAATCTATATGGACGAAGATACTCAGCAAATTAGTATCAGTAACAGGAATCCTACTCGGCGTCAGAGTCAAGATGTCCGATCAGTGGAAGCTAACCTAGTGAGGTTACATTGTATTCAAAGTGGGCGTGGCCAGGTGCCACCACACAATTATGACCGTTGTAGCATCTGTTCGGAAAGTAACCAAGGGTGTTACCTTGTGAGAGCAGCTCTTCAGGGTCAGGTGGATCGTGGAGAGATTCGTCCATACCCGGGTTTTGGACCCATCAACTGGATGCCGAACTACCTTGCCGATCAAGTTGAGGATGTTGTCACAATCTCTGGTCATCATAGGACCAGGGATGTTTTTTCCATCGTCCCTCTACTTGACGAATCTAAAGTTCCCAACCGGGAACGGATCGAGATTACTTACAATGGTCGGAAAAATCAGAAGGCTCCCGTAGTCATCTATCTGCCGGAACCACTACCGTATGAATCAGCTAAGGCAATCCCTTACAAATACGGTGCAACAACAATTGAAAATGGAAAGGAAATTCCATTACCCTCCATCGTGAATATTGCAGACATCAGTCGAGTAACACAGAGTGGTAGAATCTTCAACCTAGGGGTTGGAGAACCTAACAAAGAAAAGGAACTTCAGACGGAAGCTAATGATCTACCAGTCGGTCAATCCAGTAATCCTGACCTTTCAAAGAACAACGATGAGATGCTGAAGCTCATCCAGAAGAATGAATACAACATTATTGATCAGTTGTTGCAAACTCCTTCAAAGATCTGGGTATTATCACTGTTACTTAGTTCAGAAGCGCACAGGGAGGCTCTACAGAAAGTCTTGGAGCGAGCCTTTGTGGAACAGGATGTAACAATTAGACAGTTCGATAGCATTGTCTCTAACATCACTTCCTGCAACAATTTGGGATTTAGTGATGAGGAATTACCTGAAGAGGGTCGTCGTCATAACATGGCGCTCAATATCACAGTTAACTGCCAGGACGATGCATTGGCCACCGTACTGGTAGACACAGGGCCATCCCTGAATGTTATGCCGAAGTCCACTTTGATGCAATTATCATTCAAAGGCCCTCCGATGAGAATCAACGAGATTGTCGTCAAAGCATTTGATGGATCCAGAAAAGCGGTTATCGGCGAAGTTGATCTTCCCATAACTATCGGTCCTCACACTTTCCAAGTCACTTTCTAGGTCATGGACATCCGGGCAACATATAGTTATTTATTAGGAAGACCTTGGATACATCAGGCTGGGGTGGTTACTTCCACCCTCCACCAAAAGCTAAAGTTCGTCAAGAACGATCAACTTGTCACAGTTTGTGGGGAACAAGCCTTGCTTGTAAGCAACTTGTCATCGTCTACTTGTGTAGAGCCCGAGGAGGTTATTGGAACACAATTCCAAGCACTATCGGTAAGCAAGGACAATCAATCAGGAGAAGGAACTTCGATTTCCTCATACAAAGATGCTATTAAAGTGGTCGAGAGTACCAATACAAAAGGATGGGGTCTTGGTTTTTCTGCAACCTGTACCCAGACAGCTGCCAACGATGAAGGTCGTCATCCCCTTCAAAACTTCTTCCACAGTGGAGGTTTTCTCCACCCAGTGTCCCAGGCAGTCCATGCTATCAATGAGGAGGATTCCTCTGACATGGATGAAGAATGGAGGTCCTATCTTAACGAGGACGATTATATGTCTCAGGAAGTGGTGCCTACGCCATTTTCCTATCCCGCACAGAGTCTGAGATTTATACCACAGTCAGATGTCAAAATGATATACGGAGGTTGTGATCCGGAAGGATGTCGTGCTCCGCCAAACTCATTAGAGGAGGACACTCTGATGAAAGACCAATTTGACTACAACTACTATGGCCCAATGGATGGTCTGCCAATGTGGCAACCTTATCTAGGAGACTTGGGGCAAGAAAGTCAGCCAAATGATGAAACTCAGCTGAGTATCATTGAACAGAATACCTGTGTCCCCACCATGTCATGGGATCAACACTCAGGTCATTCAGAAACTACTCGACATGAAGATGAATTCGCAACGTTTGCAGGACTTGAATTCATCAACTATGCTTTTCCTGAGGTCAACATCATCGAGAAAGATGACTCCTCCAGTTCCGAAGAAGTTTGGGACACTCTGGGAGAACCAAGTGGAAAATACGACTTTATGGTCAAGTACACTGCGCCCGAAAGCTCTCGTATCAGGCTCGAAGACATCCAGCCAACTGGATGGGGAGATACAGCTGAGAGCTCAACTACTCTGCATAATGCAACAGAGGAATCCTCCTACGACAACTCTGCCTGGGAGACAGATTCCAATGATCCTGCTCCACCAGAAATTAGCGTCATTTCGGAGGACAAATCAAGGAAGGTGCCAGACTTTGTGATTCACCAAGGAGTTCGCCGCCAATGGGTTGCTGTCGATGTTTCGAAGGTCGTTCACTACTCAAAGTAATTGCCATCTTTAGCCTTTCACCATGCCCAGGTGAAACGGATGTTTTGATAGGGCTCGCTTTCTGTAAATTTCCCTCTTCGCTTTGCCCAAAGTGACGGAATTTTGTTTTATAGGGCTGTAGTTTCAAGATTCGACTTGTTCATTAATAAAATAACGTCGTTCTGTAATTTCTGCATTAATTGTTGTTTTCTCTTTTCGTTTTTTCAGAAAATGGTAATCCTAAAAAACAATTCAATAATAAAAACAAGCAGTAATAAAAATAAATACACTGCACACACTTGCATTTTCTCTATCTCTTCTAAACACAAATCATCACGTCATGCAGATTGCTTGTTTTAAACCCCGTTGAAATATACGATCCGATGCCTTCTCCCAACTTTGAGTTCCCGGTATTTGGGGCTGAAAAAGAAGATGACAACGAAATTCCAGAAGAGATCTCCCGATTACTCAGACAAGAGAAAAGATCCATTGAACCTCACAAAGAGCCGTTGGAAACAGTAAACTTAGGTTCAGAAAAAGAGAGAAAAGAAATCAGGATTGGGGCACTGCTCAGTCCAATTGCCAAAGAGGGTTTGATAAAGCTTCTCAAAGAATTCCCCGATGTATTCGCTTGGTCCTATCAGTATATGCCAGGGTTGGATACCAGCATCGCGGAACATCATTTACCGTTGAGATCGGAATGTCCGCCAGTAAAGCAAAGGTTGAGACGCACTCATCCGGACATGGCCATTAAAATCAAAGAGGAGGTACAGAAACAGATTGATGCGAGTTTCCTCGCCACGTCAGAATATCCTCAATGGTTAGCCAATATCGTACCCGTTCCGAAAAAGGACGGAAAGGTCAGAATGTGTGTCGACTACAGAGATCTAAACAAGGCAAGCCCAAAGGACGACTTTCCTTTACCACACATTGACATGCTGGTAGACAGTACAGCAAAATTCAAATTTTTGTCCTTCATGGATGGATTCTCGGGCTATAACCAGATTAAAATGGCGCCGAAAGACATGGAGAAAACTTCGTTCATTACCCTATGGGGTACCTTTTGTTACAAGGTAATGTCGTTCGGTTTGAAGAACGTCGGGGTAACCTATCAAAGGGCCATGACTACTCTTTTTCATAACATGATACACAAGGAAATTAAGATATATGTCGATGACATGATTGCAAAATCTAAGACAAAAGAGGAGCATGTGACCCACCTGTCAAAACTGTTTGAGCGGTTGAGAAAGCACAAACTCCGCTTGAACGCTAACAAATGCACGTTCGGTGTTCGTTCAGGGAAACTGCTAGGGTTCATCGTCAGCAAGAAAGGAATTGAGGTTGATCCTGACAAGGTCAAGGCCATTCAAGAAATGCCTTCTCCGAAAACTGAAAAACAAGTCAGAGGATTCCTGGGACGTTTGAACTACATCTCCAGATTCATATTCCTCTTGACCGCGACATGCGTGCCAATCTTCAAACTACTCAAGAAGATACAATCCTTTCTCACTGATTCTCGGGGCAAGTGGACTCCGAATTATGATGGCCCCTATGTGGTCACGAAAGCTTTCTCAGGCGGAGCCTTGAGACTTGCAACCATGGACGGAGAGGAATTTGCCTACCCCACGAATGTTGATGTAGTCAAGAAATACTTCGCCTAAAAAAATGTGTCTCGGTGGATTGAAAACCCGAAAGGGCGGTCCAGGCAAAAATTAGAGATGAAATAAAAAAAAATCATCCCGGTGGATTGGAAACATCACAGTACAATCCAGGCAAAAATTAGGGATAATGGCAAGTAACTATGTTCAACAGAGGCAAGTCCCTCAGCAGCAGCAGTTACACCATCCATCGGAGGAAAACTCCAGTCAAGGTCATCTTCGACAGAAGCTCAGGATGCCCCGAATTCAAAGTTGGTAGAAGGATAGCGGTCGTTATGTTTCAACGTAGCCCTTTTCCCTGTAAATTACCATTTTCTAACTTTGTAAATACTCTTTGGAATCACGCGTTTGGCTGATCTCCATCTTATCAATAAAATTTGGGCCTTTGTGCTTTTGTTTGTAATTCTTATTTGTTTTAGCTTTACAGAACGACGTTGTTAACATGATTAACGATTCTTGAAATAAAACAAAAATGAATTTACTTGTTAAAACTTTTTCTGCTTTTTAATAAAGACGACAATTTCTTTTGACTATGGAACATCAGAAGAACATCGGTCACTTCTCCAGAAGTAATCGAACCTCAAAGTGCAGAATCAAAGTACTCCTTCTACGCCAATGCGCCTGAATGAAGGATCAACAGTGTCAGATGCGACTAATCCATCTGAAATCTTCGGCAGAGTCCTTATCTCCTAAGCCCAATTAATGGTATTCCCCGCAGGGATTATTTCTCCTAAGCAAGGCAGGATTGCTATCTTGAACTAAGTGATACCTTTCATCTCCAGCAGTGGCCGAGTATCCAGTCGTGTTCATCCATCAGTCTGTGTGTTGTGTCAAGTCTTTGTCAGCATATACATACATACATCATGCATTTTACTTGCATTCGTATTCATATTGCATCACTATCACTCTAGTCGGTCTTATCCCCTAGTGATAAAAGTCCTCTCAATCGAGTTGTCGATTATTTCCTCGTCAGGAAGTGAATCATCTGAACAATCTCGCCTCCAGCTATTTCTGAATTGAAGATAGGTCCTGGACCACTTTGATAACTTGGACCTCTGAAAAACCAGAGACACTTTCAGTCAACATCACTCTTCACCATTGAAGATGATATTTTTGCTTTCCCAGAAATTGGATCCTCAAAATTGGATCCCATCATATGGCATTTCTCCGGGAAGATCCCGAGAAAAGTATGATGTAATATCCCCAAGCGTGAAGGCAGTCTCTCAAGGGACTCGCATTCCCCAAATAGAGTCAACAAATGGCATCTCCAACCGAGAAGTTTGTACAACTCTACAACTCAGACAAATGGGTTCCCCAGCAAGTCTGACGTCAAAAGTTTCCGTCAAATGGCATCTCCCCAGGAAAATTCGGCGAGAAATTTGAGGAAAACTGCTATGAATAGTGTCCCTTGTCAATAAGGTTTATTGACAAAAGAAACTGAGACCAGTTCCTTGGTAGGAAACCAAGATCGAGGGGAAGTTTACAACAGAAACTGAGACCAGTTCCTTGGTAGGAAACCAGGATCGAGGGGAAGTTTACAACAGAAACTTAGACCAGTTCCTTGGTAGGAAACCAAGATCGAGGGGAAGTTTACATCAGAATCTTAGACCAGTTCCTTGGTAAGAAACCAGGATCGAGGGGAAGTTTACCTTTTCTAAGCATCATTGCTTAGCAAAAGAGGATGAATGCGCAAGCTGCCATTCATAGCCGTCAAAATTTTGGATATTTCGATATTTAATCCTCTTTCACCCCGAATGCCCGAATACCTTCATCATTCACACCTTCGGGTCCAAGAAGATTAAATAAGGGCATCTGTCATACCCCAAATTTTGACCACTAGATTAAATAGGGTTTCAAGCCCTCTCAGAGCTCTTAGACAAATGATCAATCAAGGAATGACATGATCTTCAACTTGTCTAACCTCTCAAGTAGCTACAATGTATCAAGAGGACTCCCACTTCAAGGATTAAGCACAAGGATGCTCCCTTCTAGGTGGATCAAGCCTCAAGATCGCCAGTGTCACCAACTTAGGGTTTTGATCGACTAGGGCCTCCAGGTGGAAATTTTCCTCTGGGCATGAGCCAAATATCCAAAACACAACCTAATATACTCCATGGAACCTCATGGACCCAATCATCAAGTCAATTTTGCCTCAAGGGAGGCATTCATCAAAAATCAGGAATTAGGGTTTCTCGACCTAATTCACCCCTAAGTTGACTTTTAGGGAAAATCATGAACCAAGACCTCAAGAGAGGGTTTGAGTGTCTCTAATGAACTATATTGATCCATTTGGAATAATGGATTAATCCAAGAAGTTTGAGCAACAAGTCTCAATTTCATCTGCACCACAATTAGGGTTTCGTAGGGAAAAGTCAACTGTAACTTTGACTTTTGGCCAGGACATGCTCCCAAGCCCTAAGACATGGATCAATATACCCTATGACACCCATGGAACATGTCCATCAAGTTTGATTTAGGTCAAGGACATGATTTCCTGAAGAATTGCACAGTTTGGAATTCATCTGATAAAAAGTCAACTATGCACAAAAGTCAACTTTGACTTTTTGAGATTTTTCACCAAAATGGATTTTTAACCCTAAAATGATGTTAATGTATGATTTGAATCATCATTCATCAAGAAAAATCAAAGAAAGTGGGATAACTTGTAAAAGGGGTAACCATAAAAACTTAGAAAATTTTCTAAGTTATGGAAAAAGTGACACTAATATGCCAACTTTGGAGGACCATAACTCCTAAACCACAAGGCCATTGTTACCCATTCAAAGCTTGATTTGTATATCTCATTGCCCTCTACAAAAGCTTCATACTAACCTATATCCAAATTCCTCATGGATTTTGAGTTATGGAGTGATCAAAATCAAGAAAAGTCACATTGTTCCAACACTTAGTGAAAATTTCACTAAGTCAGATTTTGCCTTACTTTTTTCCAAATGTAGGAGGATTTTTCACTTGGAATCAAAAGAGATCAAAACCAAACATGTTCAAACAGTTGTTTTTATCATGTAAGGGCTTTCCAAAATGACCAAGAACATTACCAAATCCAACTTGAGCCATGAGATATGACATTGGCAAGTTGCCTTGCTGAAATCTGCCAAGGCAAGGCAGATTTTTGCACTTTTGGTCGATTTTCCAAAATCAACCAATTCCAAGCCTTGTCATCACCTTGGACACATCAGAGGATTGAATCTAAAGGGGACAATCACTGAGCCAAGCCTCCAAAGTCTTTGGAATAAGAAATAGCATGTTGAACCTAGAATTGCCAAATTAGGGACAAGACTCCAATTTTGGATTGGAGCATTCAATGGAAGCATCAAGGTGGCATGGACTGAGCCATTCTCAACTGAATTCAGTCAAGACTTATCCAAGACCAAGGGAACCAGCAGCCTGTGCCCTAACTTCTAGTCAATGGCTAGAGGAGACTTGGATTTTCATTTGCCAACATTGGCCAAACCTACTCAGCAGTTGCCATTCACTATGCCCTGCAAAACAAACTTGCTCTACTATAAATAGAGCTCAATTGTGATCAGTTTAAGTACACCAAAGCCATCAAACAGATGCTTTCCTCAAAATCTCTTTTTTCATTCCAATTTTTCCTTCTAAGGCAAGTCACTATCGGGTTTTGAGTTTGAGAGCTTTTCTAATCAAACCAATCACACACACACCTCATATACATCACATATGAGCTGATCAAACACTTAAACAACAACTGGAACACTGATTTCTCATAATCACCAGTCAATTGCTCAAGGTTTTAACCAAAGTGCAGTTGAGATGCCATGAAGTGATCCTGCCAATTTCAATCAAGTCCAAGCATTCAAACACACTCCATAGGGTGTAGGGAAGCTGTTCAGATCATCACAATTCATCTGTAACATCTCCAACTCAGAAATCAATTTGCTCTTGCTGTCACGACCTAGAGGTAAGCCTAAACTTGGTCATCTCTCAATCTATGCATATTTCCTCGCACAATAATTTTGCCAAATGTTCATAATCATGCATGGAATGTTTCCCCTCAATTAATTGCATTGTTTGAATCGTGTATCAAAAATCCCAACCTTCATGCAGAATCTAGGGTTCTTGAGGATTTCTCGTGATTTCTTGTTATATGTTTAATTGAAATGAAATTAAATACCATAGACATGATCGTGAGGTTGGAACGAGTTTATTGGTATGTGGATTGCATGATATGATTAAGTATTCAGTGAGATTGGAGAGAAAATGCAAATCAGCCAAACCCAGAACACGCGCGTGTTCTTCAGCTGTTCTTGGCGCCTTTTTTCAAAATTTGAATATTTGAATTTTGTGATTTTGTTTAATTGATTCAAAAATTAATTTCTTTCTGAGTTTTAATGATTTTGAGTTGATTCTTTTTTTAATAATTCACAAAAATGTTAAAATATTTTACTTTAACAAAAGATCCCAAAAATATTATTTATTTCATATAATTGATATTTTTGCAAAGAATTAATATTTTAATTGTTTTTGACATTTTAAATATTTTTTCCACCTTGATTTTGCAATTTTTAATGCCTTCTAATTATTTTGTAGGTCAATACTTAATTTTTGAAGCATTAATCCAAGATCACAATTTATTTTCCATATGTTAAACAATTTTGATCATTTTAATTGAATTTTTATTCAATTAAATACATTTTTGAAAAACAAATTAGGGTTTTGGATTAATTCAACCCTCATAAATCATTTTCAAAACACTTTGGGCCTCTAATAGAGTGTAAGACCCAACCCTTTGTAAATACAACCTACTTTGGGCCTCACTTATTGTATAAGTCCCGTTGTATTTCAAAAAGTTCGACGCGATCGTCATCCGTTGAAAAACAAACACCGGGCCTACCCTCGAGTAGTAAGACCCATTTCTTTTCTTTAAACTCTTTGGGCCTCTATTAGAGTGTAAGACCCAACCCCCTGAGTACATAAAACCTTTTTGGGCCTCATTCGTTGTATAAGTCCCTCTGTACATTTTCAAATAAACGACGCGATCGTCGCCTTTTAAAAAATCAATTGGGCCTCTCCATGAGCTATAAGACCCATTCAAAACTTTTGGGCCTCTAATAGAGTGTAAGACTCAATCCCCTTTTAACCAAAACAACTTTGGGCCTCATATATTGTATAAGCCCCTCTGCGTTAAAAGAAAACCTCAGCGCGATCGCCAATTCAAAATCAAATCAACTGGGCCTACCCTCGAGTAGTAAGACCCATTTCTAAAAACTCTTTGGGCATCTTGAGAGAGTGTAAGACCCACCCCTTTGTACAAAAAACCTTTTTGGGCCTCAGTCACTTGTATAAGTCCCTCTGTACAAATTCAACAGTGCGTTCACTGATAAAACCCTGGGCCTCTCCTTGAGCTGTAAGCCCCAAATATTTCTTTTTCAAAGCACTTTCTCCTTTGATTTTGAAATATACTGTTGTTTTCAATCTTTCTTTGTTGAACAACTAACCAAACAGCATGGAAGCTCTACAATCGAGTAAGTGTTTATCCGCTTTCATTTACCGCTTTCATATACATATAACTGTATTGTGGGGCTGTTTCGCTGTAAGTCTTCTTTCATAAACTTATATCAACTGTGTAATAATAGTATAGATATTTAGAGTTTCCCCGGCAACTACGTCTAGCATTAAGCCCGTTGATCACTCTTAGAAATAGTCTAAACTAGATCCCTATAGGATTACCAGACACAGTCTTCCCTCCTCTTGGGGTTAAACAATATGGAGACATGAAAGGCAGCATTCTCGGTGAACCCTTTCATAGACTGTCACTCGTAGAAGTTGTCAAGAAACTCTATTCCCCAGAGATGATCTCTTCTCTGTGAATTGCATCTCTTGAGTTTCTTCCAAATTCTCGGACTTTCCCGACTTGATCTATTCCTCGTGAATAGCCTGTCTTGAACTTCTCGGGGTTTGGGGACCCATCGGCTTCTTAAAAGCACTTTTCAAGAAACTCTATTCCCTAAAGATGATCTTTTCTCCGTGAATGGCTTCTCTTGAGTTTCTTCCAAATTCTCGAACTTTCCTGGCTTGATCTATTCTTCATGAATAAACTGTCTTGAATTTCTCGGGGTTTGGGGACCCATCGGCTTCTTAAAAGCATCGACCTCCTCTTAGGCATTGTTCAAGGACCCACAGGCTTCCTAAAAGTACCCTCGCCTCCTCTTGGGCTTAGTACAAGGACCCGTCGGCTTCTTAGAAGTCTTCACAGCCTCCTCTTAGGCTTCGTATAATGATTTCTTCCTCCGGGAATGATAGCCTCCTCTTGGGCTTCGTACAAGGACCGATCGGCTTCTTAAAAGTTTCCAGCCTCCTCTTGGGCTTCGTAAAAATTATCCCGACGACCTCCTAGAGGTATAAGAACAGAAATCAGTCATCTTAATAGAGCAGTCTTTCTAAGAGTCTACTACTGTTTCTCAGCATAGTACAAAAGATGACACTCTAGACTCGGACAGTCTCAATACCCTTTGGATTTCCCGCTTCCTTAAAGAACAGGAAACAACATATAAGAACTGATTTTCTCTTTAAATCAACATACTAGACCTGTCACTCAACTGAAACAGCACCATAGCCTCCTCTTGGGCTTTGTACAATGATTCCCCCCAGCGGAGCTAACAATTTTAGCCTCCGTCTTGGGCTTTGTACAAGACACAAATCACTCTCTTGTTGAGTATAAAATCCATAGCCTCCATCTCGGGCTTCGTACGAGATACAAAAAAAAAAACTCTCTTGTTGAGTCAAATAGCCTCCATCTCGGGCTTTATACGAGATACCAAAAGACTCCATCGTCGAGTCAAAACCTTTTAGCCTCTCTTCGGGTTTTGTACGAGACACATATTAGCCTCCTCTTAGGCTTTATATAAGAAAACCACTGGTTAATCCAATCAACCTTTTAGCATCAAAGATGTGCCTCGTTCACAGTACACAAACATCAACAACTCCTTCCATCTAATCGCTGTAAGCGGCAAGCCTCTGGATCATCTACATCCATGCCACTGTCCCTCTTTTAGCATGAGAAATTCCTAAGGAAAGATGTCATTGCTCTAAACTGAGTTAAAGTCGTCTCCTTTAGGTTAAAACGCCCTATAAAGGAAATTATGGCATTGCTAGGATCAGCGTATCCCGGTTAAAGTAATCCTCCCTTTATAACCAGTCACCCAACAGTTGTGACAAACCGACCCCCTTTAGAGATGACAAATTCTCTCTAAAGTCAACACATTTAGCTTCACATCTTGGGCTTTGAACAAGATACAAGTAGACTCTTTAGCTTCACATCTTGGGCTTTGAACAAGATACAAACCACCTTTCGCTTCACGTCTTGGGCTTTGAACAAGACACCAAAAACACCATTTCCTCCCATAGAATAGGAGGAACTACGAACGCTCTGATTTCCCTGTTTCGGTAAACGGGAATACGTAGGCATAAGATTGAAAGAAAAATCTTAGCGAGCACACTAAACAAAAAACCCAAAATCCCATACTCTCACATATCTATCAAGAAGCATCCGTCCTAACATCTAAACCTCCCACCACTTTTAAAAAAATAAACCCGATAGAGACCTCGAATCTTTGTAGCATCTGTAACCTAACAGACCGATGTTTAACCTCAGTTTGCAAGCAGGGTTAATTTGATACATCTATTTCCCTTCCTTCATCAGCTTCAATAGGATAAAAAATGAATCGAGCTGTAGTACCAGAGTGATTGTGCTTCGCAACCACATCCAAAAATCACTCGCTACACACTGTATCCCGCCAAGTTACCGTAAGCCGGAAAGTCGTTAATTATGAAAAATAACATTGCACGCATATTAAACTTTTCCCCAGAATATGCATCATCGACTTCAACGCCTTCATCCCACAAGAGTCGTAAATCATCAATTAATGGACTAAGATAAACATCTATGTCGTTACCAGGTTGTCGTGGTCCAGAAATCATCACACTTAACAGTATATACTTGTGCTTCATGCGCAACCAAGGAGATAGGTTGTAAATAGTGAGAAGAACAAGCCACGAAGTAGGATTAGTGCTCATATTACCAAAGGGGTTCATTCCATCGGTGGCAAGTCCAAGCCTAAGATTTCTTGGGTCGACTCCAAAATCCGGAAACAACGAATCAATTTTCTTCCATTGCAAAGAATCAGCTACATGGAGAATGTTTCCATCACGAATCCTTTCATCTGCATGCCATCTAAGATTCCTTGCGTCATTTGAATTAGCAAAAAGTATCTGAAATTCTGGTACCAGACGTGTGATGTTAAGGTACGATGTCACAACAACACACTCTGCAATAATGGACAGAATAAGCAACAGGAAAACACAAGGAATTGTTCACCCAGTTCGGTCTAACTACCTACGTCTGGGGGCTACCAAGCCAGGGATGAAATTCACTACTTGTAGATATAATTTACAGACTCAACACACCAGTTGACAATCTCCTAAACTTATACTCTACTAGTGACTTTCTACCTAAGAAACCACTTAGATATGAGAACACTACTCAATCCCCTAAAACACTCAAAGAACAACCTCTTTGAGATCCCTTGATCTTGCTTCCTAGCTTCGATCAATCAACAACTCTCTATTGCTTCACAGCTTCTAGAGAGGACAGAAAATTCAACACCTATTCAAACCTAGAATAGTGTGATTACAAGTACTCTAAACAAACCCTAGACTCTAAGCCTCCAGCTCTTGATCTTCAATCTGTTTTCTGTACCTTCTTCCTTGGTCTTGTGCGCTTTATATAGCTCCTTGAATTTGGATTGGATTTGTCACAATATTTAATCAGATTTGTTAATTAAAAACTGAATCTTTTAAAACAAATTTTATCCCCAAAATCTTTTTAAATCTTCCACCTTTTAATTCTCCAACAAACCTGCAATCAAATCTCCCATGTAACAGAAAATATCTAGCCCAAGATATTCTCATCCAACGAGTCAGCACTCTCCACAATTCCAGCTAATACGCGACCCTAATAACAACAAGCCCATGCTGTCATTAGCTTCAGTTTTGCAGGTCTGATGTTACAACATCACCTATGTGACATCAGACACCCACTTCAGCAACTAGCAACCTTAACACAGCCCAGTGTTAAGTGCAATGTTATGACATCAAGCCCATGACATCAAACATAGTTAACCTTCACAACTTAGTACAGCCCAGTACTAAGACTCAATGCTGCAACATCAACACCATGACATCAGCATTGAACACCTTGTTGTTTTACCAAAATTCCAGCCAATCCAGGAACTTACAATCTCCCCCTTTGGCTAATTTTGGCTAAAACAATCTCTGCATCTTCAGAGACTTCAGCAGCGGAATATCTTCAATATTTTGAAACTTTAACTTGCAGCAGTTTGACAATCTTCATATAGTCTTCATTACTTGATCTGCTGCAGCACCATCTTCATTATTGACAACAGCCAATTGGTGCTCCCCCTCAAAAACTTGAACCAGCATCACAGCTGTTCAGTAGCTCACAATGTGCAGCACATCTCCCCCTTGATGTCTGCTTTGCTGCACTTTGCACTCTTCAATGCTATGAATACTTCACTAGCAGCTCCACAACTATGCTGTCTATACTCCCCCTCCACAGCTGCATCAGCACACTTTCCACTTTTCAACTAGACACCTTAATCTTTTACTACTCTTCTCTTTATGGCATTTATTAACTCTCCCCCTTTTTAGCCATAATTAGACAACTATCCCAAATCAAATGCCCTACAAGGTGACATAATACTGGTCCCACTGTCAGTAGCAACAAGACCTATGTAGTCTCCAAGCACATTATTAATGACATAGTCAAAAACAACTTCCAACCCCTTGACTGGTCAGGCGATACAACCCAAGCACTTGAACAAACCATTATAAACCACTCTTTCTCCTATGCTCAGCACAACACACCAATAAAGCATGAGTCAATCAAGCTCCAAAGAACCAACCAAGAACCTCAAGCATGAGGATACACAACCAAACCCTTTGAAGAAGAAGATCAAATCTCAGACGACATCAGGTCCTTCTACAGGAGCAACAAAAACTGGCAGGACTTCAGTGACCACTATGAAGCCTCGTAAGAACCATTCTGCTCAACAACAGCCTTCAGAAGATGAATGGGATGCAGATTGGAAGGCTTTTCTGGATGCAGGAGATTGGCATGAGGATGTAGTCTAATCTTGTATTTTCAACTATTGAATAAAAATCCTATTTTTATATTTTTCAGTTGCCATGCCAAACACTTTACAGTACTTTTCTAAACTGCTGAAATTTGTACTGCATTAAACAGAACCAGAGCACCAAGATGAGTTTCTTAGAGAGACTACACTAAAAAATTGAACAGACTATTTTATGTACCATACTATCTGCAGTTGAATAACCATTATCTTATAGGCCAACTGCACCATAAAACATCTTTCAATTAATTTTGAAGTAATACGCTCCCCAATTTTAAGCTCTCAAATTGGTTAGCATACATGAACTCATCATCTAATTTCTCTTTATTTACCAAATAATTTGAGTATTTAACCAGATCTTTTCTATCAACCTGCTCATCATCCCATTGATGAGTAACATTCTGCAATGTTGTAACATCTTTCTTGACATGGTGATTGCCCAACAGTCGTTTCTTCCACAAGAGTTGATAGCATGAGTTCTTTCCACATAACACTGATCTACGACTGTTCTTCTTCTTAGATCTGAGAACTAATCTGATTTTGCCCCTCTTTCTTCTTCTTAGTCTTCCAAGATCAGTTTGTATCTTTTGACCAGCATGATTCCATCCTAGAGGATGTGTATTTATTCTTGACATTTTAATCCAGGATCTGATAGAGCCAATATCAGAGGTCCTCTGCATGTCAATTTTCATATTGGGATCAGTCTTAGACTCTAGTCTATTCTGAATCATTTTTTCACTTTGCTCATCATCCTTCTTGAGGCTAGAAATACTCTTCTTGTCTTGAGATGTTTCAGCATCTGCTCTGACATCTGTATCTTTCGACACAGAGCTATTCATCCAGGGGAGGTTTTCTTCTGAGACATCGATCTTCTTCAGATCTTGATGATAGAATTTTTTATAGTTACCACTGGTATCTCCCATAACTTCAGTGAGTTCTTCAATCTCTAGCCTTTTAGACTTACTCACAGTCAGACCACTACATTGATGCGAGATTCTGATGATTTGTTCAGATGTCAAGACATCATCATCTTTCCTCTCGAGAGATGTTGCTCTATTCAGCTCCTGAGAACCTTTAATCCTTCCATCAATGGTGAGGACTGATGTGTAACATTTGCCCTTGACTAATTTCAGATCATCTTTTCTTCTGACCTTCATCAATTTGAGGGAACCTTCATCATTCTGATGTCTACACTTGATATCTTCTTTATCATCACCAGACTGGCTTTCAGTTTGAGGAATCCACTGATAACAATTGTCTTTGGACCTTGCACCAGTCATTACAGCCTCACCCTTCTCATTCGTTACAACACATTTGTCTTTGGTGTAGCTGACTAAGTAACCTTCATCACATAATTGGCTGATGCTTATCAGATTAGCATTCAAACCATTGACAAGATAGACATTGTCAAGTTCAGGTCCTCTTACTTTTCCAATACCTTCTACAACTCCGTTATTCCCTTTACCAAACACCACTTCAAGAGAAGGACACGATCTATATTCAGCAAACATGGATCTACATCCAGACATGTGTTTGGAACACCCACTGTCAAAATACCATGTTTCTTCTTTAGCTTCTTTGTCAGCCAGGTGAGCCAATAAGCACTTCATCTTCTCATTCTGTACCAATTGTTTAACGACTTTGGGCCTGTATTCTCTCCATTTGTTCTGTGTCTGAGGGTATCCATGCAGCTTGTAGCAAGAGTATTGCATATGTCCAAGCCTTCCACAATAAAAGCACCTCACCCTTTCTTCTCTGAATCTTCTGCCTTGATGAGACTGCATAGGTTGCCATCCATAATGTGGTCTTCTCCTAACATTGCTTGCCTGCCTTCTATTATGCTGGTATCCATAAGGAAGCTGAGAATGCTTTTTCCTGGATTGTCTCCCATGATGGTGGGACTTTCTCCTTCCATAATGAGACACAGCATTAGTGTAACCATACCGCTGATGTTGAGACACCTGATGAGACACGTGCTGTTTGAACTGAGGATGCTGTCTTCTAGGTTGTCTCCCATGGTGATGAGGCTTCCTTCTTCCATAATTATACGACACAGCATTGTTGAGGCCAGGTCCATACCAGTTTTCCTGATGTTGAGACATCAGATGTGACCTGGTCTGCTTGACCCTTGCAGCTTCCATGCTCCTATGATATTGGGGGGGCATATTCTGGCTTGCTCCTTGTGGCTGCTTTCTCTTCTGATTATGACCAGTCTTTTTCTCAATCTTCTTAGGTTGTGCAACATCAACTTCCTTGGGAGTAAGATTCTGCCTCTTTGGCTGATGTTGAGGCACAGTTTGTGACTCTTCCTTCTTTAGACCTGAAGTACTTGCTTCTGAGGTACCTTTGTCTTCGGCCACATATCCTATCCCAGCTTTGTCTCCAGCAACTTTTTCTGACTGGAGTATCTTGTCAAGAGTGGCTGTACCACTGTTCAACATTCTAACAGTTTTAGTCATATGCTCAAGATGAGCTTTGACACATAGGACTTCTTTCTCCAATTCAGCTTTATCATCCTTAAGCTGAGCTATGTGTTGCTTGTGGTACTTGTTTTCTTGACAGACTTCAGCACTCTTAAAACACAGCTCTCTGTAGGTTGAAGCTAGCTCATCATAAGTGACTTCTCCATCACTATCATCATCAGATTCAACAATTCCTGTCAAAGCTGCAACATGCTTTGCTGACTCACTTTCACTTTCACTGTCAGAGTCAGACCAGGAAATTGTCAAGCCTTTATTCTGCTTCTTCAAGAATGTGGGACACTCTTTCTTGACATGTCCATACCCTTCACATTCAAACCACTGAACTCCTTTATCTTGTGCAATCTTCTCTTCATCTTTCTCTTTTGACTTGCTGATGTCAGAAGAGATGTTCTTGACACTAGGTCTATAGTTCATCTTCTTGAACACTTTATTGAACTGTCTTCTTAACATAACTATAGCCTGAGGCAGATCCTCCTGGGACTCATCATCTTTAGCTGCTGCAGGAGTGGAGACTAAGGCTATACTCTTGGGCTTCTTTTCTGGTTCTTCCTCATTCAGCCCAAGTTCAAATGTTTGAAGAGATCCAATAAGCTCATCAACTCTCATCTTGCTGATGTCTTGAGATTCTTCAATGGCTGTTACCTTCATCTTATACTTCTTAGGGAGGGACCTAAGAATCTTTCTTACCAGCTTCTCTTCTGTCATCTTCTCACCAAGAGCACTGGATGCATTTGACAGCTCAAGAACACTCATGTGGAAGTCATGAATAGTTTCCTCTTCCTTCATCTTCAAGCTTTCAAACTTAGATGTTAAAAGCTGAAGTCTTGACATCTTCACTCTAGATGTACCTTCATGAGTGGCCTTCAAAATATCCCAAGCAGCCTTAGCAGTTTCACATGAGTTGATCAGCCTGAATATGTTCTTGTCAACCCCATTGAAGATAGCATTTAGGGCTTTTGAATTCCCAAGGGCAAGCTCATCTTCTTCCTTGGACCATTCTTCTTCAGGCTTTCACTTAGAGGTGCCTTCTTTATCCTTGCCAGCATCATCTTTTTCACACACAACAGGAGCTTCCCACTCTTTAATGACAGCCTTCCAAGCTCTGTTGTCTAATGACTTTAAAAAGGTAGTCATTCTAGGCTTCCAATACTCATAGTTTGAGCCATCCAATATAGGGGGTCTATTGACAAATCCTCCAACCTCTTTGTCCATCTTTCACCAGAAAGTAACTTCCCTAGATCTCACCCAGAGACAGACAGGATGCCTGCTTTGATACCAATTGAAATTCTGGTACCAGACGTGTGATGTTAAGGTGCGATGTCACAACAACACACTCTGCAATAATGGACAGAATAAGCAACAGGAAAACACAAGGAATTGTTCACCCAGTTCGGTCTAACTACCTACGTCTGGGGGCTACCAAGCCAGGGATGAAATTCACTACTTGTAGATATAATTTACAGACTCAACACACCAGTTGACAATCTCCTAAACTTATACTCTACTAGTGACTTTCTACCTAAGAAACCACTTAGATATGAGAACACTACTCAATCCCCTAAAACACTCAAAGAACAACCTCTTTGAGATCCCTTGATCTTGCTTCCTAGCTTCGATCAATCAACAACTCTCTATTGCTTCACAGCTTCTAGAGAGGACAGAAAATTCAACACCTATTCAAACCTAGAATAGTGTGATTACAAGTACTCTAAACAAACCCTAGACTCTAAGCCTCCAGCTCTTGATCTTCAATCTGTTTTCTGTACCTTCTTCCTTGGTCTTGTGCGCTTTATATAGCTCCTTGAATTTGGATTGGATTTGTCACAATATTTGATCAGATTTGTTAATTAAAAACTGAATCTTTTAAAACAGATTTTATCCCCAAAATCTTTTTAAATCTTCCACCTTTTAATTCTCCAACAAACCTGCAATCAAATCTCCCATGTAACAGAAAATATCTAGCCCAAGATATTCTCATCCAACGAGTCAACACTCTCCACAATTCCAGCTATTACGCGACCCTAATAACAACAAGCCCATGCTGTCATTAGCTTCAGTTCTGCAGGTCTGATGTTACAACATCACCTATGTGACATCAGACACCCACTTCAGCAACTAGCAACCTTAACACAGCCCAGTGTTAAGTGCAATGTTATGACATCAAGCCCATGACATCAAACATAGTTAACCTTCACAACTTAGTACAGCCCAGTACTAAGACTTAATGCTGCAACATCAACACCATGACATCAGCATTGAACACCTTGTTGTTTTACCAAAATTTCAGCCAATCCAGGAACTTACAGTCTCTTTAATCGTGAAAGTATTGGCAAGTACCATAACACTTTAGCAGGAGGATGCTTCCTACTAACATTGTCATAGTGATCATTGCCATCACCATTGCTAGCCTTCAGCTTGTAACACGACACACCACATTTCGGACATTGAAACAAGTCTTCATAATCTTTCCAGTATAATATGCAATCATTAGGGAAAGCATGTGTCTTGATATACTCCAGACCCAGTGGACACAATATCTTCTTGGCCTCATAGCAACGATCCGACAATTTGTTATCTTCTGGTAACATTTGCTGTAGCAATTCAAGTAATTCCGTGAAACTTTTATCCGACCATCCATTTTTTGCCTTCAGATTAAACAACTTTAACACCGCCGACAATCGTCTGAACTCTGTGCATCCCTTATATAAAGGGGTGTCTTTATCACTACATAAATTATCATAAATATGAGCATTCATAAAAGAAGATTCCCCAATATCACGGAACATATCCTCTAGGTTATCTTCCATATATTCATCTTCCTCCACTCTTTGACTTTGTGACGCCCGACTTTCCTTATTATCCACCTCACCATGCCACACCCATATTATATAATTTTGACATATACCATCACAACAAAGGTGATTGTGTATTTCTTTCTTTGTACCCTTTTTGATATTAGCGCAAACAACACAAGGACAATAAAAGATACCATCATTGCGGGGAAGATGTTTATCAGCGTATTCAAGGAATTCACAAACTCTGTTCTCATAAACCAGATTTAATCTATTGGGTTTCATCCAACTACAATCCATTACAACTTCTGAAATTTATACATGTATAATAATGTGAATGACACACCAAAATCTAATCCAAAAACTCAAGCATATGCATATATAATATGAACAAAGAAAAAATCAATGAAGATGTACTCTCATACTAAACGTATAGCATATGAAACATCTCATTCTGACTTGAGCATATACAATATGAACAAAGAAAAAAGGAATGAAGATGTTGAACAGAACCTTACTTCGATGCTGAAGAAGCAAATGAATGATGAAGACGGTCAATATTTGAGCATAAACCAAGAAAAAAGGAATGAAGATGTTGAAGAGAACCTTACTTCGAAGCTGAAGAAGCAAATGAATGAAGACGGTCAATATTTGAACATAAACCAAGAAAAAATGAATGAAGATGTTGAAGAGTACCTTACTTCTAAGCTGAAGAAGCAAATGAATGAAGACGGTCAATATTAGAGCATAAACCAAGAAAAAAGGAATGAAGATGTTGAAGAGTGTAAAGGTTAGGGCGTCGCTTGCTCACTTGTTCGATTAGGGCGTCTTATGAAAGAAATACATAATAATTTGTGTTTTAATTTATCAGTAAACCTTTTAATCTCGGTGGAGAAACAAACCGTAGTGGAATCTTAAGTGAAATGTATTCTAAAAAAGGTAAAAATGTGTTGCAGGGAATCAAAGCTTGTTACATTTCATTTATTACTACGGTTGTTCATCTTAACCGTTGTAAAATAATTTACAATTTATTTATTAAATAATGGACTTAAGTGACACACGCTAAATGTACTCTACAAAATGGAAAAGATGTAGTTGCAGGGAATCGAAGCTTGTTACATTTCATTTATTACTACGGTTGTTCATCTTAACCGTTGTAAAATAATTTACAATTTATTTTTAAAATAATGGACTTAATTGACACACGCTAAATGTACTCTAAAAAATGGAAAAAATGTAGTTACAGGGAATCGAAGCTTGATACATTTTATTTATTACTACGGTGGTTTCATTCAACCGTCATTAAATGACTCAGCTTTTAAATGGGCGCGAAATTTTTAACCTATTACAACGGCATAAAAGGATGTGTTGTAAGCCTGGAGTTGTTGTTTTAGCGTTTTGTAGTAGTGAAAAGAAACTGAGACCAGTTTCTGTGTAGGAAACCATGATTGAAAGGGAAGTTTATTTCAGAAACTTAAACCAGTTCCTTGGTAGGAAACCAGGATCGAGGGGAGGTTTATTTCAGAAACTTAAACCAGTTCCTTGGTAGGAAACCAGGATCGAGGGGAGGTTTATTTCAGAAACTTAGACCAGTTCCTTGGTAGGAAACCAGGATCGAGGGGAGGTTTATTTCAGAAACTTAGACCAGTTCCTTGGTAGGAAACAAGGATCGAGGGGAAGTTTATTTCAGAAACTGAGACCAGTTCCTTGGTAGGAAACCAGGATTGAGGGGAAGTTTATTTCAAAAGAAAACTGAGACCAGTTCCTTAGTAAGAGACCAGGATCGAGGGGAAGTTTACCTTTTCTAAGCATCGTTGCTTAGCAAAAGAATATGGACGGGAAAACTGCCATTCATAACCACCGTCAAAATTTTGTACATTCCGATATTTAATCATCTTGCACCCCGAATGCCCGAATACCTTCACCATTCCCACCTTCGGGTCCAAGAAGAATAAATAGAGGCATCTGTCATACCCCGAATTTTGACCACCAAGATTTCCCATCATTGTGCAAATCATCACTACAATATGGATGAACCATCATGCCTCATCAGTATCCCCAAAGATGGTTGAGCATTCACTACAAACAAGAGTTAGGGTTTCAAGCCCTCTCTGAGCCTTAGACAAAGGATCAATCAAGGAATGACATGATCTTCAACTTATCTAACCTCTCAAACACCCATAAAGGATCAATAGGACTCCCACATCAAGGATCAAGCATAAGGTTGCAAACTTCCAAGTGGATCAAGCCTCAAGATCGCCAGTGGCACCAAATTAGGGTTTTGGTCGACCAGGGCCTCCAGATGGAAATTTTCATCTGGGCATGAGCCAATTCTTCAAAGCATGACCTAATATACTCCATGGGACCTCATGAACTCAATCATCAAGTCAATTTAGCCTCAGGGGATGCATTCACCAAAAATCAGGAATTAGGGTTTCTTGACCTAATTCACCCCTAAGTTGACTTTTGGGACAAAACATGAGCCAAGACCTCAAGACATGATTTGAGGGTCTCCAATACACCATATTTATCCATTTGCAACAATGGATTGATCCAAGAAGCTTGATTCACAAGTTTCAATTTCATCTGAACCACAATTAGGGTTTTGAGGGAAAAGTCAATTGTACCTTTGACTTCTGACCAAGGCATGCTCCCGAACCATAGGGCATGATTCAATATACCCTACAACACCTATGGAATCCATCTATTAAGTTTTATTTAGGTCAAGGACTTGATTTCATAAAGGATCGCACAGTTTGGAATTCATCTGGTAAAAAGTTAACTGTGCACAAAAGTCAAAGTTTGACTTTTTGCGATTTTTCACAATTATGGTTCCTTAACCCTAAAATGATGTTAATGTGTGATTTGGATCATCATTCATCAAGAAAAATCAAAGAAAGTGGGATAACTTGTAAAAAGGGTAACCATAAAAACTTAGAATTTTTCTAAGTTATGAAACAAAGTGGCTAGGGTACCAACTTCCAAGGATCATAACTTGAGATCCAAGAAGCCATTTTAAATGGTCCAAAGATGGATTTGTTGCTCTCATGGCATACTACAAAAGCTTCAACTACATCTCATTCTAATTCCTCATGGATTCTGAGTTATGGTTGGATCAAAATCCCTAAAAACATGAAAATGCATCTTTTCCAACACTTAGACAAAATTCTGTCAAAGACAGATTTTGTTGAAAACACCAAAACTTGTGAGGTTTTTTCACATAGTTGTAAATTGAATAAATTCAAGATGTAAACATCAATGTTGTTGCAAATGTTACTGAGAATTCAAAGAACTTATTGGCATGAAACAAATCAACTTGAGCCAAGAATCATGGCTACTACAACACACCATGACCAGGCTGTCATGAAAAATCAGTTTGTTGGATTTCTTGCTTTACACGATTTTGATCCAAAGGCCAAAGATCATTATGCCAAATTCATCCAATCTGATCACAATACATCTGATCCAACCAACCAACTTGGACTGAAATGCCAAATGCTTGTCCTTGAGAATTGATGAGTTTTTGGCATGCATGCCTAGAATTCAAAGGGAATTAATATGGAATAGTGCACTTTCAAGATTCTCACTCTCCTCAGTCAAGTTCTCTAATTAAACAACAATTAAAATGACTAAGGAATGTGGAATCAGTCAAGGCATAGCTGATCTATTTGGGGCAGTTGTTACACCTAGTGCAAGAGGCATTTATGCCAAGCCAAGACCATTGAACCATGGCCTTATCCTTTGAGCTTCAAGAGATCCACTTTAACACAACTCCTCTTCTATAAATAGAGGTCCTAACTGATCATTCAAATCACACCAAAGCAGCTTACAACATTGCTTTCTCTCATTTCCTTCTTAAACTCCAAATTTCTTTGTTCTTGAGAAAACACTATTGGGTTTTGAGTTGGGAGCCAATGATCTCAAACCAATGATTCACACACATCACATATAACATATTGGAGGTGTCTGAACACTCACTTCCCATCTGTAACATCAAAATCACCTAATGGTCATCCAATTGTACAAAACTCATGACTTGCTGCAGAAGGAATCAGGTTGATCAATCCTGAGGTTTTCCAATCAACCTAAGCATTCAAACACATCCATTAGGGTATAAGGAAGCTGTCCAAATCATTAGAACTCAATTGTAACACCTCCATCATCAAATTCGATTCTCACCTGCAAAGGTAAGCCTCAAACTGACAAACTCATTGAACCATGCATCATAAATATATTTTTTGATTACCATTGTGTTTTTGAATGTTTATAGATCATTTGACCTCAATCAATTATTGTTTACAATTCGTGTATAGGATTTCATTGAGTTCATGCCAATTTTAGGGTTCTTCAGGTTTTATCAGATTAGGTTTTGATTCATTTGATTTCAATAAAATTGAGTATTGCCATTGTATTCCTCGTCTGAAAACTCACGATTTTCATATTTGGATCATGAGGAATGATTGAGAAATGAGTGAGATAGGGGGCTTCACGTATTTGAGCTTGAGGAAGAAGATGGCCATGGCGCCATTCTTCAGAAAATCAACTAGTTTTGATATATATTATTCAGTTGCCACAATATAACTGAATTGGCATTGCGCCCTAGTGGAAACACTAGTATGTTTGTGTGTGTGAGCGAGCGAAAGGTATGGGGTTCGAATCCCCCTCGCCCTAGACCTTTTGATATTTTTTCAATCATTTTCAAAGGCATTTTTCACATATTATTATCCATTGCCATCTTCTATCAGCCCACGCAAGTGGCTCAGTTGGCAAAATTTTGAGCTATCCTCCCGTGAGTTCAAACCTTGGGGGGACCATTTCCAATTTCTTACCACTTAATTCCATCAATACTTCACCAATCTTTTAATAACTTTAAAAATTAATTTCTCATTCATTTTTCATCATTTTTGATTGGTTCTTTTTGCAAAAATTCACAAAATTGATAAAGTATTTTATTCTAAAAAAAATTTCACACAAAAAATATTATTTGTCCATATTTAATATTTTTTATAAAAGAACTTATTTTATTTGTTTTAAACATTTGAAAATATTTCTTTCCTCTTGATCTTTTCAAGACCAAATGAGTTCTAAATCATCTTGTGATTAAAACCTCATTTTTCAAACCTTAATCAAAATATCACAAGTAGTTTATTTAGACTTATTTGGTATTTTTTGTCATTTTTATTCATTTTATTAAAAGGATTACTTTTAAAAGAAAATGAAATTAGGGATTCTTTGATTATCACCCTAAACAAATATTTTTTCACACTCATGGGCCTCAGATATTGTATAAGTCCCGACACGATAAAAAATCTTGGCGCGATCGCCAGTTTAAAATCACCTGGGCCTCTCCTTAAGTTGTAAGCTCCATCACTTGTACAAAAACACTTTTGGGCCTCTAATAGAGTGTAAGACCCAACCCATTTGTAAATAAACCATTGTGGGCCTCACTTATTGTATAAGTCCCTCTGTATATTTTCAAAAGTTTGATGCGATCGTCATCTTTTAAACATTAACTTTGGGCCTCTCCTCGAGTTGTAAGCCCCATTATTTTTCTTTAAACAATCTTTGGGCCTCTAATAGAGTGTAAGACCCATTCCTTGTAAATAAAATACCTTGTTGGGCCTCAGATATTGTATAAAACCCACTGTGTTTTTAAAAACCTCGGCGCGATCACCGTTTGTAAATAAATCATCTAGGCTTCTCCTTGAGTTGTAAGCCCCACCACTTATTCATTTTCAAAGTCTTTGGGCTCCTAATAAGGTGTAAGACCCAATCCCCTTTTTTACCAAACTTTTTGGGGCTCAATCGTTGTATAAGTCCCAATACAAAACAACAGTGCCGTCACTGTTAAATTTTGGGCCTTTCCATGAACTGTAAGCCCCGATCTCTGTTCAAAATTACTTTCTCCTTTGATTTTGAATCCAAATGTATAGTTGCTATCAAAATTTTCTTTGTTGAACAACTAACAAAACAACATAGAAGCTCTACAACGGGTAAGTGTTTATCCGCTTTCTTTTACATGCTTTCATATATATAACTGTATTGTGGGAAGCTGCGCATAGTTAGTCTTCTTTCATTCTTTTAAATACATGTCAAATATACATAAATGTATTGTGGGAAGCTGTGCATGGTTAGTCTTCTTTCATACTCTTTTAAATACTTGTCATATATCACCTATATATATATATATACTTGTATAGTTATTTAGAGTTTTCCCCGACAACTACGTCTAGAACTAGGTAAATCCCTGTTGGTCACTCTTAATACAAACAAAACTAGATCCCCATAGGATTTCCAGATACAGTCTTCCCTTTTCTTGGGGTTAATCAATATGGAACAAAGAGAAATGCAGTATTCTCGGTGAACCTTTTCTCAGACTGTCGCCCCTAGAAATTGTCAAAGAAATTCTATTCCCCAGAGTTGATCTATTCTCCGTGAATAGCATCTCCTGAGTTTCTTCCAAATACTCAAACTTTCCTGGAATGATCTCTTCTCAGTGAATTGCATTTCTTGAACTTTTCTTGGTTTGGGGATCCACAGGCTTCCTAAAAGCATCCCCGCCTCCTCTTGGGCTTTGTACAAGGATCTGTCGACTTCTTAGAAGTTCTCATGCCTTCTCTTGGGCTTAATACAAGGACCCTAACGACCTCTTAAAGGTATAGGACAGATCTTAGTCATCCTTTAGTAGAGTTGTCTTTCTAAAAAGACTCACAAAAGCCCTCAGACCAATTTTAGGGTTGATACTCATCCCTTAAACGAATCGGCCTCCTCTTGGGCATTGTACAAAGATCGACCACACTAATAGACTTAGAAAGTCTAAATCTCCTTGTGTCTCAAAGACATTCTCTTGTACCCTAAAAACCTAGGAAGAAACCCCGGATTCTGGATTAATCTCCAGCAAGAATTAAAACTTGTGGGTTCTAAAACCCAGTCTCTCTCCTAAAAAATCCCTAGCCAGGGTCATTTTATCATCGGTATAACACTATCCCAAATCAGAACTTCAAGGCATCTGATCTACCAACTCTTCTGTATTCCTCTGGAAGAGTTGATTCCTCACTTGGACCTGCCTTGGGATCTTAATAATCCTCAACAGAAGCTAGCCTCCTCTTAGGCTTTGTATAATGATCTTTCCTTAACACAGTCAGCCTCCTCTTGGGCTTTGTACAATGATCCTCCCCTGCAGAGCTAACCTTTTCAGACTTTCTTTTTGAGTCAATCACCTTTTCAAACTCTCTTGTTGAGCCAATCAATTTTTAGACTCTCTCGTGGAGTCAGTCACTTTCAAGACTCTCTTGTTGGATCAATCTACTTATTAGCCTCCGTCTTGGGCTTCGTACAAGGCATATAAAACCACTCTCTTGTTGAGTATAAAAGACTCTCTTGTTTGGTCAATTCACCTTTGCAACACTCTCTTGTTGAGTATAAAAACACTCTCTTGTTGAGTCAACCCTTTTAGCCTCAATCTTGGGCTTTGTACAAGACATAAATCATTGTAAACTTCTCTCAAGCTTGGGATAAATATCTTCCCCAGCGGAGTAAATTCCTCCCATCCTTCTTTTAGGCTTTGAGAAATAAATTCCCTAAGCAGAGTCAAACTCTTTTTAGCCTCAATCTTGGGCTTTGTACAAGACAGATAATACTCTCCAGCAGAGTTAAACCCTTTTAGCCTCCATCTTGAGCTTTGTACAACACATATAAACACACTCTCTTGTTGAGTCAACTACTTTAGCTTCCGTCTTGGGCTTTGTACAAGACATATAAAAGCACTCTCTTGTTGAGTCGGTCTTATCTAGCCTCCTCTTAGGCTTTGTATAAAGGGAATTCCGAGCAGAGTCAAAATCCGTTTAGCCTTAATCTTGGGCTTTTTACAAGACAGATATAACATTTTCCCTGGAAAAGTCTCCTTCAGCCTCCTCTTTGGCTTTGTATAATGATATCCCCAAAGAGTCAGTCTCTTTTTTTTTCCTCAATCTTGGGCTTTGTACAAGACACCGACATATACCCTCTCTTGTTGAGTTGGTCTTATCGAATCTCTTAGGCTGTGGGTAAGGACTTCCCCAGTTGAGTCAATCTACCTTTTAGCATCAAACTTGTGCTGTGATCAAAGCACAAAAAAACCAACAATATCTCTTTAGAGATGACAAGTTATCTCTCAGTCAAACCTTTTAGCCTCTTTCTTGGGCTTTGAACAAGACACCTAAACATCTTTTTCCCCCCTTAGAATAGGAGGAACTATGATTGGTATGATTTCCTTGTTTTGTTTAAACGGGAATACGTAGGCATAAGATTGCTAAATCTTAGCGAGCATACAAAATCCAAAACTCTAGGTCCAGTACCTTCATACCAATCAAAACTTAGGTCCCGCACCTTACTAAAACCATCAACAAAAACTCACTCACTCTCTCATCTTTCCCAATAAACTTTCCCAAACCCATTAACAGATAAACACTATCAATTATAAAGCAGGAACCTATTTGATAACATCCTGTGGATAACCACATATAGGATGAATAATTGACAACTATCCATTATATAACCTGACCCCGGACTCCCCAATCTCTTTAAGCGTTTGTTCAGTTAAACATTCGCGTGCAAGGTTAGTTTTAGATACCTTCCCTTTCCCTTCCAGCTTCACGGGATAAATAAGAAATCAGAAAGTAGCACCCCCTCCTACCATTGCGGTGAGGAAAACTCCAGCGATAAGGTGGTCGTGTCACCGACAAAAATCGCTCGCTACGGCTATGTCAGAGGCGAATATTCCATCTGACATCCTCGGCAGAGTTCTTACCTCCTAAGTCCGACCAACGGTTTTTCCCCACAGGGACTATCTCTCCCAAGCAAGGCTGAATTGCTATTTTTGGACCAGATGATACTTTCCATCCTCTGCAGTGGCCGAGTATCCAGTCGTGTTCATATATTAGTCTGTATGTCGCGTCAGTTTCGTCAGTATAAACATACATACATAATGCATTATTGATTTACATTCATATTCATATTGCATCACTATCTTTTTAGTCGGTCTTATCCCCTAGTGATAAAATTCCTCTCAATCGAGTTGTCAGTCCTTTCCTCGTCAGGAAGCAAATCATCTGAGCGATCTCTCCTCCAGTTAATTTTTGGATTGGAGACGGTCCTTGACCACTTTGATAACTTGAACCTATGAAAGACAAGAAAGCCTTCGACAAACGTCACTCTTCGCCATTGAAGATGATATCTTCACTTTCCCAGATTAAGGGCAACCTTAGATTCGGAAGTTTAGCAGTTTTTCTCCGAAAGATTCACTGTCAAAGAGGTCATCAGCACCTCCAAATTGGATTACATCACATGGCATTTCTCCGAGAAGATCTCGAAGAAAAGTATGATGTAATATCCCCAAGCGGAAAGCAATCTCTCAAGAGACTCATTTTCCCCAGTAGAATCGACAAATGGCATCTCCAAACAGGGAAGTTTGTGCACCTTTACAACTCAGACGAATGGGTTCCCCAGCAAGTCTGAAATTAAAAGTTTTTCCCATCAAATGGCATCTCCCCAGGAAAATTCGACGAGAAGTTTGAGGAAAACCACTACGAATAGCGTCCCTTGTTAAGAAAGATTATTAACAAAAGAAACTTAGACCAGTTCTTTGGTAGGAAACCCGGATCGAGGGGAAGTTTATTCCAGAAAATGAGACCATTTCCTTGGTAAGGAGACCAGGATCGAGGGGAAGTTTATTTCAAATAAAAACTGAGACCAGTTCCTTGGTAGGAAACTAGGATCGAGGGGAAGTTTATTTCAAAAGAAAACTGAGACCAGTTCCTTGGCTGAAGACTAGGATCGAGGGGAAGTTTACCTTTTCTAAGCATCATTGCTTAGCGAAAGAAGATGGATGAGCAAACTGCCATTCATAACCACCATAAAAATTTTCGGTATTCCGATGTTTAATCCTCTTGCACCCCGAATTCCCGAATACCTTCGCCATTCACTCCTTCGGGTCCAAGAAGATTAAATAGGGGCATCTCTCATACCCCAAATTTTGACCACCAAGATTCCCCGTCATTGTGTAAATCATCATCACAATATGGATGAAGCATCATGCCTCATTAATCTCCTCAAAGAGGGGTGAGCATTCACCACAACCAAGAATTAGGGTTTTGAGCCCTCTCTGAGCACTTAGGCAAAGGATCAATCAAGAATTGACATGATCTTCAACTTTTCTAAACTCTCTAACACCCATAAAGGATCAAGAGGACTCCCACATCAAGAACCAAGCACAAAGTTGCAACATTCCAAGTGGATCAAGCCTCAAGATTGCCAGTGTTACCAAATTAGGGTTTTGGTCGACCAAGGCCTCTGGGTGGAAGTTTTCCTCTGGGCATGAGCCAATGCGTCAAAGCATAACCCAAAATACTCCAATGGGCCTCATGGACCCAATCCTCAAGTCACTCTAACCTCAGGGGATGCATTTACCAAAAATCAGGAATTAGGGTTTCTTGAACTAATTCACCCCTAAGTTGACTTTTGGGACAAAACACGAGCCAAGACCTCAAGACATGATTTGGGGGTCTCTAATACACTACATTGATCCACTTGTAACAATGGATTGATCCAAGAAGCTTGATTCACAAGTTTCATTTTCATCTGGACCACAATTAGGGTTTTGGGGAAAAAGTCAACTGTACCTTTGACTTTTGACCAAGACATGCTCCCAAAACTTGGGACATGATTCAATACACCCTATATCACCTATGGAGTCCATCCATTAAGTTTGATTTAGGTCAAGGACTTGATTTCAAAAAGTTTCAAGACAGACTATGATCACACAAGTGTTGTGACATATGAGGGCTTTCCAAAATGCCCAAGAACTCCATCAAACTCCACCTGAGCTAGGGGTTATGACAGCTGCAACATGCCTTGCTGTAAACTGTCTTGGCAAGGCATATTTGTGTTTAAGGGCTCAATTTGATCAAATTGTGCAACAAAAAGCATGGTTATCCATCTTCACACCTCAAGGGGGAACGAACAAGGGACAAACACTGATCTATCAGCCTCCCAAGTCCAAGATTCCACAAGTAGCATACCAAACCTAACGAGCTACAAAGATGCCAAATATCCAATTTTGCTTCCAAGCATTCAATGCATACACCAAGGTGGCATGAACTAAGCCTATTCCAACTGAATTCAGTCCAAGTTTATCTTTGAATCAAAGAACCATAGGCCTGTGCTCTAACCTCAAGTCAATGGCTAGAGGAGACTTGAGATTCCATTTGATCCACATTGGTCAAAGGCCTGCTGCAGTTGCCATTCCTTATTGATGCCAAAACAAACTTGACACACTATAAATAGACCTCATTTCTGATCAGTTTGAGTACACCAAAGGCCTATAACACTTACCTTTCTCAAAATCACACTCTCACTTCCAAAAATGCCTTCTAATGTAAGCTACTATCAGTTTTTGAATTAGAATGTGTTTCCAACCAAACCAATCACACACACACCTCATAAACATCATATGTGAGCTGATCAAACACTAAACCAACAACTGGAACACCAAATTCATGAAATCATCATCCATTTGCTCAAGGTTTCAACAAAGTTGTAGTTGAGGTGCCATAATCTGTTCCAGTTCATTTCAAATCAATCCAAACTTTCAAACACACTCCATATGGTGTAGGGAAGCTGTTCAGATCATCACAACTAATCTATAACACCTCTAACTCAAAAATCAAATTGCTCTTGCTGCCACGACCTTCAAGTAAGCCTAAACTTGGTCATCTCATGATTCATGCATATTTCCTCATACAATAATTTTGCCATATGTTCATAATCATGTATGGAGTGTTTTCCCTCAATAGATTGCTTTGTATGAACCGTGTATGAAATTTCTCAACCTTCATGCAGAAATTAGGGTTCTTGAGGTTTTGTTTTGATTTCTCATTCCATGCTTAAAATAAATGAAATTAAAGACCATAGACATGACCGTGAGTTGAAAACGAGCAGATTGATATGTGGATTGTGTGATTTCATCAAGTATTCAGTGAGATTGATGAGAAAATGCAAATCAGGCAAAAATCAGAACACGCGCGTGTTCTTGGTGTATTCTTGGCGCCTTTTTTTTTTGAAAATTTGAAAATTTGAAAATTGTTATTTTATTTAATTGATTCAAAAATTAATTTCTCTCTAAATTTTAATGATTTTGAGTTGATTCTTTTTTTCAAAATTCACAAAAATGTTAAAATATTTTATTTTGCAAAAATTTCCCAAAAATATTATTTATTTCATATATTTGATATTTTTGCAAAGAATTAATTTTTATTTGTTTTTTAACATTTTGAAAATTTTCTTTCTCTTGATTTTCCAAACTTAAATGGTTTTCAATCATTTTGTGGACAAAAACATGATTTTAGAAGCATTGATCCAAGATCACCACTCATTTTTTACATGTTTTCAATAATTTTTATTAATTTTTTAACAAAATTAATTCCATTTTTAAACAAAATTAGAGTTTTGGTTGATTCCACCCTAATCAATCTTTTTCAAACACTCTTGGGCCTCTAATAGAGTGTAAGACCCAATCCCTTTTTAACCAAAACCATTTTTGGGCCTCAGGTATTGTATAAGCCCCAACACATTTTCAAAAACTCGGCGCGATCGCCAGTTCAAAAATCAAATAACCAGGGCCTCCCCTCGTGTTGTAAGTCCCATCATTTTTCAAAACGTCCTTGGGCCTCTAATAGAGTGTAAGACCCAATCCCTTTGTAAATAAACCATTGTGGGCCTCACTTATTGTATAAGTCCCTTTGTACATTTTCAAAACAATGGCGCTATCGTCGCATTTTTAACAAAATAATATGGGCTTGTCCTTGAGCTATAAGACCCATCTTTATTCATTTTCAAACTCTTTGGGCCTCTCCTTGAGTTGCAAGACCCATACCTTTGTACATAAAACCTTTTGGGCCTCAGCCATTGCATAAGTCCTGAAGATGGCTGGTTTCTACCTGAGTGAATCGCACACTCAAAGATACAACAGAGTCGCCACCGAACTTTATTTAGTCCCAAAGGACAGGGAAAATATCGATAAAACCCAAGAGGAAGAGAAACGGGAACGGGGGGTCGGTTATACGAAAGGAAGGTATTAGCACCTAACGCATCCGTCGTACTCGACGGGAACCATTTCGCTTGCTTCTAGGCATGGATGGGTTATCTATCTAAAGGCTTCTAGATAAAGGAAAGAGGAGAGAGAGAAAGGGGAAAAAGAAAAGAAAGAAAGAAGGTGCTCACGGAGGAACACAGTCCTCGTGCCTACGTACCCTCATAGTGCAATGAGGAAGTCAGAGCGTCGTAGTTCATGGAACCAGGGGACGAAGAAGGAAGAAAGAGAGGAGGAAGACGAAAGAAAGGTGGAAGTGTGCTCGCCGAGATCAATGCAATCTCATGCCTACGTATCATATATTCAAAAGAATGCAGAATCAGAGCTTCCGTAGTTCGGGGAACTGAACGGAACATAAAACAAGAAAGAAACAAGGAGACGAAAGAAGTGGTGTCGAAACCAAGAGCAAAAGTGAAAGAAAAAATCTACTGGGAAAGACCCTGTAGTAAGAGAGTTTGCACAAAAGAATAGGAAAAGGATGGTGTCAAAACCAAGAATGAAAGAAACTCCGTTGGGGATAGCAAAGAGAATTGGTGTCGTAACCAAGAAAGTAAGAGCAAAGGGAATAGAAAGGACTCCGCTGGGGATCCAAAAAAAGGGATGGTGTCATAACCAAGAGAAATAGGGGACTCGGTATATTAACTGGCTGGCAGTGGTTAACCTAAGAAAGAGAGTAGACCCTGGCGGGGAAAAGACTGGTGTCAACAGACGGACTGTGATAAACCAAGAGAGAGAGTGCTGAACCGAGAGAAGGTGGTTGAATCTAAAAGGGAATCGGCATATTAACTAGTAAACAGTGGTTAACCGAGGACACAAGGGTTGCAACTCTATGGGAATAGAGAAGCATTGGTTTTAGCAGAGAATACTGCCATTAACCAGAAAAGCGGGTGTAGGACCGAATAAAAGATCATAACCCAAAGGACGGGTATATGATCGAGCAAAGGTCGTGACACAAAGGGGTTCGGTAAACTGACTGAACAAACAGTACTCAACCGAAGAAAGGGTATTTGAACCAAAGAAAGGTTACTAACCCAAGGGTGCAAGTATTCGAACCAAGAGGAGGTTGCCAACTGCGGGGGATTCGGTGTTTACAGACGGACTGTGACCAACCGAAGAGAAAAGCGAGTGATTAACCAAGAGAAGGTGATTAACTCGAAAGGGTTCAGTATTTTAACAGACGGACTGTGGTTAACTGAAGAAAAAGGTGATTAACTAAGAAGAGGTGATTGACCCAAGAGGTGCTCAGTGATTAACAGACGGACTGTGATTAACTGAAGAGACGGGTAACCAACCAAGAGAAGGTGATTAACCCAAGGGGTGCTCAGTGATTAACAGATGGACTGTGATTAACTGAAGAAAAGGGTGATTAACCAAGAGAAGGTAATTAACCCAAGAAAGGAGAAGAACTAAGAGAAGTTTGCGAACTCCTGGGAAAAATGGTCGTGATAGGAAAACTGTGTTGGACTAAAGAGAGAGAATTGAAACTCTTCAGTGGAATCAAAAGCAATGATGGACCGCAAGAAAAGCATAGGGTATTGAAACGAAGAAAGCTTGCTAACCCAATGAACAAAGGATCGTAACTAAGAAGAATGGTGATAGATCAAGAGATAGATTGAGATAAGAGTGATAAAGGATCGAAAGAGATCGCAAAGAGAGAAGAGTGATCAAGGATCAACTCAACTGGGGAAGGAAAGCACATTACCGCCTGGAGATAGAGATGACTAAGCCAAGCACAGGGTCATTCGTCCCCTACCTGTAGTAGTCAGAATGAGAGTAGGAATTCTCCCTTCTCATCCCCTCCCTAACACACACAGGGTGTAATGCGGAAGTTGAACTGGATGGCCCAACAGCTCCAAGTTGTACGGTGCTCTTGCGTAGAGAAACAGACAGCACAACGACGTCACTTTGTACAGTGCTCCGATGCAAGGCGCATCGCGAAACTCCAACTCCACGAAGGGAATGAGAGAAAAAGCTCTAAAGGAGGCCTAAAGAGAGGAAAAGGGAAGATCGATTAATCGAAACAAAGTTTCGATCAATTAATCAAGGGAGAAACATGCTAACAACTTTCCAACGAGGATGAAAAGCCATTAAAGCAAAAAGGAGTGAATTATTGATTATACAAGATTAAGTTTATCCATGAAGAACAAATTAATGAAAATCTGAAATGGAAGGTGCAAAACAGTGCCAAATGATCACCAAAATGCCACACAAACTCATGTATCATGTGAACAAAAATAGTGCAAGAATTTCTATGTTCATACAATGCTAAGAACATGAAACAATTGAATAATCGAAAATGTGCATCGAAAGGTCATGAATATGCTTCAACCAGAAGTGAAATGACATTAAAAACATCCATAAAATCATGCATGACAATCAATGGAAGTTAAAACGAAGAAAGCATGGCAAACAAGCTTGAAAATGTAAGAAAATGGCATTCTGTACAGTGGTAACCGGTTACAGCATATGTGATAACCGATTACATGTTTGAAAATACGTGTTTTTGGGGAAAATTGCACTGTGTAACCGGTTACAGCATATCTGCTAACCGGTTACCATTGTAACAGAGGCAAAAATAACAGTAAAAACAGCTTTTCAAGAGTAGTTTTCAACACATAATCACTTATGCCAACCACCACATGCTAGGAACTGAAATTGTGCACAAAAATTGAACTTTGAAAACAACAAATATACAGTGATAGAATCAACTAACACAATTGGATCATGGATCAAACAAACGCAAAGCCAAATCACACACAACAATTATCGACTACATTGCGAGCGATACGAAAATGCGTGAAACAATAAAATTAGTTAGATCCACCAACCTACAAGCCGAAGATTTGGCTTGGTAAGTGTTGCAAAGAGATTTTGATGCAGAAAATCAGAGAAAACCAGAGGATCCTTAATTTGTAGACGAAACGCGTCGAAACGGATCAAAAACGCGAAAATGCACCGAAATCGAACTTGCACCAAAATAAATGGTGTGAAACCCTTGGATTGAAGTAGAATGAGATGTAATTCCAGAAATCCAACCAAAGGATGCCAAATGATGAAGGTTAAGCTCAAGAATTAATCACTTTCAATGTGAAAAGTGATTATCCTTCAAGAATAAGAGCTTTTGGTGAGGTTTGATGGAGAAGAATTGAGATGAAGAATGAGTAGAGAAATCAGAGAAGAAGTGAGAGAATTGAGAGTGAAATGTGAGAAGTTCGGTGAAAAATGGTAGAGAATGGTTGAGGGTCCTTGAAAATGAGTGAAGGTTAGTTTATATGGATTTTAGGTTTGGAGTGTGAGATGGTTTGGAATTAGCTTTGGACTTAGCTTTGGGTTTGGAGTTAGGGTTGGAGTTAGTTAGGCTTGACTGACTAAGTCAAGGTGGTTAACTCGATTAGTTAGAACCAACTCGGTAACAATCCCAATGTGAATTTCCTTATCCAAAGGTTGGGATGCTTGTAAAACAAGGAACATGGTGCACTTAATTTGGAGTGAAGCGTTGGAACCAATCCACTTGGAATGTCTTGAAATGTCTAGAGATGTCTAGAATGTTCCACACATTGCTAGAAGCAAGTAGGACCAATGACCAAGGAAAGTGCATGGTGCTGTCCCAAAAATGCAGCAGAAACTGAAAATTTCCACTAAGTAACCGGTTACAGCATATGTGCTAACCAGTTACATGCTTGAAAACTTGCGTTTTTGGTGAAAAATACACTGAGTAACCGGTTACAGCATATGTGCTAACCGGTTACTTCAACCAAATTTCCACAAATTTGCAAAAGGATGATGCTGAAGTCCTGATTCTACTTTTCCATCTCTTGTTTTGATAAATAAACATGGAAACCTTTATTTTGGACTCGTTTTGGTGATGGAATAATCTTGAGAGGATGTGATTAATCGGGCTTGGAAAACTTGAATGTCCTGCAACAAGAAACACACAAGGAAAAGTGCGAATGTGTATGCCAACAATTCAAGTGCGCATGCTTATGCAAAAGGCCAAAAGAGGGAGGTCAAATTTCGAGTTACGACAGCTGTCCCTATTTAATCCTCTTGGACCTGAATGTACGAATTGCGCCAGCTTTTCGATGATTCGAGGTAAAAGGGGATTAAATAAAAGAGAAGCTCGAGAATTTGGCCGACGGCGACAAACCGAGCGGTGCAAGGTAGAATAGGTAAGTACAAGGTTTGGCTGAAAATCGGCTGGGAGATAAGTCAGGCAAAGAGAGGGAGTATGATTGATGCATATGCCATGTATGCGTTTCTACATGATGCTTGATATTATGTAATGCAAAGGCTCAAGATGAGGCACAGTGTGAAGTGATTAGGCAGAAACTGTAGCAAAACGACTTCGACATCCTCGACCGGGGAGAGGACCTGCAGATAAAGACAAACTCTGCTGGAGAAGATAGTTCACAAAGAACAATGATTCTGCCGGGGAAAGAAACTGAGAACACCTCAGGTTTCTAAATCACCATGGCTGTCTCTATTAGGGATGAAAGAATTAAATTAATCCATCCTACCAAGACTGGCTCTGCGTGGGGAAAAGAGATTCCCAAATCATGTTGACTCAGCTGAGGAGAGACCACTACTGCTGGTGACAGATAGTTCCTAATCATTGGAGATGATGTACAACCCTTGCTGGGGAAAAGTGAGCAAAGCGTCTTTGCTGGGGAACACCTTGGCAACCTGCTGGGGAGGATGATGACTCTGCTGAGGAACTGCTGAGGAAGCAACAACTTCTTCATAGAATCATCCCATTGCCGGCTAGGCGTTAGGCTTACCAATGGATATTACCGATCATCCTGCAGGAGTTACTAGTAACACATGCAATGCATATTGCTTTCTCGATTGAATTTAGCTTTTTATTGTTCTCAACGTTTTTTAGTATTATGTGATCACAAATAATTGTTTATTTTGCAAACAAAATACTGGAATGAAAACAAATTGAGATAACAAGGAATGCATTTTATTGAATGTGAAAATTTTTGTACATAAAGTGTGTACAAGGATGCAAAATCCTTGATGAGGAACTTTGCAATAAAATTGAAAAACAAATGTAAATGGCAAACGGAAATTATGCTTTGCATTGATTACAACATTGGCCACCCTCCACTGTAAGTCTAGGTTCCAACGCCTTGCCCCAGTTGATGATGATTAGACTGCTCTGTTACCGTCTAAGGTCTAGCTATGACGAAGAGAGGCTCAAGTGTTCACAGTCAATGCCTTTATTCCTAAATTTTGCCTGGACATGTTTTCACATATTTTATTTTATTTTATTTTATTTTTTTATTTTTCGTCCACCGGGATGCCCATTTTTGCCTAAGTCGCCCTTTCGGGTTTTCAACTTAGCGGGCTGTTTATTGTTTTTTTCATTGTCCCTAACTTTTGCATGGACATTTCTTTTTTTTCGGTCCATCGGGACGTCCTTTTTTGCCTAGATTGTCCTTGCGGATGTCGATCTAGCGGACTTTTATCCATTTTTTTTCAGGCATAATATTTTTTGACTGTATCGGAGTTCATGGGCGATGGCAACTCCTCCCCATCCATTATGGTGAGAATCAAGGCTCCGCTTGAGAAGGATTTCTTGACAACAAAAGGTCCTTCGTAATTGGGAGTCCATTTGCCTCGTGGATTCGAGTGAATAGGTGAATATCTCTTGAGCACGAGTTCGCCTTCGCAGAACGTTCGAGGGAGAACTTTCTTGTCAAAAGCTCGCTTGAGGCATCTCTGATACAATTAACCATGACAAACGGCTATAAGGCGCTTCTCTTCGATGAGATTCAGCTGGTCGTACCGGGATTGAACCCATTCGGCTTCGTCAAGACCTGCTTCCATGATGACTCTGAGCGAAAGAATTTCGACTTCGATGGGTAAAACCGCCTCCATACCATACACGAGTGAGTACGGAGTTGCCCCAGTGGAAGTGCGAACTGAAGTTCTGTAGCCATGCAGTGCAAAGGGAAGCATTTCATGCCAATCCTTGTAAGTCTTGACCATTTTCTGGACAATCATCTTGATGTTTTTGTTTGCTGCTTCGACGACGCCATTCATCTTGGGCCGATATGGTGAAGAGTTGTGGTGCTCGATCTTAAATTCTTGACACAACTCCTTCATCATGTTATTATTCAGGTTGCTTGCATTGTCCATGATAATGATACTAGGAATGCCATAACGACAGATTATCTCTTTCTTGATAAATCTGGCAACCACTTGTCGTGTAACGTTTGCGTAAGAAGCAGCTTCAACCCACTTGGTGAAGTAATTGATAGTAACCAGAATGAATCGATGACCGTTGGAAGCCTTCGGCTCGATCATCCCAATCATATCTATACCCCACATGGAAAATGGCCAAGGTGCAGTCAAGACATTCAATGGAGTTGGAGGCACATGGATCTTGTCTCCGTAGATTTGGCACTTGTGACATCTTTTGGCAAAGTTGTAACAATCTACCTCCATTGTTGTTCCGTAATACCCATTCTGAAGGATCTTCTTGGCCATAGCAGGACCTTTAGCATGTACACCCTCGCAGCCCTCATGTATGGACCTTATGATCGTGTTTGCTTCGTGTCTATCCACGCATCTGAGCAGCACAGAATCATAATTCCTCTTGTATAGTATACCACCACTTAAGAAGAACTTGGCGCAAAGCCGCCTAAGAGCCTTCTTGTCAGTGATAGTGATACCCTCGGGATATTCCTGTTTTTCCAGATATCTTTTGATGTCGTAGAACCAAGGCTTGTCATCAGACTCATCCTCGATTGCTAAATAGTGTGCTGGTTCGTTCAAGTGATCAATGCGGATATTAGGAGCTTCATTCTTCCACTTGACCTTGAACATGGATGCTAAAGTGGCAAGAGCATTAGCTAGTTGATTTTTCTCTTTGGGAATATGATGAAAAGTGATCTCCTCAAAGTAAGAAATCAACTTCGCTATGTGTTGTTGGTACGGAACCAGCTTGGAATCCCGAGTCACAAAATTCCCTCTTACTTGACCGATGACCAAGGAAGAATCTCCATAGACCTCAAGAATCTTGATTCTCATGTCAATTTCCGCTTCAATACCGTAGATACACGCTTCGTATTCAGCCATAATGTTGGTGCATGCAAAGCATAATCTAGCAGTGAAGGGAAGGTGAAAACCTGTTGGAGAGATGAGGATAGCACCGATTCCATGACCTTTAGAATTGGAGGCACCATCGAACACGAGTGTCCATCGCCCCCCTGGTTCGGGTCCTATATCAGGGTCTGGAGTCTCATAATCTCTGATAAACAGAACATCCTCATCGAGAAAGTCAAACTTTATTTGTTGATAACCCTCTACAGGTTGATGAGCAAGGTAGTCAGACAAGACGCTCCCTTTTATTGCTTTCTGGGTAACATGTTGGATATCATACTCAGTTAACAGCATCTGCCACCGAGCAATCCTTCCAGAGACAGCAGGCTTTTCAAAGATGTACTTTATCGGATCCATTTTGGATATCAACAAAGTAGTATGGCAAATCATGTATTGTCGTAGGCATCGAGCTGCCCAGACCAGAGCACAGCAAGTTTTCTCCAAGAGTAAGTATCTGGTCTCACAATCAGTGAACTTCTTGCTCAGATAGTATTGCCAATGTCATAATGTTGACCCAATACACATCCCATCGATTCATCGAGAACGGTGAGATACATGAATAAAGGCCTTCCAGGAACCGGTGGTACTAAGATCGGTGGCTCTTGCAAGTATTGTTTTATTTTGTCAAATGCTTCCTGATAATCATTATTCCATTCAACCGGTTGATTTTTTCTTAGCAATTTGAACATTGGTTCACAGGTAGCCGTCAAATGAGAAATGAATCTTGAAATGTAATTAAGTCTGCCCAGAAATCCACAGACTTCTTTTTCTGTTTTGGGAGGCGGCATGTTCTGAATTTCCCGCACCTTATCAGGATCAACTTCAATGCCTTTCTGACTCACAATAAAGCCCAACAGTTTACCAGATCGAACTTCGAAGGTGCACTTCGCAGGATTCAACCACAATCTAAACTTCCGGAGTCTGTCAAACGGTTTCTTCAGATGAACCAAGTGATCATCTTCAGTTCTGGACTTGGCAATCATATCGTCCACGTAAACCTCAATCTCTTTATTTATCATATCGTGAAAGAGGGTTGTCATGGCACGCTGGTATGTTGCCCCTGTATTCTTTAGACCGAATGGCATGACTTTGTAGCAATATGTAACCCATGGCGTGATAAAAGTAGTCTTCTCCATATCAGTTGGGGACATCTTGATCTGATTATATACTGAAAAACCGTACATGAAGGAAAAGATAGAGAACTGCGTTGTGTTGTGTACCAAGACATCAATATGAGGCAAATGAAAACCATCCTTCGGGCTTGCCTTGTTGAGATCTCGATAATCCACACACATTCTAACCTTGCCGTCCTTCTTGGGAACCGGGACAATGTTGGCAATCCATTCAGGATACTCGGAAGTGGCTAGGAACCTAGCATCAAGCTGTTTCTTTACCTCTTCTCTGATTTTGAGTGCCATGTCGGGTCTAGTCTTCCTGAGCTTCTGCTTGACAGGAGGACATCCGGGCTTGAGCGGCAAGTGATGTTCAACGATGTTGGTATCCAACCCAGGCATATCTTGATAGGACAGGCAAAGATATCAACATACTCTTTCAATAACTTGACCAACTCGGAGTGTACATGCTCTGCGAGGGATGCGCCAACCTTGACTTCTCTTCTGACCTCATCAGTACTAAGATTAATAACTTCCACTGGCTCTTTGTATGGCTAAATCTCTCTTCGCTCATGCTCAAGGAGCCTTGCCAGTTCAGCCGATAATTCATAATCTTCCTCACCATCTTCTTCGGCATGGTTAATTGGAATTCTAGAATTACAATGGATGTTTGCCATGTTGTTATCAATGCTTTTATTAGTTATGTATGTTTATGAATATGTTTAGAATGAGCTATTTTAAAAGTGAAAAGAAAAGAAACTTTTGCCATTTGTTTTGTGAAAAAGTAAAATAAAGAAAGAAAATAGAGCATGATTTTGAATGCAAAAAACTTTTATTTATTGATCACATAATATTGCAAAAGCGTGAGGCCCTTTACAAGCTATCCATTCGTCTCGAGCAAGGACGAGGGAACGAGAAAGCCAAATGCATTACATGTTATATGGGAAAACCACAGGAATCACGGTAGATGTCCAATTGTTGAGCTTGAAACCCGGCGGACATTTGCGCACGAAGCTTAAAATCTGATTACTGGGACCAGCATCATCAACAGCTGCCACGATGTCACCCTGCTGGAAACCCGCGCTATGGAACTTCACAAAGTTGCCTTGTTTCTGACCAGAAGAACATTCAGCCACTGAATTATCCTCAATCATGTTAACCGCAGGGCCACCGTGATTTGGCAATGGATTACTCTGAGTGTTGGGGCCTTCCTCAGCAAAAGTCAGAACCTTCTTATCAATGAGGTCTTGAACCTTGGTTTTGAAAACAAAGCAATCCTCTGTTGCATGTCCTATGTATCCAGCATGATAGACACAAGATGCATTTGGGTTATGCTTCGGGCCAAATGGAGGAATTGCAGGTGCAATCTGCTTGGGGACAATTGCCCCTTGGTGAACCAAGTAAGGAAAAAACTTCGTGTATGACACCAGAATTCCATCAAAATTCGGACGCTTACGGTTTCCTTGATTGCCGTTGTTCTGGCGGTTCTGATTCTGCTGATTTTTGTTCTGTTGATTCTGTTGCTGATTTTGAGCATTCTGAACTAGTTGTTGCGTATGATACTGATACGGAGGTTGTTGATACTGTGCAGCAGCAATGTACAGATACGGATAGTATGGCAAGGGAGCCATGGGAGCTTGATACTGAGGAGAAACATGAGCTGTCACAGCGTTGGCTTTACCTTCCTTTTTCTTGGAATGACTGTTCTGAGATTTTCGAGTGGCCGGCTGCTGGGAAGCAGCTCCAGGAATCTTTCCAGTCTTTAAACCATTCTCACTCCGTTCACCAATCGTCACAACATCAGCGAAGTTTTATGAAGAACTACCCACCATTTTCTCATAGTAAAATCCTTGCATTGTACCCATAAAGATGTCAACCAACTCATTGTCAGAGAGAGCCGGTCACACACGAGATGCCATCTCACGCCATCTTTGTGCATACTCCTTGAATGTTTCAGCTGAGCGCTGAGACTAATTCTGCAATTGCAATCTAGTTGGCGCCAGATCAAGGTTATACTTGTATTGTCTCACGAACGCTTCCGACAAATCCCTCCAAGTACGGATTTTGCTGCGCTCCAGGCCCATGTACCAATCCAATGAAGTACCAGACAAACTATCTTAAAAATAATGAACAAGCAATTCATCATTATCAATATGGGATGCCATCTTCCTGCAGTACATAGTGATGTGACTACGCGGGCAGCTCAAACCTTTATACTTTGGCAAATCAAGTATCTTGAATTTCTGCAGGAGCACAACATTTGGAACCAGACACAAGTCTTTGGCTTCCATACCAAAAGCAGATAACCCTTCGATAGCCCTGATACGGTCCTTCAACAACTTGTAGTCAACCGATCTATTCTGATTAGTGGGCCTGACAAGAATTTGAGGATTTGGTAGCTGAGAAGCGGCAGGAGCATGAACTTGTGGAGTAGCAAACTGAGAAGGATGCACCAAACTAGGATTAACCATCTGACCAGCATTCTGACCCATCGGAACACCATATAGATAATTCGGAGGAGGCACCCCAGCGGCTGAGGAAGAGGCCCCAGGGTAGAACATCCCAGGATGAACATTCAGAACAGCAGTTTGAGCAACTTGAGACGAAACCGGAACATGAATAGGAGGACCCCTATACACATGCTCTTCATCATCAGGAGTTTCAGTATCAAACAATCCTGCAGTTTGATGAGTTTGAGCCTGAAGATTCTCAGGATCATCATTCACCACTAGAGGCAGGACTGGGGTAGGCATGACCCATGAATATGCGGCAACATTCCCGTTAGGAATGGGCGCAACAAAAGGCTGATATGGCATGAAGGCACTACCATTATTTGCAATCTGAGGAGTATAATTCGGAGGCATTCCCCAAGGAAAACCAGTGGGCATCTGGTTCAAACTAGGCTGAACAGCAGGCTGATTCACAGGCTCAACTGGCACTTCAACTCTAGCAGGAGAAGGAACAACAACAGCAGGAGTAGCTGTAACAACAGGAGGAACAGTCACAACAAGAGTGACAACAGTTGCATTAATAGTGTTCGCAACAGTAGTGGCAGCAGCAACGGCGTCCCTCTGGGCATGAAGGAGCTCCATAATGACATCCATGTTCGTCTGGAACTGATCCATCCGACCTTGGAATTGTGCCAGAGTTTCCTTGTAAGCAGCGTTCTCAGCTTCGAAGTCAGCCATGATTCTGGATTTGCTTGAGCGAGTAAAATACCGATGTCGAGTCGTCGTCTTGCTACAAGGAAGACGGACAAGGATGAGCAACGGTTTCGGATGAAGGGACGTGCATATTTGTGCAGATGAATGTATGATATGCATGCAAAAATAAAGTTTTAAATTCCAGGAATTCTTAAACTTATCTTTGTTGAAAATATCATAAAGCATACAAGTAAAGGCATAAAAGATAGAGTGAGTAAGCATCTTCATTCATTCATTCAATAGAGGAAAGAAGCACAAGTCGGATACAAGTCAAATATCTGCCTTTTGGGCTACACCAAAATCTGCATGGATCCTATCAAATACCACCCTACACACAGATAAGAAATGAAAAACAGTCCAAGGAAGTTGGTGCGGCAATGCATCAGCATATGCATCCCTCAACAACCCTGGTAGGTCCTCCAATGCATGCTCAGCAAATCTGGCTAAACGGCCATGCCTCTCGCTCCAGTACTTCGCATCCTTCACGAGGTTGCGCAGCAAAGAATGATTAGGTTCCTGAAGCATGTCCTAAAGAAAGGCCTCTTTCTGATCCAGGAGGTTCTATAGATGATGGCTTTGATGCTCCCAGTGACTGCTCTCTGTGTTGAGCTAACTAATCTGCTCTTGACTCTGATGTGCTTGATCTTGCAGCTTCTGAATCTCATCGAAGACTTTGTCGAGCTTAGCTTGACGTTGGGAAAAGTCCTTTGCCAACTGATTAGCACGGTCTTGTTCACTTTGCCACTTTTCCTTGAACTCGGATAACTTCCCTCGAAGCTCTTCAAGTTGCTTGTTGTAGCTCAGCTCCTCTTTGTAGGCTTGATAATGAGCATCAGTGAGTTGTCTCTTCTTTGAAGCAAGTCCCTCATAGGTGCTCTTCAAAGCATCACCCACCTTCCTATGCTTGTTCTGTTCAACCTCCACCTCTTTGAGCATACGCTCGCGCTTCTGATGGAGCTCAATCTGTAGGCTATCCTTCTCGGAAGTGACTCTATCAAGGTTGAGACGAAGATCAGCATTCTCTTTCTTCAACTTTTCAACAATCAGCTTGAGTTAATCAACTTCAGATGGAGGAACAATGGCAAGTTCAGGAAGCTTGGCATTCATGGAAGGCTTGGGAGAGAATGGCAACAAGATCTCTTTGACGCACTCTTTGACCCAAAGTATGTAAGCTTCCTTGGCTACGCAATTTTTCTTACCCAAATCGGCTCTTCCTTCGAGATGAATCTGAGTCCAAGCGGCACTAAACCTCTTCAGCAAACCCATGTCATCAACCCCTTCATGAAAGATGAACTCTTCCACTACCTCAGGATCAGGTTTGTCAACCATGGGGTATCCCAACTGTCGGAAAGCCATTCTCGGATTGTAGTTAATTCCACCCTTTGTACCCAAGAGAGGCACATTGGAGAACTTCCCACAATGAAGAATGATCGGAATGTCGTCAAAGACTCGAGAATACCAAGAAATATCATCAGCGGTAAGAGACATGATTCGTTGAGACCACTAGAGATTATCCTTATTCTCAACAAAGGGACCCTTCTGTGGAAGGCGAGACATGAACCATCGGTACAACAAAGGAGCACAACAGACAATGGTTCCTTTCTTCTTTTCATTCCTGGAATGAATAGAATGGTAGGTATCAGTAAGAAGCATGGGAACAGGATTCTTGGACAAGAATATACTGATGGCAGCCTGATCTACGAAATCCTCCATGTTCGGAAACAAGACAATCCCATATACAAGCAAAGCGAAAACGGCGTTGAAAGCCTTCCAGCTTCCATCCTTAGCAAAGTAGTGGCCTTGTCAACCAAGAACTTCGAAGAAAACCCTCGAATACCTTTCCCTTTGGTCTTGAGATTATCCTCCACATCTTTCTTACTAATGCAAAGCGCATCAGCAATAAGATGAAACTTCGAGCAACCACTAGTATAAACATAAGGAACTTGCTTCTGGATCTCCACCCCTAGAATATAAGCATACTCCTCAAGTGTAGGTGCTAGCTGATAATCCTGAAATGTGAATCACCTATATGGCGGGTCGTAGAACTGAACCAGAGTATGAATAACAGTGATGTTGACTTCAGTGTTGAGGATGGTCAACAGATTACCATAAGTACCTATGAAAACCCCTCTGTGATCTCCAACCAACAAAGATGCCAAATCCTCTCAAAATACCCAGCTTAGGTTCCACAAACTTGTAACTGAAGATGCCACGACAACCAATACTCATCTCTATGATAAAGTCAACAAAAGATAAGCCCTCGAAAACCTGGAAATGCACATGTAAAAAATTAATTTACATGATGAAATGATATTCAACACAGCAACAAGAAACCAAAAATGTCCGAATAATCAAATCTAAACAATCTGGATATCTACATATGATCTGTGTCAGTGCAACATAATCTGATGTGTCGGTGAGGAAATCTAGCGTGTGTGAGAACAATGGTATGAAGTGGCTTGTTTTCCTGCAAAAACCCATCCCCCTCACAGGTGTGATCTAGACACAACAAGGTGGTCCCTAGAAAAGGTCGCCCAAACCATAGGGCTCAGGATGAAAATCCCCCGCCGTAGTGAATTTCACAGGATTGAGGTATTCTCAAACGAATCACGATCTGGGATGTGGGTCTCGTGATATCCCAACGCGCAAAACGCATGCCTCACGACTATCCACGTTCTAGCCTATGTGTATACTAGGCCCGGTGTTAGGACCTTTCTCTCCAATAATATCTACCCATCCCAACAACAGCAGAAGATAGCAGATATCCAGAATATGCAGCATATGAATATTCAAAGCAGTAAAGAAATGCGATAAATAAACATAAAGCTAAAGCAAGTAATAAAGCGAGTAAAGCACCAAAGATAAACACCCAAGCAAGCAAGAAAGAAAACAAAACTAGGCGAGACCCCTCAAGGGATGGACCAGCAAGAGGTTAAATTTTCCCCAGCAGAGTCACCAGCTGAAGATGGCTGGTTTCTACCTGAGTGAACTGCACACTCAAAGATACAACAGAGTCGCCACCGAAATTTATTTAGTCCCAAAGGACAGGGAAAATATCGATAAAACCCAAGAGGAAGAGAAACGAGAACGGGGGGTCGGTTATGCGAAAGGAAGGTATTAGCACCTAAGGCATCCGTCGTACTCGACGGGAACCATTTCGCTTGCTTTTAGGCTTGGATAGGTTATCTATCTAAAGGCTTCTAGAAAAAGGAAAGAGGAGAGAGAAAAAGGGGAAAAAGAAAAGAAAGAAAGAAGGTGCTCGCAGAGGAATGCAGTCCTCATGCCTACGTACCCTCATAGTGCAATGAGGAAGTCAGAGCGTCGTAGTTCATGGAACCAGGGGACGAAGAAGGAAGAAAGAGAAGAGGAAGACGGAAGAAAGGTGGAAGTGTTCTTGCTGAGATCAATGCGATCTCATGCCTACGTATCATACATTCAAAAGAATGCAGAATCAGAGCTTCCGTAGTTCGGGGAACTGAACGAAAAACAAAACAAGAAAGAAACAAGGAGACGAAAGAAGTGGTGTCAAAACCAAGAACAAAAGTGAAAGAAAAACTCTACTGGGAAAGACCCTGCAGTAATATCGTTTGCACAAAAGAATAGGAAAAGGATGGTGTCAAAACCAAGAATGAAAGAAACTCTGTTGGGGATAGCAGAGAGAATTGGTGTCGTAACCAAGAAAGTAAGAGCAAAGGGAATAGAAAGGACTCCGCTGGGGATCCAAAAAAAGGGATGGTGTCATAACCAAGAGAAACAGGGGACTCGGTATATTAACTGGCTGGCAGTGGTTAACTGAAGAAAGAGAGTAGACCCTGGCGGGGAAAAGATTGGTGTTAACAAACGGACTGTGATAAACCAAGAGAGTGAGTGCTGAACCGAGAGAAGATGTTTGACTCTAAAAGGGAATCGGCATATTAACTGGTAAACAGTGGTTAACCGAGGACACAAGGGTTGCAACTCTGTGGGAATAGAGAAGCATTGGTTTTAGTATAGAAAACTGCGATTAACCAGAAAAGCGAGTGTAGGACCGAATAAAAGATCATAACCCAAAGGACGGGTATAGGATCGAGCAAAGGTCGTGACCCAAAGGGGTTCGGTAAACTGACTGAACAAATAGTACTCAACCAAAGAAAGGGTATTTGAACCAAAGAAAGGTTACTAACCCAAGGGTGCAAGTATTCAAAACAAGAAGAGGTTGCCAACTGCGGGGGATTCGGTGTTTGCAGACGGACTGTGACCAACCGAAGAGAAAAGCGAGTGATTAACCAGGAGAAGGTGATTAACTCGAAAGGGTTCAGTATTTTAACAGACAGATTGTGGTTAACTGAAGAAAAAGGTGATTAACCAAGAAGAGGTGATTGACCCAAGAGGTGCTGAGTGATTAACAGACGGACTGTGATTAACTGAAGAGACGGGTGATTAACCAAGAGAAGGTGATTAACCCAAGGGGTGCTCAGTGATTAACAGATGGACTGTGATTAACTGAAGAAAAGGGTGATTAACCAAGAGAAGGTGATTAACCTAAGAAAGGAGAAGAACTAAGAGAAGTTTGCGAACTCTTGGGAAAAATGGTCGTGACAGGAAAACTGTGTTGGACCAAAGAGAGAGAATTGAAACTCTTCATGGGAATCAAGAAGCAATGATGGACCGCAAGAAAAGCATAGGGTATTAAAATGAAGAAAGCTTGCTAACCCAATGAACAAAGGATCGTAACCAAGAAGAATGGTGATAGATCAAGAGAGAGATTGAGATAGGAGTGATCAAGGATCGAAAGAGATCGCAAAGAGAGAAGAGTGATCAATGATCAACTCGACTGGGGAAGGAAAGCACATTACCGCCTAGAGATAGAGATGACTAAGCCAAGCACAGGGTCATTCGTCCCCTACCTGAAGTAGTCAAAATGAGAGTAGGAATTCTCCCTTCTCATCCCTCCCTAACACACACAGGGTGTAATGCGGAAATTGAACCGGACGGCCCAACAGATCCAAGTTGTACGGTGCTCCTGCGTAGAGAAACGGACAGTATAACGACGTCACTTTGTACAGTGCTCCGATGCAGGCGCAGCGCGAAACTACAACCCCACTAGGGGAATGAGAGAAAAAGCTCTAAAGGAAGCCTAAAGAGAGGAACAGGGAAGATCGATTAATCGAAACAAAGTTTCGATCAATTAATCAAGGGAGAAACATGCTAACAACTTTCCAAAGAGGATGAAAAGTCATTAAAGAAAAAAGGAGTGAATTATTGATTATACAAGATTAAGTTTATCCATGAAGAACAACTTAATGCAAATATGAAATGGAAGGTGCAAAACAGTGCCAAATGATCACCAAAATGCCACACAAACTCATGTATCATGTGAACAAAAATAGTGCAAGAATTTCTATGTTCATACAATGCTAAGAACATGAAACAATTGAATAATCGAAAATGTGCATCGAAAGTTCATGAATATGCTTCAACCAGAAGTGAAATGACATTAAAAACATCCGTAAAATCAAGCATGACAATCAATGGAAGTTAAAATGAAGAAAGCATGGCAAACAAGCTTGAAAATGCAATAAAATGGCATTCTGTCCAGTGGTAACCGGTTACAGCATATGTGATAACCGGTTACATGTTTGAAAATACGTGTTTTTGGGAAAATTGCACTGTGTAACCGGTTACAACATATCTGCTAACTGGTTACTACTGTAACAGAGGCAAAAATAACAGTAAAAACAGCTTTTCAAAAGTAGTTTTCAACACATAATCACTTATGCCAACCATCACATGCTAGGAACTGAAATTGTGCATGAAAATTGAACTTTGAAAACAACAAATAAACAGTGATAGAATCAACTAACACAATTGGATCATGGATCAAACAAACAGAAAGCCAAATCACACACAACAATTATCGACTACATTGCGAGCGATACGAAAATGCGCGAAACAATAAAATTAGTTAGATCCACCAACCTACAAGCCAGAGATTTGGCTTGGTAAGTGTTGCAAAGAGATTTTGATGCAGAAAATCAAAGAAAACCAGAGGATCCTTAATTTGTAGATGAAACGCTTCGAAACCGATCAAAAACGCGAAAATGCACCTAAATCGAACTTGCACCAAAATAAATGGTGTGAAACCCTTGGATTGAACTAGAATGAGATGTAATTCCAAAAATCCAACCAAAGGATGCCAAATGATGAAGGTTAAGCTCAAGAATTAATCACTTTCAATGTGAAAAGTGATTATCCTTCAAGAATAAGAGCTTTTGGTGAGGTTTGATGGAGAAGAATTGAGTTGAAGATGAAGAATGAGTAGAGAAATCAGAGAAAAAGTGAGAGAATAGAGAGTGAAATGTGAAAAGTTTGGTGAAAAATGGTAGAGAATGGTTGAGGGTCCTTGAAAATGAGTGAAGGTGAGTTTATATAGATTTTAGGTTTGGAGTGTGAGATGGTTTGGAATTAGCTTTGGACTTAGCTTTGGGTTTGGAGTTAGGTTTGGAGTTAGTTGGGCTTGACTCACTGAGTCAAGGTGGTTAACTCGGTTAGTTAGAACCAACTCGGTAACAATCCCAATGTGAATTTCCTTATCCAAAGGTTGCCATGTTTGTAAAACAAGGAACATGGTGCACTTGATTTGGAGTGAAGCTTTTGAACCAATCCACTTGGAATGTCTTTAAATGTCTAGAGATGTCTAGAATGTTCCACACATTGCTAGAATCAAGTAGGACCAATGACCAAGGAGAATACACTGAGTAACCGGTTACAGCATATGTGCTAACCGGTTACTTCAGCCAAATTTCCACAAATTTGCAAAAGGATGATGTTGAAGTCTTGATTCTGCTTTTCCATCTCTTGTTTTGATAAATAAACATGGAAACCTTTATTTTGGACTAGTTTTGGTGATGAAATAATCTTGAGAGGATATGATTAATCGGGCTTGGAAAACCTGAATGTCCTGCAACAAGAAACACACAAGGAAAAGTGCGAATGTGTATGCCAACAATTCAAGTGCGCATGCTTATGCAAAAGGCCAAAAGAGGGAGGTCAAATTTCGGGTTACGACAAGTCCCAGTACAATCTTTTCAAAACAACTTCCCTTTTGATTTAGGTTCAAATATACAGTTGTTATCGAAACTTTCTTTAATTTCTTTGAACAACTAACAATATAGCATGGAAGCTTGCTCGCCTAGAAGTTTTATCCGGTTTCACTTACCTGCTTTAATATATATCTGTATTGTGGGAAGCTGCACACTGTGAGTCTTCTTTTATTCTTTTAAATACATCTCAAATATATATAACTGTATTGTGGGAAGCTGCGCATGGTTAGTTTTCTTTCATACCCTTTTAAATACTTGTCATATATCAACTGTATATATACTAGTATAGTTATTTAGAGTTTTCCTCGGCAACTAGGTCTAGAACTAGGTAAAGCCATGTTGGTCACTCTTTAAATATAGTCAAAACTAGATCCCCATAGGATTTCCAGATACAGTCTTGCCTCCTCTTGGGCTTAAACAATATGGAACAAAGAGAAAGGAAGTATTCCTCGTGAACCTTTTCTCAGACTGTCACCCCTAGAAATTGTCAAAGAAATTCTACTCCCCGGAGTTGATCTATTCTCGGTGAATAGCATCTCTTGAGTTTCTTCAAACCTCAGAACTTTCACTAAATGATCTATTCTCGGTGAATAGCATTTCTTGAACTTTTCTTAGTTTGGGACCCACAGGCTTCCTAAAAGCATCCCCGCCTCCTCTTGGGCTTTGTACAAGGACCCTCCGGCTTCTTAGAAGTTCTCATGCCTTCTCTTGGGCTTAATGCAAGGACCCTGAAGACCTCCTAAAGGTATAGGACATAACTTAGTCATCCTTCGTTAGAGCTGTCTTTCTAAAAAGGAGTCAAAACCTCAGACTAATTTTAGGGTTGATACTCATCCCTTAAAAGGGTCGGCCTCCTCTTGGGCATCATACAAAAGATAAAACTCTTCCACACCGGTAGACTTGGACAGTCTAATCCTCTTGAGACTCAAAGACATTCTCAAGTTCCCTCCAAACATAGGAAGAAACCCCGGATTCTAGATTAATCTCCAGCAGAGTTAAAACTTTTGGGTTCTAAAACCCAGTCTCTCTCCTAAAATCCCCCAGCCAGGGTCAGTCTATCACTAGTATAACATTATCTGAAATCAGAACCTCAAGGTTTCTAATCTATCAACTCTTCTGTAATCCTCAGCAGGAGTTGATTCTCCACTTGGACATGCCTCAGGATCTCAATAACCCCCGGTAGAAGATAACCTCCTCTTAGGCTTTATATAAAGATCCTTCCTCAGCACAACCAGCCTCCTCTTGGGCTTTGTACAAATGATTCTCCCCAGCGGAGCTAACCTTTTCAGACTCTCTTGTTGAGTCAATCACATTTTCAGACTCTCTTGTTGAGTCAATCACCTTTTCAGAATCTATTGTTGAGTCAACCATTTTTTCGACTCTCTTGTTGAGTCAATCACGTTCTAGACTCTCTTGTTGAGTCACCCCTTTAGCCTCAATCTCGGGCTTTGTACGAGACAGATAAAAAAGAACTCTCTTATTCAGTCAAACCCTTTTTAGCCTCTATCTTGGGCTTTGTACGAGATATAAAATTTCATAACCTTCTCTTAAGCTTGGGGACAAACATCTTCCTCAGCGGAGTTATTTCCTCCGAGCCTTCCTTTAGACTTCGAGAAATAATTCCTAAGCAGAGTCAACCTTTTTCCGCCTCAATCTTGGGTTTTGTACAAGACAGATAATACTCTCCTGTAGAGTCAAACTCAGTTCAGCCTCTATCTTGGGCTTTGTACGAGATACCTAAAATATCCTTAGCCGAGCCAGTAAAGTCTCCATTTAGCCTCAATCTTGGGCTTTGTACAAGACAGATAATACTCTCCTGTAGAGTCAAACTCAGTTCAGCCTCTATCTTGGGCTTTGTACGAGATACCTAAAATATCCTTAGTCGAGCCAGTAAAGTCTCCATTTAGCCTCATTCTTGGGCTTTGTACAAGGCAGATAAAGATTTCTTTCCCACTAAGTCAGTCTTCTTTTCAGCCTCAATCTTGGGCTTTGTACAAGACACATACAAACCTCCCTGATGGAGTCCAAACCTTTCTTTGCCTCCTCTTAGGCTTTGTATAATGATATCCCCAAAAGAGACAGTCTCTTTTAGCCTCAATCTTGGGTGTTGTACAAGACGTATATAAACACTCTCTTGTTGAGTCGTTCATTCCCAGCCTCCTCTTAGGCTTTGTATAAGGACTTCCCAAGTAGAGTCAAAAGACCTATTAGCTTCAACCTTGGGCTTTGATCAAGGCACACAAAAATCAACATACCCTCCGGGGAAATCAAAAGTCCCTCTATAGGAAGTCATTTCTCTGTTTATCATATGTCAAAACAGAAACTCCTTTTCCTTCATCTAATTGCTGTAAGCGGCAAGCCTCTGGATTATTTACATCCACGCCACTGTCCATCTTTTTGCATGAGAAATTCCTATGGAAAGATGGCATTGCTCTACACTGAGTTACAGTCTTCTCCTTCAGGTAAAAAATCCCCTATAAAGGAAATTATGACATTGTTGAATTCACATATCCCAGTTAAAGTAATCCTCCTTTATAATTAGTCACCCAACAGTTGTGGTAAACTGACAAAGATGTATCCCTTTAGAGATGACAGATTCTCTCTAAGTCAACCTTTTAGCTTCAATCTGGGGCTTTGAACAAGACACCAAAATATCTTTTTTTCCTCCCTTAGAATAGGAGGAACTACGATTGCTCTGATTTCCCTGTTTCATTTAAACGGGAACACGTAGGCATAAGATTACGAAATCTTAGCGAGCATACTAATAAAAAACCCTAGGTCCAATACCTTCATACCAATCAATCCTTAGGTCCAGTACCTTACCAAAAACATCAACAAAAACTCACTCACTCATATTTCCCAAGAAACTTTCCCAACCCATTAACGGATAAACACCATCAAGTATAAAGCGAAACCTAAAGCTGATATCCTGTGGATAACCATATATAGGATGGGTAATTTATAACTACCCATTGTATAACCTGACCCCGGACCCCCCAATCTCTTTTAAGCATTTGTTCGGTTGAACAATCGCGTGCAAGGTTAGTTTTAGATAGCTTCCCTTTCCCTTCCAACTTCATGGGATAAATAAGAAATCAGAAAGTAGCACCCCCTCCTACCATTGCGGTGAGGAAAACCCAGCGATAAGGTGGTCGCGTCATCGATAAAAATATCTCGCTACAGAAAGGTCTTGATTTCTCTTCAACCTATGCCCAGACTGCCAAGAAAGACGAAAGTTTTCGTCCCATTCAGGGTTTCTTCCTCAGCGGAGGATTCCTTCACCCAGTGTCTCAAGAAGTACACACTATCAATGAGAGTAACTCCTCTGATATGGATGAAGAGTGGAAATCATATCTCAACGAGGATAGTTATCTGTCTCAGGAAGAGGCACATACGCCATTTTGCTTTCCCACACAAAGTTCGAGATATATACCAAGATCAGACATCAAGATGATGTATGAGATTGTAATCCCAAAGGATGTCGTGCTCCACCTAACTCGCTAGAAGACGATCCGATGAAGGATAACTTCGACTATGACTACTATGACCTACTGGATGACTTGCCTATCTGGCAGCCATACCTAGAAGACTTGGGGAAAAAGAGTCAGCCCAACGAGGCATATCAGTTGAGCAACATTGAGAAGAATATCTGTATCCCTACCCAGTCATGGGATCATTACTCAGGCTATTCAGAGAACACTCATCACAACGATGAACCTGCACAAACTGCAGGACAAGAGTTCATCAATTTCTCTTTTCTAGAGGTCAACGTCATCGAGGAAGATGACTCCTTTTTTCCTGCTGAAGTGTGGGACACTTTTGGATAGCCAAGCGGAAAGTATGACTTCTTAGTGAAGTACACTACTCTTTAAAGCTGTCGTATCAAACTCAAAGATATCCAGTCAACTGGATGGGAAGATTCTCTTGAGAGTGAAAATACCGTAGAAAATACAACAGAAGAGTTCGTTTACAACAAATTTGCCTGGGAAGAAGATTCCAATGATCCTGCTCCGCCAGAAATCAACATCATTTCTGAGGACAAATCAAGAAAGAAGTTACCAGACTTTGTGATCCGTCGAGGAGTTCATCGCCAATGGATTGTTGTCGATGTCCCGAAATTCGTCCATAAGTCTAAGTAATTGCCATCTTTGTTTTAACCTTTCACCCTGCCCAGGTGAAACATATGTTTTTATAGGGCTCACTGTTTTGTAAATGTCCCTCTTCGCTTCGCCCAAAGCGACAGAGTTTTGTTTTATAGGGCTGTAATTTCAAGAATCGACAGATCATGAATAAATAAATGTCATTATGTAATTCCCGCATTAATTGTTGTTTTCTCTTTTCGCTTTTCAGAAAATGGTAATTCTAAAACAAACTCAATTAAAAAAACAAGCATTTTCCAGAAAATACACTGCACACACTCTTGCATTTCTCTCTATCTCTTCTTAAAAACAAATCATCAAGCCTTGCAGACTGCTTGTTTTAAACCCCGTTGAAACATACGATTCCATGCCTTCTCCCAACTTTGAATTCCCTGTGTTTGAAACTGAAGAAGAAGAGGACGCAAAAATTCCAGAAGAGATCTCCCGATTACTCAGACAAGAGGAAAGTTCTATTGAGCCTCACAAAGAGCCGTTGGAAACGGTAAATTTGGGTTTAGAGGAAGAAAGGAAAGAAGTCAAGATTGGAGCACTGCACAATCCGACAGTCAAAGAAGACTTGATTAAACTTCTCAAAAAGTTTCCCGATATATTTGCTTGGTCCTATCAGGACATGCCAGGGTTGGATACCAGCATCGTGCAACATCATTTTCCGTTAAAATCAGAATGTCCGCCAGTAAAACAAAGGTTGAGAAGAACTCACCCGGACATGGCTATCAAAATCAAAGAGGAAGTGCATAAACATATAGACGCTGGTTTCCTTGCAACCTCAGAGTATCCTCAATGGCTAGCTAACATAGTGCCAGTTCCGAAAAAGGACGGAAAAGTCAGAATGTGTGTAGACTACAGGGATTTGAATAAGGCAAGTCTAAAGGACGACTTCCCTTTACCACACATTGACATGTTGGTAGACAGTACAACAAAGTTTAAAGTATTCACCTTCATGGACCGATTCTCGGGCTATAATCAGATCAAAATGGCGCCGAAAGACATGGAGAAAACTTCCTTTATCACACCATGGGGCACCTTTTGTTACAAGGTGATGCCGTTCGGTTTGAAGAATGTCTGGGCAACCTATCAAAGGGCCATGACAACTCTGTTTCACGACATGATGCACAAGGAAATAGAAGTGTATGTTGATGGCATAATTGTTAAATCAAAAACAAAGAAGGAACACGTTGAACATTTGTCAAAATTGTTCGAACGTCTAAGAAAATACAAACTCCGCTTGAATCCTAACAAGTGTATATTCGGTGTCCGCTCAGGAAAGCTCCTAGGGTTCATCGTCAGCCAGAAAGGGATTGAAGTTGATCCTGACAAGGTCAAGGCCATTCAAGAAATGCCTTCACCTAAAACAGAGAAACAAGTCAGAGGATTCTTGGGACATCTGAATTACATCTCGAGATTCATATCCCTTATGAATGCGACTTGCGCACCGATCTTCAAAGTGCTCAGAAAGAATCAAGACTGTGTATGGACAAAAGATTGCCAGAAAGCTTTCGACAGTATCAAGGAATATCTATTGAACCCACCAATTTTGTCACCTCCAGTGGAAGGAAGACCACTGATCATTTACCTGACAGTCTTGGAAGACTCGATGGGTTGTGTACTTGGCTAACAAGGCAAAACCAAAAGAAGGAGTCTTCCATTTACTATATAAGCAAGAAATTCACCGACTGTGAAACTCGGTACACTATGCTTGAGAAAACTTGTTGTGCTTTGGCTTGGGCAGCCAAACGTCTTCGCCAGTACATGATTTGCCACACTACTTGGTTAATCTCCGAAATGGGTCCAATCAAGTATGTCTTCTTACGGGAAGGATTGCCCGTAGGCAAATGTTACTATCAGAATACGACATCGAGTACCACGCTCAGAAAGCTGTTAAAAGAAGTATTTTAGCTGATCATTTGGCTCATCAACCGATTAAAGATCAGGAATCAGTTGGATTTGACTTCCCAGATGAAGATGTCATGTATCTAAAAATGAAAGATTGCGATGAACCGCTACCCAATGAAGGGCCAGAGCCAGGTTCCCAATGGGGACTAATTTTTGAAGGAGCTGTCAATAATTACAGAAACGGAATTGGGGCAATCATAGTTACACCTCAGGGTACCCACATTCCTTTCACTGCCAGGTTGACATTCAAGTGCACGAATAACGAGGCCGAATACGAAGCATGTATCATGGGTCTCGAAGAAGCAATCGACTTAAGGATCAAGAACTTGGATGTATATGGCGACTCAGCCCTGGTTATCAATCAGATTAAAGGAGATTTGAACACATACCAATCAGGACTGATTCCTTACAGAGATTACACGAGAAGGTTGTTATCATTCTTTAGCAGAATCGAGTTTCACCATATCCCTCGCGAAGAAAATCACATGGCTGATGCATTAGCCACTCTCTCTTCCATGATTAGTGTAGGTCAATGAAACGACGTACCTAAGATTGACGTGATGCGCCTAGAAAGGCTTGCTTACATCTTCACAATTGAAGTTGTCATAGACAACAGAGCTTGGTACCATGATATCAAGTGCTTCCTTAAAAAACAAGAGTATCCACCTGGGGCATCCAGAAAAGACAGGAAAACTCTCAAGAGACTGTCTGGAAACTTCTTTCTGAACGGTGATACACTCATGTTGATGTGTAGACAGCCAAGTAGCAAACATGTTGATGAAAGAGATTCATGAAGGATCCTTTGGCACTCATCCCAACGGACACACAATGACGAGAAAAATCCTAAGAGAAGGGTACTATTAGTTGACAATGGAATACGATTACGACAAGTATATGCGAAAGTGTCACAAGTGTCAGATATATGCTGACAAAATTCATATACCGCCAACGCATCTCAAAGTTCTTTCTTCCCCATGGCCTTTTTCCATATGGGGATCGACATGATTGGCATGATTGAACCAAAGGCTTCAAACGGACATCGGTTCATCATGGTGGCCATTGACTATTTTACCAAGTGGGTCAAAGCAGCGTCATACGCTAATGGTGTTCCAAGCCAATGACTATTTATCAAGAACAATCTCATCTTCCGTTATGGTGTTCCGAGCCAGATCATTACAAATAATGGATCTAACTTGAACAATAAGATGATGAAAGAGTTGTACGCTGAGTTCAAGATTGAACACCATAACTCATCTCCCTACCGACCTAAGATGAACGGAGCGGTAGAAGCGGCTAACAAGAACATTAACAAAATCGTTCAAAAGATGGTTATAACCTACAAAGACTGGCACGAGATGCTACCCTTTGCTCTTCACGGTTATCGCACATCCGTCCGCACTTCAACAGGGGCAACCCCTTTCTCTCTAGTATATGGCATGGAGGCAGTGCTCCCCATAGAAGTAGAAATCCCATCAATTCGGGTATTGATGGAGGCTAAGCTAACAGAAGCTGAATGGTGCCAAAGCCGCCACGAAGAACTGAACTTGATCGAAGAGAAGCGAATAACGGCTCTATGCCATGGTCAGTTGTATCAATAGAGAATGAAGAAAGCTTTTGACAAAAAGGCCAGACCTCGTGTCTTCAGAAAAAGAGACCTCGTGCTCAAGAAGATACAATTATTTCTCACTGATTCTTGGGGCAAATGGACCTTGAATTATGATGGCCCCTATGTGGTCAAGAAAGCTTTCTCAGGCGGCGCCTTGAGACTCGCAACTATGGACGGAGAGGAATTTGCCTACCCCACAAATGTTGATGTAGTCAAGAAATACTTCTCCTAGAAAAAAAAACGTCTTGGTGGATTGAAAACCCGAAAGGGCTGTCCAGGAAAAAATTAGAGACATAATCCGAAAATCATCCTGGTGGATTGGAAATCTCAAAATACAATCCAAGCAAAAATTAGGGATTCATGGCAAGTAACTACATCTAACACGGGTAAGTTCCCCAGCGGTAATACTTCCCGTCAAAAAAGACTTCAATCAGAGTCATCTTTGGCAGAAGCCCAGAATGACCCGAATTCAAAGTTGGTAGAAGGATAGCGGTCGTTATGTTTCAATGTAGCCCCTTTTCCCGTAAATTACCATTTTTTAAAATTTGTAAATACTCTATGGTATCACGCGCTTGGCTGATTACCATTCTATCAATAAAATTTAAGCCCCCTTGCTTTTGCTTGCAACTCTTATTTGTTTTTGCTTTGTAGAATGACATTTAACATGATCAACGATTCCTGAAATAAAACAAAAATGAATTTACTTGCAAAAATTTTGTTCTGCTTTTAAAATAAAGATGGGATTTCCTTTTGACTTCAAACGTCTGGAAGAACATCGACAACTTCCCCGGAAGTGATTTAACTTCAAAGTGCAGAATCAAAGTACTCCTTCTAAACTAGTTCACCTGAATGAAGGATCAATTGTTCAAACATCAGGTCCCACCTGATATCTCTGGCAGAGTCCTTACCTCCTAAGACCGATCAACAATTTCTTTCGCCCAGCAGGGTCTACTCCTCCTAAGCAAGACAATATTGCTATCTTGAACAATGGTACTTTTCATTCCCCGCAGTGGTCGAGTATCTAATCCTGTTCACACACTAGTCTGTATGTCGCGTTAGTTTTGTCAGCATAAACATACATACATCATGCATTGTTAATTTGTACTCATACTCATTTTGCATTACTACCACATTGGTTAATTTCACTCCTCAGTGATAAAGTCCTCTTGTCAATCGAGTCGTCAGTACTTTCCTCGTCAGGAAATGTTTTGTATGAGCAATTTCTCCCTAGTTTATTTCTGGATTAGAGCATGTCTTCGACCACTTTGATAACTTGAACCTCTGAAAGACAAGAAGGCGTTCAACAGATACGTTTTGGAACATCACTCTTCACCATTGAAGACGATGCCTTTGCTTTCCTAGATTAAGGAAAATCCCTAGAGAAAGCCTCTTAACAAAAGACTCTCGACAATACATCGGTCTTTCTCCCAAAAAACTCGATGTTAATGAAGTCATCAGCACCTCAAAATTGGATCACATAACATGCCATTTCTCCGGAAGAATCTCGCAGAAAAGTGTGACCTCTCCGAGCAAAAAAAGTATCTCAGAAGACTTGTTTTCCCCAGTAGAGACAACAAATGTCATCTCCAACAGAGAAGTTTGCACACCTCTACAACTCAGACCAAGGGTTTCCTTAGCAAGTCTGACATCAAATTTTACATCAAATGGCATCTCCCAGTAAAACTCGGCGAGAAGTTTGATAAAAACCGCTACACATAGCCTCCCTTGTCAAGAAAAGGAACTTGACAAGAAGAAACTAAGACCAGTTCCTTAGTAGAAAACCAGGATCGAGGGGTAGTTTATTTCAAAAACTAAGACCAGTTCCTTGGTAGAAAACCAGGATCGAGGGAAAGTTTATTGACAAAAGAAACTAAGACCAGTTCCTTGGTAAAAAACCAGGATCGAGGGGATGTTTATTTCAAAAACTTAGACCAATTCCTTGGCTGAAAACCAGTATCGAGGGGAAGTTTTACCTTTTCTGAGTATCAACGTTTAGTGAAATTCTGGTACAGATGTGTGATGTCATAGTGTAATGTCACAACATCGCAATCTGTTGAACAAGGCAATAATAGAAACAATAACGCACTGAATTGTTCACCCAGTTCGGTTCAACAACCTACATCTGGGGGCATACCAAGCCAGGAAGGAAGTCCACTATTAGTAGTATCAAATTACAGACTCAACAAACCAGTTGACAATCTACCTAATTTAATCACTACCCAATGACCCTTCTACCTAAGTCCTCCTAAGGTAAGAGACTCCATCTCACTTCCTATCATTACTATGATGTCTAGCAATCAACTACACCGTCACAACTTGATTACCAACAACTGTACAATCATAGAAGACATCCTTCCATGACACCCTTTGGAGTTGCTTCAAAGCTTCCTCCAAGAACAATACCAAACACAAACTCATTACTTACAGGTTTCTGAGTTACACACAGTGACCATCTCACAACCCGAGTGGTTCACTTTGACAAAGCCCTAAAGATCTACATCTTGGACCCGTCCCAAACCTAGATTACAAGCATTCTATTTATAACCTTTTTCCTACTGGATATGGGCCTTCAAGTCCCAGTAAATCTTCTGCTACAAATCTCCAAAAGATTCTGCTATAAAATAGATCTTCAATTAAATCTTCAATCAGCTCTTCATAATTAACTCTTAATTATTCTTCATATCTTTTAGCCTTAAAAACATCTCCACATAATATTTCCAGGATATTATGTATCTTTTAAATCTTCACTTTTAATTCAGCTGCAAGATCTTCTCCACACAAATAGGCAAGATCTTCTCCACACAAATAGGCGAGATCTTCTCCACACAAATAGGAACAATTCTGCATGTCTATTTGTATAAAAATAGCAACAAGATCTTCTCCACATTTGATTGTAACAAAATATATTTATTCCATGATATTCTCCTGCAATCTCTCAATCAGATCTTATCCTTAACAAACTTGCACATGCGCAGCCCTAAAACTTACCAAACTGATGTTCTGTCATCTGATGTTATGACATTGGGTTTGACATCAGCACAAAACTGCAACCCTTAAAAACTTAACATAACCAGAATGTTAACTAAACATAACAAGGCTGTTAAAAACTCATGTTGAAACATCAACCATGACATCAACATTGTTTTACCAAAATTCTAGCCAACTACAAGAATTAACAATCTCCCCCTTTGGCTAATTTTGGATAAAACAATTTCAGCCTACATCAGAACCACTTGCAGTAGAAACGAACACTTTCACATCAGCATAGGGCAAACTCCCCCCCAAACCAACAACCAGCTGACAGCTGTTCAAACACTCTCCCCCTCAACTGCTGCACCATATCAGAAAAGGCTTCACAACCACACCTTGGCAACCACTAGGCTAACTTTCCCCCTTTTTAGCCATAATTGGACAAACTCAGCTACTACTTTCAATGATCAGCACAACTCACAACCCCTTCTAGATTCCTTTAGACCAGCAGAGAAAAGATCAACTCCCCCTATCTAAGATAACCAGTGCACCTTTGCAAAAAGAACACCTTAAATGAATGGAAAACATAAGACTCATCTTCATGTCTTCAAGAGTGCACTCTCTGTTCAACTCACCTACTGAACGCATTCACTTAGTGCTTAATCACATAATTCCCTCTTAAATGGTTAACTAAAGCTCTAGATGGAGATGAACATTTGAGCACACTTGCTGAGCACTTTCACATATTGTACTTTCACTCTTGGAGAACATATTCAATTATCCTGACTGGTATGACACTGCTCACAGACTCCACAAATTATCAGCTTTACTGAGATCTAATTTCTTCAAGAGACACTTGTAGCACAAAACTTTCTGATCAGATCACATCATATGACACAATTCCTCTGCCATTACATTCAAAAATTAGTAGTCATGCTTTGCCAGAGCATACTACTACAACCAAGCTCGGAATCTCCACATTCTAATCCACATAGTCAGAAACACCTCTTCTGACAATAATGCTTGAGCATCCATCTCCACATGAAGTTACCATTAGGCTATTCGTGAGGAACATAAGAATCACCATCCTCCTTCAAACAAACTGTTAGATAAGGATCAAAGTCACATAGATCCCCCAACTCTCCAAAAGTAGTCATTCCCTATCATACTCTTCATCTTCAGATTTCCAAGCAATCAATACCTGATCTACTTCAGTCTTCTCTATATTCCCCATCCAAGGCAGACCTTCTACTTCATCATTCTCCCGTATGACTATGTAGACGCTCCTTAGGCATAATGTGTGCACCAAACTACAGAACCAGAACAAAATCATCCTTCATCAAGGATATTCCACAAGTTAGAACATTTGCCACCCACCAAGATATTATCACCATGATTCTTGATATGCTCCACCAACTGGACTTACTATTGCATAGTAATCCAAAGAACTAGAGAATTAAACTCTCATCCACCTTCAAGAAGAATAATCTCCTTGAGTCTTCAACTCATCACCCTTTTGCCTAAGAGTAACTTGTTCCAAGACAATCCTCAATAATAACCAGCTGCCACACTCTGATTATCTTGATTCTTCGAATCCACTTCTGAGATCAACCAATTACCGCAGTTTGATCACCTCCTTTATGAATCCTCATATGAAAAAGCTAACTGCCACATTTTGACCTTTTTCACGTTTGTCAGAACTCTCACAAAGATATCTTGATCCACCAAGGAAACTTGATCTTCAAGTCACATGTTCCACTTGCTCAAAAGCAAACACACTTAGACTCCCTAAGCCATGGTCATGTAACATCTTCTCCTTCCTGCAGCTCCCACAAACTGCCATGAGAACGATCTTTTTGAAGCATCCTATCATTCCTGTAGATCACCCTATCATTAGCTGATGTGCCACATTACCAGCTGAGACTCCTGATGTTAAGCTAGATGTCAGAACATTATGACATCCAACTGTTGAATTCAGCTCCTCCTTCTGCCACTCAAAAGAACCTCCTCCCTTTGCAGAAACAGATTTCCATGCTCTCATAGACTTGATTCAACAATCAAGTTTGAGTAGACAACCTCCATCCTGCTTAGAAACTCCAAAGACTTCAAACCTACCACATCTGAATCTTTAGAAAATAAGTAGTCCAAGACTACCCCATAGCAATACTAAGAAAGTCACTTCCCTTAGTAGAGCCGTCAGTAGAAAGCCAGAGATAACTGCCACTTATCCTCGACCTTCACAACCAGAGCAAACACCATGCTCCAAACCACTTAGATCAGAAATAAACTGATCCAAGCTGTAACCATCAAGATTATGATGTCTTCATAGTCTTCCATCTTCATCTTCATTTCATAATCTATCTGCCCTCTCTCCAGACAATTTGGATAATACTCCATAGTCACCAATCAAATCTACCAGTTGATTCAACTCCAAGATGCTTAACCCTTGAATATAGCTACATAAGGTAACTTCTCAAACCTTCTGCAGTCCTGCATTTTAACCTCAGACATATACATAGTCTTCCGTCAATGTATATTGTCATTAGTTGAATGCACAACACTATCCAAAGCAGACAGATATTCAACTATTGTCATGCAAGATACAACAATTTATCCTTTTCTTGCAGACTTGAGGCACTGGTTGGTCCCTCTTTTGCACACAACTGATCACTTCAGATTAGGTAAGTGGCTTGACCTGATACTTCACAATGAGCACAACTAACTTTGTTTGACTGAGAAAGCAGAGAACTGAAATGATGTTTCAACATTACCAGTCACATGACCCAGCATACTCTCATCTTCCAAGAATCTTCAAACCTTTGATGCCATCTTTATTAGGTTACCATAACTAAGCTTAAGAGATAACTTATCAAGATCTTCACTCCCGCATGAAAACTTTGACAGTGATCCTCTTTAGCTTTGGCTCTACCTTCTTCTTTCACCATCAAAAGGATGAAGAAGTCACAGTACATAGCAGATTAGTCTTCTACTTCTGATCCTTCCAGTCACAAGGCTAACGCAGACATCAATTCCAATTGACCAAAGGTTGATTGACATATTAAGCTCAGCTTCTTTCTTGATGAATCCTCACACAGCCCAGATGCCTCCTCTTCCAAGTCAGGAGTAGGTTCCAAACAGATGTGATAAACACATTTGTTTAGCCCCCAAGCATCTGTTATGTCACAATCCTTCACACCAAAAGATCCACAAACCCGAGATTGATCATGCAAGGTTTTCTTCAGACCTCTTTTCACCATACTTATATAAGAGTTCCTTTATGAGTGGACTTGGAATGAACAAGCTAGTTGAAAACCACCAGGAATTTTCCATCAGATATATATATATATGCAGCGGAACATACACCAGAAAACTCCTCTACTACCTTCAGGCATAAAAACCCTTGCCCAACACTCCAAGTGCACTAGGTCAAACCATACAGCAACAGCCTGATAACTTCATTCTTCATTCCAAGGGCTAATACAAAATACTCTATGAACTGACTATCTTCCTTGCTCATGAACCAGAAAGTATTTTCCCTATATGTCATCCAGAAACAGACAGGATGCCTGCTTTGATACCAATTAAAATTTTGGTACAGATGTGTGATGTCATAGTGTAATGTCACAACATCGCAATCTGCTGAACAAGGCAATAATAGAAACAATAACACACTGAATTGTTCACCCAGTTCGGTTCAACAACCTACATCTGGGGGCATACCAAGCCAGGAAGGAAGTCCACTATTAGTAGTATCAAATTACAGACTCAACAAACCAGTTGACAATCTACCTAATTTAATCACTACCCAATGACCCTTCTACCTAAGTCCTCCCTAGGTAAGAGACTCCATCTCACTTCCTATCATTACTATGATGTCTAGCAGTCAACTACACCATCACTGCATCAACAACTTGATTACCAACAACTGTACAATCATAGAAGACACCCTTCCATGACACCCTTTGGAGTTGCTTCAAAGCTTCCTCCAAGAACAATACCAAACACAAACTCATTACCTACAGGTTTCGGAGTTACACACAGTGACCATCTCACAACCCGAGTGGTTCATTTTGACAAAGCCCTAAAGATCTACATCTTGGACCCGTCCCAAACCTAGATTACAAGCATTCTATTTATAACCTTTTTCCTACTGGATATGGGCCTTCAAATCCCAGTAAATCTTCTGCTACAAATCTCCAAAAGATTCTGCTATAAAATAGATCTTCAATTAAATCTTCAATCAGCTCTTCATAATTAACTCTTAATTATTCTTCATATCTTTTAGCCTTAAAAACATCTCCACATAATATTTCCAGGATATTATGTATCTTTTAAATCTTCACTTTTAATTCAGCTGCAAGATCTTCTCCACACAAATAGGCGAGATCTTCTCCACACAAAGAGGAACAATTCTCCATGTCTATTTGCATAAAAATAGCAACAAGATCTGCTCCACATTTGATTGTAACAAAATATATTTATTCCATGATATTCTCCTGCAATCTCTCAATCAGATCTTATCCTTAACAAACTTGCACAGGCGCAACCCTAAAACTTACCAAATTGATGTTCTGTCATCTGATGTTATGACATCGGGTTTGACATCAGCACAAAACTGCAACCCTTAAAAACTTAACATAACCAGAATGTTAACTAAACATAACAAGGCTGTTAAAAACTCATGTTGAAACATCAACCATGACATCAACATTGTTTTACCAAAATTCTAGCCAACTACAAGAATTAACACTTAGCAAAAGAAGATGAATGAGCAAACCGCCATTCATAGACACCATTAAAAATTCGAGTATTCTGATATTTAATCCTCTCTCCCTGAATGTCTGAATATCTTCGCCATTCACACCTTCGGGTCCAAGAAGATTAAATAGGGGCATCTGTCATACCCCATATTTTGACCATCAATATTTCCCATCATTATGAGAATCATCACCACAGTATGGATATACCATTATGCCTCATCAATCTCCTCAGGGATTGTTAAGCATTCTCTACAATCAAGGATTAAGGTTTTAACCCCTCTCAGAGCATTTAGACAAAAGATCAATCTAGAATTGACAAGATCTTCAACTTGTCTAGTCTCTCAAACATCCATGAAGGGTCAAGGGGTCTCCCATATTAAGAATCATGCAAAATTATGAAACAGTCCAAGAGGATCAAGCCACAGGATCGCCAGTGTCACCAAATTAGGGTTTTGGTCGACCAGGGTCTGCAGATGAAAATTTACATCTGAGAATGAGCCAATGCCTCAATATATGGTCCAATAAACTCAAAAGAATCTCAAGATCCACCCAAAATGGCAAAATCACCTTGAAGGACCATTTATCAAGAAATCAGGAATTAGGGTTTTGACCTAATTCAACCCTTGAGTTAACTTGTGAAGCAAGGCATGACTTGAAGCTTCAAGATGAACTTCAAAGACCTCAAATACATCATATTGACATGTATACACGATTTGATTAACTCAAATAGCTTGATTCATAAACCACAAGAACTCAAAACCATCTGATCACAAATTATGGTTTCTGATGAAAAAAGTCAACCCTACCATTGACTATTGAGCTACCCATGATCTCTGTAACGCCCCAAATTTTGTAAGAATATTTATTTAATTTATTTAAATATTATATTCATGAATTTCTGTGAATTTTGGTGTTTCGTGTCGATGTCGCTGTTTTTGTGAAGTTTTGGTTATTTAATTAAATAATAGTATATGAAATATAATGTATTATCATTTATTTTAAATAATATTAGAGGAATTAAGGGTAAAGTGGACATTTGAGGAGAATTAGTGAGGGTAAGATGGGAAGAGCACATTTAGGGGTGTTTTGAGTTAAAACAAGGAATAGTGAGGGGAGTTTTCATTATTCGGTTTATTTTGGTTGAAAGAAAGAAAAGAGTGCTCTGAAGAACAAGAAGAGTGGAGGAGGCTAGGGCATAGAGGAATTCTGGTGAAACTTCAAGAGAAGATCGAAAGAAGCAAAACTCTAAGGTATAGGGAGTATCACTTTGCAATATTTTGATATAAAGATTAGGTGTTGGTGGGTAATTGGGGTTTTAGGGGAAAACCTAGGAATTTGAGGTTAGGGATAATGGATTTTGATGATTTGCTATGTGATGATTGTTGTTATTGACGTATATGTGATAGTTATAAGTTATAATGACGTAATCTGTGGTAATTTAAGGATAAAATCTGGTTTAGGAGTGTTGAATCGCAGATGGAGAAGTGATGTTATCGCAGGGTTTTTCTGCCAAAATCGTAGAGCCCGCTTAGCGCGGTCTGGAGAAATTTCGCCTCTTCAAGGCAGTGAGTAGCGTGCTTAGCGTGGGTGGGGCCCGCTTAGCGCGAACTGGGACTAAAAACATTATTTTTATTGACTTAAAATTCACAGAAAATATCTCTTTCATATTATATTAATGCTGTGACGTTGCTGGGAATTTCTGCTATGTGTTGATGTGTTATATGATGAATTATTTATTGATGAAAATGATGACCTGATATGATTAATGTATTGTGAGATGTCCATACATGTGATGTCTTATGATTAGATGAGGATATGATGTTATTGATGATTTTTAGATGTTTATGTGTGATGTTTGATGATAAAATGACGACGTGAAGTTCTATAAGTATATTGATGATTATGAGATGGCGATTCATGAAGTTTTGATGATTAAATGATGATATGGATTAACATGAGATTTTGATGAATGATGATGCACGTAATGACTTTTGTTGATGATGATGATTATGACATTGTGCATCATGCATTCATAGCATTTAGACTTCGGTCTATTGATGATGTTAGGACTTCGGTCCAGTGACAATGTTAGGACTTCGGTCTAGTGACGATGTTAGGACTTCGGTCAAGTGGTGGCTTCATTCCCATTGTGCGGATTGGAGTGTTTTGTGACGTGCTCCCTTGTGGAGGGTTGATGGCCTAGTGTCCATTATTATGACGATTTGGTACCACATGCATTTTTATGACGTTGCATTTCATTCTTGGTGGAATTGCATGATTGCATATGAGTGATATTGTTGATGTGATGTTTTATATGATGTTTTGGGTGAGTTGCTGTAGTATTTGATAAAAAGAATTGTTGCCCTGTTAATGCCTTTTTTTTATATGACTTATATTGAATTGTGATTACTCACCCTGCCTGTTTGAATGTTGCCTCCACGTAGGTAACATGCAGGTGATAAGGTTTAGCTTTGGATGCTTTCGAGGACATTGAAGTTTATTTGCTTTTGGTCGATTTAGAGGGTCTTGCTCTGATAGTGTAACATCGGGTTGGGGTCCTTTGAGTCGAACTATGTTGTTTCCTTATTTTGCCGTTATTTGATGATGTGGTCTTATTTGGATTATTATGACGGTTGTTGAAAACCTTTTTAATTGAAAGTTTTGAGTTCCGCTGCCATGTGAAGGCTTTTGATTTGATTTGAGGAAGACCCTTTGTTTATAGGGCAATTGTATTTATTTTGAATTAAATGAGAAATGTGCACCCTTTGAGGGAATTTTTATGCCTTACTCTAATATATGAGTTATTTCTGCTGCAACATTATTTGGGGGTAGAAAAGGGTGTACACTATCGATGTTTTAGTTCTTCTAACCTGTTAGGTGGTGTGAAGGATGGCTGGAAGAAATGACCGTGCAATTGCTGATGCGTTGGAATCAGTTGCTAATGTGGTGGCGCAGCTGAATCCAAATGGTGGAGCTCCTGATGAGTTTCGTTCTTTGGGGAAGTTTCAAAGAAACAATCCACTGACTTTTGTGGGTACGCATGATCCAGCAAGTGCACACAAGTGGCTGAAGGCGATCGAGAAGATCTTCCGAGTGATGGGGTGTTCTGATGAGCAACAGGTTTAGTTCGGAACGCATATGCTGGAAGAAGAGGCAGAGGACTGGTGGGATAACACCCGTCAGAGACTTGCAGATGTTGGCACTGTGATAACTTGGGCTGTGTTTAAGCAGGAGTTTCTGGGCAAGTATTTCCCAAAGGATGCTCGTGGCAAGAGAGAAGTGGAATTCCTTGAGCTGAAGCAAGGAGATATGACTGTGGCAGAGTATGCTGCAAAGTTCGAGGCTTTGGTGAAGTTCTGTCCGCACTATAATCGTGTTGATGCTGAGATGTCCAAGTGTCTCAAGTTCGAGAATGGGCTGGGACCAGAGATTAAGCAGGGTATTGGGTATCAACAGATCCGTAGGTATGCTGAGTTAGTTGACAACAGTAGAATCTACGATGAGGATAGCCGAGCTCGACCTGCTCACTACAAGCAGTTGAGTGAGAAGAAATGGCAGTATAGGGGTAAGCCTTATACAACTTCAGCTAACAAAGGGAAGCAGAAGGCTCCAGATGGGAAAAAGACAAGTGGGGGAGCAGCTCCCGCTTCCAGAAAGTATCATAAGTGTGGTGAGCAAGGTCACCGTGCTGATGTGTGCGCCAATACTGTGGTGAGGTGCTATCGATATGGTAAGAAGCGGCATAGAGCTACTAACTGCAAAGATGAGGGTCTGACCTATTTCAATTGTGGTGAGAAAGGTCATATCAGTACTCAATGCCAGAAGCCAAAGAAGACCAGTGGCAGAGTGTTTGCTTTGAGTGGTGCAGAAGTGCCAGAAAAGGACAACCTGATTCGAGGTACTTGTTTTATTAATAATATCGAGTTGGTTACTATTATTGATACTGGTGCTACACATTCTTTTATCTTGCTTGAATGTACTAATAGATTGAGTTTGAAGTTATCTGATATGAAGGGGAATATGGTAATAGAAACTCCAGCTAATGGTTCTGTTACTACTACCCTTGTGTGTTTAAGATCTCCTGTGATGATTTTTGAGAAGAGCTTTGTGATGGATTTGGTGTGCCTACCCTTGCACCAAATCGATGTGATCTTTGGAATGAACTGGTTGGAGTTCAACCGTGTTCATATCAATTGTTATACCAAGACTGTAGAGTTTCCCGAGTTTGATGATAGTGGGGAGTTGATGTTCTTGTCTGCTAAGCAAGTAGACGAACTGATGGAAGACGAAGCGTTAGTGTTTGCAATGTTTGCATCATTGCAAATTGATCGTGAAGCTGTGAGTGTGGAGTTGCCTGTTGTCTGTGAATTCCCAGATGTGTTTCCAGATGACATCAGTGATTTGCCTCCAGAGCGTAAGGTAGAGTTTGCAGTGGACTTAATACCAGGTACGAGTCCAGAGTCGATGGCTCCTTATCGGATGTCAGCTTCTGAGCTAAGTGAACTAAAGAAACAGTTGGAAGAGTTTCTTGAGAAGAGGTTTATTCGACCAAGTGTTTCTCCATGGGGTGCTCTTGTGCTGTTAGTGAAGAAGAAGGATGGAAGTATGAGGTTGTGTGTCGATTATCGACAGTTGAATAAAGTGACTATCAAGAATAAGTATCCGCTACCGAGAATCGACAATTTGATGGATCAGCTAGTAGGTGCCTGTGTGTTTAACAAGATTGATTTGAGGTCGGGTTATCATCAGATCCGAGTTAAGCCTGATGATATTCCGAAGACAGCTTTCAGGACGAGGTATGGACACTATGAATACACCGTGATGCCGTTTGGGGTATCTAATGCACCTGGTGTGTTCATGGAGTATATGAATCGGATTTTCCATGAGTATTTGGATAAGTTTGTGGTGGTGTTTATTGATGATATCTTGATATATTCTAGATCCGAAGAAGAACATGCCGAGCAATTAAGGACTGTGTTGCAAGTGTTGAAAGAGAAGAAGTTGTATGCAAAGCTGTCAAAGTGTGAGTTCGGGTTGAAGGAAGTGAGCTTCCTTGGCCATGTTATTTCAAATGGCGGGATTGTTGTTGATCCTTCTAAGATTGATGTCGTGTTACAGTGGGAGACTCCAAAGTCTGCTACTGAGATACGGAGTTTTCTGGGTTTAGCAGGTTATTACCGCAAGTTTATTGAAGGCTTTTCTAAGTTGGCATTACCATTGACTCAATTGACTCGAAAGGGTCAAGCTTTTGTGTGGGATGTAACTTGTGAAGAGAGTTTCGTGGAATTGAAGAAGAGATTGACTACTGCTCCAGTGTTGATTTTTCCTAATCCAAGCGAATCTTTTGTGGTGTATTCTGATGCGTCGAAGATGGGTCTTGGTGGAGTGTTGATGTAGAATGGACAAGTTGTTGCCTATGCTTCGAGACAATTGCGAGTTCATGAGAGGAATTATCCTACGCATGACTTGGAGTTGGCCGCGGTGGTGTTTGTGTTGAAAATTTGGAGACATTATCTGTTTGGCTCTAAATTTGAAGTGTTCAGTGATCATAAGAGTCTGAAGTATTTATTTGATCAGAAGGAATTGAATATAAGGCAGAGAAGGTGGTTAGAGCTGTTGAAGGATTTCGATTTTGATTTGAGTTATCATCCGGGCAAAGCAAATGTAGTGGCCGATGCGTTGAGCAGAAAGTCATTGCATATGTCGATGCTTATGGTGAAAGAGTTGGAACTAATTGAGCAATTCAGAGATTTGAGTTTGGCATGTGAAGCGACTCCTGACAGTGTGAAGTTGGGAATGTTGAGGTTAACTAGTAGTATTCTGGAAGAAATCATAGTGGGACAACAATCCGATTTAAAGTTGGTTGACTAATTGACTTTGATTAACCAAGGTAATGGAGGTGACTTCCGGATTGATGAGAATGGTGTGATGAGGTTTCGAGACAGAGTGTGTGTTCCAGATGTTCCAGAAATAAAGAAGAGTATTCTAGAAGAAGGACATCGAAGTAGGTTGAGCATTCATCCTGGTGCTACGAAGATGTACCAGGATCTGAAGAAGTTGTTTTGGTGGCCAATTATGAAGAAGGATGTTGCGGAGTTTGTTTATGCGTGTTTGACTTGCCAGAAGTCGAAAGTTGAGCATCAAAAGCTTTAGGTATGATGCAGCCGTTGAGGATTCCAGAATGGAAATGGGATAGTATTTCCATGGATTTTGTGGTGGGATTGCCGAAGAATGCTAAGGGAAATGATTCAATTAGGGTGATCGTGAATAGATTGACTAAGTCGGCTCATTTCTTGCCGATGAAGATTAATCATTCCATGCAAAATCTAGCTGAGATGTTCATTGAGGAGATTGTGAAGTTACATGGGGTACCTTCGAGTATTGTGTCGGATAGAGATCCGAGGTTTACATTCAGGTTTTGGAAGAGTTTGCAAGATGCTTTGGGTACTAAGTTGAGAATGAGTTCTGCCTATCATCCGCAGACGGACGGTCAGACAGAAAGGACTATCTAATCTTTAAAAGATTTGCTGAGGGCTTGTGTGTTGGATCATGGAGGATCGTGGGATAGCCATTTACCATTGATTGTGTTCACGTACAATAATAGTTTTCATGCTAGTATTGGAATGGCGCCTTATGAAGCTTTGTATGGGAGAAGGTGTAGAACTCTGTTGTGTTGGTATGAGTCGGGCGAGAGTGTTGTACTCGGACTTGAAATTTTGCAAGAGACGACTGAGAAGATTAGGAAGATCCAAGAGAGGATGAAAGCTTCACAGAGTCGTCAGAAGAGCTACCATGATAAGAGGAGGAAAGTACTTGAATTCCAAGAGGGAGATCACGTATTTTTTACAGTGACGCCAGTGACTGGTGTGGGTCAAGCTTTGAAGTCTAGGAAGCTCACTCCATGTTTTGTTGGTCCATATTAGATATTGCAGAGGATAGGAGAGGTAGCCTATCGAATTACTTTACCACCGTCACTTGCGAATTTGCATGACGTGTTCCATGTGTATCAACTGAGGAAGTACATTCCGGATCCGTCGCATGTGATTCAGATGGATGATGTACAAGTGAGGGATAATATGACTGTGGAAGCATTACCTGTGCGGGTTGATGGTCGAGAAATGAAGCAATTACGGGGTAAAGACATAGCTTTGGTGAAGGTGTTGTGGGGTGGACCAGCTGGCGAGAGTTGGACTTGGGAACGTGAAGATCAGATGAGGGATTCGTATCCAACTCTGTTTCCTTGAGGTAACTTTCGAGAGCGAAAATTCTTTAAGTGGGGGAGAGTTGTAACGCCCCAAATTTCGTAAGAATATTTATTTAATTTATTTAAATATTATATTCGTGAATTTCTATGAATTTTGGTGTTTCGTGTCGATGTCGGTGTTTTTTTGAAGTTTTGGTTATTTAATTAAATAATAGTATATGGAATATAATGTACTATTATTTATTTTAAATAATATTAGAGGAATTAAGGGTAAAGTGGACATTTGAGGAGAATTAGTGAGGGTAAGATGGGAAGAGCACATTTAGGGGTGTTTTGAGTTAAAACAAGGAATAGTGAGTGGAGTTTTCATTATTCGGGTTATTTTGGTTGAAAGAAAAAAAAGAGTGCTCTGAAGAACAAGAAGAGTGGAGGAGGCTAGGGCATAGAGGAATTCCGGTGAAACTTCAACAGAAGATCGAAAGAAGCAAAACTCTAAGGTATGGGGAGTATCACTTTGCAATATTTTGATATAAAGATTAGGTGTTGGTGGGTAATTGAGGTTTTGGGGGAAAACCTAGCAATTGGAGGTTAGGGATGACGGATTTTGATGATTTGCTATGTGATGATTGTTGTTATTGACGTATATGTGATAGTTATAAGTTATAATAACATAATCTGTGGTAATTTAAGGATAAAATATGGTTTGGGAGTGTTGAATCGCAGATGGAGAAGTGTTGTTATCGCAGGGTTTTTCTGCCAAAATCCTAGAGCCCCCTTAGCGCAGCCTAGCGCGGTCTGGAGAAATTTCGCCTCTTCGACGCAGTGAGTAGCGCGCTTAGCGCGGGTGGGGCTCGCTTAGCGCCAACTGGGACTGAAAAACATTATTTTTATTGACTTAAAATTCACGAAAAATATCTTTTTCATATTATATTAATGTTGTGACATTGCTGTGAATTTTTGCTATGTGTTGACGTGTTATATGATGAATTATTTAGTGATGAAAATGATGACCTGATATGATTGATGTATTGTGAGATGTCCATACCTGTGATGTCTTGTGATTAGATGACGATATGATGTTATTGATGATTATTAGATGTTTATGTGTGATGTTTGATGATAAAATGACGACGTGAAGTACCATGAGTATATTGATGATTATGAGATGGCGATTCATGATGTTTTGATGATTGAATAATGATATGGATTAACATGAGATTTTGATGAATGATGATGCACGTAATGACTTTTGGTGATGATGATGATTATGACATTGTGCATCATGCATTCATAGCATTTAGACTTCGGTCTATTGATGATGTTAGGACTTCGGTCCAATGACGCTGTTAGGACTTCGGTCAAGTGACGATGTTAGGACTTCAGTCCAGTGGTGGCTTCAATCTCATTGTGCGGATTGGAGTGTTTTGTGACGTGCTCCCTTGTGGAGGGTTGATGGCCTAGTGTCCATTATTATGACGATTTGGTACCACATGCATTTTTATGACGTTGCATTTCATTCTTGGTGGCATTGCATGATTGCATATGAGTGATATTGGTGATGTGATGTTTTATATGATGTTTTGGGTGAGTTGCTGTAGTATTTGATAAAAACAATTGTTGCCCTGTTAATGTCTTTTTTTTATATGACTTATATTGAATTGTGATTACTCACCCTGCCTGTTTGAATGTTGCCTCCATGTGGGTAACGTGCAGGTGATCAGGTTTAGATTTGGATGCTTTCGAGGACCTTGAAGTTTATTTGCTTTTGGTCAATTTAGAGGGTCTTGCTCTGATAGTGTAACATCGGGTTGGGCTCCTTTGAGTCAAACTATGTTGTTTCCTTATTTTGCCTTTATTTGATTATGTTGTTTTATTTGGATTATTATGACGGTTGTTGAAAACCTTTTTAATTTGAAAGTTTTGAGTTCCGCTGCCATGTGAAGGCTTTTGATTTTATTTGAGGAAGACCCTTTGTTTATAGGGCAATTGTATTTATTTTGAATTAAATGAGAAATGTGCACCCTTTGAGGGAATTTTTATGCCTTACTCTGATATACGAGTTGTTTCTGCTGCAACATTATTTGGGGGTAGAAAAGGGTGTTACAATTTCAAACCTTGGGGAAGGGCCCAAGACATTCCTAAATACCACTAGAGGCCATCCATGAAGTTTAATTAGGCCCAAGGATTGATTTCACAAAAGATTCACAAAGTTCAAAATTCATCTGATGAAAAATCAACTGTGCCAAAACCAAGTTTGACTTTTGAAATTTTTGATCAACCAAGGCTTCCTCAACCCTAAAATGATGTTAACATGTGATTTGAATCATCATTCATCAAGAAAAATCAAAGAAAGTGAGTTAACTTGTAAAAGGGGCAACCATAGAAAACTTAATTTTTTCTAAGTTATGGAAAAAAATGGCTAGGGTACCAACTTTGCAAGGCCATATCTCCCAAACTCTAAAGCCTTTTTCTCCCATTCAAAGCTCAAATGAAAGTCCATCTAACATACTTTAAAAGTGTCAACTACAAGAGATTCCAAATCTTCATGGATTATGAGTTATGGATTGATCAAAATCACAAAAACATCAAAATGACACGTTTTCCAACACTTAGTGAAATTTTAAAAAAGTCAGAACCTGTCTTACTTTTTCCAAAATGTGGAGGAGATTTTCACTATGATCCAAGGGAATTCAGAACCAATGGTGGACATCAATGTCAAAGTACATTATGCAAGCTTTCTAAATTGACCAAGAACTCCGTCAAACTCCATTTGAGCTAGGAGTTATGGATCTTCCAAGTTGCCTTGTTGCAACTGTCTCCATAACAGAATTTGGTGCAAACTTGCACCCCACGATTCCTTAAACTAATTTTGGAAACTTTGATCATTGGAATTATGTTCAATTACAACACAAATGGGTGGATGATCTGATCCATAACACAAAATGCCAAAAGACCTAGCCTTCCATGTGCAAAATCATCATGAATAGAACCTTGAAATTCAAATTTGGCATCAAGCATTAAAGTGATGCTTTGAGGTGGCATGAATGAACCAAAAACCAGTCTAACTGAGTCAAGATGTGTCCAAAGATCAAAGTACCTAAACCTGAAAAGCCTGGTGCAAGTCAATGGCTAGAGGAGACCATTGACCAAAGAATCAAAGCATTCAATACAATCTGATCTAAGCAGCCAAACACTATTGATGCCAAAACAAATTTGCTCTACTATAAATAGAGCTTATTTGTGCTCAAATTAAGTACACCAAAGTAACTAAACAGATGCCTTACTCAAAATCACAACTTTCACTCCAAAAACTCCTTCTCTTGCAAGTCACTATCGGGTTTTGAATTTGAGAGTGATTCAAACCAAACCATTGGTTCACACACCTTATATATAACATATAGAAGTGATCTAAACTCTTACATAACATCTGGAACATCAATTTCACAAAATCACCAGCCAACTGCTCAAGTTCTTGACAGAGTTGTAGTTGAGGTACCATATCAAGTTCCAGCTCATTTCAAACCACTACATGCATTCAGACACAATCCTTGGCACCTAAGGAAGTTGTCCAGATCATTGGAACCAACTTACAACACCTCCAAATCAGAATTCGATCATCAGCTGCAAGAGGTAAGCCTGACACTCTCAAACTCCATAATCCATGCATCATAAATGATTTTTTGAGTTACCATCTTGTTTTTGCGTGTATATAGAGTAATAACCCTCAATCAATTGCCATGAATCAATCGTGTATGGAATTTCATTGTGTTCATGCTGAAATTAGGGTTCTTGAGGTTTTCCATTGATTTCGTCCTCCATACTTAATATAAATGCAATTAAACTATATGGTTGAAATCCTTGTTAAAAAACGAACAAGATTGATACTTGAATCATGAAAACCATTGAGAAATCATGGAGAAAAGTGAGAAAACGCAAGTTTGTTCATCTGTGTTCATCACGATTATCTCACTCCACACTTAAAATAAATGAAATTAAATACCATAGTCATGATCGTGAGTTAAAAACGAGCAAGTTTGATATTTGGATCGTGTGATTTCATCAAGTAATCAGTGAGATATCATGAATTTTGCAAATCTGCAAAAATCAGAACACGCGCGTGTTCTTGGTGTGTTCTTGGCGCCTTTTTCTTTGAAATTTTAAATATTTGAATTTTGTTATATTATTTAATTGATTCAAAAATTAATTTCTCTCTGAATTTTAATGATTTTTAGTTGATTCTTTTTTTTCAAAATTCACAAAAATGTTAAAATATTTTATTTTACAAAAATTTTCGAAAAATATTATTTATTTCATATATTTGATATTTTTGCAAAGAATTAATTTGTATTTGTTTTTTAACATTTAAAATATTTCTTTCTCTTGATTTTCCAAATTTAAATGATTTTTAATCATTTTATGGATAAAAACATGATTTTTGAAACATTGATTTAAGATCACAATTCATTTTTTACACATGTTTGATAATTTTCAATAATTTTATTAATTTTTAATCAAAATTAATTCCATTTTTAATCAAATTAGGGTTTGATCATTTCCACCCTCACCATTACTTTTTTTCAAACACTTTTGGGCCTCTAATAGAGTGTAAGACCCAATCCCTTTTTAACCAAAAGCATTTTGGGCCTCAGATATTGTATAAGTCCCAACACATTTTCAAAAATCTCGGCGCGATCGCCTGTTTAAAACAAAATCATCTGGGCATCTCCTTGAGCTATAAGTCCCATTTTTTTCTTAAAACACTTTTTGGGCCTCTAATAGAGTGTAAGACCCAAACCCTTGTTATACAAAAACCATTTGGGCCTCGGTCATTGTATAAGTCCCTCTGTACTTTTCAAAACTACGACGCGAACGTCACCTTTTCAACAAAATCATCTGGGCCTCTCCTTGAGCTATAAGTCTCCTTGAGCTATAAGTCCCATTACTTTTCTTAAAAAACACTTTTTCGGCCTCTAATAGAGTGTAAGACCCAACCCCTTTTGGTACATAAATAAGTTTGGGCCTCAGTCATTGTATAAGACCCAATAGAGTTTTCAAAATAACAGTGCAATCATTGTTTTTATCTGAGCCTCTCCTTGAGTTGTAAGCCACATCTCTTGAACAAAAATAATCTTTGGGCCATCTAATGGAGTGTAAGACCCAACCCTCATTGTAAAAACAATAACCTTGGGCCCCTGCTATGGTATAAGTCCCACAACATCTGTTAATATTACAGTCGGTTTCAATGTTATCAAATAAGTTATCTGGGCATCTCTTGTTGAATAAGCCCCAAGCTTTTGTTTTAAGATAACTGTTTCTTTTAATTCATAGTTGTTATCAAAACTTTCTTCAATTTCTTTGAACAACTAACCATTACAGCTATGGATGCTTTCTCACCTGTAAGTTTTTATCTGCTTTCATTTATATGCTTTATATACATAACTGTATTGCTGGAAGCTTGCTCACCTGTAAGTCCTTCTTTCATATCCTTTTAAATACTTGTCATATATCAACTGTATATATACTTGTATATCTACTTAGAGTTTTCAGCGGCAACTAAGTCTAGAATTAGGTAAAGCCAGTAATCACTCTTTCAACACAATCAAAACTAGATCCCCATAGGATTACAAGATACAGTCTTTCCTTCTCTTAGGCTTAAAAAATCTGGAACAAAGAGAAAGGAATTATTCCCGGTGAAACTTTTCTCAGACTGTCACTATTAGAAATTGTCAAAGAAATTCAATTCCCCCAGAGAGGATTGATTCTTGGTGAAACTTCTCTTGAATTTCTTCAAACTCTATAATTGTTCACATAAGAAAGGATTAATTCCCAGTGAAACCTTTCTTGAACATTCTTAAGTTTGGACCCACAGGCTTCCTAAAAGTATCCCCAGCCTCCTCTTGGGCTTTGTACAATGACCCTCAGGCTTCTTAAAAGTTCTTATGCCTCCTCTTGGGATTAATACAAGGACCCACAGACCTCTTAAAGGTATAAGACAGAACCTAGTCATCCTTTTCTAGAGCCATCTTTCGGAGTCAAAACATCAGACCAGTTTAGGGTTGAAACTCATCCCTTAAAATACCAGCCTTCTCTTGGGCATAATACAAAGATCATTCATCAACTGAGAACCAATCTTTTCAATACCAGTAGACTTGGACAGTCTCATTTCTCTTTGGATTTCAATGAAACCCTTTTCCTTAAAGAACAGGAAATAACCCTGATCATTCCATCAATCTCCAAACAGAGTTAAAACCAACAGGTTTCATAACTCAATCTTCAAACCTCACTCTAATTTTCCCCAACATGGGTCAATTACTGTAAATTCACCATTAACAAAAAAACTTCAAAGGAAAGAACTCCAACTATTATACCTTCAGTTAAATCCCAAGCTAGGGTCAATTTACTGTCACAATCCTTATCAGAACCTCAGGATCTTTTCTCTAATCCCCAGCAAGAGTTTGATTACCAAATTTGGACTTGTCTTTGGATCTCAATAATCCTCAGCAGAAGTTAGCCTCCTCTTAGGCTTCATATAAGGAATTCCCCAACCAGCCTCCTATTAGGCTTTATATAATGATCTTTCCTCAGCTAAGTCAGCCTCAATCTTGGGTTTTGTACAAGACACCCCTTAAATATCTCTCCATTAAAGTCAGTCAGGGTCTTTAGCCTCAATCTTGGGCTTTGTACAAGACACCCAAAAGTGTCCTCCACAGTGGAGTCATAACTTATAGCCTCAATCTTGGGCTTTGTACAAGACATATATTAAACACTCCCTAAATAGAGTCAACCTTTCAGCCTCAATCTTGGGCTTTGTACAAGACAAATACTCTCCAGCTGAGTCAATCTTTTTAGCCTCAATATTGGGCTATGTACAAGACAGATATAATCTCTCCCCAATGGAGTCAACTCTTTTTTAGCCTCAATCTTGGGCTTTGTACAAGACAGATAAAACCTTTTCCCCAAAGAGTCAAATCTCTTTCAGCCTCAATCTTGGGCTTTATACACGACACAAATAAACACTCTCTTGTTGAGTCAGTCTTTCACAGCCTCCTCTTAGGCTTTGTATAATTGTATTCCCCAATGGAATCCAATCAACCTCTTAGCATCAACCTTAGGCTTTAAACAAGGCACACAAAAATCAACATCCCCTCAGAGGAAATCAAAATCTCTCTGCAGAAAGATACTTCCCTGTGTAATCACATCTCAAAACAGTCAAAAACAAAAACCCTAATCCCAGATAATTGCTGTAAGTGGCACACTTATTGATACAAACATCCAAGCTGTCTGTCCCTCATTATCCTTGTTAAAACCTCATCTAATTGTTGTAAGTGGCAAGCCTCTGGATACAAACATCCAAGCCCATGTACCTCTTTTAGCATGAATTCCTAAGGAAAAATTGCATTGCTCACACTGAGTTAAAGTTTTCTCCTTCAGGACAAATCACCCTGTAAAGGAAATTATGGCATTGCTGGTCTCCATTACATTCCAGTTAAAGTAATTCCCCTTTTAAAACCAGTTACCCAAACAATTATGATAAACAGATGAGATATCTCCCTTTAGAGATGACAAATTCTCTCTCAGTAAAAACCTTTTAGCTTCAATCTTGGGCTTTGAACAAGACACAAACAAACAACCCTTTAGCTTCAATCTTGGCTTAGAATAGGAGGGACTACGATCGCTCTGATTTCCCTATACTTCATGACAGGGAATACGTAGGCATCAGATTGCGAAATCTTAGCGAGCACACTTATCAAAAACCTTAGGTCCCTGACCTTACCAAAAACATCGGAAAACCTAAAAACAACAAAAAATACCCTCTCTCTCTCTCTCAGATATCCACAAAGAAGAACTTTCCCATTGTACAGACAAACACAATCAAGTATCAAAGCAGAACCTAAACTATCATCTCATGGATAACCATGTATAGGATGGGTAATTGACAACTCCCCATTGTATAACCTGACCCCGGACTCCCCAATCTCTGTCAAGCGTTTGTTCAGTTAAACAAATGCGTGCAACGTTAGTTTTAGATAGCTTTACCTCTCCCTTACAGCTTCATGGGATAAAATAAGAAATCAGAAAGTAGCAACCAACATTCCTCCCATTGAGGTGAGGAAATCCTTATTGCGATAAGGTGGTCGCGTCACCGACAAAAATCGTACGCTACATAGGGTTGACAAATTATAGAAAAATGGAGAATTTATTTATTCCTCGTAATTATATTTATCATCTTTCTTAAAATAGAATTGAAAAATAATAGACAAATTGTGAATTGATTTATTGCATTAATTTGTAATTATTAGCATTAAATGTTGGAACCACTATAAATTCAATGAAATTTCAAACCAAAAGGAAAGAAGACAAATTACTCACTAGAATTTCCTCTTTTCAGCATAGAAATTAATACTACGACGTTGAATTGCATTGCTCTAGAAACTTCTTCAAGTGTGTTATAATCATCCATCTTTTTTCATGATACTCTATTTTAATAGTAATATTGTAGTATGTTGTTCGGTTGAAAGTGTGTTTAACTTATTTACGATGCTTTGAAAGTGTTAAGGGTAGCTAGTGTCATTATCATTCGTTAATGTTCATGTTCTTTAAACATTTTTTTGTAAGTGCACCAATGGGGCTTAGTATGAAATCTCTTAGAAAAATGCAAAAACGTATTAATTAGAATTTATAAGAGTATAAATACTTGTAATGAATGTTTTGGTATTCTTATGCAAAAACAAAATACACACATATTCTCAACTCCATGATCTACTTTGAATCATCTGTTATATTATCTCAATTATTAAACTAATATTGTTTTTGTTTTGTCAGACTTTGAAAAAATTATTACCACCATCACGATGGTATTTAACATTGACCTCAAGAAGAGTATCTTGGGTAAATGTTCATTTTATATTTCTCTATTTGAAGGGAACCTCTCATTGCGGTCTATTTTTTTCCACAAATTTAGCTCCTAAATTAAGTGATTACACTAGTGTTTATGGGAAGGGTGTCCTAATAATCGGTGGTCTATGTCTTGTTGGTGCTTGATTTTTGGTTCTTAATTGATCTCATGCAAATGTAAGAAACAATCTAGAATCTCTAAATCTTCTACTAAATATGACTATCGTGTCATGTCTACTGGTTGTTCTGAAACAAATTGGCTTTGTGGTTTTTTGGGGAACTTGGATTTTCGCTAACAAAGCTGACGTCACTTTATGTTGACAATACAATTATTATCCAAATCATAGCAAATCCAAACATATCAAATTTTATTGGCATTTAATTTGGGACACCTAAGATGACTAAATTATATCACTCCCTCGCATAAATACTTGGTTTGAAATCACATATATTTTTACCTAGTTTGTTATGCGTCCATGTCATCAGTTTTTTGTTATCAATTTGACTCTTATTGACCCGCCACATAAATTTGAGATGATGTCAATTAGGAAATAATATCACACTATAATTATATTTATTATTGTTCCTAAAATAGGCTTGACAAATTATAGACAAATAAGGAATTGATATATTCCCCTTAATTATATTTATCATATTTCCTACAATAGGGTTGACAAATTATAGAGAAATGAAGAATTTATTTATTCCTCGTAATTATATTTATCATCTTTCTTAAAATTGATTGGAAAAATAATAGACAAATTGTGAATTGATTTATTCCATTAATTTGTAATTATTAGCATTAAATGTTGGAACCACTATAAATTCAATGAAATTTCAAACCAAAAGGCAAGAAGACAAATTACTCACTAGAATTTCCACTTCTCAGCATAGAAATTAAGACTACTACGTTGAATTGCATTGCTTCAGAAACTTCTTCAAGTGTGTTATAATCATCCATATTTTTTCATGATACTCTATTTTAATAGTAATATTGTAGTATGTTGTTCGGTTGAAAGTGTGTTTAACTTATTTACGATGCTTTGAAAGTGTTAAGGGTAGCTAGTGTCATTATCATTCGTTAATGTTCATGTTCTTTAAATATTTTTTTGAAAGTGCACCAATGGGGCTTAGTATGAAATCTCTTAGAAAAATGCAAAAACGTATTAATTCGAATTTATAAAAGTGCAAATACTTGTAATGAATGTTTTGGTATTCTTATGCAAAAACAAAATACATACATATTCTCAACTCCATGATCTACTTTGAATCATCTGTTATATTATCTCAATTATTAAAATAATATTGTTTTTGTTTTGTCAGACTTTGTAAAGAACCGTATACAAAATTGATGATGATCTTATATTTGAATCAGAAGATGACGAGTAAGCATGTGAAATCCCCAAACCAACGCCTTCAGAGAGGAAGAGTCAATCGAGGAAATTTTTTGTAGAAAAACCCAGAAGTTGTTCTGCTGCTATCAATCATTCCAACATCAAACTTGTTTATTTAAAAAGGAGACTAGCTGAGGAATTTTTAGAGAATCCTGAAACTTTTGGGACCAAAGTAGTTTTAAGCTTCATAAGAATCAAGTGTGACATAAATGACTACATTCATAAAAAATCACACCAGCTTCTACAAGAAGTCAAATTACCTATTATTTGAAGAAGATGGAATGGTTTTTTCTAAAGGTTGTCATTTAGGTCACACTTGAATCTTATGAAGCTTCTAACTACTTTGGTCTCAAAAGGTCCAAGCTTCTTTAAAAGTTCCTCAACTAGACTCCTCTTTAAATAAAAAATCTTGATGTTGGAAGGATTGAGAGAAACAGAACAACTTCAGGGTTTTTCCACAATATGTTTCCTCGATTGACTCTTCCCCTCTGGAGGTGTTAGTTTTTGGATTTGACATGCATACTCATGATCTTCTTATTCAAACATAAGAGCATCATCAGATTGTGTACGGTTTTCTACAAAGTGTGACAAGATGATAAACATATATTAGTTTAAATATTGAGATAATTGAAAGGATGTTTCAAAGTAGATGATGAAGTTGAGAATTTGTATGATATTTTTGTTGGTTATTTTTTTGCATAAGAATACCAAAACATTCATTACATATTTTTTCCTTCTTACAAATTAGAATTAATACATTTTTGTATTTTTCTTAGGGATTATATAATAATCCATATTGGTGCACTTAAAAAAAACATTTAAAGAACATGAACATTAATGAATGATAATGACACTAGCTGCCTTAACACTTTCAAAGCATAGTAAATAAGTTAAACACGATGTCAACCAATCAACATACTACAATAATCTTATTAAATTGAGTATCGTGAAAAAATATGGATCATTATAACAAACTTGCAGAAGTGTCTGAGGAAATGCAATTCAACGTAGAAATATTAATTTCCATGCTGAAAAGAAGAGCTTCTAGTGAGTAATTTGTGTTCTTGCCTTTTGGTTTGAAATTTCATTGAATTTATAGTGGTTCCAACATTTAATGCTAATAATTACAAATTAATGGAATAAATCAATTCACAATTTGTCTATTATTTTTCCAATCTATTTTAAGACAGATGGTAACTATAATTACGAGGAATAATTATATTATCCATTTGTCTCTAATTTGTCAACCATATTGTAGGAAAGATGATAAATATAATTAAGGGGATCAAATCAATTCCTTATTTGTCTCTAATTTATCAAGCCTATTATAGGAAATATGATAAATATAATTATAGAGTGATATTGTTTCCTAATTGATATCACCTCGAATTTATGTGGCCAGTCAATAAGAGTCAAATTGATAACAAGAAACTGATGACATGGACACATAACAAACTAAGTAAAAATATATGTGATTTGAAACTGTCATACCCCAAATTTTGACCACTAAGATTTCCCATCATTGTGTAAATCATTACCACAATATGGATGTATCATCATGCCTCATCAGTCTCCCCAAAGATGGGTTAGCATTCACTACAAACAATACTTAGGGTTTCAAGCCCTCTCTGAGCTATAGACAAAGGATAAATCAAGGAATGACATGATCTTCAACTTTTCTAAACTCTACAACACCCATAAAGGATTCAAGAGGATTCCCACATCAAGGATTAAGCATAAGGTTGCTACCTTTCAAGTGGATTAAGCCTCAAGATCGCCAGTGTCACCAAATTAGGGTTTTGGTCGACAGGGTCCTCCAGATGGAAATTATCCTCTTGGCATGAGCCAATGCTTCAAATCATATCCTAAGATACTCCAAGGGACCTCATGGACCCAATCATCAAGTCAATTTGACCTCAGGGGATGCATACATCAAATATCAAGAATTAGGGTTTCTTGACCTAATTCACCCCTAAGTTGACTTTTGGGACAAAACATGAGCCAAGACCTCAAGACATGATTTGAGAGTCTCTAATACACTACATTGATCCATTTGCAACAATGGATTGATCCAAGAAGCTTGATCTACAAGTTTCAATTTCATCTGAACCACAATTAGGGTTTTGATGAAAAAGTCAATTGTACCTTTGAATTTTGACCATGACATGCTCCCAAACCCTAGGACATGATTCAATACACCCTATAATACCTATGAAATCAATCCATCAAGTTTGATTTAGGTCAAGGACTTGATTTCATAGAGGATCGCACAGTTTGGAGTTCATCTGATAAAAAGTCAACTGTGCCCAAAAGTCAAAGTTTGACTTTTTGAGATTTTTCATAATTATGGTTCCCTAACCCTAAAATGATGTTAATGTGTGATTTTAATCAACATTCATCAAGAAAAACTAAAGAAAGTGGGATAACTTGTAAAAGGGGTAACCATAAAAATTTAGAATTTTTCTAAGTTATGGAACAAAGTGGCTAGGGTACCAACTTCCAAGGATCATAACTTGAGATCCAAGCAACAATTTTGGCTGATCCAAAGATGGATTTGTAGCTCTCATGGCATACTTTAAAAGTGTCAACTACACCTCATTCCAATTCCTCATGGATTTCAAGTTATGGAATGGCCAAAATCACAAAAAATGAAAATGTCACTTTTTTCCAACACTTAGTGAAATTTTCACTAAGTCCAAATCTGCCTTGTTTTTTTCCAAATGTAGGGGCATTTTCACTCAGATCCAAAATGTGTCAAGACAAACTATGATCACACATATGTTGTATCATATGAGGGCTTTCCAAAATGGCCAAGAACCCCATGAAATTCCACTTGAGCCATGAGATATGACAATGGCAATGTGCCTTGCTGCAAACTGTCATGGCAAGGCAGATTTGTGCATTTTGCTCGATTTGGCCAATTTGTGCAAATGACAAACAAGTTTAGCCATCTGAACACCTCAGGGGGAGCCCAAGGAGGAACAAACACTGATCCATCAACCTCCCAAGTCCTTGGAACCAAAAGTAGAGTGTCAAACCTAAAAAACGATAAAAGAGGGACAAGACTCCAATTTTGTTTTCGAGCATTCAATGGATGCACCAAGGTGGCATGAACTGAACCATTTCCAATTGAATGAGTCAAGGATAAGATCTGAACCAAAGAACCATAGGCCTGTGCTCTAACCTCTAGTCAATGGCTAGAGGATACTTGGATTCCAATTGATCAACATTGGCCAAACCTCTGCAGTAGTTGCCATTCACTATTGCTTGCAAAAAAAACTTGTTCTACAATAAATAGAGCTCATTTGTGCTCAGTTTAAGTACACTAAAGCACTACAACACTTGCTTTCCTCAAAATCTCTTTCTCTAGGAAAAAATACCTTCTTTAGTAAGGTAACTCTTACTTTTTGAGTTAGAGAGCATTTCCATCACAGCTCATGATCCAAACATATCCAATATGTCATATCTAAGCTGTCCAAACTCTCATAAGTGACCTGTAACACCAAAATCACAAAGTCCCCTCTTAAAACCTCAAAATAGGACTTTTGTGCATTTTTCAAGCTATGTCTTGATTCAGTCACTTTCCAAACCTGATAAAACCTCAAACACACTCCAAATATCATCCTTGAACTATCCCAAATGGTTCCCCACATCTGGAACAACATTTGAGAGAGTTGCTATTTTGGTCATTTTCCCCCCTTTTGCAAGAAAGGGCCAGTTTCCATTTCTGAGGTTTCCAACTGATTCCAATCATCCTAAAAGTTTCTAAGTGATCATGTGAGGGTGTCCAAAGCATCAAATCATTTCTAGAACAAAGCACTTGGCAGATATCCCAAAAAGCTCCAAAAGAGGTAAGCATCACAACTTGAACTCTCTGAAATATGCCTTGCTTTGAAGTTCACTGATCATGCATCTCTTATACATGTTATATGTGTTGTGTTTGCACCAATTTATCATGTAATTCATGCATGTACCAAGAGGTAACACAGAAAATGCACATTATGGCCTATTTCAAAACCACTATCGGGTTTTGAGGAGGATTTATTTTCTGGAAAAACCACCACCACCATTGGATTCCTTGTGAAATTCTAGGCAAGATAGACCTAAATTATGGCCTTCACGTTTCTGACCAAAAGCCTTGCCTTGCCTTGCCTTGGCCAGGCCAAGAACAAGGCAAGCCTTGTATATTTGTGGCTGGGGTTTGATACACAGAAGTATCACCACCCCAGTGGTAGGAGGCGTGCACTGCACCCAAGAGGTCTGGGGTTCGAATCCCCCTCGCACCAGACCCCTTTTTAATGGTTTTTTTTCACTTTTTTATTATTATTTTATCATTTTTAATTGTTTTTAAACATTTTAAAACTGAATTCTCATCTTAAAAATCAAAACCAAATGAATTTTAATTCACCGTGTGATTAAAACATCATTTTTCAAACCTCAACCAAAAATCACAAGTTGTTTATTCAATCTTATTTGGTATTTTATCATTTTTATTGATTTTCTTTAAGAATTTACTTTTAAAAAATGATGAAATTAGGGTTTCTTTGATTTTCACCCAAACAAATCTTTTTCAAACACTTTGGGCCTCTAATAGAGTGTAAGACCCAACCCTTTTTTTTGAAACCAAAATGATTTGGGCCTCCGTCATTGTGTAAGACCCACTGTGTTTTCAAAAACCTCGGCGCGATCGCCGTTTTCAAACAAATAACCCTGGGCCTCTCCATGAGCTATAAGACCCATTCCTTTTCTAAAAAAACTCTTTGGGCCTCTAATAGAGTATAAAACCCAATCCCTCTTTGAAACCAAAATAGTTAGGGCCTCAATCATTGTATAAGACCCGACACATTTTTCAAAACAACGGTGGGATCATCGTTAAAATTTGGGCCTCTCCTTGAGCTGTAAGCCCCAATAATCTTTTCAAAACACTTTCTCCTTTGATTTTGAATACAATATTGTTATCAAAAATTTCTGTGTTGAACCACTAACAAAACAGCATGGAAGCTCTACAACGGGTAAGTGTTTATCCACTTTCATTTATCGCTTTCATATGTATATAATTGTATTGTGGGGATGTTTCACTGTAAGTCTTCTTTCACAACCTTTTATATACATGTCACATATCAACTGTGTAATACTAGTATAGTTATTTAGAGTTTTCCCCGACAACTACGTCTAGAACTAGGTAAAGCCCTGTTGGTCACTCTTAAAAACAAACAAAACTAGATCCCGCATAGGATTACCAGACACAATCTTCCCTTCTCTTGGGGTTAAACGATATGGAACAAAGAGAAAGGCAGTATTCTCGGTGAACCTTTTCTCAGACTGTCACCCTTAGAAATTGTTAAAGAAATTCTACTCCCCAGAGTTGATCTATTCTCCGTGAATAACATCTCTTGAGTTTCGTCCAAATTCTCAAACTTTCCTGGAATGATCTCTTCTCAGTGAATTGCATTTCTTGAATTTCTCTTGGTTTGGGGACCCATAGGCTTCCTAAAAGCATCCCCGCCTCCTCTTGGGCGTTGTACAAGGACGCTTCGGCTTCTTAGAAGTTCTCATGCCTTCTCTTGGGCTTAATACAAGGACCCTAACGACCTCTTAAAGGTATAAGACAGAACTTAGTCATCCTTTTGCTAGAGCAGTCTTTCCAGTGTCAAAACTCTGGCCATTTTAGGGTTGATTCTTATCCCTTAATGCCCGTGCCTCCTCTTGGGCATCATACAAATGATAAAACTCTACCAGTAGACTTGGACAGTCTAAACCTTCTTGAGTCTCAAAGACATTCTCAAGTTCCCTATAAACATAGGAAGAAACCCCGATCATTCTGGAAAAATCTCCAACAGAAACCCGGCCTCTCTCATGAGGGCTCTCCCACTTGGGCCTGTCTCGGGATCTCAAGAATCCCCAGTAGAAGATAGCCTCCTCTTAGGCTTGGTATAATGATCCTTTCCTCAGGATAGTCAGCCTCCTCTTGGGCTTTGTACAAATGATTCTCCCCGGCCAGAGCTAACCTTTTCAGACTCTCTTCTTGAGTCAAACCTTTTTAGCCTCTATCTCGGGCTTCGTACGAGACATCAAAATACTCTCTTGTTGAGTATAAAAGACTCTTTTGTTGAGTCACTTCCCTTTTAGCCTCTATCTCGGGCTTCGTACAAGACACATATAAAAGCACTCTCTTGTTGAGTCAGTGACTTGTTATTACGAGACATCAAATCACTCTCTTAATAAGTATAAAAGACTCTCTTGTTGAGTCAAGCTTTTTAGCCTCTGTCTTAGGCTTCGTATAAGACAGACAAAAGCACTCTCTTGTTGAGCCAAACCTTTTTAGCCTCCTTCTTGGGCTTCGTACAAGACACATATAAAAGCACTCTCTTGTTGATTCAGTCACTTGTTATTACTCTCCTGTTGAGTCAACCCTTTTAGCCTCTATCTCAGGCTTCGTACGAGACAAATGAAAGACACCCTGTTGTTGGGTCAATAGCCTCCTCTTAGGCTTTGTATAGAGGAATCCCCGGTTGAGTCAATCAACCTTTTAGCATTAACATGTGCTTTAAATCAAGGCATACGAGCATCAACAACACCTCTTTAGAGATGACAAGTTCTCTCTCAGTCAAACCTTTTAGCTTTAATCTTGGGCTTTGAACTAGATACAAATACTCCTTTTAGCCTCCATCTTGGGCTTTGAACGAGACACCAAAACATCATTTTCCTCCGTTAGAATAGGAGGAACTACGATCCCTCTGATTTCCTTGTTTCGTTAAACGGGAATACGAGGCATAAGATTGCAAAATCTTAGCGAGCACACTAATCCAAAACTCAAAATCCAGTACCTCCATCAAATCAACCCAAAAGCATCAAAAACCTCGCAAATGGTCCAAATATTCTATTCTTAACAAAATTACCGAAGAGGGGCCCGCATCTTAATAGCATCTGTAAACTAACAGTTTTGACTATTTAAACTTAGCATGCAAGCAGGGTTAATTGGAGACATCTATTTCCCTTCCTTAATCAACTTAACAGGATAAAAATGAATCGGACTGTAGTACCCAAGCGATAGTGATTCAAGACCACAAAAATCGCGCTACAGAAAAAATGGCGCCTACCATGGGGCCCTCTTCTCTTTCTTACAATCTTTAGTAGAAACCTTAAGTTTAGAAAATGCCACAAAGAAGATGGCGACCACAGTGGGAGAGCCCTCTCTCTTACAGTCTTTGGGTAGAAAACCCTAAATTCACAAAGTATCACAGAAATGGCGACCCTGCCGGGGAGTCATTGTCTGTATAGAATCATAGGACTAGAGGTCTAGGATATTAGGACAAATATATATACTACTTTTCCTAATTGATATCTATGTTTATTTCTCTGCTAATGGGAATGCGTGTGATGCCGCATATGGAAAGATTGAATATACACCTAAGATAGGTGATGGCAAAACGGGTAATCTTACGGGGAGTGAATCCCAGATAAGAGATCTCGGTCGACCATCAAACTCAGTGGAGACTCCCTTTGCAGATGCATTACCTATATGAATTCGGTTGTTGAAAGTATTGTGGTCGATTGGGTTATCTGAGAAGCTGAGGTCTTAGTAGACTGAAACCATTTTGTAGTGCGGAAGTTATCGGGAATAGTTGTCACACAATACTACCCTCATTTGAGATCACTCTAAGATACATCAGCTCACTGGCGATCCGCTTGTTGTTGTTATCCCAAGAGGGGTCAATGATTTTGCGGACAGGTACAAAAAATCACCAGTATAAACCTTTGGGGATGGGTAGAGCCTTGACTTCATGACACCGACCCTTTGACCCCTGGTTTTTTCTATATTTTTGTGAGCTGCATTCATACATTCATTTAAAAAACATTAAAACCAAGAAAAAAATTTTCTTCTAGTCTCTCTTTTTCAAAATAAACTGAGACAATGTTTGCAAATATCAGAGAAAACGATTGCGTTATGGATTTCGGTAGAAGAAAAACTCACAAGTACACCTTCAAGGTTCCGAAATTAGAGGATTTAAGAGGTTTGGCGAGGATGATCACCAACCCTGAGGCTTTTAGAGCTAAGTATGGAGGACTGTTGTCTCTGTTAAGGGTCCATGTAATTGAAGGAATCCTGTCCACACTCATCTAGTTCTACGATCCGGTTTATCATTGTTTCACATTCCCGGATTATCAACTAGCACCAACACTGGAGGAGTATTCTCACCTAACTGATTTACATAATACTGACCGGGCTCCCTTTTCTGGACTGGAAGAAATTCCAAAAGATCAAACCATTGCAAGAGCAATTTATTTGGACGAGTCAGAAGTTTGGGCTCACATGATCACTAAGGGTGGAATCCAGGGTCTGCCAGCCCAGTTCTTGATAAAGAAAGCTATGTACTTTGCTAGTATAGGGAATGTGCCTGCTTTCGAAAGCATCTTTGTTTTACTCACCTACGGGTTATTTTTGTGTTCCAACATCGATAACTTTGTAGATATAAATGCCATTAAGATATTTCTGATAGGAAATTCCGTACCAACCTTGCTCGCAGATGCGTATCATTCTGTACACTTAGGGAATTTGTACAACAAAGGGGAGATCACGTGCTGTGTGCCTCTACTTTACAAATGGTTTATCTCCCATTTGCCTAAGTCTGCTGCTTTTTGAGATCACAAGAGTGCCTTACGTTGGTCGCAGAAAATCATGTCTCTTACCAACTCTGACATCGATTGGTACAATCGAATCTATAACGAGATCAGAATCATTGACCGTTGTGGAAATTTTCTAAATGTACCCCTTATAGGAACTAAGGGAGGGATCAACTATCATCCAATTTTAATTCGTCGCCAATTCGGATACCCGATGAGGCATGTCCCACGTAATTCTCATCTGGAAGGTCTTTTCTCCAAGGAAGGAGAAAACGACAGGGCACTAAAGACTGAAATAGTGCATGCTTGGAAACATGTTCATAGGAAAGGATGAGAGTCTCTAGGAAAACCAGATTGTGTCTCGGTGGAGCCTTATCTCCACTTGGTATAAATTAGAGCTCTCAAACTGCGGATGCCTTACCTTCGTCAGGAAATTCTTCCATTAGGGGACCCTCTCCTTTATTTTATGTCTGATATGGAAAAACTTCAGGTTACTCTCAACAAAGCTCAACAGGAGAGAAGGTCTTGGAGGAACAAGTACCGCATTCTCAATGTGGAGTGTAAAAAAATACAGCAGCTGTTGAAAGATAAGGGTGCTCTAATTGAGATTTTAGAGCAACGTGCTGTAGAAAATCAGGATGATCAAAGAAATTTGCTCGTTCCTTTCACTTGGCAAAGGAATGACGACCCGACAACGGATCAAGAGCCCCGGTCAAAGAAAAGGAAAGCACCGGAACCAGCGCCTGAGCTCTCCTCAGAGAGGACTCCGGATCCAATAGTTTAGATTTTCCTTTTACATCACTTTGTAATCTACTGTATTTCCATTTCCGCAATCTTTGAATTCAATAAAACGGGGTCTCCCCACTGTGTGATATTTGCAATCAAATTGGTGAAGTTTCTTTTGATTAATAACAAAATTATTAATTAATATAATCATTGTGTATCATTCATCATTGCGAATCTCACATTTGTGTCTCGAATCTAGAGTCAAACTGTCTCATTCGTACATTACTCGGGCCAATCGTCAAAAGAAAATGGATGCTCTCGAGGAAGAAAACAAAGGGTTGAGGGAAGAAATCGACACTCTGAAAGAAGATCTGAGAAAGCTTCATAATGACATGCAAGCTCTAGCAGAAGCTCAGATGCATCAACAAAGTACTGTGATCTCAGAGATCACATCGACGTCCATAGTGGAGAAGTATGATCCTAGGTATACCATGCCGAGATATATTCCGCCGATATTGGAAGATTCAGAAACTGCAGCAGGAACCACTGGGCCTGAAGGTTACAAACTTCAGGAAAGCGAAGATGCCAGGGGCATGACAGCAACTCTTGAAGGTTACAGACTTCGGGATGCACCAAGAGTCACTGCCGTAATGACTGTACCGCTACCCGTGGTACACACTGTCCCGGAAGGACAGATTCCACAGATACCTTCTGGTGGAAATGAGAGTATGAATGATAAGCTAGAGGAGTTCCAGGAACAGTTCCTGGAGATGCAGAAAGAACTGCAAGCCATTCACGGTCAGGAACTATTTGGAAAGGACGCTCAAGTTCAAAGTGCCCGAATTTGAGAAATACAAGGACAACTCTTGCCCTCAAAGTCACTTGGTGATGTACGTTCGAAGGATGTCAACTCAGACAGAGAACCACCAGCTACTGATCCACTACTTCCAGGATAGTTTAACCGTTGTCGTACTCAAATGGTACATGGGATTAAACCACAATAAGATCGTCACTTTCAGAGATCTTGTCACCGCCTTTGTTCAAAAGTATAAGTATAACCTGGACATGGCACCGGACCGAGATCAACTCAGAGCCATGTCGCAGAAGGATAAGGAAACCTTTAAGGAGTATGCTCAGAGATGGCGTGAAATTGCCGCCCAGATTTGTCCACCTCTTGAGGAAAAAGAGATGACAAAGATCTTCTTGAAAACCTTAAGCTCTTTTTACTACGACCGAATGGTCGCCAGTGCACCCTGTGACTTCACCGAGACTGTGGGCATGGGAGTTCGTCTTGAGGAAGCCATTCGAGAAGGACGTCTAGTTAAAGACGCTGGATCATCAAGCAGTACAAAACGATACAGTAGTGCTCTCCCTAAGAAAAAAGAGTAAGATATTGGGAATATCTTTCTCGGAAAGAAAAGGCGACGGTACCAACCTGTAGTAGCTGTGACTCCCGCTTTTAACCCTGCGCCTGTTCCAACATATCAACCTCAGGTTGCGCAAAGCCAGCCGAACCAACAACAATATCATCAAAGGACACTGCCGCCTCTTCATCAGGCTCGTCCTTTGTACAGCAACAACCGTACAACGTGATCACCAGGTTTTGACCCTATACCAATGTTGTACGCAGAACTATTTCCACTCTTACTGGCCAAGGGGCATGTCCAAACTAGGACTCCTCTTACAGTACTGGAAAATCCGCATTTTTGGTTCAAAGCGGATCAGACCTGTCCTTACCATTAAGGAGAACCAGGGCATAACATAGAAAATTGTCTCAGTTTCAAATCCGATGTACAAAAGCTCGTCAGGAGCGGGGTCTTATCCTTCAAGGATACAAATCCAAATGTTCAGATGAACCTGTTTCCTCAACACGAGAAAGCTGCAGTCAATTTGATAGAAGGAGAATCTAACAACAACTATCAAATTCATGATGTACTCTTATTAAGGACCAATCTGGTCAAGATGCATCGCAGACAGAGTGGGTACGGTCATGTACCACCTCATAATTATCACCAGTGTGATATCTGCTCTAAGAACAATCAAGGATGTTCTGTGGTGCAATAAACTCTACAGGAACAGTTAGATCTCGAGTGGATCCAAGAGCACCAAGTTCGTGGAGTTAACATAACTTATACAAATTCCAACATCATTCAAAACCACGACATCCGTGCGATGAATGTCAACTTAGTGGCAATGCACTCCAGGAAAAGCCAACATCATGATCTGCCACAGCACGATTATGATTCCTGTCTGATTTGCTTGGTAAATAATCAGGGATGCTCTTTTGTACAAGAGGCCCTCCTGCGTCAGATGGATTTTGGATGGATCCAGGACTATCATAATAAAAATATTTATCAGACCAGCATGATTCAGATCTTCGATATTCGCTTGATGAATACCAGCTTGGTGGAATTACATGCTAAACAAGTCCAGCTCAGTTTTCTGACTTCACATAATTATCAAAACTGTAAAGGATGTCGTGAGAGTGACCAAGGCTGTGCACTCGTTCAAAGAAATTTGCAACACTTGTTAAACCACTAGTGGCTTCCGATCTATCTAGATGAAAACACACAACAAGTCAGTATGATTGACGGGAACCCTACTAGGCATCAGAGTCAGGATGTTCGGTCAGTAAAAACTGATCTAGTGAGGTTACACTGCATTTAAAGCGGACGTGGTCGGGTGCCACCATATAACTATGAACGCTGTAGAGTTTTCTCGGAAAATAATCAAGGATGTTACCTCGTGCGAGCAACCCTTCACAGTCAGTTTAACCGCAAAGAGATTCAACCATGTCCAATTTCGGGGTCCATCAACTTGATGCCCGACTACTTCGCTGATCAAATCAAGGATGTCATTGTAATCTCTGATCGTGAGAGGACCAAAGATGTTTGTACCATCATCCCTTTACTTGACGAATCGAAAGTTCCAAACCAGGAACTGATTGAAATTACTTACAATGGTCAAAAAAATCAGAAGGCTCCTGTAGTTATCTATCTGTTGGGACCACTACCGTATGAATCAGCAAAGGTTATTCCTTATAAATACGGTGCTACAACTATTGAGAATGGAAAAGAAACTCCATTACCCTCCGTCGTGAATATTGCAGACATCAGTCGAGTAACACGGAGCGGTCAAATCTTCAATCGAGGAGTTGGAGAACCTAACAGAGAAAAGGAACCTCAGACAGAAGTTCCCAATTCATCAGTCAGTCAATCCAATGGTCCCTACCTTTCAACAAACAACGATGAGATATTGAAGCTCATCCAAAAGAGTGAATACAACATTGTTGATCAACTGTTGCAAACTCCTTCAAAGATCTATGTGTTATCACTTTTACTCAGTTCCGAAGCCCACAGAGAGGCTCTATAGAAAGTCTTAGAGTAGGCCTTTGTGGAACATGATGTAACAATAAGACAATTCGATAGCATTGTTTCCAACATCACTTCCTGCAACAACTTGGGGTTTAGTGACGAGGAATTGCCAGAAGAAGGCAAAGGCCACAACATGGCGCTCAATATTACAGTAAACTGCCAAGACGATGCTCTACCCAGCATACTGGTAGACACCAGATCGGCCAAAAACGTTATGCTGAAGTCTACATTAATGCGACTATCATTCAAAAGATCCCCGATGAGGGGCAGTGAGGTCGTCGTCAAAGCATTCGACGGATCTCGGAAGGCAGCTATTGACGAAGTCGACCTTCCCATAACTATCGGTCCTCACACTTTCCTAATCACTTTCCAGGTCATGGACGTCCGGGCAGCGTACAACTATTTACTAGGAAGACCTTGGATACACCAGACTGGGGTAGTCACTTCGACACTGCACCAAAAACTGAAGTTCGTCGGGAACGACCAACTAGTCACAGTCTGCAGAGAGCAAGCCTTGCTCGTGAGTAACTTATCATCGCCTACTTGTGTAGAACCCGAGGAGGTTGTTGGAACTCAGTTCCAAGCAATTTCGGTGAGCAATGAGAATCATTCAGAAAAAGGAACATCGATTTCCTCATACAGAGATGCTCTCGAAGTGATCAAAAGCAACGATGCAAAGGGATGGGGACAACTTATCATTCCTACTGATAACAAAATAAAGAAGGGTCTTGGTTTTCCTTTGACCTGTACCCAGACTGCTACTAACAATGAAAGCTTAAATCCCATTCAGGATTTCTTCCACAATGGAGGTTTCCTTCACCTAGTGCCCCAGGAAATGCACACCATCAACAAAGGAGATTCCTCCGATACAGAGGAGGAATGGAAGTCCTATCTTAACGAGGACGGTTATATGTCTCAGGAAGAGGTGCCTACGCCATTTTGCTATCCCGTACAGAGTCCGAGATTTATACCAAGGTCAGATGTCAAAATGATATATGGAGATTGTGATCTGGAAGGATTCCGTGCTCCACCAAACTCATTAGAGAAGGACACTCTGATGAAAGACAACTTTGACTATGACTATTATGACCCAATGGATGGCCTGCCTATCTGGCAGCCGTATCCAGGAGACTTGGGACAAAAGAGTCAGCCAAACGATGCGTATCAGCTGAACATCATCAAAAAGAATACATGCATCCCCACCATGTCATGGGATCATCACTCAAGGCATTCAGAAAATATACAGCACGACGATGAATTTGCAAAGCTTGCAGGACTAGAATTCATCAACTATGCTTTTCCCGAGGTCAACGTCATCGAGAGAGATGACTCCTCCAGTTCCACAGAAGTGTGGGACACCTTAGGACAACCGAGTGGCAAATACGACTACTTGGTCAAGTACACCGCTCATGAAAGCTCTCGTATCAGGCTCGAAGACATCCAACTAACAGGATGGGAAGATCCACCTAAGAGTGCAAACACTATGCAAGATACAACAGAAGAGTTTGTCTACGACAACCCTGCCTGGGAGACAGATTCCAACGATCCTGCTCCGTCAGAAATCAGCGTCATTTCTGAGGACAAGCCAAGAAGGAAAGTACCCGACTTTGTGATTCACCGAGGAGTTCACAGCCAATGGGTTGCTGTCGATGATCCAAAAGTCGTTCATAAGTCTAAGTAATTGTCATCTTTATCTTAACCTTTCACCCTGCTCAGGTGAAACAGATGTTTTGATAAGGTTCACTTTCTGTAAATTTCCCTCTTCGCTTTGCCCAAAGCGACAAAGTTTTGTTTTATAGGGTTGTAGTTTCAAGAATCGACAAGATCATAAATAAAATAATGTCGTTCTGTAATTTTCGCATTTATTGCTATTTTTTCTTTTTCGCTTTTCAGAAAATGGTAATCCTAAAAAACACTTTTGCATTCTCTCTATCTCTTCTAAAAACAATCATCACGTCATGCAGATTGCTTGTTTTAAACCCCATTGAAACATACGATCCAATGCCTTCTCCCAACTTTGAATTCCAGGTATTTGGGGCTGAAGAAGAAGTTAACAACGAAATCGCAGAAGAGATCTCCCAATTACTCAGACAGGAGGAAAGGTCCATTGAAACTCACAGAGCCGTTGGAAACAGTCAACTTAGGTTCAGAGGAAGAGAGAAAAGAAATCAAGATTGGGGCACTGCTTAGTCCAACTGTCAAAGAAAGTTTGATAAAACTTCTCAAAGAATTCCCCGAAGTATTTGCTTGGTCCTATCAGGATATGCCAGGGTTGGATACCAGCATCGTGGAACATCATCTAACGTTAAGATCAGAATGTCCGCCGGTAAAACAAAGGTTGAGACGGACTCATCCAGACATGGCCATCAAAATCAAAGAGGAAGTACATAAACAAATTAACGCGGGTTTCCTTGCCACATCGCAATATCCTCAATGGCTAGCCAACATCGTGCCAGTTCCAAAAAAGGACGGAAAGGTCAGAATGTGTGTGGATTACAGAGATCTAAATGAGGCCAGTCCAAAGGACGACTTTCCTTTACCACATATTGACATGCTGGTGGACAGTACAACAAAATTCAAAATTTTCTCCTTCATGGATGGATTCTCCGGCTATAATCAGATAAAAATGGCGCCGAAAGACATGGAGAAAACTTCGTTCATTACCCCATGGGGTACTTTTTGTTACAAGATAATGCCGTTAAGTTTGAAAACGCCGGGGCAACCTATCAAAGGGCCATGACTACCCTCTTTTATGATATGATACACAAAGAGATAGAAGTATATGTTGATGATATGATTGCCAAATCTAAGACAGAAAAAGAGCATGTCACCCACCTGTCAAAGTTATTCGAGCGTCTGAGAAAATACAAACTCCGCTTGAATCCCAACAAGTGCACATTTGGTCTCCGTTCAGGGAAACTTTTAGGCTTCATCGTCAGCCAGAAAGGAATTGAGGTTGATCCTGACAAGGTCAAAGCCATTCGAGAAATGCCTTCTCCGAAAACTGAAAAACAAATCAGAGGATTCCTGGGGCGTCTAAATTACATTTCCAGATTTATATTCCTCATGACCGCGACATGCGCGCCAATTTTCAAATTACTCAAAAAGAATCAGGACTGCGTTTGGTCAGAAGATTGCCAAACCTCCTTCGATAGTATTAAGGAATACCTGTTGAATCCACCGATTCTATCACCTCCAGTGGAAGGAAGATACTTAACAGTCTTGGAAGACTCCATGGGTTATGTATATGGCCAACAAGACAAAACCAAAAGGAAAGAGTATGCCATCTACTATCTGAGCAAGAAATTCACCGACTGTGAGACTCGGTACACTATGCTTGAGAAAACTCGTTGTGCTCTGGCTTGGGCAGCCCAACGTCTTCGCCAGTATATGATTCGTCACACTATTTTGTTAATCTCCGAAATGGATCCAATCAAGTATGTCTTTGAAAAGCCTGCTCTCACGGGAAGGATTGCCCGTTGGCAGATGTTGTTATCAGAATATGACATAGAATACCACGCTCAGAAAGTAGTTAAGGGAAGTATTTTAGCCGATCATTTGGCTCATCAACCGATTGATGATCAGGAATCAATCGGGTTTGACTTCCCAGACGAAGATGTCATGTATTTGAAAATGAAAGATTGCGATGAACCGCTACCCAGTCAAGGGCCAGAACCAGGTTCCCAATGGGGACTTATCTTTGACGGAGCTGTCAATCATTACGGAAATGGAATTGGGGCAATCATCATAACACCTCAGGTTATCCACATTCCTTTCACTTCCAGACTGACATTCAAGTGCACAAACAACGAGGCCGAATACAGAGCTTGTATCATGGGTCTCGAAGAAGCGTTTGACTTAAGAATCAAAAACTTAGATGTATATGGCGACTCAGCCCTGGTTATCAATCAGATCAAAGGAGATTGGAACACATGCCAATCAGGAATGATTCCTTACAAAGATTATGCGAGAAGGTTGTTACCCTTCTTCAACAGAATCGAGTTTCATCACATCCCTCGTGAGGACAATCACATGTCTAATGCATTAGCCACTCTCTCTTCCATGATTAGTGTAGGTCAATGGAACGACTTACCTAAGATCGACATAATGCCCTTGGAAAGGCCCGCTTACATCTTCACGATTAAAGCAGTCATAGGTGACAAACCTTGGTATCACGATATCAAATGCTTCCTTCAAAAACAAGAGTACCCACCTGGGGCACTAAGGAAGGACAGAAAAACCCTCAGAAGATTAGCAGACAGCTTCTTCCTGAGCGGTGACACACTCTATAAGAGAAACTTTGACATGGTCTTGCTCCGATGCGTAGACAGACCAGAAGCAAACGTGCTGATAAAAGAAATTCACGAAGGATCCTTTGGCACTCATGCCAACGGACACACAATGGCAAGAAAAATTCTAAAAGCAGGGTACTATTGGTTGACAATGGAATCCGACTGCTACAAGTACATGAGGAGTTTTCACAAGTGTCAGATATACTCAGACAAAATCCATGTACCGCCTACACATCTCAAAGTTCTTTCTTCCCCATGGCCTTTTTCCATATAGGGAATCGACATGATTGGCATGATTGAACCCAAGGCTTCGAACGGACATCGGCTCATCCTGGTAGCCATTAACTACTTCACCAAGTGGGTCGAAGCAGCATCGTACGCCAATGTAACCTGATAAGTGGTGGCCCGCTTTATCAAAAACAATATCATCTTCCGTTATGGTGTTCCTAGCCAGATCATTACAGACAATGGATCTAACTTAAACAACAAGATGATGAAAGAAATATGTGCTGAGTTCAAGATCGAACACCATAACTCATCTCCCTACCGACCTAAGATGAACGGCGCGGTAGAAGCGGCTAACAAGAATATCAAGAAGATCGTTCAAAAGATGGTTGTAACCTACAAAGACTGGCACGAGATGTTACCCTTTTCTCTTCACGGTTATCGTACATGTGTCCACACTTCAACAGGGGCAACCCCTTTCTCTCTAGTATATGGCATGGAGGAAGTGCTTCCCATAGAAGTAGAGATCCTATCAATCCGGGTATTAATGGAAGCTAAGCTAACAGAAGCTGAGTGGTGTCAAAGTCGACACGATGAACTAAATCTGATCGAAGAGAAGCGAATAACGTCACTATGCCACGGTCAGTTGTATCAAAAAAGAATGAAGAAGGCGTTTGACAAAAAGGTTCAACCTCGCATCTTCAGGAAAAGAGACCTCGTGCTAAAAAAGATACAATCATTTCTCACTGATTCTCGGGGCAAATGGACTCCAAATTATGAAGGCCCCTATGTGGTCAAGAAAGCTTTCTCAGGCGGTGCCTTGAGACTTGCAACTATGGATGGAGAAGAATTTGCCTACCCCATAAATGTTGATGTAGTCAAGAAATACTTCGCCTAAATAAAAAAAACGTCTCGGTGGATTGAAAACCCGAAAGGGCGGTCCAGGAAAAAATTAGAGACCTGATAAAAAATCATCCCGGTGGATTGGAAATCTCAAAGTACAATCCAAGAAAAAGTTAGGGATTAATGGCAAGTAACTACGTCCAACAGGGGCAAATTCCTCAGCAGCGGTTACACCATCCATCAGAAAACTCCAGTCAAGGTCATCTTCGACAAAAGCTCTAGATGTCCCGAATTCAAAGTTGGTAGAAGGATAGCGGTCGTTATGTTTCAATGTATCCCTTTTCCCGTAAATTACCATTTTCTAACTTTGTAAATACTCTATGGAATCACGCTTTTGGCTGATTTCCATCCTATCAATAAAATTTGAGCCCTTGTGCTTTTGTTTGTAATTCTTATTTGTTTTAGCTTTACAGAACGACATTTTAACATGATTAACGATTCTTGAAATAAAACAAAAATGAATTTACTTGTAAAATTTGCTGCTTTTAAAATAAAGATGGCTATTCTTTTGACTGTTGAACATCGAAAGAACATCGATTGCTTCTCCATAAGCGGGTGAGCTTCAAGGTGTAGAATCAAAGTGCTCTTTATGAACCAGTACGCCTGAACGAAGGATCAACTGTATCAGATGTGATTTTCCTATCTGATATCCCCGAAAGAGTTCTTACCTCCTAAGCCCGACCACAGTTGCTCCCTACATGGACTATCTCTCCTAAGCAAGACAGAATTGCTATCTTGAACCAGTGATACTTTTCATCCCCTGCAGTGGCCGAGTATCCAGTCGTGTTCATCCGTTAGTTTGTATGTCGCGTCAGTTTTGTCAGCATAAACATACATACATCGTGCATTATTGATTTACATTCATATTCATATTGTATCGCTATCACTCTGGTCGGTCTTATCCCCTAGTGGTAGAAGTACTCTCAATCGAGTTGTCAGTTTTTTCCTCGTCAAGAAATGTTGCGTCTGAACAATCTCTCTCCTCCAATTTATTTCTGGGATGAAGTTGGTCCTCGACCACTTTGATCACTTGAACCTCTGAAAAACCAAAAAACGTTCGACAAATGTCACTCTTCGCCATTGAGGATGATATCTTCGCTCTCGTAGATTAATGAAAATCCCCAGAGAAAGCCTCACAACTAAAGACTTTCAGCAGCACATTGATTTTTCTCTCCAAGAGATTCAATGTTAATGAAGTCATCAGCACCTCAAAATTGGGATACATTGTATGGCATTTCTCTGAGAAGATCTCGTAGAAAAGTATGATGTGAAATCCCCAAGCTGGAAGCAGTCTCTCAAGAGACTCGTTTTCCCCAGTAGAAGCAAATGGCATCTCCCTAGGAAAATTTGACAAGAAGTTTGAGGAAAACCGCTACGAATAGCGTCCCTTGTCAAAAAAGTTTATTGACAAAAGAAACTAAAACCAATTCCTTGGTAGGAAACCAGGATTGAGGGGAAGTTTATTTTAGAAACTTAGACAAGTTCCTTGGTAGGAAACCAGGATCGAGGGGATGTTTATTCCAGAAAACTTAGACCAGTTCCTTGGTAGGAAACCAGGACCGAGGGGAAGTTTATATTAGAAACTTAGACCAGTTCCTTGGTAGGAAACCCGGATCGAGGGGAAATTTATTTCAAAAGAAAATTGAGACCAGTTCCTTGGTAGGAAATCCGGATCGAGGGGAAGTTACCTTTTCTAAGCATCATTGCTTAGCAAAAGAAGATGGACTGACAAATTGCCATTTATAACCACCGTCAAAATTTTGCGCATTCCGATATTTAATCATCTTGCACCCCGAATGCCCGAATACCTTCGCCATTCACACCTTCAGGTCCAAGAAGATTAAATAGGGGTATCTGTCATACCCCAAATTTTGACCACTAATATTTCCCATCATTGTGTAAATCATTACCACAATATGGATGTATCATCATGCCTCATCAGTCTCCCGAAAGATGGGTGAGCATTCACTACAAACAATGCTTAGGGTTTCAAGCCCTTTCTGAGCTTTAGACAAAGGATCAATCAAGGAATGACATGATCTTCAACTTGTCTAAACTCTCCAACACCTATAAAGGATTCAAGAGGACTCCCACATCAAGGATTAAGCCCAAGGTTGCTACCTTTCAAGTGGATCAAGCCTCAAGATCGCCAGTGTCACCAAATTAGGGTTTTGGGCGACAGGGGCCTCCAGATGGGAATTTTCCTCTGGGCATGAGCCAATGCTTCAAAGCATAACCTAAGATACTCCAAGGGACCGCATGGACCCAATCATCAAGTCAATTTGACCTCAGGGGATGCATACATCAAAACTCAGGAATTAGGGTTTCTTGACCTAATTCACCCCTAAGTTGACTTTTGGGACAAAACATGAGTCAAGACCTCAAGACATGATTTGACGGTCTCTAATACACCACATTGATCCATTTGCAACAATGGATTGATCCAAGAAGCTTGATCTACAAGTTTCAATTTCATCTGAACCACAATTAGGGTTTTGAGAAAAAGTCAACTGTACCTTTGACTTTTGACCAGGACATGCTCCCAAACCCTAGGACATGATTCAATACACCCTATAACACCTATGAAATTAATCCACCAAGTTTGATTTAGGTCAAGGACTTGATTTCATAGAGGATCGCACAGTTTGGAGTTCATTTGATAAAAAGTCAACTGTGCCAAAAAGTCAAAGTTTGACTTTTTGAGATTTTTCATAATTATGGTTCCCTAATCCTAAAATGATGTTAACGTGTGATTTGAATGAACATTCATCAAGAAAAACCAAAGAAAGTGGGATAACTTGTAAAAGGGGTAACCATAAAAACTTAGAATTTTTCTAAGTTTTGGAACAAAGTGCCTATGGTACCAACTTCCAAGAATCATAACTTGAGATCCAAGCAACCATTTTGGCTGATCCAAAGATGGATTTGTAGCTCTCATGGAATACTTTAAAAGTGTCAACTACACCTCATTCTAATTCCTCATGGATTTCATGTTATGGAATGGCCAAAATCACAAAAAGTGAAAATGTCACTTTTTTCCAACACTTAGTGAAATTTTCACTAAGTCCAAATCTGCCTTGCTTTTTTTCCAAATGTAGGGGCATTTTTCACTCAGATTCAAAAAGTTTCAAGACAAACTATGATCACACATATGTTGTATCATATGAGGGCTTTTCAAAATGGCCAAGAACCCCATGAAATTCCACTTGAGCCATGAGATATGACAATGGCAATGTGCCTTGCTGCAAACTGTCACGGCAAGGCAGATTTGTGTATTTTGCTTGATTTGGCCAATTTGTGCAAACGGCAAACAAGTTTATCCATCTGAACACCTCAGGGGGAGACCAAGGAGGAACAAACACTGATCCATCAGCCTCCCAAGTCTTTGGAACCAAAAGTAGCATGCCAAACCTAAAAAACCCTAAAAGAGAGACAAGACTCCAATTTTGTTTTGGAGCATTCAATGGATACACCAAGGTGGCATGAACTGAACCATTTCCAACTGAATGAGTCAAGGATAAGATCTGAACCAAAGAACCATAGGCCTGTGCTCTAACATCTAGTCAATGGCTAGAGGAGACTTGGATTCCTATTGATCAATATTGGCCAAACCACTGCTGCAGTTGCCATTCACTATTGCTTGCAAAAAAAACTTGCTCTACTATAAATAGAGCTCATTTATGCTCAGTTTAAGTACACCAAAGCACTACAACACTTGCTTTCCTCAACATATCTTTCTCTAGGCAAAAATACCTTCTTTAGCAAGGTAACTCTGAGTTTTTGAGTTAGAGAGCATTTCCATCACAGCTCATGATCCAAACACATCCAATATGTCATATCTAAGTTGTCCAAACTCTTATAAGTGACCTGTAACACCAAAATCACAAAGTCCCCTCTCAAAACCTCAACATAGGACTTTTGTGCACTTTTCAAAGCAATGTCTTGATTCAGTCACTTTCCAAACCAGATAAAACCTCAAACACACTCCAAATATCATCCTTGAACTATCCCAAATGGTTCCCCATATCTGGAACACCATTTGAGAGTGTTGTTATTTTGGTCATTTTTGCCCCTTTTGCAAGAAAGGGCCAGTTTCCATTTCCGAGGTTTCCAGCTGATTCCTATCATCCTAAAAGCTTCTAAGTGATCATTTAAAGGTGTCTAAAGCATCAAATCATTTCTGGAACAAAGCACTTGGCAGATAGCCCAAAAAGCTCCAAAAGAGGTAGGCATCACAACTTGAACTCTCTGAAATATGCCTTGCTTTGAAGTTCACTGATCATGCATCTATTATACATGTTATATGTGTTGTGTTTGGACCAATTTATCATGTAATTCATGCCTGTACCAAGAGGTAAAATGGAAAATGCACATTATGGCCTATTTCAAAACCATTATCGGGTTTTGAGGAGGATTTATTTTCTGGAAAAACCACCACCACCATTGGATTCCTTGTGAAATTCTAGGTAAGATAGACTTAAATTTTGTCCCAATCCATGGAGAAATGAGGAAGTTATGGCCTTCACGTTTCTGACCAAAAGCCTTGCCTTACCTTGCCTTGGCCAGGCCATGAACAAGGCAAGCCTTGTATATTTGTGGCTGGGGTTTGATACACGGATGTATCACCACCCCAGTGGTAGGAGGCGCGCACTGCACCCAAGAGGTCTAGGGTTCGAATCGCCCTCGCCCCAGACCCCTTTTTAATGGTTTTTTTCACTTTTTTATTATTTTTCATATTATTTTTAATGATTTGAAAAATTAATAACTCCCTCAATTTTTATTATTTTTTATTGGTTCTTTTTACAAAAAATAACAAAAATAATGAAATATTTTATTCTAAAAAAAAATCAAATTTATATTATTTATTTAATATAGTTGGTATTTTTGTGAATAAATTCATTTTTAATTGTTTTTAAACATTTTAAAAGTGAATTCTCATCTTGAAAATCAAAACCAAATGAATTTTAATTCACCTTGTGATTAAAACATCATTTTTCAAACCTCAACCAAAAATCACAAGTTGTTTATTCAAACTTATTTGGAATTTTATCATTTTTATTGATTTTCTTTAAGAATTTTCTTTTAAAAAATGATGAAATTAGGGTTTCTTTGATTTTCACCCAAACAAATCTTTTTCAAACACTTTGGGCCTCTAATAGAGTGTAAGACCCAACCCTTTTTTTTGAAACCAAAATGATTTGGGCCTCAGTCATTGTGTAAGACCCACTGTGTTTTCAAAAACCTCGTCGCGATCGCCGTTTTCAAACAAATAACCCTGGGCCTCTCCTTGAGCTATAAGACCCATTCATTTTTTAAAAAGACTCTTTGGGCCTCTAATAGAGTATAAGACTCAATCCCTCTTTGAAACCAACATAGTTGGGGCCTCAGTCATTGTATAAGACCCAACACATTTTTCAAAACAACAATGCGATCATCGTTAAAATTTGGGCCTCTCCTTGAGCTGTAAGCCCCAATAATCTTTTCAAAACACTTTCTCCTTTGATTTTGAATACAATATTGTTATCAAAACTTTCTGTGTTGAACCACTAACAAAACTGCATGGAAGGTCTACAACGGGTAAGTGTTTATCCACTTTCATTTATCGCTTTCATATGTATATAACTGTATTGTGGGGCTGTTTCACTGTAAGTCTTCTTTCACAACCTTTTATATATGTGTCACATATCAACTGTGTAATACTAGTATAGTTATTTAGAGTTTTCCCCGGCAACTACGTCTAGAACTAGGTAAAGCCCTGTTGGTCACTCTTAAAAACAAACAAAACTAGATCCCCCATAGGATTACCAGACACAGTCTTCCCTTCTCTTGGGGTTAAACAATATGGAACAAAGAGAAAGGCAATATTCTCGGTGAACCTTTTCTCAGACTGTCACCCTTAGAAATTGTTAAAGAAATTCTACTCCCTAGAGTTAATCTATTATCCGTGAATAGCATCTCTTAAGTTTCTTCCAAATTCTCGAACTTTCCTGGAATGATCTCTTCTCAGTGAATTGCATTTCTTGAATTTCTCTTTGTTTGGGGACCCATAGGCTTCCTAAAAGCGTCCCCGCCTCCTCTTGGGCGTTGTACAAGGACCCTTCGGCTTCTTAGAAGTTCTCATGCCTTCTCTTGGGCTTAATACAAGGACCCTAGCGACCTCTTAAAGGTATAAGACATAACTTAGTCATCCTTTTGCTAGAGCAGTCTTTCTAGTGTCAAAACTCCGGCCATTTTAGGGTTGATTCTCATCCCTTAATTCCCGTGCCTCCTCTTGGGCATCATACAAAAGATAAAACTCTACCAGTAGACTTGGACAGTCTAAACCTTCTTGAGTCTCAAAGACATTCTCAAGTTCCCTATAAACATAGGAAGAAACCCCGATCATTCTGGAACAATCTCCAACAGAAACCCGGCCTCTCTCATGAGGGCTCTCCCACTTGGGCCTGTCTCGGGATCTCAAGAATCCCCAGCAGAAGATAGCCTCCTCTTAGGCTTTGTATAATGATCCTTTCTTCAGGATAGTCAACCTCCTCTTGGGCTTTGTACAAATGATTCTCCCCCGGCGGAGCTAACCTTTTCAAACTCTCTTGTTGAGTCAAACCTTTTTAGCCTCTATCTCAGGCTTCGTACAAGACATCAAAACACTCTCTTGTTAAATATAAAAGACTCTTTTGTTGAGTCACTTCCCTTTTAGCCTCTATCTCGGGCTTCGTACGAGACATCAAATCACTCTCTTAATGAGTATAAAAGACTCTCTTGTTGAGTCAAACTTTTTAGCCTCTGTCTTAGGCTTCGTATAAGATAGACAAAAGCATTCTCTTGTTGAGTCAAACCTTTTTAGCCTCCTTCTTGGGCTTCGTACAAGACACATATAAAAGCACTCTCTTGTTGAGTCAGTCACTTGTTATTACTCTCTTGTTGAGTCAACCCTTTTAGCCTTTATCTCGGGCTTCGTACGAGACAAATAAAAGACACCGTCTTGTTGGGTCAATAGCCTCCTCTTAGGCTTTGTATAGAGGAATCCCCGGTTGAGTCAATCAACCTTTTAGCATCAACTTGTGCTTTAAATCAAGGCATACGAGCATCAACAACACCTCTTTAGAGATGACAACTTCTCTCTCAGTCAAACCTTTTAGCTTCAATCTTGGACTTTGAACAAGATACAAATACTCATTTTAGCCTCCATCTTGGGCTTTGAACGAGACACCAAAACATCATTTTCCTCCCTTAGAATAGGAGGAACTATGATCGCTCTGATTTCCTTGTTTCGTTAAACGGGAATACGTAGGCATAAGGTTGCAAAATCTTAGCGAGCGCACTAATCCAAAAATCAATATCCAGTACCTCCATCAATTCAACCCAAAAGCATCAAAAACCTCGCAAATGGTCCAAACATTCTATTCTTAACAAAATAACCGAAGAGGGGCCCACGTCTTAATAGCATCTGTAAACCAATAGTTTTGACTGTTTAAATTCAGTATGCAAGCAGGGTTAATTGGAAACATTTATTTCCCTTCCTTAATCAACTTAACAGGATAAAAAATGAATCGGACTGTAGTACCCTAGCGATAGTGATTCAAGACCACAAAAATCGCGCTACAGAAACCAAGTATTGACGTGAGGGAGTGATATAATTTAGTATCTTAGGTGAAATTATGGTATTAGACGTGTGATGTTAAGGTGCGATGTCACAACAACACACTCTGCAAATGGACAGCAATAACAGTAACAAATTAACACACGGAATTGTTCACCCAGTTCGGTCTAACTACCTACGTCTGGGGGCTACCAAGCCAGGGATGAAATTCACTACTTGTAGAATTAATTTACAGACTCAACTACCCAGTCGACAATCTCCTAAACTTAATTCCTACTAGTGACTTTCTACCTAAGAAACCACTTAGATACGAGAACACTACTCAATCCCTAAAACAATACTCAAGGAACAACCTCTTTGAGCAACCTTGATCTTACTTCACAGCTTTGATCAAGTAACAACTCTCTATTGCTTCACAGCTTCTAAGAGAGGACAGAAAACGACTCAGCAATTCAACCTAGAATTTTGGATACAAAACTCGTACAAAATACTCAAGACACTCAGCCTATGCTCTTGATCTTCTCTCTGTATTTCTGTAACTTTTTCCTTTGTTCTTGTGCGCTTTATATAGCAACCTGAATTGGTCTTGGACCTGCTACAATATCTGACCTGATTTGTTATTTAAAACTGAATATTTAAAACAGATTTTCTCCTAAAATATTTTTAAATCTTCAACCTTTTAAATCTCCTACAAATCTGCACCAGATCTCCTATGCAGCGAAAAATATCTATCCCAAGATATTCGCATCCAATGAGATAGCTTGCTCTCCACAATTCTAGCTAACACGCAAACCCTAACAACATCACAACCTGATGTTATTAATTCTGTAGATCTAATGTCACAACATCGCCATGTGACATCAGACATCCAACTTCAGCAATTTAAATACTTAACACAGCCCAGTGTTAAGACTCAATGTTGCAACATCACCACTTTGACATCAACACTGAAACAATCTTTGTTTTACCAAAATTCCAGCCAATCCAAGAACTAACAATCTCCCCCTTTGGCTAATTTTGGCTAAAACAATCTCTGTACTCTACACCTTCAGAGACTTTAGCAGCAGAAAAAAAATTTCAATCAATGATTTAAACCTCCAAGCAGCAAAAGCATCTACAATCTTCAACCATCCAGTAGCAGCAGTATCATAGAAACTTCTCAAAACTCTGCTGCATCACCATCTTCAACAGCAACAATTATCAACAGTGTTGATCCCCCTCAATCATGAACCAGCAAAGCAAGCTGATCACGCAGTTCAGTAATTACTCATTACTCCCCCTTAATTTCTGCATATTCCTTTGACAACACCACAACTCCTTTGACATTTGTACTTTTGGCCATCTTTCTTTGGCTACTTCTCCCCCTTTTTAGCCACAATTAGACAAGCTTCAATCAGAAGCCCTATTAACTACAGTTAGTATATTCCTAGCTCTTATTGTTAGCCTCACAGTTAGCAACCAGGCAAAACAAATCATAGAAAGAAAAACATAATCAGTGCATATAACAGCACAATATTCAAATTACATAACCAAGCACATTAAGTGGGGAAACAAAAACAGAAAATAAAACTAAAACTACTAGACGCAAAAGCAAATAAGCTAGTCTTCATTTGAACTAGATCCAACTCCACTATCCTCTTCCTCCTCCTCTGAGCTATCGGCACTACACTCATCACTCTTATCAACACCGACAGGAACATCATCACCACTGTCCAGTTCTAACTCCTGGATCAGCTTTTCAAGTCTCTCTTTTCTAACCAGACTGGTACTGATGACTGCATCAAGGTCTTTGGACATGGTCTTCAATTCTTCAATCAGTTCAGTCTTTGTAGTCTTCTTCTTGGCTTCAGCAGTTGATGTTAGAACAATGTCTGGAACATGATGTCCAGAAAACAGTTTAGGGTGTAGGGACAAGGCTGCCATCCTCTGGCAAGCTATATCTGAGCTTGTTAAAGTCTCAGGTTGCTGAAATGATTCCACACACCAAGGAGGGGAATGCTATAGGTAATTTGACAGCATTGGTTTCAGCATGTTTTACCACTTGGTTAAAGATGTAGCTTCCAAAGTCAAATTTCATTTTCTTTCCAACAGCATAGATAAACTTTCCAAGTCCAACAGAAATTGTTGTTTTATGGTTGGTTGGCACCCAGTTAACTGCACCAATCCTGTGCAGAACGACATACTTGATGCTGAGCTTGTTAGTCTTCAGCTTCCCTTTCAATGGCCAAACCTTCACTTGTCCAGCAGTAATCTCCTTGCAGATATCGTTATCAGTAGACTCAAGATCACTGCATTCTCCATCATGTCTACCTAGATATTTGTTGATGATGCTAGGAGAAAAATTGATGCACTTCCCTCTAACAAAGACTTTCATGAAGTCGGTGCTTCTCTTGTCAGTAATGTTGATAGGTATGTTAACAATAAACTCTTTGACAAGCCCATCATAACATTTTGGAAGAGCAGTCACAGTCTTAGCCAGACCAGCAGCATTTATCAGCTCCATAATTTCTTTCATTCCCAAAGCTTCTTTTCCAAGTTCCCTTTCCAAGGCTAATCTTCTCTGACAAACAAACTTCCACATAGATGCACTACTAGCATAATGGAAGGATATGTTGTCCACTGGCACTTTAGGGACCTTATCAGAGATTCTTTTTAAAATGGTTTTCCTGATAGGCGTGATGTCCTGAACATCATCTTCAACATCATAGTCAGACTCTGAGTGCTCCACAACCTTCCTTTTTCTAGGATTTAGTTCCACTTTACTCCAGGCTTTTGTAGGTCCAACAGCAATGTTCTTCTTCTTATCATCAGATGACCTCTTAGGAGAGGGTTCAACATTCTTTTCCTTCCTAGATTTTAGCCTCTTTGCAATACTTGGAACAACTCTTGCTATAACTTCATCATCTGATAGATCATCTACATTGATCACATCAGCATTATCTTCACCAACAGAAGGGGGTTCAACAGATGTCCTAACATTCTCCTCAACATTTGTCTCTTCATGCATGTCTTCACTCTGATCAACATCTTCAATCGCTGTTATTGCAAGTTGTTGAAGACTTGACTTACCTCCTTGCACTCTATCTTTCTCAGCTGGCATCTGATTCAGAGGAATTAAAATTCCTTTAACGGGGATGCCTTTGTCCAGAATTTTTGAGGCAAGATTACCCATCCTTTTATCTACATCAAACTTCTCTTCAATAAACTGAGAAGTTGATGATTTTGGCACAGGTTTGTCCCCAAATAACACACTAGTAACAACTTTCTTTGTTTCAGGATTCTTAAAGAAAGTAGCAGGTCTCTTAGGAGTTAGTTTAGTGGGTCTCGAAGTACCTGATTCAGGAAGAATGGTTGAGAGGGGCTCAATGTACATAGGATCGAATGCTGAACCTTCGTCAGTGGAAACCCTAGCTCTTCCTTTTGTGGCACTCTGAAACACAGATTTCTTGGATGGAGACGCCATGAATCCTTTTAGCGAGGGTTAATTCTTGAGGGCGAAGAAGATGATCTGTTGCGTGAACAGGGCTTTGAAGAAGCGTGATGTTGCAACACTAGGAAACGGGGGTCTGAGGCAAGGAGCTTGATTTTGAGTATCAATGACTTTCTCCCTCCATACATACTTTTCTTTTAAACTTTTAAAAGAATTTATGTCAGAATTCATTAATTCTGATTTCCCTTTCAGTATTCTTTCATGCTTGATGTTACCATCTGATGTTACAACATCAATCATAACATTACCATATACACTGACCTCTTTTGGTATCCATTGATAGCAATTATCTTTGGATCTTATACCCTTCATAACAACTTGATTATGCTCACCAAATACCACACACTCATCTTTGGTGTAGTTAACTTTGTACCCTTCATCACACAATTGACTTAAACCACTGACTACCAGAACGTTTTCAAGTTCAGGTCTACCATCACCTTTCACTTTTCCAACTCCTGCAACTACACCTTTTTCACCATTGCCAAAAATAACCTCATGAGAGGGACAATGACTGACTTCAACTAACAAATTTTTGAATCCAGTCATATGCTTTGAGCATCCACTGTCAAAGTACCATGTATCCTTATCAACATGTCTATGTGAGGTGCATGCTAAAAAACATTTCACCTTCTCCTTAGGAACCCATTGTTTAGCAACTTTAGGTCTGACTTCCTTTGGTTTGCCTTGAGGAGCAGATTGTGGATAACCATGCAATTTAAAACAAGAGTACTGCATATGTCCAAACCTTCCACAATAGAAGCATTTAACCCTGTCATCTCTGAATTGGTTATATCTTCTACCATTATGCTGATATTGCTGTGGCTTCCACCCATAATATTGTCTCCTACTTCCAGAGTTGGTCTGTCTTCTATGGTGCTGTTGTCTTTTACCGTAGGTAGACTGTCTCCTGAACTGAGGATGCTGTCTTCTAGGCTGTCTCCTATGGTGATGAGGCTTCCTTCTTCCATAGTAATAAGGCCCAACTTTGTTGTATTCATATCCATACCAGTCTCCCTAATGTTGAGACATCTGATGTGACATGTTCTGTTTTAACCTTGCAGCTTGCATGCTCTTGTGATATTGGGGAGGTATATACTGACTAGCTCCTCGAGGCTGCATCTTCCTCTGACGGGGACCATTCCTTTTCTCAATATTCTAAGGCTGAACAACCCTCTTAGGGGTATGATCCTGTCTCTTTGTTTGAGACATTGGTTGGGACACCTCCTCCTTTGCTCCTGAAGTGTTTGCTTCAGCATAAACCTTTTTCTCAGCCACAAATCCTATACCAGACTTATCACCAGCAACCTTTTTTGTCTGAAGGATCTTATCAAGTGTGTCTGTACCACAACTCAGCATCCTAACAGACTTGGTCATTTGATCAAGGTGAGCTTTAACTAGTACAACTTCATTTTCCAGATCAGCTTTTTCATTCTCAAGCTGAGCAATCTGTTGCTTGTGGCATTTGTTTTCTTGACAAATCTCAGCACTTTTTAAACACAGCTCTTGATAAGTAGATGCCAACTCCTCATACGTTATTTCTCCATCACTGGAATCATCATCAGAAATAACAGTTCCTGTTAAAGCTCTAACATGCTTTGCTGACTCACCTTCACTTTCACTATCAGAGTCAGACCAGGAAACTGTCATGCCCTTCTTCTGCTTTTTCAAGAAGGTGGGACACTCTTTCTTGACATGTCCATACCCTTCACACTCAAAGCACTGAACTCCTTTATCTTGGGCAGTTTTCTCTTCATCCTTCTCTTTTGACTTGCTGGTGTCAGAAGATATGTTCTTGACATTAGGCCTGGAGTTATTATTCATTCTCTTGAACACTTTGTTGAACTGTCTTCCCAACATAACTATGGCCTGAGATAGATCCTCCTGGGATTCAGAACTCTTTCCTTTTTCTTCTTGATCATTTGACACCAAGGCTATACTCTTTGGCTTCTTTTCTGGTTCTTCCTCATTCAACCCAAGCTCAAAAGTTTGAAGAGATCCAATGAGCTCATCAACTCTCATCTTGCTGATGTCTTGTGATTCTTCAATGGCAGTTACCTTCATCTTATACTTCTTAGGAAGGGACCTAAGGATCTTCCTTACAAGCTTCTCATCTGACATTTTTTCACCAAGAGCACTTGATGCATTAGCCAGCTCCAGAACATTCATGTGGAAGTCATGAATAGTCTCATCTTTCTTCATCTTCAGGCTTTCAAATTTTGATGTTTAAATCTGAAGTCTTAACATTTTAACTCTAGATGTACCTTCATGAGTGGCCTTCAAAATATCCCACGCTTCCTTAGCAACCTCACAGGTATTGATTAACCTGAAAATATTCTTATCCACTCCATTGAAGATTGCATTTAGTGCTTTGGAATTTCCAAGGGCAAGCTCATCTTCCTCCTTGGTCCACTCTTCTTCAGGCTTTGGCTTAGAGGTGCCTTCTTTATCTTTGCCAGCATCATCTTTTTCACACACAACAGGTGCTTTCCAATCTTTAATAATGGCCTTCCATGCCCTACTGTCCATGGATTTTAAGAAAGTGGTCATCCTTGGCTTCCAATAGTCATAATTGGATCCATCCAAAATAGGGGGTCTGTTGACGAATCCTCCAACTTCTTTGTCCATCTTTACACCAGAAAGTAAATTCCCTAGATCTCACCCAGAGACAGACAGGATGCCTGCTCTGATACCAATTGAAATTCTGGTATCAGACGTGTGATGTTAAGGTGCGATGTCACAATAACACACTCTGCAAATGGACAGCAATAACAGTAACAAATTAACACACGGAATTGTTCACCCAGTTCGGTCTAACTACCTACGTCTGGGGGCTACCAAGCTAGGGATGAAATTCACTACTTGTAGAATTAATTTACAGACTCAACAACCCAGTTGACAATCTCCTAAACTTAATTCCTACTAGTGACTTTCTACCTAAGAAACCACTTAGATATGAGAACACTACTCAATCCCTAAAACAATACTCAAGGAACAACCTCTTTGAGCAAACTTGATCTTACTTCACAACTTTGATCAAGTAACAACTCTCTATTGCTTCACAGCTTCTAAGAGAGGATAGAAAACGACTCAGCAATTCAACCTAGAATTCTGCATACAAAACTCGTACAAAATACTCAAGACACTCAGCCTATGCTCTTGATCTTCTCTCTGTATTTCTGTCACTTTTTCCTTTGGTCTTGTGCACTTTATATAGCAACCTGAATTGGTCTTGGACCTGCTATAATATCTGACCTGATTTGTTATTTAAAACTGAATATTTAAAACAGATTTTCTCCTAAAATCTTTTTAAATCTTCAACCTTTTAAATCTCCTACAAATCTGCACCAGATCTCCTATGCAGCGGAAAATATCTATCCCAAGATATTCGCATCCAATGAGACAGCTTGCTCTCCACAATTCCAGCTAACACGCAAACCCTAACAACATCATAACCTGATGTTATTAATTCTGTAGATCTAATGTCACAACATCGCCATGTGACATCAGACATCCAACTTCAGCAATTTAAATACTTAACACAGCCCAGTGTTAAGACTCAATGTTGCAACATCACCACTTTGACATCAACATTGAAACAAACTTTGTTTTACCAAAATTCCAGCCAATCCAAGAACTAACATTAGGTGTCACAAATTAAATGCCTATTAAATTTGATATGTTTGGATTTTTTACGATTTGGATAACAATTGTATTGTAACCATAAAGTGATATCGGCTCTTTTTTTAGAGAAAATCCATGTTCCCCAGAAAGACCACAAAGCCAAATTGTTTCAGAACAGCTAGTAGACATGACACGATACTCTTATTTAGTGGAAGATTTAGAGATTCTTGATTGTTTCTTACTTATCCATGAGATCAAAGATGAACCAAAAATTAAGCACCAACAAGTCATAAACCGCCGATTATTAGGACACCCTTCCCATCAACACTAATGTAATCACATAATTTAGGAGCTATATTTGTGGAAGAGAATAGGCCGTGGTGAGAGGTTCCCTTCAAATAGAGAAATAAACAGTGAATAGTTACCAAAGTGAAGACAACGAGAAAAATGCATGAATTGACATACTTGTTGATCATCAAAAGATATGCCACCCAAATTACGAGTTATATTTGTGAAAGAGAATAGGCCGCGGTGAGACGTTCCCTTAATACACAGAATAATACAACTAATAGTTACAAATTGAATAAACGAGGAGAATGCATGAATTAACTTACTTGTTGAACATCAAAAGATAAGTTAGGGCATGTAATAATCATGTAGATATGTATATCCACTAGTTTCTAGTACATTAAGCGGTCTGAAAAAATTATTACCACCATCACGATGGTATTTAACATTGACCTCAAGAAGAGTATCTACAAGTAGTTCAATTCATACATTCTCTTCTCTATCTTCACTTGGGTAAATGTTCATTGTGTATTTCTCTATTTGAAGGGAACCTCTCATCGCGGTCTATTTTTTTCCACAATATAGCTCCTAAATTAAGTGATTACACTAGTGTTTATAGGAAGGGTGTCCTAATAATCGGTGGTCTATGACTTGTTGGTGCTTGATTTTTGGTTCTTAATTGATCTCATGCAAATGTAAGAAACAATCTAGAATCTCTAAATCATCTACTAAATATGACTATCGTGTCATGTCTACTGGTTGTTCTGACACAAATTGGCTTTCTGGTTTTTTGGGGAACTTGGATTTTCGCTAACAAGGCCGACATGACTTTATGTTGACAATACAATTATTATCCAAATCATAGAAAATCCAAACATATCAAATTTTATTGGCATTTAATTTGGGACACCTAAGATGACTAAATTATATCACTCCCTCGCATTAATACTTGGTTTCAAATCACATCTATTTTTACCTAGTTTGTTATGCGTCCATGTCATCAGTTTTTTGAATTCAAATTGACTCTTATTGACCCGCCACATAAATTTAAGGTGATGTCAATTAGGAAATAATATCACACTATAATTATATTTATCATCTTTCCTAAAATAGGTTTGACAAATTGGAGACAAATAAGAAATTGATATATTCCCCTTAATTATATTTATCATCTTTCCTACAATAGGGTTGACAAATTATAGAAAAATGGAGAATTTATTTATTTCTCGTAATTATATTTATCATCTTTCTTAAAATAGATTGGAAAAATAATAGACAAATTGTGAATTGATTTATTCCATTAATTTGTATTTATTAGCATTAAATGTTGGAACCACTATAAATTCAATGAAATTTCAAACCAAAAGGCAAGAAGACAAATTACTCACTAGAATTTCCTCTTTTCAGCATAGAAATTAATACTACTACGTTGAATTCCATTGCTTCAGAAACTTCTTCAAGTGTGTTATAATCATCCATCTTTTTTCATGATACTCTGTTTTAATAGTAATAATGTAGTATGTTGTTCGGTTGAAAGTGTGTTTAACTTATTTACGATGCTTTGAAAGTGTTAAGGGTAGCTAGTTTCATTATAATTCGTTAATGTTCATGTTCTTTAAATATTTTTTTGAAAGTGCACCAATGGGGCTTAGTATGAAATCTCTTAGAAAAATGCAAAAACGTATTAATTCGAATTTATAAGAGTGCAAATACTTGTAATGAATGTTTTGATATTCTTATGCAAAAACAAAATACATACATATTCTCAACTCCATGATCTACTTTGAATCATCTGTTATATCATCTTAATTATTAAACTAATATTGTTTTTGTTTTGTCAGACTTTGTAAAGAATCGTATACAAATTTGATGATGATCTTATATTTGAATCAGAAGATGACGAGTAAGCATGTGAAATCCCCAAACCAATGCCTTCAGAGAGGAAGAGTCAATCGAGGAAATTTGTTGTAGAAAAACCCAGAAGTTGTTTTGCTGCTATCAATCATTCCAACAGTAAACTTGTTTATTTAAAAAGGAGTCTAGCTGAGGAATTTTTAAAGAATCCTGAAACTTTTGCGACCAAAGTAGTTTTAAGCTTCATAAGAATCAAGTGTGACATAAATGACTACATTCATAAAAAGTCATACCAGCTTCTTCAAGAAGTCAAATTACCTATTATTTAAAGAAGATGGAGTGGTCTTTTCTAAAGGTTATCATTTAGGTCACACTTGAATCTTATGAAGCTTCTAACTACTTTGGTCTCAAAAGGTCCAAGCTTCTTTAAAAGTTCCTCAACTAGACTCCTTTTTAAATAAAAAAGCTTGATGTTGGAAGGATTGAGAGCAACAGAACAACTTCAGGGTTTTTCCACAATATGTTTCCTCGATTGACTCTTCCCCTCTGAAGGTGTTAGTTTTTGGCTTTCACAGGCATACTCATGATCTTCTTATTAAAACATAAGAGCATCATCAGATTGTGTACGGTTTTCTACAAATTGTGACTAGATGATAAACATATATTAGTTTAAATATTGAGATAATTGAAAGGATGTTTCAAAGTAGATGATGAAGTTGTGAATTTGTATGATATTTTTGTTGTTTATTTTTTTGCATAAGAATACCAAAACATTCATTACATATTTTTTCCTTCTTACAAATTAGAATTAATACATTTTTGTATTTTTCTTAGGGATTATATAATAATCCATATTGGTGCACTTCAAAAAAAAACATTTAAAGAACATGAACATTAATGAATGAAAATGACACTAGCTTCTTAACACTTTCAAAACATAGTAAATAAGTTAAACACGATGTCAACCAATCAACATACTACAATACTATTATTAAATTGAGTATCGTGAAAAAATATGGATCATTATAACAAACTTGCATAAGTGTCTGAGGAAATGTAATTCAACGTAGAAATATTAATTTCCATGCTGAAAAAAGAAACTTCTAGTGAGTAATTTGTGTTCTTGCCTTTTGGTTTGAAATTTCATTGAATTTATAGTGGTTCCAACATTTAATGCTAATAATTACAAATTAATGGAATAAATCAATTTACAATTTTTCCAACCTTATTGTAGGAAAGATGATAAATATAATTAAGGGGAACAAATCAATTCCTTATTTGTCTCTAATTTATCAAACCTATTATAGGAAAGATGATAAATATAATTATAGAGTGATATTGTTTCCTTATTGATATCACCTCAAATTCATGTGGCCAGTCAATAAGAGTCAATTTGATAACAAGAAACTGATGACTTGGACACATAACAAACTAAGTAAAAATATATGTGATTTGAAACCAAATATTGACGTGAGGGTGTGATATAATTTAGTATCTTAGGTGTCACAAATTAAATGCCTATTAAATTTGATATGTTTGGATTTGCTACGATTTGGATAACAATTGTATTGTAACCATAAAGTGATATCGGCTCTTTTTTTTAGAGAAAATCCGTGTTCCCCAAAAAGACCACAAAGCCAAATTGTTTCAGAACAGCCAGTAGACATGACACGATACTCTTATTTAGTAGAAGATTTAGAGATTCTTGAACCAAAAATTAAGCACCAACAAGTCATAAACCGCCGATTATTAGGACACCCTTCCCATCAACACTAATGTAATCACATAATTTAGGAGCTATATTTGTGGAAGAGAATAGGCCGTGGTGAGAGGTTCCCTTCAAATAGAGAAATAAACAGTGAATAGTTACCAAAGTGAAGACAACGAGAAAAATGCATGAATTGACATACTTGTTGATCATCAAAAGATATGCCACCCAAATTACGAGTTATATTTGTGAAAGAGAATAGGCCGCGGTGAGACGTTCCCTTAATACACAGAATAATACAACTAATAGTTACAAATTGAATAAACGAGGAGAATGCATGAATTAACTTACTTGTTGAACATCAAAAGATAAGTTAGGGCATGTAATAATCATGTAGATATGTATATCCACTAGTTTCTAGTACATTAAGCGGTCTGAAAAAATTATTACCACCATCACGATGGTATTTAACATTGACCTCAAGAAGAGTATCTACAAGTAGTTCAATTCATACATTCTCTTCTCTATCTTCACTTGGGTAAATGTTCATTGTGTATTTCTCTATTTGAAGGGAACCTCTCATCGCGGTCTATTTTTTTCCACAAATATAGCTCCTAAATTAAGTGATTACACTAGTGTTTATAGGAAGGGTGTCCTAATAATCGGTGGTCTATGACTTGTTGGTGCTTGATTTTTGGTTCTTAATTGATCTCATGCAAATGTAAGAAACAATCTAGAATCTCTAAATCATCTACTAAATATGACTATCGTGTCATGTCTACTGGTTGTTCTGACACAAATTGGCTTTCTGGTTTTTTGGGGAACTTGGATTTTCGCTAACAAGGCCGACATGACTTTATGTTGACAATACAATTATTATCCAAATCATAGAAAATCCAAACATATCAAATTTTATTGGCATTTAATTTGGGACACCTAAGATGACTAAATTATATCACTCCCTCGCATTAATACTTGGTTTCAAATCACATATATTTTTACCTAGTTTGTTATGCGTCCATGTCATCAGTTTTTTGAATTCAAATTGACTCTTATTGACCCGCCACATAAATTTAAGGTGATGTCAATTAGGAAATAATATCACACTATAATTATATTTATCATCTTTCCTAAAATAGGTTTGACAAATTGGAGACAAATAAGAAATTGATATATTCCCCTTAATTATATTTATCATCTTTCCTACAATAGGGTTGACAAATTATAGAAAAATGGAGAATTTATTTATTTCTCGTAATTATATTTATCATCTTTCTTAAAATAGATTGGAAAAATAATAGACAAATTGTGAATTGATTTATTCCATTAATTTGTAATTATTAGCATTAAATGTTGGAACCACTATAAATTCAATGAAATTTCAAACCAAAAGGCAAGAAGACAAATTACTCACTAGAATTTCCTCTTTTCAGCATAGAAATTAATACTACTACGTTGAATTCCATTGCTTCAGAAACTTCTTCAAGTGTGTTATAATCATCCATCTTTTTTCATGATACTCTATTTTAATAGTAATAATGTAGTATGTTGTTCGGTTGAAAGTGTGTTTAACTTATTTACGATTCTTTGAAAGTGTTAAGGGTAGCTAGTTTCATTATAATTCGTTAATGTTCATGTTCTTTAAATATTTTTTTGAAAGTGCACCAATGGGGCTTAGTATGAAATCTCTTAGACAAATGCAAAAACGTATTAATTCGAATTTATAAGAGTGAAAATACTTGTAATAAATGTTTTGATATTCTTATGTAAAAACAAAATACATACATATTCTCAACTCCATGATCTACTTTGAATCATCTGTTATATCATCTCAATTATTAAACTAATATTGTTTTTGTTTTGTCAGACTTTGTAAAGAATCGTATAAAAATTTGATAATGATCTTATATTTGAATCAGAAGATGACGAGTGAGCATGTGAAATCCCCAAACCAATGCCTTCAGAGAGGAAGTGTCAATCGAGGAAATTTGTTGTAGAAAAACCCAGAAGTTGTGTTGCTGCTATCAATCATTCCAACAGCAAACTTGTTTATTTAAAAAGGAGTCTAGCTGAGGAATTTTTAAAGAATCCTGAAACTTTTGCGACCAAAGTAGTTTTAAGCTTCATAAGAATCCAGTGTGACATAAATGACTACATTCATAAAAAATCACACCAGCTTCTTCAAGAAGTCAAATTACCTATTATTTGAAGAAGATGGAGTGGTCTTTTCTAAAGGTTATCATTTAGTTCACACTTGAATCTTATGAAGCTTCTAACTACTTTGGTCTCAAAAGGTCCAAAATTCTTTAAAAGTTCCTCAACTAGACTCCTCTTTAAATAAAAAAGCTTGATGTTGGAAGGATTGAGAGCAATAAAACAACTTCAGGGTTTTTCCACAATATGTTTCCTCGATTGACTCTTCCCCTCTGAAGGTGTTAGTTTTTGGATTTCACATGCTTACTCATGATCTTCTTATTAAAACATAAGAGCATCATCAGATTGTGTACGGTTTTCTACAAATTGTGACAAGATGATAAACATATATTAGTTTAAATATTGAGATAATTGAAAGGATGTTTCAAAGTAGATGATGAAGTTGTGAATTTGTATGATATTTTTGTTGTTTATTTTTTTGCATAAGAATACCAAAACATTCATTACATATTTTTTCCTTCTTACAAATTAGAATTAATACATTTTTGTATTTTTCTTAGGGATTATATAATAATCCATATTGGTGCACTTCAAAAAAAAAAATTTAAAGAACATGAACATTAATGAATGATAATGACACTAGCTTCTTAACACTTTCAAAACATAGTAAATAAGTTAAACACGATGTCAACCAATCAACATACTACAATACTATTATTAAACTGAGTATCGTGAAAAAATATGGATCATTATAACAAACTTGCATAAGTGTCTGAGGAAATGCAATTCAACGTAGAAATATTAATTTCCATGCTGAAAAAAGGAACTTCTAGTGAGTAATTTGTGTTCTTGCCTCTTGGTTTAAAATTTCATTGAATTTATAGTGGTTCCAACATTTAATGCTAATAATTACAAATTAATGGAATAAATCAATTTACAATTTTTCTATTATTTTTCCAATCTATTTTAAGAAAGAGGATAAACATAATTACGAGGAATAATTATATTCTCCATTTGTCTCTAATTTGTCAAGCTTATTGTAGGAAAGATGATAAATATAATTAAGGGGAACAAATCAATTCCTTATTTGTCTCTAATTTATCAAACCTATTATAGGAAAGATGATAAATATAATTATAGAGTGATATTGTTTCCTTATTGATATCACCTCAAATTCATGTGGCTAGTCAATAAGAGTCAATTTGATAACAAGAAACTGATGACATGGACACATAACAAACTAAGTAAAAATATATGTGATTTGAAACCAAGTATTGACGTGAGGGAGTGATATAATTTAGTATCTTAGGTATCACAAATTAAATGCCTATTAAATTTGATATGTTTGGATTTGCTACGATTTGGATAACAATTGTATTGTAACCATAAAGTGATATCGGCTCTTTTTTTAGAGAAAATCCATGTTCCCCAAAAAGACCACAAAGCCAAATTGTTTCAGAACAGCCAGTAGACATGACACGATACTCTTATTTAGTGGAAGATTTAGAGATTCTTGATTGTTTCTTACTTATCCATGAGATCAAAGATGAACCAAAAATTAAGCACCAACAAGTCATAAACCGCCGATTATTAGGACACCCTTCCCATCAACACTAATGTAATCACATAATTTAGGAGCTATATTTGTGGAAGAGAATAGGCCGTGGTGAGAGGTTCCCTTCAAATAGAGAAATAAACAGTGAATAGTTACCAAAGTGAAGACAACGAGAAAAATGCATGAATTGACATACTTGTTGATCATCAAAAGATATGCCACCCAAATTACGAGTTATATTTGTGAAAGAGAATAGATCGCGGTGAGAGGTTCCCTTAATACACAGAATAATACAACTAATAGTTACAAATTGAATAGACGAGGAGAATGCATGAATTAACTTACTTGTTGAACATCAAAAGATAAGTTAGGGCATGTAATAATCATGTAGATATGTATATCCACTAGTTTCTAGTACATTAAGCGGTCTGAAAAAATTATTACCACCATCACGATGAATTTAACATTGACCACAAGAAGAATATCTACAAGAAGTTCAATTCATACATTCTCTTCTCTATCTTCACTTGGGTAAATGTTCATTGTATATTTCTCTATTTGAAGGGAACCTCTCATCGCGGTCTATTTTTTTCCACAAATATAGCTCCTAAATTAAGTGATTAGACTAGTGTTTATAGGAAGGGTGTCCTAATAATCGGTGGTCAATGACTTGTTGGTGCTTGATTTTTGGTTCTTAATTGATCTCATGCAAATGTAAGAAACAATCTAGAATCTCTAAATCATCTACTAAATATGACTATTGTGTCATGTCAACTGGTTGTTCTGACACAAATTGGCTTTGTGGTTTTTTGGGGAACTTGGATTTTCGCTAACAAGGCCGACATGACTTTATGTTGACAATACAATTATTATCCAAATCATAGCAAATCCAAACATATCAAATTTTATTGACATTTAATTTGGGACACCTAAGATGACTAAATTATATCACTCCCTCGCATTAATACTTGGTTTCAAATCACATATATTTTTACCTAGTTTGTTATGCGTCTATGTCATCAGTTTTTTGAATTCAAATTGACTCTTATTGACCCGCCACATAAATTTAAGGTGATGTCAATTAGGAAATAATATCACACTATAATTATATTTATCATCTTTCCTAAAATAGGTTTGACAAATTGGAGACAAATAAGGAATTGATATATTCCCCTTAATTATATTTATCATCTTTCCTACAATAGGGTTGACAAATTATAAACAAATGGAGAATTTATTTATTTCTCGTAATTATATTTATCATCTTTTTTAAAATAGATTGGATTAATAATAGACAAATTGTGAATTGATTTATTCCATTAATTTATAATTATTAGCATTAAATGTTGGAATCACTATAAACTCAATGAAATTTCAAACCAAAAGGCAAGAAGACAAATTACTCACTAGAATTTCCTCTTTTCAACATAGAAATTAATACTACTACGTTGAATTCCATTGCTTCAGAAACTTCTTCAAGTGTGTTATAATCATCCATCTTTTTTCATGATACTCTTTTTTAATAGTAATAATGTAGTATGTAGTTCGGTTGAAAGTGTGTTTAACTTATTTACGATGCTTTGAAAGTGTTAAGGGTAGCTAGTGTCATTATAATTCGTTAATGTTCATGTTCTTTAAATATTTTTTTGAAAGTGCACCAATGGGGCTTAGTATGAAATCTCTTAGAAAAATGCAAAAACGTATTAATTCGAATTTATAAGAGTGCAAATACTTGTAATGAATGTTTTGATATTCTTATGCAAAAACAAAATACATACATATTCTCAACTCCATGATCTACTTTGAATCATCTGTTATATCATCTCAATTATTAAACTAATATTGTTTTTGTTTTGTCAGACTTTGTAAAGAATCGTATGAAAAATTTGATGATGATCTTATATTTGAATCAGAAGATGACGAGTAAGCATGTGAAATCCCCAAACGAATGCCTTCAGAGAGGAAGAGTCAATCGAGGAAATTTGTTGTAGAAAAACCCAGAAGTTGTTTTCCTGCTATCAATCATTCCAACAGCAAACTTGTTTATTTAAAAAGGAGTCTAGCTGAGGAATTTTTAATGAATCCTGAAACTTTTGCGACCAAAGTAGTTTTAAGCTTCATAAGAATCAAGTGTGACATAAAAGACTACATTCATAAAAAATCACACCAGCTTCTTCAAGAAGTCAAATTACCTATTATTTGAAGAAGATGGAGTGGTCTTTTCTAAAGGTTATCATTTAGGTCACACTTGAATCTTATGAAGCTTCTAACTACTTTGGTCTCAAAAGGTCCAAGCTTCTTTAAAAGTTCCTCAACTAGACTCCTCTTTAAATAAAAAAGCTTGATGTTGGAAGGAATGAGAGCAACAAAACAACTTCAGGGTTTTTCCACAATATGTTTCCTCGACTGACTCTTCCCCTCTGAAGGTGTTAGTTTTTGGATTTCACATGCATACTCATGATCTTCTTATTAAAACATAAGAGCATCATCAGATTGTGTATGGTTTTCTACAAATTGTGACAAGATGATAAACATATATTAGTTTAAATATTGAGATAATTGAAAGGATGTTTCAAAGTAGATGATGAAGTTGTGAATTTGTATGATATTTTTGTTGTTTATTTTTTTGCATAAGAATACCAAAACATTCATTACATATTTTTTCCTTCTTACAAATTAGAATTAATACATTTTTGTATTTTTCTTAGGGATTATATAATAATCCATATTGGTGCACTTCAAAAAAAAACATTTAAAGAACATGAACATTAATGAATGATAATGACACTAGCTTCTTAACACTTTCAAAACATAGTAAATAACTTAAACACGATGTCAACCAATCAACATACTACAATACTATTATTAAATTGAGTGTCGTGAAAAAATATGGATCGTTATAACAAACTTGCATAAGTGTCTGAAGAAATGCAATTCAACGTAGAAATATTAATTTCCATGCTGAAAAAAGGAACTTCTAGTGAGTAGTTTGTGTTCTTGCCTTTTGGTTTGAAATTTCATTGAATTTATAGTGGTTCCAACATTTAATGCTAATAATTACAAATTAATGGAATAAATCAATTTACAATTTTTCTATTATTTTTCCAATCTATTTTAAGAAAGAGGATAAATATAATTACGAGGAATAATTATATTCTCCATTTGTCTCTAATTTGTCAACCTTATTGTAGGAAAGATGATAAATATAATTAAGGGGAACAAATTAATTCCTTATTTGTCTCTAATTTATCAAACCTATTATAGGAAAGATGATAAATATAATTATAGAGTGATATTGTTTCCTTATTGATATCACCTCAAATTCATGTGGCCAGTCAATAAGAGTCAATTTGATAACAAGAAACTGATGACATGGACACATAACAAACTAAGTAAAAATATATGTGATTTGAAACCAAGTATTGACGTGAGGGAGTGATATAATTTAGTATCTTAGGTATAACAAATTAAATGGCTATTAAATTTGATATGTTTGGATTAGCTACAATTTGGATAACAATTGTATTGTAACCATAAAGTGATATCGACTCTTTTTTTAGAGAAAATCCATGTTCCCCAAAAAGACCACAAAGCCAATTTGTTTCAGAACAGCCAGTAGACATGACACGATACTCTTATTTAGTAGAAGATTTAGAGATTCTTGATTGTTTCTTACATATCCATGAGATCAAAGAAGAACAAAAAATTAAGCACTAACAAGTCAGAAACTGCCGATTATTAGGACACCCTTCCCATCAACACTAATGTAATCACATAATTTAGGAGCTATATTTGTGGAAAAGAATAGACCGCGGTGAGAGGTTCCCTTCAAATAGAGAAATATACAATGAATAGTTACCAAAGTGAAGACAACGAGAAAAATGCATGAATTGACATACTTATTGATCATCAAAAGATATGCCACCCAAGTTACAAGTTATATTTGTGAAAGAGAATAGACCGCGGTGAGAGGATCCCTTAAAACACAGAATAATACAATTAATAGTGTAATACCCCGTATTATCTAAATGTTTAATTGGATATCAGATGAGATCAGATGAGTATTTATGTGCTCTATCTTTGATTAATTGGATTTATGGAATCCTCTAAGTGTTTTAAGTATGGTCAATTGGGATCAATAGAGCAGCTAATGAACTCTAAAGAGATCAATTATTTTATGAAAGACACAGATTAATTATTTTAACTCGAGTTAGAAAGGATTTTAAGGTAACTCTAATAATTGATCAATTGGTTGAGACGACAAAATATAAATTGGAGATATTTTACCCTGTTGGATTTATAATATATAATAAGGATATATATATATATATATATATATATATATATATATATATATATATATATATATATATATATTTGGTAAGAGAAAGAGAAGAAAGAGGAAGAAGAAGAAAAATAGAGGAAGAGAGAAGGAAGAGAAGAGAAGAGGAAAATGGAAAAGAAGAAGCTTGGATCCTCACCATTGATCATCATCTTCTTCAACCTCCTCTTCGATTATCAGGTGGGTTCTAGATAGAATCTCTAATTGTAGAATTCTTGAGTTTTTAGGGTTAGGTTGGTTATTGAGAAAAATGAGTAATTTTGATAAATCAAAGAATCTAACAGTTTAAATGTTTTATAAACTGAGTAGTATGATCAATATATGTGTGGAATCATCTATTAATACTTGTTTATGTGTTTGGTTATGTTTTGGATGAGATTTTTGGCCCTAAAGACCTGCTGTTACGTTGCTGAGAATTCTGGGAATTCGCAGGTTCACAAAGCGAACCAAAGCGAATGGCAAGGAGAATGTTCGCCAGGTGTTCACAAAGCGAACTTTGAGTCCTTTTGGTTCTGCCTTGGTTCGTCCAGAGATTCGCAATGCGAAGGGCAAAGCGAATGGTTTGTCGAGGGTTCGCTAGCGAAGGGAAGGTGAATGTTCGCCCAGACTTTGTTTTACGAACTTTGTGCCCTTTTATTTCTGACTTGATTCGCCAAAGTGTTCGCAAAGCGAAGGGGAAAGCGAATGTTCGCTGGTGATTCGCCTAGCGAACATGACAGATTTTTCCCATTTTGTTTCCTTCATAACTTTTGATCCGTAACTCGGATTGAGGCACGGTCGGATGCGTTGGAAAGCTATTTAAATGCTCTTTATGATATTAAAAAAGAAACATATGTTTATACCATGGTTTGATAAGATAAATATGGAAAATTAATGTATGTGTCAATATTGTAGTCCTCTTTTCCACCAAAATTCATAAATCAGGAAGCCGATTGATATGGGACTTGAAGCCTTGGAAAGAGAATCCAATGTGCTATTAAATGGTGATATTAGACCATGTTTAACCAAGGATGCTTGGTAGATGATAGTGTAGCGAGTGAAACTGGACGTGTTTCTTAAGCACTGTCGCTCCTTGGGGGTTACTACAGGTCGATTCATTTTTTATCCTATTAAAGCTGATGAAGGAAGGGAAATAGATGTCTCCAATTAACCCTGCTTGCATATTGATTTTAAACAGCGGTCTGTTAGGTTACTGATGCTTTGTGGTAGTGGGGCCTCTCTTATGCTATTTTGACAGAATGACGGATTTATTCTATGGACAGGAAGTTAGGACTGATGTTTTTCAATTGATATGGGATTTAGGATTTTTGTTTGGTGTGCTCGCTAAGATTTTTCTTTCAATCTTATGCCTAAGTATTCCCATTTTTCCGAAACAGGGAAATCAGAGCGATCGTAGTTCCTCCTATTCTATGGGAGGAAATGAGTGTTTTTGTGTCTTGTTCAAAGCCCAAGACGTGAAGCGAGAGGTGATTTGTATCTTTTTCAAAGCCCAAGATGTGAAGCTGAAGGGTCTATTTGTATCTTGTTCGAAGCCCAAGATGTGAAGCTAAAAGGTGTTGGCTTTAGAGAGAATTTGACATCTCTAAAGAGGGGTTTGTTTGTCACAACTATTTATAAAGGAGAATTAATTTAACCGGGATATGTGAATCCGACAATGCCATAATTTCCTTTATAGGGGGTTCCAACCTGAAGGAGAAGTCTTTAACTCAGTGTAGAGCAATGTTATCTTTCCTTAGGAATTTTTCATGCTAAAAGAATGACAGTGGCATGGATGTAAATAATCCAGAGGCTTGCCGCTTACAGCGATTAGATGAAAGGGAATGAGTTATTGATGTTTGTGTATTGTGAACGAGGCACAGCTTTGATGCTAAAAGGTTGATTGGATCGACCAGTGGTTTTCTTATACAAAGCCTAAGAGGAGGCTAAAAGGTTTTCCTTATACAAAGCCTAAGAGGAGGCTAAAAGGGAGTTTGACTCAACAAGAGAGTCTTTTATGGTATCTCGTACGAAGCCCGAGATGGAGGCTAAAGTGTTGATTCAATAAGAACCTTTTTGTATCTCGTACGAAGCCCGAGATGGAGGCTAAAGAGGGTACTGTTTCAGTTGAGTGACCAGTATATGGGTTCAAAGAGAAAATCAGTTCTTATATGAGTAACACTGTACTCAGGGATTTCGATTCGAGGATCAGGGATATTTCCCTTTCTTTGAGGAAATGGGAAATCCAAAGGGTATTGAGACTGACCAAGTCTACGGGGTTCCTTCCTATTTGTGAAGGGTGCTTGAGAATGTCTTTTAGACTCAAGGAAATTAGACTGTCCAAGTCTAGAGTTTCATATTTTGTACTATGCTTTGAGAAACAGTAGTAGACTCTTGGAAAGACTGTTCTATTAAGATGACTGATTTCTGTTCCTATACCTCTAGGAGGTCGTCGGGACAATTTGTACGAAGCCCAAGAGGAGGCTGGAAACTTTTAAGAATTCGGGAAGTCCTTGTACGAAGCCCAAGAGGAGGCTATCATTCCCGAAGGAAGAATCATTATACAAAGCCTAAGAGGAGGCTGTGAATACTTCTAAGAAGCCGACAGGTCCTTGTACAACGCCCAAGAGGAGGCGGGGATGCTTTTAGGAAGCCTATGGGTCCCCAAACCCCGATAAGTTCAAGACAGGTTATTCACAGAGAATAGATCAAGCCAGGAAAGTCCGAGAATTTGGAAGAAACTCAAAAGATGCCATTCACGGAGAAAAGATCATCTTTGGGGAGTAGAGTTTCTTGACAAGTGCTTTAAAGAAGCTTGTGGGTCCCCAAACCCCGAGAAGTTCAAGACAAGCTATTCACAAAGAATAGATCAAGCCAGGAAAGTCCGAGAATTTGGAAGAAACTCAAGAGATGCAATTCACGGAGAAGAGATCATCTCTGGGGAATAGAGTTTCTTTGACAACTTCTACGAGTGACAGTCTATGAAAGGGTTCATCGAGAATGCTGCCTTTCATGTCTCCATATTGGTTAACCCCAAGAGGAGGGAAGACTGTGTCTGGTAATCCTATGGGGATCTAGTTTTGATTATTTAAGAGTGATCAACGGGCTTAATGCTAGACGTAGTTGCCGGGGAAACTCTAAATATCTATACTAGTATTACACAGTTGATATGAGTTTATGAAAGAAGACTTACAGCGAAACAGCCCCACAATGCAGTTATATGTATATGAAAGCGGTAAACGAAAGCATATAAACACTTACTCAGTTGTAGAGCTTCCATGTTGTTTGGTTAGTATATTTCAAAATCAAAGGAGAAAGTGCTTTGAAAAAGAAAGATTTGGGGCTTACAGCTCAAGGAGAGGCCCAGGGTTTTACCAGTGATCGCACTGTTGAATTTGTACAGAGGGACTTATACGAGTGACTGAGGCCCAAAAAAGGTTTTCTGTACAAAGGGGTTTGGGTCTTACACTCTCTCAAGAGGCCCAAAAGGTTTAAAGAAAAAGAGTGGGGCTTATAACACGAGGGTAGGCCCAGATGATTTTTTGTTTAAAATGGCAATCGCGCCGAGATTTTCTTTTAACGCCAAAGGGGCTTATACAATATCTGAGGCCCAAAGTTGTTTTGGTTAAAAGGGGATTGGGTCTTACACTCTAATAGAGGCCCAAACAGTTTTGAATGGGTCTTATAGCTCGAGGAGAGGCCCAATTGATTTTTTTTAAAGGCGACGATCACGTCGTTTACTTGTACAGAGGGACTTATACAATAAGTGAGACCCAAAATGATTTGTACAAGGGGGTTTTGGGTCTTACACTCTCTCAAGAGGCCCAAAAGTTTTTGAAAATGATTTATGAGGGTTAAATTAATCAAAACCCTAATTTGTTTTCAAAATGTGTTTTAATTGAATAAAATATTCAATTAAAATGATCAAAATTGTTTAACATGTGGAAAACAAATTGTGATCTTAGATTAATGCTTCATAAATCAAGTTTTGTCCTACAAAATTATTAGAAATCATTAAAATTTGTAAAATCAATAAGAAATATTTTAAATGTCAAATACAATTAAAACATTAATTCTTCACAAAAGTATCAATTATATGAAATAAATAATATTTTTGGGATTTTTTGGGAAAATAAAATATTTTAACATTTTTGTGAATTATTAAAAAAAGAATCAACTCAAAATCATTAAAACTCAGAGAGAAATTAATTTTTGAATCAATTAAATAAAATCACAAAATTCAAATATTTGAATTTGAGAGAAATGGCGTCAAGAACAGCTGAAGAACACGCGCGTTTTACAGCTTTGCCCAGATTTGCATTTTCTATCCAATCTCACTGAATACTTGATTATATCATGCAATCCACATATCAATATGCTCGTCTCAACCTCACGATCATGTTTATGACAATTAATTTCATTTAAATTAAGCATAAAATAAGAAATCACGATAAATCCTTAAGAACCCTAATTTCTGCATGAAGGCTGGGATTTTTGATACACGATTAAAACAAAGTAATTAATTGAGGGGAAACATTCCATGCATGATTATGAACATTTGGCAAAAGTATTGTGTGAGGAAATATGCATAGATTGAGAGATGACCAAGTTTAGGCTTACCTCTAGGTCGTGACAGCAAGAGCAAATTTATTTCTGATTTGGAGGTGTTACAGATGAGTTGTGATGATCTGAACAGCTTCCCTACACCCTATGGAGTGTGTTTGAATGCTTGGACTTGATGGAAATTGGCTGGATCACTTCATGGCATCTCAACTGCAACTTGGTTAAAACCTTGAGCAATTGACTGTTGATTCTGAGAAATCAGTGTTCCAGATGTTGTTTAAGTGTTTGATCAGCTCCCATATGATGTATGTGAGGTGTGTGTGTGATTGGTTTGAGTGGAATTGCTCTCTAATGAAAAACCCGATAGTGACTTGCTAAGAAAGGCATTTTTGAGAGTGAGAAGCGGATTTTGAGAAAGGAAAGTGTTGTAGGCCTTTGGTGTACTTAAACTGATCACAATTGAGCTCTATTTATAGTAAAGCGAGTTTGTTTTGCAAGGAATAGTGAATGGCAACTGCTGAGTGAGGTTGGCCAATGTTGGCAAATGAAAATCCTAGTCTCCTCTAGCCATTGACTAGAGGTTAGGGCACAGGCTGCTGGTCCCCTTGGTCTTGGATAAGTCTTGACTGAATTTAGTTACAAATGGCTCAGTCCATGCCACCTTGGTGCTTCCATTGAATGCACCAATCCAAAATTGGAGTCTTGTCCCTATTTTGGGCAATTCTAGGTTTAGCATGCTATTTCTTGTTTCAAGGACTTTGGAGGCTTGGCTCAGTGATTGTCCCCTTTAGATTCAATCCTCAGATGTGTCCAAAGTGATGACAAGGCTTGGAATTGGCTGATTTTGGCAAATCGAGCAAAAGTGCAAAATTCTGCCTTGCCTTGGCATTGGCTGATGACAAGGCTTGGAATTGGCTGATTCTGCAAAATTTTGGGAGCATGTCCTGGTCAAAAGTCAAAGCTATAGTTGACTTTTCCCGCAAAACCCTAACTGTGGTTCAGATGAAATTGAAACTTGTTGCTCAATCTTCTTGGATCAATCCATTATTCCAAATGGATCAATATGGTATATTAGATACCCTCAAATCATGTCTTGAGGTCTTGGTTCAAGATTTGTCCCAAGAGTCAACTTAGGGGTGAATTAGGTCAAGAAACCCTAATTACTGATTTTTGATGTATGCATCCCTTGAGGCCAAATTGACTTGATGATTGGGTCCTGATGACACTGAATTTCACCGTATTTTTGACTCCGATTTCGCATGCATTCTTAGTCTTTTAATGTCATTTTATTATGTTATTATTATGTTTTTCTTTGTTTTCAGGTTTTTAGTCTAATCGGAGCCCCGAGCGAGAAAAGGAGCGAAAAAGGAGCCGAAATGAGCTAAAATAGAGAAAATCAGCTTTTTGCACTTATGGCATCCACTCTGGCGGCTGCCACAGGGTCTTCCATGACGTGGCCATGTCTCAAACTCATCCCAACTGTTTTTCCCCACGATCTCCAACTGCCCAAGCAATTTTACACTCATGGCGGGCGCCATGGTGTTGTGGCGGGCGCCACAAGAGCAAAACAAGTTCCCGCCCAATTTCAAAAGCTAGGGGCATCCTTGTCTTTTCCACATGTTTCCTTGCCTATAAATAGGACTTTAGATTTTCGTTTTTCTTCATCCAAGTTTAGTTGTTCATAAGCATATATCAGTGTAATAGTGGTAATCGCTTCACATCGAGGTGTTACTACATTCGAGAGATCGAGTCTGTAAGAGCCTGTGAGATTGAGTCTTGGAGCACTCTGGAAGGAAGTTAATCCTGCCGCCATTTTACTTTCAGTTCGCATTTTATTCAACCACTCCGATTGGAGCAGGTTTTTATTACTTTACCTTTTGTCAACTTTATTTCTTGCACTGTCTTTTAATTTCATTTATTTTCCGCACTGCTTTACTTTCATTTACATTCCGCACTCGCACTACCTTCATTTACTTTCCGCACTCGCACTACTTTCATTTACTTTCCGCACTCGCACTTAAATACTTTTTTTATGAAAAATCTAAAAATGAACTTTTACTTTACCATGTCTGGCTAATTTTATAAAAGTTAGAATGTGAAGATCATAACTGAACCGATAATCTGTACAATTGTTAGTGGAAACACTTAAGGGCTATTTTAACTTTCAATATAAGTTTTCCTGTTCTTAAATTCCGTTGGGTAAGATCGAAAGTCGTCCAACGCCTATCTAAACTTAATTGTTTTTAAACTATTTCAAAAACAGCGAAAGCGCTTTGTTTAGTTTATTAGGAGTTTTTAATTTAAAAGGAAAAGAGATTTTAAAACCATTTTCGGACGCGTTAAGAAGTTTAAGGTCTGGTTCGTAAGAACCTATTTTTTTTAGAAAATCCAGGTTAAAATACTTTTCAACTTGGTCAAGATACTATATTTCTTAAAAATAGGTTTACTACTCAAACGCAATGCGCGCCTTTTTATCCGTGACAATAAGAGGGTTTGATTAGGGGGTACAACTCGGTTCTGAGTACGCGAAAGCGACAGTTCCTGTCAAATTAGTTCTTTTCAAAGTAGAAAACATTGCCCGTAAGTAGTTCTATTAGCAAGTACTTGGATTATCAATTGGTTGTGTGAATTGCATTCGAACCTGTCTTTATCAATTAATTTTAATTATTTTATTTACTACCGTGCACTCTTCAAAACTACTATTTTCAATCACCTTAGATACACACCTTAACAATAGATAGCGATAGATTGACACTTGGTCTCTGTGGATACGATAATCTTTTATATTACTATGACGCGTTCGTACACTTGCGAAAAAAATACGCATCAAGTTTTTGGCGCCGTTGCCGGGGACCAATTTCGTCAAATTTCGTACCCTGTTGTTATACCGTTTAGACTAAGGAAGTTACCCGCCGGTCAATGCGAAAAACTCGTAGTACCGGAAGTTTAGTAGACCCTCTAGCTGAACCAGAACGTTACGCTCGCGCACGTTTATATTTCCGTAAACTTAGGAAAGCTATGGTCGAAGATCAAAATCAAAGACCTCTTAAGGATTTCGCCCAACCATCCAACGAGGAACCTAGTTCTAGTATAGTAAATCCAGCCATACCAGCTAACAATTTTGAACTTAAACCATCCCTGCTGCAGTTAGTACAGCAGAGACAATTCGCAGGTCTTGCTACAGAGAACCCAAACCAACATTTGAAAAACTTTCTCCAACTAGAAGACACCTTTAATACCAATGGAGCCCCTCCTGAGGCGATTCGCTTAAGATTATTTCCTTTTTCCCTCAGAGATAAGGCCCTATCTTGGTTAGATTCCCTTCCACCAAATTCCATAACAAGTTGGGAAGACCTTAGAAAAGTATTCCTTGCCAGATATTTTCCCCCGAGTAAGACCGCTGTTCTTCGAAACCAAATAACTAGATTTACCCAAAACCAAGGAGAATCGTTGTTCGAAGCCTGGGAGAGATATAAAGAGCTGTTAAGAGCATGCCCACATCATGGTTTAGAAAATTGGTTAATCATTCAAACCTTCTATAATGGACTTCATTATAACACTAAGATGACCATCGACGCCGCCGCAGGTGGCACACTGATGAACAAACCTTACCCTGAAGCTAGTGCCCTTATCGAAGATATGGCCCAAAACCATCAATCATGGGGAGTAGAACGAGCGACAGTGGAAAAGAAGGAAGCCCAAGGAGGAATACATGAGTTAAGCTCTATAGACATGATGCAAGCTAAAATGGACGCATTAGCCCTAAGAGTTGAGCATATGTGTACAACCCCGAATACTGCAGCCGCAGTTTCGTCAGATTGTGAGATATGTGGGACGAAAGGACACTAATCCGCAGAATGCAGTCTGTTAAATGAGACCAGCTCTGAACAAGTGAATTACACCCAAGGGAACCCATTTTCAAATACCTATAACCCTGGATGGAGGAATCACCCAAACTTTTCCTATAAGAATAATAACCCTATCCAAAATACTGCCCCTCCGAGACAATCAAGTTATCAAGCCCAAGATCAAATCAACCTATGCAACCTGTACCACCAAAACAGAGCCTTGAGAAAATCGTGGATAATTTTGTCGCTGCTCAAATCCAACAAAACAAGGAGTTCATGAACCAAAACGTTCATGTTAACGAACTAATTACCCAGTAAGGAACCAAGGTTGACCAAATAATCACTCACAATAAGATGCTTGAAACCCAAATCTCGCAGGTAGCTTTAAACCAAGCCCCTCAGACCACACCTGGAGGACAATTCCCTGGACAACCTCAACAAAACCCGAAAGGACAAGCAAATGCCATTACCCTACGAAGTGGGACCGCTTATGATGAACCTTGTAACCCAAGGTTGAGTGATCCCGAAACTTCTAAGGAAGATGACAACATCCCAGATAAAAAGAAGAAACCAGAGGAATCTGTAAACCAGGAAAGTCAAGAAAAAGGAGAAGAACCCAAAGACAAAACCTATATACCACCCCCGCCATACAAACCACCAATACCATATCCGCAAAGACTTAAACAAACTCAGATCAATAATCAGTATCAGAAATTCATTAAAGTTATAGAAAAACTTCACGTAGAAATCCCGTTCACAGAAGCCATTACCCAAATAACATCCTACGCAAAGTTTCTCAAAGACATCCTTACCAATAAACGTAGACTTGATGATCCGAAACCCTTGGAATGTAATTCTATTGCTGAAAATAAATTAGCAAAAAAAGATAAAGATCCTGGAAACTTTTCCATTCCTTGTATTTTGGGGAGTCATGTCATCGAAAAAGCTTTTCTAGACTTAGGAGCTAGTGTGAGCTTAATGCCCTTAGCGGTTTGCGAAAGGTTAAACTTAGGAGAGTTGCAACCTACCAAGATGTCACTTCAATTAGCCGATAGATCTGTTAAATATCTGATAGGCATACTTGAAGACGTCCCTGTTAGGATAGGTCAGCTGTTTATCCCTACTGATTTTGTTGTCATGGACATTAAAGAAGATGATGACATACCAATTCTTCTAGGTAGACCATTCTTATCGACTGCTGGAGCCATAATAGATGTCAAAAAGGGAAAGCTAACCTTTGAGGTAGGGAACGAGAAGATAGAATTTATACTTTCAAAATTTCTTATGGCACCTGTGATAGGAGACGCGTGTTATGCGATAGATATCATTGATGAATGTGTTAGGGAGTTAGAGCAAGAAGAAGTCATTGAAACAATTAAGCTGCCATCAACTCTTATTTTGGAGGATGACAATTATAAGAAACCCTACATCGATGATAACCTTTACGAATGTTTATCCCTTACCCCAGATCCTATGCCTTGCCCTATTAAACCAGCCTTGGAACTTAAGGAACTGCCTAAGAACCTGAGATATGAGTTTCTTGATGAAGAAATGAATCGTCCGGTTATAGTTAGTGCTGCCTTGAGACAAAAAGAAACCGATCAACTCTTGGACGTTTTACGAAGATATCCCTTAGCCTTAGGATATAATATCTCTGATCTGAAAGGTATAAGTCCATCCGTATGCATGCATCGGATTTCGCTCGAAGTAGATTTAAAACCTTTCAGAGAACACCAGAGAAGGATAAACCCTATACTGAGTGATGTTGAAAGAAGGAAGTTTTGAAGTTGCTAGAAGCATGTATAATATATCAGATCTCGGACAGTAAGTGGGTGAGCCCTGTGCATGTGGTACCCAAGAAGGGAGGCATCACAGTTGTGCAAAATGAGAAAGGTGAACAAATAGCAAAGCGGATAGAAGGAGGTTGGCGTATGTGCATAGACTATAGAAAGTTAAATAAAGCAACTAGGAAGGATCATTTCCCTTTACCGTTCATAGACCAGATGTTAGAACGTCTTGCCAGACATTCTTACTTCTGCTATCTAGACGGGTATTCGGGATTCTTCCAAATACCTATACATCCAGAAGATCAAGAAAAAACTACCTTTACATGCCCTTTTGGAACTTTTACCTACAGACGAATGCCTTTTGGACTCTGTAATGCCCCTGCTACTTTCCAACGTTGCATGATGTCAATCTTTGCAGATTATCTAGATGGAATCATGGAAGTATTTATGGATGATTTCTCGGTTTGCGGTTTTGATTTCCAAAATTGTCTTATCAACCTTGAGAAAATCCTGGAAAGATGTGTGGAGGTGAACCTTGTGCTGAATTGGGAAAAATGCCATTTCATGGTGACTGAAGGAATTGTTTTAGGACATATAATCTCCGAAAGAGGTATAGAGGTAGATAAAGAAAAAATAGAAGTTATAGAGAACCTAAAACCACCCAAGACTATCAGGGAAGTTAGAAGTTTCCTTGGACACGCTGGATTCTACCGCCGTTTCATCAAGGACTTCTCCAAAATAACAAAACCTTTAACTGGCCTGTTAATGAAAGATGCTGAATTCATCTTTGATGAAAAATGCAATGAAGCATTCAACCTTTTGAAGCAAGTATTGATTTCAGCACCCATTATGAAACCCCCTGATTGGTCTGAACCGTTTGAGATAATGTGTGACGCCAGTGATTATGCTGTAGGAGCCGTTCTAGGTCAGAGAAAAGATAAAAGATTACATGTAATATATTATGCCAGTAGAACCCTAGACGCCGCCCAACTCAATTATGCAACAACCGAGAAAGAACTCATAGCGGTAGTTTTCGCTATAGACAAATTTAGATCATATCTAGTAGGAGCCAAAATTATAGTTTACACCGATCATGCTTCCATCCGTTACCTACTAAGTAAAAAAGATGCTAAACCAAGGTTACTTCGATGGATTTTGTTGCTACAAGAGTTCGACTTAGATATCCGAGATAAAAAAGGCACAGAAAATGTAGTAGCCGATCACCTATCTAGGCTAGAATACCTGAATCCTGAATTAGTACCCATAAATGATGATTTTGCCTATGATAGACTGATAGCCTAGTTGGAAACCATTGAAGATAAAAAACCAGACCCTCATGAGCACTTTCAAAAATCCTTAGCTGTAAGTAACGTGCCCTGGTACGCTGATTTTGTTAATTACCTAGCTGCTGATATCATACCCCCTGATCTCGATTACCACAAGAAGAAGAAGTTCTTAAGTGATGTTAGAAACTTCTATTGGGACGAGCCACTTCTTTTCAAGAGAGGTAAAGATGGCATTTTCCGCCGTTGCGTTCCAGAAGACGAGGTAGAAAGTATAATTCAGCATTGTCACTCTGCGCCTTATGGTGGACATGCAAGCACCTCTAAGACCTACGCCAAGATTCTTCAAGCTGGCCTATTCTGGCCTACCATGTGGCGTGATGTCCATGCTTACATTGTCAAATGTGATAGATGCCAATGCACAGGAAATATTTCAAGACGCGACGAAATGCCTTTAAGAAACATCCAAGAAGTAGAACTCTTCGACGTATGGGGTATAGATTTCATGGGACCATTCCCACCATCTTTAGGAAACAAGCATATCTTAGTTGCAGTAGACTACGTGTCTAAATGGATTGAAGCGATAGCTGCACCCACAAACGACACTAGAGTAGTGATTAAATTATTTAAAAATTATATATTCCCCAGATTTGGAACACCCCGTTTAGTTATAAGTGATGGAGGATCTCACTTCATATCAAGAATATTTGATAAGCTTTTAAGCAAGTATGGAGTTAAGCATAGAGTAGCAACACCATATCACCCACAGACTAGTGGCCAAGTGGAAGTATCTAATAGGGAGATTAAACAAATTTTAGAAAAAACTGTCTCTGTATCCAGAAAAGATTGGTCGCAAAAGCTTCAAGAGGCTTTATGGGCCTACAGAACCGCTTTCAAAACCCCTATAGGAACAACCCCCTACCAACTAGTCTATGGAAAATCTTGTCATTTACCTTTTGAGTTAGAGCATAAGGCCTATTGGGCCATTAAAACTTTGAATTTGGATTACCTAACTGCTGGTGAGAAACGTATCCTTGACATCCACAAATTGGAAGAACTCAGACAGCAAGCCTACGAGAATGCCATAATATACAAAGAAAGAACAAAAGCTTGGCATGACAAAAGAATCGTAAGAAAAGACTTCAACTTAGGCGACCCTGTTCTCCTGTTCAATTCTAGGCTACGGCTCTTCCCAGGAAAGCTCCGTTCAAGATGGACTGGCCCCTTCAAAGTATCAAAAATTCTGAGGTCTGGAGCTGTTGAAATCAAAAGCGAGACATGTAAACCATTCATCGTCAATGGACAAAGACTGAAGCTCTACGAAGGAGGAGACATTCCAACAACCTACTCCAGCCACACTCTAAGTGATCCACCAATCCCGACAAGAGATGTATAAGTTCCAGTCGTCAAGCTAACGACGTTAAACAAGCGCTGCATGGGAGGCAACCCATGATTTTCTTACCTTATTTACTTTTTCTACATTTTGTTTTATTTTATTTCTTGTTATATTTTGTCAGGACTAATGTTTGAAATGTTTGTGTTTTACAGGACCTTCTTCCTAACTCTGTGCAGAATGCAGAATTTTGACGACATGCATGTGACTTTCAGGAATGACGCCCAGAGAGAGCGTTACTTTGTCCACTTCAGGCGTCCTATGGCACCTACGAGGTACCCAGATCAGGCTTGCATGGAGGCTTTAGGCATTGAGCCTAGTGTCAGATTCTTATGCCACCAGCTTCAATGGGACCAGTTCGACGACCTGAACAACACCTATAGGAACCTCACTTTGGAGTTCCTCAGCTCATTTTCTTATGACCCCTGGGCCGGACCAGATGGATGTGCTATTTTCAGGTTATTTGGGACTGAGTACTCCTTCACTCATAAGGAGTTTGGTGATTTATTAGGTTTTCAGACGACCCCTGATGCTATTCCTGAGACACCTATGGGATACTTTCTGAGTAGGGAAGTGGAGAAGTTCTGGAGTGATATCTCTGGTGGAGGGAGTCAGGATCCTTCCACCCAGTTCTCACATGTTATCCACAACCCTGCATTGAGGTATTTTCAGATGATCATAGCACACTCTTTCTTTGGATTGCCATATGCTGAGACCTTGCTTAGTGAGGAGGAAATCTTTCTACTGTTTTGTGCGACCCAGTCACGTCCTGTGGCATGTGGGAACTTTCTGCTGAAAGGTCTTAGCAGTATTGCCAGGTCATCAGTAGGTATTATTCATGTGGGAGGTATTGTTACCCAGATTGCTGCTGCTTTAGGCCTATCGCGTAAGTTGTTACATCTCAGGGTTTTCAGTGAATACACCACCATGGACGTTGATTTCTGCCTAGACAGAGGGTTGATAAGGAGAGCCTCTGCAAACCCTAACCAGTTCAGATTGTTGATCGACAACGAGGCTGTTCATTACTTTTTGCTGCCTGATCCGATGATGACCAGTGTTCATGACCCAGCTAATTGGAGATATGCTTTGGAGGGTTATGGAGAGACTATTGAGGAGCCTAGATCGCCTCCTATTGCTGAGTACACCCCTACACCTCCGTCTCCCAAAATCATTGTATTATCTAATAATTTGTCTTTGCAGCCACCTGATTTATACACCCAGGTTGTTGATTTATACACCCAGGTTGTTGAGCTCCGCAGAGAGACTGCCAAGCTGAAACAGGAGGTAGCTGATCTTGCTTTGCAGATTGAGGTATCTGATCTCACTCATGCTACTGAGGCAGACTCTTTATACCAGGAGATCGGAGAGCTTCGTCGCGAGATCACTGAGCTTCGTGGATCCAGCCAGGCAGAGGAGCCAGCTGATTGATCATATTGCCCTGACTTACTACTCTATTATTTAGTATTCAGTATTTCTGCGTTTTCTTTACTTTTTAGCATATCTGGACACATTTCGTATTTTCGCATTTCCTATATTTCCTATGTACTTTGATTTTATATATATATATATATATATATATATATATATATATATATATATATATATATATATATATTATGTGTGTTTTTATTTTTATATATATATATATATCCAATAATAATTTTATTTTTCTTAACATTTGATTTTTATTTCCACAAAAATTGTGCAAGTCCCGTGTTGAAGAGGAAAACAAATGAGAACGCTATCGGGACCCCCAAGACGCAAAAAAGGTAAGAGAGGCCCATTCCAAAATTCAAAATTTTGGCCCAGGTCCGAAAATGACCTTATGGCGCCCGCCATAGCCTTATGGCGCCCGCTACGGCGTCCTGGTAAATACGGGGGAAAACTTCATCTTCCACCATTTTTGAACCTCTAAACTCCCAAAACCCATTTTTCTCCTCTTCCAAAACTCCATTAAAACCCATAAAAGCTCCCACCTTTATTTAATACCCACTATCCATTAACCCTTTCAAACTTCCATTTGAAATTCCACCAATTAAATTCCATAAAAATCTCACCTTTACCAACTTATATTTAAACCCATCTTCACTATCTTCAAATCAATTCAAGGAGCAAGCTATGGAGTTCGAAGAATATATTTTGCGAGAAGGAAAACCTGGGGATAGGCAGAGGAGGAATATTCAAAGGCTTCAAGGTCGAGAAATTCTCTCGACGAGGTACGTGGACGATAACTGTCTCTATACCTTGGGTATTTATCATAGTGTTTATCATTTACTTGATTTTTTGGGACTGCACTCTATTTTTGAAAACCGAGAACCAACCTTTGAGAAACTGACAGTTGAGTTTTTAAGTTCTTTGATCTACACTGTCCACCCTAACACTGCTAGCACAGTCGGTACTGTCCAATTTAGAATGTTTGGAATAGAATATAAGTACAGTACCGACGAACTAACAAGTCTGTTAGGGATTCCTCTTTGGGAAGGTGCTATTTGTGAGACCCCTTTGGATGACGGATGGTCGGTCGATGCATTTCCTTTTTGGCAGAGATTGTCAAATAATTTAATAACTTCTTTTGAAGGAATTCTCGCATCGACCATCCACAACCCGGCCATCAGAGTTTTTAGATACCTGTTGGCATGTACTATTTTTGGCCGGGATAATCCAAATAAGGTTAATGCTAAAGAGCTTCAGTTTTTACAAGGAAGTCTCACAAATAGAAGAATCAATCCGGTCCCGTTTATGCTTTCTCACATGTCTGTTACTATTAATAAAGCAGGACCGATTGTTTTTGGAGGACTGATTACGTCTATTGCTCGGGCCCTTAACCTGAACAATGAGATAGCCACACTAGAGCCCTTAACTCCTCGCACAATCAACCTAAAATTTATAAAAGATATGAAATTGTGCCGAGCGAGAAGAGAGGATGGTTTTGTATTGATGATCCATGGTGTAGCTATCCCATCTGTTGCCTTGCCCTGCAGTAGACGTACCGATGTACGTAATGAAAGGAACTGGACCTATGATTTAAATGCTCCACCTGTTCTAGGTCCACTTCCTCCTAATATTCCTGATACGGAGGGACATGACACTGACGAAGAATTTGAGCGGAGAGATCAGTCTCCCATACCTCATGTGTCCCCCCATCATCCTTCACCACCACACACCGCACCCTCTTCCTCTAACCCTTTTGCAGGTTCAGTCCCTGGATCATATGTCACTGAGGAGATGTGGCGTGACCTTATGGCTAGAGAAGAAAGGCGAGATGACCTTCTCTCTACCATTCAGCAACAACTGACGGATAATATGAGCTTCATGGAAGAATCACGACGGAGGACAGACCGATCCTTTGAGTCCGTTTCTCGCACCTTGCTTGCGATCGCAGACGAGCAATTCCGTCAGCAAGACTTCAACCGCCAGCATTACCAGCTTATGGAGGCTACTCAAGGTTCCGTTCTAGGTAACCTTCGACTGGTCAGAGATGCCCAGGCGGCCTTATCATCCCGATTGGACCGGAGAGACCAGCATCGTAGCAGATCCCGTCGTCCCAGGCATTCCCAGCAGGACGACGAGGGCACCAGTGGTCCACATCAGTAGTTTTACAGGTTACTCTCCTTATCTTATTTCGAAACATTGGGGACAATGTTCGATTTAAGTGTGGGAGTGTATTTTATTGCTTTCTATTTCCATTTTTAGTTAGTTGTTTATTTCTTGTTTTTGTCTATGTCTTTTTTTTCTCTAGAAAATGCATGAGTCTGACAAGTCACCAGTACAGTGTATCCCTAGTGCACCCTCATTTTTCCCCATTTCTTTAGCCCTACAAAAACTTTTTTTGCAAAAAGAAAACATTGTTGTTCTACACGTTTTTTGGGCTTTAAGACAGGTTTGGATTAGGATGTGGTGACTTAGGTGAACTTTTTGAAACATTAGTATCGTTTTAGCACCGTAGACTTCACGAATATAGGATTCATTCCAAAACCCCATGTACCATGGCCTTAATTATCATTTCCAAATTTGTCCTAAGTAGTTTATTTTAGCAGTCAGCTCCGGCCTAAGCATGTTCTACGTAGGGGACTGATGAACATAAGTGAATGATCCAGTAAATTAAATAAAGAAAAAGGCAAACTCCGGATAGATGACCCTCACAAGGTCGTTTAAACCAAAAAGTTGAATTGTTGCCACACAAAAACAAAATATATATATATATATATATATAATTTTAGCTCACCCATTGTTAGTTGGTTCAGAGGTATCTGGCGCTGAACTCGGTAGGGCGGATTACGATCCGATCCCCCACAACTGCATTTGGGTTAAATAAAAGGGTTTTACACAGTCATATGTGCCAGAAACCCTATGTTTTGGATCAGAATCACTAACAGGTCTCTCTACTATGAAACATGTACGGATAACGGGCTTAATGTGATTGCGCCTGAATGAAAAGGACCCAAAAAGAGATGAAGAGGTAGGCCTAGTTATTGTGGGATGATACGGTTGATTAATATAAGAATGAAGTTTATGTCCGCCTCTGCGGATAAGTGTCATTACGATACCCTTGGTTCACTTAGTACCTGTCACTGCATCCTGACTTGAACTTAGAAGCCCTTTTTGCCCGAATCACGTGTCAGCACTAGTTCTCTTACTTTGAGCTTTAAATGTTTTGCTTGAGGACAAGCAAAGGTCTAAGTGTGGGAGAATTTGATGACACTGAATTTCACCGTATTTTTGACTCCGACTTCGCATGCATTCTTAGTCTTTTAATGTCATTTTATTATGTTATTATTATGTTTTTCTTTGTTTTCAGGTTTTTAGTCTAATCGGAGCCCCGAGCGAGAAAAGGAGCGAAAAAGAGCCGAAATGAGCTAAAATAGAGAAAATCAGCATTTTGCACTTATGGCATCCACTCTGGCGGCCGCCACAGGGTCTTCCATGACGTGGCCATGTCTCAAACTCCTCCCAACTGTTTTTCCCCACGATCTCCAACTGCCCAAGTAATTTTACACTCATGGCGGACGCCATGGTGTTGTGGCGGGCGCCACAAGAGCAAAACAAGTTCCCGCCCAAATTCAAATGCTAGGGGCATCCTTGTCTTTTCCACATGTTTCCTTGCCTATAAATAGGACTTTAGATTTTCATTTTTCTTCATCCAAGTTCAGTTGTTCATAAGCATATATCAGTGTAATATTGGTAATCGCTTCACATCGAGGTGTTACTACATTCGAGAGATCGAGTCTGTAAGAGCCTGTGAGATTGAGTCTTGGAGCACTCTGGAAGGAAGTTAATCCTGCCGCCATTTTACTTTCAGTTCGCATTTTATTCAACCACTCCGATTGGAGCAGGTTTTTATTACTTTACCTTTTGTCAATTTTATTTCTTGCACTGTCTTTTAATTTCATTTATTTTCCGCACTGCTTTACTTTCATTTACTTTCCGCACTCGCATTACTTTCATTTACTTTCCGCACTCGCACTACTTTCATTTACTTTCCGCACTCGCACTTAAATACCTTTTTTATGAAAAATCTAAAAATGAACTTTTACTTTACCATGTCTGGCTAATTTTATAAAGGTTAGAATGTGAAGATCATAACCGAACCGATAATCTGTACAATTGTTAGTGGAAACACTTAAGGGCTACTTTAACTTTCAATATAAGTTTTCCTGTTCTTAAATTCCGTTGGGTAAGATCGAAAGCCGTCCAACGCCTATCTAAACTTAATTGTTTTTAAACTATTTCAAAAACAGCGAAAGCGCTTTGTTTAGTTTATTAGGAGTTTTTAATTTAAAAGGAAAAGAGATTTTAAAACCATTTTCGGATGCGTTAAGAAGTTTAAAGTCTGGTTCGTAAGAACCTCTTTTTTTAGAAAATCCAGGTTAAAATACTTTTCAACTTGGTCAAGATACTATATTTCTTAAAAATAGGTTTACTACTCTAACGCAATGCGCGCCTTTTTATCCGTGACAATAAGAGGGTTTGATTAGGGGGTACAACTCGGTTCTAAGTACGCGAAAGCGACAGTTCCTGTCAAATTAGTTCTTTTCAAAGTAGAAAACATTGCCCGTGAGTAGTTCTATTAGCAAGTACTTGGATTATCAATTGGTTGTGTGAATTGCATTCGAACCTGTCTTTATCAATTAATTTTAATTACTTTATTTACTACCGTGCACTCTTCAAAACTACTATTTTCAATCACCTTAGATACACACCTTAACAATAGATTGACACTTGGTCTCTGTGGATACGATAATCTTTTATATTACTCTGACGCGTTCGTACACTTGCGAAAAAAAATACGCATCACTTATAACACGAGGGTAGGCCCAAATGACTTTTCGTTTAAAAATGGCGATCGCGCCGAGGTTTTCTTTTAACGCAGAGGGACTTATACAATAAGTGAGGCCCAAAATGTTTTGGTTAAAAGGGGGATTGGGTCTTACACTCTAATAGAGGCCCAAAAGTTTTGAATGGGTCTTATAGCTCGAGGAGAGGCCCAGATGTTTTTTGAAAAGTCGACGATCGCGCCGTTTGTTTTTTGACGGTATCGGGACTTATACAATAAGTGAGGCCCAAAGATGATTTGGTCAAAAAAGGATTGGGTCTTACACTCTAATAGAGGCCCAAAGTGTTTTGAAAATGATTTATGAGGGTTGAATTAATCCAAAACCCTAATTTGTTTTCAAAAAGTATTTAATTGAATAAAAATTCAATTAAATGATCAAAAATTGTTTAACATGTGAAAAACAAATTGTGATCTTGGATTAATGCTTCAAAAATTAAGTATTGACCTACAAAATAATTAGAAAGCATTAAAAGTTGCAAAATCAATGTAGAAAAAATATTTAAAATGCCAAAAACAATCAAAATATTAATTCTTTACAAAAATATCAATTATATGAAATAAATAATATTTTTGGGATTTTTTGGGAAAATAAAATATTTTAACATTTTTGTGAATTATTAAAAAAATAATCAACTCAAAATCATTAAAACTCAGAGAGAAATTAATTTTTGAATCAATTAAACAAAATATCAATTAAAAATAATCAACTCAACACCAAGAACACGCGCGTTTTTTCAGTTTGCCCAGATTTTCATTTTCCATCCAATCTCACTGAATACGTAATTATAACATGCAATCCACATATCATTATGCTCGCCTCAACCTCACGATCATGTCTATGTACTTTAATTTCATTTAAATTAAACATACAACAAGAAATCACGAAGAAACCTCAAGAACCCTAATTTCTGCATGAAGGCTAGGATTTTTGATACACGATTCAAACAATGCAATTAATTGAGGGAAAACATTCCATGCATGATTATGAACATATGGCCAAATTATTGTGCGAGGAAATATGCATAGATTGAGAGATTCCCAAGTTTAGGCTTACCTTCAAGTCGTGACAGCAAGAGCAGATGTGATTTTGAGTTGGAGGTGTTACAGACAAGTTGTGATGATCTGGACAGCTTCCCTACACCATATGGAGTGTGTTTGAACACTTGGATTGAATTGAAATGGACTGGATCAGTTTATGGCATCTCAGCTGCAACTTCACTTCAAACTTGTGTGGATGGCAAGTGATTTTGAGATTTTGATGTTCCAGATGTTATGTGAGTGTTTGATCAGCTCATATGTGATGTATGTGAGGTGTGTGAGTGATTGGTTTGTGCAGAATTGCTCTCAAACTCAAAACCCGATAGCTACCTTGCTAAGAAAGGCATTTTTGCCAAGAGAAAGAGATTTTGAGGAAAGCATCTGTTAGATGGCTTTGGTGTACTTAAACTGACCACAATTGAGCTCTATTTATAGTAGAGCAAGTTTGTTTTGCAAGGAATAGTACATGGCAGCTGGTAAGTAGGTTTCCTCAATGTTGGCCAATGGAAATGAAAGTCTCCTCTAGCCATTGACTAGAGGTTAGGGCACAGAGCTTTGGTCCCCTTGGTCTTGGATAAGTCTTGACTGATTTCAGATGAGAATGGCTCAGTCCATGCCACCTTGATGGTTCCATTGAATGCCTCATTCCAAATTTGAAGTCTTGTCCCTATTTTGGCCATTCTAGGTTCAACATGTTATTCTTTGTTCCTTGGACCTTGGAGGCTTGGCTCAGTGATTGTCCCCTTTAGATTCAATCCTCTGAGGTGTCCAAGTGGATTGGAGCAATTGCAATTGGCTGATTTTGGCAAATCGAGCCAAAATGCAAATTCTGCCTTGCTTTGACAGATTTCAGCAAGGCAACTTGCCAATGTTGTATCTCATGATGTAGGTTGAATTTGGCAATGTTCTTGGCCATTTTGGAAAGCTCTTACATGATACAACAACTGTTTGAACAAGTTCGGATTTGATCTCTTTTGATTCCAAGTGAAAAATCCCCCTACATTTGGCAAAAAGTGAAGGCAAATTCTGACTTAGCGAAAATTTCACTAAGTGTTGGAAAAAGTGACATTTTCACTTTTCAGCCACTTTGATCACTCCATAACTCAAAATTCTTAATGAATTCGAATGACTTGTAGTTGAAGTTTTTGTAGGTGATAATGAGGGCTACAAATCCATCTTTGGATGAGAAAAAATGGCCTTGTGGTTTAGGAGTTATGGTCCTCCAAAGTTGGTACCTTTGCCACTTTATTTTTAACTTAGAAAAATTTCTAAGTTTTATGGCTACCCCTTTTACAAGTTATCTCACTTTTCTTGATTTTTCTTGATGAATGATGATTCAAATCATACATTAACATCATTTTAGGGTTAAAAATCCATTTTGGTGAAAAATCTCAAAAAGTCAAAGTTGACTTTTGTGCACAGTTGACTTTTTATCAGATGAATTCCAAACTGTGCAATTCTTCAAGAAATCATGTCCTTGACCTAAATCAAACTTGATGGACATGTTCCATGGGTGTCATAGGGTATATTCAATCATGTATTAGGGTTTGGGAGCATGTCCAGGTCAAAAGTCAAAGTTACAGTTGGCTTTTCCCTTAAAACCCTAATTGTGGTGCAGATGAAAATGAAACTTGTTGCTCAAGCTTCTTGGATCAATCCATTGTTCCAAATGGATCAATATGGTGTATTAGAGACCCTCAAATCATCTCTTTAGGTCTTGGCTCATGGTTTGTCCCAAAAGTCAGCTTAGGGGTGAATTAGGTCAAGAAACCCTAATTCCTGATTTTTTATGAATGCATCCCCTGAGGCAAAATTGACTTGATGCATGGGTTCATGAGGTTCCATGAAGTATATTAGGTCATGTTTTGGATCATTTCCTTGTGCCCAGATGAAAATTTCCATCTGGAGGCCCTGGTCGACCAAAACCCTAATTTGGTGACACTGTCGATCTTGAGACTTGATCCACCTAGAAGGGAGCAGCCTTGTGCTTAATCCTTGAAGTGGGAGTCCTTTTGGATCCATTATGGATGTTTGAGAGATTAGACAAGTTGAAGATCATGTCATTTCTTGATTGATCCTTTGTCTAAGCACTCAGAGAGGGCTTGAAACCCTAATTTTGATTGTATTGGATGCTCACCCGTCTTTGGGGAGGCTAATGAAGCATAAAGGTACATCCATATTGTGATGATGATTTTCAAAATGATGGGAAATCTAAGTAGTCAAAATTTGGGGTATTACAGATGCCCCTATTTAATCTTCTTGGACCCGAAGGTGTGAATGACGAAGGTATTCGAGCATTCGGGGTGCAAGAGGATTAAATATCGGAATATCCGAAATTTTGATGGTGGTTATGAATGGTAGCTTACGCATTCATCTTCTTTAGCTAAGCAAGGATGCTTAGAAAAGGTAAACTTCCCCTCGATCCTGGTCTTCAGCCAAGGAACTGGTCTTAGTTTCTGATATAAACTTCCTCTCGATCCTGGTTTCCTACCAAGGAACTGGTCTTAGTTTCTTTTGAAATAAACCTCCCCTCGTTCTTGGTTTCCTACCAAGAACTGGTCTTAGTTTCTGATTTAAACTTCCCCACGATCCTGGTTTCTTACCAAGGAACTGGTCTTAGTTTCTGATTTAAACTTCCCCTCGATCCTGGTTTCCTACCAAGGAACTGGTCTTAGTTTCTTTTGTCAATAAACTTTACTGACAAGGGACGCTATTCGTAGTGGCTTTCCTTCAAACTTCTCGCCGAATTTTCCTGGAGAGATGCCATTTGAGTGGAAAAAGTTTTGTTGTCAGACTTGTTGGGGACCCCAGTCGTCTGAGTTGTAGAGTTGTACAAACTTCTCTGTTTTGGAGACGCCATTTGTCGATTCTACTGGGGAAAGCGAGTCTCTTGATAGACTGTTTTCGTTTGGGGTTACATCATACTTTTCTTGGGATCTTCCCGGAGAAATGCCATATGATGGGATCCAATTTTGAGGTGCCAATGACCTTCTCATCAATGACTTTTCGGAGAAATACTGATGTACTGCCGAATCTCTGATCACGAGGCTTTCTCTGTGGATTTTCCTTAATCCGGGAAAGCAAGGATATCATCTTCAATGGCGAAGAGTGACATCTGTTGAAGGTTCTCTGATCTTTCAGAGGTTCAAGTTATCAAAGTGGCCAAGTGTCGACTCTGGTCTAAAGATACACTGGTGGCGAGATTGTGCAGACGCAACACTTCCTGGCGAGGAAAGAACTGACAAACTCAATTGAGAAAACTGTTTATCACTAGGGGACAAGACCGACTCAAGTGATAGTGATGCAATACGAAATGCGAACGCAAATAAAATGCATGAAGTATGTATGTTTATGCTAACAAAACAGACGCGACATACAGACTAATGGATGAACATAATTGGATACTCGGCCATCGCGGGGCGAAGAAGTACCGTTGATTCAAAATAGAAATTCCACCTTGCTTAGGAGAGATAGTCCACGCGGGGAGCTATGTTGATCGGGCTTAAGAGACGAGAACTCGGTCGAGGGTGTCAGACGAAATAAGGTCTCTGACACAGTTGATCCCTTCATTCAGGCGAACTGGTTTAGAAGGAGTACTTTGATTCTGCACTTTGAGGTTCAAACACCTTTGGAGAAGCGATCGAGATTCTTCTGATGTTCAATAGTCAAAAGAAATGCCATCTTTAATTTAAAAGCAGAAAAAGTTTTAACAAGTAAATTCATTTTTGTTTTATTTCAAGAATCGCTGATTAAGTTTAAACAACGTCGTTCTGTAAAGCTAAAGCAAGTTAAGAATTACAAACAAAAGCACAAGGGCTCAAATTTTATTGATAGGATGGAGATCAGCCAAACGCGTGATTCCAAAGAGTATATACAAAGTTAGAAAATGGTAATTTACAGGGAAAAGGGCTACGTTGAAACATAACGACCACTATCCTTCTACCAACTTTGAATTCGGGGCATCCTGAGCTTCCGTCAAAGATGACCTTTGACTGGAGATTTCCTCCGATAGATGATGTAACTACTGCTGCTAAGGGACTTGCCTCTGTTGAACATAGTTACTTGCCATTATCCCTAATTTTTGCCTGGATTGTACTATGAGATTTCCAATCCATCGGGATGATTCTTTTTTTTTCATGTCTCTAACTTTTGCCTGGACCGCCCTTTCGGGTTTTCAATCCACCGAGACGTTTTTTTTTTAGTTTAGGCGAAGTATTTCTTGACTACATCAACAATCGTGGGGTAGGAAAATTCCTCTCCGTCCATGGTTGCAAGTCTCAAGGCGCCGCCTGAGAAAGCTTTCGTGACCACATATGGGCCATCATAATTCGGGGTCCATTTGCCCCGAGAGTCAGAGAGAAATGATTGTATCTTCTTGAGCACGAGGTCTCCTTTTCTGAAGACACGAGGTCGGACCTTTTTGTCGAACGCCCTCTTCATTCTCTGTTGATACAACTGACCATGGCATAGTGCCGTGATTCTCTTCTCTTCGATCAGGTTCAGTTCGTCGTGTCGACTTTGACACCATTCAGCTTCGGTGAGCTGAGCTTCCATCAATACCCTAATTGACGGGATCTCTACTTCTATGGGGAGCACTGCTTCCATGCCATATACTAGAGAGAAAGGGGTAGCCCCTGTTGAAGTGCAGACAGATGTGCGATAACCATGAAGAGCAAAGGGCAGCATCTCGTGCCAATCTTTGTAGGTTACAACCATCTTTTGAACAATCTTCTTGATGTTCTTGTTAGTCGCTTCTACCGCTCCGTTCATCTTGGGTCGGTAGGGAGATGAGTTATGGTGTTCGATCTTGAACTCTGCACACAACTCTTTCATCATCTTATTGTTCAAGTTAGATCCATTATCAGTAATGATCTCGCTTGGAACACCATAACGGCAGATGATATTGTTTTTGATAAATCGGACCACCACTTGTCGGGTTACATTGGCGAATGACGCTGCTTCGACCCACTTGGTGAAATAGTCAATGGCTACCAGGATGAACCGATGTCCGTTTGAAGCCTTGGGCTCAATCATACCAATCATATCGATTCCCCATATGGAAAATGGCCACGGGGAAGAAAGAACTTTGAGATGTGATGGCGGTACATGAATTTTGTCGGAGTATATCTGACACTTGTGACACATCCTCATGTACTTGTAGCAGTCAGATTCCATCGTCAACCAATAGTACCCGGCCCTGAGAATTTTTCTCGCCATTGTGTGTCCGTTGGCTTGAGTGCCAAAGGATCCTTCATGAATTTCTTTCATGAGCATGTCTGCTTCTGGTCTGTCGACGCATCGGAGCAAGACCATGTCAAAATTTCTCTTATAGAGAGTGTCACCACTCAGGAAGAAGTTTCCAGCCAATCTTCTGAGGGTCTTCCTGTCTTTTCTGAGTGCCCCAGATGGGTACTCTTGTTTCTGAAGGAAGCATTTGATATCGTGATACCAAGGTCTGTCGTCTATGACTGCTTCAATCGCGAAGATGTAAGCGGGCCGTTCAAGGCGCATGATGTCGATCTTAGGTATGTCATTCCATCGACCTACATTAATCATGGAAGAGAGAGTGGCTAATGCATCAGCCATGTGATTCTCACCACGAGGGATGTGATGAAACTCAACTCTGTTGAAGAAAGGTAACAACCTTCTTGCATAGTCTTTGTAAGGAATCAATCCTGATTGGTATGTGTTCCAATCTCCTTTTATCTGGTTAATAACCAATGCTGAATCACCGTATACGTCCAAGTTTTTGATCCTTAAATCAATCGCTTCTTCGAGACCCATGATACATGCTTCGTATTTGGCCTCGTTGTTCGTACATTTGAACGTAAGTCTGGCAGTGAAAGGAATGTGGGAACCCTGAGGGGTAACAATGATTGCCCCAATTCCGTTTCCATAATGATTGACTGCTCCGTCAAAGATAAGTCCCCACTGGGAACCTAGTTCTGGCCCTTCACTGGGTAGCGGTTCATCGCAATCTTTCATCTTTAGATACATGACATCTTCGTCTGGGAAGTCAAACCCGATTGATTCTTGATCGTCAATCGGTTAATGAGCCAAATGATCGGCTAAAATACTTCCTTTAACAGCTTTCTGAGCATGGTACTCTATGTCATATTCTGATAGTAACATCTGCCAACGGGCAATCCTTCCCGTGAGAGCAGGTTTTTCGAAAACGTACTTGATTGGATCCATTTCGGAGACCAACCAAGTAGTATGACGAATCATGTACTGGCGAAGACGTTTGGCTGCCCAAGCCAAAGCGCAACAAGTTTTTTCAAGCATTGTGTACCGAGTTTCACAGTCGGTGAATTTCTTGCTTAAATAGTAAATGGTAGACTCTTTCCTTTTAGTTTCGTCTTGTTGGCCAAGTACACATCCCATTGAGTCCTCTAGGACTGTGAGGTAAATGATTAGTGGTCTTCCTTCCACTGGAGGTGATAGAATCGGAGGATTCAATAGATATTCCTTGATACTGTCGAAGGCGGTTTGGCAATCTTCTGACCAAACGCAATCCTGGTTCTTTTTCAATAACTTGAAAATCGGCGCACAAGTGGCGGTCATAAGGAATATGAATCTGGAGACGTAGTTCAAACGTCCCAGGAATCCTCTGACTTGTTTTTCAGTTTTCGGAGAAGGCATTTCTTGAATGGCCTTGACCTTGTCAGGATCAACTTCAATCCCTTTCTGGCTGACGATGAATCCTAGTAATTTCCCCAAACGGACACCGAAGGTGCACTTGTTGGGATTCAAGCAGAGCTTGAATTTTCTTAGACGTTCGAACAATTTTGACAGATGTTCAACGTGCTCATCCTCTGTTCTTGATTTTGCAATCAAATCATCGACATACACCTCGATTTCTTTGTGTATCATGTCATGAAACAGAGTAGTCATGGCCCTTTGATAGGTTGCCCCGGCATTCTTCAAACCGAACGACATTACCTTGTAACAAAAGGTACCCCATAGGGTAATGAACGAAGTTTTCTCCATGTCTTTCGGCGCCATTTTGATCTGGTTATAGCCCGAGAATCCATCCATGAAGGAGAATACTTTGAACTTTGTTGTGTTGTCAATCAACATGTCAATGTGTGGTAAAGGAAAGTCTTCCTTTGGACTTGCCTTGTTCAGATCTCTGTAATCAACACACATTCTGACCCTTCTGTCCTTTTTGGGAACGGGTACGATGTTGGCTAACCATTGAGGATATTCAGATGTAGCGAGAAAACCCGCATCGATCTGTTTCTGTACCTCCTCTTTGATTTTGATAGCCATGTCCGGGTGAGTGCGTCTCAACCTTTGCTTTACTGGCGGACATTCCGATCTCAATGGTAAGTGATGTTCCACGATGCTGGTATCCAACCATGGCATATCTTGATAGGACCAAGCGAATACATCGGGGAATTCTTTGAGAAGCTTTATCAAACCCTCTCTGGCAGTTGGACTGAGCAATGCTCCGATCCTGATTTCTTTTCTCTCTTTTTCTGAACCCAAGTTTACCGTTTCCAATGGATCTTTGTGAGGTTCAATGGACCTTTCCTCTTGTCTGAGTAGTCGGGAGATCTCTTCTGGAATTTCGTTGTCAACTTCTTCTTCAGCCTCGAATACCGGGAACTCAAAGTTGGAAGAAGGCATCGGATCGTATGTTTCAACGGGGTATAAAACAAGCAATCTGCATGACGTGATGATTCGTGTTTAGAAGAGATAGAGAAAATGCAAGTGGGTGCAGTGTATTTATTTTACTGCTTGTTTTTATTATTGAATGTTTTTTTTAGGATTACCATTTTCTGAAAAAGCAAAAAGAGAAAACAGCAATTAATGCGGAAATTACAGAACGACGTTATTTTATTAATGAACAAGTCGAATCTTGAAACTACAGCCCTATAAAACAAAACTCTGTCGCTTTGGGCAAAGCGAAGAGGGAAATTTACAAAAAGCGAGCCCTATCAAAACATCAGTTTCACCTGGGCAGGGTGAAAGGCTTAAAGATGGCAATTACTTTGACTGACGAACGACCCTCGGAACCTCAACGGCAACCCATTGGCGGCGAACTCCTCGGTGAATCACAAAGTTTGGCACCTTCCTTGATTTGTCTTCAGAAATGACGCTGATTTCTGGTGGAGTAGGATCATTGGAATCTGTCTCCCAGGCAGAATTGTCGTAGGAGGATTCCTCTGTTGCATTTTGCATAGCATTGGTGCTCTCAGCTGCATCTCCCCATCCAGTTGACTGGATATCTTCGAGCCTGATACGAGAGCTTTCGGGAGCAGTGTACTTGACCATAAAGTCGTATTTTCCACTTGGTTGTCCCAGAGTGTCCCAAATTTCTTTGGAACTGGAGGAGTCATCTCTCTCAATGACGTTGACCTCAGGAAAAGCATAGTTGATGAATTCTAGTCCTGCAAACGTTGCGAATTCATCTTCATGTTGAGTAGTTTCCGAATGACCTGAGTGTTTATCCCATGACATGGCGGGGACACAGGTATTCTATTCAATGATGCTCAGCTGAGTTTCATTACTCGGCTGACTTTCTTGCCCCAAGTTTCCTGGGTAAGGCTGCCACATTGGCAGACCATCCATCGGGCCATAGTAATTGTGATCAAAGTTTTCTTTCATCGGAGTGTCATCCTCTAATGAATTTGGCGGAGCACGGCATCCTTTCGGATCACAATCTCCGTAGATCGTTTCGACATCTGATCTTGGTATAAATCTCGGACTTTCTGTAGGAAAGCAAAAAGGCATAGGCACCTCTTCCTGAGACATATAGCCGTCCTTGTTAAGGTAGGACTTCCATTCTTCATCTGTGTCAGAGGGATCTTCCTCATTGATAGCATGAACTGTCTGAGACACTGGGTGAAGAAAACCTCCACTGTGGAAGAAGTTTTGAAGGGGATGAAGACTTTCATCGTTGACAGCTGTCTCAGTACAGGTTGCAGAAAAACCAAGACCCTTCTTTGTTTTATTGTCAATAGGAATGACAAGCCGTCCCCATCCTTTTGTATCGGTACTCTCGGCCGCTTTGATAGCATCTTTGTATGAAGAAATTGAAGTTCCTTCTTCGGATTGATCGTTCTTGCTCACCGATAGTGCTTGGAACTGAGTTCCAATAACCTCCTCGGGTTCTACACAAACAGATGATGATAGGTTACTCACAAGCAAGGCTTGTTCCCCCACAAACTGTGACAATTTGATCGTTCTTGACGAACTTTAGCTTTTGGTGGAGGGTTGAAGTAACCGCTCCAGCCTGATGTATCCAAGGTTTTCCTAATAAACAATTGTATGTTGCCCGGATGTCCATGACCTGGAAAGTGATTTGGAAAGTGTGAGGACCAATAGTTATGGGAAGATCAACTTCGCCGATAACTATTTTTCTGGATCCGTCGAATGCTTTGACGATGACCTCGCTGACTCTCATCGGAGGGCCCTTAAATGATAATTGCATCAAAGTGGAGTTCGGCATAACATTCAGGGCTGACCCTGTGTCTACCAGTACGTTGGCTAAAGCATCGCCCTGGCAGTTAACCGTAATGTTGAGCGCCATGTTATGACGACGGCCTTCTTCAGGTAATTCCTCATCACTAAATCCCAAATTATTGCAGGAAGTGATGTTAGAGACAATGCTATCGAATTGTCTGACTGTTACATCCTGTTCCACAAAGGCTTGCTCTAAAACTTTCTGTAGAGCCTCTCTGTGTGCTTCTGAACTGAGTAACAGTGATAATACTGAGATCTTTGAAGGAGTCTGTAACAGTTGATCAACAATGTTATATTCACTCCTTTGGATGAGCTTTAGCATCTCATCTTTGTCTTTTGAAAAGTCGGGATTACCAGATTGACTGACTGGTGGATCAGGAATTTCTGCCTGAAGTTCCTTTTCTTTGTTGGATTCTACAACCCCTCGGTTGAAGATTCGACCACTCTGTGTTACACGACTGATGTCTGCAATATTCACGACGGAGGGTAATGGAATTTCCTTTCCATTCTCGATTATTGTTGCACCGTATTTGTAAGGGATTGCCTTAGCTGATCCATACGGTAGTGGCCCCGGTAGATAGATGACTATGGGAACCTTCTGATTTTTCTGACCATCATAAGTAATCTCGATCCGTTCCTGGTTGGGAACTTTAGATTCGTCAAGTAGAGGAATGATGGCAAAAACATCCCTGGTCCTATGATGACTAGAGATTGTGACAACATCCTCAACTTGATCGGCAAGGTAGTTCGGCGTCCAGTTGATGGGTCCAGAACCTGGATATGGACGAATTTCTCCATGATCGACCTGATCCTGAAGAGCTGCTCTCACAAGGTAGCACCCTTGATTACTTTCCGAACAGACGCTACAACTGTCATAGTTGTGTGGTGGCACCTGGCCACGCCCACTTTGAATACAATGTAACCTCACTAGGTTACCTTCCATTGATCGGACATCCTGACTTTGACGACGAGTAGGATTCCTGTTATTGATACTAATTTGCTGAGTATCTTCATCCATGTAGATTGGCATCCACCAGTGATTTAACAAGTGTTGAAGTGCCTCCTGGACAAGGGTACAACCTCGATCGTTTTCGCAACCCGCTTTACAGTTTTGGTAATCATGTGATATTAAGAATCCGAGTCGGACCTGCTCAGCATGTAACTCTACCAGGTTGGTATTCATTACGCGGATATCGAAGATCTGAACCATGTTGATTTGATAGGAGTTCCTATCATGGTAGTCTTGGATCCATCCAAGATCCATCTGACGCTGGAGGGCCTCTTGTATGAAAGAGCATCCCTGTTTGTTTACCGAGCAAATCAGACAGGAACTGTAATCGTGCCGCGGTAGATTATGATACTGGCTTTGCCTTGAGTGCATCGCCACCAAGTTGACATTCATTGTACGGATGCCGTGGTTCTGAATGACGTTAGAATTCATGTAAACCATGTTAACTCCACGAACTCGGTGCTCTTGGATCCATCCAAGATCCATTTTTTCCTGTAGAGCTGCTTGCACTACAGAACACCCCTGGTTATCTTTAGAGCAGATATCACACTGGTGATAGTTATGAGGTGGCACATGGCCATATCCACTCTGTCTACAATGCATCTTGACCAGATCGGTCCCCAATAAGAGTACATCGTGAATTTGATAGACATTGTTAGTCTCTTTCTCAATCAGATTGACTGCAGCTTTTTCGTGTTGAGGCAGCGGGTTCGTAAGAACATTAGGATTCGTATCTTTAAAAGATAAGAGCCCGCTCCTAACAAGCTTTTGCACGTCGGATTTAAAATTGAGGCAAGTCTCAATGTTATGCCCTGAACCTCCTTGATGATAAGGGCATGTTTGATCCACCTTAAACCAGAAAGGCGGATTTTCTGGAACTGAAAGGGGAGACTTAGTCTGGATGTGCCCCTTGGCTAGCAGTAACGGAAATAGTTCTGCGTACGTTATAGGTATAGGATCAAATCCTGATGGCCGTGTTGTATGGTTGTTGTTATATGGAGGACGAGCCTGCTGAAGAGGCTGTTGTGTCCTTTGTTGGTCAGGTTGGCTCTGCGCAACCTGAGGTTGATACATAGGAACAGGCGCGGGGCCGATAGCAGGAGTAACAGCTGCTACTGGCTGATAACGTCGCCTTTGCTTTCCGAGAGAGATATTCCCAATATCTTGCTCTTTTTTCTTAGGGAGAGCACTGCCATATTTTTTAGTACCGCTCGTCGATCCAGTGTCTTTTACCAAATGTCCTTCTCGGACGGCTTCCTCAAGACGTACACCCATGCCGACCATTTCGGTGAAATCACTGGGTGCGCTGGCAACCATTCGGTCATAGTAAAACGAGCTTAAGGTCTTTAAGAAGATCTTTGTCATCTCTTTTTCCTCAAGAGGTGGACAAATTTGAGCGGCAATTTCACGCCACCTTTGAGCATACTCCTTATAGGTTTCCTTTTCCTTTTGCGACATTGATCTGAGTTGATCTCTGTCGGGTGCCATGTCCAAATTGTATTTGTATTGTTGGACGAAGGCAGTACCAAGATCTCTGAATGTGCTGATCGTAGTACAGTTTAAACCCATGTACCATTTGAGTGCGGCACCGGTTAAACTATCCTGGAAGTAGTGAATCAGCAGGTCCTGATTCTCCGTCTGAGCTGACATCCGCCCAGCGTACATCACCAGATGGCTCTGAGGGCAAGAGTTACCCTTGTATTTTTCAAAGTCGGGCACTTGGAATTTGTGCGGGACTTTTACATTTGGGACCAAGCTGAGGTCTGCGGCGTCCTTTCCAAATAGATCCTGACCGCGAATGGCTTGCAGCTCTTTCTGCATTTCAAGGAACTATTCCTGGAATTCATCCATTCTGTCAAACATAGTTTCCTTCTTACCAGAAGGTGTTGGTGGAATCTGTCCTTCCGGGACAATGTGCACCACAGGGGGTGGTACCGTGACTACGGCAGTAAGTTTTGGCGCCTCCCGAAGTTTGTAACCTTCAGGAGTCTTGAGTATGCCCCTGGCATCTTCGCTTTCCCGAAGTTTGTAACCTTCAGGCCCAGCGGCTTCTGTTGCGATTCCCTGATCTTCAGTGATCGGCGGAACATATCCTTCCGGGATATAGTTAACAGGCATGCCCCAAGGACGATCTTTCGGCATCTGATACCTAGGATCATACTTTTCTATGATGGGCGTTGAGGTGATCTCTGAGATCACAGTTCTTTGTAGCTAAGCTTCTGCCATGGCTTGCCTGTCGTTACGAACCTTTCTCATATCCTCTCTCAGAGTGTCGATCTCTTCTTTCAACTCTCTGTTTTCTTCCTCAAGATCATCCATCTTTTTCTGACGATTGGCCCGAGTATTATACGAATGAGACAGTTTGACTCTAGAATCGAGACACAAACGTGAGATTCGTTGGGAAGAAGAATACGCGATATGAGAATGATGAATGCAATGATTATATTAATTGTTCTTTTTGTTTTTGGTTTAACCAAAATAAACTTCGACAATTAGATTGCAAATATCAAACAGTGGGGAAACCCCTTTTTATTGAATTCTAAAGGATTACAGAAATGGAAATACATTAGATTACAAAGTGCAGAAATAGAAACCTAAACTAATGGGTCCCGAGTCCTCTCTGAAGAGAAATCGGGTGCTGACTCTGGTATCTTCCTTTTCTTTGACCGGGGCGCTTGGGCCGTTATCGGGTTGTCATTCCTTTGCCAAGTGAAAGGAGTGAGCAAATTCCTTTGGTCATCTTGATTCTCTACAGCATGCTGCTCCAAAATTTCAATCAAAGCATCTTTCTCTTTTAATAATTGCTGTATTTGGATGCACTCTATGTTGAGGGTGCGGTACTTGTTCTTCCAAGATCTTCTTTCCTTTTGAACTTTGTTGAGAGTAACCTGAAGCCTTTCAGTTTTCGTCATGAAGTACATGACAATTGCCCTCGGTGGAAGAATTCCGTAACGAGGATAAGGCATCTTTAGCTTGAGAGCTCTAGTTTGTACCCAATGGAGATAAGGCTCCACCGAGACACAGTCCGGTTTTCCCAGAGACTCTCGTCCTTTCTTATGAACATGTTTCCAAGCTTGCACTATTTCCATCTTTAGTGCTCTGTCGTTTTCTCCTTCTTTGAAGAAAAGACCTTCCAGATGAACACCCAGTGGGATGTGTCGCATCGGGTATCCAAATTGACGAAGAACTAATATCGGATGATAGTCGATTCCTCCTTTAGTCCCTATGAGGGGTACGCTGGGGAAGTTTCCACAACGGTCAATGATTCTGATTCCCTCATAAATCCTATTACACCAATCTATATCAGAATTGGTGAGGGACATGATCTTCTGCGACCATCGTAAGACACTCTTGCAATCCCAAAAAGCAGCGGACTTAGGCAAGTGAGAGATAAACCACTTGTAGAGCAAAGGTACACAGCATGTGATCTCCCCTCCGCTGTACAAATTTCCTAAGTGTACAGAATGATACGCATCTGCGAGCAAAGTCGGCACAGGGTTTCCAATGAGAAAAACCTTAATAGCGTTGATATCGACGAAGTTATTGATGTTGGGAAACAAAAATAACCCGTAGGTGAGCAAGACAAAGATACTTTCAAAAGCAGTCACGTTCCCTATACTAGCGAAGTACAGAGCTTTCTTTGTCAAGAACTGGGCTGGCAAACCTTGGATGCCACCCTTAGTGGTCATGTGAGTCCTGACCTCAGACTCATCCAAATAAATTGCTCTTGCAATAGTCTGATTCTTTGGAATTTCTTCCAGTCCAGAAAATGGAGCTCGATCAGTGATATGTAAATCAGCCAGACGAGAGTACTCCTTCAGCGTTGGTGCCAGCTGGTAATCCGGGAATGTGAAACAATGATAAACCGGATCGTAGAACTGAATGAGCGCATCCATGATTCCCTTAATCACATGGACTCTTAACAGTGGTAGCAAACCGCCGTGCTTAGCTCTGAAAGCCTCTGGGTTAACGATCATCCTCGCTAACCTTCTCAAATCCCCTAGTTTTGGAACCTTGAAGGTATACTTGTGAGTTTTCCTTCTACCGAAATCCATTAATGCAATCTTTTTCTCTGATATTTGCAATCACAGTCTTAGTTTAATTTGAAAAACAGAGAGACTAGAAGAGAAAGTTTTTTGAATGTTTTAATGTTTTATTAAATGGATGCATGAATGCAGCACACAAAAACATAGAAAAAACATGGGGTCAAAGGGTCGTTGTCATGATGTCAAGGCTCTACCCATCCCCAAAGGTTTATACTAGGGTGATTTTTGTACCTGTACTCATTATCATCAGCTCCTCCCAGGAAGGCAGACAACAAGCGGATCGCCAGCGAGTTGTGTGCAATCTTAGAGTAAGTGCCATTCACCGAGAATAGATCACCAGCCTCAAATGAGGGTAGTATCGCGTAACAGCTATTTCCGATAGCTTCCGCACTACGAAAAAGGTTGGCTTTTCTTAAGTGTATACTCAATCTCACCACATGCGGCATCACCCGCATTCCCATTAGCAGAAAAATAAACATGTATACCAATTAGGAAAAGCAGTATATATATATTTATCCAAATCATCCTAGACTTATAAAGCTATGAATCTTAAGTTCCTGACAGAAATGGGTTCCCCGGCGGAAGCCCCAATCTGTGGTTCCCTGCCTAAGAGATGGACCAGCATAGGTCAATCTTTCTCTTCGGTAGAGTTCCCATTTTCCGTGGAAAACGGGGATGATGCCCTAAGGCAGAAAAGGAGACTCCCCAGCAGAGTCGCCATTTGTGTAAATTTTCACACAAGAGAAGTAGAAAGAAAGGAATCGGCCCCACGGTGGGCGCCACTTTTCTGTAGCGAGCGATTTTGGACGCGGTTCTTAAGCGTTGGTCGCTCTCTGCGGTTGAGCTTAAAACTACAGGTCGATTCATTTTTTATCCTATTGTGAGCTGAATAAGGAAGGGAAATAGATGTCTCCAATTAACCCTGCTTGCATACTGAATTTGAACAGCGGTCTGTTAGGTTACGGATGCTATCAATGTAGGGGGGCCTTTGTACTGGTTATTCGTATTTTGCCAATACAGGTTCTTTCTTTCTTTTTTTCTAGGCAAAGGGTTTCTGGCGGGGAATAAGGATTAGGATGTTAGGACTGGTGCTTTTGAATTACTGCTTTTGATTGATGGGGATATGGGATTTGGCTTTTTTGTTGATTGCGCTTGCTAAGATCTTTTCTTTCGATCTTATGCCTACGTATCCCCGTTTACCGAAACAGCGAAATCAAAGCGTTCGTAGTTCCTCCTATTCTATGGGAGGAAATTGGTTTTTGGTGTCTTGTTCAAAGCCCAAGACGTGAAGCGAAAGGTGATTTATATCTTGTTCAAAGCCCAAGATGTGAAGCTAAAAGGTCTATTTGTGTCTTGTTCAAAGCCCAAGACGTGAAGCTGAAAGACCTCGACTTTAGAGAGAATTTGTCATCTCTAAAGAGGGGGAAGGAGAATTACTTTAACTGGGATACGCGGATCCGAGCAATGCCATAATTTCCGAAGAAAGGATTTTAACCTGAAGGAGAAGACTTTAACTCAGTGTAGAGCAATGCCATCTTTCCTTAGGAATTTCTCATGCTAAAAGAGGGACAGTGGCATGGATGTAGATGATCCAGAGGCTTGCCGCTTACAGCGATTAGATGAAGGAGTTGTTGGTGTTTGTGTACTGTGAACATGGCACAGCTTTGATGCTAAAAGATTGATTGGATCAACCAGTGGTTTTCTTATACAAAGCCTAAGAGGAGGCTAATTTCCGCTAGGAAAATCATTATACAAAGCCTAAGAGGAGGCTATTTTGTGTCTCGTACAAAGCCCGAGAGAGAGGCTAAAGTTTTTTGACCCAGTGGGGCATATCGTTATACAAAGCCTAAGAGGAGGCTAGAAAAGAGTTCGACTCTTGCTTAAGGGATTTATATCTTGTACGAGGCCCGGGATGGAGGCTATTGTAACTGTTTCAGTTGAGTGACAGATCCAATATACTGATTTAAAGGAGAAAATCAGTTCTTATATGAGTAATACTGTACACAGGGATTTAATTTGAGGATCAGGGGTATTTCCTTCTCTTTGAGGAAACGGGAAATCCAAAGGGTATTGAGACTGTCCGAGTCTGCGGGTTTCCTTCCTATTTAACGAAGGGGTCTTGAGAATGTCTTTGAGACTCAAGGAAGTTAGACTGTCCGTGTCTAGAGTTTCATCTTTTGTACTATGCTTTGAGAAACAGTAGTAGACTCTATGAAAGGACTGTTCTATGAGGATGACTAGGTTCTGTTCCTATACCTCTAGGAGGTCGTCGGGACAATTTGTACGAAGCCCAAGAGGAGGCTGGAAACTTTTAAGAAGCCGATGGGTCCTTGTACGAAGCCCAAGAGGAGGCTATCATTCCCGGAGGAAGAGATCGTTATACGAAGCCTAAGAGGAGGCTGTGAATACTTCTAAGAAGTCGTAGGGTCCTTGAATAATGCCCAAGAGGAGGCGGGGTTGCTTTTAGGAAGCCTGTGGGTCCTTATATGATGCCCAAGAGGAGGCCAATGCTTTTAAGAAGCCCGTGGGTCCCAAACCAAAGAAAAGTTCAGGAAAACTCTTTTAGAGTTAAAACCACTGGTAAACGTGCGAGGTTTACTATCCAGTGACTTTAATTTTTAGAGAGAGTCCGAACCATTCGGCGTTTTGAAGAAATTCAAGAGAAGTTTCACCGAGAATAATTCATCTCTGGGGGATAGAATTTCTTGACGATTCCTAAGGAGGACAGCCGAAGAGAAGACTGTATCTGGTGCTCCTATTGGGGATCTAGGCGTCTATTTCTACGAATAAATGAAACGGCGTCACTGAGTTCTAGACGTAGTAGCTGGGGAAACTCGAAATATCTATACTATTATTACACAGTAGATATGAGCTTATGAAAGGAGACTTACAGTGAGCAGCCCCACAATACAGTTTATAATATGAAAGCAGTAAATGAAAGTGATAACCACTTACTCGGTTGTAGAGCTTCCATGCTGTTTGGTTAGTTTTTCAACAAAGAAAGATTGAAAACAACAGTATATTCAAAATCAAAGGAGAAAGTGCTTTGAAAAAGAAAGATTTGGGGCTTACAGCTCAAGGAGAGGCCCAGAGTTTTATCAGTGAGCGCACTGTTTAAATTTGTACCGCGGGACTTATACAAGTGACTGTGGCCCAAAAAATGGTTTTCTGTACAAAGGGATGGGTCTTACACTCTCTCAAGAGGCCCAAAAAGGTTTAAAGGAAAAAGAGTGGGGCTTATAACACGAGGGTAGGCCCAAATGACTTTTCGTTTAAAAATGGCGATCGCGCCGAGGTTTTCTTTTAACGCAGAGGGACTAATACAATAAGTGAGGCCCAAAATGTTTTGGTTAAAAGGGGGATTGGGTCTTACACTCTAATAGAGGCCCAAAAGTTTTGAATGGGTCTTATAGCTCGAGGAGAGGCCCAGATGTTTTTTGAAAAGGCGACGATCGCGCCGTTTGTTTTTTGACGGTATCGGGACTTATACAATAAGTGAGGCCCAAAGATGATTCGGTCAAAAAAGGATTGGGTCTTACACTCTAATAGAGGCCCAAAGTGTTTTGAAAATGATTTATGAGGGTTGAATTAATCCAAAACCCTAATTTGTTTTCAAAAAGTATTTAATTGAATAAAAATTCAATTAAAATGATCAAAAATTGTTTAACATGTGAAAAACAAATTGTGATCTTGGATTAATGCTTCAAAAATTAAGTATTGACCTACAAAATAATTAGAAAGCATTAAAAGTTGCAAAATCAATGTAGAAAAAATATTTAAAATGCCAAAAACAATCAAAATATTAATTCTTTACAAAAATATCAATTATATGAAATAAATAATATTTTTGGGATTTTTTTGGGAAAATAAAATATTTTAACATTTTTGTGAATTATTAAAAAAAGAATCAACTCAAAATCATTAAAACTCAGAGAGAAATTAATTTTTGAATCAATTAAACAAAATCACAAAATTCAAATATTCAAATATATGAAAATGGCGCCAAGAACAACACCAAGAACACGCGCGTTTTTTCAGTTTGCCCAGATTTACATTTTCCATCCAATCTCACTGAATACGTAATTATAACATGCAATCCACATATCATTATGCTCGCCTCAACCTCACGATCATGTCTATGTACTTTAATTTCATTTAAATTAAACATACAACAAGAAATCACGAAGAAACCTCAAGAACCCTAATTTCTGTATGAAGGCTAGGATTTTTGATACACGATTCAAACAATGCAATTAATTGAGGGAAAACATTCCATGCATGATTATGAACATATGGCCAAATTATTGTGCGAGGAAATATGCATAGATTGAGAGATGCCCAAGTTTAGGCTTACCTTCAAGTCGTGACAGCAAGAGCAGATGTGATTTTGAGTTGGAGGTGTTACAGACAAGTTGTGATGATCTGGACAGCTTCCCTACACCATATGGAGTGTGTTTGAACACTTGGATTGAATTGAAATGGACTGGATCAGTTTATGGCATCTCAGCTGCAACTTCACTTCAAACTTGTGTGGATGGCAAGTGATTTTGAGATTTTGATGTTCCAGATGTTATGTGAGTGTTTGATCAGCTCATATGTGATGTATGTGAGGTGTGTGAGTGATTGGTTTGTGCAGAATTGCTCTCAAACTCAAAACCCGATAGCTACCTTGCTAAGAAAGGCATTTTTGCCAAGAGAAAGAGATTTTGAGGAAAGCATCTGTTAGATGGCTTTGGTGTACTTAAACTGACCACAATTGAGCTCTATTTATAGTAGAGCAAGTTTGTTTTGTAAGGAATAGTACATGGCAGCTAGTAAGTAGGTTTCCTCAATGTTGGCCAATGGAAATGAAAGTCTCCTCTAGCCATTGACTAGAGGTTAGGGAACAGAGCTTTGGTCCCCTTGGTCTTGGATAAATCTTGACTGATTTTAGATGAGAATGGCTCAGTTCATGCCACCTTGATGGTTCCATTGAATGCCTCATTCCAAGTTTGAAGTCTTGTCCCTATTTTGGCCATTCTAGGTTCAACATGCTATTCTTTGTTCCTTGGACCTTGGAGGCTTGGCTCAGTGATTGTCCCCTTTGGATTCAATCCTCTGAGGTGTCCAAGTGGATTGGAGCAATTGCAATTGGCTGATTTTGGAAAATCGAGCCAAAATGCAAATTCTGCCTTGCTTTGACAGATTTCAGCAAGGCAACTTGCCAATGTTGTATCTCATGATGTAGGTTGAATTTGGCAATGTTCTTGGCCATTTTGGAAAGCTCTTACATGATACAACAACTGTTTGAACAAGTTCGGTTTTGATCTCTTTTGATTCCAAGTGAAAAATCCCCCTACATTTGGCAAAAAGTGAAGGCAAATTCTGACTTAGTGAAAATTTCACTAAGTGTTGGAAAAAGTGACATTTTCACTTTTCAGCCACTTTGATCACTCCATAACTCAAAATCCTTAATGAATTAGAATGACTTGTAGTTGAAGTTTTTGTAGGTGATAATGAGGGCTACAAATCCATCTTTGGATGAGAAAAAATGGCCTTGTGGTTTAGGAGTTATGGTCCTCCAAAGTTGGTACCTTTGCCACTTTATTTTTAACTTAGAAAAATTTCTAAGTTTTATGGTTACCCCTTTTACAAGTTATCTCACTTTTCTTGATTTTTCTTGATGAATGATGATTCAAATCATACATTAACATCATTTTAGGGTTAAAAATCCATTTTGGTGAAAAATCTCAAAAAGTCAAAGTTGACTTTTGTGCACAGTTGACTTTTTATCAGATGAATTCCAAACTGTGCAATTCTTTAGGAAATCATGTCCTTGACCTAAATCAAACTTGATGGACATGTTCCATGGGTGTCATAGGGTATATTCAATCATGTATTAGGGTTTGGGAGCATGTCCAGGTCAAAAGTCAAAGTTACAGTTGACTTTTCCCTTAAAACCCTAATTGTGGTGCAGATGAAAATGAAACTTGTTGCTCAAGCTTCTTGGATCAATCCATTGTTCCAAATGGATCAGTATGGTGTATTAGAGACCCTCAAATCATCTCTTGAGGTCTTGGCTCATGGTTTGTCCCAAAAGTCAGCTTAGGGGTGAATTAGGTCAAGAAACCCTAATTCCTGATTTTTGATGAATGCATCCCCTGAGGCAAAATTGACTTGATGCATGGGTTCATGAGGTTCCATGAAGTATATTAGGTCATGTTTTGGATCATTTCCTTGTACCCAGATGAAAATTTCCATCTGGAGGCCCTGGTCGACCAAAACCCTAATTTGGTGACATTGTCGATCTTGAGACTTGATCCACCTAGAAGGGAGCAGCCTTGTGCTTAATCCTTGAAGTGGGAGTCCTTTTTGATCCATTATGGATGTTTGAGAGATTAGACAAGTTGAAGATCATGTCATTTCTTGATTGATCCTTTGTCTAAGCACTCAGAGAGGGCTTGAAACCCTAATTTTGATTGTATTGGATGCTCACCCATCTTTGGGGAGGCTAATGAAGCATAAAGGTACATCCATATTGTGATGATGATTTTCACAATGATGGGAAATCTAAGTGGTCAAAATTTGGGGTATTACACCCCTCACGCAATCTCAATCTTTACCTCATCTAATACCCTCTTGTATGACAACAGATAAGGAGCTCTTAAGCAATACACTGAGTTATGAAATTGACCCTGCAACCTCTGAGGTTTTGTGCAGCAGAGGAGCGCATTTGTCTCCAAGGAGTGGACCAATATTTGAATTCAAAAAAGAGACGTTGTGAACCCTAGTGATTAACTCAGTATACCAAGTGTTTGCTCTTTGGACTCAAAGAACCAAGGCCCATTGGCTCAGCCTATAAAAGGAGCTTGCTTCTACACTTCAACTCACCAACAATTTTCACAAAAAAACACTCAAATAGCTCTGAGTTCTAAGTTTCATGAGCAAGGAAGGAGAAGGCTTGCTTTGGAGTACTTTGGCTAGTTCAGAAGGAAAGCATTCAGCCCACTTGAAGGTGCAGTGGACATTACTCCACTTGGTTTCATACTCTTTCTCTCTTAATAATCATGTTCATTTGATGTCATTATGTCATGTGCATCATGTTATTCTTTTACATATATAGCTTGCTAATGTGTGCTTGAGTTGTTTGATTGTTTGCTCATGGTTTAATTTCATAAATAGAATGATTTTGTCTATTAATATGTTAAGAAATACATGTATTTTGCAAGTCTACAAGTTCTTACTTTGGTATTATACTGTCAAAGTTTAGATGACTGATTTGTTAACCTACTTATGTATGTCATATGTGCTTGGATGTTATTGAATCTTAGTTTTTTATGCATTTTTGATATGCTCATAAGTTGTAGAATGGATGAACCTATCTATCACTTTGTTGGTGGTTTAGTGGTTGACTGAATGTTGTTAAGTTGTCTTCATTAAAATGGTTTTGTTTTTCTCTTTCTATGGATGATCCTTGTGTATACCTAAGCTCATAGCCACAATTTATGTCCAAGATTACCTAATGATATTGCTTTTGTCATATGCTGTCATAGAGGTTGCCTTTTGATGCTCTTGTATTTTGATTACATTCTGATATACACTTGTTGTCCATGGCATGACCTTCATTTCCTTGACTCTTGTGTTCAAATGTTTAAATTGCTGAAATACACAACTGTTACACTTGTGCTTTTGATTAAATTGAACTGGTTGTTTTTTTTCTGGTTTAAGTCTTTGCTCCAGCCATGTACTTGCAACACTTCACTACTTGCCTGAAATTTGTGTGTTGTGGTTATTTATTTATATGCCTAAGAGTTGATAACATCCAACTGCTGAATATATGCTGAATGTGTACTTACAACTTGCTGGTGTGATAGGTGTCTTTCCAAGTATGATTTCCTTTGATCTAATAATCTTTGATACATGGTGTACCATTAGTGTTTTGGTTGCCTCTATGATTTGTGTTTGGTTTGTAACTTAGAATCCATGTTAGGTATGCCCTGCTATGTTTGAACTTGCATTGTCCATATGCCTTGTCATTAGCATGCTATCAGTTTGGTATCTCATATTTGTGTTTAAGTTTTAAATGTCAAACATGATTTTTGTTTTTCTACCTTGTAACCTTGTCTGACCTTGATTGTTAAACTTTTTGAAATGTTTGCCTTGCTGCTTCATGTTTGCCACCATGGAACTGTGTACATTTTTTTGCTCTGCATTACCTTAAATCAGAACTAATTCTTGATCCATGCCTTATGCCTTGTTGCCTAGAATATATGTGATTATTTTTTAACCATATGAATGTTGTTTTTGTTGTGTATGCATCATTAGAAGCATGACTAATTTATACTTATACCAACATGTTAAGTATGTGACCTTTTATGTGTGCTTACATGTAATCCACTTTGCTAAGCTGCTTTTGATTTGGGGATGTCATTGCTCATGTATGTACACAAGTCTGTTTGATCTATGCTTCATGATGTATCAAATGCCATGAACCTAAGTAAACTTACCTTGACATTGTATGTAATTGGTGTGCCCTTAATCTAGCTTTGATACATGAATCATCACTATGCTTTCTACCATTTTAACTGAATACAATTTTCCTTGACATTATGTGACATTATATTTGATTGGTATGCTCATAATCTGGCCTTGATGTGCATTAAGATGTATGAACTGTTGTGGTGTCTTGCATTGGTCTTGTATGCTATCTTTGTAAAAATTGTCTACTGTATAGCTTGATAACCACAATGAATCTTAACTTTTTGAAGCTTGTTATCTGACTGGTGTGCTAGCCTTGATTGTTGTGTATCTAATCTTATGAGCTCACTGCCTTGTAGAATGTATTTGCCCTAATGGCATGTTACTGGTATGCTGCTGACTGCTTATGTTGTTGAGGTTGTTGCCTTCATTTCCTTAGAACTTTTTAATATATCTTAGGAACTGTCACTAACAGTTAGGGTAGTCTTAGAATATGCATATGCCTTGATCTGACCTATCCCTATTTTTCGGCACTCATTGTGACATATTTGAATTGCTTTTGGACTTTGAGAAGATATCTTTAGAACTGACTGCATCATGCCTTAACCTATCTCTTGTTTCCTTGCATTTTGAACAATTAATCTTGTCAATCATTAATTTAAATCCTAGAACAGCTCTGCTACTTTCCTTTAAAGCATGTTAAATCTTGGAAACTTTTGCCATTTTTGAAACTCAATCTTGTTATGAATCTTTATTCCATATGAATGATGGTTTGATAGTGTCCAAAACATCTCCTTGTGTGATTTCCAATTGAGTGTATTGTATGCTTGTTGATTATTGCTGCTATGGCTGTGTTGGAATTTCTTACTTTACACATTCAAATGTTTTTACTTTGATGTCCAATTTGTATGATTAAAGCACTTACTTGGTATTTAATGTATGTAGCAATTCATGATTTTGAGATGATAATTATGTGTTCTGCATCATTTTATTTGGCAATATGGTTAAATGGCATGGTATAGAGGTTTGCAGTCGTGAGCAGATTATGTATTTGGTTGGTTTGCTTTGTTAATTTGAAATTTATACGCACACAAGGCTTACATATTAATTGAGTTGAGATTGTTACCGGATGTAACAGCCACCCCAGTGGCAAGCACACACAAGCATGCGCCCTTTCACCTATAGGACTGGGGTTCGAATCCCCCTCGCCCCAGTCCTTTTGCTTTATTTTTCTGAATTTTGCTTCTTTTACATATATACTTGTGTTGTCATTATATGTTCAAGGCGAGCACATTAGCCTGGTTGGTATTGGTTTTAAGCTGCACGCGAAGGGTCCTGGGTTCAATCCCTAGGAGTGCCCTTTCCTTTCTTTTTAATACTTGGTTGTTTTATTTATTTTCAAGTTTATGCCTTAATTTCAAAATGTCATAACTTGTTTGATTTTTATCCTTTTCCTTCCATTCTTTTTGCTAAATGCTTCTAATTAAATTTACTTGTTGAGCATAAAGAGAAATTGATATTTAATCTTGAGGCATTTATTCATTATAAGTTTGGAAGTACCTTTTAGGGTTTTATTGCACTTGTTTATTCATCTTTCCATGTTACCTTTGTTTATCATGTTTGAACATTGTCAAATATGTATGATTCTAACCTTGCATGATTTCATAAACTTTGTTTCATCTCATTATCTTGTTCATGTCTTTTCACATCATCTTTTTTGAATTTATTTCTCTTTACTTCTTGGTAATTTTACAACTATTATCTTTTCCCCCCATTCCAAAGGGAGATCATCCTAAATTGACTCATGAGTCACTAAACAACCACTCTACCTTATCCTTTTAGGTTTATCCCATTTCTTGGGCTCATGAGAGCCAATGAAATCATAACTTAGAAATAGGTTAGAGTTTTGAACTCTATGTGATTCTCACCATCATGAGAACTCACTTTCCCCTATAACTTAGATTTAGAGAGTTATCGTGAACTCTAAAATGAGCTCATACTCATTTCCCCTTGGAACTTTGGCCATAGTCAATGGTTCCTCCTTCACCCTTAGATCAGTGAACTACGGATACTCTGATTCCACTCCTGTCAGGATACGTAGGCGCAAGGTGCGATACCTTGTCGAGTATACTTAGATACTAACCCCTAGGGTTTCAACCTTTAGCATAGCACCCTTAGCAAGCGAGCGAGACATAACAAACTAAAACAAGAGGTTCCCGTAGAGTACTACGAACGTTTAGGATGCTAATACCTTCCCTAGGCATAACCAACCCCCGAACCTTAGATCTCCCCCTTTAGGTTTTTTCTCGATCTTGAACCTTTCCTTTGGATAAATCAAAGTCGGTGGTGAACTTCAAAGTTTTGCGATGCAACTTAATTAATAGCTTGTTATCCGATTCTCACCGCAACACTTGGTTTCTTGATTAATTCTTGTCCAAATGACATTATAAATCATATTTTATGAAAATATGAGTCATAAGTATCATTTTTTCCAAAAAAGTCATGTTTTGACTTTTGGCTCTGGAGCGGTTCGGTGCGTAAAAAACCCTAATTCCCGACTTTTGAGGAATGTATCCTCTGAGGGTAGTTTAACTTTGGAAATGGATTCCTAGGGTTATTTTGAGCATATTGAGTCATGTTTTGAAGTCTTGGCCCATGTCCTTGTGAAAATCTCACTATGGAGGTCTCAGTCGTCCAAAACCCTAAATTGGTGATATCGGGCGATCTTGAGGCTTGATCCACTTGGAATGTAGCAACTTTGTGCTTGATTTTTGATATGGGAGCCATCTTGATCCTTTATGGGTGTTTGAGAGGTTAGACAAGTTGAAGATCATGTCAATTTTTGATTGATCCTTTGTCTAAAAGCTCTGAGAGGGCTTGAAACCCTAATCTTAATTGTAGTGAAAGCTCAACAATCCTTGAGGAGATTGATGAGGCATGATGGCACATCCATATTGTGGAGATGATTTACACAATGATGGGAAATCTTGGTGGTCAAAATTTAGGGTATGACAGGGTGTTCTTCTGGCAAAGTAGCACTGGTAATCTACGACAGGGGGAGTTAGACTTCGATTTCAGATATATGGCTGCAGTGGTGCAGATTGATTATCAAGATTGTTTATGGTTTCAACCAGTTTGTGATAGATTGCATCTAGTGAGGATGATATGTCAGACAAGATGTCGTGACATTGCCTTACTGATATAAGTTATGGGTGAACTTATCAGGTTATTCTATTTTCGTCGTTGGTGTCAAAGGATTGAATTAGAAGGAATACAAGTATCTGGAGAGTTGTTGTTGCTAATTAGGAGATGTTACAAGAAGGACTAAACAAAGTCTGACAAAATTTCAGAACATGTGTTGGGATGTATGGTTATACTCTTAATGGCTTTGGGATGGTGGAGAAGTTGTGTCCTAGGGAACGCGTGTTAAACACATGTCTCAGATAATGCGCAGTCTTTGAAAGGTCCATGGTAAAAGGAAGAAGCAATCAAATACGGTTTGGCCGGTGCACTTTAATGCTCACATTGAATGGACATGTGTTACTTCCAATGGTTCGTTACTTCCTAAAAGAAACGCTCTTGTATATAAAAGGTGTTCTGGTCATCATCTTGTCGCAGGTTGTCTTTTATGTTATGTTGAGTTCTCATGGGGTTTGTTAGTTTGTGGGTTTTCTTGGTTTGGGTATGGGTCTATCTTAGACATGTTTGTCAATTTTTGGCTAAAAAGGGGGAGACAAGTACAAGGGTTGAGTCTGTCCTTGCAGTTAGTTTACAAGGATGTTGGACATAATGTTATGACATTCTGACTGAGTCTCAGGTTTCCCATGTGTTCTGAGTCCTTCCTTCGTGTCCTGTGATCTGAGTTATGAACATAGTCGTGCCCTGTGTTCTGAGTTACTCAGGTTGGTGTTTGGTTACTTTAGTTGCAAAAATTTTCTCCCCAGGTGAGGAAGTATAGATTCATGAGGAAATGGAGAATGAATGTCACCCTCTTACTCATGTACACCAACATGATTAGAGTCACATCCTTATTCCAATCATAATCGCCACTCAGGGTAAAAAGACGTTAGGAGCACCCTGGGTTTATTGTCAAAAATAAAGTTTTAGCCAAAATTTGTCAAAAGGGGGAGATTGAAAGCTCCTGAGGTTTGACTAAAATTTGGTTAAAACTTAATGTAGAATGCTACAGAAAAATATGTCAAAGACAATGTCCTGACATTTTGACTTGACAAGACTTGACAAATATAACAGGTTCTAAATCTGGTGCAAGAATCAAGGAATGATTACAGCAGTGGATCAAGGGGTCAATAAGCAGAAGATTCGAAGCCCAAAGAAGCAGAAGAGTATAAAAGAAGACCAAGACCTAGGACTGAAAAATGGAACCTATTGTAACATTTTAGTAAAGTAGAAAATAGGGTTTAGGATTTTGAGAGTCGTAGGCTTTCTTGTAAGTCTCCCTTTGTATCGATTTGATACAGTGTGGTAGACATAGGTACTTGTACAGATTCAGAAACCCGTAGGTAATGAACTGTGTATTGTTCTTGGATGATGCTTTGAAGCAAATCCAAGTTAACTTGTTAGTCAAGGATTCTTAACTGAACTTTGTATTGGAAGGGTTGTCTTTCAATAGGGATGATACAGTTATGGTGTAGTAACTATTAGATAATCACAGGTTATGATTTAGGGAGTGAGATAGGTTTCTCTTATCAATTAGATGTGACTTCTAATGATAAAGTCTTCATTGGGTAGTGATAGGTAACCGTGGGTGTTTACTATAAACCTGAGGTTGTTTACATAAAACTATACTACTAATAGTGAATTCTTCTTCCTGGATTGGTATCCCCCAGATGTAAGTGAGTTGCACCAAACTGGGTCATCATATTCTATGTTGTTTATCATTCTGTAATTTACATTTTAGTTTTGATTAACATGTTGGAACAGATGTCGAAACATTTGTGCTTCTGTAGTTCTGATATTCAGGGTATCAATCTGTTGTTCTGTTCTTGTTTAAATAACTATGCAGAACAATGTCTTGACATGTGTTAGGACATCTGCTGTCTGCTATGCCAGAATTTCATACATGTTTTTATCCATTGAATGATGTCATGTACCAATAACTTGGATGATGAGGTACACATAGCCTATTCCTCACATGGCTACATTCTAATCTTTTGGAGATTGAATTCCTCAGATTGCATCTTATCCATTGGTGTTTTGATCATTCTTGGAAAGATTGGAGTGGTTTTTGGCAAATTCACTATTGCACTTTAATGCTATAGGACAAAACTCAACTTCATGGTTTTGAAATGATTTTCTTCACATGCCAAGGGATAGAATCTTGAAAATATGTTATGATTTTGTAGAGCACATATTGTTTCATGATTTTGGTGTTGATCTTATGAAGAGATCAGGCTTGCAAAGTCATCCAGACTGACCTAAAAATCATGTGGCACAAGTCTGTCATTGAGAGTTCAGCTTCAACCATGGCCTATTATGAAAATCATATCTCCTTGCTCAAGTAAGATAAATGGATGTTCTTAGACATTTTGGAAAGCTGAGATAACATACTTCAACTTTGATGTTCAAAGTTTGTCTTGAATTAATATGGATCATAGGGAAAAATTGCCCTAAAATTGGCTCCAACATAAGGCAGATTCTGTTTAAAAATTTCTCTAAGTGTCCAAGTTCAACAAGTGATGAATCTCCAACTTCATGGCTTCATATCTCCCAATCTATGCATTTTTTGGGAATTGATCCTCAAGGACAAAGTTGTAGTATGTAATAAGCTCTTCAATTTGGTCTTTAGAGCAAAGAAAATGGTTACTTGGTGTCATACCCCAAATTTTGACCACAAGATTTCCCATCAGTGTGAAAATCATCACCACAATATGGATGCACCATCATGCCTCATCAATCTCCTCCAGGATTGTTAAACCTTCACTACCATCAAGAATTAGGGTTTTTGAGCCCTCCCAGAACATTTAGATAAAAGATCAATCAAAAAATGACATGATCTTCAGCTTTTCTAACCTCTTAAAACATCCAAAAAGGATCAAGAGGACCCTCACATCAAAAATCAAGCACAAAAGTTTCCCCATATCAAGTGTTTTGAACCTCGAAACACCCGATGTCGCCAAATTAGGGTTTTGGACGATTGGGACCTCCAGAGTGAGATTTTCACAAAAGGATGAGCCAAGACTTCAACATGTGACTCAACATGCTCAAAATAACCCTAAGAATCCATTTGCAAAGCTAAATTACCCTCAGAGGATGCATTCCCTAAAAGTCGGGAATTAGAGTTTTTACGCGTCGAACCGCTCCGGAGCCAAAAGTCAAAACATGACTTTTTTGGCAAAAATGATCCTTATGACTCGTATTTTCATAAAATATGACTTATAATGTCATTTGAACAAGAATTGATCAAGAAACCAAGGTAACTTGTAAAAGGGGTAATCTTGAAAAATTGAAAAATTTTCTAAGTTACTAAGTTTGGATGGTTTTTGTGCCAACTTCCAAGGACTAACTTTTGATCTAGGCAGCCATTTTGGGTGATCCAAAGCCTGATTTGTAGGTCTTCCTACATTCTACAAAAGCTTGAACTGCATCAAACTCCAATTCTTCATGTATTTTAAGTTATGGAGTGATCAAAATGACAAAAATGAAGGAAATGACACTTTTTCAACACTTAGTGAAAATCTGCCTAAGTTACCAGCCTTGAACATCAAAGTTCATGAGGTTTTTTCAATGGGATCCAAATAGTTTCAAAACCAACTATGATCACACATGGATTGTACCATATGAGGGCTTTCTAAAAAGCACAAGAGCTTTCCATAACTCCATTTGAACAAGGAGATGTGATCCCATCAAAACTAGGGATGGCAATGGGTACCCGTGGGGACGGGTACTAGTCCCCCGCTACCCGCCCCGTTTAGTAAATATGATACCCGTATCCGCCCCATATCCGTGCGGGTATTTGGCAGACGAGTACCCGTGGATTTTGAGATACCCGCAGGTATTAACGGATATCCATGGATATTTTTTTTAATTGTAATTTACTAATTTTTCTTTTGTTAAATAGAAATTTTAGCTTTTTTGTAATTAAAAGATTATGTGTAAATAGAAAATCTATCTATAATTTTTCATGAAAGTCATGATTCAACAAACTTGAAACAAATATATATTGAAACTATGCTTTGAGAATGTGAGAAAAATGATCACATAATGCATATTAATTTATAGAAACATCAAACATATAACAATATATTACACATGTGATTTAGTACAAATATCATAAATTACACGTAAATTACACATGTGATTTAGTAGAATCAATTCTATAATATGTGATTAATTTTTCCAAAAGATAAGTAATTAGTATATATTAATTTTAAAGGATATTTAATTAATTTTATTAATTATAAACGGATACAGATACCCGCGGGTACGGGTACCATTAAATTCGTATCCGTGCCCGTAATGAAACGGGTAATTAAATATCCGTTTATATTACCAGTGGATACCCGTTAAGCCATCTTACCCGTACCCGTACGGATTTTATCCGCGGGTACCTGCGGGTACGGGTTTTTTTGCCATCCCTAATCAAAACCACCTCTTCAAACTGTCTTGTACAAGACAGAATTTGGCAATTTTGCTCGAATTGGCAAAATTGGACAAGTTCAAGCATGGTTATCCATCTACACACCTCAAGGGGTAACAACCAAGGAACAAACACTGATCGAATAGCCTCACAAGTCCATGGATCTATGTTTAGGCATGATACCCTTAAAAATTCAAGATGCTTCAAATGGTCAATTTTGTTTCCATGCATTTAACTGATACATAGAGGTGGCATTCATCAAGACAATGTTATCTAAGTTTAGTAAAGCCTTATCCCTGCCACAGAAGATTCATAGCCTGTGCTCTAATCTCAAGTCAATGGCTAGAGGAGACTTGAGATTCCATTTGATCACCATTAGCCACATACCCACTGCAGTTACCATTCACTATTGCAGCAAAAAAAACTTGCTCTACTATAAATAGAGCTCATTTATGATCAGTTTGAGTACACCAAAGCACCCAAACTGATGCTTTACTCAAAATCTCCCTTTCACTCCAATTTTACCTTCTAACTTAAGTCACTATCGGGTTTTGAAATTGAGAGTGATTCAAACCAAACCAATCATACCAACACCTCATAAACATCATATGTAGGTGATCTAAACACTAAAATAACATCTGGAACATCAAATTCACAAAATCACCAGCCAATTGCTCAAGTCCTTGACAGAGTTGCAGTTGACGTGCCACATCTAGTTCCAGCTAATTTCAATCCACTCTAAGCATTCAAACACACTCCTTAGCATCTAAGGAAACTGTCCAGCTCATTAGAACCAATCTGCAACACCTCCGTTATCAAGCTCGATCACCAGCTGCAAGAGGTAAGCCTAAACCCTTCAAACTCTATGATTCATGCATCATGAATGAATTTTTGAGTTACCATCTTGTCTATACATGCATGTAAAGTAATAACCCTCAATCAATTGCCATGAGTCGATCGTGTATGGAATTTCATTGTGTTCATACTGAAATTAGGGTTCTTGAGGTTTTTTATTGATTTCTTCGTCCACACTTAATATAAATGCAATTAAACTATATGGTTGTGATCCTTGTTAAAAAACGAACAAGAATGGTACTTGAATCATGCAAAACCATTGAGAAATCATGGAGAAAAGTGAGAAAACACAAATCTGCAGAAAACAGGGTCGCGCGTGTGCTTCCCTTGACCGTTGGCGCCCTAATTCAAATTATTTGAATTTTTAAATTTTAGGTATTTTGTTTAATTGATTCAAAAATTAATTTCTCTCTGAATATTTGTGTTTTTGAATTGATTCTTTTTCACAAACTTCACAAAAATATTAAATTATTTTATTTTACAAAAAAATCCAAGTTACATTATTTAATTAATATAGTTAAAAATTTTGTAATTAATTTCATTTTTATTGTTTTTAAACATTTTTAAATGAAATTCCCACTTTGATTTTTCATTCTAAATGAATTTCAAACCTTCATGTGATTAAACATGATTTTTCAAAGTATTTTTCAAAGTGTACAAATTGTTTTTGAATATATTTGGTATTTTATATCATTTTTTATTTAATTTCCTTTGAAAATTATATATTTAAATTCAAAATTAGGGTTTTCTCTAAATTTTGATTTTTTTAAAACATTCTTGGGTCTCTAATAGAGTGTAAGACCCAACCCTTGTTACATAAACCTTTTTGGGCCTCAGTCATTGTATAAGTCCCACTGTGTTTTCTAAAACCGCGGCACAATCGTCGCCTTTTAAACAAAATCATCTGGGCCTCACCTTTGGGTTTAAGTCCCATCTTATTTCTTTTTCAAAAAAAAACAATCTTGGGCCTCTAATAAAGTGTATGACCCATCCCTTCTCACACACAAACCTTTTTGGGCCTCAGTCATTGTATAAGTCCCACTGTGTTTTCAAAATTCTCGGCGCGATCGTCAGTTCAAAACAAAATCATCTGGGTCTCCCTTTGTGTTATAAGTCTCATCTTTCTTTTAAAAATACACTTTGGGCCTCTAATAGAGTGTAAGACCCAACCCCCTTTGTACATACATAAATTTGGGTCTCATTCATAGTATAAGTCCCTCTGCGGTTTTCAAAACAACGGTGCGATCACTTTTTTAATTGGGCCACTCCTTGAGTTGTAAGCCCCATCTCTTGTACAAAAATAAACTTTGAGCCTCTCCTTGAGTATAAGCCCCAATCTTTTCTTTTAAAACAACTTTCCCTTTTGATTTAGGTTCAAATTCATAATTGTTATCAAAACTTTCTTTAATTTCTTGAACAACTAACTATACAGCTGTTACCATGGAAGCTTGCTCACCTGTAAGTTTTAAACAGCTTTATTTTACATACTAGCACACACACACACACACACACACACATAAATATATATATATATTTGTTTGTGCTGGAAGCTTGCTCACCTGTAAGTCCTCCTACCTTCTTTTAGATACTTGTCTATATATATATATATCTGTATATATATGCTTGTATATATCTTGCTTAGAGTTTTCCCCGACAATTAGGTCTAGGATTAGATAAAGCCAGTGGTTACTCTTTTAACACAATCAAAATTAGTTCCCCATAGGAATTCCAGATACAGTCTTGCCTCCTCTTAGGCTTATACAACATGGAACAAAGAGAAAGGAATTATTCCCGGTGAAACTTTTCTCAGACTGTCACCATTAGAAAATTGTCAAAGAAATTCATTCCCCCAGAGAGGATTAATTCCCGGTGAAACCTCACTCGAATTTCTTGAAACCCTAGAACTGTTTACTAATGAAAAGATTATTCCCGGTGAAACTTTTCTTGAACTTTTCTTAAGTTTGGACCCACAGGCTTCCTAAAAGCATCCCCAGTGTTAGTTTCTTGGATTGGCTAGAATTTTGGTAAAACAAAGTATGTTCAATGTTGAAGTCAAGGTGGTGATGTTGCAACATTGAGTCTTAACACTGGGCTGTGTTAAGTAGTGAAGCTGTTCAATGTTTGATGTCATATGGGTGATGTCACAACATTGAGTCTTAACACTGGGCTGTGTTAAGTGGTTAAGTTGGATGTCTGATGTCACAGGCGATGTTGTGACATTAGATCTGCAGAATTAATAACATCAGGTTTTGTGATGTTGTTAGGGTTTGCGTGTTAGCTGGAATTATGGAGAGCAGTTATCTCATTGGATGCGAATATCTTGGGTTAGATATTCTTCGTTGCATAGGAGATCTGGTGCAGATTTGTAGGAGATTTAAAAGGTTGAAGATTTGAAAAGATTTTAGGAGAAAATCTGTTTTGAAGATTCAGTTTTAAATAACAAATCAAGTCAGATATTGCAGGTGATCTAAGCCCAATTCAGGTGGCTATATAAAGCGCATAAGACCAAAGGAAAAAGTACAGAATGAAGAAATAGAGCTAAAGATTGTGAGTCGATTGAGTCTTCGTGTTTGTAAACCATTCGAGTGTGAATTGGTATTGATGTTTTGAGTTGTTCTTGATCAAAGCTATGAAGCGGAATCAAGTTGTGTTTTTCAAAGTGTGTGATCTTTGAATTGTGTCACTGAAGTGTTTTTAGGGATTGAGTAGTGTTCTCATATCTAAGTGGTTTCTTAGGTAGAAAGTCACTAGTAGGAATTAAGATTAGGATATTGTTAACTGGGTTGTTGAGTCTGTAATTTAATTCTACAAGTAGTGAATTTCATCCCTGGCTTGGTAGCACCCAGACGTAGGCAGTTAGACCGAACTGGGTGAATAATTCTGTGTGTTGATTTATTGCTGTTATTGCATTGTCCATTTGTAGAGTGTGTTGTTGTGACATCGCACGTAACATCTCACATCTGGTACCAAAATTTCAATTGGTATCAGAGCAGGAATCTGTCTGTCTCTGGGTGAGATCTAGGGAAGTTACTTTCTGGGGTAAAGATGGACAAAGAAGTTGGAGGATTTGTCAACAGACCCCCTATTTTGGATGGCTCGAATTATGATTATTGGAAGCCAAGGATGATCACCTTTTTGAAATCCTTGGACAACAGTGCTTGGAAGGCTATCATTAAAGAATGGAAAGCACCTGTTGTGTTTGAAAACGATGATTCTGGGAAAGATAAAGATGGCACCTCAAAGCCGAAGCCTGGAGAAGAATGGACCAAGGAAGAAGATGAGCTTTCCCTTGGTAATTCCAAAGCTCTAAATGCAATTTTCAATGGAATGGATAAGAATATATTCAGGTTGATCAATACCTGTGAAGTGGCTAAGGAAGCTTGGGATATTTTGAAGGCTACACATGAAGGAACATCTAGAGTCAAGATGTCAAGACTTCAGCTTCTAACATCGATGTTTGAAAGTCTGAAGATGAAGGAAGATGAGACTATTCATGACTTCCACATGAGTATTCTTGAGTTGTCCAATGCATCCAGTGCTCTTGGAGAAAAGATGTCAGAAGAAAAGCTTGTAAGGAAAATCCTTAAGTCCCTTCCTAAGAAGTACAAGATGAAAGTGATTGCAATTGAAGAAGCTCAAGACATCAGCAAGATGAGGGTTGATGAGCTCATTGGATCCCTTCAAACTTTTGAGCTTGGGTTGAATGAGGAAGAACCAGAAAAGAAGCCAAAGAGTATAGCCTTGGTTTCAAATGATCAAGAAGAGGAAGGGAATAGTGCTGAATCCCAGGAGGATCTATCTCAGGCCATTTTTATGTTGGGAAGGTAGTTCAACAAGGTGGTCAAGAGGATCAACAATAACTACAAGCCTAATGTCAAGAACATCCCTTCTGACATCAGCAAGTCAAAAGAGAAAGATGAAGAGAAGACTGCCCAGGATAAAGGTGTTCAGTGCTTTGAATGTGAAGGGTATGGACATGTCAAGAAAGAATGTCCCACATTCTTGAAGAAGCAGAAGAAGGGCATGTCAGTTTCCTGGTCTGACTCTGATAGTGAAGGTGAAGGTGAGTCAGCAAAGCATGTTAGACCTTTGACAGGAACTGTTGTTTCTGACGATGATAGTGATGGAGAAATAACTTATGAGGAGTTAGCATCCACCTATCAAGAGTTGTGTCTAAAGAGTGTGGAAATTTGTCAAGAAAGGGAAAAACAGAAGAAACAGATTGTTCAGCTTGAGACTGCTAAAGCTGATCTGGAAAATGAGGTTTTGTTGATTAAATCTCAACTTGATCAGATGACAAAATCTGTTAGGATGATGAACAGTGGTACAACTACTCTTGATAAGATTCTTCAGTCAGAGAAAGCTGCTGGAGATAAATCAGGTATAGGATATGTGGTTGAGGAAAAAGGTTCTACATAAGCTAGCACTTCAGGAACAAAGAAGGAGATGTCTCAACCATTGTCTCAACATCAAACTAAGAGACAGGATCCTACGCCTAAGAAGGGTGTTCAGCCACAGAATGTTGAGAAGAAAAATAGTACTCATCAAAGGAATGTGCAGCCTCAAGGAGCTAGTCAGTATATGCCTCCTCAATATCACAAGAGCATGGAGGCTGTTAGGTCCAATCAGAACAGGTTTCATCATATGTCTCAACATCAGGGTAATTGGTATGGATATGGAGATGGATACAACAATGTGGTGCCTCATTACTATGGAAGAAGGAAGCCTTATCACCATAGGAGACAGCCTAGAAGACAACATCCTCAGTTCAGGAGACAGTCTACCTATGGTAAAGACAACAGCACCATAGAAGACAGGCCAACTATGGAAGAAGGAGACAACATTATGAGTGGGAGCCACAGCAATATCATCATCATAATGGTAGAAGATATAACCACTTCAGAGATGACAGAGTCAGATGCTTCTATTGTGGCAGGTTTGGACATATGCAGTCCTCTTGCTTCAAGCTTCATGGTTATCCAAACTCTGCTCCTCAACCCAGACAGAAGGAGGTCAGGCCCAAGGTGGTGAAACAATGGGTTCCAAAAGCTCAGGTCACATGTCTATTGGCTCATACCTCAGATGGACATTTTGCTATGGATGCATGGTACTTTGATAGTGGATGTTTAAAGCACATGACTGGATCCAAGGAGCATTTGGTGGAGTTCAATCCTTGCCATGCAGATAAGGTTATGTTTGGCAATGGAGAAAAAGGAGTAGTAGAAGGAGTTGGAAGAGTGAAGAATCATGATGGTCTTACTCTTGATAGTGTGATCCTTGTCCAAGGTTTGAATGCTAATCTGATTAGCATAAGTCAGCTATGTGATGAAGGTTACAAAGTTAATTACGCCAAAGATGAGTGTGTGGTAGCTGATGAGCGTAATCAGGTTGTTATGAAGGGTGCCAGATCCAAAGATAACTGCTATCAGTGGATACCTCTTGAAGTTAATTCAACTGATGATGTTCAAGTTGATGTTATAACATCAGACTATGACATCAGGTGTGAGAGGATGTTGAAAGGTCAATCATTCTTAATGAGTTCTGATGTGAATCATTTTGAATGTTTAAATGGCAATTTAATTTGGAGGGAGACAATCAGTGATTGGTCATTAAGAGGTACTCAAAATCAGGGGCCTTACCATATTGATTCTATATCAAGATTCATCAAAGCTTTCTCTTCTCAACTGTTCATCTCCCTTAATCTCAACAGAATAGAAAAATCTTCTCTTAACCTAGTCTGTTACAAAGGAACAATGTCTTCTCCATCCAAGAACTCTGATTCTCAATGACCTGCGCATGAACGAACTAGGGTTTCATCGGAAAAAGAATATGTTGACAAAGAACTCACTCCTATGGCACTCCCAGATTCAGGTAACTCTAAACCTTCAACCAAGTTGAATAAAACTGAAACTAGGTCATCATCCTCTCAAGCTATTGAGGAGAAGTATGATGTGGACATGCATTTGGAGCAGATTGCCACCAAAATTCTTGAGAAGGGAATACGTGTGAAAGGGATTTCTGTCCCTTTAAGGCAAATGCCTGCTGAACAGGTGGGCTCTCAAAGTAAAGACACCAATCTTCATAGACTGGCCTTGTCTGTGATTCAAGATGCTGAAGGTGGTAGTAAAGAAGAAGATCTTAAAGATACTGATGTCATCCCTGATGTCAGAACATCTTCCCTTAGGGTTGAAAGTCACAGTTATAAAGGGAAGGATCAGGTTGAGGTTATAGATGTTGAGGACTCATCTGATAGTGATATCATTGGTAATGCGATAGCAAGAAGGAGGGAGGATAGGAAAGGGAAAGGTGTGGAGTCACCTCCTAATGAAAATATGTTCAAGGATAAGAAAAGGACTTCAGTTGCAGGCTCTCCCAAGTCATGGAGCAAAGTTGCCATTTCTGGCAAAAAGAGGAGAATCAGGGAAGAATCAGATTCAGAGTGTGATGTTCAAGACATCAACCCTGTGAGGAACAGAGCTGCTGATCAAGTTCCTGATGAAATCTCATTTCGCTGTGCCAGTAGTGCATCCATGTGGATTTGTGTGAGCCAGAGAATGATAGCTCTGGAAAGAGAGCTAATTACAGATGATTTAGAGTCTACTAAAATTGTAGATCTAATTAAGTTTGTTGGTATCATAAGGACTGTATTAGGATTGACTAGTTGCTATGATAGATTGGTCAGAGAATTTATAGTGAACATCCCTGAGTCTATTAATGACAGCAAAAGCCAAACCTTCAGAAGAGTTACTATTAGGGGTAAGTGTGTCTGGTTTTCTCCTAAGGTGATTAATGCCTACTTAGGAAGAAGTGAGGAAGATTATGGACAATTAGAAGTTTCTAATAATGTTATCTGCAAAGAAATCACAGCTGGTCAGGTAGAAATTTGGCCCTCAAATGGAAAGTTGTTAGCAAGTTTATTGAGTGTGAAATATGTTATTCTTCATAAAATAGGTACTGTTAACTGGGTTCCTACAAACCACAAGACCTCTGTTTCTACTGGTTTGGGCAAATTAGTTTACGCCATTGGAACAAAGAGACTAATTGATTATGGCTCTTACATTTATAATCAGACTATCAAGCATGCTGCAACACGAGCTGTGAAATTTCCTATTGCATTTCCATCCCTCATTTGTGGGATAATTCTGTCTCAGCATCCTGGGATTCTTCACCAGTATGATAGTGTTTATAGAAGGAAGCTTGTCTTGTCTTTTCATCAGAAGTTGTTTGAAGGAAAACATGTTGCTGATCATGTCAAGACATCTGCCTCAACATCTACTCATCATATTCATGTCAAGACTGATATGATTTCAGAACTGGAGGAAGCCTGTAAAGAATTAGATGAAGTCATCAGAGTAAGCACTGAAAGAAAGAAGAAGTTTGAAAAATTACTTCTGAATCTGAAGATGACAGAGAAAGAAAGTAAGAAAGAAGTTGCTGATAAGAATGATGAATCTGATAATGACAATGCTAATTGCTCAAAAGAAGATGAAGAAGATGATGATGATCTCAGCTCAGATGATTAAAGCTTTTACTGTTTTTCTTAGTTAGTAGTTTTAGTTTTGTTTCTGTTGTTTTTGATTCTGCACTGTTGTGCTTGGTTTGTAATTTGAATATTGTGCTGTATATGCACCCTTTATATTTTTTTTGTTCTATGATTTGTTATGCTAACTGTGAGGCTAACAATGAGAGCTAGGGTAGTACTAATTGTAGTTAGTAGGGCTTCTGGTTGAAGTTTGTCAAATTGTGGCTAAAAGGGGGAGAAATAGCCAAGAGAGCCAAGAGGAGAGCCAAGAGTATCAAAGAATACAAATGTTAAATGTTGCTAAAGTGATGTGGTGCAGAAGTGCAGAAATTAAGGGGGAGTAATTACTAATCTGCTGAACAGTTGGTATGCTGGTTCATGATTGAGGGGGAGCACCATTGTTGATTGTTGAAAATTGTAGCTGTTGAAGATGGTGCTGCAGCAGAGTTTTGATGTCATTTGGAGTCTTTATGTATTGAAGATGCTGCTGCTTGAAGAATCAAAAATTTTGAAGTTTATTCCGCTGCTAAAGTCTCTGAAGGTGCAGAGAATGTTTTAGCCAAAATTAGCCAAAGGGGGAGATTGTTAGTTTCTTGGATTGGCTGGAATTTTGGTAAAACAAAGTATGTTCAATGTTGAAGTCAAGGTGGTGATGTTGCAACATTGAGTCTTAACACTGGGCTGTGTTAAGTAGTGAAGTTGTTCAATGTTTGATGTCATATGGGTGATGTCACAACATTGAGTCTTAACACTGGGTCGTGTTAATTGGTTAAGTTGGATGTCTGATGTCACAGGCGATGTTGTGACATTAGATCTGCATAATTAATAACATCAGGTTTTGTGATGTTGTTAGGGTTTGTGTGTTAGCTGGAATTGTGGAGAGCAGTTGTCTCATTGGATGCGAATATCTTGGGTTAGATATTCTTCGCTGCATAGGAGATCTGGTGCAGATTTGTAGGAGATTTAAAAGGTTGAAGATTTGAAAAGATTTTAGGAGAAAATCTGTTTTGAAAATTCAGTTTTAAATAACAAATTAAGTCAGATATTGCAGGTGATAGAAGCCCAATTCAGGTGGCTATATAAAGCGCATAAGATCAAAGGAAAAAGTACAGAACGAAGAAATAGAGCTAAAGACTGTGAGTCGATTGAGTCTTCGTGTTTGTAAACCATTCGAGTGTGAATTAGTATTGATGTTTTGAGTTGTTCTTGATCAAAGCTGTGAAGCAGAATCAAGTTGTGTTTTTAAAAGTGTGTGATCTTTGAATTGTGTCACTGAAGTGTTTTTAGGGATTGAGTAGTGTTCTCATATCTAAGTGGTTTCTTAGGTAGAAAGTCACTAGTAGGAATTAAGATTAGGAGATTGTCAACTGGGTTGTTGAGTCTGTAATTTAATTCTACGAGTAGTGAATTTCATCCATGGCTTGGTAGCCCCCAGACGTAGGTAGTTAGACCGAACTGGGTGAACAATTCTGTGTGTTGATTTATTGCTGTTATTGCATTGTCCATTTCCAGAGTGTGTTGTTGTGACATCACACGTAACATCACACATCTGGTACCAGAATTTCACCCAGCCTCCTCTTTGACTTTGTACAAGGACCCTCAGGCTTCTTAGAAGTTCTCATGCCTCCTCTTGGGCTTAGCACAAGGACTCCAAAGATCTCTTAAAGGTATAGGACAGAACTTAGTCATCCTTTGTTAGAGCAGTCTTTCCAAAGAGTCAAAACCTCAGACAATTTAGGGTTGATTCTCATCCCTTAAAACATCAGCCTCCTCTTAGGCATCATACAAAGATCAACCTTCTCATACCAGTAGACTTGGAAAGTCTCGTCTCCTCTTGGATCTCAAAGAAACCCTTAAATTTAATGAAGGAATAGGAAATAACACTGGTCATTTAATCAATCTCCAACAGAGTTAAAACCCCCATAGGTTCTAAAACTCAATCTTTCATCCTAAATTTCCCCTGCTAAGGGTCAGCTTATCTTCAATACAACACTAGCCTATCAGAACCTCAAGGCATCTGATACCTCAACTCTTCTGTAATCCTCAGCAAGAGTTGACTCCCCACTTTGGACCTGCCTCTGGATCTCAATAATCCTCAGCAGAAGATAGCCTCCTCTTAGGCATTGTATAAGCAAATTCCTCAATCAGCCTCCTCTTAGGCTCTGTATAATGATTATTTCTTCTTCCTCATCACCTTTCAGCACCCTCTTGTTGAGTCAATCTCTTTTAGCCTCAATCTTGGGATTTGTACAAGACAAACAAAACAATTTCTTGTTGAGTCAATCTTCTTTCTCAAAACACTCTCTTGTTGAGTCAATCTCTTTTAGCCTCAATCTTGGGCTTTGTACCAGACAGATACAAAACACTCTCTTGTTGAGTTAACCTTTTTCACCCTCCTCTTAGGCTTTGTATAATGATTTTCCTCAGTAGAATTAGCCTCAAAAGCACTCTCTTGTTGAGTTAGTTCCTTTAGCCTCAATCTTGGGCTTTGTACAAGACACATAAAATATCCTCAGCTGAGTCAGTTCTTTAGCCTCAATCTTGGGTTTTGTACAAGACATATATAAACTTTCTCCAGCAAATTCAAAACCTTCTGTCATACCCCAAATTTTGACCACTAAGATTTCCATCATTGTGAAAATCATCATCACAATATGGATGAACCATTTCACACTCATTAGTCTCCCCAAAGATGGGTGAACATTCATTACAATCAAGAGTTAGGGTTTCAAGCCCTCTCATAGCACTTAGACAAGGGATTAATCAAGGAATGACATGATCTTCAACTAGTCTAATCTCTCAAACACCCACAAAGGATCAAGAGGACTACCACATCAAGAATCAAGCATAAAGATGCAACATTCCAAGTGGATCAAGCCTCAAGTTCATCTAATACAAAGTCAACTGACGCAGAAATTCAAAATTTGACTTTTGGTCAACTATGAGCTTCACAAGACATTACTCAAGAAAATATGATGGATGATTTCATTTGATCTAATTTAAATCAAGAAATCACGCAAAGTTGCAAAATTGATCAAATTGAAAGAAACTTAGAATTTTTTTCTAAATTAAAATCATGCTCAAGTGCACAACTTTTCAAGGTTGTAACTATTGATCCAAGCATCCATTGATTTTGCGTAAGGGCTACTTTTAAAGAGGGTATTTGATACTTCAACATTTTAGAAGGAATCAACTCAAAATATCATAAGGATTGAAAGATATAAGTGATCAAAGTTGGGAATTCTTAATGTCAGATGTTCCGACATTTCGTAGGACATCATTAATTATTTTTCCAGTAAGAAAGTCCCAGCTTTAAGGACGTTTTTCTCCATGATCCAAGTTTATTCAAGCCATGTCATGAACATGAAAGTTGAAGTACGTCATCTTACCTTTCTAGAAAGTCCTAGAAAGCCCATTTATCATTCTCGAGTAGAAAGTTATGATCTCTGCAAAAGGCATTGATAAAACAGAATTTTTAAGACAGCTTTTAGGACAGACTTGATCACACAAGTTCAAGCTCATTTTTGACAACTTTACAAGTCTTATCTTCACAAAACTTGAACATCAAAGTTGAAGTACGTCATCTCAGCTTTCCTAAAAGTTGTAGAACGTCGATTTATCATACTCGAGCAGGAAGTTATGGACTTTACATAAGGCTTGCTGCAGCTGCTTTTTTTAGGACAGATTTTGTGCACTTTTTCTTCTGCCACACAATTTTCAAGCTTTGTCACCATGCAGGACAAGCATCAAAGATGCAATTCACTTCAACTCAAAATATCATAGTGGATTAAAAGATATAAGTGATTAAAGTTTGGAATTATTAATGTTCAAAGTTGTCAAATGTTTCAACATTTCATAGGACATGGTTAATATTTTTCCAGCAAGAATGTCCCAACTTCAAGGACGTTTTTCTCCATGATCCAAGTTGATTCAAGAAAAACCCTAAACATCAAAGTTGATGTCATCTCAGCTTTCCAGAAAGTCCTGGAACAGCCATTTATCATTCTTGAGCAAGAAGTTATGGATTTTACAACAAGGCTTGCTGCAGCTGATTTTTTAAGACAGGTCTCAGGACAGATTTGCACATTTCTTGTGCCACACGAATTTTTAAGCCTTGTCATCCTTTTGCACACCTTAGGAGGGGACAATCAAGGGAAAAACTCTGATTCCCAAGCCTCCCAAGTCCAAGATTCCACAAGTAGCATGCCAAACCTAAAAAGCTACAAAGATGCCAAATATCCAATTTTGTTTTCAAGCATTCAATACATTCAGCAAGGTGGCATGAACTAAGCCAAATTCTAACTGAATTTTGTCCAAGTTGATCTCTGAACCTAAGCCATAAAGCTTGTGCTCTAACCTCTAGTCAATGGCTAGAGGAGACTTGGATTCCTATTGATCAACATTTGCCAAACCTCTGCAGCAGTTTCCATTCACTATTGCTGCCAAAACAAACTTGCTCTACTATAAATATAGCTCATTTATGCTCAGTTTGAGGACACAAAAGCCATCAAACAGATGCTTTCCTCAAAATCTCCTTCTCACTTCCAATTTTGCCTTCTAAGGCAAGTCACTATCGGGTTTTGAGTTTGAGAGTAATTCCAACTAAACCAATCACACACACACACACCTCATAAACATCATATAGAGGTGATCCAAACACTTAAGCAACAACTGTAACACTGATTTCTCAGAATCACCAGCCAGTTGCTCAAGTTTTCAACTAAGTTGCAGTTGAGATGCCATGAAGTGATCCAGCCATTTCCAATCTAGTCCAAGCATTCAAACACACTCCTGGAGGATCAAGGAAGCTTATAGAATCTTCCTCTTGCTGTTGTAATTACATTGAAGAGGCATTGGACCTTTCTCCAATCGGTAAGTGTTCTTACACTTTGAAACTCCATATATATGCATCATTATTGATCAATTCTTAAAGCAAAAATGTAGTCCTTCATGTGTTTGTTGTGATCTTCCTACTGTTTGCACTTTAACATGTTTATATGTGGAGTTTATGTTGTTTTAAAATTAAGGTCCAATTCTGGTTTTTTGCCTTGTACATTCTGTACATTAAGTTTCAGTATGCATGAGTGATACCATTGGATTCCTTGCGAAAAATCGGTCAAGATAAGTCCTTACAGATTTTAATTTCGTTAAAAATTGAGAGAGTTATGAGTGTTGGAAGTTTGATAAAAAAGATGTTGAAAACTAAAGTTTCAGTTCTGATTTTTGCCTCATAAGAGATGTCGAAGATGATGTTGTGACATCTTTCCTTTTTCTCTTATCTTCAAAAATCAACCAATTCTTTCACATAGCAAAAATCATCATTTTCCAATTCTGTTTTACACACTTCTTATTCATACTCCAAAATATTCTATTCCACAAAAAAAATCAAATTTATATTATTTATTTAATATAGTTGGTATTTTTGTGAATAAATCCCTTTTTAATTATTTTTAAACATTTTAAAAGTGAATTCTTATCATGAAAATCAAAACCAAATGAATTTTATTTCATCTTGTGATTAAAATATCATTTTTCAAACCTCAACCAAAAATCACAAGTTGTTTATTCAAACTTATTTGGTATTTTATCATTTTTATTTGATTTTCTTTAAGAATTTACTTTTAAAAATGATGAAATTAGGGTTTCTTTGATTTTCAGCCAAACAAATCTTTTTCAAACACTTTGGGCCTCTAATAGAGTGTAAGACCCAATCCCTCTTTGAAACCAAAACAGTTTGGGCCTCAGTCATTGTATAAGTCCCAACACATTTTCAAAAATCTCGGCGCGATCGCCAGTTTAAAATAAAACTAATTGGGCCTCTCCTTGAGTTGTAAGCCTCATTATTTTTCTTTAAAACATCCATGGGCCTCTAATAGAGTGTAAGACCCAACCCCTTAGTAAATAAAACCTTCTTGGGCCTCAGTGTATTGTATAAGTCCTGATACCGTCAAAAAGTTCAGCACGATCGTCACCTTTTTAACAAAAATCTTTGGGCTTCTCATTGAGTTATAAGACCCATCTTTATTCATTTTCAAACTCTTTGGGCCTCTAATAGAGTTTAAGATCCAATCCCCTTTTAACCAAAACCTTTTTGGGCCTCAGATATTGTATAAGTCCCTCTGTGTTAAAAGAAAAACCCTCGGCATGATCGCCAGTTCAAAAATCAAATCATCCGGGCCTCTCCTTGTGTTTTAAGCCCCATATTTTGTATATAAAACTCTTTGTGCCTCTAATAGAGTGTAAGACCCAACCCTCTTTTATACATAAAATAATTTGGGCCTCAGTCATTGTATAAGTCCCGATACAACTTTCAAAACAACGGTGCGATCACTGTTTTTCCATGGGCCTCTCCTTGAGTTGTAAGCCCCATCTCTGGTACAAAAATAATATTTTGGGCCTCTAATAGAGTGTAAGACCTAACCCCCTTTGTACATAAACAATTTTGGGCCTCGCCTATTGTATAAGTCCCTCTGTACAGTTTTCAAAACAACGGTGCAATCATCGTTAAAACTTGGGCCTCTCCTTGAGCTGTAAGCCCCAACAATCTTTTCAAAGCACTTTCTCCTTTGATTTTGAATATAATATTGTTATCAAAGTTTTCTTTGTTGAACAACTAACAAAACAACATGGAATCTCTACAACGGGTAAGTGTTTATCCGCTTTCATTTATCGCTTTCATATGTATATAACTGTATTGTGGGGCTGTTTCACTGTAAGTCTCCTTTCACATCCTTTTATATACTTGTCAAATATCAACTGTGTAATACTAGTATAGTTATTTAGAGTTATCCCCGGCAACTACGTCTAGTACTAGGTAAAGCCTTGTTGGTCACTCTTAAATACAAACACAACTAGATCCCCCATAGGATTCCAAATACAGACTTCCCTTCTCTTAGGGTTAAACAATATAGAACAAAGAGAAAGGCAGTATTCTCGGTGAACCTTTTCTCAGAATGTCACTCTTAGAAATTGTCAAAGAGACTCTACTCCCCAGAATTGATCTATTCTCCGTGAATAGCATCTCTTGAGTTCCTTCCAAATTCTCGAACTTTCCTGGAATGATCTCTTCTCTGTGAATTGCATTTCTTGAACTTCTCTTGGTTTGGGGACCCACAGGCTTCCTAAAAGCATCCCCGCCTCCTCTTGGGCTTTGTACAAGGACCCTTCGACTTCTTAAAAGTTCTCATGCCTTCTTTTGGGCTTAATATAAGGACCATGTCGACCTCTTAAAGGTATAAGATAGAACTTAGTCATCCTTTGCTAGAGCAGTCTTTCCAGTGTCAAACCTCCGACCATTTTTAGGGATGATACTCATCCCTTAATGCCCGTGCCTCCTCTGGGGCATTATACAATAGATAAAACTCTAGACTTGGACAATCTAAACCCCCTTTAGTCTCAAAGACATTCTCAAGTTCCTTTCAAACATAGGAAAAAACATTGATCACTCTGAAACCCGGTCTCTCTCATGAGAGTTACCCACCCTTGGACCTTCCTATGGATCTAATCCTCAACAGTAAGACAGCCTCCTCTTGGGCTTTGTACAATGATTCTCCCCAACAGAGTTAACCTTTTCAAACTCTCTTGTTGAGTCAGTCTCCCCTTTTAGCCTCCATCTCGGGCTTCGTACGAGACAGTAAAACACTCTCTTGTTGAGTATAAAAGACTCTCTTGTTGAGTCAATCCCCTTTTAGTCTTTATCTCGGGCTTTGTACAAGACACTAAAACACTCTTTTGTTGAGTATAAAAAGACTCTCTTGTTGAGTCAATCTCCTTTTGGCCTCTATCTAGGGCTTCGTACGAGACAACAAAACACTCTCTTGTTGAGTATAAAAGACTCTCTTATTGAGTCAATCTCCTTTTTTAGGCTCCATCTCGGGCTTCGTACGAGACACTAAATCACTCTCTTGTTTAGTATAAAAGACTCTCTTGTTGAGTCAAACCTTTTAGCCTCCGTCTTGGGCTTCATACAAGACACATATAAAAGCACTCTCTTATTGAGTCAGTCACTTGTTAGTACTCTCTTGTTGAGTCAACCCTTTTAGCCTCTATCTCGGGCTTCGTACGAGACAACAAATAAAAGGCCCCTCTTGTTGGGTCAATCGCCTCCTCTTAGGCTTTGTATAAGGAAACCTCGGTTGAGTCAATTAACCTTTTAGCATCAAATATGTGCCTTGCTCACAGCATACAAACATCAACAACTCCTCTTTAGAGATGACAAATTCTCTCTCGTCCAATCCCTTTTAGCTTCACATCTTGGGCTTTAAACAAGATACAGACCACCTATAGCTTCATGTCTTGGGCTTTGAACAAGACACCAAAACAACCTTTTTCCTCCCATAGAATAGGAGGAACTACGATCGCTCTGATTTCCCGGTCTCGGGAATACGTAGGCATAAGATTGCAAAAATCTTAGCGAGCATACTAATCAAAAACCCAAAATCCAGTATCTCCATCAAATCAACCCAAATGCATCAAATCTAAACACATTACCAAAAACCTCACAAATAGTCCAGACACTGTGTTCTTAACAAAATAACCGAAGAGCGGCCCACGTCTTAATAGCATCTATAAACTAACAGTTTTGACTATTTAACCTCAGTTTGCGAGCAGGGTTAATTGGAGACATATATTTCCCTTAATCAGCTTAACAGTATAAAAAATGAATCGAACTGTAGTACCCGAGCGATAGTGCTTCAAGACCACAAAAATTGCGCTACAGAAAAAATGGCGCCCACCGTGGGGAAAAGATTCTCTTTCTTACAATCTTCGGTGGAAACCTTAAGTTCACAATCTTAGGTAGAAAACCCTGAGTTCACAAAGTATCACAGAAATGCCGACTCTGCTAGGGAGTCATTGTCTGTATAGGATCATAAGACTAGAGGTCTAGGATGATTAAGACAAATATATATATATACTGCTTTTCCTAATTGATATTTGTGTTTATTTTTCTGCTAATGGGAATGCGTGTGATGCCGCATCTGGAAAGATTGAGTATACACCTAAGATAGGTGATGGAAATACGGGTAATCTTACGGGAAGTGAATCCCAGTTAAGAGTCCCCGGTCGACCATCAAACTCAGTGGAGACTCCATTTGCAGATACATTGCCTATACGACTTCGGTTGTTGAAAGTAGTGTGGTCGACTGGGTTATCTGAGAAGCTGAGGTTTTTAGTAGACTGGAACCATTTTATAGTGTGGAAGCTATCGGAAATAGTTGTCACGTGATACTACCCTCATTTGAGATCACTCTAAGATACATCAGCTCGCTGGCGATCCGCTTGTTGTTGTTATCCTAAGAGGGATCAATGATTTTGCGGACAGGTACAAAAAATCACCGGTATAAACCTTTGGGGGGGTAGAGCCTTGACTTCATGATACCGACCCTTTGACCCCATGTTTTTTCTATGTTTTTGTGTGCTGCATTCATACATTCATTTAAAAAACATTCCAAAAAGAAAATCTTCTCTTCTAGTCTCTCTTTTTCAAATTAAACTGAGACAATGATTGCAAATGTCAGATAAAGAGATTGCGTTATGGATTTCAGTAAAAGAAAAACTCACAAGTATACCTTCAAGGTTCCAAAGTTAGAGGATTTGAGAGGTTTGGCGAGGATGATCAGCAACCCTGAGGATTTCAGAGCCAAGTATGGAGGACTGCTGTCTCTATTAAGGGTCCATGTAATTGAGGGAATCCTATCCACACTAATCCAGTTCTATGATCCGGTCTATCACTGTTTCACATTCCTGAATTATCAGCTAGCACCAACACTGGAGGAGTATTCTCACATGACTGATCTACATATCATTGATCAAGCTCCCTTTTCTGGACTGGAAGAAATTCCAAAAGATCAAACCATTGCAAGAGCAATTTATTTGGACGAGTCAGAAGTCAGGACTCACATGACCACTAAGGGTGGCATCCAAGGTTTGCCAGCCTAATTCTCGATAAAGAAAGCCCTGTACTTTCCTAGTATAGGGAACGTGGCCGCTTTCGAGAGCATCTTTGTTTTGCTCACCTACGGGTTATTTTTGTTTCCCAACATCGATAACTTTGTAGATATCATTGCCATTAAGATATGCCTAATTGGAAATCCCATACCAACCTTACTCATAGATGCGTATCATTCGGTACACTTAAGGAATTTATACAGTGGAGGAATGATCACGTGCTGTGTACCCTTGCTTTACAAATGGTTCATTTCCCATTTGCCCAAGTCTGCTGCATTTTGGGATCAAAAGAATACTTTACGTTGGTCGCAGAGAATCATGTCTCTTACCAACTCTGACATCGATTAGTACAATCGAATCTATGACGAGATCAGAATTATTGACCATTGTGGAAATTTCCTAAATGTACCCCTTATAGGAACTAAGGGAGGAACCAACTATCATTCGGTGTTAGTTCGTCATCAATTTGGATACCCGATGAGGCATGTCCTACAAAATGCTGATCTGGAAGGTCTTTTCTTCAAGGAAGGAGAAAACGACAGGGCACTAAAGACAGAAATAGTGCATTCTTGGAAACATGTTCATAGGAAAGGAAGAGAGTCTCTAGGAAAACCGGACTGTGTCTCGGTGGAGCCTAATCTCCACTGGGTACAAACTAGAGCTCTCAAGCTGAGGATGCCTTACCCTCGTCAGGAAGTTCTTCCGTTAAGGAACTCTGTCCTTTATTTCATGTCCAACACGAAAAGCTTCAAGTTACTCTCAACAAAGTTCAACAGGAAAGGAGGTCTTGGAGGAACAAGTACCGTATTCTCAATGTGGAGTGCAAGAAAATACAGCAGCTATTGAAAGATAAAGATGCTCTGATTGAGATTTTAGATCAACATGCTGTAGAAAATCTGGATGACCAGAGGAATTTGCTCACTCCTTTCACTTGGCAAATGAATGAAACCCGACAATGGCTGAAGAGCCCCGGTCAAAGAAAATGAAAGCACCAAAACCAGCACCTGAGGTCTCTTCAGAGAGGAATCAGGATCCATTAGTTTAGATTTCCTTTTTCAACACTTTGTAATCTACTGTATTTCCATTTCCGCAATCTTTGAATTCAATAAAACAGGGTTTCCCCACTATGTGATATTTGCAATCCAAATTGTTGATGTTTCTTTTGATTAAACAAATAAAATAATTAATATAATCATTGCATATCATTCATCATTCTCGCATAAACGCATTCTTCTTCCCTACGAATCTCACGTTTGTGTCTCGGTTCTAGAGTCAAACTGTCTCATTCGTACAATACTCGGGCCAATCAACAGAAAAAGATGGATGATTTCGAGGAAGAGAACAAAGAGTTGAGATAAGAGATCAACACTCTGAAAGAAGATCTGAGAAGGCTTCATAACGACATGCAAGCTCTAGTAGAAGCTCAGATGCAACAACAAAGGACTGTGATCTCAGAGACCACATCAACGCCCATAGTGGAGAAGTCTGATCCTAGGTACAAACTTCGGGAAGGCGAAGATGCCAGAGGCATGAAAGCAAATCCTGAAGGTTACAAACTTCGAGAGGCGCCAAGAGTCTCTGCCATGATGACTATACCACCACCTATGGTGCACACTGTCCCGGAAGGACAGATTCCACAATTACTTTCTGGTGGAAATGAACATATGTTCGACAGAATGAATGAGTTCCAGGAACAGTTCCTGGAGATGCAGAAAGAGTTGCAAGCCATTCGTGGTCAGGACCTATTTGGAAAAGACGCCGCAGACCTTTGCTTGGTCCCCAATGTGAAAGTTCCGCACAAATTCAAAGTGCCCAAATTTGAAAAATACAAGGGCAACTCTTTCCCTCAAAGCCATTTGGTGATGTACGCTCGACGAATGTCAACTCAGACAAAGAACCAGAAGCTACCAATTCACTACATTCAGGATAGTTTAACCGGTGTCGCACTCAAATGGTACATGGGTCTAAATCGCACCAATATCGCTACTTTCAGAGATCTTGGCGCTGCTTTCATTCAGCAGTATAAGTATAACCTGGACATGGCACCGGACAGAGATCAACTCAGATCGATGTTACAAAAGGACAAGGAAACCTTTAAGGAGTACGCTCAGAGATGGCGTGAAATCGCCGCCCAGATTTGTCCACCTCTTGAAGAAAAAGATATGACAAAGATCTTCTTGAAAACCTTAAGCTCATTTTACTACGACAGAATGGTTGCCAGTGCACCCAGTGACTTCACCGAGATGGTGGGCATGGGAGTTCATCTTGAGGAAGTTGCCCGAGAAGGACGTTTAGTTAAAGATGCTGGATCATCAAGTAGTACAAAACGATATGGTAGTGCTCTCCCTAAGAAAAAAGAGCAGGATATTGGGAATAAGCAAAGGCGACGTTACCAACCAGTAGCAGCTGTAACTCCTGATATTAACCCTGCGCCTGTTCCAATGTATCAACCTCAGGTTGCCCAGAGCCAATCGATTCAACAATAATATCAGTAAAGGACACAACAGCCTCTTCAGCAGGCTCGTCCTCCGTACAACAACAACCGTACAACGTGACCACCAGGGTTCGACCCTATACCCATGTTGTACGCAGAACTGTTTCCACTCTTACTGGTCAAGGGGCACGTCCAAACCAAGTCTCCTCTTACAGTACAGGAAAATCCGCCTTTTTCGTTCAAAACGGATCAGACTTGTCCTTACCATCAAGGGGGACCAGGGCATAACATAGAAAATTGTTTCAGTTTCAAATCTGACGTACAAAAGCTTGTTAGAAGCAGGGTCTTATCTTTCAAAGATACGAATCGCAATGTTCTCACGAACTCGTTGCCTTAACACGAGAAAGTTGCAGTCAATTTTATAGAGGAAGAGTCTAACGACATCTATCAAATTCATGATGTACTCTTATTGAGGACCAATCTGGTCAAGATGCATTGCAGACAGAGCGGGTATGGCCATATACCACCTCATAACTATCACCAGTGTGATATCTGCTCTAAAGACAATCAAGGATGTTCTGTGGTGCAATCAGCTCTACAGGAACAATTGGATCTCGGATGGATCCAAGAGCACCGAATTCGTGGGGTCAACATGGCTTACACGAATTCCAACATCATTCAGAACCATGACATTCGTGCAATGAATATCAACTTAGTGGCAATGAACTCAAGGCAAAGCCAACATCATGATCTGCCATGGCACGATTATGATTCCTGTCTGATTTGCTCGGTAAACAATCAGGAATGCTCTTTTGTACAAAAGGCCCTCCAGCGTCATATGGATCTTGGGTGGATCCAAGATTACCATGATAAAAATCTTTATCAGATCAACATGATTCAAATCTTCGATATTCGCTTGATGAATACCAGCTTGGTGGAATTACACGCTAAGCAAGTCCATCTCATTTTTCTGACTTCGCATAATTATCAGAACTGTAAAAGATGTTATGAGAGTGACCGAGGATATGCTCTCGTTCAAAGAACTTTACAACACTTGTTAAGCCACTGGTGGCTTCCGACCTATATGGACGAAGACACGCAACAAGTCAGTGTGGTTAATGGGAACCCTACTAAGCATCAAAGTCAGGATGTTCGATCAATGGAAACAGATATAGTGAGGTTACACTGCATTCAAAGCGGACGTGGCCAGGTGCCACCACATAACTATGAACGCTGTAGAGTTTGCTCGGAAAATAATCAAGGATGTTACCTCGTACGAGCAGCCCTTGAAGGTTAGTTGGACCGCAAAGAGATTCACCCATGTCCAATTTCGGGGCCTATCAACTTGATGCCCGATTACTTCGCTGATCAAATCAAGGATGTTGTTGTAATCTCTGATCGCGAGAGGACCAAGGATGCTTGTACCATCATCCCTCTACTGGACGAATAAAAGGTTCTTAGCCAGGAACTGATTGAAGTTACTTACGACAGTCAGAAAAATCAGAAGGCTCCTGTAGTTTTCTATCTACCGAGACCATTACCGTATGAATCAGCTAAGGCGATCCCTTACAAATACAGTGCAACAATAATTGTGAATGGAAAAGAAATTCCATTACCCTCCATCGTGAATATTGCAAACATCAGTCGAGTAAAATGGAGCGGTCGAATCTTCAACCGAGGAGTTGGAGAACCTAACAAGGAAAAGGAACTTCAGACAGATGCTCCCGATCAACAGGTTGGTCAGTCCAGTGATCCCGAACTTTCAACAAGCAATGATGAGATGCTGAAGCTCATCCAAAAGAGTGAATACAACATTGTTGATCAACTATTGCAAACTCCTTCAAAGATCTCGGTGTTATCTCTATTACTCAGTTATGAAGCCCACAGAGAGGCTCTACAAAAAGTCTTAGAACAGGCCTTTGTGGAACAGGATGTGTCAATACGACAATTCGATAGTATCATCTCTAACATCACTTCCTGTAACAACTTGGGGTTTAGTAACGAGGAATTGCCAGAGGAAGGTAAAAGTCACAACATGGCGCTCAATATTATATTAACTGCCAGGACGACGCCTTAGCCAGTGTACTGGTAGACATAGGATCGACTCTCAATGTTATGCCGAAGTCCACTTTAATGCAGCTATCATTCAAAGGATCCCCGATGAGGGGCAGTGAGGTCATCGTCAAAGCATTTGACGGGTCTCAGAAAGCGGTTATCGATGAAGTCGACCTTTCCATAACTATCGGTCCTCACACTTTCCTAATCACTTTCCAGGTCATGGACGTCCGGGCAGCGTACAGCTGTTTATTAGGAAGACCTTGGATACACCAGACTGGGGCAGTCACTTTTACGCTGCACTAGAAACTAAAGTTTGTCAAGAACGATCAACTCGTCACGGTCTGTGGAGAACAAGCCTTGATCGTGAGTAACCTGTCATTATCTACTTGTATAGAACCCGAGGAGGTTGTTGGGACTCAGTTCCAAGCACTTTCGGTGAGCAATGAGAATCAATCAGAGAAAGGAACCTTTATTTCCTCATACAGAGATGCTCTCGAAGTGATCAAAAGTAACAATGCAAAAGGATGGGGACAACTTGTAATTCCTACTGATAATAAAACAAAGAAGGGTCATAGTTTTTCTGCAACCTGCACCCAGACAGCTGCTAACAATGAAAGTCTTCATCCCATTCAGGACTTCTTCCACAGTGGAGGTTTCCTTCACCCAGTGCCTCAAGCAGTCCATACCATCAACGAGGGAGATCCCTCTGATACAATTGAAGAGTGGATATCCTATCTTAATGAGGACGGTTATATCTCTCAGGAAGAGGTGCCTACGCCATTTTGCTATCCCGTATAGAGTCCGAGATATATACCCAGGTCAGATGTCAGAATGATATACAGAGATTGTGATCCGGAAGGATGCCGGGCTCCACCAAACTCATTAGAGGAGGACACTCTAATGAAAGACAACTTTGACCACAACTATTATGGCCCAATGGATGGCCTTCCTATCTGGCAGCCGTATCCAGGAGACTTGGGGAAGGAAAATCAGCTGAACAATGAAAATCAGCTGAGCATCTTTGAAAAGAATACCTGCGTCCCCACCATGTCATGGGAACAACACTCAGGTCATTCAAAAAATATCCAGCACGATGATGAATTCGCAAAGTTTGCAGGACCTGAATTCAATAACTATGCTTTTCCTGAGGTCAACGTCATCAAGAGAGATGACTCCTCCAGTTCCACAGAAGTATAGGACACCCTAGGACAACCAAGTGGAAAATACGACAATATGGTCAAGTACACTGCTCCTGAAATCTCTCGTATCAGGCTCGAAGACATCCAGCCAACTGGATGGGGAGATTTACCTGAGAGCACAAATCCTATGCAAGATACAACAGAAGAGCTCATCTACGACAGCTCTGCCTAGGAAACAGATTCCAACGATCCTGCTCCACCAGAAATCAGCGTAATTTTTAAAGACAAATCAAGGAAGGTACCACACTTTGTGATTCACCGAGGAGTTCGCCGCCAATGGGTTGTTGTCGATGTTCCGAAGATTGTTCATAAGTCAAAGTAATTACCGCCTTTAACCTTTCACCTTGCCTAGGTGAAACGGATGTTTTGATAGGGCTCACTTTCTGTAAATATCCCTCTTCGCTTCACCCAAAGCGACTGAGTTTTGTTTTATAGGGCCGTAGTTTCAAGAATCAACAAGATCATAAATAAAATAACGTCGTTCTGTAATTTCGGCATTTATTGTTGTTTTCTCTTTTCGCTTTTTCAGAAAATGGTAATCCTAAAAAACAACTCAATAATAAAAACAAGCAGTTTTCAGAAAAACACTGCACACACTCTTGCATTCTCTTTATCTCTTCTAAAAAACAATCATCACATCATGCAGATTGCTTGTTTTAAACCCCGTTGAAACATACGATCCGATGCCTTCTCCCAACATTGAATTTCCGATATTTGGGGCTGAAGAAGAAGTTGACGACAAAATTCCATAAGAGATCTCCCGATTACTCAGACAGGAGGAAAGGTCCATTGAACCTCACAAAGAGCCGTTGGAAACGGTCAACTTGGGCTCAGAGGAAGAAAGAAAAGAGATCAAGATTAGAGCGCTGCTCAGTCCAACTGACAAAGAATGTTTGACAATGCTTCTCAAAGAATTTCCCGATGTGTTCACTTGGTCCTATCAGGACATGCCAGGGTTGGATACTAGCATCGTGGAACATCATTTACCGTTACGGTCAGAATGTCCGCCAATGAAACAGAGGTTGAGACGGACACACCTGGACATGGCCATCAAAATCAAAGAAGAGGTACAGAAACAAATTGACGTGGGTTTCCTCGCCACGTCAGAATATCCTCAATGGTTAGCCAACATCGTACCCATTCCAAAAAAGGACAGAAAGGTCAGAATGTGTGTCGATTACAGAGATCTAAACAAGGCTAATCTGAAGGACGACTTTCCTTTACCACACATTGACATGCTGGTAGATAGTACAACAAAGTTCAAAGTTTTCTCCTTCATGGATGGATTCTCGGGCTATAATCAGATAAAAATGGCGCCGAAAGACATGGAGAAAACTTCATTCATTACCCCATGGGGTACCTTTTGTTACAAGGTAATGTCGTTCGGTTTGAAAAACGACGGGGCAACCTATCAAAGGGCCATGACTACTCTGTTTCATGACATGATACACAAGGAAATCGAAGTACATGTCGATGATATGATTGCAAAATCTAAGACAGAAGAGGAGCATGTAACCCACCTGTTAAAACTATTCGAGCGGTTGAGAAAGTATAAACTCCGCTTGAATCCCAATAATTGCACATTCGGTATCTGTTCAGGGAAACTCTTAGGGTTCATCATTAACCACAAAGGAATTGAGGTTGATCCTGACAAGGTCAAGGCCATTCAAGAAATGCCTTCTTCAAAAACTGAAAAACAAGTCAGAGGATTCCTGGTACGTCTGAACTACATTTCCCGATTCCTATTCCATATGACCGCGACATGCGCGCCAATCTTTAAATTACTCAAAAAGAATCAAGATTGCGTTTGGACAGAAGATTGCCAAACCGCCTTCGACAGTATTAAGAAATACCTGTTGAATCCTTCGATTCTGTCACCTCCAGTGGAAGAAAGACCACTGATCATCTACTTAACAGTCCTAGAGGACTCAATGGTCTGTGTACTTGGCCAACAAGACAAAACAAAAAGGAAGGAGTCTGACATCTACTATCTGAGCAAGAAATCCACCTAGTATGAAACTCGATACACTATGCTTGAGAAAACTTGTTGTGCTCTGGCTTGGGCAGCCAAACCTCTTCGCCAGTATATGATTCGTCACACGACTTGGTTAGTCTCCAAAATAGATCCTATCAAGTATGTCTTTGAAAAACCTGCTCTCACGGGAAGGTTGCCCATTGGCAGTGTTGTTATCAGAATATGACATCGAATACCACGCTCAAAAATCCGTTAAGGGGAGTATTTTAGCCGATCATTTGGCTCGTCAACCGATTGACGATCAGGAATCAATCGGGTTTGACTTCCCAGATGAAGATGTCATGTATTTGAAAATGAAAGATTGCGATGAACCGCTACCCAGTGAAGGGCCAGAACTAGGTTCCCAATGGGGACTTATCTTTGATGGAGTTGTCAATCATTACGGAAACAGAATTGGGGCAATCATCATAACCCCTCAGGGTACCCACATTCCTTTCACCGCCAGACTTACGTTCAAGTGCACAAACAACGAGGCCGAATACGAAGCTTGTATCATGGGTCTCAAAGAAGCAATCAATTTGAGGATCAAAAACTTGGATGTATATGGCGACTCAGCCCTGGTTATCAATCAGATCAAAGGAGATTGGAACACATACTAATCATGACTGATTCCTTACAAAGATTATGCCAGAAGGTTGCTACCCTTCTTCAACAGAGTCGAGTTTCACCATATCCCTCGTGAAGAGAATCACATGGCTGATGCATTAGCCACTCTCTCTTCCATGATTAGTGTAGGTTAATGGAACGACCTACCTACGATCGGCATAATGCGCCTTGAGAGGCCCGCTTACATCTTCACGATTGAAGCAGTCATAGATGACAAACTTTGGTATCACGTTATCAAATGCTTCCTTCAGAAACAAGAGTACCCACCTGGGGCACTAAGGAAAGACAGAAAAACTCTCAGAAGACTGGCTGGCAGCTTCTTTCTGGGCGGTGATACACATTATAAGAGAAACTTTGACATGGTCTTGCTCCGATGCGTAGACAAACCAGAGGCAAACAGACTGATAAAGGAAATTCACGAAGGATCCTTTAGAACTCATGCCAACGGACACGCAATGGTGAGAAAAATTCTAAGAGCAGGGTATTACTGGTTGACCATGGAATCTGATTGCTACAAGTACATGAGGAGGTGTCTCAAGTGTCAGATATACTCCGACAAAATCCATGTACCGCCAACGCATCTCAAAGTTATTTCTTCCCCGTGGCCTTTTTCCATATGGGGAATCGACATGATTGGCATGATTGAACCGAAGGCTTCAAATGGACATCGGTTCATCCTAGTAGCCATTGACTACTTCACCAAATGGGACAAAGCAGCGTCATACGCCAATGTAACCCGGCAAGTGGTGGTCCAATTTATCAAAAACAATATCATATACCGTTATGGTGTTCTGAGATAGATCATTACAGATAATGGATCTAACTTGAATAACAAGATGATGAAAGAGTTATGCGTTGAATTCAAGATCGAACACCATAACTCATCTCCCTACCGACCTAAGATGAACGAAGCGGTAAAAGCAGCTAACAAGAACATCAAGAAGATCGTTCAGAAGATGGTTGTAACCTACAGAGACTAGAGTGAGATGCTACCCTTTGCTCTTCACGGTTATAGAACATATGTCTGCACCTCAATAGGGGCAACCCCTTTCTCTCTAGTGTATGGCATGGAGGCAGTGCTCCCCATAGAAGTAGAGATCCAATCAATCCGGGTATTGATGGAAGCTAAGCTTACAGAAGTTGAATGGTGTCAAAGTCGACACGACGAACTGAATCTGATCGAAGAAAAGCGAATAACGGCTCTATGCCACGGTCAGTTGTATCAGCAAAGGATGAAGAATGCGTTTGACAAAAAGGTCCGACCTCACGTCTTCAAGAAAGGAGACCTTGTGCTCAATAAGATACAATCTTTTCTCACTGATTCTCGGGGCAAGTGGACTCCGAATTATGACGGCCCCTATGTGGTCAAGAAAGCTTTCTCAAGAGGCGCCTTGAGAATCACAACCATGGATGGAGAAGAATTTGCCTACCCCACAAATGTTGATGTAGTCAAGAAAGACTTCGCCTAAACTAAAACAAAAAAGTCTCGGTGGATTGAAAACCCGAAAGGGCGGTCCAGGAAAAAATTAGAGACATGATCAAAAATCATCCCGGTGGGTTGAAAATCTCAAAGTACAATCCAGGCAAAAATTAGGGATAATGGCAAGTAACTGCATCCAACACAGGGGCAAATTCCTAGCAGCAGTCATGCCATCAGTCAGGAAAACTCCAGTCATGGTCATCTTCGACGGAAGCTTAGGATGCCCAGAATTCAAAGTTAGTAGAAGGATAGCGGTCGTTATGTTTCAACGTAGCCCTTTTCCCCTTAAATTACCATTTTCTAAGCTTTGTAAATGCTCTATGGAATCACGCGTTTGGGCTGATTTCCATCCTATCAATAAAATTTGAGCCTTAGTGCTTTTGTTTGCAATTCTTATTTGTTTTAGCTTTACAAAACGACATTTTAATATGATTAACGATTCTTGAAATAAAACAGAAATGAATTTACTTGTTAAAACTTTTTTGCTTTTAAAATAAAGATGGCAATTCTTTTGATTGTTGAATATCGAAAGGACCTCGTTCGCTTCTCCGAAGGTGGTTGAGCTTCAAAGTGAAAAATCAAAGTATTCCTTCTAAACCAGTACGCCTGAACGAAGGATCAACTATGTTAGATGTGATTTTCTCCTTCTAACATCCCCGGCAGAGTTCTTACCTCCTAAGCCCGACCAACGGTGTTCCCCGTAGGGACTACTTCTCCTAAGCAAGGCAGAATTGCTATCGTGAACCAGTGATACTTTACATCCCCCACTGTGGCCGAGTATCCAGTCGGGTTCATCTACTAGTCTATATGTCGCGTCAGTTTTGTCAGTATAAACATACATACATCATGCATTGTTGATTCACATTCATACTCATATTGCATCACTATCACTCTAGTCGGTCTTATCCCCTAGTGATAAAAGTCCTCTCGATCGAGTTTTCAGTTCTTTCCTCGTCAGGAAATGTTGCGTCTGAACTATCTCTCTCCTCTAGTTTATTTCTGGATTAGAGTTGGCCCTCGACCACTTTGATAACTTGAACCTCTAAAAAACCAAAGAACCCTCGACAAACGTCACTCTTCGCCATTTAAGATGATATTTTCGCTTTCCTGCATTAAGGAAAATCCCCAGAGAAAGCCTCTTAATCAGAGATTCGACAACACAGCAGTTTTTCTCTGAAAAATCCGCTGACGAAAAGGCCATCAACACCTCAAAATTGGATCACGTTGTATGGTATTTCTCCGAGAAGATCTCTGAGAAAAGTATGACGTAATATCCCCAAGCAAGAAACAGTCTCTCAAGAGACTCGTTTTCCCCAGTAGAGTCAACAAATGGCGTCTCCAATAGAGAAGTTTGTGTACCTCTACAACTCAGGTGAATGGGTTCCCCAGCAAGTCTGACTTCAAAACTTTTTCAGTCAAATGGCATCTCCCCGGGAAAATTTGGCGAGAAGTTTGAGGAAAACCGCTAACGAATAGCGTCCCTTGTCAAGAAAGTTTAATGACAAAAGAAGCTAAGACCAGTTCCTTGGTAGGAAACCAGGATCTAGGGGAAGTTTAATTTAGAAACTAAGACCAGTTCCTTGGTAGGAAACCAGGATCGAGGGGAAGTTTATTTCAGAAACTTAGACCAGTTCCTCGGTAGGAAACCAGGATCGAGGGGAAGTTTAATTCAGGAACTAAGACCAGTTCCTTGGTAGGAAACCAGGATCGAGAGGAAGTTTATTTCAGAAACTTAGACCAGTTCCTCGGTAGGAAACCAGGATCGAGGGGAAGTTTAATTCAGGAACTAAGACCAGTTCCCTGGTAGGAAACCAGGATCGAGGAGAAGTTTATTTTAGAAACTTAGACCAGTTCCTTGGCTGAAGACCAGGATCGAGGGGAAGCTTTTACCTTTTCTAAGCATCATTGCTTAGCAAAAGAAGAAGGATGCATGAACTACCATTCCTAACCGCCATCAAAATTTCGGGTATTCTGATATTTAATCCTCTTGCACCCCGAATGCCCGAATACCTTCACCATTCACACCTTTGTGTTCAAGAAGATTAAATAGGGGCATCTGTCATACCCCAAATTTTGACCACTAAGATTCCCATCATTGTGAAAATCATCATCACAATATGGATGAACCATTTCACACTCATTAGTCTCCCCAAATATGGGTGAACATTCATTACAATCAAGAGTTAGGGTTTCAAGCCCTCTCAGAGCACTTAGACAAGGGATCAATCAAGGAATGACATGATCTTTAACTTGTCTAATATCTCAAACACTCACAAAGGATCAAGAGGACTCCCACATCAAGAATCAAGCATAAAGATGCAACATTCCAAGTGGATCATGCCTCAAGTTCATCTAATACAAAGTCAACTGACGCAGAAAGTCAAAATTTGACTTTTGGTCAACTATGAGCTTCACAAGACATTACTCAAGAAAATATGATGGATGATTGCATTTGATCAAATTTAAATCAAGAAATCACACAAAGTTGAAAAATTGATCAAATTAAAAGAAACTTAGAAATTTTTTCTAAGTTAAAATCATGCTCAAGTGCACAACTTTTCAAGGTTGTAACTATTGATCCAAGCATCCATTGATTTTGTGTAAGGGCTACTTTTAAAGAGGGTATTTGATACTTCAACATTTTAGAAGGAATCAACTCAAAATATCATAAGGATCGAAAGATATAAGTGATCAAAGTTGGGAATTCTTAATGTTAGATGTTCCGACATTTCGTAGGACATCATTAATTATTTTTCCTGCAAGAAAGTCCCAACTTTAAGGACGTTTTTCTCCATGATCCAAGTTGATTCAAGGCATGACATGAGCATGAAAGTTGAAGTCCATCATCTCACCTTTCCACAAAGTCCTAGAAAGCCCATTTATCATTCTCGAGCATAAAGTTATGATCTCGGCAAAAGGCATTGATAAAACATAATTTTTAAGACATCTTTTAGGACAGACTTGATCACACAAGTTCAAGGTCATTTTTGACAACTTTACAAGTCTTATCTTCACAAACCTTGAACATCAAAGTTGAAGTACGTCATCTCAGATTTCCATAAAGTTGTTGAACGTCCATTTATCATACTCGAGCAGGAAGTTATGGACTTTATAGTAAGGCTTGCTGCAGCTGTTTTTTTAGGACAGATTTTGTGCACTTTTTCTTGTGCCACTCAATTTTCAAGCTTTGTCACCATGCAGGACAAGCATCAAAGATGCAATTCACTTCAACTCAAAATATCATAGTGGATTAAAAGATATAAGTGATTAAAGTTTGGAATTATTAATGTTCAAAGTTGTCAAATGTTTCAACATTTCATAGGACATCATTAATATTTTTCCAGCAAGAATGTCCCAACTTCAAAGACGTTTTTCTCCATGATCCAAGTTGATTCAAGAAAAACCCTGAACATCAAAGTTGAAGTATGTCATCTCAGCTTTCCCGAAAGTCCTGGAACAGCCATTTATCATTCTTGAGCAAGAAGTTATGGATTTTACAACAAGGCTTGTCGCATCTGATTTTTTAAGACAGGTTTCAGGACAGATTTGTACATTTCTTGTGCCACATGAATTTTTAAGCCTTGTAATCCTTTTGCACACCTGAGGAGGGGACAATCATAGGACAAGCTCTGATTCCCAAGCCTCCCAAGTCCAAGATTCCACAAGTAGCATGCCAAACCTAAAAAGCTACAAAGATGACAAATATCCAATTTTGTTTTCAAGCATTCAATACATTCAGCAAGGTGGCATGAACTGAGCCAAATTCTAACTGAATTTTGTCCAAGTTTATCTCTGAACCTAAGCCATAAATCATGTGCTCTAACCTCTAATCAATGGCTAGAGGAGACTTGGATTCCTATTGATCAACATTTGCCAAACCTCTGCAGCAGTTGCCATTCACTATTACTGCCAAAACAAACTTGCTCTACTATAACTAGAGCTCATTTGTGCTCAACTTGAGGACACCAAAGCCATCAAATAGATGCTTTCCTCAAAATCTCCTTCTCACTTCCAATTTTGCCTTCTAAGGCAAGTCACTATCGGGTTTTGAGATTGAGAGCAATTCCATCCAAACCAATCACACACACACACCTCATAAACATCATATAGAGGTGATCCAAACACTTAAACAATAACTGTAACACTGATTTCTCATAATCACCAGCCAGTTGCTCAAGTTTTCAACTAAGTTGTAGTTGAGATGCCACGAAGTGATCCAGCCATTTCCAATCTAGTCCAAGCATTCAAACACACTCCTGGAGGATCATGAAAGCTTATATAATCTTCCTCTTGCTGTTGTAATTACATTGAAGAGGCATTGGACCTTGCTCCAATCGGTAAGTGTTCTTACACTTTGAAACTCCATATACATGCATCATTATTGATCAATTCTTGAAGCAAAAATGTAGTCCTTCATGTGTTTGTTGTGATCTTCCTACTGTTTGCACTTTAACATGTTTATATGTGGAGTTTATGTTGTTTTAAAATTAAGGTCCAGTTCTGGTTTTTTGCCTTGTACGTTCTGTACATTAAGTTTCAGTGTGCATGAGAGATACCATTGGATTCCTTGCGAAAAATCAGTTAAGATAGGTTCTTACGGATTTTAATTTCATTAAAAATTGAGAGTTACGAGTGTTGGAAGTTTGATAAAAAAGATGTTGAAAACTAAAGTTTCAGTTCTGGTTTTTGCCTCATAAGAGATGTCGAAGATGATGTTGTGACATCTTTCCTTTTTCTCTTATCTTCAAAAATCAACCAATTCTTTCACATAGCAAAAATCATCATTTTCCAATTTTGTTTTACACACTTCTTATTCATACTCCAAAATATTTTATTCCATAAAAAAAAATCAAATTTATATTATTTATTTAATATAGTTGGTATTTTTGTGAATAAATCCCTTTTTAATTGTTTTTAAACATTTTAAAAGTGAATTCTCATCATGAAAATCAAAACCAAATGAATTTTAATTCATCTTGTGATTAAAACATCATTTTTCAAACCTCAACCAAAAATCACAAGTTGTTTATTCAAACTTATTTGGTATTTTATCATTTTTATTTGATTTTCTTTAAGAATTTACTTTTAAAAATGATGAAATTAGGGTTTCTTTGATTTTCACCCAAACAAATCTTTTTCAAACACTTTGGGCCTCTAATAGAGTGTAAGACCCAATCCCTCTTTGAAACCAAAATAGTTTGGGCCTCAGTCATTGTATAAGTCCCAACACATTTTCAAAAATCTCGGCGCGATCTCCAGTTTAAAATAAAACCAATTGGGCCTCTCCTTGAGTTGTAAGCCCCATTCTTTTTCTTTAAAACATCCATGGGCCTCTAATAGAGTGTAAGACCCAACCCCTTAGTAAATAAAACCTTCTTGGGCCTCAGTGTATTGTATAAGTCCCGATACCGTCAAAAAGTTCGGCAAGATCGTCGCCTTTTTAACAAAAATCTTTGGGCTTCTCCTTGAGTTATAAGACCCATCTTTATTCATTTTCAAACTCTTTGGGCCTCTAATAGAGTTTAAGACCCAATCCCTTTTTAACCAAAACCTTTTTGGGCCTCAGATATTGTATAAGTCCCTCTGTGTTAAAAGAAAAACCCTCGGCACGATCGCCAGTTCAAAAATCAAATCATCTGGGCCTCTCCTTGAGTTATAATCCCCATCTTTTGTATATAGAACTCTTTGGGCCTCTAATAAAGTGTAAGACCCAACCCTCTTTTATACATAAAATAATTTGGGCCTCAGTCATTGTATAAGTCCCGATACAACTTGTGCGATCACTGTTTTTCCACGGGCCTCTCCTTGAGTTGTAAGCCCCATCTCTGGTACAAAAATAATCTTTTGGGCCTTTAATAGAGTGTAAGACCCAACCCCCTTTGTACATAAACAATTTTGGGCCTCACCAATTGTATAAGTCCCTCTGTACAGTTTTCAAAACAGCGGTGCAACCATCGTTAAAACTTGGGCCTCTCCTTGAGCTGTAAGCCCCAACATACTTTTCATAGCACTTTCTCCTTTGATTTTGAATATAATATTGTTATCAAAGTTTTCTTTGTTGAACAACTAACAAAATAGCATGGAAGCTCTACAACAGGTAAGTGTTTATCCGCTTTCATATGTATATAACTGTATTATGGGGCTGTTTCATTGTAAGTCTCATTTCACATCCTTTTATATACTTGTTAAATATCAACTGTGTAATACTAGTATAGTTATTTAGAGTTTTCCCCGGCAACTACGTCTAGCACTAGGTAAAGCCTTGTTGGTCACTCTTAAATACAAACAAAACTAGATCCCCCGTAAGATTCCAGATACAGTCTTCCCTTCTCTTGGGGTTAAATAATATGGAACAAAGAGAAAGGCAGTATTTTTGGTGAACCTTTTCTCAGACTGTCACTCTTAGAAATTGTCAAAGAGACTCTACTCCCCAGAGTTGATCTATTCTCCATGAACAGCATCCCTTGAGTTTCTTCCAAATTCTCGAACTTTCCTGGAATGATCTCTTCTCTGTGAATTGCATTTCTTGAACTTCTCTTGGTTTGGGGACCCACAGGCTTCCTAAAAGCATCCCTGCCTCCTCTTGGGCATTGTACAAGGACCCTTCAGCTTCTTAAAAGTTCTCATGCCTTCTCTTGGGCTTAATACAAGGACCCTGTCGACCTCTTAAAGGTATAAGACAGAACTTAGTTATCCTTTGCTAGAGCAGTCTTTCCAGTGTCAAACCTCCAGCCATTTTTAGGGTTGATACTCATCCCTTAATGCCCGTGCCTCCTCTTGGGCATTATACAATATATAAAACTCTAGACTTGGACAGTCTAAACCCCCTTTAGTCTCAAATACATTCTCAAGTTCCTTTCAAACATAGGAAAAAACATTGATCACTCTAAAACCCGGTCTCTCTCACAAGAGTTACCCACCCTTGGACCTGCCTATGGATCTAATCCTCAGCAGTAAGACAGCCTCCTCTTGGGCTTTGTACAATGATTCTCCCCAACGGAGTTAACCTTTTCAGACTCTCTTGTTGAGTCAGTCTCCCCTTTTTGCCTCCATCTCGGGTTTCGTACGAGATAGTAAAACACTCTCTTGTTGATTATAAAAGACTCTCTTGTTGAGTCAATCCCCTTTTAGCCTTTATCTCGGGCTTCGTACGAGACACTAAAACACTCTCTTGTTGAGTATAAAAGACTCTCTTGTTGAGTCGATCTCCTTTTGGCCTCTATCTCGGGCTTCGTACGAGACAACAAAACACTCTCTTATTTAGTATAAAATACTCTCTTTTTGAGTCAATCTCCTTTTTTAGCCTCCATCTCGGGCTTCGTACGAGACACTAAATCACTCTCTTGTTGAGTATAAAAGACTCTCTTTTTTAGTCAAACCTTTTAGCCTCCGTCTTGGGCTTCGTACAAGACACATATAAAAGCACTCTCTTGTTGAGTCAGTCACTTGTTAGTACTCTCTTGTTGAGTTAACCCTTTTAGCCTCTATCTCGGGCTTCATACGAGACAACAAATAAAAGGCCCCTCTTGTTGGGTCAATCACCTCCTCTTAGGCTTTGTATAAGGAAACCTCGGTTGAGTCAAAACACTGTGTTCTTAACAAAATAACCGAAGAGGGGCCCACGTAACCAACAGTTTTGACTGTTTAACCTCAGTTTGTGAGCAGGGTTAATTGGAGACATCTATTTCCCTTCCTTAATCTGCTTAACAGGATAAAAAATGAATCGAACTGTAGTACCCGAGCGATAGTGCTTCAAGACCACAAAAATCGTGCTACACCTTCTAAACCTTCTCTTGAAATATCTCCCCAGTGGAGTCAATTCCTCTCAGCCTTCTTTTAGACTTTGGCAATTAATCTCCCTAAGCAGAGTCAATCTCCTCTTCAGCCTCAATCTTGGGCTTTGTACAAGACACCCCAAATATATCCCCAGTGGAGTCAATAAGTCTTTTTCGCCTCAATCTTGGGCTTTGTACAAGACAGATAAAACCTTTCCCTAAAAATCAACCTTCAGCCTCCTCTTAGGCTTTATATAATGATATCCCCAAAAGAGTCAGTCTCTTTCTAGCCTCAATCTTGGGCTTTGTACAAGACAGATATAAAACTCCCTAATAGAGTCAACCTTTCAGCTTCAACCTTGGGCTTTGATCAAGGCACATACAAAAACCAAAATCCCCTCAGAGGAAATAAAAAACCTCTCTATAGGAAGACATTTCTCCGTACGTCACACATCAAAACCGAAAATCAAAACAAACCTTAATCCCAGATCATTGCTGTAAGTGGCACACTTGTCGATTCAAATATCCAAGTTGTGGTCCATCTCTTATCCTGGTAAACCCTCTTTCATCTAATTGTTGTAAGTGGCAAGCCTCTGGATTATTTACATCCACGCCACTGTCCCTCTTTTAGCATGAAAGGTTCCTAAGAAAAAATGGCATTGCTCTACACTAAGTTAAAGTTTTCTCCTTTAGGACATCACCCTCATAATGGAAATTATGGCATTGTTGGATCCATACATTCCAGTTAAAGTAATTCTCCTTTATAATCAGTCACCTAACAATTGTGATAAACAGATGAGGAATCTCCCTTTAGAGATGGCAAATTCAATCTCAATCAAACCTTTAGCTTTAATCTTAGGCTTTGAACTAGACACATATAACCCTTTAGCTTTAATCTTGGGCTTTGAACAAGACACCAGACATCTTTTTCCTCCCTTAGAATAGGAGGGAACTACGATTGCTCTGATTTCCCTGTTTCTCTTATTTAACGGGAATACGTAGGCATAAGATTGCAAAATCTTAGCGAGCACACCAATCAAAAACTTTAGGTCTCGTACCTTACCAAAAACATCAGAAAACCCGAAATCAACAAAAATACTCTCTCTCAACACTCCCAGCGGAGAAACTTTCCCAATAAACTGACAAACACTAGTAAGTAGAATAAGCAGAGAATGTTTGCTAACAATCTGTGGATAACCGCATATAGGATGGGTAATTGACAACTCCCCATTGTATAACCTGACCCCGGACCCCCCCCAATCTCTTAAGCATTTATTCAGTTAAACATTTGCGTGCAAGGTTAGTTTTAGATGGCTTCCCTTTCCTTTCCAGCTTCATAGGATAAATAAGAAATCTGAAAGTAGCACCTAACTCCTACCATTGCGGTGAGGAGAAACCCATGGCGATAAGGTGGTTGCGTCACCGACAAAAATCGCACGCTACACTTGGATTGGAAGTTATGGCCTTGTCAAGTTGTGTAAAAACCATTGAATTTCATAACTTAGAAAAAATTCAAACTCTTTAATGTTGCCCTTTTTGCAAGTAACCTCATATTTCTTGATTTGTCTTGATTGATCATGATCCAAATCACACATTATCATCATTCTTAACTTGAGGAACCCATTTTTGACTAAAAATCTCAAAAGTCAAACTTAAGTTTGATCAGTGGTTGACTTTTGTATCAGATGAACTTGAATTTTGTAATCTTCAATAAAATAAAATCTTTGAGATGATTGAACACTATGGATGGACTACAAAGGTGTTCTTGAGTGTGTTAAATCTTGTATCAATGCTTGAGATCATGTTTTGGTCAAAAGTCAACGGTGCAGTTGACTTTTCATCAGAAACCCTAGTTTGTGGACCAGATGAATTTGAATTCTTGTATTGCTTATGAATCAAGATCCTTGGATCAATCCAATCATGTGAATGAACCAATATGATGCATTTGAGGTCCTTGAAACATATATTGAGGTGTTGGATCATGTCTTGCTTCAAAAGTCAAACCATGGATTGAATTAGGTCAAAACCCTAATTTGGATGTATCTGATGACTTGGAGCTTGATGATCTTGATTCAATGAAACTTTGCACTTGTTTATTGATGAGAGGAAACTCTTGATCAATGTTGAATGTATTGGGGCTTGAGATGTTGAATATGATGCCCATCCTTTGATAATTCATCTGCTTGAGCCCTTGGGGGACCACCTAACCTATAAAGCAAGCAAGCACACACATCTTGTATTTGTAATGGGTTAGTGATGCATAAAGGCATACACATATGTTATGCCAATGAGGTGAATAAAGTGGAATCTTAGTGGTAAAAAATTAGGTTATAACAGATGCCCCTATTTAAGTTTCTCCAATTTGGAGAGATGAAGATTGACATCTTAGTCTCGACCAGATAAGGGAGGCTTACATACAACAATGCACTATTTTGGCCCCTAAGAAGCCACAAAAGGGTATATGATATGAATGCACCTATGAATGCCAGATATGAGACCTGTGGGAAATGATGCCACAGAAGACTAAGAACAGACTAAACCACAGAGGTATAATAACAGAATTATCCACTAGGGAAAGAAAAATTGGGCAAAATGTTTTAAATCTATTGGGAGAGAGATAGCAACTCCACTGGGGAAAAGAATACAACTCCATATGGGATAGGATTATAACTTTGACAATTGAACTTCCCATGTTGGAAAAATGATTCAATACCTTCTTTGACTAAGTAATCCTACTTAGAAAGGGTAAATTAAACTTCCTCGCGTTTCGGGTCGTAAGTCACGAAACTGGTCTCGGTTTTTGAAATAAACTTCCCCTCGTTTCTGGCATAAGTCATGAAACTGGTCTCGGTTTCTTCTTTATCAAGTCTTTCACTTGAAAAGGGTAAAACAGACAAGTTCCTAAAAGGTAATTGCTTGTTGAGTTAATAACTTCACCGGGGATCTTCAAAGAGATGCGGGTCATTAATTTTGCAAAACCGAGTTCTCAAATAAAGAGAAATAATTCTCGTAAGGATCTTCATCAAACTTCTCACAGGAATTCACTGGGGAGATTCCATTTGATGGAAAATAAACTTCAATATAGTTCTCTTCGAGACTTCTTCAGAGAGATTCCATAAGATGACAGAAAATTGATAGCAGATTTACTGTGGGAATTGCCATTACCTGCAGTTTTGCTTTGTATCGAGCAGATAAAACCACTGTAGCAATAAACACTTGTGATAATCTTCAATAAGTTTGTTTGACGGAATCTTCTGGAGAGATAACCATTTCTTCATCATACTTCTCTTTGAGACTTCTTTGTAGAGATGCCATGTGATGAAAAAATAAGGATTCAACAATCAAGCATTTCTGCGGGACTTGTCAGACGAGATGCCATTTGATAGAGAATAAGGATTCACAACAAACTTCTCTAGAGAAATGCCATTTGCTTGAAAAATATCTTTATCATACTTCCCTTCGAGACTTCTTCGGAGAGATGCCATAAGATGAAAGAAAATTTGATATGCTGATAGCTTCAACGGGGATAGACAAACTGCTCAGAAAGAGACTGCCATTTTCCAATTCTACTGGGAAATTCAGAGAACAAAACAAACTTCTCAAAGAAATAGATCGCCGCTTGCTGTCAGGTGTAGATTCTAAAGAGGAATAAATTTATCTTGTTGGGGAACCTTCAACAGATTCTTTCTGGGGATGTAAACCACCTAAAAGGCGCAAAATAAATGCCCTTTTAATTTAGAGGTTCAAGTTATCAAAATGGTCAAAAGACCAACTCCAATCCAGGAATAAGCTGGAGAGATACCGTCAAACAAGACGCTTACCATTGAGGAATGAACTCGAACTGGGGATTTATCCTATCCAAGTGTGGAAAAGAGAACTATATGAAAATTTCCATGAGGATTAAACTCAGCGGGGAGTAAGAAAGGATATACACTTTCTGCCTACGACTTACCACTCTATTGGAGAGAGGAAACATATCACTTGGGGATAAATACAACCAAGGTGAATGACGTAAACATTATCAATAAATGCAATATGAACATGAATATGATTCTAGCTATGCATGATATATGTATGATATGTATGTGTGTTATGTTTTTATGCTGACAAAACAGGCGAAAGAGATATACTAGAGATGAAATAAACATCACAATGTGACCGGGTACTCAGCCAGTCTCATGGAAACATCACTGGAGATAGAGTAAAGAGAGCCATCCATGGAAAAAGTCCTGTTGTAAGGCTTAAGTCTCTCTGGGGAGAGGAAAATACTTTTCTTGGGGAAAGAACTCAAACAATCTTATAAACTCATTATCTTGTTCAACTGGGGATAAAGTAACTCTGCGCTCTATTGGATATGAGAATCTCATTCAGTTTGGAGAAACTCGATTCAAAGCTTGATTAGGGACACCAAGTTTAGTCCTTTACCGGAGAGCATCAGGTCCAAATTTTTACGGGAGATATGGGATCGTATATCAAACATATCAAGGTGTGGATGGAGTTAAAGATCCATTATTTTGGAGATACCTTTCAAGGAAAATCAACAAGAACATTCGATCCTGTATTTTGAGGTTTAATCGTTCTTGGAGCAACTGTTGATGTTCCTTCTTATGTTCACAAATCAAAGGAAAGTAAACACATGCATTTCAAAAGCAAAAAAGAAAAAGTTTTAAATTTTTGTTTCAAAAATCTTTATCAAAGTGAAAATGTCATTTTGCAAGATGTAAATAAAACAAGAGTTGCAAACAGATGGGAAAAAGCTCAGATTTTATTGATAGAATGGTAATTCGCACACAGTTTGATTCCATGGATCATTACAAAGTGGAAAAATGGTAATTAAAGAGAAAGGGCTGCATTAAAATATAATGACTGAATTCTCCCTAACAACTTTGAATTTCCAATATCTTTAGCTTCGGTGACTTGATTTGATTTGAGGGCTCTTTGATAGACGTTGCTGCTTTAGATGATCCAATCTGGTTTGATGCAGTTACTTGCCATATAACCCTAACATTTGCCTAGATTTCCCTTTCGGGTTTTCAATCTACCGGGATGATATTTTTTATGTCTCTAATTTTTTCCCGGACCGCTCTTTCGGGTTTTCAATCCATCAAAATGCTTTTTTTCTTTTTGTTAGGCGAAGTATTTCTTAGCACGAGTGAACTCTTCCCCATCCATAGTTGCGAGCATTAAAGCACCGCCTGAGAAGAATTTCTTAACAACATATGGACCATCATAATTGGGAGTCCACTTGCCGCTAGAATCTGTAAGGAATGATTGAATTTTATTAAGCACAAGGTCGCCATTTCTGAATACACGAGGTCGAACCTTTTTTTCAAAAGCTTTCTTCATTCTTTGGTGATATAGCTTACCAGGACATAAAGTTGTCATTCTCATTTCTTCTATCAAGTTCAACTCATCGTATCTGCTTTGACACCATTCAACCGCTGTCAATTTAGTTTCCATCAAGAATCTCATTGATGGGATTTCAACCTCTATATGGAGCACTGCTTCCATGCCGTATACCAAAGAGAAAGGGGTGCCCCTATTGAAGTACGAATAGATGTACGATATCCATGAAGAGAAAATGGTAGCATCTCATGCTAATCATTGTAGGTTACTACCATCTTCTGGACAATCTTTTTGATATTTTTGTTAGCTGCTTCAACAGCTCCATTCATCTTAGGCTGATAGGGAGAAGAGTTATGGTGTTTAATCTTGAATTCAACACCTAATTCCATCTTCATTTTGTTGTTCAAGTTCAACCCATTATCAGTAATAATCTTACTTGGAACACCATAATGGCAGATTAGATTGTTTTTCATAAAACGGACCACCATTTGCCTGGTTACATTGGCATAAGATGCTGCTTCAACCAATTTTGTAAAGTAATCAGTGGCCACTAGGATGAAATGATGTCTGTTGGAAGCTTTAGGCTCGATCATGCCAATCATGTAAATTCCCCAAATAGAGAAAGGCCATGGAGAGGAGAGAATATTGAGAAGAGTCGGCGGTACATGAATTTTGTCAGCATAAATCTGACACTTATGACACTTCTTCACGTATTTGTAGCAATCAGATTCCATTGATAGCCAATAGTATCCTGCTCTTAACATTTTCTTTGCCATAGCTTTCCCATTGGCATGAGTACTAAAAGAGCCTTCATGAATTCCTTCCATCAACATGTATGTTTCATGTTTATCCACGCATCTGAGAAAAACCATGTCGAAGTTTCTTTTGTATAGCACATCATCATTCAGGAAGAAGTTACTAGCCAGTCTTTTGAGGGTCATCCTATCTTTCTTTGATGCCCTAAGCGGGTATTCTTGATTTTGAAGGAAACATTTGATATCATGGTACCATGGTTTATCATCAACAATCTCTTCCATGGTAAATACGTGATCGGGCCTATCTATGCGCATAACATCAATTTTAGGTATATCATTTAATCGATTTACATCAATCATGGAGGATAATGTAGCTAGTGCATCAGCCATGTTATTTTCTTCACGAGGAATATGATGAAACTCAACTTTGTTGAAGAAAGATAGAAACCGTCTTGCATAGTCTTTGTAAGGAATCAATCCGGGTTGACGTGTTTGCCATTCACCTTTGATCTGATTTATAACCAAAGCTGAGTCTCCATATACATCCAGAATTTTGATCCTTAAATCAATGGCTTCTTCAAGTCCCATGATACAGGCTTTATATTCAGCTTCATTATTTGTACATTTAAATGTCAACCTTGCAGTAAAAGGAATCTGGTGCCTCGAGGTGTAACAATGATTGCCCCAATTCCAATTCCATAAGCGTTGACAGCTCCATCGAATATTAAACCCCAATGGGATCCTGGATCTGGCCCTTCCTCTGGAAATGGTTTATCACAGTCTTTCATCTTCAGATACATTACATCTTCATCTGGGATGTCAAATTTGATAGATTCATAGTCATCATTTGGTTGGTGAGCCAACTGATCAGCTAGAATGCTCCCCTTGACGACTTTTTGAGCATGGTATTCAATATCATACTCTGACAACAGCATCTTCAAACGAGCAATCCTCCCGGTTAAAGCATGTTTTTCAAAGATATACTTTATCGAGTCCATTTTGGAGATCAACCAAGTAGTATGACAAATCATGTATTGACGGAGACGCTTAGCAGCCCAAGCCAAGGCACAACAGGTTTTTTCAAGCATAGTGTAACGAGATTCACAGTCTGTGAATTTCTTACTTAAGTAATAAATGGAGTACTCCTTTTCTTAGTTTCATCTTGTTGGCCAAGCATACAGCACATGGAATCTTTTAATACTATTAAGTATATGATCAACAGTCTTCCTTCCACGGGAGGAATCAAGACAAGAGGCTCAAGCAGATATTCTTTGATGCTGTCAAAGGCCTTCTGGCAATCTTATTTCCATATACAGCTCTGATCTTTTCGAAGAAGTTTGAATATTGGCCCACAAGTAGTGGTCATATGATAGATAAATCTGGAGATGTAGTTTAAATGACCTAGAAATCCTTTACTTGCTTCTCAGTTCTAGGTGCTGGCATTTCCTGAATGGCTTTGACTTTATCAGGATAAACTTCAATTCCCTTTTGGCTGACAATAAAACCCAAGAACTTCCCTGAACAAACACTAAAGGTACAATTGTTAGGATTCAAGTGGAGTTTGTATTTCCTCAAACGTTGGAATAACTTTAACAAATATTCCACATGTTCTTCTTCGGTTCTGGACTTAGCAATCATATCATCGACATATACTTCAATTTCTTTGTGCATCATGTCGTGGAAAAGAGTTATCATGGCTCTTTGGTAGGTTGCACCCGCGTTCTTCAGACCATAAGGCATCACTTTATAGCAAAATGTTCCCCATGGTGTAATAAATGAGATTTTTTCCATGTCTTCAGGTGCCATTCTGATTTGATTATATCCAAAAAAACTGTCTATGAAAGAGAATACTTTGAATTTTGCAGTGCTGTCGACCAACATGTCAATATGTGGTAATGGAAAGTCATCTTTCAGACTAGCTTTGTTTAAGTCTTGGTAATCCACACACATTCTGACTTTTCCGTCCTTTTTTGGAACAGACACTATGTTGGCCAACCACTGAGGGTATTCTGACGTGGCAAGGAACCCTGCGTCAATTTATTTCTGCACTTCTTCTTTAATTTTGATGGCCATATCTGGGCAAGTTCTTCTCAACTTCTGCTTGATTGGCTGACATTTTGGCTTCAACGGTAAGCGGTGTTCCACAATATTAGTGTCTAACCCTGGCATATCTTTGTAGGACCAAGCAAACACATTTGGGAATTCTTTGAGAAGTTCTACCAGTTTTATTTTAATAGCTGGACAAAGCAGTGCCCCAATCTTGACCTCTTTTCTGTCTTCATCAGAACCGAGGTTGATCACCTCTATTGGCTCTTTGTACAGATGAATGGAGGGTTCCTCTTACTTAAGTAGTCGGGAAATTTCATCCGGAATTTCTTCCTCTTCTTCATCTTCAGCTTCGAATACTTGGAACTCAAAGTTGGGCGAGGGCATAGGGTCATGTTTCTCAATGGGGTTTTTTATGTTTAATCTGCACATATGATTGATGCTGGATTTTAGAAAAATAGATAAATGCACAGTGCGTGCAGATATTGAAAGTGTTTATCATTTTTTTTATTTTTTAGGTTACCATTTTCCGAAAAATAAAAAAAGTAAAACAATAGCATGGACTCGAAAACAACATCTTTATTATTGATCTATTATTTCTTGAAACAAAAACCCGATAAGGAAATATTTAAAAAGGGGGCCCTATAAACATCTTTCGCCTTAGGCAGGGCGAGAGTACAAAAACAAAGACAAAATTTTACTTAGAGATATGGATGACAATTGGAACATCAACAGCTATCCAATTTTGAGAAACCCTTCCATGTGTCACGAAGTCTTGTGAATCCCTCTCAAGATTGTCTTCAACAATGGCGCGGACTTCTAGCAGAGTCGGGTCAGTAGAATCTTTAATCTTTATGGATATATCAAAAAGGAGATCTTCAGCTGCCTTTTCAATGGATCGCTAGATGTGGAATGGTACATATGTGTCCTGCGGTGACATGTATCTAGGGTCTTCTGAGTAAGGTTCCCACTCACATATTTTGGTATCACAGAATGCAGTTTTGTACTTAGAAAATTTCTTCACCTTCTTAGGCTTTTCTTTGGCAGTAGATCAGTAGGAACTGTAGCAGCTCACATAAACTTGTGAGGCATGCCTCAAGATAACTGGGCAGCTTTTGTAGAACTTTAGAAGGTGCCATGTAAGTGAATAAATCCTTATCGGAATCATCTTTAGTTATGATATTCACTTCTGGCATAGTATAATGAATAAAATATCGTTCAGCAATCTTTACAGATCTATTAAAAAGGTGGTCTTCAACTGCCTTCTCGATGGGTTGAGAAGTATAGAATGGTATGTAGGCATCTTCTAGGTGACTATCATACACAGGAGTTTCCAAGTAAGGATCCCAGACTTCTGGAGAAAATGATGAATCCCCCTCAGGTTAACAAAAATTATCTTTCATAATTGTATCCTCTTCTGATGAAATAAGGGAAGTAAGACAGTTCTCAGTGTTGTAATTTTCAACATCCATCTCGTCATCTGACTCAAGTACATCCTCGAATTTCTTCTGAGGAGAGGACAATGGAGTATGTGCCTCCTTTTGCGATATGTTCCCAGAATCATTAAGGTAAGACTTCCATTCTTCTTCAGGATCTGAGGGACTGTCTTCAGAGTCATCTCTATTAATTGCGTCAACCTCTTGAGGAATAGGATGGATAAAACCTCTGTTGTGGAAAATAGTTTGAATGGGAGGAACGCCTTCATCCTTTCTTGCAGCCTTTGTGAATACTGGAGAAAAATTGAGGCCTCCTCTGGTCTGGTTATTGGTACGAATCACAACCTGTCCCCACCCTTTAGTGGTACCACTTTCCACCACTCGAACTGCGTCTTTGTAAGAGGAAATGGATGCCCCTTTTCTCTTACTATCTTCGTTACTTACAGAAAGTACCTGGAACTGCGTTCCAATAACCTCTTTGGGTTCCAAGTAAGAAAATGATGACAGATTTCTTACAATCAAAGCCCGTTTACCTTATACGGTAACTAACTTGTCATTATTCATAAACTTCAGCTTTTGATGTAGCGTTGAAGTGTCTGCTCCTGCTTCATGGATCCAAGGACGGCCCAACAAAGAACTGTACGCCGCTTGGATATCCATCACTTGGAAGGTGATTTGAAATGTATGGGGGCCAATATTTACGGGGAGATCAACTTCACCAATAACTGTCTTCATGGATCCATCAAAGGCTTTGACAACAATTCCACTGCCCCTCATAGGAGCGCCTTGAAAGGATAACCTTGTAAGAGTTGATTTTGGCATGACATTCAGTGACGAACCAGTGTCTACCAATACACTCGACAAGGCATCATTCATGCAATTGATTGAGATGTTTAGTTCCATATTATGATTTCTCCCCTCTTCTGAGAGGTCTTCATTGCAGAAGCTCAAGTTATTGCAAATGGTAATTTAGCAACAATATTGCCGAGTTGACCCACTGTTACATCATGGTTTACAAAAGCTTGCTCCAAGACCTTCTGTAGAGCTTCCTTGTGAGCCTCAGAACTCATTAAAAAGGATAGTATGGATATTTTGGAAGGTTTGTTTAACAATTGATCCACAATGTTGCGCTCACTTTTTCTGATCAGTTTTAAAACCTCATCATTATCCTTCATCTGATTAGTGTCACTTGATTGAACAATCTGTTCAAAAGGATTCTCAACTTGTTTCTCCTTTCTTATAGCCACATCCTTAACTTCTTTGTTGAACACACGACCACTTCCGGTGACTCAACTCACATCAGCGATGTTGACAATTGATGGTAAGGGCATTTCCTTCCCATTTTCAACCATGGTGGCACTGTACTTGCAAGGTATGGCTTTCTCCAATTTGTACGGGTCTGAACCTGGTAAATAATTGAAAAAAGGAGTCACGATGGTCTTCCGACTATCATAGGTGATATCTATAAGTTCAAGCTTGGGAACATTAGGAATCCTTCTACTGTCAAAAGGAACTTCCACGCGTTCTGTTTCATTAAACTGAGGAGTTATGGTATAAACATCCTCATCAACTTCATCATCAATGGGTTCTCTTTCATGGAGGACTGTGATGGTTCTTCGGTCTAACAACCCTTGAATCTCATTCTTGATAAGAAGACAACCACATCGACTTCTACGACATTTTCTGCATGTTGTATGATCATGGTGATTGGGACCAAAATAATCAAGATCGCACAAGCATTTGTGAAACTTGACTAGTGACTCCTTGATATGTCTGATGTCATAAACTGCGTACTCTCCAGGACAACCTTGTACCATATTGATTGGTTGGTGATCCCTCATTCTATATTCCTGGATCCAACCTTGGTTCATTTGATCTTGTAGAGCTTCTTTTACAAAGTAGCATCCTTGATTGTTTATAGAATAAACTATGCACGCTGCATAATCATGTGGATCTATAAGACCCCACCTGCTATGTCCTCCATTCATTTTCACCAAGTTCCTTCTTAATAAGCAGACGTCATAGATCTTATAACTACCCAGGCACCCATAGACCATGTTGAAAGAAGCTCCTCCATGTTGAGGTAGTGGGTTCATTTGAACATTTGAATTACTGTCTTTAAAAGACAAAATTCCATTCTTGATAAGTCTTTGAACATCAGCTTTGAAGCTAAAACAATTCTCGATCCATGCCCGGGTGCTCCCTGATGGTAGGGGTAAAACTAGTCAGCTTTGAACCAATAAGGAGGGTCTTTTGGGAGAACAGAAGGAGACTTCGTTTGAATATGACCTTTTTCTAACAATGCTGAGAACAACTCTGTGTACGATATTGGTATAGGATGAAAACCAGGTGACCTTTGAATATGATTGTTGTTGTTGTGGTTGTATTGCGGGTGAGCCTGTTGTAGGGTTATTACTGCCTTTGCTGATACTGTGGTTGTTGTTGATGCTGATGTTGATTTTGCTGGTTTTGATTCTGAGAAATTTGCGGCTAGTAGACTGGAGCTAGTGCTGAGTTGACATATGGAGACATAGTTGCTACCTGTTGTGGTTGATATCTTCGTCTCGACTGACTTTGTAACACAGTGCTGGCGTCTTGTTCCTTTTTCTTTTGGAACCCACTTCCGTGTTTCTTAGACGATTCTGCCTCTTTGGTCAATCGTCCCTCTCGGACTGCTTCCTCCAGTTGTACTCCCATGTTTACCATTTCAGTCAAGTCATTAGGTGAACTAGCAATCTTACGATCACAGTAGAAGGGACTCAGAGTTTTCAAATAAATATTTTTCATTTCCTTTTCTTTGATAGGAGGAAAAATTTGGGCGGCGACCTCATGCCATCTCTGAGCATACTCTTTGAAAGTTTCTTTTTCCCTATGAGATATAGTCCTGAGTTGATCTCTGTCAGGAGCCATATCTAGGTTGTATTTGTATTATTTTACTAAGGCTTTACCAAGATCATCGAAAGTCTGGATCTTCGCACTGTTTAATCCCATGTACCATTTGAGTGCGGCTCCGGTCAGACTATCCTGAAAGTAGTGAATCAACAACTGTTGATTTTCCATCTACGTGGATATGTTTCGTGCATACATAACCAAGTGACTTCAAGGGCAAGAACTTCCCTTGTACTTTTCAAAGTCGGGCACTTTGAATTTGAGCGGTATTTTGACATTTGGAACCAAACATATATCTGCTGCGTTCTTTCCAAACAAGTCTTGTCCTTGGAGAGCTTTAATCTCTTTCTGCATATTTAAGAACCGATCTTGGAATTTATCCCATCTTTCATCCACTCCCATAGTTTTACTTGGAGGGCATGGAAGATTTGTTCTTAAATGTATGGATTAGTATGCACCACGGGAGGTGGTACTGACATGACTGCTGTGACTCTTGAAGCTTCTGGAACTATAGGTTTGTAACCCTCCAGTATAAAGTTGAAAGGCATGCCTCAAGGATAGCCGAGAGGCATGAAATATTGCGGAATGGAAACAGGTGTGACAGTGACGGGTGCAGAGACAATTTCCAAGATGACAGTCCTTTGAATCGGAGTTGACGGCTGATTCTGAGCAGTCGTCAATGCTTCTACCATGTTGTTGAGCCTTTCTATTTTGTTTTTTAGAGCAATGACCTCATCTCTAAGTTCCTTGTTTTCTTTCTCAAGTCCATCCATCTTCTTCTGAGGACTGGCCCAAGTATTATATGAATGAGACAATTTGGCTTCAAAGTTAGAACATGTGTAAGTTTCTTGTAATGCAAAATGCTTGGATGATGTATGATGTGCAAAATGCAAATGACTTTGTTTACAAGGAACTTTAACAATTATGTCGTAAATATCATAAAAATGATAAAACTTTGGATAATTGAAAATATCTTATTTTATTTAATGTACTCGCAGGATTACAACAATGAAAGTACAACTTCAAAAAGATCTAAAACAAAGATGACAAAGTTAAGCACATGGGTTTTAAGGAAATTTTGTTGTCAAAGATCCAGACCCCTATTGTGGCTTCTTCTTCTGCCTCTCAGTCATGTATTTTCCATTGTAAGTTGATCGACGATCTTCTTCCAAGCGCCAGAGGTAGGAGGAATATGACCAGAGAAAATAAATTCTCTTGTTCTTCTTGTCTCTTTACAGCATGCTGCTCCAAGATTTCTATCAAGTCGTCTTTTTCTTTCAGTTGCTTTTTCAACTCTCTTATCTCAACCCTTGAAATCTGAAATTTATCTTCCCAAGTGTCTCTTTCAAGCTTTATCCGGGTTAAGAGTTCTTGATATTCTTCTCCATTCTCAATAGGGATAGTGGAGGATAAATCAATGAAAGGTTTTGAAGGTTTCTTAAGAGGATATGGTGTAACACCCTATATTTTCCCCCGTAATACTTTAAAATAAAACATCAGAGTAATTAAATCAAACACACGCAACTTAGGATGTTACGACCAACATACAAAACCTGCTCATCAGACTGACTATGTAACACTTATATTTTTGTATAATCTTAAAAAAGCCTGAACATGTCTGAATGTTACTTTTATTGCAGCAGAATAATAAAAATCATTTATCATCTCACGGTATATAAACTTATCATGGAATCACATAATTCATCAAAACAAAAATGAAACATAGTATGAGAGATGTTCACAAATCTCAAGAAAATATAAATCATAAAAGAGTAACCCACAACTCACCAGTGTTACAATCAGAGCAGACGCCAAACTATAGAGAAAAGATAAGGAGACTCCATCTTCAACTCACATCTGAGTCCTGCTGCAGAGTATCTGCGCAATGCCCACATTGAGGCAATATTCAAACAGAAGGGGTGAAATATCATGATAATATAAAGGAAAGCATGTTAAACGGAATGCATTAGGTTAACACAACAACAATTCAACTAAATATCTCACATTAATCGACCAAACAATATCATCACCAATTATCCACCAGTCAACATGGAATCACGCGATAAAAAATCAATTTACCAAAACAACGCCATAAATTAGCAATATAGTGACATAGTTAATATATATAATGCAATGAGACCCACAACCTGACTCAATGCTTATGCATGTGGTACCAATTTTCGTGAACACTCAGGTTCACCGTTCTGATCCCCGCCTCCTAGGATCAGAACCACTCACTAATCCATCACCTTAGAATCCGCTTCCAGCCCAATCCACACAATGGGATTTTAGGCTCACCAACAACGGACCATTGTCCACAAATTTATGCAATGCAACTATTTATGCATACAACAACAATTACATCATCATGCCCAATAACCCACCACCATGGTTATTGTACACCGCCCAAATTGGCCAACAAGAATAAAATATAATTCATACAATATGGATGCAATCACTTCAACTTCATTAAAACATACTCATATTATCACCATTAACACCACAACAACATCTCTGTACAACACTCAAGATTCATCACTTACACAAGACTTTTTAGCGTACACAACAAATAATAAGCACATTCCTCAACATATTAGAAGTAAAAATATTGGGAAAATGATTCACCTAATTATACCACGTTAAATTTATGCTCATTAGCTTTCCAAAGCTTTAAACAGTTCGTCATTTGGATATACGGTTAAAAAGTTATGATCAAAATCACTTTCACCTTAGCTTATTATGCTAGAACCTATGCTACGAACTTCCATCATCATAGACTCAATTTTATACCATATTAACATTCTAAAACTCAATTATCCCTTGTTTTACTCATGGATTAACATCATATCATTATCATTTTCATACCTACGACTCAAACCTTCATAACTCAACAATGGAGGAAACTCATCAACTACCCAAAACACAATTATCACACATATATGCAAACAAAATTCATCACATATCGATAAATCAAATGATATCATCATCTATTAATCTACACAATCATAGCATAGAAAACACCACAACCTACAATGTAAAGACCTAAACCCTTAACCACTATTCAACATACTAACCCTTAGAAGATCAGAACCCCATCCTTACCTTAGATTGATGAGCTTTTCCCTTCTCTAATAGAGTTCTTCCCTCTTCCTTGCTCTATCCTCTTTCACCTTCAGTTCAAAATTCACGTACGATGAAAACTGACTCCAATCTTCTCCAATTCCTTTTATAAAATCTCTCAACTATGGTTTTCCTCATTTACCCCCACTCATCCTCATACAATTACTATCCTGCCCTTCAAATCCATACACACCTAATATCTCATATTATTTCATTGCATTATGTTATTATTATTATTATTTTTATTATTATTATTATTATTATTATTATTATTATTAATTCCATCTAATTAAAATAATAATAATAATTTCCAGCAATTATCTAATTGAACTAATACCCACCTAATATTAAATAATTAAATAATTATTACTAATATTTATATTTACTTTTACATCTCCCACCACCAATCTCTACTCAACTGCTCACATGCTTCCCCACCCTCAAGGTCTACTCTTAAGGTTACTACCCCACACCAAGGGTATCCCCTAAACACAACAAAACACATATAATCACATTTATACACACAACTTCACGTAATTAAATTACGAAAAAATAATTTAAAATAAAACAGGGCGTTACAACTCTCTCTCACTTAGAATATTTTCGTCCTCGAAAATTACTTGATGCAAATAACTCAGGATACGACTCTTGCATCCTACTCTCCAACTCCCAACTTATATTTTGTCCAGCCGCGCCTCCCCTCACGACCTTCACGAGAGCAATCTCCTTGCCTCGCAACTGTTTCACCTTGTGACCATCAATTCTCACAGGCAAGGCCTCAACAAAAAGGTTGTCCCTTACTTGCACATCGTCCATCGAAATCACATGTGACGGATCTGGAATGTACTTCCGCAACTGCGAAACATGGAATACAACATGTAAATTGGACAAACTTGGTGGCAACGCCACTCTATAAGCAACAGCTCCCACCCGCCCGGATATCTTATATGGACCGATGAACCGAGGAGTGAGCTTCTTCGACTTCAGGGTACATCCAACACCGATCACCGGAGTGACTCTCAAGAATACATGGTCCCCTTCCTGGAACTCCGGGCCTTTCTCCTCTTGTCATGATAGCTTTTCTGTCTAATCTGAGAAGCTTTCATTTATTCTTGAATTAGTTTCACTTTCTCTGTAGTTTGTTGGACTAATTCAAGTCCAAGCACCACACTTTCACCGGATTCATGCCAACACAAAGGTGTCTTGCATTTCTGACCATACAACGCTTCAAAAGGTGGCATCCCAATACTAGAATGAAAACTGTTGTTATAAGTGAATTCAATCAACGACAAGTGACTATCCCAAGCGCATCCTTGTTCTAGAACACATGCCCTCAACAAATCTTCTAATGACTGAATAATCCTCTCTGTCTGACCATCCGTCTGTGGATGATAATCTGAACTCAACCTCAGTTTATAACCCAGCACCTCTTGCAAACTCTCCCAAAATCTGGAAGTAAACCTCAGATCTCAATCTGACACAATGCTCAACGGAATTCCATGCAACTTAACAATTACACGGATGTAGATTTCTACCAACTTCTGCATAGAAAAGCTGATGTTAATTAGAATAAAATGGACCGACTTTTTCAGTCTATCCACGACCACCCAAATGGCATCATTCCCTCTCAGAGTATTAGGCAATCATATCACAAAATCCATAGAAATGATGTCCCATTTCCATTCTGGAACATTCAACAGTTTCATCAACCCTGCAGGTCTCTGATGCTCAACCTTCTACTTTTGGCAAGTCAGACAAGCATAAACAAACTGCGCAACATCGTGCTTCATTCCTGACCACCAGAATATCTTCTTCAAATCTTGGTACATCTTAGTAGCTCCCGGATTGATACTTAAGCTACTCCGATGACCTTCTTCTAAAATCGTCTTCTTTAGTTTCGCATTATCGGGAATAAAAATTCTATTCCTGAATCTCAACATACCTTGTTCTTCTACTTTGAAATCGTTCTCGATAGCTTGATCATCTCTAGCCATCAAATCTACTAATTTCACATCCAGTTTTTTATTATCTTTAATTCTAGTAAGAAAATCATTGTTGATTCAACTGTTCCAAAGCTCACGCTGTGATGCCCAACTTCACACTGTGATATGTTAATTCACAGACTAAACTCATGTCTCTGAACTGTTCCACAAGCTCCAACTCTCTAACCATCATCGCTGACATGTGCAACGACTTCCGACTTAAAGTATCAGCCACAACATTAGATTTATCGGAATGATAGTTCAAGCCAAAATCACAGTCTTTCAAGAATTCCAACCATCTATGCTACCTCATGTTTAATTCCTTCTGATCAAATAAGTACCCCATACTTTTATGGTCACTGAACACTTCGAACGTAGAACCATACAAATAATGCCTCCAGATTTTCAATACAAACACTACTGTAGCCAACGTTAAGTCATGAGTAGGATAGTTCCTCTCTTGAATCCTCAACTGCCGGGAAGCATAAGCCACAAATTTTCCATCTTGAATCAATACACCCCCTAAACCCATCAACGACACATCGTAGTATACTATAAAAGGTTCATTTGGTTCAAGAAAAACCAAAATCGGAGTTGTAGTTAACCCCTTCTTCAACTCTACGAGGCTTTTCTCACAATGAATATCCCATACGAATGGCTTACCCTTGCAGGTCAACTGAGTTAGCGGAAGTTCCAACATGGAAAAGCCTTAAATGAAGTTAACCTCCTTCAACCAAAACTCACACTTAGATTAGCTTAGCATAAAGTTTCTTCTCTTTCAGAACCTGCAACACGATCCTCAAATGCTTCACATGCTCTTCCTCTGACTTAGAATAGATCAGAATGTCATCATTGAACACTACAACAAACTAATCTAAGTAGTTACGAAAAATATGATTCATATACTCCATAAATACACTGGGTGCATTAGAAACACCAAAAGGCATCACCAAGTATTCATAATGTCCATAACGAGTCCTGAAAGATGTTTTCTGAACATCTTCATCTCTTACTTTTATTTGATGATAACCTGACCTCAAGTCTATCTTGTTGAACACCCGAGCACCTACTAGTTGATCCATCAGATAATTTATTATGGGAAGTGGATACTTGTTCTTAATCGTCCCTTTGTTCAATTATCCGTAATCTATACACAATCTCATACTACCATCTTTCTTCTTTACCAACAATATCGGAGCTCCCCAAGGCGACACACTTGGTCTTACAAACTTCTTTTACATCAAGTCTTCCAGTTGTTTCTTCAACTCCGCTAATTCTGAAGCTGACATCCTGTATGGTGCCATAGAAATAGGTCTAGTACAAGGGACAAGATCAATAGTAAACTCCATTTCTCTTTCTGGCGGTACATCTGAAATATCCTTCGAAAATACTTCTGGAAACTTTCATACCACTTGCACTTCATCGATTACAGCTTGGCTGTCAACAAATAGTGATGCGAACATCGCAAACACCAGAGTGTCATCTTCTAAAAGCTCTTTCAACCCTTCCATAGATAATAAATCAGCTTCCTCCTCACCACCAGGAGTAGGAAACCACACTGATTGATTAAAACAATTAATCTGAACATGGTTAAACATCAACTAGTTCATTCCCAAGATAACATCAAGATTCATCAGCTGCAAGCAAATGAGATCCACACCGAAATCCCTATCAAAGATTCTCAAAGGACAATTCAAGCAAACAAGAGAAGTAGCCACTAATACCTTAACAGGAGTTTCGATAATCGTTTCTCCCTTCATCACAGACACACTAAGGCCTAGCCTTTTCACACAATTATCAGAAATAAAGGAATGAGTAGCACCAGTATCAATACTAGAAATCAAAGGTGTATTATTAATATAACATGTACCTTTGATTAACCTGTCCTCACTGGAAGTCTAAGTTCTTGACAGAGCAAACACTTTGCCTCCAGTTGCAGCCTGCTTTGGTTTCTGGCAATGGGTACTGATATGACCAGGTTCTCCTAAATTGAAGCAAAACACTACCTTTTCCGTGCAATTAGCGACCTGATGTCCTGTCTTACCACACTTGTAGCACTTCTTCACATCGCTCTTACACTCACTGACGTGATGACCCATCTCACTGCATCTATAGCACTTAGGTATAGTAGGAACACCTCCCCCACTTGGCTTCTTGCCATCCCCATATCTCGGTCTACCTTTATCAGCTGGAGCTACATAAGGCTTCCCACGGTTCATCTGTTGTTTTCCTTTCCTCTCGACCAACCCCTTATAGTGAGCCGATTAAGCCTTGCTATCCTCCTCATAGATTCTACAACAATCCACCAAATCTGGAAATCTTCTAATTCGTTGATACCCGATCACCTGTTTGATCTCAGGCCTCAAACCGTTCTCAAATTTGACACACTTCGAGAACTCAGCAGTTGCTTCACGATAGTGAGGGTAGAACTTAGCAAGTTCCATGAATTTGGTAGCATATTTCGTAACCGACATGTTACCCTGCTTCAACTCTAGAAACTCAGTCTCCTTCTTACCTCGGACATCTTCAGGAAAGTATCTCCTCAGGAATTCCCCACTGAACACAGCCCAAGTGATAACTTCTCATGTAGCTCCCAACATTTGACGAGTGTTAGCCAACCAATCATCGGCCTACTCAGCTAACATGTGAGTACCTAACCGCACCTTCTGTGCCTCAAGACAATTCATCACCCGAAAGATCCTCTCGATCTCTACGAGCCAAGTCTGTGCTCCATCTGGCTCGTATCTTCCCTTGAAGGTAGACGGTTTGTTCTTCCAAAACTCATCATTCTCACAAGCATTAGGCTCATTCTGCACAGCTTGAGCAACAGCCTGCAACGCAGCAACAATAGCGACATCGTTCCTTCCAACCATTCTCTATTACGTATCAACAATAGTACACATTGGTTAAGGAAACAACATCGACAGTAGTCAACTATCACACAACAAAGACTAAATAACTACGCCGGACATACTGACCTACTCTGATACCACTTTGTAACACCCTAAATTTTCCCCCGTAATATTTTAAAATAAAACATCAAAGTAATTAAATCAAACACATGCAACTTAGGATGTTACTGCAAACATTTATCATACTGCAAACATCAATTTTCCCCCTGCTCATCATACTGACTATGTAACACTTATATTTTTGTATAATCCTTAAAAAACCTGAACATGTCTGAAAGTTACCTTTATTGCAGAGGAATAATAAAAATCATTTATCATCTCAGGGTATCTAAAGTTATCATGGAATCACATAATTCATCAAAATAACAATGAAACACAGTATGGGAGATGTCCACCAATCTCAAGAAAATATAAATCATAAAAGCGTTCCTGTGACTCCCCATTGTTATAATCAGAGCTGATGCCAAACTATAGAAAAAAGGTACAAAGACTCCATCTTCAACTCACATCTGAGTCCTACTGCGGAGTATCTGCACATTGCCCACGTGGAGGCAATATTCAAACAGAAGGGGTGAGATATCATGATAATATAAAGGAAATCATGTTAAACGGTATGAATTAGGTTAACACAAAAACAATTCAACTAAATATCTCACATTAATCGACCAAACAAATCACACAATAACAAATCAATTGACCAAACAATATCATCACCAATTATTCACCAGTCAACAAGGAATCACACAATAACAAATCAATTGACCAAAACAATACCACATATTAGCAACATAGTGACATAGTAAATATATATATAATGCAATGAGACCCACAACCTAACTCAATGCTTATGCATTTGGTACCAATTTTCGTGAACACTCAGGTTCACCGTTCTGATCCCCACCTCCTAGGATCAGAACCACTCACTGATCCATCACCTGCGAATCAGCTACCGCCCCAATCCAAACAATGGGATTTTAGGATCACCAACAACGGACCATTGTCCACAAATGTATGCAATGCGACTCTTTATGCATACAACAACAATAACATCATCGTGCACAATAACCCACCACCATGGTTATTGTACACCGCCCAAATTGGCCAACAAGCATAAAATATATTTCATACAATATGGATGCAATCACTTCAACATCATTAAAACATACTCATATTATCACCATTAACACCACAACAACATCTTTGTACAACACTCAAGATTCATCACTTACACAAGACTTTTTAGCGTACTCAACAAATAATAAGCACATTCCTCAACATATTAGACATAAAAATATTAGGGAAATGATTCACATAATTATACACGTTAAAGTTCTGTACATTAGCTTTTCAAAGCTTTAAACGGTCCGTCATTTGGATATACGGTTAAAAAGTTATGATCAAAATCGTATTTAACATTTTTGCAAAAGTTGAGTGCATGTGTCGACGCATGAGAGATTCAAGTCGACGCATGTACTGCAATGTTTAAGCCGGTTACGCTTCTGGCTTGCATGTATCGATTCATGAGGTCGACGCACGGGCATACAGGTCGATGCGTGAGGCTTGTAGGTCGACGCCTGCTGTTCCAGTTTTCAAAAGATTCGTTTCTGGAAGCTTCAGGTCGACGCACAAGACTTGGAGGTCGACGCACAAGACTTGGAGGTTGACGCACACTGTTACGAATTTCAAATATCACTTTTTTAAAAATCACTTTCTCCTTAGCTTATTATGCTAGAACCTATGCTTCGAAATTTCATCATCATAGACTCAATTTTATACCATATTAACATTCTAAAACTCAATTATCCCTTGTTTTACTCATGGATTAACATCATATCATCATCAAATTCCTACCTACGACTCGAACCTTCATAACTCAACAATGGAGGAAACTCATCAACAACCCAAAACAGAATTATCACACATATTGGCAAACAAAATTCATCACATATAGATAAATTAACCGATATCATCATCCATTAATCTACAACAATCATAGCATAGAAAACACCACAACCTACAATGTCAGGACCTAAACCCTTACCCACTATTCAACATACTAAACCTTAGAAGATCAGATCCCCACCCTTACCTTAGATTGATGAGCTTTTCCCTTCTCTAATGGAGTTCCTGCCTCTTCCTTGCCTTAGCCTCTTTCACCTTCAGTTCCAAATTCACGTACGATGAAAACTGACTCCAATCTTCTCCAATTCCTTTTATAAAGTTCCTCAACTATGGTTTTCCTCATTTACCCTCACTCATCCTCATACAATTACTATCCTGCTCTTCAAATCTCTACACACCTAATATCTCATTTTATTTGATTTCATTATATTATTATTATTATTATTATTACCATCTAATTAAAATAATAATAATAATTTCCAGCAGTTATCTAATTAAGCTAATGCCCACCTAATATTAAATAATTAAATAATTATTACTAATATTTCTATTAGTTTTATTTCTCCCACCATCAATCTGTACTCAACTGCTCATACGCTTCCTCACCCTCAAGGTCTACTCTAAAGGTTACTACCCCACACCAAGGATATCCCCTAAATGCAACTAAACACACATAATCACATTTTACACACAACTTCGCGTAATTAAATTATGAAAAAATAATTTAAAATACAACGGGGTGTTACAACTCTCCCCCACTTAGAATATTTTCGTCCTCGATAATTTATTAACGCAAATAACTCAGAATACGACTCTCGCATCCTGCTCTCCAACTCCCAAGTTATATTTCTCTGGCCGTGCCTCCCCATACGACCTTCACGAAAGCAATCTCCTTGCCTCGCAACTGTTTCACCTCATGGCCATCAATTCTCACAAGCAAGGCCTCCACAGTAATTTTATCCCTTAATTGCACATCGTCCATCGAAATCACATGCGACGGATCTGGAATGTTCTTCCACAACTACGAAACATGTAATACATCATGTAAATTGGACAAATTTGGTGGCAACGTCACTCTATAAGCAACAGCTCCCACCCGCCTAGATATCTGATATGGACCGATAAACCGAGGAGTGAGCTTCTTTAACTTCAGGGCCCGTCCAAAACCGGTCACCGGAGTGACTCTCAAGAATACATGGTCCCTTTCCTGGAACTCAAGATCCTTTCTCCTCTTATCATGATAGGTCCATCTTTCGGATATTATTGACACACTTGTAGCTCCGGTTTAGTGACGCGACCACTACCGCTTTTAACTGTACTTTCTGATTTCTGTATTTATCCTATGAAGTTTAAAATCAAGGGGAAGATATCTTAAACTAACCTTGCATGCAAGTGTTTTCTTTAACAAATGCTAAGATATATGGAATCGGGGTTTGGTTATACAAGGGGAAGCTATTAACACCCAGAGTATCTATAGTAATATATAGAAACCTTTATTTGCATATATTATCTACTGCTTTGAATGCTTTCTTAAGTCTATCTGTTGTTGATTGGGGAACGTTTCTCCTTTGTGAGGACTGAGGAAATGTTTTTGTTGTTTTTGGGTTTTCTATTGTTTTTTGGAAGGTACTTGACCTAAGATTTTTTATTTGTGTGCTCGCTAAGATTTCGCAATCTTATGCCTACGTATTCCCGTAATGAGATCTGGGGAAATCAGAGCAATCGTAGTTCCTCCTATTCTATGGGAGGAAAAAGTTTTGTGTCTTGTTTAAAGCCCAAGATTGAAGCTAACGGGGTATTTGTGTCTTGTTCAAAGCCCAAGATTGAAGCTAAAGGAGTATGTGTGTCTTGTTTAAAGCCCAAGATTGAAGCTAAAAGAGTGTTTGTGTCTTGTTCAAAGCCCAAGATTGAAGCTAAAGGAGTATTTGTGTCTTGTTCAAAGCCCAAGATTGAAGCTAAAAGTTTGTCTGAGAGAGAATTTGTCATCTCTAAAGAGAGATATCTCACCTGTTCATCACAAACATTGATTAATTGGTTATAAGGGAAGTTACTTTAACTGGGATGTGTGAAGTCCAGCAATGCCATATCTTCCTTTATAGGATAATTGAAATATCATGATGGATGAAGCTTTAACTCAGTGTAGAGCAATGCCACTTTTTCCTTTATGAATCTTTCATGCTAAGAGAGGGACATTGGCTTGGATGTGTAGAATCCAGAGGCTTGCCACTTATATCAGTTATATGAAAGAGAAAGTTTAGCCATGATAAAGGAGGGACTCCAGCTTGGATTTTGAATCAACAAGTGTGCCACTTATATCAATTATCTGGAAAAAAGGTTTTGATTGTTTGTTTTGATAAGTGATGTATAGAGGGGATATCCTACTACACGAAGATCTTTAAAAGATATACGAAGAATCATCACCTACCAGAAGCTTCAATCGTTGAAAGATACATCACAAAAGAAGTTGTTGAATTTTGTTCAAACTATTTGTCGAAAATAGAGTCTATAGGAATTCCAAAGTCTCGTCATGCTGATAAACATAGAGGTAGAGGTACTCAAGGTTTAAATGTTAAGTAAATGGCTCGAGATGTATTTCTTGAAGCACATTTCTATATATTGAATAATCTTGATGAAGTTTAACCTTACATAGATAGTCATAAAAAAGTTATGAAGACAAAATATCCCCGAATGAGTGACAAGTGGTTGTTGACAGAGCACAACAAGAAATTCATAAGTTAGTTTAATAAAAGGATTTCTAATGATGATAGTGCATCCGATATAATTAAAAGGTTGTCGTACATGCCAAAATTTAAGGTGATAACTTGGACTACATACAACATTTCAAACTTTTCCTTTTATACAAAAGAAAACAATGATCATAGTACAATTCAAAAGAGTGGGGGTTATGGTTGAGGCGAAATCCATATATTTCTCTAGTTCGAAAGATGAGAATCCTATATTGGCATCTAGAGCATTCTATGGTGTCATTGAGGAGATTTTGGAGATTTATTCTGTTATTTTCAGAGTGCATTTGTTTAAATGCAAGTGGGTTCCCAATAACAATGGTGACAAACTGATGAGTTAGGATTCACATGGGTTGACCTTGGCAAGGAAACTTATATGACCGAACCATTCATCATGGATACTCAAGCAAAATAAGTTTTTTTTATGTGACAAACCCTTCATACTTATCTAAGAGATGGGCAATTGCTCTCCAAGGAAAATACATTCCTCATAGTGATGAAAATTTTGATATTCCTTCTGTAGCACCCCAAAATTTGCCATATCTTTTTCAACTTTTTCTGGCTTATGCTTCACATTCATCTGCATCCACATTAGGTCATAATTGCATTATTCATTCATTGCATTGGGCTCCTGAGGCGTGGGATCATGGTTTCTTATCTTCTGTGCAAATTGGTTGATATTCATCAATTGAAGATGGTGGTTAGGGTCCATGGCAAAGGCATCGCGACATGAGATCCAGTTGTGAATTTATATTGTGGTCAGGACAGAATTATTCCCTCAGTTGCTTATTATTCATTGTGTATAATACGAGTTAACGAGGGAGGAGATTGAAGTTGATTCGAGGTGAAGTTCATGGAGTATTTGAGTTTGAATTTGGATTTGGATTTGGATTGGGCAAGCACTTTAAGATATTTGGAATTCAAGATACAAGTTCGTAAATCCGTATCCACCCTACATCATAAACCACAATCCATTTTTGATATCCATTTCAACCGTAAACCATTATCTCATTCCTAATATCCATATCCACTTTAAAACCATCTTTGATGTCCATTTTAGAATTCAAATCCATTTCCATTCACTTTACAAATAATCATTTTCTATATCCAAAACCCAAACTAACCATTTCCAAAACCAATTCAATACCCACTTAGATTTTAAATTCCCATTGTCCAACACCAAAAACATTTCAAAATCCAATTCCTAATATCCAAACTTGATGCCAAACCATCTGTAGAGTTTTTCGCGTGATGGATCTGCGGCTCGAAGGTCAATATTATCACAACAATAACTCATAACAGATCTCCTCTTCTTCCAAGTTGTTACCGCCTTGACTCACCCTTGTTCCACTCGTTCTGTTCTTGCCGCTACGTTTGCACTCTTTTGCTTCACACCAACAACGTCAACAATTTTCTTTTCGGTGTTTTTTTTAAGCATTGAATTGTTTCAATTGCCTCAGTAGGTGAACTAGCTGTTTCGGATGATGAAATCATTTTGGAGCTTATTCTAAACGTGGCTTTGTGAATTATGGTGTGGAGTTGGTGAGTCAAGATGTTTCGTTCTGCAAAATGGAAGGTTGAGAAAAACAGAATTAAAGCTATTTTCAAGCTTCAATTCAATGCCACTAAGGTGTTACAATCTGGAGTAGATGCATTGGTGTTGTCAATAATTCCTGCCGACATTGGAAGACTAACTAAGAGATTAGAGAAAGCTTCGGTGCGAGATGAAAATTGTCGATGGGAGAATCTGGTATATGAAACTGTCAAATATTTTCAGGACCCTAACTTCAACCAGGTCAAACTAACAGAAAGGTCGAAGCAAAATAATTACAACAAACTTCAGAAAACTCATGATTCATAGCAGTAAAACATCGGTTACATAGCAGATAAAAGAATACGCAACAAAACCAGAAAATTTTCACAAAGGAACCCCAACAGAATTTTCTAATAGTTCTCTAACAAAAATTCCCATAACAAAAAAACCTAACTGATTTTACAATAACAGTAACAGAATTACACCAGATCACTAACCAGTTTTCTTGACTCCTGACCAAAGAAAAACTCATACCAGAATTTGCTGAGATAAATCCATAACAGTTTCAGTTTGTAGCGGGTTCAAAAAATAACAGATATGAGAAATTCCTCTAACACTTCCTAACCCCCTAACTGTTTTTTCCTAACCAGAGCTCTAACATCGTAACTACCTAACAAAATCCTAACCGAAACGCTCTCCCTCGTCTTTTCCGCAACCTCCATTCTTCTTGATTTTCCTCTTCAATTGTTCTTCAACCTTCAACCTCCTCAATCCACCCTCACTGGCGCCATGTTTGAATAGCTGTGTATCAACCTTCATCAATCCAAAAAACCTGCAAACTCTTCATCAATCTCCAATTTCAACAAACCTTTAATTCCTCTGTAATTCCCTCATCAATATCCAACCTGCATCAATTCGACATCAACAAGAATTCACATCAATAACAATCACACGACAAACTCCGAAACGGAGTCGAAGACGAATCACGCAGAGCATAAACATGAAGTAGAAGGAGTAAGAAGAAGAAGCTCGAAAAGGAGTTCATACCAGCTGAGTGACATTGTCGAGAGAATTCGAGCAATACCGCAGAACGGGGAAGGGAGCTTCATCTGACCGAGTCTCCACCAAATCGTAACTAACTCCTCGTCGTCTCAAATCCTTCAGTCATCGCCCCTGATTCATCAATTAACATCATCGAGCTTCAACCTTCAAACATACAACTTCTTCATTCATGGCGTAAAATTCGAAGGCATTCATCTCCGTTCCTCCGATTGTGACCGCCGGTGAATTCCCTCAACAGACGAATCTCTCAACTCAATCACATGGCAAAGAAGAGTGTTGTGAACGGAGGACGACGAAGGTGAGCAGTGCGTTGAAGGAGGAAAAATGGTGAGAAAGAAGACGGCGACGCATAAGAGAAGAGAAGGTAATGAGGTTGTTGGCTGAACTTCTTTAGGGTTTTTAAGAGGAGAATTTGTTCTCAATGTGGTGCATCGAACGGGCCGGGCTTTTTCATGAATTCATTTTCACACCATTGAAATGCTATACGTACTCCTGATTCACATTGGGTAAGCCTAAAATCACCATGAGACCTTTATCCGCACCCCATTTTTGCTACTGCACGCCTCTGGTATGTTATTTATTAAGTTTTTAGATAATTAGAATTAGGATTTAGGAATTAATCTTGGCCTAATTAGATTTTGGCCTCAATTAGAGACTAGTATTGACTTTAACTAACATTTTAACATGGTTTAGTAAGTGGATTAATGGTAGATTAGTTTTGATTAATTTTCGTTTAGGAGTTTATTTCAATTTGGTTTAGACTTTAACTTTGAATTGATATTGACTAATGTTGGTATAGTTTGACCAATTAGATTAGATCTCTAATCGCTTTTGCTTAATTGCACTAATTGTTCTTTGATTATTAATTGTTTTTAGCCTAATGGTTCATTAATTGATTTTTTGGCATAATTGACCATTAATTGTTCATTAGAATTAACTTTGAACTAATTGGTCATTGATATAGTTTGATTTGATTTTGTTTTAACATTGACTAAACTTAGATTTAAATACTAACTTTGACTAATCATTTTAATAGTTTCATTTGGTAACTTTGTTAATAGTCTTTAATACTTGTTACATGTTAGTTTTTTGACTAGTTGTTGTTTGCATTTTAGTATTGATTTCAATTACTTCTTATTGACATTTCCTTTTGATCTTAGTTGCTCACTTTGGTTATTTTCATTGATTACTTTGACTAATCTTTTGAGTTGATTTTGTAGTGTTTCACATTTGACTTGATAAGTTGTTTAAAGGTAGAAGTTGATGTATACACAGCTGCTGTGAACAAAGTGTGTTGTAGAATGTCGTTGTTCTGTCTGGCTGCATACATACCTGTCCTGTTCTGGAAATAGTAGCTGTTATAGGCTGTTTTTGCTTTTTGCTGGTTTTTATAGCTATGCAGGTGCTGGAGCGTTGTTGTTGCTGTTGTTTATGGCTTATTGCCTTGTTTTATTGTTTATTCATGAAGGGTGAAGAGCATTTGGTTCCATGTATTTCACGGATCCTCTCCACTTTCTAACACTTTGTTCATTTATGCTAGGTTACTAGAAGTTTGCCGGTTTGCTAATACTTTGCTTACGTTGCTACGGATTGTTATCCGTTCGGTATTACTTCTCTTCTCTTTTACTAATTCCACATTTTTTTTCCTTTTTATGTCATGAGAAGTATGATTGGGAGTCCGTGCCACTTGGTCGGCAATGCTGGAAGTCCTCAAAGGAGGCTCTGTTTGTGATTGTTTAATATTGTGCCTAAGACCTCCAAAGAGGCATCCCATTCCCATATCCCCTTGTAAGACCTTCAAGAAGGCAATTGACGGAAGATAGGGTTCGCAACCGACCCCCGTTATTCTAGTTGAGTCGTTCTTAGCTCTCATTACATGATTGAAGCTTTGAACATCACCTGCTCCTGTTATCGAGTCAGTCAAGTGGAAGATAGGGTTCGCAACCGACCCCCACGCTTTGTCTTTAGCTCGCATTGACCGATGCTGATGCTTATGTGATATGATCCACATCTCCCCCTTTCTTACTCTGCTCTCCATGGTTCTCGATACCATTAGATGAGTACATTTATTTCCCACAGCTAGCTTGTTTGCCTCGATTGATATGACCCCTTGGCTGAAGCCCCCCTTTTTCTTATTTGATTGTGTGACATTATTGTTGACTGACACTGTTTACTCTTTCGTTGCTTTTAGTTCATTTTGTGATTGATTTATCCTGTGTTTACTTGTCTGATGACATGATCCCGTAGGATTCCTCGCTCCACTTAATTTTTTATTAAGTCGGAGGTAGGAGAGACATTAGGATAGCAATCCAGCATGACAACATTAGGTAGATTTCCATCTTGATCCTTACCTTAGGACCATCATTGTATGTTAACCCGTAGGACCGAGTTCCCCGTAGACTTTTCGTGAGTATCACCATTTCTCTCGCACCATGCGATCGAGACTGTTTCCCGTTCACCCGTAGTAGCGTGAACTACAGATTCTCTGATTCCTCTTTCTCTTCAGATTGAGGATACGTAGGCACGAGATGCTATATCTCGGCGAGCACACTAACAACTAACTTCCTTTTTTCTCATACTTTGAGTCTCTCTCTTCTTTCTCTCAAAACAAAATCAAAAACATTTAATAAATACTACATGTTGAGTGCGCCATGAGTCTTAAGTACGTGGGAAATGGAGAGTGGGGGATTTTCCTTCACTTTCCTAGAGTGTTTAGCAGGTGTCCCGTCTTGGGTCGATTTGCGATGCATTCGATCCTATGTCATAGACTTTAGCACGATATATGTTACAAACACAATCAATCAAAACACTTTCTTCTAAAAGACAAAAACAAACATCCGTCTTTCTTTGGGATTCTCTTCTCATCTCCTCCACTCTATTCGTAAAGGATGCGTCATTTTCGTTCTACCGCAAACAGGTAAACGCGTAAGACTCCACGCCGAGCGGCAACACCTAAACTGCTGGAACGCGAACGTTGGCATATTCCACCTAAAAAAACAAACAAAGCAAAGTCATCCCTAGTGAGGGGAACTACGTCGCTCTGATTCTTCATTGGTTAATGGAGATACGTAGGCAGGAGATCGTGCGAGATCTCTACGAGCACAACCTTATTCATCAACCCTTTTGTCTCCCAAAACTGACTCGTAGGTCGAACTACGACTGCTCTGACTTCCTCCTTCTGGTAAGATTGAGGATACATAGACACAAGACGTGATGTCTTGGCGAGCAAACTTCCCCCACAAGCCGTAGTCCGTCCGAACTACGTCGACTCTGATTCTTCATTGGTTAATGAAGATACGTAGGCATAGGATTGCGACGATCCTTGCGAGTCCTTTGTGTCTTTTTTCTCTTTTTCCCCCGTTTCTCCATCTCACCTTTTTGTTTCCAGTTTCCAGTTAGCAGTTTAGTTTCAGATACCCTACACCCTTTGATCGATAACAACAAGCGTGGATCCCATCGAGTACGATGGACGCGAGGGGGTGCTAATACCTTCCTCTCGCGTAACCGACTCCCGAACCCAGGCTATGGTTGTGACGATCATTCCTTTCCCTTTCTTGAGGTTTTCTTCGATCGTTTCCTTTCCCTGCGTCGGGATAAATAACATTCGGTGGCGACTCTTTTGTTCTTTTCCGCCGGTTGATTTTCGCAGATGCGACACCTTCAACTCCTTTTTATGCAAACACAATTGCCTACTTCATTTGAAGAAGTTGATAGAGATGATGTGTATGCTATTCATAACGATCATCATGGAGGCATATGGGAAAATTAATAAGTAATTATTTTTTATTCAAAATTTATTGTAAGTTATAATTTCTAAGGTTATTTACTAATGAGTATTATTACTTAAAATTATAGGATTTTAAAGTCAAGACACCAAGAAACAAGATACCAAGATACTATTAATTGATATAATGATATATAAATTATAGGTTGTTTTGTGCCATTTTGATTTTGATGTAATATACAATTTTGGTTTCTTAATGCAATTTTGTCTTTGATGAAATACAATTTTTTTGGTCTGAAAAAATTCACAAATGAGTATATTGTTGTTTCTAGTCTGATGCGATTCAATAAAATTTAGGTTTAAAAATTGGGAATTCTGTAAAATTACAAATTATATATTAAAAAACAAGTAATTTCACAAGGGTCATTTAATAGAAATCTAAAACCGTTTTATTGATACTTTATTATTATAGTAATTTTAAAATAGTCAAATTCATATTATATCAATTATTTTAAAATAATTTAGATTAAAAATTAAATAAGTATGTATGATTATATATTTGATTTAAAATAAACTCATTTTAAATTCTTATCATAAGAAATTATGTATGATTATTATATCATAACTAGCGTCTGGCATTGGCGTGGCCGTCTGTCCTCTTTTTTATTGTACTAACGCGTGTATATCTTTTATGATATTTGTCGTGTACGTTCTATTAAAAATAATATTATCCACACATAATTATTAGAATTTAAATTATAATCTCTCTCTCTCTCTCTTTCTCTCTCTCTCTCTCTCTCTCTCTCTCTCTCTCTCTCGTTCAAATGAACAACATAACACAGTTAAAATGTTAACACATAATATACAAAAATAACATCCATCTATTAACCTCAATCATAAAATTAAATGGAAATTTGTTGTAGTCCTTAAATTCAATCACAATAAATTATAGGGTTAATTGTGATTTACCCCCCTGACATATGAGCGTGTTTTGGTTTACCCCCCCACCGTTGCCATAGGCAGGTTTAGGCAACGGTTTTTTCAAAAAAACCGTTGCCTAAAGGCATGGAGGGGGGTAAATCAAAACTCGCTCATATGTCAGGGGGGTAAATCACAATTAACCCTAAATTATAATATGCTTAGACCAAGTGACATTTCCACTTCATTCTGGTATAGTTTGATTGTCTTAGGTATAATTAAAAGGATTTTAGTGTGTTTAATTTTTCAAAAAAATTGATAAACAATATCATAATTAATCCTATTATTTGTTTTTTTTATCATGTTTATGAAACAAACATCCATTTTGAAATAATTCATCCATTATCTTAAAAACTCAACACCAAAAGTGTCATAACTTCACAAACAAATAATTTTATACTTGACACAATTTTTACACACTTAAAGGCATTTATTCCATTGATTTATGCATTCTTCGTATCATTCATCCTTCATGCTTTCTGGACACGTTTCTATCAACTACCCTTTTCGAGATTTTGGACTCATTTCCCAGTGAGTTGGGTCACGGGGATTCATCCCTAAGAATCCTTAAAGCCATGTCTCGTTGTGTCGATGACTTGGTCGACCCCACGTCGTTGGTCTGTCGACGCTTTGTCGTTAATGCTTCTTTAAAGATATTTCATTAATGTTCATAGTAAACGTCTTTTCATTGACATTCTTTGTTGACTTTCTTGTAGAAGAAAATCCAAGTCTAACAGATGCCCCCAAATGGCCCCAAAACGTCTCATTCAAGACCAACCTCCATTTGCTGCTATTCTTGACAGGTTTACTCTAGCTAATAATCGTACATACGTTTGGGAACAACTTATGATGGATGCTCAGAGACGTCCCTGGTACGCAAATCTGTTGGTCCCTTTTTCAGTAGCAGGTACCACCTTTCTCTTTCATGGGTCCTATCCCCGAAGCCTCTAAACTATCTGAATGTTTTGACAACTTTTTTCCCACTTGTCCCAAGGAAAACTGGGTGGAGTCACAAAAAAGACCCGCTTGGGAAGAACAAGCAATCTAAGGCCTTATCTAGATCTCTAGAGTAGGTCCTAGATACAACCCTGCTATGTTGCTTGCGATGATGTGCTTCTAGGAGATTTCTATTAACACTTTCCAGCAGCCTTGTGGGATGGTCACTCCCACTATTTTCGATCTTGCTGCTATTGTTGTCCTTTGGCCCAGAGGGGAGAATTATGAACCTTCTGCTTAATCTAATTTCAAATTTTCTAGTCATGCTTACAGTACCTTCATAGGAGAGCATCAGGGCTCTGAAGATGTTTTTGATGCTCACGAACACATAGCCTTTTTTAAATACTGGTTGTGTCATTATGTCTTCTGCTCTAGTTGGATTCAAATCACTAAGATGTACATATCTCTGGCTACCCGCCTTCATGAGGGGGTGAATGTCTGCCTCAGCAAACTGATCCTGGCAAGTCTTTATGAAGCGTTGGGACACGCGTCTGAAGACCTTAGGTGAGAGGTTGAAAATTTTCAAATTGGGGGGCCCTATATGGCTATTACAGTTGTGACTCAATGCCACTTTTGCTCATGCTCTAAAATCAAATTTCCATTAATACAAAGACAAGTGTTGAGGGTCCAAGGCTCACTCGACTTAATCCTGGCGAAGGCAAGGGATTATCCAAAGCAGCCTTTGAGAAATACTTCTTCTTTTTATTCAAAATGTGATCATTTTTATCCGTCAATGGTGGCATTAACTGCTCGGCAATGTGGTACAGCCTCATTTCGCACACCATTTCCAAACCCTGCTACAGAAGAGGCAGAGGTTATTCATAACGTTCTTCCTGAGTGTCTGCATCCTGCGCCTCTCTGGTCGAGGCTTACTACCAAGAAAACTGGAATAAGCCTTGGTTTGAACCAGCCTAACTTGGTTGCAATACAGTTTGGCATTAGCCAATTGCTTCCCAAACCTTTGTTCCCGAACAAGGCATGGTACTTTTCATAGATGCCACGCAGGAAGAGACTTTGGAAGTTTGCCTTGAGTATTTCATGAATAAGCCTTAGTTTGTACCAACCTAACTTGGTTACCAGACAATTTGGCCTGAGCCAATTGCTTCCTAAACCTTTGGTCCCGAACAATAAAGACATGGACCTTTTCACATATGCCACGCATGAAGAGACACTGGAAGTCTACCTTGATTGTTTCATGGATAAGCTTACTCATCTCCCCTCTTTCAACTACTCCCTGTATTTCTTTTTCACGAAGGAATTAGATGAGTGGAGGAGTTTTTATTACGCCTAAGTGGCGTCTCCTATGCATATATCTAACCGGATCTTTGGCCTTTCGCTTTTCAATTGGTTAAAGGTCAGACCAACCTAACTTGGTTGCCAGACAGTTTGGCCTGAGACAACTGCTTCCCCAACCTTTGGTCCCAAACAAGAAAGGGATGGTCCTTTTCATAGATGCCACGCAGGAAAAGACTCTAGAAGTCTGCCTTGAGTATTTCTTGAATATGCCTTGGTGTGTACCAACCTAACTTGGTTGCCAGACAGTTTGGCTTGTGCCAACTGCTTCCCAAACCTTTGGTCCCGAACAAGAAAGACATGGTCCTTTTCACAGATGCCGCACAGGAAGAGACTTTGGAAGATCGCCTTGATTATTTCTTGGATAAGCTTACTCATCTCCACTTTTTCATTTAATCCCTGTATATCTTTTCACGAAATAATTTGATGACTTGTTGAGTTTTTATTACGCCCTAGTGGCGTCTCCTCGGCATATATCTAAACGGATATCTAGGCTTTCACCTTTCAATTGGCTAAAGGTCAGATCGGCAAGGTATATTCTTAATGTGCCTTTCTAGTTATTGACATTCGCCTTTGATTTCTTCTTTAGACTTCCGCCTTGTCTATTTCATTCTTAGACGTCTCTCAACAACTCAGAGATCATTCCCAGAAAACCATTGTTCCTAAGGAAGAGCAAAAACTTACCCATAAGGCTCCAAAGGTAAAACTACTAGTTTCGCCTTTTGGATCTGAGTTTTTGTTCATGCAGTCTTTACCTATTGTCCATTTCAGGTAAAGCAAAGCCTATCATCTCTTCAGATGCTGGTACTTCCAAGCATAGAGGTGTGGAGCAAACTCCCCTCGAGGTTTCTACTAGCCAAGAAGCACTAGTTTGTACTCATTCGTTGGTTCTTTAGCTACTTATCTTATTTCTTGGTCTAACTTCCACTTTTTCTAGTCTCCACAGAAAGAGTCTGAGTTCTACAGTGACGGAGAGGCTCTATTTTTCTCTAAGCAATATCCTAAGAAATCCAAAGTTTCTGCCCCAGGTGGCATTATTGCACCGAGTTGTGCCAAAATATTGCGGCGCCTGAGCCTCCTACTAGGAAGAAAGTAAGAAAAGGCTCAGGCTTGAGTCCTTCATTTTCCTTGGCACAAAGGATGCAGGGAGACTGTTGCCTTAAAGAAGAAGAAGAATAAGTCACACACCGTGTTGGTTTATCCCAACTCGTCATTCCCCATCCTATACACCCACACCTGTAGCGAGCGATTTTGGACGTGGTTCTTAAGCGCTGGTCGCTCTCTGCGGTTGAGCTTAAAACTACAGGTCGATTCATTTTTTATCCTATTAAAGCTGATGAAGGAAGGGAAATAGATGTCTCCAATTAACCCTGCTTTGCATACTGAGTTTAAACAGCGGTCTGTAAGGTTACGGATGCTATCAATGTGGGGGGCCTTTGTACTGGTTATTTGTATTTTCGCCAATACTGGTTTTTATCTAGGCAGAAGGTTTCTGGCGGGGAACAAGGATTAGGATGTTAGGACTGATGCTTTTTTGATAGATACATGAGATTATGGGATTTTGGGTTTTTGTTTAGTGTGCTCGCTAAGATTTTTCTTTCAATCTTATGCCTACGTATTCTCGTTTACCGAAACAGGGAAATCAGTTATGGGAGGAAATGGTGGTTTTTGGTGTCTTGTTCAAAGCCCAAGACGTGAAGCGAAAGGTGGTTTGTATCTTGTTCAAAGCCCAAGATGTGAAGCTGAAAGGTCTCAACTTTAGAGAGAATTTGTCATCTCTAAAGAGGGGTTTGTCTGTTACGACTGTTTATAAAGGAAAATTACTTTAACCGGGATACGTGAATCCTAGCAATGCCATAATCTCCTTTATAGGGGGTTTTAACCTGAAGGGGAAGACTTTAACTCAGTGTAGAGCAATGCCATCTTTCCTTAGGAATTTCTCATGCTAAAAGAGGGACAGTGGCATGGATGTAGATGATCCAGAGGCTTGCCGCTTACATCGATTAGATGAAAGGGAATGAGTTGTTGATGTTTGTGTACTGTGAACGAGGTACAACTTTGATGCTAAAAGGTTAATTGGATTAACCAGTGGTTTTCTTATACAAAGCCTAAGAGGAGGCTAATATGTGTCTCGTACAAAGCCTGAGAGAGAGGCTAAAAGGTTTTGACTCGACGATGGAGTCTTTTGGTATCTCGTATAAAGCCCGAGATGGAGGCTGAAATTTGTTTGGCTCATTAAGAACCCTTTTTGTATCTCGTATGAAGCCCGAGATGGAGGTGAAAGGGGTGATTGACTCAACGAGGGAGTCTCTTATGTGTCTCGTACAAAGCCCGAGAGAGAGGCTAAACGTCCGCTTCGCTGGGAAGAATCATTGTACAAAGCCCAGGAGGAGGTTATGGTGACTGTTTCAGTTGAGTGACAGATCCAATATACTGATTTTAAAGAGAAAATTAGTTCTTATATGAGCAATACTGTACTCAGGGATTCGGGTTATTCCTGTTCTTTAAGGAAGCGGGAAACCTGAAGGGTATTGAGACTGTCCGAGTCTGCGGGTTTCCTTCCTATTTAACGAAGGGGTCACTTGAGAATGTCTTTGAGACTCAAGGAAGTTAGACTGTCTAAGTCTAGGGTTTTATCTTTCGTACTATGCTTTGAGAAACAGTAGTAGACTCTATGAAAGGACTATTCTATGAAGATGACTACGTCCTGTTCCTATACCTCTAGGAGGTCGTCGGGATAATTTGTACGAAGCCCAAGAGGAGGCTGGAATCTTTTAAGAAGCCGACGGGTCCTTGTACTAAGCCCAAGAGGAGGCTATCATTCCCGGAGGAAGAGATCATTATACGAAGCCTAAGAGGAGGTTGTGAATACTTCTAAGAAGCCGTAGGGTCCTTGTACTAAGCCCAAGAGGAGGCGGGGTTGCTTTTAGGAAGCCTGTGGGTCCTTGTACGATACCCAAGAGGAGGCCGATGCTTTTAAGAAGCCTGTGGGTCCCCAAACCCCGAGAAATTCAAGGCAATGCTATTCACCGAGAATAGATCAAAGTCAGGAAAGTTCGAGAATTTGGAAGAAACTCAAGAGATGCAATTCACGGAGAAGAGATCATCTCTTGGGAATAGAGTTTCTTTGACAACTTCTATGAGTGACAGTCTATGAAAGGGTTCACAGGGAATGCTGCCTTTCATATCTCCATATTGTTTAACCCCAAAAGGAGGGAAGACTGTGTCTGGTAATCCTATGGGGATCTAGTTTAGACTATTTCTACGAATAAACGAAACGGCGTCACCTAGTTCTAGACGTAGTTGCCGGGGAAACTCGAAATATCTATACTATTATTACACAGTTGATATGAGTTTATGAAAGAAGACTTACAGTGAAACATCCCCACAATACAGTTTATATGTATATGAAAGCGGTAAATGAAAGCAATAACCACCTACTCGGTTGTAGAGCTTCCATGCTGTTTGGTTAGTTGTTCAACAAAGAAAGATTAAAAACAACAGTATATTCAAAATCAAAGGAGAAAGTGCTTTGAAAAAGAAAGATTTGGGGCTTACAGCTCAAGGAGAGGCCCAGGGTTTTATCAGTGAGCGCACTGTTTGAATTTGTACAGAGGGACTTATACAAGTGACTGAGGCCCAAAATGTTTTCTGTACAAAGGGATGGGTCTTACACTCTCTCAAGAGGCCCAAAAATCTTTAAAGAAAAAGAGTGGGGCTTATAACACGAGGGTAGGCCCAGATGATTTTTCCGTTTGAAATGGAGATCGCGCCGAGGTTTTCTTTTAACGCAGAGGGACTTATACAATAAGTGAGGCCCAAATGATTTTGGTTAAAAGGGGGTTGGGTCTTACACTCTATTAGAGGCCCAAAGTGTTATTTTTCAAAAGGCGACGATCGCGCCGTTCGTTTTTGACGGTATCGGGACTTATACAATACACTGAGGCCCAAAAATGATTTGGTCAAGAAAGGATTGGGTCTTACACTCTATTAGAGGCCCAAAGTGTTTTGAAAATGATTTATGAGGGTTGAATTAATCCAAAAACCCTAATTTGTTTTCAAAAATGTATTTAATTGAATAAAAATTCATAAAATGATCAAAATTGTTTAACATGTGTAAAACAAATTGTGATTTTGGATTAATGCTTCAAAAATTAAGTATTGACCTACAAAATAATTAGAAAGCATTAAAAGTTGCAAAATCAATGTAGAAAAAATATTTAAAATGTCAAAAACAATTAAAATATTAATTCTTTGCAAAAATATCAATTATATGAAATAAATAATATTTTTGGGATTTTTTGATAAAATAAAATATTTTAACATTTTTGTGAATTATTAAAAAAAGAATCAACTCAAAATCATTAAAACTCAGAGAGAAATTAATTTTTGAATCAATTAAACAAAATCACAAAATTCAAATATTTGAATTTATGAAAATGGCGCCAAGAACATGGACCAAGAACACGCGCGTGTTCTGCCTTGCCCAGATTTGCATTTTTCTATCCAATCTCACTGAATACTTGATTATAACATGCAATCCACATATCATTATGCTCGTCTCAACCTCACGATCATGTCTATGTCCATTAATTTCATTTAAATTAAACATACAACAAGAAATCATGAAAAATCCTCAAGAACCCTAATTTCTGCATGAAGGCTTGGATTTTTGATACACGATTCAAACAATGCAATTAATTGAGGGAAAACATTCCATGCATGATTATGAACATATGGCCAAATTATTGTGCGAGGAAATATGCATAGATTGAGAGATGACCAAGTATGTGCTTACCTCTAAGCCGTGACAGCAAGTGCAAATTGATTTTTGATTTGGAGGTGTTATAGATGAGTGGTGATGATCTGAACAGCTTCCCTACACCCTATGGAGTGTGTTTGGATGGTTGGACTTGATTGAAATTGGCTGGATCACTTTGTGGTACCTCAGCTGCACTTTGGTTAAAACCTTGAGCAACCAGCTGGTGATTTTGTGAAATTGGTGTTTCAGAAGTGATCTAAGTGTTTGATCAGCTCATATGTGATGTATGTGAGGTGTGTGAGTGATTGGTTTGATTAGAAAAGCTCTCAAACTCAAAACCCGATAGTGACTTGCCTTAGAAGGCAAAATTGGAGTGAAAGAAGAGATTTTGAGGAAAACATCTGTTTGATGGCTTTGGTGTCCTTGTTTCAGAAGTGATCTAAGTGTTTGATCAGCTCATATGTGATGTATGTGAGGTGTGTGAGTGATTGGTTTGATTAGAAAAGCTCTCAAACTCAAAACCCGATAGTGACTTGCCTTAGAAGGCAAAATTGGAGTGAAAGAAGAGATTTTGAGGAAAACATCTGTTTGATGGCTTTGGTGTCCTCAAACTGATCACAATTGAGCTCTATTTATAGTAGAGCAAGTTTGTTTTGCAAGGAATAGTGAATGGCAGCTGGTAAGTAGGTTTGGCCAATGTTGGCAAATGAAAATCCAAGTCTCCTCTAGCCATTGACTAGAGGTTAGGGCACAGAGCTTTGGTCCCCTTGGCCTTGGATAAGTCTTGACTGATTTCAGATGAGAATGGCTCAGTCCATGCCACCTTGATGCTTCCATTGAATGCTTCAATCCAAATTTGGAGTCTTGTCCCTATTTTGGCCATTCTAGGTTCAACATGCTATTTCTTGTTCCATGGACTTTGGAGGTTTGGCTCAGTGATTGTCCCCTTTAGATTCAATCCTCAGATGTGTCCAAGTGGATATGAGCATTTGAATTTGGCTGATTTTGGCAAATCGAGCCAAAATGCAAAATCTGCCTTGCCTTTGACAGATTTCAGCAAGGCAACTTGACAATGTCATATCTCATGGTGTAAGTTGAATTTGGCAATGTTCTTGGCCATTTTGGAAAGCCCTTACATGATACAACAACTGTTTGAACAAGTTTGGTTTTGATCTCTTTTGATTCCAAGTAAAAAATCCCTCTACATTTGGCAAAAAGTGAAGCAAAATCTGACTTAGTGAAATTTTCACTAAGTGTTAGAACAAAGTGTGATTTCTTGATTTTGATCACTCCATAACTCAAAATCCTTAATGAATTGGACTTAGGTCTAGTTGAAGTTTTTGTAGAGGGTAATTAGGGCTACAAATCCATCTTTGTATGAGAAAAATTGGCCTTGTGGTTTAGGAGTTATGGTCCTCCAAAGTTAGTGTATTAGTGGTACTTTTTCCATAACTTAGAAAAATTTCTAAGTTTTATGGTTAACCCTTTTACAAGTTATCCCACTTTTCTTGATTTTTCTTGATGAATGATGATTCAAATCATACATTAACATCACTTTAGGGTTAAAAATCCATTTTGGTGAAAAATCTCAAAAAGTCAAAGTTGACTTTTGTGCACAGTTGACTTTTTATCAGATGAATTCTAAACTGTGCAATTCTTCAGGAAATCATGTCCTTGACCTAAATCAAACTTGATGGACATGTTCCATGGGTGTCATAGGGTATATTGGTGCATGTCATAGGGCTTGGGAGCATGTCCTGGTCAAAAGTCAAAGTTACAGTTGACTTTTCTCGCGAAACCCTAATTGTGGTGCAGATGAAAATGAGACTTGTTGCTCAAGCTTATTGGATTAATCCATTGTTCCAAATGGATCAATATAGTTCATTAGAGACCCTCAAACCCTCTCTTGAGGTCTTGGTTCATGATTTGTCCCAAAAGTCAACTTAGGGGTGAATTAGGTCAAGAAACCCTAATTCCTGATTTTTGATGTATGCATCCCCTGAGGCCAAATTGACTTGATGCTTGGGTCCATGAGGTTCCATGGAGTACATTAGGTTGTATTTTGGATCTTTTGCTTATGCCCAGATGAAACTTTCCATCTAGAGGCCCTGGTCGACCAAAACCCTAATTTGGTGACACTGGCGATCTTTGAAGCTTGATCCACCTAGAAGGGAGCAACCTTGTGCTTAATCCTTTAAGTGGGAGTCCTCTTGATCCATTGTGAATGTTTGAGAGGTTGGACAAGTTGAAGATCATGCCATTCCTTGATTGATCCTTTGTCTAAGAACTCTGAGAGGGCATGAAACCCTAATTTTGATTGTAGTGAATGCTCAACAACCCTTGAGGAATTTGGTTCATCCAAATTGTGATGATGACTTGCACAATGATGGGAAACTTTAGTGGTAAAAATTTGGGGTATTACAGATGCCCCTATTTAATCTTCTTGGACCCGAAGGTGTGAATGACGAAGGTATTCGGGCATTCGGGGTGCAAGAGGATTAAATATCGGAATACCCGAAATTTTGATGGTGGTTATGAATGGTAGCTTGCGCATTCATCTTCTTTTGCTAAGCAATGATGCTTCGAAAAGGTAAACTTCCCCTCGATCCTGGTCTTCAGCCAAGGAACTGGTCTTAGTTGCGGAAACAAACTTCCCCTCGATCCTGGTTTCCTACCAAGGAACTGGTTTCAGTTTCTATTGTAAACTTCCCCTAGATCCCGGTTTCCTACCAAGGAACTGGTCTTAGTTTCTGATTTAAACTTCCCCTCGATCCTGGTTTCCTACTAAGGAACTGGTCTTAGTTTCTGATTTAAACTTCCCCTCGATCCTGGTTTCCTACCAAGGAACTGGTCTTAGTTTCTGGTTTAAACTTCCCCTCGATCCTGGTTTCCTACCAAGGAATTGGTCTTAGTTTCTGGTTTAAACTTCCCCTCGATCCTGGTTTCCTACCAAGGAACTGGTCTTAGTTTCTTTTGTCAATAAACTTTATTGACAAGGGACGCTATGCGTAGTGGCTTTCCCTCAAACTTCTCGACGAATTTTCCTGGGGAGATGCCATTTGACGGAAAAAGATCTGATGTTAGACTTGCTGGGGAACCCAGTCGTCTGAGTTGTAGAGGTGCACAAACTTCTCTGTCGGAGACGCCATTTGTCGACTCTACAGGGGAAAGCAGGTCTCTTGAGAGACTGCTTTCGCTTGGGGGTTTACATCATACTTTTCTCGGGATCTTCCCGGAGAAATGCCATATGATGGGGTCCAATTTTGAGGTGTCGATGACCTTTTCATCGGTGGGTTTTTCGGAGAATGGCAGTTGTACTGCCAAATCTCTGCTTAGGAGGCTTTCTCTGGGGATTTTTCTTTAATCCGGGAAAGCAAGGATATCATCTTCAATGGCGAAGAGTGACATTTGTAGAAAGCTTCTCTGGCTTTTCAGAGGTTCAAGTTATCAAAGTGGTCAAAGGCCAACTTCCTCCCAGAAATAAACTGGAGGCGAGGTTGTTCAAACGTAGTGTTTCCTGACGAGGCAAGAACTGACAACTCGATTGAGAGAACTTCTATCACTAGGGGACAAGATCGACTAGAGTGATAGTGATGCAATATGAAATGTGAATGCAAATCAGTAATGCATGATGTATGTATGTATATGCTGACAAAACTGACGCGACACATAAACTAAAAGATGAACATGACTGGATACTCGGCCTTCGCGGGGCGCGTAGAGATATCGCTGGTTCAAGATAGCAATTCCACCTTGCTTAGGAGAGATAGTCCCTGCGGGGAATACCGTTGATCGGGCTTAGGAGATAAGAACTTGGCCGAAGCGTGTCAGACGAAACAAGGTCTCTGACACAGTTGATTCCTTCATTCAGGCGTACTGGGTTAGAAGGAGTACTTTGATTCTGTACTTTGAAGTTTGCTTACTTCGGGAGAAGCGGTTGATGCTCTTTTGATGTTCAACAGTATTTCTTGACTATATCAACATTCGTGGGGTAGGAAAATTCCTCTCCGTCCATGGTTGCAAGTCTCAAGGCACCGCCTGAGAAAGCTTTCGTGACCACATAGGGGCCGTCATAGTTCGGGGTCCATTTGCCCCGAGAATCAGTGAGAAAAGATTGAATCTTTTTGAGCACGAGGTCTCCTTTCCTGAAGACACGAGGTCGGACCTTTTTGTCGAACGCCCTCTTCATTCTCTGTTGATACAGTTGACCGTGGCATAGTGTCGTGATTCTCTTTTCTTCGATCAGATTCAGTTCGTCATGTCGATTTTGACACCATTCAGCTTCGGTGAGCTTAGCTTCCATCAATACCCGGATTGATGGGATCTCTACTTCTATGGGGAGAACTGCCTCCATGCCATATACTATAGAGAAAGGGGTATCCCCTGTCGAAGTGCGAACAGATGTGCGATAACCGTGAAGAGCAAAGGGTAGCATTTCGTGCCAGTCTTTATAGGTTACAACCATCTTTTGAACGATCTTCTTGATGTTCTTGTTAGCCGCTTCTACCGCTCCGTTCATCTTGGGTCGGTAGGGAGATGAGTTATGGTGTTCAATCTTGAACTCTGCGCACAACTCCTTCATCATCTTATTGTTCAAGTTAGATCCATTATCAGTAATGATCTCGCTTGGAACACCATAACGGCAGATGATAATGTTTTTGATAAATCGGACCACCACTTGTCGGGTTACATTAGCGAATAACGCTGCTTCGACCCACTTGGTGAAGTAGTCAATGGCTACAAGGATAAACCGATGTCCGTTCGAAGCCTTGGGTTCGATCAAGCCAATCATGTCGATTCCCCATATGGAAAAAGGCCACGGGGAAGAAAGAACTTTGAGATGTGATGGCGGTACATGAATTTTGTCGGAGTATATCTGACACTTGTGACACCTCCTCATGTACTTGTAGTAGTCGGATTCCATGGTCAACCAATAGTACCCTGCTCTCAGAATTTTCCTCGCCATTGTGTGTCCGTTGGCATGAGTGCCAAAGGATCCTTCATGAATTTCTTTCATAAGCATGTCTGCTTCTGGTTTGTCGACACATCGGAGTAAGACCATGTCAAAATTTCTCTTATAGAGAGTGTCACCGCTCAGGAAGAAGTTTCCAGCCAATCTTCTGAGGGTTTTTCTGTCTTTTCTGAGTGCCCCAAATGGGTACTCTTGTTTCTGAAGGAAGCATTTGATATCGTGATACCAAGGTCTGTCATCTATGACTGCTTCAATCGTGAAGACGTAAGCGGGCCGTTCAAGGCGCATTATGTCGATCTTAGGTATGTCATTCCATTGACCTACACTAATCATGGAAGAGATAGTGGCTAATGCATCAGCCATGTGATTCTCATCACGAGGGATGTGATGAAACTCAACTCTGTTGAAGAAAGGTAGCAACCTTCTTGCGTAGTCTTTGTAAGGAATCAATCCTGATTGGTATATGTTCCAATCTCTTTTTATCTGATTGATAACCAGGGCTGAGTCGCCATATACGTCCAAGTTTTTGATCCTTAAATCAATCGCTTCCTTGAGACCCATGATACAAGCTTCGTATTCGGCCTCGTTGTTCGTACATTTGAACGTAAGTCTAGCAGTGAAAGGAATGTGGGTACCCTGATGGGTAACAATGATTGCCCCAATTCCGTTTCCATAATGATTAACTGCTCCGTCAAAGATAAGTCCCCATTGGGAACCTGGTTCTGGCCCTTCACTGGGTAACGGTTCATCGCAATCTTTCATTTTTAGATACATGACATCTTCGTCTGGGAAGTCAAACCCGATTGATTCTTGATCGTCAATCGGTTGATGAGCCAAATGATCGACTAAAATACTTCCTTTAACGGCTTTTTGAGCACGGTACTCTATGTCATATTCTGATAACAGCATCTGCCAACGGGCAATTCTTCCCGTAAGAGCAGGTTTCTCGAAAACGTACTTGATTGGATCCATTTCGGAGATTAACCAAGTAGTATGACAAATCATGTATTGGCAAAGATGTTTGGCTGCCCAAGCCAAAGCATAGCAAGTTTTCTCAAGCATCGTGTACCGAGTCTTGCAGTCGGTGAATTTCTTGCTCAAATAGTAGATGGCAGACTCTTTTCTTTTAGTTTCGTCTTGTTGGCCAAGTACACACCCCATTGAGTCCTCTAGGACTGTGAGGTAAATGATCAGTGGTCTTCCTTCCACTAGAGGTGATAGAATCAGAGGATTCAATAGGTATTCCTTAATACTGTCGAAGGCGGTTTGGCAATCTTCTGACCAAACGCAATCCTGGTTCTTTTTCAGTAATTTGAAGATCGACGCACATGTGGCGGTCATAAGGAATATGAATCTGGAGATGTAGTTCAAACGTCCCAAGAATCCTCTGACTTGTTTTTCAGTTTTCGGAGAAGGCATTTCTTGAATAGCCTTGACCTTGTCAGGGTCAACCTCAATTCCTTTCTGGCTGACGATGAACCCTAGTAGTTTCCCTGAACGGACACCGAAGGTGCACTTGTTGGGATTCAAGCGGAGCTTGAATTTTCTTAAACGTTCGAACAATTTTGACAGATGTTCAACGTGCTCACTCTCTGTTTTTGATTTTGCAATCATATCATCGACATACACTTCGATTTCTTTATGTATCATGTCATGAAACAGAGTAGTCATGGCCCTTTGATAGGTTGCCCCGACATTCTTCAAACTGAACGGCATTACCTTGTAACAAAAGGTACCCCATGGGGTAATGAACGAAGTTTTCTCCATGTCTTTCGGCGCCATTTTGATTTGATTATAGCCCGAGAATCCATCTATGAAGGGGAAAACTTTGAACTTTGCTGTACTGTCAACCAGCATGTCAATGTGTGGTAAAGGAAAGTCGTCCTTTGGACTTGCCTTGTTCAGATCTCGGTAGTCGACACACATTCTGACCTTTCCGTCCTTTTTGGGAACGGGTACGATGTTGGCTAACCATTGAGGATATTCAGATGTGGCGAGGAAACCCGCGTCAATCTGTTTCTATACCTCCTCTTTGATTTTGATGGCCATGTCCGGGTGAGTGCGTCTCAACCTTTGCTTTACTGGCGGACATTCCAATCTTAACGGTAAGTGATGTTCCACGATGATGGTATCCAACCCTGGCATATCCTGATAAGACCAAGCAAATACATCGGGAAATTCTCTGAGAAGCTTTATCAAACTCTCTCTGGCAGTTGGACTGAGCAGTGCCCCAATCCTGATTTCTTTTCTCTCTTGCTCTGAACCCAAGTTTACCGTTTCCAACGGCTCTTTGTGAGGTTCAATGGACCTTTCCTCTTGTCTGAGTAGTCGGGAGATCTCTTCTGGAATTTCGTTGTCATTTTCTTCTTCAGCCCCAAATACCGGGAACTCAAAGTTTGGAGAAGGCATCGGATCGTATGTTTCAACGGGGTTTAAAACAAGCAATCTGCATGACGTGATGATTCCTGTTTAGAAGAGGTAGAGAAAAATGCAAGTGTGTGCAGTGTATTTATTTTTACTGCTTGTTTTTATTTGAATTGTTTTTTAGGATTACCATTTTCTGAGAAAACAAAAAGAGAAAACAGCAATTAATGCGAAAATTACAGAACAACGTTATTTTATTAATGAACAAGTCGAATCTTGAAACTACAGCCCTATAAAACAAAACTCTGTTGCTTCGGGCAAAGCGAAGAGGGAAATTTACAGAAAGCGAGCCCTATCAAAACATCCGTTTCACCTGGGCAGGGTGAAAGGTTAAAGATGGCAATTACTTTGACTGATGAACGACCCTCGGAACCTCGACAGCAACCCATTGGCGGCGAACTCCTCGGTGAATCACAAAGTCTGGCACCTTCCTTGATTTGTCTTCAGAAATGACGCTGATTTCTGGTGGAGCGGGATCATTGGAATCTGTCTCCCAGGCAGAATTGTCGTAGGAGAATTCCTCTGTTGTATTTTGCATAACATTCGTGCTCTCAGTTGTATCTCCGCATCCAGTAGGCTGGATGTCGTCGAACCTGATAAGAGAGCTTTCGGGAGCGGTGTACTTGACCATGAAGTCGAATTTTCCACTCGGTTGTGTAATACCCCAAATTTTGACCACTAAAGTTTCCCATCATTGTGCAAATCATCACCACAATATGGATGTACCTTTATGCTTCATCAGTCTTCCCAAAGATGGGTGAGCATTGACTGCAATCAAAATTAGGGTTTCAAGCCCTCTCTGTGCTTTAGACAAAGGCTCAATCAAGAAATGACTTGATTTTCAACTTGTCTAATCTCTCAAACATCCTCAAAGGATCAAAAGGACTCCTACTTCAAGGATTAAGCACAAAGCTGCTCCCTTCTAGGTGGATCAAGTCTCCAGATCGACAGTGTCACCAAATTAGGGTTTTGATCACCCAGGGCCTCCAGATGAAAAATTTCATCTGGGCACAAGCCATTGATCCAAAACATAACCTAATATACTTCATGGAACCTCATGAACCTATGCATTAAGTCAATTTTGCCTCAGGGGATGCATACATAAAAAATCAGGAATTAGGGTTTCTTGACCTAATTCACCCCTAAGTTGACTTTTGGGACAAACCATGAGCCAAGACCTCAAGGCATGATTTGAGGGTCTCTAATATACCATATTGATCCATTTGGAACAATGGATTAATCCAAGAAGCTTGAGCAACAAGTCTCAATTTTATCTGCATCACAATTAGGGTTTCGCGAGAAAAGTCAACTGTAACTTTGACTTTTGACCAGGACAAGCTCCCAAGCCCTAGGACATACCTCAATATACCCCATGACACCCATGGAACATGTCCATCAAGTTTGATTTAGGTCAAGGACATGATTACCTGAAGAATTGCACAATTTGGAATTCATGTGATAAAAAGTCAACTGTGCACAAAAGTCAACTTTGACTTTTTGAGATTTTTCACCAAAATGGATTTTTAACCCTAAAATGATGTTTATGTATGATTTGAATCATCATTCATCAAGAAAAATCAAGAAAAGTGAGATAACTTGTAAAAGGGGTAACCATAAAAACTTAGAAATTTTTCTAAGTTAAAAATAAAGTGGCAAAGGTACCAACTTTGGAGGACCATAACTCCTAAACCACAAGGCCATTTTTTCTCATCCAAAGATGGATTTGTAGCCCTCATTATCATCTACAAAAACTTCAACTACAATTCATTCCAATTCATTAAGGATTTTGAGTTATGGAGTGATCAAAGTGGCTGAAAAGTGAAAATGTCACTTTTTCCAACACTTAGTGAAATTTTCACTAAGTCAGATTTTGCCTCACTTTTTGCCAAATGTAGGGGGATTTTTCACTTGGAATAAAAAAAGATCAAAACCAAACTTGTTCAAACAGTTGTTGTATCATGTAAGAGCTTTCCAAAATGGCCAAGAACATTGCCAAATTCAACTTACACCATGAGATATGACATTGGCAAGTTACCTTGCTGAAATCTGTCAAGGCAAGGCAGAATTTGCAACTTTGGTCGATTTGCCAAAATTAGCCAAATTCAATTGCTCCTATCCACTTGGACACCTCAGAGGATTGAATCTAAAGGGGACAATCACTGAGCCAAGCCTCCAAAGTCCATGGAACAAGAAATAGCATGTTGAACCTATAATGGCCAAAATAGGGACAAGACTTCAAATTTGGAATGAGGCATTCAATGGAACCATCAAGGTGGCATGGACTGAGCCATTCTCATCTGAAATCAGTCAAGACTTATCCAAGACCAAGGGGACCATAGCTCTGTGCCCTAACCTCTAGTCAATGGCTAGAGGAGACTTGCATTTCCATTGGCCAACATTGAGGAAACACCTGCTGCAGTTGCCATTCACTGTGGATCCCAAAACAAACTTGCTCTACTATAAATAGAGCTCAATTGTGATCAGTTTGAGTACACCAAAGCCATCAAACAAATGCTTTCCTCAAAATCTCGTCTTTCACTCCAATTTTTCCTTCTAAGGCAAGTCACTATCGGGTTTTGAGTTTGAGAGCAATTCCCATCAAACCAATCACTCACACACCTCACATACATCACGTATGAGCTGATCAAACACTTAGATTACTTCTGAAACACCAATTTCACAAAATCACCAGCTGGTTGCTCAAGGTTTTAACCAAAGTGCAGCTGAGGTACCACAAAATGATCCAGCCAATTTCAATCAAGTCCAACCATCCAAACACAATCCATAGGGTGTAGGGAAGCTGTTCAGATCATCACAACTCATATGTAACACCTCCAGATCAAAAATCACTTTGAACTTGCTGTCACGACCTAAAGGTAAGCCTAAACTTGGGCATCTCTCAATCTATGCATATTTCCTCGCACAATAATTTGGCCATATGTTCATAATCATGCATGGAATGTTTTCCCTCAATTAATTGCATTGTTTGAATCGTGTATCAAAAATCCTAGCCTTCATGCAGAAATTAGAGTTCTTGAGGTCTCTTCGTGATTTCTTGTTGTATGTTTAATTTAAATGAAATTAATGGATATAGACATGATCGTGAGGTTGAGACGAGCATAATGATATGTAGATTGCATGATATGATTACGTATTCAGTGAGATTGGATAGAAAATGCAAATCTGAGAAACCAAGAACACGCGCGTGTTCTTCAGCTTGTTCTTAGCGCAATTTTTAGAAATTCAAATATTTGAATTTTGTGATTTTGTTTAATTGATTCAAAAATTAATTTCTCTCTGAGTTTTAATGATTTTGAGTTGATTCTTTTTTTTAATAATTCACAAAAATGTTAAAATATTTATTTTCCCAAAAAATCCCAAAAATATTATTTATTTCATATACTAGATATTTTTGTAAAGAATTAATATTTTGATTGTTTTTGGCATTTTAAATATTTTTTCTACATTGATTTTGCAACTTTTAATGCTTTCTAATTATTTTGTAGGTCAATACTTTATTTTTGAAGCATTAATCCAAGATCAAAATTTGTTTTCCATGTGTTAAACAATTTTTGATCATTTTTAATTGAATTTTTATTCAATTAAATACATTCTGAAAACAAATTAGGGTTTTGGATTAATTCAACCCTCATAAATCATTTTCAAAACTTTATGGGCCTCTTGAGAGAGTGTAAGACCCATCCCCCCTTGTACAAAAACTTTTTGGGCCTCACTCATTGTATAAGTCCCTCTGTACAAGTAAACGGCGCGATCGTCGCCCGTTTAAAAATAAAAAATCATCTGGGCCTCTCCTTGAGCTATAAGACCCATTCAAAACACTTTGGGCCACTATTAGAGTGTAAGACCCAATCCCCCTTTTAACCAAACATCTTGGGCCTTACTTATTGTATAAGTCCCTCTGCATTAAAAAAAAACCTCGGTGCGATCGCCATTTTTAAATGAAAAATCATTTGGGCCTACCCCGTGTTATAAGCCCCACTCTTGTTTATCTAAACTTTTTGGGCCTCTTGAGAGAGTGTAAGACCCATCCCTTTGTACAGAAAACCATTTTTGGGCCCCAGTCACTTGTATAAGTCCCGCTGTACAAAGTCAAACAGTGCGCTCACTGATAAAACCCTGGGCCTCTCCTTGAGCTGTAAGCCCCAAATATTTCTTTTTCAAAGCACTTTCTCCTTTGATTTTGAATATACTGTTGTTTTCAATCTTTCTTTGTTGAACAACTAACCAAACAGCATGGAAGCACTACAACCGAGTAAGTGGTTATCGCTTTCGTTTACTGCTTTCATATTATAAACTGTATTGTGGGGCTGCTCACTGTAAGTCTCCTTTCATAAACTCATATCTACTGTGTAATAATAGTATAGATATTTCGAGTTTCCCTGGCAACTACGTCTAGCATTAGGTAAATCCGTTTCGTTTATTCGTAGAAATAGACGCCTAGATCCCCAATAGGAGCACCAGATACAGTCTTCTCTTCGGCTGTCCTCCTTAGGAATCGTCAAGAAGCTCTACTCCCCAAGATGAATGTATTCTCCGTGAATGGCATCTTTAAGTTTCTTCCAAATTCTCGAACTTTCCTGACTTGATCTATTCCTTGTGGATAGCCTGCCTTGAATGTCTCGGGGTTTGGGTACCCACTACGGTCATAATCTTGGACCTTAACTAAGGAACCCTCTTTAAAAGCTAAAAGTCGCTGGATAGTAAACCTCGCACGTTTACCAGTGGTTTTTATCTTTAAAAGAGTTATCTCTCCTAATGGAAAGGAGATGATAGACCCACGGGCTTCTTAAAAGCATCGGCCTCCTCTTGGGCATCGTACAAGGACCCTACGGCTTCTTAGAAGTATTCACAGCCTCCTCTTAGGCTTCGTATAATGATCTCTTCCTCCGGGAATGATAGCCTCCTCTTGGGCTTCGTACAAGGACCCGTCGGCTTCTTAAAAGTTTCCAGCCTCCTCTTGGGCTTCGTACAAATTGTCCCGATGACCTCCTAGAGGTATAGGAACATAACTTAGTCATCCTCATAGAACAGTCCATTCATAGAGTCTACTACTGTTTCTCAAAGCATAGTACAAAAGATAAAACTCTAGACACAGACAGTCCAACTTCCTTGAGTCTCAAAGACATTCTCAAGCGACCCCTTCGTTAAATAGGAAGGAAACCCGCCGACTCGGACAGTCTCAATACCCTTTGGATTTCCCGTTTCCTTAAAGAGAAGGAAATATACCTGATCCTCAAATCAAATCCCTGAGTACAGTGTTGCTCATATAAGAACTGATTTTCTATTTAAAATCAATATATTGGATCTGTCACTCAACTAAAATAGTTACCATAGCCTCCTCTTGGGCTTTGTTCAATGATTCTTCCCAGCGAAGCAAACGTTTTAGCCTCTCTCTCGGGCTTCGTACGAGACACATAAGAGACTCCCTCGTTGAGTCAATTACCCCATTATCCTCCATCTCGGGCTTCGTACGAGATACAAAGACTCTCTTGTTGAGTCAAACCTTTTAGCCTCCATCTCGGGCTTCATACGAGATACAAAATCACTCTCTTGTTGAGTATAAAAGATTCTCCTGTTGAGTCAACCTTTTTACCCTCTCTCTCGGGCTTTGTACGGGACACAAAATAGCCTCCTCTTAGGCTTTGTATAATGATTTTCCTAGCGGAAATTAGCCTCTTCTTAGGCTTTGTATAAGAAAACCACTGGTTGATCCAATCAACCTTTTAGCATCAAAGCTGTGCCTCGTTCACAGTACACAAACATCAACAACTCCTTCCCTTTCATCTAATCGCTGTAAGCGGCAAGCCTCTGGATTATTTACATCCATGCCACTGTCCTTCTTTTAGCATGAGAAATTCCTAAGGAAAGATAGCATTGCTCTACACTGAGTTAAAGTCTTCTCCTTCAGGTTAAAACCCTTTCTTCAGAAATTATGGCATTGCTCGGATCCGCGTATCCCAGTTAAAGTAATTCTCCTTCACCCTTCTTTAGAGATGATAAATTCTCTCTAAAGTTGAGGTCCTTCAGCTTCACATCTTGGGCTTTGAACAAGATACAAACCACCTTTCGCTTCACGTCTTGGGCTTTGAACAAGACACCAAAACAACCATTTCCTCCCATAGAATAGGAGGAACTACGAACGCTCTGATTTCCCTGTTTCGGTAAACGGGAATACGTAGGCATAAGATCGAAAGAAAAGATCTTAGCGAGCACAATCAACAAAAAACCAAAATCCCATATCTCCGTCAATCAAAAAGCAGTAATTCAAAAACATCCGTCCTAAACATCCTAACCCTTTTTCCCCGCTAGAAAGTCCTAGAAAGAAAGAAAACCGTACTGGCGAAAATACAAATAACCAGTACAAAGGCCCCCCCACATTGATAGCATTCGTAACCTAACAGACCGCTATTTAAACTCAGTATGCAAGCAGGGTTAATTGGAGACATCTATTTCCCTTCCTTATTCAGCTCACAATAGGATAAAAAATGAATCGACCTGTAGTCAAAGCTCAAACCGCAGAGAGCGACCAGCGCTTAAGAACCGCGTCCAAAATCGCTCGCTACAGAGAAAAATGGCGCCCACCGTGGGGCCCTTTGTTCTTTCTTAAACGTTTAAGGTGAAAACCTTGAACAAACCTTTTTTCTCTTCACTTGTGTGAAAACCACAGATTGGGGCTTCCGCCGGGGAACCCATTTTCTGTCAGGAACTAAGGATTCTTAGCTTTAAAAGGTCTAGGATGTTTAGGACAAATATATATACTGCTTTTCCTAATTGCTATACATGTTTATTTTTCTGCTAATGGGAATGCGGGTGATGCCGTATGTGGAAAGAATGAGTATACACTTAAGATAAGTGATGGCGACGGGGTCGACCATCAACCTCAGTGGAGGCTGACCAACGCAACCCATTCACTCTTCTAGCCAATGGGCCGGTTGTTAAGTCTGAGAAGCTGAGGAGCCAAACCCTTTTGTAGTGCAGAAACTATCGGAAATAGTTGTTACGCGATACTACCCTCATTTGAGTCTGGTGATCTATTCTCGGTGAATGGCACTTACTCTAAGATTGCTCTACAACTCGCTGGCGATCCGCTTGTTATTTTACTTTCCTGGGAGGAGCTGATGATAATGAGTACAGGTACAAAAATCACCCTAGTATAAACCTTTGGGGATGGGTAGAGCCTTGACTTCATGACAACGACCCTCTGACCCCATGTTTTTTCTATGTTTTTGTGTGCTGCATTCATTTAATAAAACATTAAAACATTCAAAAAACTTCTCTTCTAGTCTCTCTGGTTTTCAAATTAAACTAAGACTGTGATTGCAAATATCAGAGAAAAAGATTGCATTAATGGATTTTGGTAGAAGGAGAACTCACCAGTATACCTTCAAGGTTCCAAAGCTAGGGGATTTGAGAAAGTTAGCGAGGATGATCGTTAACCCAGAGGCTTTCAGAGCCAAGCACGGTAGTTTGCTACCCCTGTTAAGAGTCCATGTGATTAAGGGGATCATGGACGCGCTCATTCAATTCTATGATCCGGTTTATCACTGTTTCACATTCCCGGATTACCAGCTTGCACCAACACTGGAGGAATATTCTCATCTGACTGATTTACATATCACTGATCAAGCTCCATTTTCTGGACTGGAAGAAATTCCAAAGAATCAGACCATTGCAAGAGCAATTCATTTGGACGAGTCTGAGGTCAAGACTCACATGACTACTAAGGGTGGCATCCAAGGTTTGCCAGCCCAGTTCTTGACAAAAAAGGCTCTATACTTCACTAGTATAGGGAACGGGACTGCTTTTGAAAGCATCTTTGTCTTGCTCACCTACGGGTTATTTTTGTTTCCCAACATCAATAACTTCGTCAATATCAACGCTATTAAGGTTTTTCTCATTGGAAACCCTGTGTCGACTTTGCTTGCAGATGCGTATCATTCTGTACACTTGGGAAATTTGTACAGCGGAGGGGAGATCACATGCTGTGTACCTTTGCTCTACAAATGGTTTATATCCCACTTGCCCAAGTCTGCTGCTTTTTGGGATTGCAAGAGTGTCTTACGTTGGTCGCAGAAGATCATGTCTCTTACCAACTCTGATATAGATTGGTGCAATAGGATTTATGAGGGAATCAGGATCATTGACCGTTGTGGAAACTTCCCCAACGTACCCCTCATAGGAACTAAAGGAGGAACAACTACCATCCGATATTGGTTCTTCGTCAATTTGGATACCCGATGAGACACATCCCACTGGGTGTTCATCTGGAAGGTCTTTTCTTCAAGGAAGGAGAAAATGACAGAGCACTAAAGATGGAAATAGTGCAAGTTTGGAAACATGTTCATAAGAAAGGACGAGAGTCTCTAGGAAAACCGGACTGTGTCTCGGTGGAGCCTTATCTCCACTGGGTACAAACTAGAGCTCTCAAGCTAAAGATGCCTTATCCTCGTTACGGAATTCTTCCGCCGAGGGAATATGTCATGTACTTCATGACGGAAACTGAAAAGCTTCAGGTTACTCTCAACAAAGTTCAAAAGGAAAGAAGATCTTGGAAGAACAAGTACCGCACCCTCGACGTAGAGTGCATCAAAATACAGCAATTACTGAAAGAGAAAGATGCTCTGATTGAAATTTTGGAGCAACATGTTGTAGAGAATCAAGATGACCAAAGGAATTTGCTCACTCCTTTCACTTGGCAATGGAATGACAACCCGACAACGGCCCAGGAGCCCCAGTCAAAGAAAATGAAGATACCAGAATCCACACCCGGTTTCTCCTCAGAGAGGACTCGGGACCCATTAGTTTAGGTTTCTGTTTCTGCACTTTGTAATCTAGTGTATTTCCATTTCTGTAATCCTTTGGAATTCAATAAAAAGGGGTTTCCCCAGTGTTTGATATTTGCAATCTAATTGTCGAAGTTTATTTTGATTAAACAAAAAAAAACAATTAATATAATCATTGCATTCATCATTCTCACATCGCGTATTCTTCTTCCCTACAAATCTCACGTTTGTGTCTCGATTCTAGAGTCAAACTGTCTCATTCGTATAATACTCGGGCCAATCATCAGAAAAAGATGGATGATCTTGAGGAAGAAAATAGAGAGTTGAAAGAAGAAATCGACGCTCTAAGAGAGGATATGAGAAAGCTTCGTAACGACATGCAAGCCATGGCAGAAGCTCAGCTACAAAGAACTGTGATCTCAGAGATCACCTCAACGCCCATAGTGGAGAAGTATGATCCTAGGTATCAGATACCGAAATATCGTCCTTGGGGCATGCCTGTTAACTATATCCCGGAAGGATATGTTCCGCCGATCACTGAAGATCAGGGAATCGCAACAGAAGCCGCTGGGCCTGAAGGTTACAAACTTCGGGAAAGCGAAGATGCCAGGGGCATACTGAAGACTCCTGAAGGTTACAAACTTCGGGAGACACCAAGATTCACTGCCGTAGTCACGGTACCACCCCCCGTGGTGCACACTGTCCCGGAAGGATAGATCCCACAGACACCTTCTGGTAAAAAGGAAACTATGTTTGACCGAATGGATGAATTCCAGGAACAGTTATTGGAAATGCAGAAAGAACTGCAAGCCATTCGCGGTCAGGATCTATTTGGAAAGGACGCCGCAGACCTCTGCTTGGTCCCAAATGTGAAAGTCCCGCACAAGTTCCAAGTGCCCGACTTTGAAAAATACAAGGGTAACTCTTGCCCTCAGAGCCATCTGGTGATGTACGCTCGGCGGATGTCAGCTCAGATGGAAAATCAGGACCTGCTGATTCACTACTTCCAGGATAGTTTAACCGGTGCCGCATTAAAATGGTACATGGGTTTAAACCGTGCTACGATTAGCACATTCAGAGATCTTGGTACTGCCTTCGTCCAACAATACAAGTACAATTTGGATATGGCACCCGACAGAGATCAACTCAGATCAATGTCACAAAAGGACAAGGAAACCTTTAAGGAGTATGCTCAGAGATGGCGTGAAATTGCCGCTCAAATTTGTCCACCTCTTGAGGAAAAAGAGATGACAAAGATCTTCTTAAAGACCTTGAGTTCATTTTACTACGGCCGAATGGTCGCCAGTGTGCCCAGTGATTTCACCGAAATGGTCAGCATGGGTGTACGTCTTGGGGAAGCTGTCCGAGAAGGACGTTTGGTAAAAGACACTGGATCAACGAGCGGTACTAAAAAATACGGTAGTGCTCTCCCTAAGAAAAAAGAGCAAGATATTGGGAATATCTCTCTCGGAAAGCAAAGGCGACGTTATCAACCAGTAGCAGCTGTTACTCCTGCTATCGGCCCCGCGCCTGTTCCTATGTATCAGCCTCAGGTTGCGCAGAGCCAACCTGACCAACAAAGGACACAACAGCCTCTTCAACAGGCTCGTCCTCCATATAACAACAACCGTACAACACGGCCACCAGGATTTGATCCTATACTCGTAACGTACGCAGAGTTGTTTCCGTTACTGCTGGCTAAGGGGCACATTAAGACTAAGTCTCCCCTTTCAGCTCCAGAAAATCCACCTTTTTGGTTTAAAGCGGATCAAACATGCCCTTATCATCAAGGAAGTTCAGGGCATAACATTGAGACTTGTCTCAATTTCAAGTCCGACGTGCAAAAGCTTGTTAGGAGCGGGCTCTTATCTTTCAAAGATACGAATCCTAATGTTCTTACGAACCCGCTGCCTCAACATGAGAAAATTACAGTCAATCTGATTGAGAAAGAGACTAACAATGTCTATCAAATTCACGATGTACTCTTATTGGGGACCAATCTGGTCAAGATGCATTGTAGACAGAGTAGATATGGCCATGTGCCACCTCATAATTATCACCAGTGTGATATCTGCTCTAAAGACAACCAGGGATGTTCTGTAGTGCGAGTAGCTCTGCAGGAACAAATGGATCTCGGATGGATCCAAGAGCACCGAGTTCGTGGAGTTAACATGGTCTCTACGAATTCTAACGTCATTCAAAACCACGACATCCGTGCGATGAATGTTAGCTTGGTGGCGATGCACTCAAGGCAAAGCCAGTATCATAATCTGCCGCGGCACGATTACAGTTCCTGTCTGACTTGCTCGGTAAACAAACAGGGATGCTCTTTCATACAAGAGGCCCTCCAGCGTCAGATGGATCTTGGATGGATCCAAGACTAGCATGATAGGAATTCCTATCAAATCGACATGGTTCAGATCTTTGATATTCGTGTGATGAATACCAACCTAGTAGAGTTACATGCTGAGCAGGTCCGACTTGGATTCTTAATATCACACGACTATCAAAGCTGTAAAGCGGGTTGCGAAAACGATCAGGGTTGTACCCTTGTCCAGGAGGCACTTCAGCACTTGTTAAATCATTGGTGGATGCCAATTTATATGGACGAAGATACTCAGCAGATTAGTATCAATAACAGGAATCCTACTCGTCGTCAAAGTCAGGATGTCCGATCAGTGAAAGCTAACCTAGTGAGGTTACATTGTATTCAAAGTGGGCATGGCCAGGTACCACCACACAACTATGACAGTTGTAGCGTCTGTTCAGAAAGTAACCAAGGGTGTTACCTTGTGAGAGCAGCTTTTCAGGGTCAGGTCGATCATGGAGAAATTCGTCCATATCCGGGTTCTGGACCTATCGACTGGACACCAAACTACCTTGCCGAGCAAGTCGAGGATGTTGTCACAATCTCTGGTCATCACCATACCAGGGATGTTTTTTCCATCATCCCTCTATTTGACGAATCTAAAGTTCCCAACCAGGAACGGATCGAGATTACTTACGATGGTCAGAAAAATCAGAAGGCTCCCGTAATCATCTATCTACCGAGACCACTACCGTATGAATCAACTAAGGCTATCCCTTACAAATACGGTGCAACAATAATCGAGAATGGAAAGGAAATTCCATTACCCTCCGTTGTGAACATTGCAGACATCAGTCGAGTAACACGGAGTGGTAGAATCTTCAACCGAGGGGTTGGGGAACTTAACAAGGAAAAGGAACTTCAGACAGAAGCTCCTGATCCATCAGTCGGTCAATCCAGTAATCCCGACCTTTCGAAAAACAATGATGAGATGCTGAAGCTCATCCAAAGGAGTGAATACAACATTGTTGATCAACTGTTATAGACTCCTTCAAAGATCTCAATATTATCACTTTTACTCAGTTCAGAAGCGCACAGGGAGGCTCTACAGAAAGTCTTGGAGCAAGCCTTTGTGGAACAAGATGTAACAATCAGACAGTTCGATAGTATTGTCTCTAACATCACTTCCTGCAACAATTTGGGATTTAGTGATGAGGAATTACCCGAAGAGGGTCGCCGTCATAACATAGCGCTCAACATTACAGTTAACTGCCAGGGCGATGCTTTAGCCAACGTACTGGTAGACACAGGGTCAGCCCTGAATGTTATGCCAAAGTCCACTTTGATGCAATTATCATTCAAGGGCCCTCCAATGAGAGTCAGCGAGGTCGTCGTCAAAGCATTCGACGGATCCAGAAAAATGGTTATCGGCGAAGTTGACCTTCCCATAACTATTGGTCCTCACACTTTCCAAATCACTTTCCAGGTCATAGACATCCGGGCAACATACAGTTGTTTATTAGGAAGACCTTGGATACATCAGGCTGGAGCGGTCACTTCAACCCTCCACCAAAAGCTAAACTTCGTCAAGAACGACCAACTTGTCACGGTTTGTGGGGAACAAGCCTTGCTTGTGAGTAACCTATCATCATCTACTTGTGTGGAACCCGAGGAGGTTATTGGAACTCAGTTCCAAGTGCTATCGGTGAGCAAGGACGATCAATCCCAAGGAGGAACCTCGATTTCCTCATACAAAGATGCTATCAAAGCGGTCGAGAGTACCGATACGACAGGATGGGGACGGCTTGTCATTCCTATTGACAATAAAACAAAGAAGGGTCTTGGTTTTTCTGCGACCTGTACCCAGACAGCTGCCAACGATGAAAGTCTTCATCCCCTTCAAAACTTCTTCCACAGTGGAGGTTTTCTTCACCCAGTGTCTCAAACAGTTCATGCTATCAATGAGGAAGATCCCTCTGACACAGATGAAGAATGGAAGTCCTACCTTAACAAGGACGGCTATATGTCTCAGGAAGAGGTGCCTATGCCTTTTTGCTTTCCTACAGAAAGTCCGAGATTTATACCAAGATCAGATTCGAAATGATCTACGGAGATTGTGATCCGGAAGGATGCCGTGCTCCACCAAATTCATTAGAGGAAGACACTCCGATGAAAGACAATTTTGACTACAACTACTATGGCCCAATAGATGGTCTGCCGATGTGCCAACCTTATCCAGGAGACTTGGTACAAGAAAGTCAGCCGAACAATGAAACTCAGCTGAGCGTCATTGAACAGAATACCTGTATCCCCACCATGTCATGGGATCAACACTCAGGTCATTCAGAAACAACTCAATATGAAGATGAATTCGCAACGTTTGCAGGACTTGAATTCATCAACTATGCTTTTCCCGAGGTCAACGTCATCGAAAGGGATGACTCCTCCAGTTCCAAAGAAGTTTGGGACACCCTGGGACAACCAAGTGGAAAATACGACTTTATGGTCAAGTACACTGCTCCCGAAAGCTCTCGTATCAGGCTCGAAGATATCCAGCCAACTGGATAGGGAGATACAGCTGAGAGCACGAATGCTATGTAAAATACAACAGAGGAATCCTCCTATGACAACTCTGCTTGGGAGACAGATTCCAATGATCCTGCTCCACCAGAAATCAACGTCATTTCTGAAGACAAATCAAGGAAGGTGCCAGACTTTGTGATTCACCGAGGAGTTCGCTGCCAATGGGTTGCCGTCGAGGTTCCGAAGGTCGCTCATCAGTCAAAGTAATTGCCATCTTTAACCTTTCACCCTGCCCAGGTGAAACAGATGTTTTGATAGGGCTCGTTTTATGTAAATTTCCCTCTTCGCTTTGCCCGAAGCGACAAAGTTTTGTTTTATAGGGCTGTAGTTTCAAGAGTCGACTTATGCATTAATAAAATAACGTCGTTCTGTAATTTCCGCATTATTGCTGTTTTCTCTTTTTGCTTTTTCTCAGAAAATGGTAATCCTAAAAAAACATTCAATAATAAAAACAAGCAGTAAAATCAAAACACTGCACACACTTGCATTTTCTCTATCTCTTCTAAACACGAATCATCACGTCATGCAGATTGCTTGTTTTACACCCCGTTGAAACATACGATCCGACGCCTTCTCCTAACTTTGAGTTCCCGGTATTCGAGGCTGAAGAAGAAAATGACAACGAAATTCCAGAAGAAATCTCCCGACTACTCAGACAAGAGGAAAGGTCTATTGAACCTCACAAAGAGCCGTTGGAAACGGTAAACTTGGGTTCAGAGCAAGAGAAAAAAGAAATCAGGATTGGGGCACTGCTCAGTCCAACTGCCAGAGAAGATCTGATAAAGCTTCTCAAAGAATTCCCCGATGTATTCGCTTGGTCCTATCAGGATATGCCAGGGTTGGACACCAGCATCGTGGAACATCACTTACCGTTGAGATCAGAATGCCCGCCAGTAAAGCAAAGGTTGAGACGGACTCACCCGAACATGGCTATCAAAATCAAGGAGGAGGTACAGAAACAGATCGACGCGGGTTTCCTCGCTACATCTGAATATCCTCAATGGTTAGCCAACATCGTACCCGTTCCTAAAAAGGACGGAAAGGTCAGAATGTGTGTTGATTACAGAGATCTGAACAAGGCAAGTCCAAAGGACGACTTTCCTTTACCACACATTGACATGCTGGTTGACAGCACATCAAAGTTCAAAGTTTTCTCCTTCATGGATGGATTCTCGGGCTATAACCAGATCAAAATGGCGCCGAAAGACATGGAGAAAACTTCGTTCATTACCCCATGGGGTACCTTTTGTTACAAGGTAATGCCGTTCGGTTTGAAGAATGCCGGGGCAACCTATCAAAGGGCCATGACTTCTCTGTTTCATGACATGATACACAAAGAAATTGAGGTATATGTCGATGATTTGATTGCAAAATCAAAAACAGAGAGTGAGCACGTTGAATATCTATCAAAATTGTTCGAACGTCTAAGAAAATTCAAGCTCCACTTGAATCCCAACAAGTGCACCTTCGGTGTCCGTTCAGGGAAATTACTAGGGTTCATCGTCAGCCAGAAAGGAATTGAAGTTGATCCTGACAAGGTCAAGGCCATTCAAGAAATGCCTTCTCCGAAAACTAAAAAACAAGTCAGAGGATTCCTGGGACATTTGAACTACATCTCCAGATTTATATTCCTTATGACCGCCACGTGCGCGCCGATCTTCAAGTTACTAAAAAAGAACCAGGATTGCATTTGGTCAGAAGATTGCCAAACCTCCTTCGACAATATCAAGGAATATCTGTTGAAACCTCCGATTCTATCACCTCCAATGGAAGGAAGACCACTGATCATTTACCTCACAGTCCTAGAGGAATCAATGGGATGTGTACTTGGCCAACAAGACGAAACCAAAAGGAAAGAGTCTGCCATCTACTATCTAAGCAAGAAATTCACCGACTACGAGACTCGGTACACAATGCTTGAGAAAACTTGTTGCGCTTTGGCTTGGGCAGCCAAACGTCTTTGCCAGTACATGATTCGTCATACTACTTGGTTGGTCTCCGAAATGGATCCAATCAAGTACGTTTTCGAAAAACCTGCTCTCACGGGAAGGATTGCCCGTTGGCAGATGTTACTATCAGAATATGACATAGAGTACCACGCTCAGAAAGCCGTTAAAGGAAGTATTTTAGCCGATCATTTGGCTCATCAACCGATTGACAATCAAGAATCAATCGGGTTTGACTTCCCAGACGAAGATGTCATGTATCTAAAAATGAAAGACTGCGATGAACCGTTACCCAGTGAAGGGCCAGAACCAGGTTCCCAGTGGGGACTTATCTTTGACGGAGCAGTCAATCATTATGGAAATGGAATTGGGGCAATCATTGTTACCCCTCAGGGTACCCACATTCCTTTCACCGCTCGACTTACGTTCAAATGTACGAACAACGAGGCCGAATACGAAGCTTGTATTATGGGTCTCGAAGAAGCGATTGATTTAAGGATCAAAAACTTGGACGTATATGGCGATTCAGCCCTGGTTATCAATCAGATAAAAGGAGATTGGAACACATACCAATCAGGATTGATTCCTTACAAAGACTATGCAAGAAGGTTGTTACCCTTCTTCAATAGAGTCGACTTTCATCACATCCCTCGTGATGAGAATCACATGGATGATGCATTAGCCACTCTCTCTTCCATCATTAGTGTAGGTCGATGGAATACCATACCTAAGATCGACATCATGCGCCTTGAACGACCCGCTTACATCTTCGCGATTGAAGCAGTCATAGACAACAGACCTTGGGATCACGATATCAAATGCTTCCTTCAGAAACAAGAGTACCCATCTGGGGCACTCGGAAAAGACAGGAAAACCCTCAGAAGATTGGCTGGAAACTTCTTCCTGAGCGGTGACACTCTTTATAAGAGAAATTTTGACATGGTCTTGCTCCGATGCATCGACAGACCAGAAGCAGACATGCTTATGAAAGAAATTCATGCAGGATCCTTTGGCACTCATGCCAACGGACACACAATGGCGAGAAAAATTCTCAGGGCCGGGTATTATTGGTTGACCATGGAATCCGACTGCTACAAGTACATGAGGAGGTGTCACAAGTGTCAGATATACTCCGACAAAATTCATGTACCGCCATCACATCTCAAAGTTCTTTCTTCCCCATGGCCATTCTCGATATGGGGAATCGACATGATTGGTATGATTGAGCCCAAGGCTTCAAACGGACATCGGTTCATCCTGGTAGCCATTGACTATTTCACCAAGTGGGTCGAAGCAGCGTCATTCACCAATGTAACCCGACAAGTGGTGGTCCGGTTTATCAAAAACAATATCATCTGCCGTTATGGTGTTCCAAGCGAGATCATTACTGATAATGGATCTAACTTGAAAAACAAGATGATGAAAGAGTTGTGTGCAGAGTTCAAGATCGAACACCATAACTCATCTCCCTACCGACCCAAGATGAATGGAGCGGTAGAAGCGGCTAGCAAGAACATCAAGAAGATCGTTCAAAAGATGGTTGTAACCTACAAAGATTGGCACGAGATGCTACCCTTTGCTCTTCACGGTTATCGTAAATCTGTCCGCACTTCAACAGGGGCTACCCCTTTCTCATTAGTATATGGCATGGAAGCAGTGCTCCCCATAGAAGTAGAGATCCCATCAATCCGGGTATTGATGGAAGCTAAGCTTACCGAAGCTGAATGGTGCCAAAGTCGATACGACGAATTGAATCTGATCGAGGAAAAACGAATCACGGCACTATGCCACGGTCAGTTGTATCAGCAAAGAATGAAGAGGGCGTTTGAGAAAAAGATCCGACCTCGTGTCTTCAGGAAAGGAGACCTTGTGCTCAAGAAGATACAATCATTTCTCACCGATTCTCGGGGCAAATGGACCCCGAATTATGATGGCCCCTATGTGGTCACGAAAGCTTTCTCAGGCGGCGCCTTGAGACTTGCAACCATGGACGGAGAGGAATTTTCCTACCCCACGAATGTTGATGTAGTCAAGAAATACTTCGCCTAAAACTAAAAAGTGGATTGAAAACCCGAAAAGGCGGTCCAGGCAAAAGTTATAGACATGAAAAAAAATCATCCCGATGGATTGGAAATCTCATAGTATAATCCAGGAAAAAGTTATGGATAATGGCAAGTAACTATGTTCAACAGAGGCAAGTCCCTCAGCAGTAGTTACATCATCAGAAGAAAACTCCAGTTAAGGTCATCTTCGACAGAAGCTCAGGATGCCCTGAATTCAAAGTTGGTAGAAGAATAGTGGTCGTTATGTTTCAACGTAGCCCTTTTCCCTGTAAATTACCATTTTCTGACTTTGTATATACTCTTTGGAATCACGCGTTTGGCTGATCTCCATCTTATCAATAAAATTTGAGCCCTTGTGCTTTTGTTTGTAATTCTTTACTTGTTTTAGCTTTACAGAACGACATTGTTTAAACTTAATCAGCGATTCTTGAAATAAAACAAAAATAAATTTACTTGTTAAACTTTTTCTGCTTTTAAATTAAAGATGGCATTTCTTTTGACTGTTGAACACCAGAAGGACATCGATCGCTTCTCCCGAAGTAAGCGAAATTCAAAGTGCAGAATCAAAGTACTCCTTCTAAGCCAGTATGCTTGAATGAAGGGATCAACTATGCCAGAGACCTTGTTTCGTCTGACACACCTCGGCCGAGTTCTCATCTCCTAAGCTCGATCAACATAGCTCCCAACGAGACTATCTCTCCTAAGCAAGGTGGAATTACTATTTTGAACCAACGGTACTTCTTCGCCCCGTGATGGCCGAGTATCCAATCATGTTCATCTATTAGTCTGTATGTCGCGTCTGTTTTGTTAGCATAGACATACATATATCATGCATTTTATTTGCATTCGCATTTCATATTGCATCACTATCACTTGAGTCGGTCTTATCCTGCCGTGATAACCATCCTCTCAATCGAGTTTGTCAGTTCTTTACTCGTCAGGAAGTATCACGTCTAAACAATCTCGTTCCCAGTGAATCTCTAAGATCAGAGTCGGCAATTGGCCACTTTGATAACTTGAACCTCTGAATGACCATAGAAACCTTCAACAGATGTCACTCTTCGCCATTGAAGATGATATCCTCGCTTTCCCAGATTAAGGAAAATCCCCAGAGAAAGCCTCTTAAACAGAGATTCGGCAGTACATCAGTATTTCTCCGAAAAGTCATTGATGAAAAGGTCATCGACACCTCAAAATTGGATCCCATCATATGGAATTTCTCTGGGAAGATCCCAAGAAAAGTATGATGTAATATCCCCAATCAGAAGCAGTTTCTCAAGAGACTCGCTTTTCCCAGTAGAATCGACAAATGGCGTCTCCAACAGAGAAGTTTGTGCAACTCTACAACTCAGACGACTGGGTTCCCCAGCAAGTCTGACATCGAAACTTTTTCCACTCAAATGGCATCTCCCCAGGAAAATTCGGCGAGAAGTTTGAGGAAAACCGCTATAAATAGCGTCCCTTGTCAAGAAAGTTTATTGACAAAAGAAACTGAGACCAGTTCCTTGGTAGGAAACCAGGATCGAGGGGAAGTTTATTTCAGAAACTAAGACCAGTTCCTTGGTAGGAAACCAGGATCGAGGGGAAGTTTATTTCAGAAACTAAGACCAGTTCCTTGGTAGGAAACCAGGACCGATGGGAAGTTTAAATCAGAAACTAAGACCAGTTCCTTGGTAGGAAACCAAGAACGAGGGGAAGTTGACAAAAGAAAACTGAGACCAGTTCCTTGGCTGAAGACCAGGATCGAGGGGAAGTTTACCTTTTCTAAGCATCATTGCTTAGCTAAAGAAGATGAATGCGTAAGCTACCATTCATAACCACCATCAAAATTTCAGATATTCCGATATTTAATCCTATTGCACCCCGAATGCCCGAATCCCTTCGTCATTCACACCTTCGGGTCCAAGAAGATTAAATAGGGGCATCTGTAATACCCCAAATTTTGACCACTAAAGTTTCCCATCATTGTGCAAATCATCACCACAATATGGATGTACCTTTATGCTTCATCAGTCTCCCCAAAGATGGGTGAGCATTGACTGCAATCAAAATTAGGATTTCAAGCCCTCTCTGAGCTTTAGACAAAGGCTCAATCAAGAAATGACTTGATTTTCAACTTGTCTAATCTCTCAAACATCCTCAAAGGATCAAAAGGACTCCTACTTCAAGGATTAAGCACAAAGCTGCTCCCTTCTAGGTGGATCAAGTCTCCAGATCGACAGTGTCACCAAATTAGGGTTTTGATCACCCAGGGCCTCCAGATGAAAAATTTCATCTGGGCACAAGCCATTGATCCAAAACATAACCTAATATACTTCATGGAACCTCATGAACCCATGCATCAAGTTAATTTTGCCTCAGGGGATGCGTACATCAAAAATCAGGAATTAGGGTTTCTTGACCTAATTCACCCCTAAGTTGACTTTTGGGACAAACCATGAGCCAAGACCTCAAGGCATGATTTGAGGGTCTCTAATATACCATATTGATCCATTTGGAACAATGGATTGATCCAAGAAGCTTGAGCAACAAGTCTCAATTTCATCTGCATCACAATTAGGGTTTCGCGAGAAAATTCAACTATAACTTTGACTTTTGACCAGGACAAGCTCCCAAGCCCTAGGACATACCTCAATATACCCCATGACACCCATGGAACATGTCCATCAAGTTTGATTTAGGTCAAGGACATGATTTCCTGAAGAATTGCACAATTTGGAATTCATGTGATAAAAAGTCAACTGTGCACAAAAGTCAACTTTGACTTTTTGAGATTTTTCACCAAAATGGATTTTTAACCCTAAAATGATGTTTATGTATGATTTGAATCATCATTCATCAAGAAAAATCAAGAAAAGTGAGATAACTTGTAAAAGGGGTAACCATAAAAACTTAGAAATTTTTCTAAGTTAAAAATAAAGTGGCAAAGGTACCAACTTTGGAGGACCATAACTCCTAAACCACAAGGCCATTTTTTCTCATCCAAATATGGATTTGTAGCCCTCATTATCATCTACAAAAACTTCAACTACAAGTCATTCCAATTCATTAAGGATTTTGAGTTATGGAGTGATCAAAGTGGCTGAAAAGTGAAAATGTCACTTTTTCCAACACTTAGTGAAATTTTCACTAAGTCAGATTTTGCCTCACTTTTTGCCAAATGTAGGGGGATTTTTCACTTGGAATCAAAAGAGATCAAAACCAAACTTGTTCAAACAGTTGTTGTATCATGTAAGAGCTTTCCAAAATGGCCAAGAACATTGCCAAATTCAACTTACACCATGAGATATGACATTGGCAAGTTACCTTGCTGAAATCTGTCAAGGCAAGGCAGAATTTGCAACTTTGGTCGATTTGCCAAAATCAGCCAAATTCAATTGCTCCTATCCACTTGGACACCTCAGAGGATTGAATCTAAAGGGGACAATCACTGAGCCAAGCCTCCAAAGTCCATGGAACAAGAAATAGCATGTTGAACCTATAATGGCCAAAATAGGGACAAGACTTCAAATTTGGAATGAGGCATTCAATGGAACCATCAAGGTGGCATGGACTGAGCCATTCTCATCTGAAATCAGTCAAGACTTATCCAAGACCAAGGGGACCATAGCTCTGTGCCCTAACCTCTAGTCAATGGCTAGAGGAGACTTGCATTTCCATTGGCCAACATTGAGGAAACACCTGCTGCAGTTGCCATTCACTGTGGATCCCAAAACAAACTTGCTCTACTATAAATAGAGCTCAATTGTGATCAGTTTGAGTACACCAAAGCCATCAAACATATGCTTTCCTCAAAATCTCTTCTTTCACTCCAATTTTTCCTTCTAAGGCAAGTCACTATCGGGTTTTGAGTTTGAGAGCAATTCCCATCAATCCAATCACTCACACACCTCACATACATCACATATGAGCTGATCAAACACTTAGATTACTTCTGAAACACCAATTTCACAAAATCACCAGCTGGTTGCTCAAGGTTTTAACCAAAGTGCAGCTGAGGTACCACAAAATGATCCAGCCAATTTCAATCAAGTCCAACCATCCAAACACAATCCATAGGGTGTAGGGAAGCTGTTCAGATCATCACAACTCATCTGTAACACCTCCAGATCAAAAATCGCTTTGAACTTGCTGTCACGACCTAAAGGTAAGCCTAAACTTGGGCATCTCTCAATCTATGCATATTTCCTCGCACAATAATTTGGCCATATGTTCATAATCATGCATGGAATGTTTTCCCTCAATTAATTGCATTGTTTGAATCGTGTATCAAAAATCCTAGCCTTCATGCACAAATTAGGGTTCTTGAGGTCTCTTCGTGATTTCTTGTTGTATGTTTAATTTAAATGAAATTAATGGATATAGACATGATCGTGAGGTTGAGACGAGCATAATGATATGTGGATTGCATGATATGATTACGTATTCAGTGAGATTGGATAGAAAATGCAAATCTGAGAAACCAAGAACACGCGCGTGTTCTTCAGCTTGTTCTTGGCGCCATTTTTAGAAATTCAAATATTTGAATTTTGTGATTTTGTTTAATTGATTCAAAAATTAATTTCTCTCTGAGTTTTAATGATTTTGAGTTGATTCTTTTTTTAATAATTCACAAAAATGTTAAAATATTTTATTTTCCCAAAAAATCCCAAAAATATTATTTATTTCATATAATTGATATTTTTGTAAAGAATTAATATTTTGATTATTTTTGGCATTTTAAATATTTTTTCTACATTGATTTTGCAACTTTTAATGCTTTCTAATTATTTTGTAGGTCAATACTTAATTTTTGAAGCATTAATCCAAGATCACAATTTGTTTTCAATGTGTTAAACAATTTTTGATCATTTTTAATTGAATTTTTATTCAATTAAATACATTCTAAAAATAAATTAGGGTTTTGGATTAATTCAACCCTCATAAATCATTTTCAAAACTTTTTGGGCCTCTTGAGAGAGTGTAAGACCCATCCCCCCTTGTACAAAAACTTTTTGGGCCTCACTCATTGTATAAGTCCCTCTGTACAAGTAAACGGCGCAATCGTCGCCCATTTAAAAATAAAAAATCATCTGGGCCTCTCCTTGAGCTATAAGACCCATTCAAAACACTTTGGGCCTCTATTAGAGTGTAAGACCCAATCCCCCTTTTAACCAAACATCTTGGGCCTCACTTATTGTATAAGTCCCTCTGCGTTAAAAAAAAACCTCGGTGCGATCGCCATTTTTAAACGAAAAATCATTTGGGCCTACCCCGTGTTATAAGCCCTACTCTTGTTTCTCTAAACTTTTTGGGCCCCTTGAGAGAGTGTAAGACCCATCCCTTTGTACAGAAAACCATTTTTGGGCCCCAGTCACTTGTATAAGTCCCGCTGTACAAAGTCAAACAGTGCGCTCACTGATAAAACCCTGGGCCTCTCCTTGAGCTGTAAGCCCCAAATCTTTCTTTTTCAAAGCACTTTCTCCTTTGATTTTAAATATACTGTTGTTTTCAATCTTTCTTTATTGAACAACTAACCAAATAGCATGGAAGCACTACAACCGAGTAAGTGGTTATCGCTTTCGTTTACTGCTTTCATATTATAAACTGTATTGTGGGGCTGCTCACTGTAAGTCTCCTTTCATAAACTCATATCTACTGTGTAATAATAGTATAGATATTTCGAGTTTCCCCGGCAACTACTTCTAGCATTAGGTAAAGCCGTTTTGTTTATTCGTAGAAATAGACGCCTAGATCCCCAATAGGAGCACCAGATACAGTCTTCTCTTCGGTTGTCCTCCTTAGGAATCGTCAAGAAGCTCTACTCCCCAAGATGAATGTATTCTCCGTGAATGGTATCTTTGAGTTTCTTCCAAATTCTCGAACTTTCCTGACTTGATCTATTCCTTGTGGATAGCCTGCCTTGAATGTCTCGGGGTTTGGGTACCCACTACGGTCATAATCTTGGACCTTAACTAAGGAACCCTCTTTAAAAGCTAAAAGTCGCCGGATAGTAAACCTCGCACGTTTACCAGTGGTTTTTATCTTTAAAAGAGTTATCTCTCCTAATGGAAAGGAGATGATAGACCCACGGGCTTCTTAAAAGCATCGACCTCCTCTTGGGCATCGTACAAGGACCTTACGGCTTCTTAGAAGTATTCACAGCCTCCTCTTAGGCTTCGTATAATGATCTCTTCCTCCGGGAATGATAGCCTCCTCTTGGGCTTCGTACAAGGACCCGTCAGCTTCTTAAAAGTTTCCAGCCTCCTCTTGGGCTTCGTACAAATTGTCCCGACGACCTCCTAGAGGTATAGTAACAGAACTTAGTCATCCTCATAGAACAGTCCATTCATAGAGTCTACTACTGTTTCTCAAAGCATAGTACAAAAGATAAAACTCTAGACACGGACAGTCCAACTTCCTTGAGTGTCAAAGACATTCTCAAGCGACCCCTTCGTTAAATAGGAAGGAAACCTGCCGACTCGGACAGTCTCAATACCCTTTGGATTTCCCGTTTCCTCAAAGAGAAGGAAATATCCCTGATCCTCAAATCAAATCCCTGAGTACAGTGTTGCTCATATAAGAACTGATTTTCTACTTAAAATCAGTATATTGGATCTGTCACTCAACTAAAATAGTTACCATAGCCTCCTCTTGGGCTTTGTTCAATGATTCTTCCCAGTGAAGCAAACGTTTTAGCCTCTCTCTCGGGCTTCGTACGAGACACATAAGAGACTCCCTCGTTGAGTCAATTACCCCTTTAGCCTCCATCTCGGGCTTCGTACGAGATACAAAGACTCTCTTGTTGAGTCAAACCTTTTAGCCTCCATCTCGGGCTTCATACGAGATACAAAATCACTCTCTTGTTGAGTATAAAAGATTCTGCTGTTGAGTCAACCCTTTTAGCCTCTCTCTCGGGCTTTGTACGGGACACAAAATAGCCTCCTCTTAGGCTTTGTATAATGATTTTCCTAGCGGAAATTAGCCTCCTCTTAGGCTTTGTATAAGAAAACCACTGGTTGATCCAATCAACCTTTTAGCATCAAAGTTGTGCCTCGTTCACAGTACACAAACATCAATAACTCCTTCCCTTTCATCTAATCGTTGTAAGCGGCAAGCCTCTGGATTATTTACATCCATGCCACTGTCCTTCTTTTAGCATGAGAAATTCATAAGGAAAGATAGCATTGCTCTACACTAAGTTAAAGTCTTCTCCTTCAGGTTAAAACCTTTTCTTCGGAAATTATGGCATTGCTCGGATCCGCGTATCCCAGTTAAAGTAATTCTCCTTCACCCTTCTTTAGAGATGACAAATTCTCTCTAAAGTCGAGGTCCTTCAGCTTCACATCTTGGGCTTTGAACAAGATACAAACCACCTTTCGCTTCACGTCTTGGGCTTTGAACAAGACACCAAAACAACCATTTCCTCCCATAGAATAGGAGGAACTACGAACGCTCTGATTTTCCTGTTTCGGTAAACGGGAATACGTAGGCATAAGATCGAAAGAAAAGATCTTAGCGAGCGCAATCAACAAAAAACCAAAATCCCATATCTCCGTCAATCAAAAAGCAGTAATTCAAAAACATCTGTCCTAAACATCCTAGCCCTTTTTCCCCGCTAGAAAGTCCTAGAAAGAAAGAAAACCGTACTGGCAAAAATACAAATAACCAGTACAAAGGCCCCCCCACATTGATAGCATTCGTAACCTAACAGACCACTGTTTAAACTCAGTATGCAAGCAGTGTTAATTGGAGACATCTATTTCCCTTCCTTATTCAGCTCACAATAGGATAAAAAATGAATCGACCTGTAGTCAAAGCTCAAACCGCAGAGAGCGACCAGCGCTTAAGAACCGTGTCCAAAATCGCTCGCTACAGGTTGTCCCAAGGTGTCCCACACCTCTTTCGAACTGGAGGAGTCATCCCTCTCGATGACGCTGACCTCGGGAAAAGCATAGTTGATGAATTCAAGTCCTGCAAACGTTGCGAATTCATCTTCATGTTGAGTAGTTTCTGAATGACCTGAGTGTTGATCCCATGACATGGTGGGGACACATGTATTCTGTCCAATGACGGTCAGCTGATTTTCATTGTACGACTGACTTTCTTGCCCCAAGTTTCCTGGGTAAGGTTGCCACATTGGCAGACCATCCATTGGGCCATATTAGGTGTAGTCAAAATTATCTTTCATTGGAGTGTCTTCCTCTAATGAATTTGGCAGAGCGCGGCATCCTTCCGGATCACAATCCCCGTAGATCATTTCGACATCTGATCTTGGTATAAATCTCAGACTTTCTGTAGGAAAGTAAAAAGGCATAGGTACCTCTTCCTGAGACATATAACCGTCATTGTTAAGGTAGGACTTCCATTCTTCATCTGTGTCAGAGGGATCTTCCTCATTGATAGCATGTACCGCTTGAGACACTGGGTGAAGAAAACCTCCACTGTGGAAGAAGTTTTGAAGGGGATGAAGACTTTCATCGCTGGCAGCTGTCTGGGTACAGGTTGCAGAAAAACCAAGACCCTTCTTCATTTTATTATCAGTAGGAATGACAAGCTGTCCCCATACTTTTGTATTGGTACTCTCGACTGCTTTGATATCATCTTTGTATGAGGAAATCGAGGTTCCTCCTCTGAACTGATTGTTCTTGCTCACTGACAATGCTTGGAACTGAGTTCCAATAACCTCCTCGGGTTTTATACCAGTAGACGATGACAAGTTACTCACGAGCAAGGCTTGTTCCCCACAAACCGTGATAAGTTGATCGTTCTTGACGAACTTTAGCTTTTGGTGGAGGGTCGAAGTGACCGCTCCAGCCTGATGTATCCAAGGTCTCCCTAATAAACAACTGTACATTGCCCGGATGTCTATGACCTGGAAAGTGACTTGGAAAGTGTGAGGACCGATAGTTATGGGAAGATCAACTTCGCCGATAACTATTTTTCTGGATCCGTCGAATGCTTTGACGACAACCTCGCTGATTCTCATCGGAGGCCCTTTGAATGATAATTGCATCAAAGTGGACTTTGGCATAACATTCAGGGTTGACCTTGTGTCTACCAGTACGCTGGCTAAAGCATCGTCCTGGCAGTTAACTCTGATATTGAGCGCCATGTTATGACGACGACCCTCTTCAGGTAATTCTTCATCACTAAATCCCAAATTGTTGCAGGAAGTGATGTTAGAGACAATGCTATCGAACTGTCTGATTGTTACATCCTGTTCCACAAAGGCTTGCTCCAAGACTTTCTGTAGAGCCTCCCTGTGGGCTTCTGAACTGAGTAACAGTGATAATACCGAGATCTTTGAAGGAGTTTGTAACAGTTGATCGACAATGTTGTATTCACTCCTTTGGATGAGCTTCAGCATCTCATCATTGTTTTTCGAAAGGTTGGGATTACTGGATTGACCGATTGGTGGATCGGGAGCTTCCGTCTGAAGTTCCTTTTCCTTGTTAACTTCCCCAACCCCTCGGTTGAAGATTCTATTACTCCGTGTTACATGACTAATGTCTGCAATGTTCACGACGGAGGGTAATGGAATTTCCTTTCCATTTTCAACTGTCGTTGCACCGTATTTGTAAGGGATCGCCTTAGCTGATTCATACGGTAGCGGTCCTGATAGATAGATGACTACAGGAGCCTTCTGATTTTTCTGACCAACATAAGTAACCTCGATTCGTTCCCGGTTGGGAACTTTAGATTCATCAAGTAGAGGGATAATGGCGAAAACATCCCTGGTCCTGTGATGACCAGAGATCGTGACAACATCCTCAACTTGCTCGGCAAGGTAGTTCGGCGACCAGTTGATGGGTCCAGAACCCAAATATGGACGAATCTCTCCACGATCGACCTGACCCTGAAGAGCTGCTCTCACAAGGTAACACCCTTGGTTACTTTCCGAACAGACGCCGCAACTGTCATAGTTGTGTGGTGGCACCTGGCCACGCCCACTTTGAATACAATGTAACCTCACTAGGTTAGCTTCCACTGATCGGACATCCTGACTCTGACGCCGAGTGGGGGTTTCGATTACTGATACTAATCTGCTGAGTATCTTCATCCATGTAGATTGGCATCCACCAATGATTTAACAAGTGCTGAAGTGCTTCCTGGACAAGGGTACAACGTCGATCGTTTTCGCAACCTGCTTTACAGCTTTGATAGTCGTGTGATATTAAGAATCCGAGTCGGACCTGCTCAGCATGTAACTTTACCAGGTTGGTATTCATTACGTGAATATCGAAGATCTGAACCATGTTGATTTGATAGGAGTTCCTATCATGGTAGTCTTGGATCCATCTGACGCTGGAGGGCCTCTTGTATGAAAGAGCATCCCTGTTTATTTACCGAGCAAATCAGACAAGAACTGTAATCGTGCCGCGACAGATTATGATACTGGCTTTGCCTTGAGTGCATCGCCACCAAGTTGACATTCATTGCACGGATGTCGTGGTTCTGAATGACGTTAGAATTCGTGTAGACCATGTTAACTCCACGAACTCGGTGCTCTTGGATCCATCCGAGATCCATTTGTTCCTGTAGAGCTGCTTGCACTGCGGAACATCCTTAATTGTCTTTAAAGCAGATATCACACTGATGATAATTATGAGGTGGCACATGGCCATATCCACTCTGTCTACAATGCATATTGACCAGATTGGTCTTCAACAAGAGTACATCGTGAATTTGATAGACATTGTTGGTCTCTCCTTCTATCAAATTGACTGCAGCCTTCTCGTGTTGAGGCAGCGGGTTCGTGAGAACATTGGGATTCGTATCTTTGAAGGATAAAACCCCGCTCCTAACAAGCTTTTGTACGTCGGACTTGAAATTGAGGCAAGTCTCTATGTTATGCCCTGAACCTCCTTGGTGGTAAGGGCATGTTTGATCCAACTTAAACCAAAAAGGTGGATTTTCCGGTACTGTAAGAGGAAATTTAGTCTGAATGTGCCCCTTAGCCAGTAGTAATGGAAACAGTTCTGCATACGTCACGGGTATAGGATCAAATCCTGGTGGCCGTGTTGTACGGTTGTTGTTGTATGGAGGACGAGCCTGCTGAAGAGGCTGTTGTGTCATTTGCTAGTCAGGTTGGCTCTGCGCAACCTGAGATTGATACGTAGGAATAGACGCAGGGTTGATAGCAGGAGTCACAGCTGCTACCGGTTGATAACGTCGTCTTTGCTTTCCGAGAGAGATATTCCCAATATCTTGCTCTTTTTTCTTAGGGAGAGCACTACCGTATTTTTTAGTACCGCTTGTCGATCCAGTGTCTTTTACCAAACGTCCTTCTCGGACGACTTCCTCAAGACGTACGCCCATGTCGACCATTTCGGTGAAATCACTGGGCGCACTGGCAACCATTCGGTCATAGTAAAATGAGCTTAAGGTCCTTAAGAAGATCTTTGTCATCTCTTTTTCCTCAAGAGATGGACAAATTTGAGCGGCAATTTCACGCCACCTTTGAGCATACTCCTTAAAGGTTTCCTTGTCCTTTTGCGACATTGATCTGAGTTGATATCTGTCGGGTGCCATGTCCAAATTGTATTTGTATTGTTGGACGAAGGAAGTACCAAGATCTCTGAATGTACTGATCGTAGTACGGTTTAAACCCATGTACCATTTGAGTGCGGCACCGGTTAAACTATCCTGAAAGTAGTGAATCAGTAGGTCCTGATTCTCTGTCTGAGCCGACATCCGCCGAGCGTACATCACCAGATGGCTCTGAGGGCAAGAGTTGCCTTTAAATTTTTCAAAGTCGGGCACTTGGAACTTGTGCGGGACTTTCACATTTGGGACCAAGCAGAGATCTGCGACGTCCTTTCCAAATAAATACTGACCTCGAATGGCTGCGGTTCCTTCTGCATTTCCAAGAATTGCTCCTGGAATTCATCTATTCTATTGAACATAGTTTCCTTCTTACCAGAAGGTGTCTATGGAATCTGTCCTTCTGGGACAGTGTTCACCACAGGGGGTGGTACCGTGACTACGGCAGTGAGTCTTGGCGTCTCTCGAAGTTTGTAACCTTCAGGAGTCTTCAACATGCCCCTGGAATCTTCGCTTTCCCGAAGTTTGTAACCTTCAGGCCCAGCGGCTTCTGTTGTGATTCCCTGACCTTTAGTGATCGGCGGAACATATCCTTCCGGGATATAGTTAACAGGCATGCCCCAAGGATGATCTTTCGGTATTTGATACCTAGGATCATACCTCTCCACTATGGGTGTTGAGGTGATCTCTGAGATCACAATTCGTTGCAGCTGAGCTTCTGCCATGGCTTGCATGTCGTTACGAAGCTTTCTCATATCCTCTCTCAGAGCGTCGATCTCTTCTTTCAACTCTCTGTTTTCTTCCTCAAGATCATCCATCCTTTTCTGACGATTGGCCCGAGTATTATACGAATGAGACAGTTTGACTCTAGAACCGAGACACAAACGTGAGATTCGTAGGTAAGAAGAATACGCGATGTGAGAATGATGAATGCAATGATTATATTAATTGTTTAAGGTTTAATCAAAATAAACTTCCACAATTAGATTGCAAATATCAAACAGTCGGGAAACCCCTTTTTATTGAATTCAAAGGATTACAGAAGTGGAAATACAGTAGATTACAAGGTGTAGAAACAGAAACCTAAACTAATGGGTCCTGAGTCCTCTCTGAAGAGAAATCAGGTGCTGATTCTGGTATCTTCCTTTTCTTTGACCGGGGCTCTTGGGCCGTTGTCGGGTTGTCATTCCTTTGCCAAGTGAAAGGAGCGAGCAAATTCCTTTGGTCATCTTGATTATCTACAGCATGTTGCTCCAAAATTTCAATCAGAGCATCTTTCTCTTTCAGTAATTGCTGTATTTTGATGCACTCTATGTCGAGGGTGCGGTACTTGTTCTTCCAGGACCTTCTCTCCTTTTGAACTTTGTTGAGAGTAACTTGAAGCTTTTCAGTTTCCGTCATGAAGTACATGACAGATTCCCTCGGCAGAAGAATTCCGTAACGAGGATAAGGCATCTTTAGCTTGAGAGCTCTAGTTTGTACCCAATGGAGATAAGGCTCCACCGAGACACAGTCCGGTTTTCCCAGAGACTCTCGTCCTTTCTTATGAACATGCTTCCAAGCGTGCACTATTTCCATCTTCAGTGCTCTGTCATTTTCTCCTTCTTTGAAGAAAAGACCTTCCAGATGAACACCCAGTGGGATGTGCCTCATCGGGTATCCAAATTGACGGCGAACTAATACCAGATGGTAGTTGATTCCTCCTTTAGTTCCTATAAGGGGTACGTTGGGGAAGTTTCCACAACGGTCAATGATCCTGATTCCCTCATAAATCCTATTACACCAATCTATATCAGAGTTGGTAAGAGACATGATCTTCTGCGACCAACGTAAGGCACTTTTGCAATCCCAAAAAGCAGCAGACTTGGGCAAGTGAGAGATAAACCATTTATAAAGCAGAGGTACACAACATGTGATCTCCCCTCCGCTGTACAAATTTCCCAGGTGTACAGAATTATACGCATCTGCGAGCAAAGTCGGCACAGGATTTCCAATGAGAAAAACCTTAATGGAGTTAATATCGACGAAGTTATTGATGTTAGGAAACAAAAATAACCCGTATGTGAGCAAGACAAAGATGCTTTCAAAAGCAGTCACGTTTCCTATACTGGCGAAGTACAAGGCTTTCTTTGTCAAGAACTGGGCTGGCAAACCTTGGATGCCACCCTTAGTGGTCAGGTGAGTCCTGACCTCAGACTCGTCCAAATGAATTGCTCTTGCAATAGTCTGATTCTTTGGAATTTCTTCCAGTCCAGAAAATGGAGCTCGATCCATAATGTGTAGATCGATTAGGTGAGAATACTCCTCCAGCGTTGGTGCGAGCTGGTAATCCGGGAATGTGAAACAGTGATAAACTGGATCATAAAACTGAATGAGCGCATCCATGATTCCATCAATCACATGGACTCTTAATAGTGGTAGCAAACCTCCGTGCTTAGCTCTGAAAGCCTCTGGGTTAGTGATCATCCTTGCTAACCTTCTCAAATCCTCTAGTTTTGGAACCTTGAAGGTATACTGGTGAGTTCTCCTTCTACCGAAATCCATTAGTGCAATCCTTTCCTCTGATATTTACAATCACAGTCTTAGTTTATTTTGAAAAACAGAGAGATTAGAAGAGAAGATTTTTTTAATGTTTTAATGTTTTTATTAAATGAATGCATGAATGCAGCACACAAAAACATAGAAAAAACATGGGGTCAAAGGGTCGTTGTCATGAAGTCAAGGCTCTACCCATCCCCAAAGGTTTATACTAGGGTGATTTTTGTACCTGTACTCATTATCATCAGCTCCTCCCAGGAAAGCAAAACAACAAGCGGATCGCCAGCGAGTTGTAAAGCAATCTTAGAGTAAGTGCCATTCACCGAGAATAGATCACCAGCCTCAAATGAGGGTAGTATCGCGTAAAAACTATTTCCGATAGTTTCTGCACTACGAAAGGGTTTGGCTCCTCAGCTTCTCAGACTTAACAACCGGCCCATTGTCTAGGTGAGAGAATGGGTTGCGTTGGTCAGCCTCCACTGAGGTTGATGGTCAACCCCGTCGCCATCACTTATCTTAGGTGTATACTCATTCTTTCCACATACGGCATCACCCGCATTCCCATTAGCAGAAATATAAACATGTATAGCAATTAGGAAAAGCAGTATATATATTTGTCCTAAACATCCTAGACCTATGAAGCTAAGAATCCTAAGTTCCTGACAGAAAATGGGTTCCCCGGCGGAAGCCCCAATCTGTGGTATTCACACAAGAGGTGAAAAGGAAAAAAATAGAGACATGCCCCACGGTGGGCGCCATTTTTTCTGTAGCGAGCGATTTTGGACGCAGTTCTTAAGCGCTGGTCGCTCTCTGCGGTTGAGCTTAAAACTACAGGTCGATTCATTTTTTATCCTATTAAAGCTGATGAAGGAAGGGAAATAGATGTCTCCAATTAACCCTGCTTTGCATACTGAGTTTAAACAGCGGTCTGTTAGGTTACGGATGCTATCAATGTGGGGGGGCCTTTGTACTGGTTATTCGTATTTTCGCCAATACTGGTTTTTATCTAGGCAGAAGGTTTCTGGCGGGGAACAAGGATTAGGATGTTAGGACTGATGCTTTTTGATAGATACATGAGATTATGGGATTTTGGGTTTTTGTTTAGTGTGCTCGCTAAGATTTTTCTTTCAATCTTATGCCTACGTATTCCCGTTTACCGAAATAGGGAAATCAGAGCGTTCGTAGTTCCTCCTATTCTATGGGAGGAAATGGTGGTTTTTGGTGTCTTGTTCAAAGCCCAAGACGTGAAGCGAAAGGTGGTTTGTATCTTGTTCAAAGCCTAAGATGTGAAGCTGAAAGGTCTCAACTTTAGAGAGAATTTGTCATCTCTAAAGAGGGGTTTGTCTGTTACGACTGTTTATAAAGGAAAATTACTTTAACCGGGATACGCGGATCCTAGCAATGCCATAATCTCATTTATAGGGGGTTTTAACCTGAAGGGGAAGACTTTAACTCAGTGTAGAGCAATGCCATCTTTCCTTAGGAATTTCTCATGCTAAAAGAGGGACAGTGGCATGGATGTAGATGATCCAGAGGCTTGCCGCTTACAGCGATTAGATGAAAGGGAAGGAGTTGTTGATGTTTGTGTACTGTGAACGAGGCACATCTTTGATGCTAAAAGGTTAATTGGATTAACCAGTGGTTTTCTTATACAAAGCCTAAGAGGAGGCTAATATGTGTCTCGTACAAAGCCTGAAAGAGAGGCTAAAAGGTTTTGACTCGACGATGGAGTCTTTTGGTATCTCGTATAAAGCCCGAGATGGAGGCTGAAATTTGTTTGGCTCAATAAGAACCCTTTTTGTATCTCGTATGAAGCCCGAGATGGAGGCGAAAGGGGTGATTGACTCAACGAGGGAGTCTCTTATGTGTCTCGTACAAAGCCCGAGAGAGAGGCTAAACGTCCGGTTCGCTGGGAAGAATCATTATACAAAGCCCAGGAGGAGGTTATGGTGACTGTTTCAGTTGAGTGACAGATCCAATATACTGATTTTAAAGAGAAAATCAGTTCTTATATGAGCAATATTGTACTCAGGGATTCAGGTTATTCCTGTTCTTTAAGGAAGCGGGAAACCCGAAGGGTATTGAGACTGTCCGAGTCTGCGGGTTTCCTTCCTATTTAATGAAGGGGTCACTTGAGAATGTCTTTGAGACTCAAGGAAGTTAGACTGTCCAAGTCTAGGGTTTTATCTTTCGTACTATGCTTTGAGAAGTAGTAGTAGACTCTATGAAAGGACTATTCTATGAAGATGACTAAGTCCTGTTCCTATACCTCTAGGAGGTCGTCGGGACAATTTGTACGAAGCCCAAGAGGAGGCTGGAATCTTTTAAGAAGCCGACGGGTCCTTGTACTAAGCCCAAGAGGAGGCTATCATTCCCGGAGGAAGAGATCATTATACGAAGCCTAAGAGGAGGCTGTGAATACTTCTAAGAAGCCGTAGGGTCCTTGTACTAAGCCCAAGAGGAGGCGGGGTTGCTTTTAGGAAGCCTGTGGGTCCTTGTACGATACCCAAGAGGAGGCCGATGCTTTTAAGAAGCCCGTGGGTCCCCAAACCCCGAGAAATTCAAGGCAATGCTATTCACCGAGAATAGATCAAAGTCAGGAAAGTTTGAGAATTTGGAAGAAACTCAAGAGATGCAATTCACGGAGAAGAGATCATCTCTGGGGAATAGAGTTTCTTTGACAACTTCTATGAGTGACAGTCTACGAAAGGGTTCACAGGGAATGCTGCCTTTCATATCTCCATATTGTTTAACCCCAAGAGGAAGGAAGACTGTGTCTGGTAATCCTATGGGGATCTAGTTTAGACTATTTCTACGAATAAACGAAATGGCGTCACCTAGTTCTAGACGTAGTTGCCGGGGAAACTCAAAATATCTATACTATTATTACACAGTTGATATGAGTTTATGAAAGAAGACTTACAGTGAAATAGCCCCACAATACAGTTTATATGTATATCAAAGCGGTAAATGAAAGCAATAACCACTTACTCTGTTGTAGAGCTTCCATGCAGTTTGGTTAGTTGTTCAACAAAGAAAGATTGAAAACAACAGTATATTCAAAATCAAAGGAGAAAGTGCTTTGAAAAAGAAAGATTTGGGGCTTACAGCTCAAGGAGAGGCCCAGGGTTTTATCAGTGAGCGCACTGTTTGAATTTGTACAGAGGGACTTATACAAGTGACTGAGGCCCAAAATGTTTTCTGTACAAAGGGATGGGTCTTACACTCTCTCAAGAGGCCCAAAAAGCTTTAAAGAAAAAGAGTGGGGCTTATAACACGAGGGTAGACCCAGATGATTTTTCCGTTTGAAATGGCGATCGCGCCGAGGTTTTCTTTTGACGCAGAGGGACTTATACAATAAGTGAGGCCCAAATGATTTTGGTTAAAAGGGGGTTGGGTCTTACACTCTATTAGAGGTCCAAAGTGTTTTTGAATGGGTCTTATAGCTCAAGGAGAGGCCCAAGGTTATTTTTCAAATGGCGACGATCGCGCCGTTCGTTTTTGACGGTATCGGGACTTATACAATACACTGAGGCCCAAAAATGATTTGGTCAAGAAAGGATTGGGTCTTACACTCTATTAGAGGCCCAAAGTGTTTTGAAAATGATTTATGAGGGTTGAATTAATCCAAAAACCCTAATTTGTTTTCAAAAATGTATTTAATTGAATAAAAATTCAATTAAAATGATCAAAATTGTTTAACATGTGAAAAACAAATTGTGATTTTGGATTAATGCTTCAAAAATTAAGTATTGACCTACAAAATAATTAGAAAACATTAAAAGTTGCAAAATCAATGTAGAAAAAATATTTAAAATGTCAAAAACAATTAAAATATTAATTCATTGCAAAAATATCAATTATATGAAATAAATAATATTTTTGGGATTTTTTGATAAAATAAAATATTTTAACATTTTTGTGAATTATTAAAAAAAGAATCAACTCAAAATCATTAAAACTCAGAGAGAAATTAATTTTTGAATCAATTAAACAAAATCACAAAATTCAAATATTTGAATTTATGAAAATGGCGCCAAGAACATGGACCAAGAACACGCGCGTGTTCTGCCTTGCCCAGATTTGCATTTTTCTATCCAATATCACTGAATACTTGATTATAACACGCAATCCACATATTATTATGCTCGTCTCAACCTCACGATCATGTCTATGTCCATTAATTTCATTTAAATTAAACATACAACAAGAAATCATGAAAAATCCTCAAGAACCCTAATTTCTGCGTGAAGGCTAGGATTTTTGATACACGATTCAAATAATGCAATTAATTGAGGGAAAACATTCCATGCATGATTATGAACATATGGCCAAATTATTGTGCGAGGAAATATGCATAGATTGAGAGATGACCAAGTATGTTCTTACCTCTAAGCCGTGACAGCAAGTGCAATTTGATTTTTGATTTGGAGGTGTTACAGATGAGTGGTGATGATCTGAACATCTTCCCTACACCCTATGGAGTGTGTTTGGATGGTTGGACTTGATTGAAATTGGCTGGATCACTTTGTGGTACCTCAGCTGCACTTTGGTTAAAACCTTGAGCAACCAGCTGGTGATTTTTTGAAATTGGTGTTTCAGAAGTGATCTAAGTGTTTGATCAGCTCATATGTGATGTATGTGAGGTGTGTGAGTGATTGGTTTGATTAGAAAAGCTCTCAAACTCAAAACCCGATAGTGACTTGCCTTAGAAGGAAAAATTGGAGTGAAAGAAGAGATTTTGAGGAAAGCATCTGTTTGATAGCTTTGGTGTCCTCAAATTGATCACAATTGAGCTCTATTTATAGTAGAGCAAGTTTGTTTTGCAAGGAATAGTGAATGGCAGCTGGTAAGTAGGTTTGGCCAATGTTGGCAAATGAAAATCCAAGTCTCCTCTAGCCATTGACTAGAGGTTAGGGCACAGAGCTTTGGTCCCCTTGGTATTGGATAAGTCTTGACTGATTTCAGATGAGAATAGCTCAGTCCATGCCACCTTGATGCTTCCATTGAATGCTTCAATCCAAATTTGGAGTCTTGTCCCTATTTTGGCCATTCTAGGTTTAACATGCTATTTCTTGTTCCATGGACTTTGGAGGCTTGGCTCAGTGATTGTCCCCTTTAGATTCAATCCTCAGATGTGTCCAAGTGGATAGGAGCATTTGAATTTGGCTGATTTTGGTAAATCGAGCCAAAATGCAACATCTGCCTTGCCTTTGACAGATTTCAGCAAGGCAACTTGACAATGTCATATCTCATGTTGTAAGTTGAATTTGGCAATGTTCTTGGCCATTTTGGAAAGCCCTTACATGATACAACAACTGTTTGAACAAGTTTGGTTTTGATCTCTTTTGATTCCAAGTAAAAAATCCCTCTACATTTGGCAACAAGTGAAGCAAAATCTGACTTAGTGAAATTTTCACTAAGTGTTGGAACAAAGTGTGATTTCTTGATTTTGATCACTCCATAACTCAAAATCCTTAATGAATTGGACTTAGGTCTAGTTGAAGTTTTTGTAGAGGGTAATGAGGGCTACAAATCCATCTTTGGATGAGAAAAATTGGCCTTGTGGTTTAGGAGTTATGGTCCTCCAAAGTTAGTGTATTAGTGGTACTTTTTCCATAACTTAGAAAAATTTCTAAGTTTTATGGTTACCCCTTTTACAAGTTATCCCACTTTTCTTGATTTTTCTTGATGAATGATGATTCAAATCATACATTAACATCACTTTAGGGTTAAAAATCCATTTTGGTGAAAAATCTCAAAAAGTTAAAGTTGACTTTTGTGCACAGTTGACTTTTTATCAGATGAATTCCAAACTGTGCAATTCTTCAGGAAATCATGTCCTTGACCTAAATCAAACTTTATAGACATGTTCCATGGGTGTCATAGGGTATATTGGTGCATGTCATAGGGCTTGGGAGCATGTCCTGGTCAAAAGTCAAAGTTACAGTTGACTTTTCTCGCGAAACCCTAATTGTGGTGCAGATGAAAATGAGACTTGTTGCTCAAGCTTCTTGGATTAATCCATTGTTCCAAATGGATCAATATAGTTCATTAGAGACCCTCAAACCCTCTCTTGAGGTCTTGGTTCATGATTTATCCCAAAAGTCAACTTAGGGGTGAATTAGGTCAAGAAACCCTAATTCCTGATTTTTGATGTATGCATCCCCTGAGGCCAAATTGACTTGATGCTTGGGTCCATGAGGTTCCATGGAGTACATTAGGTTGTGTTTTGGATCTTTGGCTTATGCCCAGATGAAACTTTCCATCTAGAGGCCCTGGTCGACTAAAACCCTAATTTGGTGACACTGGCGATCTTTGAAGCTTGATCCACCTAGAAGGGAGCAACCTTGTGCTTAATCCTTGAAGTGGGAGTCCTCTTGATCCATTGTGAATGTTTGAGAGGTTGGACAAGTTGAAGATCATGTCATTCCTTGATTGATCCTTTGTCTAAGAACTCTGAGATGGCTTGAAAGCCTAATTTTGATTGTAGTGAATGCTCAACAACCTTGAGGCATTTGGTTCATCCATATTGTGATGATGACTTGCACAATGATGGGAAACTTTAGTGGTCAAAATTTGGGGTATTACAACACCCCATATTACTCAAGTAATTTGGTCTTCTATTGACTTTTTACCCGTTAACCTTTTGCTAAGGTTGTAATACTTCTCTTTCTTGAAGGTTTTGGAGACTATCACGATGGAGCATGTGCTCTTAGGGGATGAGATTGCAGGCTCTGTTCATGGTTGTTGTGCTGAGAATCGGATATCAAGATATCAATTAACTTGAATCACAAATCTTTAAATATTCACCACCGAACTTTATTTTATCCAAGGGAAGGGGAAAAGATCGTATAAAACCATAAGTTGCAATGTAACAACGATGCTAAGGGATTGTAAGGTTCGGGGGTTGGTTATACCTAGGGAAGGAGTTAGCATCCTTAGCATCTATAGTAATCTATAGGAACCTCTTGCTAGTATTTGTGTTTATTGTTTGCTATTGTTTTGTGTTTGGGTTTGAGGAAGATAGGAACCTAAGGGTTTATTACTAAGTATGCTCGCAAAAAATTCATGGTCTTGTGCCTACATATCCTTACAAGGATGGAATGAGAGCACTTATGGTTCACCTTACTAAGGATGAATGAACACTTGATTATGATCAAGGTTCAAAGGGGAAGGTAAGTGTTATGTGTAATACCCCAAATTTTGACCACTAGAGTTTCCCATCATTGTGCAAATCATCATCACAATATGGATGAATCATCATGCCTCATTAGTCTCCCCAAAGATGGGTGAGCATCCACTACAATTAAAATTAGGGTTTCAAGCCCTCTCTGAGCTTTAGACAAAGGCTCAATCAAGAAAAGACTTGATTTTTAACTTGTCTGATCTCTCAAACATCCTCAAAGGATCAAAAGGACTCCCACTTCAAGGATTAAGCACAAGGTTGCTCCCTTCTAGGTGGATCAAGCCTCAAGATCGCCAGTGTCACCAAATTAGGGTTTTGATCACCCAGGGCCTCCAGATGAAAAGTTTCATCTGGGCACAAGCCATTGATCCAAAACATGACCTAATATACTTCATGGAACCTCATGAACCCATGCATCAAGTCAATTTTGCCTCAAGGGATGCATTCATCAAAAATCAGGAATTAGGGTTTCTGGACCTAATTCACCCCTAAGTTGACTTTTGGGACAAATCATGAGCCAAGACCTCAAGAGATGATTTGAGGGTCTCTAATATACCATATTGATCCATTTGGGACAATGGATTAATCCAAGAAGTTTGAGCAACAAGTCTCAATTCCATCTGCACCACAATTAGGGTTTTAAGGGAAAAGTCAACTCCCAAACCCTAATACATGATTGAATATACCCTATGACACCCATGGAACATGTCCATCAAGTTTGATTTAGGTCAAGGACATGATTTCCTGAAGAATTGCACAGTTTGGAATTCATCTGATAAAAAGTCAACTGTGCACAAAAGTCAACTTTGACTTTTTGAGATTTTTCACCAAAATGGATTTTTAACCCTAAAATGATGTTAATGTATGATTTGAATCATCATTCATCAAGAAAAATCAAGAAAAGTGAGATAACTTGAAAAAGGGGTAACCATAAAACTTAGAAATATTTCTAAGTTAAAAATAAAGTGGCAAGGGTACCAACTTTGAAGGACCATAACTCCTAAACCACAAGGCCATATTTTCTCATCCAAAGATGGATTTGTAGCCCTCATTATCACCTACAAAAACTTCAACTACAAGTCATTCCAATTCATTAAGGATTTTGAGTTATGGAGTGATCAAAGTGGCTGAAAAGTGAAAATGTCACTTTTTCCAACACTTAGTGAAATTTTCACTAAGTCAGATTCTGCCTCACTTTTTGCCAAATGTAGGGGGATTTTTCACTTGGAATCAAAAGAGATCAAAACCAAACTTATTCAAACAGCTGTTGTATCATGTAAGAGCTTTCCAAAATGGCCAAGAACATTGCCAAATTCAACTTACACCATGAGATATGACATTGGCAAGTTGCCTTGTTGAAATCTGTCAAGGCAAGGCAGAATTTGCAACTTTGGTCGATTTGCCAAAATCAGCCAAATTCAATTGCTCCTATCCACTTGGACACCTCAGAGGATTGAATCTAAAGGGGACAATCACTGAGCCAAGCCTCCAAAGTCCATGGAACAAGAAATAGCATGTTGAACCTAGAATGGCCAAAATAGGGACAAGACTTCAAATTTGGAATGAGGCATTCAATGGAACCATCAAGGTGGCATGGACTGAGCCATTCTCATCTGAAATCAGTCAAGACTTATCCAAGACCAAGGGAACCAAAGTTCTGTGCCCTAACCTCTAGTCAATGGCTAGAGGAGGCTTGGATTTTCATTTGCCAACATTGGCCAAACCTACTTACCAGCTGCCATGCACTATTCCTTGCAAAACAAACTTGCTCTACTATAAATAGAGCTCAATTGTGGTCAGTTTGAGTACACCAAAGCCATCTAATAGATACTTTCCTCAAAATCTCTTCTTTCACTCCAATTTTGCCTTCTAAGGCAAGTCACTATCGGGTTTTGAGTTTTAGAGCAATTCCAATCAAACCAATCACTCACACACCTCACATACATCACATATAAGCTGATCAAACACTTAGATTACTTCTGAAACATCAATTTCACAAAATCACCAGCTGGTTGCTCAAGGTTTTAACCAAAGTGCAGCTAAGGTACCACAAAATGATCCAGCCAATTTCAATCAAGTCCAACCATCCAAACACAATCCATAGGGTGTAGGGAAGCTGTTCAGATCATCACAACTCATCTGTAACACCTCCAAATCAAAAATCACTTTGAACTTGCTGTCACGGCTTGGAGGTAAGCACATGCTTGGTCATCTCTCAATCTATGCATATTTCCTCGCACAATAATTTGGCCATATGTTCATAATCATGCATGGAATGTTTTCCCTCAATTAATTGTATTATTTGAATTGTGTATCAAAAATCCTAGCCTTCATGCAGAAATTAGGGTTCTTGAGGTCTCTTCGTGATTTCTTGTTGTATGTTTAATTTAAATGAAATTAAAGTACATAGACATGATCGTGAGGTTGAGACGAGCATAATGATATGTGGATTGCATGATATGATTACGTATTCATGGAGATTGGATAGAAAATGCAAATCTGAGAAACCAAGAACACGCACGTGTTCTTCAGCTTGTTCTTGGCGCCATTTTTAGAAATTCAAATATTTGAATTTTGTGATTTTGTTTAATTGATTCAAAAATTAATTTCTCTCTGAGTTTTAATGATTTTGAGTTGATTCTTTTTTTAATAATTCACAAAAATGTTAAAATATTTTATTTTCCCAAAAAATCCCAAAAATATTATTTATTTCATATAATTGATATTTTTGCAAAGAATTAATGTTTTAATTGTTTTTGGCATTTTAAATATTTTTTCTACATTGATTTTGCAACTTTTAATGCTTTCTAATTATTTTGTAGGTCAATACTTAATTTTTGAAGCATTAATCCAAGATCACAATTTGTTTTCCATGTGTTAAACAATTTTTGATCATTTTAATTGAATTTTTATTCAATTAAATACATTTTGAAAACAAATTAGGGTTTTGGATTAATTCAACCCTCATAAATCATTTTCAAAACTTTTTAGGCCTCTTGAGAGAGTGTAAGACCCATCCCCCCTTGTACAAAAACTTTTTGGGCCTCACTCATTGTATAAGTCCCTCTGTACAAGTAAACGGCGCGATCGTCGCCCGTTTAAAATAAAAGAATCATCTGGGCCTCTCCTTGAGCTATAAGACCCATTCAAAACACTTCGGGGGCTCTATTAGAGTGTAAGACCCAATCCCCCTTTTAACCAAGACATCTTGGGCCTCACTTATTGTATAAGTCCCTCTGCGTTAAAAGAAAACCTCGGCGCGATCGCCATTTTTAAACGAAAAAATCATTTGGGCCTACCCTCGTGTTATAAGCCCCACTTTTTTTTTCTTTAAACCTTTTTGGGCCTCTTGAGAGAGTGTAAGACCCATCCCTTTATACAGAAAACCATTTTGGGCCCCAGTCACTTGTATAAGTCCCTCTGTACAAAGTCAAACAGTGCGCTCACTGATAAAACCTTGGGCCTCTCCTTGAGCTGTAAGCCTCAAATCTTTCTTTTTCAAAGCACTTTCTCCTTTGATTTTGAATATACTGTTGTTTTCAATCTTTCTTTGTTGAACAACTAACCAAACAGCATGGAAGCACTCCAACCGAGTAAGTGGTTATCGCTTTCGTTTACTGCTTTCATATTATAAACTGTATTGTGGGGCTGCTCACTGTAAGTCTCCTTTCATAAACTCATATCTACTGTGTAATAATAGTATAGATATTTCGAGTTTCCCCGGCTACTACGTCTAGAACTAGGTGACGCCGTTTCATTTATTCGTAGAAATAGACGCCTAGATCCCCAATAGGAGCACCAGATACAGTCTTCTCTTCGGCTGTCCTCCTTAGGAATCGTCAAGAAGCTCTACTCCCCAAGATGAATGTATTCTCCGTGAATGGCATCTTTGAGTTTCTTCCAAATTCTCGAACTTTCCTGACTTGATCTATTCCTCGTGGATAGCTTGCCTTGAATGTCTCGGGGTTTGGGTACCCACTACGGTCATAATCTTGGACCTTAACTAAGGAACCCTCTTTAAAAGCTAAAAGTCGATGGATAGTAAACCTCGCATGTTTACCAATGGTTTTTATCTTTAAAAGAGTTATCTCTCCTAATGGAAAGGAGATGATAGACCCACGGGCTTCTTAAAAGCATCGGCCTCCTCTTGGGCATTATTCAAGGACCCTACGGCTTCTTAGAAGTATTCACAGCCTCCTCTTAGGCTTCGTATAATGATCTCTTCCTCCGGGAATGATAGCCTCCTCTTGGGCTTCGTACAAGGACCCGTCGGCTTCTTAAAAGTTTCCAGCCTCCTCTTGGGCTTCGTACAAATTGTCCCGACGACCTCCTAGAGGTATAGGAACAGAACCTAGTCATCCTCATAGAACAGTCCTTTCATAGAGTCTACTACTGTTTCTCAAAGCATAGTACAAAAAAATAAAACTCTAGACTTGGACAGTCTAACTTCCTTGAGTCTCAAAGACATTCTCAAGCGACCCCTTCGTTAAATAGGAAGGAAACCCGCAGACTCGGACAGTCTCAACACCCTTTGGATTTCCCGCTTCCTCAAAGAAAAGGAAACAACCCCGATCCTCAGACCTAACCCACGAGTACAGTGATGCTCATATAAGAACTGATTTTCTCTTTCAAAATTAGTATACCGGACCTGTCACTTAACTGACATAGCCTTCTCTTGGGCTTTGTACAATGACTCTCCCTAGCAGAGTCAAACAACGTTTTAGCCTCTCTCTCGGGCTTTGTACGAGACACACAAAGACTCCATCATCGGGTCAAAATCTTTTAGCCTCTCTCTCGGGCTTTGTACGGGACACAAAATAGCCTCCTCTTAGGCTTTGTATAATGATTTTCCTAGCGGAAAATAGCCTCCTCTTAGGCTTTGTGTAAGAAAACCACTGGTTGATCCAATTAACCTTTTAGCATCAAAGTTGTGCCTCGTTCACAGTACACAAACATCAACAACTCCTTCCCCTTCATCTAATCGCTGTAAGCGGCAAGCCTCTGGATTATTTACATCCATGCCACTGTCCTTCTTTTAGCATGAGGAATTCCTAAGGAAAGATGGCATTGCTCTATACTGAGTTAAAGTCTTCTCCTTCAGGTTAAAACCCTTTCTTCGGAAATTATGGCATTGCACGGATCCGCGTATCCCAGTTAAAGTAATTCTCCTTCTCCCCTCTTTAGAGATGACAAATTCTCTCTAAAGTCGAGGTCTTTCAGCTTCACGTCTTGGGCTTTGAACAAGACACAAATAGACCTTTCAGCTTCATATCTTGGGCTTTGAACAAGATACAAACCACCTTTCGCTTCACGTCTTGGGCTTTGAACAAGACACCAAAACACCCATTTCCTCCCATAGAATAGGAGGAACTACGAATGCTCTGATTTCCCTGTTTTGGTAAACGGGAATACGTAGGCATAAGATCGAAAGAAAAGATCTTAGCGAGCGCAATCAACAAAAAACCCAAATCCCATATCTCCATCAATCAAAAAGCAGTAATTCAAAAGCATCAGTCCTAACATCCTAATCCTTGTTCCCCGCCAGAAACCTTCTGCCCAGATAAAAAGAAAGAAACAGTATTGGCGAAAATACAAATAACCAGTACAAAGGCCCCCCACATTGATAGCATTCGTAACCTAACAGACCGCTGTTTAAACTCAGTATGCAAGCAGGGTTAATTGGAGACATCTATTTCCCTTCCTTATTCAGCTCACAATAGGATAAAAAATGAATCGACCTGTAGTCAAAGCTCAAACCGCAGAGAGCGACCAGCGCTTAAGAACCGCGTCCAAAATCGCTCGCTACAGAAAAGTGGCGCCCACCGTGGGGCCTTTCAAAGTTAGATCTAGGCACGGTCTTCCTTTTCTTCACTTATGTAATACCACAGATTGGGGCTTCCGTCGGGGAACCCATTTCTGTCAGGAACTTAGGAATCATAGCTTTATAGGTCTAGGATGTTTAGGACAAATATATTTACTGCTTTTCCTAATTGCTATACATGTTTATTTTTCTGCTACTGGGAATGCGTGTGATGCCGCATGTGGTGAGAATGAGTATACACTTAAGATAAGTGATGGCGACGGGGTCGACCATCAACCTCAGTGGAGGCTGACCAACGCAACCCATTCACTCTTCTAGCCAATGGGCTGGTTGTTAAGTCTGAGAAGCTCAGGAGCCAAACCCATTCGTAGTGCGGAAACTATCGGAAATAGTTGTTACGCGATACTACCCTCATTTGAGGCATGTGATCTATTCTCGGTGAATGGCACTTACTCTAAGATTGCTTTATAACTCGCTGGCGATCCGCTTGTTGTCTTGCTTTCCTGGGAGGAGCTGATGATAATGAGTACAAGTACAAAAATCACCCTAGTATAAACCTTTGGGGATGGGTAGAGCCTTGACTTCATGACAACGACCCTTTGACCCCATGTTTTTTCTATGTTTTTGTGTGCTGCATTCATGCATCCATTTAATAAAACATTAAAACATTCAAAAAATCTTCTCTTCTAGTCTCTCTGTTTTTCAAATTAAACTAAGACTGTGATTGCAAATATCAGAGAAAAAGATTGCATTATTGGATTTCGGTAGAAGGAGAACTCACCAGTATACCTTCAAGGTTCCAAAGCTAGCGGATTTGAGAAAGTTAGCGAGGATGATCGTTAACCCAGAGGCTTTCAGAGCTAAGCACGGTGGTTTGCTACCACTGTTAAGAGTCCATGTGATTAAGGGGATCATGGACGCGCTCATTCAGTTCTACGATCCGGTTTATCACTGTTTCACGTTCCCGGATTACCAGCTATCACCAACGCTGGAGGAGTATTCTCATCTGACTGATTTACATATCACTGATCGAGCTCCATTTTCTGGACTGGAAGAAATTCCAAAGAATCAGACTATTGCAATAGCAATTCATTTGGACGAGTCTGAGGTCAGGACTCACATGACCACTAAGGGTGGCATCCAAGGTTTGCCATCCCAGTTCTTGACAAAAAAGGCTCTATACTTCGCTAGTATAGGGAACGGGACTGCTTTTGAAACCATCTTTGTCTTGCTCACCTACGGGTTATTTTTGTTTCCCAACATCAATAACTTCGTCGATATCAACGCTATTAAGGTTTTTCTCATTGGAAACCCTGTGCCGACTTTGCTCGCAGATACGTATCATTCTGTACACTTGGGAAATTTGTACAGCGGAGGGGAGATCACATGTTGTGTACCTTTGCTCTACAAATGGTTTATCTCTCACTTGCCCAAGTCTGCTGCTTTTTGGGATTGCAAGAGTGTCTTACGTTGGTCGCAGAAGATCATGTCTCTCACCAATTCCGATATAGATTGGTGTAATAGGATTTATGAAGGAATCAGAATCATTGACCATTGTGGAAACTTCCCCAGCGTACCCCTCATAAGAACTAAAGGAGGAATCAACTATCATCCGATATTGGTTCTTCGTCAATTTGGATACCCGATGAGACACATCCCACTGGGTGTTCATCTGGAAGGTCTTTTCTTCAAAGAAGGAGAAAATGACAGAGCACTAAAGATGGAAATAGTGCAAGCTTGGAAATATGTTCATAAGAAAGGACGAGAGTCTCTGGGAAAACCGGACTGTGTCTCGGTGGAGCCTTATCTCCTTTGGGTACAGACTAGAGCTCTCACATCGCGTATTCTTCTTACCTACAAATCTCACATTTGTGTCTCAATTCTAGAGTCAAACTGTCTCATTCATATAATACTCGGGCCAATCGTCAGAAAAAGATGGATGATCTTGAGGAAGAAAACAGAGAGTTGAAAGAAGAGATCGACGCTCTGAGAGAGGATATGAGAAAGCTTCGTAACGACATGCAAGCCATGGCAGAAGCTCAGCTACAAAAAACTGTGATCTCAGAGATCACCTCAACGCCCATAGTGGAGAAGTATGATCCTAGGTATCAGATACCGAAAGATCGTCCTTGGGGCATGCCTGTTAACTATATCCCGGAAGGGTATGTTCTGCCGATCACTGAAGATCAGGGAATCGCAACAGAAGCCGTTGGGCCTGAAGGTTACAAACTTTGGGAAAGCGAAGATGCCAGGGGCATACTCAAGACTCCTGAAGGTTACAAACTTTGGGAGGCGCCAAGACTTACTGCCGTAGTCACGATACCACCCCCTGTGGCGCACACTGTCCCGGAAGGATAGATTCCACAGACACCTTCTGGTAAGAAGGAAACTATGTTTGACAGAATGGATGAATTCCAGGAGCAGTTCTTGGAAATGCAGAAAGAACTGCAGGCCATTCGCGGTCAGGGTCTATTTGGAAAGGACGCCGCAGACCTCTGCTTGGTCCTAAATGTGAAAGTCCCGCACAAGTTCCAAGTGCCCGACTTTGAAAAATACAAGGGTAACTCTTGCCCTCAGAGCCATCTGGTGATGTACGCTCGGCGGATGTCAGCTCAGACGGAGAATCAGGACCTGCTGATTCACTACTTTCAAGATAGTTTAACCGGTGCTGCACTCAAATGGTACATGGGTTTAAACCGTACTACGATCAGTACATTCAGAGATCTTGGTACTGCCTTCGTCCAACAATACAAGTACAATTTGGACATGGCACCCGACAGAGATCAACTCAGATCAATGTCGCAAAAGGACAAAGAAACCTTTAAGGAGTATGCTCAAAGGTGGCGTGAAATTGCCGCTCAAATTTGTCCACCTCTTGAGGAAAAAGAGATGACAAAATTCTTCTTAAAGACCTTAAGCTCATTTTACTATGACCGAATGGTTGCCAGTGCGCCCAGTGATTTCATCGAGATGGTCGGCATGGGCGTACGTCTTGAGGAAGCCGTCCGAGAAGGACGTTTGGTAAAAGACACTGGATCGACGAGCGGTACTAAAAAATATGGTAGTGCTCTCCCTAAGAAAAAAGAGCAAGATATTGGGAATATCTCTCTCGGAAAGCAAAGGCGACGTTATCAGCCGGTAGCAGCTGTAAATCCTGCTATCAGCCATGCGCCTGTTCCTGTGTATCAACCTCAGGTTGCGCAGAGCCAACCTGACCAACAAAGGACACAACAGCCTCTTCAGCAGGTTCGTCCTCCATATAACAACAACCGTACAACACGACCATCAGGATTTGATCCTATACCCGTATCGTACGCAGAACTGTTTCCGTTACTGCTAACCAAGGGGCACATTCAGACTAAGTTCCCTCTTACAGTTCCAAAAAATCCACCTTTTTGGTTTAAGGCGGATCAGACGTGCCCTTATCATCAAGGAGGTTCAGGGCATAACATAGAGACTTGTCTCAATTTCAAGTCTGACGTGCAAAAGCTTGTTAGGAGCGGGCTCTTATCTTTCAAAGATACGAATCCCAATGTTCTCACGAACCCGCTGCCTCAACATGAGAAAACTGCAGTCAATCTGATTGAGAAAGAGACTAACAATGTCTATCAAATTCATAATGTACTCTTGTTGAAAACCAATCTGGTCAAGATGCATTGTAGACAGAGTGGATATGGCCATGTGCCACCTCATAATTATCACCAGTGTGATATCTGCTCTAAAGACAACCAGGGATGTTCTGTGGTGCAAGCAGCTCTACAGGAACAAATGGATCTTGGATGGATCCAAAAGCACCGAGTTCGTGGAGTTAACATGGTTTACACGAATTCCAGCGTCATTCAAAACCACGACATCCGTGCGATGAATGTCAACTTGGTGGCGATGCACTCAAGGCAAAGCCAGTATCATAATCTGCCGCGGCACGATTACAGTTCATGTCTGATTTGCTCGGTAAACAAACAGGGATGCTCTTTCATAGAAGAGGCCCTCCAGCGTCAGATGGATCTTGGATGGATCCAAGACTACCATGATAGGAACTCCTATCAAATCAACATGGTTCAGATCTTCGATATCCGCGTAATGAATACCAACCTGGTAGAGTTACATGTTGAGCAGGTCCGACTTGGATTCTTAATATCACATGACTATCAAAGCTGTAAAGCGGGTTGCGAAAACGATCGAGGTTGTACCCTTGTCCAGGAGGCACTTCAGCACTTGTTAAATCACTGGTGGATGCCAATCTATATGGACGAAGATACTCAGCAGATTAGTATCAATAACCGGAATCCTACTCGTCGTCAAAGTCAGGATGTCCGATCAATGGGAGGTAACCTAGTGAGGTTACATTGTATTCAAAGTGGGCGTGGCCAGGTGCCACCACACAACTATGACAGTTGTAGCATCTGTTCAGAAAGTAACCAAGGGTGTTACCTTGTGAGAGCAGCTCTTCAGGGTCAGGTCGATCATGGAGAAATTCGTCCATATCCAGGTTCAGGACCCATCATTTGGTCGCCGAACTACCTTGCCGAGCAAGTTGAGGATGTTGTCACGATCTCTGGTCATCACAGGACCAGGGATGTTTTTGCCATCATCCCTCTACTTGACGAATCTAGAGTTCCCAACCAGGAATGATCGAGATTACTTACGATGGTCAGAAAAATCAGAAGGCTCCCATAATCATCTATCTACCGGGACCACTACCGTATGAATCAACTAAGGCTATCCCTTACAAATACGGTGCAACAATAGTCGAAAATGGAAAGGAAATTCCATTACCCTCCGTCGTAAATATTGCAGACATCAGTCGTGTAACACGGAGCGGTCGAATCTTCAACCGAGGGGTTGGAGAATCCAACAAAGAAAAGGAACTTCAGGCAGAAATTCCTGATCCGCCAGTCGGTCAATCTAGTAATCCCAACTTTTCAAAAGACGAAGATGAGATACTAAATCTCATCCAAAGGAGTGAATATAACATTGTTGATCAACTGTTATAGACTCCTTCAAAGATCTCGGTATTATCACTGTTACTCAGTTCAGAAGCACACAAAGAGGCTCTACAGAAAGTCTTGGAGCAAGCCTTTGTGGAACAGGATGTAACAATCAGACAATTCGATAGCATTGTCTCTAACATAACTTCCTGCAATAATTTGGGATTTAGTGATGAAGAATTACCTGAAGAGGGTCGCCGTCATAACATGGCGCTCAACATTACAGTCAACTTCCAGGACGATCCTTTAGCCAACGTACTGGTAGACACAGGGTCAGCCCTAAATGTTATGTCGAAGTCCACTTTGATGCAATTATCATTTAAGGGCCCTCCGATGAGAGTCAGCGAGGTCGTCGTCAAAGCATTCGACGGACCAGAAAAACAGTTATCGGCGAAGTTGATCTTCCCATAACTATTGGTCCTCACACTTTCCAAATCACTTTCCAGGTCATGGACATCTGTGCAACATATAGTTGTTTATTAGGAAGACCTTGGATACATCAGGCTGGAGCAGTTACTTCAACCCTCCACCAAAAGCTAAAGTTCGTCAAGAACGATCAACTTATCACGGTTTGTGGGGAACAAGCCTTGCTTGTGAGTAACCTATCATCATCTACTTGTGTGGAACCCGAGGAGGTTATTGGAACTCAGTTCCAAGCACTATCGGTGAGCAAGGACAATCATTTCAAAGGAGGAACCTCGATTTCCTCATACAATGATGTTATCAAAGCGGTCGAGAGTACCGATACGACAGGATGGGGACAGCTTGTCATTCCCACTGACAATAAAACAAAGAAGGGTCTTGGTTTTTCTGCAACCTGTACCCAGACAACTGCTAGCGATGAAAGTCTTCATCCCCTTCAGAACCTCTTCCACAGTGGAGGTTTTCTTCACCCAGTGTCTCAGACAGTTCATGCTATCAATGAGGAAGATCCCTCTGACACAGATGAAGAATGGAAGTCCTACCTTAACAAGGACGATTATATGTCTCAGGAAGAGGTGCCTATGCCTTTTTGCTTTCCTACAGAAAGTCCGAGATTTATACCAAGATCAGATGTCGAAATGATCTACGGAGATTGTGATCCGGAAGGATGCCGTGCTCCACCAAATTCATTCGAGGAAGACACTCTGATGAAAGACAACTTTGACCACAATTACTATGGCCCGATGGATGGCCAGCCAATGTGGCAGCCTTACCCAGGAAACTTGGGGCAAGAGAGTCAGCCGAACAATGAAACTCAGCTGAGCGTCATTGAACAGAATACCTATGTCCCCGCCATGTCATGGGATCAACACTCAGGTCATTCGGAAATTACTCAACATGACAATGAATTCGCAACGTTTGCAGGACTTGAATTCATCAACTATGCTTTTCCCGAGGTCAACGTCATCGAGAGGGATGACTTCTCCAGTTCCAAAGAAGTTTGGGACACTCTGGGACAACCAAGTGGAAAATACGACTTTATGGTCAAGTACACTGCTCCCGAAAGCTCTCGTATCAGGCTCGAAGATATCCAGCCAACTGGATGGGGAGATATAGCTGAGAGCACCAATGCTATGCAAAATGGAACAGAGGAATCCTCCTACGACAATTCTGCCAGGGAAACAGATTCCAATGATCCTGCTCCACCAGAAATCAGCGTCATTTCTGAAGACAAATCAAGGAAGGTGCCAGACTTTGTGATTCACCGAGGAGTTCGCCGCCAATGGGTTGCTGTCGAGGTTCCGAAGGTTGTTCGCCAGTCAAAGTAATTGCCATCTTTAACCTTTCACCCTGCCCAGGTGAAACGAATATTATGATAGGGCTCGTTTTCTGTAAATTTCCCTCTTCTCTTTGCCCAAAGCGACAGAGGTTTGTTTTATAGGGCTGTAGTTTCAAGATTCGACTTGTTCATTAATAAAATAACGTCGTTCTGTAATTTCCGCATTAATTGCTGTTTTCTCTTTTTGCTTTTTCAGAAAATGGTAATCCTAAAAAACATTCAATGATAAAAACAAGCAGTAAAATAAATACACTGCACACACTTGTATTTCGCTCTATCTCTTCTAAACACGAATCATCACGTCATGCAGATTGCTTGTTTTAAACCCCGTTGAAACATACGATCCGATGCCTTCTTCCGACTTTGAGTTCCCGGTATTCGAGGCTGAAGAAGAAAATGACGACCAAATTCCAGAAGAGATCTCCGGACTACTCAGACAAGAGGAAAGGTCCATTGAACCTCACAAAGAGCCGTTGGAAACGGTAAACTTGGGTTCAGAGCAAGAGAGAAAAGAAATCAGGATTAGGGCACTGCTCAGTCCAACTACCAGAGAGGGTTTGATAAAGCTTCTCAAAGAATTCCCCGATGTATTCGCTTGGTCCTATCAGGATATGCCAGGGTTGGATACCAACATCGTGGAACATCACTTACCGTTAAGATCGGAATGTCCGCCGGTAAAGCAAAGGTTGAGACGGACTCACCCGGACATGGCCATCAAAATCAAAGAGGAGGTACAGAAACAGATTGATGCGGGTTTCCTTGCCACATCTGAATATCCTCAATGGTTAGCCAACATCGTACCCGTTCCCAAAAAGGACGGAAAGGTCAGAATGTGTGTTGATTACAGAGATCTAAACAAAGCAAGTCCAAAGGACGACTTTCCTTTACCACACATTGACATGTTGGTTGACAGCACAGCAAAGTTCAAAGTATTCTCCTTCATGGATGGATTCTCGGGCTATAACCAGATCAAAATGGCGCCGAAAGACATGGAGAAAACTTCGTTCATTACCCCATGGGGCACCTTTTGTTACAAGGTAATGCCGTTCGGTTTGAAGAACGCCGGGGCAACCTATCAAAGGGCCATGACTACTCTATTTCATGACATGATACACAAAGAAATCGAGGTATATGTCGATGATATGATTGCAAAATCAAAAACAGAGAGTGAGCACATTGAACATCTGTCAAAATTGTTCGAACGTCTAAGAAAATTCAAGCTCCGCTTGAATCCTAACAAGTGCACCTTCGGTGTCCGTTCAGGGAAACTACTAGGGTTCATCGTCAGCCAGAAGGGAATTGAAGTTGATCCTGACAAGGTCAAGGCCATTCAAGAAATGCCTTCTCCGAAAACTGAAAAACAAGTCAGAGGATTCCTGGGACGCTTGAACTACATCTCCAGGTTCATATTCCTTATGACCGCCACATGTGCGCCGATCTTCAAATTACTGAAAAAGAACCAGGATTGCGTTTGGACAGAAGATTGCCAAACCGCCTTCGACAGTTTTAAGGTATATCTGTTGAATCTTCTGATTCTATCACCTCCAGTGGAAGGGAGACCACTGATCATTTACCTCACAGTCCTAGAGGACTCAATGGGATGTGTACTTGGCCAACAAGACGAAACCAAAAGGAAAGAGTCTGCCATTTACTATCTAAGAAAGAAATTCACCGACTGCGAGACTCGGTACACAATGCTTGAGAAAACTTGTTGCGCTTTGGCTTGGGCAGCCAAACGTCTTCGCCAAAACATGATTCGTCATACTACTTGGTTGGTCTCCGAAATGGATCCAATCAAGTACGTTTTCGAAAAACCTGCTCTCACGGGAAGAATTGCCCGTTGGCAGATGTTACTATCAGAATATGACATAGAGTACCATGCTCAGAAAGCCGTTAAAGGAAGTATTTTAGCCGATCATTTGGCTCATCTACCGATTGACGATCAAGAATCAATCGGGTTTGACTTCCCAGACGAAGATGTCATGTATCTAAAGATGAAAGATTGCGATGAACCGCTACCCAGTGAAGGGCCAGAACCAGGTTCCCAGTGGGGACTTATCTTTGACGGAGCAGTCAATCATTATGGAAACGGAATTGGGGCAATCATTGTTACCCCTCAGGGTTCCCACATTCCTTTCACCGCTCGACTTACGTTCAAATGTACGAACAACGAGGCCGAATACGAAGCTTGTATTATGGGTCTCGAAGAAGCGATTGATTTAAGGATCAAAAACTTGGACGTATACGGCGACTCAGCCCTGGTTATCAATCAGATAAAAGGAGATTGGAACACATACCAATCAGGATTGATTCCTTACAAAGACTATGCAAGAAGGTTGTTACCCTTCTTCAACAGAGTCGACTTTCATCACATCCCTCGTGATGAGAATCACATGGCTGATGCATTAGCCACTCTCTCTTCCATGATTAGTGTAGGTCGATGGAATGACATACCTAAGATCGACATCATGCGCCTTGAATGGCCTGCTTACATCTTCGCGATTGAAGCAGTCATAGACGACAGACCTTGGTATCAAGATATCAAATGCTTCCTTCAGAAACAAGAGTACCCATCTGGGGCACTCAGAAAAGACAGGAAAACCCTCAGAAGATTGGATGGAAACTTCTTCCTGAGCGGTGACACTCTTTATAAGAGAAATTTTGACATGGTCTTGCTCCGATGCGTCGACAGACCACAAGCAGACATGCTCATGAAAGAAATTCACGAAGGATCCTTTGGCACTCATGCCAACGGACACACGATGGCGAGAAAAATTCTCAGGGCCGGGTATTATTAGTTGACCATGGAATCCGACTGCTACAAGTACATGAGGAGGTGTCACAAGTGTCAGATATACTCCGACAAAATTTATGTACCGCCATCACATCTCAAAGTTCTTTCTTCCCCGTGGCCATTTTCCATATGGGGAATTGATATGATTGGTATGATTGAGCCCAAGGCTTCAAACAGACATCGGTTCATCCTGGTAGCCATTGACTATTTCACCAAGTGGGCCGAAGCAGCGTCATTCGCCAATGTAACCCGACAAGTGGTGGTCCGATTTATCAAAAACAATATCATCTGCCGTTATGGTGTTCCAAGCGAGATCATTACTGATAATGGATCTAACTTGAACAATAAGATGATGAAAGAATTGTGTGCTGAGTTCAAAATCGAACACCATAACTCATCTCCCTACCGACCCAAGATGAACGGAGCGGTAGAAGCGGCTAACAAGAACATCAAGAGGATTGTTCAGAAGATGGTTGTAACCTATAAAGATTGGCATGAAATGCTACCCTTTGCTCTTCACGGTTATCGAAAATCTGTCCGCACTTCAACAGGGGCAACCCCTTTCTCTCTAGTATATGGCATGGAAGCAGTCCTCCCTATAGAAGTAGAGATCCCATCAATCCGGGTATTGATGGAAGCTAAGCTTACGGAAGCTGAATGGTGTCAAAGTCGACACGACGAACTGAACCTGATCGAAGAGAAGCGAATCACGGCGCTATGCCACGGTCGGTTGTATCAACAGAGAATGAAGAGGGCGTTTGACAAAAAGGTCCGACCTCGTGTCTTCAGAAAAGGAGACCTTGTGCTCAAGAAGATACAATCATTTCTCACTGATTCTCGGGGCAAATGGACCCCAAATTATGATGGCCCCTATGTGGTCACGAAAGCTTTCTCAGGCGGTGCCTTGAGACTTGCAACCATGGACGGAGACGAATTTTCCTACCCCACGAATGTTGATGTAGTCAAGAAATACTTCGCCTAAAAAAAAACGTCTCGGTGGATTGAAAACCCGAAAGGGCGGTCCAGGCAAAAGTTATAGACATGAAAAAAAATCATCCCGATGGATTGGAAATCTCATAGTACAATTCAGGCAAAAGTTAGGGATAATGGCAAGTAACTATGTTCAACAGAGGCAAGTCCCTCAGCAGCAACAACAGTTGCATCATCTATCGGAGGAAATCTCCAGTCAAAGGTCATCTTCGACGGAAGCTCAGGATGTCCCAAACTCAAAGTTGGTAGAAGGATAGTGGCCATTATGTTTCAACGTAGCCCTTTTCCCTGTAAATTACCATTTTCTAACTTTGTATATACTCTTTGGAATCACGCGTTTGGCTGATCTCCATCTTATCAATAAAATTTGAGCTCTTGTGCTTTTGTTTGTAATTCTTTACTTGTTTTAGCTTTACAGAACGACGTTGTTTAAACTTAATCAGCGATTATTGAGATAAAACAAAAGTAAATTTACTTGTTAAACTTTTTATGCTTTTAAATTAAAGATGGCATTTCTTTTGACTGTTGAACATCAGAAGAACATTGATCGCTTCTCCCGAAGTAAGCGAACTTCAAAGTGCAGAATCAAAGTACTCCTTCTAGACCAGTACTCCTGAATGAAGGGTCAATAATGTCAGAGACCATGTTTCGTCTGACATCCTCGACCGAGTTCTCATCTCCTAAGCCCGATCAACATAGCTCCCAACGGGACTATCTCTCCTAAGCAAGGTGGAATTGCTATTTTGAATCAACGGTACTTCTTCGCCCCGCGATGGCCGAGTATCCAATTGTGTTCATCCATTAGTCTGTATGTCGCGTCTGTTTTGTCAGCATATACATACATACATCATGCATTTTTTATTTGCGTTCACATTTCATATTGCATCACTATCACTCTAGTCGGTCTTGTCCCCTAGTGGTAGAAGTCCTCTCAATCGAGTTGTCAGTTCTTGCCTCGTCAGGAAATACTGTGTCTGAACAACCTCGCTTCCAGTTTAATTCTGGAAAGAAGTTGGTCCTTGACCACTTTGATAACTTGAACCTATGAAAAGCCAGAGAAAAATTTTAATAAACATCACTCTTCGCCATTGAAGAAGACATCCTCGCTTGCCCGGATTAAGGAAAATCCACAGAGAAAGCCTCGTGATCAGAGATTCGGCAGCACGCCAGTTTTGCTCCGAAAAACCACTGATGAGAAGGTCATTGGCACCTCAAAATTGGATCCCATCATATGGCATTTCTCCGGGAAGATCCCGAGAAAAGTATGATGTAACCCCAAACGAAAACAGTCTCTCAAGAGACTCGCTTTCCCCAGTAGAATCGATAAATGGCGTCTCCAAAACAGAGAAGTTTGTGTACCTCTACAATTCAGACGAATGGGTTCCCCAGCAAGTCTGACATCAAAACTTTTTCCACTCAAATGGCATCTCCCCAGGAAAATTCGGCGAGAAGTTTGAAGGAAAACCGCTACTAACAGCGTTCCTTGTCAAGAAAGTTTATTGACAAAAGAAACTGAGACCAGTTCCTTGGTAGGAAACCAGGATCGAGGGGAAGTTTAAATCAGAAACTAAGACCAGTTCCTTGGTAGGAAACCAGGATCGAGGGGAAGTTTATATCAGAAACTAAGACCAGTTCCTTGGTAGGAAACCAAGAACGAGGGGAAGTTGATAAAAAAGAACTGAGACCAGCTCCTTGGCTGAAGACTAGGATCGAGGGGATGTTTACCTTTTCTAAGCATCATCGCTTAGCTAAAGAAGATGAATGCGTAAGCTACCATTCATAACCATCATCAAAATTTCGGATATTCCGATATTTAATCCTCTTGCACCCCGAATGCCCGAACACCTTCGTCATTCACACCTTCGGGTCCAAGAAGATTAAATAGGGGCATCTGTAATACCCCAAATTTTGACCACTAGAGTTTCCCATCATTGTGAAAATCATCATCACAATATGGATGAATCATCATGCCTCATTAGTCTCCCCAAAGATGGGTGAGCATCCACTACAATCAAGAATTAGGGTTTCAAGCCCTCTCAGAGTTCTAGACAAAGGCTCAATCAAGAAATGACTTGATTTTCAACTTTTCTGATCTCTCAAACATCCTCAAAGGATCAAAAGGACTCCCACTTCAAGGATTAAGCACAAGGTTGCTCCCTTCTAGGTGGATCAAGCCTCAAGATCGCCAGTGTCACCAAATTAGGGTTTTGATCACCCAGGGCCTCCAGATGAAAAGTTTCATCTGGGCACAAGCCATTGATCCAAAACATGACCTAATATACTTCATGGAACCTCATGAACCCATGCATCAAGTCAATTTTACCTCAAGGGATGCATTCATAAAAAATCAGGAATTAGGGTTTCTTGACCTAATTCACCCCTAAGTTGACTTTTGGGACAAATCATGAGCCAATACCTCAAGAGATGATTTGAGGGTCTCTAATATACCATATTGATCCATTTGGGACAATGGATTAATCCAAGAAGTTTGAGCAACAAGTCTCAATTCCATCTGGACCACAATTAGGGTTTTAAGGGAAAAGTCAACTGTAACTTTGACTTTTGACCAAGACATGCTCCCAAACCCTAATAGATGATTGAATATACCCTATGACACCCATGGAACATGTCCATCAAGTTTGATTTAGGTCAAGGACATGATTTCCGGAAGAATTGCATAGTTTGGAATTCATCTGATAAAAAGTCAACTGTGCACAAAAGTCAACTTTGACTTTTTGAGATTTTTCACCAAAATGGATTTTTAACCCTAAAATGATGTTAATGTATGATTTGAATCATCATTCATCAAGAAAAATCAAGAAAAGTGAGATAACTTGAAAAAGGGGTAACCATAAAACTTAGAAATTTTTCTAAGTTAAAAATAAAGTGGCAAGGGTACCAACTTTGAAGGACCATAACTCCTAAACCACAAGGCCATTTTTTCTCATCCAAAGATGGATTTGTAGCCCTCATTATCACCTACAAAAACTTCAACTACAAGTCATTCCAATTCATTAAGGATTTTGAGTTATGGAGTGATCAAAGTGGCTGAAAAGTGAAAATGTCACTTTTTCCAACACTTAGTGAAATTTTCACTAAGTCAGATTCTGCCTCACTTTTTGCCAAATGTAGGGGGATTTTTCACTTGGAATCAAAAGAGATCAAAACAAAACTTGTTCAAATAGTTGTTGTATCATGTAAGAGCTTTCCAAAATGGCCAAGAACATTGCCAAATTCAACTTACACCATGAGATATGACATTGGCAAGTTGCCTTGCTGAAATCTGTCAAGGCAAGGCAGAATTTGCAACTTTGGTCGATTTGCCAAAATCAGCCAAATTCAATTGCTCCTATCCACTTGGACACCTCAGAGGATTGAATCTAAAGGGGATAATCACTGAGCCAAGCCTCCAAAGTCCATGGAACAAGAAATAGCATGTTGAACCTAGAATGGCCAAAATAGGGACAAGACTTCAAATTTGGACTGAGGCATTCAATGGAACCATCAAGGTGGCATGGACTGAGCCATTCTCATCTGAAATCAGTCAAGACTTATCCAAGACCAAGGGAACCAAAGCTCTGTGCCCTAACCTCTAGTCAATGGCTAGAGGAGACTTGGATTTTCATTTGCCAACATTGGCCAAACCTACTTACCAGCTGCCATGCACTATTCCTTGCAAAACAAACTTGCTCTACTATAAATAGAGCTCAATTGTGGTCAGTTTGAGTACACCAAAGCCATCTAACAGATGCTTTCCTCAAAATCTCTTCTTTCACTCCAATTTTGCCTTCTAAGGCAAGTCACTATCGGGTTTTGAGTTTGAGAGCAATTCAAATCAAACCAATCACTCACACACCTCACATACATCACATATGAGCTAATCAAACACTTAGATTACTTCTGAAACATCAATTTCACAAAATCACCAGCTGGTTGCTCAAGGTTTTAACCAAAGTGCAGCTGAGGTACCACAAAATGATCCAGCCAATTTCAATCAAGTCCAACCATCCAAACATAATCCATAGGGTGTAGGGAAGCTGTTCAGATCATCACAACTCATCTGTAACACCTCCAAATCAAAAATCACTTTGAACTTGCTGTCACGGCTTGGAGGTAAGCACATGCTTGGTCATCTCTCAATCTATGCATATTTCCTCGCACAATAATTTGGCCATATGTTCATAATCATGCATGGAATGTTTTCCCTCAATTAATTGCATTGTTTGAATCGTGTATCAAAAATCCTAGCCTTCATGCAGAAATTAGGGTTCTTGAGGTCTCTTCGTGATTTCTTGTTGTATGTTTAATTTAAATGAAATTAAAGTACATAGACATGATCGTGAGGTTGAGACGAGCATAATGATATGTGGATTGCATGATATGATTACGTATTTATGGAGATTGGATAGAAAATGCAAATCTGAGAAACCAAGAACACGCGCGTGTTCTTCAGCTTGTTCTTGGCGCCATTTTTAGAAATTCAAATATTTGAATTTTGTGATTTTGTTTAATTGATTCAAAAATTAATTTCTCTCTGAGTTTTAATGATTTTGAGTTGATTCTTTTTTTAATAATTCACAAAAATGTTAAAATATTTTATTTTCCCAAAAAATCCCAAAAATATTATTTATTTCATATAATTGATATTTTTGCAACGAATTAATGTTTTAATTGTTTTTGGCATTTTAAATATTTTTTCTACATTGATTTTGCAACTTTTAATGCTTTCTAATTATTTTGTAGGTCAATACTTAATTTTTGAAGCATTAATCCAAGATCACAGTTTGTTTTCCATGTGTTAAACAATTTTTGATCATTTTAATCGAATTTTTATTCAATTAAATACATTTTGAAAACAAATTAGGGTTTTGGATTAATTCAACCCTCATAAATCATTTTCAAAACTTTTTGGGCCTCTTGAGAGAGTGTAAGACCCATCCCCCCTTGTACAAAAACTTTTTGGGGCTCACTCATTGTATAAGTCCCTCTGTACAAGTAAACGGTGCGATCGTCGCCCGTTTAAAATAAAAGAATCAACTGGGCCTCTGCTTGAGCTATAAGACCCATTCAAAACACTTCGGGCCTCTATTCGAGTGTAAGACCCAATCCCCCTTTTAACCAAGACATCTTGGGCCTCACTTATTGTATAAGTCCCTCTGCGTTAAAAGAAAACCTCGGCGCGATCGCCATTTTTAAACGAAAAAATCATTTGGGCCTACCCTCGTGTTATAAGCCCCACTTTTTTTTCTTTAAACCTTTTTGGGCCTCTTGAGAGAGTGTAAGACCCATCCCTTTGTACAGAAAACCATTTTGGGCCCCAGTCACTTGTATAAGTCCCTCTGTACAAATTCAAACAGTGCGCTCACTAATAAAACCTTGGGTCTCTCCTTGAGCTGTAAGCCCCAAATCTTTCTTTTTCAAAGCACTTTCTCCTTTGATTTTGAATATACTGTTGTTTTCAATATTTCTTTGTTGAACAACTAACCAAACAGCATGGAAGCACTCCAACCGAGTAAGTGGTTATCGCTTTCGTTTACTGCTTTCATATTATAAACTGTATTGTGGGGCTGCTCACTGTAAGTCTCCTTTCATAAACTCATATCTACTGTGTAATAATAGTATAGATATTTTGAGTTTCCCCGGCTACTACGTCTAGAACTAGGTGACACCGTTTCATTTATTCGTAGAAATAGACGCCTAGATCCCCAATAGGAGCACCAGATACAGTCTTCTCTTCGACTGTCCTCCTTAGGAATCGTCAAGAAGCTCTACTCCCCAAGATGAATGTATTCTCCGTGAATGGCATCTTTGAGTTTCTTCCAAATTCTAGAACTTTCCTGACTTGATCTATTCCTCGTGGATAGCTTGCCTTGAATGTCTCGGGGTTTGGGTACCCACTACGGTCATAATCTTGGACCTTAACTAAGGAACCCTCTTTAAAAGCTAAAAGTCGCTGGATAGTAAACCTCGCACGTTTACCAGTGGTTTTTATCTTTAAAAGAGTTATCTCTCCAAATGGAAAGGAGATGATAGACCCACGGGCTTCTTAAAAGCATCGGCCTCCTCTTGGGCATTATTCAAGGACCCTACGGCTTCTTAGAAGTATTCACAGCCTCCTCTTAGGCTTCGTATAATGATCTCTTCCTCCGGGAATGATAGCCTCCTCTTGGGCTTCGTACAAGGACCCGTCGGCTTCTTAAAAGTTTCCAGCCTCCTCTTGAGCTTCGTACAAATTGTCCCGACGACCTCCTAGAGGTATAGGAACAGAACCTAGTCATCCTCATAGAACAGTCCTTTCATAGAGTCTACTACTGTTTCTCAAAGCATAGTACAAAAAAATAAAACTCTAGACTTGGACAGTCTAACTTCCTTGAGTCTCAAAGACATTCTTAAGCGACCCCTTCGTTAAATAGGAAGAAAACCCGCAGACTCGGACAGTCTCAACACCCTTTGGATTTCCCGCTTCCTCAAAGAAAAGGAAACAACCCCGATCCTCAGACCTAACCCACGAGTACAGTGATGCTCATATAAGAACTGATTTTCTCTTTCAACATCAGTATACCGGACCTGTCACTTAATTGACGTAGCCTCCTCTTGGGCTTTGTACAATGACTCTCCCTAGCGGAGTCAAACAACGTTTTAGCCTCTCTCTCGGGCTTTGTACGAGACACACAAAGACTCCATCATCGGGTCAAAATCTTTTAGCCTCTCTCTCGGGCTTTGTACGAGACACAAAATAACCTCCTCTTAGGCTTTGTATAATGATTTTCCTAGTGGAAAATAGCCTCCTCTTAGGCTTTGTATAAGAAAACCACTGGTTGATCCAATTAACCTTTTAGCATCAAAGTTGTGCCTCGTTCACAGTACACAAACATCAATAACTCCTTCCCCTTCATCTAATCGCTGTAAGCGGCAAGCCTCTGGATTATTTACATCCATGCCACTGTCCTTCTTTTAGCATGAGGAATTCCTAAGGAAAGATGGCATTGATCTATACTGAGTTAAAGTCTTCTCCTTCAGGTTAAAACCCTTTCTTCGGAAATTATGGCATTGCTCGGATCCGCGTATCCCAGTTAAAGTAATTCTCCTTCTCCCCTCTTTAGAGATGACAAATTCTCTCTAAAGTCGAGGTCTTTCAGCTTCACGTCTTGGGCTTTAAACAAGACACAAATAGACCTTTCAGCTTCACATCTTGGGCTTTGAACAAGATACAAACCACCTTTGGCTTCACGTCTTGGGCTTTTAACAAGACACCAAAACACCCATTTCCTCTCATAGAATAGGAGGAACTACGAACGCTCTGATTTCCCTGTTTCGGTAAACGGGAATACGTAGGCATAAGATTGAAAGAAAAATCTTAGCGAGCACACTAAACAAAAACCCAAAATCCCATAATCTCATGTATCTATCAAAAAGCATCAGTCCTAACATCCTAATCCTTGTTCCTCGCCAGAAACCTTCTGCCCAGATAAAAAAAAAGAAACAGTATTGGCGAAAATACAAATAACCAGTACAAAGGCCCCCCACATTGATAGCATTCGTAACCTAACAGACCGCTGTTTAAACTCAGTATGCAAGCAGGGTTAATTGGAGACATCTATTTCCCTTCCTTATTCAGCTCACAAAAGGATAAAAAATGAATCGACCTGTAGTCAAAGCTCAAACCGTAGAGAGCGACCAGCGCTTAAGAACCGTGTCCAAAATCGCTCGCTACATTATGGTCTAAACACTCACATGACTTTAAGAAAGTCAACAAAGTTGTAAATTCTACCCTAAGTCTAAGTTGAAAACTTAATGACTCTAACAAGGTCAGGGGGAAATAGGTATTGCTAAGCTACTTATGACATTAAGTCAATGAAGTTTTCTTTCCCTTGGATTTGGGAATAAAAGGCAACAAAGGAAGATGAAAGCTAACAAGCTAGCATCACTTGGGGAATAACTTGACAAAGTTGAAAGATTATGAACAATATGGATGGTATGAACAAGTATGATATTCAAACATGATAACAATTGTAAGTATTCAAAGTAACATTCAAACGTGATGTTAAATGTGGTATGGCAAAGTACACTTATATAGATTTAATCGCAATCTGAACTTTCTGAGACGCTCAAGCATCTTAAACAAATGATCCACATGGTCCTATTCGCTTTGGTATTTAGCGATCATGTCATCGACATAGACCTCTATTTCCTTATGCATCATGTCATGGAAGAGTGTAACCATCGCCCTTTGGTAGGTGGTGTCATACCCCAAATTTTGACCACAAGATTTCCCATCATTGTGCAAACCATCACCACAATATAGATGTACCATCATACCTCATCAATCTTCTCAAGGATTGTTGAACATTCACTACAACCAAGAATTAGGGTTTGGAGCCCTCTCAGAGCACTCAGACAAAGGATCAATCAAGAATTGACATGATCTTTAACTTGTTTATCCTCTCAAACACCCATAAAGGATCAAGAGGTCTCCCACATCAAGAATTAAGCACAAGGTTGCAACATTCCAAGTGGATCAAGGCTCAAGATCACCAGTGTCACGAAATTAGGGTTTTGGTCGACTAAGGCCTCCAGATGAAAATTTTCATCTAGGCATGAGACAATACTTCAAAAAATGATTCAAGGATTGCAAAGGGACCTTATGAGTCCAAACATCAAGTCAAAATAGCCTCAGGGGATGCATTCACCAAAAATCTGGAATTAGGGTTTCTTGACCTAATTCACCCCTAAGTTGACTTTTGGAGCAATTCATGAGCCACGACCTCAAGAAGTGTTTTGAAGATCTCCAATACATCATGTTGATCCATTTACAAGATTGGATTGACCCAAAGAACTTGGTTTATAAGCAGTACAAAGATTCATATTCATCTGGGCCAATTAGGGTTTCCTAATGAAAAGTCAATTGTACCTTTGACTTTTGACCAAGACATGTTCCCAAACCTTGTGGAATGATTCAAGATATACTAAAACACATATGTAATCCATCCATTAGGTTTGAATTAGGTCAAGGACTTGATTTCATAGAGGATCACACAGTTTGAAATTCAACTGACAAAAAGTCAATTGTGCCTAAAAACCAAATTTGACTTTTTGAGTTATGGATTGATCAAAATCACAAAAACATGAAAATTACCACTTTTCCAACACTTAGTGAAATTTTCAAGTCAGAATTTGTTTCACTTTTTCACCAACTTTGAGGCCTTTTTTCATTATGATCCAAGAAGTTTCAAGACCAAAATTGTACATCAAAGTTAAATTAGGATATACAAGCTTTCCAAAGAGTGCAAGAACGCCCATTAATTCAACTTGAGCAAGGAGTTATGGACCTCACAACATGCCTTGCTCAAACTGGTTTTCAAGGCAGATTTGGTGAATTTCTTGTAGCACACTATTTCCATTTCAAATTTTGTCATCTTACAAGCTTTTTCCTCTTCCAAAATCAGAGGGAATCTTGATGAGTTACTTGATATTTTCAAACTTGGACCATTGAGTCAAGAATCCAATCTTTTGGCATGTCATCATTCAAGTTTCAAATCCAAAACTACAACTTTGTCATTTGGCATTGGTGTGGAACATAGAGATGTCATGAACCAAGCCATATTAGTCCAATTGAGTTAAGATTGACTCAAAATTCAGAAGACTTAAAGCTACCAAGACCAGCTCAAGTCAATGGCTAAGAGAAGACTTGATACCTTGGCATTTAAGAAAGTGATACATGGGCATATCCATTGGATAATAGAGTGAACCAGTTGCCATTCACTATTCCTCCAAAAAAAAACTTCCTCTACTATAAATAGAGGTCATTTTTGTTGTTTCAAACCACACCAAAACAATACCAAAGCCTTGTTTTCTCACTCTCCCTCTCTTACTTCAATTTCAAGTCACAATGGAGCAATTTGGGGATTCTTGAAACCACAGAAAAAACCACTCAAATAACTATCCAAACACATCATAAAACATCTATTGGAGGTGTTAAAACCTTCATTCTCATTGTACAACACCAAAATTAGAAAGTCAACCTCCAAAACCTCAAATTTTGACTTTTTTGCATTTTTCAAGCCATGTCTTGATTCAGTCACTTTCAAAACTAAACAACACTTCAAATACTCTCCAAATATCATCCTCAAACTGTCCCAACAAGTTTCCCTTAACTATAACACCATTTGAGTGAGTTACTATTTTGGTTACTTTTTCCACTTTTGCAAAAAAGAGCCAGTTCTTGTTCCTGAGTTTTCCAGCTGGTTTTGATCATCCTAAAAGCTTCTAAGGGATCTATCAAGAATGTCTAAGGCATTAGATTACTTCTAGCCCAAGCATTTTGCAAGATAGCACAAGGAGCTTCAAGAGGTAAGTGCATAACAACTTGAACTCTTTAAAATATGCATTGCTTTGATGTCCATTGATCATGAACATGGCATACATATCATATGTGTTGTGTTTGAACAAATTTACCATGCTATTGTTGTTTGTATGAGGAGATAGCATAGAACTTGCAAATTTTGGCCTATTTTGAAACCACTATCGGGTTTTTAAATGTAGGCATCTTTAGAAAATTCTGAAACCACCATTGGATTCCTCATGAAATTCTAGGTAGGATCCATCTAAATTTCATCCAATTTCATGGAAAAATGAGGGAGATATGATCCTTCTTGCAAATCCCCTAAAACTTGATTTTTGCCTTGGCCTGACCTGAAAATAAGGCTACCCTTATGTATTCATGGGGTAGTTTTGATACACGGATGTATCACCATCCCAGTGGTAGCAGCGCGTGTGTGTTTGGTTGGAGGGGGTGGGTTCAACATCCACCCAGACCATTTTTTGGTACCCTCTCATTTTTGTTATTTTTCTTATTTTTCATGATTTTCTTATTTAATCTCAAAATTAATTTCTCTCTCATTTTTTATCATTCTTGATCGGTTATTTTTTTAAAAAGTAACAAAAATGTTAAATTATTTTATTCTATAAAAAAATTAAATTTATATTATTTATTTAATATATCTTGAATTTTTGTAAATAATTTCTTTTTTTTTTTGTTTTTTAACATTTTTATTGTTTTTTATTTAGGGCTCTCTTTGAGCTGTAAGCCCCATCTCTTGTATAAAAATAAACTTTTGGGCCTCTTGTAATACCCCACATTTTGACCACTAAAGTTTCCCATCATTGTGCAAATCATCATCACAATATGGATGAATCATCATGCCTCATTAGTCTCCCCAAAGATGGGTGAGCATCCACTACAATCAAAATTAGGGTTTCAAGCCCTCTCTGAGCTTTAGACAAAGGCTCAATCAAGAAATGACTTGATTTTCAACTTGTCTGATCTCTCAAACATCCTCAAAGGATCAAAAGGACTCCCACTTCAAGGATTAAGCACAAGGTTGCTCCCTTCTAGGTGGATCAAGCCTCAAGATCGCCAGTGTCACCAAATTAGGGTTTTGATCACCCAGGGCCTCCAGATGAAAATTTTCATCTGGGCACAAGCCATTGATCCAAAACATGACCTAATATACTTCATGGAACCTCATGAACCCATGCATCAAGTCAATTTTGCCTCAAGGGATGCATTCATCAAAAATCAGGAATTAGGGTTTCTTGACCTAATTCACCCCTAAGTTGACTTTTGGGACAAATCATGAGCCAAGACCTCAAGAGATGATTTGAGGGTATCTAATATACCATATTGATCCATTTGGGACAATGGATTAATCCAAGAAGTTTGAGCAACAAGTCTCAATTCCATCTGCACCACAATTAGGGTTTTAAGGGAAAAGTCAGCTGTAACTTTGACTTTTGACCAAGACATGCTCCCAAACCCTAATACATGATTGAATATACCCTATGACACCCATGGAACATGTCCATCAAGTTTGATTTAGGTCAAGGACATGATTTCCTGAAGAATTGCACAGTTTGGAATTCATCTGATAAAAAGTCAACTGTGCACAAAAGTCAACTTTGACTTTTTGAGATTTTTCACCAAAATGGATTTTTAACCCTAAAATGATGTTAATGTATGATTTGAATCATCATTCATCAAGAAAAATCAAGAAAAGTGAGATAACTTGTAAAAGGGGTAACCATAAAAACTTAGAAATTTTTCTAAGTTAAAAATAAAGTGGCAAGGATACCAACTTTGAAGGACCATAACTCCTAAACCACAAGGCCATTTTTTCTCATCCAAAAATGGATTTGTAGCCCTCATTATCACCTACAAAAACTTCAACTACAAGTCATTCCAATTCATTAAGGATTTTGAGTTATGGAGTGATCAAAGTGGCTGAAAAGTGAAAATGTCACTTTTTCCAACACTTAGTGAAATTTTCACTAAGTCAGATTCTGCCTCACTTTTTGCCAAATGTAGGGGGATTTTTCACTTGGAATCAAAAGAGATCAAAACCAAACTTGTTCAAACAGCTGTTGTATCATGTAAGAGCTTTCCAAAATGGCCAAGAACATTGCCAAATTCAACTTACACCATGAGATATGACATTGACAAGTTGCCTTGCTGAAATCTGTCAAGGCAAGGCAGAATTTGCAACTTTGGTCGATTTGCCAAAATCAGCCAAATTCAATTGCTCCTATCCACTTGGACACCTTAGAGGATTGAATCTAAAGGGGACAATCACTGAGCCAAGCCTCCAAAGTCCATGGAACAAGAAATAGCATGTTGAACCTAGAATGGCCAAAATAGGGACAAGACTTCAAATTTGGAATGAGGCATTCAATGGAACCATCAAGGTGGCATGGACTGAGCCATTCTCATCTGAAATCAGTCAAGACTTATCCAAGACCAAGGTAACCAAAGCTCTGTGCCCTAATCTCTAGTCAATGGCTAGAGGAGACTTGGATTTTCATTTGCCAACATTGGCCAAACCTACTTACCAGCTGCCATGCACTATTCCTTGCAAAACAAACTTGCTCTACTATAAATAGAGCTCAATTGTGGTCAGTTTGAGTACACCAAAGCCATCTAACAGATGCTTTCCTCAAAATCTCTTCTTTCACTCCAATTTTGCCTTCTAAGGCAAGCCACTATCGGGTTTTGAGTTTGAGAGCAATTCCAATCAAACCAATCACTCACACACCTCACATACATCACATATGAGCTGATCAAACACTTATATTACTTCTGAAACATCAATTTCACAAAATCACCAGCTGGTTGCTCAAGATTTTAACCAAAGTGCAGCTGAGGTACCACAAAATGATCCAGCCAATTTCAATCAAGTCCAACCATCCAAACACAATCCATAGGGTGTAGGGAAGCTGTTCAGATCATCACAACTCATCTGTAACACCTCCAAATCAAAAATCACTTTGAACTTGCTGTCACGGCTTGGAGGTAAGCACATGCTTGGTCATCTCTCAATCTATGCATATTTCCTCGCACAAATATTTGGCCATATGTTCATAATCATGCATGGAATGTTTTCCCTCAATTAATTGCATTGTTTGAATCGTGTATCAAAAATCCTAGCCTTCATGCAGAAATTAGGGTTCTTGTGGTCTCTTCGTGATTTCTTGTTGTATGTTTAATTTAAATGAAATTAAAGTACATAGACATGATCGTGAGGTTGAGACGAGCATAATGATATGTGGATTGCATGATATGATTACGTATTCATGGAGATTGGATAGAAAATGCAAATCCGAGAAACCAAGAACACGCGCGTGTTCTTCAGCTTGTTCTTGGCGCCATTTTTAGAAATTCAAATATTTGAATTTTGTGATTTTGTTTAATTGATTCAAAAATTAATTTCTCTCTGAGTTTTAATGATTTTGAGTTGATTCTTTCTTTAATAATTCACAAAAATGTTAAAATATTTTATTTTCCCAAAAACTCCCAAAAATATTATTTATTTCATATAATTGATATTTTTGCAAAGAATTAATGTTTTAATTGTTTTTGGCATTTTAAATAATTTTTCTACATTGATTTTGCAACTTTTAATGCTTTCTAATTATTTTGTAGGTCAATACTTAATTTTTGAAGCATTAATCCAAGATCACAATTTGTTTTCCATGTGTTAAACAATTTTTGATCATTTTAATTGAATTTTTATTCAATTAAATAATTTTGAAAACAAATTAGGGTTTTGGATTAATTCAACCCTCATAAATCATTTTCAAAACTCTTTGGGCCTCTTGAGAGAGTGTAAGACCCATCCCCCCTTGTACAAAAACTTTTTGGGCCTCACTCATTGTATAAGTCCCTCTGTACAAGTAAACGGCGCGATCGTCGCCCGTTTAAAATAAAAGAATCATCCGGGCCTCTCCTTAAGCTATAAGACCCATTCAAAACACTTCGGGCCTCTATTAGAGTGTAAGACCCAATCCCCCGTTTAACCAAGACATCTTGGGCCTCACTTATTGTATAAGTCCCTCTGCGTTAAAAGAAAACCTCGGCGCGATCGCCATTTTTAAAACGAAAAATCATTTGGGCCTACCCTCGTGTTATAAGCCCCACTCTTTTTTTCTTTAAACTTTTTTGGGTCTCTTGAGAGAGTGTAAGACCCATCCCTTTGTACAGAAAACCATTTTGGGCCCCAGTCACTTGTATAAGTCCCTCTGTACAAAGTCAAACAGTGCGCTCACTGATAAAACCTTGGGCCTCTCCTTGAGCTGTAAGCCCCAAATCTTTCTTTTTCAAAGCACTTTCTCCTTTGATTTTGAATATACTGTTGTTTTCAATCTTTCTTTGTTGAACAACTAACCAAACAGCATGGAAGCACTCCAACCGAGTAAGTGGTTATCGCTTTTGTTTACTGCTTTCATATTATAAACTGTATTGTGGGGCTGCTCACTGTAAGTCTCCTTTCATAAACTCATATCTACTGTGTAATAATAGTATAGATATTTTGAGTTTCCCCGGCTACTACGTCTAGAACTAGGTGACGCCGTTTCATTTATTCGTATAAATAGACACCTAGATCCCCAATAGGAGCACCAGATACAGTCTTCTCTTCGGCTGTCCTCCTTAGGAATCGTCAAGAAGCTCTACTCCCCAAGATGAATGTATTCTCCGTGAATGGCATCTTTGAGTTTCTTCCAAATTCTCGAACTTTCCTGACTTGATCTATTCCTCGTGGATAGCTTGCCTTGAATGTCTCGGGGTTTGGGTACCCACTACGGTCATAATCTTGGACCTTAACTAAGGAACCCTCTTTAAAAGCTAAAAGTCGCTGGATAGTAAACCTCGCACGTTTACCAGTGGTTTTTATCTTTAAAAGAGTTATCTCTCCTAATGGAAAGGAGATGATAGACCCACGGGCTTCTTAAAAGCATCGGCCTCCTCTTGGGCATTATTCAAGGACCCTACGGCTTCTTAGAAGTATTCATAGGCTCCTCTTAGGCTTCGTATAATGATCTCTTCCTCCGGGAATGATAGCCTCCTCTTGGGCTTCGTACAAGGACCCGTCGGCTTCTTAAAAGTTTCCAGCCTCCTCTTGGGCTTCGTACAAATTGTCCCGACGACCTCCTAGAGGTATAGGAACAGAACCTAGTCATCCTCATAGAACAGTCCTTTCATAGAGTCTACTACTGTTTCTCAAAGCATAGTACAAAAGATGAAACTCTAGACACGGACAGTCTAACTTCCTTGAGTCTCAAAGACATTCTCAGGTGACCCCTTCGTTAAATAGGAAGGAGACCCGCAGACACGGACAGTCTCAATACCCTTTGGATTTCCAGTTTCCTCAAAGAAAAGGAAACAACCCCGATCCTTAGACCTAACCCACGAGTACAGTGATGCTCATATAAGAACTGATTTTCTCTTTCAAAATCAGTATACTGGACCTGTCACTTAACTGACATAGCCTCCTCTTGGGCTTTGTACAATGACTCTCCCTAGCGGAGTCAAACAATGTTTTAGCCTCTCTCTCGGGCTTTGTACGAGACACATAAAGACTCCCTCGTTGAGTCAAACAAACAATAGCCTCCATCTCGGGCTTTATACGAGATACCAAAAGACTCTATTGTCGAGTCAAAAAAAAAACCTTGTAGCCTCTCTCTCGGGCTTTGTACGAGACACATAATGGCCTCCTCTTAGGCTTTGTATAAGAAAACCACTGGTTGATCCAATCAACCTTTTAGCCTCAAAGCTGTGCCTCGTTCACAGTACACAAACATCAACAACTCCTTCCCCTTCATCTAATCGCTGTAAGCGGCAAGCCTCTGGATCATCTATATCCACGCCACTGTCCCTCTTTTAGCATGAGAAATTCCTAAGAAAAGATGGCATTGCTCTACACTGAGTTAAAGTCTTCTCCTTCAGGTAAAAACCCTTTCTTTGGAAATTATGGAATTGCTCGGATCCGCGTATCCCAGTTAAAGTAATTCTCCTTCTCCCCTCTTTAGAGATGACAAATTCTCTCTAAAGCCGAGGTATTTCAGCTTCACGTCTTGGGCTTTGAACAAGACACAAATAGACCTTTCAACTTCACATCTTGGGCTTTGAACAAGATACAAACCACCTTTCGCTTCACATCTTGGGCTTTGAACAAGACACCAAAACACCCATTTCCTCCCATAGAATAGGAGGAACTATGAACGCTCTTATTTCCCTATTTCGGTAAACGGGAATACGTAGGCATAAGATCGAAAGAAAAGATCTTAGCGAGCGCAATCAACAAAAAACCCAAATCCCATATCTCCATCAATCAAAAAGCAGTAATTCAAAAGGATCAGTCCTAACATCCTAATCCTTGTTCCCCGCCAGAAACCTTCTTCCTAGGAAAAAAAGAAAGAAAACAGTATTGGTGAAAATACAAATAACCAGTACAAAGGCCCCCCACATTGATAGCATTCGTAACCTAACAGACCACTGTTTAAACTCAGTATGCAAGCAGGGTTAATTGGAGACATCTATTTCCCTTCCTTATTCAGCTCACAATAGGATAAAAAATGAATTGACCTGTAGTCAAAGCTCAAACTGCAGAGAACGACCAATGCTTAAGAACCGCGTCCAAAATCGCTCGCTACAGAAAAGTGGCGCCCACCGTGGGGCCTTTCAAAGTTAGATCTAGGCACGGTCTTCCTTTTCTTCACTTATGTGATACCACAGATTGGGGCTTCCGCCGGGGAACCCATTTCTGTCAGGAACTTAGGAATCATAGCTTTATAATTCTAGGATGATTAGGACAAATATATATACTGCTTTTCCTAACTGCTATACGTGTTTATTTTTCTGCTACTGGGAATGCGTGTGATGCCGCATGTGGTGAGAATGATTATACACTTAAGATAAGTGATGGCGACGGGGTCGACCATCAACCTCAGTGGAGGCTGACCAACGCAACCCATTCACTCTTCTAGCCAATGAGCCGGTTGTTAAGTCTGAGAAGCTGAGGAGCCAAACCCTTTCGTAGTGCAGAAACTATCAGAAATAGTTGTTACGCGATACTACCCTCATTTGAGGCTGGTGATTTATTCTCGGTGAATGGCACTTACTCTAAGATTGCTTTACAACTCGCTGGCGATCCGCTTGTTGTCTTGCTTTCCTGGGAGGAGCTGATGATAATGAGTATAGGTACAAAAATCACCCTAGTATAAACCTTTGGGGATGGGTAGAGCCTTAACTTCATGACAACGACCCTTTGACCCCATGTTTTTTCTATGTTTTTGTGTGCTGCATTCATGCATCCATTTAATAAAACATTAAAACATTCAAAAAATCTTCTCTTCTAGTCTCTCTGTTTTTCAAATTAAACTAAGACTGTGATTGCAAATATCAGAGAAAAAGATTGCATTAATGGATTTCGGTAGAAGGAGAACTCACCAGTATACCTTCAAGGTTCCAAAGCTAGCGGATTTGAGAAAGTTAGCGAGGATGATCGTTAACCCAGAGGCTTTCAGAGCCAAGCACGGTGGTTTGCTACCACTGTTAAGAGTCCAGGTGATTAAGGGGATCATGGACGCGCTCATTCAGTTCTACGATCCGGTTTATCACTGTTTCACGTTCCCAGATTACCAGCTATCACCAACGCTGGAGGAGTATTCTCATCTGACTAATTTACATATCACTGATCGAGCTCCATTTTCTGGACTGGAAGAAATTCTAAAGAATCAGACTATTGCAATAGCAATTCATTTAGACGAGTCTGAGGTCAGGACTCACATGACCACTAAGGGTGGCATCCAAGGTTTGCCAGCCCAGTTCTTGACAAAAAAGGCTCTATACTTCGCTAGTATAGGGAACGGGACTGCTTTTGAAAGCATATTTGTCTTGCTCACCTACGGGTTATTTTTGTTTCCCAACATTAATAACTTCGTCGATATCAACACTATTAAGGTTTTTCTCATTGGAAACCCTGTGCCGACTTTGCTCGCAGATGCGTATCATTCTGTACACTTGGGAAATTTGTACAGCGGAGGGGAGATCACATGCTGTGTACCTTTTCTCTACAAATGGTTTATCTCTCACTTGCCCAAGTCTGCTGCTTTTTGGGATTGCAAGAGTGTCTTACGTTGGTCGCAGAAGATCATGTCTCTCACCAATTCCGATATAGATCGGTGTAATAGGATTTATGAGGGAATCAGAATCATTGACCATTGTGGAAACTTCCCCAGCGTACCCCTCATAGGAACTAAAGGAGGAATCAACTATCATCCGATATTGGTTCTTCGTCAATTTGGATACCCGATGAGACACATCCCACTGGGTGTTCATCTGGAAGGTCTTTTCTTCAAAGAAGGAGAAAATGACAGAGCACTAAAGATGGAAATAGTGCAAGCTTGGAAACATGTTCATAAGAAAGGACGAGAGTCTCTAGGAAAACCAGACTGTGTCTCGGTGGAGCCTTATCTCCATTGGGTACAAACTAGAGCTCTCAAGCTAAAGATGCCTTATCCTCGTTACGAAATTCTTCCACCGAGGGAAACTGTCATGTACTTCATGACGGAAACTGAAAAGCTTCAGGTTACTCTCAACAAAGTTCAAAAGGAAAGAAGATCTTGGAAGAACAAGTACCGCACCCTCGACGTAGAGTGTATCCAAATACAACAACTACTAAAAGAGAAAGATGCTTTGATTGAAATTTTGGAGCAGCATGCTGTAGAGAATCAAGATGACCAAAGGAATTTGCTCGCTCCTTTCACCTGGCAAAGGAATGACAACCCGACAACGGCCCAAGCGCCCCGGTCAAAGAAGAGGACTCGGGACCCATTAGTTTAGGTTTCTGTTTCTGCACTTTGTAATCTACTGTATTTCCATTTCTGCAATCCTTTGGAATTCAATAAAAAGGGGTTTCCCCACTGTTTGATATTTGCAATCTAATTGTCGAAGTTTATTTTGATTAAACAAAAAAAAACAACAATTAATATAATCATTGCATTCATCATTCTCACATCGCGTATTCTTCTTACCTACGAATCTCACGTTTGTGTCTCGATTCTAGAGTCAAACTGTCTCATTCATATAATACTCGGGCCAATCGTCAGAAAAAGATGGATGATCTTGAGGAAGAAAACAGAGAGTTGAAAGAAGAGATCAACGCTCTGAGAGAGGATATGAGAAAGCTTCGTAACGACATGCAAGCCATGGCAGAAGCTCAGCTACAAATAACTGTGATCTCAGAGATCACCTCAACGCCCATCATAGAAAAGTATGATCCTAGGTATCAGATGCCGAAAGACCGTCCTTGGGGCATGCCTGTTAACTATATCCCGGAAGGATATGTTCCGCCGATCACTGAAGATCAGGGAATCACAACAGAATCCGCTGGGCCTGAAGGTTACAAACTTCGAGAAAGCGAAGATGCCAGGGACATACTCAAGACTCCTGAAGGTTACAAACTTCGGGAGGCGCCAAGACTTACTGCCGTAGTCACGGTACCACCCCCTGTGGTGCACACTGTCCCGGAAGGACAGATTCCATAGACACCTTCTGGTAAGAAGGAAACTATGTTCGATAGAATGGATGAATTCCAGGAGCAGTTCTTGGAAATGCAGAAAGAACTGCAGGCCATTCGCGGTCAGGATCTATTTGGAAAGGATGCCGCAGACCTCTGCTTGGTCCCAAATGTGAAAGTCCTGCACAAGTTCCAAGTGCCCGACTTTGAAAAATACAAGGGTAACTCTTGCCCTCAAAGCCATCTGGTGATGTACGCTCGGCGGATGTCAGCTCAGACGAAGAATCAGGACCTGCTGATTCACTACTTTCAGGATAGTTTAACCGGTGCCACACTCAAATGGTACATGGGTTTAAACCATACTACGATCAGTACATTCAGAGATCTTGGTACTGCCTTCGTCCAACAATACAAATACAATTTGGACATGGCACCCGACAAAGATAAACTCAGATCAATGTCACAAAAGGACAAGGAAACCTTTAAGGAGTATGCTCAAAGGTGGCGTGAAATTGCCGCTCAAATTTTTCCACCTCTTGAGGAAAAAGAGATGACAAAGATCTTCTTAAAGACCTTAAGCTCATTTTACTATGACCGAATGGTTGCCAGTGCGCCCAGTGATTTCACCGAGATGGTCGGCATGGGCGTACGTCTTGAGGAAGCCGTCCGAGAAGGACGTTTGGTAAAAGACACTGGATCGACGAGTGGTACTAAAAAATATGGTAGTGCTCTCCCTAAGAAAAAAGAGCAAGATATTGGGAATATCTCTCTCAGAAAGCAAAGGCGACGTTATCAGCCGGTAGCAGCTATAACTCCTGCTATCAGCCCTGCGCCTGTTCCTATGTATCAACCTCAGGTTGCGCAGAGCCAACCTGACCAACAAAGGACACAACAGCCTCTTCAGCAGGCTCGTCCTCCATATAACAACAACTGTACAACACGACCATCAGGATTTGATCCTATACCCGTATCGTACGCAGAACTGTTTCCGTTACTGCTAACCAAGGGGCACATTCATACTAAGTCCCCTCTTACAGTTCCAGCAAATCCACCTTTTTGGTTTAAGGCGGATCAGACGTGCCCTTATCATCAAGGAGGTTCAGGGCATAACATAGAGATTTGTCTCAATTTCAAGTTTGACGTGCAAAAGCTTGTTAGGAGCGGGCTCTTATCTTTCAAAGATACGAATCCCAATGTTCTCACGAACCCGCTGCCTCAATATGAGAAAACTGCAGTCAATCTGATTGAGAAAGAGACTAACAATGTCTATTAAATTCACGATGTACTCTTGTTGAAAACCAATCTGGTCAAGATGCATTGTAGACAGAGTGGATATGGCCATGTGCCACCTCATAATTATCACTAGTGTGATATCTGCTCTAAAGACAACCAGGGATGTTCTATGGTGCAAGCAGCTCTACAGGAACAAATGGATCTTGGATGGATCCAAGAGCACCGAGTTTCTGGAGTTAACATGGTTTACACGAATTCCAACGTCATTCAAAACCACGACATCCGTGCGATGAATGTCAACTTGGTGGCGATGCACTCAAGGCAAAGCCAGTATCATAATCTGCTGCGGCACGATTACAGTTCATGTCTAATTTGATCGGTAAACAAACAGGGATGCTCTTTCATACAAGAGGCCCTCCAGCGTCAGATGGATCTCGGATGGATCCAAGACTACCATGATAGGAACTCCTATCAAATCAACATGGTTCAGATCTTCGATATCCGTGTAATGAATACCAACCTGGTAGAGTTACATGCTGAGCAGGTCTGACTTGGATTCTTAATATCACATGACTATCAAAGCTGTAAAGCGGGTTGCGAAAACGATCGAGGTTGTACCCTTGTCCAGGAGGCACTTTAGCACTTGTTAAATCACTGGTGGATGCCAATCTATATGGACGAAGATACTCAGCAGATTAGTATCAATAACAGGAATCCTACTCGTCGTCAAAGTCAGGATGTCCGATCAATGGGAGGTAACCTAGTGAGGTTACATTGTATTCAAAGTGGACGTGGCCAGGTGCCACCACACAACTATGACAGTTGTAGCGTCTGTTCGGAAAGTAACCAAGGGTGTTACCTTGTGAGGGCAGCTCTTCAGGGTCAGGTCGATCATGGAGAAATTCGTCCATATCCAGGTTCAGGACCCATCATTTGGTCGCCGAACTACCTTGCCGAGCAAGTTGAGGATGTTGTCACGATCTCTGGTCATCACAGGACCAGGGATGTTTTTGCCATCATCCCTCTACTTGACGAATCTAGAGTTCCCAACCAGGAACGGATCGAGATTACTTACGATGGTCAGAAAAATCAGAAGGCTCCCGTAATCATCTATCTACCGGGACCACTACCGTATGAATCAACTAAGGCTATCCCTTACAAATACGGTGCAACAATAGTCGAAAATGGAAAGGAAATTCCATTACCCTCCGTCGTAAATATTGCAGACATCAGTCGTGTAACACGGAGCGGTCGAATCTTCAACCGAGGGGTTGGAGAATCCAACAAAGAAAAGGAACTTCAGGCAGAAATTCCTGATCCGCCAGTCGGTCAATCTAGTAATCCCGACTTTTCAAAAGACGAAGATGAGATGCTAAAGCTCATCCAAAGGAGTGAATATAACGTTGTTGATCAACTGTTACAAACTCCTTCAAAGATCTCAGTATTATCACTGTTACTCAGTTCAGAAGCACACAGAGAGGCTCTACAGAAAGTCTTGGAGCAAGCCTTTATGGAACAGGATGTAACAATCAGACAATTCGATAGCATTGTCTCTAACATCACTTCCTGCAATAATTTGGGATTTAGTGATGAAGAATTACCTGAAGAGGGTCGCCGTCATAACATGGCACTCAACATTACAGTCAACTGCCAGGACGATGCTTTAGCCAACGTACTGGTAGACACATGGTCAGCCTTGAATGTTATGCCGAAGTCCACTTTGATGCAATTATCATTTAAGGGCCCTCCGATGAGAGTCAGCGAGGTCGTCGTCAAAGCATTCGACGGATCCAGAATAACAGTTATCGGCGAAGTTGATCTTCCCATAACTATTGGTCCTCACACTTTCCAAATCACTTTCCAGGTCATGGACATCTGGGTAACATACAGTTGTTTATTAGGAAGACCTTGGATACATCAGGCTGGAGCGGTTACTTCAACCCTCCACCAAAAGCTAAAGTTCGTCAAGAACGATCAACTTATCACGGTTTGTGGGGAATAAGCCTTACTTGTGAGTAACCTATCATCATCTACTTGTGTGGAACCCGAGGAGGTTATTGGAACTCAGTTCCAAGCACTATCGGTGAGCAAGGACAATCATTTCAAAGGAGGAACCTCGATTTCCTCATACAATGATGCTATCAAAGCGGTCGAGAGTACCGATACGACAGGATGGGGACAGCTTGTCATTCCCACTGACAATAAAACAATGAAGGGTCTTGGTTTTTCTGCAACCTGTACCCAGACAACTGCTAGCGATGAAAGTCTTCATCCCCTTCAGAACCTCTTCCACAGTGGAGGTTTTCTTCACCCAGTGTCTCAAACAGTTCATGCTATCAATGAGGAAGTCCCTCTGACACAGATGAAGAATGGAAGTCCTACCTTAACAAGGACGGTTATATGTCTCAGGAAGAGGTGCCTATGCCTTTTTGCTTTCCTACGGAAAGTCCGAGATTTATACCAAGATCAGATGTCGAAATGATCTACGGAGATTGTGATCCGGAAGGATGTCGTGCTCCGCCAAATTCATTCGAGGAAGACACTCTGATGAAAGACAACTTTGACCACAATTACTATGGCCCGATGGATGGCCTACCAATGTGGCAGCCTTACCCAGGAAACTTGGGGCAAGAGAGTCATCCGAACAATGAAACTCAGCTGAGTGTCATTGAATAGAATACCTATGTCCCCGCCATGTCATGGGATCAACACTCAGGTCATTCGGAAATTACTCAACATGACAATGAATTCGCAACGTTTGCAGGACTTGAATTCATCAACTATGCTTTTCCCGAGGTCAACGTCATCGAGAGGGATGACTTCTCCAGTTCCATAGAAGTTTGGGACACTCTGGGACAACCAAGTGGAAAATACGACTTTATGGTCAAGTACACTGCTCCCGAAAGCTCTCGTATCAGGCTCGAAGATATCCAGCCAACTGGATGGGGAGATACAGCTGAGAGCACCAATGCTATGCAAAATGCAACAAAGGAATCCTCCTACGACAATTCTGCCTGGGAAACAGATTCCAATGATCCTGCTCCACCAGAAATCAGCGTCATTTCTGAAGACAAATCAAGGAAGGTGCCAGACTTTGTGATTCACCGAGGAGTTCGCCGCCAATGGGTTGTTGTCGAGGTTCCGAAGGTCGTTCGCCAGTCAAAGTAATTGCCATCTTTAACCTTTCACCCTGCCCAGGTGAAACGGATATTTTGATAGGGCTCATTTTCTGTAAATTTCCCTCTTCGCTTTGCCTAAAGCGACAGAGTTTTGTTTTATAGGGCTGTAGTTTCAAGATTCGACTTGTTCATTAATAAAATAACGTCGTTCTGTAATTTCCGCATTAATTGTTGTTTTCTCTTTTTGCTTTTTCAGAAAATGGTAATCCTAAAAAACATTCAATGATAAAAACAAGCAGTAAAATAAATACACTGCACGCACTTGCATTTCTCTCTATCTCTTCTAAACGCGAATCATCACGTCATGCAGATTGCTTGTTTTAAACCCCGTTGAAACATACGATCCGATGCCTTCTTCAGACTTTGAGTTCCCGGTATTCGAGGCTGAAGAAGAAGTTGACAACGAAATTCCAGAAGAGATCTCTCAACTACTCAGACAAGAGGAAAGGTCCATTGAACCTCACAAAGAACCGTTGGAAACGGTAAACTTGGGTTTAGAGCAAGAGAGAAAAGAAATCAAGATTGGGGCACTGCTCAGTCCAACTACCAGAGAGGGTTTGATAAAGCTTCTCAAAGAATTCCCCGATGTGTTCGGTTGGTCCTATCAGGATATGCCAGGGTTGGATACCAGCATCGTGGAACATCATTTAACGTTAAGATCGGAATGTCCGCCAGTAAAGCAAAGGTTGAGACGGACTCACCCGGACATGGCCATCAAAATCAAAGAGGAGGTACAGAAACAGATTAACGCGGGTTTCCTTGCCACATCTGAATATCCTCAATGGTTAGCCAACATCGTACCCGTTCCCAAAAAGGACGGAAAGGTCAGAATGTGTGTCGATTACAGAGATCTGAACAAGGCAAGTCCAAAGGACGACTTTCCTTTACCACACATTGACATGCTGGTTGACAGTACAGCAAAGTTCAAAGTTTTCTCCTTCATGGATGGATTCTCGGGCTATAACCAGATCAAAATGGCGCCGAAAGACATGGAGAAAACTTCGTTCATTACCCCATGGGGTACCTTTTGTTACAAGGTAATGCCGTTCGGTTTGAAGAACGCCGGGGCAACCTATCAAAGGACCATGACTACTCTGTTTCATGACATGATACACAAGGAAATCGAAGTGTATGTTGATGATATGATTGCAAAATCAAGAACAGAGGATGAGCACGTTGAACATCTGTCAAAATTGTTCGAACGTCTAAGAAAATTCATGCTCCGCTTGAATCCTAACAAGTGCACCTTCGGTGTTCGTTCAGGGAAACTACTAGGGTTCATCGTCAGCCAGAAAGGAATTGAAGTTGATCCTGACAAGGTCAAGGCCATTCAAGAAATGCCTTCTCCGAAAACTGAAAAACAAGTCAGAGGATTCCTGGGACGTTTGAACTACATCTCCAGATTCATATTCCTCATGACCGCGACATGCGCGCCGATCTTCAAGTTACTCAAAAAGAACCAGGATTGCGTTTGGTCAGAATATTGCCAAACCGCCTTCGACAGTATCAAGGAATATCTGTTGAATCCTCCGATTCTATCACCTCCGGTGGAAGGGAGACCACTGATCATATACCTCACAGTCCTAGAGGACTCAATGGGATGTGTACTTGGCCAACAAGACGAAACCAAAAGGAAAGAGTCTGCCATTTACTATCTAAGCAAGAAAATCACCGACTGCGAGACTCGGTACACAATGCTTGAGAAAACTTGTTGCGCTTTGGCTTGGGCAGCCAAACGTCTTCGCCAATACATGATTCGTCATACTACTTGGTTGGTCTCCGAAATGGATCCAATCAAGTACGTTTTCGAAAAACCTGCTCTCACGGGAAGAATTTCCCGTTGGCAGATGTTACTATCAGAATATGACATAGAGTACCATGCTTAGAAAGCCGTTAAAGGAAGTATTTTAGCCGATCATTTGGCTCATCAACCGATTGACGATCAAGAATCAATCGGGTTTGACTTCCCAGACGAAGATGTCATGTATCTAAAGATGAAAGATTGCGATGAACCGCTACCCAGTGAAGGGCCAGAACCAGGTTCCCAGTGGGGACTTATCTTTGACGGGGCAGTCAATCATTATGGAAATGGAATTGGGGCAATCATTGTTACCCCTCAGGGTTCCCACATTCCTTTCACCGCTCGACTTACATTCAAATGTACGAACAACGAGGCCGAATACGAAGCTTGTATTATGGGTCTCGAAGAAGCGATTGATTTAAGGATCAAAAACTTGGACGTATACGGCGACTCAGCCCTGGTTATCAATCAGATAAAAGGAGATTGGAACACATACCAATCAGGATTGATTCCTTACAAAGACTATGCAAGAAGGTTGTTACACTTCTTCAGCAGAGTCGACTTTCATCACATCCCTCGTGATGAGAATCACATGGCTGATGCATTAGCCACTCTCTCTTCCATGATTAGTGTAGGTCGATGGAATGACATACCTAAGATCGACATCATGCGCCTTGAACGGCCCGCTTACATCTTCGCGATTGAAGCAGTCATAGACGACAGACCTTGGTATCACGATATCAAATGCTTCCTTCAGAAACAAGAGTACCCATCTGGGGCACTCAGAAAAGACAGGAAAACCCTCAGAAGATTGGCTGGAAACTTCTTCCTGAGCGGTGACACTCTTTATAAGAGAAATTTTGACATGGTCTTGCTCCGATGCGTCGACAGACCAGAAGCAGACATGCTCATGAAAGAAATTCACGAAGGATCCTTTGGCACTCATGCCAACGGACACACGATGGCGAGAAAAATTCTCAGGGCCGGGTATTATTGGTTGACCATGGAATCCGACTGCTACAAGTACATGAGGAGGTGTCACAAGTGTCAGATATACTCCGACAAAATTCATGTACCGCCATCACATCTCAAAGTTCTTTCTTCCCCGTGGCCATTTTCCATATGGGGAATCGATATGATTGGTATGATTGAGCCCAAGGCTTCAAACGGACATCGATTCATCCTGGTAGCCATTGACTATTTCACCAAGTGGGCCGAAGCAGCGTCATTCGCCAATGTAACCCGACAAGTGGTGGTCCGATTTATCAAAAACAATATCATCTGCCGTTATGGTGTTCCAAGCGAGATTATTACTGATAATGGATCTAACTTGAACAATAAGATGATGAAAGAGTTGTGTGCTGAGTTCAAAATCGAACACCATAACTCATCTCCCTACCGACCCAAGATGAATGGAGCGGTAGAAGCGGCTAACAAGAACATCAAGAGGATTGTTCAGAAGATGGTTGTAACCTATAAAGATTGGCACGAAATGCTACCCTTTGCTTTTCACGGTTATCGAACATCTGTTCGCACTTCAACAGGGGCAACCCCTTTCTCTCTAGTATATGGCATGGAAGCAGTCCTCCCCATAGAAGTAGAGATCCCATCAATCCGGGTATTGATGGAAGCTAAGCTTACGGAAGCTGAATGGTGTCAAAGTCGACACGACGAACTGAACCTGATCGAAGAGAAGCGAATCACGGTGCTATGCCACGGTCGGTTGTATCAACAGAGAATGAAAAGGGCGTTCGACAAAAAGGTCCGACCTCGTATCTTCAGAAAAGGAGACCTTGTGCTCAAGAAGATACAATCATTTCTCACTGATTCTCGGGGCAAATGGACCCCAAATTATGATGGCCCCTAGGTGGTCACGAAAGCTTTCTCAGGCGGCGCCTTGAGACTTGCAACCATGGACGGAGAGGAATTTGCCTACCCCACGAATGTTGATGTAGTCAAGAAATACTTCGCCTAAAAAAAACGTCTCGGTGGATTGAAAACCCGAAAGGGAGGTCCAGGCAAAAGTTAGAGACATGAAAAAAAAATCATCCCGATGGATTGGAAATCTCATAGTACAATCCAGGCAAAAGTTAGGGATAATGGAAAGTAACTATGTTCAACAGAGGCAAGTCCCTCAGCAGCAACAGCAGTTGCATCATCTATCGGAGGAAATCTCCAGTCAAAGGTCATTTTCGACGGAAGCTCAGGATGTCCCGAACTCAAAGTTGGTAGAAGGATAGTGGTCGTTATGTTTCAACGTAGCCCTTTTCCCTGTAAATTACCATTTTCTAACTTTGTATATACTCTTTGGAATCACGCGTTTGGCTGATCTCCATCTTATCAATAAAATTTGAGCCCTTGTTCTTTTGTTTGTAATTCTTTACTTGTTTTAGCTTTACAGAACGATGTTATTTAAACTTAATCAACGATTCTTGAGATAAAACAAAAATAAATTTACTTGTTAAATTTTTTCTGCTTTTAAATTAAAGATGGCATTTCTTTTGACTGTTGAACATCAGAAGAACATCGATCGCTTCTCCCGAAGTAAGCGAACTTCAAAGTGCAGAATCAAAGTACTCCTTCTAGACCAGTACTCCTGAATGAAGGGTCAATAATGTTAGAGACCATGTTTCGTCTGCAATCCTCGGCCGAGTTCTCATCTCCTAAGCCCGATCAACATAGCTCCCAACGGGACTATCTTTCCTAAGCAAGGTGGAATTGCTATTTTGAATCAACGGTACTTCTTCGCCCCGCGATGGCCGAGTATCCAATTGTGTTCATCCATTAGTCTGTATGTCGCGTCTGTTTTGTCAGCATATACATACATACATCATGCATTTTTTATTTGCGTTCGCATTTCATATTGCATCACTATCACTCTAGTCGGTCTTGTCCCCTAGTGGTAGAAGTTCTCTCAATTGAGTTGTCAGTTCTTGCCTCGTCAGGAAATACTGTGTCTGAACAACCTCGCTTCCAGTTTAATTATGGAAAGAAGTTGGTCCTTGAGCACTTTGATAACTTGAACCTCTGAAAAGCCAGAGAAAACTTTCAATAAACATCACTCTTTGCCATTGAAGATGATATCCTTGCTTGCCCGGATTAAGGAAAATCCACAGAGAAAGCCTCGTGATCAGAGATTCGGCAGCACGCCAGTTTTGCTCCAAAAAACCACTGATGAGAAGGTCATTGGCACCTCAAAATTGGATCCCATCATATGGCATTTCTCCGGGAAGATCCCGAGAAAAGTATGATGTAACCCCAAACGAAAACAGTCTCTCAAGAGACTCGCTTTCCCCAGTAGAATCGACAAATGGCGTCTCCAAAACAGAGAAGTTTGTGTACCTCTACAATTTAGACGAATGGGTTCCCCAGCAATTCTGACATCAAAACTTTTTCCACTCAAATGGCATCTCCCCAGGAAAATTCGGCGAGAAGTTTGAAGGAAAACCGCTACTAACAGCGTTCCTTGTCAAGAAAGTTTATTGACAAAAGAAACTGAGACCAGTTCCTTGGTAGGAAACCAGGATCGAGGGGAAGTTTAAATCAGAAACTAAGACCAGTTCCTTGGTAGGAAACCAGGATCGAGGGGAAGTTTAAATCAGAAACTAAGACCAGTTCCTTGGTAGGAAACCAGGATCGAGGGGAAGTTTATATCAGAAACTAAGACCAATTCCTTGGTAGGAAACCAAGAACGAGGGGAAGTTGATAAAAAGAACTGAGACCAGCTCCTTGGCTAAAGACCAGGATCGAGGGGAAGTTTACCTTTTCTAAGCATCATCGCTTAACTAAAGAAGATGAATGTGTAAGCTACCATTCATAACCACCATCAAAATTTCGGGGATTCCGATATTTAATCCTCTTGCACCCCGAATGCCCGAACACCTTCGTCATTCACACCTTCGGGTCCAAGAAGATTAAATAGGGGCATCTGTAATACCCCAAATTTTGACCACTAGAGTTTCCCATCATTGTGCAAATCATCATCACAATATGGATGAATCATCATGCCTCATTAGTCTCCCCAAAGATGGGTGAGCATCCACTACAATCAAAATTAGGGTTTCAAGCCCTCTCTGAGCTTTAGACAAAGGCTCAATCAAGAAATGACTGTATTTTCAACTTGTCTGATCTCTCAAACATCCTCAAAGGATCAAAAGGACTCCCACTTCAAGGATTAAGCACAAGGTTGCTCCCTTCTAGGTGGATCAAGCCTCAAGATCGCCAGTGTCACCAAATTAGGGTTTTGATCACCCAGGGCCTCCGGATGAAAAGTTTCATCTGGGAACAAGCCATTGATCCAAAACATGACCTAATATACTTCATGGAACCTCATGAACCCATGCATCAAGTCAATTTTACCTCAAGGGATGCATTCATCAAAAATCAGGAATTAGGGTTTCTTGACCTAATTCACCCCTAAGTTGACTTTTGGGACAAATCATGAGCCAAGACCTCAAGAGATGATTTGAGGGTCTCTAATATACCATATTGATCCATTTGGGACAATGGATTAATCCAAAAAGTTTGAGCAACAAGTCTCAATTCCATCTGCACCACAATTAGGGTTTTAAGGGAAAAGTCAACTGTAACTTTGACTTTTGACCAAGACATGCTCCCAAACCCTAATACATGATTGAATATACCCTATGACACCCATGGAACATGTCCATCAAGTTTGATTTAGGTCAAGGACATGATTTCCTGAAGAATTGCACAGTTTGGAATTCATCTGATAAAAAGTCAACTGTGCACAAAAGTCAACTTTGACTTTTTGAGATTTTTCACCAAAATGGATTTTTAACCCTAAAATGATGTTAATGTATGATTTGAATCATCATTCATCAAGAAAAATCAAGAAAAGTGAGATAACTTGTAAAAGGGGTAACCATAAAAACTTAGAAATTTTTCTAAGTTAAAAATAAAGTGGCAAGGATACCAACTTTGAAGGACCATAACTCCTAAACCACAAGGCCATTTTTTCTCATCCAAAGATGGATTTGTAGCCCTCATTATCACCTACAAAAACTTCAACTACAAGTCATTCCAATTCATTAAGGATTTTGAGTTATGGAGTGATCAAAGTGGCTGAAAAGTGAAAATGTCTCTTTTTCCAACACTTAGTGAAATTTTCACTAAGTCAGATTCTGCCTCACTTTTTGCCAAATGTAGGGGGATTTTTCACTTGGAATCAAAAGAGATCAAAACCAAACTTGTTCAAACAGCTGTTGTATCATGTAAGAGCTTTCCAAAATGGCCAAGAACATTGCCAAATTCAACTTACACCATGAGATATGACATTGACAAGTTGCCTTGCTGAAATCTGTCAAGGCAAGGCAGAATTTGCAACTTTGGTCGATTTGCCAAAATCAGCCAAATTCAATTGCTCCTATACACTTGGACACCTCAGAGGATTGAATCTAAAGGGGACAATCACTGAGCCAAGCCTCTAGAGTCCATGGAACAAGAAATAGCATGTTGAACCTAGAATGGCCAAAATAGGGACAAGACTTCAAATTTGGAATGAGGCATTCAATGGAACCATCAAGGTGGCATGGACTGAGCCATTCTCATATGAAATCAGTCAAGACTTATCCAAGACCAAGGGAACCAAAGCTCTGTGCCCTAACCTCTAGTCAATGGCTAGAGGAGACTTGGATTTTCATTTGCCAACATTGGCCAAACCTACTTACCAGCTGCCATGCACTATTCCTTGCAAAACAAACTTGCTCTACTATAAATAGAGCTCAATTGTGGTCAGTTTGAGTACACCAAAGCCATCTAACAGATGCTTTCCTCAAAATCTCTTCTTTCACTCCAATTTTGCCTTCTAAGGCAAGCCACTATCGGGTTTTGAGTTTGAGAGCAATTCCAATCAAACCAATCACTCACACACCTCACATACATCACATATGAGCTGATCAAACACTTAGATTACTTCTGAAACATCAATTTCACAAAATCACCAGCTGGTTGCTCAAGGTTTTAACCAAAGTGCAGCTGAGGTACCACAAAATGATCCAGCCAATTTCAATCAAGTCCAACCATCCAAACACAATCCATAGGGTGTAGGGAAGCTGTTCAGATCATCACAACTCATCTGTAACACCTCCAAATCAAAAATCACTTTGAACTTGCTGTCACGGCTTGGAGGTAAGCACATGCTTGGTCATCTCTCAATCTATGCATATTTCCTCGCACAATAATTTGGCCATATGTTCATAATCATGCATGGAATGTTTTCCCTCAATTAATTGCATTGTTTGAATCGTGTATCAAAAATCCTAGCCTTCATGCAGAAATTAGGGTTCTTGAGGTCTCTTCGTGATTTCTTGTTGTATGTTTAATTTAAATGAAATTAAAGTACATAGACATGATCGTGAGGTTGAGACGAGCATAATGATATGTGGATTGCATGATATGATTACGTATTCATGGAGATTGGATAGAAAATGCAAATCTGAGAAACCAAGAACACGCGCGTGTTCTTCAGCTTGTTCTTAGCGCCGTTTTTAGAAATTCAAATATTTGAATTTTGTGATTTTGTTTAATTGATTCAAAAATTAATTTCTCTCCGAGTTTTAATGATTTTGAGTTGATTCTTTTTTTAATAATTCACAAAAATGTTAAAATATTTTATTTTCCCAAAAAATCCCAAAAATATTATTTATTTCATATAATTGATATTTTTGCAAAGAATTAATGTTTTAATTGTTTTTGGCATTTTAAATATTTTTTCTACATTGATTTTGCAACTTTTAATGCTTTCTAATTATTTTGTAGGTCAATACTTAATTTTTGAAGCATTAATCCAAGATCACAATTTGTTTTCCATGTGTTAAACAATTTTTGATCATTTTAATTGAATTTTTATTCAATTAAATACATTTTGAAAACAATTTAGAGTTTTGGATTAATTCAACCCTCATAAATCATTTTCAAAACTCTTTGGGCCTCTTGAGAGAGTGTAAGACCCATCCCCCCTTGTACAAAAACTTTTTGGGCCTCACTCATTGTATAAGTCCCTCTGTACAAGTAAACGACGCGATCGTCGCCCGTTTAAAATTAAAGAATCATCTGGGCCTCTCCTTGAGCTATAAGACCCATTCAAAACACTTAGGGCCTCTATTAGAGTGTAAGACCCAATCCCCCTTTTAACCAAGACATCTTGGGCCTCACTTATTGTATAAGTCCCTCTGCGTTAAAAGAAAACCTCGGCGCGATCGCCATTTTTAAAACGAAAAATCATTTGGGCCTACCCTCGTGTTATAAGCGCCACTCTTTTTTTCTTTAAACCTTTTTGGGCCTCTTGAGAGAGTGTAAGACCCATCCCTTTGTACAGAAAACCATTTTGGGCCCCAGTCACTTGTATAAGTCCCTCTGTACAAAGTCAAATAGTGCGCTCACTGATAAAACCTTGGGCCTCTCCTTGAGCTGTAAGCCCCAAATCTTTCTTTTTCAAAGCACTTCCTCCTTTGATTTTGAATATACTGTTGTTTTCAATCTTTCTTTGTTGAACAACTAACCAAACAGCATGGAAGCACTCCAACCGAGTAAGTGGTTATCGCTTTCGTTTACTGCTTTCATATTATAAACTGTATTGTGGGGCTGCTCACTGTAAGTCTCCTTTCATAAACTCATATCTACTGTGTAATAATAGTATAGATATTTCGAGTTTCCCCGGCTACTACGTCTAGAACTAGGTGACGCCGTTTCATTTATTCGTAGAAATAGACGCCTAGATCCCCAATAGGAGCACCAGATACAGTCTTCTCTTCGGCTGTCCTCCTTAGGAATCGTCAAGAAGCTCTACTCCCCAAGATGAATGTATTCTCCGTGAATGGCATCTTTGAGTTTCTTCCAAATTCTCGAACTTTCCTGACTTGATCTATTCCTCGTGGATAGCTTGCCTTGAATGTCTCAGGGTTTGGGTACCCACTACGGTCATAATCTTGGACCTTAACTAAGGAACCCTCTTTAAAAGCTAAAAGTCGCTGGATAGTAAACCTCGCACGTTTACCAGTGGTTTTTATCTTTAAAAGAGTTATCTCTCCTAATGGAAAGGAGATGATAGACCCACGGGCTTCTTAAAAGCATCGGCCTCCTCTTGGGCATTATTCAAGGACCCTACAGCTTCTTAGAAGTATTCACAGCCTCCCCTTAGGCTTCGTATAATGATCTCTTCCTCCGGGAATGATAGCCTCCTCTTGGGCTTCGTACAAGGACCCGTCGGCTTCTTAAAAGTTTCCAGCCTCCTCTTGGGCTTCGTACAAATTGTCCCGACGACCTCCTAGAGGTATAGGAACAGAACCTAGTCATCCTCATAGAACAGTCCTTTCATAGAGTCTACTACTGTTTCTCAAAGCATAGTACAAAAGATGAAACTCTAGACACGGACAGTCTAACTTCCTTGAGTCTCAAAGACATTCTCAGGTGACCCCTTCGTTAAATAGGAAGGAGACCCGCAGACTCGGACAGTCTCAATACCCTTTGGATTTCCAGTTTCCTCAAAGAAAAGGAAACAACCCCGATCCTCAGACCTAACCCACGAGTACAGTGATGCTCATATAAGAACTGATTTTCTCTTTCAAAATCAGTATACTGGACCTATCACTTAACTGACATAGCCTCCTCTTGGGATTTGTACAATGACTCTCCCTAGCGGAGTCAAACAACGTTTTAGCCTCTCTCTCGGGCTTTGTACGAGACACACAAAGACTCCCTCGTTGAGTCAAACAAATAATAGCCTCCATCTCGGGCTTTATACGAGATACCAAAAGACTCTATTATCGAGTAAAAAAAAAAACCTTGTAGCCTCTCTCTCGGGCTTTGTACGAGACACATAATGGCCTCCTCTTAGGCTTTGTATAAGAAAACCAATGGTTGATCCAATCAACCTTTTAGCCTCAAAGCTGTGCCTCGTTCATAGTACAAAAACATCAACAACTCCTTCCCCTTCATCTAATCGCTGTAAGCGGCAAGCCTCTGGATCATCTATATCCACGCCACTGTCCCTCTTTTAGCATGAGAAATTCTTAAGGAAAGATGGCATTGCTCTACACTGAGTTAAAGTCTTCTCCTTCAGGTTAAAACCCTTTCTTCGGAAATTATGGCATTGCTCGGATCCGCGTATCCCAGTTAAAGTAATTCTCCTTCTCCCCTCTTTAGAGATGACAAATTCTCTCTAAAGCCGAGGTCTTTCAGCTTCACGTCTTGGGCTTTGAACAAGACACAAATAGACCTTTCAGCTTCACATCTTGGGCTTTGAACAAGATACAAACCACCTTTCGCTTCACATCTTGGGCTTTGAACAAGACACCAAAACACCCATTTCCTCCCATAGAATAGGAGGAACTACGAACGCTCTGATTTCCCTGTTTCGGTAAACGGGAATACGTAGGCATAAGATCGAAAGAAAAGATCTTAGCGAGCGCAATCAACAAAAAACCCAAATCCCATATCTCCATCAATCGAAAAGCAGTAATTCAAAAGCATCAGTCCTAACATCCTAATCCTTGTTCCCTGCCAGAAACCTTCTGCCTAGGAAAAAAAGAAAGAAAACAATATTGGCGAAAATACAAATAACCAGTACAAAGGCCCCCCACATTGATAGCATTCGTAACCTAACAGACCGCTGTTTAAACTCAGTATGCAAGCAGGGTTAATTGGAGACATCTATTTCCCTTCCTTATTCTGCTCACAATTGGATAAAAAATGAATCGACCTATAGTCAAAGCTCAAACCGCAGAGAGCGACCAGCGCTTAAGAACCGCGTCCAAAATCGCTCGCTACACCTCTAATAGAGTGTAAGACCCATTCCTTCTTGTACATAAATAATTTTTGGCCTCAGTCATTGTATAAGTCCCTCAGTGGTTTTCAAAATCACGGCGCGATCGTCGCTTTTTCAAATAAATCATTTGGGCCTCTCCTTGAGTATAAGCCCCATTTTTATTTTTTTCACAAACACTTTTGGGCCTCTAATAGAGTGCAAAACCCAGCCCCTATTTGTACAAAAACAATTTTGGGCCTCTACTGTAGTATAAGTCCCACAACGTCAGTCGGTATCGCAGTGCGATCAATGTTATCAAATAAGTCATCTGGGCCTCTCCTTGAGCTATAAGCCCCAAAAAAATCTTTTTAACAACTTTCTTTTAATTCAAATTCAAATTCAATGTGTTTTCAAAGCTTTCTTCAATTTCTTGAAACCCTAAAAAGAGGGTTATACAGTTGTAGTCAATACAATAGATCACATTATGCTTGGGCTTCTTCTCAGAAGGTAAGTCCGCATATCTTTTTCAATGCATATTTGTTTATATATCTGTCAATATAATTGTCTGTATATACTTGTGCATATCTTGCTTATAGTTTCCCCAGCAATTAGGTCTAGGTTTAGATCAAACCAACGATTACTTTAAAACATAGTCAAAACTAGTTCCCTCATAGGAAATTCCCCATACAGTCTTGCCTCCTCTTGGGCTTATACAATATGGAACAGAGAAAGGTATTATTCCCGGTGAAACTTTTCTCAAGACTGTCAAACTTAGAAATTATATTGTGTACAAGAAATTCATTTCCCCAGAGAGGATTAATTCCTGGTGAAACCTCTCTTGAATTTCTTCAAACCTTAGAACTGTTCAGCAGAGAAAGGATTAATTCCCGGTGAAACCTTTCTCGAACTTTTCTTACGCTTGGACCCACATGCTTCCTAAAAGTTCCCCAGCCTCCTCTTGGGCTTAGTAAAAGGACCAAGAGGCTTCCTAAAAGCATCCCCAACCACCTCTTGGGCTTAGTACAAGGACCCTCAGGCTTCTTAGAAGTTCCTCAGCCTCCTCTTGGGCTTAGTACAAGGACCCAAAGGACTCCTACAGGTATAGGACAAAAATTAGTCATCTCTACTAGTTCAATCCTCAGGAGAGTTAGAATTCCAAATATCAGACCATTCTAGGGTTGATCTTCATCCCTTAAAACCAACAGCCTCCTCTTGGGCATCATACAAAGATCTCTCTCTACACCAGAGCTTACCACTTCTTGAGAGACTTGGACAGTCTCAGCCTCCTCTTAGGCTTCATACAAGTAGACTTGGAAAGTCTCATCCCCTCTTGGATCTCATAGAGAGACCCTTAAGTTTCCTAAAAGCACAAGAAAAACACCCTGATCATTTCATCAATATACTAATCTCCAGCAGAGTTAAAACCTCTATAGGTTTTCAAACTCAACTTTAAACTCTTAGACTCCCAACAAGGTTTAAGCTTCACCTTAAAAATCCCCAAGTAGGGTTAATCAACCATCAACAGATCCCCAGTAGAATCAGAACCTCATGGCATCTGATATCTCAACTCTTCCCTGATTCTCAGCAAGAGCAAAACCCAATGGTTCCCCCCAATACAATTTGGACCTGCTCTTGGATTTCAATTAGCCTCGGCAAGAGATAGCCTCCTCTTAGGCTTCATATAAGAACTTCCCCCAGTGGAGTCAGTCAGCCTCAATCTTGGGCTTTGTACACGTAACAAGACAGATAAAACCCTCCTCAGTGGAGTCAATCTCTTTTCAGCCTCAATCTTGGGCTTTGTACAAGACAAATATAAAACTCCCCTAGTAGAGTCAACCTTTTAGCTTCAACCTTGGGATTTGATCAAGGCACAACAATAATCAACATCCCCTCAGATAAGACTATGAGTCCACTCTGCAGGAGGACATTTCCTCTATACATCACTTATCAAAACAAACAACCAAAATTTTTTTCCCAAATAATTGCTGTAAGTGGCACACTTGTTGATTCAAAATCCAAGCTGGAGTCCTTCCTTTATCCTGGCTAAAATTCATCTTTCATCTGACAGCTGTAAGTGGCAAGCCTCTGGATCCCTAACATCTAAGCCAATGTCCCTCTCTTATCATGAAAGATTCATAAGGAAAAATGGCATTGCTCAATACTGAGTTAAAGTTTCTTCCTTCATGACATCACCCTTATAAAGGAAATTAGGGCATTGTTGGATTCTCATATCCCAGTTAAAGTAATTTCCCTTATAACCAATTACTCAACATTTTGTGATGAATATGTGAGATATTCTCCCTTTAGAGATGACAAATTCTCTCTCTCGTTCACCCTTTAGCTTCAATCTTGAGCTTTGAACATGACACAAATACTCTGATAGCTTCAATCTTGGGCTTTAAACAAGACACCACAAACATCTTTCCTCCCATAGAAATAGGAGGAACTACAATTGCTCTGATTTCCTAGTTTTCTTTACGGGAATACGTAGGCATAAGATTGTGAAATCTTAGCGAGCACACAAATAAAAAACTTTAGGTCCAGTACCTTCTCAAAAACAATGGAAATCCCGAAAACAACAAAAGCATTCTCTCAACACTCCCAAAGGAGAAACTTTCCCAAGCCACAGCAGATAAACATAAGAAAGCATTTCAAATTAACAGAGAAACATGCAATAAAAAGTCTATGGATAACCATATATACACTGGGTGTTAATAGCTTCCCTTTGTATAACCTGACCCGGAACCCCCAATCTCTTAGCATTTGTTAAAGAAAACATTTGCGTGCAAGGTTAGTTTTAGATATCTTCCTTTTCCTTTCCTACTTCATAGAATAAATAAGAAATCAGAGAGTAGCACCCAATTCCAACCATTGCGATAATTTGGTCGCGTCACCGACAAAAATCGTACGCTACAGAAAAATGGCTACTCTGGCAAGGAAAGTTCTTGGATTAGAGTTCCTAAGAGGTCTAGGCTTTGCTTTGCATTTATTTCTATGTTTATTTACTTACTATCTGCTACATATATATCATTTACTGTCATATTACTTGATACTCGTGTTTAAATTTCTGTTAACTGGGAATGCAATTGATACACATGTGGAAAGTTTGAGAGAACATTAAGATAAGTGGTGGCGTCTCCAGGAAAGGCTTATAGGATGTGAATCTCGACCAAGATGACCTGGCAGTCCACCGATTCAGTCGAGGTACCTGTGTGGATTCTCAAATTTTGAACAACCAATTTTCGTGAAAGCATAGTATTCCCAGTGCGGTACCCATGACACTGAGGATTTAGTATACATTTAACCATTTAAACCATTAGGTAGTGCGGTGACTATCGGGAATAGTTAATACGCGATACTACACTCAAAAGAGATTCATCTTAGGATATTACAGCTCGCTTGAGTAAATTAGCTTGTTGTTAATATCCCTAGGAGGGGTCAATGATTTTGGGAACCTTTTAGAACCCGTTCTACAGGTACCAAAAATTGACCAATTAGTTCACACCTTTGGGGATAGGTAGATCCATGGCTCCATGCTCGTGACGATGAACCCCTAAACCCATGTTTTCAAGTGTTTTTGTTTGTTGCATTCATGCATTCATTAAAAAACCTTTTTTAAACAAGAAAAAAATATTTTTCTAAAAGAACTAAAACAATAATTACAAATATCAGAGGCTGCGTTATGGATTTCAGTAGAAGAAAAATGCCCAAGTACACCTTCAAGGTTCTAAAATTAGATGACCTAAGGAAATTGGGAAGGATGATTACTAATCCCGAGGCTTTCAGAGCAAAGCACGGAGGACTGTTATCACTTATGAAGATCAACATGGTTGAAGGGATCTTGTCTATGCTGATTCAGTTCTACGATCCGGTATACCAGTGTTTCACTTTCCCGGATTATCAGCTCGCACCAATATTGGAAGAATACTCCCACCTGATTAACTTACCCATCACTGATCGAGATTCATTTTCTGGACTAGAAAAAATTCCAAAAGAACAAACCATTGCAAGAGAAATTTCTTTGGATGAGTCAGAGGTCAGGACTCACATGACCACCAAAGGAGGAATCCAAGGTTTACCAGCTAAATTCCTGATGGAGAAATTCCTGAAGGAGGACTCACATTTTCGAGGATGTCTTTGTCCTGTTCACATATGGGTTATTCCTTTTTCCCATCATCGACAACTTCGTCGACACCAATGTTGTTAAGATATTCCTGATTGGGAACCCGGTACCAACCTTGCTCGCAGATGCTTATCATTCTGTACACTTAAGGAATTTGTACAGTGGAGGAATGATCACATGCTGTGTCTCATTACTCTACAAGTGGTTTATTTCCCACTTGCCCAAATTTGCTGCTTTTTGGGATCACAAGAGTACTCTACGTTGGTGGCAGAAGATTATGTCTCTTACCAATACAGACATAGATTGGTACAATCAGATTTACAAAGGGATAAAAATCATCGACAGATGCGGAAATTTCCCTACCCCTCATTGGTACTAAAGGAGGGGTAAACTATCATCTAATTCTAGCTCGCCGTCAACTCGGATACCTGATGAAGAATATCCCACATAATGCTCATCTGGAAGGTCTTTTCTTCAAGGAAGGAGAAAATGACAGAGCACTAAAGAAAGAAATAGTGCATGTCTGGCAACATATTCATAGGAAGGGGAGAGAATCTCTAGGAAGACCAAATTGTTCCTCTGCAGAACCTTATCTCCAATGGGTACAAACCAGAGCTATCAAACTGAGGATGCCTTACCCTCGTCAAAAAGTTTTTCCCTTAAAGGAATCTGACCTTTATTTCATGTCTGATGCAGAAAAACTCCAAGTCGCTCTCAACAAAGTTCAACATGAGAAGAACTCTTGGAAGAACAAATACCATATTTTTAATTTGGAATGTACCAAGATTCAGGAACTGCTAAAGGAAAAGGATGCTCTGATTGAGATATTAGAGAAGCATGCTATGAAAAGTTAGGAGGAACGAAGGAATTTGCTCACTCCTTTCACTTGGTAGAGAGTCGTCGACCCGACAATGGCTGAAGGAGCCCAATCAAAGAAAAGAAAAGTTCAGGAACCCGCATATGAGCTCTCCTTAGAGAAGACTCAGGATCCATAGGCCTAATTTTCCTACAACACTTTGTAAATTACTGTACTTTTCTTTGCAAAATACTGCAATCTTTCAAGTTCAATAAAAGGGTTTCCCCCCGCTATGTGATATTTCAAATATAATTGTTAACAGTTCTTTTAAACAAAAACTAAAAAAAACTTATCATTTTCAGTCTTTGCATATCATTCATCATTCTCACTGTAGCGGGGAAATTTGTGAGTATAAGCTATTAATTAACTTAACTAAAAAAACAAGAGTCGCCACCACACTTTTATTTTATCCAAAAAGGAAAGGAAAAAGAGCGAACAAAACCTAAGGAGTTCTAAAAAAACAAGAACAAACAGAGAATGGGTAAGGGGGGTTGGTTACACAATGGGAAGGTGTTAGCACCCAAAACGTCTATAGTACTCTATAGGAATCCTTTGAAATATCTACCGCTTTTTGGTTTGAAAAGGTTTGCTTGAAAAATATTGAGGAGATGAGAGGAGAATAATTTGTTAGATTTTTGCTTTTGGAGAGACTTATCGCCTCATGCCTACGTACCCATGAAGTGCAATGTAAGATCAAAACCTCGTAGTTCGTGGTACAAAGAATGAAATTTGTTTGTTTTGGTTGATTTTAAGTGTAAAGACAAGTCATCATTTCCAAGCGAATAATTCCGCTTAAAGAGATGAATCATGTCTAAGCTTATGAAAAAGTTTTAAAAGAAAAAGTGCATAAGGCACAAAAAGAGATTGATGAGTTTGGTGTTTTTTAAAGTTTTTTTTAAATGGTCAAAATATGATTAATATGGATTGACATTTATTAAAGAAAAAAAGCAAAGTTTAAAAATCGCTCGACCGAAGTCAAGGTTTTATTATGAAAGCAGTTTTAAGTTTGAAAATAAGAAAGTTTTGAAAAAGAGAGGAGATTTTGAAAATTAAAGAAGGGGTGGAGAAGAAGAGACTATCCTAGTGCATAAAATAAAAGCTAGGGTAAGAAAGATCTAACCACATGGAGGCACTCTTCAAAGCATAATAAGAAAAGAATTTCGTCCTCTTGAGCCAATAAGCAAGCCAAATAAAGGCTAGAATATCAAACTCCATAATGGTCCAAAGCACAAGGGAGAGAGTCCTAAGTCTAAGTCCATAAGTCCATAATCAAGAGTATAGGTCCTCCAATGCAAAGGATAGTGGCCATAGTCCAATAATTAAGAGCACAAGTCTTTTAGTGGTTTAATCCTTTATTAATGTTTTTGAGTCCAAATGGACAAAAGAAAAACAAAAGCATAAGATAATATGGTCCAAGTGGACAAAAGAAAAATGACATAAACATAAACATGATATGATATAATGAGCAATGAGCAATAAAAAAATAAAGAGAGGTAGGGAGCAAGAAGGAAACATAAAAAAAAAAAGTTAGAAGTTAGTAATTAGTAGCACAAGGGCTCTAGTTCCATAAGCCTTCACCGATTATTCCGTTTCGCGTTTTGAACTATAGTGATTAAACAATGTACTTAGGTCAAGGTTAATGAAGGCTTGTTAGAAGATTGATAGAATCAAAGCCTCTACAACAACAAGCTTCAAAGATTTTGAACCTAATACAAAATATTAACCATCATTGGGTTGACGCGACCAATCAAGGTTCGGACTACAAAAGATCAAATTCCGAATTGGATAAAGAGGGACAAATGTAGCGCTATGTTAAGCAATCGCCGAGTAATTTACGGAGTAATTACCCTACAATGAGGCCGGTCAATAGTGATCTTTGTGCTAATGCATGCAAGATGAACGATATGTAGATCGTCATCCAAAAGCAATACCGCACGAAAAGAAAATAGGTAACGATCTAGTCTTGATCAAGAATTCAACAAAGAAATTATAAGATCCATAAGACTTTCATCGATCAAAATAAAAAAAGAAATAGATGAAGAGAAATCCAAATTGAATTACACTTTCAAGAACCTTTCATCTTCAAGTTCAATCACTTTTAATTGATAAGTTTAAGTGTGAAAACATATCATTAATTCAAAGCACCTCAAATGAATTCAACAATTCATTTAAAGATAGTTTTGAACTAAAGAATGTTAAATTACTTTAACCATATTCAAAGTCCATTGAAATTGAAGAGAAATTAATCTCAACAATGCATTTCAAGGCTAGTATAAGAACAAAGGGGAAGAAGGAGGAAAAAAAACCAAAACAGCCCCAAAAATAAGGCAAAAACTGCATTCTGACTTAGAGTAATAGATTACTCTAATTGAGTAATCTGTTACTCTGCTCTGTCTCTGAGTAATCTGTTACTCTAATTGAGTAACCGATTACTCAGCACGCAGCGGCAAAAAATAATGCAAAATTCAGCATGATCAACTTTCAAAACTTTTTACAAATACCTTGTGATCATAGAACTGAAATTGCACGAAATTTAGAGTAAAACAACAGCAAAAACCAGTAATTAAACACAATAAAAAGATCCAAAAGATCAAGTAACAAAGATCTCCAAGGATCTACATTATGGAAGATGAAATTGAAGCTTCAACAATGGTGAATGATGAATTACCACTTCAAATCTGAAAATTCCTTCAAATTGCTTCAAGATCCAAACACCAAAGCCTTGATCTATGAGAATTGATGAAGAAAACAAGTTTGGATGAAGGTTTAGCTCAAAGTTGAACAAGATTCAATGTGAATTCTTGTTAACTTTCAAAAGAATAAAAGTGAGCTTTAGTGAAAATTTGTGGTTTGGGAATAGAATTTGCAAGAGGTTTGTTGGCAATCAAAAGCTTGTGAAATGAATGAAATGAGGCCTCTATTTATAGAATTTAGGCTTGGAAAATTTGGTGGTTTGGAATTTCATTTGGAAATGAAAATTAGGCTTGGAGTTTGAATTTGGAGGGAAATTAACAAAAAAGTGGTGATTAGTGGTGGTACATGGTAGGAATTAATTATGATGATGTAGGGGAATTAAAATGAGATGGTCTAGAATATTCCACATGTGATCAAAAATGATGAAAATTGGTGCCAATTGCTGAATTTGAATTTGCTACCATTTTTTTAAATTTCCACGAGGGTAATCGATTACCCTAATTGAGTAACCAATTACTCAGTGCAAATTTTGAAAAAATTGCCCTTTTGAGTGCACTGCTGTGGTTCGGCTCGATTCTTTTGCTTGTCAAAGAAGGCATGGAAATAAACACATGAACCTTGAAGTCTCTTGAATAATAATCAATTAAAACTTGGAAACTCTTGATCAGATGACTTTTGAATTAATTGCAGATCAACTTTGACTTTGTTCAGATGAAATTCATTAGAGCTGCGAGGATGTTGTTTTGGTATTTTTAACCTGTTCTTCCCCTGAAAATGTTAGTGAAAGAAAACAAAATATTTTTGGATTTTTATTAAAGGTTATTAAACATAAACAAATTAAGCAATAAAACAACTAACAAACACACACACACTCAAAGATCCTTGCAAGGCACAATCCTATAAAATAGGGAACCAATGTGTGATCTTGTTTGTATGCATGAATGCACATGACAAGCAGAGAATCTTAGGGGCAAAAATTAGGGTATTACACTCACAGATCACATCTTTGTCTTTGAGTCTCACATATGTGTCGCACTCTAGAGTCAAACTGCCTCATTCGCACATTACTCGGGCCAATCGACAAAAGAAAATGGACGATCTCGAGTAAGAGAACAGAGAGCTGATAGAAGAAAACAATGCTTTGAATGAGAGTTTGGAGAAAATGCACCACGACATGCAACTCCCTGGCAGCAGCCCAGGAACAACAACATCAAAGGACTATAATCTCGGAGGGTACGTCTACACCAGCATTTGAGACGCCTGACAGTCATCCACAGTACAACATGCCTAAAGGATTTCCCTGGGGCCTGCCTCGTAACTTTATACCTGAAGGATACATCCCACCGATCACTGAAGGCCCGAAAGTCATAGCAGGAACAACCAGACCTGAAGGTTAGAAATTTTAGGAAAATGAAGATGCAAGGGTTACGACAGAAACCCCTGAAGGTTACAAACTTTGGGTCACTGAAGCGCCAAGAGTCGCCGCAATAATGACTATACTACATCCAGTGGTACACACTGTCCCGGAAGGACAGATTCCGCAAGCAATTTCTAGCGGAAACGAAGACTTGTACGAAAGGATGAATGAGTTCTAGGAACAATTGCTGGAAACGCATAAGGAACTGCATACCATTCGCGGTCAAGACTTATTCGGAAAGGACTCTGCCGACCTCTGTTTGGTCCCTAATGTAAAGATCCCGCAAAAATTCAAGATGCCTGACTTTGAAAAATAAAAAGGCAACTCTTGCCCTCAAAGTCATTTGGTGATGTACGCTCGAAAAATGTCTACCCAGATAGAAAATCAACAGCTACTGATCCATTACTTCCAAGACAATTTAACTAGTGTCACACTCAAATGGTACATGGGTTTAAACCGCACCAAGATTAGTACTTTCAAAGATCTTGGGGCAGCTTTCATTCAATGGTATAAATACAACTTGGACATGGCACTGGATAGGGACCAGTTCAGAGCAATGTCACAAAGGGATAAAGAAACCGTAAAAAAATATGCTCAGAGATGGCGTGAAATCGCCGCCCAGATCTGTCCCCCTCTCGAGGAAAAGGAAATGACAAAGATTTTCCTGAAAACATTGAGCTCGTTTTATTAAGACGAATGGTCGCCAGTCGCCCAATGACTTCACTGAAATGGTAAACAAGGGAGTACGCCTTGAAGAAGCAGTCCGAGAAGGACGATTGGTCAAAGATGTAGAGCCATCTAGTAGTACTAAAAGATATGGTAGTGCTTTCCAAAAGAAGAAGTAGCAAGATATCAGTAATATCTCTCTGGGAAAACGAAGGCGAAGGTATCAACCGGTAGCAGCGGTAACTCCCGCTATTATCTCGGCACCAGCTCCGACTTATCAACCTCAGGTTGCTCAGAGCCAACCAAATCAACAACAGTATCAGCAAAGGCCGTAACAACTTCTTCAGCAGGCTCGTCCGCAGTACAATAATAAAAATCGTACTACACGACCATCAGGGTTCGACCCTATATCGATGTTGTACGCAGAGTTATTTCCACTTCTACAAGCCAAGGGGCATGTTCAAACCAGGACGCCTCTCGTAGTACTAGAAAATCCACCTTTTTGGTTCAAAGCGGATCAAACTTGGCCTTACCATCAAGGAGGATTGGGACATAACATTGAGAATTGTCTCAGCTTCAAGTCTGATGTACAGAAGCTCGTCAGGAACGGGGTTTTATCTTTCAAAGATACTAATCCAAATGTACAGACGAACCCATTACCGCAACATGAGAAGACTACAGTGAATTTGATAGAAGAAGAACTTGTTAATAGTTATCAAATTCACAATGTACGCTTATTAGGAACTAACCTGGTAAAGATGCATTGCAAATAAAGCGGGTACGACCATGTGCCGTCTCACAATTATCATCAGTGCGATATCTGCTCCAAGAACAATCACGGATGTGCCATAGTACAAACAGCGCTTCAAGAATAAATGGATCTGGGCTGGATTCAGGATCACAAGATTCGTGAAGTAAACATGGCTCATGCACACCCCAACATTTTTCAGAACCATGACATCCGTGCAATGAATATCAATCTAGAGGTTTTGCATTCAAGACAAAGTCAGTATTACAATCTTTCACGACACGATTACAACGCTTGTCCGGTCTGCTCAAAAGACAATCAGGGATGCTCTTTTATACAAGAGGCCCTCCAACGACAAATGGATCTCGGATGGATCCAAGACTACCATGAAAGAAGTAATCATCAAGTCAATATGGTTCAAATCTTTGACATACGCATGATGAATACCAGTCTAGTGGAATTACATGCTAAGCCTGTCAGACTTGGTTTTCTGGCTTCACATGATTATCAAAAAATGTAAAGAATGCTATAAAAATGACCAAGGGTGTGCGCTTGTGCAAAGGACTCTTCAACATCTGTTGGACCACTGGTGGCTTCCGATTTACCTGGATGAAGACACACAATAGATTAGCATGACGGATGGGAATCCTGGTAGACACCAAAGTCGTGATGTCTGCTCAATGGAAACATATCTATTAAGGATGCACTGCATACAAAGTGGGTACGGTCGAGTACCTCCTCACAATTATGAACGTTGTAGAGTATGCTCAGAAAATAATCAAGGATGATATCTAGTGCGAGCTGCCCTCCAGCACCAGCTAGACCGAAAAGAGATTCAACCATGCTCGAATTCTGAGTCGATCAACATGATACAAGATTACCTCCCTGGTCGAAACCAAAACTATGTCATAATCTCCAATCATGGAATAACCAAGGACGTTTGCAACATAATCCCTCTACTCAGTGAATCAAAGATCCCTCTTGATAGTAGAAAAGTTCCTAACCAGGAACTGATCGAGGTTGCCTATGACAGTCAAAAGGCCCAAAAATCCCCTGTGGTTATTTACCTGCTAGGTCCAATACCGTACAAGTCAGAAAAGGCTATCCCGTATAAGTACGGTGCAACGACCATAGAAAATGGAAAAGAAACTCCATTACCCTCCGTTGTGAACATTGCCGACATCAGTCGAGTTACCCAGAGCGGTCGGATCTTCAACAGAGGAGTTGCAGAACCTACCAAAGAAAAGGAACCTCAAACGGAAGTTCCTAACCAACAACTTGGTCAATCCAGTAATACGAAACATGTAAAGAACAACGATGAGATGTTGAAGCTCATCCAGAAAAGCGAGTACAACATTGTGGATCAATTGTTGCAAACTCTGTCTCGAATATCTGTACTATCATTCCTGCTTAGTTCAGAAGCTCACAGGGAAGCTCTACAGAAAGTCTTAGAGCAAGCCTTTGTGGAAAAAGATGTGACGGTAGGACAATTTGATAGCATCATCTCTAACATCACTTCCTGCAACAACTTGGGATTCAGTGATGAATAATTGCTGGAACAAGGCAAGACCATAATATGGCACTCAATATCACAGTCAACTGCCAAGACGATGCTCTAGCCGGTGTACTGGTAGCCACCGGTCATCGTTGAATGTCATGCCAAGATCAACTTTGGTTCGACTATCTATTCAAGGAACTCCGATGAGAGGCAGTGAGATCATCGTCAAAGCCTTTGATGGATCTAGAAAAATAGTTATTGGTGAAGTCGATCTTCCCATAACCATTGGTCCTCGCCCTTTCCAAGTCACTTTCCAGATCATGGGCATCCGAGCAGCATACCGCTGTTTATTAGGAAGACCTTGGATACACGAAGTTGGGGCAGTTACTTCGACACTTCACCTGAAGCTGAAGTCCGTCAAGAATGACAAATTAGTCACAGTGTGTGGAGAGCAAGCATTAATCGTGAGCAACTTATCATCATTCTCCTGTGTAGAACCAGGAAAGGTTGTTGGAACACAGTTCTAAGTACTCTCGGTGAGCAATGAGAATCGACAAGAAAAAGGGATGCCGATTTCCTCATACAAAAATGCTCTCAAAGTAATCGGGAGTAATGACATAAAATGATGAGGACAGATTGTGACTCCTACTGATAACAAGACAAGAAAAGGTCTTGGTTTTTCTCCGGCCTGTACCTAGACTACAAAGAAGGATGGAAGTTTTCATCCCATTCAGGATTTCTTTCACAGCGGAGGTTTCCTCCACCCAGTATCTCAAGAAGTACACACCATCGATGGGAACGACTCCTCCGATACGGATGAGGAGTGGAAGTTTTATCGCAGCGATGATGGTTATATATCTCAGGGAGAAATGCACATGCCATGCTGTTTTCCAAAGCAAAGCCCGAGATATATACCAAGATCAGACGTCAGAATGATCTATGGAGATTGTGATCCTTAAGGATGCCGGGCTCCACCCAATTCATTAGAGGAAGACAATCTAATGAAAGACAACTTTGACTACGATTATTATGATCCCCTGGATGACTTGCCTATCTGGAAGCTATACACGAAAGACTTGGGGCAAAAGATTCAGCCGAACAATGCCTATCAGCTAAGTAATCTTGAAAAGAATACCTATGTTCCCATAGAGTCATGGAATCCTTACTCAGAACATTCCAAAAATGTCCTACACCATGGTGATGAATTTGCAAAGATTGCAGAACAAGAATTCATTAAATACGCATTCCTGAGATCAACGTCATTGAGGAAGATGACTCATTGATGCCCAAAGAAACCTAGGATACCTTGGGACAGCCAAGCGGCAAGTACGACTTTCTAGTCAAATGCATCGCTCCCGAAAGCTATCATATCAGATACGAGGACATCCTGCCAACTGGATGGGGAAATCCTCTCGAGAGTGAAAATACTATGGAAGATGCGACAGAAGAGTCCCCTTATAATAACTCTGCATGGTAAGAAGACTTCAATGATCCTACTCCACCAGAAATCAGTGCCATTTCTGAAGACAGACCAAGAAGGGAAGTACCAGACTTTGTGATTCACAGAGGAGCTCATCGCCATTAGGTTGCAGTCAATGTCCTGAAAGTCGTCCATAAGTTGAAGTAATTACCATCTTTGTTCTGACCTTTCACCTTGCCCGGGTGAAATGGATGTTTGATAGGGCTCACTTTTCTGTAAATGTCCCTCTCCTCTTCGCCCAAAGCGGTAGAGTTTTGTTTTATAGGGTTGTGTTTCAAGAATCGACAAATCATGAATAAATAATGTCATTCTGAATTCCTGCATTTATTGCTGTTTTCACTTTTCGTTTTTTAGAAAATGGTAATCCTAAAAAACAACCCAAAATAAAAAACAAGCATTTTCAAAAAATAAACTACACACGCTCTTCCATTCTCCCTGTCTTTTCTACAAAATGAATCATCACGTCATGCAGATTGCTTGTTTTAAACCCCATTGAAACATACAATCCAATGCCTTCTCCCAACTTTGAATTCTCGGTATTTGAAGCTGAAGAAGAAGAGGACGAAGAAATTCTAGAAGAGATCTCCCGACTACTCAGGCAAGAGGAAAGGTCCATTGAGCCTCACAAAGCACCGTTCGAAATGGTCAATTTGGGTTCAGAAGAAGAAAAGAAAGAAGTTAAGATTGGAGCACTTCTCAGTCCAACTGTCAGAGAAGACTTGATAAAACTTCTCAAAGAGTTTCCAGATGTATTTGCTTGTTCCTATCAAGACATGCCAGGGTTGGATACCAGCATCGTGGAACTTTATTTACCGCTAAAGGCATAATTTACGCCAGTAAAACAAAAACTGAGAAGGGCTCATCCAGATATGGCCAACAAAATTAAGGAGGAAGTGCAGAAACAGATCGATGCAGGTTTCCTCGCCACCTCAGAATATCCTTAATGGTTAGTCAACATAGTGCCAGTTCTGAAAAAGGATAGAAAAGTCAAAATGTGTGTAGACTACAGGGATCTGAACAAAGCAAGTCCAAAGGATGACTTCCCCCTACAACACATTGATATGCTGGTAGACAGCATAGCAAAATTCCAAGTCTTCTCCTTCATGGATGGGTTCTCGGGCTATAATCAAATCAAAATGGCGCCGAAAGATATGGAGAAAACTTCATTCATCACCCCATGGGGCACCTTTTGCTACAAGGTAATGTCGTTCGGTCTGAAGAATGCGGGGGCAACCTATCAAAGGGCCATGACAAATTTGTTTCACGACATGATGCACAAAGAGATTGAAGTGTATGTCGATGACATGACTGCCAAATCTAAAACAGAAGAAGAGCATGTGACACACATGTCAAAGTTATTCGAGCATCTGAGAAAATACAAACTCCACTTGAATCCTAATAAGTGCATGTTCGGTGTTCGCTCAGGAAAACTCTTAGGATGCATCGTCAGCCAGAAAGGAATTGAGGTTGATCCTGACAAGGTCAAGGCTATTCAAGAAATGCCTTCACCAAAGACTGAAAAATAGGTCAGAGGATTTTTGGGACGTCTGAATTACATCTCAAGGATCGTATCTTTTATGACCACGACATGCGCGCCAATCTTCAAACTACTCAGAAAGAATCAAAGTTGTGTATGGACAGAAGATTACCAAAAGGCTTTCGACAGCATCAAAGAATATCTGTTGAAACCACATATTTTGTCTCCTCCAGTGGAAGAAAGACTATTAATCATCTACCTAACAGTCTTGGAAGACTCCATGGGTTGTGTACTTGGCCAACAAGACGAGACAAAAAGAAAAGAGTCTGCTATTTACTACTTAAGCAAGAAGTTCACGGATTGTGAGACTCGATACACTATGCTCGAGTAAACTTGTTGCGCTCTAGCTTGGGCAGCTAAACATCTTCACCAGTACATGATTTGTCGCACTACTTGGTTAATCTCCGAAATGGATCCAATCAAGTATGTCTTTGAAAAGCCTGCTTTCACGGGGAGGATTGCCCGTTGGCAAATGTTGTTATCGAAATACGACTTCGAGTTCCATGCTCAGAAAGCCGTTAAAGGAAGTATTTTAGCCGATCATTTAGTTCATCAACTGATTGACGATCAGGAATCAGTTGAATTTGACTTCCCAGACGAAGATGTCATGTACTTGAAAATGAAAGATTACGATGAACCACTACCCAATGAAGGACCAGAACCAGGTTCCCAATGGGGACTAATTTTTGACGAAGCTGTCAACACTTATGGAAACGGAATTGGGGCAATCATCGTAACACCTCAGGGTACCCAAATTCCTTTCACTGCCAGATTGACATTCAAATGCAAACACAATGAGGCCGAATACGAAGCTTGTATCATGGGTCTCGAAGAAGCAATTGACTTAAGGATAAAGAACTTGGATGTGTATGGAGACTCATCCTTGGTTATAAATCAGATCAAAGAAGAGTGGAACACATGCCAATCAGGATTGATTCCTTACAAAGATTACGCGAGAAGGTTGTTACCATTCTTCAACAGAATTGAGTTTCATCACATTCCTCGTGAAGAAAATCACATGACTGATGCATTAGCCACCCTATCCTCCATGATTAGTATAAGGCGGTGGAACGACGTACCTAAGATTGACATAATGCGCCTTGATAGGCTCGCTTGCATCTTCACAATTAAAGCAATCATAGATGACAAACCTCAGTATCATGATATCAAATGCTTCCTTCAAAGACAAGAATACCCGCCTGGGGCATCCAGAAAGGATAGGAAGACTCTTAGAAGGCTAGCTGGCAATTTCTTCCTGAATGGTGATACGCTCTACAAGAGAAACTTTGACATGGTCTTGCTCAGATGTATAGACAGACAAGAAGCAAACATGTTGATGAAAGAAATCCACGAAGGATCCTTTGGTACTCACGCCAATGGACATACAATGGCAAGAAAATTTCTGAGAGCAGGATATTATTAGCTGACAATGGAATCCGATTGCTACAAGTACATGAGGAGGTGTCACAAGTGTTAGATATACGCTGAAAAAATCCATGTACCGCCAACACATCTCAAAGTTCTTTCTTCTCCATGGCCTTTCTCTATATGGGGAATCGACATGATTGGCGTGATCGAACCCAACGCTTCGAACGGACATCGGTTCATCGTGGTAGCCATTGACTACTTCACCAAGTGGGTTGAAGTAGTGTTATACACCAATGTAACCCGACAAGTGGTGGTCCGATTTATCAAGAACAATCTAATCTTCCGTTATGGTGTTCCAAGCCAGATCATTACAAATAATGGATCTAACTTAAACAATAAGATGATGAAAGAGTTGTGTGCTGAGTTTAAGATCGAACACCATAACTCATCTCCCTACCGACCCAAAATGAATGGAGCGGTAGAAGCGGCTAATAAGAATATCAGGAAGATTGTTCAGAAGATGGTTGTAACCTATAAATATTTGCATGAGATGCTACTCTTTGCTCTTCACGGTTATCGTACATTCGTCTGCACTTCAATAGGGGCAACCCCTTTCTCTCTAGTATATGACATGGAAGCATTGCTCCCCATAGAAGTAGAGACGCCGTCAATAAGAGTATTGATAGAAGCCAAGTTAACAGAAGCTAAATGGTGTCAGAGCAGATACGATGAACTAAATCTAATCGAAGAAAAGAGAATGACGACTTTATGCCATAGTCAGCTATATCAGCAAAGAATGAAGAAAGCGTTCGACAAAAAAGTCTGACCTCGTGTCTTCAGGAAAGGAGACCTCGTGCTCAAGAAGATACAATCATTCCTCATTGATTCCCGGGGAAAATGGACTCCGAATTATGATGGCCCTTATGTGGTTAAAAAAGCTTTCTCAGGCGGTGCCTTGAGACTCGCAACCATGGATGGAAAGGAGTTTACCTACCCCACGAATGTTGATGTAGTCAAGAAATACTTCGCCTAAATAAATACAAAAAATGCCTCGGTGAATTGAAAACCCGAAAGGGCGGTCCAGGAAAAATTAGAGACATAAACAATTATCATCCCGATGGATTAAAAACCCGAAAAGACAATCCAGGCAAAAGTTAGGGATACATGGCAAGTAACTATATCCGACAATATTGACTCCTCAGAGGCAACGTCATCTGTCAGGAAAACTTCAGTCAAGGTCACCTTCGACAGAAGCTCAGAATGTCCAGAATTCAAAGTTGGTGGGAAGATAGCGGTCGTTGTGTTTCAATGTAGCCCATTTCCCTTTAAATTACCATTTTTCTAAACTTTGTAACGCTCTATGGGATCACGCGTCTGGCTGATTACCATTCTATCAATAAAATTTGAGCCCTAGTGCTTTTGTTTGCAACTCTTATTTATTCTTCTTTGCAAAATGACATGTTTATATGATTAACATTGTTGAAACAAAAACGAACTTACTTTTGTTTTCAAAACTAAAACTTTCAAATTTTCTTCTGCATTAATATCACTTTGGTCATTTTCATCCCCAAGTGATCAATGTCCTCTCACCGATAGAATTGTCAGTTCTTTCCTCGTTCGAAAATGCATCGTCTGAGCAATCTCTCCCCAGTTTATTTCTGGATTGGAGACTATCCTCGACCACTTTGATAACTTGGACCTTTGAAAGGCAAGAAGACATTTGATAGACACCTTTGGAACATCACTCTTCACCATTGAAGATGATATTTTTGCTTTCCCGGATTAAAGAAAATCCCCAGAGAAAGTCTCTCAACCGAAGATTCTTGGCAATACGGTGGTTTCTCTCCAAAAAATTGTTTTCAATGAAGTCATCAGCACCTCAAAATTGGATTACATCACTTGGCATTTCTCTGAAAAGGTCTCGAAGGAAAGTATGATATAATATCACCAAGAAAAAAACGGTCTCTCAAGAGACTCGTTTTCCCCTGTGGGTTGACAAATGGCATCTCCCACAGAGAAGTTTGCACACCTCTATGGTACAGACAAATGGGTTTGCCCAGCAAGTCTGACATCAAATCATTTTTCCATCATATGGCGTCTCCCAAGTAAAACTCGACGAGAAGTTTGATGAAGACCACTATAAATAGCATTCCTTGTCAAGAAAAAAACACGACAAGAAGAAACTAGGACCAGTTCCATGGCTGAAGACCAGGATCAAGGGGAAGTTTATTTCAAAAAAAACTAAGACCAGTTCCGTGGCTGAAGACCAGGATCGAGGGGAAGTTTGTTTCAAAAGAAAAACTAAGACCAGTTCCGTGAATGAAGACCCGGATCGAGGGGAGGTTTATTTCATAAAAAGAAACTGAGACCAGTTCTGTGGCTGAAGACCAGGATCATGGGGAAGTTTTACCCTTTTCTAAGTTACATTACTTAGCAAAAGAAGATGGATGAGCAAATCAGCTACCATTCACAACCACAATCATATTTTCGGGTATTATGATATTTAATCCTCTTGTACCCTGAATGTCCGAATATCTTCGCCATTCACACCTTCGGGTCGAAGAAAATTAAATATGGGCATCTCTCATACCCTAAATTTTGACCACAAGATTTCCCATCATTGTGAAAACCATCACCACAATATGGATGTACCATCATACCTCATCAATCTTCTCAAGGATTGTTGAACATTCACTACAACCAAGAATTAGGGTTTTGAGCACTCAGCAAAGGATCAATCAAGAATTGACATGATCTTCAACTTGTGTAGCAACTAAAACACGCATAAAGGATCAAGAGGTCTCCCATATCAAGAATTAAGCACAAGGTTGTAACATTTAAAGTGGATCAAGCCTCAAGATCGCTAGTGTCACCAAATTAGGGTTTTGGTCGACTAACGCCTCCAGATGAAAATTTTCATCTAGGCATGAGCCAGTACTTCAAAACATGATTCAAGGAGTTCAAAGGGGCCTTATGAGTCCAATCATCAAGTCAAAATAGCCTCGGGGTATGCATTCACCAAAAATCAGGAATTAGGGTTTCTTGACCTAATTCACCCCTAAGTTGACTTTTGGAGCAATTCATGAGCCAATACCTCAAGAAGTGTTTTGAAGATCTCCAATACATCATGTTGATCCATTTAAAATATTGTATTGACCCAAAAAACTTGGTTCATAAGCAGTATAAAGATTCAAATTCATCTGGGCCAATTAGGGTTTTCTGATGAAAAGTCAACTGTACCTTTGACTTTTGACCAAGACATGTTCCCAAACCTTGGGGCATGATGCAAGATACCCTAAAACACCTATGAAATCCATCCATTAGGTTTGAATTAGGTCCAGGACTTGATTTCATAGAGGATCACACAGTTTGAAATTCATCGGACAAAAAGTCAACTGTGCCTAAAAACCAAGTTTGACTTTTTGAATTTCTTGACAATTATGGCTTCCCTAAGTCAAAAATAATGTTAATTCATGGTTTGGATCATCATCCATCAAGAAAAATCAAGAAAAGTGGGGTTACTTACAAAAGGGGCAACCTTAGGAAACTTAAAAGTTTCTAAGTTATGGAAGAAAAATGATTTGGTACCAACTTTGCAAGGTCATAACTTCCAAACCACAAGGCCTTTTTCCTCCATCAAAAGCTCAAATGAAAGCTTTCATTACATACTTCAAAATTATCAACTACATCTAATTCCAAATCCTCATGGATTTTGAGTTATAGATTGATCAAAATCACAAAAACATGAAAATGGCCACTTTTCCAACACTTAGTGAAATTTTCAAGTCAGAATGTGTTTCACTTTTTCACCAACTTTGAGGCCATTTTTCATTATGATCCAAGATGTTTCAAGACCAAAGTTGGACATCAAAGTTAAAGTAGGATATAAAAGCTTTCCAAAGAGTACAAGAACTCCCATTAATTTAACTTGAGCAAGGAGTTATGGACCTCACAACATGCCTTGCTCAAACTGCTTTTCAAGGCAGATTTGGTGCATTTATTGTACCACACGATTTTCATTTCAAATTTTGTCATATTACAAGATTTTTCCTCTTCCAAGATCAGAGGGAATCTTGATGAGTCACTTGATATTTTCAAACTTGGACCATTGAGTCAAGAATCCAATCTTTTAGCATGTGATCATTCAAGTTTCAAATCCAAAACCCCAACTTTGTCATTTGGCATTGTTGTGGAACATAGAGATGTCATGAACCAAGCCATATTAGTCCAATTGATTCAAGATTGACTGAAAATTTAGAAGACCTAAAGCTACCAAGACCAACTCAAGTCAATGGCTAAGACAAGACATGGTACCTTGGCATTTAAGAAAGTGATACATGGGCATATCCATTGGATAATAGAGTGAACCAGTTGCCATTCACTATTCCTCCAAAAACAAACTTCCTCTACTATAAATAGAGGTCATTTATAATGTTTCAAAGCACACGAAAACAATACCAAAGCCTTGTTTTCTCACTCTTCCTCTCTTACTTCAATTTCAAATCACAATGGAGTAATTTGGGGATTCATGAAACCAGAGCAAAAACCACTCAAATAACTATCCAAACACATCATAAACCATCTATTGGAGGTGTTCAAACCTTCATTCTCATTGTACAACACCAAAATCAGAAAGTCAACCTCCAAAACCTCAAGTTTTGACTTTTCTACATTTTTCAAGCCATGTCTTGATTCAGTCACTTTCAAAACCAAACAACACTTCAAATACTCTCCAAATATCATCCTCAAATTGTCCCAACAAGTTTCCCTCAACTTTAACACCATTTGAGTGAGTTACTATTTCGGTCACTTTTGCAAGAAAGAGCTAGTTCTTGTTCCTGAGGTTTCCAGCTGGTTTTGATCATCCTAAAAACTTCTAAGGGATCTATCAAAAGTTTCTAAGGCATTAGATTACTTGTGGCACAAGCATTTTGCAAGATAACACAAGGAGCTTCAAGAGGTAAGTGCATAACAACTTGAACTCTTTAAAATATGCATTGCTTTGATGTCCATTGATCATGAACATGTCATATATATCATATGTGTTGTGTTTGAACCAATTTACCATGCTATTGTTGTTTGTATGAGGAGATAGCATAGAACTTGCAAATTTTGGCCTATTTTGAAACCACTATCGGGTTTTAAAATGTAGGCATCTTTAGAAAATTATGAAACCACCATTGGATTCCTCATGAAATTTTAGGTAGGATCCATCTAAATTTCATCCAATTTCATAGAGAAATGAGGGAGATATGATCCTTCTTGCAAATCTCCCAAAACTTGATTTTTACCTTGGCCTGACCTGAAAATAAGGCTACCCTTATGTGTTCATGGGATGGTTTTGATACATGGATGTATCACCACCGCAGTGGTAGCAACGCATGTGTGTTTGGTTGGAGGGCGTGGGTTCAACACCCACCCAGACCATTTTTTGGTTCCCTCTCATTTTTGTTATTTTTCTTATTTTTCATGATTTTCTTAATTAATCTCTAAATTAATTTCTCTCTAATTTTTTATCATTTTTTATTGGTTCTTTTTTTAAAAAGTCACAAAAATGTTAAATTATTTTATTCTACAAAAAAATTAAATTTATATTATTTATTTAATATATCTTGAATTTTTGTAAATAATTTCTTTTTTATTATTTTTTAACATTTTAAAATGAAATTTTCACCTTGATTTTTCAAAACCAATTGGATTTTAAGCTTTCATGTGATTAAACATGATTTTTCGAAATATTTTTCAAAGCTTACCATTTATTTTTAAATATATTTTATATTTTATATTTATTTTCCTTTGAAAATGATCTTTTTAATAAAAATTAGAGTTTCTCTTAATTTTAATTTTTCAAACTTCTTTTCAAAAACACTTTTGGGCCTCTTTGTAGAGTGTAAGTCCCATCCCTTTGTAAATAATAAATTTTGGGCCTCAGTCATTGTATAAGTCCCAATACGATTTTAAAAATCTCGGCGCGATCGCCATTTTCGAAACAATTTTCATCTTGGCCTCTCCTTGAGTATAAGCCCCTTTTTTCTTTTTCAAACACTTTTGGGCCTCTAATAGAGTGTAAGATCTATCCCCTTTGTAAATAAACCATTTTGGGCCTCAGTCATTGTATAAGTTCCGATATGATTTTCAAAATAACAGTGCGATCGTTGTTTTTTATTTGGGCCTCTCTTTGAGCTGTAGGCCCCATCTCTTGTATAAAAATAAAGTTTTGGGCCTCTAATAGAGTGTAAGACCCATTCCTTCTTGTACATAAATAATTTTGGGCCTCACTCATTGTATAAGTCCCTCAGTGGTTTTCAAAATCACCGCGCGATCGTCATTTTTTCAAATAAATCATTTGGGCCTCTCCTTGAGTATAAGCCCCATTTTTCTTTTTTCACAAAAACTTTTGGGCCTCTAATAGAGTGTAAAACCCAACCCCTCTTTGTACAAAAACAATTTGGGCCTCTACTATAGTATAAGTCCCACAACGTTTGTCGGTATCGCAGTGCGATCAATGTTATCAAATAAGTCATTTGGGCCTCTTCTTGAGCTATAACCCCCAAACAAATCTTTTTTAACAACTTTCTTTTAATTCAAATTCAAATTCAATGTCTTTTCAAAACTTTCTTCAATTTCTTGAAACCCTAAAAAGAGGGAATACAGTTGTAGTCAATATAACAGATCACATTATGCTTGGGCTTTTGCTCAGAAGGTAACTCCCCATATCTTTTTCAATGCATATTTGTTTATATATCTGTCAATATAATTGTCTGTATATACTTGTGCATATCTTCCTTAGAGTTTCCCCAGAAATTAGGTCTAGGTTTAGATCAATCCAAGAGTTACTTTTCAACATACTCAAAACTAGTTCCCTCATAGGAAATTCCCCATACAATCTTGCCTCCTCTTGGGCTTATACAATATGGAACAGAGAAAGACATTATTCCCGGTGAAAATTTTCTCAAGACTGTCAAAGAAATTATATTGTGTACAAGAAATTCATTTCCCTAGAGAGGATTAATTCCTGGTGAAACCTCTCTTGAATTTCTTCAAACCTTAGAACTGTTCAGCAGAGAAAAGATTAATTCCCGGTGAAACCTTTCTTGAACTTTTTTTATGCTTGGACCCACATGCTTATAGAAGTTCCCAAGCCTCCTCTTGGGCTTAGTACAAGGACCAACAGGCTTCCTAAAAGCATTCTCATCCTCCTCTTGGGCTTAGTACAAGGATCCTCAGGTTTCTTAGAAGTTCCTCAGCTTCCTCTTGGGCTTAGTACAAGGACCCAAAGGCCTCCTACAGGTATATGACAGAAATTAGTCATCTCTACTAGTTCAATCCTTAGGAGAGTCAGAATTCCAAATATCAGACGATTCTAGGGTTGATCTTCATCCCTTAAAACCAACAGCCTCCTCTTGGGCATCATAGAAAGATCTCTCTCTACACCAGAGCCTACCACTTCTTGAGAGACTTGGAGAGTCTCAGTGCAACACCCCAAATTTATTAGAATATTTGTGACTTTTCGGTGAATTTTGGTGGTTTGTGTCGATGTCAGTGTTTTGGTGGAGTTCTGATTATTTTAATTAAATAATAGTATATAATATGAATATATTAGTATTATTATTAATTTAAAATAATATTAGGAGAATTAAGGGTAAGACGGACTTTTAAGGAGGATTAGTGAGGGTATTATGGGGAAAGACCATTTTGGAAGCCCAAGGGTTTAACAAAAGAGAATTTTGAGATTAGGTTTCATTTGTTGGCCAGAACGTGAAAATAAGGAGAAAGTGCAGAGCTCTGAGGAAAAGGAAAAAGGCGAGGATTCGTGACGGTTTCCAAAATACTCAGTAGAGAAAGCTCCGGAACGACAATCTAAGGTATGGGGAGTATTGCCTTTCATTGTTTTCAATATAGAATGTGACGTGTTGAATGTGGATTTTGAGGGTTTTGGGGTTTTTGAAGGGTTTATGAGTTATTGATGATTTAGAGGTATTTTTGAGATCGATGATGGATTGTTAAGGGTTGAATTTATTCGGGTAAAAATAAGCCTTCGAGGCAAAACCTTCTTTGTTGATATGTGGGATATTGTATGAGAAAGGGATTTATGGGGTTTATGGGAATCTTGAGAATTTGTGAAGGTTTAGGTATTTTTGAGTTAGAATAGTGAAATTAACCGACCTAATAGTCGTAGGTTTTAAGCTTTGGACTGCCTTGATAGTTCAGGACTGTTTTGGGATGAATTGAGGTTGAAATTGTGATGGTTTTTGGGGCTAGGATGCTACTGATGCGTAGCAGCGATTCCCTGCAATCGCTAGTTCGCAAAGCGAACGAAACACTCGCAAGGAGAATGTCCGCCTGGACTCGCAAAGTGAGTAGCGTAGCGAATGCGCAATAACTATGATGATTCAGAGATGATTTTTGAGATGTGGGTTCGTGGGTTCGCACAACGAATGTCCCAACGAAGGGATTTGCACAGCGAATGAAGTGGAAAGAAGAGGCAGAATGTGGGATTGTTTGGGATTCTGGGATTCGCTGGAGTTTCGCAAAGCGAAGGTCCCAGCGAAGGTGTTCGCACAGCGAACTCAGCAACGAACTGCTGTTGTTGGTGAAGTTTTGTTTATGATGCTGTGATGTTCTGATTGTTTTGATGATGTGATGCTTCTGATGAATTACAGTGATGTTATTGATGACTATGAGATGATGATTTTGTGATGTTTTGATGAATAATTGATGATTTGAACTACTATGAGTTATTGATAATTATGAACCGTTTATACATGATTTTGAAGGTTAATTGATGATACAAATTACCATAATGTATATTGACGTTATGAGCTGCGTATATGTGATGTTTTGATGAATAATTGATGATGTGAATTACTATGAGTTATATTGGTGATTTTATGGTGATGATACATGATGTTTGATGATGTGAAGGACCATGAGTATTATTGATGATTAGAAGATGATGAAGCATGATTATTTTGATGTGATTTTCCGTGAGCTATATTGATGATTATAAAATGATGAAGCGTGATGTTTTGATGAATGAATGACGATAGGATGAGATTGTGATGAATGATGATGCACGTGATGAATTGTGTTAATGATGATGATTATGACGTTGTGCATCATGCATTCATAGCATACTTTGATGATGATGTTAGGACTTCGGTCCAGTGATGATAATGTTAGACTTCGGTCTATTTGTGGCTTCCATCCCATTGTGTGGATGTGAAGTGGATTATGACGTGCTCCGGTTCTTGTAACACCCCATTTCTACCCGACAATTATATTGAAAATCAGAGTAGTAAAAATTCAATCAACAAGTACACAAATAGGATGCCACATTTTTCAACTTTAAAAACTTATTCATTTAATCAAATAGTACATTGGTACATAACACTTTTGATTCAGATGAAACTATAACAACAACTTTTACAACCACGCAGCGGATTCTCAAACATTCAACTTTTATAGGATATAACATTTGTTCAACTTAAACGACTTAGTAACAACATATTTTCATGGAAACAATTTAAAACAACTTTAAAATAAGCCACAAAGTATTCTTCGGCAATTCTACTTAAAAATTCAGCATGTAAACAAATAAGCAAATAAGACACGCGTCATCCCCCCGAGTGCTACGTATTATAGCAACAACCACCGACTCGAACTAAGGTAACTGGATATTCATCTTGATTACCTGCAAGATGGCATATAAACCATCACCATACACAGAAGGGGTGAGATATCAAAATATATAAACAAGAATATGATAATCAATACGTTAGAAAGAATCATACAATTTTCATTACTATCCAACAACAACATCTTACAAATCACCCACAACTTACCAACATACTTTATCAACCTATTACACATATCAACATTTACGACATAATCACTAAAATCAACCTAATCAACATAACCAACTTCAACTCTAAAATCAACGTAAACACCTTCATCAACTTCAACAAATATACCCAACATATTCAACTTCTTCAACATCAACATAATCGACTTCATCAACTTAAACAACGCAAAGAACTTTATCAACTTAAGCAACATGAACAACTTTATCAACTTGGACAACATAAACAACTTACTCAACTTCAACAAAACACAATCAACACAAACAACATAAATAATGCGACACAGGATGCGACTCGACTATGCATATGCATGTGGTACCATCGCAGTAAAACTCCCAACTTAAAATATACCAGGTTATCGAGGTATCTGCAAGGCATAAGTCTTCAACTTAATAATCTTGCCAATCCAGGCCAACGTGGTGAGCATTCGCTCCAACTAAGAAAACAATGTATGCCATGATGCAACGACTCAACACATAACAACAACCAACTCCTAACAACATATAATAAACCACATAACAACTTTAATTCAACATGATTCAACTTTGGCCAAAGGCCTACAACTTATACATCAACGTTGGTCTTACGACCTACCACTTTAACATCAACATTGGCCCTTCGACCTACGACTTAAAAATGCCCACAAACCGGGACAAAACCACATAAGCAACAGTACAAGAAATCCACACATACAACACGAATTTAACAAAATAAACTGACTAAAATCACCTACTAATTATTACTAACTACCTCGACAATTTTCGTTAAATTCCGAGCAACTAATTTTACCGCGTAATTTCACCCGGTCGCCTAAATTGGTACTGTTTTTACTACTATTACTGCTACCAATAATTTCCTACTATTCCTGTTAAATTCTATTTTACTGATTCCAGCATTTTTCTGTCACAAAATTAACACTGTTATCACAATTCTATCAAAATACCATCCTGCTAAAAATTCATTTTTCTGTTAGAATCAACACTACTGATAGTCCTGAGTTGCTACCATGTATTTCCCTTCATCAGCATAAAACCATCTACTAATTAATCTAACTATGTATTTTAATTAATCAAAACAATATCTAACACCTAAAATATTAAAATATGGATTTTTTTCTTAAAACAGACAAAACAAAAAAAACCAGGTGTCCCCCACATCATCAGGTGGCTCAAGCCACCTTTGCTTAATCCATCAGGTGGCGCCAGCCACCTTCAACATGTTATAGGTGGCGCAAGCCACCCCCCACAATACCATGGGTGGCGCAAGCCACCCCCTTTCTCACACATTGCGCCACCCCTTTCCTTGTATAATCCTCCAGTTTTTTTCCAGAATTGTTTCACTCTCGTTTTTAATACCGGATCACACACAAAATCAACCAGAAGCAAGATTTTCATAGGAACACAGAAATACAATTTTTCAATCCACACAACAACACAATGTTTTCACAGAAACTGTAATATTCAATTCAACATCCGAACAACAAGATCGAGCAAATCAACAACAACAACAACAACAACATGAACACTACCCGATCCCAATTCCTACGTATCAATCATCATAACTCGATTATAAAAGTCGAACCCCACCCTTACCTTAGATTGATGGCCGCTCGAATTTCCGATCGACTTTTCTGACTTGGCTCCGACGGCAATTCTCCCGTATCCCTCTTTCTCCAACTTTTCCTCGTTCTTCTTTCTCACGTTCCTGCTCTTCTTTCCTCTACTAATACCAAAACCTAACTTCCTCTCCTTATTTTTCTTTTTATTATAATTATTATTATAATTATAAATCTCAATTTGGGCCTACAAAACAACACCTCACCAATTACTACCACCAACGCAACGACTAAGCCCACTTAAATAAAATATGCTTATATTCTATAATATTAATTCTAATATTATTTCTCTCGACTAAATCGACTAATTACCGACTATCAAATAAATCGCCCAAACCACCAAATCAACATATTTAACCATAGACGGAAAATATTCAATATTATTTCCACACTTAAATCAACTTATTAAATCAATTCAACTCGAACCAACTTAGAAGCATCAACATAATATTCCGATAATCCAGAATCAACTTAAATCGACACAAATACTCAAATCAACGCGAATCAACACAACATACTACAATTATATTTAATTAAATACTTAATTAAATAAACGGGCGTTACAACTCTCCCCCACTTAGAACATTTTCGTCCTCAAAAATTCATCCGATACAACTACTCCAACTATGTGATTCCATCCGACTAATCAACTCTCATCTCCGAAGTTAACCTACGTATAATACAAACAATTCATAACATCAACGGCGAAAACAACCTGAATACTACTCATGCGACACACTTGACAACTTAACATCACAACATAAAGAGCAACCAACTTAAGAATTCGCCGATTTAAGAACTAGAACGCAACAACATACGAACACACAACTTAAACACGACATCAACGGAACCAACTACCAACATCGTTGTTACTCACGCATGAACAACTGTACAACACCACGCGTTCGCTGCGCACTCTGATTACTTGCAAAGTATCAAGTCTACCCATTTTATTCCCAACTTCTCAATCGCCAAAACCGACATAACAAAAGACTTTCGACTTAACTCTTCGGAAATTCCATCCCAACAGGTATTCTACACTTTTGTAGTTACCGAATACTTCGAATTTAGATCCGTAAGACAACACCTCTGAACGTTCAACATAATTACAACGGCGACTACTTCCCAATTATCATAAAACATAACTACAACTTTACCATCTCCTATTTACACGTTCCTCAAAAATCATCTTAAACATGCAACATCATTACAACAACATAGGGTACCTGTGTACAATTAACTTCAACCAAATAAATCATCTTTTCTGTTCCAACTAATCCAACAAACCAAATTATCAACTTTTACTCATACTGACACAATTCTTCATAAATTCTTATTATCCGAATTAACACAACCAAGTAACTCATCTTTACCAACCAAAAGTTCCACTTTTACAATTCAACTTATAACTTCACTTATTTTTCTACTTGCAACCCAATTCTCAAATTACCCAGAAGTCAACTGCGAATTTCCATACTACTCATCAATTAAATCGCAACCTCATGCCATCATCCTTAAATTCAACTAATATGCTCATATATGAATCTACATCGACAAAATAAACAATCCACAAGCACTTGGCTTGACTTCAACCAATTCAACGTACGTACTATACTAGTTGGCACGACACATCTATCCATCAATTATGATTCTGTCTACTATCAACAAGAGATTAAGGGTGATCAGTTCCTCAATTTGTCAATAGACAGCCGGCAACCATAACAGTGGCATAAATCATCATTACCTAACACAATAGCGTACTACAACTTGTGCCCAAAGTCTGTAAGCACAATGCTCCGCCAACTCTCTGAGGCTTATCAACGTCTTCTTAGTTTCCTTAATTTCAACTTCGTCAATTATACCAAAACGTCCAAAATCTAATACATAATCTCTTATACATGCTCGTAGCACAACACAATTATTAAATATTTTTCCAACACCGAAATCGCTACTACTTCAAGTACTATCCAACTCGGCTCGCTCCAATTACAACTCTTATCCAAGTTAAAATTTTTAACGTTGCAAATCAACCATCCGTCATTTTCTCAACATCACTATCACATGACATCATCACTTATTTCTCCTTATTCAACATAAATTGCATCTCGATGCTTTCTCAGATACTGTCACATCCTTATAATTACCAACATATTATTCTTATCAAAATTTCACACTCGGCTTCATCTTTCCAAATTTTTCAGCAGTAGTCGCTCAACTTCAACCACAGATATATCTTTTGATACAGACCTCTCAATCACAAAATCATATTCTAAAATGAAGATAATTTCGTAAAGATTCCAGAACTTCAAGAATCGCTTGAATCCGAGTTACGAGTAAAAAGTTATCACCCTTACAACGGGACTGGTTCAGAATTTCCATATGCAGAATTTTCCAAAAATCAGCATCAGACCCAAATATTAAAACACATTTTTCTCCCTCTTCACAAACTTCCTGAATACAAATCGTATATGAAAACTGTAGGGAATTTCGTAAGCTTTCCAAAAAGTCCAGAACCGCTTCAATCGGAATCACGAGTAAAAAGTTATGCCTCTTTTACCGACAGCTGCTCCAAAATTGCAAAAATCAGAATTTGAGATTGATGAACATAGGTTCCATCTCTCTCCCGCTTGCTCCAAATTCTACCAACAATCCTTTCTTTTCATCCAACTCTAAAATTACTCGACTTTAATCCGACTATACTCAAGGCATATTAATCTACCGGCTTGATCCATCAACTTATCATTTCCATTGGAATACTTCCTTATTCTCAATCAATTCCTCATCCATATTCCAGACACTTCTCAAACTCTACCGATACGAATTCATGAGTATAAACTCTCGCCGGTCTGCAACAACATCGCTTCAACAACATTTTCACTCTTGCAATCAACATCACCTTGAACCAACTTCTACATACCAACAACACGTCCGGGAGACAGCTTCTTCCCCACTTAATCCAAACCAACACCTGCAGACAACGACCAGAAACTAACAAACAAGCACCGACAGTGTTTCCCACACATGTCGAGTACTAAGGAATAAACGACATTAGACAACATTGGCCGGACGGACCGACCTGCTCTGATACCACTAATGTAACACCCGATTTCTACCCGGCAATTATATTGAAAATCAGAGTAGTAAAAATTCAATCAACAAGTACACAAATAGGATGCCACATTTTTCAACTTTAAAAACTTATTCATTTAATCAAATAGTACATTGATACATAACACTTTTGATTCAGATGAAACTATAACAACAACTTTTACAACCACGCAGCGGATTCTCAAACATTCAACTTTTACAGGATATAACATTTGTTCAACTTAAACAACTTAGTAACAACATATTTTCATGGAAACAATTTAAAACAACTTTAAAATAAGCCACAAAGTATTCTTCGGCAATTCTACTTAAAAATTCAGCATGTAAACAAATAAGCAAATAAGACACGCGTCATCCCCCCGAGTGCTACGTATCAGAGCGACAACCACCGGCTCGAACTAAGGTAACCGAATTTTCATCTTGATTACCTGCAGGATGGCGTATAAACCATCACCATATACAGAAGGGGTGAGATATCGAAAAATATAAACAAGAATATGATAATCAATACGTTAGAAAGAATCATACGATTTTCATTACTATCCAACAACAACATCTTACAAATCACCCACAACTTACCAACATACTTTATCAACCTATTACACATATCAACATTTACGACATAATCACTAAAATCAACCTAATCAACATAACCAACTTCAACTCTAAAATCAACGTAAACACCTTCGTCAACTTCAACAAATATACCCAACATATTCAACTTCTTCAACATCAACATAATCGACTTCATCAACTTAAACAACGCAAACAACTTTATCAACTTAAGCAACATGAACAACTTTATCAACTTGGACAACATAAACAACTTACTCAACTTCAAAAAAACACAATCAACACAAACAACATAAATAATGCGACACAGGATGCGACTTGTCTATGCATATGCATGTGGTACCATCGGAGTAAAACTCCCAACTTAAAATATACCAGGTTATCGAGGTATCTGCAAGGCATAAGCCTTCAACTTAATAATCTTGCCAATCCAGGCCAACGTGGTGAGCATCCGCTCCAACTTAGAAAACAATGTATGCCATGATGCAACGACTCAACACATAACAACAACCAACTCCTAACAACATATAACAAACCACATAACAACTTTAATTCAACACGATTCAACTTTGGCCAAAGGCCTACAACTTATACATCAACGTTGGTCTTACGACCTACCACTTTAACATCAACATTGGCCCTTCGACCTACGACTTAAAAATGCCCACAAACCGAGACAAAACCATATAAGCAACTGTACAAGAAATCCACACATACAACACGAATTCAACAAAATAAATCGACTAAAATCACCTACTAATTATTACAAACTACCTCGACAATTTTCGTTAAATTCCGAGCAACTAATTTTACCGCGTAATTTCACCCGGTCGACTAAATCGGTACTGTTTTTACTACTATTACTGCTACCAATAATTTCCTACTATTCCTGTTAAATTCTATTTTACTGATTCCAACATTTTTCTATCACAAAATTAACACTGTTATCACAATTCTATCAAAATACCATCCTGCTAAAAATTCATTTTTCTATTAGAATCAACACTACTGATAGTCCTGAGTTTCTACCATGTATTTCCCTTCATCAGCATAAAACCATCTACTAATTAATCTTACTATGTATTTTAATTAATCAAAACAATATCTAACACCTAAAATATTAAAATATGGATTTTTTTTCTTAAAACAGACAAAACAAAAAAAAACCAGGTGGCCCCCACATCATCAGGTGGCGCAAGCCACGTTTCCTTAATCCATCAGGTGGCACCAGACACCTTCAACATGTTGTAGGTGGCGTAAGCCACCCCCCCACAATACCATGGGTGGCGCAAGCCACCCCCTTTCTCACACATGGGTGGCGCAAGCCACCCCTTTCCTTGTATAATCCTCCATTTTTTTTTCAGAATTGTTTCACTCTCGTTTTTAATACCGGATCACACACAAAATCAACCAGAAGCAAGATTTTCATAGGAACACAGAAATACAAATTTTCAATCAACACAACAACACAATGTTTTCACAGAAACCGTAATATTCAATTCAACATCAGAACAACAAGATCGAGCAAATCAACAACAACAACAACATGAACACTACCCGATCCCAATTCCTACGTATCAATCATCATAACCCAATTATAAAAGTCGAACCCCACCCTTACCTTAGATTGATGGCCGCTCGAATTTCCGATCGACTTTTCCGACTTGGCTCCGACGGCAATTCTCCCGTATCCCTCTTTCTTCAACTTTTCCTCGTTCTTCTTTCTCACGTTCCTGCTCTTATTTCCTCTACTGATACCAAAACCTAACTTCCTTTCCTTATTTTTCTTTTTATTATAATTATTATTATAATTATAAATCTCAATTTGGGCCTACTAATCAACACCTCACCAATTACTATCACCAACGCAACGACTAAGCCCACTTAAATAAAATACGCTTATATTCCATAATATTAATTCTAATATTATTTCTCTCGACTAAATCGACTAATTACCGACTATCAAATAAATCGTCCAAACCACCAAATCAACATATTTAACCATAGACGGAAAATATTCAATATTATTTCCACACTTAAATCAACTTATTAAATCAATTCAACTCGAACCAACTTAGAAGCATCAACATAATATTCCGATATTCCGGAATCAACTTAAATCGACACAAATACTCAAATCAACGCGAATCAACACAACATACTACAATTATATTTAATTAAATACTTAATTAAATAAACGGGCGTTACAGTTCTTGTGTAGAATCGATCCTATTTGACGGGGACATTTGGAGGGTGATGGCCTAAGTGTCCATCGATTATGACGATTGGTACCACATGCATGAGTCCTGTTGTGCATTGCATTTATTTGGCATTTGTTGTGATTTATGATGACGTGTTTTGATGATTGCCTTGTGATGACTTTGATGATTGTTGTATATGATGATGATGCCATTTTTATGCATATCTTATTTTATATTGATTATAATGAATTGTATTACTCACCCTGCCTGTTTGAATGTTGCCTCCACGTGGGTAACGTGCAGGTGATCAGGATTAGCTGTGGATGCTTTTTGAGGAATTTTGAAGTTATTTGCTTTTGGTCGACTTAGAGGGTCTTTGCTCTGATAGTGTAACATCGGGTTGGGGTCGTTGAGTCGAACTATGTTGAATTTTATTTGGCGGTTATTTTATTGATTATTTAATGACTATGATTTATTTTAATAAACCCTTTCGTGGGATATTTGTGGTTATGGTGGTTCTGCTGCCCTTTGAAGGCATTTTTAAGTTATTTTGAGGAAAATCCGTTGTTTACGGAGTAAATGTTTTGATTTGAATTTATTGAGAAATGTGCACCCTTTGAGGAGAATTCTGATTTATTATGATTTTATGTTTATTCCGCTGCGAAATTTGTGTGGTAGAAAAGGGTGTTACATTAGTGGTATCAGAGCAGGTCGGTCCGTCCGGCCAGGTTGTCTAATGTTGTCTATTCCCTAGTGTGCGACATGTGTGTGAAAACACTGTCAATGCTTGTTTTGTTTTGCATTTGCAGGTTGGGAATGAAATAAGTTGGGGAGAAGATGGTGCTTCTCCAAGATGCTTCAAGTGTGGAGCGATGGCTAAGAGTGGTGTTGGATGCTACAATACTTTGGTAAGATAGTTTGTACCGCCTCATGATAGTCGGTTGTTATTGACAAATTGAGGAACTGATCACCCTTAATCTCTTGTTGATAATAGACGGGATCATGTTGGATGGGATAGACGTGTCTTGCGAACTTAAGTGGTGTGCGTAGTGAATCGTTTGGAGTTAAGCCAAGTGCTTACAGACGGTTTTGATGAGTCGATGCAAGATGGTGTTGAGATGTTATGTTGAGGACAACCTTGAGTATTAGTGAAGGTGGAGAAGCTTGTGTTTTGCTCTTGTTTGTGAAATTTCGGAAGTGTATCCTGATGGCGAAGTGGTTGGCCTCCAGAGCGTGAGGTAGAGATTGTGACCAATTTGATACCAGGTGTGAGTCTGATGTCAATGGCTCCTTACCGGAGGTCTACATCTGCGTTGGGAGAATTGAAGAAGTAATTGGAAGAGTTACTTGGGATGAAGTTTGTTCGACCGAGTGTTTCTCCATGGGTGCTCCTGTGTTGTCGGTGGAGAAGAGAGATGGTACTATGAGATTGTGTGTGGATTATAGACGATTGAATAAAGTGACGATCAAGGATAAGTATCCACTTCCAAGGACTGATGATTTGATGGATCAATTGGTGGATGCTTGTGTTTTAGTAAGATTGATTTGAGGTCTGGTTATCATTAGATTCGTGTTAAGCCTGATGACATTCTGAAGATAGCATTTAGGATGTGGTGTGGTGTTCATGTAGTATATGAAGCGGATTTTTCGTGAGTATTTGGATAAGTTTGTGGCGGGTTTTATTGACGATATTCTGACATACTCTAAATTCGAAGGAGGGCATGCTGTGAAGGTGTGAAAAACACAAGAAAGGGGGGGGGGGTTTGAATTGGTTTTTCAAAATAAAATCGTTTCTTTTAAAGTAATCCCCTTAACAACGCTTTTCACTTATGAGTAGTAATCTTAATGAAGTTAGAAAGAGATAACACAGTATGTTTATACTAGTTCACTTGAGAAATCCTCAAGCTAATCTAGTCCACCCGCCAAGGTGATTTTGCCTCTCTCAATCGAGGTATTAATCCACAAATCAATCAGATTAATACAATGCATAAGCCAAACTGTTGGTGACAAACAACAACCTCTAAAACTCTCAAGTTCTAGACTTCTCAAGAAATCCAACCTTACCGGTCTTTCTCAAGGAACAATCCTCTAAGACATCACGTCTTAGACTTCTCAAGAAATCCAACCTTACATGTCTTTCTTAAGGAATACAAACCTAAGTTTGAATGAGTTTCGTTTACAGAATAGTGCTTCTTATACAAGCTGAAATGTAAATAAGTTTAGATCTAAATGACTTAAGAAAGATATTAGTAAGAGAGTATTTTTGCAGTGAGCTTTCGCGTTGTATCTTTCTTCAAGTCTTCACGTCTTTATATAGTTGTGTAAAATATGACCGTTGAAAAGTAATCATAGCTATTTAGACTGATGGCGGCTTGATAGAGACGTGGGGACAAATAATACTTTTGTGTCCTGTCTTGTCAAGATATCTTCATTCATATTATTTACATTGTATCCAAGATATCTTCATTTGTATTGTTGTACAGTTGTACTTTGTTGCTTAGTATTCTAATCTTCTTAACTTCAGAGGCTTCTGCGAGCATGAGTAATAAGGGAAAATGTAGCTTGGTTCTTAAGATCTTCAAGTCTTGGAGTCCTCAGAACTGCGCCTTTGGAGTCTTCAGCACTTGATCTTCAGAACCTTGTTCACTTAGAACTTTGTCTTCATATCTTCAGAGGCTTCTGATGGTATTTAGTTGAAGCATAAGTAGAGACAATAGTTGAGTCTTCAGAACCTTTTATCTAGAGAGCGTAAGTCTTTCAGCATCTGAACTTCGTTCATCAGAACTTCTGTCTTCAGATCTTCAGAACTTGTTCTCTTTACATATCATATCAGAGTCTTGTAATCTTCAGATTCTCCTGAAGCAATTACTGCTATTTATCAGATCAAGTGTAGCGCGTAGACGAAATATTTTCTTTTAACAACATATCCATGCCATTTAATCGGAAGCAAAACCTGTTTGTTAGATTCTCAAAAGTAACAAAATTAGACTTACAAAATTGTTCATACAAACATACTTGTTTGATATCATCAAAACTCAGAGGCATTAATGCAGAACCAAATCTTGTTCTCACAATCTCCCCCTTTTTTATGATGACAAAACTATGTATTTTGATGACACAATTTTGTACTTAACACAAGGGTAATCGAAATAAGAAGGTTAAGGAATACTTATCCTTCGCATGAGATACTCCCCCTAAATCTCAGACTGGGTGAAGATTAAATATCCTGACTTGTGAATTTTTCGGGATGGACTCCCCCTGATTCCAAAAGGTCAGATACTGAAATCTTCATAGTCTTGATTCAATTATAAAATTGATCCTTCAGAGTTTGACACGAACTCAGGTCGCCATCTCAGAACCTTGTTTCTATCAAAACTCAAGGACTTGAACTATCAGAGCCATCAAAGTTCTGATTTGCTGATTTTTTTTTTCTTTATCAACTTTATGATGTTTAATCAGATCAGAATTCCTGAAAAGAAGGACAAAGAAAAACATCTAACAGAAATAACAATTAACTGATTAGACTATAAACAGCTTGTTTTTCAGAGATTGACTATGAGAACCAAACTATCACATTCATTGCTTCTCCCCCTTTTTGTCATTATCAAAAAGATTTGTAGTCCAAGGGTGAAAAACTACGTCCTAAATCCTAAAATCATAGAGCCAAAAGAAACAAAGAAAAACTTAGGTGCTTCCAGAGGGCATCTTGTCCAGAATCTTTTGAAGCAAGCTCTGAACATTTGCATTAACAACCTTTTGTTCTGTAAAATTTTCTCTGAAAATCTGTTGTTCTCCTCTAATTTCTTTAATTGCGTTTTCCAAACACACCACATCAGGTTCAGATGAGGAAACAACTAAGGCGTCTTGCTTAGCTTTTTCTATAGCTTCAGCTTCTTGTGCCAGTCTGGCTTCCTCTTCTGCAAGAAGTCTCGCTTCTTCAGCAGCTTTTTCTTCAACTTCTTTCTGCTCCAGCAGTTTTAGTGGCGTCTGAGAAGCTTGTAATTCTTGCAAATTCAGAATCTAACCATTTTTGAAAGGTTTTCCAAGAATTCTCGAGCTCCAAAGGCTTGACACTTGTGCTTACTTCTGCTCTTAATTTTACAACCTTCTTTAACGCCTTGTTGCGAAACTGACCAATGCATTTAGATTTCTCAAGAAGAAGAGAGTGCAGAGTGGAAGTCTTGGAAGATTCAGACTTGTCATCCTTCTTCTTTTTCTTAAGCTTAGAATCCTCTTCAGTTTGCTTCCTCTTGCTTCTGGTAACATATTGAGGTTTGGGAGCAACATCTTCAATTCTGAAGTTGGATATGCCATGTCCTTCTTCTCTTATCATAGCAACAAATGAAGCAATTGTTTGTATATGATCACCTTTGTGATAGATAGGATAATTCTCCACTGGAATTCTGTTTTTAATCACAGTGTCATGAGAGATAGACAAAGGTTTCAGTTCAACATTCTTGATCATTTTCATATGCTTAAGATTCACAGCATTGAAGGCTTCTCCTATGCTTGGAGTCAAGTATTCTGTATATCTGGCTTCTTTAACTAGATAATCCACTAAGCCACTTTCAACAAAGATATTAGAGAGCAATCTTCCGAAGGGAATATAAGTTGGAATCTTATTTTCTGGCGAAGCTGTTGTTCTTGTCTTGCGCACCATATCCCTTAGATAATAAAACAGAATAGATGGTAGACACATTTTTTTTCATTTTTGTGCAAATAGTACAGCATGTACTTTTGATTTGCATTGAAGTAGTCTGCAGCATTCTTTGACGATCTTGGATTGATACAACTAAGAATAATCTTGTGCCAGATTCTCAGATTATCACGTAAGTCCTTGCTTTTATATTATGTTTTCCCATATTGATAATTTGTAAAATTTGCTTTGTTGATGATAGAGTCAGACTTTTCGATCTTCCCATACACTCGTTTACCTTCCAAGAACTTCATTCCTAGCAGATCTGAGATTGACCTCTCGGTGATAACAATCCTCTTTTCCATAACAAAGGAGACAACATGAAGATCGTCAGTGTTAGCCATCCTCCAGAAGTCTTTTACCAGTGCTTCATAGGTGGGACCTCTAAGTCTGTCAAAATAACTTTTTCACCCTTGAGTGTTTAGTTGATCATGAAGATTAAACCCATTATCACAAAGATTGTTAAAATTGGCATCTAGTTCTTTGAGAACAGTTAGATCGTCTGCATGAAGAACACAAGTATTTGCGGCATCTCTTTGAGTTACATGGTTTTCATTAATCTTAGGAGGTGACGAAGAACTTGAAGCGATAGTTGTAGAAGGCGCAACAGATGAAGATGGTAACTCTTTGGAGGGATTCAATGACGCTTCCATTTGTTCAGAAAAGCGAACAGTTTCTTGTTGAAAGTTGTTCATCATGATGTTGGTTAAGATTGATGAAAATGAAGACGGTGAATGAGCGATTGAGAGAGAGAGAGAAGCAATTCGGGGTTTTAGGGTTTCTAATCGTGTGGAAGTGGAAATAAGGCAGTGTGAGTAGGTATATAAAATGTTTTTGAAAATGAGAGGTTAAACACAGTACTGGGGATTAATGAATGAATGTAATCATGATTTAAGTCAATTCCAAGAAAATTATTGTTCATTGTGTACATTAAGTAGATGTAATGACCTAGGTATAATCAAAATTACACGCATGACTCATTTTCTAATTAAGTGACACTTTTTAATGTTCTCAGAATTTGGACAACCCAAAAGTTTCCGTCAGATCAGAGACACTTCTGACCAAAGTAGCTTCTGATGGCTGAGATTAAATGAAAAACTTACTCTGACCAAACACATCTGATTCTGATGTACTCTTACTCTGGACAATAGTCCATTTTCAGATGCTTCAAAATAATTTGAAATCTATCTTCAGCTAAGGGTTTTGTAAAAATATCAGCCCATTGATGGTCTGTATCAATAAATTTTAAGCACAAAATCCCCTTCTGAACATAGTCTCTGATAAAATGATGTTTTATTTCTATGTGTTTAGCCCTAGAATGTAAGATTGGGTTTTTGCTTAAACAGATAGTAGCAGTATTATCACAAAAGATAGGAATGTTACTCTCGTGTATCTGATAATCTTCTAGCTGATTTTTCATCCACAACATCTGCGTAATGCCTAAGGAAGCGGATATGTACTCTGCTTCTGCTGTTGAGAGAGCAATTGTTGATTGTTTCTTGCTTGACCATGAGATCAGATTTTTTCCTAAAAACTGACAGTTTCCATATGTGCTTTTACTTTCCAATCTGTCTCCAACATAGTCTGCATCACAGTAACCAGAAAGAGTGTACTCTGATGCTTTCTCATACATCAAGCCAAGGTTAGTAGTTCCTTTCAGATACCTTAGAATTCTTTTAACAACAGTTAAATGTGATTCTCTAGGATCTGATTAAAATCTAGCACACAGATGGACGCTGAATAAAATATCAGGTCTAGAAGCAGTTAGATACATAAGAGAACCTATCATACCATGATAGATCTTTTGACAAACCTTACCACTTACTTCTTCTTTCTCCAAGACGCATGTTGGATGCATTGGAGTCTTTGCTATTTTACAATCTATCATGTTGAATCTCTTCAGAAGTTCTTTAGTATACTTACTTTGATGAATGTAAGTAGCCTCTGGTTTCTGATCAATTTGAATTCCCAAAAAGAACTTCAACTCACCCATCAGATTCATTTCGAACTCTGCTTGCATTATCTTGGAAAACTCTTTGCAGAGAGAGGGATTAGCATAACCAAAAATAATATCATCAACATAAATTTGAACTATGAGTATATCAGTTTTGTTCGATTTACAGAAGAGAGTGGTGTCAACCTTGCCTCTGGTGAAGTTATTTTCTAAAAGAAAATTGCTCAATCTGTAGTACCAAGCTCTGGGAGCTTGCTTCAGACCATAGAGAGATTTTTTGAGTTTAAGAACAAAATCTAACTTCTCTGAGTTTTCAAAACCAGGAGGTTGTTTGACATAGACTTCTTCTGATATATAACCATTCAAAAATGCACTCTTAACATCCATCTGGTATAAGATGATGTTATGATTTACTAAAAAGGAAATTAGCAAGCGTATAGCTTCTAGTCTGGCGACTAGAGCAAAGGTTTCATTGTAATATATCCCTTCTTGTTGACTATAACCTTGTGCCTTGTTTCTGACAACCTCCCCTTTTTCATTAAGCTTCTTTCTGAATGCACATTTAGTTCCAATTACATGAACACCTTTAGGCTTTGGAACAAGATCCCATACATCATTCTTTGAAAACTGGTTAAGTTCTTCTTCCATTTCCAGAACCCAATCCTTGTCCAGAAGAGCTTCATCAACTGACGTTGGCTCAATTAATGACACCAATCCCAGAAGCATTTCTTCAGAGGGTTTGAAAGCTGATCTGGTTCTTATGGGAGCGTCCTTGCTACCCAAGATTTGTTCTTCAGGGTGTGAAGTTGAAATTCTACTTTTCTTTTATTGTGGAGTATCAGAAGGTACATCAATAATGTCAGAAGTAGTAACTTCTGGAGCTTTAACTTCTTCTACCTTTTCTTTAGGTTCTGAAAAGTTGATTTCCAAATCTGTAAATTTTTCAACTAGCTTTGACTTTTCAGGGTCAAGCTTATCATCGAATCTGACATGAATTGATTCTTCCACAATCCGTGCTTTTGTGTTATACACTCTGTAGCCTCTTGAGTGTTCAGAGTATCCTCACAACATACATTTCTGTGCTTTGGGATCAAACTTGCCAAGATTTTCTTTAGTGTTCAACATAAAACAAATACATCCAAAAGGATGAAAATAAGAAATGTTGGGAATTTTATTCTTCCATAATTCATAGGGAGTTTTACTCAAAATAGGTCTTATGGAAATTCTATTTTGAATATAACATGCTGTGTTAACTGCCTCTGCCCAGAAGTGCTTAGCCATGTCAGTTTCTTGGATCATGGTGTGAGCCATTTCTTGTAAAGTCCTATTCTTTCTTTCTACCACCCCATTTTGTTGTGGAATTCTAGGACATGAAAAATCATGAGATATCCCATGCGAGTCAAAAAGCTTTTCAAAATCTTTGTTTTCAACTTCTCCACCATGATCACTTCTGACTTTGACGATTTTGCAATTCTTTTCGTTTTGCACTTAGGTGCAGAAGGAAGCAAACACAAAATGTGACTCATCCTTGTGCCTTAAGAATTTTACCCATGTCCAACGACTGTAATCATCAACAATGACTAGTCCATATTTCTTACCATTGAGAGAAGCAGTTTTCACTTGTCCAAATAGATCAATGTGAAGAAGTTCTAATGGTCTAGAGGTAGAAACAATGTTCTTTGCTTTAAAAGAAGTTTTTGAAAACTTGCCTTTCTGACATGCTTCACAAAGAACCCCTGAAGAGTACTTCAGATTTGGCAAACCTCTGACAAGTCCTAGCTTATTCAACTGAGAAATTCTTCTCAAGCTAACATGACCCAGACGTCTGTGCCAGACCCATTGCTCTTCATTTACAGACAGAAGACACTTTACATTCTGATGTTTTAAATCTGATAATTTATTTTTGTAAGTATTGTTCTTCCTCTTACCATTGAACAAAACAGATCCATCCTTCTGACTAACAGGCTTACAAGACGTTTGATTGAAAATAACGTCATAACCATTGTCACTAAGTTGGCTAATTGAAAATAGATTATGCATTAGACCTTCAACTAAAAGAACATTATTAATAGAAGGAAGTTTACCATTACCAACAATTCCGGAGCCAATGATTCTCCCTTCTAGTTTCCTCCGAAACCCACGACGCCTCCAGGCTTAAGTTTCAAATCTTGGAACATATGCCTTTCTCCCGTCATGTGTCGCGAGCATCCACTGTCCAGGTACCATGATTGGTGTTTTAGTGGCGCCATTAAGGATATCTGCAATATAAATTATCTTATTCTTAGGTACCTATTTTGTGGGTCCTTTCACATTAGTCATTCCAGAGGTTCTGACTCCTTTGGATTTTCGTGCAGCAGGATAATAGTGTGGTATTTGTGCATGATTTTTAAGTTTAGAAGTTTTCTTTCGTGTCAGTGTTTGTGATGTAACAGACTTAGAACCTTCTGGTTCTGGACATTTCAGTTTAGTGTCAGCAAGCACAAACTACTTGGACAGAGGTATTAGCTTTATACTCTTGGTCTTATCATATGGTTTTGATGGTCCTAAATATCCCAGACCTCTACTTCCATTTCTGATGACTCCATAGATCATTGAAGCCATTTTTCTTCTATCTATGCTCTTAGCAAGGAAGTGCTGAAAAGGTCTATCATATATGACTTCTTCATTAGTGTCAGTTATGTTAGAGGTGGTCTCTTCTTCTAACTTAGAGACTTTACTTTTTAAAACAGCATTTGATTTTTCTAAGAAGAATAATTTTTCGTTCAATTCAGAAATAGTTTGCTTGCTTTTAGTAAGGTCTTCTAAAGGAACCACAAGAGTCTTTTTCATAGTCTTGTGTTTTCTTAGAAGAAGTTGATACCTTTCCATAAGTTCAGATAATCCTATTTCAAGTTCAGAATGAGATAAGGAAGAAAGTACCTCTCTGTCGTCATCAGAGTCCGATTCTTCATCAAGTATCAGTTCTTCTTCTGATAATGCTTTGTTTGTGCTGGCCTTAGCCATGAATGCCACGTTGGCATGTTCTCTATCAGAATATTCTTCTGACTCTGAATCATCCCATGTTGCCATAAGACCCGTTTTAGCTTTCTTAGGTCTTCCATCTTTATTGAACTTTGGACAGTCATTCTTGATATTTCTAGGCTCCTTGCATTCAAAACATGTAACTTCTCTTCCATAAGCTTTCTTTCGACCATATGTAGACTCAGATTTACCTTTAGTTCTTCTTGGTCCATTGAACTTATTCTTTCGGTATTTCCATAGTTGACTTATCTTCCTTGATATGAGAGATAGTTCATCTTCGTCTGAATCTTCTTTAGATTCTTCTGATTCTTCCTCTGCTTGATAAGCCTTTTTCTTCTCAAATTTAGCCTTTAGAGTAATAGATTTACCTTTCTTCTGAGGTTCATCTTCTTGAAGTTATATTCCATGACTCCTTAAAGAACTAATTAGTTCCTCAAGACTTATGTTGTTCAAATCCTTTGCTAGTTTTAAAGCAGTTACCATTGGTCTCCATTTGACAGGCAGACTTCTGATAATCTTCTTTACATGATCAACAGTAGAATAACCTTTGTCCAGAACTCTGAGTCCTTCAACAAGCATCTGGAATCTTGAAAACATAATTTCCACAGATTCATCGTCTTTCATTCTGACGACCTCATATTTCTGGATTAGGGCAAAAGTCTTTGTCTCCTTGGCTTGAGCGTTGCCTTCGTGAGTTATTCTGAGAGAGTCAAAAATAGACTTTGCAGTCTCTTTGTTTTTAATCTCATCATATTCCCTATATGAAATTGCATTTAACAGAATCGTTCTTGCTCTGTGATGATTCTTGTAGATCTTCTTTTGAGCATCTGTCAATGCGCTTCTGGCAATCTTTTTGCCTTCAGAGTCTACTGGGTAACTATAGCCATCAACTACCAGATCCCATAGATTTAGGTCAAAAGCCAGAAAGTAACTCTCAATTCTATCTTTCCAATAGTCAAATTTTTCGCCATCAAAGATATGAGGTTTTGCATTATATGAATCTCTTTCAGAAGTGACAGCAGCAGCTTCAGGTACACCCATTGTTTTTCACACATGGATCGGTACTGAACACTGTTAAGTGCTTGATAAAAATCCAACCTTTTTATCACCTCAGAACCGGAGCTATAATGTCAATTGAAGGTGTGAAAAACACAAGAAAGGGGGGTTTGAATTGGTTTTTCAAAATAAAATCGTTCTTTTAAAGTAATCCCCTTAACAACGCTTTTCACTTATGAGTAATAATCTTAATGAAGTTAGAAAGAGATAACACAGTATGTTTATACTAGTTCACTTGAGAAATCCTCAAGCTAATCTAGTCCACCCGCCAAGGTTATTTTGCCTTTCTCAATCGAGGTCTTAATCAACTAATCAATCAGATTAATACAATGCACAAGCCAAACTACTGGTGACTAACAATAACCTCTAAAACTCTCAAGTTCTAGACTTCTCAAGAAATCCAACCTTACCGGTCTTTCTCAAGGAACAATCCTCTAAGACAACACGTCTTAGACTTCTCAAAAAATCCAACCTTACAGGTCTTTCTTAAGGAATACAAACCTAAGTTTGAATGAGTTTCGTTTACAGAATATTGCTTCTTATACAAGCTGAAATGTAAACAAGTTTAGATCTAAATGACTTAAGAAAGATATTAGTAAAAGAGTATTTTTGCTGTGAGCTTTCGTGTTGTATCTTTCTTCAAGTCTTCATGTCTTTATATAGCTGTGTAAAATATGACCGTTGAAAAGTAATCATAGCTATTTAGACTGATGGCGGCTTGAGAGAGATGTGGGGACAGATAATACTTTTGTGTCCTGTCTTGTCAAGATATCTTCATTCGTATTGTTTGCACTATTTCCAAGATATCTTCTCTTGTACTGTTGTACAGTTGTACTTTGTTACTTAGTCTTCTAATCTTCTTAACTTCAGAGGCTTATGCGAGAATGAGTAAGAAGGGAAAATGTAGCTTGGTTCTTAAGATCTTCAAGTCTTGGAGTCCTCAGAATTATGCCTTTGGAGTCTTCAGCACTTGATCTTCAGAACCTTGTTCTCTTAGATCTTTGTCTTCATATCTTCAGAGGCTTCTGATGGTATTTAGTTGAAGCATGCGTAGAGACTATAGTTGGGTCTTCAGAACCTTTTATCTAGAGAGCGTAAGTCTTTCAGCATCTGAACTTCGTTCATCAGAACTTCCGTCTTCAGATCTTCAGAACTTGTTCTCTTTACATATTATATCAGAGTCTTTTAACCTTCAGATTCTCCTGAAGTAATTACTGCTATTTAGCAAATCAAGTGTAGCGCGTAGGCAAAATATTCTCTTTTAACAACATATCCATGCCATTTAATCAGAAGCAAAACCTGTTTGTTAGATTCTCAAAAGTAACAAACATTAGACTTACAAAATTGTTCATACAAACATACTTGTTTGATATCATCAAAACTCAGAGGCATTAATACAGAACCAAATCTTGTTCTCACATGCTGAGCATTTGAGGACTGTGTTGCAAGTGTTGAAAGAGAAGAAGTTGTATGTGAACTGTCGAAGTGTGAGTTTGGTCGAAGGAAGTGAATTTTCTTGGCCATGTGATTTCGAGTGGTGGAATTGCTGTTGATCCTTCTAAGTTCGATGTTGTGTTGCAGTGGGAGATTCTGAAGTCTGCTACTAAGATACGTAGTTTTCTGGGATTGGCTGGTTATTACCGCAAGTTTATTGAAGGCTTTTCTAAGTTGGCGTTACTTTTGACTCAGTTGACTCGAAAGGGTCAAGCTTTTGTATGGGATGTAGCTTGTGAAGAGAGTTTTGTGGAATTAAAGAAGAAGTTAATGACCGCTCCACTGTTGATTTTGCCTAATCCGAGCGAATCTTTTATGGTGTATTGTGATGCGTCGAAGATGGGTCTTGGAGGAGTATTGATGCAAAATGGACAAGTTGTTGCCTATGCTTCGAGACAATTATGAGTTCATGAGAGGAATTATCCTACACATGACTCGGAATTGGCTGCCGTGGTGTTTGTGTTGAAGATTTGGAGACATTATCTGTTTGGCTCTAAGTTTGAAGTGTTCAGTGATCATAAAAGTCTGAGGTACTTATTTGATCAGAAAGAACTGAATATGAGGCAGAGAAGGTGGTTAGAGCTGTTGAAGGATTTCGATTTTGATTTGAATTATCATTCGGGCAAAGCAAATGTAGTGGTTGATGCATTGAGCAGGAAGTCATTGCATATGTCGACGCTTATGGTGAAAGAATTAGAATTAATTGAGCAATTCAGAGGTTTGAGTTTGGTATGTGAAGAGACTCCTGACACTGTGAAGTTGGTAATGTTGAAGTTGACTAGTAGCATTCTGGGAGAGATCAGAGTGGGACAACAATCTGACTTGAAGTTAGTGGGCCAGTTGACTTTGATCAACCAGGGTAACGGAGGAGAATTCCGAATTGACGAGAATGGTGTGCTGATGTTCAAAGACAGGGTGTGTGTTCCAGATTTCCCATATATTAAGAAGAGCGTACTTGAAGAAGGACACCGCAGTAGGTTGAGTATTCATCCCGGTGCTATGAAGATGTACCATGATTTGAAAAAGTTGTTTTGGTGGCTAGGTATGAAGAAGGATGTTGCGGAGTTTGTCTATGCGTGTTTGACTTGTCAGAAGTCGAAGATTGAGCATCAGAAGCCTTTAGGTATGATGCAGTCATTGAGAATTCCAGAATGGAAGTGGGATAGTATTTCCATGGATTTTGTAGTGGGATTGCCGAAGATTGCTAAGGGAAATGATTCCATTTGGGTGATTGTGGATAAATTAACTAAATTGGCTCATTTCTTGCCGATGAAGATTAATTATTCTATGTAGAAGTTAGCTGAGGTGTACATTGAAGAGATTGTGAAGTTGCATGGGATACCTTCGAGTATTGTGTCGGATAGAGATGTGAGATTTAAATCGAGGTTCTGGAAGGGTTTACAAGATGCTTTGGGTACTAAGTTGAGGATGAGTTCTGCCTATCATCCGCAGACGGACGGTCAGACAGAAAGGATTATCCAATATTTAGAAGATTTACTGAGAGCTTGTGTGTTGGATCATGGAGGATCTTGAGATAGCCATTTTCCGTTGATTGAGTTCACGTACAATAACAGTTTTCATGCTAGTATTGGAATGACGCCCTATGAAGCTTTGTATGGGAGGAGGTGTAGGACTCCTTTGTGTTGGTATGAGTCAGGCGAGAGTGTTGTACTCGGACCTGAGATTGTACAAGAGATGACCGAAAAGATTAAGATGATCCAAGAAAGGATGAGAGCATCGCAGAGTCGTCAGAAGAGCTACCATGATAAGAGGAGGAAGACACTTGAATTCCAAGAGGGAGATCACGTGTTTTTGAGGGTGACGCCAGTGACTGGTGTGGGTTGAGCCTTGAAGTCTAGGAAGCTCACTCCACGTTATGTTGGTCCATACCAAATCTCACAGAGGATAGTAGAGGTAGCATATCGAATAGCTTTACTACCGTCACTTGCGAAATTGCATGATGTGTTCTATGTGTCTCAGTTGAGAAAGTACATTCCGGATCCGTCGCATGTGATTCAGATGGATGATGTACAAGTGAGAGATAACCTGACAGTGGAACTTTTACCTGTGCAGATTGACGGTCGAGAGATAAAGCAGCTGCAGGGTAAGGACATAACTTTGGTGAAGGTGTTGTGGGGAGGACCAGCTGGCGAAAGTTGGAATTGGGAACGTGAAGATCAAATGAGGGAGTTGTATCCGACTCTATTTCTTTGAGGTAATTTTTAAGGGAGAAAATTCTTTAAGTGGAGGAGAGTTGTAACACCCCAAATTTATTAGAATATTTATTTAATTTATTTAAATAATATATATGTGAATTTTCGGTGAATATTGGTGGTTTGTGTCGATTTCAGTGTTTTGGTGGAGTTTGGGTTATTTTAATTAAATAATAGTATATAATATGAATATATTAGTAATATTATTAATTTAAAATAATATTAGGGGAATTAAGGGTAAGATGGACTTTTGAGGAGGATTAGTGAGGGTATTATGGGGAAAGACCATTTTGGAAGCCCAAGGGTTTAACAAAAGAGAATTTTGAGATTAGGTTTCATTTGTTGGCCAGAACGTGAAAATAAGGAGAAAATGCAGAGCTCTGAATAAAAGGAAAAAGGCGAGGATTCGTGAAGGTTTCCAAAATACTCAGTAGAGAAAGCTCCGAAATGACAATCTAAGGTATGAGGAGTATTGCCTTTCATTGTTTTCAATATAGAACGTGATGTGTTGAATGTGGATTTTGAGGGTTTTGGGGATTTTGAAGGGTTTATGAGTTATTGCTGATTTAGAGGTATTTTTGAGATCGATGATGGATTGTTAAGGGTTGAATTGATTTGGGTAAAAATAAGCCTTCGAGGCAAAACCTTCTTTGTTGATATGTGGGATCTTGTATGAGAAAGGGATTTATGGGGTTTATGGGAATCTTGAGAATTTGTGAAGGTTTAGGTATTTTTGAGTCAGAATAGTGAAATTAACCGACCTAATAGTCGTAGGTTTTAAGCTTTGGACTGCCTTGATGGTTCAGGACTGTTTTGGGAGTGTTTTAGGATGAATTAAGGTTGAAATCGTGATGATTTTTGGGGCTGGGATGCTACTGATGCGTAGCAGCGATTCCCTACAATCGTTAGTTCGCAAAGCGAACGAAACACTCGCAAGGTGAATGTTCGCCTGGACTCGCAAAGCGAGTAGTGTAACACCCCATTTCTACCCGGCGGATAATAGTAAAATCAGAGTTATAAAATTTCAACATTCAAATAGGATGCTACACTTTCATCTTAAAAACAACTTCGATTAATTTCATATGAACAGATACATAACACTTTGATCAGATGAACCGATAACAACAAAATTCATATATATCTTCCTTTCAAAGCAAAACAACTTCAAGATACGAATATTCAACTTTGATTCACTTAACATTTTTGTTCGACTAAAAATACTTAATAAGTTCAACTTAAAAATTCAGCAACATAAAACATATTCAACAATAAACAACAAGCGTCCATCCCTCGAGTGTTACGTATCAGAGCGACATCACCGACGCAAACTAGTACGAATAAACGACCTTCATCTTTGCTAACCTGCACGTTACCAACATAGGGGTAACATTCAAATAGAAGGGGTGAGATATCGAATAATATAAACAAGAGTATGATAATCAATACATTAGATTAAAATTATACAATTTCACTACTTTACAACAACAACAAACAACGATCATCAACAACTCAACAACAACTTTATCAGCCTAATACTACAACAACTTTATCAACATAATACAACAACAACTTTATCAGCGTAATACAACAACAACTTTATCAACATAATACAACAACAACTTTATCAACATAATACAACAACAACTTTGTCAACATAAGTAATGCAACACAAAATGCGACTCAACTATGCGTATGCATGTGGTACCATTGGAGCAAAACTCCCAACTTAAAAATTGTCAGGTTATCGAGGCATCAAGGCATAAGCCTTCAACTTAATAGTTTGTCAATCCAGGCCAACGTGGTAAGCATTAGCTCCAACTTAAAAATTGTCAATCCAGGCCAACTTAATAATGATATGCTATGCATGCGACAACAACCACAACATCAACTTATTCAACACAACACAACAATGACAAAAGTGCAACAACTACAACAACTTAATCAACATTGGTCACAAGACCTGCAACAGCAAAACAACTTAACAACTTTGGTCATAAGACCTGCAACTGCAAAACAACTTAACAACGTTTGCCATAAGACCTGCAACTTAATAATGTCCATAAATCGGGACAATTCAACACAATTCAACTTCACCTGCAAATCAACTTATTCGACATAATTTCAACAAAATAATCCAACCAAGAATACCTACTCGTATACACGACTTACTCCGACAATTTTCAACTAATACCGGACAACTAATTGTTCCGCTTAATTCTACTTATTCGACTAATTCCATACATCAACCAACCAAATATAACTACAACCACTTACGAATTATTTCTGCAAATTTTCAATTTGTTTCGGTTAAACAATTATACCGGTTTAAACTACTAATATTACTATTCGGTACTATTTTAATACTCTGCTAACTCCTTTGGTCTGTCATTCGCTAATTGATTCATGTACTAAAATAAAACCTGCTACTAACATTTCTAATTCCCCACATTATTGCTCTTCCTCTGCATTATTAATCAGTTAACATTGTTGAGGCATATTGCACGATAACACCTCAATCGCACACATTCACGACGGTAAAAATCAACACAACGATACGGTTTCAATTTTCTGCTATAATTGAACTAGATACAGACCTCAAAACCATTTTTCCTAGAAAGAACATCTCGTTAGCTTTCCAACGCTTCGAACGGGGGTCAAAACCGACTTACGGATCAAAAGATATGAATTTTCCAAACTTTCCGAAACCAGAATTTTTCTGCATAACAGCCCTACGGGATTTTGCATTTTCGTCCGAAAATCCGACCGATTCAATTATTTTCTTCGAAACAAACACATACTCATTCATACCAAACATATAGTAGTGATTTGGAACCATCAAACGTGAATTCTACGACTTTCGATTTCAATCCGAATCTTAAACCCCTAATCTCCAAAAATGCAAAAACTTACAAAATCAACCAAATTCGATAAAACAAGCATACTCGATCACGGCCTAACATTTCTCGACACAACTACGCAATCTATTCCAACTTTCGTCCGCGAAAATATCGGTTTCTATCGATTTAACCAAATTCCAACCTAAGTTTAACACTATAGAACAACAACCAAACAATCTAGCAAACATCAAATTCCACAAAAACAAAACCAATTCATCAATACACTTCAACACATTCAGTAGAAAATTATACAAATCCAAATCTCACGTATCAATTATCATATACCCGGTTATAAAATTCGAACCCCACCCTTACCTTAGATTGAAGGCAGCTCGAATTTTCGGTCGAAAACTGGAACTTTGACGGCAACCTCTCGAATTCTCTCTTCTCAAATCGTCGTGCTTCCAACCCTAGTTCCCACTTTCTGTAACCTCTACGTTCTTCTCTCAAAACCCTTGTTTTTCTCCTTTATTTTCTTTCTCTTAATTAAAAACCTAATATAATAATGGGTTTGTTAATTAACTTAATGGGCCTACTACATGATACCCCCACTTTGCTATTTCTCACACACAACTTAACCCAACTAAATTAATTAATATTCCACATAAATAAATATTATTTCTAATATTAATTTCTCCCGACTAAATCGACTAATTACCCGATTAATACTCATTAGCATCAAACAACATATTCAACATAATCAACAAAATATACGGAAACACTCAATACTATTTAATTAAAATATTTAATTAAATACGGGCGTTACAACTCTCCACCACTTAGAATATTTTCGTCCTCGAAAATTCACTCGATGCACCACCCTCCAATTATGTTATCCCAGCTAACAAATCAACTCCCCTGCCCTAAAAGGAAACCCCACGTCTAACACCAAACAACAATACATCACATCAACGACAACAACAACACGAAACAAGGCTCACGCGACGCACCCAACAACTAACTCAAGACACAAAGAATAACCAAGTTAAGAACACACCAGTTCACTACAACCAGAACACAACACAACCGTTACCATCGCCGAAGGCAACACTCCCCTAATTCTCATCATAGGAATTAGCTACTCGCACTCGAACCATCACCTTAGGTAACAAGGCAACAACAAGGATAAGAGCACAAAGCCCAAAGCACAACATCAACATAATCAAACTACCGACATTGTGGTTACCCACATAAGAACCAACTGCGCTATGCCACATTTTTGCTGCGCACTCTGATTACTCGCAACTATCTAATCTACCAAGTTTACATCAACTTTCGACCATCAAAACAAACATAAGAAAAACTTCTGACTTAATTCTCTGAAATTCCGACCAACAGGTATTCTACACTTTGATTACTGACCACTTCGAACTTAGATCCATAAATAATACCTCCGAATATCCCACACAACTACAACTGCGGCTAATCCCAAATCTCGAATAGGATAGATACTGTAATGAATCCCCAATTATCGTAAAACATAAGCTACAACTTCATCGTCTTGTATTAACACATCGTCAAAACTCATCTCAACGCATAACAACATTACAACAGCATAAGGATACATGTGTCCAGTTAATCTCAACAAGGGAATCATCTTCCAAATAGTCCTTAACACCCAATACTCATAGATTTAGCCTCAAAAACCTACACTTGACATGACATATTAACCAAATCGATCAAACAAACTAATTCATCAAGTCCTACTCATACTAGCACAATTCTACATACAACTTCATCTGAATTAACACAACAAGGCAACCTCATCTTACAAATCATAATTCACACCTTGCTAACTCAACATATAGCTTCACTTCTTTCAATACTTGCAACTCAACTCTCAAATACTCTACGCGCTCTTCTTCTGATTTTATAAAACATCAGAATATCCACAACGAACACCAGTTCTAACTTATCTAAACAAGTATGGAAAATACCATTCATATTTCCATATATACACTTTAAGGCATACCAGCCACTACCCTTCTCGATCCGACATCCTTGGTCAAATCATAGTCTTACATTACCATTTACTTCCTCCTTGAGTCATCTTTATAATGTTTCAAGTCTCATGTCAATCGGATTCTCGATTCATCACAAATCAAAATCCAAGTCATCCAAATACAACTGTGAGTTTCCATACTACTCATTGATCAACCCGCAACCTCATACTAACATCCTCAATTCCGCCTCGTTTCCCTATATAGGAATCTGCATCGACAACTCAAACAATTCCTAAGCACTTGGCTCAACTCCAAACAATTCACTGTGCATACTATTCTAGTTGGCAAGACACGTCTACTCCATCCAACATGATTCCGTCGACTATCAACAAGAGATTAAGGGTGATCAGTTCCTCAATTTGTCAATAGACAGTCGGCAACCATAATGATGGCATAATTCATCATTATCCAACTAAAATAGCGTCTTCCTCCTCGTGCTCAACGTTATCTAAGCATACTGCTCTACCATTTCTCTAAGGCTCACAAACGTTTTTCTTACCTTCCTTATTTCCAAGAATGCACAAAATCCAACACATATATTCTTATACACATTGTTGCACAACCTAATCATCGAATATCCTTCTGATACATCAAGTACAATCCAAATCGGCCCACTTCAATCGAAACATTTATCCAAGTCCAAAACTTTTGACAACCCTAACCAATCCTTCGTCTTTCTTTTTAATCTCACAACTTCGATGATCCATATAGTTTCACACTTGATCATCATTCCAATCACAATCTCAACAATACCATCTCATTATCTGGTTGGTGATATAACTTCCAAAAATTTCTGACTCATGTCGACAAATCTCGCCGACAACACATAATCCACTTTACTATTTAACCTTCCTCAAAGATTTCTATACTTTAATCATTCTCAACTATCATACGCCGCACTTCCATGTGCTTCTCCGATATTCTTCTCCTTATTACTAAACATTTCATACTTGACTTCATCTTACTATTTCCAGCAAGAATTGTCTTACTTCAAACACGATTATCTTCTTCAATACAGACCTCCCAGACACACAATTATATTCCAAAATGAAGGGAATTTCGTGTAGATTACAGAACTTCAAAAATCACTTAAATTTGAATTACGAGTAAAAAGTTATCGTCCTTGCAATGGGACTTGTCAAGAAATCTCGTATACAAACTTCCACCAAACAAAATCAGCATCAGACCCAACTATTCAAACACGTCTTTCTCTCTCCTAAAAAACATACCGAAGACAAAATTTATATGCAACCTGTAGGGAATTTCGCAAACTTTCTGAAAAGTCCAGAATCGCTTTCATCGGAGTTACGAGTAGAAAGTTATGCCTCTTTTACTAAAGGTTGTTCCATAAATACGAAAATAAAAACCGAAATTGGTGAACATGAGTTCTACCTCTTTCTCTTGCTTCCAAACTCTTCCAACTATCCTTGCTCTTCACCCAACTCTGGAAATCATCCGACTTCACTCCAGATATACTCCACTTGCATATCACTATTCGTCACATTGCCCTCTCTTCTCCGAGAAGCAAACATCAATCATACTGACTCGTCCTCCTTCAAATGACTCAACTGGACCGGCAGATAAAATCATGAGTCCATACTCACGTCGATTCGCAACAACACAGTTCTGACAACACTTGCACTCCTGCAATCAATATCACCTTGATTCAACTTCACATACCATTAATATTTTCGGGAAGCAAGCTTCTCCCCCACTTATTTCAAACCAACTCCTGGAGACAAACGGTTAGAAACTAATAAGCAAGTACCGACAGTGTTTCACACACATACCGCGTACTAAGGAATAAACAACATTAGACAACTTGGCCGGACAGACCGACCTGCTCTGATACCACTAATGTAACACCTCATTTCTACCCGGCGGATAATAGTAAAATCAGAGTTATAAAATTTCAACATTCAAATAGGATGCTACACTTTTATCTTAAAAACAACTTCGATTAATTTCATATGAATAGATACATAACACTTTGATCGGATGAACCGATAACAACAAAATTCATATATATCTTCCTTTCAAAGCAAAACAACTTCAAGATACGAATATTCAACTTTGATTCACTTAACATTTTTGTTCGACTAAAACAACTTCAAAACAACATAATACTTAATAAGTTCAACTTAAAAATTCAGCAACATAAAACATATTCAACAATAAACAACAAGCGTCCATCCCCCGAGTGTTACGTATCAGAGCGACATCACCGACTCAAACTAGTACGAATAAACGACCTTCATCTTTGCTAACCTGCACGTTACCAACATAAGGGTAACATTCAAACAGAAGGGGTGAGATATCGAATAATATAAACAAGAGTATGATAATCAATACATTAGATTAAAATCATACAATTTCACTACTTTACAACAACAACAAACAACGATCATCAACAACTCAACAACAACTTTATCAGCCTAATACTACAACAACTTTACCAACATAATACAACAACAACTTTATCAGCGTAATACAACAACAACTTTATCAACATAATACAACAACAACTTTGTCAACATAAGTAATGCAACACAAAATGCGTCTCAACTATGCATATGCATGTGGTACTATTGGAGCAAAACTCCCAACTTAAAAACTGTCAGGTTATCGAGGCATCAAGGCATAAGCCTTCAACTTAATATTTTGCCAATCCAGGCCAACGTGGTGAGCATTAGCTCCAACTTAAAAATTGTCAATCCAGGCCAACTTAATAATGCTATGCTATGCATGCGACAACAACCACAACATCAACTTATTCAACACAACACAACAACGACAAAAATGAAACAACTACAACAACTTAATCAACATTGGTCACAAGACCTGCAACAGCAAAACAACTTAACAACGTTGGTCATAAGACCTGCAACTGTAAAACAACTTAACAATGTTGGCCATAAGACCTGCAACTTAATAATGTCCATAAATCGGGACAATTCAACACAATTCAACTTCACCTGCAAATCAACTTATTCGACATAATTTCAACAAAATAATCCAACCAAGAATACCTACTCGTATACACGACTTACTCCGACAATTTTCAACTAATACCGGACAACTAATTTTTCCGTTTAATTCTACTTATTCGACTAATTCTATACATCAACCAACCAAAAATAACTACAACCACTTACGAATTATTTCTGCAAAATTTCAACTTGTTTCGGTTAAACAATTATACCGGTTAAAACTACTAATATTACTATTCGGTACTATTTTAATACTCTGCTAACTCCTTTGGTCTGTCATTCGCTAATTGATTCCTGTACTAAAATAAAACCTGCTACTAATATTTCTAATTCCCCACATTATTGCTCTTCCTTTGCATTATTAATCGGTTAACATTGTTGAGGCATATTGCACGATAACACCTCAATCGCACACATTCACGACGGTAAAAATCAACACAACGATACGGTTTCAATTTTATGCTATAATTGAACCAGATACACACCTCAAAACCATTTTTCCTAGAAAGAACATCTCGTTAGCTTTCCAACGCTTTGAACGGGGGTCAAAACCGACTTACGGGTCAAAAGATATGAATTTTTCAAACTTTCTGAAACCAGAATTTTTCTGCATAACAGCCCTGCGGGATTTTGCATTTTCGTCCGAAAATCCGACCGATTCAATTATTTTCTTCGAAACAAACACATACTCATTCATACCAAACATATAGTAGTGATTTGGAACCATCAAACGTGAATTCTACGACTTTCGATTTCAATCCGAATCTTAACCCCCCAATCTCCAAAAATGCAAAAACTTACAAAATCAACCAAATTCGATAAAACAAGCATACTCGATCACGGCCTAACATTTCTCGACACAACTACGCAATCTATTTCAACTTTCGTCCGTGAAAACATCGGTTTCTATCGATTTAACCAAATTCCAACCTAAGTTTAACACTATAGAACAACAACCAAACAATCTAGCAAACATCAAATTCCACAAAAACAAAACCAATTCATCAATACACTTCAACACATTCAGTAGAAAATTATACAAATCCCAATCCCACGTATCAATTATCATATACCCGGTTATAAAATTCGAACCCCACCATTACCTTAGATTGAAGGCAGCTCGAATTTTCGGTCGAAAACTGGAACTTTGACGGCAACCTCTCGAATTCTCTCTTCTCAAATCGTCGTGCTTCCAACCCTAGTTCCCACTTTCTGTAACCTCCACGTTCTTCTCTCAAAACCCTTGTTTTTCTCCTTTATTTTCTTTCTCTTAATTAAAAACCTAATATAATAATGGGTTTGTTAATTAACTTAATGGGCCTACTACATGATACCCCCACTTTGCTATTTCTCACACACAACTTAACCCAACTAAATTAATTAATATTCCACATAAATAAATATTATTTCTAATATTAATTTCTCCCGACTAAATCGACTAATTACCCGATTAATACTCATTAGCATCAAACAACATATTCAACATAATCGACAAAATATACGGAAACACGCAATACTATTTAATTAAAATATTTAATTAAATATGGGCGTTACAAGTAGCGCAATGAATGCGCTATAACTGTGATGATTCTGGGATGATTTCTGAGATGTGGGTTCCTGGGTTTGCACAACGAATGTCCCAGCGAAGGGATTCGCACAGCAAATGAAGTGGCGAGGAGAGGCAGAATATGGGATTGTTTGGGATTCTGGGATTCGCTGGAGCTTCGCAAAGCGAAGGTGTTCGCACATCGAACTCAGCAGCGAACTGCTGTTGTTGGTGAAGTTTTGTTTATGATGCTGTGATGTTCTGATTGTTTTAATGTGTGATGTTTCTGATGAATTACAGTGATGTTATTGATGACTATGAGGTGATGATTTTGTGATGTTATGATGAATAATTGATGATTTGAACTACTATGAGTTATTGATAATTATGAACCGTTTATACATGATTTTGAAGGTTAATTGATGATATGAATTACCATGATATATTTTGACATTATGAGCTGCGTATATGTGATGTTTTGATGAATAATTAATGATTTGAATTACTATGAGTTATATTGGTGATTTTACGGTGATGATACATGATGTTTGATGATGTGAAGGACCATGAGTATTATTGATGATTAGAATGATGCATGATTATTTTGATGTGATTTTCCGTGAGCTGTATTGATGATTATAAAATGATGAAGCATGATGTTTTGATGAATGAATGACGATAGGATGAGATTGTGATGAATGATGATGCACGTGATGACTTGTGTTGATGATGATGATTATGACGTTGTGCATCATGCATTCATAGCATACTTTGATGATGATGTTAGGACTTTGTTCCAGTGATGATGATCTTAGACTTCGGTCTATTTGTGGCTTCCATCCCATTGTGTGGATGTGAAGTGGATTATGACGTGCTCCGGTTCTTGTGTAGAATCGATCCTATTTGACGGGGATCTTTGGAGGGTGATGGCCTAAGTGTCAATCAATTATGATGATTGGTACCACATGCATAAGTCCTGTTGTGCATTGCATTTATGTGGCATTTGTTGTGATTTATGATGACGTGTTTTGATGATTGCCTTGTGATGACTTTGATGATTGTTGTATATGATGATGACGCCATTTTTATGCATATCTTATTTTATATTGATTATAATGAATTGTATTACTCACCCTGCCTATTTGAATGTTGACTCCACGTGGGTAACGTGCAGGTGATCAGGATTAGATGTGGATGCTTTTTGAGGAATTTTGAAGTTATTTGCTTTTGGTCGACTTAGAGGGTCTTTGCTCTGATAGTGTAACATCGGGTTGAGGTCGTTGAGTCGAACTATGTTGAATTTTATTTGGCGGTTATTTTATTGATTATTTGATGACTATGATTTATTTTAATAAACCCTTTAGTGGGATATTTGTGGTTATGGTGGTTCTGCTGCCCTTTGAAAGCATTTTTGAGTTATTTTGAGGAAAACCCGTTGTTTACGGATTAAATGTTTTTATTTGAATTTATTGAGAAATGTGCACCCTTTTGAGGTGAATTATGATTTATTATGATTTTATGTTTATTCCGCTGCGACATTTGTGGGGTAGAAAAGGGTGTTACACGGAGCCTCCTCTTGAGCTTCATACAAGTAGACTTGGAAAGTCTCATCCCCTCTTGGATCTCATACAGAGACCCTCAAGTTTCCTAAAAGTACAGGAAAAAAACCCGGATCATTTCATCAATATACTAATCTCCAGCAGAGTTAAAACCTCTATAGGTTTTCAAACTCAACTTTAAACTCTTAGACCCCCAACAAGGTTTAAGCTTAACCTTAAAAATCCCCAACTCAGGTCAATCAACCATCAACAGATCCCTAGTAGAATCAGAACCTCGTGGCATCTGATATCTCAACTCTTCCCTGAATCTCAGCAAGAGCAAAACCCTATGGTTCCCCCCAATACAATTTGGACCTGCTCTTGGATTTCAATAATCCTCAGCAAGAGATAGCCTCCTCTTAGGCTTCATATAAGAACTTCCCCTAGTGGAGTCAGTCAGCCTTAATCTTGGGCTTTGTATAAGACAGATAAAACCCTCCTCAGTGGAGTCAATCTCTTTTCAGCCTCAATTTTGGGCTTTGTACAAGACAAATATAAAAATCCCCTAGTAGAGTCAACCTTTTAGCTTCAACCTTGGGCTTTGATCAAGGCACAACAAAAGTCAACATCCCCTCAGATGAGACTATGAGTCCACTATGCAGGAGGACGTTTCCTCTATACATCACTTATCAAAACAGACAACCAAAATCTTTTTCCCAGATAATTGTTGTAAGTGGCACACTTGTTGATTCAAATCCAAGATGGAGTCCTTCCTTTATCCTGGCAAAAATTCATCTTTCATTTGACAGCTGTAAGTGGCAAGCCTCTGGATCCCTAACATCCAAGCCAATGTCCCTCTCTTAGCATGAAAGATTCATAAGGAAAAATGGCATTGCTCAATACTGAGTTAAAGTTTCTTCCTGCATGACATCACCCTTATAAAGGAAATTATGGCATTGCTGGATTCTCATATCCCAATGTAGCGGGGAAAATTGTGAGTATAAGATATTGATTAACTTAACTCAAAAAATGCAAGAGTCGCCATCGCACTTTTATTTTATGCAAAAAGAGGAAAGGAAAAAGAGCGAACAAAACCTAAAGAGTTCTAAAAAACAAGAACAAACAGAGAATGGGTAAAGGGGTTGGTTACGCAATAGGAAGGTGTTAGCACCCAAAACGTCTATAGTACTCTATAGGAACCCTTTGAAATATCTATCGCTTTTTGGTTTGAAAATAGTTTGCTTGAAAAGAGATTGGGGAGATGAGAGGAGAATTATTTTTTAATATTTTTTGTGTTTGGAGAGACTTATCGCCTCATGCCTACGTACCCACGATGTGCAATGTAGGATCAAAACCTCGTAGTTCGTGGTACAAAGAACAAAAATTTGTTTGTTTTATTTGATTTTAAATGTAAAGACAAGACGTCATTTCCAAGCGAATAATTCCGCTTAAAGAAATGAATCATGTCTAACCGTATGAAAAAGTTTTAAAAGGAAAAGGTGCACAAAGCACAAAAAGAGTTTGACGAGTTTTTGTATTTTTTGTCTTTTTGAAATGGTCAAAATATGATTAACATTGATTGACATTTATTAGAGAAAAAGAAAAGTTAAAAAAATCACTTGACCGAAGTCAAGGTTTTATTATGAAAGCGGTTTTAAGTTTGAAAACAAGAAAATTTTGAAAAAAAGAGAGGAGATTTTGAAAATTGAAGAAGGGGTGGAGAAGAAGTGACTATCCTAAAGCATAAAGTAAAAGCTAAGGATAAGAAAGATCTAACCACAAATGTAGCTATCTTCACCATAAACCAAACAAAAGCACAAGGCTTCAAAGTCTTCAAACCATAATTCCAAAGCAACGGGAAAATGTTCTAGTTCTAAGTCCATAAGTCTGTAATCAAGAGCATTGGTCCTCCAATGCAAAGGATAGTGGCCATAGTCCAACAATTAAGAGCACAAGTCTTTTAGTGGTTTAATCCTTTATTAATGTTTTTTAGTCCAAATGGACAAAAGAAAAATAAAAGCACAAGATAATATGGTCCAAGTGGACAAAAGAAAAATGACATAAACTTAAACATGAATATGATATAATGACATAAAGCATATAAAAATAAAGAGAGATAGGGAGCGAGAAAGAATTGTAAAGAAGTTAGAAGTTAGTGGTCAGTAGCACAAGGCTCTAGTGCCATAAGCCTTCACGGATTATTCCGTTTCGCGTCTTGAACTATAGTGATTAAACAATGTACTTAGGTCAAGGTTAGTGAAGACTTGTTAGAAGATTGATATAATCAAAGCCTCTACAACAACAAGCTTCAAAGATTTTGAACCTAATACAAAAGATCAATCACCATTGGGTTGACGCGACCAATCAAGGTCCGGACCACGAAAGTTCAAATTCTGAATTGGATAAAGAGGGACAAATGTTGCGCTATGTTAAGCAATCGCCGAGTAATTTACGGAGTAATTACCCAACAATGAGGCCGGTCAATAGATCTATTGTACTAATGCATGCTAGATGAACGATATGTAAATCGTCATCTGAAAGCAATACCGCACGAAAAGAAAATAGGTAACGATCTAGTCTTGATCAAGAATTCAACAAAGAAATTCTAAGATCCATAAGACTTTCATCGATCAAACGAAAAGAGAAATAGATGAAGAGAAAGCCAAATTGAATTACAAAGTAAAGAACCTTTCATCTTCAAGTTCAATCACCTTTAATTGATAGATTTAAGTGTGAAAATATATCACTAATTCAAAGCACCTCAAATGAATTCAATAATTCATTTAAAGATAGATTTGAACTAATGAATGTTTAATTACTCTAACCATATCCAAAGTCCATTGAAATTGAAGAGAAATTAATCTTAACAATGTGATTCAAGGCTAAAACAAGAAGAAAGGGGAAGAAGGAGGAAGAAAAGCCAAAACAGTCCCAAAAACAAGTGAAAAAAATGTATTCTGTTTTGAAGTAACCGGTTACTGCATATCTGCTAACCGGTTACTTAGTTCAAAATAGGCGCAGTTTTTCAAAATTAACACAGAGTAACCGGTTACTGCATATCTGCTAATCGGTTACTCTGCACCAGAATGCAGAAAATTATGCAAAATTCAGCATGATCCACTTTCAAAACTTTTTACAAACACCTTGTGATCATGGAACTGAAATTGCACGAAATTTAAAGTAAAATAACAGCAAAAACCAGAAATTAAACACAATTACAAGATCCAAAGGATCAAGTAACAAAGATCTCCAAAGATCTACATTATGGAAGATGAAGATGAAGCTTCAACAATGGTGAAAGATGAATTACCACTTCAAATCTGAAAATTCCTTCAAATTGCTTCAAGATCCAAAAACCAAAGCCTTGATCTATGAGAATTAATGAAGAAAACAAGTTTGGATGAAGGTTTAGCTCAAAATTGAACAAGATTCAATGTGAATTCTTGTTAACTTTCAAAAGAAGAAAAGTTAGCTTTAGTGAAATTTGTGGTTGGGGATAGAATTTGCAAGAGGTTTGTTGGCTATCAAAAGCTTGTGAAATGAATGAAATGAAGCCTCTATTTATAGAATTTAGGCTTGGGAATTTGGTGGTTTGGAATTAGGCTTGGAAGATCAAGATTAGGTTTGGAATTCAAATTTGGAGGGAATTATCAAAAGAATGGTGATTAGTGGAGGTACATGGTAGAAATTAATTATGATGATGTAGGAAATTAAAATGAGATTGTCTAGAATATTCCACATGTGATCAAAATGATGAAAATTGGTGCCAAATTGCTGAATTTGAATTTGTTACCATTTTTCAAAATTTCACGAGGGAAACCGATTACTGCATATCTGCTAACCGGTTACTTAGTGCAAATTTTGAAAAAAAAAATACTCTTTTTGAATGCACTGATGTGGTTCGGCTCGATTCTGTTGCTCGTCAAAGAAGGCATGGAAATAAACACATGAACCTTGGAATCTCTTTGAATAATAATCAATTAAATCTTGGAAATTCTTGATCAGATGATTTTTGAATTAATTGCAGATCAACTTTGACTTTGTTCAGATAAAATTCATTCAAGCTGCGAGACTGATTTTTTGGTATTTTTAACCTGTTCTTCCCCTGAAAATGTTAGTGAAAGAAAACAAAATATTTTTTTATTTTAATTAATGGTTAGTAAATATAAACAAATTAAGCAATAAAACAACTAACAAACACACACAAACCCAAAGATCCCTGCAAGGCACAAACCTACAAAAGGGGGGACAAATGTGTGATCTTGTTTGTGGAATAAAATGCAAAAAGACATGTGGGATCTTAAGGGTAAAAATTAGGGTATTACACCCAGTTAAAGTAATTTCCCTTATAACCAATTACTCAACATTTTGTGATGAATAGGTGAGATATTCTCCCTTTAGAGATGACAAATTCTCTCTCTCGTTCACCCTTTAGCTTCAATCTTGGGCTTTGAACAAGACACAAATACTCTGACAGCTTCAATCTCGGCTTTAAACAAGACACCACAAACATATTTCCTCCCATAGAAATAGAAGGAACTACGATTTCTCTGATTTCTCAGTTTTCTTTACGAAAATACGTAGGCATAAGATTGTGAAATCTTAGAGAGCACACAAATCAAAAACTTTAGGTCCAGTACCTTCTCAAAAACAACGAAAATCCTGAAAAACAACAAAAACATTCTCTCAACACTCCCAAAGGTGAAACTTTCCCAAGCCACAGCAGATAAACATAAGAAAGCATTTCAAATTAACAGAGAAACATGCAATAAAAAATCTATGGATAACCATATATACACTGGGCGTTAATAGCTTCCCTTTGTATAACCTGACTTCGAACCCCCAATCTCTTAGCATTTGTTAAAGAAAACATTTGCGTGCAAGGTTAGTTTTAGATATCTTCCCTTTCCTTTCCAGCTTCATAGGATAAATAAGAAATTAGAAAGTAACACCCAATTCCAATCATTGCGGTAAGGTGGTCGCGTCACCAACAAAAATCGCACGCTATAGGCGGCATATGTATTTTTAAGACCAAATGGTATGACCTTATAATAATAGGTCCCCCAAGGTGTGATGAATGTAGTTTCTCCATGTCATCAGGATCCCTTTTGATTTGGTTGTATCCTGAGAAGCCATCCATGAAAGAAAAAACAACGAATCTAGCAGTATTATCCACCAAGGTATCAATGTGCGAAAGAGGGAAATCATCCTTCGGACTGGCTTTGTTCAAGTCCCTATAATCGACACACATTCGAACCTTTTCATCCTTCTTCAGTACAGGAACAATGTTGGGCACCCACTGAGGGTACTTTACAATAACAAGAAATCCAGCATCAATTTGCCTTTTTACCTCTTCCCTAATCTTCAAGGCCATGTCTAGTCTTATCCTTCTGAGTTTCTCCTTTACAGGAGGACAATCGAGTCGGAGTGGTAGCTTATGAATGATGATGTCTGTGTCAAAACTGGGCATATCTTAATACGATCATGCGAACACATCCACATATTATTAGAGAAGCTTAACCAACTGATCGTTCGTTTTCATACGTTATTTCACTATTTATTTTAGTTATATTTTTGTTATTGTTTATTTGTTTTACATCTCGTTTACCGCATTTTATGCCTTGGTTGTGTTCTTTTGTGTTTTCAGGTTCACATAAACATTCAGGAAGAATCGGAGCGAAAAATTGAGAAAAATCGCAAAATTTGGAATGAAATTGGAATGAGGACAGTGGGCTGACACGGGTGTCCGTGTCGCCTGACACGGCCCGTGTCAGAAGGCCTGGAGCAACACACATTTGAAATTGAAGATTTGGGAGGAAGTCAGAGAGCTGACATGGGTGCCCGTGTCATCTGACACGACCCGTGTCAGCACACCTGGAGTGGGGAAAGTTTGCGCAGAGAAATAGAGCTCTGACACGGGTGCCTGTGTCGCCTGACACGTCCCGTGTTAGGAAGCCTGGAGAGAAAATTTTGTGATTTTTTATACTTTCTGAGTGTAGTGCTTTGAGGGGTGTTCTGGGAATTTCGTATTGTTTTAGTGATTTGGAACTACTTAGGCTATGTGGAGAGAGAAAAAGGGGGACTTTGGACTTTACGAACAAATTTAGAATAGTTTTAGGCGATCAAGGAGATTGGGAGAAGGAGATTGTTCATGAGCGGAAGCGATTGAAGGATCATATTACTCCGATCAATTTGTAATGTCTTTCTTTAATCCTATTATTGTTTTTGTTTCTAATATTATGAGAGGCTAAACCCCCCAATGCTAGGGGGTGTCCCTAAATTGTGATGTAATGAACCTTTGTTGAATTATTTGATGAATTTATGTTTTCTTACCTTAATCTTTTGTTGTGCAAATTATTTTATATTTTTCGATCGGTTAAATTGGGAACGATTTACGACTAGGGATTTGGCCTGAAAAACCAATATGTTGATTTTGCATAATAACATTACGGTAGATATTGCCTAGGAATGGGGATATCTCGTAGTGAGTAAAAACAACTTTGTCAGAACTATTGCTTGATGTTCTTTCTTGATTGCTAAGGAATTAGGGTCAAGGGAGAATATCAAAGGTTTTTCGTTTAAAGGAATTTAAGAAAAATATTTGAGGGTTAGTAAAATTAAGGTTTTGAGACATATATCTCTGACGATAATTTCGGGTTCTTACTAGCAATTTATACACCTTCCCTAGCATATTTCATCATATTTGTCAAAAGCACTTTTTATTATTCTGCTTATTTTATTTTGTTATTATAATTCTCTCAACCAAGCAAACCCCAAAGAAAACTTTTGTTTAATTGAATTAGCATCTGCACTTACATTGACGCGCAGTCCTCGAGAGACTGGCTCTAGGGATAACCCCAATTATTACTACATCGTTAAATAGTACACTTGTTATTTACCGGTCAAGTTTTTGGCGCCGTTGCCGGGGACTGCCAAATTATAAGTGTTGATTTTAATTCAATTGGAATTTTGTCACTCTGTGACCAAAATTTTTTTTTTTATCTTATTTTCCTGTTATTTTTTTTATTACTAATAATTTCCTAACTTGTATATGCGAGGTAAAGTCTCAGCTGAATTTTCTTTTGACGCAGAACCAGAGAGATCTTTGCACACCAGACGTCGTCATGCTAGACTAGAAAGACTGGCCGCGTCGAGTTCAGAACCAATTATTTTTTAGCAAGAGAAAGAAGAGTCAGTTTTAGGACACTCATAGCACACAGATTCCGAGCCGAAAACTCTTATCATGGCTGCTGATCCACCTCTAGTAGAAAGACTTCTGGGGGACTATGGAAGAGCAAATGCTCCAACAGGCCGGTTGACCATCGTAAATCAACCGGTTAATGTTGACCACTTTCAGTTGCATCCCTCCACCATCCGACAGCTCGAGAGGAGACCTTTTACGGGAAAAATTAATGAAGATGCCAATAAGCACCTCCAAAGGTTTCTAACTATGAGCATGTCACTAAAAATTAAAGGATATTCTGAAGAAGCCAAAAAGCTGGTCATGTTCCCTTTTACCTTGTCAGATGATGCAGAAGAGTGGTTTTATTCCTTACCTTCCAGGAGTATCACCACGTGGCAAGAGATGGAGATAACATTTTTGAATGAGTACTTTCCCGCCTCGGTGTACATTCGAAAAAGGTATGATATAGTAAGTTTTAAGCATAAGGAGGGAGAGTTACTCGGAGATGCATATAAGAGATTTAAGAGGTTGTTGGTTGCATGTCCTACTCATAACATGGATGCAACCGAACAGATGCAAAACTTCGTCAATGGCCTCCAGTTGAAGACCAAGCAACTAATTGATACAGCTGCAGGTGGCTCATCTAATTTTACAACAGCCACTGGTATCAAAAAAATCATTGAAGCCATAGTCGCAAATGAGCATTTGGAGTTGTATGATCGCACTGTGAGCCAACCAGAAAGGATGATTGATTTGAAACTTACTGAGCAAGTGGTAAAGATGGAAGACCAGATTGCAGCCGAAGTCGAGAGAAGACTTAAGAAGATGAATCTTGGTACTCAGACTGTGGCTTAGGTTCAACCAGTTCAAGCAGTCAATTGTGAAATTTGTGGGGGGCCTCACTTCACCATGCAATGTGTTGCTACAGCACAACAGGTAGAAGAAATTAAAATTTTGAGGCAGAATAATCCCTACTCCAATACTTATAATCCGGGGTGGAAAAATCATCCAAATTTCTCCTTGACGGATCAACAAGGGAATGTTCCGAAGCAAGGACCCATCCAATATCACCAACCATACCAGCAACAATATCAACAACCTCAGCAACAATTCCAACAACAGGCTCCCCAAAAGCACAATGGGAGATAGCAATTGAGAAGATGGCAATTCACAATATGCAATTCCAAGAAGAGACCAGAAATAATCAAAGGAATAATACACCTTTTATCAAAAATCTTGAAGTTCAATTGTGACAAATAGCACAACAACTCTCCATGCATGCTCAAGGATCCCTCCCGAGTGCAACAATACTGAATCCAAAAAATCATGAGAATGTTAATGTTGTCACAAAGAGAAGTCAGAGAGTTGTGGAAGAAGAGGAAGAAATGGAAACAAATGATTATCAATGTATAGAGGTGGACCAGGAAGTGAGAGAAAACAAGAAAGAACCAAAAAGAGCTTTACCACCCGTGAAGCCAACTGAAGAGAAAAAGAAATAGGAGGCTCAACCACAAATTAAGCTACCTTACCCTCAGAGAGTGACGAAGAAAGATCCTAAAGAGAAGGACTCTGAGAAATTTATCTCAATGTTCAAAAAGTTAGAAGTCCATATGCCATTCTTTGAAGCACTCGACCAAATGCCCTTGTATCAGAAATTCATGAAAGAAGTGATAACTAATAAAAGACCTATTGGAGATAAGCCGGTTGTTCCAAAGGAAAGGTGCAGTGCAATATCGCCTAAAAGGAAGATCCCAATCAAGCAGAAGGATCCCGAATCGGTCGCAATACCTTGCACCATAAAAAACATAAATTTCAAGAAGGTCCTCATTGATTCAGGTGCGAGTGTAAGTCTCATGCCATTATCCATTTTTAAAAAGTTAGGAATTAGGAAGGTGAGTGATGGGAGAACAAATCTTAAATTTGCTGACCACACAACCAAGTAATCATATGGGTTAGCTAAAGATGTGTTGGTGATGATTGATAAATTCGTCTTTCCCGTTGATTTTGAGATCATGGATATTCCTGAGGATGAAGAGAATCCCATCATTCTTGGTCGACCATTCTTGCTCACTAGTAGATGCAATGTGGACATTGAAAAAGGTACTCTGACATTGAAATCTTTTGAGGAGGAAATAACTTTAAAAGTGTTGGATATCAAGAAGCAGGGTGTAGGTGAAGGAAATTAAGATTCAGTTGGAATGATCCAAATAGTGGGAAAAAGCAGAAGTGCAAGACCACCACCTAAAAAAGTCTCGGGCATAATCTCTAAGGTTGCAGTATCTTGGTCATCTATTGCACATGGCAACACTTCAAGGTCCATTCATGAAATCAAGAAGAGAAAGAAAAAGAAACATAAACAGAAGTATATGGAGGTTGGAGGTGACTTAAGTTACAAAGTAGCTCTTATCTCTGAACCTGACTGGTTTTTTGTGGCGGAAAAGTCAAGAGACAAGGTGTGTAAGCTGAAGTATCCCCCATAGCTTTGGGGAGTAACCCGTCGAGCCATACGACGCTAAACGAAGCGCTACATGAGAGGCAACCCACGCTTGTCTGATTAATTTCTTTCTTTTTGCTGTTTGTTTTGTTTTGGTTGTAGAAAATAATCTGGATAATGACCTAAGGCACTGGAAAAAAATGAATAATGGAGATAAAGACAACTTGCCCTTCTAAGTTGGGTAACCCTCACCCGGTTACTTAGCCTAACGGCGGTTGAGTCTCAATTGTCGTCCCAAAGTGGACTAATAAACTCCAATGAGCGAGAAAAGAGATAATGGTGCCTAGAAAAAGTTTCGATCAATCTTGTACATGTGAGGGAAAACGAAAAATTGCCTTAATCTGATTATCCGAATGAAAGGGGTAGAACATCGAAGAAAAGACTTAAGCCCAAAGCATAGTTGGAGAGGTAACCGAAAGGGGGATTTGGGTCTGCGGTTTTACCGCGGTATGTGTTTGTGTAATACCTTTGTTAACGGACAATTACCAAGAGAACTAGTTTTAGCCGATTGGAACAAATACTCACGTATGAGTATCGACACACCTTACCTTCACAAGTCTTTCATTTAATATGTACCGTTTGATCTGAAAAATATTTATGCAAGCTTGTTGCTTGAGGTCAAGCAACGATTTAAGTTTGGGGGAGTTTGATCGGTCGTTTTCATACATTATTTCACTATTTTTTTAGTTATATTTTTGTTATTGTTTATTTGTTTTACATCTCGTTTACCGCATTTTATGCCTTGGTTGTGTTCTTTTGTGTTTTCAGGTTCACATAAACATTCAGGAAGAATCTGAGGGAAAAATCGAGAAAAATCGCAAAATTTGGAATCAAATTGGAATGAGGACAGTGGGCTGACACGGGTGCTCGTGTCGCCTGACACGGCCCGTGTCAGAAGGCCTGGAGCAACATGTATTTGAAATTGTAGATTTGGGAGGAAGTCAGAGAGCTGACACAGGTGCCTGTGTCATTTGACACGACCCGTGTCAGCACAGCTGGAGTGGGGAAAGTTTGCGCATAGAAACAGAGGTCTGACACGGGTGTCCGTGTCGCCTGACACGGCCCGTGTCAGGAAGCCTGGGAGAGAAAATTTTGTGATTTTTTATACTTTTTGAGTGTAGTGCTCTGAGGGGTATTATGGGAATTTCGTACTATTTTAGTGATTTGGAACTACATAGGCTGTGTGGAGAGAGAAAAAGGGGGACTTTGGACTTTACGAACAAATTTAGAATAGTTTTAGGCGATCAAGGAGATTGAGAGAAGGAGATTGTTCATGAGCGGAAGCGAATGAAGGATCATATTACTCCGATCAATTTGTAATGTCTTTCTTTAATCCTATTATTGTTTTTGTTTCGAATATTATGAGAGGCTAAACCCCTCAATTCTAGGGGGTGTCCCTAAATTGTGATATAATGAACCTTTGTTGAATTATTTGATGAATTTATGTTTTCTTACCTTAATCTTTTGTTGTGCAAATTATTTTATATTTTTCGATCGGTTAAATTGGGAACGATTTACGATTAGGGATTTGACCTGGAAAACCAATCCGTTGATTTTGCATAATAGCATTACGGTAGATATTGCCTAGGAATGGGGATATCCCGTAGTGACTAAAAACAACTTTGTCAGAACTATTGTTTGATGTTCTTTCTTGATTGCTAAGGAATTAGGGTCAAGGAAGAATATCAAAGGTTTTTCGTTTAAAGGAATTTAAGAAAAATATTTGAGGGTTAGTAAAATTAAGGTTTTGAGACATATATCTCTAACGATAATTTCGGGTTCTTACTAGCAATTTATACACCTTCCCTAGCATATTTCATCATATTTGTCAAAAGCACTTTTTATTATTCTGCTTATTTTATTTTGTTATTATAATTCTCTCAACCAAGCAAACCCCAAAGAAAACTTTTGTTTAATTGAATTAGCATCTGCACTTACATTGACGCGCAGTCCTCGAGAGACCGACTCTGGGGATAACCCCAATTATTACTACATCGTTAAATAGTACACTTGCTATTTACCGATCACCAACCTAGCCCTAACATCTGCCCCAGGTGTGGTGCCAATTTTATTTCCTTTTTCTCCTCCTCATTACCCAAGTTGATGGTTTCGACCTGCTCTTGGTGAGGTTGGAGGTCTGTGTACTCATATTCAAGCATCTTAGCCAATTCATCTGGGATATCACAATCTTCCTCACCCTCTTCTTCGGCTTGATTGATGGGTGCATCAAAGTTAGGAGAGATTGGAGAGTCATCGGATTCAATGTGGGTATCGATGATTCTGGATGTTTTAGACAATTGCTTTTATTAAAATGAAAACAAAAGGTAATGCAATGAGAAAATGTTTTTTCTTTTTAGTGGTTTTCTGAAAGATTGCCATTTTTTTAAAATGTGAAAAGAAAAAAATAGTAAATGAACAAAATAGGAATTTAACAAAATGCCTTCATTCATTAAGATTTGAAAATCAGAAGGGGGCCTTACAAACTAATCCTATAGCCTTGGGCATAGCTATGGATTTTTGAAAACATTAAAATGACAAAAAAACAAAATTACTTTGATAAAGGGAGGATTTCGGGGATCTCCATAGAGTCCCAATTGTTCGAAGCCACATCAGAACGGTACACCAAATTGCTTAAGCCTTCATCTTCATAATCTTCATCAATTACATTCACTTGAAAGCCAACACTGACGAACACTTCTTGGATCTCTTTTGGATGACCCTTGATTGGAGCTAACGCTTTTTTGGCAGTTGGTTTGTAACCTGACCCAAAGCGGTCTATCTTGACTTTGACGTTGATCACTTCACCCCAGCCTTCTGGTTTACCCTCCTCAATGGTGGAAATGGTGCTCTTTAGAGATGCAAAAGATGGATTGACCCTCTGCATAGGCTCCTCTACCTCCAACAAGACTGTATTTGCAATTTCAAGCGCTTGGAAAGAAGTTTCCAATGCGTCCCCATCTGCCTCGATGTTTTTGAATGAAGAAAGATTGCTCACCATAAGATCTTCTTCTCCAAATATAGTTATCAGCTTGTTGTCAACAATAAATTTCATTTTCTGATGTAGAGTTGATGTCACTGCCCCAGCGGCATGGATCCATTTCCTTCCCAACAAGCAGCTATAATTGGGGTTGATATCCATAACCTGAAAGGTTATATCAAAAACATGGGGACCAATAAGAATGGGCAACTCCAATTCACCAATCATGGTGCTTCTCAAACCATCAAACGCCTTCACAACAAAAGCACTAGGCTTCATCTGTGCTCCTTCACATCTAAGCTTTGCAATAGTTCTTTTGGGAAACACATTGAGGGATGATCCAGTGTCTACCAATACCCTAGCCAAAGTGTCCTCTTAACATTTAACAAAAATGTGCAAGGCATAATTGTGATTGTTACCTTCCTTGGGCAATTCCCCTCCATCGAAGCTTAATGTGTTATAGGCAGTGATGTTTCCTATCACGTTATCAACTTATTCAACGGTAATATCCTGCGTCATATGAGCTTGAGCAAGAAGCCTCTGCAGAGCACTGCGATGTGTAGAGGATCACATAAGGAGGGACAATATTGAGATTTTTTATGGTGTTTGATGTAATTAGTCAACAATCCTGTAATCACTTTTCTTGATGATTTTGAGGAACTCTTCATCTTCATCAAAAGAGATAACATCTTTGTTCTTAGAAGGAACAACACTATTGGTTTCCTTTGGCGTCTGAGGTATCACACGGATATGAGGGTTATAAATTCGACCACTACGGGTCATTTTGCTTGGCCCAGCTATGTTTGTCACCTCATCATTAACAAACTTCAGCCCTTTTCTAGATTCATAGATTTCTGATTACCAACAGCCACTTCATAATTCCAAGGCACAGCTTTTGTACTCTTGAAAGCAAAAAGAGTGGGTCTCCGCTCAACAGACGATTTCGGAACATGAACAGCCTTCTTACCTTGAACAAACATTCACAACTGGATCTGGAAGATGGGAAACTGGTTTAGGCAGATTGAAGACATGTTCAACTTCTTTGTGAGTAGACTCAGCTAAATTGAACATAAGAGTTGGTAAATTGAACACTGGCTCAATCACGGCTACATCATTCTTCTTCACACATTTGCTAATCTGAAGTACCCATTGGTCAATTAAAATCTGGACGTCCCTTTGGACTCCCTCACTCCCTTTCGGCTGAACAACACATTCGGAACAATTCTTGTGACACACCTTGGCTAAACCGGCTTCAAACAACTTTGCATGAAATTTGGGCAATGGAGTTTTGATGTCCTTCACATCACATATTAAAACTTCATCAAATTCTTCTTCTATAGCATTGACAGATGCCCCATGGGTGGGAAAAGGATTACTTTTCACATTTGGATTTGTATCATTGTGTAGCGAGCGATTTTGGACGCGGTTCTTAAGAACTGGTCGCTCTCTGCGGTTTGAGCTTTGACTACAGGTCGATTCATTTTTTATCCTATTGTGATCTGAATAAGGAAGGGAAATAGATGTCTCCAATTAACCCTTCTTGCATACTGAGTTTAAACAGCGGTCTGTTAGGTTACAAATGCTATCAATGTGGGGGGCCTTTGTACTGGTTATTTGTATTTTCGCCAATACTGTTTTCTTTCTTTTTTTCCTAGGCAGAAGGTTTCTGGCGGGGAACAAGGGTTAGGATGTTAGGACTGATGCTTTTGAATTACTGCTTTTTTATTGATGGAGATATGGGATTTGGGTTTTTTGTTGATTGCGCTCGCTAAGATCTTTTCTTTCGATCTTATGCCTACGTATTCCCGTTTACCGAAACAGGGAAATCAGAGCGTTCGTAGTTCCTCCTATTCTATGGGAGGAAATGGGTGTTTTGGTGTCTTGTTCAAAGCCCAAGATGTGAAGCGAAAGGTGATTTGTATCTTGTTCAAAGCCCAAGATGTGAAGCTGAAAGGTCTATTTGTGTCTTGTTCAAAGCCCAAGACGTGAAGCTGAAAGACCTCGGCTTTAGAGAGAATTTGTCATCTCTAAAGAGGGGAGAAGGAGAATTACTTTAACTGGGATACGCGGATCCGAGCAATGCCATAATTTCCGAAGAAAGGGTTTTAACCTGAAGGAGAAGACTTTAACTCAGTGTAGAGCAATGCCATCTTTCCTTAGGAATTTCTCATGCTAAAAGAGGGACAGTGGCGTGGATATAGATGATCCAGAGGCTTGCCGCTTACAGCGATTAGATGGAGGGAAAGGAGTTGTTGATGTTTGTGTACTGTGAACGAGGCATAGCTTTGATGCTAAAAGGTTGATTGGATCAACCAGTGGTTTTCTTATACAAAGCCTAAGAGGAGGCTATTTTCCGCTAGGAAAATCATTATACAAAGCCTAAGAGGAGGCTATTTTATGTCCCGTACAAAGCCCGAGAGAGAGGCTAAAAGATTTTGACCCGACGATGGAGTCTTTGTGTCTCGTATGAAGCCCGAGATGGAGGCTATTGTTTGTTTGACTCAACGAGGGAGTCTTTGTGTGTCTCGTACAAAGCCCGAGAGAGAGGCTAAAATGTTGTTTGACTCCGCTAGGGAGAGTCATTGTACAAAGCCCAAGAGGAGGCTATGTCAGTTAAGTGACAGGTCCAGTATACTGATTTTGAAAGAGAAAATCAGTTCTTATATGAGCATCACTGTACTCGTGGGTTAGGTCTGAGGATCGGGGTTGTTTCCTTTTCTTTGAGGAAACTGGAAATCCAAAGGGTATTGAGACTGTCCGAGTCTGCGGGTCTCCTTCCTATTTAACGAAGGGGTCACCTGAGAATGTCTTTGAGACTCAAGGAAGTTAGACTGTCCGTGTCTAGAGTTTCATCTTTTGTACTATGCTTTGAGAAACAGTAGTAGACTCTATGAAAGGACTGTTCTATGAGGATGACTAGGTTCTATTCCTATACCTCTAGGAGGTCGTCGGGACAATTTGTACGAAGCCCAAGAGGAGGTTGGAAACTTTTAAGAAGCCGACGAGTCCTTGTACGAAGCCCAAGAGGAGGCTATCATTCCCGGAGGAAGAGATCATTATACGAAGCCTAAGAGGAGGATGTGAATACTTCTAAGAAGCCGTAGGGTCCTTGAATAATGCCCAAGAGGAGACCGATGCTTTTAAGAAGCCCGTGGGTCTATCATCTCCTTTCCATTAGGAGAGTAACTCTTTTAAAGATAAAAACCACTGGTAAACGTGCGAGGTTTACTATCCAGCGACTTTTAGCTTTTAAAGAGGGTTCCTTAGTTAAGGTCCAAGATTATGACCGTAGTGGGTACCCAAACCCCGAGACATTCAAGGCAAGCTATCCACGAGGAATAAATCAAGTCAGGAAAGTTCGAGAATTTGGAAGAAACTCAAAGATGCCATTCACGGAGAATACATTCATCTTGGGGAGTAGAGCTTCTTGACGATTCCTAAGGAGGACAGCCGAAGAGAAGACTGTATCTGGTGCTCCTATTGGGGATCTAGGCGTCTATTTCTACGAATAAATGAAACGGCGTCACTTAGTTCTAGACGTAGTAGCCGGGGAAACTCGAAATATCTATACTATTATTACACAGTAGATATGAGTTTATGAAAGGAGACTTACAGTGAGCAGCCCCACAATACAGTTTATAATATGAAAGCAGTAAACGAAAGCGATAACCACTTACTCGGTTGGAGTGCTTCCATGCTGTTTGGTTAGTTGTTCAACAAAGAAAGATTGAAAACAACAGTATATTCAAAATCAAAGGAGAAAGTGCTTTGAAAAAGAAAGATTTGGGGCTTACAGCTCAAGGAGAGGCCCAAGGTTTTATCAGTGAGCGCACTGTTTGACTTTGTACAGAGGGACTTATACAAGTGACTGGGGCCCAAAATGGTTTTCTGTACAAAGGGATGGGTCTTACACTCTCTCAAGAGGCCCAAAAAGGTTTAAAGAAAAAAGAGTGGGGCTTATAACACGAGGGTAGGCCCAAATGATTTTTCGTTAAAAAATGGCGATCGCGCCGAGGTTTTCTTTTAACGCAGAGGGACTTATACAATAAGTGAGGCCCAAGATGTCTTGGTTAAAAGGGGGATTGGGTCTTACACTCTAATAGAGGCCCGAAGTGTTTTGAATGGGTCTTATAGCTCAAGGAGAGGCCCAGATGATTCTTTTATTTTAAACGGACGACGATCGCGCCGTTTACTTGTACAGAGGGACTTATACAATGAGTGAGGCCCAAAAAGTTTTTGTACAAGGGGGGATGGGTCTTAAACTCTCTCAAGAGGCCAAAAGAGTTTTGAAAATGATTTATGAGGGTTGAATTAATCCAAAACCCTAATTTGTTTTCAAAATGTATTTAATTGAATAAAAATTCAATTAAAATGATCAAAAATTGTTTAACACATGGAAAACAAATTGTGATCTTGGATTAATGCTTCAAAAATTAAGTATTGACCTACAAAATAATTAGAAAGCATTAAAAGTTGCAAAATCAATGTAGAAAAAATATTTAAAATGCCAAAAACAATTAAAACATTAATTCTTTGCAAAAATATCAATTATATGAAATAAATAATATTTTTGGGAATTTTTGGGAAAATAAAATATTTTAACATTTTTGTGAATTATTAAAAAAAGAATCAACTCAAAATCATTAAAACTCAGAGAGAAATTAATTTTTGAATCAATTAAACAAAATCACAAAATTCAAATATTTGAATTTCTAAAAATGGCGCCAAGAACAAGCTGAAGAACACGCGCGTGTTCTTGGTTTCTCAGATTTGCATTTTCTATCCAATCTCCATGAATACGTAATCATATCATGCAATCCACATATCATTATGCTCGTCTCAACCTCACGATCATGTCTATGTACTTTAATTTCATTTAAATTAAACATACAACAAGAAATCACGAAGAGACCTCAAGAACCCTAATTTCTGCATGAAGGCTAGGATTTTTGATACACGATTCAAACAATGCAATTAATTGAGGGAAAACATTCCATGCATGATTATGAACATATGGCCAAATTATTGTGCGAGGAAATATGCATAGATTGAGAGATGACCAAGCATGTGCTTACCTCCAAGCCGTGACAGCAAGTTCAAAGTGATTTTTGATTTGGAGGTGTTACAGATGAGTTGTGATGATCTAAACAGCTTCCCTACACCCTATGGATTGTGTTTGGATGGTTGGACTTGATTGAAATTGGCTGGATCATTTTGTGGTACCTCAGCTGCACTTTGGTTAAAACCTTGAGCAACCAGCTGGTGATTTTGTGAAATTGATGTTTCAGAAGTAATCTAAGTGTTTAATCAGCTCATATGTGATGTATGTGAGGTGTGTAAGTGATTGGTTTGATTGGAATTGCTCTCAAACTCAAAACCCGATAGTGACTTGCCTTAGAAGGCAAAATTGGAGTGAAAGAAGAGATTTTGAGGAAAGCATCTGTTAGATGGCTTTGGTGTACTCAAACTGACCACAATTGAGCTCTATTTATAGTAGAGCAAGTTTGTTTTGCAAGGAATAGTGCATGGCAGCTGGTAAGTAGGTTTGGCCAATGTTGGCAAATGAAAATCCAAGTCTCCTCTAGCCATTGACTAGAGGTTAGGGCACAGAGCTTTGGTTCCCTTGGTCTTGGATAAGTCTTGACTGATTTCAGATGAGAATGGCTCAGTCCATGCCACCTTGATGGTTCCATTGAATGCCTCATTCCAAATTTGAAGTCTTGTCCCTATTTTGGCCATTCTAGGTTCAACATGCTATTTCTTGTTCCATGGACTTTGGAGGCTTGGCTCAGTGATTGTCCCCTTTAGATTCAATCCTCTGAGGTGTCCAAGTGGATAGGAGCAATTGAATTTGGCTGATTTTGGCAAATCGACCAAAGTTGCAAATTCTGCCTTGCCTTGACAGATTTCAGCAAGGCAACTTGCCAATGTCATATCTCATGGTGTAAGTTGAATTTGGCAATGTTCTTGGCCATTTTGGAAAGCTCTTACATGATACAACAACTGTTTGAACGAGTTTGGTTTTGATCTCTTTTGATTCCAAGTGAAAAATCCCCCTACATTTGGCAAAAAGTGAGGCAGAATCTGACTTAGTGAAAATTTCACTAAGTGTTGGAAAAAGTGACATTTTCACTTTTCAGCCACTTTGATCACTCCATAACTCAAAATCCTTAATGAATTGGACTGACTTGTAGTTGAAGTTTTTGTAGGTGATAATGAGGGCTACAAATCCATCTTTGGATGAGAAAAAATGGCCTTGTGGTTTAGGAGTTATGGTCCTTCAAAGTTGGTACCCTTGCCACTTTATTTTTAACTTAGAAAAATTTCTAAGTTTTATGGTTACCCCTTTTACAAGTTATCTCACTTTTCTTGATTTTTCTTGATGAATGATGATTCAAATCATACATTAACATCATTTTAGGGTTAAAAATCCATTTTGGTGAAAAATCTCAAAAAGTCAAAGTTGACTTTTGTGCACAGTTGACTTTTTATCAGATGAATTCCAAATTGTGCAATTCTTCAGGAAATCATGTCCTTGACCTAAATCAAACTTGATGGACATGTTCCATGGGTGTCATAGGGTATATTCAATCATGTATTAGGGTTTGGGAGCATGTCTTGGTCAAAAGTCAAAGTTACAGTTGACTTTTCCCTTAAAACCCTAATTGTGGTGCAGATGGAATTGAGACTTGTTGCTCAAACTTCTTGGATTAATCCATTGTCCCAAATGGATCAATATGGTATATTAGAGACCCTCAAATCATCTCTTGAGGTCTTGGCTCATGATTTGTCCCAAAAGTCAACTTAGGGGTGAATTAGGTCAAGAAATCCTAATTCCAGATTTTTGATGAATGCATCCCTTGAGGCAAAATTGACTTGATGCATGGGTTCATGAGGTTCCATGAAGTATATTAGGTCATGTTTTGGATCAATGGCTTGTGCCCAGATGAAACTTTTCATCTGGAGGCCCTGGGTGATTAAAACCCTAATTTGGTGACACTGGCGATCTTGAGGCTTGATCCACCTAGAAGGGAGCAACCTTGTGCTTAATCCTTGAAGTGGGAGTCCTTTTGATCCTTTGAGGATGTTTGAGAGATCAGACAAGTTGAAAATCAAGTCATTTCTTGATTGAGCCTTTGTCTAAAGCTCAGAGAGGGCTTGAAACCCTAATTTTGATTGTAGTGGATGCTCACCCATCTTTGGGGAGACTAATGAGGCATGATGATTCATCCATATTGTGATGATGATTTGCACAATGATGGGAAACTCTAGTGGTCAAAATTTGGGGTATTACAGATGCCCCTATTTAATCTTCTTGGACCCGAAGGTGTGAATGACGAAGGTGTTCGGGCATTCGGGGTGCAAGAGGATTAAATATCGGAATACCCGAAATTTTGATTGTGGTTATGAATGGCAGCTTACACATTCATCTTCTTTAGCTAAGCAATGATGCTTAGAAAAGGTAAAAACTTCCCCTCGATCCTGGTTTCCTACCAAGAACTGGTCTCAGTCTTTGAAATGAACTTCCCCTCGTTCTTGGTTTCCTACCAAGGAACTGGTCTTAGTTTCTTTTGTAAACTTCCCCTCGATCCTGGTTTCCTACCAAGAACTGGTCTCAGTCTCTGAAATGAACCTCCCCTCGTTCTTGGTTTCCTACCAAGGAACTGGTCTTAGTTTCTGATATAAACTTCCCCTTGATCCTGGTTTCCTACCAAGGAACTGGTCTTAGTTTCTGATTTAAACTTCCCCTCGATCCTGGTTTCCTACCAAGGAACTGGTCTTAGTTTCTTTTGTCAATAAACTTTCTTGACAAGGAACGCTGTTAGTAGCGGTTTTCCTTCAAACTTCTCGCCGAATTTTCCTGGGGAGATGCCATTTGAGTGGAAAAAGTTTTAATGTCAGACTTGCTGGGGAACCCATTCGTCTGAATTGTAGAGGTACACAAACTTCTCTGTTTTGGAGACGCCATTTGTCGATTCTACTGGGGAAAGCGAGTCTCTTGAGAGACTGTTTTCGTTTGGGGTTACATCATACTTTTCTCGGGATCTTCCCGGAGAAATGCCATATGATGGGATCCAATTTTGAGGTGTCAATGACCTTCTCATCAGTGGTTTTTCGGAGCAAAACTGGCGTGCTGCCGAATCTCTGATCACGAGGCTTTTTCTGTGGATTTTCCTTAATCCGGGAACCAAGGATATCATCTTCAATGGCGAAGAGTGATGTTTATTGAAAGTTTTCTCTGGCTTTTCAGAGGTTCAAGTTATCAAAGTGGTCAAGGACTAACTTCTTTCCAGAATTAAACTGGAAGCGAGGTTGTTCAGACACAGTATTTCCTGACGAGGCAAGAACTGACAACTCGATTGAGAGGACTTCTACCACTAGGGGACAAGACCGACTAGAGTGATAGTGATGCAATATGAAATGCGAACGCAAATAAAAAAATGCATGATGTATGTATGTATATGCTGACAAAACAGACGCGACATACAGACTAATGGATGAACACAATTGGATACTCAGCCATCGTGGGGCGAAGAAGTACCGTTGATTCAAAATAGCAATTCCACCTTGCTTAGGAGAGATAGTCCCGTTGGGAGCTATGTTGATCGGGCTTAGGAGATGAGAACTCGGCAGAGGATGTCAGACGAAACATGGTCTTTGACATTATTGACCATTCATTCAGGAGTACTGGTCTAGAAGGAGTACTTTGATTCTGCACTTTGAAGTTCGCTTACTTCGGGAGAAGCGATCGATGTTCTTCTGATGTTCAACAGTCAAAAGAAATGCCATCTTTAATTTAAAAGCAGAAAAAGTTTAACAAGTAAATTTATTTTTGTTTTATCTCAAGAATCGTTGATTAAGTGTAAACAACGTCGTTCTGTAAAGCTAAAACAAGTAAAGAATTACAAACAAAAGCACAAGGGCTCAAATTTTATTGATAAGATGGAGATCAGCCAAACGCGTGATTCCAAAGAGTATATACAAAGTTAGAAAATGGTAATTTACAGGGAAAAGGGCTACGTTGAAACATAACGACCACTATCCTTCTACCAACTTTGAGTTCGGGACATCCTGAGCTTCCGTCGAAGATGACCTTTGACTGGATATTTCCTCCGATAGATGATGCAACTGCTGTTGCTGCTGAGGGACTTGCCTCTGTTGAACATAGTTACTTGCCATTATCCCTAACTTTTGCCTGGATTGTACTATGAGATTTCCAATCCATCGGGATGATTTTTTTTCATGTCTCTAACTTTTGCCTGGACCGCCCTTTCGGGTTTTCAATCCACCGAGACGTTTTTTTTTTAGGCGAAGTATTTCTTGACTACATCAACATTCGTGGGGTAGGCAAATTCCTCTCCGTCCCTGGTTGCAAGTCTCAAGGCGCCGCCTGAGAAAGCTTTCGTGACCACATAGGGGCCATCATAATATGGGGTCCATTTGCCCCGAGAATCAGTGAGAAATGATTGTATCTTCTTGAGCACAAGGTCTCCTTTTCTGAAGATACGAGGTCGGACCTTTTTGTCGAACGCCCTTTTCATTCTCTGTTGATACAACCGACCGTGGCATAGCGCTGTGATTCGCTTCTCTTCGATCAGGTTCAGTTCGTCGTGTCGACTTTGACACCATTCAGCTTCCATAAGCTTAGCTTCCATCAATACCCGGATTGATGGGATCTCTACTTCTATGGGGAGGACTGCTTCCATGCTATATACTAGAGAGAAAGGGGTTGCCCCTGTTGAAGTGCGGACAGATGTTCGATAACCGTGAAGAGCAAAGGGTAGCATTTTGTGCCAATCTTTATAGGTTACAACCATCTTCTGAACAATCCTCTTGATGTTTTTGTTAGCCGCTTCTACCGCTCCGTTCATCTTGGGTCGGTAGGGAGATGAGTTATGGTGTTAGATTTTGAACTCAGCACACAACTCTTTCATCATCTTATTGTTCAAATTAGATCCATTATCAGTAATGATCTCGCTTGGAACACCATAACGGCAGATGATATTGTTTTTGATAAATCGGACCACCACTTGTCGGGTTACATTGGCGAATGACGCTGCTGCGGCCCACTTGGTGAAATAGTCAATGGCTACCAGGATGAACCGATGTCCGTTTGAAGCCTTGGGTTCAATCATACCAATCATATCGATTCCCCATATGGAAAATGGCCACGGGGAAGAAAGAACTTTGAGATGTGATGGCGGTACATGAATTTTGTCGGAGTATATCTGACACTTGTGACACCTCCTCATGTACTTGTAGCAGTCGGATTCCATGGTCAACCAATAATACCCGGCCCTGAGAATTTTTCTTGCCATTGTGTGTCCATTGGCATGAGTGCCAAAGGATCCTTCGTGAATTTCTTTCATGAGCATGTCTGCTTCTGGTCTGTCGACGCATCGGAGCAAGACCATGTCAAAATTTCTCTTATAAAGAGTGTCACCGCTCAGGAAGAAGTTTCCAGCCAATCTTCTGAGGGTTTTCCTGTCTTTTCTGAGTGCCCCAGATGGGTACTCTTGTTTCTGAAGGAAGCATTTGATATCGTGATACCAAGGTCTGTCGTCTATGACTACTTCAATCGCGAAGATGTAAGCGGGCCGTTCAAGGCGCATGATGTCGATCTTAGGTATGTCATTCCATCGACCTACACTAATCATGGAAGAGAGAGTGGCTAATGCATCAGCCATGTGATTCTCATCACGAGGGATGTGATGAAAGTCGACTCTGTTGAAGAAGGGTAACAACCTTCTTGCATAGTCTTTGTAAGGAATCAATCCTGATTGGTATGTGTTCCAATCTCCTTTTATCTAATTGATAACCAGGGCTGAGTCGCCGTATACGTCCAAGTTTTTGATCCTTAAATCAATCGCTTCTTCGAGACCCATAATACAAGCTTCGTATTCAGCCTCGTTGTTCGTACATTTGAACGTAAGTCGAGCGGTGAAAGGAATGTGGGAACCCTGAGGGGTAACAATGATTGCCCCAATTCCATTTCCATAATGATTGACTGCTCCGTCAAAGATAAGTCCCCACTGGGAACCTGGTTCTGGCCCTTCACTGGGTAGCGGTTCATCGCAATATTTCATCTTTAGATACATGACATCTTCGTCTGGGAAGTCAAACCCGATTGATTCTTGATCGTCAATCGGTTGATGAGCCAAATGATCGGCTAAAATACTTCCTTTAACGGCTTTCTGAGCATGGTACTCTATGTCATATTCTGATAGTAACATCTGCTAACGGGCAATTCTTCCCGTGAGAGCAGGTTTTTTGAAAACGTACTTGATTGGATCCATTTCAGAGACCAACCAAGTAGTATGACGAATCATGTATTGGAGAAGACGTTTGGCTGCCCAAGCCAAAGCGCAACAAGTTTTCTCAAGCATTGTGTACCGAGTCTCGCAATCGGTGAATTTCTTGCTTAGATAGTAAATGGCAGACTCTTTCCTCTTGGTTTCGTCTTGTTGGCCAAGTACACATCCCATTGAGTCCTCTAGGACTGTGAGGTAAATGATCAGTGGTCTCTCTTCCACTGGAGGTGATAGAATCGGAGGATTCAACAGATATTCCTTGATACTGTCGAAGGCGGTTTGGCAATCTTCTGACCAAACGCAATCCTGGTTCTTTTTGAGTAACTTGAAGATCGGCGCGCATGTCGCGGTCATGACGAATATGAATCTGGAGATGTAGTTCAAACATCCCAGGAATCCTCTGACTTGTTTTTCAGTTTTCGGAGAAGGCATTTCTTGAATGGCCTTGACCTTGTCAGGATCAACTTCAATTCCTTTCTGGCTGACGATGAACCCTAGTAGTTTCCCTGAACGGACACCGAAGGTGCACTTGTTAGGATTCAAGCGGAGCTTGAATTTTCTTAGACGTTCGAACAATTTTGACAGATGTTCAACGTGCTCATCCTCTGTTCTTGATTTTGCAATCATATCATCGACATACACTTCGATTTCCTTGTGTATCATGTCATGAAACAGAGTAGTCATGGCCCTTTGATAGGTTGCCCCGGCGTTCTTCAAACCGAACGGCATTACCTTGTAACAAAAGGTACCCCATGGGGTAATGAACGAAGTTTTCTCCATGTCTTTCGGCGCCATTTTGATCTGGTTATAGCCCGAGAATCCATCCATGAAGGAGAAAACTTTGAACTTTGATGTACTGTCAACCAGCATGTCAATGTGTGGTAAAGGAAAGTCGTCCTTTGGGACTTGCCTTGTTCAGATCTCTGTAATCGACACACATTCTGACCTTTCCGTCCTTTTTGGGAACGGGTACGATGTTGGCTAACCATTGAGGATATTCAGATGTGGCAAGGAAACCCGCGTTAATCTGTTTCTGTACCTCCTCTTTGATTTTGATGGCCATGTCCGGGTGAGTCCGTCTCAACCTTTGCTTTACTGGCGGACATTCCGATCTTAACGGTAAATGATGTTCCACGATGCTGGTATCCAACCCTGGCATATCCTGATAGGACCAAGCGAACACATCGGGGAATTCTTTGAGAAGCTTTATCAAACCCTCTCTGGTAGTTGGACTGAGCAGTGCCCCAATCCTGATTTCTTTTCTCTCTTGCTCTGAACCCAAGTTTACTGTTTCCAACGGTTCTTTGTGAGGTTCAATGGACCTTTCCTCTTGTCTGAGTAGTCGGGAGATCTCTTCTGGAATTTCATTGTCAACTTCTTCTTCAGCCTCGAATACCGGGAACTCAAAGTCGGAAGAAGGCATCGGATCGTATGTTTCAACGGGGTTTAAAACAAGCAATTTGCATGACGTGATGATTCGTGTTTAGAAGAGATAGAGAGAAATGCAAGTGTGTGCAGTGTATTTATTTTACTGCTTGTTTTTATCATTGAATGTTTTTTAGGATTACCATTTTCTGAAAAAGCAAAAAGAGAAAACAGCAATTAATGCGGAAATTACAGAACGATGTTATTTTATTAATGAACAAGTCGAATCTTGAAACTACAACCCTATAAAACAAAACTCTGTCGCTTTGGGCAAAGCGAAGAGGGAAATTTACAGAAAACGAGCCCTATCAAAATATCCGTTTCACCTGGGCAGGGTGAAAGGTTAAAGATGGCAATTACTTTGACTGGCGAACGACCTTCGGAACCTCGACAGCAACCCATTGGAGGTGAACTCCTCGGTGAATCACAAAGTCTGGCACCTTCCTTGATTTGTCTTCAGAAATGACGCTGATTTCTGGTGGAGCAGGATCATTGGAATCTGTTTCCCAGGCAGAATTGTCGTAGGAGGATTCCTCTGTTGCATTTTGCATAGCATTGGTGCTCTCAGCTGTATCTCCCCATCCAGTTGGCTGGATATCTTCGAGCCTGATACGAGAGCTTTCGGGAGCAGTGTACTTGACCATAAAGTCGTATTTTCCACTTGGTTGTCCCAGAGTGTCCCAAACTTCTTTGGAACTGGAGAAGTCATCCCTCTCGATGACGTTGACCTCGGGAAAAGCATAGTTGATGAATTCAAGTCCTGCAAACGTTGCGAATTCATCGTCATGTTGAGTAATTTCTGAATGACCTGAGTGTTGATCCTATGACATGGCGGGGACATAGGTATTCTGTTCAATGATGCTCAGCTGAGTTTCATTGTTCGGCTGACTCTCTTGCCCCAAGTTTCCTGGGTAAGGCTGCCACATTGGCAGGCCATCCATCAGGCCATAGTAATTGTGGTCAAAGTTGTCTTTCATCAGAGTGTCTTCCTCTAATGAATTTGGCGGAGCACGGCATCCTTCCGGATCCCAATCTCCGTAGATCATTTTGACATCTGATCTTGGTATAAATCTCGGACTTTCTGTAGGAAAGCAAAAAGGCATAGGTACCTCTTCCTGAGACATATAGTCGTCCTTGTTAAGGTAGGACTTCCATTCTTCATCTGTGTCAGAGGGATCTTCCTCATTGATAGCATGAACTGTCTAAGACACTGGGTGAAGAAAACCTCCACTGTGGAAGAAGTTTTGAAGGGGATGAAGACTTTCATCGTTGACAGCTGTCTGGGTACAGGTCGCAGAAAAACCAAGACCCTTCTTTGTTTTATTGTCAATAGGAATGACAAGCCGTCCCCATCCTGTCGTATCGGTACTCTCGACCGCTTTGATAGCATCTTTGTATGAAGAAATCGAGGTTCCTCCTTTAAAATGATTATCCTTGCTCACCGATAGTGCTTGGAACTGAGTTCCAATAACCTCCTCGGGTTCCACACAAGTAGATGATGATAGGTTACTCACAAGCAAGGCTTGTTCCCCACAAACCGTGATAAGTTGATCGTTCTTGACGAACTTTAGCTTTTGGTGGAGGGTTGAAGTAACCGCTTCAGCCTGATGTATCCAAGGTCTTCCTAATAAACAACTGTATGTTGCCCGGATGTCCATGACCTGGAAAGTGATTTGGAAAGTGTGAGGACCAATAGTTATGGGAAGATCAACTTCGCCGATAACTGTTTTTCTGGATCCGTCGAATGCTTTGACGACGACCTCGCTGACTCTCATCAGAGGTCCCTTAAATGATAATTGCATCAAAGTGGACTTCGGCATAACATTCAGGGCTGACCCTGTGTCTACCAGTACGTTGGCTAAAGCATCGTCCTAGCAGTTGACTGTAATGTTGAGCGCCATGTTATGACGGCGACCCTCTTCCGGTAATTCTTCATCACTAAATCCCAAATTATTGCAGGAAGTGATGTTAGAGACAATGCTATCGAATTGTCTGATTGTTACATCCTGTTCCACAAAGGCTTGCTCCAAGACTTTCTGTAGAGCCTCTCTGTGTGCTTCTGAACTGAGTAACAGTGATAATACTGAGATCTTTGAAGGAGTCTGTAACAGTTGATCAACAATGTTATATTCACTTCTTTGGATGAGCTTTAGCATCTCATCTTCGTCTTTTGAAAAGTCGGGATTACTAGATTGACCGACTGGCGGATCAAGAATTTCTGCCTGAAGTTCCTTTTCTTTGTTGGATTCTCCAACCCCTCGGTTGAAGATTCGACCGCTCCGTGTTACACGACTGATGTCTGCAATATTTACGATGGAGGGTAATGGAATTTCCTTTCCATTTTTGACTATTGTTGCACCGTATTTGTAAGGGATAGCCTTAGTTGATTCATACGGTAGTGGTCCCGGTAGATAGATGATTACGGGAGCCTTCTGATTTTTCTAACCATCGTAAGTAATCTCGATCCGTTCCTGGTTGGGAACTCTAGATTCGTCAAGTAGAGGGATGATGGCAAAAACATCCATGGTCCTGTGATGACCAGAGATCGTGACAACATCCTCAACTTGCTCGGCAAGGTAGTTCGGCAACCAAATGATGGGTCCTGAACCTGGATATGGACGAATTTCTCCATGATCGACCTGACCCTGAAGAGCTGCTCTCACAAGGTAACACCCTTGGTTACTTTCCGAACAGACGCTACAACTGTCATAGTTGTGTGGTGGCACCTGGCCACGTCCACTTTGAATACAATGTAACCTCACTAGGTTACCTCCCATTGATCGGACATCCTGACTTTGACGACGAGTAGGATTCCTGTTATTGATACTAATCTGCTGAGTATCTTCGTCCGTATAGATTGGCATCCACCAGTGATTTAACAAGTGCTGAAGTGCCTCCTGGACAAGGGTACAACCTCGATCGTTTTCGCAACCCGCTTTACAGCTTTGATAGTCATGTGATATTAAGAATCCAAGTCGGACCTGCTCAGCATGTAACTCTACCAGGTTGGTATTCATTACGCGGATATCGAAGATCTGAACCATGTTGATTTGATAGGAGTTCCTATCATGGTAGTCTTGGATCCATCCAAGATCCATCTGACGCTGGAGGGCCTCTTGTATGAAAGAGCATCCCTGTTTGTTTACCGAGCAAATCAGACAGGAACTGTAATTGTGCCGCGGCAGATTATGATACTGGCTTTGCCTTGAGTGCATCGCCACCAAGTTGACATTCATCGCACGGATGTCGTGGTTTTGAATGATGTTGGAATTCGTGTAAACCATGTTAACTCCACGAACTCGGTGCTCTTGGATCCATCCAAGATCCATTTGTTCCTATAGAGCTGTTTGCACCACAGAACATCTCTGGTTGTCTTTAGAGCAGATATCACACTGGTGATAATTATGAGGTGGCACATGGCCATATCCACTCTGTCTACAATGCATCTTGACCAAATTGGTTTTCAACAAGAGTACATCGTGAATTTGATAGACATTGTTAGTCTCTTTCTCAATCAGATTGACTGCAGTTTTCTCATGTTGAGGCAGCGGGTTCGTGAGAACATTGGGATTCGTATCTTTGAAAGATAAGAGCCCGCTCCTAACAAGCTTTTGCACGTCAGACTTGAAATTGAGACAAGTCTCTATGTTATACCCTGAACCTCCTTGATGATAAGGGCACGTCTGATCCGCCTTAAACCAAAAAGGTGGATTTTCTGGAACTGTAAGAGGGGACTTAGTCTGAATGTGCCCCGTGGTTAGCAGTAACGGAAACAGTTCTGCGTACGATATGGGTATAGGATCAAATCCTGATGGTCGTGTTGTACGGTTGTTGTTATATGGAGGACGAGCCTGCTGAAGAGGCTGTTGTGTCCTTTGTTGGTCAGGTTGGCTCTGCGCAACCTGAGGTTGATACATAGGAACAGGCGCAGGGCTGATAGCAGGAGTTACAGCTGCTACCGGCTGATAACGTCGCCTTTGCTTTCCGAGAGAGATATTCCCAATATCTTGCTCTTTTTTCTTAGGGAGAGCACTACCATATTTTTTAGTACCGCTCGTCGATCCAGTGTCTTTTACCAAACGTCCTTCTCGGACGGCTTCCTCAAGACGTACGCCCATGCCGACCATCTCGGTGAAATCACTGGGTGCACTGGCAACCATTCGGTCATAGTAAAATGAGCTTAAGGTCTTTAAGAAGATCTTTGTTATCTCTTTTTCCTCAAGAGGTGGACAAATTTGAGCAGCAATTTCACGCCACATTTGAGCATACTCCTTAAAGGTTTCCTTGTCCTTTTGTGACATTGATCTGAGTTGATCTCTGTCGGGTGCCATGTCCAAATTGTATTTGTATTGTTGGACGAAGGCAGTACCAAGATCTCTGAATGTACTGATCGTAGTACGGTTTAAACCCATGTACCATTTGAGTGCGGCACCGGTTAAACTATCCTGAAAGTAGTGAATCAGCAGGTCCTGATTCTCCGTCTGAGCTGACATCCGTCGAGCGTACATCACCAGATGGCTCTGAGGGCAAGAGTTACCCTTGTATTTTTCAAAGTCGGGCACTTGGAACTTGTGCGGGACTTTCACATTTGGGACCAAGCAGAGGTCTGCGGCGTCCTTTCCAAATAGATCCTGACCGCGAATGGCCTGCAGTTCTTTCTGCATTTCCAAGAACTGCTCCTGGAATTCATCCATTCTATCGAACATAGTTTCCTTCTTACCAGAAGGTGTCTGTGGAATCTGTCCTTCCGGGACACTGTGCACCACAGGGGGTGGTACCGTGACTACGGCAGTAAGTCTTGGCGCCTCCCGAAGTTTATAACCTTCAGGAGTCTTGAGTATGCCCCTGGCATCTTCGCTTTCCCGAAGTTTGTAACCTTCAGGCCCAGCGGATTCTGTTGTGATTCCCTGATCTTCAGTGATCGGTGGAACATATCCTTCCGGGATATAGTTAACAGGCATGCCCCAAGGACGATCTTTCGGCATCTGATACCTAGGATCATACTTTTCTATGATGGGCGTTGAGGTGATCTCTGAGATCACAGTTCTTTGTAGCTGAGCTTCTGCCATGGCTTGCATGTCGTTACGAAGCTTTCTCATATCCTCTCTCAGAGCGTCGATCTCTTCTTTCAACTCTCTATTTTCTTCCTCAAGATCATCCATCTTTTTCTGACGATTGGCCCGAGTATTATACGAATGAGACAGTTTGACTCTAGAAACGAGACACAAACGTGAGATTCGTAGGTAAGAAGAATACGCGATGTGAGAATGATGAATGCAATTATTATATTAATTGTTGTTTTTTTTTGTTTAATCAAAATAAACTTCGACAATTAGATTGCAAATATCAAACAGTGGGGAAACCCCTTTTTATTGAATTCCAAAGGATTACAGAAATGGAAATACAGTAGATTACAAAGTGCAGAAACAGAAACCTAAAATAATGGGTCTCGAGTCCTCTTCTTTGACTGGGGCGCTTGGGCCGTTGTCGGGTTGTCATTCCTTTGCCAGGTGAAAGGAGCGAGCAAATTCCTTTGGTCATCTTGATTCTCTATAGCATGCTGCTCCAAAATTTCAATCAGAGCATCATTCTCTTTTAGTAGTTGTTGTATTTGGATACACTCTACGTCGAGGGTGCGGTACTTGTTCTTCCAAGATCTTCTTTCCTTTTGAACTTTGTTGAGAGTAACCTGAAGCTTTTCAGTTTCCGTCATGAAGTACATGACAGTTTCCCTCGGTGGAAGAATTCTGTAACGAGGATAAGGCATCTTTAGCTTGAGAGCTCTAGTTTGTACCTAATGGAGATAATGCTCCACCGAGACACAGTCCGGTTTTCCCAGAGACTCTCGTCCTTTCTTATGAACATGTTTCCAAGCTTGCACTATTTCCATCTTTAGTGCTCTATCATTTTCTCCTTCTTTGAAGAAAAGACCTTCCAGATGAACACCCAGTGGGATGTGTCTCATCGGGTATCCAAATTGACGAAGAACCAATATCGGATGATAGTTGATTCCTCCTTTAGTTCCTACGAGGGGTACGCTGGGGAAGTTTCCACAATGGTCAATGATTCTGATTCCCTCATAAATCCTATTACACCAATCTATATCGGAATTAGTGAGAGACACGATCTTCTGCGACCAACGTAAGACACTCTTGCAATCCCAAAAAGCAGCAGACTTGGGCAAGTGAGAGATAAACCATTTGTAGAGCAAAGGTACACAGCATGTGATCTCCCCTCCGCTGTACAAATTTCCCAAGTGTACAGAATGATACGCATCTGCGAGCAAAGTCGCCACAGGGTTTCCAATGAGAAAAACCTTAATAGCGTTGATATCGACGAAGTTATTGATGTTGGGAAACAAAAATAACCCGTAGGTGAGCAAGACAAAGATGCTTTCAAAAGCAGTCTCGTTCCCTATACTAGCGAAGTATAGAGCCTTTTTTGTCAAGAACTGGGTTGGCAAACCTTGGATGCCACCCTTAGTGGTCATGTGAGTCCTGACCTCAGACTCGTCCAAATGAATTGCTATTGCAATAGTCTGATTCTTTGGAATTTCTTCCAGTCCAGAAAATGGAGCTCAATCAGTGATATGTAAATCAGTCAGATGAGAATACTCCTCCAGCGTTGGTGATAGCTGGTAATCCGGGAACGTGAAACAGTGATAAACCGGATCGTAGAACTGAATGAGCGCGTCCATGATCCCCTTAATCACATGGACTCTTAACAGTGGTAGCAAACCACCGTGCTTGGCTCTGAAAGCCTCTGGGTTAACGATCATCCTCGCTAACTTTCTCAAATCCGCTAGCTTTGGAACCTTGAAGGTATACTGGTGAGTTCTCCTTCTACCGAAATCCATTAATGCAATCTTTTTCTCTGATATTTGCAATCACAGTCTTAGTTTAATTTGAAAAACAGAGAGACTAGAAGAGAAGATTTTTTGAATGTTTTAATGTTTTATTAAATGGATGCATGAATGCAGCACATAAAAACATAGAAAAAACATTGGGTCAAAGGGTCGTTGTCATGAAGTCAAGGCTCTACCCATCCCCAAAGGTTTATACTAGGGTGATTTTTGTACCTGTACTCATTATCATCAGCTCCTCCCAGGAAAGCAAGACAACAAGCGGATCGCCAGCGAGTTGTAAAGCAATCTTAGAGTAAGTGCCATTCACCGAGAATAGATCATCAGCCTCAAATGAGGGTAGTATCGCGTAACAACTATTTCCGATAGTTTCCGCACTACGAAAGGGTTTGGCTCCTCAGCTTCTCAGACTTAACAACCGGCCCATTGGCTAGAAGAGTGAATGGGTTGCGTTGGTCAGCCTCCACTGAGGTTGATGGTCGACCCCGTCGCCATCACTTATCTTAAGTGTATACTCATTCTCACCACATGCGGCATCACACACATTCCCAGTAGCAGAAAAATAAACACGTATAGCAATTAGGAAAAGCAGTATATATATTTGTCCTAATCATCCTAGACTTATAAAGCTATGATTCCTAAGTTCCTGACAGAAATGGGTTCCCCGGCGGAAGCCCCAATCTGTGGTATCACATAAGTGAAGAAAAGGAAGACCGTACCTAGATCTAACTTTGAAAGGCCCCGCGGTGGGCGCCACTTTTCTGTTGCGAGCGATTTTGGACGCGGTTCTTAAGCGCTGGTCGCTCTCTGTGGTTTGAGCTTTGACTATAGAGCACTGCGATGTGTAGAGGATCACATAAGGAGGGACAATATTGAGATTTTTTATGGTGTTTGATGTAATTAGTCAACAATCCTGTAATCACTTTTCTTGATGATTTTGAGGAACTCTTCATCTTCATCAAAAGAGACAACATCTTTGTGCTTAGAAGGAACAACACTATTGGTTTCCTTTGGCGTCTGAGGTATCACATGGATATGAGGGTTATAAATTCGACCACTACGGGTCATTTTGCTTGGCCCTGCTATGTTTGTCACCTCATCATTAACAAACTTCAGCCCTTTTCTAGATTCATAGATTTCTGATTACCAACAGCCACTTCATAATTCCAAGGCACAGCTTTTGTACTCTTGAAAGCAAAAAGAGTGGGTCTCCGCTCAACAGACGATTTCGGAACATGAACAGCCTTCTTACCTTGAACAAACATTCACAACTGGATTTGGAAGATGGGAAACTGGTTTAGGCAGATTGAAGACATGTTCAACTTCTTTGTGAGTAGACTCAGCTAAATTGAACATAAGAGTTGGTAAATTGAACACTGGCTCAATCACGGCTACATCATTCTTCTTCACACATTTGCTAATCTGAAGTACCCATTGGTCAATTAAAATCTGGACGTCCCTTTGGACTCCCTCACTCCCTTTCGGCTGAACAACACATTCGGAACAATTCTTGTGACACACCTTGGCTAAACCGGCTTCAAACAACTTTGCATGAAATTTGGGCAATGGAGTTTTGATGTCCTTCACATCACATATTAAAACTTCATCAAATTCTTCTTCTATAGCATTGACAGATGCCCCATGGGTGGGAAAAGGATTACTTTTCACATTTGGATTTGTATCATTGTGTAGCGAGCGATTTTGGACGCGGTTCTTAAGCGCTGGTCGCTCTCTGCGGTTTGAGCTTTGACTACAGGTCGATTCATTTTTTTATCCTATTGTGATCTGAATAAGGAAGGGAAATAGATGTCTCCAATTAACCCTGCTTGCATACTGAGTTTAAACAGCGGTCTGTTAGGTTACGAATGCTATCAATGTGGGGGGCCTTTGTACTGGTTATTTGTATTTTCGCCAATACTGTTTTCTTTCTTTTTTTCCTAGGCAGAAGGTTTCTGGCGGGGAACAAGGGTTAGGATGTTAGGACTGATGCTTTTGAATTACTGCTTTTTGATTGATGGAGATATGGGATTTGGGTTTTTTGTTGATTGCGCTCGCTAAGATCTTTTCTTTCGATCTTATGCCTACGTATTCCCGTTTACCGAAATAGGGAAATCAGAGCATTCGTAGTTCCTCCTATTCTATGGGAGGAAATGGGTGTTTTGGTGTCTTGTTCAAAGCCCAAGATGTGAAGCGAAAGGTGATTTGTATCTTGTTCAAAGCCCAAGATGTGAAGCTGAAAGGTCTATTTGTGTCTTGTTCAAAGCCCAAGACGTGAAGCTGAAAGACCTCGGCTTTAGAGAGAATTTGTCATCTCTAAAGAGGGGAGAAGGAGAATTACTTTAACTGGGATACGCGGATCCGAGCAATGCCATAATTTCCGAAGAAAGGGTTTTAACCTGAAGGAGAAGACTTTAACTCAGTGTAGAGCAATGCCATCTTTCCTTAGGAATTTCTCATGCTAAAAGAGGGACAGTGGCGTGGATATAGATGATCCAGAGGCTTGCCGCTTACAGCGATTAGATGAAGGGAAAGGAGTTGTTGATGTTTGTGTACTATGAACGAGGCACAGCTTTGATGCTAAAAGGTTGATTGGATCAACCAGTGGTTTTCTTATACAAAGCCTAAGAGGAGGCTATTTTCCGCTAGGAAAATCATTATACAAAGCCTAAGAGGAGGCTATTTTATGTCCCGTACAAAGCCCGAGAGAGAGGCTAAAAGATTTTGACCCGACGATGGAGTCTTTGTGTCTCGTACGAAGCCCGAGATGGAGGCTATTATTTGTTTGACTCAACGAGGGCGTCTTTGTGTGTCTCGTACAAAGCCCGAGAGAGAGGCTAAAACATTGTTTGACTCTGCTAGGGAGAGTCATTGTACAAAGCCTAAGAGGAGGCTATGTCAGTTAAGTGACAGGTCCAGTATACTGATTTTGAAAGAGAAAATCAGTTCTTATATGAGCATCACTGTACTCGTGGGTTAGGTCTGAGGATCGGGGTTGTTTCCTTTTCTTTGAGGAAACTGGAAATCCAAAGGGTATTGAGACTGTCCGAGTCTGCGGGTCTCCTTCCTATTTAACGAAGGGGTCACCTGAGAATGTCTTTGAGACTCAAGGAAGTTAGACTGTCCGTGTCTAGAGTTTCATCTTTTGTACTATGCTTTGAGAAACAGTAGTAGACTCTATGAAAGGACTGTTCTATGAGGATGACTAGGTGCTGTTCCTATACCTCTAGGAGGTCGTCGGGACAATTTGTACAAAGCCTAAGAGGAGGCTGGAAACTTTTAAGAAGCCGACGGGTCCTTGTACGAAGCCCAAGAGGAGGCTATCATTCCCGGAGGAAGAGATCATTATACGAAGCCTAAGAGGAGGCTGTGAATACTTCTAAGAAGCCGTAGGGTCCTTGAATAATGCCCAAGAGGAGGCCAATGCTTTTAAGAAGCCCGTGGGTCTATCATCTCCTTTCCATTAGGAGATATAACTCTTTTAAAGATAAAAACCACTGGTAAATGTGCGAGGTTTACTATCCAGCGACTTTTAGCTTTTAAAGAGGGTTCCTTAGTTAAGGTCCAAGATTATAACCGTAGTGGGTACCCAAACCCCGAGATATTCAAGGCAAGTTATCCACGAGGAATAGATCAAGTCAGGAAAGTTCAAGAATTTGGAAGAAACTCAAAGATGCCATTCACGGAGAATACATTCATCTTGGGGAGTAGAGCTTCTTGACGATTCCTAAGGAGGACAGCCGAAGAGAAGACTGTATCTGGTGCTCCTATTGGGGATCTAGGCGTCTATTTCTATGAATAAATGAAACGGCGTCACCTAGTTCTAGACGTAGTAGCCGGGGAAACTCGAAATATCTATACTATTATTACACAGTAGATATGAGTTTATGAAAGGAGACTTACAGTGAGCAGCCCCACAATACAGTTTATAATATGAAAGCAGTAAACGAAAGCGATAACCACTTACTCGGTTGGAGTGCTTCCATGCTGTTTGGTTAGTTGTTCAACAAAGAAAGATTGAAAACAACAGTATATTCAAAATCAAAGGAGAAAGTGCTTTGAAAAAGAAAGATTTGGGGCTTACAGCTCAAGGAGAGGCCCAAGGTTTTATCAGTGAGCGCACTGTTTGACTTTGTACAGAGGGACTTATACAAGTGACTGGGGCCCAAAATGGTTTTCTGTACAAAGGGATGGGTCTTACACTCTCTCAAGAGGCCCAAAAAGGTTTAAAGAAAAAAGAGTGGGGCTTATAACACGAGGGTAGGCCCAAATGATTTTTCGTTAAAAAATGGCGATCGCGCCGAGGTTTTCTTTTAACGCAGAGGGACTTATACAATAAGTGAGGCCCAAGATGTCTTGTTTAAAAGGGGGATTGGGTCTTACACTCTAATAAGGCCCGAAGTGTTTTGAATGGGTCTTATAGCTCAAGGAGAGGCCCAGATGATTCTTTTATTTTAAACGGGCGACGATCGCGCCGTTTACTTGTACAGAGGGACTTATACAATGAGTGAGGCCCAAAAAGTTTTTGTACAAGGGGGGATGGGTCTTACACTCTCTCAAGAGGCCCAAAGAGTTTTGAAAATGATTTATGAGGGTTGAATTAATCCAAAACCCTAATTTGTTTTCAAAATGTATTTAATTGAATAAAAATTCAATTAAAATGATCAAAAATTGTTTAACACATGGAAAACAAATTGTGATCTTGGATTAATGCTTCAAAAATTAAGTATTGACCTACAAAATAATTAGAAAGCATTAAAAGTTGCAAAATCAATGTAGAAAAAATATTTAAAATGCCAAAAACAATTAAAACATTAATTCTTTGCAAAAATATCAATTATATGAAATAAATAATATTTTTGGGATTTTTTGGGAAAATAAAATATTTTAACATTTTTGTGAATTATTAAAAAAAGAATCAACTCAAAATCATTAAAACTCAGAGAGAAATTAATTTTTGAATCAATTAAACAAAATCACAAAATTCAAATATTTGAATTTCTAAAAATGGCGCCAAGAACAAGCTGAAGAACACGCGCGTGTTCTTGGTTTCTCAGGTTTGCATTTTCTATCCAATCTCCATGAATACGTAATCATATCATGCAATCCACATATCATTATGCTCGTCTCAACCTCACGATCATGTCTATGTACTTTAATTTCATTTAAATTAAACATACAACAAGAAATCACGAAGAGACCTCAAGAACCCTAATTTCTGCATGAAGGCTAGGATTTTTGATACACGATTCAAACAATGCAATTAATTGAGGGAAAACATTCCATGCATGATTATGAACATATGGCCAAATTATTGTGCGAGGAAATATGCATAGATTGAGAGATGACCAAGCATGTGCTTACCTCCAAGCCGTGACAGCAAGTTCAAAGTGATTTTTGATTTGGAGGTGTTACAGATGAGTTGTGATGATCTGAACAGCTTCCCTACACCCTATGGATTGTGTTTGGATGGTTGGACTTGATTGAAATTGGCTGGATCATTTTGTGGTACCTCAGCTGCACTTTGGTTAAAACCTTGAGCAACCAGCTGGTGATTTTGTGAAATTGATGTTTCAGAAGTAATCTAAGTGTTTGATCAGCTCATATGTGATGTATGTGAGGTGTGTGAGTGATTGGTTTGATTGGAATTGCTCTCAAACTCAAAACCCGATAGTGACTTGCCTTAGAAGGCAAAATTGGAGTGAAAGAAGAGATTTTGAGGAAAGCATCTGTTAGATGGCTTTGGTGTACTCAAACTGACCACAATTGAGCTCTATTTATAGTAGAGCAAGTTTGTTTTGCAAGGAATAGTGCATGGCAGCTGGTAAGTAGGTTTGGCCAATGTTGGCAAATGAAAATCCAAGTCTCCTCTAGCCATTGACTAGAGGTTAGGGCACAGAGCTTTGGTTCCCTTGGTCTTGGATAAGTCTTGACTGATTTCAGATGAGAATGGCTCAGTCCATGCCACCTTGATGGTTCCATTGAATGCCTCATTCCAAATTTGAAGTCTTGTCCCTATTTTGGCCATTCTAGGTTCAACATGCTATTTCTTGTTCCATGGACTTTGGAGGCTTGGCTCAGTGATTATCCCCTTTAGATTCAATCCTCTGAGGTGTCCAAGTGGATAGTAGCAATTGAATTTGGCTGATTTTGGCAAATCGACCAAAGTTGCAAATTCTGCCTTGCCTTGACAGATTTCAGCAAGGCAACTTTCCAATGTCATATCTCATGGTGTAAGTTGAATTTGGCAATGTTCTTGGCCATTTTGGAAGGCTCTTACATGATACAACAACTGTTTGAACAAGTTTGGTTTTGATCTCTTTTGATTCCAAGTGAAAAATCCCCCTACATTTGGCAAAAAGTGAGGCAGAATCTGACTTAGTGAAAATTTCACTAAGTGTTGGAAAAAGTGACATTTTCACTTTTCAGCCACTTTGATCACTCCATAACTCAAAATCCTTAATGAATTGGACTGACTTGTAGTTGAAGTTTTTGTAGCTGATAATGAGGGCTACAAATCCATCTTTGGATGAGAAAAAATGGCCTTGTGGTTTAGGAGTTATGGTCCTTCAAAGTTGGTACCCTTGCCACTTTATTTTTAACTTAGAAAAATTTCTAAGTTTTATGGTTACCCCTTTTACAAGTTATCTCACTTTTCTTGATTTTTCTTGATGAATGATGATTCAAATCATACATTAACATCATTTTAGGGTTAAAAATCCATTTTGGTGAAAAATCTCAAAAAGTCAAAGTTGACTTTTGTGCACAGTTGACTTTTTATCAGATGAATTCCAAATTGTGCAATTCTTCAGGAAATCATGTCCTTGACCTAAATCAAACTTGATGGACATGTTCCATGGGTGTCATAGGGTATATTCAATCATGTATTAGGGTTTGGGAGCATGTCTTGGTCAAAAGTCAAAGTTACAGTTGACTTTTCCCTTAAAACCCTAATTGTGGTGCAGATGGAATTGAGACTTGTTGCTCAAACTTCTTAGATTAATCCTTTGTCCCAAATGGATCAATATGGTATATTAGAGACCCTCAAATCATCTCTTGAGGTCTTGGCTCATGATTTGTCCCAAAAGTCAACTTAGGGGTGAATTAGGTCAAGAAACCCTAATTCCAGATTTTTGATGAATGCATCCCTTGAGGCAAAATTGACTTGATGCATGGGTTCATGAGGTTCCATGAAGTATATTAGGTCATGTTTTGGATCAATGGCTTGTGCCCAGATGAAACTTTTCATCTGGAGGCCCTGGGTGATCAAAACCCTAATTTGGTGACACTGGCGATCTTGAGGCTTGATCCACTTAGAAGGGAGCAACCTTGTGCTTAATCCTTGAAGTGGGAGTCCTTTTGATCCTTTAAGGATGTTTGAGACATCAGACAAGTTGAAAATCAAGTCATTTCTTGATTGAGCCTTTGTCTAAAGCTCAGAGAGGGCTTGAAACCCTAATTTTGATTGTAGTGGATGCTCACCCATCTTTGGGGAGACTAATGAGGCATGATGATTCATCCATATTGTGATGATGATTTGCACAATGATGGGAAACTCTAGTGGTCAAAATTTGGGGTATTACACATTGAAGGACAAAATCTTCTTCTCGACCAATTCCTTTACAATATGATTCAAGGTATAACAACCTTCAAAATCATGTCCAGCAGCCCCCTCATGCAAAGGACAGTGGGCGTTAGGGTTATAATAAGGTGGAAGTGGATATGTAGGAGGACCCAAAGGCCTTGGAGTTTCCAAACCTTGCTCAATGAGGAACAGATACAATTTTGTGAAAGTCATAGGGGTAGGGGGTATAGGAGGCCTCCCTCCCTGTCTTCTATTCTGACCTTGATTATTCTGGCGTTGGACGGTTGTTGATACTAAGGAACTGGCGGAGCTTGTTGAAACACAGGCACTTGTTGATTGAAAGTAGGGGTAATAGCTGCCACATATGGTTGAGGGGAAAACTGATATACTGGCTGTTGAATGAATTATTGTTGTTGCTGACGTTGTTGTTGATGCTTCCAAGACGAATTTCTACTACGGACAGACATTACAACATTAATTTCTCCTTCTTTCTTTTTATGAGAACTGCTATAAGACTTTTTGGCATGATTAGTTGAACCATTGGAACTTTCATCTGAACTACTCATCTTTCCATTCTTCAGACCCAACTCTACCTTGATTCCCACAGCTACTAAATCAAAAAAACTGGCAGTGACACTACCCAACATTCTCTAATAAAACTCTGGCAGGACAGTGTCGACAAACCAGTTTGCTAACTCTTTCTCTGACAAAGGAGACTCTACCTGAGAGGCAGTCTCCCTCCATCTTTGTGCATATTCCTTAAAGGATTCAGAAATTTTCTGCGACATACTCAGCAGTTGTCTCCTGTCTAGTGCTAAGTCCATATTGTACTTATAATGCTTAATGAAAGTATCAGAGAGATCTTGGAAATAGCAAATCTGTGATTGGTCCAAACTGATTTACCACTTAGAAGATGCTCCCTTCAAACTATCTTGAAAGCAGTGGATCATCAAATTGTCGTTGTCCATATCGGCAGCCATTTTGCAGTAGCACATGATAAGGTGACTTTTAGGACAGGATTCCCCTTCATATTGGTCAAAGTTGGGAGTTTTAATCTTGGCTGGAATCACCAATCCAGACACCAAGCATGTCTCTCGGGCAACAGCTCCAAATATCTGATTACCTTCCATGGCCCTTAGCCTTTTCTCAATTGTTTCCACATTCTCCCTTAGTTTATCATGTTTTTCATCTTCGTACTCAGATCCATCAGGTATATCATATATTTGTTGGTAGTCATTCAAGTAAGGGTGATTCACATGAGTGTGCATTGCAGCAGGTGCAAAGGTTGGGACCATGTTGGGAACATCAGCGGCCAACAGAACAGTTTGTTGAGTAGTAACATGCATTTGTGGCTGGGGTACGAAGCCTGGGGAAAGCCCAAATGGAGGCAAAGTAACAGGAGTAGTAACAGGCAGAGAGTCTATCACAGGATTTGTAATCTCAGAAACAACAGTCGACTGGGTGTCCATCTTGGCACGGATTACTTGCAGCATTTCCATGATTTGTCCTACATTACCTCGTAGGTCTTCCAACTCATTGTTGACACAGTCTATCTCTTGCTCTTGTTCTGCCATTCTTCTTCTGTTCTGAGCACGGGTATTGTAATGATGTGGAGGATTCAGTGTGAAAACTGGAGATGATAAGACGGAATGAGTTTATTGAAGAAATGCAATGCAAATGTGACAACAAATGGATGAATGAAATGCAAAATGAAAATGTTTCGTGGAACTTAATAAACATTTACAAACATTAAGAAGATACCTCAGACATCTTGCTTTTGTGTAAAGAAAAGGTTTTGTGTATAGAAAACAATTTAGAAGCTCAAGACAAGTTGACTTTGTGATTAAAGTCACTTTTCCAAAATGGCATTGTTAACTTTCTTCCCAAAATGGCATAATCACTTGGTTATTGCCTTAATTAAATGTGTAATGCCTCTAATGCTTGTACAACCTTCTGATTATGGATGGATTTGTAAGTCTCAATACATGTAATCAAGGGATTTGCATATTTGATTTGGTTTTGCAACTTGCATTTGAAATGAAAATGACCAAAACTTCAAGTATGGAGGGCCAATTTCCCCTCTTCAAAACTCCTAGCTCAAAAATGCTATGGATGAATTCTTGTACTTTTTAAAAAGCCCCAAACATGCTCTACAACTTTCATGTTTAATTAATTTCTTGAATCTTAATGGATCATAGTGAAAACTGGCTCCAAAGTTTGGTACTTTTTGAGAACAAAACTGCCTTGAAAACATTTCTAAGTGTGGGAAGATTTTCACCAAATTGATGGCTCCATAACTCAAAATCTATGCACTTTTTGGAGTTTGACCCTAGTTGACAAAGTTGCAGTATGTTTTAAGGGCTTTAATTTGATCTTTGGAACAGAAAAAATGGTGGTCTAGATTGAAAGTTATGACCTTTCAAAGTTGGCACAAAATTAGGGTTTTTCTCCATACTTAGAAAATTTTCAACTTCTTCCACTTTGCCCCTTTTGCAAGAAACCTACAGATTCTTGGTTTTTCAATGGTTAAAATCATTTATCAAGTATGTTTTCATGAAATTTAGCTTGAGGACTTCAAATTTGACCAAAAATCTCAAAAGTCAAAGAGTTGACTTTGCAGTTAAAAGCTTGTGTATCAGATGACTTTGACTGTGTGATCTTCAATGATCTTGAACTCTTGAGTCTTTCAAACATCATGGATGGACTCCAAGGATGTATTTGAGCATCTTGAATTATGTCCCAAGGCTTGGGATCATGTCTTGATCAAAAGTCAAAGGCACGGTTGACTTTGCTAGATAAAACCCTAATTTGGGGTAAGATGAAAGTGAGCTTCAATGAACTTGTAACATGACCGATTTGCACTTGATTTTTGATGGAGAGAAGCCTCTTGAGTGTATGCAGACTTGGTAGGTTAATGATCAATCCAAGACATTGACTGATCATGTGAAGGTCCTCTTGATTCTCTTAATTCAAAACCCTAATTCAAATGAAACAAAACAAAAAGTAACTTGTACAATGTTAGGGTTAGCAATGCAATGTATGATGCTCCTAGAATGATGATGAAATCTAGGGTCAAAATTTGGGGTATGACAATGGCCCTTGTCTGCAATTAACCATTAACGCATCGAGCTTGAGTGAGGCACATAAAGAAACTCCAATCGAACTCTTTAAGCGCCTCGTCAATTCATATGACGAGCTTGCCATGGACTCCCCTTCCTCGCCTGAAGCATCCTCTATTCTCAATTTTGAACAACTTTTTCAATAGCTGAAAATAAAGGTGGCTATCATAGAGCTTCTGGATGCCGCCTGTGATAACCTTCCTGTTTTCACTGAGATACAAGAGTTGATGTTAAATTTGAGTCGGCTGGAGGCCCCTTCTTCGATCTATACAGTGGTCTTAGATCTGGAAATTCTTCTAAACCAAGCTATCCAAACCGTAGCCTTCAAAAGGGATTATGTCAGATGTGTCAAGGAGATAGCCACTACTTTGACTAAACAACGATGTCTAGTGTCTCGGTCTCAACATAATGTTGTTCACTAGGAGGTCAAGGTAGTCGATAAGAAGTTGTTGGCCTCTCTTGACAAGGATGCCTTGTCATGGACCCAGCAAATCAACTGGATGCTGAAGGCCCTTGAGGAGGTGAAGAAGAAAATGGATGCATTAGACACCAATGGTGTAGATTCCCTCAAAGCAAAAATAACAAAAGAGGTTAGCTTAGGCGTCGAGCAAGCTAGAGTAGCCAGTGAACTGGAAAAAGAGATGGATCGGCTGAAATCTCGAGACCTTCGACACGAATAGAAGCTTGCGCGTGTGAAGGCATGTTTCAAAGTCCTGTAGCAGGCCCTTACACCTTAGTTTTCTTAATTTTCTTATGTGATGGTTCTTCAGGGTTTTTTGGCCTTGTATTATTTGTTGTTTTCAGCCTTTTGTAACAATGCCATTTTGGCCCCATCAATGACACTAAGCATTATTTTCTTTTTGTGATATTAATTTCCTGAAGCATAGGTATTTACTTTTTTAAGTATTTCTCAATTATTCGCATCAATCGATTATCAGAGTTTAACTCTTCAATTTCGTACCCATTATTAGAAAAAACTTGATTCACTTTGAAAGGTCCTTCCCAATTGGGTAACCATTTTCCCAATGTTTCATCCTTCTTGTCGAGAGGGAGAATAACCTTCCATGTGTAGTCTCTGATAGAGAAAACCTTGGTTTTAACCTTCTTGTTGTAAGTTTCAGCTATTCTCATCTATTTCCTCATCAAGGCATCTAAAGCGAGTGGCCTTTCCTCGTTCAGGTCGACCAACTCATTTGTCATCATACTCTAAAAATGGTCAGATGCGATTTCGTTTTTCCATTGAATTCTTACCGATTGTAAGCATATTTCTGCTGGAAAAACTACATTGTGGCCGAACGTAAGTCAAAAAGGCATAATATTGGTGGCCTCTTGGGGCGAAGTTCTAAAAGCCCAAAGTCCTTGATTCAAAGTTGCATGCCAACTTCTTGGCTTCTTGCCTATGTGTTTTTTTATCAGGCTTATGATAACCTTGTTCACAGCCTCTACTTAGTCATTAGCTTGTGCATAATAAGGGGTCGACGTCAAGAATTTGATCCATGTCTCTGCAGCAAACTCCATTACCATTTTGCCAATAAAGACTGGACCCTAATTAGTTGTTATGGTTTCAAGAGTCTCATATCTGCACATTATATGACTTTGTATGAAGTAAATCACCGCATTCTGGTCGACATTGATTAGAGGTATAGCCTCGACCCATTTTGTGAAGTAGCCAATGCCCACGAGAACATATTTATTGCTTTTAAAGGATGACGGATTGATCTCGCCTATTAGTTCTAGTTCCCATCCTCTTAATGGCCATGGCTTGGTGATCGAATGTAGTTCACTAGCAGAAACATGTTATATTCCTCCATGTTTCTGGCATTCTTAACACCCTCGAGCAAACTTGATGCAATATTTCAACATGGTGGGCCAATATACCCCCTATCGACACAACAGACATTTCATTTTGTGACTTGCTTGGTGAACACCACACGACCTGTTGTGAGTACTAGAAATTGCCAAGTAGGCTTCGCTCTCACTAATACATTTGAGCAACACCTCTTGTGGAGTCTTTTTGAACATCTCGTTCCCAATAATGACGTAACTCAATGCCTTATATTTCATTTTTCAATGAGTTGTTCATGTTGGGTTTCTAAGGAACTCAACAATTTCCTTTCGCCAATCATTATCTATTATGTTGTCGATGGTAAAAGTTTTAAAAATTTCACAAAATTCTGGTAACTCCTCTACCCCCACCAGTTTTGGCATTGATAACTCTGACCGGATGACGTTGTTCGTCACCAGCTTGTCTTTCACTTCACTCAAGTTCTTAAATTTTCTTTTAGCTACCTTGTAGCCTAAGGCTACTTAGGCCAAGTCATTGACCTACTGGTTGTGTATTCGTGGTACATGTTCGATATCCACTGTTTCAAGTCGTTTAAGCATTGAATTTTCCTTGATGAAGTATATTAACAAGTTATATTTAATACATTTGTATTCATTTGTTAACTGTTTGATTACCAGTTCAGAGTCACCCTTGATCTCGACTCTAGTTGCCCCCAAGTCTAATAGTATGGTAAGACCTGTGATCAAGGCTTCGTATTCAGCCTCATTATTGGAACAATGGTCGTTGATCTTGAAATTGTACTTAGTAGGAATTCCTTCCGGGGACATGATAAAATCCCTGCGCCCGTACCCTTGGAATGGGTGGAACCCTCAAAATATAGCTTCCATGTCGGACATTTGACATAATTCTGCGCCATCTCTGTTACCGCATGATCTACTATAAAATCAGCAACAATTTGGCCTTTCATGGACTTTAAGGGTGTGTATGTTAAAGAATATTTAGTCAGGGCCAATGCCCATTTTCCAATTCTACTTTGTAAACTTGGTTTTGACAGCATGTGTTTAATTATGTCGAAGTGTGAATAAACAAACACATCTGAAGATTTTATATAATGCTTAAGTTTGGTACAAGAAAAGTACAAAGATAAACACAAATTTTCTACCATAGTGTATCAGTCTCGACATTGTTCATGATTCGGCTTAAATAATATATGGCTCTTTTTATGCCATCGTCATCTTCTTGGGCTGACATACTCCCAATTGTTGACTCAAGTGCAGAAATGTATAGCTTCATGGCTTTGTTCCTCGTGGGAGGTAACAGCATTGGAGTCTTTGACAGGTACCTCTTAATCTCATTGAAGGCTTGTTGATGCTCTGGTCCCCACCTGAAAACTTCTTCTTTTTTTAATCGTAACAGCGGTGAAAATACTTTAGTCTTGCCACTTAGATTTGAAATGAATCTTCTTAGAAAGTTGATTTTTCCAAACAAGGATTAAAGTTTTTTTTGTTGGTTGGAGACTCAGTATTTTGTATGGCTTTTATCTTGTTTGAATTTATCTATATGCCCCTTTTATGGACAACAATGTTAGAACAAGATTTGTTCATGACATATTTTCCTTGGGTTTTAATGATAACAAAGTATTGAAATAACAATGGTTTATTTGATGTGTGTTACATTTTTGAAGGTTCTAATACTTGTAAATATTATAGTCATAATTTGTTTTACATTTGCACACTTTGAGAGTTGTTGAATTGCTAACTTCTGGTGGAAGAATATGAAGAACACTTGCTAAGTGTTGTCTGGTGGAGACTCTGAAGCTGAAGGCCTCAGCATTAGAAGAAGCAACATAATTGTCTCTACACTTAGTGAATGGAAATTAGCTTCTGGTACCATTCAGAGTTGGTGATAAAGTTTAAGTTGTTCGTACTACACAAAGCAAGTTGTATTATCAAATCAGTTTATCAGCTAGAGTCTACATATTGCAAGGGTCAAGAAAGGCTGAGATGCTTTATAGATATCTGCTCCCAATGGATCTAATAGTACAGAATCTCTTGAAGACTCAAAGGTTAAACATGTTACACATTGGATCAAGATCTTCTGGTGCGTCTATCTTCAACGTCTCTTGTACTATGGAGTAACAACAAAGAGTTTTGATCAAGTTACCTCTTCAACAGCTAGTTTCTGAAAAGGCTATAAATATGGCTGAAGGTTCAAACTGAATCTTTAACAAGGATCATCCAAAAGAAGGAATAACAAGACCAGCAATTATCAACTTAATTGTATATGCATATTTTTTGTTGTAGGTTGTAATTGTAAAAGCCTTAAGATTTATTACATATTGAATATCTTAGAAATCTTAAGTGCTTTAGATCTTTGTTATGGTGATTTCCCGTACCTCTGATACTTGTATCATGTACACCTTGTTCTCTATTCTACTGAGCTTGTTTAGCAGTTTAGATGGAAGTCTCGAGCTAAGATGCTTGAGCCACGTAAGTCTCTTGCTATGTGCTTGAGCTGCGAAAGTCTTAATCAACTAGGTTTATAGAGCAGAAGTCGTGTGTCATTGGGACATAAGCAAGGAAGTCTCGAGCTAAGATGCTTGAACCAAGTAAGTCTCTTGCTATGTGCTTGAACTATAAAAGACTTAATCAAGTGGATTGATTGAGCAGAAAGTCTTGAGCCAGTGTGGCTTAAACGGGTTAGCTCGATACATGAAACTAGAGCAGTAAGTCTTGTACTTGAGGGGTTCAACCAGGGAGGCTCGTTTCATGGGACCTGGAGCAGAAGTCTTGAGCCAGTGTGGCTTGAGCAGGTGAGCTCAGTACATGGAACTGGAGAAGTAAGTCTTGAACCTGAGGAGTTCAAGCAGGGAGGCTCGTTTCATGGGACATGGAGCAAAAGTCTTGGGTCTGAGGGACTTGAGCGGAATTCTTGGGCTGAGGGCCTGAGCAAGTAATTCTTGGGTTCATGGAACCTGAGCAAGAAGTCTCGAGTGAGGAGCTTGAGCAGAAGTCTTGGACCTTGGGTCTGAGAAATTGTAAAAGTCTTGTGCATAATGCATAAGTGATTTTAATCATGTTTTGATTATAGTGAAAATCTCTTATGAAACAAGGGGACTAGACTACTGTCAGTTTGGGAGGAACCAGTATAAATCCTTGTGTCTTCTGCTATTATATATTTACTTCTGTTAACATTCCGCTTCTAAGAATTAACTAGAATCTGAACACCAGTTTAGATTCTGAACTCTGATCAGATGCAAACTAAGAAAACGGAAAACACAATTCAACCCCCCCCCCCTTTTGTGTACTTTTCTCACCTTCAAACAAAGCCAAGAAAATCTCCTGCATGAACACAAAAAGCACATTTTTATAGGTTCATTTTAAGCCCATGTTTCGTCATCCTTTCAAATGATTGTCGAAGGTGGTCGAGGTGACCATCCTTAGACGAAGATTTGATGACAATGTCATCAATGTTTACTTTCATGAATGTTTCAATGAAGTCATGAAACATTGAGTTCATTACTATATAGTAAGTAGCACCAAAATTGTTCAGGTCAAAAGGGATTATCACCCATTCGCATGTGCATAAGGCCCCTAGGCATCGAAACATTATTTTATCTACGTCTTCCTTTACAATAAAAATCTGATTGTAACTAGAGTATCCATAAAGGAGACTTAGATATTCAAATCCAACTGGTCAATCGACTAACATTTCAGCCAATGGCATTTGATATTCGTCTTTAGGAGTAGCAGCATTAAGATCTTTAAAGTCTATGCAGGCTCAAGGGTACCATTTTTCTTAATAACTGGGACAATGTTAACAAGCCATTCAACATACCTAGAAGGCCTGATGAATTTATTTCGGAGCAATCTTTCTATCTCAACTTTGATCTTGGACTTGATTTCATGCACGAACCTCCGCGGGGTTTGCTTTACTAGCTTCTTGTCAGGTCTGATCAGAAGCTTTAGTTTGACTAGATCGCGGCTTAGCCCAGGTATTTCATCATCGTCCCAGGCAAAGAAATCTCTGAACTCTTTTAGCACCTTGATTACTTCTTCTTTTAAGTGTGGGTCAATTTTGGCACTAATGTACATCGGCATCTTCATCGTCCCATCTTCCAGATCTATCTCTTCCAAAGGATCCTGCTCTTGCATTTTCTTGGTCGAGATTTGTTGGTCTTTTTTGAACCCCAAAGGCTCATAAACATAAAAGCAATCTAGCATTTGGCTTTCTGAAGCTGTTGTTTGGCTGGTAAAGCCAGATTGATATGCCCAAAAGTTCTCAAGCTTAATGGCTTCGACAGCCAATATCTGTCGAGAGTCGACCTCCAAGGGAGCCAATATTTTGTTTTCAACCACATAGGCCAAAATCTGAGCCAACGCATCTAACTCAATCATGATCTCCATCGGATTCAAACCATCAGTTATATCCTCTGACAGTTTCGTACTCCCGGGTAAACCTGTATTAAGGGTGTAGTTTCACCGTGTAAGACACCTCACGTCCTTCAAAGTTATACCCTCCCCCGACAGGCTCGCATGGCGAAATGTTAGCCAATTTTTGATCAAAGTTGAGCCTGTCGATGTGGTTAAAATCTACACTAAAAAAACTCTGATCCACTTCGATGGTTCCGACAATCCCGTCAGGCTTCCAGTTGGTGATCCTCTGATGCATCGACGAGGGTACGCATCCTACTTCATGCAACCATTCTCTACCTAGTACCAAATTGTAGTTTGTTTTGGTCGGCACCATCATAAACAGTGTTGGCCTTGTGGTAGTTCCCACCACTATGTTGACTTGGATGACCCCTAAGGGTTTGCTGGTTTTGCTTTCATAGTTGGACAATACCATGTTGTTACAGGCTAAATCCCTGGTAAATTTCCTATTCTTCCCAAAAGGGTCTGAGGCATAACGTTAACACACGCTCCACAGTCGATTAGGACTTTGTTAATCCCTACACCATTTACCTTGGCCCTTATATACAAAGGCTTCAAGTGTTGTCTCATGGCCATGTCGAGCCTTTCAAAAATGGCACGGTCTTCATTCACTGAGAAATCATTCATTACATAATAGCACAAAGGCTTGTGAGTGGCTAGTTCTTCATTGAGCCTTTCCACTTCAACCAATTATGTGATTGTGTCGTACTCCAAAGGCAGCACATATATCATATTACAGATGATATCTAACTCCAGCTCAGACACTAAATCAAAGTTATTTGTCTCCATATCAGCATATTCAACTACCTCGTCCTTCGTTGCTTTCTCATCTTTTATGAGTGATAGAGGGAGAAAGAACCTTTTCTTAACTGGCAGTCAACTATTTCGTCCTTTATCAATAAATCAAATGTTATTAGATCTGCTGGAGCTCCAAGCCTCTCGTGCAGCTTTCTTGTTTCTTTGGTGTCTCCTCCATTGAGTCTTGGTCATGGTATTTTTTTCTGATATAGTTATGCAAGACATATGAATACTTCTTCTAAACTTGAGAGTTGTCTCTGTGTGAGGAACCAGAATCGACATTCACAACTTTCCATTTGCCCCCACCAACTTCTGATTTCCGAGCAGGGCGTAACCATTCTCCGGGAGGTGCGTCCGCAGCAGGAAGATAAGTACTACTTTGGAATTTCTCTGGACCTTTTCCTTGGTTGGAGAAAGGTTCCTTAGATTTGTCCTGTCGGACAAACCTTTTGGGTTGGTAAGGACTTATCCTCTCCAGCTCTTTTGCAACTTCTTTGTCGAATACAGAGTTACACCTGTGACACATCATTACTTTTGAATCTTTCAATCTGCAATGATCCAGAAAATCGACCAGCTCCCCTTTAGCTTTGGGATAGGCCTTTTTTTGTTTGGTCCTCGTGATTTGGTTTACCCTCTTCAGCTCCAGCACTGTCGACAGTGTCGACGACCATGATATCCATTGGCTCGACAAAGAGAGCCTTATCTTTTGTTTCAATTTCATCTTCTGGGAATGGTTTCTACTTGTCAGTAAACTTGAGTCTGCCATCCTTGAGAGAATTTTGCACTAGGTCCTTGAAAAGTACATATTAAGAAGTGTTATGATCCAAAAAGTTATGAAATTTATAAAATCCTTTTTTCTTTCTTTGTTCCAATGGTGGGACTTTAGTCCATTTAGGTACAACAATTTGTCTGTTAGTAACTAACAGTTCAAAGATTTCATCACACTTAGTAACGCCGAAGGTATATGTTCTAGCAACGAATTTTTCATTTCTGGGCTCTACGGGATTCTTCCCGTTTGAAGGTTTTAGTAGCTTGCATGTATAGGGAGGTTTATGTAACACCCCAGTTTATTTTAATTAATTTTCGTAAATAATTATATGATTGTGTGTGTGGTTATGTATAATTTGTGGTGTTAGAGGGACCCTTAGGTGAAGGGTAGTGACCTTAGAAATGTTGAATTTAAGGTGTTGGGGTGTGCGAGAAAAAGTGTAGAGATATGGGCGTGGTGGGAGAATGATTATTTTCACTATTATTTAATTAGAAATATTTAAATAATTAGTAGTAATAGTAAAAAATTAAATATTTATTTGATTATTACTGTTATGATAATATGATAAAAATAAATATTTATTTTATTTGGTTGGATTTAGGTGTAATTAAAATTAAAATATAATAAAATGAAAGAAAGGGGGATTGGAGAGAAAACAGTTAGTATGTGAAAACTTAAAGAGAATGAGAAAAGAGAGAAGAGCTAGGGCATTAAGGAAGAAGAAGAGGAATCCATTAGAGAAGCTTTGAACCATCAATCTAAGGTAAGGGTGGGATTTCTATTGTATAAGGGTTTGCGTGATAAATGTGGGAGGGAATTCTGATTGTTCTTGATTGAATTTTTTTCTTAATGCTTTGAATCTTGTAGTTGTGTGATCATGCTATGTCGTTGTGTGTTAAGTTGAATTGTGTGATAAGGCAATTATGAGATGTGTTTGTTGATTTATGTGTTGTTGGAATGTTGTTTTTGAGGTACATGGATAGGAATTAGAATCTAAAACATGAGTATGTGATTTGTATGGAAATTGGGGTTTTGAGATGGTTCGAAAAATGATTCGCGTGTCAAAAAGTAGCAGAAAAGTGATTCTGCCGCAGGTGTAACCAATTACCTGATTTGGTGTAACCGCTTACACTGATAGAAAACTAGCATTGCTGGGCAATTTTGAGGGGGTGTAACCGGTTACCAGAATTGGTGTAACCAGTTACACTGTGAGGCAGTGGTGTAACAGGGGCATGTTTTTGGGGTGTAACTGGTTACTGGTTTTGGTGTAACTGGTTACACTGGGAGGAAAATTTATAAAGCTTTGAAAATTCATAACTCAGACTTCGGGTGTCCGATTGAGATGTTGTTCGAAGCGTTAGGAAGTTGACGCGATGAACTTTATTTTAAAAATAATTATAGTACCTGGAATCAATTTAGATGGTGCATGATGGTGTTGTATGGTGTGGAGTTGTATGTTGTAGTGCGGTGACGTGTATGAATGTAATATTATTTCATGCTATATTATTATATTGTTGTTTCTTAATGTTTATAATATGTGTATGGTGTGTGATGGGCAGCATTGGTGTTTTACATTGATTAATGGTGAACATCATTGGACATGTTTTTGTTGTTGCATGTAGTGTATAAATCATGCATCATGGTGTCTGGACGGTGGTCAGTTTTTGGTAAGCCTCGATACTATGGTGGGGATTGGGTGCAAGTAGCTAATTCCTATGGTGATGGAATTAATGAAGCGTTACCTATGGTGATGGTAACTATTTTGGTGTGCTTTGATTCTTGGTGGGGATTGGAGCGTTCGAACCTGAGAGTTCACGATTTGGTATCACATGCTTTGAGTCCTGAGTTGAGTCTCTTTGCATTTGCATTCATGTTGCATTATGTTGTGTGGATTGTTGGAGTGTGTGTTGTGGCATGGGTGATTGTGCATAAGTTATTGGTGTGCTTACATATTATTATGCATTTCTTTATATGATTGTGACTTCTCACCCCTTCTGTTTGAATGTTATTTTTACATGGGCATCATGCAAATAATCCACAATAGAGGCTTGGATTGTGAGTGGAAGAGGTTTCTCTCTGTTTTACTTTTGTTGAGTCTACATTTGCTCTGATATGTAACACTGGGGGTTGAGCGCTTGTGCCTTCATGTTATGTTTTAATAATTTCTTAAATGACTTTATATTATGATTTTGTTTTGAAAATGTTAAACTATGTTGTTGATTTCTGCTGCTAAACAAATTTTGGTGTTCAGATTATTATTATTATTATTATTATTATTATGTTTGTGAAATGTTATATGTGTTAGATATCTGATTGTATGAGCTATTTAATGTTAGTAGCATCCTAATTGTTAATTGGTTTAAATTCAATGATTTTATTTATAAAATCTGCGGGGTAAATTAGGGTGTTACATAGTGCTATCAGAGTCTGATTGGTCTGTTCGGCCAAGTTGTTGAGTCGGTGTGGTGTGATAGTTGAATATTGTCGATGTAGTCTTCTAACCGTTGTTGCTTTTGTGATGGTAAAACAGAAAATGGCTGGAAGAAATGATGTTGTAATTGCTGCTGCTTTGCAGGCTGTGTAGAATCCACCTAATGCTTGGGGGAACGATGAGTTCCAACATTTGGGAAAGTTTCAAAGAAATAATCCACCTACTTTTAACGGTAGGTATGATCTTGATAGAGTGCAGGCTTGGCTCAAAGTAATTGAGAGAATCTTCTGTGTAATGGACTTCTCCGAAGCGTAGGAGGTGTGATGTGGTACATATATGCTTGCTGAGGAGGCTGATGATTGGTGGATTAACACTCGTCAAGTGTTGGAGACCGCAGGTGGAGTTGTTAATTGGGATATATTCCGTAGAGAGCTTTTAGGAAGTATTTTCCTAAAGATGTTCGCGGGAAAAAGATGATTGAATTCCTAGAGCTGAAGCAAGGGAGTTTGTCTATTACGGAGTATGCTGCCAAGTTCGTGGAACATGCAAACTTCTATCCTCATTACAATGAGGCAACTACTGAGTTCTTAAAGTGTGTTAAGTTTGAGAATGGCTTGCGTCCTGAAATCAAGCAGATGATTGGGTATCAACAGATACGGAGGTTTCCGGAGTTGGTGTATAATTGTAGGATTTATGAGGATGACAGTAAGGCTCAGACAGCTCACTATAAGAGTCTGAGTGAGAAGAGAGGGAAGCAGAATCTAAACTGCGGGAAGCCTTAAAGTGCTCCTGCTAAGAAAGGTAAGCAGAGAGTTTCTGATGGTAAGAGGCCAAGTGGGGGAGGTGCTCTTACTCCTCTTAAATGCTTTAGGTGTGGTGAGTTGGGTCATCGCGTCAGTGAATGCAAGAGTGATGTAAAGAAGTGTTTTCGGTGTGGGAAGACAAGACATCTGGTTCCTGATTGCAAGGATAACGTGGTGACTTGCTACAACTGTGGTGAACCAGGACATATCAGTACGCATTGCCAGAAGCCGAAACAAGCTTCAACCGGAGGGATGGTGTTTGCTCTGTCGGGGACTCAGACTTTCAGTGACGACAGGTTGGTTAGAGGTATATGTTACATTAATAGTACTCCTTTGATTGCTATTATTGATATTGGTGCTATTAACTCGTTTATTGTTGTTGATTGTGTAAAAAGGTTGGGCCTTGTAGTGTCCTCCGTGAGTGGAGAGATGGTTGTCGATACTCCTGCTAAAGGATCGGTGACTACCTCTTTGGTTTGTTTAAACTGTCCTCTGTCAATTTTTGATAGGGATTTTGGTGTTGATCTTATATGTTTGCCACTGAGGGATCTTGATGTTATCTTGGGAATGAACTGGTTGGAGTTTAATCATGTTCATATTAATTGATATAACAAATTGATACGGTTTCTTACTCTTGATGATAAAAAGGAAGTTGGTTTCTTATCTGCTAGGCAGTTGAAAGAGCTTTTGCAAGATGAAGCTCAGGTGCTTGTGTTGTTCACATCTTTATCTGTTGAAAGTCAAGTTGCGATTGATGAATTTTTGGTTGTGCGCAATTTTACAAATATCTTTCCAGATGATATTTCAGATGTACCGCCAGAAAGAGAGGTAGAGTTTTCTATTGATCTTGTCCTTGGTATCAGCCTTGTTTCTATGGCACCATATAGGATATCGGCGTTAGAGTTAGCAGAGTTGAAAAAGCAACTAGAAGATTTGCTGAAAATGAAATTTGTGAGACCAAGTGTGTCACTTTGGGGAGCCCCGATGTTATTAGTAAAGAAGAAAGATGGTAGTATGAGGTTGTGTGTGGATTACTGACAGCTGAATAAAGTAACGATCAAGAACAAGTATCCACTTTTTGGAATAGATAATTTGATGGATCAATTGGTAGGTGCACGAGTGTTCAGCAAAATTGACTTGAGGTCAGGTTACCATCAGATTTAGGTGAAGGATGAGGATATTCAGAAGACGGCTTTTAGGACTCCGTATGGACATTATGAATATTTGGTGATGCTGTTTGGCATTTCTAATCCATCTGGAGTGTTTATGGAATATATGAATCGTATATTTCATACTTATCTGGATCAGTTTGTGGTGGTTTTCATTGATGATATTCTAATTTATTCTAAGTGGGAAGAAGAACAGGCTGAACATTTGCGAATTGTGTTGCAAGTGTTGAAAGAGAAGAAGTTGTATGCCAAGTTGTCAAAGTCTAAATTCTGGTTGCAAGAGGTTAGTTTTCTTGGACATGTTATTTCAGGTGATGGTATGGCTGTGGATCCGTCCAAAGTAGATGCAGTTCTACAGTGGAAGGCTCCTAAGTCAGTTACAGAGATTAGAAGCTTTTTGGGCCAGGCTGGTTACTACCGTAGATTTATTGAAGACTTTTCTAAGTTATCACTTCCATTAACCCAACTCACTTGTAAAGGTAAAGCGTTTGTGTGGGACATTCATTGTGAGAAAAGTTATATAGAGCTGAAGAATAGATTGACTACGACTCTAGTTCTGATTTATCCTGAACCTAATTAACACTTTATGGTTTATTGTGATGCAACGGTGATGAGTTTAGGTGGTGTGCTTATTCAAGATGGCAAGGTTATGGCTTATGCTTCACTACAACTGGGGGTTCAATAGAGAAATTATCCTACTCATGATTTAGAGTTGGCTGTAGTGGTATTTGTGTTAAAGATTTGGAGGCATTATCTTTATGGTTCCATATTTGAGGTATTCGGTGATCACAAAAGTTTGAAATATCTGTTTGATCAGAAGGAATTAAATATGAGGCAATGAAGATGGTTGGAGTTTCTGAAGGATTATGACTTTGGCTTGAATTATCACCCCGGTAAGGCTAATGTCGTAGCTGATGCTTTATGTCAAAAGTCTTTGCATATGTCTGCTTTGATTGTTGAGTTTCGTTTGCGAGTTAACACCGCAAAGGTGTGATGTTGGGCATGTTGAAGATAAACAATGATTTTCTTAATAATATTAAAGAGAGTCAGAAGTTGGATGTGAAGTTGGTGGATTTGATGGTTAGGGGTAATCAAACTGAAGGGAGTGATTTTAAAGTAGATGAGCAAGGTGTGTTGAAACTCCGAGGTAGGATTTGTATACCTGATAATCCTGAGTTGAAGAAGATGATTCTAGAAGAAAGTCATAGAAGTAGCTTGAGTATCCACCTAGGAGCTAATAAGATGTATCAGGATTTAAAAAAGATACTTTGGTGGCATGGACTAAAGTGTGATGTTGCACAGTTTATGTATATATGCTTGACTTGTCAGAAGTCAAAGGTTGAGCACCAAAAGCCTGCAGGGTTGATGCAACTGTTAGACATTCCAGAGTGGAAATGGGATAGCATTTCGATGGATTTTATGACGGGTTTACCAAATAATACTAGAGGGCAATGATAGGATTTGGGTAGTGGTTGATAGACTGACAAAATCGGCACACTTTATTTCGATTAACATCAATATTCCTTTGCAAAAGTTGGCAGAGATATACATCCGTATGATTGTGGAGCTGCATGGAGTTTCGTTTAGTATTGTTTCTGATAGAGACCCGAGGTTTACATCCATATTTTGGGAGAGTTTGCAGGAGGATTTGGGTTTTAAGCTGAGATTGAATTATGCATATCATCCGCAAACAAATGGTTAGACAGAGAGAATTATTCAGACCTTGGAGGATTTGTTGAGAGCTTGTGTTCTTGAGTACGGAGGTGCTTGGGATAGTCATCTGCCACTGATAGAGTTTAATTATAATAATAGTTTCCATTATAGCATTGTAATGGCACCTTTTGAGGCACTGTCTGGTGGGAGGTGTAGGAAACCTTTGCGATGGCATGAATCTAGTGAGAGTGTGGTGCTTGGATCTGAGATTTTCCAGAAAACTACTGAAAAGGTGAAGTTGATTCGAGAGAAGATTAAAGCTTCGCAGAGTAGGCAGAAGAGCTACCATGATAAGAGGAGGAAGGATCTTAAGTTTTAAGAGCGAGATCATGTATTCTTGAGAGCCACTCAGGTAACCGATGTTGGGCGTGCTTTGATGTCGAGGAAGCATACTCCTCAATTTATTGGTCCATATCAGACTTCTAAGAGGATTAGAGTGATTGCTTATAAGGTGGTGTTGCCGCCTAATCTCTCGAACTTGCATGATGTATTCCATGTTTCACAGCTTCGGAAGTATGTTCGAGATCTGTCTTATGTGATTCTGATGGATGATGTGCAAGTGAGAGATAATCTTACAACTGAGGCCTTACTTGTGAAAATTGAAAACTGTGAATTGAAGAAGTTGAGAGGCAAAGAGATTGCTCTCGTGAAGGTAGTATGAGGAGGATCTTCCGGAGGGAACATGACGTAGGAGTTAGAAAGTGGGATGCGAGAGTCGTATCCAGAGTTGTTCGCATCAGGTAAATTTTTGAGGACAGAAATGTTCTAAGTGGGGGAGAGTTATAACGCCCCAGTTTATTTTAATTAATTTTCATAAATAATTATATGATTGTGTGTGTGGTTGTGTATGAATTTTGGTGTTAGAGGGACCCTTAGGAGAAGGGTAGTGACCTTAGAAATGTTGAATTTAAGGTGTTGAGGGTGTGAGAGAAAAATTGTGGAGATGTGGGGGTGGTGGGAGAATGATTATTGTCACTATTATTTAATTAGAAATATTTAAATAATTAGTAGTAATAGTAAAAAATTAAATATTTATTTGATTATTATTGTTATGATAATATGATAAAAATAAATATTTATTTTATTTGGTTGGATTGAGGTGTAATTAGAATTAAAATATAATAAAATAAGAGAAAGGGGGATTGGAGAGAAAACTGACAGTACGTGAAAACTTGAAGAGAAAGAGAAAAGGGAGAAGAGTTGGGGCATTGAGGAAGAAGATGTGGAATCCATTAGAGAAGCTTCGAACCATCAATCTAAGTAAGGGTGAGATTCTTATTGCATAAGGGTTTGCATGATAAATGCGGTGGGATCTCTGATTGTTCTTGATTGAATTTTTCTTCTCAATGCTATGAATCTTGTAGTTGTGTGATCATGATATGTCGTTGTGTGTTGAGTTGAATTGTGTGATAATGAAATTATGAGACGTGTTTGATGATTTATGTGTTGTTGGAATGTTGTTGATGAGGTATGTGGATAGGAATCAGAATCTAAAACATGAGTATGTGATTTGTATGGAAATTGGGGTTTTAGGATGGTTTGAAAAATGATTTTCGTGTCAAAAAGCAGCAGAAAAGTGATTCTGCCACAGGTGTAATCGATTAACAAATTTGGTGTAACCGGTTACACTGATAGAAAAATGGCGTTGCTGGGCAATTTTGAGGGGGTGTAACCAGTTACCAGAATTGGTGTAATCGGTTACACTATGAGGCAGTGGCGTAGCAGGGGCATATTTTTTAGTGTAACCGGTTACTGGTTTTGGTGTAACTAGTTACATTGGAAGGAAAATTTATAAAGCTTTGAAAATTCATAACTCGGACTTCGGGTGTCCTATTGAGATACCGTTCGAAGCGATAGGAAGTTGATGCGATGAACTTTATTTTAAAAATATTTCCAGTACCTGGAATCAATTTAGATGGTGAGTGATGGTGTTGTATGGTATGGAGTTGTATGTTGTAGTGTGGTGACATGTATGAATGTAATATTATTGCATGCTATATTATTATATTATTATTGTTGAATGTTTATTGCATGTGTATGGTGTGTGGTGGCCAGCATTGGCGTTGTACATTGATTAATGGTGAACGTCATTGTACATGTTGTTTTTGTTGCATGTACTGTATGAAATATGCATCATGGTGTCTAGACGGTGGCCAGTTTTTGGTGTGCCTCAATCCTATGGTGGGGATTGGGTGCGAGTAGCTAATTCTTATGGTGATGGAATTAGTGAAGTGTTACCTTTGGTGAGTGTAATGATTTTGCTGTGCTCTGATCCTAGGTGGGGATTAGTGCGAGTTCACGATTTGGTACCACATGCATTGATTCATGAGTTGAGTCTCTTTGCATTTGCATTCATGTTGCATATGTTGTGTGGATTGTTGGAGTGTGTGTTGTGGAATGGGTGATTATGCATATATTGTTGGTGTGCTTACATATTATTCTTCATTTCTTTATATGATTGTGATTTCTCACCCCTTCTGTTTGAATGTTTCCTTTACATGGGCATCGTGCAGATAATCCGCAGTAGAGGCTTGGATTATGAGTGGAAGAAGTGGCTCTTCGTTTTTCTTTTGTTGAGTCGGCGTCTGCTCTTATATTTAACACTAGGGGTTGAACACTTGTGTCTTCGTGTTATGTTTTAATAATTTCTTAAATAACTTTATATTATGATTTTGTTTTTAAAATGTTAAACTATGTTGCTGATTTCCACTGCTAAACAAATTTTGGAGTTCAGATTATTATTACTATTTTTATGTTAGTGAAATGTTATATGTGTTACATATCTGATTGTATGAGCTATTTGGTGTTAGTAGCATCCTAATTGTTAACTAGTTTAAATGCACTCTGATTTTATTTATAAATTCCACGGGGCAATTTATGGTGTTATAGTCTAGGCTTTAATTCATCCATGTTGACCTCATTCTCCTCCATATACTCATACTCTGAGTCGGATGAATTTCCTATATTGTCAACTTCGATATAAGCTACTTTCTTTTTACTAAACATGGAAGTTCTCGCTTTCTTAGCCTTTAATCATTCGACTTGTCGAAATCTATCGACCAACTAGGCCATTTCTCTTAGGTATTGGGTGTCTAACTTCTTCCTAATGGAGTAGCCGAGACCCCCTACTGCCAGTTCAACTAACCCATGCTCTAGCACCTGCGTGAAACATCTCGCTTTCAAGGTTCTAAACCTATTGAGGTAATTAATGACGCTCTCTGTTACCTTCCTTTTCGTGTTGTCTAATTCCTTAAGGTTAATCTTACATTGCCCTATGTAGAATTGCTCGTGGAATGCCCTCTCTAGTTGGCCCGTATACAAATAGAATTTGAGGGAAGGGTGGTGAACCATGTAAAAGCGTTATATGTCAATGAGTTTGGAAAATACTTGATTTTCAAGCTCTCATTGTTGGCTAATTCACCAGCCTCGATTTGATACCAGGCAACATGTTTGACGGTAGACTCATTAGTGTCACTAGCGAACTTGGTGAATTTTGGGACTTTCCAGCCCCTAGGAAATTCGGTTTACCTTACATACTCAAACAACGGGGATATACAATTTTGTATGTGGAGGCCTACGTTGAGGCCATTTTGAACCAAAAAATGTTCAACAACATTGTTGATATTATCTTGTACCCCTATGTTGTCTTGTTAGGCTTGTCTCAGGACTTGGTTGGCATCTTGGTTATGTTACACTAGGACCATATAGAGGCCTTCTGGCCTTTAATTGTTTTCGACAACCCTTTTCTCTAGGGGGTTAGACCCCTGAGGAATGTTAGGCATTGGAGTAGGTGGCACAGATGGTCCCCTAAAAATCAACAATCCTACCTATTTGGTGGGTTAACTGTTGATAACTCATAGTCGTGTTTTCTATAAGTGGGGTAAACATGTTTCCTATCTATTGAGTGATTGTGTGAACCATATCAAAGTTACTTTCATCCATTAACTGACTCATTACTTTGAGATATTTATTGGTTAAGGACAAAGCACCCTATGGAAGGAAATACCCCATACCGCCTGGTGGTTGTCCTATTTGGCTAAAGTTACCCATGGTGGAAGCTGAGGCCATAAATGGATTAAATGGCGATGACTTTGTCATCACGTTCTATGGATACATTAACGTACTAGGATATAGGATTGCCATCATTGCAGTTGGCATGCCATACAGTTGCTCTTTTTGAGGTAATGAGAAGCCAAGATAAGGAGGCTTCAGGTCTCCAGGATTCTGTAATTCCCTAGAAATGGTGGGTGTGGTTGATGCTTCTAGTAATGAAATTCCCACACCTGGCGGTATTGAATATGCCACCTCTTGGCTTATGACAGTAGGCATCTCCTCGACTAAGGTAGGAGCCATAGAACTACCGAAACTAGTAACCATCGGTTGTCCTCTTGGGTTGGGAATATTACCTAGGGAAGGGGTTTGGTTATTTCGAGACATACTGGAAAGATGCTTACCACTCCTCAAGTGCATACAATACAAAAGACCATAGAAACGGAAGACACAAATAAAACATAAGACACTACTTTTCTGCAAAAATATTCGCACAAAAGGGTTCCATCGGGTGTGCCAATTTGTTTACCGGTGTTTTTGGTAAACAATCACGAGTTTGAAAGTCTATGAGATTAACTCAAAAAATCTCCAAATAAATTTGTGCAAATAGTTTGTGTGAACACACGTCCAGGTGAATTGAATGTAGCATAGTAAAAGACTTTAAATGAAGTCAAGTTTTGATAAAGGGTAAAGTAAAATATAGTGAATAACATTAAATAACACAAAAGAAAAAGTACAATGTTCTGTTTAAGGAAGCAAAAAGACTAAGAAAAAAGTGTGGACGAAGACGCATACATGTTTCTCGCTCAATGTTTCGTTCTTTAACTCGGGTACTCTAGTGGTATGGAGAGTATGTATGAAAATTTTCCACCCTTGATATCATGTATGAGTCTTCTATTTATTATATTTACAAAATTACCGTCGACGGCGGTTATGATCAATAGAAGAATAATTGCATTTACTCCACGTTTAATCCTTCAAGCTTCCACTAGTGCACTTACGTGTCTTTAAGACGCTATCTGCTAATAACCCACGTTTGAGTGGTAGCTGCTTTTCCACTTCTTCATGATCTCTCGACGGTAACTGTTCCAAACATGCTACCGACGATGCCTATCAAGGTCCCCCAAGACTTGTAAATTTACTTAAGTCCTTTATACCTCAGTCATTCGATCGATCGGTCCTTTTTGGAATGATGGCTTTTGTCGAATGTCCTTCTCGAGATTCTGGACATGTTTCTATCAACTGCCCTTTTCGAGATTTTTGACTCATTTCCTAGTGAGCTGGGTCGTGGGGATCCATCCCTAAGAGTCCTCCAAACCATGTCTCGCTGCGTCGATGACTCAGTCGACCTCTCGTTAGTCGGTCGATGCCTTGTTAGTAATGCTTCTTTAAAGATACTTCATTAATATTCATAGTAAATTTCTTTTCATTGATATTCTTTGTTGACTATCTAGTAGCTGAAAATCCAAGTGTAACACGCATGCATTCATGCCATGTCACTACCTATGGTGCATGCATGCATCCCTTAGGAGCATGCACCATAGCTGGTGGCTACTGTGTTTTTTTGGTTTTTTTATATATAATTCATTCCCTCCCCACCATTTTTCACCCATCTTCTAATTCTCTCCTTCAATTTTTCTTCAAAATGTCGTGCTATATTATCAAGAGAAATACCAATTTGATTTATTCAGCAGTAAAGCCTCCGATGAAGATCTAACTCTGGATGAAGAGACTTTCACGGATCTTCAGAGAAGCTTGATCCGTTGGTTAAATGGAGACATTGCAGACGGTGAAAAGATTATAAGAATTCAAAGGCTTGTTACGGTGTACAACAATAATAAAGAAAGTTGTATCTGGAGGTCAGTTAAAACTCATAATGATTGTCGTATTATGATGCATAGTCCAAAGGAAATTGTCCGGATGGTAGTAACCACATAGATATGTTGTTTAGTTGTTGTATTTGTTTGTCATTTTGTTTAGTTGTTGTTTAAATTGTTGTGATCTATATGAAAAAAACATTGTTTTCAATATCAAATAAAATGGTTATATAAAATGGATTACATATAAAATGCAAAACTAAAAGTGGACTATTGAATTATGTTGTCAAGCGTGCTCCAACATTCAGACAGTTTGTACGATTGTGTCCGGAATGATGCCATGAACTACATAATCTCACCATTTTTCCCCGTATTCATTTCGGTTTTAATATGCGTGCTGTTAGGGCGGCCCTTTTTTGTTCTTCGCATATTTTCATTGTACCAAACTATGTCCCCTTCATATGTAGGCCAATAATCCTCCTTTGCTACCAGTAGAAAGCTATTATTGTATACATTGCATAAGTTTATGACTTTGTAAACGGCGGATAGTAAGTTGGAAGGGTCCCGATGTCATACTCCAAATTTGTCCTACCTGTATAGTATTACCCTCATTTGTGTTTCTGTTTACTAACCCTATTCAAAAATCCAAAAATATGTGCCTGTTGTTTCATTTTTTCTTGTTGTCAGAGCTCAAGTGTTGCAAAGTTGAATATAGGTTCGGTCAAGGCTATTGGGCAAGTGTGTGTTCAGTAATGATTAAGATTCAGTTGATTTTGACCTAATCTTGGTCATACAAGAAGTGTACTTCATTATCGAGTTATTAGGTTATGGCTAAGTCAGGTGTTTCATGATGGATAATCATCAGGATCAAGTTCATCTTTCAATTAGGGTTTTGGTGCAGTTGCAGTTCAGTCCATATGTCAAGTCTTAATCCTCTGATCTCAAGGCATACTCTTGCTAATTTGGTTCATTGTGAAAGATTTGGTTTATCCGTATTCAAGTGGAAAAGTCCAAATGAATTCATGTTGATTCAAAGCTCCAATTCATTTAAAGTTCAAGGATTGGTCCTGTGGTGGATTCATTTTGATTCAAGGCTTTACTTCATTCCAAGATTTTAGTTCATTCAAGAATGTTATCATTTTTATTCAAGTACAAGAATTCTCATGGATTAATTCTCAAGCATGGTCCATTTTTATTCAAGTCCAAAACATTCATACAAAAAATTATACAAAAACTCTACAAAAACAAAGGCCCATTACCATTTTTTTATTTTACAAGCCCAATTCACAAAAACCGTTACAACACAAATGACAAAAAAGAAGAAGAATGAGATGAACCAAACACGGTCCACCATGCTACACTACATTCCAATTGACAAGCTACTACAACATGAAAAATACACGGCAATGCTACATACTCCAAGTCAACTTTCCAGCCATCAAGCCTCACAAGCCATTACGCTGCTGAAATACAAGCTATCAAACGCAACCAAGCCACAAGCTTATGACAGCCATCACAAAATTTCCAAACCGAGCCAAAGCCAAACAATTGCCATGAAGACACAAAAAACTAGCTACAATACAAGCCAACTTCAGGCTTCAATCTTCCTTCGCTACACACCAGCTGCACAACCTACACATTTCATTGACTTCAAGCGTTACACTACAAAAATTAAACTTTTCCAAGCCATGAACAAATATTTAATACATCAGCAGCTATCCCACAAATTAGAGAACGTCACAAACCTGCAAGCATCACAAATTACAAAACGACATGACAAAATCAATCTTTTCAAAACGCAGTAGCAGCATCAAAACGACACAAATTCTTTCCCACTTAACCTCACTCAACACTATAAATAAACCTCAACTCTCCTTCATTTCTCAAGCTCCCAGTAGCCAAAGTTGCCATGCTGCATTCACCCTTAAACCTTCCATCCTCTTCATATTTTTCAATCACCTTCAATCATCTCATAAACTCAACAAGCTCATAACCGCAACACAAAAACAACAAACCATCTCAAATCCTTCAAACCGAAACAAACAGAGATAGAGAGAAAATGAGATTAACGCAAGAGAGAGGGGAGCGATTCGTGAGAGAGAGAGAGAGAGAGAGAGAGAGAGAGAGAGAGAGAGACGTTGAGCGAGAAAGGAGCATACGGGATTGATTTAGACGTGTGAGCAGAAAGACGAAATCGAGAAAGTGAGGGTGAAACCGGGTGGAAACCGCCGTGATCGAAGATCAACGGGAAAGGTGGGAATGAAGTTCAACGTGCTCATTTCATAGACTTTCTCTCTTTTAATTTGTTTTTGTTTTTAAAAAAAATATGATGGGTATTTGGGCCTTACCCATGACGGATTATCTTCATACTCCCTGTCAACTTTTAGGGGTGTGCAAAAAAACCGGTTATGCTTAACCAAATTAGTATCCAAATTGTTCCACTTTTAAAAATCCAAACCAAATGTCAAAATATAAATTCGGTTATCCATTTTATTATCCAAATATAAACCGGTAACCATATGTTTAGTTATTGGATATCCATTTTATTATCCAAATTCGGTTATCCATTTTATTATCCCAGTAACAAATTTTATAATTGGTATATAGAACTATTAAAAATTGGATTACTATGTTTCATTACCAGATAACAAATTGGATTACTATGAAACATTAAATTTAAATATGAAACATTATAAACCGGTAACATATACATATACATATGTACATATATATATATATATATATATATGTATGTCATTAGAATAGTTTTGCCGGCAAATGAATAATCCATAGAAACACAAATTTAAGGATTTAAAACAAGTATATCAGTCTCATAATATGGATAGCCATTGGTTTTATGAAGTCACTATAAAATTGGAAAAATTCTTATTACAAATTGGTTTTATGAAAAATCTGGTTTTAAATTGGTTCAAGTGAAAAACTGGATATTTATATAAACCGGTTTTAAACCGGACTGAACCAAATAAAAACCAATTTTAAAAAAATAAACTGGTTTAATTAAAGTGGTTTTAAAAACCAAACTGAATTATATATTTGGTTCGGTTTGGTTTGGTTTTGAAACCATGCACACCCCTATCAACTTTGCACCCTCTCCTCTTTCACATTTTTATTATTCCTATTGTTTGTTGTTTTTATTTTAATTATTTTCTTTGTTGATCTTTTGAATTGGATTTGGTTTTTTTCTTGTATCATTTTTCCTTAATTCCAATTTTCATCTCAATATTTTATTTCATTTCATGTTGATTTTCTTTTTCATTTTGGTAAATGTAATCTGAATATTAGGGAATGTTGGTTTTCAAGGATGTTTATCCTTCATTATTTCAAATCTATTGTTGAATAATCATTTGGATCATTCTCTACACTTTGGGATAGTGATAGGTTGCCTTTGATTAACCGATGGAAATTCTCGATTAAGATAAAACTGTTCTCTTTTTCTTTTCGTATGGCATGACTTTAGGAGAATGATCTACATATCATTTCTCTAGCATGTTTTAACACAAACATTGTTATTGAATGGCCTCCCATAGTATGATCTTCCTCATAGATTGTGCTAAATTGGTCCCGATTCGAGAAAGTGATCATTCGATCAATAACCATTAACAACTAACATCTAACTTCCTACATTTCTGCTATTTATCTTCTTGCTATTTACTTTTCGCCATTTACCTTTCTGTCATTTATTTCATTGTTTATTTATTTCATTGCTCATTATGTCATTCTCATCTTTAGTTTTTCATCTCATTAAAAAAATACTAAAACATTATAAAATGATCAAAAACCCTAAAAAAACATTTAATCTTGGACTATGGTTACTATCCCTAGCACCATGGAGTTTGGACCTTATACATAAACCCTAGCAAAGGAGATTTGGGATTGGACTTCTCTATTTTTATTGCTTTGTCTTAGGACACCATTGCACATAATTCATAGCTTACTCTTGGGCTTTCTTACAATGAGACTTATTCGATCAATTAATTCTAATTGGTCATCTAAAAGACTAGCCAACTTTCCTAGTACACGCGTAGTTTATCGTTTGGGTTGTGTGTTTATTGTTTATTCTCATCCTCATTTGAGAAATTGTACCCCCACTCCCATGATGTGTAAAATAATTTTATCGTTTTCCTTTATTTTGCTTATGTCTTACCATTGCATCACCTAAACCATTTTCGAAATAATTCTCGATTCAACGTCGAGTCATTTTACACCCTCGTAAGTCGATTGCCTTGTGCATCACCATCAACTTTAACCTAACGCCATTAGGTCCTCCCTTCCATTCATTTTCAAACCTTCCACGCCTCGAACGCAAATTCAAACCTCGATCAACATTGAGTATTTTTCAAACCAAATTAAGACACCTGATCATATTTAAACACTATTTCAGTAAGGTGAAAAGGGAGTTGGTCTAGAGCCTTTGATTCCTCTCCTCGATTGTTTGGGTACAAGGAGCCTTCCATACTATTCAAACAATTGTCATCTCTAAAAAACTTCTAATCTAATTCACTCCAAATCATTTTCGTAACAACTTGAATCAAACTTATTTTTCTTAAACTTTTAGATGAAAAAGAGAGTTTAGAGCCTTCTATTCTCTCTCCCGAATACTTGGATACAAGGAGCCTTCCTTGGTCATCCAAGTGATTGTCATCCAAATAAAATATCCAACACATTAACTTAACCTCTCGCTGTCGTTCGATCAAAAAAATTCTCAAAAGAACGATGTTTAGTCCTTTCTAATACGCCCACAGACTAAATTCTTAAGCCTCTGCTGAGAGTAGACAAGCTAATGTTTAGCCCTTAGAATGCGAACTAAACATTCGTTCGATAAAACAAACCAACAATCTGTAGTCCCACGAACTACGGAAGCTCTGATTCTTCATTTCTTTCAAATGGAGATACGTAGACACGAGAGCCTCAATCCTTGGCAAGCACCGTAATAAAAAGCCACCCATTTCCCCTTAGAAAACAAAACTCTTTTTCTTACCTTTCGCATTATTCACTTAGAAGAAAACAAATAACATTAGCTAACATTCGATCACAAATTGGACTAAGAGGTTCCCGTTGAGTATAACGGACGTGAGGGGTTCTAATACCTTCCCTTTGCGTAATCGACTCCTGAACCTAGAATTTGGTTGCGATGACCATGTTCTTATCTTTAAAGGTTTTATCTATATTTTCCTATTCCTTCATTGGAATGAATAAAGTTCAGTGGAGAATCTGTTCGAACATTTTTTCCACGTCCCATCGCAAAGGATTGTATTTTTTGAGGTACGAAACCCGCCTAGCATGTGAACATGTCACTATGACATGGGAGCAAGGCATAAAAAAGGCTTGGAACTTTTTGCAATCGCACCAACATCTATCTAGTTTGACTTGATAGTATCCCCTTGGCCTCCCCTCATTATGGTCCATTGTCTCATCTACACTGAACCAACCTTAACGACAGTCAAATATGGTGACCACATGTGTGTTAGCTTTGGCAACTTCCTCCTTAATAAATTTCATTGAAGTTTCACTAAACAACTGCCCCGATTGTAACACTGAACTCCATTTTGAATGTATGATCTCAAACAATGACCCTAACCTAAAATAGGTTGCTATCATCAAAGAGGTTATCAGTAGGTTTCAGATGCCTTTGAAGAGAGATCATTGATTCCACGAGATTTGTTGTCATGTGGCCCCAGCATTGACCATTGTCAAATGCTCTATTCCACTTCTCCAATGGAATATTATCGATCCACCTTACTGCATCTGCATTTTTCAATCTGATATCTTCGCGGTAGTTTTTGAAGGAAGATTCTGTTAATGCATACCATGCATTCAAAACCTTCTTCCGAAGCGTCTTGTCTTTGATCTCCCGCATGAAATTTTGAGTGATGTGTCTATTGTAGTAGGCAAACATAACATCGCCAAAGCTACCAACCAAGACATGCCTTTCAAACACCATAAGAACTATTACTTCGTTTCCAAAATTATTCAATGTTCAATTCAACCAACCAACCCACATATACGTAACCCAACCAACACGACCCAACTACGACAACATGGGCACCAAACTCGACTACGACAGCGCCCACTACTAGGGAGATATGATTGAAAATTTGTTAGATATGTTAGACGATAGTCTTTGATCTAGATGAGGGGTGAATAGATCACAAATTTAAAACCAAAAACTATTGGCAAAAATTCGTTTTAAAAAATATATGGCACAATGGAAACAACCCGAATCGAATCGTCTAACCGAACCTACTATCGAAAAACTCTGATATGCGTAATGAAAACCGATGGAATGATAATGAACACATGTTATTCAACAACAATTAATTCACGGATCAAACAATTGCAAAGCTATTCGTAATGCTTATTTCCAATGAACACAAAGTGATAAAAATACTCAAACATAATTTATCGAACACTTTGTGTGCGATTGATCACGTTTGGAAATTCTATTTGTTTTGTTGATGTTAAAAGCCAATCACAATCAAAGTGATTATGATTATATCAACAACAACACTTTAAAAGATAGTTGAAAATAATTCCAATCAAATTAATCGATACAACAATGAAGTCGATAATTTGCAAGTAGAACAATTAAAGAGAGATAAAGTGGTAAAGAGACACAAAGATTTTTTTAGGAAGTTCCCCTATCGGCCTCGCTATGGGTACGTCTTCCCTCAATCTGAAATCGAATTGAGATACTTGCAATTAACCTTATCTTTGCAAAAAACTTATACAAGAGGTGAAGAACTCTGACCCTACAAACCCAATGGTTTATTGTTGATTCAACCACATCCAAACCCTTGATCAAAGCTTGATCAAGTCACCAACAATGTGGCTATAATCCTCTGATTATCCCGAGCACGCACTTGTTAAACCCAAGATTATCGAACACAATTCACCGTCTCGCGCTACTCCCTTGCAAGGAAACCACCTTGCCCCAAGGCCTTCACTCGGTCGAATCTTTGTTGATGTGATCTTGTCAAAAACCTTCAAATCCCAGTGATCTTGAAGGAAAACCCCAGCTTGGTTTTCTTATTTAAAACACACAAAGATCCCAACCCAATATTCTTGGTTACACCAACCTAATTGGACGTTATCAACCCTATTCTAGATGGCCACCCATTCGAAAAATGATTATGTATAGTTCAATTGTGTATATGCATAGAAGAAAGGTTGAAGATGATGGGAATGCTTTGTAGCCTGGTTTCATTTAGGTAATTCATTAGTATATTTTCTAGAAGAATGTGCATGTATGAGTATATATATGTGTATGTGGAATGAGGAAAAAAGAATGCAAGAAAAAATAAGATGCAAAACAAAATTTGAGCTTTTGAAGGCTACATGTTGGCCTATGAAAGCAACAGGTTAGCCTGTCAAGGTGTTCAGGTCGGCCTGAATGAGGCAACCTATGGACATAATCCATAGGCTTTAATATTGATGCGTGGGAGTCGACCTGTAATTCTATTTGTCGGCCTGTATTGAAGCAAAAGCTTCTATAGGTCGGCCTGAGAACTTATAGGTCGGCCTATGCAACTGTGTTTACACATATAACTTGGTTTTTGATGTGTATGGCATGCTTAAGGCTTTTAAAAAACATTTGTATGCATCCTAAGGCTAAAATGATTTAATGCACATCTAAACTTTAGCTGATACCGTCCAATATACAAAAAAATGCTAAGTCATACTCCTAGTTTTGGCATCATTCAAAATATGGCTAAGTTAAAGAAATCACTCACATACTCCCCCTTTTTTATGATGGCAAAACTTGAATCTGTTAGCATCACGCAGATGCATAGTTCACATATAATCTATACTACACAGAGGCAATTGCAAAGAATAAGTGGTGCACTCACAAAAAACACATATGTAAAGAACACAAGCTTAATAAATCACACAACAATACTCATATTTATTAATTTTGATTAATCATAATACAAGCATTGCATCATTTCATAAACCAAAGCAGCAAAACATCAAAACAAACTAAATGAAAATGCATGGAAACATAAACGAAAAACTGAATGCATGACTAACAAGAAATGAATCCTAAGACACACAACAAAGACGACTCAAACTCTGCACGTCACTGTCTTCTGCGACCTCCAGGCCTTACTCTACGAAACCATCCTTGACCATCGCTTCCGAACTGATAATCCAAGAAGTCACGCATTTCTTGATAGAATTATGTGTAGTAATGGTGATCTTCATTTTGGACGGCAATCATGTGATTGACCCTTATAATGGTAGATGTTGTATTCGCATCCATTTAACCCTTCAAAGAGACCATTTTCTCTGTGTCAAAAGATGCAAAATCCTTAAATTTTGCATCTTGGGTCTTCATATGTTCTTGCATATTGCGGAGCTGTGCCATTTGAGCATCTTGTTTGATCAGCTGATTTTGAAGAAGAGAAGTGATGGAGGATTGATCTTCATGAGCATCATTATTACTCTGACCAACTACATGTTCCACATATTGCATAGGTTCATCATCCCCAACTTGTTGCTCAATAGTGGAGTTAGCAAATTTTGTAGGATCATCAAAAGTTGTACACCTTCCGTCCATGCTTTCCCAACCTGAGGTAATACGCTTGACGTTCTTCATCCCAAAAGTACCCCATATTTGTTAAGGTACGTTAGGAGAATTCTTGAACTGGGCCGGGCGAGATGAGCAGTAGGTTTGGCACACCGATATTGAAGAAGTTAATAATTTTTGAGATCATGGATGTGTAGCAGAAGGATGTACCTTTATTACATTTCTTGATGGTGAACATTCGGGAGACAAATTAGTATGGCCAGTTGATGTGAATCTTATGCACAAAGATATACACAAGATGTATATTTGCACTATATACTTCTGAGTACCCTTCTTTCTTTGGGCGTAAAATATGTAAAACTAACCATAAGAGAATCCTTGGAACCATCTTGAGTGTACTGCTTACTATAGCTTCATGACAATCCTTTGGCCTAGGGGCTGTTGAAAGTGTTTTAGGTGGATATTTGTTTTATCATCTCCACAAGAATTGAAGTGATATTACTGCCGTTCTACAGTTTATAAAGTCTTAAGTGAGGGTTTTAAAATGATTTTGTTTGGTATCATTAACATTCACAAGAGTTTGCAGCAATGAGTAAAAGTTTAGAAAGATTTAAGTTTTAAAAGACATATAAATACTAGATTTCATCAACTTATTTTGCATGTATTTGATTAATCAAGCATGTGAACTTCCTTTACAATCAATACAATCATGTATCTCATCTATACTGCTTATGTCTAAGACGGTATTGTGATTTTTACCGTATTATTTAATCGACGATGTCTCAATCTATTAAACAATACAAATAACATTTATGATCCGATACAAAGTGGATATCAAATTCCATTTCCCTGCCTAGACTTGGTCTTTTGATAGATGATAAATTTAGATCAAGGCTTAAAAGATGTATCTCACAATCATTTAAACCACAAATATTTAATAGAAGCAAAAGTTATCATCTACATTGATTATCAAGTTGTTCACATACAAAAGATCAAGAGAAATACATACAAGTTAAGGTTGATTACATCTAATCTTGATACAATGGATTTAGCTATACATAACCATGGTAGCTTGCTTCACAAGAAATTGAAGAAGATGAATGTGCATCCAAGTTGAAAAATCGACAAAGGATGCGAATCCAACTCCGATTTAATAAAGATCACCTCTTTGTTCAAAACATGAAGTTCTAGGGTTTTTGTGTCTTAGGAAATATTAAGAGAAAATGATTATGTCCCAAAAAATGAACAAAAGTACATAAGTATCTAACAAAATATGCACAAGTTCGCTCAGCGAGTTAGATCTTGCCTGGAGAGGTCACCTTTTTGTCACTTCAAGTGCCTCATATCATTAAACTGCCTTTGGGAAAATATCTTCCCTCGCCCAGCGACCAATACCTCTCCCGGCAACCACAAGTTCGCCAGACCTCGCCGGGCGACCACGATGCACTTTATCTACTGCCTCTACAGTACATTGCCTTGCCTTCACTTCGCATATGCTCGCCAGACGAGGCTCGCTTTCCCTTCGGCTAAGCTCGCCTAGCGAGCATGTTGATTTTTAGTTTCTTTGCTTTGGCTTCCTTCTCTTGCTTTTGTGTCTCTTTCTTTGATTTCTATGCATCAATCCTGCACACTAACACACAAATAAGGGAATCATAAGGCACATGCAATTCTAATGGTAATTTACACAAAACTATGGAATTAAACATTCTTAAACACAAAAATAGTTTTGAAAAATGCCAAGAAAAATAGTGAATTTTAAGTCATAATTGGAATTCAACAAACTCTCCCAAACTTAGATCTTTGCTTATCCTCGAGCAAAGTATGCCTCTCATGAAAATAAGAGGATTTGCTCAAGCATAAAATTCACCAAGAGAGAATTAACAGTTCAAATGTAAAAGATGAATACGCACAAGCAATGCTCAACACTTCCTAGATTCAAACAATGATAAAGAATTTAGTTCTAAACACAAATATCATGCAATGCATTCAATAGCAACTAAATTCTCACACATGAATCACTCTAACACTCCTCTTCATAACATGGATGAAGACAATTGCGCAAAAATAATGACGCGGGAAATTGACTCTCATTTGATAAAAATGCTAACATTTAGATCTATTCATACATTCATCTAACATTTATATCAGAAATCACGGAAGCATAGATCACTAAGGGCTTTCAAGGTTGTAGCTTGGTCGGGTTTCACAACAAAGGGTCATTTTTTAGGCTATTGAAATAAAGTTGCCAAACAAAAAGAACATTCGCTAAACAAAGTATATACACATCACAACTTCTTTCACCATTTTTATTTTCTCTATTGATCCACCCTAACAAACTTTCTTTGCACAATTACTTTTTTTTTCTTTCAAACAAGCAAATGTTTCTTTTCTTTTTCACAATCATATTCACGACTTTCTTAGCTTGTTCAAAAATTTTCCAAAATTTTTAGAAACCTACCATTTTTCCTTCTTTTTCCCCAACTTGAATACAATCAAACCTCAGTGAATGCTCCTTGATTTTAATGGCAAGTGATACTTGTTCAAAACAATTATCAAAGTTCAAAGGTTTCAAGAATTTTTTTTAGAATCCCACAAAATTCAATGATGAACCAAATTTCAAGTTTTTATGTACACAATCAAAGTTCATCACCAAAATAGGTTCTAATCTTTTAAGGCTCAAAAGGGGTAACAAATACTACTCACAAGGTAAGTCACTTTTTAGTAATGGTTGTGCTCAATATCAACAAAGTTCCTTGATCATTTCCATGCTTTCACAAAATCACAATAATCAAAAGATTAAATATGTATTACCCAAGTTAAAATAAAGTTATCAATCATCCAAAGCATTTAAGTGAACAATTGAGGCTTCTCACAATTTGTGGTTTGGAACTAAGTGACTCAAGTATTTAAACAAGTTACAAAATGAAACAAGAATAAACATTTGTATAAAGCACAAAATTCTTATGTCATTCTAACATTCTAGAAAGCGGTAAACATGTACCTTACTTGCATTCACCACATTAAAATTCATATCATCACCATCCAAACTTGGTTGAATCTTCATTGGATACTTCTTGAACTAAAGAGCAACCAATCCTTGAAGTCTACATCAACCACTCCAATGAAGCAACAAAATAACAAACACTTTAACAACTAATTGAACATTCAAAGATGATATATTCAACTCAAATAACATAGTGTTATGGTGTACAACACCAACAAAATACCCAAAAGTGGTAATAGTACATGCCAAAAGTAGTACAACAATATCCAAACTACTACTGAAATAAAAATACAACACATAAATAATAGCGATGATCAAAAAGATAAATAAATGACTTCACTTTGTCGAAACAAGTAAGCCTTTTGATCATGCTAACAACATCTCTACTCATAGTTATCGAACTCAGAGTCAGTCTCTGCATCATCACCAACAACCTCATCATCAACATCAGCATCATCATCAACAGTAGCATCTCCAGCTGGCCCTGATCCCTCTCTGTAGAATGTTCTGCCCTTAGGCCATCCAACATGTACCAAGAACTGCTCACTGGTACCTATAGGATGATCAATAATGGGCTCTCGGACCTGCAGCTGCAACTGCTGGATATAATCATGGACATAAATAAGGGCTCTCTGAGTAGCCTGCATCATGTCCCAGTTATAGCTACAAACCTCCCTCTACCTAGGGTCCCAGTTCTAGAAATCCACATTTCCAGAACTAGTGCTAGCACCTGAACCTGAAGCCTCACTAGCAGCAGCTCTCCTATTTTTCTTAGGGACACAAAACTTATATACATACAAGTCATCAACATCACCTTGATGATTCCCTTGATAGTGAGCATGGATCTTAGCACACCCGTGAATACACAGAGACAAAATTAGACAAGGGAAAACCAAGGGCTATTAGCCTTAGCCCTTAGTTTAACCCCACTCTCAACAACCATCCTGAGCTCATCTGCAGTAATTCATGCCACATCTATCTGCTTCTCAGTGAGAATGTTGTGAACCAAATGAGCCGTATCTAAGGGAAAAGTAGAACTGTGAGTACATGGCTTGATGTTGTGCAAAATAAGGAGTAGCACAATCTGGGCTTGAGGACACATGTCCTCCCTCTGAAACCTCTCTGAAATCCCAGATGGGTTACACTGCACAGTCTGACCCTCCAGCAAAAGAGATGCAGTTGTCCCCTTAATGTCTCTAGCCCTTTTCAACTGGAGATGATATTCGTCAATCTCACCATGCTCTAAGGTGATAGGACGCCTCAACACCATACTAATAGTCTCCCGATCAAACCTCACAGTCCGACCTCTGATCATAGTAGTCCAAGTGAGTTGATCGCCATCATTAGGGAGGGCGTTCGTATAGAAATCCCTCACTATATCAATGTTGAAGTGCTCAGCAGGCTGTATCAACTCGTCCCATTTCTTCCTTTTGAAGATCGGCTGTACTTCCCGATACGTCCCTTGACGGTTGATGTTGAAGACTTTTTCTACAAAAAAAATTCTTTTTTCTAGCTGCTTAAATCTGTCATCCTGTTCAGGTCCAAAGAAACAGATATCATCAAAAGGTCTTAGCTGACGAGAGGTGATCCCTCATGTCTTTTGCTTTTTCGATGCTCCTGATGTCCTTGGTGGTGCCATTTGAAAAGAAACAACAATAAATAACCAGCACCAGCACACCATTATGTTAGAAAAAGGCAAGGCAAATAGGGGGAAAAGAGTCAACAAACATCCATCAATAAAACAAAAAAAATATGGCCCTGTTCTGCGATACTCTCCTGGAGAGGGAACAAAATTTTCAGTTCTCCAGATGAGAACAGCCAATACACAATACAAACCAACCAATTTCAACATGTTTACACATCTCATTACAACACATTGACAATAACCAGTTCAACATGCAAATCAAAGTTCTACATGAGAAGCCCTAACAATTTCAAACTTCAAACCTAGAAATTTCACCACACTCACCAAGTCATAAATAATTACATAATCAACACAAGTCTAACATTCTACTCATAGCATGAATTTCACACAAACAACCCATCACCTAGAAGTTCCAATTTCTACTCAAAGTCAGAATAAACCCTAACCTCAGTTGTTCTAATGTAGTTTAAAATAAATTGAAAAGGAAGAGCAACCCTGGATGGGTTGAGTAAGTAGAACAAGAGAATGGCAAGGGGTGTCTTGGGAGATTTCTTTTTCACGGTTTGGAACAAGAGTGAGAGAGAAATATAAGTGAGAGTGAAATGAGAGGAAATGAGAGTGAAGCATACCTCACACCAACTAATTTCTGGAGTCGCGGCCGGCTAAAATTTTTGAGTCGCCATCATATTTTTTGAGAAAAATAATGATAAACCTAAAATCCTAATCCTAAGGGTAGAGATTCCTAAGGTTCGGGAGTCGGTTAAGTGAGGGGAAGGTGTTAGGCACCCCTCACTTCCATTGTATTCAATGGGATCCACCTTTGAATTTAGGGTATACTTGTTTGTCTAAATTATAGGAAAACCTAAGTTTTTTTTATTATACTCGCTAGGGTTGGTTTACAACCCTATGCCTACGTACCTTCACTTTGAAGGATCAGAGTAACCGTAGTTCACCTCCCCTATTCCTACCCCCTAATCCTATTCCTAATCCTAAAACCCCAATCCACTATTTATACTCTTGGATAAAGAGTTCTATCCCTTAAATCTAGTGTTTACACTCCTAGATGAGGAGTTCTATCCCTTAAAACTCTATCCATTATTTATACTCTCGGATGGAGAGTTTTATCCCTTAATCCTTTTATTTATACTCTCGGATATCAAGAGTTCTATCCCTTAATCCTTATCCCCTATCCCTTATTTAGGCTCTCGGACCAAGAGTTTTATCCCTTAATCCTTTTATTTATACTCTCAGATATCAAGAGTTATATCCCTTATCCCATCCTTTATTTAGGCTCTCGGACCAAGAGCTTTATCCCAAGTTAAAATCCCTAAAAAAAACCTTTAGATATCTTTTAGAAAATAAATTTCTAAAGGAAATAAAAGCCAAAAAAACAGTTAGGCTAAAAAACAAAAGTTTATATCCCAATAATTTCCAAATTCCCAAAATAATCCCTAAACAAATTAAAAGTATTTTTTTATCCTTCAAAAATGAAATTAAATTTATTCTTTTCTCCCAAAACCCAATATTTATCCTTTTCAAAAATAATTTCCTTGAAATAAAAAACCTAAAAAATAAATTCTTTATTAAGAAAATATAAAAGGAATTAATTATTCATTTTATCATACAAAGTCCTTAAAAGCCTATTCCCTAAACCCTAATAAAATGATTAATTCAACAATTAACTTAAATCATTTGATAAAACAAAATCCTAAGCGAAAATTAATTAATAAATCAAATTAAATAAATAATAAAAAAACCCAAGTAAACCCTATTTTAACAGATTAAATTAAGGAATTAATTTAATTGTTAAAAACTAAAAAAACCTATTTTTACAATTTAAATTAAAAACCTATTTTAACAACTTAAATTAAGGAATTAATTTAATTGTTAAAAACTAAAAAACCTATTTTACAATTTAAATTAAAAACCTATTTTAATAACTTAGATTAAGGAATTAATTTAATTGTTAAAAACTAAAAAACCTATTTTGCAATTTAAATTAAAAACCTATTTTAACAACTTAAATTAAGAAATTAATTTAATTGTTAAAACTAAAAAAAAACTAAAACCCATTTTTTACAATTTAAATTAAGGCATTAATTTAATTGTAAAAAAAAACTAAAAGAAAACCCTATATTAACAATTTAAATTAAGAAAAATAATTTAATTGTTAATAATCTAAAATTAATTAAACAAAATAAAAAACCAGGAGGGGTGTATTTGCTGTTGAAAGGACCCACTGGGCCTCCCTGGGAGGTGCCAATAACAGTCAGGGCGTAGGCCCACCCAAAAAACTAATATGAGAAAAAAGAAAAAACAAACACGTGAGGGGAGAGTCCAACATTGACTCTCCCTGCGCCACACGATCCTGATCTGATGGTGATTAGAATTGCCAATCCTGGCCTTTGGTTCCATTTACCAGTCAAGGTATGAAGAATGGATGGACGAAATTAGGAGTCAATGCTGACCCATCATAAGCGCACATGTGAAGTCATTCAATCTTGAAGGGTCAGATAACGCCACTTGGCGCAGATCTGAGGTAACGAGGAGGGGGTATAAAACGTAAACCCTCTTCACAAAATCCTCATTTCTCATATTTCTTTCTCTCTCTTCACTTCTCTCTCTCACTCTACTCTCTCTTTTCTCTCGCCTCTCTCCTTTTTCTCTTTCCTTTCTCCGACCGCCACCCCAAATGGCCTCCGGCCACCGCTTACCACCCTAACCTCCACCGTAAAACCTAGAAACCCAACCAAGTTCTTTAGGGTTCGTAAGAACCCTAAGCATGTAAACCCTAACCCCATGAACCCTAACCCCCTTTTGATGAACCCTAACCCAGAAACCCAAAAACGATGAACCCTAGGGTTCTTCACATGAACCCTAACCCTAACCTAAACCTAAAAAACCCAGAAACACAATCGAAACCAACTACACAAACATCAAAACACAACGAACAACAGATTAATAAGATCTAAAAGTTAAGTTTTACCGTCCGTGCCGTGAAACTGGTCGTAATTTGTTAGCTTTATTTCTTGGTTTTCCTCCTCTAATCTTCTCTCACTTTGATTTTTTCAGGTAAGGATGGTTGAAGGCTGAGCTCTGAAGAATTAGGGTTCGAGTTTTGAACCCTAACTTTCTACAATTTTAGAGCTTTAGTGAAAGGGTTTAGGGATTTCCAGCAATTCGTATTCTTAGCATCCCCTCTTTTCTGTTAATTCTTAGTTTATATAGGCATTAGAATTAGGTTAGAGCTAATTAGATTGATTTTGATTTTAGGAGTTTTTGATGTAAACAGATTTGATTTTGATCTGATTTTATTTTGATTGATTTTTAGACTTAGGGTTTTTCTCTGATATGAATTGTAATATGCAGATCTGATTCTATTTGTTGTACAAAATTGATTGAAAAATTAATGTAAGCGATTCTGTTGATTCAATCTCATTTTGATTTTTGTCTAATTTCATTTCCACGATTCTGCGCAGTTAGGGTTTGTTGTTTAGGAAAGATGATGACCGATTTGGGGTCAACATTTTGACCAATAATAAAATAAAATAATTCCCAAATAAAAATAATCAAGTAAAATAAATGGAAATAAAGTAACCAAAAGGCCCTCACTGTACCAAAAACGAAATAGGTATATATAAAAAAAAATAATAGTAATAAAAACAAAATTAATAATTATGTTATAAAAACCAATATTAATTCACCTTAAGCCCTAATTAATAATTAAAAATCCAAATCTTTAATTAATACAATGCTCCTAATAAAAATAAAAAGGTTCAATAAATAGAAATTTGATAAAAATGTTAAAAGATAAAAATCTTTAAAACTAATTAGTCCAACCGAAAAATTAACAATAAAAATCTCTTAACCTTAATTAATATTAACACAATATTCCTAATTAAAAACCAGGCAAAAATCCCTTCTAAAGATCACTTATAATAAAAATAGTTAACTCTAAAAATAAAAATCTAAAAACCCACATTTTTCTAATAAAATAAAAAACTAATTAATTCTACTCTAAAAAAATAAGTAAAATCCCCAATACTTTCTTATAATCAATAAAATCTTAGACTAACCCTTTGCCTTAAAATAAATGAGCAAAAATGAAATAGAAAATAAATCTAAAATCAGATGTAAAAACTTTATAAACCCAAAACCCAAAAATGGACCCAAATACAATAGTACACCCCCAAATCCCAAATGGAACCCCCTAGTAGCACCAAGAACCTAACCAGATGAAAAATTACAAGTCAAAATTTGGGGTACTACAGCTGCCCCTATTTAATCAGCTTCAACCTGGGACGATGATGACGATGAGTCTTCATCTTCGCGAGGAAGAGATGATTAAATATAAAGGAACCCTAATTTTGACCGCGGAGTTGCTAGGTTCAGCGTCCGTGCGAACCGATCCCAGACGCTACGTTAGTATCTTAATATCCCTGTGTATAATATCCCTGGTAATAAACCCTTGGCAAAATACCCGATTGAACCCCTTTATCCCTGAGCGCAAGCTATAATCCCTATGCCATGTATGCATGTTTAAAAGTATGTATGCTTTTATGCATGATGCATTATTTGTGCTAACGCTTCTTTTGTGATATGCAATGCATGTATTTACGGAAACCAAATCCCTTTGTAATATCCTGACTTCCCAACCCCTGAACCCTTGACTCCTTTGACGAGCGTAATAGGTCATATGCTCTTGCTATCTGGAGATGTGTATTATCCTTTTGAAAAAAATTTCCATAATGATTGAATCGTGACCGCTAATACATATAGCCCCGGTGTTTAACTAGGGGGGAATATGATCCCTGTGCTGTCTCCAACATTGAAGTAAAATACTTTTCCTTTCGCCTTTTTTTTTTGAAAGCTTTTGATTATGCCCAATGTTTCAATGCATTATTCTATAATTAATCGGCATTTTGTATTCACACGGAATAATTTGAAAGAAAAGAAGATTTTATTTATTGAAAAATGGCCCATAAACAGGCAATAGTACATAAGGAAAGTAATCCTCATAAGGAGGAGTTACCACAAATTTATAAGATGAAAAATGGCAATACGAAAAACAAATCTATCTATGTCCCTATTGAATTCAACACCAGCTACTATCCCTAAGTCTCCGAGGCCATGACACTTCGCTTCTGAAGATGACGATTGGATTGCTCATTCCTTTCTGAATCCCTGTTGTGTAAGTGCCATCAGTCCTATGCCTTTTGGATATCCTTAATTTTGCATGGACTGTTTATTTTGAGTCTTAGTCCATCAGGATAATATACCATTTTTTTCAACTAGCCGCCCTTTAGGGTTTTCGACTTGTCGGGTATCATTTTTTTAGTCCCTAATTTTTGCCTAAGTCGCCCTTTCGGGTTTTCGACTTAGCGGGCTTTTATCCTCTTTTTCTAGGCATAGTATTTTTTGACTGAATCGGAATTTACTGGGCGCGGTAAATCCGCTCCATGCATAGTAGTCAACATTAAAGCTCCACCAGAGAAGGCGCTCTTTACAACATATGGTCCTTCATAGTTTGGGGCCCATTTGCCACGAGGATCTTTATAGATGGGTAGCACCTTCCTTAATACCAGGTCTCCTTCTTCGAATAGGCGAGGACGAACTTTCTTATCGAATGCCTTCTTGAGTCTCCGCTGATATAGCTGACCATGACATACAGCGGCCATGTGCTTCTCCTCTATGAGGTTCAGTTGATCAAGTCTATTTTGTACCCATTCCGCTTCTTCCAGCTTGGTCTTCATTATGACCCTAAGTGAAGGAATTTCCGCTTCAATAGGGAGTACCGCTTCTGTGCCATATACCAAGGAAAAAGGCGTAGCTCCTGTCGAAGTACGAACTGAGGTTCTGTAGCCATGTAGTGCGAAAGGGAGCATTTCGTGCCAATCCTTGTAGGTCTTCACCATTTTCTGAATAGTTTTCTTTATGTTCTTATTGGCTGCTTCTACCGCGCCATTCATCTTCGGGCGATAAGGCGACGAGTTATGGTGATCGATTTTGAAACTCTCGCATAGATCGTCCATTACTTTGTTATTTAGATTGAGCCCATTATCCGTGATGATCTTGTTAGGAACTCCATAGCGACAAATTATCTCTTTCTTGGTGAATCGTGCAATCACTTGTCTCGTCACATTAGTGTAGGAAGCAACTTCTACCCATTTGGTGAAGTAGTCGATAGCGACTAGAATAAACCGGTGTCCATTTGACGCCTTTGGCTCGATCATCCCTATTATGTCTATTCCCCACATAGAGAAAGGCCACGGGGCAGTTAAGACGTTCAAAGGAGTTGGCGGCACATGAATTTTATCCGCGTAGATTTAAAGCTTGTGGCACTTCTTGACATATTTAAAGCAGTCGGACTCCATAGTCAGCCAGTAGTACCCTGCTCGGAGAATCTTCTTAGCCATAGTATGCCCATTTGTATGAGTTCCGAAGGATCCTTCGTGTATTTCTCTGATGAGCATGTCCTGTTCATGTCCATCTAAACACCGGAGTAACACCATGTCATGATTCCTTTTATATAGTACCTCTCCATCAAGAAAAAACTGGGAAGCCAGTCTTCTAAGTGTTTTCTTATCCCCACTTGAGGCATTTGCAGGATATTCTTGTTTCTGGAGGAACTGTTTGATATCGTAAAACCACAGTTTATTATCTACTTCAGCCTCCACTGCTGCACAATACGATGGTTCGTCTAGGCAATTAATCCTTATAGCCGGTGCTTCGTTATACCATTTGACTTTGAACATGGATACCAAAGTTGCCAAAGCATCTACTAGTTGATTCTTATCTCTGGGGATGTGATGGAAAGTGATCTCATCAAAGTACTCTATCCTTTTCTAGACACAATTTCGGTATCGAGTCAGCTTGGGATTAAGTGTTCTACACTCTCCTTTTGCTTGATTGATGACGAGAGCAGAATCTCCATATACTTCTAAGATTTTGATTCCGAGGTTAATGGCTTCGTTAATTCCCAAGATTCGCGCCTCGTATTCCGCCATATTGTTAGTGCATGTGAAGCATATTCTTACGGTGAAGGGTATGTGAAATCCCGTTGGAGAAGTTATAACAGCTCCTACCCCATGTCCTTCTGCGTTTGAGGCTCCGTCGAATATAAGCTTCCATCGTGATCCAGGCTCAGGTCCTTCGTAAGAATCCGGAATATCGTCATCTCTTACAACCATTACCTCCTTGTCAGGGAAATCAAATTGCATAGGCTGATAGTCATCTACTGGCTGATGAGCGAGATGATCGGCTAACACACTCCCTTTTATGGCCTTTTGGGTAACATATTGGATGTCATATTCAGTCAGTAACATCTGCCACCGAGCCACTCTTCCAGTCACTACAGGCTTCTCGAATATATACTTGATGGGGTTCATTCTGGATATTAAGAAAGTTGTATGGCACACCATGTATTGTCTTAATCGTCGGGCATCCCATACAAGAGCGCAACAGGTCTTCTCCAAGAGTGAGTACCTGGATTCACAATCCGTGAATTTCTTACTTAAGTAATAGATTGCGTGCTTTTTTCTTCCCGTGTCGTCTTGTTGTTCGAGTACACAACCCATCAAATTGTCAAGTACCGTTAGGTACATTATGAGTGGCCTTCCAGGCACAGGTGGCACCAGTATGGGAGGTTCTTGCAAATATTCCTTAATTCTATTGAAAGCCTTTTGACAGTTTCACCCCACTCGAGGCTTTGACCTTTCCTCAACAGCTTGAAGATTGGTTCACAAGTAGCAGTAAGGTGGGAGATGAACCTGGCGATGTAATTTAATCTTCCCAGGAACCCACGCACTTCTTTTTCTGTTTTCGGTGCTGGCATTTCTTGGATGGCCTTCACTTTTTCCGGATCAACTTCTATACCTCTTTGACTGACTATGAACCCCAACAACTTCCCAGATCTGACCCCAAAAGTACACTTCGCAGGATTTAGTCGTAGCTTGAACTTCCTTAGTTGTTCAAACAACTTCCATAAATTGACTATGTGCTCTTCCTCAGTTTGTGATTTAGCGATCATATCATCGATGTAAACCTCTATTTCCTTGTGCATCATGTCATGAAAGAGAGTGACCATTGCCCTTTGATAAGTTGCCCCTGTATTCTTTAATCCGAAGGGCATCACCTTGTAATAGAAGGTCCCCCAAGGGGTAATAAAGGTAGTATTTTCCATATCGGATGGAGCCATCTTGATTTGATTATATCCGGAAAACCCATCCATAAATGAGAATACCGAAAATTGAGCCGTGTTATCCACCAATACATCAATGTGAGGTAATGGGAATTTGTCTTTAGGACTTTCTCTATTGAGATCTCGGTAGTCTACACACATTCTGACCTTCCCATCATTCTTTGGTATAGGCACAATATTGGCTACCCATTCTGGATACTTCACTACAGCTAAGAAACCTGCATCAAACTGCTTTTTAACCTCTTTCTTGATTTTGAGAGTCATATCTGGTCTAGTCCTCCTTAACTTTTGTTTGACTGGTGGACATTCGGGTTTAAGCGGTAGCTTATGTTCCATAATATCTGTGTCCTGACCAGGCATATCTTGGTAAGACCAAGCGAACACGTCCACATACTCTTGTAGTAACTCGATCAACTTCTCCTTTACATCCCTGTCTAAGGAAGCGCCAACTTTAACCTCCTTTTTGTCCTCTTCAGTTCCCAGATTGATCACATCCACTGGTTCCTGATGAGGTTGTATCACTTTGTCCTCTTGCTTTAATAGTCTGGCCAACTCTTCAGGGAGTTCACAATCGTCCCCGTCACCCTCTTCCGCTTGGTTAATCGGGAACTCGAAGTTGTAAGGGATTATAGCGGTGTCGTTTTCAATAGGTTCATTTTTAAATCTGCATGAGGGAGATTTTTATGCTTATTATTTTTTGAATTGGTGCAAATGAAAGTACTGAAAAGAAAGTGCATTGCCATTTGGAAAAAAGGAACAACTAAGAAAGAAAAAGATCTTAATTGAAAACAAAATGCGATTTTATTATTAAATAATTCAAAGAAACAAAAGGTGGCCCTACAAAGCTTGTCCATTTGCCTTGGGCATAGCAAAGGACTTATTGTTTTTTTTAGAAAAGCAAATTACTTTGAAATAGAAATCATCTCAAGAATCTCGATTGCTCTCCAATTGTTGAGAACTGTGTCTGGTGAGCAATGGCGCACCCAATCTGGTATCCCTCTATTTTCCTCTTCAATTGTAGTCACTTAATCTTCGTCTCTGAATCTGACACTATGGAAAGTTTCTTCGAGAGGAGGAAATGTCATTTGTCGAGACTTCTGAACCTCTTTATTAGCTGGTTTGTAACCCAGCCCGAATTGATCCTTCTTTTCATGTATCTCTATTACTTTGCCCCAGCCCCTAGTATCCCCATTCTGAATCAAGTTTGTGATCCTTCTAGGCCTTTCCTCCCGTCGAACGACTTGCTTATGACTGACCGTCGCCACCTCCAAAGCTTGGAACGGTATTTCAAATGTCTCCCCATCCACTTCTATGTATCTGAATGACGAGAGATGGCTGACGAACATGTCTTCCTCCCCATCAATAATTATTAAATTGTCCCCAGATATGAACTTCAATTTCTGATGAAGTGTGGAAGTAACTGCGCCCGCAGCATGAATCCAAGGTCTTCCTAGGAGACATGTGTAGGAGGGATTGATGTCCATGACTTGGAAAGTAATCATGAAGGTATGTGATCCTACCACTGTAGGTATATCTACTTCCCCAATTACCATCCTTTTCGAACCGTCGAAAGCCCTAACAATCAGGGAACTGGTCTTCATAAAGGTCCTTACAGATGTTAATTTCATAAGGGTATCCTTAGGCATGACATTTAGAGCAGACCCTATATCTACTAGCACCCTTGAGAGAATAGTGTCCTGACATTTGACTGATATATCAAGGCTTTATTATGTGCTTGCCCCTCGGGAGGTAATTCCTCACTACTGAAACCCAGGCAAGTGCTGGTGGCGATATTAGCAACCACCTCGTCAAATTGAATTACTGATATGTCTTTGGTGACATGGGCTTCATTTAGGACCTTCAGCAGGGATTCCCTATGTGCCTCTGAGCATAACAACAAGGACATAATAGAGATCTTGGACGGTGTTTGATTTAGTTGGTCCACCACCCTATAATCACTTTTCTTTATGATTCTTAAAAATTCCTCGGCGTCTTCTTGAGATATGCCCTTCTTGGATGGTCCCTCGCCTGTACTTATGGCCTCTTTCCCCTTTGAGCTTTCGGGGATATCCCTTTTGGGTTGTTCTGACGAGTATACCCTTCCACTACGTGTCATTCCTCCAATACCAGCTATGTTAGTAACTGCTGGTGACGACACTATAGTCTTTCCTCCCACCGACACAGTGATGTCATATTTCCAAGGTACAGTCTTGGAGCTTTCATATGGAAATGCCGTTGGTACATGGAACGTGATAGGACCTTCTGACGCTGCAGGCACCAGAGCTTTGACTGGCGTAGGAACATGTATTTGAATTGGTGTTCGTGCAGGCATCGGAATTGTTATCTGAATAGGAACCTGTGTAGGCCTTGAAACTGGTATTTGGATGGGCGCCTGTGCCTGCCTGGGAACTGGTATTTGAATAGGCACTTGTGTAGGCCTTGGAACTGGTATTTGAATGGGAGTCGTGACTCCTCTTTTCTGGTATGGAATCTTAGAAGGTACTTGCCCCTGGGAGTCTAAGGCAGCCACCTCATTCATATTCCTTAAGTACCCAATCTGTACTATCCCTTGGTCCATTAGTTGTTGGAGGACCTCCTTCATCTTCTTACAACTATTGGGATCAATCACGCAATTCTCACAGTCACCGTGCAGCCTTTCAAACTCCTCGTACCCAATTAATATTTCCCTCACTTTCGTCATAGGGGTCTTTACTTGCTCTACCCCTCTAATTAGGACATTCTCTCCTAGTCCCTCAACGGAGTTAACAGTTGGTCCAGCGTGCCCTGGGAAAGGGTTATCTCCTACATTTGGAGTGTCATAACTGAAGTTAATAACCTTCTGATCCAACAAATCTTGCACCCTAAATTTGAGAGCTAAACACTTTTCAGTCGTGTGCCCTGGCGATCCAGCATGGTAATCACATCTAGCATTAGCGTCATACCCTCGAGGAGGAGGCGTAGGAAGGGGCCCTAATGGCTTGATTTCTACCAATCCCTTTTGGATTAACATTGGCAGGATTTGAGTATATGTAGTGGGTATAGGGTCAAAGTCCTTCCATGGCCTTCTTTGTTCCCTTCGGGGATGCTTCTGTTGTTGCTGATTTTGAGGGGGTGGCGCCCTTGGCTGTTGGATCTGGAGCGCAGGAGATGCTTGACCAGAGGCCATGGTCACTGTAATACCCCAAAATTTGCCCTCTCTTTTCTTCATATCTTTTAGCATGTGCTTTCATTGCACTGCATTTACATTCAAGCATAGAAAAATAAAACATTAAGCATTTAGCATTGCATCTTGTATAAGGGCATGTGATCAGGTGATCCTCTAAGGTGTTGATCATCCAAAGCTAAAGAAGAAGACCAAGTGTTTCTCACAAGCCTCAAGGATCTCTAACATCATGTATCATCTCCATTTGATCTCACAAGTCATTGAAAGAAGGGAATTCACCAAGAAGATTGGACAGTGCATAATTTTCTACACAAGGCAGTCAAAAATTGGAATCTGACCCCCAAATGGGCAAGCTCTTTGAGTTTTTATCATCTCCAAAGGACATATCTCATCATTGTTTGAGAGGATACACATCATATTCAGAGGAATTTGGATTTGGAGGATGTGCTATTTCCTCCTAACCAGAGGGTGCCAAAATTAGGGCTTGACCTAAAATCAGTTTATTTCTGATTTTTGGGGCAAGACTTGATCTCATGGTTTTCTTTATGTTCTTAAGTGTTCATGGATGGAATCTTGGTCATTGGTTTTTTGGGGAAGATGTTCAATGGATCAGTTACTTTGAAATAAGCAAAAGTCAACTGTAAAGGAGAAAGTCAACTGTGGAATTTTGAGGTTCTTCTCATGGGTTTCAAGGTCTAATATCCGCATATGGTCCTCAAATGTCAAGATTCATGTCATTCATCAAGAATCAAGAGTTTGTGCAAAAGTTACTAAATTTGGAAAATGACCTATAATGAGAACTTTCCATGTTTGGCAATTTTTCCACCACATTCAACTTGACTTTTCATCATCAAAGAAGCTTCAAATTATTTTTCCTCGTTGAAGATCTTTCTCTCCCATTTCCAAAAAGTACTAGAACATCTCCATATCATTTGTGGAACTCTAGTTATGGTCAAAACAATGCAAGGTGCATTTCATGGATTTCTTATATGTCAAATTTTCCACCTTTTTCATTTTGGCACAAATGGACTTGTAATTGATCTTTTTGCTTCATGTTATATTACAACATCAAAATACAAGTCAAGAGGATCATTTTTGGCCTTTGAATCATTTCATTCCATGACTTATTTCTCATTATTTTCACAAAGTACAATAATGCAAATTGATTCAAAACTCACAAACCAAGCAATTACAAGGCCCAATTTGAATTCAGAGGTGATCAATAAGTAAATTGGAGGTGAATCATGCTTGTGGTAAGGAGTTTTGCACGTGGGAATGAGTGGAAGCAACACAAAATGCATTTTGGCAAAACCACTCCAATTTCCTTAATCAAGGGTTTAACCATTTGTTAATCATAATCAGTGGACTAATGGAGAGTATATAAGCTAACTCATACCCTCACAGCTAGGTCAGAGACTCTCATTTGCTCAGTTTTGATTTTTTGCTCTCACACTTCCTCTCTTCGAATCTCACTCTCCTTGGAGTTTCTTTGAGAATTCTCTTCACATTCTTGATCAGTGAAGAGAATAGAGCAAGAATCAACCACTGATTGGAGCTCATACTGAGGTTTTCATCAAGTTCAGTTCAAGAGGATTCAAGTTCAAACCTCAAGATCTAGCACGACTCCAAGCTCTAGTTGCATTTATTTTGCAATTAGAGGTTCCAAGGACTTGATCTGCAGCTTTTGAAAGGCGTTCTTGTGGTATTTTAAGCTCTTCAAGATCTCGGGTTAGTGAACTTTTCATGCTCTTAGAACTTGAATTTTAAGTGTGCATAATGATCTATGAGGGTCACTGAGCATGATGATGTGTTTTGTTTGAATTTTGGACGTGTAGATTGTGTGTATTTTGAGTTTAAAGTTTTGGATCTAAATTTTCTTTTGCTCGATTTGCATTGTATGTTGAGTGCTTGTTGAAATGAGCATGATATTCTTGATCCTCATGAAATTCTGGTTGGAATAGTGTGTTTGTTTGCATTTTCTGGATGAATTTTTGTTGCAGCTCACCGGAGAGGGTGACCGGAGCCCTAGCTCCGGCGACTGGTGGTGTTTCAGTCCGGCGAAGGTTTTAAATGAAGAAGACGCAATCATGGCCGTCCGTTTGCTTGATCCAACGCTCCTCAGCTTGCCACCTCATTTAAAATTCTATTTTGTTTTATGGTTTATGTGTGTGCCATCCCATGGTTATTATTGTGAACCTTCAATCCTGTCCTCTCATCATGATTAATCTTTGATTTATTGACTTAATCTCAAGCGTCTGATGCATCATGTGGTTAAGATTATGACAACGCATTAAAAAGACATGTGAGGCTCACGTGTGATTTTTTTAGTCTCTGATTAATTTGGTGTGTGCGTGCGTATGATAATTGTGGTGTGCGTGTGAATCTGGTCCTTTGATCATGATTACTTGTGGATTGAATTGACTGTTGGTATGCGTAGGATTAATCCATTGGTTGATATTGAATCTGAATGTTTGACTGATTCCATTGTTCCTCATTGACTTTGCTAGTGGACTTTGGCCTTGGGCTTTGCTATTTGAACCCTCTCCTTAGGCCCATTTATCATTTCCAACGTGATTTCTTTGCTATTTGCACCCTGCTTGTTCTTTTATTTCTTTTAATTGTTACATTTGCATTTTATTTTCTAAAATCATTTTAATGCATCCAAAAATCATAAAAAAAATCATGAAGCTTATTTTTAGTTTTATAAAATTTTGTCCAATTTTATTTTATTTTTGGTGTCGTAATTAATTGTTTAATTGATTTTCTTTTTGATTTGTTTCACATGTGCACACTTCAACTTGTAGAATTTATGTCTCATCATATATACATGATTTTCAATTCATTATTTTTGCATTTGTTAGATGACATTATGAAGTGCATAAAAACATTTTTGTTTCATTTTTAAAACTTTTTCATATTGCATTTTGATCCCTCTCTTTTGCATATTGGTGCATGTTTCTCACTTGATCTTTGCTTAATTGTTTGAATTGCTTAACTTGTGAATTTTTGTGAGATCTTTTAGCATGTGATTGTCTTCTTACCTAGATCACTTGAGATTAAATTTCACAATTGTTGAATGTCATATGGTGCATGTTTGCTTATTTGTACTTAAGTGACTTATGCATGATCATCTCTTGACATCTCTTTACACAAGTTGAGTTGCTATGCTTAATTGATTAGTTTCCTTTGTGATTCTTTGAATGAGCTTTTGATATAATGTTTACCCCTGGTTGAGGTCCTTTGAGACTAATTTTTGCAATTTGTGGATCATGTTTGGATCATGTTTGAGTATGCCTAAGTGTTGGAACTTTGTCCTCTCTTTGTAGTTTACTTTGGTGCATGTTTTGAAGTTGTTGATTGATGTTTGAACTTGTATGACTTGAGTTTGGTTTTGATATGACATTGATGTATATGCTACTGCCTCTTGAGTTCTATACTTGGTTTTCATGCTACTTGAGCATAGTTGAATGCATTTGGTTTGAATTGTATGATGAATATCATTACCTTTCCTTGTGAACTTCTTTGGATCATAATGCTTCATGTTTTGAATCACTTTTGCACACATGAATTGTTGATGATAATATGATTTTGGTTCTGACTTGTCTTCATTTTCATCTTGCCTTTCTCATTTCATTTTGATATGAAGTCCATGTATGCTTAATTGTGCATTTCATTCAAGTATGCTAGCATCCTTTCATGTTTATCTTTGCATGCTTACTTGAAGTGTTCTGCGTTGATCTTTGAAACATGATTGTTGATTTGAGTTGGACATTTATGATATGATGTGCTTGCTGCCACTTATTGTATCACTCTTCTTCTTCTTCTCTTTTCTTCTCTTTCACTCTTTCTCATCCCATGACTCTCAAGACTTGTTCAAGTCTTGGATTCTTTCCCTTTAGAGCTACCTAGTCCAACTTAATTTTTGATTAAGCTTGGAGTAGGATTATCATTAGGTTTTAGGTAGTCTTTCCTCCTAAACCTCACTAACCATAAGACATCCATGCATGATAACATTAGGACTCTTAGTTTCCCTTTAGAGTTTCCCTTGTGTCGTTTCTCTTCTCATCTCAAAATAAAAGTAAAAAACACTTAATAAAGGTTAACGTGTATTGCGCTTGAGCCTTTTATGTGGGAAGTGGGGAACGAGGGGCTTCCTCTCATTCTTCTAGGATACCTAGTGTACGTCCTGTTGGGGACAATGCGCGAAGTATTCGTTCCTATATTTAAGACTTTGGTTCAATGCAAGTTACAAATAACTGTAAAAAACACTTCTTGCTAAAAAACTTCAAAAACTTCAAACCAACAATAACGTTTTTCCTCCCGGAATTCTTTTCTCATCTCACTCATTCTCAACATACGAACGTGCTCCTACTCGTTCTCTTGCAAGATGGTAACGCACTCGGACCAGCGAGCCTGCAACACCTAAGCTAGAACGTTAGTCATACCCTAAAAAACATAAACAAAGCGTCCCTAGTGAGGGGAACTACGTCGCTCTGATTCTCATGTTCCCGATGAGATACGTAGGCAGTGGGGTAGGGCCCATTCGAGCACTTCTTTTATTTTCCCTACATTTGTTTCTTCGTTCTTTCCGTTCCTGTTCCTTTCCCTTTCCAATAGCAGTGGAGCTCCAGACGACAACACCCTTTGATCGAGACTAGCAAGCGTGGATCCCATCGGGTACGATGGACGCGTGGGGGTGCTAATACCTTCCCTGCGCGTAACTGACTCCCGAACCCAGTTCTCTTGGTCGCAAGACCATGCTCTTTCCTTTCCCTTCAGGTTTATGCGGTGTTTCCTTTCCCTCTCATGGGATAAATACACATTGCTGGCGACTCTGTTTCGGTGCCACTTTCGTGTTTGTACTTGGATGAAAATCCCGGGAGCGACAGCTGGCGACTCTGCTGGGGAAGAACCCAGAATCTCTGGTTTGCTTAGCGAGTCAATCCTAGCGCTTGTTAGTTTTCTTTCATCGGGTGTTTTTCTGTGGTGCTTTACTTTGTTGTATATTACTGTATTACTGTTTTTTGTATTTTGCTTTACCGCTTTACTGTTTTTATCTCATTTTACTGCATTACTGTCATACTGGATATTACTGCGTTGTGCTGGCTGGTTTTCTGTTTGGCGGGTTGGGATGTTCTGAGAGATGAGCCGAATACCCAGGCTCGAGCATACACATAGGTTTTAGCGTGGGCAGGCGTGACGCTCCCGTGGTGTTGGCCACGTGCGGGTGATTACGATCCCTACAATCAGACGAGGTTCTATCCGGAGCTATCTGCTACTGTATGTTGATACAGGCCAGTAGTTATTCTCTAGAGGAATTGTCGACTCTGATGACCATTCCCGAGGACTCAGTAACGACACTCCTCCCGAGACGTGACAGTGGCAGACCACATTTTGTGGCAAATCTATTGCACATTCTCGATCCGAGGACCCAATGCTGGGAACTTGCTATAGGATTCCCTTTTGAAGTGAATCAGCGAACGACCTCTTTGATTGGCGATAGCATTGTATCCTTCGGGCTGAATGTGCTATTGCTTCTCAAACCTCTGAAGCTGAGGATCTTTTGTTTCTGTGAATCAGTTGAGGCCTCCTCGATTGGTGATGATGCCAAACCAGAAGTGGTGAACGTATCATCATTTCTCGACCTGAGAGCCCGGGATACTGAGGATCTTAGTACCCACATGTGAGAGGGATGGGTGTTTGCAGGTTTGCAGGTAACCGTGACCTTCAACCTACCTGGTTTTCTGGTTTTATCATTATGGTGGTTACTGTTCTGAGTTTTGGTACAGAGCCTTGATTTGTTCAGCCAGCACAGTGCAGCCAGTTTGTGTGGACACCTTGATCACATGCTCTGTATTGCATTCCTTTTTTTTGACATTCATGTTTGTGCATTTTCAGGTAGTATCTAGTCTGTGATTCCAGTCAGAGGGCATTCATAGGGATGGACACTAAGAGGGGTAAGAAGCACATCATCGTCTACAAGTTCCCGAAGATCACTCTTGGCCCGTTGAACAATTTGCAGAGTATAGCAGGTCCAGAAGTCTTAGGAGCCTTTGAAGAGAAGTATGGTTGGATTTTATCCCTGGTTCGGAGTCTCAGTGAATATGAATACAATGGGCTACACACCTTGATGCAGTTTTATGATCCTTTCTTGAGGTGCTTTGTGATGCCAGATTATGTGTTGGTTCCTACCCTGGAGGAGTACTCCAACATTTTGAGGATTCATGTTAAAGAAGGTGTTCCTTTCTGTGGTTCCCAAGGAGATTATGATTTCCAAGCAGTGGCTGAGGCTCTTTATTTGAGCAGATCTACAGTGGAGGCTGACTTTTCTAAGAAGGGAAAATCCCGAGGCTATCACTTGGAGTACTTAGTGAAGAGGGCTCAAGAAGAAGCAAAGGAAAAGAGGTGGATGGCTTTCAATGCAATATTGGCTTTGTGTATATATGGCATTGTGTTATTCCCTAATGAGTCTGATTTCATCGATACGGATGCTATCCAGATATTTACAGCTCAGAATCCGGTGCCGACTTTGTTCGGTGATCTTCACTACGCCCTATACAACAGGAATGAGAAAAGATGAGGTGGGGTGGTTTGTTGTTGCACATCTCTCTTTTACAAGTGGTTTGCCAAACGTTTGCCCCAATCTGGTGCTTTCATTGATTCAAAGACTTCTTTAGAGTGGAGTAAGCGTCTGATGGGCTTAGCTGCTAAAGATATTCTTTGGGTGTACAAGGGATTAGTGGGGACTGATATTTTGCATAGCTGTGGCAAGTATCCTAATGTACTCTTGGTCGAAAGAAAATGAGGTATTAACTACAACCCGTCTTTGGCTATCAGGCAGTTTACATACGCTCTAAAAGATCCTCCAGCTGGAAAAGATTTGGAAGAATCTTTGTATTTTCATATGACTGATGGTGTGGCTATTGCACAAGAAGCTTCTCAAGCTTGGCTCAGCAGACAAAAGGTAGGTAAAACTGTCTTGGGTAAGCCCAATAATCAAGATTTTGCTCCATATGTTGAATGGGTGAAGAAGAGGGTAGAAGAGTTCTATTTGCCTTTTGATCGGGTGCCTCCCTTATATCCAGAGATTGTGGAAGAGAGACTCATTGTACCATTCAAAGAATTCGATAAGCAGCGTAAGTTGGTATCTGATCTGAGGGTGGAAAACTCTGACATGAGTAGTCAACTACAGAGTGCTCTAAAGGACAACTTGGAGTTAAAATGGAAGGTTCAAGACATGACTACACATCTAGAGGAAAAAGAGAAGGATTTTGCCGACAGGGCTCAGCACTTCAAAAAGATCAGTATGGCTGTTGAATCATCAGTTAAAGGTAAGAGGAAAAACAAGAAGCTTTTGACTAAAGCAGAAGACAAGCTTGCCATGTATCAGGATATGTGGAAGGATGCCAAGATTGAGAATGAAGAGCTGAAAGAAGAGCTTCAGGTAGTGAAAGCAAGGAAAGATCGTTACTTTGCCAAGTGGAAAGAAGCACAGAAAGAAATTGAAGAGCTCAAACTACAAGCGGGAATCAAGAAGTCAAAGCACGAAGGCAACGATGTTGAAGAGCAGAGTGCTAGGCTAAATCAGGATGTCGAGAAGAGAAACAGGCTGATCAAGGGTTTGCTAGAAAGACCTACTCATCCAGATATTGTGAACCTTCTTAAGGAGATTGAAGCCGGTTTATTTGGAATTGACATGTAGTAATTCTGTTGCTTGTTTTTGCTGTGATTACCATCAGAATTGTTGATGGATCACTTTTGATTGTATTGAACCTATTTGTATGACTTCTTATGCTATGATATTGCAACATTTGTCTCAATGGCTATCAGTTGTTTGAAAGGGGTTATCTTTTGATTGATTCTGCAATATTTCTGGATTCGGATTTATTTTCCGATGTTGTGTCTGATCCCTTGCCCAAAGCTGGAATCATAAGCAGATTCGGCCTGGAAATGTTTAAATATGATTGTTTGCATTTTGCATTTGTATCCTCATAATCATAAGCATTTTTGCATAACAGGTACTTGTTGCAGGAGATCTCTAACCTTTATTTGGTTTCAGGCACTATAGCTGAGAATCAAATTCACCGATACTCAACTCGAGGAAATCAAGCAAGGATAATGGATCAAATGCAGAGTGATTTGGCTGAAATGAGGGCACGAATGGATCGGTTCATGACTCTCATGACTGGTATGGCACAAACTCAAGAAAGATTGAGGCTTCTGGTCGAGCGTCCAGAGGCCACGCTTGGAGGTAATCAGAATGACAATTCACAGACTCATGGCACTCCTCCTCCTGTTGGCAATCCTCCTCCTGGTGGTAATCTGGGTAATGGAAATGGCAGAATTGTTGGTGTTGTTCAGGAAGATGCTCAAGAAGACCAATTTACTCTGTTGGATGCTGAGATGGGTACTCCTAATGATAAAAGGTACGATGAGTTGGCTGAAAAGATACGGGCTATGGAATGCAAGAATTCTATGGGTATTGATGTTACTAGTCTGGGGTTGGTACCAGGGGTCAGGATTCCTCCAAAATTCAAGCCACCCACTTTTGATAAATATCATGGCAATACGTGTCCCCAGACACATATCCAAGCTTATTTTGGGAGGATCTCAGCCCATACAGATGATGAGAAGTTATGGATGCATTATTTTCAGGACAGTCTGGCTGGAGCTTCTTTGACCTGGTATATGAAATTGAACAGAGCTGCTGTGAAAAGTTGGAAGGATCTGGCAGAAGCATTCCTAAAATAGTACCAGTACAATATCGACATGGCGCCCAACCGCACTCAATTGCAGGGGTTGTCACAGAATGCTAAGGAAAGTTTCAAGGAATATGCTCAAAGGTGGAGAGAGATGGCTGCACAGGTTCAACCTCCTTTACTGGATAGAGAAATGGCAGATATGTTTATGGGCACCCTACAAGGGGCATTTCTTGAAATATTGGTTGCTTGTCCATCAACCGGATTTGCTGATATCGTGATTGCAGGTGAAAGTATGAGAGTCTGTTGAAGCTTAGTAAGATTCAAGATGTAAGTGGGGCTGGCTCTTCTGGAACGAAGAAACCCTTTGCTGGTGGTCAGAAAATAAGAGAAGGTGATACAAATGCTGTGTATAGAGGACGAGGAAGAGGACGTTCTCAAGCTTATCATCGGGTAGGTGCAGTGACAATCCCAGCACCGTCTGTTCAACAGCAACAACCACAACAGCAAGTTCAGCAGCAGCAGCAACAACCTCCTTTCCAACAGAGGTCTAGGCAGAGGGATTGTAAGATTGACCCTCTCCCTTTGACTTATTCTGCGTTGTTACCACAGTTACTCAAGTTGAAGTTGGTTGAGCTTTGTACTATGAGACCTCCTCCTGCTGGCAACTTGCCTCCTAATTTTGATGTTAACGCTCGCTGCGAGTTCCACTCAGGTGCTCAAGGGAACTCCATTGAAAAATGTTGGGCTTTTTATCATAAAGTGTAAGACTTGATTGATACCAAAGCAATCAATTTCTCTCAACCTCCTAATGTTCTCCAGAACCCCATACCTAATCATTTGTTGAAGGGACAGGTGTTCCCGGGTTGTGGTCAAGATTATCCTGAGTGTATGAATCAAGAGAATGGCTATGATAAGTTAAGGGTGGGTTTGCAGAATCTGATCAATGAAGGATGTCTACAGTTTGACAGGGTTGTGAAAGAAACTGATGAGGTATCAATTGTGACCATCTATTATACTCCCGCTGAGATTCAGGTGCCTGCCAGTACAGTTCCTGTAGCAAGTGTTGTGCCAGAAAGACCCAGTCCTGTTACCATCATGGTGCCAGGACCAATTCCGTTTACAACTACAAAGGCAATCCCATGGCACTATGGGGCAGACGTGTATTATGAAGGTAAAAAGCAAGAGGTTGGGACATCAGTCAGTTCAAATATTGATAATGTGGGTGGTGTAGGAGGCTTTACAAGAAGCGGAAGATTGTTTGCTCCCCAAACTTTGCGCAGTGATCAAGAAGTTGAGGCCGCGGCAAAAGTTAAAGGAAAACAGGTGGTTGAGAGCATGCCGGTGCCTGAAACAGATACCAAGATTACTTTTGACAATGAGGTGGAAGAGTTCATGAGGATAATAAAGAAAAGCGATTATAAGATTGTCGATCAACTGAATCAGACCCCTTCGAAGATTTCAATTTTGTCATTGTTGATGTGTTCTGACGCACACTGGGAGGCTTTGTTGAAAGTGTTGAAGAGCGCATATGTGCTACAAGAAATCACCGTTAATCAGCTCGAGGGTGTAATCTCTAATGTTAATGTCATCCATGGTCTGGGCTTCACAAGTAGGGATTTGACTTCTGAAGGAAGAAACCACAATAAAGCTTTGCACATCACAATGGAGTGTAAGGGCGCAATGTTGTCACATGTACTGGTAGACACTGGTTCCTCACTCAATGTCTTGCCTAAGAAGGCTCTAATGAAGCTGGAAGTTAATGGTTTGATTTTAAGGCCTAGTGAATTGGTTGTCAGAGCATTCGATGGGACTAAAAGATCTGTGTTTGGTGAAGTAGAATTGCCCGTGCAAATTGGACCGCAGGTGTTCAAATCCACATTCCATGTGATGGACATACAGCCTGCGTATAGCTGCTTATTGGGTCGCCCTTGGATTCATGCAGCCGGGGCTGTTACATCCACCTTACACCAAAAGTTGAAGTATGAGTTTGAAGGACAAGTTGTGACAGTGTGTGGTGAAGAAGATATCTTTGTTAGTCATTTGTCCACATTTAAGTATGTGGAAATGGATGGGCAAATTCACGAGATGCTTTGCCAATCGTTTGAAGCAGTAAATATTGAAAATGTGCCTGAATCTTCCTCTACGCCAGATAGAGCCGGTACCTCCATTTCATCCTACAAATAAGCTATCGAGGTCGTCAGAGCCGACAATGCCCAAGGCTGGGGCAGGATGATAGAGACACCAATAAAGGATGACAAATTTGGTATTGGTTATCATCCCTCTATGACTTCAGTTGCGGAGAACAGTGGACCCAACACTTTCAGTAGTGGGGGAATTATTTACATAGATTAGTCTTGTGCAGCTACAGAAGATGGTGTTGATAGTGATGGTGACTTGGACAACTGGGTACGCCCACGCACTCCGGGACAACAATTGCAGAACTGGTCTGTTGAAGAAGTCATCCGGGTTACTCTTCAGACAGAGTAATTTTTCTTTGTTTTTTTAACCATAATGCATGTCAAAATCTTGCGCTCTGCCCAAGGCATATAGATTCATTTGTAGGGCCACCCTGTTTGCATTTGCAATTTTAATCATCAATAAAGGACGTTTTGCACTCAAATTTTTGTTCTCTGTCTTTCAGTTTTTTATTTTTGCACAAAAATAATAAAATGGCAATGTTTCATTTCTTTTTGTTTCAAAATAATTTCTAAAATAAAGTATGAACCCGTTCGTCTAGACTTGATCCTCCGGATTCCATCGATAACGATTTTGCTATGGCTATGTATGACTTTGACAAACCGATTTATCAAGCCAAAGAAGGGGATGAGAAGGACTGTGAACTCCCTGAGGAACTGGCCAGATTGTTAAAACAAGAGGAAAGGGTCATCCAGCCTCATCAGGAGACTATAGAGATCATCAATATTGGTACCGAGGATGCTAAGAAAGAGATTAAGATTAGCGCCCGCCTGCAAGCAGATGTAAAGAGATCTTTGACTGAGATGTTGTGTGAATATGTTGATATCTTCGCCTGGTCGTATCAAGACATGCCAGGGTTGGATACGGATATTGTTGTACACAGGCTGCCATTGAGAGAAGAATGTCCTCCAGTCAAGCAGAAACTTCGTCGGACTCACCCCGACATGGCCATAAAGATCAAAGAAGAAGTTCAGAAACAATGGGATGCAGAGTTTCTTGCAGTGACTCACTATCCTCCATGGGTTGCCAACATTGTGTCGGTCCCAAAGAAAGATGGAAAGGTTAGAATGTGCGTGGATTATCGAGATCTTAACAAAGCTAGTCCGAAAGATGATTTTCCACTACCTCACATTGATGTGCTAGTCGATAATACAGCTCAGTTTTCAGTGTTCTCGTTCATGGACGGTTTCTCCGGGTACAACCAGATTAAGATGGCGCCTGAGGATATGGAGAAGACCACGTTCATTACTCCGTGGGGTACATACTGTTATAAGGTGATGCCTTTTGGGTTGAAGAACGCAGGGGCAACATATCAGCGGGCAATGGTAACTTTGTTTCACAAAGATATTGAATGTTATGTGGATGACATGATTGCCAAGTCGAGAACGGAAGAAGAACATCTGATTAACTTGAAAAAGCTATTTGAAAGGTTGAGAAAGTTCCGCTTAAGATTGAATCCAAATAAGTGCACTTTTGGGGTGCGTTCTGGAAAGCTGCTGGGTTTCATTGTGAGTGAAAAAGGAATTGAGGTTGATCCTGCCAAAGTGAAAGCAATACAAGAGATGCCTGAAACGAGAACGGAAAAAGAGGTTCGTGGTTTTCTGGGTAGATTGAACTACATTGCAAGGTTCATATCTCACCTAACAGCCACGTGTGAACCAATATTTAAACTGCTGAGAAAAGATCAAACGGTCAGGTGGAATGACGATTGCCAATTGGCATTCGATAAGATAAAAGAATACTTGCAGGAACCTCCAATTCTTATACCTCCAGTTGCAGGAAGACCTTTGATAATGTATTTGACAGTGCTTGAAGGTTCTATGGGTTGTGTTCTCGGTCAACACGACGAGACAGGTAGGAAGGAGCATGCTATCTACTACCTGAGCAAAAAGTTCAATGATTGTTAGTCTCGGTACTCAATTCTTGAAAAGACATGCTGTGCACTTGCATGGGCCGCGAAGCGATTAAGGCAATATATGATTAGGCACACAACCTTGTTGATTTCCAAAATGGTTCCTATCAAATACATTTTTGAGAAACCAGCGCTAACAGGCAGAGTTGCCCGGTGGCAAATGGTTTTGACAGAGTATGATATTCAGTATACTTCCCAAAAGGCCATCAAAGGAAGTGTCTTGTCAGACTATCTTGCGCAACAGCCGATTGATGATTACCAGCCCATGAAATTTGATTTCCCTGATGAGGATATCATGTTTCTCAAAGCTAAAGACTGCGAGGAACCACTTCCGGAGGAGGGGCCAGACCCTGAATCCAAATGGAGTTTGATGTTTGATGGGGCCGTCAATATGAATGGATGCGGAGTTGGAGCAGTTCTTATCACGCCGGAAGGTGTTCATATGCCTTTCACTGCCCGAATAACTTTCGGATGCACCAACAATGAAGTAGAATATGAAACTTGTATAATGGGGATTGAGGAGGCGATTAATTTACGAATTAAGACCCTTGATATCTTTGGTGATTCAGCTTTGGTAATTAATCAGGTGAAAGGGAGTTGGTACACGCACCAAGCAAATTTGGTTCCGTATAGAGATTATACGAGGAGATTGCTGACGTTTTTCACAACAGTGAAGCTGTACCATATCCCTAGAGATGAGAATAGGTTTGCAGATGCCTTAGCCACGTTGTCTTCCATGATCAAAGTGCAAGGGTGGAATCATGTACCTAAGATTGAAGTGTCTCGTCTTGACAGACCTGCATTTGTGTTTGCTGTTGATGCAACGTCTGATGACAAACCATGGTTTCATGACATCAAGTGTTTCTTGAAAAGACAAGAGTACCCGCCAGGGGCATCTACTAAAGATAAGAAGACGTTGAGAAGGCTGTCTGGTAGTTTCTTCTTGAATCAGGATGATGTGCTGTACAAACGGAATTTTGACATGGTTCTGCTCAGATGCGTGGAGAGACACGAAGCAGACCTGTTATTGCAGGAAGTACATGAAGGATCTTTTGGTACCCATGCCGGAGGTCATGCAATGGCTAAGAAATTATTGAGATCAGGATATTATTGGTTGACAATGGAGTCAGATTGCTGTAAGTACGCCCGCAAATGTCACAAATGCCAGATCTATGCAGACAAAGTGCACGTTCCTCCAAATCCGTTGAGTGTCATGTCCTCTCCTTGGCCCTTTGCCATGTGGGGCATTGATATGATCGGAAAGATTGAGCCTACTGCTTCAAACGGCCATCATTTCATCTTGGTCGCCATTGATTACTTCACTAAATGGTTTGAAGCAGCATCTTATGCCAATGTCACTAAACAGGTGGTAGTTCGTTTCCTGAAACGGGATATTATTTGTCGCTATGGAGTGCCCGAGAGAATCATTACGGATAATGGTTCTAATCTGAATAACAAAATGATGGATGAGCTATGTCGGGACTTCAAAATTGAACATCACAATTCTTCTCCATATCGCCCGAAGATGAATGGCGTTGTGGAGGCGGCCAACAAGAATATTAAGAAGATTGTGCAGAAAATGGTGGTCACATACAAAGATTGGCATGAGATGTTACCATTTGCTTTGCATGGGTACCGAACGTCAGTACGCACGTCCACTAGGGCAACCCCATTCTCAATTGTATACGGTATGGAGGCAGTACTACCGGTTGAAGTTGAAATTCCATCCCTCAGAGTCATGATGGATGTCAAGTTAGATGAGGCTGAGTGGGTCCGTGCCAGGTTTAATTAGTTGAGCCTTATTGAGGAGAAATGATTGGCAACTGTATGTCATGGGCAGTTATACCAGCAGAGGATGAAACAGGCATTTGACCAAAAGGTGCGTACTCGGGTTTACAAAGTGGGAGATGTGGTACTCAAAAGGATCCTTCCTCCAAGTACAGATCACAGGGGCAAATGGACTCCTAATTATGAAGGTCCATTCGTGGTTAAGAAGGTCTTTTCGGGCGGAGCCTTATTACTTACAACCATGGATGGCGAAGATTTTTCATCCCCTGTCAACTCAGACGTAGTCAAAAAATACTTCGCATAAATAGACCCGCTGGATAAAAAAAAGAAGAAGAAAGAAGTCCAGGCAAAAAGGGCATCCCGGTGAACCACAAAAACAGAATAAAAAGGTTCGGGCAAAAATTAGGGATAATAAATGAAAAATTGTACACCCGGTGAGTTGAAAATCCGCAAGGACAACTCAGGCAAAAAAAGGGTATCCCGGTGGATTGAAAACCTGAAAGGGCGGTCCACGCAAAAGAGGGATTTAAGCGAACGACTACGATCTGAGTTATCTGTACTCCATCATTGTTTCAACAACTGGCATTCCAAAGGGTAGAAATCGGTCTTATCATTCCTCAGAAGGCAAGGTTGGGGAGTATTGAAGACATATTGGCCATAGTAGAATTGAAACTCAGTGGAACGCCGTTTTCACATTGCCATTAGGGTAGTTTCTTTTCTTAATTTTCAGCGATCACCTCTTTCCAAGGATTGGTTCCTGATGTAATTGCCTATTCTGGGCTTTTTTATCAATAAATCGAATTTCAGTTAAAAGCTTCTTATTTTGTTTTACTACTTTGTTTGCAAAAACGTCCGAATTTTTGATAAAACATTGCATTTGAAAACATGGTGGCTTCACAATAACATGCGCAGAAAAACATTTAAAATTACTTTGAATGTTGATTAATCCTAGATGGTGGATTCAAACCATGCAATATTCCGAGGCATGTGTGTGTCTTCTTTTGTTGCAGGTAACAGATTCAGATGATTTCAAGCGCAAGACGGGTAATCACTTATTCCCACACAGGAGACTGGGGCAATCATGCTCAGGGAAGTGTTCACTTGTCACCCTTTTGTCACAACGTTTACTGATTGAGTCCATCATGCGGTCGATGGTCGTTCACGACGTCTCGATATCAGTGAATTGAGTTCAACTGGGTATCGTTGTATCTTAAGTCGATTCTCTCATTCAGCACTTCCAACAGTTACAAGCTTTTCTGTGTCGATAACGGTTGCGAATCCCCAGTAGAGTTGCTTTGCAGACACCGAAGTTGATGGTTAATCCCTAGTGAAATCGTCAAGAGTTTGAAGATGCTTAATCTCCTGTAAAATCCTCTTATGATTTTTTTTAGGTAAGTCTTGTATCATGGAGCAGGAAGCAAGTTGTTGACCTTCCCAAGCATGGGGCATTTTGGTTTTCCCTAGCAGGAGGTGTTCCAGATCTATTATCCCCATTAGAGTTTGAGGACATTTGGTCTTCTGTAAAATTCTCTCAAGAGACGTTCCCCAGCACGAGACGCTTTAAGGCGGTTTTCTCCAGCAGAGTTTGTTATAAACTCATCATCCCCAACGGAGTCGTCAAACGGAAAGTTTGCCTAACATGGGGCATTGTGGCATTTATCCTAAGCTCGACAGTTTTGTTCCTCAACAGACTACTGTGGAGTTGCTTTGGGTTTCCCCAGCAGATCTAAGGACTCTCTCCCAGCATGTTGCAGTAGAACGACTTCTAACCAGGATTCGCTTATCCCCGACAAAGTAGCCTTAATTCCCAGTAAGATCGTATCTCTGGTAATGGTATCCCCATAGAGTTCAGCATTGGATCTTGTCAACAATATTCCCCAGCTGAGTTGTTGTTTTGTCCCCACAGAGGCTAATTGATCAACAATATCTATTCCTCAGTGGAGTGATAGTATATTCTTGCCCCAGCCGGTTTAGAAGGTTGATTCTCCTCGCGAAGGATCTCGGGTTTGATAGATCCTTAAGTAGAGTTTTTAATGGCTTTTCTTCCCTAGCAAGACGTCATGCAAAGAAATTCTCATCCCCAGCGGAGTTGCTGTGACCAAAATTCATCCCCAAACAGATGAAGTAATTCCTGGCAGAATCATCACTCCCCTCATATTTCAAAGTCCAATTTATTTTTGGCAGGCGTAACAGTTCGAAGCAGACGGATTGTTCATTCATTCTTCAGCAGAGATATTATCCTTTCAGGAGTCTCCGAAGTCAAATCATTGTTCATTGTTCCTCAGCAGAGTCAGCAGAGATGTCTGACACGGATGCAGAGAGTAGTCCAGTATTCAAATTCTTAAAGTCAAACCGTAGATTGGCAAAAGGTTCATCCAAGGGTGGCAAATTCTTAAAGTCCAACCGTAGATTGGCAAAAGGTCCATCCAAGGGTGGCAAATTCTTAAAGTCCAACCGTAGATTGACAAAAGGTTCATCCAAGGGTGGCAAATTCTTAAAGTCCAACCGTAGATTGGCAAAAGGTCCATCCAAGGGTGGCAAATTCTTAAAGTCCAACCGTAGATTGGCAAAAGGTCCATCCAAGGGTGGCAAATTCTTGAAGTTCAACCGTAGCTTGGCGAAAGTCCACCCGTAGTGTGGCAAATCAGTAGTCGTCTGACTCCCTTTAAAAGACCGCAGTTAAGTCCAACCGTAGATTGGCAAAAGACCATCCAAGGGTGCCAAAGCAAGGCAAAGTCCAACCGTAGATTGGCAAAAGTCCACCCGTAGTGTGGCATTTCAGCTGCAAAGTCCAACCGTAGATTGGCAAAAGTCCACCCATAGTGTGGCAAGTCAGTAGTCTTCTGACTCCATTCAAAAAAGACAGTTCACCCGTAGTGTGGCAAGCCAGTTGTCATCTGGCGTTGTACAAAAGATGTTGTTAAGGCCCACCCGTAGTGTGGCAAGCCAGTAGTCGTCTGGCGTTGTACAAAAGACGTTGTTAAGGTTCACTCGTAGTGTGGCAAGCCAGTAGTAGTCTGGCGTTGTACAAAAGACGTTGTTAAGGTCCACCCGTAGCGTGGCAAGCTTGTAGTCGTCTGGCATTGTTTAAAAGACATATTGCCAGTGTTTTATTCATCACTAGAGTTTTATTCAAGCGGAGTTCATTTGGTTGGATTTATATCCCTCTTTCTTCATCCCTGCAGAGTGCAAATTTTTGGGTTATTTTTGGTATTCAATCTCTCCATACCTTGAAAGTCTGACAGCAATCGCTATCATCCGTTCAGGTCTACAGTGATTGAATAGGGGCAGCTGTAATACCCCAAAATTTGCCCTCTCTTTTCTTCATATCTTTTAGCATGAGCTTTCATTGCATTGCATTTGCATTCAAGCATAGAAAAATAAAACATCAAGCATTTAGCATTGCATCTTGCATAAGGGCATGTGATCAGGTGGTCCTCTAAGGTGTTGATCATCCAAAGCTAAAGAAGAAGACCAAGTGTTTCTCACAAGCCTCAAGGATCTCTTACATCATGTATCATCTCCATTTGATCTCACAAGTCATTGAAAGAAGGGAATTCACCAAGAAGATTGGACAGTGCATAATTTTCTACACAAGGCAGTCAAAAATAGGAATCTGACCCTCAAATGGGCAAGCTCTTTGAGTTTTTATCATCTCCAAAGGACATATCTCATCATTGTTTGAGAGGATACACATCATATTCAGAGGAATTTGGATTTGGAGGATGTGTTATTTCCTCCTAACCAGAGGGTGTCAAAATTAGGGTTTGACCTAAAATCAGTTTATTTCTGATTTTTGGGGCAAGACTTGATCTCATGGTTTTCTTTATGTTCTTAAGTGTTCATGGATGGAATCTTGGTCATTTGTTTTTTGGGGAAGATGTTCAATGGATCAGTTACTTGTGAAATAAGCAACAGTTAACTGTAAAGGAGAAAGTCAACTGTGGAATTTTGAGGTTCTTCTCATGGGTTTCAAGGTCTAATATCCTCATATGGTCCTCAAATGTCAAGATTCATGTCATTCATCAAGAATCAAGAGTTTGTACAAAAGTTACTAAATTTGGAAAATGACCTATAATGAGAACTTTCCATGTTTGGCAATTTTTCCACCACATTCAACTTGACTTTTCATCATCAAAGAAGCTTCAAATGATTTTTCCTCGTTGAAGATCTTTCTCTCCCATTTCCAAAAAGTACTAGAACATCTCCATATCATTTGTGGAACTCTAGTTATGGTCAAAACAATGCAAGGTGCATTTCATGGATTTCTTATATGTCAAATTTTCCACCTTTTGCATTTTGGCACAAATGGACTTGTAATTGATCTTTTTGCTTCATGTTATATTACAACATCAAAATACAAATCAAGAGGATCATTTTTGGCCTTTGAATCATTTCATTCCATGACTTATTTCTCATTATTTTCACAAAGTACAATAATGCAAATTGATTCAAAACTCACAAACCAAGCAATTACAAGGCCCAATTTGAATTCAGAGGTGATCAATAAGTAAATTGGAGGTGAATCATGCTTGTGGCAAGGAGTTTTGCACGTGGGAATGAGTGGAAGCAACACAAAATGCATTTTGGCAAAACCGCTCCAATTTCCTTAATCAAGGGTTTAACCATTTGTTAATCATAATCAGTGGACTAATAGAGAGTATATAAGATAACTCATACCCTCACAGCTAGGTCAGAGACTCTCATTTGCTCAGTTTTGATTTTTTCCTCTCACACTTCCTCTCTTCGAATCTCACTCTCCTTGGAGTTTCTTTGAGATTTCTCTTCACATTCTTGATCAGTGAAGAGAATAGAGCAAGAATCAACCACTAATTGGAGCTCATACTGAGGTTTTCATTAAGTTCATTTCAAGAGGATTCAAGTTCAAACCTCAAGATCTAGCACGATTCCAAGCTCTAGTTGCATTTATTTTGCAATTAGAGGTTCCAAGGACTTGATCTGCAGCTTTTGGAAGGCGTTCTTGTGGTATTTTAAGCTCTTCAAGGTCTCGGGTTAGTGAACCTTTCATGCTCTTAGAACTTGAATTTTAAGTGTGCATAATGATCTATGAGGTTCACTGAGCATGATGATGTGTTTTGTTTGAATTTTGGACGTGTAGATTGTGTGTATTTTGAGTTTAAAGTTTTGGATCTAAATTTTCTTTTGCTCGATTTGCATTGTATGTTGAGTGCTTGTTGAAATGAGCATGATATTCTTGATCCTCATGAAATTCTGGTTGGAATAGTGTGTTTGTTTGCATTTTCTGGATGAATTTTTGTTGCAGCTCACCGGAGAGGGTGACCGGAGCCCTAGCTCCGGCGACTGGTGGTGTTTCAGTTCGGCGAAGGGTTTAAATGAAGAAGACGCAATCATGGCCGTCCGTTTGCTTGATCCAATGCTCCTCAGCTTGCCACCTCATTTAAAATTCTGTTTTATTTTATGGTTTATGTGTGTGCCATCCCATGGTTATTATTGTGAACCTTCAATCCTGTCCTCTCATCATGATTAATCTTTGATTTATTGACTTAATCTCAAGCGTCTGATGCATCATGTGGTTAAGATTATGACAACGCATTAAAAAGACATGTGAGGCTCACGTGTGCTTTTTTTAGTCTCTGATTAATTTGGTGTGCGCGTGCGTATGATAATTGTGGTGTGCGTGTGAATCTGGTCCTTTGATCATGATTACTTGTGGATTGAATTGACTGTTGGTATGCGTAGGATTAATCCATTGGTTGATATTGAATCTGAATGTTTGACTAAATCCATTGTTCCTAATTGACTTTTCTAGTGGACTTTGGCCTTGGGCCTTGCTATTTGAACCCTCTCCCTAGGCCCATTTATCATTTCCAACGTGATTTCTTTGCTATTTGCACCCTGCTTGTTCTTTTATTTCTTTTAATTGTTACATTTGCATTTTATTTTCTAAAATCATTTTAATGCATCCAAAAATCATAAAAAAAATTCATGAAGCTTATTTTTAGTTTTATAAAATTTTGTCCAATTTTATTTTATTTTTGGTGTCTTAATTAATTGTTTAATTGATTTTCTTTTTTATTTTTGCCACATGTGCACACTTCAACTTTTAGAAGTTATGTCTCATCATCTATACATGATTTTCAATTCATTCTTTTTGCATTTGTTAGAAGACATTCTGAAGTGCATAAAAACATTTTTGTTTCATTTTTAAAACTTTTTCATATTGCATTTTGGTCCCTCTCTTTTGCATATTGGTGCATGTTTCTCACTTGATCTTTGCTTAATTGTTTGAATTGTTTAACTTGTGAATTTTTGTGAGATCTTTTAGCATGTGATTGTCTTCTGACCTAGATCATTTGAGTTTAAATTTAACAATTGTTGAATGTCATATGGTGCATATTTGTTATTTGTGCTTAAGTGACTTATGCATGATCATCTCTTGACATCTCTTTACACAAGTTGAGTTGCTATGCTTAATTGATTGGTTTCCTTTGTGATTATTTGAATGAGCTTTTGATATGATGTTTACCCCTGGTTGAGGTCCTTTGAGACTAATTTTTACAATTTGTGGATCATGTTTGGATCATGTTTGAGTATGCCTAAGTGTTGGAACTTTATCCTCTCTTTGTAGTTTACTTTGGTGCATGTTTTGAAGTTGTTGATTGATGTTTGAACTTGTATGACTTGAGTTTGGTTTTGATATGACATTGATGTATATGCTACTGCCTATTGAGTTATATACTTGGTTTTCATGTTACTTGAGCATAGTTGAATGCATTTGGTTTGAATTGTATGATGAATATCATTACCTTTCCTTGTGAACTTCTTTGGATCATAATGCTTCATGTTTTGAATCACTTTTGCACACATGAATTATTGATGATAATATGATTTTGGTTCTGACTTGTCTTCATTTTCATCTTGCCTTTCTCATTTCATTTTGATATGAAGTCCATGTATGCTTAATTGTTCATTTCATTCAAGTATGCTAGCATCCTTTCATGTTTATCTTTGCATGCTTACTTGAAGTGTTCTGCGTTGATCTTCGAAACATGATTGTTGATTTGAGTTGGACATTTATGATATGATGTGCTTGCCGCCACTTATTGTATCACTCTTCTTCTTCTTCTCTTTTCTTCTCTTTCACTCTTTCTCATCCCATGAATCTCAAGACTTGTTCAAGTCTTGGATTCTTTCCCTTTAGAGCTACCTAGTCCAACTTAATTTTTGATTAAGCTTGGAGTAGGATTAGCATTAGGTTTTAGGTAGTCTTTCCTCCTAAACCTCACTAACCATAGGACATCCATGCATGATAACATTAGGACTCTTAGTTTCCCTTTAGAGTTTCCCTTGTGTCGTTTCTCTTCTCATCTCAAAATAAAAGTAAAAAACACTTAATAAAGGTTAACGTGTATTGTGCTTGAGCCTTTTAAGTGGGAAGTGGGGAACGAGGGGCTTCCTCTCATTATTCTAGGATACCTAGTGTATGTCCTGTTGGGGACGATGCGCGAAGTATTCGTTCCTATATTTAAGACTTTGGTTCAATGCAAGTTACAAATAACTGTAAAAAACACTTCTTGCTAAAAAACTTCAAACCAACAATAACGTCTTTCCTTCGGGAATTATTTTCTCATCTCACTCATTCTCAACGTATGAACGTGCTCCTACTCGTTCTCTTGCAAGATGGTAACGCACTCGGACCAGCGAGCCTGCAACACCTGAGTTAGAACGTTAGTCGTTCCCTAAAAAACACAAACAAAGCGTCCCTAGTGAGGGGAACTACGTCGCTCTGATTCTCATGTTCCCAATGAGATATGTAGGCAGTGGGGTAGGGCCCATTCGAGCACTTATTTTATTTTCCCTACATTTGTTTCTTCGTTCTTTCTGTTCCTGTTCCTTTCCCTTTCCAGTAGCAGTGGAGCTCCAGACGACAACACCCTTTGATCGAGACTAGCAAGCGTGGATCCCATCGGGTATGATGGACGCGTGGGGGTGCTAATACCTTCCTTACGCGTAACTGACTCCTGAACCCAGTTCTCTTGGTCGCAAGACCATGCTCTTTCCTTTCCCTTCAGGTTTATGCGGTGTTTCCTTTCCCTCTCATGGGATAAATACACATTGCTGGCGACTCTGTTTCGGTGCCACTTTCGCGTTTATACTTGGATGAAAATCCCGGGAGCGACAGCCGCCACATAAGGGTTATAAGGTACTTGAGTATACCTATCAACAGAAATGGCATTGGCCTCCTTCTTCGAACGGTTTCCGGAGTACCTTTTGTCGTTGTGTTGATTGGAAGACGGTGTTCCAATCTTTCCGCTTTTTAATCCATTCTCGATCCTTCCCCAATGATAACCAAATCCGCAAATCCTATTGAGACATATCCAATCATCTTTTCATAGTATAATCCTTGCAGAGTTCCCATGAATGTATCTACTAGCTCGCTTTCCCGCAATGGAGGTTGCACACGAGAAGCTAGCTCCCTCCATCTCTGGGCATACTCCTTAAAATATTCATCCCTTTTCTGAGACATGTTTTGCAATTGCATGCGATTAGGGGCCATGTCTACATTATATTGGTATTGCCTTATGAAGGCACTTGCCAAATCATCCCAGTTCTTGATGTAGGTCCTTTCCAGTTGCATGTACCAGTCCAAGGATGCCCCACTAAGGCTGTCTTGGAAAACATGCATCATCAGCTTTTCATCCTTAGCGTGCGCTCCCATCTTTCGAGAAAACATCCGAATGTGATTTTTGGGACAGCTAACCCCTTTGTACATCTCGAAGGTAGGCGCCTTAAACTTAGGAGGCACGACCACGTCGGGTACCAAACACATTTCCAAGGCATCAATCCCAAAGATCTTGGATCCTTCCACAACCCTTAATTGTTCCTCAATTATCTTATACTTTTCATCCTCCTTTCTTCCTTCCATGGCAGCTAGTTTGGTTTCACGACCTACTTGCCTTGAGCCTTCCTCTCTATATTGGAGGTGCCAGTCATCAGAGACCTCACGAGTGACAGGTATCTGTACGGGTCGTGATTCTCCATTAAAAAATAACATATTTCCAAATAAAATTCGAAAATAAAATAAAATAATAATAAAAATCAATATGACTCGATTAAATAAAAACTGACAAAACTAGGGCGTTACAACCCTCCCCCACTTAGAAATTTTCGTCCTCGAAAATATACCTGAGACGAACAACTTTGGATACGACTCCCGCATCCGACTCTCCAACTCCTAAGTCAAATTGCCCTCAGCAGCGCCTCCCCACGCCACTTTCACAAGTGCAATATCCTTGCCTCTCAACCGCTTCACCTCGCGATCCAAAATCCTAACTGGTAACGCCTCAACCGTAAGGTTCTCCCTTACCTCAACCTCATCCATCGGAATCACATGCGACGGATCCGGAACATACTTTCGAAGCTGTGAAACATGGAACACATCGTGCAAATTCGACAGATTCGGCGGCAATGCCACCCTATAAGCCACAACACCCACTCTCGCGGTTATCTGGTAAGGACCAATAAACCGAGAAGTAAGTTTCTTCGATTTCAATGCACGACCCACACCTGTCACCTGTGTAACTCTCAAAAATACATGATCGCCCTCTTGGAACTCAAGATCTTTTCGTCTCCGATCATGATAACTCTTTTGTCTACTCTGAGAAGCCTTCATTTTCTCTCGAATAAGCTTCACTTTCTCCGTCATCTGTTGCACCAACTCTGATCCAACCACCGAACTCTCACCAGATTCGTGCCAACACAACGGTGTTCGACACCTTCGTCCATACAATCCTTCAAACGGTGCCATTCTAATACTCGAATGGAAACTATTATTATACGTGAACTCAATCAATGCAAGATAACTATCCCATGCACCACCTTGTTCCAAAACACAAGCTCTCAACAAATCTTCCAATGACTGAATCGTCCTCTCGGTCTGACCATCCGTCTGCGGATGATAAGTCGAACTCAATCTCAATTTATAACCCAACGCCTTCTGTAAACTTTCCCAGAATCTCGAGGTAAACCTAGGATCTCGATCCGAAACAATACTCAATGGAATCCCATGCAACTTCATAATCACACTGATGTAAATCTCCGCCAACTTCTCCAAAGAAAAACTGATGTCAATCGGAATAAAATGAGCCGATTTAGTCAGCCTATCAACAATCACCCAAATAGCATTATGCCCTCGCTGAGTATTCGGTAACCCTGTCACAAAATCCATGGAAATGCTATCCCACTTCCACTCAGGAATATCCAACGGTTGCAACAAACCACTAGGCCTCAGATGTTCTACTTTCGATTTCTGACAAGTCAAACATGCATAAACAAACTGAGCCACATCTCTTTTCAATCCAGACCACCAGAAAATATTCTTCAAATCTTGATACATCTTATTCGCTCCTGGATGTATACTCAAATTACTCTGGTGTCCTTCCTCCAAAATCATCCTTTTCAACTCCGCATTATCCGGAATACAAATTCTACCTCGGAATCTCAAAACACCATTAACATCCACTTGAAAATCACTATTCGCATCTTTTTCTCCAACCAACATCAAATCCACAAATTTCACATCCAGCTTTTGTTTCTCACTAACAGTCATCAGAAAATCATTAGTAATCGATAGCATTCCAAGCCCCACGCTATCCGACATCACTTCACATACCAAACTCAAATCTCTAAACGATTCCAAAAGCTCCCACTCTTTAACCATTAAAGCGGACATATGTAACGATTTCTGGCTCAATGCATCGGCTACCACATTAGCTTTACCAGGATGGTAATTCAAGCCAAAGTCGTAATCCTTCAAGAATTCCAACCATCTACGTTGCCTCATATTTAGCTCTTTCTGATCAAACAAATATTTCAAACTTTTATGATCACTAAAGACTTCAAACCTTGCACCGTAGAGATAATGCCTCCAAATCTTCAACACAAAAACCACAGCCGCTAATTCAAGATCATGAGTAGGATAATTCTTCTCATGCACTCTCAACTGCCTCGAAGCATAAGCCACGACCTTATCTTCTTGCATCAGAACACCACCTAGACCAATAAAAGAAGCATCACAATAAACCACGAATGGTTCATTAGGATTCGATAAAATCAAAATCGGAGCTGTCGTCAATCTCCTCTTCAGCTCATTAAAACTTTCCTCACACCGAATATCCCAAATGAACGCTTGCCCTTTACAAGTCAACTGGGTCAAAGGAAGTGCTAGCTTAGAAAAACCTTCAATGAACCTTCGATAATAACTGGCCAAACCCAAAAAGCTTCGAATTTCAGTAACAGATCTCGGAGCCTCCCATTGTAGAACAACTTCTACTTTAGATGGATCCACAGAAATACCATTACCTGAAATTACGTGCCCAAGAAAACTCACCTCCGACAACCAGAATTCACACTTGGACAATTTGGCAAAAAGCTTCCTTTCTTTCAAAACCTGCAAAACAATACGCAAATGCTCCGCGTGCTCTTCCCGAGACTTAGAATAAATCAAAATGTCATCAATAAACACAACAACAAATCGATCCAAATGCTCGTGAAAAATATGATTCATGTATTCCATGAACACACCTGGCGCATTAGAAACCCCGAACGGCATCACAGAATATTCATAATGACCGTAACGTGTCCTAAAAGCCGTTTTCTGGATATCTTCCTCTTTCACCCTAATCTGATGATACCCTGATCTCAAATCAATCTTACTAAATACACAAGCACCAACCAACTTATCCATCAGATCATCAATCCTTGGAAGAGGATACTTATTCTTAATTGTCACCTTATTCAGCTGGCGATAATCAATACACAACCGCATACTGCCATCTTTCTTTTTCACCAATAAAACTGGAGCACCCCAAGGAGAAACACTAGGTCTTACAAACCTCTTTTCCAACAACTCATTCAACTGTTTCTTTAACTCGACCAACTCAGATGCCGACATACGATAAAGTGCCATAGAAACAGGTCTAGTACCAGGAACTAGATCTATAGAAAACTCCACCTCTCTCTCTTTGGCGGCAAGTCCAAAATATCCTCAGGAAACACTTCCGAAAATTCACACACAACAGGAAACACATCAAGAGAAACTTGACTATCCACAGTCAAAGATGCAAACAACCCAAACAACTGAGCTTCATCCGCCAAAAGTCTCTTCAACTCTTTGGTAGATAAGAAACTCGAGTCTTCGTCTTCCTCAAGAGAAGGAAACCTTACCAGCTTATGATAGAAATCAATATGAACCCGATTGAATTGCAACCAATTCATTCCCAGAACCACATCTAAACCTTCCAACGGTAAACACACTAAATCCAACTCAAAGTCTTTACCATAAATGGTCAAAGGATAACTCACACAAACCAAAGAAGTAGTTACTGACCCCATTGCTGGAGTATCAATAACCATCTTACCATCCATCAAAGACAACACAAGATTCAAACGCTTCGCGCACTCAAGCGAAATAAACGAATGAGTCGCTCCAGTTCAATAATAGCAACTAAATGAGTAATATTAATAAAACAAGTACCTCTGATCAGACGATCTGCACTTGAAGTCTGAGTTCCTGCCAAAGAAAATACATTCCCACTAGCTGGAGCTTGCTTCGGTTTCTGACACTTCGTACTAATATGGCCAGGTTCACCACAATTGAAACACTTCACCATATTTTTCCTGGCACAATCAGCAGCAACATGTCCTACACCTCCACAATTAGTACATTTCCTCATATCTTTCCTGCACTCAAACTGACGATGCCCCAACTCACCACATTTATAACACCTCAGAGGACCAGACATTCCTCCTCCACCTGACCTTCAATCAAAAGTACCCCTTTGTTTACCTTTATCCGCTGGTGTCACATAAGGACCACCACGAAACTGTTGCTTCCCTTTCCTCTCGCTCACACTCTTATAGTGAGTAGAACGAGCCTTACTGTCCTCTTCATAAATCCTACAACAATCCACCAAATCAGAAAACCTCTGAATCCTCTAATAACCAATTGCCTGCTTTATCTCAGGACGCAATCCATTCTCAAACTTAACACACTTGGAAAATTCCGCAGTCGCTTCGGCATAATGAGGATAAAACTGCACAAGTTCCAACAACAGACATATTGCCTTATTTTAGTTCCAAAAACTCAATTTCCTTCTTTCCTCTCACATCTTCAGGAAAATACCTCCTCAAGAACTCCCGGCTAAAAACTTCCCAAGTAATTTCTTCCTCCTCTGCAGCTTCCAACACATGACGTGTACCTACCCACCAATCATTAGCTTCTTCCAACAACATGTGAGTACCCAGTCTCACCTTCTGATCTTCAGCACAATCCATCACTCGGAAAATCCTTTCAATCTCTTTCAGCCATATCTGTGCACCATCAGGATCATATCTTCCTTTGAAGACAGACGGTTTATTCTTCCTGAACTCATCATTACCTGCAGCATTAGGTGCACCCTGCACAGCCCGAGCCATAGCTTGCATAGCAGCAACCAAAGCAGCATCATTCCTACCAGCCATATTCTGTTTATTTCCAATAACAAAAACTATGGTTAAACAAACAACTCACTCCAACGCCAAAACCGACCAGGACACGACACAAACTGACACGAACTGACACGGACTGGCTCTGATACCACTTAATGTAACACCCCCAATCTATACCCCCAATTAAATAAAGCAGTAAAAGAAAATTCAAAATTTCATCAGAGTATATTTAAATTATCATGGCATAGATGAGGGAATCACATTATATTGAAACAAATCATACAACACCTGCTCATAAAGATATGCAACAGTGGGGTAGAAATCAACAGAGGAACTCAGTTCCTTACACCCACATTTCAGTTTTTAGAATAAAAGCGGAAAATCTAAAACTGAATATCATATATATATATATATATATATATATATATATATATATATATATATATATATATATATCACATGAAACGTTTGTCATACATCAAGTTGTACATGCTCAAGCCAAATGATATATATATATATATATATACATATTACACAATAATCACAAACGGCCTCCCTAACTACCCGGTGTCACATATCAGAGCCGACCGACAAAAGAATGAAGTCCTAAGCTTCACAAAAAGACCTCCAGCAACTTTAATCTGCAATGCCTCATAGAGCATTATAAAATAGCAAAAGGGTGAGAAAAACAATCATAATATAATTGCATACAATTATATATAACACAAGAATACACATATATACGATTCTCACCACAACTCACGCCTTAATCCCAACACAATACAACACAAGGCATAATTCATATTTCCATCACCGACACATATCCATATCTCAATTTATCAATTCCATCCATAATTCCACACATAAACAAAACATTAATGATTTATGCAAATGCAAGAGACCGACACAACGACTCTATGCATATGCACATGCGGTACCGACTTCCATTGTTTCTCATCACTAGTTCACTCAGGAACTCTGCTGGAATCATCGCTCGTTACATCACTGTAACTCCCCGTCGGGCATACGATGTCCCCCGTCGCTCACACCCCACACGGGCACACGACATTTATAGATCGCTCACACCCCACACGGGCACACGACCCGATCGCTCACACCCCACATGGGCACACGATCGTCTATAACCATCGCTTTCGGTCCTCTTATTTTTAAGGCTATTCATACCTCTTATTTTTAAGGCTCACGAAGTTATAGCAGATTCCCTCTGGAATCAAACCGTCACTCAGGACGTCACAAGAATGCATATCATGATGCTTGGCATACAATGACTCATGACATTCAAATACACACGTATATGCATTCACCAAAATCACACTTTGCACTTAAGCCCAAAACAATGCATTTAATTGCCATACGGCCATAAATCATCTCAATACCATCTAAACACCTGCATTTACATCATACAACAGCACCTTGCACGATACACACCAGTTACACACAGTTATAACGACAAAAATCGACAAACGACACTATTCCTGATTTCCGACATAATTAAATCGGCTAACAATTTCCAAATCATCATAATAAGAAAGTACAGCTCAATAACTTTCCAACGATACCAAGAATGTAAAAATCGGATAAACGGAACCCAAGTTACGAAAGAAAAACGAAAACGATATTTTGAAAAGTCCCATTTTACCATTCTCCTGGCCATACGCGTATTGCCCTGAGCCATACGCGTATGGGCAGAGACTCATTTTTCCCAAAATTCACGTGTAAAAGTCCATACGCATAATGCCCAACACCATACGCGTATGCCCCAAATGTTACGCGTATTATACGCAAATGGGCAGATGGCCGAGAAAATTGAAGATCCATACGCGTATTGGCCCATGCCTCGCCCATGTTACGCGTAATGCCAAGGTCCATACGCGTATGAACATGCCCCATACGCGTATGACCTGGAAAAACCAGAAAAATTCCTGCATGTTCTTGCTGTTACGAGTTCAACCCAAAATCCCCCAAATCATCATCCAATACTCAGAAAAACACCAATACAATATCTAACCACAAGTATCTATCATGTACCAACACTAATGAACACTAAAAACATGATTTCCAACACATTTGGTCGATTTCTAATCAATTTTATATAATATAGGTTTTACTAAATTTTTCCAATTCAATCCAATAACAATCACAAACACACATACATAATCATATACAAGCATACAATAACTGAGTTTCGCACCCTTACCCGATTAAATCGATTCTAGAAGTTGTTTTCTTGATTTTTCCAAGTTTTTCTTACTATTTCTCTTCTTCTTCTCTTTTTCTTTCTTCTCCTTTTCTTTCTCTCTATTTTTCTCTCTTTCTATTTCCTATTTTCTACTTAATGAAAAATATCATGAAATGACCAAAATACCCCCACACTCAAATATCTCGTAATCGTTCCCAAAACCCGATAAAATATCACAACATTGAAAAATAACATATTTCCAAATAAAAGTCAAAAATAAAATAAAATAATAATAAAATAATCAATACGACTCGATTAAATAAAAACTGACAAAACTGGGGCGTTACATACTGGTTTAGAAGGAGTACTTTGATTCTGCACTTTGAAACTTAATCGCCTTTGGAGTAGCGATCGATGTTCTTTCGATGTTCAACAGTCAAAAGAAATTGCCATCTTTATTTTAAAAGCAGAAAAAAATTGACAAGTAAAATTCATTTTTGTTTTATTTCAAGAATCGTTGATCACGTTAAAATGTCGTTCTGTAAAGCTAAAACAAATAAGAATTGCAAACAAAAGTACTAGGGCTCAAATTTTATTGATAGGATGGAAATCAGCCAAACGCGTGATTCCATGGAGTATTTACAAAGTTAAGAAAATGGTAATTAAAGGGAAAAGGAGCTACATTGAAACATAACGACCACTATCCTTCTACCAACTTTGAATTCTGGACATCCTGAGTTTCTGTCGAAGATGACCTTGACTGGAGTTTTCCTGATGGATGGCATGACTGCTACTGGGGGATTTTCCCCTTTGCTAGACGTAGTTACTTGCCATTAATCCCTAATTTTTTCCTGGATTGTACTTTGAGATTTCCAATCCACCGAGATGAATTTTGATTATGTCTCTAATTTTTGCCTGGACCGCCCTTTCGGGTTTTCAATCCACCGAGACTTTTTTTTAGGCGAAGTATTTCTTGACTGTGTCAACATTTATGGGGTAGGCAAATTCCCCTTCATCCATGGTTGTGAGTCTCAAGGCTCCGCCTGAGAAGGGTTTCTTGACCACATAGGGGCCGTCATAATTTGGAGTCCACTTGCCCCGGGAATCAGTGAGAAATGATTGTATCTTCTTGAGCACAAGGTCTCTTTTTCTGAAGACACGGGGTTGAACCTTTTTGTCAAACGCTTTCTTCATTCTTTGCTGATATAACTGACCTTGGCACAGAGCCGTTATTCGCTTTTCTTCGATCAGATTCAGTTCGTCGTGTCGACTTTGACACCATTCAGCCTCTGTTAGCTTAGCTTCCATCAATACCTGGATTGATGGGATCTCTACTTCTATAGGGAGCACTGCTTCTATGCCATATACTAGAGAGAAAGGAGTTGCCCCTGTTGAAGTGCAGACAGATGTGCGATAACCATGAAGAGAAAAGGATAGCATCTCGTGCCAGTCTTTATAGGTTACAACCATCTTCTGAACAATCTTCTTGATGTTCTTGTTAGCCGCTTCTACCCCTCTGTTTATCTTAGGTCGGTAGGGAGATGAGTTATGGTGTTCGATCTTGAACTCGGCGTAAAACTCTTTCATCATCTTATTGTTCAAGTTAGATCCATTATCCATAATGATCTGACTCGGAACACCATAATGGAAGATGAGATTGTTCTTGATAAATCGGACCACCACTTGTTGGGTTACATTGGCGTATGACACTGCTTCAACCCACTTGATGAAGTAATCAATGGCTACCAGGATGAACCGATGTCTGTTCGAAGGTTTGGGTTCAATCATGCCAATCATGTCGATTCCCCATATGGATAAAGGCCATGGGGAAGATAGAACTTTGAGATGTGTTGGCGGGACATGGATTTTGTCTGAGTATATCTGACACTTTTTACACTTCCTCATGTACTTGTAGCAATCGGATTCCATGGTCAACCAATAGTACTCTGCTCTTAGAATATTTCTCGTCATTGTATGTCCGTTGGCATGAGTGCAAAAGGATCCTTCGTGAATTTCTTTTATCAACATGTTTGCTTCTAGTCTGTCTACGCATCAAATCAAGACCATGTTAAAGTTTCTCTTATAGAGTGTATCACTGCTCAAAAAGAAGCTTCCAGCCAATCTTCTGAGAGTTTTTCTGTCTTTTCTTAATACCCCAGGTGGGTACTCTTGTTTCTGAAGGAAGCATTTGATATCATGATACCAGAGTTTGTCGTCTATAACTACTTCAATCGTGAAGATGTAGGCGGGCCGTTCTAGGCGCATTATGTCAATCTTAGGTACGTCGTTCCATTGACCTTCATTAACCATGGAAGAGAGAGTGGCTAATGCATCAGCCATGTGATTCTCTTCACGAGGGATATGATGAAACTCGATTCTGTTGAAGAATGGTAATAACCTTATTGCGTAGTCTTTGTAAGGAATCAGTCCTGATTGGTATGTGTTCCAATCTCATTGGATCTGATTGATAACCAGGGCTGAGTCGCCATATACATCCAAGTTCTTGATCCTTAAGTCGATCGATTCTTCGAGACCCATGATACAAGCTTCGTATTCAGCCTCGTTGTTTGTACACTTGAATGTCAGTCGGGCGGTGAAAGGAATGTGGGTACCCTGAGGTGTTATGATGATTGCCCTAATTCCATTTCCATAATGATTGACAGCTCCGTCAAAGATTAGTCCCCATTGGGAACTTGGTTCTGGCCCTTCACTGGGTAGTGGTTCATCACAATCTTTCATTTTAAAGTACATGACATCTTCATATGGGAAGTCAAATTCGACTGATTCTTGATCGTCAATCGGTTGATGAGCCAAATGATCGGCTAAAACACTTTCTTTGATGGGTTTCTGAGCATGGTACTCGATGTCATATTCTGATAACAACATCTGCCAACGGGCAATCCTTCCCGTGAGAGCATGCTTTTCAAAGACGTACTTGATTGGATCCATTTCTGAGATTAACCAAGTAGTGTGACGAATCATATACTGGCGAAGACGTCTGGCTGCCCAAGCCAGAGCACAACAAGTTTTCTCAAGCATAGTGTACCGAGTCTCACAGTCGGTAAATTTCTTGCTCAGATAGTAGATGGCAGACTCTTTCCTTTTGGTTTCGTCTTGTTGGCCAAGTACACAACCCATTGTGTCTTCCAAGACTGTTAGGTAGATGATCAGTGGTCTCCCTTCCACTGGAGGTGATAGAATCGGTGGATTCAACAGGTATTCCTTGATACTGTCGAAGGAGGTTTGGAAGTCTTCTGTCCAAACGCAGTCCTGATTCTTTTTGAGTAATTTAAAGAGTGGCGCACATGTCGCGGTCATGAGGAATATGAATCTGGAAATGTAATTCAAACGTCCCAGGAATCCCCAGACTTGTTTTTCAGTCTTTGGAGAAGGCATTTCTTGAATAGCCTTAACTTTGTCAGGATCAACCTCAATTTCTTTCTGGCTGACGATGAACCCTAGCAGTTTCCCTGAACGGACACCGAAGGTGCATTTGTTGGGATTCAAGCGGAGTTTCTACTTCCTCAAACGCTTGAATAGTTTTGACAGGTGGGTCACATGTTCCTCCTCTATCTTAGATTTGGAAATCACATCATCGACATACACTTCTATTTCCTTGTGTATCATGTCATGAAACAAAGTAGTCATGGCCCTTTGATAGGTTGCCCCGGCGTTCTTCAAACCGAACGGCATTACCTTGTAACAAAAAGTGCCCCATGGGTTGATGAATGAAGGTTTCTCCATGTCTTTCGGCGTCATTTTTATCTGATTATAGCCCGAGAATCCATCCATGAAGGAGAATACTTTGAACTCTGTTGTACTATCTACCAGCATGTCGATGTGCTGTAGGGGAAAGTCATCCTTTGGACTGGTTTTGTTTAGATCCCTGTAGTTCACACACATTCTGACCTTTCCGTCCTTTTTTGGAACTGGTACTATGTTGGCTAACCATTGAGGATATTCTGATGTGGCGAGAAAACCCGCGTTAATCTGTTTCGTACTTCCTCTTTGATTTTGATGACCATGTCTGGATGAGTCCGTCTTAACCTTTATTTTACTGGCGGACATTCTGATCTTAACGGTAGATGATGTTCCACGATGCTGGTATCCAACCCTGGCATATCCTTATAGGACCAAGCAAATACATCGGGAAACTCTTTGAGAAGCTTCATCAAACTTTCTTTGACAGTCGGGCTGAGCAGTGCCCCAATATTGACTTTTTTTCTCTCTTCTTCTGAACCCAAATTGACTGTTTCTAACGGCTCTTGGTGAGGTTCAATGGACCTTTCCTCTTGTCTGAGTAATCGGGAGACCTCTTCTAGAATTTCTTCGTCATTTTCTTCTTCAACCTCGAATACCGGGAATTCAAAGTTGGGAGAAGCCATTGGATCGTATGTTTTAATGGAGTTTAAAACAAGCAATCTGCACGACGTGATGATTGATTTTAGAAGAGATAGAGAGAATGCAAGAGTGTGTGCAGTATATTTTCTGAAAAACTGCTTGTTTTTATTATTTTGAGTTGTTTTTAGGATTACCATTTTCTGAAAAAGCGAAAAGAGAAAACACCAATAAATGCGGAAATTACATAACGACGTTATTTTATTTATGATTTTGTCGATTCTTGAAACTACAGCCCTATAAAAAAAAACTCTATCACTTTGGGCGAAGCGAAGAGAGACATTTACAGAAAGTGAGCCCTATCAAAACATTCGTTTCACCTGGGCTGGGTGAAAGGTTAAGACAAAGACGGCAATTACTTAGACTTATGGACGACTTTTGGAACGTTGACAGCAACCCATTGGCGACGAACTCCTCGGTGAATCACAAAGTCTGGTACCTTCTTTCTTGGTTTGTCCTAAAAAATGACGCTGATTTCTGGCGGAGCAGGATCGTTGGAGTCTGTCTCCCAGGCAGAGTTGTCGTAGGCGAACTCTTCTGTTGTATCTTGCGCAGTGCTTTCACTCTCAGGTGGATCTCCCCATCACGTGGGCTGGATGTCTTAGAGCCTGATACGAGAGCTTTTAGGAGCGATGTGCTTGACCAAGAAGTCATACTTGCCACTCGGTTGTCTTAAGGTGTCCCACACCTCTTTGGAACTGGAGGATTCATCCCTTTCGATGACGTTGACCTCAGGAAAAACATAGTTGATGAATTGTAGTCCTGCAATCTTTGCAAATTCATCGTCGTGCTGGGTGTTTTCTGAATGCCCTGAGTAATGATCCCATGATTCGGTGGGGACACAGGTATTCTTTTCAATGATGCTCAGCTGATATGCGTCGTTGGACTGACTCTTTTGCCCCAAGTCTCCTGGGTATGGCTGCCAGATAGGCATACCATCCATTGGGCCATAATAGTCATGGTCAAAGTTGTCTTTCATCGGAGTGTCTTCCTTTAATGAGTTTGGTGGAGCACGACATTCTTCCGGATCACAATCTCCATATATCATCTTGACGTATGATCTTGGTATATATCTCGGACTCTGTGCGGGATAGCAAAATGGCGTAGGCACCTCTTTCTGAGACATATAACCATCCTCGTTAAGATAGGACTTCCATTCTTCATCTGTATCGGAGGAATCACCCTTGTTGATGGTATGTACTTCTTGAGACACTGGGTGAAGGAAACCTCCACTATGGAAGAAGTTCTGAATGGGATGAAAACTTTTATTGTTAGTAGCAGTCTGGGTACAGGTTAATGAAAAACCAAGACCTTTCTTCGTTTTGTTATCAGTAGGAATGACAAGCTGTCCCCACCCTTTTGTATTATTACTCTTAATTACTTCGAGAGCATCTTTGTATGAGGAAATCGATGTTTCTCTTTTTGATTGGTTGTTATTGCTCACGAAAAGTGCTTGGAACTGGGTTCCAACAACCTCCTATGGTCCTATACAAGTGGACAATGATAAGTTGCTCACGATCAGGGCTTGTTCTCCACAGACTGTGACTAGTTGGTCGTTCTTGACAAACTTCAGTTTTTGGTGAAATGTTGAAGTGACTGCCCCAGCCTCGTGTATCTAAGGTCTTCCTAACAAACAACTGTATACTAACCGGATGTGCATGGCCTGGAAAGTGACTTAGAAAGTGTGAGGACCGATAGTTATGGGAAGGTCGACTTCGCCGATAACTGTTTTTCGGGATCCGTCAAATTCTTTGATGATGACCTCACTGCCTCTCATCAGAGATCCTTTAAATGATAGTCGCATTAAAGTGGACTTCGACATAACATTCAGAGCCGATCTGGTGTCTACCAGTATGCTGGCTAAAGCATCGTCTTGGCAGTTGACTGTAATATTCAGCGCCATGTTGTGACTTTTGCCTTCTTCTGGCAATTCCTCATCACTAAACCCCAAGTTGTTGCAGGAAGTGATGTTGGAGATGATGCTGTCGAATTGTCTTATTGTTACATCTTGTTCCACAAAGGCTTACTCTAAGACATTTTGTAGAGCGTCTCTGTGGGCTTCGGAACTGAGTAAAAGAGATAACACGGAGATTTTTGAAGGAGTCTGTAACAGCTGATCAACGATGTTGTACTCACTTTTCTGGATGAGCTTCAGCATATCATCATTGTTCTTTGAAAGGTCGGGATCACTGGATTGCCCGATTGGTTGAATGGGAACTTCAGTTTGAGGTTCCCCTTCTTTGTTAGGTTCTCTAACTCCTCGGTTGAAGATCCGACCGCTCCGTGTTACTCGACTAATGTCTGTGATATTCACGACGGAGGGTAATGGAGTTTCCTTTTCATTCTAAATTGTTGTTGCACCGTATTTGTAAGGGATAGCCTTATCGGATTTGTACGGTACTGGTCCCGGCAGATAGATAACTACATGAGCCTTCTGATTTTTCTGACCATCATAGCCGACCTCAATTGGTTCGAGGTTGAGAATCTTCCCACTATCAAGAGGAACAATTGATTCATGAAGTAGAGGGATTATGGCATAAACGTCCTTAGTCATTTCTCGTTTAGGGATTAAGACGACTTCCTTGTCTCGATTGGGAAGATAGTCTGACATTATGTTAATTGAACCAGAGCTGGAACATGGTTGAATCTCTTTATGGTCCAACTGACTTTGAAGGGATGCTCGCACGAGGTAGCGTCCTTGGTTATCCTCTGAGCAAACTCTACAGCGCTCATAGTTGTGTGGTGGCACCCAGCCACGTCTGCTTTGTATGCAGTGTAACCCCACTAGATATGTTTCCATTGATTGAACATCCTGACTTTGATGTCTAGTAGGGTTCCCATCGGTCATACTAATTTGTTGCGTGTCTTCATCTAGATAGATTGGAAGCCACCAGTGGTTCAACAAGTGTTGAAGCATTCTTTGAATGAGAGCACATCCTTGGTCACTCTCACGACATACTCTACAGTACTGATACTCATGTGAAGTCAGAAAACCGAGTTGGACTTGCTTAGCGTGTAACTCCACCAGGCTGGTATTCATCAAGCGAACATCGAAGATTTGGATCATGTTAACTTGATAATGACTTCTATCATGGTAATCCTGAATCCATCCAAAATCCATCTGACGCTGAAGGGCCTCTTGTACAAAAGAGAATCCCTGATTATTTACCGAGCAGATCAGACAGGAATCATAATTGTGTCGTGGTAGATTATGATGTTGGAATTCATATAAGTTATGTTGACCTCACGAATTCGGTGATCCTGGATCCATCCAAGATCCATCTGTTCCTGTAGAGCGGATTGCACCACAGAACATCCTTGATTGTTTTTAGAGCAGATATCACACTGGTGATAATTATGAGATGGTATATGACTGTATCCACTCTGTCTGCAATGCATCTTGACCAGGTTGGTTCCCAATAAGAGTACATCGTGAATTTGATAGCTATGGTTAAACTCTTCTTCTATCAATGTGAAAATTCCACACAAACTCAAGGTACCTATTCAATCTGTCATACGGTGTCTTATTGTTCCTTGAATTCAAGGTACCAGACAAAGGTCTTTTCATTGAATGATTTCTCCAAGAATTGTTCCTGGAACTCATTCAATCTGTCGTACATATTTTCGTTTCCACCAGAAGGTATCTGTGGAATCTGTCCTTCTGGGACAGTGTGTACCACGGGTGGTGGTATGGTCATTACGGTTGTGACTCTTGGTGCTTCCCTATCCCGAAGTTTGTAACCTTCAGAAGTTGGTGTCATGCCCCTTGCATCTTCGCTTTCCCAAAGTTTGTAACCTTCAGGTCCAGCGGTTCCTGCTGCAATTTCCGGATCTTTTGTGATCGGCGAAATATATCCTTCTGGGATATAGTTGAGTGGCATGCCCCAGGGACGATCTTTAGGCATGTTGTACCGAGGATCATACGTCTCCACTATGAGCTTAGATGTGATCTCTGAGATCATAGTTCTTTGTTGTTGTTTCTGGGCTGCTGCCAGAGATTGCATGTCATTGTGAAGCTTTCTCAAATCCTCCTTCAGAGTGTCAATTTCTTCTCTCAAGATCATCCATTTTCTTTTGTCGATTGGCCCGAGTATTATACGAATGAGACAGTTTGACGCTAGAATCGAGACACAGACGTGAGATTCATAGGGAAGAAGAATGCATTATGCGAGAATGATGAATGATATGCAATGATTATATTTAAAAAAATTGTTTAATCAAAAGAAACTTCAACAATTAGATAGCAAATATCATACAGTGGGGAAACCCCGTTTTATTGAATTCAAAGATTGCGGAAATGGAAATACAGTAATTTACAAAGTGTTGTAAAAGGAAATGTCTAAGCTTATGGTTCCTGAGTCCTCTCTGAGGAAGGCTCAGGTGCTGGTTCTTGTATTTTCCTTTTCTTTGTCCGGGGCTCTTGAGCCGTTGTCGGGTTGTCATCCTTTTTCTAGGTGAAATGAGCGAGCAAATTCCTTCGGTCTTCTTGATTTTCTACAGCATGTTGCTCTAAAATATTGATCAAAGCATCTTTTTCTTTTAACAGTTGTTGTATTTTGTTACACTCCACATTGAGAATGCGGTACTTGTTCTTAAAAATATTTCTTCTCCTGTTGAACTTTGTTGAGAGCGACCTGGAGTTTTTCTGTATCAGACATAAAATAAAGGACAGATTCCTTTAACGGTTGAACTTCTCGACGAGGGTAAGGCATCCTCAGTTTGAGAGCTCTAGTTTATACCCGGTGGAGATAAGGTTCCATAGAGACACAGTCTGGTTTTCCTAGAGACTCTCTTCCCTTTCTGTGAACATGTTTCCAGGCATGCATTATTTCTGTCTTTAGTGCCCTGTCATTTTCTCCTTCCTTGAAGAAAAGACCTTCCAGATGAGCATTACGCGGGATATGTCTCATCGGGTATCCGAATTGACGACGAACTAAAACTGGATGATAGTTGATTCCTCCTTTAGTTCCTATGAGGGGTACATTAGGGAAGTTTCTGAAGGTGCGAGAAAGACACAAGAAAGGGGGTTTGAATTGTGTATTTACTCTTTTAACAACTTTTTGCTTCTTGTCAATAAGACACTTTACGTTACATCAGAATTCGTTGAGAGACTCTGACTTGCAAAGTTATATTCAGACTTGCCAATGCTTAGAGCGTGAGAGCCAATAAGAGTCTAAACACTATGTGCATCATTCGGAACTTGCGGAGGGGAAGCTTATCAGAGTTGCAAGGTTCTGACTTGCTTATGTAGGGTTCTGATCCTCAATATAGAAACATAAACAAAGATATTAAGCATAAGAGTAAAGAACACACAATATATCCTGGTTCACCACAAAGACTAATCCAGTCCACCCTCCTCGGGTGATTTCACCTTGAACACAAGGTCTTAATCCACTATAATCAATCTCGATTACAGATGCACGAGCACATAGCTGGTGACTAAAAAACTGCACAGCCGATTGTGACTAACATGCAATGAACCGTTCAGGGATTCAACTTAATGAATATAATGAACATTAACCAGCAGGTTCCAATCTCACAAGAGAAAGAAATAGCATAGTAGGGCAGAAAACTTATAACCTAATTCTATTTCTTCTTAGGAACTTCCAGATAGATTTGTAAGATCTATGGGTGAACACTCAGTGGTTGCTCCTAAGTGGTTTAGCCTGGTAATCACATCTTGAATTTCTAGGACTCGAGATATGACTCTTCCATACGGAAGCTGAGAGAGGGTTTGTATTTAGACAAAAGAATTTGTTCTTTCAAGTGATTGAACATAGTTAGTGGAAGGTTTATTTTCCTTCTGTAGATCAGGAAGAAGATGAATAGTCTATCTGAATGGGTTAGCACTTATTCTCCCACTTCTCTAGGTCGAACGTTTGTTTCCATTATTCTGTGCCAGACTTTAGCTGATGGTTTGAGTGTGGAGACACAGTTGGAGGCACCATTTCCATTGTGAATTTGGTAAATGAGATCATTAAAGATGGTTCTTTCCTTGTAATCTTCAAGGGTGTCACCGCTTTCATTACACTTGATCGCTTGAGCAATGATGGATGGATTAATCAACACATAGATTCCAGAGATGTTCGATTGAATGATGTGTTAGTTATGCATATTTGAAAACACATTAGCATTTTCCTAGAATTCTTTAACACAATTTGTGTAAATGATACCTGGTAGCATGTCAAGGTAACCTTCCCAATTCTGACATTGTAATTCAGAAGATGTTTTTATAAAGCCGAGTTCTTTAAGAGAACTGAGGTGTATAGAGAATTCATTCAGGACTCTTAACTCAGAGATTGCACACTTAGTAGGTTTTGGATGAGAGGTGGATATTCTATAGGGAATACTAAAGATAGGCATTGACTGAGATGGTTTGGAATGATGGATAGAAGAGTGAACAAGGTACCTTAAGTAGGCAACGAATAGATAGAGTCAAATAAATGCTTGTGACTCCAGCCGTCAAGTTCGTTATAACCTATATATTTTTAGCTAGATATGACTAGGTTAAGGGATTAATGATGGCACTGAGTCCAATAGTTTATCATTCTTGGAAAGACCAAGAGATCACGCATAGACTCCTCTAATTAATTCTTGTCAGGAGTCAAGGATTCGCAAAAAGTACATATGTGAGATTAGTATCACTGACTAGCAGTGAAAACACAGAGACACGTTTTCTTCTTTCAAGAATATTTATTTTATATGTCTAATAAGTGCACATACATAGGTGTAGGCATAAAGAATTGAAAGTAACACATACTTCATTAACTTAATTAGCAATTACACAATATGAGCATGTGAACTTAATAAACCATTACACACTAATAACTTAGCCTAACTGAGACAGATAATCTTCTAATTTTATGTGAACCAACTGTTGTCGAAGGTTTCACAAAACTTCCTATCCAGAGCAGTATCTGGACCACATCGAACTCTGCAGATTTTTTGCACGATTCCTGCTCTGAAGAGTACTTCTGATAGGGCTCTTCCGTAAGGAATGAATGATTGGTTCATGGTTCTTGATGTGACGATTGACTCTTTAAGATGGTCAAAGATTACTTGGGAAAGATCTATAGGAATTGGACTAAGAAGACACATGATGAGGAGCTTATCATCATGATACAGAAAGTCCTTGTTTGTATTGCGAGGTTTAATATTTGTTAAGATGAACTTGAACCACCCTCTAGCAATAGGCAAAAGTTTTTCAGGTTTCGTATGTTCAAAGGCAGATCCTTTATCAAACATATAGCGCATTTCATCATCATAGGTGCATCGAATGGACGCATGGTTAGGAGTGACACCTCCTAGTGGACAGTCAATGGATTCAAATATTTTTATGGCATTGATGGTGACTGGGAGACCATAAATGTCAGAGTAGATAGTTAGACCATTACTGCTAACAAAGGCATTGATCCAAAAGGATTTTAAAAGGTTCGGATAAATTGAGCCTCTTAGCATATGTATGTATTCATTCCAATTTTGAAAGTCAATACCAAGATGAAAGTCATGATCAGTATCCAATGGATTTGGTCATTTTTCATTGATGACTTCAAGGAGATCATGATTTCCATAAAAGGTTCTTGGAGTCATTTTAGATTGTGTTTAGGGTGAAAAGAAGATTGGGAATAAGAGATAGTGGAGAATAATTTTTGGAATGACTTTAAATAGATGGATGGAGGAGTTTGAACTGAATGGGTCAATAACTAAGAATGACTTAGGAAGACTGGAAATCTTAGGGGTAGTCTAAAAGATGAAGACAGATAAGCAGTATGTTGTTCTAGGGAAGATCGAAGAGATATACATGCACTTTATTCTTAGCAAAAGTTAGGTGGATGTAGTAACTGTATTATGAAGTCATTAATTCTAAGAGAAGACCAAAAGACACGCTTTCTAATTTCAAGGTTTTTATTTATTAATCATTAATCAGCGCATAGCCCAAAATGCAGGCAAAAAAGGACTTTTCACTATTTTCAATATTAAAATAGAATCCCGACTTGTCAGAACACCATGCCTGGTTTAGATGCTATTGCCTAGGTAATGAGCTATTTTGGTTGTGGTAGCATGTTTCCCTATTTCATAGCTGAGCAGATATCACTCAATATGTGCATATCAAGGAAATTTGGACAGATTAAAAAATCTAAAAAGTGTCGTTCAATTTAATTGAACATCATGGTTTCTTAGACTAACTAGGTTAGGTGGAGTGATTCTAAGTGAGAGAGAGTTAGGTCAGGAATAGGAGTACTAGTTGGAGTGTACTTATGGGTTATAGGATGTGGTCAAGCAGAGCGAATGATATGATGAGGAGAATCTTACATATGTGACTGTTTTACTTTAACTATTTCAGAAAGCATAGGTAGACACATACGGAAAAGGACAAAAGATTTTCTTAAAAATATTTCTAATTACTTCTCACGAAACTTAACACATCATAACCAAAAAGCTTGATAAAGTGATTCTAGTTGTTATCATGAAAATAAGTCATAAATGAAGGAAGGATGATACCTGAGATCTTTGCAGACTTATCTAAATGCATTCCATTTTGACTCCGATCTTTCTTTCTGGAATCTCTATGTCACAACTTTTATGAGTACATTACTTTCTGAGCTTTTAACCATTGTCTTTCTGATTCTGCTTACTTTTGAGTGAACTGCTGCGGGTTCTTGGATTCTTCAAGATTCACATGCATTCTGGTTTCAAGAAGATAATATCCAGTTCTTCATGATTCTTTTAACCTCTAGATCATTCAAGATTCAGATGTTGAATCATTTATAAGAGTTTGAATTCTTCAGATTTTCTGACGTCAACAGACTTCACTCTGAGGTTTAAAATCATATAACAACAATCTTTCTTCTTTACATGAAGAAGTTCTAAATGAGCTTTAAACGAGAAATTCAAGGGTGGACCTAAACCGTTTCTTGAAAACATCTCAAAAACTCATAAAGAATTAATCTTCAGCAAACAAGACTTCTTGCTTTCTGATGATTCAACTTTGAGCAAATATGTGGTTCACCCACACATATCTTCTAAGATAAGCATTCAACAAATACTACTTCTTATCTGATAAATCTATCTTATCAGCTGATTCTTCAATCTTCATTAAAACTTTAGTGAGGAAGATTTAGTTGTTTGACAACTACAAAACTTCCAGAATCAGTGATTTGCTCAAGTACTCAGATTGATTACAATTTTGTACACAGTCATCTTCTGAACTGTTACAGAAATTATAAGTGGATTTCAATCTCACCCAGAGTATTTCTACGCACCGTATCTGGATTTTTTCTGACACTGTTAAGTGTTTGATATCCATTAATAACAGAACCGGAGCTCTGATACCAATTGAAGGTGCGAGAAAGACACAAGAAAGGGGGGGTTTAAATTGTGTATTTACTCTTTTAACAACTTTTCGCTTCTTGTCAATAAGACATTTTACGTTACATCAGAGTTCGTTGAGAGACTCTAATTTGCAAAGTTATATTTAGACTTGGCAATGCTTAGAGTGTGAGAGCCAATAAGAGTCTGAACGTTATGTACATCATTTAGAACTTGCGGAGCGGAAGCTTATCAGAGTTACAAGGTTCGGACTTGCTTATGTAGGGTTCTTATCCTCAATATAGAAACATAAACAAAGACATTAAGAATAAGAGTAAAGAATATACGATATATCATGGTTCACCACAAAGGCTAATCCAGTCCACCCTCCTCAGGTGATTTTGCCTTAAACACAAGATCTTAATCCACTATAATCAATCTCGATTACAGATGCACGGGCACATAGCTGGTGACTAACAAACTGCACAGCCGCATTGTGTCTAACATGCAATGAACCGTTCAGGGATTCAACTTAATGAATATAACAAACATTGACCTGCAGGTTCCAATCTCGCAAGATCTACTGCTAGGCTTTCACAATTAGACGTTCAGGGATTCATCGCAATGAATATAACGCTACTGGCCCTATTTCAGGCTTTTCCCACAATGACATCTCGCCATTGTCTTCCCGAGTCTCCGGTCACACTGACCACTCAAGGAATCCTAATTCACCAAGAATTAGTTTTACAGGAGATTACAAAGATGCTTCTTAACAAGCAGATTACTCCTAAGTTTAAGTACAAAGAACACACAAGTGTTCAAGCAAGATGTGGGCAACAACTCCTTGATATCCTAAGAAACTACTAAGATGTATAATGATTTGACGGTTGTTGACATCTTGTAGATCTTCTTCTTCTTTGTCTTCTTGGGTGAGCAAGCTTTGAGCAACAACTCCTTGCTTCAGATCTTCAATGTAGCGCTGACGAGAAGGTGGTTGATGACTTGACTGATTTGCAATGTTGTCTTCTTCATCAACAGCTTCTGTACTAATTGATTGTTATTGTGTTGATTTATGATCTTTGAGATTCAACAACAATGGTCATGTGTAAATTGATGACAGCTTTGGATATTCTAAGTGTTACAACGAAAACTCATTGTTGTTGCTATCTTCACACAATAACTTAATCAATTCACCTTTGATGGAATGAATCGATGCCTTCAGAAGCGAATACTCTTTCCTTTAAATATCCCAGTAGAAATATAGCCGTTTGAAATACCATTGGCTGTTAGAAAAGAGACGTTGTGTAACAATTAGTTGTACTGACACATCTCCTTTTTACTGTGGGAGAAGTGATGAGATATATCTTCTTGAGCATTGTGTACAGTTGTTCACAACGGTAATATTTGACTTCCAAACTTCAGAGGCTTCTGATGGTAAATTGATGAAGCATGAGTAGAGCCTTCTTAACAGGATATCTGATACGTCAAGTCTTCAGTCATTTGAAAAAGTCCATTAGGAATCAGTCTTCAGAACTTCAGCACTTATCTTTAAGAACATTATCCTTTACTTCTTCAAGTCTTCTGAAACTTCAAAACTCATAAGTCTTCAGAGTCTTTCTGCACTTGGTCTTCAGAGCCTTCCACCTTCAGAACTTTAAGTCATGAGAGTCTTCAACACTTCGGTTCTCCAGAGGATTATCTTCTTTAGAAGCTTCGCAATCTTCAGAATCTCAACCACTTTCAGAGAGCATCCACAAGAGCATTGTAATAGCAATATCAGCATCCTTGGATCTGACTGATCACGATCAGATACATAAGCGTTCTTGCTTCTTGCGACTTGTGTCACACATAGTAACTTTGCATATAATCATTCACGCACATCTGGCTTGGTGTTTGTTGGATCTGATATCTTCTATGAATATGATCTGCACATAACACACGTTAGAACATAAAATGGTTCTTTCACAAATACGTATTGTTATCATCAAAACATACATTGACTTGTAGAGACAACTTTTGCTCTCACAGTTTCCACAATGGTCAATGATTCTTATCCCGTCATAGATCCGTTTGTACCAATCTATGTCAGAGTTGGTAAGAGACATGATTCTCTATGACCAACGTAAAGTACTCTTATGATCCCAAAAAGTGGCAGACTGAGGCAAATGGGAAGTGAACCATTTGTATAGCAGGGGTACACAGCATGTGATCATTCCTCTGATGTACAAATTCCTTAAGTGTACAGAATGATAAGCATCTGCGAGCAAGGTCAGTACAGGGTTTCCAATCAAAAATATCTTAATGGCATTAATATCAATGAAGTTATCAATGTTGGGAAATAAAAATAACCCGTAGGTGAGCAAAACAAAGACGCTCTCGAAAGCAGTCACGTTCCCTATACTAGCAAAGTACAGAGCTTTCTTTACCAGAAACTGAGCTGGCAAACCTTGGATTTCACCCTTAATGGTCATGTGAGTCCTGACTTCTAACTCGTCCAACTAGATTGCTCTCGTAATAGTTTGATCTTTTGGAATTTCTTCCAGTCCAGAAAAGGGAGCTTAGTCAGTGATGGGTAAATCAGTCAGGTGTGAGTACTCCTCTAGTGTTGGTGCTAGCTGATAATCCAGGAATATGAAGCAGTGATAGAACGGATCATAAAACGGAATTAGTGTAGACAGAATTCCTTCAATTACATGGACCCTTAATAGAGACAGCAGTCCTCCGTACTTAGCTCTGAAAGCATCAGGGTTGGTGATCATCCTTGCCAACCCTATTAAATCCTCTAGTTTTGGAACCTTGAAGGTGTACTTGTGAGTCTTCCTTCTACCAAAATCCATAACGCAATCTTTTTCTCTGACATTTGCAATCATTGTCTTAGTTTAATTTGAAAAAAAGAGACTAGAAAAGAAGATTTATTCTTTGTTTAAAGTTTTTTAATGAAATGAATGCGTGAATGCAGCACACAAAAACATAGAAAAAACATGGGGTCAAAGGTTCAGTGTCATGAAGTCATGGCTCTACCCATCCCCAAAGGTTATACTGGTGAATTTTTGTACCTGTCCTCAAAATCATTTGTTAGTTCTTTAATTTTAAGGGTTGGCATTAATTTTGTAAAACAAATAATAGCAGCAATATGTTAGATAGGATAGTTTATCTTACTTAAGAAGAACAGGTTGAGCAAGAAGTCCTAGTGTGCATTGGAACATGTTGAGCTGAAGTAGTTTCAACATCTGGAACAACATGACGTATCAAGATGTCCCATGCAGGTTCATTCGACATCGCGCTAGAACTGAAGAGAATTTAGAATTCTGTTATGCCTTAACAGATGCAGAAGATTCAGGAAATAATATGCAAATTCTATGTGGCGCTGAATTAAAAGGTCTGAAGATTCAAGTCTGAAATTGAGAAGAATATTGGAAAATATACACTTTCCAAATATGGAGATATTTTAGGAAGTTAAAGATTGAAGTCCTATTATGTAGCAGAAGTCCCTGCTGATTTGTAGCAGCTCATTTGCTGTGTTTTTAAAGGCCCAAAATCCAGTTGGGAATAGGTTATATATAGATACATTGTAACCTAGTTTTGCAACGCAACCAAAGATGTAAAAGTTCTAGTATTAGGGTTGGTTCCTGTACCACTCAACCTGTGAGTTGGACAGTTTGTTAGTGTGATCCTCGAAGCTGTTAAGTAAAAGGAGTATTGTTCTTGGAGGAAGCTTTTAAGTAACTCTAAGTTAAGTCTTGGAAGGGTGTCTTCCTTGTTGAACTTTTGTATAGGTAAAGAGCCGTTGATGCAGTGGCGGATTGTCGACTGCTAGACATCATTGCGATGATTGGTAGTGAGAAGAGTTTCTCATAGCTAGAGAGGATCTAGGTAGAAGGGTCATTGGGTAGTGATTGAGTGATAAGCTGTAAACGGAGAGTTTAGCTTTGAATTGATACTACTAATAGTGGACTTCATCCCTGGCTTGGTAGCCCCCAGAGTAGGTGTGTTAAACCGAACTGGGTTAACAATTCTGTGTGTCTTGCTTTTATTTTTTCAGTACCATGATTATTGCTATATACCTTGCCATTTATGTTCATGTCAGACCAGATGTCGAATGGCATGTTATAGGACATCTGAACTCTGCACATGTACCAGAATTTCAATTGGTATCAGAGCAGGTCATTCTGTTCTGTATCTGGATGAGATCCAAGGGAAGATACTTTCTGGTTTATGGTCAAGGTAGAAGCTTTCTACTGAAAAGTTGTTTGAACTTGGAGAAGTTTATATAGGTGTGAGAATGGTCCCTAGAAGTGGAGGATGGACTGTTCGTGACAGGCAGTGGCATGTGCTGGAGGCTTGGAGGTTTGGTTGAAAAGTTGTTGTGTTGTGGTTATGTTAGGTTTGATTTATTTTCAAACCTGTGGTATTGTGGTGTCACCTGGATTATGATGATAGGGCTGATATGTGACACCTGAAGGTTTTGAGGAGTTTGTGTTTTGATCCGCTGCGCATCTATCTGAAAACTCCTGAGGTTGCAATTGAGAAGGTTGTTCTTCTCTAAATGTATATACTATGGCGATGGGATATATGCAAGACTGCTTCAACTTACTTTGTCAATGATACCTGAAGATTATTGTTCAAGTCCACTCATAAAGGCATTGATAAGTGAAGTTGTAAGGAAGAGAAGTAATTTACTTTTGCCTCTATTCCTAAAAGGGCTAATCTCCAGTCTTTGATCTCTTGATGTGTTCATTGGAATGATGTCCTATCTTGTGTTAGAACATCACGTCAGAATTGCGCTGAATTCTGTTGTCTGAAGGAATGACATAGCAGATGCTCTGGGTGCTAAACTAATGTGGTTTGATCACATGAGTTTGGAACCTACTCCTGATATGGAAGAGGAGGCATCTGGGTGGTATGTCTAAGAAGTTTCTGGCCCTGGAACTTATCTTAGATGTGTGAGTTGGTCAAGGTGTGATCAACATGTTATTTACTCCTGAGGTCAGTTTATTTCTGGTCCTTGCTGCAGGAGTGGAGACCCTGAGATTCAAGAAGTATTATCTCTAGCAGACATCTTGGACATGAAGGTAAAGATACTCATCAACTGATCAGGAGTATTCCAAATTATCATATAGGAGAATGATAGGGAATGATTGCCTTTGGAGAGTTGGATGAAAGAATATTGTTCTTGTGATCTTCTGTGATGTGATGGGTTATGATGGTTGTTTCTGGTCCCGAGACTTAAAGGGGGAAGTTTGGAGATTCGGTTGTGGAATGTGGTGTTTTCTGTTCATGATGTCAAGATTGATGTCTTAACATCTGTTGACAAAACATTCTGTTCAGAATGTTATGGTTTTTGTCTCCTGAGATCACAAGCCTCTACCTGATTTATGTACTGATGTAAGGGTCAAGCCGTAGGTGAATGTGTTCAGCAGGTGTGTTGAACAGAGAGTGCGCTCTTGAAGACATGAAGATGAGTCTCATATTCTCCATTCATTTAAGGTATTCTTCTTGCAAAGGAGTACTGGTGGTCTTAGATAGACAAAAGTTGATCAGATTGGGATCATGTGAGTATTGGTACAAGTGATGATTGTGTTCAACTTGTGAGTTGAACAAAGAGTGAGCTCTTGGAGACATGAAGATGCGTCTTATGTTTTCCATTCTTCAGGGTACGATGAAGCACATGTTATTCTTGATAGGGGGAGAGTGTTACAATTTTATGCAGCTGGACGTGTGATGTTAAGGGGGAGATTGATAATTCTGCTGCTTTTGGTGTTGGCACTTATTTTGAAACAAATTAGGAATTAGCATACATGAGGATTAAGTGTGTTGTGATGTGTCTTGTGCAGTTGTGATCCTTATTGCATTTGTTTAGTATAAATGGAACAGAATTAAAACAGAAATTTAATGCATTTTTGAAAGCATACAAGATTAGTAAAAACAACAAACAAAGGATCTAAAGGTTATCCCAACCCCCCGAATCAAGAAAAGTTTTCCAATCTTCATCCCATTCATCATCAGAAGCTTGAAGTTGCACTGAAGTTTTTTTGATGGCCTTCATCCTTGTCTCTGATATTTTTCTTGTTCTTGTTGCTCCTGAAGTTGCCCCAGTCGTGGACAGTGGTTTGTCCTTCAATTTCTGTGGATCTGGTTTCAACACTTCCTGCATGTGTCTCTTCTCTGCATCCTTGCTAGACTGACTCATGGCTATATCTGTGATGCGATGTTAGAAGCTAGGAAGCTTGGTTTTTATACTGCATAAAGAGGTCTTGTTTGTATCGCCTGACCAGTCAAAGTGGTCTTTGGCTTGGGAACTTGCCTTCTTGGGAATCTGTCACATTGGATACCATAACTTCGTGTTTGGTGCCTTGGTAGAGGTTGTCCTTTTTGTATCTAAAAGGATGAGCCTAGGTCCTGTCTAGTTGTCTGATATGGTTCCCTTTAGTTTGCTTTCGGTATAGCTGTTGGTGTTGGTTGTGATCAAGTGATGTGTTCCTTTGTCTTATGCTGATGTCCTACATACTGTTGCAACATCGTAGTTTGTTATGTACCATGCTTGTGGAGTTGGAAGAAGCGGCATTATCGTCCGAAGTGGCAGTTCTGACATAATGTGGATTAGAATGGGCAGATTCTGATCTTGATGGTAAGTAGTTATGGTAATACATGACTACTCTCATGTTGAAGACTCTATTAGGGTGTTATAAGGTTGTTGCCAGTAGTGCAATCTGATCAGAATGGCTGAAGATAAGGAGGTTCCTTCTAATACAAGAAAAAGGTGGTGGCAGTCCTTATCTTGTGTTGCGAGTAATCTAAAGACATTTGTTATGGAATATGTGAGAAATTTCAAATCAAGTGGGCTTTTGTTTATTGGAATTGGCAGACCATGTATCCAAAAGCAACATGGTGAGGTCTTGCTCAACATATACCAGATTGTGGCAATATCGTTGTGATAGCATAAAGAGCATTGATTGTTAAGGCTGTTGTCTATAAGCCTATTGCTGCAAGTGTGCTGATTTCTGTGTAGCCTGTGGGTTGTTCAAGTTTGTGCTGTGTGATGTCAAACATCTTGATGGGACATATCATAGCTGTGTGAAGTTAGTGCTTATGCAGGAGAGGTCTGAAAAGCAGAATTGGTGCATCTGGGTGACTTTATTTTTCTCTGTTGTTTTGAAGGAATCTAGAAGGGATTGTGAGAAGTCGTCTCAGTATCCATTAGATAAGAAGATGTGTTTGTATAACTTTCTGTGGAGTCTTGGGTTGATAATTTTATGAGCAAGCAGACAAACTGTTTTGGTAAGATGTCAGAACATGGTACAGGACATGTTTCTCTTGAGCCAAACAAGGAATTTTTCTGGTCGGTAGTGCAAGGATAAGGTGAAACACGTGTCTCTGCCTATGCATGGAGCGTTATTGGCCTAATTTTTGGTAAGATTCATTTAAGAAACATTATAGATAGTCAAGGCTGTTTTGGAAGGTAGGCATTGAATATTGAATGGAATTTTTGGTACCTAAAATAGCATTTCTTTGACCAAGAACCTTGACATATTCAAAGCTCGTTAATTCCAAAGTAACTGATCAGCTATTTATAGGGGTTGTTCTCTTCTCCTTCAGCTAAGTGAGTGTTTTGTTTCACAAGTCTTATGGCGTTTGTTCGTATTTGGGTAAGCATCACTTAGGTTTGGTTCTGTGAGGGCCTTCTTTGCCAATTTTTGGCTAAAAAGGGGGAGAAAGGGTGTGTGAAATGGGTGAAATGGGTTGTGCAGATGCCTTGTCTGCAGTCTGGAGTTCTAATTGTGTGCAGAGAAGTCGAAGAGGGTGTCATTTCCTTGAGTTGGTGTTGAGTTCCTTGTGACTTATGTCCTGAGTTATGAACACAGTTGTGACTTGTGTTCTGAGTTACCTGGGTTGATAGATTGATACTTCTTAAGTTTCATCTTATGCCACAGGTCGAATGGGGGCGTCTGATCAATTAAGGTGTGCAGAAATCTCTTATGCCACCATTGGTCCTTTGTGTCAAGACAGACGTTTCTTTTCTGGAGGAGTCTTCTACAATTAATCCAGGTCTGAGCTGGAAGGAAAAAGAAATGTGTTGTATTAAGGGGGAGTGTCAGATATCTTCTTCCTCATGTACACCAGATATCTTCTTCCTCATGTGCACCAAATGACTCCATGAATTTCTACTTCTAAGGTCCTAATGTGCTGCCTGAAGTTATTGTGTTGTGGTGCTCGAAGGTGATGTTATGGAGCTCATAGAATATACCGAAAAGAGTTGTCAAACATGATGTCCTAACATCCTTCAAGTATTTCCAAGAAGATGTTTCTCCATGATTGCTGTTCTCAGTAGCTACTGATGGCTACTGTTAGGTTCAGTAGTTGCTGATGACTACTGACAGTAGTATAGAGTTGTGATTGCTGCTGTAATCTGAGTTGTAATGTTTATGTATTTGTTTTAGCCAAAATTTGCCAAAGGGGGAGAATGTTAGTTCTTTAATTTTAAGGGTTGGTATTAATTTTGTAAAACAAATAATAGCAGCAGTATGTTAGATAGGATAGTTTATCTTGCATAAGAAGAACAGGTTGAGCAAGAAGTCCTAGTGTGCATTGGAACATGTTGAGCTGAAGTAGTTTCAACATCTGGAACAACATGTCGTATCAAGATGTCCCATGCAGGTTCATTCGACATCGCGCCAAAACTGAATAGAATTTAGAATTCTGTTATGCCTTAACAGATGCAGAAGATTCAGGAAATAATATGCAAATTCTATGTGGCGCTGAATTAAAAGGTATGAAGATTCAAGTCTGAAATTGAGAAGAATATTGGAAAATATACACTTTCTAAATATGGAGATATTTTAGGAAGTTAAAGATTGAAGTCCTATTATGTAGCAGAAGTCCCTGCTGATTTGTAGCAGCTCATTTGCTGTGTTTTTAAAGGCCCAAAATCCAGTTGGGAATAGGTTATATATAGATACATTGTAACCTAGTTTTGCAACGCAACCAAAGATGTAAAAGTTCTAGTATTAGGGTTAGTTCCTGTACCACTCAACTTGTGAGTTGGACAGTTTGTTAGTGTGATCCTCGAAGCTGTTAAGTAAGAGGAGTATTGTTCTTGGAGGAAGCTTTTAAGTAACTCTAAGTTATGTCTTGGAAGGGTGTCTTCCTTGTTGAACTGTTGTATAGGTAAAGAGTCGTTGATGCAGTGGCGGATTGTCGACTGCTAGACATCATTGCGATGTTTGGGAGTGAGAAGAGTTTCTCATAGCTAGAGAGGATCTAGGTAGAAGGGTCATTGGGTAGTGATTGAGTGATAAGCCGTAAACGAAGAGTTTAGCTTTGAATTGATACTACTAATAGTGGACTTCATCCCTGGCTTGGTAGCCCCCATAGTAGGTGTGTTAAACCGAACTGGGTTAACAATTCTGTGTGTCTTGCTTTTATTTTTTCAGTACCATGATTATTGCTATATACCTTGCCATTTATGTTCATGTCAGACCAGATGTCGAATGGCATGTTATAGGACAGCTGAACTTTGTACATGTACCAGAATTTCAATTGGTATCAGAGTAGGTCATTCTGTTATGTATCTGGATGAGATCCAAGGGAAGATACTTTCTGGTTCATGGTCAAGGTAGAAGCTTTCTACTGAAAAGTTGTTTGAACTTGGAGAAGTTTATATAGGTGTGAGAATGGTCCCTAGAAGTGGAGGATGGACTGTTCGTGACAGGCAGTGGCATGTGCTGGAGGCTTGGAGGTTTGGTTGAAAAGCTGCTGTGTTGTGGTTATGTTAGGTTTGATTTATTTTCAAACCTGTGGTATTGTGGTGTCACCTGGATTATGATGATAGGGCTGATATGTGACACCTGAAGGTTTTGAGGAGTTTGTGTTTTGATCCGCTGCGTATCTATCTGAAAACTCCTGAGGTTGCAATTGAGAAGGTTGTTCTTCTCTAAATGTATATACTATGGCGATGGGATATATGCAAGACTGCTTCAACTTACTTTGTCAACAATACCTGAAGATTATTGTTCAAGTCCACTCATAAAGGCATTGATAAGTGAAGTTGTAAGGAAGAGAAGTAATTTACTTTTGCCTCTATTCCTAAAAGGGCTAATCTCCAGTCTTTGATCTCTTGATGTGTTCATTGGAATGATGTCCTATCTTGTGTTAGAACATCACGTCAGAATTGCGCTGAATTATGTTGTCTGAAGGAATGACATAGCAGATGCTCTGGGTGCTAAACTAATGTGGTTTGATCACATGAGTTTGGAACCTACTCCTGATCTGGAAGAGGAGGCATCTGGGTGGTATGTCTAAGAAGTTTCTGGCCCTGGAACTTATCTTAGATGTGTGAGTTGGTCAAGGTGTGATCAACATGTTATTTACTCTTGAGGTCAGTTTATTTCTGGTCCTTGCTGCAGGAGTGGAGACCCTGAGATTCAAGAAGTATTATCTCTAGCAGACATCTTGGACATGAAGGTAAAGATACTCATCAACTGATCAGGAGTATTCCAAATTATCATATAGGAGAATGATAGGGAATGATTGCCTTTGGAGAGTTGGATGAAAGAATATTGTTCTTGTGATCTTCTGTGATGTGATGGGTTATGATGGTTGTTTTTGGTCCCGAGACTTAAAGGGGGAAGTTTGGAGATTCGGTTGTGGAATGTGGTGTTTTCTGTTCATGATGTCAAGACTGATGTCTTAACATCTGTTGACAAAACATTATGTTCAGAATGTTATGGTGTTTGTCTCCTGAGATCACAAGCCTCTACCTGATTTATGTACTGATGTAAGGGTCAAGCCGTAGGTGAATGTGTTCAGCAGGTGTGTTGAACAGAGAGTGCGCTCTTGAAGACATGAAGATGAGTCTCATGTTCTCCATTCATTTAAGGTATTCTTCTTGCAAAGGAGTACTGGTGGTCTTAGATAGACAAAAGTTGATCAGATTGGGATCATGTGAGTATTGGTACAAGTGATGATTGTGTTCAACTTGTGAGTTGACCAAAGAGTGAGCTCTTGGAGACATGAAGATGCGTCTTATGTTTTCCATTCTTCAAGGTACGAAGAAGCACATGTTATTCTTGATAGGGTAGAGTGTTACAATTTTATGCAGCTGGACGTGTGATGTTAAGGGGGAGATTGATAATTCTGCTGCTTTTGGTGTTGGCACTTATTTTGAAACAAATTAGGAATTAGCATACATGAGGATTAAGTGTGATGTGATGTGTCTTGTGCAGTTGTGATCCTTATTGCATTTGTTTAGTATAAATGGAACAGAATTAAAATGTAAATTTATTACATTTTTGAAAGCATACATGATTAGTAAAAACAACAAACAAAGGGTCTAAAGGTTATCCCAATCCCCCGAATCAAGAAAAGTTTTCCAATCTTCATCCCATTCATCATCAGAAGCTTGAAGTTGCACTGAAGTTTTTTTGATGGCCTTCATCCTTGTCTCTGATGTTTTTCTTGTTCTTGTTGCTCCTGAAGTTGCCCCAGCCGTGGACAGTGGTTTGTCCTTCAATTTATGTGGATCTGGTTTCAACACTTCCTGCATGTGTCTCTTCTCTGCATCCTTGCTAGACTGACTCATGGCTATATCTGTGATGCGATGTTAGAAGCTAGGAAGCTTGGTTTTTATACTGCATAAAGAGATCTTGTTTGTATCGCCCGACCAGTCAAAGTGGTCTTTGGCTTGGGAACTTGCCTTCTTGAGATTCTGAAAAGGTTAGCTCCGTTGGGGAGAATCATTGTACAAAGCCCAAGAGGGGGCTAACTACGCTGAGGAAAGGATCATTATACAAAGCCTAAGAGGAGGCTAGCTTCTGCTGGGAATTATTGAGATCCCGAGGCAGGTCCAAATGGGGAATCAACTCCTGCTGAGTGTTACAGTAGAGTTGAGATGCCAGATGCCTTGAGGTTCTGATTTGAGATAGTGTTATATTGATGATAAACCGATCTTGTCTAGGAGAGAGACTGGGTTTTAGAACCCAGAGGTTTTTATCTCTACTGGAGATTGATCGGGTGATCAGGGTTTCTTCCTATGTTTTGTAGGGAACTTGAGAATTTCTTTGAGACTCAAGGGGATTTAGACTGTCCAAGTCTACTGGTATGGAAGAGTTTTATCTTTTGTATGATGCCTCCAAGGGAGGCTGGCTCTTTTAAGGGATGAGTATCAACCATAAAATTTGTCTGAGGTTTTGACACTTGGAAAGATTGCTCTAGTAAAGAATGTCTGAGTTCTATCTTATACGTTTAAAAGGTCTTCAGGGTCCTTGTATTAAGCCCAAGAGAAGGCATGGGAACTTCTAAGAAGCCGAAGGGTCCTTGTACAAAGCCCAAGAGGAGGCGAGGATGCTTTTAGGAAGCCTGTGGGTCCCAAACCAAGAAAATTTCAAGAAATGCTATTCACCGAGAATAGATCATTTAGTGAAAGTTCTGAGATTTGAAAAAACTCAAGAGATGCTATTCACCGAGAATAGATCAACTCTGGGGAGTATAATTTCTTTGACAATGTCTAATAGTGACAGTCTGAGAAAAGTTTCACGAAGAATACTACCTTTCTCTTTGTTCCATATTGTTTAAGCCCAAGAGAAGGCAAAACTGTATCTGGAAGTCCTATGGGGATCTAGTTTTGACTGTATTAAAGAGTGACCAAACTGGCTTTACCTAGTTCTAGACCTAGTTGCCGGGGAAAACTCTAAATAACTATACTAGTATATATACAGTTGATATATGACAAGTATTTAAAAGGATATGAAAGAAGGACTTACAGTGCGCAGCTTCCCACAATACAATTATGTATATTTAAAGCATGTAAATGAAAGCTGATAAAAACCTACAGGTGAGCAAGCTTCCATGCTGTATTGTTAGTTGTTCAAAGAAATTAAAGAAAGTTTTGATAACAACTATATATTTGAATCTAAATCAAAGGGAAGTTGTTTTTGAAAAGATCATTGAGGCTTATACTCAAGGAGAGGCCCAAGGTTTAACAATGATCACACTGTTGTTTTAAAGATCGCGTCGGGACTTATTCAACGAATGAGGCCTAAGATGGTTTATTTACAAAAGGGTTGGGGCTTACATTCTTTCAAGAGGCCCAAAAAGTGTTTTGAAAAAGAAAGATGGGACTTACAACACGAGGGGAGGCCCAGATTATTTCTGTTCGAAAATGGCGATCGCGCCGAGATTTTTCATCGTATCGGGACTTATACAATATCTGAGGCCCAAAATGGTTTATATACAACAAGGGTTGGGTCTTACACTCTATTAGAGGCCCAAAAAGTTTTTAAAAGGTTTGATAAAGATCAAGAACCAAAGAATCCCTAATTTCATTTTCTTTTAAAAGTAATCCTTTTAATAAAATGAATAAAATGACAAAAATACCAAATAAGTCTAAATAAACTACTTGTGATTTTTTATTAAGGTTTCAAAAATGAGGTTTTAATCACAAGATGATTTAGGACTCATTTGATTATGATTTTCAAGATGAATATTCATTTTTGAAATGTTTAAAAACAATAAAAATGAATTTATTTACAAAAATATCAACTATATTAAATAAATAATATAAATTTGATTTTTTGTGGAATAAAATATTTTAACATTTTTGTGATTTTTTTCAAAAAGAACCAATCAAAAATAGTTAAAATTGAGAGAGAAATTAATTTTCCAAATCATTTAAAATAATATGACAAATATAAAAAAAAATGAAAAAAAAATGGTTAAAAAGGGTCTGGGGCGAGCGGGATTTGAACCCCAGACCTCCAAGTTACACTGCGTGCCTTCTACCACTGGGGTGGTGATACATCCATGTATCAAAACCACCCCATAAATACATAAGGGGTGCCTTGTTTTAGGCCTGGCCAAGGCAAGTTCTTGGGCCAAAATGTAAAGGTTGTAACTTTCTCATTTCTCCATGGAATGGGACAAAATTTAGGTCTATCCTGCCTAGAATTTCACAAGGAAATGAGGAATCCATTGGTGCCCTTGGTTTTTTCATATGAGGTCCCCATTTTAAAACCCGATGGTGGTTTTAAAATAGGCCATGATTTGCATTTTCTATGCTACCTCATGTTATAGGCCATAATTGCATGATGAATTTATTCAAACATAACATATACAACATGTATGAGATGTTCATAAGCAGTGGACTTTAAAGCAATGCATATTTCAAAGAGTTCAAGTTGTGATGCTTACCTCTTTAGGAGCTTTTTGTGCTATCTGCCAAGTTCCTTGTGCCAGAAGTAATTTGATGCTTTAGACACTCTCAAATGATCCCTTAGAAGCTTTTAGAATGGTTAAAACCAGCTGGAATCCTCAAGAACAAGTTTGAGTTCTTTCTTGCAAAAGGGGCAAAAGTGACCAATATGGCAACTTCTCAAATGGTGTTCCAGATTTAGGGAACCATTTGGGACAGTTCAAGGATGATATTTGGAGTGTGTTTGAGGTTTTATCTGGTTTTGAAAGTGACTGAATCAAGGCATGGCTTGAAAAATGCAAAAAAAAGTCCAATTTTTTAGGCTTTGGAGGTGGACTTTGTGATTTTGGTGTTACAGGTCACATGTTAGTGTTTGGACAGCTTAGATACAACATATTAGAGGTGTTTGGATCATGAGCTGTGATGGAATTGCTCTCTAACTCAAAAACTCAGAGATACCTTGCAAAAGAAGGCATTTTGGTCTAAAGAGGGGGATTTTGAGGAAAGCATCAGTTTGGGTGCTTTGGTGTACTCAAACTGAGCATAAAGGAGCTCTATTTATAGTAGAGCAAGTTTGTTTTGCAAGCAATAGTGAATGGCAACTGCAGCAGGCCTTTGGCCAATGTTATGCAAAAGGAATCTTAAGTCTCCTCTAGCCATTGACTTGAGATTAGGGCACAGGCTTTGTAGCTTTGGTTCAGAGATAAATTTGGACTGAATTCTGTTGGAATAGTCTCAGTTCATGCCACCTTGATGCATTCATTAAAGGCTTGGAGACAAAATTGAAGTCTTGGCACTTTTTAGCTCTTTTTAGGTTTGGCATGGCTATTGTAGATTCTTGGACTTTGGAGGCTTGGGGATCATATCATTCCCTTCTTGTTTTATCCTCATATGTGTCCAAATGGATGACAAGGCTTGGATTTATCAGATTTGGACAAATCGAGCAAAATGCACAAATTCTGCCTTGTAAAAACCAGTTCATGATGACATGTTTCAAGGGTTGTATCTCCTTGCTCAAATGGAATTTGTAGATGATTTGGTACTTGTTGGAAAACCCTTATGGTATACTTTAACTTTGATGTCCACCCCTAGACCTGGTTTGACTTGGATCAAGGTGAAAAATGTCCCTACATTTTGGAAAAAGTAAGGCAGATTCCGACTTAGTGAAAATTTCACTAAGTGTTGGAAAAATGTCATTTTCATGTTTTCAGCCATTTTGATCACTCCATAACTAAAAATCCTTGAGGAATTGGAGTTTAATGTAGTTGAAGCTTTTGTAGAGTGTAGCAAGACTTACAAATATAGCTTTGGATCACCCAAAATGGTTGCTTGGATCTCAAGTTATGATCCTTGTAAGTTGGTACCCTAGCCACTTTGTTCCATAACTTCGAAAAATTCTAAGTTTTTTATGGTTACCCATTTTACAAGTTAACTCACTTTCTTTGGTTTTTTCTTGATGAATGATGATTTAAATCACATATTAACATTGTTTTACTGTTAAGGAACCTTGTTTGACCAAAAATCAAAAAAGTCAAACTTTGGATTTTTGTACAGTTGACTTTTTATCGGATGAAATCCAAACTATGCGATCCTTTGTGAAGTCAAGTCCTTGACCTAAATCAAACCTAATGGATGGGTTCCATAGGTGTTATAGGGTGCATTGAGTCATGTCCTAAAGTTTGGGAGCATGTCTTGGTCAAAAGTCAAAGGCACAGTTGACTTTTTCCTTCAAAATCCTAATTGTGGTCCAAATGAAAATGAAACTTGTGAATCAAGATTCTGGGATCAATCCATTGTTATAAATGGATCACTATGGTGTATTTAAGGCCCTCAAATCATGTCTTGAGGTCTTGGCTCATGCTTTGTCCCCAAAATTCAACTTAGGGGTGAATTAGGTCAAGAAACCCTAATTCCTGATTTTTTATGAATGCATCCCCTGAGGCTAAATTGACTTGATGATTGGATCCATGAGTTCCCTTGGAGTATCTTGGGTTGTGCTTTGAAGCATTGGCTTATGCCCAGAGGAAAATCTTCATCTGGAGGCCTTGGTCGACCAAAACCCTAATTTGGTGACACTGGCGATCCTGGGGCTTGATCCGCTTGGAATGTTGCAACCTCGTGCTTGATCCTTGATGTGGGAGTCCTCCTGATCTTTTGTGGGTGTTTGAGAGACTAGACAAGTTGATGATCATGTTATTTTTTTATTGATCCTTGTATGAGTTCCCTGAGAGGGTTCAAAACCCTAATTCTTGATTGTAGTGAATGCTCAATAATCCTTGAGGAGATTGATGAGGCATGATGGTTCATCCATACTGTGATGATGATTTGCACAATGATGGGAAATCTTGGTGGTCAAAACTTAGGGTATGACACTAAACACTTCTTATTTTCCTATTCATTCTACTATATTCACCTAATTAAATTAAATAAATCATATTATTTAACTATCAAATAAGTCTAAATATTTTTAATTTATTCAAACTAACTTCTGGTCCAATTGATTAGTTAACTACCACAACCCATCAATCCAATAAATCACCCAAAATTATAATTAATTCGTAATTAACTTGATTAAAATAACTATTGAAAATGGGGTGTCACAACTCTCCCCCACTTAAGAAATTTTCTCCCTCGAAAATTACCTGATGAAAATAGAGTCGGATACGACTCTCTCATATACTCTTCACGCTCCCAAGTTGTGCTCCCACCAGCTGGTCCTCCCTGCACTACCTTTACCAAGGCAATCTCTTTACCCAGTAACTGATTCACCTCTTGATCCTCTATCCGTATGGGTGATGCCTCCACAGTCAAGTTATCTCTCACCTGCACATTATCCTCTAGGATCACATGAGACGAATCTGGAATGTATCTCCTCAACTGAGACACATGAAACACATCATGAAGATTGGCAAGCTGTGGTGGCAAAGAAATCTGATAGGCCACCTCTCCTATCCTATGTAAAATATGGTACGGACCAACAAAATGCGGTGTGAGCTTTTGAGACTTCAAAGCTCGACCAATACCAGTTACTGGCATAACTCTCAAAAACATGAGATCTCTCTTCTAGAACTCAAGTGCTTTCCTTCTCTTGTCATAGTAACTTTTTTGACGACTCTGTGACACTTTCATCTTTTCTTAGATCATCTTGATCTTTTCGGTCGTCTGGTGAACAATCTCAGGTCCGAGCACAACACTATCGCCTGACTCATACCAACACAAAGGAGTCATACACCTTCTACCATACAATGCCTCATACGGTGCCATTCCAATACTAGAATGATAATTGTTGTTGTAGGTAAATTCAATCAAAGGAAAGTAGCTATCCCAAGCACCTCCTTATTCTAGCACATAAGCCCTCAACAAATCTTCCAACGACTGGATGGTCCTCTCTGTTTGACCGTCTGTCTACGGATGGTAAGCAGAACTCAACCTCAGCTTAGTACCCAAAGCTATTTGCAAACTCTCCCAGAATCTCGATGTGAATCTCAGATCTCTATCCGACACAATACTTGAAGGAATACCATGCAGTTTCACAATCTCATCAATATACAATTTGGCCAGCTTCTGTAAGGAATAATTAATCCTCATCGGTATAAAATGGGCTGATTTGGTAAATCTATCAACAATGACCCAAATTGAATCATATCCCTTCGAAGGCTTCGGTAAACCTGTCACAAAATCCATGGGAATGCTATCCCATTTCCACTCTGGAATATTCAACGGTTGCATCAGACCCAACGACTTCTGATGTTCAATCTTTGATTTCTGATAAGTTAAACAAGCATACACAAACTCAGCTACTTCCTTCTTCATTCCTGGCCACCAAAACAACTTCTTCAAGTCTTGATACATTTTTGTGGCACCCGGATGAATGCTTAACCCACTTCTGTGACCCTCCTCAAGAATGCTCTTCTTAATTTTTGGCACATCTGGAACACACACCCTATCTATGAACCTCATCACATCATTCTCATCAACCCGAAAATCACCCCCATTACCATGGTTTATTAACGTGAGACGATCCACCAAACCCATATCAAATTTTTGACCTTCTCTGATTTCTTGGAGAATACCACTAGTCAGCTTCAGCATACCCAACTTCACACTATTAGGAGTCTCTTCACGTAATAGACTTATATCTCTGAATTGTTAAATCAGTTCTAACTCTCGAACCATAAGCATTGACATATGTAAGGACTTCCTACTTAACGCATCAGCTACAACATTAGCCTTACCCAGATGGTAACTCAATTCAAAATCATAATCCTTCAGAAGTTCAAGCCATCTCCTCTGCCTCATATTCAACTCTTTCTGATCAAACAGATACTTCAAGCTCTTGTGATCGCTGAACACTTCGAACCTAGATCCAAAAAGATAATCCCTCCAAATCTTCAAAACAAAAACCACAACTGCCAACTCTAAGTCATGTGTAGGATAATTCCTTTCATGAACCTTCAGTTATCTGGAAGCATAAGTAACGACTTGACCATTCTACATTAGTACACCACCAAGACCCATCTTGGACGCATCACAATATACTACAAAAGAATCACTCGGATTAGCCAATATCAATACCAGAGCACTCGTCAATTTATTCTTGAGTTCTACAAAACTCTCTTCACATGCAACATCCCACACATAAGCTTGACCCTTTCGAGTCAACTGAGTCAAAGGCACTGCTAACTTCGAAAAGCCTTCTATAAACCTGCGATAATAACCAGCTAAGCCAAGGAAACTTCGAATCTCAGTAGCAGACTTTGGAGTCTCCCATTGCAACACAGCATCAACTTTCGACGGATCAACAGTAATTCCTCCACTAGAAATCACATGACTGAGGAAACTCACCTCTTTTAACCAGAATTCACACTTGGACAACTTAGCATAAAGCTTTTTGTCTCTCAACACTTGCAATACAACTTTTAGATGCTCCGCATGTTCTTCCTCAGACTTAGAATATATCAAGATGTCATCGATGAATATGAACACAAATTGATCCAGATAAGGATGGAAAATCCTTATCATATACTCCATGAACACACCTGGTGCATTAGACACTCTAAACGGCATTAATGTATACTCGTAATGACCATACCTTGTCCTAAATACAGTCTTTGGAATATCGTCTGGTTTCACATGTATCTGATGATAACCTGACCTCAAATCTATCTTGCTGAACACACAAGCACCCACCAATTGATCCATCAGGTCATCAATTCGCGGAAGAGGATACCCGTTCTTGATAGTAACTTTATTCAATTGTTTGTAGTCAACACACAACCTCATACTATCGTCCTTCTTCTTAACTAGTAACACTGGCGCACCCCATGGAGAAACACTTGGTCGAATAAACTCCTTCTCAAGCAACTCTTCCAACTGTTTCTTCAATTCACTCAACTCTGTAGGTGGCATCCTATACAGAGCCATCGACACAGGATTAGTGCCAGGTACCACATCAATGGTAAACTTGATCCCACGCTCTGGTGGCAAGTCATTGATATCATCTGGAAATACATCTGGGAAATTGCACACAATCGGCAGATCAACACTTGCAGCCTTATTATCGACTTGCAATGATGCAAACATTGAGCCTCATCTTCTAAGAGTTCTTATATTTGCTTAGTAGATAAAAACATCAGCTCTCCACTATCACCAAACTCTGGGAACCTCACAGTTATGCCGTAGCGGTTGATATGGACATAGTTGAACTCCAACCAGTTCATTCTAAGGATAATATCGATTTGACGCAAAGGTAGACAGACCAAGTCCATCATACAATTCTTACCATAAATGGTCAAAGGACAGCTCAAACAGACTAACGCAGTAGTCACAGAACCATTAGTCGGGGTGTCGATAACCATACTCCCAACCATAGAAGATAATTTTAAACCCAACCTTGTAGCACACTCAAGCGAAATAAACGAATGAGTTACACCAGTATCAATAATAGCAATTAACTCAACATTATTAATGAAACAAGTACCTCTGATCAAGTTATCTGTCTTGGGAACCTCTGAGCCACTCAAGGTAAACACTCTACCCTTAGTCTGGGCAGCAGTAGTGGGCGTCTTCTTTGGCTTCTGACATTGCGTACTGATATGACCCTGTTCACCATAATTGTAACAAGTCGGACCATCATTCTTGCACTCTGAAATACGGTGGCCTATTTTTCCACAATTGTAACATCGCAGAACCTTATTATTACATTCATTAGCATGATGGCCCAACTCTCCACACTTGAAGAACTTGAAAGAAGCGGAAGCTCCTCCCCCACTTGTCTTCTTCCCATATGAAGACTTCTGTTTCCCTTTATCAGCTAGAGTCACATAAGGTTTCCCTTGAAATTGTCCCTTCCCTTTCTTCTCACTAAGACTCTTATAGTGAGCAGATCGGGCTCTACTATCCTCATCGTAGATTCTACTCTTATTCACCAGTTCAGCATACCTACGAATTTGTTGGTATCCAATACCCTGTTTGATCTCTGGTCTCAGCCCATTCTCAAACTTAAGATATTTGGAAGTCTCAGCATCAGCACGGTTGTAATGAGGACAAAACTTCACCAGCGCCTCAAACTTTGCAGCATACTCTGCCACAGTCATGTTCCCTTTCTTCAACTCAAGGAACTCTATCTCTTTCTTGCCACACACATCTTCTAGGAAGTACTTCTCCAAGAATTCATTTTTGAACACAACCCAAGTTATCTCTATATCAGTATCTTCCAATCTGTGAGGCATATTATCCCACCAATCCTCAGCTTCCTCTGACAACATATGAGTACCAAATTGTACCTTCTGAGCCTTAATGCAGGCCATCACTCGGATGATCTTCTCCATTAATTTGAGCCATGCCTGTGCACCCTTTGGATCATGGCTACCCTTGAAAGTTGGTGGATTATTCCTTTGAAATTTTCCCAAAGCGCAAAACTCATCAGGAGATCCTCCTGCTCCCCCATTCTGATTATTCTGTGCATTTTGAGCCATCACCTGGGTAAGCGATTCCAAAGCTTCAACAATATCACGATCGTTTCTCCTAGCCATTCTACACACCATCAAACAACATTAGAAGAAACAAAGCATTGACGGTGTACATACACTCATCGACTAACAGGGAACTGTAATCATATAAAAATCTCGCTGGACGGACCGACATGCTCTGATACCACTAATATAACACCCTTCTATACCCAAAACCATAATCTAATATTTAATTAGAAAACATAACCACGAGGGTGTCACACACATCAAAACACATAACATGCTTCGTAACATGGGTTACCACAAAAATAAATTCAAATACTCATGCTTATACCTGGGATGTTACACAACATCCAACACATCTGATTTGTACTTGTGATGTAACACGACATCCAACACATCTGATTTTGGTCAAGTACTTATATAATAAGACATTCGGTACCCGTCCTGCATGTTTACCCAAGAATTTATGGTATCATCACAGTGGGATCACAAAAAAACATGCAACAATAGTACGACAATCAACTCATGAATTTCATGAATTTCAACTTAAGTTTCATGAATTTCAACTTAATGGTATAATCCAAATAGTACGGAAATCAACTCAAAACAACTTAAAAATCTCAACAACACAAAAAGTTTGTAACGTCGATAACAATGACACAAAAATCAAATCAAACGTTTATCCCAACCCGATGTTACATGATCAGAGCAAGGAACCACTAAATAAAAGCGATAAACTATGGAAGTCACTTCAAGAGCTATCCTTCCACTTACTTCAGTCAAAGCTACTCCTGAGTATCTGCATGATGCCCATGTAAAGGCAACATTCAAACAGAAGGGGTGAGATACACTTCAATAATTAGCAGCGAAAAACAATCAAAAGTAGATTAACTAACAACATCACACACTAATTGCAACGACATGAACATATCAAGTATTCTCATCCACACTTCATAACATCAAAAATAATCACCAAATGCAACACAAATGCAAATGTATTCGACAACTGACTCAACATGCATGTGGTACCAAATTATGAACACTCGGGTCCATTGCACTCCACGATCCCCACCATAGGATCGATTCCCTCTTGGAACCGGAGCACACCAAAATCATTATCATCACTATATGTAACGCTTCACTGATTCCCACTAGAACCAGCTACTCGCACTCGATCCCCACCATAGGATCAAGGCTCGCCAAAACTGGACCGAAGTCCATACACCATGATACATGAACTCATAATAACATGCATTATCACCAAAATTATCACAAAATAGTCACCAAAATTATCGCCAAAATTATTAACAAAATAATCACCAAGATTATTATCAAAATTGTCATCCAAAATTATCATCTAAAATTATCACCTAAATTATTATATAACATCATCACATAAATTGTTATATAAAATCATCACCTATATTGTTAAATTATTATGTACAACATGGTAATTCATGGTAATTACCAAACAATTAAGATGCCATATTTACATGATAATTCCACAAGTATGATAGCATATGTCAGTAGGTAATTATGCTTCACGTCAAAATCTTACGGAATGTGCGTACGACCATGAATATATTTATATGATGAAGCAGTTTTTATTGACTAGAAAGTATATAATATCATGTTAGTTGTAACACCCTAAATTTCATAAGAATATTTTATTTAATTTATTTAAATATTATATTTGTGGATTTCTGTGAATTTTGGTGTTTCGTGTCGATGTTGGTGTTTTGTGAAGTTTTCGTTATTTAATTAAATAATAGTATATATTACGGAATATATTGTATTATTATTTATTTTAAATAATATTAGAGGAATTAAGGGTAAGACGAACATTTGAGGAGAATTAGTGAGGGCATTATGGAGAAAGCCCAATTTTGAGGCCCAAGGGTTAGGTTGAATATTAAAGGAGGATTTTGAGAATGAGGTTCATTTTTGGTTAACCGTGAAAAGAAGGAGAGCTCTGAGAAAAAAGGGAAAAGCGAGGAATTCATGAAGGTTCCCAAAAACTCAAAAGAAAACACTTCGGATCGACAATCTAAGGTATGGGGAATAATTACGTTTCATTATTTTCATTATAGGATTCGATGTAATTGAAGTGGTTGTTTTGTGTTTGAGGGTTTATGGGATTTTTGTGACGAATTGATGATTTGAAGGTATTTTGTGAATCGATTATTAAGGGTTGAATTTAATCGGATAAAAATAGACCTTTGGGGTAGATTTCCCCATTGTTGTAGTTGCAATCTTGTGGTGAAGGGATTTAAGGAGTTTATAAGAAGCTTGAGAGTTTTGAAGGTTTAGGGGATTTAAGGTTTCCGTAGGGTCCCGAATCGACCTAATAGACGTAGGTTTTATGCTGTTGATCTCCGTGATGCATTAGAACTGTTATAGGGATGTTTTTGGGTCATTTTGAGCTGTAATCGCAGGTACCTTTGAGGCTGTGGAACCACTGATGCGTAGCAGCGATTTTCTGTAATCGCAGGTTCGCTAGGCGAATGTTCGCCAAGCGAGCAGGGCAGCGAATGCGCGATAACATGAGAGGGGGTACTGATATGATTCTGGAGAGGAAAGGTAGGCTTCACTGGGAGTTTCGCTAAGCGAAGGAATCAGCGAGGGAGTTCGCTAAGCGAGTCAACCGACGAGTGTGACGGATGATTGTGTTCTAGTGTTAAGTGTGGGGTCTGTGAGGTTTGCTGGCCGCTTCGCTAAGCGAAGGCCACAGCGAACAGGTTCGCTAGGCGAACCCTGGAGCGAACTTCAGCTGTTCGCAAATTCTTGTTTATGCTGCTATGCTGTTTTTGATGTTTTGATGTTGTAATGTTATGATGACTTGCCATGATGTTCTTGATGATATTGAGGTGATAACTTGTGATGTTTTGATGAATACATGATGATATGGGTTTTATGAAAATTGATGAATGATGATGCACATGATGATGTTTACTTGATGATGATGAATTATTGACGTTTGTGTATCATACATTCATATGCATACTCTGTGACAATGCTTCATTCCCATTGTGTGGATATGAGGTAATTATGACGTGCTCTGGTTCCAAATGCGGGATCGATCCTATTGACGGGGATCTTTGGAGGGTCGATGGCCTAGTGTCCATCTATTATGACGATTGGTACCACATGCATGAGTCTTGTTGTGCATTTGCATTTAATTGGCATTGTTGTATTTTATGAGGTTGTTCGTGATTTTGATGTTTCCTGGTGATGACCCTGAAGATGTTGTATATGAAGATAATGTTATTTTATGTATATCTTGTTTTATAATGATTATCATGAATTGTGATTACTCACCCTGCCTGTTTGAATGTTGCCTCCACATGGGTAACATGCAGGTGATCAGGTTTAGCTGTGGATGCTTTCGAGGATCTTGGAGTTTATTTGCTTTTGGTCGATTTAGAGGGTCTTGCTCTGATAAAGTAACATCGGGTTGGGGTCCTTTGAGTCGAACTATCTTGTTTCTTTATTTTTTCTGTCATTTGATGATGTGGTTTTATTTTTTATTATTACGATGTTTGTTGAAAACCTTTTAATTGAGAATTTTGAGTTCCGCTGCCATGTGAAGGCTTTTGAGTTATTTTGAGGAAAACCCTTTTGTTTACAGGGCAAGTGTATTATTTTGATTTAAATGAGAAATGTGCACCCTTGAGGTGATTTTGATACTTTACTCTAATATTTTGAGTTGTTTCTGCTGCAATATTTGTGGGGGTAGAAAAGGGTGTTACATTAGTGGTATCAGAGCAGGTCAGTCCGTCCGGCCAGGTTTTTACGTGATGTCAGTCGACGAGTGTGTGTGCATTGTCGATGTTTTAGTTCTTCTAACCTTGTTGGTGGTGTGCCGGATGGCTAGAAGAAATGATCGTGTAATTGCTGATGTGTTGGAATCGGTTGCTAACATAGTGGCGCAGCTGAATCCAAATGGTGGAGCTCCTGATGAGTTTCGTGCTTTGGGGAAGTTTTAGAGGAACAATCCACCGAATTTTGTGGGTACACATGATCCAACAAGTGCACACAAGTGGCTGAAGGCGATCGAGAAGATCTTCCGAGTGATGGGGTGTTCTGATGAGCAGCAGGTTCAGTTCGGAACGCATATGCTGGAAGAAGAGGGTGAGGACTGGTGGGATAACACCCGTCAGAGACTCATGGATGTTGGCACTGTGATAACTTGGGTTGTGTTTAAGCAGGAGTTTCTGGGGAAGTATTTTCCAGAGAATGCTTGTGGCAAGAGGGAAGTGGAATTCCTTAAACTGAAGCAAGGAGATATGACTGTGGCAGAGTATGCCGCAAAGTTCGAGGCTTCGGTGAAGTTCTGTCTGCACTACAATCGTGCTGATGCTGAGATGTCCAAGTGTCTTAAGTTCGAGAATAGGCTGAGACCAGAGATTAAGCAGGGTATTGGGTATCAGCATATCCGCAGGTATACTGAGTTGGTAAACAAGAGAAGAATCTAAGATGAGTATAGCTGAGCTCTATCTGCTCACTATAAGCAGTTGAGTGAGAAGAAAGGGTAGTATAGGGGTAAGCCTTATGCAACTCCAGCTGACAAAGGGAAGCAGAAGGCTTCAGATGGGAAAAGGAAAGTGGGGGAGCAGCTCCCACTTTTGGAAAGTGTCATAAGTGTGGCGAGCAAGGTCACCGTGCTGATGTGTGCACCAATAATGTGTTGAGGTGCTATAGATGCGGTAAGAAGATTCATCGAGCTACTGATTGCAAAGATGAGGGTCCGACCTATTTCAATTGTGGTGAGAAAGGTCATATCAGTACTCAATGTCAGAAGCCGAAGAAGACTGCGACTGCTGCTCAGACCAGTGTGTCATACCCCAAATTTTGACCACTAAGATTTCCCATCATTGTGCAAATCATCATCACAATATGGATGAACCATTAGTCTCCCCAAAGATGGCTGAGCATTCATTACAATCAAACTTAGGGTTTCAAGCCCTCTCTGAGTGATTAGACAAAGGATCAATCAAGGAATGACATGATATTCAACTTGTCTAGCCTCTCAAACATCCACAATGGATCAAGAGGACTCCCACTTCAAGAATCAAGCACAAGGCTGCAGCATTCCAAGTGGATTAAGCCTCAAGATCGCCAGTGTCACCAAACTAGGGTTTTGGTCGACCAGGGCCTCCAGTTGGAATTTTTCCTCTGGGCATGAGCAAATGCTTCAAATCATAACCTATGATGCTCTAAGGGACATCATAAACCCAATCATCAAGTCAATTTAGCCTCAGGGGATGCATTCATAAAAAAAATCAAGAATTAGGGTTTCTTGACCTAATTCACCCCTAAGTTGACTTTTGGGACAAAACATGAGCCAAGACCTCAAGAGGGGATTTGAGAGTCTCAAATACATCACATTGATCCATTTGCAACAATGGATTGATCCAAGAATCTTGATCAACAAGTTTCAATTTCATCTGAACCACAATTAGGGTTTCGCGAGAAAAGTCAACTGTATCTTTGACTTTTGACTAGGACATGCTCCCAAACCCTAAGACATGATTCAATACACCCTATAACACCTATGAAATCAATCCATCAAGTTTGATTTAGGTCAAGGACTTGATTTCATAGAGGATCGCACAGTTTGGAATTCATCTGACAAAAAGTCAACTGTGCACAAAAGTCAAACTTTGACTTTTTGAGATTTTTCACAATTATGGTTTTTTAACCCTAAAATGATGTTAATGTGTGATTTGAATCATCATTAATCAAGAAAAATCAAGAAAAGTGGGATAACTTGTAAAAGGGGTAACCATAAAAACTTAGAAAAAATTTCTAAGTTATGGAATAAAGTGGCTAGGGTCTCAACCTTGGAGGACCATAACTCCTAAACCCCAAGGCTATTTTCCCCATCCAAATATGGATTTGTAGCTCTCATGGCCCTCTACAAAAGCTTCAACTACACCTTATTCCAATTCATTATGGATTTTGAGTTATGGAATAATCAAAATCAAGAAAAGTGAAAATGTCTCTTTTTTCCAACACTTAGTGAAATTTTCACTAAGTCAGAATCTGCCTTCACTTTTTTCCAAATGTAGGGGCATTTTTCACTTGGATCCAAAAAGTATCAAAACCAATTATGATCAAACAGTTATTGTATCATATGAGGGATTTCCAAAATGCCCAAGAACTCCATCAAATTCCACTTGAGCCATGAGATATGACAATGGCAATATCCCTTGCTGAAAACTGCCAAAGCAAAGCAGATTTTGGAGTTTTGCTCGATTTGCCCAAATTTTGCAAAGGGCAAGCAACTTTATCCATCTGAACACCTCAAAGGGGGACCAAGGAGGAACCAACTCTGATCCCAAGCCTCCCAAGTCTTTGGAACCAAAAATAGCATGCCAAACCTAGAATTGCCTAAAAGAGGGACAAGACTCCAATTTTGGATTGGAGCATTTAATGTATACACCAAGGTGGCATGGACTGAGTCATTTGCAACTGAATTCAGTCAAGAATGATCCAACAACTAGGGAACCACAGCTCTGTGCTCTAACCTCTCGTCAATGGCTAGAGGAGACTTGGATTCTCATTTGCCAACATTGACCAAACCTCTGCTGCAGTTGCCATTCACTATTTATCCCAAAACAAACTTGCTCTACTATAAATAGAGCTCATTTGTGCTCAGTTTGAGTACACCAAAGCCATCAAATAGATGTTTTCCTCAAAATCACCTTCTCACTTCCAATTTTGCCTTCTAAGGCAAGTCACCATCGGGTTTTGAGTTTGAGAGCTATTCCAACCAAACCAATCACACACACACACCTCATAAACATCATATAGAAGTGATCCAAACACTCACATAACATCTGGAACACCAAAATCACAAAATCACCAGCCAATTGCTCAAGCCTTTGACAGATTTGCAGTTGGGGTACCATCTCAAGTTCCAAATCATTTCAATCCACTCCAAACATCCAGACACACTCCATGGCACCTAGGGAAGCTATCCAGATCATTGGAACCTAGATGTAACACTTCTAACCCAAAACACGATCACCAGCTGCAAGAGGTGAGCATGAGCTCTTCTAACTCTATGATCCATGCATTTTTTGTTGCACAATAATTTGGCCATATGTTCATAATCATGCATAGAGTGTTTGCCCTCAATCAATTGCTTTGTATGAATCGTGTATGGAATTTCTGAACCTTCATGCAGAATTTAGGGTTCTTGAGGTTTCTCTTTGATTTCTTATTTCATGCTTAAAATAAATGAAATTAAAGACCATAGACATAATCGTGAGGTTGAAACGAGTAGATTGATATGTAGATTGCATGATATAATCAAGTATTCAGTGAGATTGGATAGAAAACGCAAATCTGCAGAAACAGAGGAAGGGCGCGTGTTCTTGCCATGTTCTTGGCGCCCTTTTTCAAATATTCAAATATTTGAATTTTGTGATTTTATTTAATTGATTCAAAAATTAATTTCTCTCTGAGTTTTAATGATTTTGAGTTGATTCTTTTTTTAATAATTCACAAAAATGTTAAAATATTTTATTTTACCAAAAAATCCCAAAAATATTATTTATTTCATATAATTGATATTTTTGCCAAGAATTAATATTTTAATTGTTTTTGACATTTAAAATATTTTTTCCTTCTTGATTTTGCAAATTTTTATGATTTCTAATCATTTTGTAGGTCAAAACATGATTTTTGAAACATTAATCTAAGATCACAATTTGTTTTCCACATGTTAAACAATTTTGATCATTTTAATTGAATTTTTTATTCAATTAAAATACATTTTGGAAACAAATTAGGGTTTTGATTAATTCAACCCTCATCAAACCTTTTAAAAACATTTTGGGCCTCTAATAGATTGTAAGACCCAATCCTTTGTAAATACACCACTTTTTGGGCCTCAGTCAATCTATAAGTCCCACTATATTTTCAAAAACAACGGCGCGATCGTCACCTCTTTTAAAAATCATCTGGGTCTACCCTCGTGTTATAAGCCCCATTCTTTTTCTTTAAACACCTTTGGGCCTCTAATAGAGTGTAAGACCCAATCCTTTGTAAATACAAACCTATTTTGGGCCTCAAATGTTGTATAAGTCCCGTTGTATTTCAAAAGTTCGGCGCGATCATCGCCCGTTTAAAACAAACCATCTGGGCCTCTCCCCGAGCTATAAGACCCATTCAAAATCATTTTGGGCCCTTAATAGAGTGTAAGACCTAATCCCCTTTTGAAACCAAAAACTTTTGGGCCTCAGTCATTGTATAAGCGCGATCGTCGCCCTTTTCAAAATTAACCATTGGGCTTCTCCTTGAGCTATAAGACCTATCTTTGTTCACTTTCAATCATTTTGGGCCTCTTGAGAGAGTGTAAGACCCATCCCCTTTGTACAAAAAAACCTTTCTTGGGCCTCAGTCACTTGTATAAGTCCCTGTAAAAAACGACAGTGCGATCACTGATAAAACCATGGGCCTCTCCTTGAGCTGTAAGCCCCAATTTTCCTTTCAAAAGAACTTTCTCCTTTGATTTTGTAATATACTGTTATTTTCAATTTCTTTGTTAAACAACTAACAAAACAGCATGGAAGCTCTACAACCGAGTAAGTGTTTACCCGCTTTCATTTACCGCTTTCATATGTATATAACTGTACTGTGGGGCAGTTTCACTGTAAGTCTTCTTTCATAAAATCATATTGACTGTGTAATACTAGTATAGATATTTAGAGTTTCCCCAGCAACTACGTCTAGAATTAGACAAAACCTCATCTCCTTACATCCGACGTTCTCCCGGATATTTCAAACATAACCTAAACCATGGGAATTTTCTTTTACAACAATTTTAGATAACTAGATCTAAGAAATCTCCCCCTTGAACAGTTCATATACAGAAGGCCAATGTTCCAAGTGAAACCCCTTCTGGAACTGTTCATCAGCCTCCTCTTGGGCTTAGTGCAAGGACCCACAGGCTTCCTAAAAGCATCCCCGCCTCCTCTTGGGCATTGTACAAGGACCCGTCGGCTTCTTAGAAGTTTTCACAGCCTCCTCTTAGGCTTCGTATAATGATTCTTCCTCCGGGAAGATAGCCTCCTCTTGGGCTTCGTACAAATTGTCCCTTCGGCTTCTTAAAAGTTTTTCTCGCCTCCTCTTGGGCTTCGTATAAATTATCCCGACGACCTCTTAAAGGTATAGGAACAGAAATTAGTCATCTTAATAGAACAGTCTTTCAAAGAGTCTAGATCTTTCTACCACGAACGTACTGTCTCTTAAGCATAGTACAAAAGATAATACTCTAGACTTGGACAGTCTAATCTCCTTTAGTCTCGAAGATATTCTCAAGTCCCTTTCAAAAATAGGAAAAAATACCCGTAGACTTGGGCAGTCTCAATACCCTTCGGATTCCCTGTTTCCTTAAAGAACAGGAAATAATCCCGGTCCTCAGATCAAATCCATGAGTACAACATTACCCATATAAGAACTGATTTTCTCTTTTAACCAACATATTGGACCTGTCACTCAACTGAAACAGTAACCTTAGCCTCCTCTTGGGCTTTGTACAATGATTCTCCCCAGCAGAGTTAAACATCTTTTAGCCTCCATCTTGGGCTTTGTACGAGATACAAAATCACTCTCTTATTGAGTATAAAAGGCTCTCTTGTTGAGTCAAACTTTTTTAGCCTCCATCTCGGGCTTCGTACGAGATACAAAATCACTCTCTTGTTGAGTATAAAAGACTCTCTTGTTTAGTCAATCCTCTTTTAGCCTCCATCTCGGGCTTCGTACGAGATACAAATCACTCTCTTGGTGAGTATAAAAGACTCTCTTGTTGAGTCAAACCCTTTTAGCCTCCGTCTTGGGCTTCGTACAAGACACATATAAAAACACTCTCTTGTTGAGTCAACCCTTTTAGCCTCTATCTCAGGCTTCGTACGAGACACAAAAGCATCCTCTTGTTGGGTCAATAGCCTCCTCTTAGGCTTTGTATAAGGAAACCCCTGTTAAGGCAATCAACCTTTTAGCATCAAAATATGTGCCTCGTTCTTAGTATACAAACATCAACAACTCCTTTTCTCCCGTCTAAATTGCTGTAAGCGGCAAGCCTTTGGATTATTTAGATCCACGCCACTGTCTCTCTTTTAGCATGAGAAATTCCTTAGGAAAGATGACATTGCTCTAAACTGAGTTAAAGTCTTCTCCTTCAGGTTGAAAATCCCCTATAAAGGAAATTATGGCATTACTGGATTCACATATCCCAGTTAAAGTAATTCTCCTTTATAATCAGTCACCCAACAGTTGTGACAAACAGACCCCTTTAGAGATGACAAATTCTCTCTAAAGTCAACACCTTTTTAGCTTCACATATTGGGCTTCGAACAAGATATAAATAGACCCTTCAGCTTCACATCTTGGGCTTTGAACAAGATACAAACCACCTTTAGCTTCATGTCTTGGGCTTTGAACAAGACACCAAAACACCATTTCCTCCCATAGAATAGGAGGAACTACGATCGCTCTGATTTCCCTATCCCGGGAATACGTAGGCATAAGATTGAAAAAGAATATTAGCGAGCACACTAATCAAAAAACCCAAAGTCCCCTACCTCCAGCCAATTTAGCGCAGTATCCCAACAAATTCCCCATGAATAGTCCCGGTATTTCGGTCTGAACAAAATAAGCAGATAGAGGCCCACGAACATGAACCGCATCTGTAAACCAATAATTTTGACAGTTTAACCTCAGTTTGCAAGTAGGGTTAGTTGGAGACATCTAATTCCCTTCCTTCATCAGCTTCAATCGGATAAAAAATGAAGCGTCCTGTAGTACCCCAGAGCGACAGTGCTTAAGAATCACGTCCAAAATCGCTCGCTATAGAAAAATGTCGCCCACCGTGGGGCCTTCTCATCTTTCTTTCTTACAATTTAAGGTGAAATCCTTGGACAAGTCATTTTCATGCCGGTGGCCGCCACAGAAAAATGGTGCCCACCATGGGGCAAAACAAAGGAATCTTGTCTCTCTTATCTCTCTGGTTGAAACCTTCTCTTAGGACGAGTCCTTGGGTTCACAAGGTATCACCGAATGACGGTTCCATTGGGGAATGTCATTATTAGGATCGGCCCTCACTAGGATCTTAGGTCAAAAACCTTTAAGTTGGGAAGGCACCACAGAATGGCACCTCCGCCGGGGAGCCATTTTCTGTTAGGATCATAGGATTCGTAGCTCTTAAAAAGTCTAGGACATTAGGACAAATATATATACTGCTTTTCCTAATTGATATTTGTGTTTATTTTTCTGCTAATGGGAATGCGTGTGATGCCGCATGTGGAAAGATTAAGTATACACCTAGGAAAAACCTCTTTCAGTAGTGCGAAAGCTATCGGAAATAGTTGTCACGCGATACTACCCTCTTCTGAGATTCTTCGAAATACATCACCTAGCACGGTTCCCGGCCCGCTGATGTTATCTCGACAAGAATCAATGATTTTGAGAGACAGGTACAAAAATCACTAGTATAAACCTTTGGGATGGGTAAAGCCTTGACTTCATGACACCGACCCTTTGACCCCATGTTTTTTCATGTTTTTGTGTGCTGCATTCATGCATTTATTTTAAAAAAATTATTAAGCAAAGAAAAAAATTTCTCTTCTAGTCTCTCTTTTTCAAATTAAACTTAGACAATGATTGCAAATGTCAGAGAGAAAAGGATTGCGCTAATGGATTTTGGTAGAAGAAAAACTCACAAGTATACCTTCAAGGTTCCAAAACTAGGGATTTGAGAGGATTAGCAAGGATTATCACTAACCCTGACGCTTTCAGAGCCAAGTACGGAGGTCTGCTACCTCTGTTAAAGGTCCATGTAATTGAAGGAATCCTGGAGGCACTCATTCAGTTTTACAATCCGGTCTATCACTGTTTCACATTCCCGGATTACCAGCTCGCACCAACGCTGGAGGAGTATTCTCATCTGATTGATCTACCCATTACTGATCAAGCTCCCTTTTCTGGACTGGAAGAAATTCCAAAGGATCAAATCATTGCAAGAGCAATCTATTTGGATGAGTCAAAAATCAAGACTCACCTGACCACCAAGGGAGGAATCCCAGGTTTACCAGCCAAGTTTCTGGTAAAGAAGGCTCTGTACTTTTCTAGTATAGGGAACGTGACTGCTTTTGAAAGCATCTTTGTTTTACTCACCTACGGGTTATTTTTGTTTCCCAACATTGATAACTTCGTTGATATCAACGTCATTAAGGTTTTTCTCATTGGAAACGCCGTACCAACCTTGCTCGCAGATGCGTATCATTTGGTACACTTAATGAATTTATACAGCGGAGGAATGATCACGTGTTGTGCACCCCTGCTATATAAGTGGTTTATCTCCCATTTGCCTAACTCTGCCACTTTTTGGGATCATAAGAGTGCCTTACGTTGGTCACAAAAAATCATGTCTCTTACCAACTCTGATATAGATTGGTACAATAGGATTTATGAAGGGATCAGGATCATTGACCGTTGTGGAAACTTCCCCAACGTACCCCTCATATGAACTAAGGGAGGAATCAATTACCATCCAGTCTTAGTTCGTCGTCAGTTTGGATACCCGATGAGGCATGTTCCGCGTAATGCTCATTTGCAAGGTCTTTTCTTCAAGGAAGGAGAAAATGACAGGGCACTGAAGATGGAAATAGTGCACGCTTGGAAACATGTTCATAAGAAAGGACGGGAGTCTCTAGGAAAACCGGACTGTGTCTCGGTGGAGCCTTATCTCCACTGGGTACAAACTAGAGCTCTCAAGCTAAAGATGCCTTATCCTCGTCACGGAGTTCTTCCGCCAAGAGAATCTGTCATGTACTTCATGACTGAAACGGAAAAACTTCAGGTTACTCTCAACAAAGTTCAACAGGAGAGGAGGTCTTGGAAGAACAAGTATCGTATTCTCAATGTAGAGTGTACCAAAATACAGCAACTACTGAAAGATAAGGATGCTCTAATTGAGATTTTGGAGCAACATGCTGTAGAAAATCAAGATGACCAAAGGAATTTGCTCGCTCCTTTCACTTGGCAAAGGAATGACAACCCGACAACGGCCCAAGAGCCCCGGTCCAAGAAAAGGAAAGTACCAGAATCAGCACCCGAGTTCTCCTCAGAGAGGACTCGGGACCCATTAGCTTAGGTTTCTGTTTCCGCACCTTGTAATTTACTGTATTTCCATTTCCGCAGTCCTTTGAATTCAATAAAACGGGGGTGTCCCCACTGTTTGATATTTGCAATCTAATTGTCGAAGTTTATTTTGATTAAACAAAAATAATAATTAATATAATCATTGCATTCATCATTCTCACGTCACGTATTCTTCTTACCAACGAATCACACGTTTGTATCTCGGTTCTAGAGTCAAACTGTCTCATTCGTATAATACTCCGGCCAATCGTCAAAAAAAGATGGATGATCTCGAGGAAGAGAACAGAGAGTTGAAAGAAGAGATCGACGCTCTAAGAGAGGATATGAGAAAGCTTCGTAATGACATGCAAGCCATGGCAGAAGCTCAACTACAAAGAACTGTGATCTTAGAGATCACCTCAACACCCATAGTAGAGAAGTATGATCCTAGGTATCAAATACCGAAAGATCGTCCTTGGGGCATGCCTGTTAACTATATCCCGGAAAGATATGTTCCGCCGATCACTGAAGATCAGGGAATCATAGTAGAATCTGCTGGGCCTGAAGGTTACAAACTTCGGGAAAACGAGGATGCCAGAGGCCTAATGAGGACTCCTGAAGGTTACAAACTTCGGGAAGCACCAAGATTCACTACCGTAGTAACGGTACCACCCCCTGTGGTGCACGCTGTCCCGGAAGGACAGACTCCACAGAAACCTTCTGGTGGAATGGAAAGTATGTTCGATATAATGGATGAATTCCAGGAGCAGTTCCTGGAAATGCAGAAAGAACTGTAGGCTATTCGCAGTCAGGATTTATTTGGAAAGGATGCCGCAGACCTTTGCTTGGTCCCTAATGTGAAAGTTCCTCACAAGTTCCAAGTACCCGATTTTGAAAAGTACAAGGGTAATTCTTACCCTCAGAGTCATCTGGTGATGTACGCTCGGTGAATGTCAGCTCAGACAGAGAACCAGGATTTACTTATTCACTACTTTCAGGATAGTTTGACCGGTGCAACACTAAAATGGTACATGGGTTTAAACCGCACTACGATTAGCACTTTCAGAGATCTTGGCACTGCCTTCGTCCAACAATATAAATACATTTTGGACATGGCACCAGACAGAGATCAACTCAGATCAATGTCGCAAAAGGACAAGGAAACCTTTAAGGAATACGCTTAGAGATGGCGTGAAATTGCCGCTCAAATTTGTCCACCTCTTGAGGAAAAAGGGATAACAAAGATTTTCTTAAAAACCTTGAGCTCATTTTACTACGACAGAATGGTTGCCAGTGCGCCCAGCGACTTCATCGAAATGGTCGGTATGGGAGTGCGTCTCGAGGAAGCCGTCCGAGAAGGACATTTAGTTAAAGATGCTGGATCATCAAGTAGTACAAAACGATACGGTAGTGCTCTCCCTAAGAAAAAAGAGCAGGATATTGGGAATATCTCTTTCGGAAATCAAAGGCGACGGTACCAACCAGTAGCAGCTATAACTCCTGCTATCAACCTCGCGCCTGCTTCTACGTATCAACCTCAGGTTTCTCAAAGCCAACCACAGTCGCAGCAAAATCAGCAAAGGACACAACAGCCTCTTCAGCAGGCTCGTCCTCAATACAACAACAACTGTACAACACGGCCACCAGGATTTGATCCTATACCCGTATCATACGCAGAACTATTTCTGTTACTACTGGCCAAGGGGCATATCCAGACTAAGTCTCCTCTTACAGTACCGGAAAATCCGCCTTTTTGGTTTAAGGTGGATCAGACTTGCCCTTACCATCAAGGAGGACCAGAGCATAACATAGAGAGCTGTCTCAGTTTCAAATCTGATGTGCAAAAGCTTGTTAGGAGCGGGGTCTTATCTTTCAAAGATACAAATCCGAATGTTCTCACAAAATCGCTGCCTCAACACGAGAAGGCTACAGTCAATTTGATAGAGAGAGAGTCTAACAACACCTATCAAATTCGTGATGTACTCTTACTGAGGGCCAACTTGGTCAAGATGCATTGTTTGCATATGGATGAACCGGGGTGGATTGATCGTCGACCGGCTCTGACAGTCCGCGAGATGTTTGGTTCATTTCTCTTCTTCTTTGTGTTTTTCTTATATGTTATGTTGTTGTATATGTATCTACTATGAACTCATGTATATTTGTCACCCATGGTGTTGTATAAAACTTGCTTTACAAATCTCTATTGGTGATTGTCTCTGATTTTTACTTTATGCGCGGGGTTTGAGTTGCGTTAGAGATAATCCTCGCAAACTTCGATTAGGGATGATTATCTATTAGTTTCTGGATTCTAGAGATAGATTTAAGAGCTAACAATCTTCAATAGGCTTCGGAACTTAATGCCTTCCGTGTTTCAAGGTGTCGTGCACGAGAGTGTCAACGAGAGTAACACGGTTGCTCTCTCAACTTTGTGTTAGACATAACCTTTGTTATGAGCGATGTTGGGTGATATTGAGGAGTATTGTAGGTTGAGTATAACTGGGCGGTAAGTTTAAGTTTGTGAGGAGACGATTATGTGCACACCTGATAAGTTTCTTGTCTCTGAAGAATGAATTCTTTTTATGCTGATATTTACTTTTCTGTTTTCTTGTTTGAAACCATTTTAAAACCAACTTATAAACGTGAGAGATTGTCGAACGGCATTCTTTTCCTCGAACCGATCTCTGTGGACATGACATAAATCCCGGAGGGAATTCTTTCCAAAAATAAATATTTTTGCTTGCTTGCCGCTATTCTGCAACCGATCTCTGTCAGACTTGCATTTGACAAATCCGAATTCGACTAAGTATGAGTCGATCTTCTTGTTCCATGCCCTAGCTGCCTGCTTGAGTCCGTAGAGTGCTTTGTGCAACTTCTATACTTTACTCGCTTCCTTCTGAATCATAAATCCAGGAGGTTGTGTGACATAGACCTCTTCGTCTAATGGACCATTCAGAAATGCAGACTTCACATCTAAGTGAAATGTCAACCAACCTTGGTTACATGCCAATGCTACCACTAGTTGAACAGTCTCCAGTCTTGTTCCTGGAGCAAATACTTCAGAGTAGTCGAGTCTTCTCTTTGAAGAAACCCTCGAGCTACTAATCTTTCTTTATGTCTTGCTATCGACATATCAATATTGTGTTTCAACTTGAACACCCACTTTACTTCGATAGCTTTTGTATATTCTAGTAATTCGACTGACTCCCATGTGTTGTTTCTTTCGATTGCCTATAACTCTTCTACCATAGCTAACTTCCATTGTTGAATTTTTAAAGCTTCGTTATGGTTGATTGGTTCAGCACCTGCAAGTAAAGCAAAATTAACTAATTCTCCATCTGGTGTGACTTCATCATCACCAGTCACTTCATAATCATGAAGTCTTGTTGGAGGAACTCTACTTCGACTTCGACTAGATTCTCAGCAATTCCTTCAACTTCGACTTCATCAGTTTCTTCGTCGAAATCAGAGCTCATCAATGGCTTGTTAATTGAATTACTAGAATTCCAATCCTAGGCAGAATTTTCATCAATCACAATATCTCGACTCAACACAATCTTCTCATTAATTGGATTGAATAGCCTGTATGCACCAGTCTTATGATATCCTACCATAATCATAGGTTCACTCTTGTCATCAAGATTCCTTCTTCTTGCATCAGGAACATGCTTGTAACACATAGAGCCAAACACCTTCAAATGACTCACTGATGTCGTTTGTCACTCCACACTTCTTTAGGAACCTTGTTCTTCAATTTCTTGGTGGGGCACCTGTTCAAGATATAAACTGAAGTCGAAACAGCTTCACCCCATAAAGATTTTGGAAAATTCTTTTGTTTGAGCATACATCTCGCCATATCCAATATGGTTTTATTTCTTCTTTCGGCAATTCCATTATGTTGAGGAGTATAATGAGCAGTTACCTCATGATCAACACCATGTTCTACACATAATTTTTTAAACATCTTCGAAGTGTATTCGCCTCCTCCATCGGTTCGCAGAACATTGATCCTCTTCTCACTCTGGTTTTCGACAAGCATCTTGAATCTCTTAAAGATTTCAAATACTTCATCCTTTCTCTTGATCACATAGATCCACGGCTTTCGACTAAACTCATAGACAAACGAAACAAAATATTTGTTTCCACCAATGGTATGTTATTCGAACGGACCACATACATCTGAATGTACAACCTCGAGTATGCAGGATGATCTCATTGGCATAGTCGAAAGGAAAGAATTTCTGGATTGCTTTCCGACTAAACAACCTTCACAGAGTTTGTCAGGCATCTCAAGACTTGGAATACCAGATGCCATATCTTGAGTAATCAGTTGATTGAGTGATTGAAAGTTCAAATGTCCAAACCTTAAATGCCACAACCAACTATCCTTGTGGTCGACAACACTTTTTAGACACTGTACTTCAGTCGAACTGATCATGGTCTTAAACGTCCTGTTCTTTGACAACGGAGATTTCAAGACCAAATTGTTCTGGGTGTCGAACAATTTCAAAAATTCATCTTTCATGACAACTGAAAAGCCTTTTCGACCAGTTGTCTAACACTTAACTGGTTGCACTTCATTTTAGGTACATAGAACACATCTCTGATCATAGCTTTCGCTCTATTACTCAGTTGAAAAACTATGTTGGCAGTACCTTCTGCTTGCAACGAACTGTTATCAGCAAGTTTTATCTTGCTCTTCTTCGACTCATCAAAATTTGCCAACCACTCCTTTCGACCAGTCATGTGATTTGAGCAGCCTGAGTCGAGGAACCAGATCTTGGATTCGACATGGTTATCTGCCACTGCAGCCATAACCACCATACCACCTTCAGAATCATCTGAATCTTGGTGTGCAAGGTTCGCTCCTTCGTCCTTGCCTTTTATTTATCCGTTGTATTTCCTGTACCAACAATGTTTGGCCAAATGATCCCACTTTTCACAGTTATAACACTGCATACCTTTCTTATCTTCTTTGTCATTTCGATAGTTTCCTCCTCCTCTTTTCGAGGATTCAGAAGCTTTATCTTTGACCTGATTCTTGTGAGGGTTTGACCAAGATTCTGAAGGCAAAGGAGCAATAGTTAATTTCTTTTTAGATGCTGATTGGTGTGGAGATAAGGAAGATCGAAGAAGTACAACTGGCTATTTCTTTCAAGTATTTGGTGCCCCAATCTCATGGTGTTCGAAGAAGCAACCTGTGGTGGCATTGTCATCGTGTGAAGCAGAATATATAGCAGGATCCTATGCTGCATGTCAAGCAATTTGGATCAGATCAGTACTTGAAGAAATGGAGGTCGAAGTGAAGAAATCTCTTGTGTTGCAAATCGACAACAAGTCAGCCATAAATCTAGCGAAGAATCCAGTTCTGCATGGAAGGAGTAAACATATCGAAGCCATATTTCACTTCTTGAGGGAAAAGGTAAATCGAGGTGAACTTGAAGTTAGGTATTGCTCAAGTGAAGCACAGTTGACCGACATTTTCACCAAAGGATTGAAGATCGATAGATTCCTGAATTTGAGAAAGAAATTAGGAATAGTTCAGATCGACTATGACTAGTGTATGCTCGACAACTTGGATTATGGGGGTATGTTGAAATATTAGATTAGATTTGATTTGATTTGTTTAGATTTAATATTTAAATATAATCCAAGTTGTGTTAGCCCAAGCTCAATTAGGGTTGTATATAAATAGTCCTAGTTTGTATCATTATTTACACAATTCAATAATACAAATCTTTATTTTCTTATTCTCTCTCTATTCTCTCCTCACTAAAAGTGTCTCACGTATAAGCAAGTTTCAACATTCTTCCGTCTCAACTCCTTACATAATTGGAAGACTTCACTGTGTTCTAGTTTGGCTGTATATCCGCTTTTTTAAATACACACATGCGTTAAAATATAAACATATATATTTTTTTAAAATTTAAATCTTTGTTGTTATAAACTTTTTAATATGACTCGTGTCTTTTTGCATGTACAAATATTGTATTTTTCTTAATTTTTATTTTATGTTAGTGTTTGTCTTCTTTTTTTTTTGTGGTGTTCAAATTTTAATTTTTTTTTAAATTTTTATTAAGTTAAATTAGCATATAGTATGACATATTTATGCATCTCTCTTTCTGTCTCATTTGTGATAGTCTTTGAACGTATGACACTAAATGCTTAATTTCTTAAATATTCAACTTACTAGATATATAAGTTGTTTTATAGATTTTTTTTTGTAAAAGTATGCAACATTTTTCAATATTAAAACCATACCAAAACCATACATAAAATAAGACGGTAAATATACACTAACTTTTGGTGTCTCTCAATTACATAAATATTTGTTGATCAAGTATTTATAAGTATCAAACTAAAATTATACTTTTAAAAAACAAACAAAATGTAACCATACATAAAATAAAATGTAAGATATACATTAATTTTTGGTGTCTCACAATTATATAAATATTTGTTGATCAAATATTTATAAATATCAAATTTAGCAATTTATATTAAAAAATAAAAAACAAAAAATGTATTGAAGAGTAGTAACATGACATTCATTTTATTCGTTTCAATCAATAATATTAAAAAAAAAAATGTATGGAAGAGTAGTAACATGGCATTCATTTTGTTCGCTTCAATCAACCTCTATCACTTGGTGCTTTGTTCCAATACGCACATAAAAATGCATGGTTGAGAGATATAAGAGATCATCTATACCTATAAATTTGTTTGTAAATATACAATTGATACAACTTTTAATTTATCTAAATCACTATATAAGCATTAATATTTTTATCATATTTTAGAATTATAATACTCTAGAATCAATAAAATTGATAAAATTATATCTACAAACATCCTATCATGCTCATCTCTGATGTAAAAGGATGTGTCTCCTTTTCTTTTTTTCCTCTCTCTCTCTCTCTCTCTCTCTCTCTCTCTCTCTCTCTCTCTCTCTCTCCTATAGAGTATAAATTATGGTTATTAAGTTTTCATATATAATAAAAGTTTGGGTTAATACCTATTTTTCCCCCTGCCATATAGGCGGTTTTTGAAAAATCCCCCTGCGAAAAAAAAAGTTGCAAAAATTTCCCTAACATTTGAAGATTCTCTCAATTTTGACCTTCATCATATCCAGTCATCAAAAATGCTGACGTTTGGTTTATTTTTGAAAATATATAAACATTTAGAAAATGCTAGTGGTGAGAATTGAACCCACCCCCTTTCTTTCATTCCTTCAATTCCTTACCACTAGGCTAGACCGCTCATTTTGTTATATTGTTTCCATTAATTAATGTTAATACATATTTTTTATTTTTTATCTTTAATTGATTTTAATTGATATTAATATATTATAACTAAATAATATATTTAGTTTTAATTTTTTTTAATGTTAAATATACTATAGTAATTTTAATTTATTAAAATGCTAACAATTTTTACCTTTAATTTTGTTTTTAATTATATAAATATATAAACTAAATAAACTAAACTATTTAGTTACAATATTATTTAAACTATATAAACTATATATTTAATATACAATCTAAATATACTATTATTTATAAACTATTATTTAATAAGAGTTAAAAGTATCATTTATAAACAAATAATAGTTACGGTATTATTTATAAAAAGTATCATCTAAAAAGTTACAATATTATTTATAAAAAGTATAGTTACAAATAATAGTTACAAATAATAATTACAGTATTTTTTATAAACAAAATATTTATAAAAGTATTTTTAAAAGCTACAGTATTAATTAAAGTATTTATTTATAAGCTACAGTATTATTTATAGTATTATTTAAAAACAAAATATTTATAAAAATATTTTTAAAGCTACAATATTAATTAAAGTATTATTTATAAGCTACAGTATTAATTAAAGTATTTTTATTAGTTACAGTATTATTTAAAAACAAAATATTTATAAAAATATTTTTAAAAGCTACAGTATTAATTAAAGTATTATTTATAAGCTACAGTATTATTTATAAGCTACAGTATTAAAAGCTATAGTACTAGTTAAAGTATTAATTAAAAGTTACAGTATTTTTAAAAGCTACAGTATTAAAAACAAAATATTTATACAAATATTTTTATTAGTTACAGTATTATTTATAAACAAAATATTATTGCAATAATTACTGTAGCTTATAAATAATAGTTTAGATTAAATAGTTTATGTAGTTTAATATATTTATATCATTTATATATCATTTATAAATAATAATTTATATAGTTTAAATAATACTCTAGCTAAATAGTTTAGTTTAATAAAAAAATTAGTTATAATATATTAATATATTAAAACTAGTTTAATAAAAAATTAAATATGTATTTACATTCAATATATTAATAAAATTAGTTTAATAAAAAAAAATTAAAACTAAATATATTATTTAGTTATAATATATTAATATCAATTAAAATCAATTAAAGGTAAAAAATAAAAAATATGTATTAACATTAATTAATGGAAACAATATAACAAAATGAGCAGTCTAGCTTAATGGTAAGGAATTGAAGTATTGAAAGAAAGGGGGTGGGTTCAATTCTCATCTCTAACATTTTTTGAATGTTTACATATTTTCAAAAATAAACCAAACAATACATATAAAAGAAAATGCCTACGTGAAAATAAAAATAAATAAAAAATACATAAAAAAACCACCTCATCATCCACATAGGAAAAATAATTTTAAAAAAAATAAAAATTATTTGCCACGTCAGCATTTTTGATGACTGGATGTGATGAAGGTCAAAATTGAGAGAATCTTAAAATGTTAGAGAAATTTTTGCAACTTTTTTTTTGCAGGGGGTTTTTTCAAAAACCGCCTATATGGCAGGGAGAAAAATAGGTATTAACCCTAAAAGTTTTCACATATAACACATACCATAAATTGTAACCCAAAATAAAATAATAATTTGATGTCTAATCTATAAAATAAATATGAAGAAACAAATCAAAAAAGTAAGAATATTAGTGGTAAAAAAAATATTTAAAACACAAACAATGAGAAAATGCTCAAACCGCCATGCTTGTTGTGGCACCGTCTCTGACATGATAATTCATTGTGTTATGGTGTATTCATAAAATTGGCAGTTATGTTAGTGTTCAGACTCAGTTTTTTGATTTGATATTTTAAAAAGGAGATGCAAAAATAAAATCACCATTATTAAAAAGGGAAAGTGAATGGAAGTTACGATATTAAAAGATTTGAATTAAATAATGGTTTCATACAGTTATTTTAAGTGGAAATAATATAATTAAGTAAGGATAAATTTGGTAAAAAAAAAGTTAGCCTACGAACTCTTATCCCTTTTATATATAATTATAGATGATCATTGATATGATTATCATTGTGTCATCTACTGTACAGTGATAACCATAAAAAAAATGTTAAATATAATCTCTTCTTAAAAAATTTGCAATTAATTTAAAATAAGTTTGAAAAGATGAGTATGACTAAAGTGACCTATCCATTTTATTCATTAGTACATATTAAGAGAGAAATCTTATAAAAAAATTAAAAAGTAAATAATAAAAGAAAATGAAGAAATGAGTGAACTATATGTTGGTGACCAAGAATTTCTATTTTTCTTGTTTAATCTTTCTCCACATCAAATATCTTTTAGAATGTTTCTATCAACAACAATAAATATGATAAATGAATCTATCTAAAAAAACAAAAAAAAAAGTATGGCAATTGATTTTTTTTTACCTTCATACAGTAATTTATGAATGATATGAATTGAAAAGATCCAATAAAACTTTATGAAAAACTTGTAACACATGCTAACAATTGTCCCCGCACACATCTTATACACATCTTATACTATCAGTTTGAGTTATATAAAAGAGTATTGCAGAAGAACTCAGTGCAAGTTACTTTTATCCTTGCCACATGTATTTTGATGTATATTGAATGAGTGGAAAATAAACGTATACAATATTCAAAATAGGAATTATCAGTAGTAATGCATGAATATGACTTAGGAGGTTGTGTATAAACAATTATATATGTGATGATTAAAAAAATGTGCTATTTGATTGAAGGAGAAATAAATATTTGTATATAAAGGCTAAGATTAAGGATAACTTCAAATTAAAGAAGGATTACATTCACACCAAAAAATACAGTAGTTGGAATGAATATGTGAAGAAGAAAAATGAGAATTATACATATAGAGAATGAGGAAAGAAAGATAAAACTTAGAATTATATTGCAAGTTTTAATTATGAAATAAGTAAACATACAATTTGCAGACTTTAAAATTTAAAGAATTGAGCATGCACTTGAAGCAGTTACTGTTGGTTATTTAGATATGGTTATTTTTAATAGAAGTATTTTGATAACTGTTTTGGTATTGGTACATGGGTCAGTTACTATGACATGGGTATTAATTAGTAAGTGATTTAGTTTTTTTTTTTTTTTACTTTATTAATTAATAGTAATTGTAACAATTGACAAAAGATAAAATTGGAAAAAAAAGCCCGTCCATTTTCACCTATCATCTTTATGTATAGGTATAGAATAGGTATAGATGTAGTATTAAATTTTAATATTTAATTTAAATTAAATAATAAACTACCTTTAAGTACATACAAAATATCTATACTACATTCTAATTTAACAAAACAAATAATTTAAATTAAAACCAAAGTTAAAAAATATATATTTTATAATTTTTTTCATATGCACATTAAGCGAACAAATAAATATGAAATCTAAAATATATTATATAAAAAAATTAAACTAAAAATAAAATTAAATACAAAATATTCATTTATATTTTAACGCGTTATATTTTGACGCGGTGCACACTTAAAAAGCGGACAAACGGGCACTCTCATACCCGTTTGAACGCTAGTTATAATAAAAAAAATAGTCTACTGAATTTATCAAAAAATATTTTTCACCTCTCCGCCACATATCAATTTTCAAAAAAATAAGTGACAACTAAAATACATATCAAAATTTTTCCAAAATTTTAACTTTACATTGAATATTTGAAAAATCTAGTATAAAATCATAGATTTAATCAAAAACTTATGGTTTTATATTGAATTTTTGAAATAATTGATATAAATATATATGTTTTGAAAATGGGTATTTGGATAAAACGTGAGATATCATATACAAGCTGGGAGTGTCGAGGAAACTCTTTCTGTTTTACCTTCAATTTCCTAATCTAATTATATTGTAATTTAGGCTCACTATATTGGCATGTAAAGGTAAGATTTTAAGTGAATTAATTGAGAGGCAACAATAGTAAATCTAGTTGGTCACTTTTTACGAATGATATTAATTATCTCAATCTAAATCAATTGCTATTTCAGGAAGAGGTAACAAGATTGATACAAAAATTGGCAAGTAATTCAGGCTCAAAAGCTGTGAACTTGGGACAGTTATTGAATGTATGTACAACCAATGCACTTGCTAAGGTTGTGTTCGGAAGAAGAGTGTTCAATGATGGCAATGGTGGTTTTGACCCTAAAGTGGATGAGTTTAAGGATATGGTTGAAGAGTTGATGGTTTTAGGTGGAGTTTTCAACATTGGTGATTTTTTTTCCTTCATTGGAATGGTTAGATATTCAAGGAGTTCAAACTAAAATGAAAAGTTGCACAAAAAGTTTGATGTATTTTTGACAAATATTATTGAGGAACATGAGAGTTCTAATTCTAAGTGTGAGAAACATAAGGATTTGTTGGCTATTTTATTGTCACCTAGAGAGGAAATATATGAAGATGAAAATAAACTCAATGATGTTAAGATCAAAGGACTACTTCTGGTAAGATACCTTTCACAAACTAGTAATATCATTTTTATCCAATATCAACATTTTTCAGTTGAGCTAGGATTTATTAACTATATTTTGAATCTTAATATCGACTTTTGTTAAACCTAACAATATCCATTTTTGATAGTTGAACTAAGATTTGCAGATTATATTAAGTCTTAATATCGGCTTTTGTCAAACCTAACAATAGTGGTTTTTGCCAATGAGCTAAGATTTGTAGATAATATTTTGAGTTTGTTAGTCATATAAAAAAATTTATATTGTTTAGTTAGAAAATTTTAGATGAACAAGTAACATAATACTTTGTTTGATTTTTCATCCAGGACATGTTTGTAGCTGGGATAAGAGACAAACATCAATCACCATAAAATGGGCCATTGCAGAACTCCTTCGAAATCCAAAAATCCTAGCCAAACTTCAACAAGAATTAGACAACATTGTAGGTCGAGACAGGAACTTCAAAGAAGACGACATATCAAACCTACTATACCTACAAGCGGTCATAAAAGAAACATTTCGTTTACATCCACCAACACCTCTTTCACTTTCGAGAATTGCTTCTGAAAGTTGTGAGATTTTTTATACCACATTCTAAAGGGTTCAACTCTTTTAGTTAACATATGGGTCATAGCTCGTGACTCCAAACAATGGGTTGATCCATTAGAGTTCAAGCCTAAAAGATTTTTACCGAGTGGTGAGAATATGTGCGGGGATGAATCTTTGTAATTCGTATGGTACAACTACAAGTTGCTACTTTAGACCATTCATTTGATTAGGAGCTTGAAAATGGGTTAGTGGAGAAAATATAAACATGGATGAAGCTTTTGGGTTGGGTATTATGAGAGTTGTCCCATTATCAGTGCATCCTAAGTGTAGGCTCTCACCACATGTGTATTCATCTTCTTTATGATTTTGGAAGTTTGTGTTTTGAATTTAATTCTCTTTCTTATGCTTTCTTACAATAATGCAAATAAATGGGGTTTCAAAGTATAATAGTGTGTGATAATTTTACAAGGAGAAAGGTGTAACTTCAGTTGGTTTGATTAAGTCTTTGTGTTTCAAACTATAATATGAATATATATAGGGTCAGGCCACCAAGGCTACCACCTAAGGCCTCAAATTTTTATTTTATATTTATATGACTTAAATAATTGTTTTTTTTTAAATAACTTATCAAAATATTTTATTTTTCAATTAAATAACAATATTTATCTAAAATATATAATAATAACAATCATTTACACACTACTATAAAATGTATATACAACAACGTTATATTTATCATGGTGCTACGAAGGACCGTGATGACATCTATTAATTAACGCGCGAACATTTTCTTTTATTTACTTATTAAAATTTTGATATGATATAATCACGGTTGATTGATACGACTGTGGTTATATAATCACTCTTTCAAGAGTTCGAATCTCAGCACCCTCAAATGTTTTATTTCTTTAACATTTAGTCGCTCGCACCTTTGTATTTTTATTTATTTTTAATTTTTAAATAAATGTGATACCATCACGGTTGCGTAGTTGAATCGTTGTGACATATTTTCATTTTGTTTTAAATTTTTTAAGTTGTAATATACTAGCACTTCTTTATGAAATTTAATTGAGAAAATAATATATCACCACGGTTGCGGTTGTTAACCGTGGTGGTATCTTTCATTCTTTTTTATCACAGCTAACTAGCATGTCTCTTCAGTAGTCATTCTTTGCTGAGAAACGATACAATACGAAACATCATTTCAACCCTAACGTTCAGTGTTGAGAAACGAAACACCATATCAACCCTAACATTCATCGTTCATCATTTTTTCATCAGTTGTTCATCGGTTCATCGTTTTCCATTTGTTGTTCATTTTTAACCAGTAGTTATCGCGAGGAGAAAGAAAACACACCTTCGCCAACACTAACACCATCGTCATCGTCAAGGAGGAATGCAATAACAACATTATCTGTTTCAACCCAAATATTCACCTTTACTTAGTCATCACATTTACGGTACGTAAAATTTTTCTCCCATGCATCTACAGTAAACTTCAGCTTCCATTGTTGTTATTCTTGTTGTTTTTTTTGTTGTTGTTTTTGAATGTGTGTGATAAAACTTGATTAATCTTTTGTTGTTGTTGTTGTTGATGAATGTGTATGTTATAATAGATAAAAGAGTTTGTTGTTGTTGTTGTTGTTGTTGTTGTTGAGGTTGTTGTTGTTTTTTAACATAGAAATCGTCATCGTCGTATTTTTCATCTAGTGGCAAGGAAACTATGACAAGTGATACTCAAAGCAGAAATAAAATATCACAAAGAGGTGCGACAATGCTTACCAAAGTAACAAAAATCCACAAATCTGGTAACAAATTGCCTATCTCGTTTGATTCGTATCACATAGTAGTTGAGGGTGAATATTCTTCGCTTTTTAAGAGTTATGTTGCGTTCCTTGGACGTAGCAAATTTAGTATATTGATAGATGATTGGAAACAAGCGCCAGAGGCTGTCAAAGATAGCATATGGATAGACGTTAAGGTATTAATTTTAATTTTCATCTATTCGATATGACTTTCTATAATTTCTAATACATTCTAATTGATTTAAATGTAGTTGACTTTTGAGTTTACGGATGATGATAAGAACATTAAAAAAAGTGGGTAACTCATGCTGGTACGTGTAGGAAGAGCTTTAAGTCACAACTCACGTGTGACTACATTAGGGAGCCTAAGATTGGTCTTGAGCATCCATGGGTGAGATATAGTTATCTCTCGAAGAAGGTTTGGAAAAAGTTTGTGAAGGGTTGACGTTTTGAGAAATTCCTAGTTAGTACTAGTCTTATTTATCTTGATAATTTTATGCTAATGATTTATAGATACTAATCATATTTTCATTATGTTTATAATAGGCTAAAAGTCAAGCAGGAATACAAAATAAATCAAAAAACATTTACCCCCATAGATTGTCTCGTGGTGGTTTCAGGAAACTGGAGAAAACAATGATGGATGGAAAAAAACAACAAATGGGAGATGAGGACTCCATTAGTCATGATCGCAACCCATCTCCACTGTCAAGGCATGAGAAGTGGAAGAGGGCTCGACTAAGACCAAATAGAGATTACGCCTTAGATGCGTCATGAGCACTTGCTGAGAAAATTGTAAGTATGATTTGTTATGTGTATGTTGAGTGTTATTTAAATATTATGGTAATTACAATATTAATATTATCATGCATGTTGTGTAGGATATGTTGGTTGATGAGTCCCGTGGAGACTCATTCGTTCCAGAACCACGACATGATATAATAATAGAAGCTATCGGAACAAATGAGCATAGTGGGCGCGTTCGTGGTGTTGAAGAAGGCGTCAGCCTGAGATTATTCTTTGGTCCAACCAAAAAAAAGCGCTGAAAACACTGAATTACAAGCGCAAAAAGAAAAGATTGTGGCTGTTGAGAAGGAGTTAGAAGAATAGAGGAAGATGTTAGAAGCGGAGTGGGAAAATCGGAGGAAAGACGTGGAAAAGTTAAAAGAGTTATATGCGGTATGTGTTTTATCTGAAATGCTAGTGTTTTATCTGAAATGCTAGTGTTTTATCTGAAATGTATGATATATTGAGTTTTATCTGAAAAGTTAGAAAAGATAGAAATGTGTTTATTATGAATTGTGTTCAAAACGAATATTATGATGCAGAGAATAACTGGATCCTTCCAACAACGTACAAATGGAAATGATGATCAAGTTCCTCAAACAAATGTTGTACGTGGTGCTAGCACAAAAGGAAGTAATTGTTCAGCCGCCTCCGCTCAAGAGGTCAATGAGATATTGGATCCTTCCGCGCATGAAATAGCCACGTTATACTTGTTGGTTGCAGAAAGCCATGACTCGATTTCTCTTCAGCTAAAGCATTGTCCAACAGTATGTCTCTTCTATTTTACTCCTAGTGACATACGAGATTTTCTCCTTGGAAATAATTGGTTGGACGTAGGAATATTGCAAGTTTTGGTGCACGTAAGTAAATGATTGAATATGTATGTCATTATATATAGTAAATTATCGTTTTTGTATTTTCTCACTTATTTTTTGAATTTTGTTTAACCATTTAGGTACATTCACTGTGTTTGTATAAAGTTAAATAAATCGAATATTTATAGCATATTAGATCTGTATAGTATTCGATGGTCAAATAATGATCCAAAAGGGATTGACTCTTGCATTTCAGAACCGTTAAGTCAAGGGGGAAAAGAATGTTACTTAGCACCATTTCTCAAATCGTAAGTAATTTTGAAAGGGTTATTTGTTATAGTTAGTTTTTTTTTTAGAAAATACTAATCATATATATGCTTGTGTTTATTCAGTGATCATTGGTAATTGATCATCATATAGCTTAGGACGAATACGGTATTGACACTGTGTTCCTTACATAAACCACTCGAACCTAAAATGAATCAAATTATTAATAGGTAAGTTTATGTTTATATGAAATTTTTTAGTAATATTTTCTTTGACTTTGTAATTGGTTTAACACGTAATATGTTTATATCATTTTCAATGTACAGTGTTGTGAAGCGACACTATATCTTGAATAATAGTAGAAAAAAGTCAACATTTATCTTGCCTAATTTAAGTGGCCATATTACTTGTGACATTCATTTATATATATTGTTACATGCATGTGTGGTTATAACATTCATGAAATTAATGTTTATTTTTGTAGACGAGGAAACAACCAAAGGGATACGAGTGTGGATATTATGTAATGAAACACATGTTATACATTGTCTTCGTCGGTATTGTTGATTCATGGGATCAGGTATATATTATATATGTAATGAATTGTTTACAATAACATATAATTGTTTAAGTTGGCTATGATTATCATATATGTGTGATATTCACATTTTTGCACTTTTTTATGTAGACGTTTAACGACAATACACCATTACCCTGCGAAGGCTTTGTAGACATTCGTAAGCGTTGGGTGTATATCTCCAATGTTCTTAAGGGTCCTCAAACATGATTTTAATTTATAACAACACTATCTGTTTCAACCCAAATATTCACCTTTACTTAGTCATCACGTTTACGGTACGTAGAATTTTTCTCCCATGCATCTATAGTAAACTTCAGCTTCCATTTTTGTTATTCTTGTTGTTTTTTTTTTGTTGTTGTTGTTGAATGTGTGTGATAAAAATTGATTAATCTTTTGTTGTTTTTGTTCTCGTTGTTGTTGAATGTGTAAGTGATAATAGATGAAAGAGTTTGTTGTTGGTGTTGTTGTTGTTGTTGGTTTTGAACATAGATATCGTCATCGTCGTATTCTTCATCTAGTGGCAAGGAAACTATGACAAGTGATACTCAAAGCAGAAATAAAATATCACAAAGAGGTGCGACAATGCTTACCAAAGTAACTAAAGTCCACAAATCTGGTATCAAATTTTCTATCTCGTTTGATTCATATTACAGAGTAGTTGAGGGTGAATATTCTTCGATTTTTAAGAGTTATGTTGCGTTTCTTGGACGTAGCAAAGTTAGTATATTGATAGATGATTGGAAACAAGTGCCAGAAGCTGTCAAAGATAGCATATGGATAGACGTTAAGGTATTAATTTTAATTTTCATCTATTCGATATGACTTTCTATAATTTCTAATACATTCTTATTGATTTAAATGTAGTTGACTTTTGAGTTTACGGATGATGATAAGAACTTAAAAAAAAAGTGGGTAACTCATGCTGGTACGTGTTGGAGGAGCTTTAAGTCACAACTCACGTGTGACTACATTAGGGAGCCTAATATTGGTCTTGAGCATCCATGGGTAAGATATAGTTATCTCTCGAAGACGGTTTGGAAAAAGTTTGTGAAGGGTCGACGTTTTGAGAAATTCCTGGTTAGTACTAGTCCTATTTATGTTGATAATTTTATGCTAATGATTTATAGATATTAATCTTATTTTCACTATATTTATAACAGGCTAAAAGTCAAGCAGGAATACAAAATAAATAAAAAAAACACTTACCCGCATAGATTGTCTCGTGGTGGTTACAGGAAACTGGAGAAAACAAAACAATGATGGATGGAAAAAACAACAAATAGGAGATGAGGACTCTATTAGTCATGATCGCAACCCATCTCCACTATCAAGGCATGAGAAGTGGAAGAGGGCTCGACTAAGACCAAATGGAGATTACGCCTCAGATGCGTCATGAGCACTTGCTGAGAAAATTGTAAGTATGATTTTTTTTGTGCATGTTGTGTGTTACTTAAATATTGTGGTGATTACAATATTAATATTATCATGCATGTTGTGTAGTATCAGTTGGTTGATGAGGCCTTTGGAGACTCATTCGTTCCACAACCACGACATGATATAATAATAGAAGCTATCGGAACAAATGAGCATAGTGGGCGCGTTCGTGGTGTTGAAGAAGGCGTCAACCTGAGATTATTCTTTGGTCCAACCAACAAAAGCGCTGAAAACACTGAATTACAAGCGCAAAAAGAAAAGATTGCGGCTGTTGAGAAGGAGTTAGAAGAATATAGGAAGTTATTAGTAGCGGAGCGGGAAAACTGGAGGAAAGACGTGAAAAAGTTAGAAGAGTTATATGCGGTATGTGTTTTATCTGAAATGCGAGTGTTTTATCTGAAATGTATGATATATTGTGTTTTATCTGAAAAGTTAGAAAAGATAGAAATGTGTTTATTATGAATTGTGTTCAAAATGAATATTATGTTGCAGAGAATAAGTGGATCCTTCCAACAACGTATAAATGGAAATGATGATAAAGTTGATGATCAAGTTCCCCAAGCAAATGTTGTACGTGGTGCTAGCACAAAAGGAAGTAATTGTTCAGCCGCCTCTGCTCAAGAGGTCAATGAGATATTGGATCCTTCCGCGCATGAAATAACCATGTTATACCTGTTGGTTGCAGAAAGCGATGACTCGATTTCTCTTCCGCTAGAGCATTGTCCAACGGTATATCTCTTTTATTCTACTCCTAGTGACATACGAGATTTTCTCCTTGGAAATAATTGGCTGGACGTATGAGTATTGCAATTTTTGGTACACGTATGTATATGATTGAATATGTATGTCATTATATATAGCACATTATCGTTTTTGTATTTTCCCACTTATTTTTTGAATTTTGTTTAAAAATTTAGGTACATTCACTGTGTTTGTATAGAGTTAAATAAATCGAATATTTATAGCATATTGGATCCGTATAGTATTCGATGGTCAAATAATGATCCAAAAGGGATTGACTCTTGCATTTCAGAACTGTTAAGTCAAGGGGGAAAAGAATGTTACTTAGCACCATTTCTCAAATCGTAAGTAATTTTGAAATTGTGGGTTATTTGTTATAGTTAGTTTTTTTTAGAAAATACTAATCATATATATGCTCGTGTTTATTCAGTGATACTTGGTAATTGATCATCATATCGCTTAGGACGAAGACGGTATTGACACTGTGTTCCTTACATAAACCACTCGAACCTAAAATGAAGCAACTTATTAATAGGTAAGTTTATGTTTATATGAAAATTTTTAGTAATATTTTCTTTGGCTTTGTAATTGGTTTAACACGTAATATGTTTATATCATTTTCAATGTACAGTGTTGTGCTGCGACACTATATCTTGAATAATAATAGAAAAAACTCAACATTTATCTTGCCTAATTTAAGTGGCCATATTACTTGTGACATTCATTTATATATATTGTTACATGCATGTGTGGTTATAACATTCATGAAATTAATGTTTATTTTTGTAGACGAGGAAACAACCAAAGGGATACGAGTGTGGGTATTATGTAATGAAACAGGTGTTAAACATTGTCTTCCCCGGTATTGTTGATTCATGGGATCAAGTATATATTATATATGTTATGAAATGTTTACAATAACATATTATTGTTTAAGTTGGCTATGATTATCATATATGTGTGATATTCACATTTTTGCACTTTTTTATGTAGATGTTTAACAACGATACACCATTGCCCTGCGAAGACTTTATAGACATTCGTAAACATTGGGTGTATATCTTCAATGTTCTTAAGGGTCCTCAAACATGAGTTTAATTTATAACAACACTATCTGTTTCAACCCAAATATTCACCTTTACTTAGTCATCACGTTTACGGTACGTAGAATTTTTCTCCCATGCATCTACAGTAAACTTCAGCTTCCATTGTTGTTATTCTTGTTGTTTTTTTGTTGTTGTTGTTGAATGTGTGTGATAAAACTTGATTAATCTTTTATTGTTGTTGTTGTTGTTGTTGTTGAATGTGTATGTGATAATAAATGAAAGAGTTTGTTGTTGGTGTTGTTGTTGTTGAGGTTGTTGTTGGTTTTGAACATAGATATCGTCATCGTCGTATTCTTCATCTAGTGGCAAAGAAACTATGACAAGTGATACACAAAGCAGAAATAAAATATCACAAAGAGGTGCGAGAATGCTTACAAAAGTAACAAAAGTCCACAAATCTGGTATCAAATTGTCTATCTCGTTTGATTCGTATTACAGAGTAGTTGAGGGTGAATATTCTTCGCTTTTTAAGAGTTATGTTACGTTTCTTGGACGTAGCAAAGTTAGTATATTGATAGATGATTAGAAACAAGCGCCAGAAGCTGTCAAAGATAGCATATGGATAGACGTTAAGGTATTAATTTTAATTTTCATCTATTCGATATGACTTTATATAATTTCTAATACATTCTTATTGATTTAAATGTAGTTGACTTTTAAGTTTACGGATGATGATAAGAACTTAAAAAAAAAGTGGGTAACTCATGATGGTACGTGTTGGAGGAGCTTTAAGTCACAACTCACGTGTGACTACATTAGGGAGCCTAAGATTGGTCTTGAGCATCCATGGGTAAGATTTAGTTATCTCTCAAAGAAGGTTTGGAAAGAGTTTGTGAAGGGTCGGCGTTTTGAGAAATTCCTGGTTAGTACTAGTCTTATTTATCTTTATAATTTTATGCTAATGATTTATAGATACTAATCATATTTTCACTATATTTATAACAGGCTAAAAGTCAAGCAGGAATACAAAATAAATCAAAAAAACATTTACCCCCATAGATTGTCTCGTGGTGGTTACAGGAAACTAGAGAAAACAAAACAATGATGGATGGAAAAAACAACAAATAGGAGATGAGGACTCTATTAGTCATGATCGCAACTCATCTCCACTATCATGGCATGAGAAGTGGAAGAGGGCTCGACTAAAACCAAATGGAGATTACGCCTCAGATACGTCATGAGCACTTGCTGAGAAAAAATTAAGTATGATTTGTTGTGTGCATGTTGTGTGTTACTTAAATATTGTGGTAATTACAATATTAATATTATCATGCATGTTGTGTAGGATCAGTTGGTTGATGAGGCCTTTGGAGACTCATTCGTTCCAGAACCACGACATTATATAATAATAGAAGCTATCGGAAAAAATGAGCATAGTGGATGCGTTCGTGGTGTTGAAGAAGGCGTCAGCCTGAGATTATTCTTTGGTCCAACAAAAAAAAGCGCTGAAAACACTGAATTACAAGCGCAAAAAGAAAAGATTGCGGCTGTTGAGAAGGAGTTAGAAGAATAGAGGAAGTTATTAGAAGCGGAGCGGGAAAACTGGAGGAAAGACGTGGAAAAGTTAGAAGAGTTATATGCGGTATGTGTTTTATCTGAAAAGCTAGTGTTTTATCTGAAATGTATGATATATTGTGTTTTATCTGAAAAGTTAGAAAAGATAGAAATGTGTTTATTATGAATTGTGTTCAAAACGAATATTATGTTGCAGAGAATAAGTGGATCCTTCCAACAACGTACAAATGGAAATGATGATAAAGTTGATGATCGAGTTCCCCAAACAAATGTTGTACGTGGTGCTAGCACAAAAGGAAGTAATTGTTCAGCCGCCTCCACTCAAGAGGTCAATGAGATATTGGATCCTTCCGTGCATGAAATAACCACGTTATACCTGTTGGTTGTAGAAAGCGATGACTCGATTTTTCTTCCCCTAGAGCATTGTCCAACGGTATATCTCTTTTATTCTACTCCTAGTGACATACGAGATTTTCTCCTTGGAAATAATTGGCTGGACGTATGAATATTGCAATTTTTGGTGCACGTAAGTATATGATTGAATATGTATGTCATTATATATAGTACATTATCGTTTTTGTATTTTCTCACTTATTTTTTGAATTTTGTTTAAAAATTTAGGTACATTCACTGTGTTTGTATAGAGTTAAATAAATCGAATATTTATAGCATATTGGATCCGTATAGTATTCGATGGTCAAATAATTATCCAAAAGGGATTGACTCTTGCATTTCAGAACTGTTAAGTCAAAGGGGAAAAGAATGTTACTTAACACCATTTCTCAAATCGTAAGTAATTTTGAAATTGTGGGTTATTTGTTATAGTTAGTTTTTTTTAGAAAATACTAATCATATATATGCTCGTGTTTATTCAGTGATCATTGGCAATTGATCATCATATTGCTTAGGACGAATACGGTATTGACACTGTGTTCCTTACATAAACCACTCGAACCTAAAATGAAGCAACTTATTAATAGGTAAGTTTATGTTTATATGAAAAATTTTAGTAATATTTTCTTTGGCTTTGTAATTGGTTTAACACGTAATATGTTTATATCATTTTCAATGTACAGTGTTGTACAGCGACACTATATCTTGAGTAATAGTAGAAAAAAGTCAACATTTATCTTGCCTAATTTAAGTGGCCATATTACTTGTGACATTCATTTATATATATTGTTACATGCATGTGTGGTTATAACATGCATGAAATTAATGTTTATTTTTGTAGACGAGGAAACAACCAAAGGGATACGAGTGTGGGTATTATGTAATGAAACACATGTTAAACATTGTCTTCGCCGGTTTTGTTGATTCATGGGATCAAGTATATATTATACATGTTATGAAATGTTTACAATAACATATTATTGTTTAAGTTGGCTATGATTATCATATATGTGTGATATTCACATTTTTGCACTTTTTTATGTAGATGTTTAACGACGATACACCATTGCCCTGCGAAGACTTTGTAGACATTCGTAAACATTGGGTGTATATCTTCAATGTTCTTAAGGGCCCTCAAACATGAGTTTAATTTATAACAACACTATCTGTTTCAACCCAAATATTCACCTTTACTTAGTCATCGCGTTTACGGTACGTAGAATTTTTCTCCCATGCATCTACAGTAAACTTCAGCTTCCATTGTTGTTATTCTTGTTGTTTTTTTTTGTTGTTGTTGTTGAATGTGTGTGATAAAACTTGATTAATCTTTTGTTGTTGTTGTTGTTGTTGTTGTTGTTGAATGTGTATGTGATAATAAATGAAAGAGTTTGTTGTTGGTGTTGTTGTTGTTGAGGTTGTTGTTGGTTTTGAACATAGATATCGTCATCGTCGTATTCTTCATCTAGTGGCAAGGAAACTATGATAAGTGATACACAAAGCAGAAATAAAATATCACAAAGAGGTGCGAAAATGCTTGCCAAAGTAACAAAAGTCCACAAATCTGGTATCAAATTGTCTGTCTCGTTTGATTCGTATTACAGAGTAGTTGAGGGTGAATATTCTTCGCTTTTTAAGAGTTATGTTGCGTTTCTTGGACGTAGCACAGTTAGTATATTGATAGATGATTAGAAACAAGCGCCAGAAGCTGTCAAAGATAGCATATGGATAGACGTTAAGGTATTAATTTTAATTTTCATCTATTCGATATGACTTTCTATAATTTCTAATACATTCTTATTGATTTAAATGTAGTTGACTATTAAGTTTACGGATGATGGTAAGAACTTAAAAAAAAAGTGGGTAACTCATGCTGGTACGTGTTGGAGGAGCTTTAAGTCACAACTCACGTGTGACTACATTAGGGAGCCTAAGATTGGTCTTGAGCATCCATGGGTAAGATATAGTTATCTCTCGAAGAAGGTTTGGAAAAAGTTTGTGAAGGGTCGGCGTTTTGAGAAATTCCTGGTTAGTACTAGTCTTATTTATCTTTATAATTTTATGCTAATGATTTATAGATACTAATCATATTTTCACTATATTTATAACAGGCTAAAAGTCAAGCAGGAATACAAAATAAATAAAAAAAACATTTACCCTCATAGATTGTCTCGTGGTGGTTACAGGAAACTGGAGAAAACAAAACAATGATGGATGGAAAAAACAACAAATAGGAGATGAGGACTCTATTAGTCATGATCGCAACTCATCTCCACTATCAAGGCATGAGAAGTGGAAGAGGGCTCGACTAAGACCAAATGGAGATTACGCCTCAGATGCGTCATGAGCACTTGCTGAGAAAATTGTAAGTATGATTTGTTGTGTGCATGTTGTGTATTACTTAAATATTGTGGTAATTACAATATTAATATTATCATGCATGTTGTGTAGGATCAGTTGGTTGATGAGGCCTTTGGAGACTCATTCGTTCCAGAACCACGACATGATATAATAATAGAAGCTATCGGAACAAATGAGCATAGTGGGCGCGTTCGTGGTGTTGAAGAAGGCGTCAGCCTGAGATTATTCTTTGGTCCAACCAAAAAAAGCGCTGAAAACACTGAATTACAAGCGCAAAAAGAAAAGATTGTGGCTGTTGAGAAGGAGTTAGAAAAATAGAGGAAGTTATTAGAAGCGGAGCGGGAAAACTGGAGGAAAGACATGGAAAAGTTAGAAGAGTTATATGCGGTATGTGTTTTATCTGAAATGCTAGTGTTTTATCTGAAATGTATGATATATTGTGTTTTATCTGAAAAGTTAGAAAAGATAGAAATGTGTTTATTATGAATTGTGTTCAAAACGAATATTATGTTGCAGAGAATAAGTGGATCCTTCCAACAACGTACAAATGGAAATGATGATAAAGTTGATGATCAAGTTCCCCAAACAAATGTTGTACGTGGTGCTAGCACAAAAGGAAGTAATTGTTCAGCTGCCTCCGCTCAAGAGGTCAATGAGATATTGGATCCTTCCGCGCATGAAATAACCACGTTAAACCTGTTGGTTGCAGAAAGCGATGACTCGATTTCTCTTCTGCTAGAGCATTGTCCAACGGTATATCTCTTTTATTCTACTCCTAGTGACATACGAGATTTTCTCCTCGGAAATAATTGGCTGGACGTATGAATATTGCAATTTTTGGTGCACGTAAGTATATGATTGAATTTGTATGTCATTATATATAGTACATTATCGTTTTTGTATTTTCTCACTTATTTTTTGAATTTTGTTTAAAAATTTAGGTACATTCTCTGTGTTTGTATAGAGTTAAATAAATCGAATATTTATAGCATATTGGATCCGTATAGTCTTCGATGGTCAAATAATTATCCAAAAGGGATTGACTCTTGCATTTCAGAACTGTTAAGTCAAGGGGGAAAAGAATGTTACTTAGCACCATTTCTCAAATCGTAAGTTATTTTGTAATTGTGGGTTATTTGTTATAGTTAGTTTTTTTTAGAAAATACTAATCAAATATATGCTCGTGTTTATTCAATGATCATTGGCAATTGATCATCATATCGCTTAGGACGAATACGGTATTGACACTGTGTTCCTTACATAAACCACTCGAACCTAAAATGAAGCAACTTATTAATAGGTAAGTTTATGTTTATATGAAAATTTTTAGTAATATTTTCTTTGGCTTTGTAATTGGTTTAACACGTAATATGTTTATATCATTTTCAATGTACAGTGTTGTGCAGCGACACTATATCTTGAATAATAGTAGAAAAAAGTCAACATTTATCTTGCCTAATTTAAGTGGCCATATTACTTGTGACATTCATTTATATATATTGTTACATGCATGTGTGGTTATAACATTCATGAAATTAATGTTTATTTTTGTAGACGAGGAAACAACCAAAGGGATACGAGTGTGGGTATTATGTAATGAAACACATGTTAAACATTGTCTTCGCCGGTATTGTTGATTCATGGGATCAAGTATATATTATATATGTTATGAAATGTTTACAATAACATATTATTGTTTAAGTTGGCTATGATTATCATATATGTGTGATATTCACATTTTTGCACTTTTTTATGTAGATGTTTAACGACGATACACCATTGCCTTGCGAAGACTTTGTAGACATTCGTAAACATTGGGTGTATATGTTCCATGTTCTTAAGGGTCCTCAAACATGAGTTTAATTTATAACAACACTATCTGTTTCAACCCAAATATTCACCTTTACTTAGTCATCACGTTTACGGTACGTAGAATTTTTCTCCCATGCATCTACAGTAAACTTCGGCTTCCATTGTTGTTATTCTTGTTGTTTTTTTTTTTGTTGTTGTTGTTGAATGTGTGTGATAAAACTTGATTAATCTTTTGTTGTTGTTGTTGTTGTTGTTGTTGTTGTCGTCGAATGTGTATGTGATAAGAAATGAAAGAGTTTGTTGTTGGTGTTGTTATTGTTGAGGTTGTTGTTGGTTTTGAACATAGATATCGTCATCGTCGTATTCTTCATCTAGTGGCAAGGAAACTATGACAAGTGATACACAAAGCAGAAATAAAATATCACAAAGAGGTGCGAAAATGCTTACCAAAGTAACAAAAGTCCACAAATCTGGTATCAAATTGTCTGTCTCGTTTGATTCGTATTACAGAGTAGTTGAGGGTGAATATTCTTCGCTTTTTAAGAGTTATGTTGCGTTTCTTGGACGTAGCAAAGTTAGTATATTGATAGATGATTAGAAACAAGCGCCAGAAGCTGTCAAAGATAGCATATGGATAGACGTTAAGGTATTAATTTTAATTTTCATCTATTCGATATGACTTTCTATAATTTCTAATACATTATCTTAACAAGAAAAAAGGAGATTTACGACACTTGAGTTGCGACAGTTATCACAAAACCGTCCTTATTCCTAGACTGCGACGGTTGTCACGACAGTTAGGGTTAACTGTCGCAAATTTTTTGCGACAGTTATCACAAAACCGTCCTAATTCCTGGACTGCGACGGTTGTCACAACAATTAAAGATTGGACTGAGACAGTTTTCACGACAGTTATCACACATCCGTCCTTATTATGTTTTTTACGTAACTTTTTATTTTATAAATTTTCCTTTATTTTTATACTCTAATTTTCCATTTCCTCTCCAAACTTTCCACTTTCACATTCCCTCCCTATCTTTTCACGTTTCCCAAGTTAAGATACACATGTTCAGAGAGAAGCTTTACCTTTGTGTCAGACCAATACTTCTAACTCTTGTAATGGAGATCCATGCGTTCAGTGGCGGAGCCAGCACCCAGGTAGGGCAGCTGCCCTGGCTAAACTGCCTCGAATCACTTAATCCCAGCTAAATGACTCAAAACGCTCAATCTCTCTTACTGTTTTGAGTTTGGTTAGTTCCTTGCTCTGTTTCTTCTTCGCAATCTCATCATCGCTCTCGTGCTTTTTATTCGCTATTTCTTTCAAATCTCCAAAATTACTGATTTTGTTCTGACGTAACTGAGTTCAGCAGAGGGACTGAATCATAATTCTCAAAACCATGTCTGGCAAAAAGGAGGAAAACGCCGCTGAGATCAAAATCGGAGATGGTAATCCCATTATCGTTTTTTCCACAATCTCTTCTCTCAATTATTGATTTGCTTTCTTAGTTGGGTACTTCTTTGATTGAATATCAAATTATTGCACATTAGCTTTTCTTCGACACAATTTCGAGTTAGTTCTGGTTTTGCGATTTTGGTATTTATTCTAAATACTAGCATACAACATTATGAAGCTAAGTGGATGAATATTTACATGTTAAAAATGCAGAAAAATACAGCTTTTAGTCTTGCTCGCAAGGTGTTCGATAGAATGCTTTAACCAATTTCTCACCTCTTTTCGTTTCAATCCTTTCACTTCTTTTGGTGATTTTGAGGATGCTATTCACATCTTTTCAATGTTTAATCTCTAGAGAAAATTTCAAAGAATTAGGTCAAAGTTCTTGTTCATATTCTCATATTCATCCAACCTATAATTCATTTTAATTACCATTCTTTTGAGTATGTTTTTTCAGATGCTGCCGTAGCTAGCTGGGAGTTTTATAGAATATCTGAGCTTTGCATTTGGAGAAAAGAATTTAAATGTATGGAGAGTAAAAGTTCACGGATTGCCAAAGGATTATAACATGTTGGATTTTCCAGCAGTAGCTCTCATTCTCCTCCTTACTTTCTGATTGTCTCATAGGTTTGTTTAACTAGTTTAGTTTATTTTGAAAATGATTCTTTTAAATTAATGATCATTCTTAATATTTGATTGGTTTCATTTCAGTACAAAGGAAAGCTCTATATTGAACCTAATTATGACAGTGTTCCATGTGTTTTTCTATGGATTCATTATTGTGGCTGGCTATTGCAATGGAAGTGCCATGAACATGGTTAATCCAAAAGGGATAGCTCCTTATGGTGTTATAGGTCTTCTTGATGGAGTAACAATAGTTTACTTTAGTTATATTGGATATGATTCAACTTCAACCATGGTTGAAGAGGTTAAGAATCCTTATAAGAGCCTACCATTGAGGGTATGCGACATCCATTACTACTGGAGTCGTCTCTAGAAAACATTTAAGATAATCTTACACTTAGGTCTGGAAATTCTGCTGAGTTGGTTAATGGAAATGGAACAGTGGATTTTACAGTCATATCACAAGGCATAACAGATTTCCCTGTGCCAGTTGACTTCAAAATTAGAAATAGAACTAGAGTGGTGGTGATCTCAGGTCCTAATACTGGAGGGAAGACTGCTTCCATGAAAACATTGGGCCTGGCATCACTTATGTCCAAAGCCGGAATGCATCTGCCTGCCAAGACAATTCCAAAACTTCCTTGGTATGACCTTATCCTAGCAGATATTGGAGATCACCAGGTAATATCTTAATTTTTTTTAGTAATATAGACTTCTAATTGATACCATGTGGTTGGTTTCATTTTTCTTTGACATTTCTCTCCCTTTTAAAATTGAAGTCCCTCGAACAAAATCAATTCCATGTAAGCAATTTCGGAATGAATTACACCTATACATTAGTAATTTTTTTCTCCTCTTTCCATGAATCACGAATCCTCTTTCCTTGTAATCAATTCTTACTTCTGTTAGTTTCAATTCATGAGTAAATTTTTAGACTTTGTTTAAATTACAGTTACGGAGAAAGAAGCTTTGGAGAAAAACAAGAGGATTGTCGTATAGTGACGATATTCGATTACGTTCGTTTTCTCTTAAAGTGGAGGTAAAAACAAGTACAGGGAGCGAGAGTTGCTTTGTTGCCATAGGATTTTGTATACGAGGAGGATTTTGTTAAGCTTGCGGATAAGGTATCTGGTTCCACATCTGTTGTATTTAATTCAAATTCTAACTCTTGTTGTATCTATTGATAATGATGTAGTCGCGGTTGCGTAAAGACTTTTGCAATTTCGGTCGATACATGTGTTCTACCAATTTCGACGAAACCCCATCCCCATTCTCGCTTACAACAAAATCATCCAATTTAAGAGAAATTTCCAAGATTTTTCTTTCAAGATGACTATGATCTTGTTTCAATGTCTTAGCATGTGAAAGAGAGTTTGTGGTTGCTAGAAACAAAGTTGTATGTAATGAAAAGTATGTTAGTGTCATTGACGAATTTATCATAGCTTTTGAACTTGCCGGTGCCGGAAGTTGAGTCGGAACCCTACATGATGAAGGTATTTCTCAAATGCTCAACATATATATTTGAATTTGGTAAAGTACATTTTTTACACAACAAAATGGATTTTCTAGTCTTACAGTAACAGGAACTTTAGCAGACATACACATGTGTCTAAAGCAACATTGATGGCTTATAGCATATCTTCTTTGCAACCTTGATTTGTCTGGCATAAACTGTTGAAGCTTTCTACTATAAGACAATTTGGTGGTTTGAGTGGTGGCATGTGAGCTTCTATTGTAAGCATTAGTCTTCCATCTTCCTACCAGGTAGTTTGATGTTTAAAACATATGATCTGACGATAAACTTAATTATGATTTTGATATAAGATCATGAAAATATTATATTATTCAATTAGTTATTCATGTGCTTCCTTTTCTTTGATTAACTTATTAAGCTGATATGATTAATGGCTTGTTTAAATTATCTTATTAAAGTTGATTTACTAGTATTAGCATTTTTGAAGTTGTGCAACTATTTGACAGAAGTTTATGGAAACCGTTTATGACATATTTATTTCTTTCCAACACAGCCACCACAAACAAGCTAGTCTATTTCTTTTCTAGTTTTGAAGAAATTGTCCTTGACTGAACTTTTCCTCTTTTGATAGGTTACTAGGTTGGTGGTCAATAGATGAAGGAAGCAGAGAGGAAAAAGCTAGGCTTTTTTGTGTCTGGAGTTCTTGGTCAGTACTTTACATTACATTATGGCATTTAGTATATTGGTGTTAATGTCATTCATATTTCTTTCTAATGATTTGTGATTTGATATACTATTTAGGTATAATACTTTTCCCCCGATACGGTGAAGAAAATGCCTAGAGGAGAACTTGTTAAGGAGGTGAAGACATTGTTTCTTTATATCAAAATATGTAGCTACCACATTATTTCTTACTTAATGGCTTGATTATTTAAGAATAAGTTAAGACAAGTACATTAGCATGTCTAATATTTTTCTTACAATTCAATAACCCGCTAACTCACATATTTGGAGACTTTAAGCTGCACTTGGTGAGCAAACAGAAGTTACAAAATATAGCCAGGAGGAATAGGAAAGACTTCAGGAGCTGCTCTATCATGATATTGGTTTCAACCTACAGGAGCTCTGCTTATTATCATTTGAATCCCGATAATCATCGCGTCATTTGGGACACTTTAGCGGTTAGTATTATATTTTAACTCATCTAAGCTGCAATGTTTATTTTGAGTCGAATCAACCCGACCAAAATTGATTCAAGTGATTTAATCTATAAGCTATAAATGTTTCCATTTGATTCAAGTGTTAGAATCTTAAATTAATAAATTTAGTTTAGATATTAGAACTTTTTTGGAATAGAATATAATTCTTTTTAAAACTATTTTTGGTGTCATGAATGCTAATATAAATTTAATAAATTTTTTACTAGAAATTTAGGAGATTGTAATTAGGTAACTTGCATCTCAACTATTTTACTATATGCTAGTAGTTTTTGTGTTTTTGTAGGACATGCACACGTGAATTCTCAATATAGACTTTTCTTTTTACTGTGTTTTGAAACTGATTTAAAAATTTGAAACTTATTTGATTTATCTACCATGAGATATCTTTGTGTTTAAACTGTGCTTGTATAAGATGTTTACTAAGGCTGAAGATAAACTTGCCTATATTTTTTAATCCAATTGTTTGTTTATGAGAATGAAGTGATCAAAACAAGGTTTATTCTTATATTGCAATAACTTTCTCCATCTATTCTCTTTATATAGTTGTATGGTTGTTTGAGATAGGTACTAGTTGTCATGATATTTTATTAACACCCAATGAATAAACTACAAGACACATGGGTGGATATAAGGTGAACTCAAATGGGACCATGGCTTCCCTTTTATCATTATAGTTACTTAACATTCATATTAATATACTGATAAGAATGAAAGTTATATTATGGCGCTTATTAATACTATTAAAAAAACAAGTTGTAACTAACATACCTACAGGGAATTTGAATGTGACTCTTGCTTACATTGTTTGTGTTTTCTTACTTTTGAGAAGATGTGTCAGGCAGAAACATCATATTCACCCATAGTAAAATCCCGTGTATAAATTCTCTGACAAGGTTTTGGTTAATCTTCTTTGGCATTATTCGTATGGATTATTTTTGTAAATAAAAACAATGATGTGTGCTAAAAGTTCATTTGAATTTCTTGTATGTAAGGTTCATCATTCACTTGTTGGTTGTTATTATCTACCCTTAAGGTAATCTATCTTTTTCACTTGATGAGTTCAACTTCAGTATAGTAATAATTTTGGTGTTATTATTTGTTTCTTTCCATATAGGTAGAGGTACCTGAAGATTAGAGATAATACAAGGGAGAGGTCATTACACCTCTTCAAACTTATGGTTCTGTTTAAACCTCCCAGAAAAAAAAATAGTTCACAAATGGTGTGACAGAAGCTGTTAAGGTAATATCATATTAATATATCATCTTAATGTGCGATTTGAGTAGAAGATCAATAATTTTACAAGATTCATTTCTTCCCTCTTATTGGTTTTGGTTTTTCTTGATTTCTCATAGCCTGATAAATTTTGTTCATGTTATAGGCAAAATTTGAGTCTGTATGCTTGATAGTTTATCTTAATATATTTATAGTTGCAAGATTGTCATTTTGTATTAATTGAGTCCAAGTAGAGGGACTAACTAAACTCGATTTATTGTGTAAGCACACATTTTTTCCAAATTTGCTAACTTAGAATGATGTGAGCTACTAAGTTTAACTTAATACTTCTATGGTCAATATTGATACTAATCACTAGTGTATAATCCAACTGCTGATTGTGAATAGGAAACTAAAGGCTATAGACAAACTTCTGATAGAGATTGATAGGATGAATACATCATGAGAATGTATATTGTTATAGAATATTCTATGCAATACATTTGTACTTGATTTATACATATTTGTATTGTATCACAATTCACAACTGTGTATAACCATTTTGAGAATCTTATTGTAACTGAGTTAAGGAGACTCATATTTCTTCTTGTTAACGTTTTTTTACTCATATGGCTTTTTTACATAATATGTTCCAGGTATTTTGATTAAAATTGTTGAGCAGAAAGTTATGATGGAAATGAGTTGCAGCAGAGAATCGTTGCTTCCTTACCATAATTCAATTACATCAACATTATTAACTGAAATGCTTTCATACTTTTGCAACCCCTATTCTTAGATGCCTTAAGAGATTTTTTCTCTTGCTTTTTCAATTATTTATCCACCACTTATGCTTTAAATGTATTGACTATTGTCGTTGTATTGTCTAAAGGTCTAGATTTTTTGGGACTTCACCTTGTGTTCCAACATTAACAAAAAAGTAATAGCACAAGACTTGCACTGTCAAGGCCCTGGGTTTGTTGGGAGTTGACTATCTATTTCAAACTTAAGAACAGAGTGATAAATAGTTGTTCTTGAATTGTATTAGTCAACGTGTGCTAAAAGTTCATTTGAATTTCTTGTATGTAAGTTTTTTTGTTGTTTCTTTAATATAGGTTTATTTTAAGGAATACTGTGTGCTAAAAGTTCATTTGAATTTTTTTAATTTTAGAAATAAATTAGCTGCGGAATTACCTGCGGATTTACCTGTGGAAATAACTACAATATTTATTTTTGGGTAACAAAAACAAAGTTATTTATGGCGGTTTTAACGGCCGCAATTTTCAATTTACGACAGTTCCCTACCCGTCGCAACATAGAACGACAGTTGGAGTGGCGGTTTTAGAAACCGTCGCGATACTGCCTGGCGACACACGTTTTTGTGACAACGAAAACCGTCGCGACTAGCAAATTGTGGCGGTTCAAACCGCCGTAATCTGCCAATATTAACCGTCGCAACTTGCCAATTTTCTTGTAGTGTCTTATTGATTTAAATGTAGTTGACTTTTGATTATACGGATAATGATAAGAACTTTAAAAAAAAGTGGGTAACTCATGCTGGTACGTGTTGGAGGAGCTTTAAGTCACAACTCACATGTGACTACATTAGGGAGCCTAATATTGGTCTTGAGCATCCATGGGTAAGATATAGTTATCTCTCGAAGATGGTTTGGAAAAAGTTTGTGAAGGGTCGGCGTTTGGAGAAATTCTTGGTTAGTACTAGTCTTATTTATCTTTATAATTTTATGCTAATGATTTATAGATACTAATCATATTTTTACTATATTTATAACAGGCTAAAAGTCAAGCAGGAATACAAAATAAATCAAAAAAACATTTACCCCCATAGATTGTCTCGTGGTGGTTACAGGAAACTGGAGAAAACAAAACAATGATGGATGGAAAAAACAACAAATAGGAGATGAGGACTCTATTAGTCATGATCGCAACTCATCTCCACTATCAAGGCATGGGAAGTGGAAGAGGGCTCGACTAAGACCAAATGGAGATTACGCCTCAGATGCGTCATGAGCACTTGCTGAGAAAATTGTAAGTATGATTTGTTGTGTGCATGTTGTGTGTTACGTAAATATTGTGGTAATTACAATATTAATATTATCATGCATGTTGTGTAGGATCAGTTGGCTGATGAGGCCATTGGAGACTCATTCGTTCCAGAACCACGACATGATATAATAATAGAAGCTATCAGAACAAATGAGCATAGTGGGCGCGTTCGTGGTGTTGAAGAAGGCGTCAGCCTGAGATTATTCTTTGGTCCAACCAAAAAAGCGCTGAAAACACTGAATTACAAGCGCAAAAAGAAAAGATTGCGGTTGTTGAGAAGGAGTTAGAAGAATAGAGGAAGTTATTAGAAGCGGAGCGGGAAAACTGGATGAAAGACATGGAAAAGTTAGAAGAGTTATATGCGGTATGTGTTTTATCTGAAATGCTAGTGTTTTATCTGAAATGTATGATATATTGCGTTTTATCTGAAAAGTTAGAAAAGATAGAAATGTGTTTATTATGAATTGTGTTCAAAACGCATATTATGTTGCAGAGAATAAGTGGATCCTTCCAACAATGTACAAATGGAAATGATGATAAAGTTTATGATCAAGTTCCCCAAGCAAATGTTGTACGTGGTGCTAGCACAAAAGGAAGTAATTATTCAGCCGCCTCCGCTCAAGAGGTCAATGAGATATTGGATCCTTCCGCGCATGAAATAACCACGTTATACCTGTTGGTTGCAGAAAGCGATGACTCGATTTCTCTTCCGCTAGAGCATTGTCCAACGGTATATCTCTTTTATTCTACTCCTAGTGACATACGAGATTTTCTCCTTGGAAATAATTGGCTGGACGTATGAATATTGCAATTTTTGGTGCACGTAAGTATATGATTGAATATGTATGTCATTATATATAGTACATTATTGTTTTTGTATTTTCTCACTTATTTTTTGAATTTTGTTTAAAAATTTAGGTACATTCACTGTGTTTGTATAGAGTTAAATAAATCGAATATTTATAGCATATTGGATCCGTATAGTATTCGATGGTCAAATAATTATCCAAAAGGGATTGACTCTTGCATTTCAGAACTGTTAAGTCAAGGGGGAAAAGAATGTTACTTAGCACCATTTCTCAAATCGTAAGTAATTTTGAAATTGTGGGTTATTTGTTATAGTTAGTTGTTTTTAGAAAATACTAATCAAATATATGCTCGTGTTTATTCAGTGATCATTGGCAATTGATCATCATATCACTTAGGACGAATACTGTATTGACACTGTGTTCCTTACATAAACCACTCGAACCTAAAATGAAGCAACTTATTAATAGGTAAGTTTATGTTTATATGAAGATTTTTAGTAATATTTTCTTTGGCTTTGTAATTGGTTTAACACGTAATATGTTTATATCATTTTCAATGTACAGTGTTGTGCAGCGACACTATATCTTGAATAATAGTAGAAAAAAGTCAACATTTATCTTGCCTAATTTAAGTGGCCATATTACTTGTGACATTCATTTATATATATTGTTACATGCATGTGTGGTTATAACATTCATGAAATTAATGTTTAATTTTGTAGACGAGGAAACAACCAAAGGGATACGAGTGTGGGTATTATGTAATGAAACACATGTTAAACATTGTCTTCGCCGGTATTGTTGATTCATGGGATCAAGTATATATTATATATGTTATGAAATGTTTACAATAACATATTATTGTTTAAGTTGGCTATGATTATCATATATGTGTGATATTCACATTTTTGCACTTTTTTATGTAGATGTTTAACGACGATACACCATTGCCCTGCGAAGACTTAGTAGACATTCGTAAACATTGGGTGTATATCTTCAATGTTCTTAAGGGTCCTCAAACATGAGTTTAATTTATAACAACACTATCTGTTTCAACCCAAATATTCACCTTTACTTAGTCATCACGTTTACGGTACGTAGAATTTTTCTCCCATGCATCTACAGTAAACTTCAGCTTCCATTGTTGTTATTCTTGTTGTTTTTTTTGTTGTTGTTGTTGAATGTGTGTGATAAAACTTGATTAATCTTTTGTTGTTGTTGTTGTTGTTGTTGTCGAATGTGTATGTGATAATAAATGAAAGAGTTTGTTGTTGGTGTTGTTGTTGAGGTTGTTGTTGGTTTTGAACATAGATATCGTCATCGTCGTATTCTTCATCTAGTGGCAAGGAAACTATGACAAGTGATACACAAAGCAGAAATAAAATATCACAAAGAGGTGCGAAAATGCTTACCAAAGTAACAAAAGTCCACAAATCTGGTATCAAATTGTCTGTCTCGTTTGATTCGTATTACAGAGTAGTTGAGGGTGAATATTCTTTGCTTTTTAAGAGTTATGTTGCGTTTATTGGACGTAGCAAAGTTAGTATATTGATAGATGATTAGAAACAAGCGCCAGAAGCTGTCAAAGATAGCATATGGATAGACGTTAAGGTATTAATTTTAATTTTCATCTATTCGATATGACTTTCTATAATTTCTAATACATTCTTATTAATTTAAATGTAGTTGACTTTTGAGTTTACGGATGATGGTAAGAACTTAAAAAAAAAGTGGGTAACTCATGCTGGTACGTGTTGGAGGAGCTTTAAGTCACAACTCACGTGTGACTACATTAGGGAGCCTAAGATTGGTCTTGAGCATCCATGGGTAAGATATAGTTATCTCTCGAAGAAGGTTTGGAAAAAGTTTGTGAAGGGTCGGCGTTTTGGGAAATTCCTGGTTAGTACTAGTCTTATTTATCTTTATAATTTTATGCTAATGATTTATAGATACTAATCATATTTTCACTATATTTATAACAGGCTAAAAGTCAAGCAGGAATACAAAATAAATCAAAAAAACATTTACCCCCATAGATTGTCTCGTGGTGGTTACAGGAAACTGGAGAAAACAAAACAATGATGGATGGAAAAAACAACAAATAGGAGATGAGGACTCTATTAGTCATGATCGCAACTCATCTCCACTATCAAGGCATGAGAAGTGGAAGAGGGCTCGACTAAGACCAAATATAGATTACGCCTCAGATGCGTCATGAGCACTTGCTGAGAAAATTGTAAGTATGATTTGTTGTGTGCATGTTGTGTATTACTTAAATATTGTGTAATTACAATATTAATATTATCATGCATGTTGTGTAGGATCAGTTGGTTGATGAGGCCTTTGGAGACTCATTCGTTCCAGAACCACGACATGATATAATAATAGAAGCTATCGGAACAAATGAGCATAGTGGGCGCGTTCGTGGTGTTGAAGAAGGCGTCAGCCTGAGATTATTCTTTGGTCCAACCAAAAAAAGCGCTGAAAACACTGAATTACAAGCGCAAAAAGAAAAGATTGCGGCTGTTGAGAAGGAGTTAGAAGAATAGAGGAAGTTATTAGAAGCGGAGCGGGAAAACTGGAGGAAAGACGTGGAAAAGTTAGAAGAGTTATATGCGGTATATGTTTTATCTGAAATGCTAGTGTTTTATCTGAAATGTATGATATATTGTGTTTTATCTGAAAAGTTAGAAAAGATAGAAATGTGTTTATTATGAATTGTGTTCAAAACGAATATTATGTTGCAGAGAATAAGTGGATCCTTCCAACAACGTACAAATGGAAATGATGATAAAGTTGATGATCAAGTTCCCCAAACAAATGTTGTACGTGGTGCTAGCACAAAAGGAAGTAATTGTTCAGCCGCCTCCGCTCAAGTGGTCAATGAGATATTGGATCCTTCCGCGCATGAAATAACCACGTTATACCTGTTGGTTGCAGAAAACAATGACTCGATTTCTCTTCCGCTAGAGCATTGTCCAACGGTATATCTCTTTTATTCTACTCCTAGTGACATACGAGATTTTCTCCTTGAAAATAATTGGCTGGACGTATGAATATTGCAATTTTTGGTGCACGTAAGTATATGATTGAATATGTATGTCATTATATATAGTACATTATCGTTTTTGTATTTTCTCACTTATTTTTTGAATTTTGTTTAAAAATTTAGGTACATTCACTTTGTTTGTATAGAGTTAAATAAATCGAATATTTATAGCATATTGGATCCGTATAGTCTTCGATGGTCAAATAATTATCCAAAAGGGATTGACTCTTGCATTTCAGAACTGTTAAGTCAAGGGGGAAAAGAATGTTACTTAGCACCATTTCTCAAATCGTAAGTTATTTTGTAATTGTGGGTTATTTGTTATAGTTAGTTTTTTTTAGAAAATACTAATCAAATATATGCTCGTGTTTATTCAATGATCATTGGCAATTGATCATCATATCGCTTAGGACGAATACGGTATTGACACTGTGTTCCTTACATAAACCACTCGAACCTAAAATGAAGCAACTTATTAATAGGTAAGTTTATGTTTATATGAAAATTTTTAGTAATATTTTCTTTGGCTTTGTAATTGGTTTAACACGTAATATGTTTATATCATTTTCAATGTACAGTGTTGTGCAGCGACACTATATCTTGAATAATAGTAGAAAAAAGTCAACATTTATCTTGCCTAATTTAAGTGGCCATATTACTTGTGACATTCATTTATATATATTGTTACATGCATGTGTGGTTATAACATTCATGAAATTAATGTTTATTTTTGTAGACGAGGAAACAACCAAAGGGATACGAGTGTGGGTATTATGTAATGAAACACATGTTAAACATTGTCTTCGCCGGTATTGTTGATTCATGGGATCAAGTATATATTATATATGTTATGAAATGTTTACAATAACATATTATTGTTTAAGTTGGCTATGATTATCATATATGTGTGATATTCACATTTTTGCACTTTTTTATGTAGATGTTTAACGACGATACACCATTGCCTTGCGAAGACTTTGTAGACATTCGTAAACATTGGGTGTATATGTTCCATGTTCTTAAGGGTCCTCAAACATGAGTTTAATTTATAACAACACTATCTGTTTCAACCCAAATATTCACCTTTACTTAGTCATCACGTTTACGGTACGTAGAATTTTTCTCCCATGCATCTACAGTAAACTTCGGCTTCCATTGTTGTTATTCTTGTTGTTTTTTTTTTTGTTGTTGTTGTTGAATGTGTGTGATAAAACTTGATTAATCTTTTGTTGTTGTTGTTGTTGTTGTTGTTGTCGAATGTGTATGTGATAATAAATGAAAGAGTTTGTTGTTGGTGTTGTTGTTGAGGTTGTTGTTGGTTTTGAACATAGATATCGTCATCGTCGTATTCTTCATCTAGTGGCAAGGAAACTATGACAAGTGATACACAAAGCAGAAATAAAATATCACAAAGAGGTGCGAAAATGCTTACCAAAGTAACAAAAGTCCACAAATCTGGTATCAAATTGTCTGTCTCGTTTGATTCGTATTACAAAGTAGTTGAGGGTGAATATTCTTTGCTTTTTAAGAGTTATGTTGCGTTTATTGGACGTAGCAAAGTTAGTATATTGATAGATGATTAGAAACAAGCTCCAGATGCTGTCAAAGATAGCATATGGATAGACGTTAAGGTATTAATTTTAATTTTCATCTATTCGATATGACTTTCTATAATTTCTAATACATTCTTATTGATTTAAATGTAGTTGACTTTTGAGTTTACGGATGATGGTAAGAACTTAAAAAAAAAGTGGGTAACTCATGCTGGTACGTGTTGGAGGAGCTTTAAGTCACAACTCACGTGTGACTACATTAGGGAGCCTAAGATTGGTCTTGAGCATCCATGGGTAAGATATAGTTATCTCTCGAAGAAGGTTTAGAAAAAGTTTGTGAAGGGTCGGCGTTTTGAGAAATTCCTGGTTAGTACTAGTCTTATTTATCTTTATAATTTTATGCTAATGATTTATAGATACTAATCATATTTTCACTATATTTATAACAGGCTAAAAGTCAAGCAGGAATACAAAATAAATCAAAAAACCATTTACCCCCATAGATTGTCTCGTGGTGGTTACAGGAAACTGGAGAAAACAAAACAATGATGGATGGAAAAAACAACAAATAGGAGATGAGGACTCTATTAGTCATGATCGCAACTCATCTCCACTATCAAGGCATGAGAAGTGGAAGAGGGCTCGACTAAGACCAAATGGAGATTACGCCTCAGATGCGTCATGAGCACTTGCTGAGAAAATTGTAAGTATGATTTGTTGTGTGCATGTTGTGTATTACTTAAATATTGTGTAATTACAATATTAATATTATCATGCATGTTGTGTAGGATCAGTTGGTTGATGAGGCCTTTGGAGACTCATTCGTTCCAAAACCACGACATGATATAATAATAGAAGCTATCAGAACAAATGAGCATAGTGGGCGCGTTCGTGGTGTTGAAGAAGGCGTCAGCCTGAGATTATTCTTTGGTCCAACCAAAAAAAGCGCTGAAAACACTGAATTACAAGCGCAAAAAGAAAAGATTGTGGCTGTTGAGAAGGAGTTAGAAGAATAGAGGAAGTTATTAGAAGCGGAGCGGGAAAACTGGAGGAAAGACATGGAAAAGTTAGAAGAGTTATATGCGGTATGTGTTTTATCTGAAATGCTAGTGTTTTATCTGAAATGTATGATATATTGTGTTTTATCTGAAAAGTTAGAAAAGATAGAAATGTGTTTATTATGAATTGTGTTCAAAACGAATATTATGTTGCAGAGAATAAGTGGATCCTTCCAACAACGTACAAATGGAAATGATGATAAAGTTGATGATCAAGTTCCCCAAACAAATGTTGTACGTGGTGCTAGCACAAAAGGAAGTAATTGTTCAGCTGCCTCCGCTCAAGAGGTCAATGAGATATTGGATCCTTCCGCGCATGAAATAACCACGTTATACCTGTTGGTTGCAGAAAGCGATGACTCGATTTCTCTTCCGCTAGAGCATTGTCCAACGGTATATCTCTTTTATTCTACTCCTAGTGACATACGAGATTTTCTCCTTGGAAATAATTGGCTGGACGTATGAATATTGCAATTTTTGGTGCACGTAAGTATATGATTGAATTTGTATGTCATTATATATAGTACATTATCGTTTTTGTATTTTCTCACTTATTTTTTGAATTTTGTTTAAAAATTTAGGTACATTCTCTGTGTTTGTATAGAGTTAAATAAATCGAATATTTATAGCATATTGGATCCGTATAGTCTTCGATGGTCAAATAATTATCCAAAAGGGATTGACTCTTGCATTTCAGAACTGTTAAGTCAAGGGGGAAAAGAATGTTACTTAGCACCATTTCTCAAATCGTAAGTTATTTTGTAATTGTGGGTTATTTGTTATAGTTAGTTTTTTTTTAGAAAATACTAATCAAATATATGCTCGTGTTTATTCAATGATCATTGGCAATTGATCATCATATCGCTTAGGACGAATACGGTATTGACACTGTGTTCCTTACATAAACCACTCGAACCTAAAATGAAGCAACTTATTAATAGGTAAGTTTATGTTTATATGAAAATTTTTAGTAATATTTTCTTTGGCTTTGTAATTGGTTTAACACGTAATATGTTTATATCATTTTCAATGTACAGTGTTGTGCAGCGACACTATATCTTGAATAATAGTAGAAAAAAGTCAACATTTATCTTGCCTAATTTAAGTGGCCATATTACTTGTGACATTCATTTATATATATTGTTACATGCATGTGTGGTTATAACATTCATGAAATTAATGTTTATTTTTGTAGACGAGGAAACAACCAAAGGGATACGAGTGTGGGTATTATGTAATGAAACACATGTTAAACATTGTCTTCGCCGGTATTGTTGATTCATGGGATCAAGTATATATTATATATGTTATGAAATGTTTACAATAACATATTATTGTTTAAGTTGGCTATGATTATCATATATGTGTGATATTCACATTTTTGCACTTTTTTATGTAGATGTTTAACGACGATACACCATTGCCCTGCGAAGACTTTGTAGACATTCGTAAACATTGGGTGTATATCTTCCATGTTCTTAAGGGTCCTCAAACATGAGTTTAATTTATAACAACACTATCTGTTTCAACCCAAATATTCACCTTTACTTAGTCATCACGTTTACGGTACGTAGAATTTTTCTCCCATGCATCTACAGTAAACTTCGGCTTCCATTGTTGTTATTCTTGTTGTTTTTTTTTTTGTTGTTGTTGTTGAATGTGTGTGATAAAACTTGATTAATCTTTTGTTGTTGTTGTTGTTGTCGTCGAATGTGTATGTGATAAGAAATGAAAGAGTTTGTTGTTGGTGTTGTTATTGTTGAGGTTGTTGTTGGTTTTGAACATAGATATCGTCATCGTCGTATTCTTCATCTAGTGGCAAGGAAACTATGACAAGTGATACACAAAGCAGAAATAAAATATCACAAAGAGGTGCGAAAATGCTTACCAAAGTAACAAAAGTCCACAAATCTGGTATCAAATTGTCTATCTCGTTTGATTCGTATTACAGAGTAGTTGAGGGTGAATATTCTTCGCTTTTTAAGAGTTATGTTGCGTTTCTTGGACGTAACAAAGTTAGTATATTGATAGATGATTAGAAACAAGCGCCAGAAGCTGTCAAAGATAGCATATGGATAGACGTTAAGGTATTAATTTTAATTTTCATCTATTCGATATGACTTTCTATAATTTCTAATACATTATCTTAACAAGAAAAAAGGAGATTTACGACACTTGAGTTGCGACAGTTATCACAAAACCGTCCTTATTCCTAGACTGCGACGGTTGTCACGACAGTTAGGGTTAACTGTCGCAAATTTTTTGCGACAGTTATCACAAAACCGTCCTAATTCCTGGACTGCGACGGTTGTCACAACAATTAAGGATTGGACTGAGACAGTTTTCACGACAGTTATCACACATCCGTCCTTATTATGTTTTTTACGTAACTTTTTATTTTATAAATTTTCCTTTATTTTTATACTCTAATTTTCCATTTCCTCTCCAAACTTTCCACTTTCACATTCCCTCCCTATCTTTTCACGTTTCCCAAGTTAAGATACACATGTTCAGAGAGAAGCTTTACCTTTGTGTCAGACCAATACTTCTAACTCTTGTAATGGAGATCCATGCGTTCAGTGGCGGAGCCAGCACCCAGGTAGGGCAGCTGCCCTGGCTAAACTGCCTCGAATCACTTAATCCCAGCTAAATGACTCAAAACGCTCAATCTCTCTTACTGTTTTGAGTTTGGTTAGTTCCTTGCTCTGTTTCTTCTTCGCAATCTCATCATCGCTCTCGTGCTTTTTATTCGCTATTTCTTTCAAATCTCCAAAATTACTGATTTTGTTCTGACGTAACTGAGTTCAGCAGAGGGACTGAATCATAATTCTCAAAACCATGTCTGGCAAAAAGGAGGAAAACGCCGCTGAGATCAAAATCGGAGATGGTAATCCCATTATCGTTTTTTCCACAATCTCTTCTCTCAATTATTGATTTGCTTTCTTAGTTGGGTACTTCTTTGATTGAATATCAAATTATTGCACATTAGCTTTTCTTCGACACAATTTCGAGTTAGTTCTGGTTTTGCGATTTTGGTATTTATTCTAAATACTAGCATACAACATTATGAAGCTAAGTGGATGAATATTTACATGTTAAAAATGCAGAAAAATACAGCTTTTAGTCTTGCTCGCAAGGTGTTCGATAGAATGCTTTAACCAATTTCTCACCTCTTTTCGTTTCAATCCTTTCACTTCTTTTGGTGATTTTGAGGATGCTATTCACATCTTTTCAATGTTTAATCTCTAGAGAAAATTTCAAAGAATTAGGTCAAAGTTCTTGTTCATATTCTCATATTCATCCAACCTATAATTCATTTTAATTACCATTCTTTTGAGTATGTTTTTTCAGATGCTGCCGTAGCTAGCTGGGAGTTTTATAGAATATCTGAGCTTTGCATTTGGAGAAAAGAATTTAAATGTATGGAGAGTAAAAGTTCACGGATTGCCAAAGGATTATAACATGTTGGATTTTCCAGCAGTAGCTCTCATTCTCCTCCTTACTTTCTGATTGTCTCATAGGTTTGTTTAACTAGTTTAGTTTATTTTGAAAATGATTCTTTTAAATTAATGATCATTCTTAATATTTGATTGGTTTCATTTCAGTACAAAGGAAAGCTCTATATTGAACCTAATTATGACAGTGTTCCATGTGTTTTTCTATGGATTCATTATTGTGGCTGGCTATTGCAATGGAAGTGCCATGAACATGGTTAATCCAAAAGGGATAGCTCCTTATGGTGTTATAGGTCTTCTTGATGGAGTAACAATAGTTTACTTTAGTTATATTGGATATGATTCAACTTCAACCATGGTTGAAGAGGTTAAGAATCCTTATAAGAGCCTACCATTGAGGGTATGCGACATCCATTACTACTGGAGTCGTCTCTAGAAAACATTTAAGATAATCTTACACTTAGGTCTGGAAATTCTGCTGAGTTGGTTAATGGAAATGGAACAGTGGATTTTACAGTCATATCACAAGGCATAACAGATTTCCCTGTGCCAGTTGACTTCAAAATTAGAAATAGAACTAGAGTGGTGGTGATCTCAGGTCCTAATACTGGAGGGAAGACTGCTTCCATGAAAACATTGGGCCTGGCATCACTTATGTCCAAAGCCGGAATGCATCTGCCTGCCAAGACAATTCCAAAACTTCCTTGGTATGACCTTATCCTAGCAGATATTGGAGATCACCAGGTAATATCTTAATTTTTTTTAGTAATATAGACTTCTAATTGATACCATGTGGTTGGTTTCATTTTTCTTTGACATTTCTCTCCCTTTTAAAATTGAAGTCCCTCGAACAAAATCAATTCCATGTAAGCAATTTCGGAATGAATTACACCTATACATTAGTAATTTTTTTCTCCTCTTTCCATGAATCACGAATCCTCTTTCCTTGTAATCAATTCTTACTTCTGTTAGTTTCAATTCATGAGTAAATTTTTAGACTTTGTTTAAATTACAGTTACGGAGAAAGAAGCTTTGGAGAAAAACAAGAGGATTGTCGTATAGTGACGATATTCGATTACGTTCGTTTTCTCTTAAAGTGGAGGTAAAAACAAGTACAGGGAGCGAGAGTTGCTTTGTTGCCATAGGATTTTGTATACGAGGAGGATTTTGTTAAGCTTGCGGATAAGGTATCTGGTTCCACATCTGTTGTATTTAATTCAAATTCTAACTCTTGTTGTATCTATTGATAATGATGTAGTCGCGGTTGCGTAAAGACTTTTGCAATTTCGGTCGATACATGTGTTCTACCAATTTCGACGAAACCCCATCCCCATTCTCGCTTACAACAAAATCATCCAATTTAAGAGAAATTTCCAAGATTTTTCTTTCAAGATGACTATGATCTTGTTTCAATGTCTTAGCATGTGAAAGAGAGTTTGTGGTTGCTAGAAACAAAGTTGTATGTAATGAAAAGTATGTTAGTGTCATTGACGAATTTATCATAGCTTTTGAACTTGCCGGTGCCGGAAGTTGAGTCGGAACCCTACATGATGAAGGTATTTCTCAAATGCTCAACATATATATTTGAATTTGGTAAAGTACATTTTTTACACAACAAAATGGATTTTCTAGTCTTACAGTAACAGGAACTTTAGCAGACATACACATGTGTCTAAAGCAACATTGATGGCTTATAGCATATCTTCTTTGCAACCTTGATTTGTCTGGCATAAACTGTTGAAGCTTTCTACTATAAGACAATTTGGTGGTTTGAGTGGTGGCATGTGAGCTTCTATTGTAAGCATTAGTCTTCCATCTTCCTACCAGGTAGTTTGATGTTTAAAACATATGATCTGACGATAAACTTAATTATGATTTTGATATAAGATCATGAAAATATTATATTATTCAATTAGTTATTCATGTGCTTCCTTTTCTTTGATTAACTTATTAAGCTGATATGATTAATGGCTTGTTTAAATTATCTTATTAAAGTTGATTTACTAGTATTAGCATTTTTGAAGTTGTGCAACTATTTGACAGAAGTTTATGGAAACCGTTTATGACATATTTATTTCTTTCCAACACAGCCACCACAAACAAGCTAGTCTATTTCTTTTCTAGTTTTGAAGAAATTGTCCTTGACTGAACTTTTCCTCTTTTGATAGGTTACTAGGTTGGTGGTCAATAGATGAAGGAAGCAGAGAGGAAAAAGCTAGGCTTTTTTGTGTCTGGAGTTCTTGGTCAGTACTTTACATTACATTATGGCATTTAGTATATTGGTGTTAATGTCATTCATATTTCTTTCTAATGATTTGTGATTTGATATACTATTTAGGTATAATACTTTTCCCCCGATACGGTGAAGAAAATGCCTAGAGGAGAACTTGTTAAGGAGGTGAAGACATTGTTTCTTTATATCAAAATATGTAGCTACCACATTATTTCTTACTTAATGGCTTGATTATTTAAGAATAAGTTAAGACAAGTACATTAGCATGTCTAATATTTTTCTTACAATTCAATAACCCGCTAACTCACATATTTGGAGACTTTAAGCTGCACTTGGTGAGCAAACAGAAGTTACAAAATATAGCCAGGAGGAATAGGAAAGACTTCAGGAGCTGCTCTATCATGATATTGGTTTCAACCTACAGGAGCTCTGCTTATTATCATTTGAATCCCGATAATCATCGCGTCATTTGGGACACTTTAGCGGTTAGTATTATATTTTAACTCATCTAAGCTGCAATGTTTATTTTGAGTCGAATCAACCCGACCAAAATTGATTCAAGTGATTTAATCTATAAGCTATAAATGTTTCCATTTGATTCAAGTGTTAGAATCTTAAATTAATAAATTTAGTTTAGATATTAGAACTTTTTTGGAATAGAATATAATTCTTTTTAAAACTATTTTTGGTGTCATGAATGCTAATATAAATTTAATAAATTTTTTACTAGAAATTTAGGAGATTGTAATTAGGTAACTTGCATCTCAACTATTTTACTATATGCTAGTAGTTTTTGTGTTTTTGTAGGACATGCACACGTGAATTCTCAATATAGACTTTTCTTTTTACTGTGTTTTGAAACTGATTTAAAAATTTGAAACTTATTTGATTTATCTACCATGAGATATCTTTGTGTTTAAACTGTGCTTGTATAAGATGTTTACTAAGGCTGAAGATAAACTTGCCTATATTTTTTAATCCAATTGTTTGTTTATGAGAATGAAGTGATCAAAACAAGGTTTATTCTTATATTGCAATAACTTTCTCCATCTATTCTCTTTATATAGTTGTATGGTTGTTTGAGATAGGTACTAGTTGTCATGATATTTTATTAACACCCAATGAATAAACTACAAGACACATGGGTGGATATAAGGTGAACTCAAATGGGACCATGGCTTCCCTTTTATCATTATAGTTACTTAACATTCATATTAATATACTGATAAGAATGAAAGTTATATTATGGCGCTTATTAATACTATTAAAAAAACAAGTTGTAACTAACATACCTACAGGGAATTTGAATGTGACTCTTGCTTACATTGTTTGTGTTTTCTTACTTTTGAGAAGATGTGTCAGGCAGAAACATCATATTCACCCATAGTAAAATCCCGTGTATAAATTCTCTGACAAGGTTTTGGTTAATCTTCTTTGGCATTATTCGTATGGATTATTTTTGTAAATAAAAACAATGATGTGTGCTAAAAGTTCATTTGAATTTCTTGTATGTAAGGTTCATCATTCACTTGTTGGTTGTTATTATCTACCCTTAAGGTAATCTATCTTTTTCACTTGATGAGTTCAACTTCAGTATAGTAATAATTTTGGTGTTATTATTTGTTTCTTTCCATATAGGTAGAGGTACCTGAAGATTAGAGATAATACAAGGGAGAGGTCATTACACCTCTTCAAACTTATGGTTCTGTTTAAACCTCCCAGAAAAAAAAATAGTTCACAAATGGTGTGACAGAAGCTGTTAAGGTAATATCATATTAATATATCATCTTAATGTGCGATTTGAGTAGAAGATCAATAATTTTACAAGATTCATTTCTTCCCTCTTATTGGTTTTGGTTTTTCTTGATTTCTCATAGCCTGATAAATTTTGTTCATGTTATAGGCAAAATTTGAGTCTGTATGCTTGATAGTTTATCTTAATATATTTATAGTTGCAAGATTGTCATTTTGTATTAATTGAGTCCAAGTAGAGGGACTAACTAAACTCGATTTATTGTGTAAGCACACATTTTTTCCAAATTTGCTAACTTAGAATGATGTGAGCTACTAAGTTTAACTTAATACTTCTATGGTCAATATTGATACTAATCACTAGTGTATAATCCAACTGCTGATTGTGAATAGGAAACTAAAGGCTATAGACAAACTTCTGATAGAGATTGATAGGATGAATACATCATGAGAATGTATATTGTTATAGAATATTCTATGCAATACATTTGTACTTGATTTATACATATTTGTATTGTATCACAATTCACAACTGTGTATAACCATTTTGAGAATCTTATTGTAACTGAGTTAAGGAGACTCATATTTCTTCTTGTTAACGTTTTTTTACTCATATGGCTTTTTTACATAATATGTTCCAGGTATTTTGATTAAAATTGTTGAGCAGAAAGTTATGATGGAAATGAGTTGCAGCAGAGAATCGTTGCTTCCTTACCATAATTCAATTACATCAACATTATTAACTGAAATGCTTTCATACTTTTGCAACCCCTATTCTTAGATGCCTTAAGAGATTTTTTCTCTTGCTTTTTCAATTATTTATCCACCACTTATGCTTTAAATGTATTGACTATTGTCGTTGTATTGTCTAAAGGTCTAGATTTTTTGGGACTTCACCTTGTGTTCCAACATTAACAAAAAAGTAATAGCACAAGACTTGCACTGTCAAGGCCCTGGGTTTGTTGGGAGTTGACTATCTATTTCAAACTTAAGAACAGAGTGATAAATAGTTGTTCTTGAATTGTATTAGTCAACGTGTGCTAAAAGTTCATTTGAATTTCTTGTATGTAAGTTTTTTTGTTGTTTCTTTAATATAGGTTTATTTTAAGGAATACTGTGTGCTAAAAGTTCATTTGAATTTTTTTAATTTTAGAAATAAATTAGCTGCGGAATTACCTGCGGATTTACCTGTGGAAATAACTACAATATTTATTTTTGGGTAACAAAAACAAAGTTATTTATGGCGGTTTTAACAGCCGCAATTTTCAATTTACGACAGTTCCCTACCCGTCGCAACATAGAACGACAGTTGGAGTGGCGGTTTTAGAAACCGTCGCGATACTGCCTGGCGACACACGTTTTTGTGACAACGAAAACCGTCGCGACTAGCAAATTGTGGCGGTTCAAACCGCCGTAATCTGCCAATATTAACCGTCGCAACTTGCCAATTTTCTTGTAGTGTCTTATTGATTTAAATGTAGTTGACTTTTGATTATACGGATAATGATAAGAACTTTAAAAAAAAGTGGGTAACTCATGCTGGTACGTGTTGGAGGAGCTTTAAGTCACAACTCACATGTGACTACATTAGGGAGCCTAATATTGGTCTTGAGCATCCATGGGTAAGATATAGTTATCTCTCGAAGATGGTTTGGAAAAAGTTTGTGAAGGGTCGGCGTTTGGAGAAATTCTTGGTTAGTACTAGTCTTATTTATCTTTATAATTTTATGCTAATGATTTATAGATACTAATCATATTTTTACTATATTTATAACAGGCTAAAAGTCAAGCAGGAATACAAAATAAATCAAAAAAACATTTACCCCCATAGATTGTCTCGTGGTGGTTACAGGAAACTGGAGAAAACAAAACAATGATGGATGGAAAAAACAACAAATAGGAGATGAGGACTCTATTAGTCATGATCGCAACTCATCTCCACTATCAAGGCATGGGAAGTGGAAGAGGGCTCGACTAAGACCAAATGGAGATTACGCCTCAGATGCGTCATGAGCACTTGCTGAGAAAATTGTAAGTATGATTTGTTGTGTGCATGTTGTGTGTTACGTAAATATTGTGGTAATTACAATATTAATATTATCATGCATGTTGTGTAGGATCAGTTGGCTGATGAGGCCATTGGAGACTCATTCGTTCCAGAACCACGACATGATATAATAATAGAAGCTATCGGAACAAATGAGCATAGTGGGCGCGTTCGTGGTGTTGAAGAAGGCGTCAGCCTGAGATTATTCTTTGGTCCAACCAAAAAAGCGCTGAAAACACTGAATTACAAGCGCAAAAAGAAAAGATTGCGGTTGTTGAGAAGGAGTTAGAAGAATAGAGGAAGTTATTAGAAGCGGAGCGGGAAAACTGGATGAAAGACATGGAAAAGTTAGAAGAGTTATATGCGGTATGTGTTTTATCTGAAATGCTAGTGTTTTATCTGAAATGTATGATATATTGCGTTTTATCTGAAAAGTTAGAAAAGATAGAAATGTGTTTATTATGAATTGTGTTCAAAACGCATATTATGTTGCAGAGAATAAGTGGATCCTTCCAACAATGTACAAATGGAAATGATGATAAAGTTGATGATCAAGTTCCCCAAGCAAATGTTGTACGTGGTGCTAGCACAAAAGGAAGTAATTATTCAGCCGCCTCCGCTCAAGAGGTCAATGAGATATTGGATCCTTCCGCGCATGAAATAACCACGTTATACCTGTTGGTTGCAGAAAGCGATGACTCGATTTCTCTTCCGCTAGAGCATTGTCCAACGGTATATCTCTTTTATTCTACTCCTAGTGACATACGAGATTTTCTCCTTGGAAATAATTGGCTGGACGTATGAATATTGCAATTTTTGGTGCACGTAAGTATATGATTGAATATGTATGTCATTATATATAGTACATTATTGTTTTTGTATTTTCTCACTTATTTTTTGAATTTTGTTTAAAAATTTAGGTACATTCACTGTGTTTGTATAGAGTTAAATAAATCGAATATTTATAGCATATTGGATCCGTATAGTATTCGATGGTCAAATAATTATCCAAAAGGGATTGACTCTTGCATTTCAGAACTGTTAAGTCAAGGGGGAAAAGAATGTTACTTAGCACCATTTCTCAAATCGTAAGTAATTTTGAAATTGTGGGTTATTTGTTATAGTTAGTTGTTTTTAGAAAATACTAATCAAATATATGCTCGTGTTTATTCAGTGATCATTGGCAATTGATCATCATATCACTTAGGACGAATACTGTATTGACACTGTGTTCCTTACATAAACCACTCGAACCTAAAATGAAGCAACTTATTAATAGGTAAGTTTATGTTTATATGAAGATTTTTAGTAATATTTTCTTTGGCTTTGTAATTGGTTTAACACGTAATATGTTTATATCATTTTCAATGTACAGTGTTGTGCAGCGACACTATATCTTGAATAATAGTAGAAAAAAGTCAACATTTATCTTGCCTAATTTAAGTGGCCATATTACTTGTGACATTCATTTATATATATTGTTACATGCATGTGTGGTTATAACATTCATGAAATTAATGTTTAATTTTGTAGACGAGGAAACAACCAAAGGGATACGAGTGTGGGTATTATGTAATGAAACACATGTTAAACATTGTCTTCGCCGGTATTGTTGATTCATGGGATCAAGTATATATTATATATGTTATGAAATGTTTACAATAACATATTATTGTTTAAGTTGGCTATGATTATCATATATGTGTGATATTCACATTTTTGCACTTTTTTATGTAGATGTTTAACGACGATACACCATTGCCCTGCGAAGACTTTGTAGACATTCGTAAACATTGGGTGTATATCTTCAATGTTCTTAAGGGTCCTCAAACATGAGTTTAATTTATAACAACACTATCTGTTTCAACCCAAATATTCACCTTTACTTAGTCATCACGTTTACGGTACGTAGAATTTTTCTCCCATGCATCTACAGTAAACTTCAGCTTCCATTGTTGTTATTCTTGTTGTTTTTTTTGTTGTTGTTGTTGAATGTGTGTGATAAAACTTGATTAATCTTTTGTTGTTGTTGTTGTTGTTGTTGTTGTTGTTGTCGAATGTGTATGTGATAATAAATGAAAGAGTTTGTTGTTGGTGTTGTTGTTGAGGTTGTTGTTGGTTTTGAACATAGATATCGTCATCGTCGTATTCTTCATCTTGTGGCAAGGAAACTATGACAAGTGATACACAAAGCAGAAATAAAATATCACAAAGAGGTGCGAAAATGCTTACCAAAGTAACAAAAGTCCACAAATCTGGTATCAAATTGTCTATCTCATTTGATTCGTATTACAGAGTAGTTGAGGGTGAATATTCTTTGCTTTTTAAGAGTTATGTTGCGTTTATTGGACGTAGCAAAGTTAGTATATTGATAGATGATTAGAAACAAGCGCCAGAAGCTGTCAAAGATAGCATATGGATAGACGTTAAGGTATTAATTTTAATTTTCATCTATTCGATATGACTTTCTATAATTTCTAATACATTCTTATTGATTTAAATGTAGTTGACTTTTGAGTTTACGGATGATGGTATAAGAACTTAAAAAAAAAGTGGGTAACTCATGCTGGTACGTGTTGGAGGAGCTTTAAGTCACAACTCACGTGTGACTACATTAGGGAGCCTAAGATTGGTCTTGAGCATCCATGGGTAAGATATAGTTATCTCTCGAAGAAGGTTTGGAAAAAGTTTGTGAAGGGTCGGCGTTTTGAGAAATTCCTGGTTAGTACTAGTCTTATTTATCTTTATAATTTTATGCTAATGATTTATAGATACTAATCATATTTTCACTATATTTATAACAGGCTAAAAGTCAAGCAGGAATACAAAATAAATCAAAAAAACATTTACCCCCATAGATTGTCTCGTGGTGGTTACAGGAAACTGGAGAAAACAAAACAATGATGGATGGAAAAAACAACAAATAGGAGATGAGGACTCTATTAGTCATGATCGCAACTCATCTCCACTATCAAGGCATGAGAAGTGGAAGAGGGCTCGACTAAGACCAAATGGAGATTACGCCTCAGATGCGTCATGAGCACTTGCTGAGAAAATTGTAAGTATGATTTGTTGTGTGCATGTTGTGTATTACTTAAATATTGTGTAATTACAATATTAATATTATCATGCATGTTGTGTAGGATCAGTTGGTTGATGAGGCCTTTGGAGACTCATTCGTTCCAGAACCACGACATGATATAATAATAGAAGCTATCGGAACAAATGAGCATAGTGGGCGCGTTCGTGGTGTTGAAGAAGGCGTCAACCTGAGATTATTCTTTGGTCCAACCAAAAAAAGCGCTGAAAACACTAAATTACAAGCGCAAAAAGAAAAGATTGCGGCTGTTGAGAAGGAGTTAGAAGAATAGAGGAAGTTATTAGAAGCGGAGCGGGAAAACTGGAGGAAAGACGTGGAAAAGTTAGAAGAGTTATATGCGGTATATGTTTTATCTGAAATGCTAGTGTTTTATCTGAAATGTATGATACATTGTGTTTTATCTGAAAAGTTAGAAAAGATAGAAATGTGTTTATTATGAATTGTGTTCAAAACGAATATTATGTTGCAGAGAATAAGTGGATCCTTCCAACAACGTACAAATGGAAATGATGATAAAGTTGATGATCAAGTTACCCAAACAAATGTTGTACGTGGTGCTAGCACAAAAGGAAGTAATTGTTCAGCCGCCTCCGCTCAAGAGGTCAATGAGATATTGGATCCTTCCGCGCATGAAATAACCACGTTATACCTGTTGGTTGCAGAAAGCAATGACTCGATTTCTCTTCCGCTAGAGCATTGTCCAACGGTATATCTCTTTTATTCTACTCCTAGTGACATACGAGATTTTCTCCTTGGAAATAATTGGCTGGACGTATGAATATTGCAATTTTTGGTGCACGTAAGTATATGATTGAATATGTATGTCATTATATATAGTACATTATCGTTTTTGTATTTTCTCACTTATTTTTTGAATTTTGTTTAAAAATTTAGGTACATTCACTTTGTTTGTATAGAGTTAAATAAATCGAATATTTATAGCATATTGGATCCGTATAGTCTTCGATGGTCAAATAATTATCCAAAAGGGATTGACTCTTGCATTTCAGAATTGTTAAGTCAAGGGGGAAAAGAATGTTACTTAGCACCATTTCTCAAATCGTAAGTAATTTTGAAATTGTGGGTTATTTGTTATAGTTAGTTTTTTTTAGAAAATACTAATCAAATATATGCTCGTGTTTATTCAGTGATCATTGGACATTGATCATCATATCGCTTAGGACGAATACGGTATTGACACTGTGTTCCTTACATAAACCACTCGAACCTAAAATGAAGCAACTTATTAATAGGTAAGTTTATGTTTATATGAAATTTTTTAGTAATATTTTCTTTGGCTTTGTAATTGGTTTAACACGTAATATGTTTATATCATTTTCAATGTACAGTGTTGTGCAGCGACACTATATCTTGAATAATAGTAGAAAAAAGTCAACATTTATCTTGCCTAATTTAAGTGGCCATATTACTTGTGACATTCATTTATATATATTGTTACATGCATGTGTGGTAATAACATTCATGAAATTAATGTTTATTTTTGTAGACGAGGAAACAACCAAAGGGATACGAGTGTGGGTATTATGTAATGAAACACATGTTAAACATTGTCTTCGCCGGTATTGTTGATTCATGGGATCAAGTATATATTATATATGTTATGAAATGTTTACAATAACATATTATTGTTTAAGTTGGCTTTGATTATCATATATGTGTGATATTCACATTTTTGCACTTTTTTATGTAGATGTTTAACGACGATACACCATTGCCCTGCGAAGACTTTGTAGACATTCGTAAACATTGGGTGTATATCTTCAATGTTCTTAAGGGTCCTCAAACATGAGTTTAATTTATAACAACACTATATGTTTCGACCCAAATATTCACCTTTACTTAGTCATCACGTTTACGGTACGTAGAATTTTTCTCCCATGCATCTACAGTAAACTTCAGCTTCCATTGTTGTTATTCTTGTTTTTTTTTTGTTGTTGTTGTTGAATGTATGTGATAAAACTTGATTAATCTTTTGTTGTTGTTGTTGTTGTTGTTGTCGAATGTGTATGTGATAATAAATGAAAGAGTTTGTTGTTGGTGTTGTTGTTGAGGTTGTTGTTGGTTTTGAACATAGATATCGTCATCGTCGTATTCTTCATCTAGTGGCAAGGAAACTATGTCAAGTGATACACAAAGCAGAAATAAAATATCACAAAGAGGTGCGAAAATGCTTACCAAAGTAACAAAAGTCCACAAATCTGGTATCAAATTGTCTGTCTCGTTTGATTCGTATTACAGATAGTTGAGGGTGAATATTCTTTGCTTTTTAAGAGTTATGTTGCGTTTATTGGACGTAGCAAAGTTAGTATATTGATAGATGATTAGAAACAAGCGCCAGAAGCTGTCAAAGATAGCATATGGATAGACGTTAAGGTATTAATTTTAATTTTCATCTATTCGATATGACTTTCTATAATTTCTAATACATTCTTATTGATTTAAATGTAGTTGACTTTTGAGTTTACGGATGATGGTAAGAACTTAAAAAAAAAGTGGGTAACTCATGCTGGTACGTGTTGGAGGAGCTTTAAGTCACAACTCACGTGTGACTACATTAGGGAGCCTAAGATTGGTCTTGAGCATCCATGGGTAAGATATAGTTATCTCTCGAAGAAGGTTTGGAAAAAGTTTGTGAAGGGTCGACGTTTTGAGAAATTCCTGGTTAGTACTAGTCTTATTTATCTTTATAATTTTATGCTAATGATTTATAGATACTAATCATATTTTCACTATATTTATAACAGGCTAAAAGTCAAGCAGGAATACAAAATAAATCAAAAAAACATTTACCCCCATAGATTGTCTCGTGGTGGTTACAGGAAACTGGAGAAAACAAAACAATGATGGATGGAAAAAACAACAAATAGGAGATGAGGACTCTATTAGTCATGATCGCAACTCATCTCCACTATCAAGGCATGAGAAGTGGAAGAGGGCTCGACTAAGACCAAATGGAGATTACGCCTCAGATGCGTCATGAGCACTTGCTGAGAAAATTGTAAGTATGATTTGTTGTGTGCATGTTGTGTATTACTTAAATATTGTGTAATTACAATATTAATATTATCATGCATGTTGTGTAGGATCAGTTGGTTGATGAGGCCTTTGGAGACTCATTCGTTCCAGAACCACGACATGATATAATAATAGAAGCTATCGGAACAAATGAGCATAGTGGGCGCGTTCGTGGTGTTGAAGAAGGCGTCAGCCTGAGATTATTCTTTGGTCCAACCAAAAAAAGCGCTGAAAACACTGAATTACAAGCGCAAAAAGAAAAGATTGCGGCTGTTGAGAAGGAGTTAGAAGAATAGAGGAAGTTATTAGAAGCGGAGCGGGAAAACTGGAGGAAAGACGTGGAAAAGTTAGAAGAGTTATATGCGGTATATGTTTTATCTGAAATGCTAGTGTTTTATCTAAAATGTATGATATATTGTGTTTTATCTGAAAAGTTAGAAAAGATAGAAATGTGTTTATTATGAATTGTGTTCAAAACGAATATTATGTTGCCGAGAATAAGTGGATCCTTCCAACAACGTACAAATGGAAATGATGATAAAGTTGATGATCAAGTTCCACAAACAAATGTTGTACGTGGTGCTAGCACAAAAGGAAGTAATTGTTCAGCCGCCTCCGCTCAAGAGGTCAATGAGATATTGGATCCTTCCGCGCATGAAATAACCACGTTATACCTGTTGGTTGCAGAAAGCAATGACTCGATTTCTCTTCCGCTAGAGCATTGTCCAACGGTATATCTCTTTTATTCTACTCCTAGTGACATACGAGATTTTCTCCTTGGAAATAATTGGCTGGACGTATGAATATTGCAATTTTTGGTGCACGTAAGTATATGATTGAATATGTATGTCATTATATATAGTACATTATCGTTTTTGTATTTTCTCACTTATTTTTTGAATTTTGTTTAAAAATTTAGGTACATTCACTTTGTTTGTATAGAGTTAAATAAATCGAATATTTATAGCATATTGGATCCGTATAGTCTTCGATGGTCAAACAATTATCCAAAAGGGATTGACTCTTGCATTTCAGAATTGTTAAGTCAAGGGGGAAAAGAATGTTACTTAGCACCATTTCTCAAATCGTAAGTAATTTTGAAATTGTGGGTTATTTGTTATAGTTAGTTTTTTTTAGAAAATACTAATCAAATATATGCTCTTGTTTATTCAGTGATCATGGGACATTGATCATCATATCGCTTAGGACGAATACGGTATTGACACTGTGTTCCTTACATAAACCACTCGAACCTAAAATGAAGCAACTTATTAATAGGTAAGTTTATGTTTATATGAAAATTTTTAGTAATATTTTCTTTGGCTTTGTAATTGGTTTAACACGTAATATGTTTATATCATTTTCAATGTACAGTGTTGTGCAGCGACACTATATCTTGAATAATAGTAGAAAAAAGTCAACATTTATCTTGCCTAATTTAAGTGGCCATATTACTTGTGACATTCATTTATATATATTGTTACATGCATGTGTGGTTATAACATTCATGAAATTAATGTTTATTTTTGTAGACGAGGAAACAACCAAAGGGATACGAGTGTGGGTATTATGTAATGAAACACATGTTAAACATTGTCTTCGCCGGTATTGTTGATTCATGGGATCAAGTATATATTATATATGTTATGAAATGTTTACAATAACATATTATTGTTTAAGTTGGCTATGATTATCATATATGTGTGATATTCACATTTTTGCACTTTTTTATGTAGATGTTTAACGACGATACACCATTGCCCTGCGAAGACTTTGTAGACATTCGTAAACATTGGGTGTATATCTTCAATGTTCTTAAGGGTCCTCAAACATGAGTTTAATTTATAACAACACTATGTGTTTCGACCCCAATATTCACCTTTACTTAGTCATCACGTTTACGGTACGTAGAATTTTTCTCCCATGCATCTACAGTAAACTTCAGCTTCCATTGTTGTTATTCTTGTTGTTTTTTTTTTGTTGTTGTTGTTGAATGTGTGTGATAAAACTTGATTAATCTTTTGTTGTTGTTGTTGTTGTTGTTGTTGTCGAATGTGTATGTGATAATAAATGAAAGAGTTTGTTGTTGGTGTTGTTGTTGGTTTTGAACATAGATATCGTCATCGTCGTATTCTTCATCTAGTGGCAAGGAAACTATGACAAGTGATACACAAAGCAGAAATAAAATATCACAAAGAGGTGCGAAAATGCTTACCAAAGTAACAAAAGTCCACAAATCTTGTATCAAATTGTCTGTCTCGTTTGATTCGTATTACAGAGTAGTTGAGGGTGAATATTCTTTGCTTTTTAAGAGTTATGTTGCGTTTATTGGACGTAGCAAAGTTAGTATATTGATAGATGATTAGAAACAAGCGCCAGAAGCTGTCAAAGATAGCATATGGATAGACGTTAAGGTATTAATTTTAATTTTCATCTATTCGATATGACTTTCTATAATTTCTAATACATTCTTATTGATTTAAATGTAGTTGACTTTTGAGTTTACGGATGATGGTAAGAACTTAAAAAAAAAGTGGGTAACTCATGCTGGTACGTGTTGGAGGAGCTTTAAGTCACAACTCACGTGTGACTACATTAGGGAGCCTAAGATTGGTCTTGAGCATCCATGGGTAAGATATAGTTATCTCTCGAAGAAGGTTTGGAAAAAGTTTGTGAAGGGTCGGCGTTTTGAGAAATTCCTGGTTAGTACTAGTCTTATTTATCTTTATAATTTTATGCTAATGATTTATAGATACTAATCATATTTTCACTATATTTATAACAGGCTAAAAGTCAAGCAGGAATACAAAATAAATCAAAAAAACATTTACCCCCATAGATTGTCTCGTGGTGGTTACAGGAAACTGGAGAAAACAAAACAATGATGGATGGAAAAACCAACAAATAGGAGATGAGGACTCTATTAGTCATGATCGCAACTCATCTCCACTATCAAGGCATGAGAAGTGGAAGAGGGCTCGACTAAGACCAAATGGAGATTACGCCTCAGATGCGTCATGAGCACTTGCTGAGAAAATTGTAAGTATGATTTGTTGTGTGCATGTTGTGTATTACTTAAATATTGTGTAATTACAATATTAATATTATCATGCATGTTGTGTAGGATCAGTTGGTTGATGAGGCCTTTGGAGACTCATTCGTTCCAGAACCACGACATGATATAATAATAGAAGCTATCGAAACAAATGAGCATAGTGGGCGCGTTCGTGGTGTTGAAGAAGGCGTCAGCCTGAGATTATTCTTTGGTCCAACCAAAAAAAGCGCTGAAAACACTGAATTACAAGCGCAAAAAGAAAAGATTGCGGCTGTTGAGAAGGAGTTAGAAGAATAGAGGAAGTTATTAGAAGCGGAGCGGGAAAACTGGAAGAAAGACGTGGAAAAGTTAGAAGAGTTATATGCGGTATGTGTTTTATCTGAAATGCTAGTGTTTTATCTGAAATGTATGATATATTGTGTTTTATCTGAAAAGTTAGAAAAGATAGAAATGTGTTTATTATGAATTGTGTTCAAAACGAATATTATGTTGCAGAGAATAAGTGGATCCTTCCAACAACGTACAAATGGAAATGATGATAAAGTTGATGATCAAGTTCCCCAAACAAATGTTGTACGTGGTGCTAGCACAAAAGGAAGTAATTGTTCAGCCGCCTCCGCTCAAGAGGTCAATGAGATATTGGATCCTTCCGCGCATGAAATAACCACGTTATACCTGTTGGTTGCAGAAAGCAATGACTCGATTTCTCTTCCGCTAGAGCATTGTCCAACGGTATATCTCTTTTATTCTACTCCTAGTGACATACGAGATTTTCTCCTTGGAAATAATTGGCTGGACGTATGAATATTTCAATTTTTGGTGCACGTAAGTATATGATTGAATATGCATGTCATTATATATAGTACATTATCGTTTTTGTATTTTCTCACTTATTTTTTGAATTTTGTTTAAAAATTTAGGTACATTCACTTTGTTTGTATAGAGTTAAATAAATCTAATATTTATAGCATATTGGATCCGTATAGTCTTCGATGGTCAAATAATTATCCAAAAGGGATTGACTCTTGCATTTCAGAACTGTTAAGTCATGGGGGAAAAGAATGTTACTTAGCACCATTTCTCAAATCGTAAGTAATTTTGAAATTGTGGGTTATTTTTTATAGGTAGTTTTGTTTAGAAAATACTAATCAAATATATGCTCGTGTTTATTCAGTGATCATTGGACATTGATCATCATATCGCTTAGGACGAATACGGTATTGACACTGTGTTCCTTACATAAACCACTCGAACCTAAAATGAAGCAACTTATTAATAGGTAAGTTTATGTTTATATGAAAATTTTTAGTAATATTTTCTTTGGCTTTGTAATTGGTTTAACACGTAATATGTTTATATCATTTTCAATGTACAGTGTTGTGCAGCGACAATATATCTTGAATAATAGTAGAAAAAATTCAACATTTATCTTGCCTAATTTAAGTGGCCATATTACTTGTGACATTCATTTATATATATTGTTACATGCATGTGTGGTTATAACATTCATGAAATTAATGTTTATTTTTGTAGACGAGGAAACAACCAAAGGGATACGAGTGTGGGTATTATGTAATGAAACACATGTTAAACATTGTCTTCGCCGGTATTGTTGATTCATGGGATCAAGTATATATTATATATGTTATGAAATGTTTACAATAACATATTATTGTTTAAGTTGGCTTTGATTATCATATATGTGTGATATTCAAATTTTTGCACTTTTTTATGTAGATGTTTAACGACGATACACCATTGCCCTGCGAAGACTTTGTAAACATTCGTAAACATTGGGTGTATATCTTCAATGTTCTTAAGGGTCCTCAAACATGAGTTTAATTTATAACAACACTATCTGTTTCAACCCAAATATTCACCTTTACTTAGTCATCACGTTTACGGTACGTAGAATTTTTCTCCCATGCATCTACAGTAAACTTCAGCTTCCATTGTTGTTATTCTTGTTGTTTTTTTTTGTTGTTGTTGTTGAATGTGTGTGATAAAACTTGATTAATCTTTTGTTGTTGTTGTTGTTGTTGTTGTTGTTGTTGTCGAATGTGTATGTGATAATAAATGAAAGAGGTTGTTGTTGGTGTTGTTGTTGAGGTTGTTGTTGGTTTTGAACATAGATATCGTCATCGTCGTATTCTTCATCTAGTGGCAAGGAAACTATGACAAGTGATACACAAAGCAGAAATAAAATATCACAAAGAGGTGCGAAAATGCTTGCCAAAGTAACAAAAGTCCACAAATCTGGTATCAAATTGTCTATCTCGTTTGATTCGTATTACAGAGTAGTTGAGGGTGAATATTCTTCGCTTTTTAAGAGTTATGTTGCGTTTCTTGGACGTAGCAAAGTTAGTATATTGGTAGATGATTAGAAACAAGCGCCAGAAGCTGTCAAAGATAACATATGGATAGACGTTAAGGTATTAATTTTAATTTTCATCTATTCGATATGACTTTCTATAATTTCTAATACATTCTTATTGATTTAAATGTAGTTGACTTTTGAGTTTACGGATGATGGTAAGAACTTAAAAAAAAAGTGGGTAACTCATGCTGGTACGTGTTGGAGGAGCTTTAAGTCACAACTCACGTGTGACTACATTAGGGAGCCTAAGATTGGTCTTGAGCATCCATGGGTAAGATATAGTTATCTCTCGAAGAAGGTTTGGAAAAAGTTTGTGAAGGGTCGGCGTTTTGAGAAATTCCTGGTTAGTACTAGTCTTATTTATCTTTATAATTTTATGCTAATGATTTATAGATACTAATCATATTTTCACTATATTTATAACAGGCTAAAAGTCAAGCAGGAATACAAAATAAATCAAAAAAACATTTACCCCCATAGATTGTCTCGTGGTGGTTATAGGAAACTGGAGAAAACAAAACAATGATGGATGGAAAAAACAACAAATAGGAGATGAGGACTCTATTAGTCATGATCGCAACTCATCTCCACTATCAAGGCATGAGAAGTGGAAGAGGGCTCGAGTAAGACCAAATGGAGATTACGCCTCAGATGTGTCATGAGCACTTGCTGAGAAAATTGTAAGTATGATTTGTTGTGTGCATGTTCTGTATTACTTAAATATTGTGGTAATTACAATATTAATATTATCATGCATGTTGTGTAGGATCAGTTGGTTGATGAGGCCTTTGGAGACTCATTCGTTCCAGAACCACGACATGATATAATAATAGAAGCTATCAGAACAAATGAGCATAGTGGGCGCGTTCGTGGTGTTGAAGAAGGCGTCAGCCTGAGATTATTCTTTGGTCCAACCAAAAAAAGCGCTGAAAACACTGAATTACAAGCGCAAAAAGAAAAGATTGCGGCTGTTGAGAAGGAGTTAGAAGAATAGAGGAAGTTATTAGAAGCGGAGCGGGAAAACTGGAGGAAAGACGTGGAAAAGTTAGAAGAGTTATATGTGGTATGTGTTTTACCTGAAATGCTAGTGTTTTATCTGGAATGTATGATATATTGTGTTTTATCTAAAAAGTTAGAAAAGATAGAAATGTGTTTATTATGAATTGTGTTCAAAACGAATATTATGTTGCAGAGAATAAGTGGATCCTTCCAACAACGTACAAATGGAAATGATGATAAAGTTGATGATCAAGTTCCCCAAACAAATGTTGTACGTGGTGCTAGCACAAAAGGAAGTAATTGTTCAGCCGCCTCCGCTCAAGAGGTCAATGAGATATTGGATCCTTCCGCGCATGAAATAACCACGTTATACCTGTTGGTTGCAGAAAGCGATGACTCGATTTCTCTTCCGCTAGAGCATTGTCCAACGGTATATCTCTTTTATTCTACTCCTAGTGACATACGAGATTTTCTCCTTGGAAATAATTGGCTGGACGTATGAATATTGCAATTTTTGGTGCACGTAAGTATATGATTGAATATGTATGTCATTATATATAGTACATTATCGTTTTTGTATTTTCTCACTTATTTTTTGAATTTTGTTTAAAAATTTAGGTACATTCACTTTGTTTGTATAGAGTTAAATAAATCGAATATTTATAGCATATTGGATCCGTATAGTCTTCGATGGTCAAATAATTATCCAAAAGGGATTGACTCTTGCATTTCAGAACTGTTAAGTCAAGGGGGAAAAGAATGTTACTTAGCACCATTTCTCAAATCGTAAGTAATTTTGAAATTGTGGGTTATTTGTTATAGTTAGTTTTTTTTAGAAAATACTAATCAAATATATGCTCGTGTTTATTCAGTGATCATTGGACATTGATCATCATATCGCTTAGGACGAATACAGTATTGACACTGTGTTCCTTACATAAACCACTCGAACCTAAAATGAAGCAACTTATTAATAGGTAAGTTTATGTTTATATGAAATTTTTTAGTAATATTTTCTTTGGCTTTGTAATTGGTTTAACACGTAATATGTTTATATCATTTTCAATGTACAGTGTTGTGCAGCGACACTATATCTTGAATAATAGTAGAAAAAAATCAACATTTATCTTGCCTAATTTAAGTGGCCATATTACTTGTGACATTCATTTATATATATTGTTACATGCATGTGTGGTTATAACATTCATGAAATTAATGTTTATTTTTGTAGACGAGGAAACAACCAAAGGGATACGAGTGTGGGTATTATGTAATGAAACACATGTTAAACATTGTCTTCGCCGGTATTGTTGATTCATGGGATCAAGTATATATTATATATGTTATGAAATGTTTACAATAACATATTATTGTTTAAGTTGGCTATGATTATCATATATGTGTGATATTCACATTTTTGCACTTTTTTATGTAGATGGTTAACGACGATACACCATTGCCCTGCGAAGACATTTTAGACATTCGTAAACATTGGGTGTATATCTTCAATGTTCTTAAGGGTCCTCAAACATGAGTTTAATTTATAACAACACTATCTGTTTCAACCCAAATATTCACCTTTACTTAGTCATCACGTTTACGGTACCTAGAATTTTTCTCCCATGCATCTACAGTAAACTTCAGCTTCCATTGTTGTTATTCTTGTTGTTTTTTTTTGTTGTTGTTGTTGAATGTGTGTGATAAAACTTGATTAATCTTTTGTTGTTGTTGTTGTTGTTGTTGTCGAATGTGTATGTGATAATAAATGAAAGAGTTTGTTGTTGGTGTTGTTGTTGTTGAGGTTGTTGTTGGTTTTGAACATAGATATCGTCATCGTCGTATTCTTCATCTAGTGGCAAGGAAACTATGACAAGTGATACACAAAGCAGAAATAAAATATCACAAAGAGGTGCGAAAATGCTTGCCAAAGTAACAAAAGTCCACAAATCTGGTATCAAATTGTCTATCTCGTTTGATTCGTATTACAGAGTAGTTGAGGGTGAATATTCTTCGCATTTTAAGAGTTATGTTGCGTTTCTTGCACGTAGCAAAGTTAGTATATTGATAGATGATTAGAAACAAGCGCCAGAAGCTGTCAAAGATAGCATATGGATAGACGTTAAGGTATTAATTTTAATTTTCATCTATTCGATATGACTTTCTATAATTTCTAATACATTCTTATTGATTTAAATGTAGTTGACTTTTGAGTTTACGGATGATGGTAAGAACTTAAAAAAAAAGTGGGTAACTCATGCTGGTACGTGTTGGAGGAGCTTTAAGTCACAACTCACGTGTGACTACATTAGGGAGCCTAAGATTGGTCTTGAGCATCCATGGGTAAGATATAGTTATCTCTCGAAGAAGGTTTGGAAAAAGTTTGTGAAGGGTCGGCGTTTTGAGAAATTCCTGGTTAGTACTAGTCTTATTTATCTTTATAATTTTATGCTAATGATTTATAGATACTAATCATATTTTCACTATATTTATAACAGGCTAAAAGTCAAGCAGGAATACAAAATAAATCAAAAAAACATTTACCCCCATAGATTGTCTCGTGGTGGTTATAGGAAACTGGAGAAAACAAAACAATGATGGATGGAAAAAACAACAAATAGGAGATGAGGACTCTATTAGTCATGATCGCAACTCATCTCCACTATCAAGGCATGAGTAGTGGAAGAGGGCTCGACTAAGACCAAATGGAGATTACGCCTCAGATGCGTCATGAGCACTTGCTGAGAAAATTGTAAGTATGATTTGTTGTGTGCATGTTGTGTATTACTTAAATATTGTGGTAATTACAATATTAATATTATCATGCATGTTGTGTAGGATCAGTTGGTTGATGAGGCCTTTGGAGACTCATTCGTTCCAGAACCACGACATGATATAATAATAGAAGCTATCGGAACAAATGAGCATAGTGGGTGCGTTCGTGGTGTTGAAGAAGGCGTCAGCCTGAGATTATTCTTTGGTCCAACCAAAAAAAGCACTGAAAACACTGAATTACAAGCGCAAAAAGAAAAGATTGCGGCTGTTGAGAAGGAGTTAGAAGAATAGAGGAAGTTATTAGAAGCGGAGCGGGAAAATTGGAGGAAAGACGTGGAAAAGTTAGAAGAGTTATATGCGGTATGTGTTTTATCTGAAATGCTAGTGTTTTATCTGAAATGTATGATATATTGTGTTTTATCTGAAAAGTTAGAAAAGATAGAAATGTGTTTATTATGAATTGTGTTCAAAACGAATATTATGTTGCAGAGAATAAGTGGATCCTTCCAACAACGTACAAATGGAAATGATGATAAAGTTGATGATCAAGTTCCCCAAACAAATGTTGTACGTGGTGCTAGCACAAAAGGAAGTAATTGTTCAGCCGCCTCCGCTCAAGAGGTCAATGAGATATTGGATCCTTCCGCACATGAAATAACCACGTTATACCTGTTGGTTGCAGAAAGCAATGACTCGATTTCTCTTCCGCTAGAGCATTGTCCAACGGTATATCTCTTTTATTCTACTCCTAGTGACATACGAGATTTTCTCCTTGGAAATAATTGGCTGGACGTATGAATATTGCAATTTTTGGTGCACGTAAGTATATGATTGAATATGTATGTCATTATATATAGTACATTATCGTTTTTGTATTTTCTCACTTATTTTTTGAATTTTGTTTAAAAATTTAGGTACATTCACTTTGTTTGTATAGATTTAAATAAATCGAATATTTATAGCATATTGGATCCGTATAGTCTTCAATGGTCAAATAATTATCCAAAAGGGATTGACTCTTGCATTTCAGAACTGTTAAGTCAAGGGGGAAAAGAATGTTACTTAGCACCATTTCTCAAATCGTAAGTAATTTTGAAATTGTGGATTATTTGTTATAGTTAGTTTTTTTTAGAAAATACTAATCAAATATATGCTCGTGTTTATTCAGTGATCATTGGACATTGATCATCATATCGCTTAGGACGAATACGGTATTGACACTGTGTTCCTTACATAAACCACTCGAACCTAAAATGAAGCAACTTATTAATAGGTAAGTTTATGTTTATATGAAAATTTTTAGTAATATTTTCTTTGGCTTTGTAATTGGTTTAACACGTAATATGTTTATATCAATTTCAATGTACAGTGTTGTGCAGCGACACTATATCTTGAATAATAGTAGAAAAAAGTCAACATTTATCTTGCCTAATTTAAATGGCCATATTACTTGTGACATTCATTTATATATATTGTTACATGCATGTGTGGTTATAACATTCATGAAATTAATGTTTATTTTTGTAGACGAGGAAACAACCAAAGGGATACGAGTGTGGGTATTATGTAATGAAACACATGTTAAACATTGTATTCGCCGGTATTGTTGATTCATGGGATCAAGTATATATTATATATGTTATGAAATGTTTACAATAACATATTATTGTTTAAGTTGTCTTTTATTATCATATATGTGTGATATTCACATTTTTGCACTTTTTTATGTAGATGTTTAACGACGATACACCATTGCCCTGCGAAGACTTTGTAGACATTCGTAAACATTGGGTGTATATCTTCAATGTTCTTAAGGGTCCTCAAACATGAGTTTAATTTCTAACAACACTATCTGTTTCAACCCAAATATTCACCTTTACTTAGTCATCACGTTTACGGTACGTAGAATTTTTCTCCCATGCATCTACAGTAAACTTCAGCTTCCATTGTTGTTATTCTTGTTGTTTTTTTTTGTTGTTGTTGTTAAATGTGTGTGATAAAACTTTATTAATCTTTTGTTGTTGTTGTTGTTGTTGTTGTTGTCGAATGTGTATGTGATAATAAATGATAGAGTTTGTTGTTGGTGTTGTTGTTGAGGTTGTTGTTGGTTTTGAACATAGATATCGTCATCGTCGTATTCTTCATCTAGTGGCAAGGAAACTATGACAAGTGATACACAAAGCAGAAATAAAATATCACAAAGAGGTGCGAAAATGCTTACCAAAGTAACAAAAGTCCACAAATCTGGTATCAAATTGTCTATCTCGTTTGATTCGTATTACAGAGTAGTTGAGGGTGAATATTCTTCGCTTTTTAAGAGTTATGTTGCGTTTCTTGGACGTAGCAAAGTTAGTATATTGATAGATGATTAGAAACAAGCGCCAGAAGCTGTCAAAGATAGCATATGGATAGACGTTATGGTATTAATTTTAATTTTCATCTATTCGATATGACTTTCTATAATTTCTAATACATTCTTATTGATTTAAATGTAGTTGACTTTTGAGTTTACGGATGATTGTAAGAACTTAAAAAAAAGTGGATAACTCATGCTGGTACGTGTTGGAGGAGCTTTAAGTCACAACTCACGTGTGACTACATTAGGGAGCCTAAGATTGCTCTTGAGCATCCATGGGTAAGATATAGTTATCTCTCGAAGAAGGTTTGGAAAAAGTTTGTGAAGGGTCGGCGTTTTGAGAAATTCCTGGTTAGTACTAGTCTTATTTATCTTTATAATTTTATGCTAATGATTTATAGATATTAATCATATTTACACTATATTTATAACTGGCTAAAAGTTAAGCAGGAATACAAAATAAATCAAAAAAACATTTACCCCCATAGATTGTCTCGTGGTGGTTACAGGAAACTGGAGAAAACAAAACAATGATGGATGGAAAAAACAACAAATAGGAGATGAGGACTCTATTAGTCATGATCGCAACTCATCTCCACTATCAAGGCATGAGAAGTGGAAGAGGGCTCGACTAAGACCAAATGGAGATTACGCCTCAGATGCGTCATGAGCACTTGCTGAGAAAATTGTAAGTATGATTTGTTGTGTGCATGTTGTGTATTACTTAAATATTGTGGTAATTACAATATTAATATTATCATGCATGTTGTGTAGGATCAGTTGGTTGATGAGGCCTTTGGAGACTCATTCGTTCCAGAACCACGACATGATATAATAATAGAAGCTATCGGAACAAATGAGCATAGTGGGCGCGTTCGTGGTGTTGAAGAAGGCGTCAGCCTGAGATTATTCTTTGGTCCAACCAAAAAAAGCGCTGAAAACACTGAATTACAAGCGCAAAAAGAAAAGATTGCGGCTGTTGAGAAGGAGTTAGAAGAATAGAGGAAGTTATTAGAAGCGGAGCGGGAAAACTAAAGGAAAGACGTGGAAAAGTTAGAAGAGTTATATGCGGTATGTGTTTTATCTGAAATGCTAGTGTTTTATCTGAAATGTATGATATATTGTGTTTTATCTGAAAAGTTAGAAAAGATAGAAATGTGTTTATTATGAATTGTGTTCAAAACGAATATTATGTTGTAGAGAATAAGTGGATCCTTCCAACAACGTACAAATGGAAATGATGATAAAGTTGATGATCAAGTTCCCCAAACAAATGTTGTACGTGGTGCTAGCACAAAAGGAAGTAATTGTTCAGCCGCCTCCGCTCAAGAGGTCAATGAGATATTGGATCCTTCCGCGCATGAAATAACCACGTTATACATGTTGGTTGCAGAAAGCAATGACTCGATTTCTCTTCCGCTAGAGCATTGTCCAACGTTATATCTCTTTTATTCTACTCCTAGTGACATACGGGATTTTCTCCTTGGAAATAATTGGTTGGACGTATGAATATTGCAATTTTTGGTGCACGTAAGTATATGATTGAATATGTATGTCATTATATATAGTACATTATCGTTTTTGTATTTTCTCACTTATTTTTTTAATTTTGTTTAAAAATTTAGGTACATTCACTTTGTTTGTATAGAGTTAAATAAATCGAATATTTATAGCATATTGGATCCCTATAGTCTTTGATGGTCAAATAATTATCCAAAAGGGATTGACTCTTGCATTTCAGAACTGTTAAGTCAAGGGGGAAAAGAATGTTACTTAGCACCATTTCTCAAATCGTAAGTAATTTTGAAATTGTGGGTTATTTGTTATAGTTAGTTTTTTTTTAGAAAATACTAATCAAATATATGCTCGTGTTTATTCAGTGATCATTGGCAATTGATCATCATATCGCTTAGGACGAATACGATATTGACACTGTGTTCCTTACATAAACCACTCAAACCTAAAATGAAGCAACTTATTAATAGGAAAGTTTATGTTTATATGAAAAATTTTAGTAATATTTTCTTTGGCTTTGTAATTGGTTTAACACGTAATATGTTTATATCATTTTCAATGTACAGTGTTGTGCAGCGACACTATATCTTGAATAATAGTAGAAAAAAGTCAACATTTATCTTGCCTAATTTAAGTGGCCATATTACTTGTGACATTCATTTATATATATTGTTACATGCATGTGTGGTTATAACATTCATGAAATTAATGTTTATTTTTGTAGACGAGGAAACAACCAAAGGGATACGAGTGTGGGTATTATGTAATGAAACACATGTTAAACATTGTCTTCGCCGGTATTGTTGATTCATGGGATCAAGTATATATTATATATGTTATGAAATGTTTACAATAACATATTATTGTTTAAGTTGGCTATGATTATCATATATGTGTGATATTCACATTTTTGCACTTTTTTATGTAGATGTTTAACGACGATACACCATTGCACTGCGAAGACTTTGTAGACATTCGTAAACATTGGGTGTATATCTTCAATGTTCTTAAGGGTCCTCAAACATGAGTTTAATTTATAACAACACTATCTGTTTCAACCCAAATATTCACCTTTACTTAGTCATCACGTTTACGGTACGTAGAATTTTTCTCCCATGCATCTACAGTAAACTTCAGCTTCCATTGTTGTTATTCTTGTTGTTTTTTTTTTGTTGTTGTTGTTGAATGTGTGTGATAAAACTTGATTAATCTTTTGTTGTTGTTGTTGTTGTTGTCGAATGTGTATGTGATAATAAATGAAAGAGTTTGTTGTTAGTGTTGTTGTTGTTAAGGTTGTTGTTGGTTTTGAACATAGATATCGTCATCGTCGTATTCTTCATCTAGTGGCAAGGAAACTATGACAAGTGATACACAAAGCAGAAATAAAATATCACAAAGAGGTACGAAAATGCTTACCAAAGTAACAAAAGTCCACAAATCTGGTATCAAATTGTCTATCTCGTTTGATTCGTATTACAGAGTAGTTGAGGGTGAATATTCTTCGCTTTTTAAGAGTTATGTTACGTTTCTTGGACGTCGCAAAGTTAGTATATTGGTAGATGATTAGAAACAAGCGCCAGAAGCTGTCAAAGATAGCATATGGATAGACGTTAAGGTATTAATTTAATTTTCATCTATTCGATATGACTTTCTATAATTTCTAATACATTCTTAATGATTTAAATGTAGTTGACTTTTGAGTTTACAGATGATGGTAAGAATTTTAAAAAAAGTGGGTAACTCATGTTGGTACGTGTTGGAGGAGCTTTAAGTCACAACTCACGTGTGACTACATTAGGGAGCCTAAGATTGGTCTTGAGCATCCATGGGTAAGATATAGTTATCTCTCGAAGAAGGTTTGGAAAAAGTTTGTGAAGGGTCGGCGTTTTGAGAAATTCCTGGTTAGTACTAGTCTTATTTATCTTTATAATTTTATGCTAATGATTTATAGATACTAATCATATTTTCACTATATTTATAACAGGCTAAAAGTCAAGCAGGAATACAAAATAAATCAAAAAAACATTTACCCCCATAGATTGTCTCGTGGTGGTTACAGGAAACTGGAGAAAACAAAACAATGATGGATGGAAAATCAACAAATAGGAGATGAGGACTCTATTAGTCATGATCGCAACTCATCTCCACTATCAAGGCATGAGAAGTGGAAGAGGGCTCGACTAAGACCAAATGGAGATTACGCCTCAGATGCGTCATGAGCACTTGCCGAGAAAATTGCAAGTATGATTTGTTGTGTGCATGTTGTGTATTACTTAAATATTGTGGTAATTACAATATTAATATTATCATGCATGTTGTGTAGGATCAGTTGGTTGATGAGGCCTTTGGAGACTCATTCGTTCCAGAACCACGACATGATATAATAATAGAAGCTATCGGAACAAATGAGCATAGTGGGCGCGTTCGTGGTGTTGAAGAAGGCGTCAGCCTGAGATTATTCTTTGGTCCAACCAAAAAATGTGCTGAAAACACTTAATTACAAGCGCAAAAAGAAAAGATTGCGGCTGTTGAGAAGGAGTTAGAAGAATAGAGGAAGTTATTAGAAGAGGAGCGGGAAAACTGGAGGAAAGACGTGGAAAAGTTAGAAGAGTTATATGCAGTATGTGTTTTATCTGAAATGCTAGTGTTTTATCTGAAATGTATGATATATTGTGTTTTATCTGAAAAGTTAGAAAAGATAGAAATGTGTTTATTATGAATTGTGTTCAAAACGAATATTATGTTGCAGAGAATAAGTGGATCCTTCCAACAACGTACAAATGGAAATGATGATAAAGTTGATGATCAAGTTCACCAATCAAATGTTGTACGTGGTGCTAGCACAAAAGGAAGTAATTGTTCAGCCGCCTCCGCTCAAGAGGTCAATGAGATATTGGATCTTTCCGCGCATGAAATAACCACGTTATACCTGTTGGTTGCAGAAAGCGATGACTCGATTTCTCTTCCGCTAGAGCATTGTCCAACGGTATATCTCTTTTATTCTACTCCTAGTGACATACGAGATTTTCTCCTTGGAAATAATTGGCTGGACGTATGAATATTGCAATTTTTGGTGCACGTAAGTATATGATTGAATATGTATGTCATTATATATAGTACATTATCGTTTTTGTATTTTCTCACTTATTTTTTGAATTTTGTTTAAAAATTTAGGTACATTCACTTTGTTTGTATAGAGTTAAATAAATCGAATATTTATAGCATATTGGATCCGTATAGTCTTCGATGGTCAAATAATTATCCAAAAGGGATTGACTCTTGCATTTCAGAACTGTTAAGTCAAGGGGGAAAAGAATGTTACTTAGCACCATTTCTCAAATCGTAAGTAATTTTGAAATTGTGGGTTATTTGTTATAGTTAGTTTTTTTTAGAAAATACTAATCAAATATATGCTCGTGTTTATTCAGTGATCATTGGACATTGATCATCATATCGCTTAGGACGAATACAGTATTGACACTGTGTTCCTTACATAAACCACTCGAACCTAAAATGAAGCAACTTATTAATAGGTAAGTTTATGTTTATATGAAATTTTTTAGTAATATTTTCTTTGGCTTTGTAATTGGTTTAACACGTAATATGTTTATATCATTTTCAATGTACAGTGTTGTGCAGCGACACTATATCTTGAATAATAGTAGAAAAAAATCAACATTTATCTTGCCTAATTTAAGTGGCCATATTACTTGTGACATTCATTTATATATATTGTTACATGCATGTGTGGTTATAACATTCATGAAATTAATGTTTATTTTTGTAGACGAGGAAACAACCAAAGGGATACGAGTGTGGGTATTATGTAATGAAACACATGTTAAACATTGTCTTCGCCGGTATTGTTGATTCATGGGATCAAGTATATATTATATATGTTATGAAATGTTTACAATAACATATTATTGTTTAAGTTGGCTATGATTATCATATATGTGTGATATTCACATTTTTGCACTTTTTTATGTAGATGGTTAACGACGATACACCATTGCCCTGCGAAGACTTTGTGGACATTCGTAAACGTTGGGTGTGTATCTTCAATGTACTTAAGGGTCCTCAAACATGAGTTTAATATATATATATATATATATATATATATATATATATATATATATATATATATATATATATATATATATATATATATATATATATATATAGTTTTGATATACATTTGAGTTTGATGATGTAAATAATTTTTTTTGGAATTGATGAAATAAATAAATTTTTTGTTACATGATACAATTGTTGTTTATGTTCTGATACGGGTCACAAAAATACAAGTTAAAAAATGGAAAAGTTTCAAAAAGCATAAATATATTTTTTTTAAATAGATAATTTAACGACGGTTGTTAAATATGACCGTGGTTGTATAGTGAACGCTATCCAGAATAATATATATATCAAAAATGCGCTGCAGAGAATCGAATATGGGAACTTTAATATATTACAACATTTAGTTAAAGCAACTGTGATAATATGTCGCGCACTTTTAGGTTTTCTACAACGGTCATACGATCATGATTGTAAGTAATGCATATACAATCACACGCTAAGTAACAACGGCCAGTCACGTGTAATGATATCCATTTTCCAACCGTTCTTGTATATGTTTTCTGTAGTAGTAACAATGTATATTGTTTGGTTTATTAATTTAAAAATCACATGTATTGATAACAAATTTTGTGAGTTCTTTAACGTACTAAGTGGTTTGATATCTAAGTATTTTTTTAAAATTTCGGAATTGTTTTTCAACTATGATTTTTTTAAATAATAAGAAGAGTGTTTACGTGATTTAATTTTACTAATAATTAAAAATAATATATTAAATAAAATTAATTATAATAATTTAGTGGTTTTACATTTTAAAAATCTAAAATATATTAATTTTATTAAATATTTTTATTATATTAAAAATATTTAGTTATAAATTTCTTCTCAGACCTCGAGATATAATTGACAGACCTTATGTGTTAAATGTTTATATTTATATGTTTTTGCAGTTGACTAGGGGTGGCAAAACGGGTCTGGCCCGCGGGAAAAGCCCGTTTTACCCGTCAATTTTTGCGGGGCGGGCCTGAATTTTGAACCCGCATATTTAAGTATGCCCCCCCCCCCCGCCCCGCCCCGCAAAAAAGAAATGCGGGCGAGGGTCGGTTACGGGTATGCCCACGGGTAAAAATTTAAGAACAAGTAAAATTATTTTTATTTAATGATATCATATGGCCCAATAGGCCCATACCAAAAGAACCCATTATCAAATTAAATTAGGGTTATTTCACTCATCACCCTTTGTCTTTCTCTGTTGTTGTGCTCACACGCTTCCCTTGACGTTCCCTTCATCGTCGCTCACAAGAAGGCTTCTCTCAACAGGCTAAAGACTGGCGCTGAAAGAGTCTCTGTCATCATCGATATCTACAACCAAGGAACCTCGTATTCTTCAATCTACTACTCATGATTTTGTTTTCATTTTGTTTTCGAGATTTCATATCCCAATTTTCCATTGCATGCATGTTCTGATGATTTGTTTGATTTTGCTGGATTAAGATTTCTAGGGATTTCGTTCAATTTTGTAAATATGTTTTTTGGATGTTGGTAAAGATGTTGGAATCTGGCTGGATCTTGGTTGTTTTCATTCAATTTTATGTTTATTGAATTTTGAGGGGGCTGCGTGAGTGATGAGTATTTATGTTGAAAACATACTCTTGAATGCTCTGAATATCTTCAATAATTTCATCACCTAATAATCATGTTTTTTCCCCACTTTTTAAATTTTTGGAAAGGGTGTTTGGTATGGTAGTTGTTAAGAACAATTATAATTTCATTGTTTTGTTAGTGGCCTTGAGCTGTTGAGCATGTGTGATAGTACTAATGCAGTTTATTCCTTTATTCCACTAACAAATATGGCTAAAGCAGTTTATTCCTTTAGTGTCTTTTTATGGCGTCATACCCATTTGTTTAGTGTCTTTTTAATATCTGAACTGCTAAAGCAGTTTATTCCTTTATTCCATCTGAAATAAAAAATGCCAATAACTATGGCGTCATACCCAAACATGGTGACACGGACGAAAATGAAAGCTCACTGTTGTATAATATTCTACTGTACAATATTCTACTATTTTCTTATTATGATAGCTCACTATTGTATAATTATTTTGAAAATGAAAGTGTAACATGCTATTGCTATTATGCATATGTATGATTCTGGTTAGGGTTGTAAGTGTAACATGCTATTGCTATTATGCTAGTGCTATTGCTATTATGTGAAAGTGTAACAAAATGTTGTTTTTATTTGGATACATAGGTGATAACTTGAAATGGATTCACAAACTGTTGATAATGAAATTGTAGATGAAGTGAATATGAATGTGGTTGATTTGGAGAATGAAACTATTCAAGGTGAAAATGAATTAGGAAAAACCGAAGATGATGTTTTACCTAAGTCTAAGAAGGCCAAAACTTCAAGTGCCGATTGTTGGAAAGTGTTTACTAAGGCTGGGGTGGATAAAGATGGGAATCCATTGGCTAAGTGCAACGGTTGTTCAAATATTTTGAAGGGCGGAGATAGGAATTATGGTACCTCGACTTTGAATCGTCATATGAAGAAGTGCACTAAAATCAAATACGCTAATATAGGTCAAGTAATGATCGATTTGCAAGGTAGACTCACGAATCTTACAATAGATAAAAAGGTTTCTAGGTCAATGGGTGTTGCTACAATCATTGCACATGATTTATCGTATAAATTTATGGAGTTTCAAAAAATTAGGGATTGGATGAAATATTTGAACCCTGAATTTTCTCCTATTTCAAGAAATACCGCTAAGGCTGATGTTGATGAAATGTTCAAGACAGAGAAAGAAGCTCTTAAGAAAGAGTTAGCTAATATTCCCTCTAGAATTTCATTAACTTCTGATATGTGGACAACTTGTACAAGTGAAGAGTAGCTCATTATGTTGATTCTAACTGGAATTTGAAGAGTAGGATTCTGAACTTTTGTCATATGCCTCCTCCACATACGGGATCTGAGATGTCAAAAAAGGTTCTTGAGTTTTTATCAGATTGGGGAATCGGGAAGAAGATTTTTTCACTCACATTAGATAATGCTTCTTCTAATGATGTGATGCAAGCTCACTTGAAAAGATAACTTGTCTTGCAAAATTGGTTATTATCTAAGGGAGAGCTCTTTCATGTTCGTTGCTCGGCACATGTCTTAAATTTGATTGTACAAGAGGGTTTGAAAGTACTTGGTGACGCATTGGAAAAGATTAGGGAACGTGTGAAATATGTGAAGGGCTCTGAGCATAGAATGAAAAAATTCAAGGAATGCATTGATCTCATTGGTGGTGTTGAAACATCAGCTGGTTTGTCTTACGATGTTTCCACTAGATGGAATTCTACTTATTTGATGCTTCAAAGTGCATTGAAGTACCGGCATGTATTTGCAAGTCTTAGTTTTCATGATGATAATTATAAGGTTTGCCCTTCAGAAGAAGATTGGAAAAGAGGAGATAAGATATGCACATTCTTGTTGCCATTCTAAGAGACCACAAACTTGATTTCCGGAACGTCTTATCCTACTTCCAATTTGTATTTTTTGCAAATTTGGAAAATTCAGTGTGTTTTGATGGCAAGTATCAAAGATGAAGACATTCTTATTAGAGACATGGCTGAAAAAATGATGATCAAGTTTGAGAAGTATTGGAGTGATTATAGTGTGGTTCTTGCTCTAGGAGCGGCTCTTGACCCGAGGATCAAGCTTATCTCTTTGGAATATATGTATGAAAAAGTTGATCCACTTACCTCAAAGCTTAAAACAGAAGAAATTAAGCAGAAGTTGTACACTCTCTTTGAGATGTATCGTCGCAATCATGCTTCGTCTTCCACAACCTCTCAAACTCCATCTTCCATCACCAGAGGAGAATCAAGTTCGCACGCGTTTACTAAGAGTTTGTTCAATGTAAGTATCTTGCTCTAATTTTTAACTTGTTTTAATATGTTATGTTTTAAAATGCTTTAATAACTTGCTGTAAAATGATGTTACTTGCTGTAAAATGCTTTAATAACTTGTTGGAAAATGCTGTAAATGTTGTAAATGCTGTAAAATGCTTTAATAACTTGTTGTAAATTGTTGTAACTTGCTGTAAAATGTTGGTGCTTGCTGTAAAATGCTGTAACAACTTGATGTCAATTGCTGTAACTTGCTGTAAAATGCTGGTGCTTGCTGTAAAATGCTGTAAAATGTTGTTGCTTGCTGTAAAATGCTCTAACAACTTGCTGTAAATTGTTGTACCTTGCTGTAAAATGTTGTAAATGCTGTAAATTGTTGTAAAATATTGTAAATTGCTTTAATAAGTTGCTATAAAATGTTGTAAAATTCTGTAACTTGTTGCAAACATGTTGTATTATGTAACATGTTCTATTATTTTCTTTTTTATCATAATAGGATTTGAAAGTACACAAACAACAACTTGCAACAGAGACCAGAAAGTCTCAACTTGATGTTTATTTGAAGGAGGCAAGTGTGGATTTAAGTTATCAAAATTTTGATGACATGAATGTTCTTCAATGGTGGAAGGAAAATTGGAACAGGTTTAAAGAATTATCTTTATTGGCTCGTGATTTGTTAGGTATCCCTATTACTACCGTTGCATCAGAATCTGCTTTTAGTATTGGTTCAATCACTCTAAACAAATATAGAAGTCGCTTGTTGTCGAAGAATGTTGAGGCATTGATTTGTACTCGCAATTGGCTTCACGGTTTTAATAGTTTTGGTACATAATCCAATATTAAAGTTTCTTTTAATACTTGCTGTTTTTTTCAATATTGTTAATTTAGTTAGTTATACTTAAATTATTTTATAGATGTAGTGGGTGACGATGAAGACAATGATGATGGAAGCTTGGCCAAAAGTATTACAACAGGAGCATCATTTGTTCATGACGCAGATGAAGATTGATTAGTGCATCTTTTTTGGTTGTAGAGAATTTGGAGATTTTGATGTTAGATTAAACTATTTATGACTTATTTCCTAACTTTTGTTGAATTTGTGGCGTTGAACTTAAGTTGACTATGTGGTGTTGAACTTTTGATGAATTTGTGTTGTTGAACTTATGTAGAATTTGTAAAATTTAAGGTTTGTTGAATTTAATTATTGAATGTAAGATAATGATAGTGTTTTTTACTGGTAGTATTAAAATTTATGAGTTTTTTTTTTAAATTATATCATGAGTGAAAAAAAAAATTTAAAGAGAATGGTGGGCTTGCCCGCATGCCCGCGGGCCCGTCATTAAATTGGGCGGGCCTAGAAAATGAGCCCGCATCTCTACCTTTGACCGCCCCATCCCGCCCCGTTTTTTTGCGGGCTTTTGCGGGGCGGGCCTAAACGGGGCGGGCGTGCCCGTTTGCCACCCCTACATTTGACTAGTGATTATTTTTTAAAAATACATTTTAATTAATCATTAGAATTTATAAAACTTGTCGATTCAATCTTTTTTGGGGGGATTTTATTGGTTTGACATGATACTTCTAAATATATTTGTTTGGATTTATATAGTTACTATTAATTTATTTGTGTTTATTCTAATATAGAGTGCTTTTTTTTAATTCTTATGTTGTGATTAGTTTGTAAAATTTGAGAATAATCAAATTATTATGTCTTGAAGGTAAGAATGAAAACATTTTATCTATATTGAATTTGTTTATTTTAATATATTTGTTTACTAGATTTTTTTTTAATATTCACACCTCGATGAATATCGAATTCAATAAAGTTGTCTTAGGTTTTTAGAGACTCTTGGTAGGTTAGTCGTATTTTAAGCATAAGGTATTTCTTTTCCCACCACTATACCTTCTCACAAATTTATGGTGAAAACCCAAAAATGTTACGAGAGTTCGGGGATGTATCTCCGGATACTCTCATTTCTCACAAAATTGAATGTAAACAAGTGGGTCACCCATATTCTAATTAATTTTAGTCCGGAGTTGCATCCCTGAAAGTGTATTTGGTATAATTCGGAGATGCATATCCGAAAACTACCCTGATACTACAAACTAGAAACAGAGACCATGTGAGAAAGATCTAAAACAAAAACAACTTGACATTAAATTAAAACACTCAACATTACATAGATAATTGTTAACATAAATTTAACATTACATATCATTATAAATAGGTAGTTCAAGACGTTGCAAGATATTGATAATATCGTCGACGGATCTTGCAATCTTCGCATCCACTTCAATCAGACTCTTTGATGCATAACGGTAAAATGTACACCATGTGATCTTTAAATCTTCATCCATCTTTAATTCAAAGTTGGTGAAATGTATCTTCTATTCGCTGTCAAACGAGGGTGAACGATACTCAAGTTTGACAACTCTCCAATTTTTTTGATATCGCAAGAGAGTATTCAGTTTGGATATCAGATCGGTGAAAGGTGTAACATGCCAAATTCAATTAATTAATTTAATTTAATTATTTAGGATTTTATTTAATTAATTGGTGTTTTAAATTATTTATCGTGGGGGTGTGGGGGTAAGTATCATTGGAGTAGAGGTATAAAGAAAGAGGAAGAGTTTGTATAGTTATTTAAAATTAATTAGAATTTTAATTAAATATTAGAATAAATAGTATTTTATTTGAATTAATTAAATAAAATAGTAAAATAGGAGTTTTGGGCCATCTGTGAGGATTGGAGAAAATAGGTGGTAAGAGTAGGGAAGCTAGTAATGAGTTAGGAAAAACATTAATTAAGCAAAAATGGTGGGGGTACTATATATTCTTAAGGGTTAAATAAGTTTTTGGTCCCTCTAAATATTGCATATTTCGTTTTTAGTCCCTTCAAAATTTTCCTTCAAGAAAGCATCCCTTTAAATTTTTTCGTTTGCACAATTGATCCCTAACGTCAAAACCAACTAACGGTTGCTTATATGGCATGACAGGTGGATTAAATTATTAATTGTTTTACTGAGATAGATTTCATTTACTTAGGTGGCATGATACGTGTAAAATTACATGGGTTGATAAAATCCCTAATCAGAATGAAATCTCTAATTCATTCACTTCACTTTTACTGTTTGAAGAAGCTCGTATATGCACTGACAGAGCATTGACGAAGCTTGTGGTCCCTCTTTCTAAAAACCCATTTGTACTACAAAGCTTGTGGTCCCAACAACAAGGTATGTGCATTACACGCGCTTTTGAATATTGTATTCTTGTGTTGTTTCCCAGTTGCTATTCTTTATTTCCCTTAAATATTCCATGTATGTTTTGTGTCCCACTTGTTTTGAATAACATGTTTGTTTTGCTTTGACTATGTTTTGTGTCCCACTTGAATAACATGTTTGGTTTTTTGTGTTGACTATAAACCAAACATCTAGGGTTTGTTTTGCTTTGATTGTGATTGGTAATGTCTGATTTACCCTTGTTTATTTTTGTAATGTATAGGATATGGGATTATTTAAGGTTGTATTTTATACCAAAGGGACATTTGTAAAGGAAGTAAGGTTAATATATGAAGGGGGATATTTATGCCATAAGTGGGCAAGACTCTGATTTTTTGTCATATTTGAAGCTTGTGACTTATTTAAGGGGATGAACTCTTCCTTTAATATTGATGATGTGAAAATGTGGTGGAAGGCTGAGCATGGTTGTCTTGAAAAGGACCTAAAACCCTTTGTTAATGATAAGGATGCAACAATGTTAGCTTTGTGTGCTGAGAAGAGTAACTGTGATGTTGAGATATACACAGAGCCAAGATTATCAAGTGGTTAGAAGACTTATATGGAGAGGTTAATAGAGAAACAGAAAGGGCCTGAATCTGTTGAGGAACATTAGGGTGCTGAGGACAGTGAATCATATGAAGACTCTTTGGATGGTATACACTTTGAATATAGTGAAGAAGAGATAATGCAGGATTTTGATGAAGACATAGGTGAAGGTTTAAACAATGGAGTGGATAATGGTGAGTCTAGAAGAATGCCTACTGATGGTGTTGTTTCAGGTCAAGGAAAAAATAAAGGTTTTACTACAGCTGATATGGATAGGGAACATGAAATAGAAGATGATTACATGACTGATGAGCTTGACAGTGGAATAAATGATGATAGTATTGATGATAGGCCTGCAGTGATAAGGTTGAATGAAGATGAAAAAATTAGAAAAGAATTCTTACTTAAGGTGGGAATGGAATTTTCATCTTTGAAGCAATTTAAGAAGGTTGTATTGGAACACAATGTGTTGAATGGAGGTAAGGTTTTCAAAAAATGATGGGAATAGGTGTAGGATTGTTTGTAAGAACAAGCAACAATGTGACTACACTATGCTATGCAGCAGTGTTTCGAGAACTACATCATTTAGGATCAAAACTTCGTTTCAGAAGCACAAATGTGGAAGAAAGTTCTTCAACAAGAATGTTAATGCTGATTGGGTTTCTAGAGTGATTGTTTACAAGTTGAAGAATAATTCTGGTATGAAATTGAATGAAGTTGTTGCAGATGTAAGATTAAGGTTTGCTACTAAAATCACTGGATGTAAGGCTTTCAAAGCAAGGCAACTAGCTAGGAAGGTTGTTGAAGGGGACTCAGCCAAGCAATATAGTATGCTATGGTCATATGCAGCTGAATTAAGGAGTGCATTAAAAGGAAACACTTTCAAGTAAAACATCTCTGGCTTGCCACCAAGGTTTGAAAGATGCTACATGTGTTTTGATGGTACAAAGAAAGAATTGAAGGTTGGATGTAGTTCATTCATAGAGTTAGATGGATGTCACCTAAAAACCAAATATGGTGAAATCTTGTTGATTGTTGTTGATAGGGATGCCAATAACCAGTATCTTCCACTTGCCTTTAGGGTTGTAGAGACTGAAACTAGGGCTCTTGGAACTGGTTTGTTAGGTTACTTCTTGATGACATTGGATGTGATAGTAGGTGGTGTTTCATGTCTGATCAGCAAAAGGTATGTGTAATAGTCAACTTTTAAGTATGTGTGATGTTACTGCTTGATGACATTATTGTGACATTTGAGTTATTTTGTGTACAGGGACTAGTGCAGGTATTTGAGGAAGAGTATCTAGAGTTTGAACACAGGTTTTGCCTAAGGCATTTATATGCTAACTTCAAGAAGAAGTTTGGAGGTGATACATTATACAGAGATCTCATTATGGATGCAGCAAAGGCAACCGTTTTGGAGGCACGTGAGGATAAGATGAATCAGATTAAGGAGGTGAGTTTAGATGCTTTTGAACGACTAAATGTTATTCCCAAACAGAAGTGGTGTAAGCATGCATTTCCCTTTTACTCTAAGCAGGGACATACCTACTCTTGTAACTATGTGGGCGCATGCCTCCACTAAAATCTCAAATTGGTTTCTTTAAAAAAAATGGTTCCATTGTAAGTGATACAGGTTATGCATTATAATCATATATTAATATCAATATTGAATGTTATTAAAAATATCTTAAATATTAAGATGTAAATATGTTAACATATCAAGTTATAACCATCATTTGCAATATATTGATAATTTAATAATTTTTTAGTTAATATATAACTATGATAAAAATGAAAGAAAGGATCTCTTACTTCAAAACGATAAAACTTATTTAAAAAAGTATGATATATATTTATACTTTTAAAACATAATATATTAAATTTTGAGTATTACAAAGTTATGTATATTTTTGCCTAAGTGTGATGTTCTGATGAACAATCTTAGTGAATCATTCAATGCAACTATTTTGATGCAAAGGGATAAACCTATTATTACCATGTTTGAATGGATTAAGAACTATCTTATGGGTAGGTTTGCCACTCTTATAAAGAAGGTAGAAAATTACAAAGGGGATATCTTGTCTAAACCACTTAGGAGGTTAGATATGGAGATAGAAAAAAGTGCAAATTGGTTGCCAACATATGTAGGTAGGTTAACATTTCAAGTAACTCATGTTATGTTCACAGATAGTTTTGTTGTAGACTTGGCAAAGCATACTTGTTCATGTAACTTTTGAGACTTGGTTGGGGTCCCTTGTAGAACTGTTGTTGCAGCTATACATAGGAAGGTTGATGATCCCATTAAGTATGTACACAAGTGTTATCATAGGACTACTTATGTATCATGTTGCAATGAAGTTATCACTCCCATTAATGGCCAAAACAAATGGCCAAAGATTGTTGATCCTGAAATATTGCCACCATGTTTCAAGAGAGGTCCAGGGAGACCAAAGAAACTTCGTAGAAGAGAGCCAGATTAGGAATCCCAAAAAAGAAGGCAAAGGACAAACACAAGCCATTGGTGCAAGACATGCTAAGAATATGGGTACAATACAAGAACATGTAAGAAAAACAAACAACTTGTTGTTATTGATGGTGAATTGCCAAGAGATGTTGAAGCACCCACCCAAGGAAGCCAAACTCCAACTGCGGAGACAGGACCAAAGAAGAGGGTTAGTAACACTTGTTTGGCAAAAAAGTTCAATTTATAATTTCATTTAATATTTCAATGACTTGTTTCAAATCTCTATGGTTACAGGGTAGCCCAGAAGGAACTACAAAGAAAGGAGGCACAAGTAAAAAAAACCAAGTCTACTGCACAAACTGAAGCTTTAGCCAATGCACAACCTAAAGGTCTAGCTACTACACAAACTGAAGCTCCAGCCAATGTACAACCTGCTGCACAACCTGAAGGTCCAGATGTTGCACAGCCTGAAGGTCCAGCTATTGCACAACCTGAAACTGAAGTTGTTGCACAACCTGAAGAAACCCTTGCACAACCTGAAGTGGCCCCTACTCAATCTGAGGTAAATCCTACTGCACAATCTTCTGTAAGCTCTGCTGAGGCAATGAAAATGTACTGTGGTATAGATCCTGATGAGTTAGCAGCATTGTTGAATGATGATGACATACTAGACATTGAACCACTTATTGTTGATACTAGTCCTGCAAAACCAATTGACAATGTCAAAGAGCCTGTAAATGATAACCCAACTAGGCCTGCTGTCAAAACTTTCTTTGGTCCAAGACCAAAAGTGCCAAAACCTGCTGTCAGAACCTTCATTGGTCCAAGACCAAAAATGCCTAAGCCTAATGTCAAACCAATGCCAACTGAGGTAAAAAAGCCAAGTATGAGTGATCTTGTAAGTGTGTAACTTGTTCCACTAAACTTGTTTGGTTTTTTAATGTTTATTACCTTGATAACTTTATGTTGTCATAACAGGTGAAGATAATGATATCACCAAGGAAAAAAGCCAAGAAAGTTGCAATTCCAAAAAGACAACGTGGCAGACTTAGGACTATGAAGACATGTGATATTGTGGGACCTAGGAGGGATCCAAATGATCCATTTGTTATTCCTGAGGAAGACACAAGTGTTAAGGGGAAGAAGACTTGGGATGACATCCAGGAGAGCAAGACTCGGTGAAGACTTATGTGTTGCCAGTGTTAGGAGTGAAACTTATGCAATATGAATATATGTTTGGAACTTATGTGACATGAATCTAATGTGTTTTGTTTTGAAACTTATGTATTATGACTATGTTAGCATTGCTCTTTTGATGTATTTTGAAACTTATGTACTATGACTATGTTGTATTTTGAAACTTATGTAATAAAGCTCAGCCTGAAGTACTCTTATGTCATCAATCTAATGTATTTTGTATTCTGTCTGAAGTACTCTTAAATCATCTTACCAATGTTACAACCTTTTTATGCCAAAATTTTGCAAAATCTGTCACAACCTAATGTACTCTTATGTCATCAACCTAATGTTACAACCTTTTTATGCCAAAATTTGGCAAAATCTGTCACAACCTAATGTACTCTTATGTCATCAATCTAATGTTACAACATTTTTATGCAAAATTTTGCAAAATCTGTCAACTTCATCGTAACAAACTATATTGCAACAACTACATTGCAACAACGACTACATCACAAATTCTACATTGCAACATTTAGTACATCACAAATTTTGTCTAAAACTCATCACATTGCAACATTAATCAATTTCAACAGCTACATTGAATATTCAGTACATTAATTAATCAAGTTCAACAACTACATCGCAATATTAATCAAGTTCAACAACAACAATACAAATTCAGAACATTACACTGTCATATCCCCAATTTTGTCCTACCTACTTCGAGATTACTCGGCCTTAGGCCACCACCTTCCAAGATTCATGGTCTTGTATGTGTTTAAATTTTCTGCTAGCTCTTGTCGGATTTCTTTGGTTTCAAGAAGAGATAAAGGAGGATTGGGCACTCATTTTATGATTATTCAGTCAAGACATGATCAGTTGACTTCAAACTAGTTTTAAACTATGATCAAGAAGATTTTTAATCATATTCCAAGTGTGACACTGAGGTTGTATGGTTAAACAAACTAAGAAATGGTCATTCATCTTTAGGACATGTTTGCTTTTAGTCCAAGTTTGAATTGGTTTTCAAGGCTGATGGGGAATTGTAACTTGAGAGCAAGTCATATCTCAAGAGGCTCCTGGCATAACCAAGGTATGAATAAGATCTATGTGCAAGTTGGGTGGTGTTCAAGTGGGAATTATCTTAAGGAAAACTTGGAGTTGTGTTTCAAGTTAATGCAAAACCATGATAAAAATTTACTTTTCTCAACCCATTTTCAAGTTTCAAACAAGGGTTGGTTTCAAGGATCTACTCTTAGCGAGACTTAGTTTAATCTGCTTCAAATTAGTTTCAAGTTATGATCAAAATAATCAAGCTTTGGTTCAATTTGTTACAAGTATTTTTCAAGCCACATTACAGGTTATGTTCAAGACACGGGCCGCTCGTGGTATTCATTACGAAAATCAATTTGTTTCAAGACTGGCCTCATTCACATGGACATCTTTTCTCAAGACACAATTTGTAGATACGAGGGTCAAGTTAAAGTTTTAGGCCACCATTTGAGCCGTTTTTGTAAACCTTGAAATCACCAATTCTATCTAAAAAAGGGGGGGAAGTGAAAGCTAGGACTCAATTGCTCCCAAAGGAAAACCAAACTGGGGAATTTATCTTATAGCCAACTCATGAGAAGTTCACGATGGATACTTATGTTGAACTACAATTCATGATAAGGCGGGCCATGTGGTTGAATCTAGAAGTCGTATCACAAGCTGTTACATATTCCAAAGTCATTAGGAATTTGTGATCAAACTAATTAAAGCATAATGAAGTTCAAATCATAGAAATGTCACATGATTGCTGAGTCATGAATACACATTAATATTCTTGAATTTCATGACCAATACACCAGCCACATTAGAAAGCATCCAAGCATGTACAAACTAGCATCGCTACTTTTTGTTATTCAAAAATTGATCATATAAATTTATTAAGACACTTTGGGAAAGTTCAACAAGATGTTAGAATTGACAGTAACAAAGCTTTTCATTTTGGTGCAAGAAAATACAGATTTAATTCTGCCCTTCATCATCCTAATTCTTTGAAACCTAAGGAACCAAAGGCAAGATCTATGAGCTAAACTTAAAGCTCTAAGGATACGCTCCACTCAAGCCAAGTTGTTCATCACTCCAAATGCTTCATGTCTAAGCTCCCTCAAGTTCTCTACTTCCTACCAAGCTGTCATGGTTCACCTACTTGTGCCATACGAATCACCACGCCATGACTTCTTCATCGTCAAGCATCACCAAAACTCCAAGTGCTGCATAGAAAAAAAACAACAAAGCCAAACTATTTTTTTTAATAACAGAACCAAACATTTCACAGTAGGGACCACAAAGTTTCAAGTAACAGCCAGACAAAAACAGTGCAGAACGCAGAGAATGCAGAGAAATTCAGAAACCACAGAATTCACCAAAATGGAAAAACATTTCTTAGCATAAAAAAGTTGTTAACAGGCATGGATGGAAATAAAGATTCCTCAGCAAAGTTCAAATTACTAAACCCTAATGTTGCTACTATAAAAACCATGTTTCAATTCACAAAAGGGGGAGGGAAAAATCCGAAATCACTAGAGCCCTAAAAAATTTCGATTCTTTAAAATCCTTCTACCCTACACTAAAGCTCACTTGCGTTTTGTTCAACTCTGGAATTCACATTGAAATTCGGAGTATGAAGAGATAACCCATTCGTAGCATGTAGAAGCAATAACAACTGAAGGTATAGCAGATAGAAGAAGTGAAGCTTTAAAGAAGGGGAAGACAAAAGTGAGAAGCGAAGCAGAGGAAAAGCAAAGTGCTTACCGAGAACTCATCTGGACGTCGCCGGAGGAAGCATCATCGGAATTGCTCTGACCAGGTACTTCCTTCACTTTCTGTGTACATCTTTACTTCTCTATACATACCTTGTTGAGCCGAGCATGAATCACGTGTCAATTGCTCAAAATCCTCATCACAGTGGGTTCAATTTTTGTTCTAGGGTTTGGGTTTTTTTTTATTTATGAACTTGTTGTGAGAAACAATTTGGGGAGGTTTTGTTTAAGTTAGTGATAGACTATTTTGAGTCTGAAAAATGAGGATGATTTAGGAAGTAGATCTGCAGACAGGGAAAACACGATGAGTTGAGAAAGGAGAAGGGTTTAGAATTTGAGGGTAATTGTAGGAAGATAGTTGTTCAGAATGAAAGTAGGAATATGAGTGGCTTTCAATTAATCCGTTCACATTCTCCCTCTTTATTATTTTTTTTAATAATATGATTTAAGGCAAGCTTTGAAAAAGTAAACAATTTACTGACAATCATTTTCCACACGCATGATTTCTCACGCGGCATGCTATCATTAATGGGTTGTCCCATTTTTGTTCTTTGACTGAATAAGTGGCTAGGGTTTGGATAAATGCTACCTTTTGAGTCTACCCGGCTGGGCCGCAGATGCGATTGAGTCAATGATGACCCGAGCCCAATCTTTTTTTTTTGTTTCAATTGTTGCTGATCATTATAAGGCCATTGGGCCTATGTTCGTTATTATAGATTTGTTTAAGAAGTAACTTTAGAATATTTTTGTTTAGTAAGATTTAATTAATTTAAAGATTAATTACAATATTATTATTATCTTATTATTAACCAATTGATAATCTTGTGTTAATTAAAATACTTAAGTGATTAATCCTTAACTTTAATTATAATTATCCTAATCCAATTTATTCTTCAACACTTAAACAACATTTATTTAATTAAATCCTAATTAATTTTTTTTAATATAAGGCATTTAAATATTTTCCTAATAAAATAATGAAAGGAGTGGATTCTGAGGGTCTAGCACCTTTTGGGTCCTTGAGCGAATGCTCTTGAGGCGCACGCCTTGAGTTGTGTTCGTTCCGTCTTTCATGTTCAAACGCTTAAATCCGTTTAAGACATTTAATCCATTCAAACCCTAATTCTCTTCAAAACATTTAACCTAATTAAAACCATTTGCAAATCTAATTAAACTTTTCTCAAATACAAGTAAACTTAGAATACTTTATTAATTAAAATTAAAATTATTTCTCAATATGAGTAATCAAATCTTTTCTTAACTAAATTACGAAAGTAGTGAACTCTTGGGGTCTACCACTTCTTGGGTTCTTAAACGGTCGCTCTTGAGGCGCACGCCTTGGGTTATGTCTGTTTCGTCTTTCGCTTCTTAAAACGATTAATTTCCACTATAATCTAAAACTATATTACAAATACATTTTCAAGTTGATTAAAACACTTAACATCTAAAAACATTTTCTTAAATAAACTAAAATCCTAAACACTTAGGTTAATACACAAACCTTTTTCTTAATCAAATTACGAAAGTAGTGGACTCTTGAGGTCTAGCACTTCTTGGGCCCTTGAATGAATGCTCTTGAGGTGCACGCTTTGGGTTGTGTTCATTCCGATCTTTCGTTCCTAAAATACTTGCCCTAATTACATGGACAAAGAATCCCATTGTCCAACAAACACAATTTCATAATTTATAGAATGAAAAAGGTGTCGTTGAGATCTAGCATCTCAGTAATGCCCCGATTAATTGGTTGCGAGGCCGACGTCTCGTTTATCGAATAATCGTCATTCTCCCTCAAAATAGTTAACAAATCAAACCTCATTCGTGCCTCCGTGGGAAAGAACCTTTCTCTTACCCTAATCCGATTCGAACACACAACCAAACATTTTCTCGATCAAACTTCGAAAAAAGGAGATTCTTGGAATCTAGCATTCATCGAATCTTCGAATGGATGGCTCTCGAGGCACGCCCCTTGGGTTGTCGTTCATTCAACCTTTCGACTCTTTTCAAATCAAACCATTCCAAATCCAACCCTCGATTCGTCGTCGAGCTACTTCTCGAAACATTCTCGTAAGTCGAGCGCCTTTTGCCTCGACATCAAACGCACACTCGCACATCTCGAGGTTTCGTTACTAGGAGCACCCCTAGGGACTAGTATCGATCCTCACGTCTTTTTGCAACCCATTCGATTCGATCTTTTTTTTCAAACCATTTTTGTAATCAACTCACTAAAAACACTTCCTATGCAACCGAAACTCTAAAACACAAGCAAATCAAACTCTTTTTCTCAATCAAATCTTTAACACACATAATCCAACTCAAATAATTTTTCATAAAGAACATTGTTTAGTCCATTCTTCCGCGCATATAAACTAGTGCTTCGGCCTCCTCTAGCGAGCAGACAAGCCAATGTTTAGCAGTTAGAATGCGAATTAAACACTCGTTCATTTAAAAAACACCAACAAACTGTAGTCCCACGAACTACGAATGCTCTGACTTTCCCATTGTACGAGGGAATACGTAGGCACAAGGGTTCTAATCCTTGTCGAGCACCCTAATAAAAAACCACTCATGCACCCTAATAAAAAACCACTCATGCACCCTAATAAAAAACCACCCATTTTCCCCTTAGAAAACAATATCTACCTTAGAAGAAAACAAACAAACCAAGCTAACTTATCTCCCGAATCGAATCAAGAGGTTCCTGTTGAGTACAACGGACGTAGAGGGTGCTAATACCTTCCCTCTTGCATAACCGACTCCCGAACCTAGAATTTGGTTCCGATGACCATTTTCTTATCCTTTTAAAGGGTTTATCGATATTTTCCTATTCTTTCCTTGGAATGAATAAAGTTCGGTGGCAACTCTGTTTCGAACAGTTTTTTCCGCGTCCATCGCGAGGATCGTATTTTTTGAGGTACGACAGATGGCGACTCTGCTGGGGATAATCATTACCAATGCTAGAGAGAGTCAAGCCTAACTTGACTCGATTCGAGAGTGTTAGCTTCGCTTGTTTAATTTCTTCTTGTGTGTTTTTTCCTATTACTTCTTTATTTGCTTTGTGTTGCTTTCTCTTTATTATATGTTGTTTATCATTCTTGTTTGTTGGATCTTGGGATGATATCACAAGTAAGGCTCCATACCCGAGTCTTGGAAAAAGAAGAGAGAACACGTATTTTAGATTTTGGAAGTAATTAGTGTTAGTCCCCAAGGACTCGCTCCTTGTGTGCCTAGCATGAAAACTTCCCCTAGAGTAGACATTTTCGTAGATCTTGTTGTAACGCAGCTAGCCTGTTGTACGACTCTATTCATGAAGGGTTCGTGACTCTGGGAACCACTCTTAGCACCAGTCTCCATCTTGGCGGTCGTTAGTGTTGGTCTCCGAGGACTCGCTTCTCGTGGGCCTAGCATGAAGACTACACTCAGGATATACCTTTTTGTATCCTCGTCACAATGCAGCTAGCCTGTTGCATGGTGTTGATGCGATTGGTGTCCGTAATCCTGAGAACCTTATCCATCAACATAAGAGCTATCCCGTGAGTGGGTTTATGGGTAAAGAATCTAGAACTATCCTTATAAAGCATACCTGTTAAGAGGGTTGGGAAGTTACTGGTCATATCTGGGATCCTGAATCTTCCTGCATTGCATTTATTTACATATCATTGCATTTGCATGGCATACCCTTCCAACCAAAACTCATCTGATCCTCTGTCCATTTCCTGCCAGCTGATTTCCCGATGCTCATATTGAACCTGTGGTAACCGCAAAACATTTAAAGCAAGTTCAAGCAGAGATAAGAGGAGCATAGATAATTTGAAAGTTGTGATGGCTATGTCAGAGGAGAGATTTCAACATATTGGGATAAAGGATTTTGACCCCCCATCAGGTTTTGTTATGTCGACTAACCCACTGTATAATTGTCTACCTGGTGATCATTCTCGAAGAGTGAACATCCCTGCTCAGTCTCAGATGACGTCGCTGACTGGTTCCATGGAGAAAAGGTTTTGTGCCCTCGAAGAGAAAGTTCAAGCTATGAAAGCGCGCGATACTTCTGGGCTCGATGCTGTTGATATGTGCCTAGTGCCAGACCTGATAATTCCTCCGAAATTCGAAGTACCCAACTTTGAGAAGTACGCTGGTCTCAGTTTCCCAAAGCGTCATTTGGTGATGTTCTGCCGAAAGATGACTTCTCATGTCCACGACGACAAGTTGATGATTTACTATTTTCAAGACAGTTTGAGTGGTGCATCTTTGAATTGGTACATGGGTTTAGTAAGAAGCTGTATCCAATCTTGGAAAGACTTAGCCAATGCTTTCCTAAAGCAATATGAGTACAATTTGGACATGGCTCCCAGTCGCACGCAGTTGCAAAGCCTATCTCAGAAGAGCGGTGATCCATTAAGGACTATGCACAATAGTGGAGAGAGTTGGCAGCCAGGGTGCAACCACCACTCTTGGATAAAGAATTGATTGACATGTTCTTGGACAGTCTTCATAACACCTACCTTGAAAGTATGGATGACAGTTCATTCTCAAGCTTCTCTGACCTTATAATAGTGGGAGAACGCATCGAGAGTTACCTCAAAACTAAGCAAGTCCGAGATGCCTCGAGTAATCGAGCTGTTGAGACTGAATCCTTAAGCAATCCCCAAGAGGAAGAGGATAATGAAATTGATGCAGTCCTAGCAAATGTTGAGTATTCTCAGTGTACACCGGCAAGACTTTATGGCCCTTCAGCTTCTCGGCAGTTATCATTGTCAGCGCCATATCATCCTTATGGGCAACCTGTCAATCCTAGGGCGTCATACTAGAAACCCATGATTTCTCCTCGTGAAAATCAACGAGCCTGTGGTCAAGGATATCAGAATCATCATCAGAATCAGCATAGGCCTCGAAACAACTAGGAAAGAAGGACTGCTCCTCTTCACCTAGTTCCTATGTCGTACGGTCAACTTCTGTCGCGTCTTGTCTGAACCTCACTGGTAGAGCCCAAAGCTATCAAACCTTTGCCAGAACCATACCCGCCTGGATACGATCCCAATGCGCATTGTGAATATCATGCTGGATCCACGGGGCATTCAACTGAGGATTCCAAAGCTTTTCAAGCCAAGGTGCAACAGTTGATTGACAAAAAGCACATATCATTCCCAGAAGGAAACTTGGTTGTGCACGTCACCTTCTCGCCCAAATGAGTTCCAAGACTTCAAGAGGCATCCCCTAAAGTCAGTGGTTCAGAAAGGAAGACTTCCTCAGATGCTGGCAACCATTGGACATTTATCATTTACATTTGTAATTTCGTTATGTTAAGTGCTACTTGTTTTTGAATATTGTTGTTTTGAATGGTAATATTAATGATGTGATTATGCGTTTTCTGAATTAATCATGTCGCATTCGCTCATTTTTCTTCACTTATATATAAAAAAATAAAAATACAAAACAAAAACAACAAAATTCTTCCATATACTTCTTGTCCACTCTCTTTATCAAACTTTTGTTTAGCAAAGATTGGAGGGAGGATAATGAAAACAAGGTACCCATAATTGCTTATAGTATGCTTTCGAATAAAATCCTACTGATGATATACAGGCATTGTTTCAAATCCCCAAACACTGGAGAGATAAGGAGTTAATCCCTAGTTAACCACTTCGATCCGAGAAGTAGAAGTTTCCTTCAGATATTCAAACCCTTACACTCAACCCGGGGTAGGGTAGTGTTCAGTTAATCTGACTCTGTATTCTTCGTACACGTCTTGAGGTGACGAAGAAATCATGCAAAATCCAGAAGTTATGGTGTTTGTTCTTTAATAACTACTAACTTGGCAGTCACAAGCCTTAAAAAAAAGGAGAGCCCGCTAAGTCAAACACCTCAAAAAGGAGACTTAGGCAAAATTTAGGGAAATCCCGGTGGACTTGAAAAGCAGAATCAGTCCAAGCAAAATCAGGGATCAAAATTAAAAAAGTAAAAGAGGTCTTCAAATCCTCAAGCAAAGCAAAATAAGATTCAGTGAGCACCATATCAAGAATCAAAAGGGTCACTGACATCCTTAACAAAAGCAAAATAAGGTAACTGCCATTTCAAGAAGACATCGAATCCTCATCTTCACTACCGAGATGAATGTGTGTATCAATTTAACTGAACGTAGGACTGAAGATCATCACGAAGAAAGGGTGGGTACAAAATAGATCTTGGGCCTTATATCCTTTGTTTCAAATAAACTGTGAACCAGACCACGTTATAACCCTCAAAAGACCTAATTGAGGTGGGGTTTATTCTGAAAGCATACTACAGCGAGGTTGCGTAAACTGACTCCTACAAATTTGCTAATCACTTATTTTGGTGTCATATTCTTGCTATATCTTTCACATTAACTAAATCGACATTACGTCCGAACTAATGGTCCATTCGTCACACACTATCTTATCATTCCAATAATGATGATTTTTCAAAACTTGCATGAACATCGCATTAAAATTACCATTTGTGAATGAACAGTTTTAACTGCAAGTCAGTACTTTGCATCAAGGAAATTCCAACAAGGAGCAATCAAATAGAGCTAGATCATTCAACAAAGTTGATTTGAACTAACAACACCTCATAACCCTATGGAACAGGGGCATTGGCATCCAATGATTATGGAATCATTCAGTTTAAAGCAAGTCCCCGAAGCATTAGTTGATTATGGGGCAAATCATTCAGGAATCAGGTTAAACATGGTGAATCATCTCAAGACTCTACCAACCAGGGGTAGGCCACCCAGAGGTTCTTTTTATTAAAGGAAAACCCCTCCAATGTTCAATCAACACAAGTTAAGTCGCTCCAACACTCATTCTGGGGCAAGCTACCTCAAGGGTACTTTGAAGCCAAATAATTCAAGAGTCATTCAATGAAGGAAGAATCCTTTCATGACTTGGAATTCTGGGGCAAGTCATATTGAGTTCATCTCATGGTACAACTGCTTCCGACTTCCTTTCAAGGACAAATCCTTTCATGACTTGGAATTCTGGGGCAAGCCATCTCGAGTTCATCTCATGGTACAACTGCTTCCAACTTCCTTTCAAGGACAAATCCTTTCATGACTTGGAATTTTAGGGCAAGCCATCTCGAGTTCATCTCATGGTACAACTGCTTCCAACTTCCTTTCAAGGACAAATCCTTTCATGACTTGGAATTCTGGGGCAAGCCAACTCGATTTCGTCTCATGGTACAATTGCTTCCAACTTCCTTTCAAGGACAAATCCTTTCATGACTTGGAATTCTGGGGCAAGCCATCTCGAGTTCATCTCATGGTACAACTGCTTCCAACTTCCTTTCAAGGACAAATCCTTTTATGACTTGGAATTCTGGGGCAAGCCATCTCGAGTTTATCTCATGGTACATCTGCTTCTGAATTTTCCTTTCAAAGACAAATCCTTTCACGACTTGGAATTCTGGGGTAAGCTATCTCGAGATCATCTCATGGTACAATTATTTCCAGTTTCCTGTCAAGGAAAAATTCTTCATAGACCCAGAGTGGGGAGGGATGAGCCACACAGGGGCAAATCTCTCTGTTGCTTTCAATCTGCTCAAGCGAACATCGTCAAGTGATCTTTGAGTTCAAAACGAGTGTCGGGGAATCAGGCTATCACCCCACCAAATAACCTTTTTGCCTTCCTTCTAACAAGGGACCTTGCTGCATAGGAACCTGTCCATCCCTTATCCTCTACTGGGGCATCTTTGTAAACCTTCATATCATTACATAAATCACTCATATGCATTAGTCATGTCGCTTCGCTCATTGCATAGACATGTGTATCATACCTCAAGCCTAACCTTCCAACAAGATTTGACGTCTCAAAGCCTAGTATCGCAAGACTTGACACCAAAGTCCAACTTAGCTTGGCAATCCAAAGTTCAACTTAGCTTGGTAATCCAAAGTCCAACTTAGCTTGGTAATCCAAAGTCTAACTTAGCTTGGCAATCCAAAGTCTAACTTAGCTTGGCAATCCAAAAGTCCAACTTAGCTTGGCAACCCAAAAGTCCAACTTAGCTTGGCAATCCAAAGTCCAGTTCCCGTCTGGCAAATCATTTTAAAGTCCAGTTCCCGTTTGGCAAATCATTTTAAAAAGTCCAGTTCTCGTCTGGCAAATCATTTTAAGGTCCAATTCTCGTCTGGCAAAACATTAAAAGGTCCAGTTCCCGTCTGGCAAAACATATAAAGGTCCAGTTCTCGTCTGGTAAATTATTTTAAGGTCCAGTTCTCGTCTGGCAAATTATTTTAAGGTCCAATTCCCGTCTGGAAAATCATTTTAAGGTCCAGTTCTCGTCTGGCAAAACATCCAAAGGTCCAGTTCTCGTCTGGCAAATCATTTTAAGGCCCAGTTCTTGTCTGGCAAATCATTTTAAGGTCCAGTTCTCGTTTGACAATTTTTTTAAAAGGTCCAGTTCTCGTTTGGCAAATTATTTTAAGGTCCGGTTCTCATCTGGCAAATCATTTTAAGGCCCAGTTCTCGTCTGGAAGATCATTTTAAGGTCCAGTTCCGGTCTGGAAAATCATTTCAGGGTCCAGTTCCCGTCTGGCAAATTATTTTAAGGCCCAGTTCTCGTCTGGCAAATCTTTTAAGGCCCAGTTCTCGTCTGGCGAATACCCTTTTCTCACCAGTTCTCGTCTGGTAATCTATCCTCCAATCCAGTTTTAGTCTGGAAGTTTGACCCAAAGTCCAGTCTTCATTAGCAACCATTAAAAGTCCACCGTCGTTGGCATCCTCATAACACCAAAATAACCAAAGTCCGATTTCATTTGGAAATTACCAAATCCAATCCCTGGTGACACCCTCGACAAGGAAACTTATCCCCAGCGCGCCCGATCATTTGCATCGTCATGTGCATAACATGCTAGCATAACATTACATAATCATATCAAGCACTATCATATCATGCGTGCATTAGATTCCCCAGCAGTTACATCTTAGTTTGTGTTTCAGTGCATCATGTAATGCATGGCATTTCTATCCTCAGCATCATGGCATAACAGGATCCAGGATCAGTTCGCAAGTATCTTGGCCAATCCTCCATCAAAGTCGGCAGTATTCCTCTAAAAAGAGTTGATACCCCGCACGTGCTCATGGAATCCTATTCCCCAGCAAGTCATTCTTCAGCCATGCAGTTGATATTGATAATCCCCAGCAGTTGTTTATATCCTTACTCCCCAAGCAGAGGATACTATAGAAAGTTTCTTGTGAGCTTTCCCCTGCAAAGCCAACACATTTCCTCCAACAGGAATCTTGCTCAACTATTCCTCAGCAAATTTACCGCAGAGATACTACTTTGGTATCATCGGAGAACCTTAAGGAATAAGGTGTTGTTTCGACCACCCAAAGGATCTCAGGTTTTTTTGTTCAACTTGGACACCGCTACCTCATTCTGGCCGCTCTTGCTTCATAGCACTTTACCTTATGTCGGACAAATTTTGGGGTCTTCTTATATCTAATTGCCTTTTACCCTAAAAATGAACGCCATGCACCAGTTCATTCTCTCAGGTTCAAGACAATTAGATAAGGGCATCTGTCATACCCCAAATTTGTCCTACCTACTGCAAGATTACTCGGCCTTAGGCCACCACCTTCCAAGATTCATGGTCTTGTATGTGTTTAAATTGTCTGCTAGCTCTTGTCGGATTTCTTTGGTTTCAAGAAGAGATCAAGGAGGATTGGGCACTCATTTTATGATTATTCAGTCAAGACATGATCAGTTGACTTCAAACTAGTTTTAAACTATGATTAAGAAGATTTTTAACCATATTCCAAGTGTGACACTGAGGTTGTATGGTTAAACAAACTAAGAAATGGTCATTCATCTTTAGGACATGTTTGCTTTTAGTCCAAGTTTGAATTGGTTTTCAAGGCTAATGGGGAATTGTAACTTAAGAGCAAGTCATATCTCAAGAGGCTCCTGGCATAACCAAGGTATGAATAAGATCCATGTGCAAGTTGGGTGGTGTTCAAGTGGGAATTATCTTAAGGAAAACTTGGAGTTGTGTTTCAAGTTAATGCAAAACCATGATAAGAATTTACTTTTCTCAACCCATTTTCAAGTTTCAAACAAGCGTTGGTTTCAAGGATCCACTCTTAGCGAGACTTGGTTTAATCTGCTTCAAATTAGTTTCAAGTTATGATCAAAATAATCAAGCTTTGGTTCTATTTGTTACAAGTATTTTCAAGCCACAATACAGGTTATGTTCAAGAAACGGCCCGCTCATGGTATTCATTACGAAAATCAATTTGTTTCGAGATTGGCCTCATTCACATGGACATCTTTTCTCAAGACACAATTTGTAGATACGAGGGTCAAGTTAAAGTTTTAGACCACCATTTGAGCCATTTTTGTAAACCTTGAAATCACCAATTCTATTTAAAAAAGGGGGGGAAGTGAAAGCTAGGACTCAATTGCTCCCAAAGGAAAACCAAAATGCAGTTCATGATAAGGCGGGCCATGTGGTTGAATCTAGAAGCCGTATCACAAGCTGTTACATATTCCAAAGTCATTAGGAATTTGTGATCAAATCATAGAAATGTCACGTGATTGCTGAGTCATGAATACACATTAATATTCTTGAATTTCATGACCAATACACCAGCCACATTAGAAAGCATCCAAGCATGTACAAACTAGCATCGCTACTTTTTGTTATTCAAAAACTGATAATATAAAGTTATTAAGACACTTTGGGAAAGTTCAACAAGATGTTAGAATTGACAGTAACAAAGCTTTTTCATTTTGGTGCAAGAAAATACAGATTTAATTATGCCCTTCATCATCCTAATTCTTTGAAACCTAAGAAACCAAAGGCAAGATCTATGAGCTAAACCTAAAGCTCTAAGGATACGCTCCACTCAATCCAAGTTGTTCATCACTCCAAATGCTTCATGTCTAAGCTCCCTCAAGCTCTCTACTTCCTACCAAGCTGCCATGGTTCACCTACTTATGCCATACGAATCACCACGCCATGACTTCTTCATCGTCAAGCATCACCAAAACTCCAAGTGCAGCATAGAAAAACAACAACAAAGCCAAACTATTTTTTTTAATAACAGAACCAAACATTTCACAGTAGGGACCACAAAGTTTCAAGTAACAGCCAGACAAAAATAGTGCAGAACGCAGAGAATGCAGAGAAATTCAGAGACCACAGAATTCACCAAAATGGAAAAACATTTCTTAGCATAAAAAAGTTGTTAACAGGCATGGATGGAAATAAAGATTCCTCAGCAAAGTTCAAATTACTAAACCCTAATGTTGCTACTATAAAAACCATGTTTCAATTCAAAAAAGGGGGAGGGAAAAATCCGAAACCACTAGAACCCTAAAAAATTTCGATTCTGCAAAATCCTTCTACCCTACACTAAAGCTCACTTGTGTTTTGTTCAACTCTGGAATTCACATTGAAATTTGGTGTATGAAGAGTTAACCCATTCGTAGCACGTAGAAGCAATAACAACTGAAGGTATAGCAGATAGAAGAAGTGAAGCTTTCAAGAAGGGGAAGACAAGAGTGAGAAGCGAAGCAGAGGAGAAGCAAAGTGCTTACCGAGAACTCATCTGGACGTCGCCGGAGGAAGCATCATCGAAATTGCTCTGACCAGGTACTTCCTTCACTTTCTATGCACATCTTTACTTCTCTATGCATACCTTGTTGAGTCGAGCATGAATCACGTGTCAATTGCTCAAAATCCTCATCACAGTGGGTTCAATTTTTGTTCTAGGGTTTGGGTTTTCTTTGATTTATGAACTTGTTGTGAGAAACAATTTGGGGAGGTTTTGTTTAAGTCAGTGATAGACTATTTTGAGTCTGAAAAATGAGGATGATTTAGGAAGTAGATCTGCAGACAGGGAGAACACGATGAGTTGAGAAAGGAGAAGGGTTTGGAATTTGAGGGTAATTGTAGGAAGATAGTTGTTCAGAATGAAAGTAGGAATATGAGTGGCTTTCAATTAATCCGTTCACATTCTCCCTCTTTATTTTTTTTAATAATATGATTTAAGGCAAGCTTTAAAAAAGTAAACAATTTACTGACAATCATTTTCCACACGCATGATTTCTCACGCAGCATGCTATCATTAATGGGTTGTCCCATTTTTGTTCTTTGACTGAATAAGTGGCTAGGGTTTGGATAAATGCTACCTTTTGAGTCTACCCGTCTGGGCCGCAGATGCGATTGAGTCAATGATGACCCGAGCCCAATCTTTTTTTTTTGTTTCAATTGTTGCTGATCATTATAAGGCCATTGGGCCTATGTTCGTTATTATAGATTTGTTTAAGAAGTAAGTTTAGAATATTTCCGTTTAGTAAGATTTAATTAATTTAAAGATTAATTACAATATTATTATTATCTTATTATTAACCAATTGATAATCTTGTGTTAATTAAAATACTTAAGTGATTAATCCTTAACTTTAATTATAATTATCCTAATCCAATTTATTCTTCAACACTTAAACAACATTTATTTAATTAAATCCTAATTATTTTTTTTTAATATAAGGAATTTAAGTGTTTTCCTAATAAAATAATGAAAGGAGTGGATTCCTAGGGTCTAGCACCTTTTGGGTCCTTGAGCGAATGCTCTTGAGGCGCACACCTTGAGTTGTGTTCGTTCCGTCTTTCATGTTCAAACGCTTAAATCCGTTTAAGACATTTAATCCATTCAAACCCCAATTCTCTTCAAAACATTTAACCTAATTAAAATCATTTGCAAATCTAATTAAACTTTTCTCAAATACAAAGAAAACTTAGAATATTTTCTTAATTAAAATTAAAATTATTTCTCAATATGAGTAATCAAATCTTTTCTTAACTAAATTACGAAAGTAGTGAACTCTTGGGGTCTAGCACTTCTTGGGTTCTTAAACGGTCCCTCTTGAGGCGCACTCCTTGGGTTGTGTCTGTTTCGTCTTTCGCTTCTTAAAACGATTAATTTCCACTATAATCTAAAACTATTTTAGAAATACATTTTCAAGTCGATTAAAACACTTAACATCTAAAAACATTTTCTTAAATAAACTAAAATCCTAAACACTTAGGTTAATACACAAACCTTTTTCTTAATCAAATTACGAAAGTATTGGACTCTTGAGGTCTAGCACTTCTTGGGCCCTTGACTGAATGCTCTTGAGGCACACGCTTTGGGTTGTGTTCATTCCGATATTTCGTTCCTAAAAAACTTGCCCTAATTACATGGACAAAGAAGCCCATTGTCCAACAAATACAATTTCATAATTAATAGAATGAAAAAGGTGTCGTTGAGATCTAGCATCTCAGTAATGCCCCGATTAATTGGTTGCGAGGCCGACGTCTCGTTTATCGAATAATCGTCATTCTCCCTCAAAATACTTAACAAATCAAACCTCATTCGTGCCTCCGTAGGAATAAACCCTTCTCTTACCCTAATCCGATTCGAACACACAACCAAACATCTTCTCGATCAAACTTCGAAAGAAGGAGATTCTTGGAATCTAGCATTCCTCGAATCTTCGAATGGATGGCTCTCGAGGCACGCCCCTTGGGTTGTTGTTCATTCAACCTTTCGACTCTTTTCAAATCAAACCATTCCAAAGCCAACCCTCGATTCGTCGTCGAGCTACTTCTCGAAACATACTCGTAAGTCACGTAAGTCGAGCGCCTTTTGCCTCGACATCAAACGCACACTCGCACATCTCGAGGTTTCGTTACTAGGAGTACCCCTAGGGACTAGTATCGATCCTCACGTCTTTTCGCAACCCATTCGATTCGATCTTCTTTTTCAAACCATTTTCGTAATCAACTCACGAAAAACACTTCCTATGCAACCGAAACTCTAAAACACAAGCAAATCAAACTCTTTTTCTCAATCAAATCTTTAACACACATAATCCAACTCAAATAACTTTTCATAAAGAACATTGTTTAGTCCATTCTTCCGCGCATGTAAACTAGTGCTTCAACCTCCCCTAGCGAGCAGACAAGCCAACGTTTAGCAGTTAGAATGCGAATTAAACACTCGTTCATTTAAAAAACACCAACAAACCGTAGTCCCACGAACTACGAATGCTCTGACTTTCCCATTGCACGAGGGAATACGTAGGCACGAGGGTTCTAATCCTTGTCGAGCACCCTAATAAAAAACCACTCATGCACCCTAATAAAAAACCACCCATTTTCCCCTTAGAAAATAATATCTACCTTAGAAGAAAACAAACAAACCAAGCTAACTTATCTCCCGAATCGAATCAAGAGATTCCCGTTGAGTACAACAGACGTAGAGGGTGATAATACCTTCCCTCTTGCGTAACCGACTCCCGAACCTAGAATTTGGTTGCGATGACCATTTTCTTATCCTTTTAAAGGTTTTATCGATATTTTCCTATTCCTTCCTTGGAATGAATAAAGTTCGGTGGCGACTCTGTTTCGAACAGTTTTTTCCGCGTCCATCGCGAGGATCGTATTTTGGAGGTACGACATACACCCAGTTCAACAACTACCTTTCATAACAAAATACACATTGATCATAAAGGACATAACAATAAAGAACATTTTTAATCTTCCATGAAATTTCTCTGTTTTCAACTTGGTCTTCAAGTTCTTGTTCTTCTTCTTTGATTCTTCATACAAGGACTTCATATATCCCACAGATGTCATGACTTCCAACTCTGAGTTCGTTTGGCTCCATCTTCATTTCTAGATTTTTCTACAAGATCTCCGTCCCATATGAACAAATTACACGTATCAACACTCTTCTAATAAGGACATCTCCAAAACAACCTTCCTTTATTTGGTCCAATCTTGCATTGATACGAGACCATATGAACCTGACACCCACAAAACTTCCCCAGTCACGATTTCACATAAGCAGAAGACATTGGCTTATAAAGACGCAGGAAGAAGATGAACAAAGCAAGCAAGATGAACAAATCAGGTAAGAAACGGATGAACAAGGAATTTCACATTTGAGGAAGAAGATGAGCAAAGGGGAATTGATTTAGGTCAAATGATAACACAGTCGTCTTTAAATTGGCTCATTGTACATGCTGGAATCCATCTTAGTAAAAAAATTAATAATTTAAGCCACTTGTTTTGCCACATAAGTAGTCGTTAGTTGCATTTGACGTTAGGGGCCAATAGTTCAGACGGAAAATTTTGGAGGGAAAACTTCTTGAAGGAAAATTTTGGAAGGACTAAAAACGAAATCTACAATATTTAGAGGGACCTAAAAGTTCTTTAACCCTGTTCTAAAAGTATGGAGAAAGTTAGGTTTTAGAGAAACATCTGACATACGTAAAACAAGAGGCAAAAAGGAGAGAAAGAGCAAAAGCTTTGAATTTGAAGAGGGGACTCATAAAAGTTATTCAATTCACTTTAATCGTTGGAAATCTAAGGTAAGGGGGAGAAAGGGCTATTAATTCAGGTGTATTGCATGATGGGGTGGAGATGAGAGGTCCTTACTCTCTTTAGGGATGTGATTTGTTCATGATTGTATTTGATGATACGTGGTTCAAGAAAATTAGTGAATTGAGATGTATTCATCAATTTTCGTATGTTGAATCACATGTATACAATTTTGTTTTTATTCCTATGTGTATATGCCATTGTTAAAGTTGTTAAAAGTATGAACATAAACATGAATTGACGAGATTGAATGAATTAAATGATGAAATTTTGTAATTTAACATGTTTGAATGGTGTTATAACATGTGATATATGTTTTGGGTGTTTGGGGATGTTTGTGATTGAGTTGGGGAAGTTTTGGGGTTACTTCAGAGGCAAATCACGTTAGTATTTTTTTGCAGGTTTGGACGTGCTCGCTTAGCGAGGGTGAATTCGCTTAGCAAGCTGTTGTGTTAGCTAAAGTGAACGTGATAGGGTGAGGGCTCTGGTTTTCTGTGAATTTCGCTTAGCGAGGGACAGTGTTAAATCGTTGTTTTTGGTTGATTTGTCGGTCTGTTTTCTGATGCCAGTGACGATTAGTTATTGTTTGGTGATGTTTAATATGATAAATAAACCTGTTGAAAAGATGTGTGGATATATGTGTGGAATAGATGGATAGTTTCGTAAATCATTATGTTTATACGATGATGTGTTGTTGTTTTGGTGAAGTAACATGAATGAATGCCTATGAAGTTACATTTGTTGAGTTTCATTATTTGTTGTTGTTTATTGCTATCGTAACATTGATTAATTGTTGTGTATAATGAATAATGTGATGCATAAATGGTGAGATGTGAACGAGCATCCTTTTGGTGAACCTTTTTAGTGATAATGCATGTTGTTAAGAGTCTGCATCATGGTGCACGGACTTCGGTCAAGTTTTGGTGTGCTCTGGTTCTATGGTGGGGATCGGGAGCGAGTAGCCGATTCTATATGGGAACTGGTGAAGCGTTACCTATGGTGATGGTAACAATTTGGTGTGCTCTGATCATATGGTGGAGATCGGGTGCGAGATGAACATGAGTGTTCATGAATGGTACCGCATGCATAATGAGTTAGTTGTGGAGTACATTTGCATACATGAGTGCATATATAGTTGATTGTTCATGATGTTAATGATTAGATGTGATTATGTAAATGTTGTCATGATTTGGGTGTGAGAATATGTTGTTAATGGATGTGTAATGAATGTGTGCTTGTTGTGTATTCTCTACCTTAGCATTCTTTACATTGTTTATATTGGTTTGTTGCTTCTCACCCCTTTACTTTGATGTTGTCCACGATGGACATCTTGCAGATACTCAAGAGTAGAGTTTGTTGCAGTAAGTGGAAGTTAGCTCCCAGAGTTACTTCGTTTAGTTCATCGTTGTTTAGAAGTCTTCCTCTGATCATGTAATATTGGGGTACGTTTGATTGCTTCATTTAGTTTATGTTTTTTGCTATTCGAGAGTCGTATGTTATACTTTTGACATATGAGCTTATGTTATAGTGGAGACTTTTGCCACATTGTTTTAACACAAATAAAGTATTTTAATGAGACTTAATTATTGTGAAACATGTTTATTTGATGATTTTCGTTGCAATGATATCCTAAGTGAAGGTGATCATACAATAACAAGTGTATTAGAGTGTTTTACCTTAATTGATAAGTGTTGTGAAACAGGTGTTGGTTTATGACGAGCGACATCCCAAACTGTGTGCATTATGAGCAATACTTAAATTATTCTATGGTTTAACTATTTCAAGGTTTAGGGTGTTAGAAGAGATGTGTTATCGGTGGCTTTAAGTTAAAAAGGTGGTTTCGCGCCATTGATATATACAAATACAAGATAGGGATTTGATTCATTATTTGATTGTGGTGTGTTTTGTAAAAAAAAAAATATATTGAATGAGAGACACGCTAATTATACAAATTTTGGGTCACTTAATACCTTAAAAACTTTATTCTGTCATCAAAAAGCTTTTCAGAGATGCATCTCCATATAAACTTTTTTTAACAAAAAGATTATTTATAAATATGCACATTTGTAAACTACCCTGTTGTGTTTTTTTAATTTAATGTGGAATGCATCCAAATATGCATATTTCGGAACCATCCTGAACCAGAATCATGTAAACGATAACATAAAATATAAGCAATGAGATGAAATGAATAAATTTTACCATAAATTGCAACTTCTTTTGATCTCTTTGCTCTTTAAGGGTGGAAAAAGAAATTTTAATCATAATTTAAAAATAGTTTATGAAACTTTATTTAACCACAATTCAACTGTGATAAATATTAATCTATGTAATAACCTGTCTTGCACATCCTCAAAAACACCCAAAAATTCAATAAGGTGCAATTTGGATAACAATGAAACACAGAAGAAAAAAAAGACTGCAAGAGACAAACCTTGACAAAAAAAAACTCTCAGCACTTGGATTTACATTTACATTGATTGAAAACCAAATATTTTAATTCTAGGAACTGAAGTAAAGCTTACTACTTAGTTTTTTGAATGTCAAATATATTGACAACCAGTCATACCAATATACTATAATATGAAAGAACTAAATTAAGGAAAACAACCAAAGTACAAAGAATTTCAAAAACTTTATTCGATAAAGTATCAGCGGACAAATTTCTCTGGTTGCAAATGTCATTACATTATTAGATATGGGCAGTGTGTAAACATTCAGATTCTGATTTGCTTTTGTAGCTGGGTAGAACACAGTGATTGAAACAGTCTTTCATTTGAAGGTATCCCAGATCTGTGTTAGCCAGTGTAATCCTTTTATACAATATACGTACAAAGCCTATGACCAAAGACTATATTAGCTGACATTCCAACAAGTTATTTAACGGAATGCTCTTGTTCTAATCCAATGTAACAGTCAGAGACTAGAAACACTTTTATATCCTGCATTTAAGACAGTAAAACATTACTTAAAGCAAAACGTAAGAGCAAAACTCTTTAGATTGAGAGGCAGGTCATTTTTACCTGAAGATTAGCTGTTGTTGGAGGCAACTTCATCGATGTAACTAAGTGATCCGAAAATGAAACTCTTTTCAGTGCATATAGCTCAGAGGTAGAGGTATTACCAAGAACCAGCCACCATTGCTCCTCTTTTATCTGTAGCCATAAAATTTGTAAATTACTCAAGTTCAAATGATAGACTTTACATATCACAACAGAGATAAATATGTATTTGAAAAGAGACCTTTGGAAACCGAGGAACAAATGCTCTTGATGAATGTCGTCTAGAATTGAGCTTTTCTAATCTGATGTTTATCATGTGGCCCCTCTCACCATCAGTCTCCCTCTCCTGAAGCTTTATTTTCATTTTAACATTAGGGAAGTGTTGTAGATCCTGGTCAAAGGAAGAAAAAGAACATGTATACGAGGTCAACTTTGATGCATTTGATTTACATCCTAAATACTTAGCACCCTATATTTACAATATCCTCAAAAAGAAGCATGTGTTCATCTTTTTTTTTTGGCCATTTTTCCTAATTCCCTCTCTAAAAGTGAAAAAAAATTGACATCATATAACAGGAATCTAAACAAGCATTAAGACAATAAATTATGAGGAAGTTTTACCTGGTACAATCTTGAAGCCGGGAAATTTTCAGTTACAGTCTGCAATGCTGCCTTGGGAATATCTAGCAATTCCTGTATACTATAGATTCCTCTTTTGCTTAGTGATGCTACAAGATCAGCATTCATGCATGGCAGCATCCACAACGAAGAGTCTTTGTCAAACCACAAACCCTAAAACCAGGCCACAAGATTTAAGGAGTGAATTTTGTGAAATATATATGTATAAAATGTTTTCGCAAATCTGAAATGAACAAGTAATCTATAATATTTAGTGTTGTAACTCGAGAATGAAGCATCACATTTAGTGCATGTTTGGAGTTCATAGTAGATTATTTTTCTTTCAGAAAACCTTATAATCAAAGCAATCAAGAAAGATTTTTGTCTGAACGTATTTTTTTTACATGTAAGATAATGAGAACTAACTTGAATTTAGCTAGTTGTATTCAAACGATCCAACAGCCCAAAAAGGTGAGGTGCAGAACAAAATGATTACCTGCATTACCATTTGCAGAAGATGCATGCAAGTAATAGAGCTTGAAAGCCAACCGCTATTTGCACATATATCAATCATGGCCTGGATTATGCGTATGCTCTGATCTAATACTGATTTCAAGTCTGTGACATAGTCACTAATTGGTAACTCCAGTTGGGAAAAATGACACTGCATTCAGAATGAATTTATGAGCACAAATATAAACAAAAGAAACAGAGAAAATTTGAAAGAGGTAAGCTGGTGCTATTTAAAGAAATAAAATAGAAATTTGACTATGCTAAAACTAGCGGCTAAAATGACTGACCTGGAAAAGAAGATTTGCTTTGGTATGGGGGTCTTCTAAAAGATTCTTATCAACGGGATATCTAACTTTTTCAGAGAGTGCTTCATTGAATTTTTCCTGACAAAAGGACAGAATATTGTCGATCCAAATTCTAATAGGTTTAAAAATATATCTTTTTCCAAGTAGTAAAAAATCAAAGACCACGAGAAATATATAGCTCATGCATACATTTATAATTGCTATTTTTTATCTTAATTTTACTATAGCTAGGTCATATGCATTACAATAAGATAAAAAAAAAAAAATTGATGAAAATTGTTGATATTTGTAAATATATATAGTGTTAAGAATATTTGTATATAGAATAGTCCCACATCGACTATATCATGTAATTAGTTGTAATCTATCTATATATAATAATGTCTCCGTAGTGCTTTTCAAAACACACGGTTTATTCATATGTCTCTTAGTTTCTTGTATTTCAACATGGTATCTAGAGCCTACTAAGAGGCAATTCTTTCTTCGCCGTACTTTACACGGTTGACCTACTGTCTTCCGGTGAGAAAATTTTTTTTGCAAACCGTGTTGTCACTCCGGTTTGCCTCTCACTTTTCAAAAATTCTTCGGTAACCGCCCTGCCGCCGTTACCGACCCCACCATTCAACTCGCCGTCTTCTGATCCGGTCGTCGCCCTTTTTCCGCCGCTGCCCCAGCGCGTCCGGCGGCTGATTCCGGCCGTTTTCCTGCCGGTCTACCAGCTTCTCCCCACCCATTCCAGATCTGACCTCTGTTTTACTTTCCGACTCACGGAAAACGGTGCTCAAGTGCAAACAGCCCCGATTTCACTCCGTTTTTTTGTCATTAAACCATGGGAGACGCTGATTCTGTGTCGTTTACTAAAGTTCCGCTTATCCCATGTGAAAAACTAACCGGATCAGCAAACTATAACATATGGGCTCGTGCTGTCGATATGTGGTTTCATGGTTAGGGATATGAAGATCACCTAACCACACAATTGAGTAATGTTGCCGCCGCCAAACTCGTTAAATGGAAGAAAACTGATGCCTCTCTGCTTACCGTGTTATGGTTCTCCATAGCACCTAACCTCCAAGCGCAGTATCAAGCCTTCTCCACTTGCTATGAGGTTTGGGAAAAGGCGAAGAAAGTCTTCTCCAACGACGTTCATTGTCTATACAGTGTCATCCTCAAACTCGACACACTGAAGATGGAAAATATGGATATGCAAACATATCTGAGTAAGCTTGATGCCTTGAAAGCAAGTTACGCAACCCTCATGCCGTACGCAAAAGATGCAACAGCTCATGCCGAACAACAGAGTAAATTTTTCATGGTCATGGCACTTAAAGGACTACCATCCGAACTCGACTCCGTTCGTAACCAGATTTTATCAGGTACTACTGTTCCTAACTATGATGCAGTTAGTGAACAACTGTTGCGCTTGGCTACACCTCATGCGTTTGGTCCGGTTTCCCCTCCATCTACTGTTGCTCCAACACCAGGTGACACTGCTGCCCTCGCATCTCTTGGCAACAATCAGAATCGCCCTCGAGGAGGGTCATCCAACTTCAAACCTCGTCCCAAGTGTGACCATTGTAACCGGATTGGACATACTATCGACCGTTGTTGGAAGCGACATGGCAAACCCCCACGCCAGGTAAATGCAGCTCAAAGTGACAACCCAGACTCTATGCAGACTTCACCTTCTATTCAGAACCCAACGCCAAGCTACGAGGATTTTCTCAGGTGGTGTCAGACTAATCAGATCTCTAGTTCCACTGCTTCGGTTGCACACACTGGTAATTCATCTGTTTGCTTCTCTCAATCATCTCCTCTTGGTCCTTGGGTCCTCGATTCTGGTGCGTCTGATCATGTTACTGGTAATAAAGGTCTTTTTTCTTCCCTCTCTACCTCTGGTTTCTTACCCATTATAACTGCCGCAAATGGTTCTCAAACCCGATCCCAAGGGATTGGTACTGTTCAAATTTTACCATCTCTCTCTGTTACTTCTGTCCTATATGTACCTCATTGCCCATTTAATTTACTGTCAGTCAGTCGTTTAACTCGTTCCCTTAATTGTTCTATCACCTTTACTAATAGTAATGTTACTCTGCAGGATCGGAGTTCGGGACAGACGATTGGCGTCGGATGTGAGTCTCAAGGCCTCTACTACTTCTCTACGTCATCTACCACATGCTCCACCACAAATTCTCCACTCATTATACATGCGCAGTTAGGTCATCCAGGTCTTCCCAAGCTACAAAAGTTGGTGCCCAGTTTATCCAAATTATCCACTTTACATTGTGAGTCTTGTCAGTTAGGGAAACATACTCGTAGTCACTTTTCCGATCGAGTCAATAAACGGGTTGCATCCCCTTTTGCTTTAGTTCACTCCGATGTTTGGGGTCCCTCACGTACCGTGTCTACTTTTGAGTCTAGGTATTTTGTAACTTTTATTGATGATTTTTCACGTTGCACGTGGCTATTTTTAATGAAGAACAGATCTGAATTGTTTTCCATTTTTGAACAATTTTATCGAGAAATAAGAACCCAATTTGGTTTGTCTATTCGTACCTTAAGAAGTGACAATGCACGTGAATATTTATCCCAACAATTTCAAACATTTATGTCATCCAATGGTATTTTGCACCAAACATCTTGCCCTCATACACCCCAACAAAACGGGGTAGCCGAACGCAAAAATCGGCACCTCGTAGAAACCACTCGGACCCTACTTCTCCATGGTAATGTTCCTCTCCGATTTTGGGGAGATGCGGTGCTCACGGCATGTTACCTCATAAATCGCATGCCCTCATCTGTCCTTAATAATAAAATCCCTCATTCAATCCTGTTTCCAAACTCTCCACTCCACCCAATTCCTCCTCGAGTCTTCGGGTCGACGTGTTTTGTACACAATCTCTCCCCTGGTCTTGATAAACTATCAGCTCGATCATTAAAGTGTGTCTTTCTTGGCTATCATCGATCCCAAAAGGGGTATCGTTGCTACTCACATACTCTACAACGATACCTCGTATCCGCCGATGTTACCTTCTTCGAGTCTATTCCATATTTCGAGTCCAGCCAAGTAACTACGGAACCTCTACAAGAAAGTATTCCCACACCCCTTCCGGAAGTCCCATTTGTCATTATCCCCCATCATTCTAGGGAACCTGACCCACTAGATACCCCTACGGTTGACCCCCCCACTCCTCGCCCACTTCAAACATATCAGCGTCGTCGCCCAACGTCTGTTGTACCTGTCCCTGAAGTCGTATCTGTCCCTGAAGTCGTACCTGTCCCTGAAGTCGTACCTATCCCTGAGGTCACTACTGACTCTCCTCCGATGCTCTCGCCATCACCGGATCCGATCCTGCAACCTGAGTCTGATCTTCCGATTGCCCTTCGAAAAGGTATACGTCAAACACGAAATCCTTCTCCACATTATATTGATTTATGTTATCATCGTCTTTCCCCTTTGCAGTATACTTGTTTGTCTTCTTTGTCTTCTGTTTGTATTCCTAAAACTCCAAGTGAAGCATTATCTCACCCTGAGTGGAGGCAAGCAATGATTGATGAAATGTGTGCTCTTCAAAGCAGTGGTACCTGGGAACTGGTTCCTCTACCCCATGGGAAATCTTTAGTAGGTTGTCGTTGGCTTTATACAGTGAAGGTTGGTCCAGATGGTAAGATTGATCGATTTAAAGCTCGCTTGGTAGCTAAAGGATACACTCAGATTTTTGGGTTGGATTATAGTGATACCTTTTCGCCTGTAGCCAAGATGGCATCTGTTAGACTTCTTCTAGCCATTGCAGCCATTCGACATTGGTCTCTTCATCAACTTGACATCAAAAATGCATTCTTACATGGTGATCTTGAAGAGGAAGTATATATTGAGCAACCACCTGGGTTTGTTGCTCATGGGGAGTCATCGAATATGGTTTGTAGGCTACACAGGTCTCTTTATGGTCTTAAGCAATCTCCGAGAGCTTGGTTTGGCAGATTCAGCACTGTAGTACAACAATTTGGTATGATCCGTAGTGAAGCTGACCATTCTGTTTTTTATCGTCACTCACCCCAAGGGTGTATTTATCTTATTGTGTATGTAGATGACATTGTTATAATTGGTAGTGATCAGCAGGGAATACTCCAGTTGAAACAACATCTCTCGAAGCAATTTCAGACAAAAGATCTTGGTAAACTCCGCTATTTCTTGGGTATTGAAGTAGCCCAATCTAAAGATGGTTTGGTGATTTCTCAACGGAAATATGCTATGGATATTTTGGAAGAAACAGGTTTGTTAAATGCTAAACCAGCCGATACTCCTATGGATCCAAGTGTTAAACTACTACCCAATCAAGGGGAGCCTCTATCCGACTCAGGAAGGTATAGGAGATTGGTTGGAAAGTTGAATTATCTCACAGTCACTCGTCCGGACATTTCTTTTGCAGTCAGTGTGGTAAGCCAATTCTTAAATTCTCCTTGTCAGGAACACATGGATGCTGTTATTCGGATTCTGAGATACATCAAATGTGCTCCAGGAAAAGGTCTTGTGTATGAGGATAAAGGACATACCCAGATAGTTGGATACTCTGATGCTGATTGGGCAGGGTCACCCATTGATAGACGATCCACCTCTGGGTATTGTGTACTTGTTGGAGGAAACCTTATATCCTGGAAAAGTAAGAAACAAAATGTAGTTGCAAGATCAAGCGCTGAGGCAGAGTATAGGGCCATGGCAATGGCAACATGTGAACTTATTTGGTTAAAACACTTGCTCAAGGAACTTCAAATTGAAGAAGAAAGACCAATGACACTTATTTGTGATAATCAAGCTGCATTGCACATTGCTTCAAATCCAGTCTTTCATGAGAGGACCAAACATATTGAGATAGACTGTCACTTTGTTAGAGAGAAGATCGAGTCAGGCGACATTGTCACAAGCTTTGTCAACTCTAATGATCAATTGGCAGATGTGTTTACAAAATCCCTACGAAGCCCCAGAACTAACTATATATGTAACAAGCTTGGTGGATTTGACTTATATGCTCAAGCTTGAGGGGGAGTGTTGATATTTGTAAATATATATAGTGTTAAGAATATTTGTATATAGAATAGTCCCACATCGACTATATCATGTAATTAGTTGTAATCTATCTATATATAATAATGTCTCCGTAGTGCTTTTCAAAACACACGGTTTATTCATATGTCTCTTAGTTTCTTGTATTTCAACAAAAATAATGCATCAATAAAAAATTACTAAATAATAATTAATAATCCTTAAAACATGCAAGAAAAGAACTGACATTCGGGAATAATAAGTAAAACAGTTACCTCATTGTGACGAACAGGAAGTTCATCAAATTCGGCAGCAGCAGATAAGACATGCAGAAAGACCTACATGCAAAAACTCAGCATAGTGATTTTGAATAATTAAAAGAAACTAGCTTTCAAACAAAGATGGAAAAACCATAGGAGAAATAGAAGATTATAAGTCTTACTTCAAGTGATGTATCCGGACCGATGTTTGAACCAAACATTGATACACTCATGTAGCTGAGGTAATACTGAGATGCTACTGACCCCAACATCACCGACTCCACCGCATCTTCATTCATCTTTATGCATCCACTGTCTTCCAAATCCTCAAATGTGTTTTGTACTAGGCTGTCAAAAGAAATGTGCCGGTCAGAATACAATTGCTATAAACATGGGGTTATGGTATTTCATGCCGTTACCTTGACAAAAACGAACTTATAAATTCAGGTTCTACATTCTCCAATCCATAGTATGCAGGATTGACCATCTGTCAAAAAATAGTTATTAACAAAGGGAAAATCTACAAATCAAATCACACTTTTTCCAACATTCAAATCCCCCTTTGGATTGTATGTTAAAATTAGATAATCTCTTGGAATTAGATTCCACAAAACTTTATCTTCATCATTTGAATCTTTGTTTAACTAAAATTAGGAGTAATTATCACGATTTGTGAAGCATCAAAACAAACTCACCAGTCTACGGAACAAGTAAGTCCATGTAAGGTAATGCACTGCATCTTGTTTATTGTGGATTGTACCAGAAACTATTTCGGCATTTAAGTGATCGTGCAGACGCTCCCTCAAACTACTCTCAACAGGAAAGGGTTCATACAAGAACTGCAACATTAAAGAGAAAACAGTACAGTTCTCAGCACAGCAGGTGTATTATTTTAGTATAATTATCTTTTCCAATTTTCACCTTTTTGTAGAAACTTTTCTTAGGCTCATGAACAAGTATCACTGCCTTCCCATGTTGATCAAATTGAGGCCGTCCAGCACGACCCATCATTTGCAAGATATCAGTGATTGGAAAATCAACATACCTCTTTGATTTTCCATCAAAGAATTCTGTCCCCTGAAAAATAACCAAATCATTGTTAAAATAATATTTGAATTGGATGCTACATGATTAGATTCAAATATTTATCTTTTATTTCCTGTACCCTCAATTAAGAAAGTATTTTACTTTAGTATTAACAATTAAATTACATTTTATGCCTTGGAGGTTGACCATCAAACCAATTTACTTGATACAATTAGTAGGTGAGCAATATCAGAGGCAAAAAGAAGTGGACAAGATGCTCATTGGTTGAGAGAGACGGCATATGACAGGGCTATCATATCAAGACAGATTTGTACAAAAGCCATAGAAAATGTTAGATGTAATTCATGGTTTCATTTAGTAGTTTATGTTTGACAGGTTGTGTAACCTAGTCGAAGTAGCTGTAGAGTCAGATGTATTCAACAGAGTCGAATACAGCATATAGCTGTTTTGTCGAAGTGTAACTTTGCATGCTTTGGGTCTAGGCTTTGGTTGCCTATGAATAAGCATGCTGTTGTAATTTCAAGATACAGTTTTCATAGTTAACAGTTTTGACAGTTTAGTTTGAACTTCACTCGTTAATATTTTCATTTTTCTCTCAATACAGTTATTCTCATTCTCTCTTCTTTTTCTTCATCATCTTTCTTGAAAACCCTAATTGTTCCAACAAATTGGTATCAACGAGACCGGTTGCGATTCAGTGAGATTCTGACATGGCAAACGGAAACACAACATCAACACAACATTTGTTCCAAACTTGAAGCAATTGACTTATATGCTCCGGCTTGAGGGGGAGTGTTGGAATTAGTAGCAATTGTGAAATATTGAAATTAGTAACAATTATTAGTATGGGAGGTTGTAGCAATCTAGTTAGTCTTGCATCTAGGAAATAACATACATGCACCTAGGAAATAGCATTATCATTAATCTCATTGTAAATGTAAATTGCATTTATTTCTAGTAGTATATATAAATGGATCAGCTGAGTGCAAATCACTCAAGCATTTCACAAATCTCTTAATCCTCTATCAAAGTCTTTTAACAGATTATAACAATTATATCACCTTGATAATCACTAGATGAGCTGGAAGATTCACACCCCAAGCCAATGTGCTGGTACAAACCAATACCTGCATTGATATCATACAGCAGATCAGTAAAGGATATGCCACAAAAATTTCCATTTCTTTTTAAGACAAAAAATCGCCAAATTCAATTTTTAAAAATAAACATGTGCCTGAATCTTGTTGTTTGCAAAAAGCTCCTCAACAAAAGATCTGTCTTTGTCATTCAGGCCTGCATGATGTAAACCGATGCCAAATTGTAAAGTATGCCTCAAGTTTTGGTCAGAGACTTGAGACAGGACCATCTGCAGTGCTTCTTCAGGCATATTAAGAAATTGCCTTGAATGCTCATCTGAAGCAGCAAACTTCATTCACAGAGAAGAAAGATAAGTAACAGTACACCATAATGGATCAACTATTATTTCTCAAAAGAGTTTGGGTCTGTACCTGAATTAGGTCTAGTGCAGTGAGTCTTGTTTGACGCCGTGACGAGACAAATATAAGAACTGGTTTTGCAGGTGAATGTGTGCATATTGCAGCATATGCTGGTTTATTCATACTGTTCATTCGAGGGCAGTAATACTTTCCAGGATACCCCTGTAAGAAGACCAAGTAGTTAACATATTTGAATGATATTATTTCATGACTATGACTCACTTGGGGTTTGCTCAGTAGGAGTAAACAGGTAAAGGTTAAGATGGAGTTATTGTATGTGAAAATGTCTATTCATCCCAAATTTTCATTCCTCCATTCCCCGATCTTATTACTTAAACCAAACATAAAAACGGTCATGTGACATAACAATCTATGTGAAACAACATATCCACTTGCCTGGATATGAACTTCCAAAGGTACGGGCCTCACACTTGGCTTGAAATTGAAGAGTCCAATCTCCTCCACGCCTAACCAATCAGCTAAATCACTACAAATAGATGGGCAAAAATAAGGAGTACATTGACTGAACAAACTCCTACAAATAGGTAGGAGAGACTAGAGAGTGCGAACACAAAAACGTAGATAAATACTAGTGGAGAAGATATGGAAAGAAAAATTAAAATGATAAGAAGGATAAAAATACAATAAACTTACCCTGCATTCGCCAGAGCAGTAGAAAGACCTACAAACCGTACTGCACGCTCTGTTTGTGATGAAATATATCTCATCCTAGAAACAATTACCTAGAAACAGAAACACTCAAACATTAGCTATGCAATACAAATAACGTGATTAGAAAGTTAATAGTAGGAGAAAAAACAAAAACCTAATCATAGAGATATTAACTCAACAAACTAGAATTTTAATTTAAATCTAATACATATCTTAACACTCCCTCAAGCTAAAGCTTACTAAGCTTTAAACTTGTTACAAATATACCCTTTAAAAGAGAAAATCAAACCAAACCAACCAATATTAGAGCTAAAATGAAATCACGAACTGCATCCAGACAAAACCGCAACAATATTTGGCTAGTGAATCAACATTGATGATAGTTGAACAAAGGGAGTACCAAAAAAGAAAAAGCGACTGGCGACAACAATCCAGCCTTGACTTTGGTTAGACAAAGGGACTACCGGAGACTATTGAGTATTGATAGTGCGCTGAGACCAATGACTGGAGAGCCTTTCATTAAAAATGATTTTCTCTATCTTCTATTAAAAATGATATTTTTCAAAAGCTACTCAAAATAGCTATTTCATTTTCAGCATAAAATTAATTTTTAACAAAACAATTTTTGAGAAACACTTACACTCAAACACAACTAAGAACATAGAATGTGATTTTTTTAAAATCTAAAACAAACAGGCATTAAAACACATTTAAAACTGAATTTTCATAATCACAAGTTCATTTCAAAACAGCTTAACAAATCTTTATAAATCAAATATGAGATACAAAACATGTGACTTTCTATAGTTTAAACCTATGCAGTACGGATTCCGACACGGACACTGGGACACGACACCGACAATCCGACATCAATAATGTCAAAAACATAGGACACCGACACCGCTTCATATAAGTATTTGAGCTTCATTTATCCATCTATTATTAAAAAAGTAAAAAATATTCTAATCAAAATTAACGTCTTTAATTTTTTATTGATGACATTTTGCTTCAATACATGTTTAACCCTTTTAAATGTATGTGAGATTAGTTCAAAAAATGTATAAAGGTGTGATGATGTAAAGAAAAATAAAATATTTGTTTGAAACACCGGTCTGAATTGACATAGGTGGCATGAGTGTCAAACGCGTGTCGGACACTGATGCAAAGAGTGTCGAAGCAAAGAAAAAAAATCATTTTTAGAGGATTCTTATCAGACTTTTTCGAAACATGTTTGACTTTTTCGACACGTGTCGTACAAGTGTCGCACACCGACGTGTGTCGGACACCGCGACACGCTTTATCCTAGAGGTGTTCATGCTTCATATGTTAAAACATAACACAACCAAGTGCACAAAAGAAAATACTCAAAGCTTCAACATCACACAACCAAGGTCTGCAACAAACTGGGGCAAAAAGTCAGCAAAATAATCACACCAAACAGTCCCAACATATAAATAGTGTCAAAAACTAGATAGTCGCAAGAGATATAGAGATGGAGAAAGTTGCAAGAGAGAAGAGTTGTGAGAGACAGAGAGAGTTGAGAGAGAATCAAGTCTGCGATGCGAGAGGCAAAGAGAGTTGCAAGAGATAGAGAGCATTATGAGGCAACGATTGTCACGAGAATGTGAGAGAAATTGGGAGACTTTTCTAATCTTCAGATACATTCAAGAATTGTTTAATCAATTGGGTTGTGCATACCCAAGCTTGGATCCGAAGTCAAAGACAAACTGGTCAAGATCGCCCCAAAAGCTTTAAAAAATCATAATCTTGCAATCTAGATCAAGATCTCGTACAATCTCACCAAGCGAGATTTTGTAAGCTTCTTAGGAGCATGATCATGATATTGTGTGATCTCATGATTTAAATCGCAATTTTGATAACATTGGCTATGTTAAGTGTTACAGTTAATTAAGAAGCTTCGTAAGTGCTAGAACTCTTATTTTGTCATAAGTGTAATAAGAGAAAATTATCAATTGAATTCTCTTAAAATCTATTTTTGCATTTCTTAATTTTGATTATAAAGGATTGAGATCTATTTATAGAACCATAGATCTCAACTAAGTTAGTTACAAGTATCCTTAAATCTAGGGATTAGCTTCCTACAGTAATTACAGTGTGGACTGGTTAATACCAGTTCCTTTAATAGTTAGGTTGTTGATTAGGTTAGGCATGTTAGAAGAAATAAATAAGGCATGTTTCTTATATAAATAGAAGACAATAGGCTGCTGACACCCTAACCACCGGACTCAAGCTCAGTTGAGGTGGGGAATGAGAAGCTAGTCACAACAAATGTGTGGAATGTTAAAATATATGAAGTATCTTAACTTATCTTGCTAGGATCAGTTCCCAATTTAGAGTATTTTAGATTATCTCCTAGTAATAGCTTTTATATTACTTGGTTATTATTTTCCTGATTTCGCAATAACTTCAACATGAACATTATTGGCACAAGTCAACAGATCGACACTACTCCATTGAGAAAGATGGAACCTCAAATGGTAGCCGCTTAACAAGATCATGAAAGAAACATAATTGGTGAGGCATGATAGTGTATATAAAATACTTACACTATTTAATATGGTATTGCAGACAGCTCAGCAGTTCGTTACACTGCGCCAGCTATTTGCCAGCTTAATAGTTAGTTAAATTTGTCCTCCTTTCTGTTCAAGGCAGTCACAAACTGAATGCAATTGTTGTATTGAATAAATACTGTGCTCAACTGATTAGAGAATTAGAAACAATAGACATCTAATTCATTTCTAGATTTTCTCTCTTATTAGAGTATATGCTATAGTTAGTGTAGAGTTAGTAATGCTGCCAGGTCAGCATTTGTAACAGAGTTTGTTATCAGTCATAACTAACTATCAGAGTTAGTTATGCTGAGCTGTCTTGAATCTGTTAGCTCTAGCTATGTATAAATAGCACTGAGCTTGTATCATTTCAGTTTGAGAAATATTTAATACAACTCAATTGTTCTCTAGAATGTTCCATTTCTCAAACTCTATTATGGTATTATGAGCTTGTGATCTATCACAGCCATGGCTTCTCCTGCAACTCCTCCACCGTCGTCCTCACTGGAAAATCATTCTCCGGCGAGTGGCACCACATCTTCCATTTCAAACGCAGCAGCTTCATCCTTGAAGAATGCGTTCAAGACCTTTGCGCAACAAATCAGTATCAAGCTTGATAACAACAACTTTCTCTCTTGGAAGCAACAAGTTGAAGGTATAATTCGCATCCATAAACTCCATCGTCACCTTGTGAATCCGGTCATTCCTCCTCATTACCTCTCCACAGCAGATCGTGCTTCAGATCTGAAAAATCCTGAGTATGTGCAGTGGCATCAAGAGGACTCTCTGCTCTTCACCTGGTTGCTCACAACACTCTCTGATGTAGTTCTTCCTCGTGTTGTGAGATGCGTTCATGCTCATGAAGTGTGGACTGTGATTGATCAATTCCAAAGAACTCAGATCTATGCCAAATCTCGCCAATTACGCTTTGAGTTACGCACCATGGAGAAAGGTGATCGTACCATAGCGCAATACCTAGGGCGCATTCAAAAGATCGTGGATATCTTGGAATCCATTGGAGATCCGGTTTCGCATCGTGATCATCTTGAAACGATTGTTGATGGTTTACCTCAAGAGTAACAAGCCCTAGCTTCCGTCATTCAATATCGTGATCAACCGCGTGAGATTGTCGTTGCTGAAACCATGCTTCTCTCTCATGAAGCTCGTTTGGAACGATCTACACGCGTCGCATCTCATGATGCACATGCTGTCAACCTTACACAAGGATCTGTGACGCAACCATCACCGGAATCGCCTTCGTCCACTGTTTCAGAGGCAACTGTGCAAAACACTGTCGCGGAAGCTCAATCGCAGTTCACCGGCAATCGTGGTGGTCGTGGTGGCCATTTCGCACGTGGTGGTGGTCGCAATGGTGGTAGATCCAAGGTTCAGTATAAGATCTGTGCTAAAACTGGTCATGATGCTAAGGTATGCTACTTCAGGCTCTCAATTGCTGCCTCTGGCTCTAATCAATGACATGCTCCAAGTGTGGCTACTGCTCTTATGGCAAACTTTGCTGTTCCATGGTTTCAAGGTATTACTCCAGCACAAGTACCACATCAATGGATGCCTCCTCCTCAGTGGCGTGGTCCTGCACAAGGATTTCTTGCCACTCCTTCTGTGGCTCCAATCAAACTGTCAAGCAACCTCAAGCCTACATTGCAGGCACTGATGTTGCATCTTTGGCTGGTAACTCTCAGTGGTATGCAGATTCTGGAGCTACGCATCATGTAACTAATTCTGCAGATCATTTCCTGGACAGCATTTCTACCTCTAGATCAGATCAGGTCATGTTTGGCAATGGTCAAGGTCTGTCCATAACTTCCAATGGTAACACATCTTTTACACCTGCACACAAACCACATGTCACACTTGCCTTGAATAATTTGCTGTTAGTGTCTCAAATCACAAAGAATCTGATTTCTGTTAGTCAATTTGCACGTGACAACAAGGTATTCTTTGAGTTCCATCCTAATTACTGTGTTGTTAAATCTCAGGCTACTTCTGAGATTCTGCTGCAAGGAACACTTGGAAAAGATGGCCTCTACACTTTTGGCAACCTCATAGCTGCTTCTAGTTCCATTAATAAGTCACCTCATGTGCACACACTCACAAGTTCTACTTTACCTGCAGTTTCTTTGAATGCTAGTACAAATAATGTGACTGGTCTAGGCTTGTCTGTATATTCTCAATGGCATAACAGATTGGGGCACCCTCATCATGAGGTCCTCAAAGTTGTTCTTACTAAGTGTAACATTCCTATTCCACATCAATCCAAATTAGATTTCTGTATCGCTTGCTGTCTAGGTAAAGTTCACAGGTTGCCATCACATGCTTCATCTACACAATATCATGCTCCTTTTAAATTATTGTATGCAGATGTGTGGGGTCCAGCTCCATTGCCCTCTATTACTGGTTTCAAGTACTTGCTAACTATTGTGGATGCTTTCAACAAGTTTACTTGGGTTTTCCTAATGACTCAGAAATCAGAGGTATCCTCTATATTCAAACTGTTTATGGCACATGATAGGAATGGATCAGACCCCACAAGTGATGATGGGGATGTGTTGGTTAACAGAGATAATTTTGGGCCTAAACAGTGGAGGGTATATGTGAGAAAGAATAGGAATACTCCCCAAATAAATAGGAGTGTATTCAGTCAATAAATTAGTTAGTATTTCCCAAATAAATAGGCGTTAAAGTAGGTAGTATTCCTCTTATAAATAGGAGTATATGGGGCAGTAGCTAGGGGGTTATTATTATTCTGTTTTTTCATATTAGGGTTGGGCAGTGAGAGAATAATTTTCTCTGACTGAGGAGCAGCAGCTCTGGAATTAATTTCGTTTTCGTATTCATTAATAAAATAATTTTCTCCATCATATTCTATCTTACCTCTGTTCTATCAATTGGTCCGACCTACCGTTGTTGATGCCCAAAGCTCCTAAGATGGTTGACCGTGTTTCTGCAGTGGAAGAACGGTTGGAAGGTGTTGAGGCTAGCATTGTGGCGTTACGAGAGTTCATTGGTGCTGAAATTCAACGTGCAATGGCTCATCGTGAAGTGTCGCAGCCAAGCGGTGCGACAGTTACCTCACCGCTGGATGAGTTTCGTTTATCTGCGAAGAAGGTGGAGTTACCAGCATTTACCGGTGACGATCCTGTTGCATGGATCACTCGGGCAGAGACGTACTTTGAGGTACAACGAATTTCGCAGGATGTTCGTATTCAGTTGACGAAATTAAGCATGGAAGGCCCTACTATCCATTGGTTTAACCTATGGCATGATTCAACAGAGGAACTGTCATGGGAGAACCTCCGTGAAGCGATGATGGTTCGATTTGGAGGTGGGCGTTTGGAGAACCCGTTTGAGGAACTGAAGGAACTAAAACAATCAGGATCAATAGAGGAATACATTGCCGAATTCGAACTGTATTCTTCACAGTGCGGTCGTTTGCCAGAGCAACAGTTTCTTGGTTATTTCATTGGTGGTTTACGTCATGATATTCGCTCTCGTGTGCGTACCTTCAAGCCTCGTAACCGTTACCTAGCAATGCAATTGGCTCGTGATGTTGAAAGGGAGTTTGCAGTGGCTTCTGGTCAGGATTCTGGAGCACGTTACAAACCGGGTCATGGCTCTTGGACAAAATCTCAAAAACCTAATTGGGCTGTTCGCGAAGGGGAAGGGAACGGATCTGCAATTCAGACCCAGACTAATAACAATGTGAGCAAAATGCGTACTGTTTCGGGGTCTGGATCTCAAACCGGGTCAACACGTCCTACCAATTCTACAGCATCTTCTCGCCCAAATTTAGGTGACAATTCGCGCCGTCAATCTCGTGGTGTTCGCCATCTACCAAGTGCAGAGGTTAATGAGCGTCGGGCGAAAGGACTCTGTTTTCGTTGCAACGAACGATGGGATCCTCTCCATCAATGTGCAACAAAACAGTTACGATTGATTATCTTGGGGGATGATGAAATTGTCAACGATGAAGGAGAGATTGTGGTGTTAGCGGCTGAGTCGGAAGAAGAACTCACACAAGAGGAATTAGAATGTAAAACCATGGGACTGTTTGGTGTATCCACTAATCCAAACCAAGTCCGGACGATGAAATTGGAAGGATGTTTACAAGGTGCATCTATTTTGGTTCTTATTGACAGTGGAGCCACACATAATTTTATATCCCCTAAGGTGGTTGAAGCCCTTGGATTGCCTATGGTGCCTTCTAATCCTTTGGGTGTTAAGTTAGGAGATGGTCATCGTGTCCTAACTAAGGGTAGATGCAATGGAGTTCAACTGAACGTGGGAGCGGTGCAGATTTGCTTTGATGCTTATGTGCTGGAGTTAGGAGGTGTGGATTTGATTTTAGGAGTTGTGTGGCTGGAAACTTTGGGGAAGGTGACCATGGATTGGAAAGAAATGTCTATGGTGTTCAACCATAAGGGCAGTATGGTGAAGTTACTTGGGCAGGCTGTAGAAGATAAGATGGCTACTTTCCAAAGCATTATCACTCCTTCTCGAATGATAGCAGGCTGTGAATGGCCTACCTTGATGGAGGTGCTAGGGTCACAGGTGTCGCATGTCTCCGATCAACAGACTAAGGAGTTGGAAGGATTGTTGGACCGTTTTAGTATTGTGTTTAAAGAAATTCAAGGCCTTCCTCCGCCAAGAAACACTAGTCATTCAATTGAACTTTTACAGGGTGCTGGTCCGGTAAGTGTGCGACCTTACAGATATCCTCATTTACACAAGGATGAAATTGAAAAACAGATTCAGAGCCTATTGCAGCAAGGGGTGGTTCGAAACAGCACCAGCGCTTTCTCTAGTCCCGTCATTTTGGTCAAGAAGAAAGATCAATCTTGGCGTATGTGTGTAGATTACCGTGCACTCAACAAGGTAACAATTCAGGACAAGTACCCTATTCCGGTTGTAGATGAATTGTTAGATGAGTTACATGGCTGTAGTTATTTCTCTAAGCTTGATCTTAAATCGGGTTATCATCAAATTCGTATGAAGGAAGAAGATATTCATAAAACGGCTTTTCGGACTCACGAGGGTCACTACGAGTTTTTGGTAATGCCGTTTGGCCTCACCAATGCTCCTGCAACCTTTCAATCGGTGATGAATGCAATTTTCAAGCCCTTTCTAAGGAAGTTTGTCCTGGTTTTTTTGTATGATATCCTAGTATACAGTAGTAGTTGGGCTGAACATTTGCAGCACTTAGAGGTGGTCCTTAATATTCTGAAGCAGCATCAGTTTGTGGCAAATCGGAAGAAATGTACCTTCGGTCAGCACCAAGTGGAATATTTGGGCCATGTCATTTCCAAAGCAGGGGTTGCTGTTGATCCTGCCAAGGTTAGCAGTGTGTTACAATGGCCGATCCCTAAGAATGTTAAAGGAGTGCGAGGCTTTTTGGGGTTGACCGGTTATTACAGAAAGTTTATAGCGAACTATGGAAAAATTGCTAAACCCTTGACAGAATTGACAAAGAAGGATGGTTTTAGCTGGAATGCGGCAGCTGCGGAAGCTTTTGAGAAATTGAAAGTAGCTGTTACAACTGCCCCAGTTTTAGCCTTGCCTAATTTCAAGATTCCATTTGAAATTGAATGTGATGCCTCAGGTAAAGGAGTTGGTGCAGTATTGTTGCAATCGAAGCATCCCATTGCATATTTTAGCAAGGCCTTTGAATCATCTAGGTTATCCAAATCTGCCTATGATAAAGAGTTGATGGCTTTAGTGCTAGCTATTCAACACTGGCGACATTACTTGTTAGGAAGAAGGTTTGTGGCTTATTCTGATCAAAAGAGCCTAAAACACTTGCTACAACAACGTATTACCACAGCAAATCAGCAAGAATGGATGGCTAAGTTGTTGGGTTTTGACTTTGAGGTAGTGTACAAGGTGGGAGTGGAAAATAAAGTGGCTGATGCTTTATCTAGACAACACGAGGATGCTGAGTTGCAAGCGATTAAATCCTACCCTATTTGGCAGCAGAGCAGCCAATTGCAACAAGAAGTATCAAATGATCCTTTGCTTAAAAAGATTGTGGAAGCTATTCAAAAGGATCCTAATGCTAAACCTGGTTTTGCTTTAAAAGGTGGCATCTTATTCTACAAAAATAGGTTAGTTATACCTGCTAGCTCACCACTTATTGAGGAATTACTCAAAGATTTTCATTCTTCTCCGAGTGGTGGTCACTCCGGCTACCTACGCACTTATAGGAGAATGGCTGGAACTTTATATTGGCAAGGGATGATGCGGAGGGTGCAAGATTTTGTGAAAGCTTGTGATACTTGTCAACGACAAAAATATGCGGCAACTACTCCTAATGGATTACTACAACCTCTTCCTATTCCGGTTTTGGTGTGGAGTGAGATATCTATGGATTTCATTACTTGTTTGCCAAAAAGTAATGGATTTGAAGCTATCTTGGTTGTTGTTGACCGTCTCTCCAAGTACAGCCATTTCATTCCTCTTAAACATCCATTTACCGCTCGCTCAATAGCTGCTATTTTTGTTAAGGAAGTGGTTAGATTACATGGAATTCCGGAGTCTATTCTTAGTGATCGTGACCCCTTGTTTGTGAGTATCTTTTGGAAAGAGTTGTTCAAATTAGTAGGTACAGTGCTTAAAATGTCCTCGGCATACCATCCCCAAACGGATGGCCAAACAGAAGTGATTAATCGTTGTTTAGAGGCCTATCTACGTTGCTTTATTGCAGATCAACCTAAGACATGGGCACACTGGATTCCGTGGGCAGAATTGTGGTACAATACCACATTCCATGTGTCAACAGGGTTCACCCCTTTCGAGGTGGTGTACGGCCGAAAGCCTCCAGTGTTGGTGCATTTTTTGGAAGGTGAAACCAGAGTGGAGGCTGTAGCGCAGGAGTTAAGGGACAGAGATGAGGCGTTGCGTCAATTGAAAACTAATTTACTCAAAGCCCAGGAGGACATGAAATACCAAGCTGACAAGAGACGCAAGGCAGTGCAATTTGAGGTTGGTGATTGGGTTTTCCTCAAATTACGTCCTCATCGACAACAATCGGTTGTGCAGAGAATCCATCAAAAATTGGGCCCTAGATTTTTCGGACCTTATCAAATCATGAAGAAGATAGGGCAGGTTGCTTATAAGTTGAAGTTGCCACCTACATCTAAAATACATCCTACCTTTCATGTGTCGCAATTGAAGAAAGCGGTGGGCAACTATACTGCTACAACTCAGTTACCTATCAATTTAGAGTCCGAAAAAGGGGACATTACCCCGGCTAAGGTTTTGTCATGGAGGGACAAGTTTGATGGTGGACAGCATAAGAGAGAATGGTTGATTCAATGGGAAGGGATGGATGTTGGAGATGCTACCTGGGAAGAGGAACTGCTGTTGAAGAGTCAATTCCCTGATTTGCGCCTTGAGGACAAGGCTAATGTTGCAGGTGGGGGTGATGATAGGAATGGATCAGACCCCACAAGTGATGATGGGGATGTGTTGGTTAACAGAGATAATTTTGGGCCTAAACAGTGGAGGGTATATGTGAGAAAGAATAGGAATACTCCCCAAATAAATAGGAGTGTATTCAGTCAATAAATTAGTTAGTATTTCCCAAATAAATAGGAGTTAAAGTAGGTAGTATTCCTCTTATAAATAGGAGTATATGGGGCAGTAGCTAGGGGGTTATTATTATTCTGTTTTTTCATATTAGGGTTGGGCAGTGAGAGAATAATTTTCTCTGACTGAGGAGCAGCAGCTCTGGAATTAATTTCGTTTTCGTATTCATTAATAAAATAATTTTCTCCATCATATTCTATCTTACCTCTGTTCTATCAGCACATCTCTCCACTCAGTTTAACTATAGACTTAAGGCCTTACAAACTGATGGAGGTGGAGAATTTCAGCCTCTCTCACTACTTCTGGCAGCACAAGGCATTACTCATAGATTTACTTGCCCTCACACACACCATCAAAATGGTGGTGTTGAGAGGAAACACAGACATGTTGTAGAAACAGGTCTTACACTTTTGGCACTAGCATCTCTTCCCTTAAAATTTTGGGACTATGCCTTTCAGGCAGCTGCTTACCTTATTAACAGGATGCCTACTCCTGTGCTCACTATGAAGTCCCCTTATCACATGCTATACAACACTGACCCTGACTACAAGGCTCTTAGAGCCTTTGGCTGTGCATGCTTTCCTCACCTTAGACCATATAACCCACACAAGTTTGCATTCCATACCAAGGAATGTGTTTTCCTTGGCTACTCACCCCATCACAAAGGATACAAATACACGGCCTCAGATGGGAAGCTTTACATCTCTAAGGATGTAATCTTCAATGAGTCAAGATTTCCCTATATGCATCTGTTTCACAAAGGCACAAACTCGGGAAGCTTTACATCTCCAAGGATGTAATCTTCAATGAGTCAAGATTTCCCTATATGCATCTGTTTCACAAAGGCACAAACTCTCCTCCTACTCAACCTTTTATCTCCGTACCAGTACCTCTATCTTTTTCATCCTCTACTTCACACCGTCCTCCTACTACCACTGTTCTACCTAAACCAATTCCTCTAACTGGAGTCCCTATCTCTTCTCCTCCAACTACTTCTAATTCTCATTTATCACCACCTTCTCCTCAGCCTTCTAACCCAACCACTCTCATTGGCTCCTCATCAACAAGCTCACCTTCTGTCTCCAGTTCCGAACATCTCCCCATAGCTCAACCATTTCCTCACAATATTCACTCTATGGTCACAAGATCTAAAGCTGGCATTGTGCAGCCAAGACTTCACCCTACCCTACTCTTGACTGAACTAGAACCAACCTCCTACAAAATGGCTCTCAAAGACCCTAAGTGGCTGGAGGCTATGAAGGCTGAATATAATGCCCTCTTACACAATCAAACCTGGACTCTTACTACTCTTCCTCCAGGTAGAAAAGCCATAGGCTGCAAATGGGCCTTCAGAATTAAGCAAAATCCTGATGGTTCAGTTCTTAAATATAAGGCCAGACTGGTGGCCAAGGGGTTTCATCAAGTTCAGGGCTTTGATTTTCAGGAAACTTTTTCACCAGTAGTAAAGCCTGTTACAGTCAAGGTGGTTCTCATCTTAGCTCTTACCAGGGAGTGGCAAATCACTCGGCTGGATGTCAACAATGCCTTCTTAAATGGCATTCTCACTGAGGAGGTCTATATGCAACAACCTCCTGGGTTTGTGCAAACCAATTCCACATCAATCTGCAAACTAAACAAAGCCATCTATGGCTTAAAACAAGCACCCAGGGCATGGTTTGAGAGACTCACCAGTGCTCTGCACTCTCTTAGGTTTATGACCAGCAAATGTGACCCCTCTCTGTTTATTCTTGTCACCTCTACTTACACTATTTTCATGCTAGTGTATGTAGATGACATAATTGTCACTGGGAGTTCACCCACCCATATTCAGCATCTAGTGACTAAACTCAATGATCAGTTTTCTCTCAAACAGCTTGGTGATTTGAACTATTTTTTGGGCATTGAGGTGTCCAAAACCTCTCAAGGAGGTCTCTTTCTGTCCCAAACTAAATATATCGGGGATCTTCTAGCCAGGACTAACATGAGTAAAGCCAAAAGTTTGCCTACTCTTATGGTTTCCAATCTCAAGCTTACAAAGGAAGCCTCAGACTACTTACAAGATCCTACTTACTATAGATCTATGGTAGGAGCATTGCAATATGTCACTATCACAAGACCCGAGATCAGCTTTGCAGTCAACAAAATTTGTCAATTCTTGTCACAGCCTATGCAGAGTCAGTGGGTGGTAGTTAAAAGAATTCTTAGATATCTCAGAGGTACTCTTCATCATGGCCTACAAATGCTACCCTGCAGTTCTTCCCAGCCCCTTACAGTTACTGCATACTCTGATGCTGACTGGGGCTCTGATCCTGATGATAGAAAATCAACCTCAGGGTCATGCATATTTCTTGGTCCTAACCTAGTGTCATGGTGGTCTAAGAAACAAACCCTGGTAGCTAGGTCCAGCACTGAAGCTGAATATAGGAGCCTGGCCAGCACTGCATCAGAAATTCTCTGGATTACATCCCTTCTTACAGAATTAAAGGCACCCTCACAAAAGCCTATTCTCCTCTCTGACAATTTGAGCATTGTGGCTCTTTCTCACAATCCAGTTCTCCATGCCAAAACTAAGCACATGGAGTTAGACATCTTTTTCTTAAGGGAAAAGGTGCTCAATAACACCTTGGTTGTCAAGCACATCTCAGCTGTCCTGACAAAACCTCTCTCTGCTCTCAGGTTTCTCAGTCTCAGAGATCAGCTCAAAGTTCTTGACAAATCTTCCCTCCAATGTCAGCAAATGGCTCTCTCAGGGAGCAGCACCATTTGAGGGGAAAATATTAGAGTATATGCTATAGTTAGTGTAGAGTTAGTAATGCTGCCAGGTCAGCATTTGTAACAGAGTTTGTTATCAGTCATAACTAACTATCAGAGTTAGTTATGCTGAGCTGTCTTGAATCTGTTAGCTCTAGCTATGTATAAATAGCACTGAGCTTGTATCATTTCAGTTTGAGAAATATCCAATACAACTCAATTCTTCTCTAGAATGTTCCATTTCTCAAACTCTATTATCTCTACTCTTAAATTATATATTGTATCTCAGAGGTTTTATATGGAGATGTTCCACAAATTAAAATCACCTTCTCAACTCTCCGCCGCTGTTTATACTGAAACTTTGGAATTCATTACTTTGATCTATGGGGTCACGCTCCCATGTCTTGCTACACTTGGATCTATGTTTTCAAGACTTAATCTGAAGCCCTTCCATGTAATGGATCTATGTTATCAAGACTAAATCTGAAACCCTTCCGGTAACGTAACAAGCACCTGTACTATTATCATCAAAAGATAATATTCAGCAAACTTATTCTCTAATCTGATGTTAGTTCTCTTCTATTTATGGTTTTTCCCTTCCTAATTTTTTGTCCAGCCCTAAGAAAGCAGCTTGTATGTTTCTTGTTATCAAAAATCAACTCTCCCAAAGGTATACATTCTTTAGGTAACAAAGCTCATTAATATTCTTATCTCTAACAAATCCACTTTTGGACTTAAAATGTGGAGTGCGAGACTCCACTCTACCCAAAATGATAATAACCATGAAGCAGAGTCAATGGCATGTCACCATAGTTCATCATTTACCTCAAGGATGGGCCCACGATCAGCTCCCAACAAGTGAATCTCATCCAATATGATAAGCCCAACCTATTGATCAGTGCCAACAAAATTTGAATATGAAATTGATAGCTCAAGTATATAAATCATTTTGATATATTATACAAACAAGTATGAATTCACCTTTGTGACATAGCTACGAGTATGCCAATTACGACTTATACCATCCCACTTTTCAGGAGTAGATATGATGATATTTGCCGACAAGAGAGCCATCAAATCAGGAGTATAGTCTCCAGTCATTTCAACCTAATAAAAAGCATATATAATTAGCATTGGTATCATATATAGTGCACGTATACTTCTTTCATAATGCAAATATTGCTACCATTTTTTTCCCTAGCTGAGTCACAAGGCGCTTTTTCCAGTCACTCATTCTTTCCCTGACAATAGCCTTCAGAGGTGCTATATAAATAACCTGCATAGTCATTCCCAGAGTAGCTTAAGCTAGCACACTTCATAAGATGATATACAATATAGGTAAGGTAACATAAAAAGTCATTTCTCTAAGCAATAACGAATGCATAACAAATATTTTGGTGTATACTCTATGAAGCAGCATAACTGCATTCAAAGAAAATGAATATTATATCACACTTTTATCTCTTATAATTTTGTCATCAGGACTTGTGCTCTTTCACAAACTGCAAAAACAAATTTAAGTACAAACCTTCATATCGGGATGAGTATTGAAAAGCCGGAGCATAGCAAGCTCAGCAGATATAGTTTTTCCACTCCCAGTTGGAGCTCCTAATAGAACATTATTGTCTGTGTGATACAACACATGAAAAGTCTGTCCAAGTAAACAAAACAACATCCATATGATTATTAAGTCTGTAAAACAACAGTTCATAATCCAACAAAAAATAATTGTAGAGAAGATGAACCAAACCTGTGTTTGTATTGGGTTAAAATGTGAAAATTTGTATAGCGCTTCATAATCAGTGTTTCCAAGAGAAGACACTGGAAGAGGTTTTAAATCAAGAAGTTCTGTGTGCGAAGTACTGACCTGGCAAAGATATATCCAACCGTCAGACATAAACTTGGCTGGAGCCAGTTTCCACACAATAGAACTACAAACCAAAAGAGAAATAAATGGAGATGTAATACCTCAGGCAATGGTAAATTATGAAAGGTAATAGTATAGAATGCCTCTGCATGAAGCCATGAATCAGAAACAGCATGAATGTAATATTGTGGTGGATGTGGCTCAAATATAGGCACGGTGAAGGAAAGTTTGCAAGGTTCTCCCTTAGCCATCCGCTTTGTCAAGGTAAAAAGTTCTGAGTGGTAAATATGATCATTCTCGGAGTCCTGCTCAAAATAGTTGCCAAGCATTCAATTTGGCGTTAGCAATTATCAACTCATACCTAGTTACAAATTAGCTGTGGCAAGGAAACATCACACTTGCAACATATTTTTCAGACACGCGTTGAAAATTTAAGAGAAAACAAAATTATATTTTGGTACAAATTTTTTCTCCAAAGCGATTTATAAATAAAAATAGAGGGAGTATATAGAAGAGAAAATAAAAATTAAAGAACTGCAACGCTTTGATATAAGAAATTTATTCACCTCTACCAAAATCCACCAGCGTTGAGCAGTACCATGAAAACGATCTTTCCAAATAAAAACTGGAGTTATGACCAGATCAATCTGAAAACAATGATTGATTATGTAGAAATGGATATCAAAGCTATATCCTGTGAGGAAATCAATGAAAGAATTGGAATCTCAGTCTCGAAAAGATTCTTTGATGTGAACTTACCTTCAAGACAGTTCTGGTTATTGGACTCACGGTAGCTGATAACTGAAGTGATGGAAAATACCCTAGGTATTGCTTAACCAACTACGATGAACAGGGATAGGAAAATAATAATCAACATTTCTTCAACATCTAAACTCATCACCAAAGGAAATATTTTAACATCATCCGACTAAAAGATACATACCCTTCCTCCAGGTGCATAACGAATTAATGCCCCAACATCTTTTTCCTCCATCTCCATCAGGTGATCTAAGTCAGCCCCTCGCTCTTCAAGCTTCCGCAATATCTATGAACCAAAAAAGGACCATCACACCCCAGTATAAAATGTAGCTAGTAATTATAGCGAACAGAATGGGCATACTTCTGATGAAAGCTCCCTGTCAAATTGCCTAAGAGGATGTTGGTGCGGCCAAACTTGGCGATCTACAGATTTGCAATAATTCAACATGAACAAAGACATCTCACACCAGCCTCTTCGCAGACAGACCTCAAATAAAGCTCGCGTTATACGAGCCAAGCTTGCACTAATGTATGAAGCGTCAGAAACCAAGGAAAAAGAATCCATAGAGCCTCGAGATATGTACAACTGCATACAAAAGGTCATATATTATTAAAGCAATTATCCTAAGCGGTAAACAAAGTCAGCAGCTTGACAGAAAAACCTGAATCAGAATGGAAATCTTTCCATGTTTGTTGGAAGGACCGCCCTTAATTTCTAAAGGACATGACGTGCGTGCCAGCATCTCTAGCTCATTCTGTTCTTCTTCTCGAACAGCAATATTCTCAAATTCAGATGAATGTGCAATCATGTTAATCACCTAAATCATCGAAAGGTAAAAAGAACATGAAAAGACAAATTATAATTATAATTATATAAGAATGCTTTCAAACTGTATACAGGTTTTTACCAACACTTACGACAACATCTTCATCTAATATTTGTCATTATTAATCTTCTCTCCCCTGATCTTACCACACATTCAACTCAACATCCTCATCTCTGTTATACTCAGTTTATTTTCGTGTTGGTTCTTTCCAGCCCAACATCATGTCTCATACAACATCGACAGTCTTACAGTGGTCTGATAAAAAATTTCCTTCAGTTTAAACGATACTACCGTATCACATAAAACACATGAGGCTCTCCTTCATTTCAACCACCCAGCTTTAATTTTATGGTTTGTACCTCCCTATTTCTCTATTGTTTAGTACAATGGATCCAAGATATTTAAAGCGTGTAACTTGGGAACTATTGTGGATGAAAATTGTACTGCATGACTTGAAGATAAAATATGAAGGTCATATGAAGTTGTGACTATAAACTAGCTACTAATATTGTTCATATTCTTGCTTAACATGACAAAACAAAACACATTAAAATAGGTCAACCCTTCATCAAAGATAAGTTGGATAGCGGTTTGATAGCTACAACTTACATTCCTTTTAGACATCTACGGGAAGCATGTTAACAAAGGACTTAAGAACAAAAAGACTCGGCCAACTTACTTGCAAGTTAGAAATGATAAATATTTATTCACAAGTTTAAGAGGAAGTGTTGTAAATATATGTATGCATATGTAGTTATTAGGCATTCCGTCGTCTATATAAGCATATTAGTATATGTACGCTTTACAAAATTGAAATATACTTTAGAAATATTTTTCTACATTAATCAAAACCTTGTGGTAACATATCAAAATTACCTCACTATCATTCATGTGACGTCTTAACATTTCATTGTATGTTTCAACACTGGAATATTGAATGTAAAAGTGGCTTGCAATGCGACCAAGCTCAGTACAGTAAAAATTGCCACTTTTCTCATCAAACCGCATCATTTTTGCTTTATCAAGTGAGCGTGCAGCATCAATAACAAGAGATCTTTGCTTAGAACTCAAAGCAGGATCTGCCATCACCTAAAACACATAAGATTGTCAATAGAAACCTTTTGATGTATAACAACAAATAGCTAAAACTATTTTCAGAATGGTGTGAAAGAATCTCACTATCTAAGAAATGCAACAAACTACCAACCATCAATTTTAAATTATCAGTATCTATATATTCTTTCCATTCAAAAGTATCAGTTTCTATATATTCTTTCCATTCAAAATTACATTATCAACCCTTTCGGGATGTTCAGGAGTCCAATGGCTCTACATCTATGAAACACGGACACCTCTAGAAGTAGGTGCGGTGTCCGACACGCGTCAATGTCCGACACTTGTATGACTACCGTACGACACGTGTCGGAAAAGTCAAACAAGTGTCGGAAAAGTCAGACAAGTGTCCCTTAAAAAATGGCTTTGACACTCATTGAATCAGTATCCGACACCCGTATGATACTCATTCCACATATATTAGATAATTCAGACAAATGTTTCAAACAAAAATTTATTCTTTTTCTTTGCTTCAACACACCTTTATACATTTTTTTGTACAAATCTCACACAAATCTAAAAAGGGATAAACATGTATTGAAACAATGTTATCAATAATAGATGGATAAATGAAGCTAAAATTATCGTATATGTGGCGGTGTCGGTGTCCTATGTTTGACATTATCGGTGTCCGTGTCGGACTCCGTGCATCATAGCTCTACATCTTCCTTTCCATGAAAAAAAATCCCACTTTCAAATCAGAGCCTCCTATTTTTATCCATTTAGTTTGCATTCTGTTAGCTGTCAGTTAGACTGTTGTTGACAACAGAACCAGGTACTGATCTACAGCACTTGCCCTAAGTTTTCTAACATACACCGTTTTTGGAGATCCACAAACATTTAGAAAATCCAAAATTTACAAAATATTATAGAACTGGTTTAATAAAGGAAAAGTATGTAGTTAGGTACCTCATCCCAGCCAATACCATATGCCAAGGGATTCATCCTCATCCTTATGAAAAGATAAGTATATCCCAGCCATGCACAGGCTTCTTTAACATTAGTTACAGTACCCAATGCAACCTCTGCATTCAAATTATCTTTCAACGAGCTAATAAACTGCAAAGAATTGAACAAAGAAAGTCAACGGAACACCAGATATATTAAGAAAATTTTATGCATGATCCAACGCACAGACAACAGTTGAGAATACAGTACACGCATGAACACAGATGTATCATCAGTTTCCTAATTATTACCTGGCTTTCTATAGGGAGTTGACTTGTCAATAGTCGCAAATAATATGCTAGTTTGTCATGAGATGTAATTATGATACCTTCACCACTTTTATCAAACTGTGGTCTCCCAGCTCGCCCAAATATCTGTGAAAATATAACAGAAACAGCACCTTAAGTAATGTAGAAAAGTTAAGCACTTAATATTACCTGATACAGGAAACACAGTGCCTTACCTGCATCACATCAAGCATACCCAGGTCTCGCCACCCACCAGCTTTTGCATCATATATTTGGGTTCCCTAGAGAACAACAGCCTTCAGTTCAATTTAGAAATCACAACACAAAAGTAACTCAAGAATCATAAAAATCCAGTGCACATAATAATTTGTTGGACTTTCCGCCTTAATCGCGGTTCGCCCCTAGTCGCCTTAATTGCCGCACTTTGGCTTGCCTTCATTGCAGCCCCTAACACCTTCATTGTGTTAGCTTTAAAGGGGTGGATTTAGTCCCACATTGCTTAGAGATATGGTCTGTGTTGTGTTTATAAGTGGGGACAATCCTCACCCTACAAGCCGGTTTTGTAGGGATGAGTTAGGCCCAACCCATATTCTGAGATAATTTAATACAGAATCCGAGGGGAAACTAAAAATCTAAAACAAAGCTGGGAAGTTAGAGAACATGATCTGTAGCTACCTTCATATAGTGTCTAAAACAAAGCTGGGAAGTTAGAGAACATGATCTGTAGCTACCTTCATATAGTGTCTTAGAAGTAAAAGACCGCTACCGCACTACGTGACAGCAGTAGGATTTTGTTTCAAAATCAAGTTCCTAGGGCAAAGGCATGTTTATGAATCTTATTTTAAAAAATGAAAAGTGGTCCCCCAGAGTCAGGAGCTGTCGTAAACTCATTTAAAAAGCTACTGCATATTGGAAACCACCAAAAATATCTGATAGGTCAACTCCAAATCCTAATTGCGTAAGACAAAAGGAACGTGCATTGATATGGTCAACTCTCGCATGTTCTAATAGCTTAAGGCACTAGGAGCTTACATTGAAATGGTTTTAACTCTATGACAGTATCTCACACAAAAACCCCTTGTACAAAGGATGGATGAAGAACAAGGTTATCTTAATAAGTGCCACTATTTACAAAAAATAAAAACAGCAGCATGGATCAAACTTTTGAATGCCTGCTCAAGAGCTATATTAATGTAAAGAAAAAACTCTCCCAAGACCATAAGGTGTTAGGTGCCGAAGAAAAACATGTTTTGTTATCTCTAACAATTTGTACACGAAAGCTAAACAATAACACTGCCCACTAATAAGAGAAACAGAAACAAATAACAAGTCCAGGCTGTCTCATATCAAGTAATTAAATAAGGCCAATAGTAAATATTGTACAGCTATCATGAAATTTGTGTAACTCAAGTAGCCTAGATTTCACTGGCAATAAATAAAAACTTATAAGTGACTTGGGAAAGTTGATGCAAAAGATTTTTTTTTTTTTAATCCTATTAGTACTACAGTTTGATGTATTCTGCCAATAATAATTTACCTAACAAATTAACTGTAATCCGATACATATATAAAAACCAATATGATACAAAGTAATCTGTAATACAAACCTTAATAACAACCGTGTGAGCAGGTAGATTGACACCCCATGCCAGAGTTGCTGTACAGACGAGTACCTAAAAACACCGTAAGGCATACTGAAATGAAACAGGAGGCAAATTGAGTCTACACTGAAAACTAGTGAGAAAAGATCTACCTTCAAAAGCCCCTCCGAGAAAAGCCTTTCAGTCAGTCCTCTATCTGAACGTAACATCCCAGCATGATGAATACCCATGCCAAAACCAAAAAGTTCAACGAGATCTTTGTTTTTTGATTTAATGACTTCTTTCTGGAATGCATAAATAGAAAATCTATGAATCAAGAATAACAGACATCACAATAAAATCTAAATAAATGTTTACTCTAACAACCTTCATAAAGAAATACTGTGGATGTGCGTCATTATTGAAGAGTAAAAGTTCGTCACTCCTTTGTGCAAGTTCAGTCTGTTGAACGTGACATAAAAATGATGAAACTGTGAGCAAAGCATGGGGCGGAAATAATACAATATGTTCATATAGACTGAAGTATATAATATAGTATAATATAATGGTTTCGGCAAGCCTGCAACACAAGGATTAAGAGCTTCAGATTAAACTTCTAAAATGACAAACCAGTTTCTTAGCAGTCTTTGCAGTGTCTTTTCGTGAATGAACAAATACCATTGCTTGATGACCTTGCTTTATAGAATCAACAACCTAAATCAAACAAAAGAACCAAAGCTAGAAAATTAGCCAACAGTGCATGATATATGATGTTTTGAAGAGAACTTAGATAGAACAATACCTTCCGATAGCATATATCATTCAACAATTCATTACGAGTTGCAAAGTTTGGTTCACTAATTCCAATATACTGTTGTGCAAGAGGCACTGGACGATAACTTGAATCAAAGAAGAAAAGACCCGTGTCTGGATTTACTCTGAGAAACTGTGCAACCTGGAAAAATGAAAGGTCAGGGTTGCAGATAGGTCCAGTAGATACTTCAGCATACAAGAGTTCAGTCAGAAAAGAGGGAAAAACAAATATATATCATTTGGACAAACACCTCTAGATAATTGGGGAGTGTGGCAGAAAGGCCCACAATGCGTATCATTGACTGGCTTGACTCCACCTGATATTAAAAATAAGGAATTCTTCAATTAGAAGTCTACTATCACATGAAGAAATAAATGGCCATAATGGCACTGCGGCACCACAAATTAAACGGTATAGCATCACTGCACAAATCAGCATATCGTATAAATTAAAGGAAACCCGTGGCCATAATATATCAGATGTTATCAAAATAAAAACATTGGCATACAAGGATCCACTACAAGTCTACACAATATTGTAGTCAATGCATTTATGTTTCTTTTGCTTGCATTGAAATTAAAATTCTAACTCATAACCACCTGATAGAAATGACGGTCTAATCAAAATTCTAGATTCCATTTAAATTTGGAGAAAAAGAAATCGAAATAAGATAATCGTAGAGAGGCTGGTCTGAATTTCTGTTTGTAAGCTCAATTCACTAAGTATAAAAATGCTTCATGCATGCTTTTCACCAAAACTCAAGTAAATGTTGAAACATACTTGACCAAATGGCTTACCTGCCTCAGTGTCCTAGCAACTAAAGCCTCTATAACAGGACCTCTATCATCATTGAGTAGATGCACTTCATCAATAATTAAGAGCTTCACTAGCATTGAGAGTGACATATCACTGCTCTTGCGAGTTATGACATCCCATTTCTCAGGAGTTGTCACTATCATCTGATTTAACCCATGGAAGAAAAAATAAACAAATGAAACTTAGTTTGCATGCTGGCAAAAAAAATCCAAAACCAGAAATTTTCATAACAAGAACCTGAGTTTCTTCTAGTTCATTTTTAGAGAGCTGCATATCTCCAGTAAGCTCTCTGACACTCATATTCAACGGAGACAGACGTTGGCTGAATGTTGATGTGACTTCTGCAGCCAAAGCCTAGAATGGACCAGAACATTAAATTACAAATGAAACAGAAATGCAGGGAACAAAATGTAATGCATGAATGGAATATAAATTTTAGATATGATATAAAACATAAATGCAGGAGAAAAAAGGCAAAGTTGAACTCTGTAGCACCGACGCCCCTGGGAAAAAGGTGAGTCTGAGTCAGTGACGGTGCTCGAAACCAATATCAACACTTGTGATTACGTTTAATTTATTCCTTTTTTCAAATTATTACCGGTTTCGGCCTGTCAGTGTTGGTGTCGTGTTTTTGATGTCCGTGCTTCAAAGAAGTTGAATAGACAAATACAAAGAGCAAAATTTGCAGCATACCTTCATCGGAGCAACATAAACTATCTTAAATTCATCTTTATGCAAGTAACCATCCCTAAAGTGTTGTCCAATCTGCATACAATTCATCATCAAGGAAAGAGGTTATACTTTATGAAAAGCACAATTTCATTGAGAAAGAAAGAGCACACACTGAAGGATAATAAATCCTCTTCACATAGCCTAAAAATAAAAATTGAACAAATAAGAAACAACAAGAATACGATAAAGCAAATCCGATCAAACTCTCGGAGAGGTTTAAAAATAGGTAATGTGCACCTCACATGCTGCCTCATTAACGAAAAGTGAGTTGAAAGGTGTATCATGGAGGATGGCGTGTTGAAAGAAAATGAAGGCAGAGCACAACTTACATATTGAGAGGTTTACAAAAAAGATTTATCATGGGAGCAATAAAACTCTTACTCTTCAGATAACATGCATTTTCAGTTTTATTATTAAAAAGCTGTTGAGAGGTCCCACTTTAGATGCGGCATGAGATATGGCCTAACAATGTGATTATAAGTGGTGGGTAGTCCTCACCTTCCAAGCTGATTCCAAATTCTAAGATGGAATCATAGATAAGCATGAAATTAATTTATTAATGACATCTCTCACCTTACAACCTGGTGTTGTTAAGATGAGTTATGCCAAAATATAAAATTCTAAGATGGTATTAGAGCATACACGAGATCCATTAGGTCACTCTAGTCACGCTCTATATGTTCAGTCCTAGGCATGAGGGAGGTGTGTTGAGAAGTCTAACATTGAATGAGATATGGTCTGAATGTTTTTATAAGTGGTGGATAGTCCTTTCCTTAAAAGTCGGTTTTGTAGGGGTTGAGTTAGGCTCAAACCAAATTCCAAGAAAAAAATAATAATGATACAACAACAACCAAGCTTTATTCCACTGAGTGAGGTCGGCTACATGGATCAACTTTTGCCATAATGTTCTATCTATAACCATGCTTTCCTTAAAGCTGAAATTAGAATAGCTTGCAATTTCCATTGCAGAGTCTTCAACATCAAAATCACTAAGCTATAGTGTATTATTCCCAGTTTTTAACATTTCCTCAATGCTCCACTCATTTCTTCTTTCATATACCATAACCATCTTCTTTTTCCTGATGTATATTTTAGTAACTGCAAGAGGTCTAACATGACCCAGCAATCTAGATTTCTTGACAATCTTTCAAATCAAAAAGACAGAATAAATTGTACAAAATAAATTTGAAATAAAGAATGAGGATAAAATCAACAGAAAAAGGCATAAATAGTCCACTAGGCTTTTCACATAACTCCATACTCACCTGCAGAATTATGACACGTATAATCAAAACTTTGCATCAAATGTACTTTAATCAAAACTATTTCTTGACAATCTTTGTGCAATTTGCATCACATGTACTTTGCAGTAAAACAACATTGTGATGAGTATAACAAAAATAGATTGAAAGTTAAAATTTAAGATAGGTTTAAGATCAAGAAAGTAACAAATACACAAAGCAAATAGCTCCTATTTATCTCGCGATATTGATAAAGGGAGAGAAAATTAAAACATTAATTTCAATTGATAGATAGAAATAAATCGTATTTTCAGGGAAAGTAAATATAATGCAGGTATTCACCTCATGAAGAATTGAAATCATAGCTATATTAGTTTTTCCAGCTCCTGTGGGGGCACACACCTGCAAGCATAAGAAAAGCTCTTTTAACAATAGAAAGCAAACACTTATTTCTCTTTGTCAAATAAAATGCATCTTTGATCATTAATTTTTTTTTAAAAAGACAACAGATCACTCACGAGTATATTCTCATTGGTTCCATAAACAGTTTGAAATATCCTGCTCTGAATACGGTTCAGCGATTTGTAACCACGGAAAGCAGCTTGAGCAAAGTCATCTAACTCACTGATCTCAATCTGGAAGTGCATAAATGTAGTAGATATGCATCAATAGCACCACTTTATTACAAACAATTACTAACAAGTACATTTTAGGGGATTCGAGGAATCAACAGCATTCAACTGGTCAATATTTAGCTAACAAAGATAAATTGCAAAATGTATGCTTTAATTTTTTATTGTAGGATGATAATACGGTACCATTTTTTAATAACCACAGATGTAAGTGCTCGAATATCAAAAAAATACCTTACGAGATGATCTAAGAAACTGTGAGATAGCTAACATAGTATAAAGATATTATAAGAATTTTTTTTTAATATTGTAACAAGAAACTAATCCTCCTAGAAGATGATCTAAGCCGCTCTAAGATTACAAACTAATCCTATGAGATAAACCAAGATACTCTATCGTAATATAAAGATATTATAATATGTTTTTTAATAATTCTAACAGACAGGACAACAGCAATGCATAAATCAAACCCATTGTGCTCATTTCATATGTTGATGGGGGAAATATATCTACCAAAAAGGATTCAAAGACTTTCATTAAATAGTTGAAAGCATCTCACAAATCACAATAAAGAGATATACCAGTCTTTCTCCAGGTTTCATTGGCGCAGTTGGTTTTGGGGGAACAATAACCTCTTCATACCCCTTACAATACTTTTTGATAGTTCCTTCAGGAAGAGCGTTAACAGCTATTGCCCTATCTCCAGTACCAATCATCCCATCAACCAAATTTTTCCTCTCACTTGCTTGAAGTAAAGATGAGAAATCCAGTGTAGACAAGTCATCAGCCCCAGCATGTTCTATTCCTCGCCTGTTTCGCTTTTCCTCCTTGCGCCGAAGCTTGTCAATTTGTTTGTCTGATTCTGTTTGTACAATCACCTAAAAAAAGTAGCTCTTTATGGAAGGAAGTATTTTTTAACATAATACAATATATGTATGCATTTCATTATATACAGGTGAAGAAGAGGAGATTGATGATACAGAGCATAGTCAACACCTGTGTCCCATAACTAGGCATGCGAGACTGAGCATTTGCAGCACTTGTATCAGACTTGAATACTGATAAGCCATAATGAATAGAATCAACAATCTCTTTCCGGTGCTACAATTTGTCAAAAAACATCAAGTATGATTCAAACAAATACATAGTAACTCAAGTTTCTTTCACTATCAGATAGTTGGCAAACTTCAAAAGCAAAAGTTGACACTTTTCTTAAGGAATGATTACATGGACACGGACGTAGGAGAGTGAAGTTCGCAAAGAATTATTGATGACCTTTTTAAGAAATAAGAGAGTGAGCTAGCATGTCCTCACCAGTAGAAGATTTTGCACAGTTTCAAATGCATTATCCCCAACAAGATCCAACAAATCTCCAGCTATCTTCAAAGAGAAGGAATAAGTGTAAGTTTCATGTTGTAAAACCTTCGTTATATATACATGAAAAGAATTTTGACATCGGGCAATACCTCTTCACCAGGCTTTTCTGAATTAAGAACCCTACAAATGGCCATTGCCAGTTCATCTCGAGATACCTGTGAATTACAATTCCTAACAATTTTATCACATGCATCTCTTAACCAAGTCAAATTGAACTTTTCTACTTCGGCAACAAAATGATCTGTTGGGTCAGTATGACTGTACTCTTCTTTCTGAAATGCTACAGAAACTGTGTTTTCGAAATCCGTTATGTCTCCATCATCTAAAGATACATCAACCAAGAAACGAGTTGGGGGTTGAAAAACCAAATCATCTCCAAATTCCATACCCTCATCAACATCATGATGTCTTTCCAAAGAAACGGAAGAATTTGTATTGTTAGGTTGCAAAATTAAGAGTTTTTGTGCTAGAGATGCAACTTCTCTCAACTTGGTATCAGCAATTGCATGACCGACAAGGTTTTCCAATTCTAACCTGCAGACCAATGTCACTGAAAGTTTAGTCTTTGAGCAAATGCTCCAATCTCTTCAACGTTCAAGACTTACATAACAGTCGATCAAATACGTAAGCCTTATTATGGCATCTGCATTATGAAATATGAACCCAGCAACAGAAACTTAGAGAATTTCTATAACATTGTATTCAAGTCTTCTAAATGGCATTTGAAAAGGCTCGTAAAATTCCATAATATTCCAAAAGCCATGTGAAACTGAACAATAACTCTGCCTTTATATAAATATAACTATTCAATCACTTCACATTGGTATCTACAATCAAATCAAAACATCAAAAGCCAACACTTACTTTTTATCATAAATAATTTTATCAATAGAGTCCTCCTCTTCAATTGGCCTGCTAAACAGACGGTACACAGTCAACGCCACCTCATGGAAATCCTCAGCGCATTTCTCCATCAACCAAGCTCACTACTGCTCCTATAAACTGTTTGTAGGCTTGTCGCACTTCTGATGAAGCTGCTTCACCAATTCATCAAATGCAAACATGTCATCATTAACTACATTCTTCTTTTGGTATCATTTGAAGGGAAAAAAAATAACTTATTGAACTTAAAACATGAACAATACCTTCTTCCCAACCATATACAATCTTCCGTGCGAGTTCAGATTCATCAAGCGAGCTTGCAACACTAAATGTCACAGTTCAAAATCAAAATATATCATCAATAAATTGCAGAGAAATTCAAAACATTCTAATCATTGAAAACAAAAATCAAAAAGCCAAAACTAGTAGCATCTCGAAATCCAAAAACAAAGAAACTCAAAAAATGCCACAACAGAAAATCCAAAAAAATAAATAAATAAAGAATAAATTGCACAAAGAACAAAACCAGTAGCATCTCAAAGTCCAAAAACAAAGAAACTCATAAACAAGGTTTTAAATAACGGGCGTAAAGGCTTTCGCGGTTTCGGTCGGTACATGTGTTGCGAGACTGATATTGGTCGTCGCAGTGCGAATTAACCACAATTTCTTTTTCATCATAAAAACGATGAATAACGGTATTGGTTTTGGCACCTTCCAATACCGTTTTGTCACATCCGTTTTCATGGTAACGGACTATTTTTTAGAACCTTGCTCATAAATGCCACGTTACATTACAAAATCAAGAAAATATTTTCAATAAATCAATCTAATTACAGAAAGCTAAAACCAAAAGTCAATAACATCTCAAAAATCCAAAAACTTATAAACTCGATAAATGTCACAACACAAAACACAACAAATCAATAAATTGCACAAAAGAAGATATCAAAGCATTCTAATTACAATAAAAACAAAACTATAAAACAAAAACCAGTAGCGTCTCAAAGTCCAAAAACAATAAAACTCATAAATCTACTAGGCACCACAAAGTCCAAAGAAAAAATCATCAATAAATTGCGCAGAAACTCTAATCAATCTACTCACAGAAAGCAAAACTAAAAAAGCAAAATACAATAGCATCTCAAAGTCCAAAACCTAAGAAATTCAACAAATGTGACAGTACAGTACATTAAAGTACAAAATCCAAAAACAAAACCAATAAATTGCACAAAGAAACTCAAAGCATTCAAATAACAGAAAACAAAATCAAAACCCAGTAGCATCTCAAATTCTCTATACTTTCGGCAATTAAACTTCTAATTTCTCTTTTAATTTTCTTTGCGCTGAGAATTTTCTCTAAGCAATGATAAAAAGAGAAAACGAAATTAAGAATGATAAGTTAGGGTTTAATTACTTGTGAGGTTTTCCATTTTGAAGAATAGCTTTGCGATGAAGATAAGCTTGGTCGATATCAAATGGGTCTCTGAGAGAATTTGTAAGGCGAGGAATCTGAATCAACATTGAATAGAGTGATGATCCTCGGTAACTCCCTTCTGCTGCGTAGAGAATACAATAGACGGTGATGAGTAATTGAGAATGGAGAGTGGAGACCTAATGAATTAACTCCTGTCACTTAAGTTCGGGTTTAGTGTCTGGGTTATTTCTTGCTCTCCACGAGACACCGGACAGAAAAAAAAAAAAACTTTCTCAATCTATTTTTTCTTCTATAGTAACAAAAACTGAATTAGTTTTCGTCCCTGAGTCTTTCAAAAAACAAGGTCAAATGTAGTTTCAAACCCAGGACCTTTAGATTACCACAACAACATGTTTTCAGCAAGACATTTACTTTTTTTTGTTTATATTTGTAACGCATATACTAATATACTAATATTAATGTATCTATTAAATATACTAATAGTAATATACTAACATACTAATATACTACTCCCTCCGTCTCAAATTATAAGTCACTTTGCTAAAAAAAATTGTTCCAAATTATAAGTCATCTTACATTCCCAATGCAATATAAATGATATATTCCCCAATATACCCTCAAATATTTATTATTATTTATTCTTTCAACTCTTTTAATTTCTCTCTCCTATATAATTATGAGGGGCATTACTGGAAAGTTATACATAATTTGTCTTTCCCATAAAGTAATAATTAAGTTTCTTAATTTGTGTGAAAAATCCAAAACGTCTTATAATTTGGGACGGAGGGAGTAACATATTACTGCAACTTAAAATTATTAGTTAAAATAATTAATACTGTAAATAATTAATACTGCTAAATAATTAATACTGCAACTTATACTAATCATTAATATTGTAAATAATTTTGGAACTATACTAATAATTATGAAATATTTAGTAAATAATACCGTAACTTAAAATTATTAGTTGAAATAATTAATTATTTTATTAATTAGTAATTAATAATGTTATAGTTAAAATTATTTAATAATACTGTAATTAAAATTATTTAACAAACTAATTAAATAATATTTCACTAAAATTAATATTTCATATTCTATTTTAATATTTCACCAAAGTAATTAAAATTATAATGCATATGTTTCACTGATTAATATTTCAACTATTTTAGTATTTAAATATTAATAAATAAATCACTCTAAAAGCCAAAAATCACTCTAAGAAGTTCATGACTGTGTGCAAGGAGGATGGGATTGAAATCACAACCACTGAGGATATTGAAGAGGAAGTGCTCAAGTACTATGAGAATCTCATGGGAAAGGAGAATAGAACTCTTCAGCAGATTGATCTTAGTGTTATGAGGGATGGTGCTCATCTTAATTATGATCAGAGACAGGATTTAATTGCCCCAGTTAGTGAGAAGGAAATTTATGATGCCTTGCAAGACATAGGGGATTTAAAGGCTCCTGGTCCTGATGGCTATAGTGCAAAGTTCTTCAAGAGTTGCTGGAATATTGTGAAGCATGACCTTATCAATACGATCTGCTATTGGTTCAGGTACAACAATATGTTTTTGGCTTTTAATAGCACTTTAGTCACTCTTATTCCAAAGAAAGATGATGCCAAGTACATGAAAGATTATAGACCTATTGCCTGCTGCACTATGGTTTGTAAATTGTTTTCTAAAGTGTTGACTACAAGACTTGCTAAAGTTATTGGTAGTGTTGTTAGCCACACACAAGTTGCCTTCATCCCTGGTCAACAAATTCACCATCATATCCTCTTGGCTTATGAGCTCCTGAATGGCTATTCCAGGAAAAATGGCACTCCCAAATGTTTTATGCAACTGGATTTACAAAAAGCATATGACATGCTTAATTGGAAAGCTCTTGAGACAATTCTTTTGGAGGTTGGAATTCCAGATCAATTTGTGAGGTGGATCATGAGTGGTGTCACAACTGTGTCCTATAGATTCAACATTAATGGTGATAACTCCAAATTATTGAAAGCTAGAAGGGGAATCAGACAGGGTGATCCCATCTCACCCCTGTTATTTGTCATTGTCATGGAGTATATGAGTAGATTGCTGTATAAAATGCAAAAGAATCCTAATTTCAACCATCATTCAAAATGTGAAAAAGCTGAAGCTCACTCACTTAACATTTGCTGATGACATTCTGCTGTTCTGCAGAGGAGATGAGGGTTCTGTTGATTTAATGTTACAAGTTATGCATACTTTCTCTAATTCCACTGGTTTAACTGTTAATCCATCCAAGTGTAATATTTTCTTTGGGTCTGTTGAAGAGGAAGTAAAGCAGCAGGTTTTGAGGTTGACTGAATTCAATGAGGGCAAGCTTCCTTTCAGGTACCTTGGAGTTCCCCTAACTAGTTGAAAGTTTGCTGTTAATCATTACCTGCCCCTCATTGAGAAAATTCTTAGTAGGATTCAGCATTGGAGTGCTAGGTTGCTAAGCCATGCTGGGAGAGTTCAGTTAGTGCAAGCTGTGAGTTTTGCTATAGCAAACTACTGGCTTCAATGTTTTCCCATACCAAAGGCTGTGATTGAGAAAATCCATACAGCTTGTAGGACTTTTATTTGGACTGGAGGTACTTCTCCAAGCAGAAAAAGTCTGGTTGCGTGGAAAAAAGTCTGTTTGCCTAAAGCTAAGGGTGGTCTTAATATTCTTAATCTTGAGATTTGGAATACGATCACAATGCTGAAGCTGTTATGGAACATATGCAGAAAGCGTGATTGTTTGTGGGTAAAATGGCTACATATGTATTTCATAAAAGATGCTGATGTGATGACTTTAGAAATTCGCCAGAACTGCAGCTGGATATTGAAAGGAATCCTGAAAGTGAGACAATCAATTCCTGAAATACAGAGGTATTGGGATCAGAGCTTAAGTAATGGTAAATTCAAGATGGGAATGGCTTATGCTGAGTTGATGAAGCAGGATTTGGATGTTAGCTGGTACAATATAACAGCTGGGAATTTCGCTCGACCCAGGGCTGTTTTTACTTATGGATAGCTTGTCATCGGAAATTAGCTACAAAAGATAGATTGAACAAGTGGGAATGCTGGATATAACAACCTGCAGTTTCTGTCAGGCTATAGAAAATATTGATCACTTGTTGTTTCAGTGTAATATAATGCAGGAAATTTGGAGTAAGGTGTTGGATTGGATGCAGGTTGATCATACTCCCAGAATTTGGGAAGAGGAAGTGAGTTGGATTAGTAGATATTGCAAGGGCAAAGGCAAGAAGGTAGGTATAATGAAAATTGCTATTGCTGAAACTGTTTATCATTGCTGGCAATTCAGGAATAGTAAATGTTTTAACAACCATTGTATTGGAAAAAATGAAGTTGTAAATAACATCATAGAGACCATAGTTCAAAGGAGTTGGTATAATAGAAAGTATAGGAATTATATAACTTTGCTTATGATGTAATTGTCATTTGGTGTTTGATTCACCTTTGACCTTTTGTATTATTTGTTCTTTGAATTAATGCAATTTTATTGATTCAAAAAAAATATTAATAAATAAAAACTACTTATTAATATAGTAATTATTTATAGTATTATTAATATAAATACAATATTATTTACTAAATATTTAATAAAGTAATTATAAAATATTTCACTATTAGTTAATAACATTATTAGTTAATACTGTATTATTAGTAAATAATACTTTATTATTAATTAATTTAAACTAAATATTAAATAATTATTATAAGTATTATTAGTTTAAACTAATAATTTAAATATTAAATAGTTTAATTAGTATTTTTAATAGTTTAATTTACTAAATAATTACAGTATATTTATTTAGTTTAATTTATTAAATAATTAGAGTATTAATTAATTACAGTAAATTATTAATAATAGTTTAATTTATTAAATAATTATAATATTAATTACAGTAAATTAAATAAAAGAGATATAAAATAATTATGATTATTAATATTAAAATTATTTAGTTATTTAAATAATAAATAATTATTAGTTACGATAATAAATAATAAATAATTACGATAATAAATAATAAATAATTATTAGTAAATAATATTGTATTATTAGTTTATAGTAAATAATTACGATACTAAATAATAAATAATTATGATAATTAATAATTGAAATATTAAATATTTGGAATATTAAATTAATGAAATATTTAATAAACTAATTATTTATACTAATTTATAAAATAATTTATATTTATATTAATAAGTATTAAATATTAAATTATATAAAATAATTTATACTAACTGTATTAAATAATTTATATTAACTATATTAAATAATTTATACTAATTATATTAAATAATTTATACTAATAGTATATATAAATATTTATATTAAATAATTTTTATTTATATTAATAAGTATTAAATATTAAACTCTATAAAATAATTTATATTATCAGTATAAAATAATTTATACTAATTGTATTAAATAAGTGCAGTATTTTAAATATAAGTATTAAATAGTAAATATTGGATTTATGTAATATATAAATTTGTTGTAAATAAAAACACAAGAGAGTTGAATGGTCTAGTCATCTAGTGGCTAAGAACCATGTTGTGGAAGTAAAGGTCATGGGTTCAAGTGCTCTTGGGACCAAAATTTGATTGCCTTCTTAAACTAGAGGGACCAAAATCAAAACAGCTTATGTGAAATTATTGGGGATTAAAATAAATGAAAAATGATAAAAAAAAAAACACTTGCCACGTCAGCGACGTTAGCCACATCATCATTTTTGTAATGGAAGTTTAACGTCAGGGACTAATCGCAAAACGAAATCAAATGTTAAGGACTTGGACCGAAAAAAAAAAGATTCAAGGACCAAAACCAAAAACTCGCCAACTTACAGGGACGAAAACATTATTTAAGCCTAAAAAATATCTCAAACAACCACATTTTTAAATAATTTATCAAACCAACCATTAAAAAATAAATAAATAAATTCTCTAAAAGATTTGCATTATCTATAGCGCATGCATTCTAATTTTGCCTTAGGCACCCTTGTTTATGATGCATGTTTGTCTGTCATGCCAATGAGAGTAGCGCATACATATTATTTCTTTTATTATTTTAACAGCAAAATAATACTAATAATAATAAAATGTTTAATAAAAAAATTAAATTATAATATTATTTCATAAAATAGAATTACACAACGATTGGAGAGAATTTTAATGACTCGCTATATCATAACGTCCACCGATTCCACACCCTAACGCATTTGTTTGCCTTCGAGGCCTCCCACGATTTTCTGAGGTGTTTGGGGTCACCTAGTATTCATCTGAGTCAGAGGTGGTTGGTGCGAGATTCCTAGGATATTAGTGTTATCTAACAAATATTCGATCATATTTTTGTGGTAGCCGGCGTTGTCGTAATCGAGTTCGGGTCCATGTTGTCGTAGTTGGGTTGTGTTTGATGGGTTATGTGTGGGAGGGCTGGTTAGTTGAATTTGGACATTGAATCGTTTTGGAAACGAATAAGTGGTTCTTGTGGTGTTTGAAAGACATGTGTTATGGGTGCTTTGGTGGTGTGATGTTTCGATGTATATGGCTTTGGTGTTATGGTAGAATGGGGTGGTATCATATGCCTCATCGGGGAAATAGTAATATGTGGTGGCGACATATGGTTGTTGGTGGTATAGGTCATGTTCTTGGTTTTGTGTTTAGGTGTGTGGCATGAATTGATTGCGGGATTGGGTGTATGTGGTATTGTAATCATGTTCGGTTGGTTGTTTGGTGTATGTGGTATGGTAATGTTGTGGGGTTGGTTGTTCGGTTTGTGTGGGTTGACAGTGTTGTTTATTTTGGTAATGTTGTGGGGTTGATTGTTGGGAGGGATTTGGTTGTTGGGCGTATGATGACGAAGCTCGTAGAGGTGGATCGATCAAATACCTCGGGTTAGACATAAACTATGTCATTATAACCGATCTATACCAATTCATATAATTTCAAGTTGTTCTAGCATCTTGCATGATAGGTTCGTTTATGGTATGTTAATGTCGGTGCTTCCATTAACGACACGCCTCCCTAGCGAACTCTCTTCAATTGAAAAAATTCTATTGGGCTTCGACTCTTATTTGATGTGATTGTCCCAAACACATCGGGGGTATGGGATTTGTTGTTGCGTGTCGAATTGCAGTTTGACACAGTTAATCTGGTACATCTCCACAGTAATGAATCTAATGATTGTTGTTTTTGTAGTCCAAAATGCAGCATCTTCGGGGTTAATTCATGGTCGAGACCCAGATATGACCTCCAGAAATACATTATTAGAAGATTTGTAAATTGATAGTATTAAAAATAAATGAACGAGATGATGAGTTGTTTAGTTGTAATACATTGTCTAGTCCAAGGTGATCCATATGATTTTGATAGACCGTTATAGCGTGTTTGGGACATTTGTTATAGTTCATCCCTATAACGGACCACCTAAACTGAAAAGAGTGAAAATAAATTATTTACACTTATATGTAGTATAAAGTAAGTAAGTGGAAATAATGAGATAAACTTACTTTATCGTGTAGGGGAATATGAAGTCGTTCTCGTTAACAGGGCCGAGTGACAGTATTTTCGACCAACCTCGGACTTTGAGCAAAAAAGTGCAAGAATAAAATGAACAAGTACCGTTTGTGCATTTTTACACAAAGAAGCATATAGATGGGACATAACAGCTAAACCTCAACTATATGTTCTTATTTTATTTATGTCTCTTAACAAGGGTAAATACAAAATATTTACACTATTTCCAGTAGTTTCAAGAAATAAAAAGTTACCAAATAGTAACATAATATAACACTGAATTTTAATTAATTTTTCATTCTCATTTGAATCTTTTATTAATATCATATTTGAATAATATTGTTTAAGGTATTTTAGATTAATACTTTGACCCCTTGTTGTGTCTTCAAAAAAAGTGGCACCCAAAAGTTGCTCGCATATTGCGTTATCTTGGTTAACTCGACCATTCACGACCCTACCTTTGATAGATAGACCCAACAACATGTACACGTCATCTAATGTGACGGTACATTCACCGAACGGAAGATGAAACCTGTGTGTCTCGGATCTCCATCTTTCTACAAATGTAATGATAAATTTGTAATCAATAGAGTATGAGACTATGTTGAGTAAATTGCCAAAAACGAATGCTCGTAAATACGGTTCTATCAACTCGTCGCGTGGGACATATTCATGTACACTACAACAAAATCTCTTTAGATCCTAACAAAATATAATTAAGTAAAATAATTAACGAGAATTTTAGTAATGTAACGAAAAATTTAGTAATATATTTGAAATAATGGCTTACAAATTCCGCAATTTGGTTGATAATTCCTCTATGTGTCTCACCCATGGTTAATAGAATCATATTTTGGAATGTTTCTATGTGTTTGTTGCTGATAAAAAGCATTACAAATAGTGTGTTTATTGATTGTTTATGATGAAAATGTATTGAGTTAATGTGGTATTTATATAGACTTGAGGTAGTCACGTGAAAATGTTTATGCATGCAAGGCATCACTCATGCGCCAATGTCTATGCCGCATACTCATATTTTTATACTCATGCGCCAGTCAAATTGGCGAATCCTGAAGCATGCATGCAGGGGCAGCGTGGCATATTTGCATGCTAGAGAGGCTAGGCAATCAGCGTGGCATGCATGTAGCTTTGTAGAACACGTGAAATGACATTGCTAATGCCGCCTGTGTATAACATATAAGACATGTGCCAATTCATATGGTGCATTAGTTCTTTTTTTGCCCATGCTTTTTTCATCATATTTGACTGCACGCGTCTTCCTTTTTTAACCAAGTCACACTACATTATCACCACCAAAATACAATACAAGCATGCGAAAATACACTAGTAGAAAACCAAATTTTTCACAAATGGCTCTTTCACCACAATACATGATCAATATTCACATCAATGGTGATACATTTAATTGTGAAATATCCAGTTTTAATTTTCGTAATACCGATATTACTCGGTTTACAATAAATAAAAGATTAAATTTCTCGCATTTGAAAGAGAGAATAAAGGCGAAGTTGCGGTGTGGTCCAATGTCACAAACCATTTGCAAAAATCCAGTTATTTTTATCAATAACCAGGTTAAGTTTTTTAGCTAAAGGTTCGAGGTGATAAAGATGTTCAAAATATGTTTCGAACTTATGAATATTTTGGGTTCAACAATGTTGAGTTGTATATTTTACTACAGAAAAACTCTGCTGTCTCAAATCATTGATTTCTCAAGTTTTTTGCGAAACTGACGACGACTAACAAGCCGAAGTCGATGATGTTGATGAGGAAGAAGAAGAAGAATATGAGATATTGGTTGATCATATGGTGAATGGTGACACTTTTAACCATGAGCAAGACTCGTTACCTTCAAGCCATGTGTATTGTCCACCTTAGCACATGACAAACTTGAACTTGGGTGCAAACGAACCATCCTCATATATCTTTTACAATTCGTAGATGCAGAATGAAGGAATTTTAATAGTGGGGGACATGTTTCGTACAAAAGAATATTATGTGAGAGTTATAAAAAGGTTTTACATGGAAATCTCAATTGATTTTGCCGTCGATTGCACTAATACAATGAGGTACATCATTTTGTGTCGTAACGTGCTCTACAAGTTTCGGATGACAACATCTTATCGGAAAAGGAGTTATTCTTGGGAGATAAGTTATATGGATCAACCTCACACTTGCACTATCACCAATTTGATGCAGGATCATCGTAAGCTAAGCTCTCATATAATATGCAATGAAATATGGCTTGGCATTGGCAATGATCTGTCATTGAAGGTGAGTAGAATAGTCTCTTATATTGTTATACTATACAATTATAATCCCTTATACAGAAAAGCATGGATAACTAAGACTAAGGCAATTGAACGAGTATACTGAAATTGGGATGATTTTAAAAGCACATAGTATCATTTGGTATCGTTTACGTGCTTTAATTATCTATTGTTTTGATGTTTTACAATTCAATTATTGTTTCGTTACATATTTGTAATTTATATGTTATTTTAATTTATCTATGTGATTGTAATATTCTCTCCTTTCGATTGTAATCGCTTCGGCTACTAAATTGTACCGTTGAGAACCTTATACATTTCATAATCATATTCATTCGATCCTTGTTAGTGTTTATCTTTTTGAGCCTATGAAAGTTATTGTTTTGTCTTTTCCACATGAATAGCTTGAATCACAAGTTAGAACATTTGAATTTGATGTTTTTGTATTTTTATTTGAATCATGTGTATATTTGATTCTGATCATTCACCTATTGAAAATTGGAAAACAATTTTGGATAAAATGATTCGAATCAAAAATTGAACATGATTCGAATCATAGCCTCAATTGATTTGAATCAAGTACAAAAAATGATTTGAAACATTAACTTTAAAAAGTACCTCTTTTTGACACTGTCCAAATTGATTCGAATCAAAATTCCTTCTTCATTCGAATCAAACTTTCAAAAATCCAATTTTCCATCAATTATTTAAATGAATGTTTCTCGTGGTGAAAGTAACAAGTGTGGGAAACCTATGGCGACCCGTAGTGACAAAAATTATGATTTTTGTCTTCTCTTCTTAGTGTGTTCATCTTTACACAATTTTTCTCTCTTCTTCTCCAAAACACAAACCTTTGATATTGAACCCATGTCAATTATTTATCTTTTTGTGTTGCATCTTATTGTGCAATTTGGTTGTTGTTCTTGTGTGAACTTAAGAATGAGTTGATCAATATTGTTGAGGATTTGATCAAGCTCTTGATAACCATCAAGAACCAAGACCCACTCATCCAAAAACTTATTTAAACCTTATGCGTGTGTTCTTCATTCATTAAAACTGAATTACTTGGCTAATCGCTTGTAATATCAGTTGTTGTTGAGATTTCCTAGCACTGTTCATTATCTCCATCCTTAGTTTTTTCCCTTGTTTATGGACCCTATTCTAAAGATTGAGTGTAAGGGGTCTAGTGGTACATTAGGATATATAATGTTTTTGTGTGTAGCTGGTTTTTTATCGTAACAGATGCATGTATTATTTCTTGAGTGTCGTTTGGTATTGAGGAGTTATATAACAAGATGAGAGTTTCCATTATACTCCAAGGAAGACTTTGGCAGAATCAAGTATTAATGGTCCGTAAGGCGGAGCTGGAAGTTGTCTTCCTTTGGTGGAGTTGGAGAAAGATTGATTGCAGACTGTCGTACCTCGAAAAATATGATCCTTCGCGATGGACGCGAAATAATTTTAGTTCGAACAGAGTCGCCACCGAACTTTATTTATCCCAAAGAGGGAAAGGAAAATATTGATAAAACCTTTAAAAATAGAAAATGGTCGTCGCAACCAAATTCTAGGTTCGGGAGTCGATTACGTGAGGGGGAGGTATTAGCACCCCTCACGTCCGTTGTACTCAATTGGAACCTTTTAGTTAGATTGCGATTGAATGTTAACACATGTTTATTTGCTTTTTTGAATAATTAAAAGAACTAAAGAAAAGTGAAAAGAAGACCATTAAATGGGAAAATGGGAGGTTATCTACAAAGGGTGCTCGCCAAGGATTGGGGTCCTTGTGCCTACGTATTCTCATTGAGAGATGAGAAATCAGAGCGTCTGTAGTTCGGAGAACTACGGGAAAAAGGTTTAGGTAGAAAGAAGAAAAGGTAGCTCGCAAAGATCTCGCAAACCTATGCCTACGTATCCCCATAGTGCAATGAGGAAGTCAGAGAAATCGTAGTTCGGGGGCTACGGTTGGTTGGTTTATGTATTTTAATGAACGAGTGTTTAGATCGCATTCTAACTGTTAAACATTAGCTTGTCTGCTCGCTAGGGGAGGCTGAAGCACTAGTTTATATGCGTGATAGAAGGGACTAAGCAACGTTCTTTGAGAAAAGTTGTTTGAGTTGCACGGGTGCAATGAATTAGTTAGAGAAAGTGTAGGGAGGCTCCATTCTCAACCCTTATCCACCAATTAAGGCTCGTGGCGCACAATTCTTCTCGCATTTTATTATGTTTTTGAAGTTTATTCGAGAAAATGCTACTTGATATTGGATCAAGGGTTTTATCGCGAGAAAAGTTTGAAAAGGTTTGAAATGGAAATGAGAAAGGTTGATGGCGAGGCACAGAGTGGTCGACTTACAAAAATGGGATATGCCTTGATATATGGATCAAGAATGCGGGGGTGACTTTATTCATCACGCAATGCCAAGATATAAACAAGCAAGTAAAATAAAGGAAAGTGATAAAGCAATTAAATCAAATTTAAATTACGTGTGTACTAGCAAACTGAGTTAGTATTTTAAACGACCAACTAGAAGTAATTGATCGAATAAGTCTCATTGTAAGAAAGACCGAGAGTAAGCTATGAATATTGTGTGTGGTGACCATGAGGTTGATGACTATGCTTAAAAAGCAAATGACTTACAAGGTGTAAAAGATGGCTCGATATAAATCGAGAATTATTTTGAAAATGATTTAGGTGACGCTTGAAATGATTAACAATTAAATAAAGCATACACGATGAAAGCGAAAGAGTTATTACACTTCATGGAAACGGGGGTACATTTTATCGAATGGGGATATGAGATAGTGAAATAATCAAATCAAGCCCAATCAACAAACATAAGTAAGTGTAAGAGCACAAGAGAATGATTTGACATGAAATGATCAAGTTTTAGTTAGCAAAATTAATCGATTAAAATTTGACTAAATCAATTATTTAGGTTAATTAAGATTAATCATCAAAATCATTTGATTGAATCAAATAATCAAGTTAGTTAAAATTAATTAATCCAAATTAACTAAAAAACAAAATTTAATTAATTAATTAATTTAATTAAAAATGAAAATGGAATCGAGATCAAGTGAAAAATAATCGAAGCGAATTAATCAAAATATGCTCAAAGCCGATTTGTGCATAATGACAACATAAGTAGTGTCATACACAAAGGTCATAACGCGGCGAAAATATCCAATTGATGTATAGAAGGTTTTGTGGCATAACGACATAGAATTGTCGAATCCAATAGAATATAAATCCAAATTAACTCAATGAAATTGAATGACTGCAACCCAAAAAAAATATTCACTAGTATTTACAAAAGATGTTATTGATCATATAGGGGTGCAATGAGCAAAACAAAAGCATGAGATAAGTGAAGAAAAGGTGGGCCTAGTGAAATGTGACAAGTTGGCTCACAAATTCATTAACCTAATTAATTACTAATGATAAATAAAGTTTAATAAACAAATCATAAAAGTCATGTTGACTTTTCAAACCAATTCTAACTTTCCTCAAGTGAATGAAAAGAAAACAAGCAGTCTGTTGAAAAAAGAATAAAACGTAAAATCTCCACTTGAGCACAATTCGAATCAGTACTGTGACAAAAAAACCATATAGTGCTCCAACATTAAACATATCTATTATTAAAATAAACAATACCTATAAATTTAAGGTGAAACATTCAGAGTATACAAATTAAACTAAGCATGAAGTTAAACAAAAAAAAAAGAGTTTGCAGAATGGAATGCATAACCACAAACTGCAGTAGTAGCAGCGCAATGATCCGCAACGTTATGACACTTGCAAATTAAAAAATCCACGCAATCGAAACAACACATAATCATGAGATTTTAACAAGCACGGAACATTGTTTTTTCAACAAGCATTTACAAGACAACATGACCAAAATAACACACACACAAAACGACACCAAATGATAAATCGACATAAAAAACCATATCAAAAATGCAAAAAAACAAACATAACAACACTCAAACAGAGGTAGCAATCATAAAGAAAGAAGAATACACCAACTGATTCGAACACGAAAATGTTGAGTTTGTCCTTGATACTGTTGCTTCCAAAGTTGTTGGTGTCACTGAGTCGAAACGGTGAAACACAATGATGTTGACGTGAGACCAAGAATAATGAACCGAAAAAAATGCCGTGTTGCTGAGCCGAGTTTGCTGCTATTGTCGTTGAAGTTTTACTTTGATAGTGTCGCCAGAGTACGTGGAACCTAGAAGTTTTTCTAGTGAGCTGAAATATAGGGGTGATGCCGATGCTGTTGGGTGGAATCTTGTTCGGTGAAACAAAGTTGGTGGACGAAGTTGAGTTTGGCCGGCGATGGATAAAAAATTGCAGTGGAAGTTTAGTGAGTTCAACGAAGCTAGGTTTAAGGTGGAAAAGTAGAGCAGATTTGTGGTGGTATGTGAGTGAAATGGAGGTGTTCACTGCGGTTTTGGAGGAGTTAAAGGGTGTGTTTGTGGTGATACGGTTGTGATGGTGGGCAATGGTGAAGAAATGGTGAGGCAGAGTGGTGGTGAAAAATTGTTGAGGAGATGTGTGGGTTGTAAATCTGAGACAGCGATGATGCAAGTGGAAGATTGTTTGGAGGAGAAAGGAGAGGAAAATGATTAGTGTGTTTTATCTTAGTGAAATGGGAAAGAGTGGTAGCAAAGGAAAAATGGGTGAGAGACGAGAGAAAAAAGTTTATCGTAAGGGAGTGATGAGTTGATAAAGAAGTTTCCAACTTTTTCCATCTGTTTCTTTTCTTTTTATTGACCGTTGCTTGAGAGAGAGTATCGTGGGAGGAGAAAAATGAGTGAGTGGCATTTCCCTTAAACCGCGTTTGGATCCTACTCCATAGAAAAACCTTTTTTCTTTGCTTCCACCAATTTGGGACACGTGTTGGCTCTTGATAAGAAGAAGAGGGATATTTTTATTTTCTGATTTTAATAAAGTAATAAATAGAATAAAATCCTAAGTATATGATTGGTCAATAAAAAAAAGTGAGGATAATGCATATTGGCCTTTGATTAAATTTAAATTGACAATTCTCATTAAGTCAAAGAAGCACACTAAGACTCACACATTGTAAGACAAATTAAAATTCCTAAAATTCCCCCTTCTAGATGATTGAATTGATTTAAATCAATTTAATTCAATTACATCAAATAAAATTCACACATGTCTAAATGCACGTGATAAAACTAAAATGAAGACATGGAAAATTCTATTTTATTTTTCTAAATATTTTGGCAAAAAGATAAAAATAAAAAGACTAAAAATGAATAAAAATCGGGCGACAAAGTGCCCAAAAAAATAAACTAATCGCACTAAAATGACCAGTGCGAAATAAACGTATTGGAAAAATACAGCGTTTTGTTAGATTTTGAAATAAATTCAGACCGATAAAAAGGCTCAGACTGATCAAAATGTGGCTAAAAAGTTGTTGAAAGATAAAACGACCGCGTCAGGTTAAACTATGCGAACAATAGATCAATATTACTGACATCTGCAAGCTCAATTTCGAAACTTCTCATCCACTGATTTTGTGCATATTTGAGAAACAATTTAACCAGTCTGTCTGTACATCCAATAATTCATTCTGGCCAATCATTTTAGGTGTTATTCATGATGAAAGGTAGGTTATGCTATGCTGGCAGTGCAAACTGAAAATAAAGTCAGATAAAGGAAAATTTGAAAAGGTAGGACACATTTGGGGTACGACAGATGCCCTTATCTAATTGTCTTGAACCCGAGAGAATGAACTGCTGCATGGAGTTCATTTTTAGGGTAGAAGTCAATTAGATACAATAAGACCTCAAAAGTTTTCCCTACATAAAGTAGAAATGCAACGCATAGATGAAATACAGGGAGAAAATGCAGTGAGAAATAAATAAAATGGTAGAGCATGACTGAAACAAAACACATGAGATTCTCTATATCAACGAAGAGATATCTTATTGATCGAGATATTCCAACAAGGGGGAACGATACCTCAATCACATCTAAGATTATTCGAGGATATTAAAGTAGATAAAAAATGAATGCGATTCTCCAAATCAACGAAGTAGTATCTTATTGATCGAGATATTCCAACTAGGGGGAACGATATTGTCATACCCTAAATTTTGACCACAAGGTTTCACATCATTGTTCAAATCATCACCATAATATGGATGTACCTTCATACCTCATCAATCCTCCCAAAGATTATTGAGTGTTCACTCTAGCTAAGAATTAGGGTTTTGAGCCCTCTTAGAGCACTCAGGCAAATGATCAATTAAGAATTGACATAATCTCTAACTTATCAAACCTCTCAAACATCCATGAAGGATCAAGAGGTCTCCCACATCAAGAATCTAACATAAAAATGCAACATTTCAAGCTGATCAAGCCTCAAGATCATCAGTGTCACCAAATTAGGGTTTTGATCGACCAAGGCCTCCAGAGAGAAATTTTCATCTGGGCATGAGCCAACACTTTAATATATGATTCAAGAAGCTAAAAGAACCGTATTAGTCCATTCATAAGTACAAAATAGGCTCAGGGGATGCATTCATCAAAGATCAAGAATTAAGGTTTTAACTTAATTCAATCCCTAAGTTAACTTGTGGAGCAAGACATGAGCCAAGACCTCAAGAGATGATTTAAGGACCTCAAATACACCATATTGACCCATTCACTAGTTTGAATTGATTCAAAAAAACTTGGTTCATAAGCAATGAAAAGATTCAAATTCATCTGGACCACAAACTAGGGTTTTTGGGAAAAAAGTCAACCATACCTTTGACTTTTGACCAAAACATGATCTCAAACCTTGGGACATGATTCATGAAACTCTAAAACACCTATGGAATCCATCCATTAGGTTAAATTTAGCCCAAGGACTTGATTTCATAAAGGATCACAAAGTTCAGAATTCATCTGATACAAAAAGTCAACTGTGATCAAAACCAAGTTTGACTTTTGGGATTTTTTGACAAACATGGCCTTTTCAAGTAAAAAACAATGTTAACTTGTGATTTGGATCATGATCAATCAAGAAAAATCAAGAAAAGTGAGGTTACTTGCAAAAAGGGCAACCTTGGGAAACTTGAAATTTCACTAAGTTATGGAAAAAAAGTGATTTTTACTCAACTTTGCAAGGCCATAACTTGTGATCCAATCAACCATTTTCTTCCATCCAAAGCTCAAAAAATGCCTGGATTTTAAGTTATAAAACCATAAAGTTAGGGTTTCATAAGATTTGAACTTTGACACTTAACATTTTTTTAGGCAGAATCTGTCTCATGTTTTGTCCAACTTTGGAGGTATTTTTCATTATGATACAAGAGGAATCAAGACCAAATGTAAACATCAAAGTTGAAGTATGATATACAAGCTTTCCAAAGAGTACAAGAACATCCATTGATTCAACTTGAGCAAGGAGTTATGAACCTCACAATTTGCTTTGATACAAACTGTTTGTTGACAGCATTTGCACATAACTTGTATCCCACGATTTCTTGAGCTAATTTTAGACACTTGTATCATTGGATTTCTGTTAAATATCAACCTAAATGATGAAGAATCTGAACCATGAGGTCAATTAGTCAAGAACCCTATCCCTTTGGCATGTGATCATCAATGTTGCAAGTCCAAAATTCGATTTTGTCATATGGCATTGAAAGGATGCATTGAGGTGTCATGAACCAAGCCATATCAGTCCAAATGAGTCAAGCTTTAGCCAAGGATCAGAAGACCTAAACCTGCAAAGTATAACTCAAGTCAATGACTAGAGGAGACTTTGAACACCTAGTCATATCCATTGGATAATAGGGTGATCCAACCCCCTTTCATTATTCCTTGCAAAACAAACTTCCTCTACTATAAATAGAGGTCATTTCTAATGTTTCAAAACACACCAAAACAATACCAAAGCCTTGTTTTCTCATTCTCCCTCTCTTCAAATTTCAAAGTTTCAAGGATCAAACTTGGAATTCTCAAAACCAGAGCTTGGACCACTCAAACCACCATCTAAACACATCACAAATCATCCATTGGAGGTGTTCAAACCTTCATCTTCATCTCACAACACCAAAATCAGAAAGTCAACCATCAAAACCTCAAATTTTGACTTCTGCATTTTCAAGCCATGTCTTGATTCAATCACTTTCAAAGCCAAACAAAACTTAAAACACTCTCCAAATATCATCCCTAAACTGTTCCAACAAGTGTTGTTACAATTGAGGAAGTTGCAATTTTGGTCACTTTTGCCAATTTTGTAAGAAGGAGCCAATTTCTGTTCCAGAGATTTCCTCTTGATTTGGATCATCCTAAAAGCTTCTAAGGGTCTATTAAGAGTGTCCAAGGCATTGGATTACTTCTGTCACAAGTATCTTGAAATATAGCAAGTGGAGCTTCAAGAGGTAAGTGCATAATAACTTGAACTTTGGGAAATAAGCATTGCTTTGATGTACATTGATCATGAACATGTCATACATATCATATTTGTTGTGTGTGAACTAATTTGCCATGCTATTATTGCTTGTATGGAGTTGTAACATAGAACTTATAAATATTGACCTATTTTGAAACCATTATCGGGTTTTAAAATGTAGGCATTTTTAGAAAATTCCAAGACCATCATTGGATTCCTCATGAAATTCTAGGTAGGATCACTAGTACAGAAATGACTTTTTACATCGGGCGAAAATGACTTTTTACATCGGGTCTGGGTCCGATGTAAAGTCAGGCGATGTAGTAAATCAAAGACATTTTACATCGGGTTATGGCCCGAAGTAAAAAAGTCACCAACCACATCGGTTAACTTTTTAAGTCTGATGTGAAGAAAAATATAATTGTAATTTTTTATATATAAAAGAGTGTTTTTACATCAGTTGTAACTAGAAACCGATGTAAAAGGTTGGTTTGGTTACATCAGTTGTAACCTGAAACTGATGTAAAAAGTATTGCATAAAAATATCAAACGCGCCAGGTATGACTTTTTACATCGGTTTTGTTGTTTGCCAGATGTAAAAATGTTGTGTTACATCGGTTTTGCTAATAACCGATGTAAAAAGTACTGTAATAATTCTAAATAATTTGACTATTTTTTAGCAGTTTCCTGTAACTTTTTTGGTACTTAATTTTTCATATTTTTTCAACATCACACAGACCATAATTAGGTCACTATTTTCCATAGTTTTCCAACATCACATATACCACATTTAGGTCGCTATTTTCATATTTTTCTCACAAATCTAATTTCATTGCACATATATATATTCTTCAAATTCCATAATTGATTTACAAAAGTACTAATATAGGATACACACAAATGTACTAAATTATAAGGAGGTTTACACGATGGACTACTACAACAACAAAAAATACAAAAATATCCAACCATTTATAAGTCCTTTCCCACACTTGAATTACCAACTTGTAATCCACAAGAAGATGAATTACCAACCAAGCTTAACCTTTATATAACTCAAAGAAACATGTTGTCCAACGGAGTCGCAAATCATACAAATCATCTTGTGTTAATTCTGTTGGGTCATCAAATACCTACAACACGTAAATAACAATAGAGTTATTCTTTGAAAATTCACATTAAGTTGCAAAACGTAAAGTAAATAACAAATTAAAGTCATTTTTACTACCTTCATCCAAGACCTGGTTATCTTGGCAGAGACAATATCCAACATATTTTTCATCACATAATACCCACAATCATTAGAGTTATGTTGCTTCCTTGTCTACAAATGAATGACATAATTAGTGAATACTTATATGATAAAAGTAAATATATAATTATAATTTACACCACGCTTACCTTGGGTTGAACCCATGTAGCCTTTTTTCTAATGCCATTTGCTGCTTGATGAACCCCAAAAGCACTAATTCAGAAGAAAAAAATCCATATAAAGCCACATAAAATATGAAAATACTTTTGTAACAAATTATGTATATAGGATGAAGTGAACATAAAAGATAAACTTACTTTGTAACAATTTTCGTCATGGTTTAATTAAGTTCCCGATGAAGTGAACAAAAGACGACCACATTATTATCTTTTGGACACATGACTATTAATTGCCAATGACCTCTGTACGTGTGTGTGGAAACACAAAAGTCACAATTTCATGTTACCAAAATTAAAAAATAGAAAACACAATTTCATACAAACTTACCCATGAATAAATGGTAGCAAGTGACACTCTCTCTTTTCGTCACGTAACTTATCTTGTATGTATTTTTTGACATTTGCTTCAGTTTTCGGCACATTATCAATGTACGAACACATATCAGAGTCCATAAATCCATATACTTCTGATTGTGAATTATCAATACACACACGATGAATATACCTGAAAATTTTTAAAATCAACATTATAATAAAAGTGATGAGAGATATAACATATTAATCGATATTGACACTAATAAAATAAGAAAATGTACTTACGTGCACCAAACTTGCAGAGTAGACACATCAAGCCAATGAAAACCCATCAGCAGCTCTCTGATACACTTAGCTGACATATGAAAATTAGTGACGCTCGCACAATGACTTAATTCTATTTCCAAATGTGCTTCACCCATTCTTAGAACCATTTTCATTAATCTCTCAACATTGTCTTCCCCTTCTTTTGTGCTTACTTTTGCAGCTGAACAACTTCCTTTTCCGCTTCCATCGACAACTTCCCTCTGTTCAATGCATTTATTATTATTTTCAGTGCTTTGCGAGAGACCCATAGACCTAAGTGTCTCCATGAAAGATTGTTGCATCGCCTTACGCTCTTCAACCAACTTTTGATCAAAATCAGCTCTAAGCTTTGCTTCCAATTCAGATGAAAATTGTGCAAATTGTTCTCTTATATCTTGTCGTTGACGTGAAGACGATCTTCCAAAGAAAGTGCTTTGTTTATGGTGTTTTCCAACACCACGAACACGGCCGTCATGCTCAGATGTTCCAATGGCTGCTGTTAAGATATCGTTACGTCCATCCGGAACAAAGGCACCTTTTTCAGCTTCTTCAACTAGAGAATCCTACAAAATGAAAAAACCATATTTTTTTATCAATCACAACTATAACGATACTGGAAGTATTTTCTAAATTTTACTTACAATTTTCTCAGCAACAACTTATGTAGCCTTTGATGTGTATTCTCCCCCTTTCTTTTGTCGTGCTCTCTTCCATAACTCATGGCGTGACGGTGGAGATGGACTACCATTATTATCTAATGTGGAATCATCTCTCGATGATCTCCTTTCATTTATCATTTTCTCCTCAAGCAAGCGATACCCTCCACGAGATAATACGTGTGGGTATACATTCCTAGCCACATTTTCCATACCCTTTTGACTTTTTTCCTATTATAAATCAAAAAGTTATTTATCACTAAACATAATAAAAATGTTATGCACAAAAAAAAATTATAACTCCTACTAACCTTAAATTCAGGGGTATCTCGAGACTTCAGAAAATCCTTCCACACTTCTTCTTTAATATAATTATACCTGATATGTGCAGGAGCCAGACCTTTTTTGGGCTTTCTAATATACTCGCTTGTGAGTTGTGTCTTAAAACCTCCATCGCTCTCCTGCATATTTAATCCATTATTTCTTCAACGGATCCTTCTTTGGATCATGAGGTTCTGGAATAGTGAAATGAGCCTACACATATAGTATATGGCATATGTTGTTAGTATATGATTATAAAATATAATAAAGTGTAGCAGTTAAAAATACCTGAACATCAGTCCAAATAGCCTCTTTTATGCCTTCATCTATGTCTTTCCACTCATCTTTCAAAATACTACATCTCTGTCGAGCAAGAGACGCTATGTAACTCTTAAAATTTGAAGCATTTTTACCCGTACATCCATGGGTTCTTAGATCAAACTCGACCTTTATCTTTTCACCCGTTTGATGAACTTTGTCAATTTGTGCCATCAAAGTGGGACCTCTAACTCTTCTTTTTTTAGGGTCACTAGATGAAGAAGGGTTGTCGGTTGAATCGGCCATGTATCTGTTAACACAAAGTAAAAATAATTAGAAATCAAATTAAGCACAAAATATAAACAATTAGACATCAAATTAAGCATAAAAAAAAATAGAAATTAAAGTAATGTCGAATTAACGTATAAAAAAACCTTACTAGTCCTCCCATATCCCTTCTTCATGATCTATGCGAATAGCGTGCACATCATCCACTTCGTTTTCTTCAACGAAGGTAGGCACATTTGTTGAGAAAGGAGGAGTTTCGGAAATATCAAGGTTCGCATCTTGATTTTCATCACTATCATGCACCTTTCCTTGTATAACCACTGACCACCTTTTATTAGAAGGATCTGTGACATAAAACACTTGTTTTGCTTGAGACGCCATGATGAAAGGTTTGTCCGCATAAGCTAACTTGCTAAGATCAACCAATGTAACTCCAAATTCATTGATTCTTACACCACAGTTGATATCAATCCATTTGCATTTAAATACAGGAACTTTAAACACAACATAATCAGCTTCCCAAATCTCTTCAATCACCCTAAAGTAGGGTGTAGATGCCATAACCGGGTTTTTATCTTTAGCACTAGAGAAGTGCATGGACTCGGCCACAATCATAACCCCACTATTTTGTGTGGTACTACGATCATCCTTTGACTTTGTATAAAAGCAAGTTTTATTAATATCATATCCACTCCAAGTTATTATGTTACATTTAGGCTCATAGGACAACCACTTAATTGTATTAGAAGCACTATCCTCATTAGAAATTTTTTCTTTAAACCACTCAGAGAAACTCTTATTATGCTCTTTTAACAACCATCTTTCATTCATCTTGGGGTACTTTTTCTTTATGATGCTTTTGTGAGCAGATAAGTAAGGTTGAACTTCATCCGTGTTATTTAATATATACAAATACGCTTGAACAACCACATCAATACTTAAGCTCTTGACCTTTAAACCTTGTGTACCCACACCCTCACATCTTCCATCATGACGAGACTTGGGAACCCTTACAACATCCACTTCTGACAAATAGTTTGAATAAAACTCAATTGCTTCTTCTGCGATGTACCTCTCAACAATCGATGCTTCCGGACGGTGTGGGTTTTTTGTATACCCTTTTAGGATCTTCATGTATCGCTCTGTTGGATACATCCACCGTAAATAAATTGGACCACATAATCTAATCTCCCTTACTAGATGAACAATCAAGTGAACCATAATGTCAAAAAATGAAGGAGGAAAATACATCTCTAATTGGCATAAGATAACTGCAGCCTCATTTTCCAAATTGTCTAACTTTAATGGATCAATGGCTTTACAACAAATTACATTGAAAAATAAGCACAACCTAGTTATATTCTTCCTAACATTGTTAGGTAATATCCCACGAATAGCCACTGGTAGTAGCTGTTGCATTAAGACATGACAGTCATGAGATTTTAATCCAATTAATTTGAGATCTTTAACTGATACAAGCCTATTGACATTTGATGAGTAACCATGCGGCACTTTAATACTTTGTAAACACTCACAGAAACTTGTTTTCTCTTTTTTAGACAAAGTGTAGCAGGCAGGAGGCAAATATATCTTGTTACCTATATGTTGTGGAGTTAACTCTTCTCGTAGACGAGCATTATAACCATCTTTTGTCTTGCCTTGAATGTTGAGAAGTGTTCCGATTAAACTATCACATACATTTTTCTCCACGTGCATCACATCAATACAATGTCTTACATCAAGACTAGACCAATATGGAAGATCGAAGAAAACCGACCTCTTTTTCCATATATTTTTCACAGTAGATTGCTTTTGGTACTTTCCAAAGACAACATTAATGCCCTGTTGTCGTTGATAAACTTTCTCTCCAGTTAAGGGCTTTGGAGCAACACCATGCTCTTGTTCCCCATTGAAAGCTTTCCGCAATCTACGATATGGATGATAATGATATAGAAATTTTCGATGCCCGAGATAAACAATCTTCTTTCCTTTTTCAAGTTGATGGTAACATGTGTCTTTTTCACATATAGGACATGCTTTATGCCCTTTAACTTTATAACCAGACAAATTGCCATATGCCGGAAAATCGTTGATGGTGCAAAACAACACGACACGCATATTGAACTGTTCACCAGAATACGCATCAAAAACATCCACCCCTTCCTCCCACAACACTCTTAAATCATCAATCAGAGGACTTAGATAAACATCTATGTCATTTCCGGGTTGTTTTGGGCCCGAAATCATCATTGATAACATAATATATTTACGCTTCATGCACAACCTAGGAGATAGGTTGTAAATCATCAGGAGAATAGGCCAAGAAGTATGGTTAGTACTTAGATTACCAAACGGATTCATTCCATCAGTTGAAAGTCCAAGTCTAAGGTTTCTCGACTCTTTGCCAAAATTTGGAAACAAAGCATCTATTTTCTTCCATTGCAAAGAATCAGCTACATGGCGAATTTGTCCATCACACTTTCTTTCTTCTGCATGCCATCTAAGATTCTTTGCGTCATTTGCATTAGCGAATAGTCTCTTGAATCTTGAAATTATTGGTAGGTACCATACCACTTTCGCGGGAGGAACCTTTTTGACCACCTCATCATCACTAGAATCACCATCTTTCTTTTTGTAGCGTGACGCCTTGCACTTCAGACAATGATTATAGTTTACATACGCTTTTCTGTATAATATGCAATCATTAGGGCATGCATGTATCTTTTCATACTCCAAACCCATCGGACACAATATATTTTTCGCCTTGTAATAACGATTTGGCATTACGTTACCTTCTGGAAGCATGTGTCAACAATTCAAGCAATTCGGTAAAACTTTTGTCAGTCCACCCATTATTTGCCTTCAAATTAAACAATTTTAACACGGCTGACAAACGTGTAAAATTTGTGTATCCCGGGTACAAAGGTTTATCCTTGTCACTGCATAAAGTATCATACGCATGTGCCTTCTTAAACGAATCTTGTCCAATATCATGCATCATGTCTTCCAGACAATCATCCATTTCTGCACTAACATTATCTCTTTGGGACACATTTAACTTTGCTACTACCTCACCGTGCCATATCCATTGTGTATAACTTTGACAAATCCCATGACAAATTAGATGATCCATGATTTCTTTCTTATTGAGTTTTGGTTCGTGATTTGCACAACGAACACATGGACAGAGAAAAAGCACATGAAGACTTTTTTCAGCATTACTTTTAGGAGGAGGAAGATTTTTTTTAGCATTACTTTCAGCAAACTGTAGAAATTTCATCACTCAATGTTCGTACTCGACACTTAATCGATTAGCTCTCATTCAACTACGATTCATACTTATGTTCCGAAATTAATGCATACAGAGTTAAATCATTGAGACGCCTATAATAGTCCCTCTTTTGGACATTAGAGAGAACAAAAGTCTCTACGTGCAAACACGTGGCATAAAAGAAGAAGTGAGAAGTTATAAAGAATGAAAAGAGAACCTGCAATGTCGTGGCGGCCGGATGACTCGCGGTTGAGCGAAAAGAGTGACGATACCGACGTTCTCGTCGACACACAAATTCTGCGAGAAACACAATATCAACAAACTGAAGCAATTCAAACAAATTCATAAATACAAAAATTAGAGCATGTAAAAATCTCCAATTTAAAGAGCATGGATATGCCTGCCTCTCATTTGACCAAAGCATCATTGATTAACATTATTTTTATTAATAAAGTTATAGATAATATAAAAAGTAAATTATGTCACCACTTCTAGATAATATAAAAAGTAAATTGTGTCACCACTTTTAGTGGTGAGAAAAAGGAAATCGGTAACGACTTATAATAGAGTGGCGAGAAAAGAAATGACAACACAAACTCCCCAAACATATTCGTACCATCAGCATTAAATTGACCATGCAACCCAGCTCTGGAGCTAAAACTCGACCGTCTAGCATACTCACTATAAAAAGTTTTTGCAGAATCTTAAGAATCAAATTCCATACCCAAATAAGTTTCTATAAGCCACCATGCAAACCCAAAATCAAACAACAGTCCTAAAATTTCAACAAAACACCACTCTTTGTTCTTCTCCAAGCATATTAAATTAATTTCACCTTGGATATTCCTAATGAAATGTAGCAAAATAAATAAATGAATCACAAAAAAGTGATCTTAATAATAATTATAAAAAAAAAAACTTTAAGCTTATACAAAGTGGTACAATATAATTTGATTGATCAGACCAATTTAAAAAAAAAACTTTTAACTTTTAAGAAATACTATTAGGATTATGGGAGGCTTTTTGTAAAAAATTTACCCAAAATATATAGGCACCTACCTAGCTTCTGTTTTTCTTTTATTTTGACAGTAGTTAGATTGAGGTAGTTTAATATTTTGTAATGTTTATGGGTTTAACATATACGACAGTGTTTTGGGAGGAGTTAGGGTTTTTGATCGTGAAGCTCCAGACGGTGACGAATCGCAACAAATACTCAGACGGTGATATATTAGATTGAGGTAATTTAATAATTTTGATATATTGGACCATTCATTATCACATTCTCACCACTACCATTACAATAACCTAGTTTTTCTCAAAAAAGTTTTTATTTAGTTTCATTCACAATTTATTTTTTATTTATGTAGATGTGATTTTTAAAAAGAGAAAACTCCAATAATATTAGGTTGTTCAATTTGGTTGGTTGAAACATGTGTTATGTTGGGTTGTTTGTTCCAAAGGATATTGTTTCAAACACAAAAAAACTTACTCATATTAAAATGTGTAATTATATTTTCTAATTAAATTTTGACAAATTGTCAATTGAAATGTCATGTCATTAAAAATTAAATTCAAATTGAATGATATTAAAATCAAGAAAAAGTTAAATGTAGAGTTTAAATAAACGATTTTTAAAATGAAGATCAATGGTTTCATATATCAAATAATCAAAAGTGCATTTAAGTAAAAATATATTATGTTTAAAGTTATAATTAAAAACTATTTTAGAAACATAATATAGGAATTTGATTTCCCTTATAATTAGAACGCCTTGATACTATCACACTTGACATAAATATTTTTCTTAAAACTGAAGTTTACTGTCTTGTCTTATTTTTTATTTAGAAAGTACAAGAGAATGTATTACAACATTGTAAAGAATGTATAAAAGTGCATAAAATAAATAAAGAGAAGAAAAAAACTAACATGAAAAACTTTGCATATTTGCTTATACCTACATAAATTATATTGTTATAAAATCTAAACAAGTATAATAACAAAAAAATATTAAGATAAAAATTAAAATATTTTCTTTTTTTTTTCAAAATAAATTTTTCAAAAAAATAAATAGAAAACACAAAATGTAATGAAATATTTATATAACATAAATTCCAAACACAATTTTTATTAATTGAAGTATTTCATAATTTATGCTTTATCTTTATACAACTTCATAATTAGTACATGTGATCATATTTCGCGTGAGTGTAAAAAAACAAATAAAGTATATGTAATTTGCATAATACTTATGTTTGACATGAATTCGTTATTTTCTAGTGGTTATACCATATAGTGTATATGAGTTAATATTAATAGAAATACATGATTATTTTATGTCAATAAATTGAAATACCATAAGATACATTATCAATTAAATATAAAGAAGTTTAATGCAATTGCAAGAGAATTTAACCACTAAAGTACTTAACATAAATAAGATGAAGAAGTTTTTCATAAATATAATATGAAGGACAATAGTTTAATTTTTTTTATATATTTACGATTGAAATGAGTACTTAAGAAAATCATGCAAAGAATCGTTAGATGATTGTTAAATTAAAATAATAATTTAAAATTTAAACGGAAAAGATTTCCACTTAAATATATTTTTGTTTCTTAAATACTATTTGTTATTTTGAACTTTAATAAAAAAAAATCATTTATTTTTATGAAGAAAAAGAGAGATCTGTAATATGGAAAATATAAGGTTTTTGCAAGATTGATTTACTTACGATGCTTTTTACATGTTCGTTCAAATGGGAATTTTTTTATGAGGAAATTTCGATCTTGTCTTTTTCTACAATATTTTTTAACAATACTTTTAGAATGTTCTTTAATATGGAGAATTTGTTCATGTGCTTTTTTACAATGTTTATTGTTCGTTCATACGGGGAATGCTCATTTATGTGTTATTTTATAATACTTTTACAATGTTCATTTGTATAGGGATTTAAAATTCCTAAGCTTTAAAATAAATGGAAAATTATATCGAGTATGAACCCAAGTTGACCCTCTCTCCCTTTCTTTCATATTATAGCTTAAGGTTTTACAACATAAGCACGATGAAGGTTTATAAGTTTTTGCAAACTTTGTTCGTTTAAGATTTTTTTACATTGATCTTTTGTATAGGGATTGTGCGAATTAAAAATGTTCATTTATGTATATCTTTCGATGTTTGTTTTACGAGATTTTTTTTACAATGTTTTTAAAATGTTTGTTCCTATGGGGAATGAAAAACCTTATAACCCAAAACAAATAGAAAAATCATAGTGAGTTAGGGTTTTTGGTCGTGAAGCTCCAGACGGTGACGAATCGCAACAAATACTCAGACGGTGACTTATCACAACAAATAATCAAATCAAAGGTAAAAATACTTACCTGCGGTGACGAATCGGCAACCTTAGGAGTTTGCCCTCTCACTTTACCGGTGGTGCACGAGCCAAAGAACGTGTGTCAGATTAATAAAATACACAATGACGAGAGGCGCGACGGAGGGAGGCAGGCCGCGCCGGATGTGACAGAGTGATTCAGGCTGAGAGAAAGAAGAGGCCGGACGTGACAGAGTGATTCAGGCTGAGAGAAAGAAGAGGTTTGGAAATAGGTTTGGAAACAAATGAAGAGAGAAATAAGGTGGAACAGGATTCGTTTTGTTTTAGGGTTTAAGTGAGAGGAGGTTTTCACATCGGTTAATGAATTGGACCGAATAAGGTGCTTTTGTGAGAGAGGTTTTCACATCGGGTAATTAAATTGACCGATATAAGGGCCCAAATAATAAGCCTTTGCATCGGTTGAAATTAATGCCCGATATAAAATCCCTTATAACAAAATTTTTATTTATTTACGAAACTGCCACCGCGTTATTTTTTATATCAGTGGAAATAAATACCTTATGTAAAATCCCTAAATCCCTTATTTTTTATGAAGCTTTTACATCGGTTGGAATTAATGCCCGATGTGAAATCCCTTATAACAAAATTTTTAATTATTTACGAAACTGCCATCGCGTTATTTTTACATCAGTGGAAATAAATACCTGATGTAAAATCATTTAACCAAATGTCATTTTTCTAGTAGTGGATCCATCTTTATTTCATCCATTTTCATGGAGAAATAAGAAAGTTATGGTCTTCTTGCAAAAGGCACCAAAACTGGCCTCCCTTGGGCAAGAACCAGGCCTTGGCGTCTTGGCCTGGCCTATAAATCAAGTCACCCATATATGTTTTTAGGGTGGTTTTGATACATAGATGTATCACCACCCCAGTGGTAGCAACGTGTGTTTTCAGGTGTGTTTGTGTTGGAGGGCGTGGGTTCAACACCCACCCATGCCATTTTGTCACTTTTTTCACATTTTTCATATTTTTTGATAATGTTTATTTTATTTTTAATAATTATTTTTGTTAATCAATTTTAATTATTTTAAAATGATTTTTTGCACAAATATCACTCACAAATTGAAATATTTTATTCACCCAAAAAATCACAAAAATATTTTTTATTTGATATATTTTTAATATATTTAAAAATATTGTTTTAAATTGTTTTAAATATTTTTAAAATGATTTCTTTTTCTTGATTTTTAAAACCAAAGTTATTTTAAATATTCATGTGAATAAAATAACTTTTTCATAAACCTTGCTTAATTCCTAAACTGAGTATTAGCATAGCAGCACCACCCACTCTTATAATGTTTCTTTTTCTTTCCTTTTTTTTCTTAACCCGTCTCCTTGTAACTAAAATAACACAATACATTTGCTCGGTTGTAAGTTCAAACAATATTATTTTCCTTTTTCTTAAATTCAACACTTATTCACTTTTTAGGTTTATTATTACACTATATCATGATTAAAGAACTAGCGGGATACCCGTGCTTTTGCATGGGTACCCGTCGGTGACGCGCATTTGTTTTCATTTAAAAAAAATAGAATTAATAAAAATCAGTAAATATAAAAAATATAATTTATATTTTAAAAAAATAGAATCAATACTCGCGGACATCGATTGATATTTTTTATAAAAATATTTATACAATAATTTAGTTTTAAAAATATCAAATAATATCATAGTATTTGTAAATTTTATTTTAACTGTAAAAAGAAATATTATTAACATAAATAAATATATTTTATTTAAGTATTATTACAAATATCTATTTCGTTGGATACTCATATCTGTACCTGTGTGTTCGCCCGAGTACTGGTGTGTTACGCGTATTTGTTTTTTTAAATAGGATTAATAAAAATTAGTAAATATAAAAAATATAATTAATATTTAAGAAAAAAGATAGAATCAATACCCGTGGGCATCAGTTGGTATTTTTTATAAAAATATTTATGTAATGATTTAGTTTTATAAATATCAAATAATATCATTGTATTTGTAAATATTATTTTAATTTTATAAATAAATGTTATTAACGTAAATAAATACATTTTATATAAGTATTATTACAAATATATATTTCGTGGGATAACCATATCAGTACCCGTGTGTTTGCCAGAGTACTGGTGTGTTAAGCACATTTATTTATTTTTTAAAATAGGATTAATAAAAATTAGTAAATATAAAAAATATAATTTATATTTAAAAAAAGTTAGAATCAATACCCGCAGGTATTAGTTGGTATTAGTTATAAAAATATTTATACAATGATTTAGTTTTATAAATATCAAATAATAATATAGTATTTGTAAATTTTATTTTAATTGTATAAATAAATATTATTAACATAAATAAATACATTTTATGTAAGTATTATTAGAAATATATATTTCGTGGGATACCAATATCAGTACATGTGTGTTTGCCCGAGTACTAGTATGTTACGCACATTTGTTTTTTTATTTTAAAAATATGATTAATAAAAATTAGTAAATATAAAAAATATAATTTATATTAAAAAAAATAGAGTCAATACCGCGGACATCGGTTGGTATTTGTTATAAAAATACTTATGCAATGATTTAGTTTTATAAATAACAACCAATAATATAATATTTGAAAATATTATTTTAATTGTATAAATAAATATTAGTAACATAAATAAATAAATTTTGCCCGTGTTCGGCTTCATATATTATTTAATTTATTTAGCCAAGAAAAAATATTATTTTTACATTTTACCAATACTCGTGTGTTCGCACGGGTACTGGTGTAGTACGAATGATTTAGTTTTTAAAATGTAATAAAAATTTAAATAAGAAAAACAAAATTGTTTTATCAAAATATTTTATTATTTTAAAAAAATACATATTTTTAAAATAAAAGCAAAATTGTTTAACCAAAATTGTTTTAAATCAATAATATATTTTAATTTTTCATATATTATGTTTAAAAAATTGTATCTTAAATTAAAAATAATTTCAAATATATGTAATTATTTAGTTTTATAAATATCAACTAATAACATAATATTTGAAAATATTATTTTAATTGTATAAATAAATATTAGTAACAGAAATAAATAAATTTTGCCTGTGTTCGAATTCATACATTATTTAAATTATTTAACCAAGAAAATTTATTATTTTTAAATTTTACCATATCAGTACCCGTGTGATTGTCCGAGTACTGGTGTGGCACGCATGCTTTTGTTTTTAAATTGTAAATAAGAAAAACAAAATTGTTTTACCAAAATAGTTACTATTTTTAAAATTAAATGTATTTATAAAGATTGTTTTCTAAAAAAAGTATTTATAAATATTATTTTAATTGTAAATAAATAATAATAATAATCATTAATTACTGTTTATTTTATAAAATTATCTTTTTCTGATATATTATTTTTGAAGTTCCCATTTATAAAATATATTTTTCTGATATATATTAAAAATTTCAATATAAAGTATTTAAATTTTCACGTGTATAAAGATATTAGTCTAATATAATTTATTATATTATCAATGACTTTATTTTTAAGTTTCAGTAATTCACTCATTCCCGTAGATATATATTTTCTCTTACAGTCTCGTAATTTTTTTAAGTATTATTACAAATATTTCGTGGGAATATAACATAAAGATCATAATTAAGTAAAAAAAATTTAAATAAATAATATTTTTTGAAATTAAATTTAAAATTTTATGCATTTATATTTGACTCAATTTTAGAGTAAATTGGTTTAATTTGTATATTTTACATAAATATTTAATACATAATAAAATATATTTAATAATAGAACCTGAGTATAAATAATAATAATAATATGTTGTAAAATAAAAACAATAGTAAAGAATGAAAATAAACATATATTTTTGTCTGGTTTATTTGTTATTTGTTTTAAAACTTTGTAAAATAAATATTTCATTTTGATTTGGATAAAAAATTAAATGAACAACATTTTTTCTACTACATGTCTTATAGTATTGATAAATATAACTTAAATGTTATTTAAAATATGATTTCTTTAATTACAAATTTTTACATATTTAATACTCTTAGGATAATTTAAAACATATTTATTAATCATTTAATAATTTTTCATTTATTATATATAAACAATAATATAAATAAATAGTAAAAAACTAAATAAAGAATTGATATCAATAATATATTTTTTATAAACATTAAACTTTTCCCGTTTATTAAAGTATTGGTATCAATAATATATTTTTTTCCGTTTATAAAAATAACAATGTTCATTAAAATATTTGAATCAATAATATATATTTTTTTACCTATATAAACTTTAATACCCCGTAAATTATTTTACTCTGGATAATATTAGTTGTGATCAACTGAGTTTCAGTGTACTCTGAGAAATTATCTGCAAAGATAATTAGAGTAACTGTTGAGTTCAGAGCAAATCAGATTAATATTTATCTGACCCTGAGGTTTTAATTATTGGGGCTTTAGAGACTATTTGGACAATTAGTAGTATTACTAATTAATGATATTTTACTATATCATTTCTTTCCATTCCTTTTCCAACAAAAGAAACAAAGAAAGAAAAAAAATAGAAAGAAGTTGGAGAGAAGGAAGAGGAAAGGAAGGAAAAAGGAGAAGAAAAACCTAGAAGAGAGAAAGATCAAGATCATCATCTATTATTCATCAAATCATCTCATCTTCTTCATCATCATCTTCTAACCAAGGTGGGTTCTAGATAGATACATTAGTGTAGAATTTCTGGAGTTTTTAGAGTTAGGTTTGATATTGTGAGAAAATGAATAATCTTGCTAAAATCATGAATCTAACGGTTGAAAATCGATATAAATGAGTTAGTATGATCACATTATGCTTATGAACATTGTTGATGATTGTTTGTGTTGGGTGGAATTGATTTGGGTTGAAAAGTTGGGTTTGAAACCCCGTAAGAACGCAGCAGAGTGCTGCTGTTCTGGTGCAGAGCGTCGGGCGGTGCTCAGAGCACCGGGCGACGCGAAGCGAGCGCTCCTGCTTCGCCGGGTGATGCCCAAGAGGCGCAGCAGGGAACGCTTATGTAACTTTGAGTTTTTTGAAGAGAGACTTACGCCCCTGCTTCGTCGGGCAAAGTAGAGGCGAAAGGGGCAGCGCCGGGCGAAGCCTGGAGCGCCGAGTGCTCCTGGGACTTTTTTTAAATGTTCCCTTTTCTTTTAAAATCCATAACTCTTGCCCCGTTTATCCGATTTGAGTATTCTTGGTATCGATAGAAAGCTGTGGAAATAATCTATTTGATGAAGGTGAAATGTAATACCCCATATTATTTAAATACTCAATTGGATATCAGATGAGCTTTCGTGTGCTCTATCCTTGGTAAATTGGATTAATGGAATCCTCTAAGTGTTTTAAGTATGGTCAATTGGGACTAATAGAGCAACTGGTGAACTCTAAAGAGATCAATTATTTTATGAAAGAGGCAGATCAATAATTATTAGTTCAAGGGAGTATATTAAGGTAACTCTAATAATTGATCAATTGGTGTAAGACGATAAAATATCAATTGGAGATATTTTATTTTATTGGATTATATTATATAATATTGGTATATATATATATATATATATATATATATATATATATATATATATATATATATGTGTGTGTGTGTGTGTGTGTGTGTGTGTGTGTGTGTGTGTGTGTGTTATAAGAAAGAGAAAGGAAAAGTTGGTAAGAAGAAGAAAAGAAGAAAGTGGGAGAAATAAGAGAAAGAGAAGAGGGAAAGAGAGGAAAAGCTCAAGGAAGAAGAAGACCATGGATCATCATCATCTTCTTCAACCACCTCTTTTATTAGCAGGTGGGTTATAGTTAGACACTTTAAGTTCTAAAAATAAGTTGTTTTAGATTTTAGGTTAAATTGAGAGAAAATGCTTAAATTGCTAATCAATGGAATCTAACGGTTGAAATGTGATATAAATCGTGTAGCATGATCATTATACATGTAGAAACATCTATTGATAATTGTTATGAAGTTTGGATTGGTTTGAAATTATTGGAAATCTTAGGGTTTGTGTAGAAACTATGTGTTTATGTTGGAAATCATGTTTTAGGAAGTTTGATGGATAAACCATGATAGAAACATGATAATATACATCTATTGGTTGTTTGTGTATGGTGTTGTGAATGAATTGGGGGTTGAAATTCTGCTGTCAAAAGGGGTATTTTTCTGCATAACACAGAGCGCGCTTAGCACGGGTATGCCCGCTTAGAGAGACTTGGAACAAAAGAAAAACTATTTTCTTTTCTAAAATCCATAACTTTTGATCCGTAACTCGGATCGAGACGTTCTTGGTACCGTTAGAAAGCCATGACGACCCTCTACCCAATAAAAAGTGAAAATATTGAGTATGATGTGGGATTAATTATTTTAGTGGAAATGAATGAAATAATAGTTATGTCATATGTTGAAATCCATATCTTTTGGATCGGGAATCCGATCAAGGAATAATTATAGCTGTTAGAAAGTTGTGAAAATATCCTACGGGATGAGAGTGAGAATATTGATTTTGATACCCGATTAAATGAATCAGAGGGAACCCGAAAGTGATGTTTTATGTGAGGAATCATTATATGTGATTCCATTGTGCCATTGTAGTATGTTTTTGTATAACTTGTGATGAAATTATGTTATGTAATTCAAATGTGAAATTGTAATATGCTTTGCCTAATATCGTTGTTAAACATTATCAAGAGAATATATATGGTAAAATATGAATTAGGTAGAGTGAGGAAACTTTACCCCAAAATAAATGACATAGTTTAAGATATTGGAACCTAGTAATGAGCTAGGAAATTGATGAATGACTAGATGACAACGCTCGTGCATGAGAGGCTGAGGCGTGTGTCCATTACCGAATGATATAGAAAGAATATGACACTAGTATGGAACATGTGTAATTGTTATGTTTTATTTTGAGAAAAGACAACAGAGGTCTTAAGGCGAATGTGGCCTTGTGATTGTCGAATACAATCGCGTTGGGTATATGATCACGTAATCGTAACCATTTATCTTGAGGTGTAGTTTCATGAGACTCGAGCTCCTTCTCTAAAACGTATGCACAATTACTTGGCAGGTTTGATTCCCGCGTGTAGTACGAATGAAGCCTATATGGTAAAGAGACTTGTGATGGTTAACAGGCCATGAGAAGTGACGGTTCACGGTTAACAGGCCGATGATCCCGAATCTATTTTGTATGCCAAGTAACTACAAGGATCCATGACTCGGGTCGACTTCTAGACGTAGAAGTGGACGGGAAAGGGGATTCCTTGGTACAGGTTATCGATTAGTGAGATTCTTGAGTTAACAGGCTCAGGACATATTTCCATTCGTAAGGATTCTTGAGTTAACATGCTCAGGACGTTTTTCCTTTCGTGTGAATTTATGAGTTAACAGACTCATGACATGTTTCCATATAGTGTGAGACTGTGAGATTGAGAACTCAAGGTCATTTTCCCTTCCCCTTGACTTGAGTTAGGATCGGTTAGAACCTTGTACAGCCGAGAGAATCCATAAGATAGGGAACTCACTGAGATTTGATGTATCTCACCCCACTATTATTGTTATATTACAGGTGTGGGTTGCAGGTTTGATTTACAAGTGGAGTTATGCTTGGATGTTTCAAGAGAAGCTTGGCTTTAGTATTTCTGATGTGTATCTATTGTATACAATTGAGGATATTGTATATTAATCTTAGTTTTTATTGTTTTGGCTAGTTTTCATATCTTGCACCATAGATTGTATTATGTTTTTAGAATGGTCAAGTATGTGAATTACACCATTAGGCACTTATGATGGTGTCAGTACCAAATAAAACACTTGTATGGTATTATTCTAGATGTGTATTATACAGGGCTTTACATGAAAAATATTGGTTTCATTGCCCGATTAAATAATCAGAGGAAACCCGAAAGTGGGGTAATTATGATGAATTATTATATGTGTTTCTATTGTGCAATCATAATATGCTTTGCTTATCCTATTGTTGACCAAATATGATTGTGAGTGAATATGTATGTTAAAATGAATATGGAATAGGTAGAGTAAGGAAACCTTACTATGAAACTATGTTGGAACCTAGTAATGGCTAGGAAATTGTTGAATAACATAGCGACGACACTCGTGCATGAGAGGCTGAGGCGTGCGTCTATTACCGAATGGTATAGAAAGAATTACACTAGGATGGATCATGTTAATTGTGTTTAAATTGAGAAAAGACAAGAGAGGTCTTAAGGCGAATGTGGCCTTGTGATTTTCGAATACGATCACACTTGTGTGTATGATCACGTAATCGTAACCGTTTCATGTGAGTGCGTTTCATGGGTCTCGAGCTCCTTTGAAACATGTGCATAATTTCTTGGCAGGTTTGATTCCCGTGTGTAGTACGAATGGAGCCTACGGGTAAAGAGACTTGTGACGGTGTACGAGCCGTGTGAAGTGACGAATTAAGGAGATAATATGTCCCTTAATTCTGAATCCATTTCGTATGCCAAGTAACTACAAGGATCCATGATTTGGGTCGACTTCTAGACGTAGAAGCAGATGGGAAAAGGGGATGCCTTGGTAAGGTTATCGATTAGTGATATTGTGAGTTAACGAAACTCATGAACATGGATCCATATAGTGTGTGTGAGTACTCAAAGTCACTTCCCTTCCCTTTTTGACTTGAGTTAGGTGTGATAGAACCTTGTAAAGCCGAGAGGACCTATAAGATAGGGAACTCACTGAGATTTGATGTATCTCACCCCACGTTGTTGATTATATTACAGGTACTACAGGTTCCGCGAAGGGTAAGGATAAAGTTGTTTGACTTTCCTTACTATCTTGGCTTTTGTGGTGACAAGGCTTCCATTGTGGAGTTTTGAGATCGTTATCGATCTAGTTCTTAGTATTTATCTTTGGAACATCTTGTATATATATTATGCCATAGTTTTGTTGTATTAGGTTTCTTGTTTTGGGCATGTATATGTATAATGTGTTTACTAGGGACTTGTATATTTCAGTACCAAACGTGGTATTCATGTATAATATATGCTTTGATGTATGTATTTATATATGGGTGTTATAGTTGGTATCAGAGCAGGTCGTATCCTCGACCTAGCTATGAAATAGTATAAGTATTTCTTTCTGTTTCATATGCGTCGTGTCGCCATTGGTCTTACGTGTTATATTTATGGTATTGAGCCTGATCAACTTAATCCTATCTGTATGACATATAGGAACATGGCCGACGGGCGCAGAAATAATCGTGGTAGACCCAGAACCACTCCGGTAGGGACTAATCCGCCAGGCGGCGAGGAAAATGTTCCATGGCCTTAGTTTCTGCAGCAGATGCAACAACAACATAATCAGTTTATGCAGCAAATGGCTGGGGGTCTGCATCCTCCAGTGGTTGTCCCAGAAGCTACAGGTGGAAGCTTTAGGGATTTCATCCGTATGAATCCTCCGGAATTTCTGGGAGGGTTGGATCCGGTAAAGGCTCACGAGTGGATAACTGGCATGGAGAGAATTTTCTTAATAGTCCAGTGCAGTGAGGAAAATAAGGTGGTTTTCGCTTCTCACTTGTTGAAGGGTCCTGCAATGAGGGGGTGGGAGAGTGCCTCAGCCTTGATGACTATTTAAGAGGTACCTAAGGTATGGGAGCATTTCAAGATTAATTTCATAGAGAAGTATTTCCCAAGTTCCTTAAGGACTCAGAAGGAATTTGAGTTTCAACAGTTGAGACAGGGTACTTTGACTGTAGCCACATATGCTGAGAGGTTTGAGGTAATGGCTACTTATTCTAGGCAAGCCATGTATGCTCCAGACGAGATATGGAAGATTGATCAGTTTCTTTTTGGGTTGAGGGCTGAAATTTTGCATAGCGTGTCTCAGAGGTAGTTCACTAACTATGCCGAATTGTTAAGGCAGTGCTACGTGGCAGAACATAGCTTGAAGAAAGTGCAAGCAGAAGGGGAGTTGAGTAGGTTGAGTCAAGGTGATCGTGGAAGATCGAATCAATAATTTAGACCGAGACAACAAGCTTTCAAAGGGAAGCAAGTTCAAAGTTCTAGGAATAGTGCACCTCCTGTGTGCCGTTCTTGTGGTAAGGTGCATTTTGGTAGATGCAATTTCGGAGGAATGAGGTGTTATCAATGTCAAAAAGTGGGCCATTTGGTGAGAGATTGTCCTCAGAATAGGAACCAAGCGCAAGAAAAGAATACCGGTCAAATGTATACCTTGGATGCGAGGAAGGCAAAGGGTGACAACTCTTTGATTGCTGGTACGTGTTTCGTTAATGGGAATCCTTGTTTTGTATTATTTGATTGTGGAGCCACAGACTTATTTGTGTCGATGCAATGTGTGAAGCGACTTGGGTTGCAAGCTATTCCGTTGTCTCCATCCATGGTGGTTACTACTGCCATAGATGAGATTGTTGAAACACCTTTAATGTGTGAAAATTGTGTTTTATCTGTGGATGGAAGAGTTTTTCAGATTGATCTGATATGTTTGCCGCTTAAGAAAGTGGATGTTATTTTGGGAATAGATTGGCTTTCAGCTAATTCGGTTTTTATCGGTTGTGAAGAAAAGCTAATCATTATTCCATCCGTTGAGGCTACTCCGAGGGACGTGTTGACTACTATTTTGGAAGGTACGGTTGGAATGATAAATTTCTTGTTTAAAAATGAAAAATCTATTTTTTTGGTTCTCACTAAGGAAGAGAGTAACAACCTTCAGGTTTTGAGTATTCTGGTAGTCTGTGAGTTTCCCGAAGTTTTCCCCGAGAATATCACTTCTCTTCCTCCAGAGAGAGAAGTGGAATTCTCTATTAACCTGATATCGGAAATGACTCCAATATCCGTTTCTCCGTATCAGATGGCACCACTTGAGTTAAGAGAATTAAAGGATCAATTGGAAGAGTTGATGGCTAAGCATTTTGTTCGACCGAGTGTTTCGCCTTGGGGAGCTCTAGTGTTGTTGGTAAAGAAGGATGGTGGAATGCGGGTGTGTATTGATTACCGTCAGTTGAATAAGGTCACCATCAAGAATAAATACCCATTACCAAGGATAGACGATCTGCTAGATCAATTGAAAGGAGCCTGTGTGTTCTCGAAGATTGATTTATGGTCGGGTTATCATTAGATTCGTGTGAAGAGTTCAGATGTACCAAAGACTGCATTTAGAACCCGTTATGGTCATTATGAATTCCTAGTAATGCCTTTCGAGGTGACAAATGCTCCTGCGGTTTTCATGGATTATATGAATCGGATATTTCAACCTTACTTGGACCAATTTGTGGTGATTTTCATTGATGACATTCTTATATATTCTCGTGATTTACAAGAGCACGGAGAACACCTGAGAATCGTTTTATCCATCTTACAAGAGAGACAACTTTTTGCTAAGCTAAGTAAGTGTGAGCTTTGGATGTCGGAGGTTAATTTTCTTGGTCATGTCATATCTCAAGGAGGTGTAGCGGTAGATCCATCAAAAATTGAAGCAGTGATTAATTAGGAGAGATCGAAGAATGTTTCTGAAGTTAGAAGTTTCTTGGGATTGATAGGTTATTACAGAAGGTTTATCAAAGGTTTTTCTCAATTGGCTTTACCAATGACGAAACTTACTCGAAAGGATTGTCCGTATGAGTGGAATTTGGCTTGTGAAAGAAGTTTTATGAGTTTGAAGGAAAGACTGACGACCGCTCCTGTCTTGATTATTCCTGATCCTAGCAAGTCGTATGAGGTATTCTATGACGCATCAAAGATGGGCTTAGGAGGTGTGTTAATGCAAGATGGTCATGTGGTGGCTTATGCTTCTCGACAGTTAAGAGTTAATGAAGAGAACTATCCAATGCATGATTTGGAATTAGCGGCATTTGTTTTTACACTGAAGGTGTGGCATCATTACTTGTACGAGATACATTTTGAGATGTTCAGTGACCACAAAAGTTTAAAGTATCTTTTTACCAGAAAGAGTTGAACATGCGTCAAAGAAGATGGATGGAGTATTTGAAAGATTATGACTTGGAACTAAAGTACCATCCGGGTAAAGCGAATAAAGTGGCAGATGCGTTAAGCAGGAAGGTGTTACATAATGCCGAGTTGATGATGTTAGAGTATACCTTATTAGAAAAGTTTCGAGATCTCAATCTCCATTTTGTTTAGACTTCTAATTGTGTAATTATGGGGAATTTGAATATCAATTATACTCTCAGGGAAGAAATCCAACAAGGACAAGGGTTGGATGAGAAGTTACAAGAAGTGTTGGTACAACCGGGTTTTATGCGAGCTATCGACGGAATTATTTTGTTTAACCAAAGGATTTGTGTACCGGATGACTCGATGTTGAAAATAAGGATTTTGGAAGAAGCGCATAAGGGTGCCTTTACTATACATCCTGGTTCTTCGAAGATGTATCAAGATTTAAAAAGGGACTATTGGTGGCCCGGTATGAAAAAGGATATTGCGGTGTACGTATCGAAATATGCGGTATGCCAACAAGTGAAGATTGAGCATCAAAGACCAGGTGGCTTACTACAACCGTTAGAAATTCCAGTGTGGAAGTGGGATAATATTTCTATGGACTTTGCAGTTGGATAACCCCGTGCCCAAGGTGGTTATGATTCTATTTGGGTGATTGTAGATCGGTTGACGAAATCTGCGCATTTCTTAGCCGTAAAGACTACTTACAAGGCGAGTCATCTCGTAAAGTTATTCATTTCGGAAATTGTGAGGTTGCATGGTATTCCCTCTAGTATTATTTCGGATAGAGATCCAAAGTTTACTTCAAGATTTTAGGGAGCTTTTCAACAAGCTATGGGAACGAAGTTGCGTTTGAGCACGTCGAATCATCCGCAAACGGAGGGTCAGACGGAACGGACAATACAAACAATGGAAAATATATTAATGGCTTGTGTACTTGAAAGTGGAGGAAATTGGATATAACTTTTACCGTTGATTGAGTTCTCTTATAACAATAGTTATCATGCAAGTATTGGTATGGCTCCTTATGAGACATTGTACGGAAGGAAGTGTAGGACGCCATTGTGTTGGGTGGAAGTTGGCGAAGATAGAATTTTGGGACCTGAGATTATTCAAGAGACTACGGAAAAGATTAGAATGATCCGTGATAAAGTTAAACAAGCACAAGATCGTCAGAAAAGTTATGCGGATAACCATAGAAGACCTTTGGAGTTTGATGAAGGTGATCACGTGTTTTTGAAAGTTACTCCGAGATTGAGGTTGAAAGGACCGTTTAAGTCACGGAAGTTAAGTCCGATATACGTGGGACCGTATCAAATTTTAGAAAGGATTGGTGAGGTAGCTTACAGATTAGCCTTACCGCCTTCTCTGTCGGAGATGCACGATGTTTTTCATGTATCTCAGCTTCGGAAGTTTGTTTTAGATCCTCTTCAGCCGATTCTACCTGACACAGTTGAGATAGAAGCAGATTTAACGCTCGAACCTCATCTTCGCCGAGCAAAGTAGAGGCAAAAGGGGCAGCGCCGGGCGCTCCTGGGACTTTTTTTAAATGTTCCATTTTCTTTTAAAATCCATAACTCTTGCCCCGTTTATCCGATTTGAGTATTCTTGATATCGACAGAAAGCTGTGGAAATAATCTATCTGATGAAGGTGAAAAATGTTGGTTTCATTGCCCGATTAAATAATCAGAGGAAACCCGAAAGTGGGGTAATTATGATGAATTATTATATGTGTTTCTATTGTGCAATCATAATATGCTTTGCTTATCCTATTGTTGACCAAATATGATTGTGAGTGAATATGTATGTTAAAATGAAAATGGAATAGGTAGAGTGAGGAAACCTTACTATGAAACTATGTTGGAACCTAGTAATGACTAGGAAATTGTTGAATAACATAGCGGCGACACTCGTACATGAGAGGCCGAGGCGTGCGTCTATTACCGAATGGTATAGAAAGAATTACACTAGGATGAATCATGTTAATTGTGTTTAAATTGAGAAAAGACAAAAGAGGTCTTAAGGCGAATATGGCCTTGTGATTGTCGAATACGATCACATTTGTGTGTATGATCACGTAATCGTAACTGTTTCGTGTGAGTGCGTTTCATGGGTCTCGAGCTTCTCTGAAACATGTGCACAATTACTTGGCAGGTTTGATTCCCGCGTGTAGTACGAATGGAGCCTACGGGTAAAGAGACTTGTGACGATGTACGGGCCGTGTGAAGTGACGAATTAAGGAGATAATATGTCCCTTAATTCTGAATCCATTTCGTATGCCAAGTAACTACAAGGATCCATGGCTCGGGTCGACTTTTAGACGTAGAAGCGGACGGGAAAAGGGGATGCCTTGGTAAGGTTATCGATTAGTGATATTATGAGTTAACGAAACTCATGAACATGGATCCATATAGTGTGTGTGAGTACTCAAAGTCACTTCCCTTCCCCTTTTGACTTGAGTTAGGTGTGATAGAACCTTGTAAAGCCGAGATGACCTATAAGATAGGGAACTCACTAAGATTTGATGTATCTCACCCCACGTTGTTGATTATATTACAGGTACTACAGGTTCCACGAAGGGTAAGGATAAAGTTGTTTGACTTTCCTTACTATCTTGGCTTTTTGTGGTGGCAAGGCTTCCGTTGTGGAGTTTTGAGATCGTTATCGATCTAACTTTTAGTATTTTTCTTTGGAACATCTTGTATATATATTATGCCATAGTTTTGTTGTATTAGGTTTCTTGTTTTGGGCATGTATGTGTATAATGTGTTTACTAGGGACTTGTATATTTCAGTACCAAACGTGGTATTCATGTATAATATATGCTTTGATGTATGTATTTATATATGGGCGTTACATAAACCTTAATCAAAATAATTAAATTCTGAAAAAAAATTACAACAAATGAATGGATAGTAATTATATATTTTTAAATATAATATTTCTAAATAAGTATCAACTCTAATTTTATTCTAATATTTATTTTTTCAAAAATAAAAAATATTTAATCAATTCTTTTGTTAATGTTTATACAATTCAATAAATATTTGCATTGTCCAATAATATTTGATTTTGTATCATATAATGTCTTTTTCATTCAACTTTTATTGTTATTCATTAGTATCTCTTACTATTGTTTACTCTAAAAGTATAAACAACTTTGAGTCCCTAAAAAATGTGATTGATTGGATATAAAGAAAATGTATTGTTGATGTGAACAATTTTGATTAGTTTGTAGACATAAATTAAAATGATTATAATCATGACAAATTAAAAATAATATAACACGTTAATTTATTTTGAAACAAAATTAAAATCTGGTCATAAAAAGCATATTTTAGATATGATGATGATAAATTGTTGAAGTAGTAAAATGAAGTAGAAAAAGTGATTGTGACAATGTGACACGACATGGAAAAGTTTTAGAAAAGTAATTATTTTTTATCAATTCTAATGTGTTTCAGTTGTCTTGAATCAAATCATACAATGAATGAATAAAAAGAAACAAATTAATTAGAAAGTAGAGGTAAGTTAAAAACATATTCATTCAGATATTAATTATAGTTAAAAAAAAATTAAATTTTAGACATCAAATAGCCTGCGGGGTGAGTGTCAATTTTTGAAGAAAGGGCAAAAAAAAGAACTTTCCACAACATACTATTTTCTTCAATTATAGAATATATTATAGATTAAGTTAGTAATATTTCAATATTTATCAATAAAATTATGTAAATAATTATTTAAAACATGCAACAACTTGAAATTTTGTACAAAAATAAATACTAAAATTAGATAAAATATTTGGAGTATTGATATTATTTTAAAAAATTAACAACGAAATTTGTTATATATAGAAGATTTAAAAATATATATATATTTTTGGAATAAAAAGAATTATATTACCAAAAAAGTCAATACAAAACAAGCCGATCCAAGATCCAGGCACCTAAAGGACTATAAGACTAGGCTCAACAAAACAATCAAAGTCTATTACAAATATTGTCTAGTTTTCTGTCATGTGTAGCTCTTATCTTAATGACTTCCAAGATAGCTTCCACTTTAAGATCTTCAACACCACCATCTTTGAAGATTATACTATTTCTAACTTACCAAATTTTATAGATTGTTTCGGCTAACACAGTTTTCAAAAGTTTCCTCTTAATCCCTTTTCCTTTCGTAGCAGTTATTAACCACTGCATCTCTCTTTGCCAGCCTTTAGGATCGTGCACCAGACCAATTTTTTTGCAGCAGAAGCTTCCATATATTGCCTGCAATAACACACTCAAAGAACAGGTGATTTATACTTTCATTATCCCCACATAGCACACACAGCCCATCCGTCACAATACCAAAATTTTGAAGGCGATCTTTGGTTGGGAGCCTGTTGTTGCATAACATTCACAGGGTAAAAACAACCATGGGTCTGGCTGCATTAGACATCAACATTTTCCTCCAAGCCATGTTGGGTTTTGCTCCCCTAAGCTCCTTATACGTTTGTTTCGTATTGTACCTGCCCAATCTTTGGAAGTTATCCCAAGCCTCAGTATATCTGCACTTTTCTCGACTTTTGAATATGGCTTTTATAATCCAAGAGGTACTTCCAGTTGGGAGGTAGTTGTCTGCAAAATTCCTCTTCATATAATAAGCATGGATCCATCGAATCCAAAGCTTATCAGCCTTAACCCAGATATTCCAAAGCAATTTGCCAATGGTAGCAATATTCCAGGGTACCAACTCAATAATGTTCAACCCACCAGCATTACACGGATCACAGATATGCTCCCAAGAAATTGAAGCTTTCCTGCTATGACCATCTTTTCCTGTCCATAAAAACTTTCTACATAGAGACTCTATGTGAGATAAGATTTTCTTAGGGAGGGGGAAAATCGGCATCCAATAATTAGCTATGGAAAACAAAACACTCTTGATCAACTGAACTCTACCTACATAAGACAGAAGCTGAGTGCTCTAATGGTTAATCCTGGCCAACATTTTATCTATCAGAGGAGAGCAATTAACAATAGTCAGCTTCTTACTGTCCAAAGGTACCCTTAGGTATTTAAAAGGGATCATCCCCATCTCAAAACCAGTGATACTCCTAAGCTGCTTTTGGACATTTGAATCCACCCCACCACAAAACAATTTACTTTTAGGGTTACTAATTTGCAGACCTGTAGCTTTGCTGAATTCCTGCATTTTCTCCATAACCAACCTTATGGACTCCACATCACCTCTAAGGAAAAGTAAAATATCATCAGCAAAACAGATATTCATTATTTTCAACCTCTCACACTTTGGATGATAATTGAAATTTGGTTTATGATGAAGCTTTTGAAGGATCCTGTGCAAATATTCCATTATGATAACAAAGAGGAGGGGGAGATGGGGTCCCCTTGCCTCAAACCTCTTCTAGCTTTTACCACTCTAGAAGGAATGCCATTAATAACAAATCTATAGGAGACTGTTGAAACACAAGCCATAATCCAACCACTGAATGTTTGAGGAAATCCCATTTCATTAAGAATTTGTCTCAAGCTACTCCATTCCACAGTGTCATAAGCTTTTTGTATGTCCGTTTGGACCATACATCTAGGGGAGATACCTTTTTTTCCATAACCTCTAATGAGTTCTTGAGTGAGCATAATGTTATCATGAATGGTCCTGCTTGGGATAAAGGCAGATTGGTTTTCATCAATGACATAACTGATCACCTTCCCAAGTCTGTTGGTGAGGATTTTGGAGAAAATCTTGTAAAGAGTACTGCAACATAAAATGGGCCTCATCTACTTTATATTAGAAGCCTCAGGAGACTTGAGGATCAGGGTGACTAAAGAATAATTCATTGCTCTATATATGCTGCTGGTGTTGAAAAATTTAGTGATAGCATCTTTGACATCCTCTCTAATTATCATCCAGGTTGTCTTAAATAAATGAGAAGTAAAGCCATCCATACCTGGTGCCTTATTATTCCCAATGCTAGATAGAGCTTTCCAAATTTCAGGTTCTTCTACTGGTTTTATTAATTGGAGAGCTTGATATCTGTTTAGAATTTTACCTTTCCTCACACAAGTCACATCAATACAATTTAGCTCAGTTATGGTAGTTCAAATCAAGTTGGTGTAGAACCTAATTACTTCATTCTCTATGTCCTCATGCTTACTTAGTAACCCACCTGTTAGGGAATTCATTGTGTACAACCCTTTATTTTTGTTTTTCTCCCTAACTGAGGCATGAAAGTAGCTGTTATTATTATCCCCTAATTGTAACCAGTCGATTTTAGCCTTTTGTTTCAGGAATTCCTCTTCTTTCTGGTTCAGCTTTATCAACTTGTCAGAGCACACTTTCACCTGTTCTATTGCTTCAGGATCAAAAAGGTTTTGTTGCAGAGTATCTTAGGTCTGGAGAAGATCAGTTCTGGCTGTAGTTATTTGGATCTGTATCTCAGTATAATTCTTTGCCAGAGGCCTAAGGGCTTTTTGTAATCTCACCAACTTGTGCCAAAATCTCTCCATAGGTCTCCCCTGGATGGGTTGATGCCAGCTGGAAGCAACAATCTGCATAAAAGTACTATCTTTGGTTAGGCAGTTTATGAACTTGAACATAGTCTTTTTCTTTCTTTGCTGGTTCTGTATCCTGATTAGGATAGGAGAGTGGTCAGATATGTTAGGATGAAGAACCTCTACCACAACCTCATGAAATTTTTGGAACCATAAAGCATTACCAATCACCCTATCAATTCTTGAATATATAACTCCTGATATGTTCTTATTTGACCAGGTAAAGTAACATCCTTTAGTCTCAGCTTCAAAAAGATTTGTAGTAGACATCATATCTACAAGATCTCTGAATTCAGCTTCTTTAACAATATTTCCCCCCACTCTATCCTGGCTAGTTCTGACATTGTTATAGTCCCCCATCACAATCTAAGGTTGTGTTATAGTTGTACCCAATTTCTCTATTTCTTTCCAAAGAAGTTTCCTCTGTTCTAGCTGATTAAAAGCATATACTATGGTGACCATATACTGCAGAGTTTGATCTAGTCCATAAATTTCAGCATGGATGAACTAGTCCTGTATTTGTATCACTCTAACCACAACCTCATTTTGATTCCAAAGCAGCCATATTCTACCATTATCATGGTAGTCATAATTGTCCACAAACTTCCATTTATTCCCAAATCTATTTCTAATTCTATAAGCCTTATTCTTCTTAACTCTAGTTTCCAATAAAGCAATCAAAGAAACATTGAACTTATTAAGACAGTTGCTAACCTCTCGGTGTCTAGCATCTTTATTCGATCCTCTAATGTTCCAGGTAACTATCATGGATTATGGTTGGACTCCCCACAAGGACTCTCTCCAATCCTTAAAGGGGTGAATGAATTCTGATATGGCTTGAAGGAGCTACCAGGATTCTAAATTATTTTCTTTCCTCTATCACCTTTTCCTGATGTAACCACAGTCCAGTTTTCCCTCTGATCCCCTTCTGTTGGTGTTTTTGTTACTTCTTCTTTTCCTTCTTCCATTGTTGTTTCCACTTGGACTTGTTTTTCTTCTGTTATCTGTGGTTTGAGTTTCCATACCTGCTGTTTTATTTGCTTCTTAGTTTGGTTCTTCAAGGCACAGTCATGACCTATCTTCAAGCATTTCTGACAATATTGTGGCCTCCACTCGTATTCTACCTAGGGGTGGCAAAACGGGCCCGACCCGTTGGACATGCTCGTTTTACTCGCACTTTAGTGCGGGGTGGGCCAAGGGTTTAGGCCCTCACCCTCTAACGTGTCCGCCCCGCCCCGCCCCATTTTCTTCGTGGGCTTTTGCGGACACAAGCATTTACATAAAATTTTGTGTTTTTAGGCTTAAAAGGTATAATAGTGCCTGCGGGCTTTCCCCGCCCCGCCCTCACTTTTTTGCGGGGTGGGCCTAGGTTTTAGGCCCGCATACTCAACTATGATTACCCCGCCCCATCCCATTTTTTTTGCGGGCATTTGCGGGGCAGGCCTAAACGGGGCGGGCATGCCCGTTTGCCACCCCTAATTATATCCTTTGTTCTATCAGCTTTCCATTATGGTCTTTGATCCATATTGATTCTTTAAGTGGTGATGTGATGTCAACCTCCACTAGAACCCTAGCATATGATATCCTCAGCTTTCTAGCAGTACACTCATCAGTTGTAATAGGATTTCCAATCACACTAGTGATCTTTGAAATGCTTCGTTCACCCCATAGATGTAATGGGAGGTTTGGTAATGTGATCCAAAGGGGTAACACACGCAGCAGATCTTCCTTCATTTCAAACTCCGTTGTCCATTGTCGAAGGAACAATGGTTTCCCAAAGATGAAGTACGGACCCTGTGCCAACACGTTCTCCTTATCCTCCTTATTTCTGAATCTAGCTACAAAGTGTCCTTCATCATTGTAGTACAGGTCTGGCATAACTGCAAAATTCCAAGATTTTTCCATGAATTTTTTCACTGAATTCATCGATAAGGAATCCCCCAAAGCAAATAGAATAATGGCATTCTCCCAAAATTCAATTTCCTCTGTGACATCTTCTTCTTCAATTTCAATAGCAAGCTCACCATTCACAATTTAAAAATATAATTAATTCTACCATTTAATGTTATTAAATCATAAAGTTAAACTTAAATAAAAAAACAATTATTTAATATAATTGATTAAAATATTTTAGTATTTAATATTTTAATTTTTATTAAATTATTATAAAATTAAGTTAAAGACAACTTCTATTTCAATTTCTCTATCTGTCATTTATTTATATTTAATTCGTGATATTTGTTTAAAGGTCTAACTCTCTAAGTATGGTATCTTATTCATCAATCATCAAATCACAAAGTTTGATTAGCTCTGATCATGTAAAAACACAATGTTTTTTATTCAAATTTTATAATATGATCAAATCATTAATTTTATATTTTATTTTTAATAGTAAATGTAAGTTAAATAGATTTTTAAAATGTAGAGGAAAAAATTGTTACTTTCTTTGTTTAGTTTAAAAAAGTAGAGGAAAAAAATTAAAATGAAGTAAAGTGATATCGATGATAGTATGAATGAAATATATTTTTAGTATTTAGATAATTAGTAAACTTTTTCCCCGTATTTAGGTAATATTGTAAGAGAAACAGTATATTATTTTAAGAAAAGTAATGAAATATTATTTTTCCCTTTCCTTTTCTATCTTTTTAATGAGAATAGTTATTCTATTGTATAGAATAATTTGTTATGACATTAAAACAATTTTAAAACAAATTAAAACAATAATTTGATTGGGTATCCTTTTCATATTAAGATAAATAGTATAAATTATACAAAATAATAAATCAATATTTTTAATTTATTAAAATACTAAAACAAAAACAAAGAATCAAACTAACTTTAAGATTTAGAATTTAAAAACCCATTTTATAATAAATAGAAATAAATGAATGATTAAAAAAATATTTATTACATGTTTAAATATATTTATAAATAATATTTGTATAATTAATGAAAGGAAAATAAAATATATGAAAAGTTAAACTATAATTAATGTCACTAATAACAATTCATGCAATTAAAATAATAATTACATAATTAAACACAAGAGAAATTAAATATTGTTTTTAATTTAAGTATATAATTTAATAAAATTAGTGTTATTTCATGTCTAAATAACTGAAAATTCAACAAAATTATTAATAATTTGTTCAATTCAACTAAAATTGTTTCTTTAAAAAAACTTATATTTTTTAACCAATACATTTAATTCACTACAAATTTGATTTTATCTGATTTTAAAAGTGACACTATAGTTTTTTTTTAAAAGAAAGAGTTTATACTTAAATTTAGCATTGATTGAGCAAAAATTCAACCATGAAATGAACAAAAACTTTAGCATTGATTGAAAATGAAATGCAGAAAAGTTCAAATACTTAAATTTTTTTCTGATGATACATCAGAATAGAGTCACCTCATTCATCTCATCAAACTCAATCTTACAACTGCATAATAATAATAATAATAATAATAATAATTTATAATTTGACATAAAGTAATTGGAACAGGTTATTCTTCCACTGTAATAATGATGTTGCTATATATAAATTTATAATTTAGTATCAATTAAATCGGGTGATAATAATTAAAAATATGTCTAACTTAAATTTAATCTTCTATTTTTTTTGATATTGTTACATATAGGAGAGAGGTTTTATCATCTCAAGAATTAATAGTTGGAGGAAGTAGGGAAAAAAAGTAAATGACAGAAACATAGTGGAAGTATAAAAAAGAGAGAGTGCGAATCATTTACTTGATTATTAGTTTATTTGATAAAACAAAATTTTTAAATATAGGTATAGGTATTAGTTGCCGATAGATATGTAATCATATTTTCTCAAAAATAGCAACATAGCAGTAATAATGACTTCTGAAATGTAGCAACATAGTAGCATGACTTTTTAAACATAATTTTAAGACCATATGAGCTTTAATTTTGATTTTGTTTTTTATTTAATTATCAATATTAATAATTTTGTTTCTCTTTCTCATTTTTTATTAGATTTTAATTTATTTTTATTTTTATATACGGGAAATAATACGCGGTTCATTCTAATTATATTTTATTTTATAATTCATATTAGTTAATTATTCACCTTATGATAAATTAACTATAGTATAATAACAAATTAAATATCATTAAAATAATAAAATGTGTTAATTGATTACGTTCTCAAAATATTTGTGTGTCTGGATCTCTTTAAGGGTTAAAAATATTAATTTTGATTTAGATCAACCCTATGCAAATATTTATAATAATAGTCATTAAAAGTGTGTTTAAATTTTGTAAATATTTACTAATAATATATATTTTATATGATGAATATATTTATTCCAAGAGTAATCTAAAGAGTTTCACCGAATCATGACTTTTGATTTTAATATTAAAGCTAAGATTTGTTTTTTATTTATTTCTAATACCCGTGCGTTCGGCTACTAATGAATTATGTACAATTGTTTTCAAAATGTAATAAAAATGTTAAATTTATTAATATTTTTTTATAAATATTTAATACATAATAAAATGTATTTAATGATATTTATACAATAGATATGAATGATATATTTAAAAAAAAATTAAAAAGTTTAGTTTAAATATAAATATAAATATTAAGTAGAACAACAATTTTCCCCGTGTATAAATATTTATTTTAAAAAAATATAAATGTAGAATTTCATACAATTTATCTCATAAATTCAAATAACTTAACATAAATTAAATAAAAAATAAGACCTAATATATGTTCATTCACTATTTATCAAAAGCATCCTGCTCCAACCCAATAAAATCTGCTACCCAATATTCCTTGCATAACACCATCACTATGTTATATATTATAATCAAAAACACAAAATGTATGTGATGTGCATTGTTATAAAAAACCAAATGTACGGGCAGGCAACACTTTTGAAAGTGGTAAATGATGAGAAGAGTAACTATATAACTTTATAGTAGCTGCCTAAAAAGGTTTATAGTTGCTACACTTGGGCATGTACCAGCAAGCTACCCCTGCTATGAATGGATGTGTAGCAGAAAGGATCACAATAACCAATGCATAATCTGTCACAGTGTTAAAGTCTATTGCAATAGGTAATATGATAATCATATACATTAAAATACAAAACACACAATAAGTGTCTTGGAAAACATACAAAATTTAGTAGATATAGTTTATCAAAATTATCAAAAAAAAAATTGAATAATTTAATATTATTATTAATTTACATAAAAATTAAAATACCTTTTAAATTGATAAAAATAGGTTCCAAAATTAAATACTAAAATATTATTGAACAATCAATTGCTTTTTTTTTCAATTTTGGGAAACCAATAAATTGGTTAATGCTTTTAAATAGTTTGTGACAATGTGTATTCAACATTTAATCTGACAAATCAATTATATTAATGTTAATTAACGTAAGATTTTTTTTTATTAAAAATTGCTAGAGCTATTATTAATGAAAGACGATATTATAATATTATATAAAAAATTGATTTCTAAAATATAATTAATTTCTAAAATGACAAATAATATATTCCATTTCTTTCTGTGCAATTGTTTTTTGTTTTTTATTTTTATTTTTGTCTTAGACATAATTTAAACCATATGAAATCTATAATAATATAAGCAAATTAGATGTTATGGTAAATTTTATTTTGCCCTTTCTTATAATTCCACCACATCATCAAATTAAGGGCAATTTTAGTCCAAAATTTATTTTAGGCTTAAATGCACTTTTGGTCCCCCTAGTTTGCTGTTTTTACACTTTTGATCCCCTATTACAAAACCTGTGTTTTTGGTCCCCTTAGTTTGGTGCGCTTTGCATTTTGTTGGTCCCCCTCCACTTTTGCATACGTGGCATTGATGATTAGGATTAAAAAATTATTTTTAATGAATTGTTATTGATGACTAGGATATTTTTTTAATTAATATATTTTAAACTAAATAGACATTTATTAATTAAGGTTTTTTTAGCAAATTATTAAGAAATTAAATAATACAAAGTTTAAAAGCAATATGTTGGGCCATAAGCCCATATAGTTTAGTCCAATTGCAGAACAAGTTATTGTTTCAATACATGTGTGAGTTATATAAACACCAATATTGTTTCAAGGCAAAACAATGTGGGACTTGCTTTCCATGAAAAAATAACCCAGCCACCAAATTACATGGTTTCAGCTATGGAACCCAGCCACCAAATATTCTGCAGTGTAAACGCTTTCAAAGAGATAAAAATAAAATCAAAAGGTTCATAAATAACTCCAACAAAATAAAGTACTAAAACTAGAGAATATGTAATTCCACCAAGCCTCCTATTTCTCCCATTGTGCTTTCATTCAACCATCTGCATGCACCCATCAATAACTTCTAATGTGCTTGAAATTGGGTTCTGGCCCTAAGATTAAAAAAAGGAGCCATATTACACATGACAAAAATATTTATATAGAAAAATGAAAGCATTTTAATGCAATATCAGTTAGTGTGGATATATACTAGAACTGGTATAAAACCACAAATAATCATTTCAATGCATAAAGCTATGTTCAACCATCACAGACATAAACCAATACAAACACACTCACTAAAGAACACTCACTGAATCTATTGTCATTAAGAAATGTCAAGGATTTAAAAACAAAAATAAACTAACATAAGTTAACAGGAGATGGACTTACTTAAATCCGTGGGAGCCAAGCTCTCAACATGATTTTAGTTAAACATCCACATGGTTAAACTGGGAATTCTAGTTTTTTCTATTCTAGTTTTTTCTATTCTTTTTTCATTCAAATACACAGCTTCATTGAGATCAGTGCGATTATAGGGAGCACGACCAGAATGCTTTAAAGGAACAATATGAGGAAGTTGAATAATTTTCCAAACATTACCACCAAAAGTAAATATTTCCAACTTGTTGGAATGAAAATACAGAAACTTATAAGTATCAGTTGGATTATGATAACCAAATAAAAAGGCAGAAAACCTGAGATAGTCACCACTAGCCCACGGTATGTTCATTTACCATTAGATGGGATTGTTGACCAAATTTGTTAGATAATGTGTTGGTGACTGGGTTCCATAGCTGAAACCATGTAATTTGGTGGCTGGGTTATTTTTTCATGGAAAGCAAGTCCCACACTGTTTTGCCTTGAAACAATATTGGTGTTTATATAACTCACACATGTATTGAAACAATAACTTGTTCTGCAATTGGACTAAACTATATGGGCTTATGGCCCAACATATTGCTTTTAAACTTTGTATTATTTAATTTCTTAATAATTTGCTAAAAAAGCCTTAATTAATAAATGTTTATTTAGTTTAAAATATATTAATTAATAAAATATCCTAGTCATCAATAACAATTCATTAAAAATAATTTTTTAATCCTAATCATCAATGCCACGTATGCAAAAGTGGAAGGGGACCAACAAAATGCAAAGCGCACCAAACTAAAGGGACCAAAAACACAGGTTTTGTAATAGAGGGATCAAAAGTGTAAAAACAGCAAACTAGGGGACCAAAAGTGCATTTAAGCCTTTACTTTTTTTTAACCAAACTAACATATTGAATCAATTTGATTGGTAGTGTTTCTACTTCCTTTTATTTTACACACTCTTTTAACTGGTTTTCCTCCTATTAGTTATAATACAACTACTTTGTTCCAACTTTTTCTTCTTTTTCTGTTCCCAATGTCTCAACTCTGACTATTCTCATAATGTTATCGTCCTATGTCTATTTCTCTCTCCCGCGCATTATTTCCTTCTTCCGCTTCATCTTCCTCTTTTTCTTCTTCCTGCTTCCGCTTCTTCTTCCTCTTCTTCCTTCTTCCTTCTTCCTTCTTCTTCTTCTGCTTCTTTTTTTTTCCTTATTGAACTAAAATAGAAACAAGCGATGTACATCATTTTACAAATGGATCTTCCAAAAATAAATCGAGATCTGGTATCAACAATCTCGCTTACGAAGCCCTAAGCGAAGCCGAAAAAGAAATCAAAGTCATCCTACAGATCTCGTTTCATATATTCTCAAAGCTATGGTTATAAATCTTGAAGGTTTGCAGAACTTTCTATCTTGAATCGGTTGACGCGGCATTGGGGATTCTTCACTGTTGATTCTCTTGCTGAGGAAGAACGTGGTGATGCATTGTTTAAGAGAGATGAGCTGAAACTCGCGACGAGTGAACGAGAATGACTTGACTCAGTGCTTGCGGATTTGACTAAGTTGGTGATTTTGAGTCCTAAGAATGCGAAATCTTGGTGCGTGTTAGGGGATAAGGAGGTAGTTCTTTTAGTATTTATTAGTTCCAATCCATTTCAAAATATTGTTTAATATTCTTACTTTCTGTTTATCATTGATGGTGTTTTGTTTTGTGATTTAGGTTTTGGTTTTTTGTGTTTTAATTCTTGAATTTTGAAGATTCTGATATTTTATTTTTGTTGATTTTATGATGTTTTTTGTTTGATTAACGGATAATTACCTTCTATGGCGTCAAAGTCTCCGCCTCCTCCTTCTCGGTCTTCGTCTTCCAGATCCAAGCCTCCTCTCGATCCTTCTGTATACTTTCTCTATCATTTCTCACTTTTGCTTTTGCTTCTGATTTCGATATTTGTTTTGTTTTACTTTTCAGCTTCAATCATGGTTTAATATTCCATTTGATATGCGTAGTTAATTCGTTAAATTTTTATACATTGATGTGTAAACAACTTTACTGTATTTTTGTGTGGTTAATATTTCCTAAAGAAGTAGTTGCATTGTATATAAGGGAGTGTTTGGTTCCACTACATGTTCAAACATGTTCAGTGTGGCTGTTAGTTTCTTTTAGATGATTGTGATGGATGCTCTGCTGTTTTTCTGTGTAATGGATGAATGATGAATCACATACATTTTTTGGAGTTAATAGAGCTTTTTCCTTTTTGCAGGAAAAAAGAAACATTGATCTTGCAATTTGCTATTACTTGGTTGCCATTGAGGTTTGTATGCAAGTCTGAACTTCTAAATGTAGTTTGTCATGTAGTTATTTCATGAATTTACGTGTTGCTTTGTTTTAATTTTCTTCTTTTTGTATTATTACTCTAGAATACACTATCACAGTTTTTATTATTTGTGCCCAAGAACCATAAATAAAATCGATGACAATATATTTTGTATGGATTCACTACTAACACATACTGGATTTTGTTGCTTAATATTATTGCTATCATAATATGTTCTTAATTGTTGCAACTTGTAGTAATAATAGGTCATAAAAAATGTTAGGTGTGTATGGAGGCATTATTCTACTATTAGAGATTACCGTATAAGCATCAACTCAGATCTACTCATACTATGGATGGATATTTTCATTGATAAAGGTAGTGAAATTGAACATGAAGCATTCCTTGCTACTTGGTTGTCTATTTCTGTTTTTGTTGTTCAACTTGCTAGAGGAAATCCAATTGCTTTGGCTCCTACTGTTTTGGCTAACATATATATAAAGATTTAAGTTTGTTTAAGAAAACAATTGTTGGTTTGAAAAGATATCCTGTTGGTGGTTTAACATTTCCCTTAGAGGTTACTCTTGAATCACCCTTTTACTTGGTTCAAATGGTTAATAAGTCATAACTGCATAACATTCTCAATGTAATACAACCAATTATGTGGTGTTTCCATACTGATTATGCTATTTCCATGCTTAAAGCTGAGGGACTTGCGCAGCGGTTTTGATATTTCTTTTGATGTTTGTTTTTTTCAGTATTGGAAGTTATATGGTAATTTGTGGTTAATGATTTTCGCCAATGGTGCAAACATCTATCTTGTATGTCGTAATAAGGACAGAGGAGCGGATGCTCTTTTTCGAATTCAAGAGCACAAGATTTATCTCCGCCAGGTTTTTCAATTCCAAACAGGCTACCGCCTCTTGCCACCTACTTGCTAATCCTTCACTCGTTCGTTAAAGCTCACTAGATTGAATGGTGGAAGGAAATCCACTATCGCTCTGGGATTTCAGACGTATCTGTCTCTAACAGATAATCCCATGTTCTTGGAAGTAACTTATTACCTGCACTTGCAGTTCCTACAGCAGAAGTGTGGCACCCTGACCAACAATTTTCACATGTATAAATTTCTCAAACATGAATTTTCTATCACTATCTGTCTAATATTGTTATTCTGATCATTTTTATGACATTCTTATTATATCATACGCCTGTTTGTTTCAGCTTCCATCTGATGTAAGTCTGTTTTGCTGCAACAAATATTGAATCTAAGACTGGAACAATTGAGTTTCCTGCCACCAGAGCAACAACAACAGGTCATCCAATTGGTCTGTTTTTTTTAAATTGAAGTTGTGGCTGCACCTATTACATTATGCAATTGACATCTGCTGGGATTTAATCCATTAATGTAGATTAAAATGTTAAGTAAATGTTCAAATTGATCATTAAAAGATAGCTACTAAGTTGATCTATTTTGGAGATTAATTCAACCTTTCACTGTTTAATGTAATAGATCTGATATTGTGGTTTATTTTATATACTTTTTTATGATATTATCACGTTCTCACTTAGTAGCTTTTGAGGTTTTAGATTAGGGATCAAGCCTGTGAAGGGCATGCTGCTTTATGGTCCTCATGGAATCGGAAAGACTCTTATATAATAATGTCATTATTGCATATTGCTTTTATAAGAAAACAACTTGAAATTACCTTCAGATAATTCTAGATGCCCAACATTATCATCATTGTCATTGAAACCAATTATAGTGCATTTGTGATTGAGGAAATAGTTACTACTATTGTCTGCGTGTTTTCTCTTGACAAGAGTTACGTATTACAGATAACACCAGGGGGCATTACTGATGCAAAGGACTGAAGCAACTACTTCTGACTCTTAAGACTATTCCATTACAGAGACTAATTAGTTTTAGTAAATTTAATCTTCTTGTTATATGCTTATAATTTGTACTAAAAGCATTGTTACTTGAGCACAGGATAATCCAAAGATGTCATGTCTGCTACAGATGATATTACATTGGGTATTGCATGATGATATACCAGGTAACATCTAAGTAATGTATAACTAGAAGAGTTATAAAATCTATATTCATGACATGTGAAAATCTATACCAGGTATCATCTAAATAATGGATAACTAGAAAGTTATAAAATATATTTTATACAACTAAAGGCCTTTTGAAAAGATATAGAATAAAACATAAAAATATGCCATGGATTTTTCAAAAATAAGATTGAAAGATAAGAACAACATTTAATGTCATGTCATAAAATTTCAGCATGTTGAGGGATGCTTGACAACTGAGTTTTCTGATTGATGCTTTGAAATAAGATTGAAAGATAAGAACAACATTTAATGTCATGTCAGGAAATTTCAGCATGCTGAGGGATGCTTGCTCTACACATAATAGATTGAGGACTGAGTTTTCTGACTGATGCTCTATGCAAAAGAGTCTTTTCATTAGAATACTATTAACTACTTTGAGTTGCAGTCCCGACTTTAGGGGCAAGCAAACTAGGCCTCTAAATTTCAAATTTCTTTTAGCCTTTATATTCAATACTCCTAACAATTAGAGTAATAAGATGCTTCAATAACATTTAATTATTATTACTAGCTTTACCATTTTAGCCGTTTTCAATAAAGCAACAATAAATAAGTTTAAATATATTGTCTCTTTAGTGTTGCATCACTCTGTTGTAATTATTTCTCATTTATATAAATCTCCTTTCTATTAACTATATTATTTTATATTATTAATTTATATAAACCTCCTATACACATTATTTGTGTTATTAAAGCGTCAATAAATTCACCCAATTAATTTATATAAACATCTGTTTGTCAACAAAAAATTTATGATACCTTCTCAGACATAATTTATATAACCAATTAGTTTATATAAACATATAATATGTAGACAGAAATAATTTAATGAGATTATTATAAATAATAAAATTATAAAAGTTTTCAAAAAATCATTTTAAACTTATGTATAATAGACTAGACCATACTTCATTATATAATAGCTTGAACAATGTTATATAATGAACAATGTAATAATATTTTTATTTTATATTTAATATTAAGAATATAAAAATCTATTAATACTGAAAATAAAATTATTTTTATCCAGGTCACTTAAATATACTGACAAATAAAACTAAAATTTTAAGAATAATAATAAAAATATCAAAATGATACACCAACTAATATAATTTTTAAAATATGAGATATTAAGAGAAACACACTTTTATTTTCAAACATTTATTCACTGATTTTTATTATATAAAATTTTTGATCATTTAAAAAAATATCTAATTATTAATAGAAGAATGTTAACAGTTTCTTCTATTGAAATAAGTTTTTAAAATTAAATATAGTAAAATCTGATTTAAAAATAACAATGTCTCAAATAAATTTGCAATGAATTGACTTTTCTTTGAAAACCAAATATAAACGACATTAAATATGATCATTTAATAAATGATTATACATTTTAAATTATTATTATTAGCTTTACCATTTTAGCCATTTTCAATAAAGCAACAATAAATAAGTTTAAATATATTGTCTCCTTAGTGTTTCATCACTTTGTAGTAGTTATTTCTTATTTATATAAATCTCCTTTCTATTAACTATATTATTTTATATTATTAATTTATATAAACCATCTATACCCATTATTTGTGTTACTAAAGCGTCAATAAATTCACCCAATTAATTTATACAAAAATTCGTTTGTTAAAAAAGAAATATTCTGTTACCTTCTCACAAATAATTTATATAACCAATTAATTTATATAAACATATAATCTTCGTTTGTCAAAAAAGAAATATTCTGTTACCTTCTCACAAATTATTTATATAACCAATTAATTTATATATACATATAATCGGTAGACAGAAATAATTAATGAGATTATTATCAACAAAGTTATAAAAGTTTTACAAAAAATTATTTTAAACTTAAATATAATAGATTAGAGAATACTTCATTATATAACAGCTTGAACAATGTTATATAATGAACAATGTAATAATATTTTTATTTTATATTTAATATTAAAAACATAAAAATCTATTAATATCGAAAATAAAATTATTTTTATCTAGGTCACTTAAATATACTGACAAATAAAACTAAAATTTTAAGAATAATATTAAAAATATCAAAATGATACACTAATTAATATAATTTTTAAAATATAAGGTATTACGAGAAAAACACTTTTATATTTCAAACATTTATTCACTGATTAATTTTTATTATATAAAAAATTTGATCATTTAAAAAAATAGTTAATTATTAATAGAAGAATGTTAACAATTTCTTCTATTGAAAGAAGTTTTTAAAATTAAATATAGTAAAATCTTATTTAAAATTAACAATGTTTCAAATAAATATGCAATAAATTGACTTTTCATTGAAAACCAAATATAAACGACATGAAATAAGATTATTTAATAAATGAATATACATTTTAAATTATTATTATTAGCCTTACTATTTTAGCCGTTTTCAATAAAGCAACAATAAATAAGTTTAAATATTTATAACGGGAACAACTCTACTATTGATTCAGAAATTTTTATAAATAATGCCAAAGCAATAATAATATTTAAATATGGAAAAAAATATATTGTTAATTCAAATTTTGTTATATACGAAAAAAATACTATTGTTATAAACGGACACAATTTTAATTTTGATTAAACAAATTTTATATAAGATAAAATACTACTGTTATAAACGGGGACAACTATAATTTTGATTCAAATATTTTTATATACGAAAAAAATATTATTGTTATAAACGGACACAACTTTAATTTTGATTCAAATTTTTTATATACGAAAAAAATACTATTGTTATATACGGCCTCAACTTTAATTTTGATTTAAATTATTTTATATACGAAAAAAATATTATTGTTATAAACGGGCACAACTTTAATCTTGATTCAAATTATATTATGTACAAAAAATACTATTGTTATAAACAGACACAACTTTAATTTTGATTCAAATTATTTTATATACGAAAATATTACTATTGTTATAAACGAGCACACCTTGTATTTTGATTCAAATTTTTTGATATACGAAAAAAATATATTGTTATAAACGGACACAACTTTAATTTTGATTCAAATTTTGTTATATAAAAAAAAATACTATTGTTATAAACATAAACAACTTTAATTTTGATTCAATTTTTTTTATATAAGCTAAAATAGTATTGTTATCAACGTGGACAACTATAATTTTGATTCGAATATTTTTATATACGAAAAAAAAATACTATTGTTATAAACTGACACAACTTTAATTTTGATTCAAATTTTTTTATATACAAAAAAAGTATTATTGTTATAAACAAGCACAACTTTAATTTTAATTCAAATTTTTTATATAAGATAAAATATTACTGTTATAAATGGGGACAACTATAATTTTAATTCAAATATTTTTATATACGAAAAAATACTATTGTTATAAACTGGCACAACTTTAATTTGTTTCAAATTTTTTTATATATGAAAAAATACTATTGTTATAAACGGGCACACCTTTACTTTTGATTCAGATTTTTCTATATACGAAAAATACTATTATTATAAACGGACACAACGTTAATTTTGATTCAATTTTTTTTATATATGAAAAAAATATTATTGTTATAAACGAGCACAATTTTAATTTTGATCCAAATTTTTTTATATACGAAAAAATACTACTGTTATAGACGGGCACAACTTTAATCCTGATTCAAATTTTACGAAAAAAATACTATTGTTATAAACCGTCACGCCTTTATTTTTCAATAGTTTTTTGATCATATTATTATTGATATTTTTGTGTACCTTTCATCTTCTACATGTATTATTATTTTAACTTAATTTTACTATTATTTTTAAATTTTAATCATATTATTATTCTTAAATTTACTATTATTTTTTAGTTTCATTTGTTTTTGGTCTACCTAATGGTTAATATTTTTTGTTTAATATTTTCAATCATGATTGCATTATTTGATTTTTATCAATAATTAATTTAATTCCTTCATTTACAACACACAATATTTTCTTATACTTAACAATACAAATCTTTAATTTCAATTATATCTATTTTTATAATTTTACCATTTTTCTTTTCAATTTGATTAACAATTACGCGTCCATAACATAAAATTCTCGAACATACAGGCCCGTGCGAACGCACGGGTTATCACATTTTTAGTCAATGCAAAATATTATTTCTACTTAATCACAATATACTTTCATTTCACTTTTACTACAAATTACTTCTTATCTTCCTTTTATTAAAATATCCATTTTTTTCTTTTAAATATGTTTCTATCAATACATATTTAAAAGGGAAGAACTATATTCTTTTGATACTAAATTATTATTAAAAATTAACTTAGTTATGTCTAGAACTTTTTTTTGTAAACAACTCTTCACTTATCTTCATATTTGAAAAGGTTTGATTTGCAGTGACAGTATGACATATGTAAGCTATGAATTTGACAGGATAGTCATGAAATCATTAATTTTTTTAAACTCTTTTCTCTCGTACAGTTATGTTTTTTTTTTAAAAACAGCCAAGCAAATGATTCAATTAATAATAAGTGCATAAAATTTAAAATATTAAAACTACTGCAATGAAATTTTATGCAGGCACAAGAAGTAGCCGAAGTAGTAAAAATAAACAGTACTACCTCCGTCCCACAATGAGTGATCCAGTTGACTTTTCACACAAATTATAAAAAAGAGAATAAATGAAGGAGAGAGAATGATATTTTTACTAAAGTACCCTTGTAATGTATTGGGAATGATGAAAGTAATATTAATTAGAGGGTAAAATAGGAAAAGTTGCATTGGAAACTGAAATGGGTCATACATTTTGGGACACCATTTTATTCCAAATAGGCTACTCATTGTGGGACGGAGGGAGTAACTTCTAAATTTGCTACCCACTTAACCCCTAACCCAAACATCCAATACAAAAAACAAAGATGCAACACCCACTAACATAGATTACACACACAAACCCCAAGTCGACAGTCAACTCCGGACTGACGACCAAACTGCTACTTCTTGAAACAAATGATCACAAACAGGAAAAAAAACTGAACATCTTGCACCTGACTATCCATGTCGGCCAATATGCTGAAAAAATACTAGAAGATCTTGGACTATAATGTTTGAAAAATCTAAGGATTTCATGGCCCCTTAAAATCTGACCTGATTTGGCACCAGAAAATCTGTTGTAGACTTGCTGCAATAACCAAAGCTACAGATAGGATTTTGAAAATTGACATTGCTTCACTGCATAGCCAGAAATCCCACGATAACAACACTGATTCTTTAAAGAACCAAATTGCAACAGCACACCCAAGGTAAACCAACTCTTTCTCTCTCTCTCTGATGCGAACACCATCAAACTTCCTGTTGTAGCCTTGCTGTCATAGTCTCTGCATTATTAAACACTTTCCAATGCAATTTGTATACTATAAGTTGTAGCTTCGATAGTATTAATTATCACTATTAATAATAATTACTAATTTAATACTAATAAGAGCAATTTAAAATACAAGTAATAAAAGTGTCATTATATATACTGTCAAATTTCAAGTGATCTCAAATTGGAATATGCCAAATAAATGGCATATAGAATAAAGTAAAATAATATAGGATCTACAAAACTACCATAATAGGTGTACTTTGGGACACATAGTGCAATGCTAGCTCTCGATTGTTTTTCAGAAGCTCGACTCCAGATCTAACATTGATGACTTTGCAAGTAACCTGTTTTGGAAAGGAAGACAAAAAAGAAAACAACTCAGTCAACTCATTCAAGTAACCTATGTCACTGATGACTTATATACACTTAATCACTTATGCACTATCTAAGTAAAACAAAACTACTACTACTACTACTACTAAAAAAGGCACTGTTTTATGAACTTCTTATGGTAATAAATCAACAGTGGCAGTTACTTGAGAGGTTAGAATAGATTTAGGAACAACATTGGTATTTGCTGGGAGAAAAAACATATTCAAATTGAAGTCAACAATCGTATAAGAAGCATTTGAGGTACTTGCTGCAAAATACATACAAAACCAGGAAACAAATCTTGGAAACAAAAACATAATCAAAAATAAAAAAACTAAAACCACAAACAAAACAAAACCTAAAACGATGTTATTACAGTGTAACTAACCAACATAGGTTATTAACAACTCGTTGATGAAATGATTTAGATCAACCACATTAAATATATCGAAACCTGCAACAACAACAAAAAAATCAACATAAAAATAACAGATCTGATCTAAAACTACTAACCATATGTTGTTTATCTTGTTTCCATATTCTTATCAATAGATCTACAACCTGAAAAAACATTAGAAGTGAAAAAAGATGTTAAGCATGAAAAAGAGAAATCAAAAGATCTGTGTTCTTATCAATAGATCTACAACCTGAAAAAACACTAGAAGTGAAAAAGACGTTAAGCATGAAAAAGAGAAATCAAGAGTTTCAAAATAAAAAACAATAAAAACAAGGGTTAAATATGTATAAGGTCCCTGAAAATAACCCAACATTCAAGTTTGGTCCCTATAAAAATTTTCTTCAAGGTTTGGTCCTCCTAAAGTTTTCCGTTTCTAACTGTAGTCCCTCCCGTTAGTTTCCACTAACGGTGGCTTATGTGGCATGCCATGTGGAATTTTTTTGATGACGTGGCTTACATGTGGCAATGCCAACGTGACAAAAATTGCTGACATGTATGTCACGTGGCAATTGTTTCAATTTTAATTTTTTATATATTTATATCATATTTGAATCCAGAAATGGTAGCTAATTTGCAGCTACTTTCTAGCTAATTCCTAGCTAATCTCTAGCTAATTTAAACACATTATTTTTGTAGCTAATTCATAGCTAATCTCTAGCTAATTTAAACAATGTGAAATTATATTATTGATGCAATTATTTGGAGCTTCTAGTATTAATCAAACATTTCTTCAAAGCATCTACCTTTCAACTAATAACTCTCTACCTTTCAACTCAATGAATCCATGGAAAAACATCCCAAATCTGCATAGAAAAATCATCAAGATTTTGAAACAATTTAAACATTTCATAACAAATTTACAAGCTCCAGCATTTAAAGCAATGATTTGGACTATATTATCTGTCATTGATTAATCCATTCCATTGCTCCAACACAGCTACCTAACAATTTTTAGATTTTCATAAATGATAAGTCTGAATCCCCCACCATTTGCAATAACAAGATTCAACCCCTAAAAGAACATAAGGATTAGAAACATAATGTAAAACAAATAAGGAAATTTTGACAATAACATGTTTTCTTGGCTGCTTGTTTCTGCCTGCTTCTAATGCTCCTCCGACCACGAACGCGTCCGTTTGGTGTCCCTTTCCATCCAAGTAATTTTCCTATTCTCCTGCTGTTAGATGTAGTGCTTCTCTTTCTGGAAGTGGGTCTTGAACTAGCAACTCTTCCTTGTGATCTTTGACCATGAGAGTGGTTGCGGTCTTGCCGAGTCCTTTGTCCTCTGCTGTAGCTCTCAAGGCCAGCACCAAGAGCACCCCAGTTCTCTACAGTATGCTTAGCCTGAAATGAAGATGCATGCAAGCATCAAGTTCCATGAGCTTTAGAGTCACAGCAGCAGTTGTACATGGCACCCATGGAAGCATAGGTATCCTTTCACCACGAATGATATCATTAGGATGACATCCAGAAGAGCAAACAGAACCTAACAGCTCACTGGTAGTTTCATATTCTGAAGCCAAATACTCCTTTTTTGTAGCACATTCCAATGTAGTCAACATCTAAGAAAGATGTGATGATGTCATTAACAAGGTAAACAAGTAAATAAAAGCTATACACATTCCAGTAATGTCAAGGAAGAAATAAAGAAGAGCACACAAGAAAACATAGTGTAAAACAAATGGTGTCAGCCTCACCAGATAATTCATAGGACCTCTAAAACTTCACTATGTCAGCCTACCCTGCCAAATCCATGGAGTGAATTGAAGACTGACATGTTGCAAATATAAGATAATTTATGTATAATGAAGGATTCTTTATAACTGCTTAAAATAAGATAATTTGGTAAAATTAGTTATTCAAACATTTGACAATGATTTTATTTCTAGTAATTATGCTATTAAAAAATAAACCACAAACCCATCTAAAATTTAGTTTAAGTTTGAGTACATCTAAACATTATAGTTTGGCAACAACAATTAAGCTATCTTCGCCAATAATAGTCTTTATCCGAATGTATACAATTCATAAACTTATATAGACATTTTTTCTCTTTATCAAAACAAGTAACCTGTCATAAGAATGTCACTTCATCCACTGTACATTTATTTATTATTAATTTGCTAACAATCATAACATGTTTGTAAATTGTAATGGCTTATATAAACTCCTAATAATATAAAATTCATCTTTGATGAAATCTAATAGTAAAAAATTATGATAGTTATTATTACATTAACTTGAATTGTTGAAAATGCATGCCTTATATGCATTGATTTGAATGCTTCTATTTATTTATTTACTTTTTTGATAGAGTTAAACTTCACACCTTCTTAATATATATGTATGAAGTAACATTCTACAGGAAATACACTTTTCAAGCTTGTGGAGGAAGTCAAAGGATTGAAGAAGTTGGGTTCTAAGTTGAATTTGCGGTATAACATGAATAATATCTAATATTATTTTACTTAAAAGTTTCCCTCACAATTTTTTATAGTTATCCTTCATTAGTTGTTAGCTTATATCTCTAATAATCCTTGAAAGTGAATGATAAGATGATTGTTAGTCTATTTTACATTAATACATCTTTTGAAACCAACAAGTTGCAATATGGAATACATAAAAAAGATCCACAGCAAAAGGTAACAAATAAATAGGAAAAGAAAATGTGCACCAAACCGGATCAGTCCTCCTTTGAGTTCTCAAACTTTCATCCTCAATCAAAGAATTCAAGCATCTGCAGATTGATTCAAGAAGCAATTCAGAACCTGTAAACTCATAACAAAAGCCAGTAACAGAAATCAGAAAAAGAGAACAGATTTGGGGTGGCTTCATCATTCTTCTTCCACTGCGGTCTCTCTCTCTCTATTCAATTCTTGCGAATTCACAACAACAGAAAAGCTTAAGAGTTCCACAGATTCGTATCATAATCTAGCATCAATAACAACAATGCATAAGAAACCAAAAAGAAGGAGAAGGAAGGATCCGCGTAGAAGAAAGAAAAGGAAGAAACAGAGTACGAACCGCATCGTTGTCGACGTCAATATACATTCGCCTTCAATTTTGTAGCTGCGGCCTTGGACCTAATGTCCATTGTGGTTTATTTCTCACGTGTTGATACCTTTTATTTTGGGATTTTTTTGTGCTTCGATCTCGTCGTTTGAGTGAGTTTTAGGAAGAATGGAGGTCGGATTCGTGATGAGGAAGAAATTTGGAGAGGGGTTTGTGTAGGAAGTTTTGAGGTTGGAGGTGGTTGGCCGGAGAGGGACGGCGGCGGCCACCGCCTTCTCCGGCGAGTAATTAGGGCTCTTGGAATTTAATCTGCAGAGAGACAGAGATGGTTAGAGAGAAGAGAAGGATAGGTAAGAATGAAGAGGCTTCATGTTATCTTAGTTTTTATCCACCGTCCCTTTGTTTTAGATCAGAATTTCTGATGTGGAAAAATTATAATACACCTGGCATGCCACATCATCTTCCGTTAGTGGAAACTAACGGGAGGGGCTAGAGTTAGGGACGGAAAACTTTGGGAGGACCAAAGTTTGAAGGAAATTTTTTTAGGGACTAAACCTCAAAGTTGGGTTATTTTCAGGGACCTAATACTTATTTAACCCTAAAAACAATAATTATGTTGTGAGAAATGAAAAGGAAGTCAGAGAAGAAAGAGAGATGAGAGAAGCCGGAGGAAAAGCCAGAGGAAAAGCCAGAGGAGAAGGAGATTGAGAGAGGTTGGAGGAAAAATAAAGATGAGAGTAGAGGATAGGAGTTTAGAAAAGGAAAAAAAAGAGGAAGAATGAAGAAAAAGGTTGAGATGAAAGAGAAAGATGCAGTAAGGAGAGAGAGAGAGAGAAGAGTTGGAAATAGAAAGGAAGAAAGGAGCATTGGGTTGGAGTTGGAATTCAGAAGCTTTTGGGGAAAAAATAACCATGTGGAGCATTGTTAGAATAACTATGTGGAGGGCTGTATGAGCAGATGGGCATTTTGGTCATTTCCACATGCATTAACATTCTTATATGAAGATTCTTAAACATTATCAACTTAACTATATAAAAAAAAATGTATTTGTTCTTCTTAAAAAGTTATTCTTCAAATTAGTAATTTACAACATCAAATATTATAAATTATAATAATTAACATATTATCTCATTTTCCATTCACTCAAATCAGATCTTTGCAACACGTGACAAGCCATAATTTCAAATTAAACTTATTACAGAGAAAAATTCATATCCCCTATTCTTTCTCTATTACTCTATTCCACTAATATTTTTTTGGGTTAAATATATAAAACCCCCTATGTGATGTTAGCGAGATTTGATTTTAACCCCTGTAATTTTTTTATAAAAAAATACCCTTGTATAAGTGTATTTTTATTTTATTTTTTATTTAAATTTTAAAACCACGTGGAATATCTTAATTTTTTTATTAGTTTTATTTTTACTTATATATATATATATATATATATATATATATATATATATATATATATATATATATATATATATATATATATATATAACTTTTTAATTACTTTTTTATTAACTTTTCAGGTTTTTTTAAATTATTTTTATTAATATTTTTTTATGAAATTATATTTATAAATTAACTATTAAAATATTAAATTTGGGCTTAAAGTCCAATATTTTCCTGGAAGCCTAAGACTTGAAGTTTTGCAATATGTTATGTCTAAGAGATATATAAACTCTTTCATTTGGTGAAATTTTTTCGATGTGGGACTTGAAGCTTATTAGACACTTTTTAAGCCCAGTTGCTCAAATGATGTTGGCATTAATGATGCTTCTGGGGTTTTGCCTGCAATGTGTTAGTGTATTGTTTTGGGCAAATTATGCTTTTAGATTGTGGTTACTTCTAGTTTTTAAGTTTACAAAGATTGAAAATATAACTACTATATTTATATCAATGGACACTTTACTATTTTGAATAGGCTTTCTAGTTAAGTTTATAAACCTGTTGATGTTTTCTTGTCCACAATTATATTATTCAGCTGCTGAGTGTATGTATTGAAAGATGAAACCGTGAGAAGGTGAAAAACCATTGACAATAATGCAAAAACAAGAGATACAACAAATGTTATGCAGATTGTGCAAGGAATAAAGCAGGCAGCAATCAAACTATATTTCAAGCCTCATAGCTAAAAATGACAATTTCCCTAAACATAAAAATTTAGGCTCTAATACAAAAATTGGTTAATTACTAGGAAAGAATTGCCATGACATCTGAGGCTCTCAAAGCAATATATTCAGAACCATCTTTTCCCTTGAAGTCATTCCCCGCATATTTGGAGTAAAGAACTGTATTCTCGGGTGTAATGGATAACGGTATCCGGTTGCCTTCTTCGTCCACAGACCCTGACCAACTGCTATCACCTATAACATCCAAAACAGAGCAGAAATATAATTAAGTAATCTCACTAAAACTACTGGAAGATGATGATGGAGCAGTTACTCTATTAATGGCAGTATTGGTTGTATATACATTCTCAATTTTGGTTTCGTAGTGCAGCTTTAGAAATATTAGTTTGTCCCACATCGACCACTTATAAAAAAAATAAAGTGTTTATTTAGCTCTTCCCACACTACAATTCAAAACTTGAGTGATGAGTTGAATTGGAAGTGATATTGGGCTTTATTTAAAATAGTCCAATGTAAATAATTTTTAAGAAGAAATTTAAAAATAAAAATATATATTAAAATAGTAAAATAATTAAAAACGAAAATTAAAAATAAAAGTATATTATTTAATAAAATATAATATATAATTAATAATCTATAATTAAAAAACTAAAAAGTAAAATTTATTAAAATAAATCCACATGGAGTTTAAAAAAAAATATATAAAATAAAAAATGCCACGTCGAAATCACTGGCCCACGTGGAAAAAAATTACACAATCAGTGTAAAGTTAGGGGATAGTCCGAGAAAGACTTCAATGTGGTTGGAGGTGATAGATCATGTTAAGCGGAGACTTTCAGGTTGGAAAGGCAAGCACTTGCCAGTGGGAGGTAGAGTTGTCCTTATTAATTCTGTTCTTAATTATGTGCCAATTTACTCGCTGTCTTTTTATAAAGCGCCAGGTGTTGTGATAAAAGCTATTCAACGAATTCAAATTGACTTTTTATGGGGAGGTTGTTCTATGGATAAGAAATTTCATTTGGTAGATTGGAAGACGGTGTGTGCGCCAAAAGAGAAAGGAGGTCTTGGTGTTAAAGACTTAGAATCATTTAATAGGTCTTTGCTGCTCACACTACGCCAAAACTGGAAAAAAACAGCACACCATACAGAGCGCTTTTTGACGAAAGCGCTGCTATAAGTACAAAAAAAATAAAACAATAAACTAAAGTGAAAAAAAGCGCTGCTAAAGGCTCACTTAAGAAAGCGCTTTTGAAAAGGGCTGCTAAAAATCAGAGATACGAGAGCGCTTTTAGAAAGCGCTGCTATAGGCCACCTTAGAAAGCGCTTCTGAAAAAGTGCTGCTAAAGCCACATTTAGATGCCACCTTTAGAGAGCGCTTTATAAAAGCGCTGCTATAGGCCATAGAATAGAAAGCGCTGCCTTATGTCATTAATTTTTAAAATCTAATGAAACATGTACAGTACCAGAGTGAAACATTTAAAACTTTTCAAAGAATACGAACCCTAAGCTACTCCGCCGCGGTTCGCAAAACCTGAAATGATACTCACTCCGCCGCCATTCACCGTTCGTAACTCCCTCCGACCGGCCTTTCCTCTCTTCGTTTCGCAAGACTACTCTCTCCGACCGACCTTCATCTCTTCATTTTCGTTCCTCTGACCGACCTTCCTCCCTCTGTTTCCTATTTGCTCGCTTCACCACCACCATCAGCGTTCATCTGATACTTTTAAGGTATTTCCGACCTTTTTTCTATTAATTTTTATATCCAAGTTTAGTTCTTTTTTTTTTGGTATTAGGGTTCCTTAGTCTTAGTTCTTTTAAGGGATTTGATTTTGAAATTGTTGTTGTAGTAAGGTTGAAGATGATAAATAGTGATATTTGTGGTGAATTTATTTTGAGAATTGGTGTTGATTTTGTAAGTTGATATTGAATGTTAGTGATGAATTGTTGAAATTAATTGATGATAATGACATTGTTGATGGATAATTGTTAGTGATTACTTTGTTTTGATCTAATTGTTGATTGAAAATGATAATGAAATTAATTGTTAATTGTTGAGGTTGAAGATGATTAATAGTGATGACATTGTGAATTTATTTTTGAGTCATTGGTGATGTTGTTGATTGAAACTTGAATGACATTCATGAATTAATTGTTGAAGATTGTGATGTTGTTGATTGTTTGAACTTTTGTTAGTGATGAACTTGCTATTGAGTTTGTAGCAAGATTTTTGTGGTCTTGAATCACGATCGCTTGGGTACTACAGTTCGATTCATTTTTTATCCTATTGAGCTGATTAAGGAAGGGAAATAGATGTCTCCAATTAACCCTGCTTACATACTGAGTTTAAACAGCTGACTGTTAGTTTACAGATGCTAATGAGATGTGGGTCCCTCTTCGGTTATTTTGTTAAGATTATAATGTCTGGACTATTTGCGAGGTTTTTGGTAAGATGTTAGGATTTGGTGCTTTTGGGTTGATATATGGGTGTCACGGTGAAAATTGGATACCATAATTATTTGTTAACTAGGATTGCATTTTTAATGTCACCATCGGTCTTTGATTTTATCCAAGGGAAGGGAGAAAAACCGAATTCCCACAATGCAATGCAAATGCACTAAGATTTTAAGTTCGGGGGTTGGTTATACCTAGGGAAGGTGTTAGCATCCTAGATATCCGTAGTACTCTACAGGAACCTCTTGATTTATTTTATGTTATTGTTTTTTCGTTTGCTAAGGGTTTAAGGGTAGGTAATTTATTATTTTTAATCCTAGGTGTGCTCGACAAGATATCTCATCTTGTGCCTACATATCCTGTCAGGAGGGAATCAGAGCACTTGTAGTTCCTTATTAAGGATACTAAATGTTTAAAGGTTTAAGAGAGAAGATGAGTCATCATCTTAAGAAGACCACCACAGTTTTTGAAAATGTTTGTGTTTTGTGGGGTATGGGATTGTATGTCCCTTCTTTGAGATGATTAACATCTGATTCTCTTGTGTGGAGAATTAGGTGGGCTAAAGTTTGATTAAAAAATCAAAATTATGGGGGGACTAACCTAGGAAATATATCCTAAGTTGTATAATAGTCTTAACTTAAGGGTATCGATTATGAATGCAAATGATGTGCATCATGCACAATAACATGGTTATCATGCATGGGGTTTTCCCTTGGATATTTATGCGATTAATTTATTGTTATTTAGGCGAGGGTGCTAGCAAAGTGATGCTAGACTTGTGTCTTGTGACCGGTAGGTTGAATGCGATGCTCGAAGGCGATCGACTTATATGGGTGAAAAATGGGCTCGACGTTGGATCGAGGATTTTTAGTGTTTTGAAAAGGTTTAGACATAATAATAACAAGCATACATCAAGATAGGCATAGTAAACAGATAAACACGCAAGCGTACACTCGGGCGCGAGAGATTCTAAACGAGGAACGATTTAAAGGTTGGGTTTTAACTTAATTATTTATAAATTATGTTAGAGGTTATATCTTTTATTTGAGAAAGGTTAGAGGAAATTTTATACAATTAATTATAAAAAGGGATTCTCTTTATTATTTAATTCTTAGAGTCAAAATAAAAGAGTTTTAGATAGAAAAAGATTTAGTATTAGTATATTCGAAAGTCTTTTGGCATTCTAACCTTTTTTAGTTAAAGTTATTAAAAGGTTTTAATTTCAATATTATAAAAAAGGTTTTAATTAAAAAAAGCTCCAAATTAAATTAATTATTATAAAGAGTTAAAAGTTTTAGATTAATTGTTATTATAAAAAAGTTAAACTAATTATTATCCAAAAAAGGTTTAATTTTAAATAAAGGTTTTAACTTTAATTATTATTAGTTAAAAAAGGTTTTAGTTTTAATTATAAAAGAGAGAATTAATTTTAATTATATAAAAAAAAAGGTTTTTATTTTAACTACATAAAAGTTTTAATTTTAAAAGGTTTTAGTTTTAAGAAAAGTTTTTTAATTTAATTATAAAAAAAAGTTTTTGATTTTAATCATAAAAAGGTTCTAAATTTAGATATAAAAGGCTTTAAATTTAAAAAAAAAAGAAAAAGTTTTGAATTTACATTAAAAAAGGTTTTTAATTTAAAAAAAAGAATAAGATTTGTAAAAGAAAAAAAAGCACAAGCGAAGGGAAATCTCTCTCTCGTTCGTCCTCTCCCTCTCAGACCTTTCCATCGCTCTCTCGATTCCTGTTATCACTCGTATCTTCTCTCTCTCGCTCAAATTAAACAAAAACAAAATCAACAAAAAACCTAAATCTACCCTAATCCCCACAAAACCCTAACCCTGATGTTCTCATTAATAATGAAGATTACAAATACAAAGGATTTGAAGAAAAGTAAAAAGGAAACGGCGAAGAAACCCAGGCGAGCAGGATGATATGGCGACCCACTTCGGAAATTCCTCCTCACAAATAAGTCGAAAGGATCCTCTTCTCTCTTTTACTTTGTTGTTGCCTATGAGCTTGTTTCTTTCGAATTGTTTCTTTCAAATGCGTGTGTGTTTGCGGATTTTTCTGAGGGATTGGGGACTTTGGTAACTGTAATGGGGGTTTGAATCATGGACTGAGGGTTTTCTGATATTAGATTTGTGGGTGGTTTAGTGTATGAACTTTGTGGTTAATTTTTGGTTGATGTATGATTTGAGAGTTTCTGGTAGTATATTGATATAATGATTGGTTTTGAATTGTGATGAATTGACTTGTTCAGACGTGTTTTTGAATGATTGTGTAGTTGTGAATTTATGGTTACGTATTGTTGATGCTGGTAGATCAGTGTATTCTTGGTTTTAAGGATTGGTCGTGTGGACCCTGTAGTAGGGTATGCTAGTTTATTTGAATGATGGAGGTGAACCGTGTATGTTTGTGGTATGAATTTTTTAGTTTTCTGATGTCTCTTTATATAGGTGTTATGACATTGAATTCTTTGATTTGGAATTGAATGCCCTACTAATTGTGATAATTCTTTCCATTTTGGTTTAAACGTGTCTGAGTCTCTGGTTTAGGAAAAGTCTCACTATTGTTTTGGTAAGTTTTCAAAAATGCCTTAAACACGTTTTCTTATGATTTTGGAAGAAATGGATGATGTATGATGATTGTTGCAGGGAACGAAGTCATCATTTTCTGAAGAGGACTCATTGGCTTTGAGGAAGTGAAAATGAAGTCCACCTCATCAATCATCATTCACAAGGTTCCATGACATATTTCCAGCATCTGTCACAAACTTTCAACTAAGGTCTAAAGGGTAAGCACGAAAATGACTTCTTTTGGTAGTTCTTGTTTGAATGTGTCTGCTGTTTTCATTAAGGTCGTGGCTGCATCAACGTTTCCTTCATTTATGGTATCCCCAGCTTGTATGAATCAGTGAGGTGCACTGCTTCCGATATTGGCAGCACTAGTGGCGTCAATGGTCGCACGATTTCTTGAAAGGATGCAACTTTGCCCAATGGTAAAACTTTTCATAGGATTTCATTGCAATTTAGTTCTTGCCTGCTATGCATTTTGAATCTTAGTTTTAACACTGACGGATGTTGGTATGCTGTGATTTGATATGGTTCTAGGATATTGAAAGCTTGTCGTAGCTGCTCGTTTGACACACTTCATTTACGTGGCCTTAGTTTTGTGTCTAATAAACTCTTCATGTGCATTCTTCGATTTTCAGTGCTTTCAATAGGAAAGTTGACAGAGCCACACACAACACCTGGATTTGTTAGGGAGAAAGAAATCAGTGAAGTCTTCTGTTGGACTGCGGGTAAAATCTCAGGTATATCACTCTTGTAAGATAGCTCAGAGTTACTAATAGCGGTATGGGTTACATTTGTTGGTATGTTCTTTAAACGTGTAACGCGTATTCATGATCTATCCTCAACTCTTGTGAGCAGCCACCATGTGTAATGCTATTATTTTTGAAAAAACATTGTAACAGACTACAATTCTCACAATGATTTTTTATGAAGCAGGTGCGACGATAAATGCGAGAGCTGGTTGCGGAATTCAAAGGAAGTTATCAAAATATTCGCGGAGAGCATAAGCTTCACAACAATCCTAGTTGCTTTTTCTGTCAGTTTAAAACGATACTTTGCGTCTGTGCGATGTATGTAACTTTTTCTTTAATCTGTTTCTGAACAAAACCTTGACCGGATCCTGAATATCATTGTGTCAGGTTTTTTTTGGGTTAGCGTGGCATGGAGATGCTTGTGTAGCAGCTGAAGTATCTGGTGAAGAGGACTTGTCGGGACCTAAATTAGTGTCTGTCGAGGATTTAACTTCACCCATACCTGGCTTAACAGTAGGATCAGTGGCAATAGATGAAGTTATTAAAGTCGGTGTGTCAACCTTCTTATCTGCTGTAAAACTTGGACGGCGTCACTACAGATGGACTTGGCATTTTCTATATAGGTTTTTCAAGAGCAGAGTCTGTTTTGATGGCCGCAGCAGTAAATCCTTTTGTTTCATTCTCGAATGTGAAGAAAAAAAGGGGCACAGCTTCATTAGGACAAGCCTCATCATCCAACTCCAGATAATCCTCATGTGCACTCATACGGAACGTCCACTTTTGAAGGATGGTCAGAAGGATCTCTAGACTTTCTAATAGGTATGACTTGGTTACTTGGGACAGTAGAGTTTGAACCAGTTACTTTGGGAGTTAATCCACCATTCGGTGAAACAAGCTTCAGACCATTTTTCACCCTATTTATCTTTGATGTCATCTTAGTTTCAAACCTGCAACGTGAAACTAAACTCTATGCTCAAAAGTGAAGTTGTTTGTGAACTTCTTACCCCCATTTTGTATTCTGAGTCCTCTGAATTTCACGAGAGCAGCATATATGGCATCTAAATGCACATTAGAACGATTCCGGTATTCATTGTCACTGCCTCATTTCCTTTATCTTTTCTTGTTTTGTAATTCAAAACTGATGTCGAAGATTACTTTGCCATTTTTGCAGGTTACTTTATTATGCAGCTCGTCAGCCTATCCAAATGTTGTGGAGTTCTTCCGACGTCGTTCCAAAGTCCTGGATCCAATTCTGATATCATCCCTTCAATGGGTGTAGTTTCGAAATCTTAGAAATTTGCCAAGTCTTTGCAATGTAATTAGTAATTGAAACATGTAACCCTTTTCCTTGGAGTGCTTATTCCGAATGTGATAAGTCTTAGAAATAAAAACAACATGTCATTTACTTTACATTTTAGCTCTTGAATCTTTTGTCTGTATAGTGTTTTGGCGATCACTTTGTATTTTAAAAAAGGAGCCTCTTAACCAACTGAGGCATGGCTGAGACCAAATTAGGCTTCGTGTGACCTCTCTACTATTTGCAGCGTGACTCCAATCACTTTAAAAGATTTTAAGCTTTACTTTATTTTTAATCATTAAATGAAACGGATTATTATGAGCAATCCATAATCTTGGAATGATTTGAAGTGTAAATTCAAGATCTACTTGAAATGTGACCTGGGACCAAATGAATTAAAGAAAACGAACCAAATGTGTCTTCTAATCAAACTTGAATGTTGTGGTTGAACTCTTTAATCATACGAGTCAAACCGATATTAATCATAGCTTGAAAAATGGAGACGGAACTTGGAATAGGAATCCACACATCCTTGTCAAGACTAGAGAACCTCCACAAACAAATGCACAATACAGCCTTCGAGTCTTTAAGCCTCTTGCAGCAGCACCTGTTTTCAAAAGGGAACAAAACAGCCAAATCTAGATAAAAAAGGGTTAGTTATGCACAAACGATGACCTAATATGCTATGCAAAAAAAAGAAAAAAAAGAAAAGGGATCTTAGGGTCAAAAATTAGGGTGCGACAATGGGGGTACTGGACTCTAGGTTTTTAATTAGCATGCTCGCTAAGATTTTTCAATCTTATGCCTACGTATTCCCGAAACAGGGAAATCAGACCGATCGTAGTTCCTCCTATTCTATGGGAGGAAAAAGTTTGTTTTGGTGGTCTGTATCTTGTTCAAAGCCCAAGATGTGAAGCTAAAAGGTTTGGATGAGAGAGAATTTGTCATCTTTAAAGAGGAGTTGTTGATGTTTGTATGCTGTGAGCAAGGCACAGATTTGATGCTAAAAGGTTAATTGACTCAACCGAGGTTTCCTTATTCAAAGCCTAAGAGGAGGTGGTTGACCCAACAAGAGGGTGTTTTTTATTTGTCTCGTACGAAGCCCGAGATAGAGGCTAAAAGGGATTTTGACTCCGTTGGGGAGAATGTATCTTGTATAAAGCCCAAGATGGAGGCTGAAAGGGTTTGACTCAACAAGAGAGTCTTTTATACTCAACAAGAGAGTGTTTTGCTGTCTCGTACGAAGCCTGAGATAGAGGCTAAAAGAGATCGACTCAACAAGAGAGTCTTTTATACTCAATAAGAGAGTGATTTGCTGTCTCGTACGAAGCCCGAGATAAAGGCTAAAAGGGTTGACTTAACGAGAGAGTACTAACAAGTGACTAACTCAAAAAGAGAGTGCTTTTTATGTGTCTTGTACGAAGCCCAAGACAGAGGCTAAAAGGTTTGACTCAATAAGAGAGTACTTTTATTTGTCCTGTATAAAGCCCAGGGCGGAGGCTAAAAAGGTTGACTCAACAAGAGAGTCTGTTTGACAAGTGATTGACTCAACAAGAGAGTCTTTTATACTCAACAAGAGAGTGTTTTTCTGTCTCGTACGAAGCCCGAGCTAAAGGCTAAAAGGGGATTGACTCAACAAGAGAGTCTTTTATACTCAACAAGAGAGTGTTTTATAGGTGTCTTGGATGAAGCCCAAGATGGAGGCTAAAGAGAGATTGACTCAACAAGAGAGTCTTTTATACTCAACAAGAGAATGGGTTTTTATAGGTGTCTTGTACGAAGCCCAAGACGGAGGCTAAAAGGTTTGACTCAACAAGAGAGTACTTTTATCTGTCTTATACGAAGCCTAAGACGGAGGCTAAAAAAGGGTTTGACTTAACAAGAGAGTCTGAAAAGGTTAGCTCTGCTGGGGAGAGTCATTTGTACAAAGCCCAAGAGGAGGCTATCTTACTGCTGATGATTAGATCCATAGGCAGGACCAAGTGGGAGACCCTCATGAGAGAGGTCGGGTTTTTGAGTGATGAGTGTTTTTTCCTATGTTTGAAAGGAACTTGAGAATGTCTTTGAGACTCAAGGGGTTTAGACTGTCCAAGTCTGGAGTTTTATCTATTGTACAATGCCCAAGAGGAGGCACGGGCATTAAGGGATGAGTATCAACCCTAAAGTGGCCAGAGGTTTGACACTGAAAAGACTGCTTTAGCAAAGGATGACTAAGTTCTATCTTATACCTTTAAGAGGTCGTCAGGGTCCTTGTATTAAGCCCAAGAGAAGGCATGAGAACTTCTAAAAAGCCAAAGGGTCCTTGTACAACGCCCAAGAGGAGGCAGGGATTCTTTTAGGAAGCCTGTGGGTCCCCAAACCAAGAGAAGTTCCAGAAATGCAATTCACAAAGAAGAGATCATTCCAGGAAAGTTTGAGAATTTGGAAGAAACTTAAGAGATGTTATTCACGGAGAATAGATCAACTCTGGGGAGTAGAGTCTCTTTGACAATTTCTAAGAGTGACAGTCTGAGAAAAGGTTCACCGAGAATACTGCCTTTCTCTCTGTTCTATATTGTTTAACCCCAAGAGAAGGGAAGACTGTGTCTGGAATCCTATGGGGATCTAGTTTTGTTTGTATTTAAGAGTGACCAACAAGGCTTTACCTAGTGCTAGACGTAGTTGCCGGGGAAAACTCTAAATAACTATACTAGTATTACACAGTTGATATTTGACGAGTATATAAAAGGATGTGAAAGAAGACTTATAGTGAAGCATCCCCACAATACAGTTATATACATATGAAAGCGATAAATGAAAGTGGATAAATACTTACCCGTTGTAGAGCTTCCATGCTGTTTTGTTAGTTGTTCAACAAAGAAAAATTTGATAACAATATTATATTCAAAATCAAAGGAGAAAGTGCTTGAAAAGTTGTTGGGGCTTATGGCTCAAGGAGAGGCCCAAGGGTTTTTGTTAAAAAGGCGACGACCGTGCTGGACCTTTTGACGGTATCGGGACTTATACAATACACTGAGGCCCAAACTATTTTATTTACAAAAGGGTTAGGTCTTACACTCTATTAGATCCCCAAAAGTGTTTTTGTACCAATGATGGGTCTTACAACTCAGGGAGAGGCCCAGGGTGATTTGATTTTTGAACTGGCGATCACGTCGAGGTTTTTGAAAACGCGGTGGGTCTTATACAATGACTGAGGCCCAAATTATTTGTTTTCAAAAGGGATTGGGTTTTACACTCTATTAGAGGCCCAAAGAGTTATTTTTGTACAAGAGATGGGGCTTACAACTCAAGGAGAGGCCCAAGTTTTAACGATGATCGCACCGTTGTTTGGAAAACTGTACAGAGGGACTTATACGATATGTGAGACCCAAAAGGGTTTATGTACAACAAGGATTGGGTCTTACACTCTATTAGAGGCCCAAAGATTATTTTAAGAAAAGAAATGAGGCTTATAACACAAGGGTAGGCCCAGATGATTTTTGTTTGAAAACGGCGATCGCGCCGAGGTTTTTGAAAACACAGTGGGTCTTATACAATGACTGAGGCCCAAAAATTTTGGTTTCAAAAAGGGGTTGGGTCTTACACTCTATTAGAGGCCCAAAGAGTTTTGAAAAAAGATTTGTGAGGGTGAAAATCAAAGAAACCCTAATTTTGTTTTTCTTTAAAAGTAAATATTTAAAGAAAATCAATAAAATGATAAAAATACCAAATAAGTTTGAATAAACCACTTGTGATTTTTGTTTGAGGTTTGAAAAATGAGGTTTTAATCACAAGATGATTTAGAACTCATTTGGTTATGATTTTCAAAATAAACATTCACTTTTAAATGTTTAAAAACAATTAAAAATGAATTTATTCACAAAAATACTAATTATATTAAATAAATAATATAATTTTTTTTTGTGGAATAAAATATTTCAACATTTTTTTGATTTTTTACAAAAAGAACCAATAAAAAATAATTAAAATTGAGGAAGTTATTAATTTTTCAAATCATTAAAAATAATAAGAAAAATAATAAAATAGTGAAAAAACCATTAAAAACGGGTCTAGGGAGAGGGGGATTCGAACCCCAGACCTCTTGTGTACAGTGTGCGTGCCTTACCACTGGGGTGGTGATACATCCGTGTATCAAACCCCAACCACAAATATACAAGGCTTGCCTTGTTCTTGGTCTGGCCAAGGTAAGGCAAGGCAAAGTTCTTGGTCAGAAACGTGAAGACCATAACTTCCTCATTTCTCCATGGATGGAGACAAAATTTATATGCATCTGGCCTAGAATTTCCTAAGGAATCCAATGGTAGTGGTGGTTTTTCCAGAAAATCAATCCTCCTCAAAACCCGATAGTGGTTTTGAAATAGGTCATAATGTGCATTTTCTGTTCTACCTCTCGGTACAACCGTGAATTACATGATGAATTGGTTCAAACACAACATATATAACATGTATGAGATATGCATGATCAGTGGATCTCAAAGCAAGACATGTTTTAAAGAGTTCAAGTTGAGATGCTTACCTCTTTAGGAGCTTTTTGGGCAATCTGTCAAGTGCCTTGTTCCAAAAATGTTTTGATGCTTTGAACACTCTCAAATGATCCCTTAGAAACTTTTAGGATGTTTGGAATCAACTGGAAACCTCAAGAATGGAAATTGGCCCTTTCTTGCAAAAGGGGCAAAAGTGGCCAAAATAACAACTCTCTCAAATGATGTTCCAGATGTGTGGAACCATTTGAGACAGTTCAAGGATGATATTTGGAGTGTGTTTGAGGTTTTATCTGGTTTTAAAAGTGACTGAATCAAGACATGGCTTGAAAAATGCAAAAAAGTCTAATTTTGAGGTTTTGAGAGGGGACTTTGTGATTTTGTTGTTACAGGTCACTTGTGAGAGTTTGGACAACTTAGATATGACATATTGGATGTGTTTGGATCATGAGCTATGATGAAATTGCTCTCTAACTCAAAAACTCAGAGTTACCTTGCTAAAGAAGGCATTTTTGCCAAGAGAAAGAGATTTTGAGGAAAGCAAGTGTTGTAGTGCTTTGGTGTACTCAAAATGAGCACAAATGAGCTCTATTTATAGTAGAGCAAGTTTGTTTTGGCTGCAATAGTGATTGGAAACTGCTGCAGAGGTTTGGCCAATGGTTGCATTTTGGAATCTCAAGCCTCCTCTAGCCATTGACTAGAGGTTAGAGCATAGACTGCTGGTTCCCTAGTTCAGAGATCATCCTTGACTCATTCAGTTGGAAATGGTTCAGTCCATGCCACCTCGGTGCATCCATTGAATGCTCTAAAACAAAATTGGAGTCTTGTCCCCTCTTTAGGGTTTTTTAGGTTTGGCATGTTATTTTTAGTTCCAAAGACTTGGGAGGCTTATGGATCAGTGTTTGCCTCTCCTTGGTCCCTCCCTGAGGTGTTCAGATGGATAAACTTGTTTGTCATTTGCACAAATTGCTCAAATCGAGCAAAATGCACAAATCTGCCTTGTTATGACAGTTGCAGTAAGGCATTTTGCCACTATCATAACTCTTAGCTCAAATGGAATTTGATGGAGTTCTTGGCCATTTTGGAAAGCTCTTATATGATACAACACATGTGTGATCATAGTTTGTCTTGACACTTTTTGGATCCAAGTGAAAAATTCCCTTACATTTGGAAAAAAAGCAAGACAGATTCTGACTTAGTGAAAATTTCACTAAGTGTTGGAAAAAAGTGACATTTTCACTTTTTGTCATTTTGGTCACTACATAACTTAAAATCCATAAAGAGTTGGAATGAGGTGTAGTTGACACTTTTAAAGTATGCCATGAGAGCTACAAATCCATCTTTGGATCAGCCAAAATGGTTGCTTGGATCTCAAGTTATGATCCTTGGAAGTTGGCACCCTAGCCACTTTGTTCCATAACTTAGAAAAATTTCAAAGTTTTTATGGTTACCCCTTTTACAAGTTATCCCACTTTCTTTGGTTTTTATTGATGAATGTTGATTCAAATCACACATTAACATCATTTTAGGGTTAGGGAACCATAATTAATCAAAAAATCAAAAAGTCAAACTTTGACTTTTGGGCACAATTGACTTTTTATCAGATGAATTCCAAACTGTGCGATCCTCTATGAAATCAAGTCCTTGACCTAAATCAAACTTGATGGATTAATTTCATAGGTGTTATAGGGTGTATTGATTCATGTCCCAAGGTTTGGGAGTATGCCTGGGTCAAAAGTCAAAGGTACAGTTGACTTTTTCCTCAAAACCCTAACTGTGGTTTTGATGAACTTGAAACTTGTGAATCAAGCTTCTTGGATTAATCCATTGTTGCAAATGGATCAATGTAGTGTGTTAGAGACCCTCAAACCATGTCTTGAGGTCTTGGCTCATGATTTGTCCCAAAAGTCAACTTAGGGGTGAATTAGGTCAAGAAACCCTAATTCCTGATTTTTAGTGAATGCATCCCCTGAGGCCAAATTGACTTGATGATTGGGTCCATGAGGTCCCTTGGAATATATTAGGATATGATTTAAAGCATTGGCTCATGCCCAGAGGTAAATTTCCATCTGGAGGCCCTGGTCGACCAAAACCCTAATTTGGTGACACTGTCGATTTTGAGGCTTGATCCACTCAGAATGGTGCAACCTTGTGCTTGATTCTTGCTGTGGGAATCCTCTTGATCAATTGTGGATGTTTGAGAGGTTAGACAAGTTGAAGATCATGTCAATTCTTGATTGATCCTTTGTCTAAAGCTCATAGAGGGCTTGAAACCCTAATTACTATTTGTGGTGAATGCTCACCCATCTTTCGGGAGACTGATGAGGCATAAAGGTTTATCCATATTGTGATGATGATTTGCACAATGATGGGAAATATTAGTGGTCAAAATTTGGGGTATGACAGATGCCCCTATTTAATCTTCTTGGACCCGAAGGTGTGAATGACGAAGGTATTCGGGCATTCGGGGTGCAGGAGGATTAAATATCAAAATACCCAAAATTTTGATGGTGGTTATGAATGGTAGTTTGCACATCCTTCTTCTTTTGCTAAGCAATGATGCTTAGAAAAGGTAAAACTTCCCCTCGATCCTGGTTTTTAGCCACGGAACTGGTCTCAGTTTCTGAAATAAACTTCCCCTCGATCCTGGTTTCCTACCAAGGAACTGGTCTAAGTTTCTGAAATAAACTTCCCCTCGATCCTGGTTTCCTACCAAGGAACTGGTCTAAGTTTCTGAAATAAACTTCCCCTAGATCCTGGTTTCCTACCAAGGAACTGGTCTAAGTTTCTGAAATAAACTTCCCCTCGATCTTGGTTTCCTACCAAGGAACTGGTCTAAGTTTCTGAAATAAACTTCCCCTTGATCCTGGTATTCTACCAAGGAACTGGTCTAAGTTTCTGAAATAAACTTCCCTTCGATCCTGGTTTCCTACCAAGGAACTGGTCTAAGTTTCTTTTGTCAATAAACTTCCTTGACAAGGGACGCTATGTGTAACGATTTTCCTCAAACTTCTCGCCAAATTTTTCTAGGGAGATGCCATTTGACGAATCTACTGGGGAAAACAAGTCTCTTGAGAGACTGCTTTCGCTTGGGTATTACATAATACTTTTCTCGGGATCTTCTCGGAGAAATGCTAGATGATGTGATCCAATTTTGAGGTGCTGATGACTTCATTAACATTGACTTTTTTGGAGAGAAAAATTAATGTGTTGCTGAGAGTCATTAGTAGTGAGGCTTTCTCTGGGGATTTTTCCTTAATTCGGGAAAGCGAGGATATCATCTTCAACAGCGAAGAGTGATGTTTGTTGAAAGTTCTCTGGTCTTTCAGAGGTTCAAGTTATCAAAGTGGTCGAGGGACCAACTTGTATCTAGAAATAAACTGGAGGCGAGATTGTTTAGATGGTTCACTTCCTGACGAGGAAAGGGCTGACAACTCAATTGAGAGGACTTTTATCACTAGGGGACAAGACCGACTGGAGTGATAGTGATGTAATATGAATGTGAATGCAAATCAATGATGCATGATGTATGTATGTTTATGCTGATAAAACTGACGCGACATACAGACTAATAGATGAACACGACTGGATACTCGGCCATTGCAGGAGATGAAAAGTATCACTGGTTCATGATAGCCATCCTGCCTTGCTTAGGAGAGATAGTCCCTGTGGGGACAACCGTTGGTCGGGCTTAGAAGGTAAGAACTCTGCCGGGGAGTGTCAGATGAAAAATGGTCTCTGACACCGCTGACCCTTCATTCAGGCGTACTGGTTTAGAAGGAGTACTTTGATTCTGCACTTTGAAGCTCAATCGCCTCTGGAGAAGCGAGCGACGTTCTTTCGATGTTCAACAGTCAAAAGAAATTGCCATCTTTATTTAAAAGCAGAAAATTTTTGACAAGTAAATTCCTTTTTGTTTTATTTCAAGAATCGTTAATCATGTTAAAACGTCGTTCTGCAAAGCTAAAACAAATAAAAATTGCAAACAAAAGCACTAGGGCTCAAATTTTATTGATAGGATGGAAATCAGCCAAGCGCGTGATTCCATGGAGTATTTACAAAGTTAGAAAATGGTAATTTAAGGGAAAAGGGCTACATTGAAACATAACGACTATTATCCTTCTACCAACTTTGAATTCTGGGCATCCTGAGCTTCTGTCGAAGATGACCTTGACTGGAGTTTTCTGATGAATGGCATCACTGTTGCTGGGGAATTTGCCCCTTTGTTGAACATAATTACTTTCCATTATCCCTAATTTTTTCCTTGATTGTACTTTGAGTTTTCCAATCCACCGGGATGATTTTTGATCATGTCTCTAATTTTTGCCTGGACCGCCCTTTCGGGTTTTCAATCCACCGAGACGCTTTTTTTCTTCTTTTTTTTTTCTTTTTTTAGGCAAAGTATTTCTTGACTACATCAACATTCGTGGGGTAGGCAAATTCCTCTCCATCCATGGTTGCGAGTCTCAAGGCGCTGCCCGAGAAAGCTTTCTTGACCACATCGGGGCCGTCATAATTCGGAGTCCATTTTCCCCGGGAATCAGTGAGAAATGATTGTATCTTCTTGAGGACAAGGTATCCTTTCCTGAAGACGCGAGGTCGGACCATTTTGTCAAACACCTTCTTCATCCTTTGCTGATACAATTGACCATGGCATAGAGCCGTTATTCGCTTTTCTTTGATTAGCATCTCGTGCAAGTCTTTGTAGGTTACAACCATCTTCTGAACAATCCTCTTGATTTTCTTGTTAGCCGCTTCTACCGCTCCGTTCATCTTGGATCGGTAGGGAGATGAGTTATGATGTTTGATCTTGAACTCAGCGCACAACTCCTTTATCATTTTATTGTTTAAGTTAGATCCATTATCCGTAATGATTTGACTCGGAACACCATAACGGCAGATGAGATTATTTTTGATAAATCGGACTACCACTTGTCGGGTTACATTGGTATATGACACTGCTTCGACCCACTTGGTGAAATAATCAATGGCTACCAGGATGAACTGATGTTTGTTAGAAGCCTTGGGTTCGATCATGCCAATCATGTTTATTCCCCATATGGAAAAAGGCCATGGGGAAGAGAGAACTTTGAGATGTGTTAGCGGTACGTGGATTCTGTCGGAGTATATCTGACACTTGTAACACCTCCTCATGTACTTGTAGCAGTCGGATTCCATGGTCAACCAGTAGTACCCTGCTCTCAGAATTTTTCTCGCCATTGTGTGTCCATTGGCATGAGTGCTAAAGGACCCTTCATGAATTTCTTTCATCAGTATGTTTGCTTCTGGTCTGTCTTGCATCGGAGCAAGACCATGTCAAAATTTCTCTTATAGAATGTATCACCGCTTAGGAAGAAGCTTCCTGCCAGCCTCTTGAGGGTTTTTCTGTCTTTCCTCAGTTCCCCAGGGGGTATTCCTGTTTCTGAAGGAAGCATTTGATATCGTGATGCCAAGGTTTGTCGTCTATGACTGCTTCAATCGTGAAGATGTAAGCGGCCCTCTTAAGGCGCATTATGTTGATCTTAGGTAGGTCGTTCCATTGACCTACACTAATCATGGAAGAGAGAGTGGCTAATGCATCAGCCACGTGATTCTCTTCACGAGGGATATGATGAAACTCAATTCTGTTGAAGAAGGGTAACAACCTTCTTGCATAATCTTTGTAAGGAATCAGTCCTGATTGGTATGTGTTCCAATCTCCTTTGATCTGATTGATAACCAGGGCTGAATCGCCATATACATCCAAGTTCTTAATCCTTAAGTCGATTGCTTCTTCGAGACCCATGATACAAGCTTCGTATTCGACCTCGTTGTTTGTGCACTTGAATGTAAGTCTGGCAGTGAAAGCAATGTGGGTACCCTGAGGGGTTATTATAATTGCCCCAATTCCGTTTCCATAATGATTGACAGCTCCGTAAAAAATAAGCTCCCATTGGGAACCTGGTTCTGGCCCTTCACTGTGTTGCGGTTCATCGCAATCTTTTATTTCCAAGTACATGACATTTTCATCTGGGAAGTCAAACCCGATTGATTCCTGATCATCAATCGGTTGATGATCCAAATGATCGGCTAAAATACTTCCTTTAACGGCTTTCTGAGCATGGTATTCGATGTCGTATTCTGATAACAACATCTGCCAACGGGTAATCCTTCCCGTGAGAGCAGGTTTTTCAAAGACATACTTGATTGGATCCATTTCTGAGATTAACCAAGTAGTGTGACGAATCATATACTGGCGAAGACGTTTGGCTGTCCAAGCCAAAGCGCAACAAGTTTTCTCAAGCATCGTGTACCGAGTCTCGCAGTCGGTGAACTTCTTGCTCAGATAATAAATGGCAGACTCTTTTATTTTTGTTTCATCTTGTTGGCCAAGTACACAACCCATTGAGTCTTCCAAGACTGTTAAGTATATGATCAGTGGTCTTCCTTCCACTGGAGGTGATAGAATCGGTGGGTTCAACAAATATTTCTTAATACTGTCGAAGGTGGTTTGGCAATCTTCTGTCCAAACGCAGTCCTGATTCTTTTTAAGTAATTTGAAAATCGGCGCGCATGTCGCTGTCATGAGGAATATAAATCTTGAGATATAGTTCAAACGTCCCAGGAATCCTCTGACTTGTTTTTCAGTTTTCGGAGAAGGCATTTCTTGAATGGCCTTGACCTTGTCAGGATCAACCTCAATTCCTTTTTGGCTGACGATGAACTCTAAGAGTTTCCCTGAACGTACACTGAAGGTGCATTTATTGGGATTCAAGCGGAGTTTGTACTTTCTCAAATGCTCGAATAGTTTTGACAGGTGGGTCACATGCTCCTCCTCTGTTTTAGATTTGGGAATCATGTCATCGACATATACCTCGATTTCCTTGTGTATCATGTCATGAAAGAGAGTAGTCATGGCCCTTTGATAGGTTGCCCCAGCATTCTTTAAACCGAACGACATTACCTTGTAGCAAAAAATGCCCCATGGGGTAATGAACGAAGTTTTATCCATGTCTTTCGGGGCCATTTTTATTTGATTATAGCCCGAGAATCCATCCATGAAGGAGAAGACTTTGAACTTTGCTGTACTGTCTACCAGCATGTCAATGTGTGGTAAAGGAAAGTCGTCCTTTGGACTAGCCTTGTTTAGATCTCTGTAATCCACACACATTCTGACCTTTCCGTCCTTTTTCAAAATGGGTACTATGTTGGTTAGCCATTGAGGATATTCTGATGTGGCTAGGAAACCCGCGTCAATCTATTTCTGTACTTCCTCTTTGATTTTGATGGCCATATCTAGATGAGTCTGTCTCAACCTTTGTTTTAGTTGCGAACATTCTGACCTTAACGGTAGATGATGTTCCACGATGCTGGTATCCAACCCTGGCATGTCCTCGTTGGACCAAGCAAATACATCGGGAAATTCTTTGAGAAACCTTGTCAAATTCTCTTTGGAAGTTGGACTGAGCAGTGCCCCAATCCTGATTTCTTTTCTTTCCTCCTCTGAGCCCAAGTTGACAGTTTCCAACGGCTCTTTGTGAGGTTCAATGGACCTTTCCTCTTGTCTAAGTAGTCGGGAGATCTCTTCCGGAATTTCGTCGTCAACTTCTTCTTCGGCCCTAAATACCTGGAATTTAAAGTTGGGAGAAGGCATTGGATCGTATGTTTCAACGGGGTTTAAAACAAGCAATCTGCATAACGTGATGATTTGCTTTTAGAAGAGATAGAGAGAATGCAAGAGTGTGTACAATGTATTTTCTTTGGAAAACTGCTTGTTTTTATTATTTGAATTGTTTTTTAGGATTACCATTTTCTGAAAAACGAAAAGAGAAAACAACAATTAATGCGGGAATTACAGAACGATGTTATTTTATTTATGAACAAGTCAATTCTTGAAACTACAGCCCTATAAAACAAAACTCTGTCGCTTTGGGTGAAGCAAAGAGGGATATTTACAGAAAGTGAGCCCTATCAAAACATTCGTTTCACCTGTGCAGGGTGAAAGGTTAAAGACGACAATTTCTTTGACTTATGAACAATCTTCGGAACATCGACAACAATCCATTGGCGGCAAACTCCTCGGTGAATCACAAAGTCTGGCACCTTCTTTCTTGGTTTGTCTCAGAAATGACGCTGATTTCTGGCAGAGCAGGATCATTGGAATCTATCTCCCAGGCAGAGTTGTCGTAGGAGGATTCCTCTGTTGTATTTTGCATAGGATTTATGCTCTCAGGTAAATCTCCCCATCCAGTTGGCTGGATGTCTTCGAGCCTGATACGAGAGCTCTCAGGAGCAGTGTACTTGACCATATAGTCGTATTTTCCACTTGGTTGTCCTAAGGTATCCCACACTTCTTTGGAACTGGAGGAGTCATCTCTTTCGATGATGTTGACCTCGGGAAAAGCATAGTTAATGAATTCTAGTCTTGCAAACTTTGCAAATTCATCGTTGTGCTGGATATTTTCTGAATGACCTGAGTGTTGATCCCATAACATGGTGGAGATGCAGGTATTCTGTTCAATGATGCTCATCTGATTTTCATTGTTCATCTGATTTTCTTGCCCCAAGTCCCCTGGGTACGGCTTCCAGATTGGCAGGCCATCCATCGGGCCATAATAGTCGTGGTCAAAGTTGTCTTTCATCAGAGTGTCTTCCTCTAATGAGTTTGGTGGAGCACGACATCCTTCCGGATCACAATCTCCGTATACCTTTCTGATATCTGACCTGGGTATAAATCTCGGACTCTGTGCGAGATAGCAAAATGGCATAGGCACCTCTTCCTGAGAGATATGACCATCCTCATTAAGATAGGACTTCCACTCCTCATCTGTATCGGAGGAATCTCCCTCGTTGATGGTATGAACTTCTTGAGATATTGGGTGAAGGAAACCTCCACTATGGAAGAAGTCCTGAATGGGATGAAGACTTTCATCGTTAGCAGCTGTCTGGGTACAGGTTGAGGAAAAACTAAGACCCTTCTTTGTTTTATTATCGGTAGGAATGACAAGCTGTCCCCATCCCTTGGTATTGTTACTTTTGATCACTTCGAGAGCATCTTTGTACGAGGAAATCGAGGTTCCTTTCTCTGATTGATTCTCATTGCTCACTGACAGTGCCTGGAACTGAGTTCCAACAACCTCCTCGGGTTCTACACAAGTAGATAATGAAAGGTTACTCACGATCAAAGCTTGTTCTCCACAGACCTTGACGAGTTGATCGTTCTTGACGAACTTCAGTTTCTGGTGCAGCGTCGAAGTGACTGCCCCAGCATGGTGTATCCAAGGTCTTCCTAATAAACAGCTGTATGCTGCCCGGACTTCCATGACCTGGAAAGTGAATTGGAAAGTGTGAGGACCAATAGTTATGGGAAGGTCGACTTCGCCGATAACTGCTTTCCGAGATCCGACGAATGCTTTGACAACGACCTCACTGCCCCTCATCGGGGATCCTTTGAATGATAGTCACATTAAAGTGGACTTTGGCATAACATTTAGAGCCAATCCGGTGTCTACCAGTACGCTGGCTAAAGCATTGTCCTGGCAGTTGACTGTGATATTGAGCGCCATGTTGTGACTCTTACCTTCTTCTGGCAATTCCTCATCACTGAACCCTAAGTTGTTGCAGGAAGTGATGTTAGAGACGATGATATTAAACTGTCATATTGACACATCCTGTTCCACAAAGGCCTGCCCTAAGACTTTTTGTAGAGCCTCTCTGTGAGCCTTAGAACTGAGTAAAAGAGACAACACAGAGATTTTTGAAGGAGTTTGTAACAGTTGATCCACAATGTTGTATTCACTCCTTTGGATGAGCTTAGCATCTCATCATTGTTTTTTGAAAGGTCGGGGTCACTGGACTGACCGACAGTGGATTGAGAGCTTCTGTCTGAAGTTCCTTTTCTCTGTTAGGTTCTCCAACTCCTCGGTTGAAGATTCGACCGCTCCGTGTTACTCGACTGATGTATGCAATATTCACGATGGAGGGTAATGGAATTTATTTTCCATTCTCAATTATTTTTACACCGTATTTGTAAGGGACCGCCTTAGCAGATTCATACGGCACTAGTCCCGGTAGATAGATAACTACAGGAGCCTTCTTATTTTTTTGACTGTCGTAGGTAACTTCAATAAGTTCCTGGCTAAGAACCTTTGTTTTGTCCAGCAGATGGATGATGGCACAAACATCTTTGGTCCTCTCGCGATCAGAGATTACAACCACATCTTTGATTTGATCAGCAAAATAGTCTGGCGTCCAGTTGATGGACCCCAAAACTGAATGTTGTTGAATCTCTTTGCGGTCCAACTGACCCTGAAGGGCCGCTCGCACGAGGTAGCATCCTTGATTATTTTCCGAGTAAACTCTACAGTGTTCGTAGTTATGTGGTGGCACCTGGCCACGTCCGCTTTCAATGCAGTGTAACCTCACTAGGTTCTTGTCCATTGATCAAACATCCTGACTATAACGCCTAGTAGGGTTCCCATCGATCATACTGACTCACCAGTGGTTTAACAAGTGTCGCAAAGTTCTTTTAACGAGAGCACATCCCTGGTCACTCTCACAAAAATCCTTTACAGTTATGATAATTATGCGAAGTCAAAAAACCGAGCTGGACTTGCTTAGCGTGTAATTCCACCAAGTTGGTATTCATCAAGCGAATATCGAAGATTTGAATCACGTTGATCTGATAAAGATTTTTATCATGGTAGTCCTGGATCCATCCTAGATCCATCTTACGCTGGAGGGCCTCTTGTACAAAAGAGCATCCCTGTTTGTTTACCGAGCAAGTCAGACAGGAATTGTAATCGTGCCGCGGCAGATTATGATACTGGCTTTGCCTTGAGTGCATTGCCACCAGGTTGGCATTCATCGCACGGATGCCGTGGCTCTGAATGATGTTGGAATTCGTATAAGTCATGTTGACCCCACGAATTCTGTGATCTTGGATCCAACCGAGATCCAATTGTTCCTGTAGAGCTGATTACACCACAGAACATCCTTGATTGACTTTAGAGCAGATATCACACTGATTATAATTATGAGGTGGTATATGACCGTACCCGCTCTGTCTGCGATGCATCTTGACCATATTAGCCCTCAATAAGAGTACATCATGAATTTGATAGCTGTTGTTAGACTCTCCCTCTATCAAATTTACTCCAGCTTTCTCGTGTTGAGGCAACGAGTTCGTGAGAACATTTGGATTCGTATCTTTGAAAGATAAGACCCCACTCCTAACAAGATTTTGTACGTCGGATTTGAAACTGAGACAGTTCTCTATGTTATGCCCTGGTCCTCCTTGATGGTAAGGACAAGTCTGATCTGTCTTGAACAAAAAAGGCGGATTCTCTGGTACTGTAAGAGGAGACCTGGTTTAGGCATGCCCCTTGACCAGTAGTAATGGAAACAGTTCTGCGTACAACATTGGTATAGGGTCGAACCCTAGTGGTCGCGTTGTACGGTTGTTGTTGTACAGAGGACAAGCCTGCTGAAGAGGCTGTTGTGTCCTTTGCTGATATTGCTGTTGATTCGGTTGGCTTTGCGCAACCTGAGGTTGATACGTAGGAACAGGCGCAGGGTTGATAACAGGAGTTACAACTGCTACTGGTTGGTACCATCGCCTTTGCTTTCCGAGAGAGATATTCCCAATATTTGGCTCTTTTTTCTTAGGGAGGGCACTACCGTATCTTTTTGTACGACTTGATGATCCAACGTCTTTAACTAAACGTCCTTCTTGGACTGCTTCCTCAAGACGAACTCCCATGCTCACCATCTCGGTGAAGTCACTGGGTGCACTGGCAACCATTCTGTCGTAGTAAAAGGAGCTTAAGGTTTTCAAGAAGATCTTTGTCATCTCTTTTTCTTCAAGAGGTGGACAAATCTGGGCGGCAATTTCACGCCATCTCTGAGCGTACTCCTTAAAGGTTTCCTTATCCTTTTGTGACATCGATCTGAGTTGATCTTTGTCCGGTGCCATGTCCAGGTTATACTTATACTGCTGAACGAAGGCAGTGCCAAGATCTCTGAAAGTAGCGATCTTAGTACGGTTTAAACCCATGTACCACTTGAGTGCGGCACCGATTAAACTATCCTGAAAGTAGTGAATCAGTAGCTCCTGGTTCTTTGTCTGAGTTGACATTCGCCGAGGGTAAATCACCAAGTCTTTGAGGGCAATATTTACCCTTGTACTTTTCGAATTCGGGCACCTTGAACTTGTGCGGAACTTTCACATTGGGGACCAAACAAAGGTCTGCGGCGTCTTTTCCAAATAGATCCTGACCGTGAATGGCTTGCAGTTTTTTCTGCATCTCCAGGAACTGTTCCTGGAACTCATTCATTCTGTCGAACATACTTTCATTTCCACCAGAAGGTATCTGTGGAATCTGTCCTTCCGGGACAGTGTGTACCACGGGTGGTGGTATAGTCATCATGGCAGAGACTCTTGGTGCCTTCCGAAGTTTGTAACCTTCAGGAGTTATTGTTATGCCCCTGGCATCTTCGCTTTATCGAAGTTTGTAACCTTCAGGCCCAACGGCTCCTGCTACAGTTTCTGGATCTTCCATGATCGGTGGAATATATCCTTCCGGGATATAGTTGAGTGACATGCCCCAGGGACGATCTTTTGGCATCTTATACCTAGGATCATACTTTTCCACTATGGGCGTCGATGTGATCTCTGAGATCACAGTCCATTGTTGTTACATCTGAGCTTCTGCCAGAGCTTGCATGTTGTTATGAAGGTTTCTCAGATCTTCTTTCAGAGTGTCGATCTCTTCTCTCAACTCTCTGTTCTCTTCCTCGAGATCATCCATTTTTTTCTGTCGATTGGCCCGAGTATTATACGAATGAGACACTTTGACTCTAGAATCGAGACACAAATGTGAGATTCACATGGAAGAAGAATACGTTACGTGAGAATGATGAATGATATGCAATGATTATATTGATTATTTTTTGTTTATTCAAAGTAAACTTCGACAATTGGATTATAAATATCAAACAGTAGGGAAGACCCCGTTTTATTGAATTCAAGGATTGCGAAAATGGAAATACAGTAGATTACAAAGTGCTGAAAAAGGAAATGTCTAAGCTAAAGGATCCTGAGTCCTCTCTGAAGAGAGCTCAGGTGCTGGTTCTGGTGCTTTCCTTTTCTTTGACCAGGGCTCTTAAGCCGTTGTCGGGTTGTCATTCCTTTGCCAAGTGAAAGGAGCGAGCAAATTCCTTTGGTCTTCTTGATTTTCTATAACATGTTGCTCTAAAATCTCAATCAGAGCATCTTTATCTTTCAATAGCTGCTGTATTTTCTTACACTCCACATTGAGAATGCGGTACTTGTTCCTCCAAGACCTCTTCTCCTGTTGAACTTTGTTGAGAGTAACTTGAAGTTTTTCCATATCAGACATAAAATAAAGGACGGGGTCCCTTAATGGAAGAACTTCCTGACGAGGGTAAGGTATCCTCAGTTCGAGAGCTCTAGTTTGTACCCAGTGGAGATAAGGCTCCACCGAGACACAGTCTGGTTTTCCTAGAGACTCTCGTCCTTTTCTATGAACATGTTTCCAGACATGCACTATTTCTGTCTTTAGTGCCCTATCGTTTTCTCCTTCCTTAAAGAAAAGACCTTCCAGATGAGCATTCCGCAGGACACGCCTCATCGTATATCCGAATTGACGACGAACTAAAATTGGATGATAGTTGATTCCTCCCTTAGTTCCTATAAGGGGTACATTTAGGAAATTTCCACAACGGTCAATGATTCTAATCCCGTCATAGATTCGATTGTACCAATCGATGTCAGAGTTGGTAAGAGACATGATTCTCTGCGACCAACTTAGAGTACTTTTTTGATCCCAAAATGCAGCAGACTTTGGTAAATGGGAAATGAACCATTTGTACAGCAGGGGTACACAGCATGTGATCATTCCTCCGCTATACAAATTCCTTAAGTGTACAGAATGATACGCATCTGCGAGTAAGGTCGATACAGGGTTTCCAATCAGACATATCTTAATGGCATTGATATCTACAAAGTTATCGATGTTGGGAAACAAAAATAACCCGTAGGTGAGCAAAACAAAGATGCTCTCGAAAGCGGCCACATTCCCTATACTGGCAAAGTACAAGGCTTTCTTTATCAAAAACTGGCCTGGCAAACCCTAGATACCACCCTTGATGGTCATGTGAGTCCTGACTCTGACTCGTCCAAATAGATTGCTCTTGTAATGGTTTGATCTTTTGGAATTTCTTCCAGTCCAGAAAAGGGAGCCTGATCAGTGATATGTAGACCAGTCAGGTGAGAATACTCCTCCAGTGTTGGTGCTAGCTGATAATCTGGGAATGTGAAACAGTGATAAACTGGATCGTAGAACTGAATGAGCGTAGACAGGATTCCTTCAATTACATGGACCCTTAATAAAGACAACATTCCTCCATACTTGGCTCTGAAAGCCTCAGGGTTGGTGATCATCCCAGCTAACCCTCTTAAATCCTCTAATTTTGGAACCTTGAAGGTGTACTTGTGAGTTTTCCTTCTACCGAAATCCATCAGCAATCTCTCTCTCTGACATTTGCAAACATTGTCTTAGTTTAATTTGAAAAAGAGAGACTAGAAGAGAAATTTTATTTGTTTTAATGTTTTTTAAATGAATGTATGAATGCATCACACAAAAACATAGAAAAAACATGGGGTCAAAGGGTTGGTGTCATGAAGTCAAGGCTCTACCCATCCCCAAAGGTTTATACTGGTGATTTTTGTACCTGTCCGCAAAATCATTGACCTATCTTAGAGTGATCTCAAATGAGGGTAGTATCGCGTGACAACTATTTCTGATAGCTTCCGCACTACAAAATAGTTTCAGTCTACTAAAAACCTCAGCTTCTCAGATAACCCAGTCGACCACACTACTTTCAACAACCAAAGTCGTATAGGCAATGTATCTGCAAAGGGAGTCTCCACTGAGTTTGATGGTCGACCGGGGACTCTTAACTGGGATTCAATCCCCGTAAGATTACCCGTATAATGCCATCACCTATCTTAGGTGTATACTCAATCTTTCCACATGCGACATCACACACATTCCCATTAGTAGAAAAATAAACACAAATATTAATTAGGAAAAGCAGTATATATATTTGTCTTAATCATCCTAGATCTCTAGTCTTATGATCCTATACAGACAATGACTCCCCAACAGAGTCGCCATTTCTATGATACTTGGTGAACTTAAGGACTTCACCTTAAAATGGGGACGACAAGATCTTACCTTGCCTCCCACTGTGGTCGCCACTCTTCTGTGGCGTTTTCTAAACTTAAGGTTTCTACCGAAGATTGTAAGAAAGATAACTGGGCCCCACGGTGGATGCCATTTTTTCTGTAGCGCGATTTTTGTGGTCTTGAATCACAATCGCTTGGGTACTACAGTTTGATTCATTTTTTAGCCTATTGAGCTGATTAAGGAAGGGAAATAGATGTCTCCAATTAACCCTGCTTGCATACTGAGTTTAAATAGCTGACTGTTAGTGTACAGATGCTATTGAGATGTGGGCCCCTCTTCGGTTATTTTGTTAAGATTAGAATGTCTGGACTATTTACGAGGTTTTTGGTAAGATGTTAGGATTTGGTGCTTTTGGGTTGATATATGGGGGTACTGGATACTGGGTTCTTGACTAGCATGCTCGCTAAGATTTTTCAATCTTATGCCTACGTATTCCTGAAACAGGGAAATCAGAGCGATCGTACTTCCTCCTATTCTATGGGAGGAAAAAGGTTATTTTGGTGTCTTGTTCAAAGCCCAAGACATGAAGCTAAAGGTGGTATTTATCTTGTTCAAAGCCTAAGATGTGAAGCTAAAAGGTTTGGATGAGAGAGAATTTGTCATATCTAAAGAGGAGTTGTTGATGTTTGTATGCTGTGAGCAAGGCACAGATTTGATGCTAAAAGGTTAATTGACTCAACCGAGGTTTCCTTATACAAAGCCTAAGAGGAGGCGGTTGACCCAACAAGAGGGTGTTTTTTATTTGTCTCGTACGAAGCCCGAGATAGAGGCTAAAAGGGATTTTGACTCCGTTGGGGAGAATGTATCTTGTATAAAGCCCAAGATGGAGGCTGAAAGGGTTTGACTCAACAAGAGAGTCTTTTATACTCAACAAGAGAGTGTTTTGCTATCTCGTACGAATCCCGAGATAGAGGCTAAAAGAGATCAACTCAACAAGAGAGTCTTTTATACTCAACAAGAGAGTGATTTGCTGTCTCGTACGAAGGCCGAGATAGAGGCTAAAAGGGTTGACTCAACAAGAGAGTACTAACAAGTGACTGACTCAACAAGAGAATGCTTTTTATGTGTCTTGTACGAAGCCCAAGACAGAGGCTAAAAGGTTTGACTCAACAAGAGAGTACTTTTATTTGTCCTGTATAAAGCCTAGGGCGGAGGCTAAAAAGGTTGACTCAACAAGAGAGTCTGTTTGACAGGTGATTGACTCAATAAGAGAGTCTTTTATACTCAACAAGAGAGTGTTTTACTGTCTCGTACGAAGCCTGAGATAAAGGCTAAAAGGGGATTGACTCAACAAGAGAGTCTTTTATACTCAACTAGAGAGTGTTTTATAGGTGTCTTGTATGAAGCCCAAGACGGAGGCTAAAGAGAGATTGACTCAACAAGAGAGTCTTTTATACTCAACAAGAGAGTGGGTTTTTATAGGTGTCTTGTACGAAGCCCAAGACGGAGGCTAAAAGGTTTGACTCAACAAGAGAGTACTTTTATCTGTCTTATACGATGCCTAAGACGGAGGCTAAAAAAGGGTTTGACTCAACAAGAGAGTCTAAAAAGGTTAGCTCCGCTGGGCAGAGTCATTTGTACAAAGCCTAAGAGGAGGTTATCTTACTGCTGAGGATTAAATCCATAGGCAGGACCAAGTGGGAGAGCCCTCATGAGAGAGGCCGGGTTTTTGAGTGATCAGTGTTTTTTCCTATGTTTGAAAGGAACTTGAGAATGTCTTTGAGACTCAAGGGGTTTTGACTGTCCAAGTCTAGAGTTTTATCTATTGTACAATGCCCAAGAGGAGGCACGGGCATTAAGGGATGAGTATCAACCCTAAAGTAGCCAGAGGTTTGACACTGGAAAGACGACTTTAGCAAAGGATGACTAAATTCTGTCTTATACCTTTAAGAGGTCGTTAGGGTCCTTGTATTAAGCCCAAGAGATGGCATGAGAACTTCTAAGAAGCCGAAGGGTCCTTGTACAACGCCCAAGAGGAGGCGGGGATGCTTTTAGGAAGCCAGTGGGTCCTCAAACCAAGAGAAGTTCAAGAAATGCAATTCACAGAGAAGAGATCATTCCAACAAAGTTCGAGAATTTGGAAGAAACTCAAGAGATGCTATTCACGGAGAATAGATCAACTCTGGGGAGTAGAGTCTCTTTGACAATTTCTAAGAGTGACAGTCTGAGAAAAGGTTCACCGAGAATACTGCCTTTCTCTTTGTTACATATTGTTTAACCCCAAGAGAAGGGAAGACTGTGTCTGGAATCCTATGGGGGATCTAGTTTTATTTGTATTTAAGAGTGACCAACAAGGCTTTACCTAGTGCTAGACGTAGTTACTGGGGAAAACTCTAAATAACTATACTAGTATTACATAGTTGATATTTGACGAGTATATAAAAGGATGTGAAAGAAGACTTACAGTGAAGCAGCCCCACAATACAGTTATATGCATATGAAAGGGACAAATGAAAGCGGATAAACACATACCCGTTGTAGAGCTTCCATGCTGTTTTGTTAGTTGTTTAATAAAGTAAACTTTGATAACAATATTATATTCAAAATCAAAGGAGAAAGTGCTTTGAAAAGTTGTTGGGGCTTACAACTCAAGGAGAGGCCCAAGGGTTTTTGTTAAAAAGGCGACGATCGGGCCAGACCTTTTGACGGTATCGGGATTTATACAATACACTGAGGCCCAAACTATTTTATTTACAAAAGGGTTGGGTCTTACACTCTAATAGAGCCCCAAAAGTGTTTTTGTACCAATGGTGGGTCTTACAACTCAGTGAGAGGCCCAGGGTGATTTGATTTTTGAACTGGCGATTGCGCCGAGGTTTTTGAAAATGTGGTGGGTCTTATACAATGACTGAGGCCCAAATTATTTGTTTTCAAAAGGTATTGGGTTTTACACTCTATTAGAGGCCCAAAGAGTTATTTTTGTACAAGAGATGGGGCTTACAACTCAAGGAGAGGCCCAAGTTTTAACGATGATCGCACCGTTGTTTGGAAAACTATACAGAGGGACTCATACGATATGTGAGGCCCAAAAGGGTTTATGTACAACAAGGATTGGGTCTTACACTCTATTAGAGGCCCAAAGATTATTTTAAGAAAAGAAATGGGGCTTATAACACGAGGGTAGGCCCAGATGATTTTTGTTTGAAAACGGCGATCGCGCCGAGGTTTTTGAAAACACAGTGGGTCTTATACAATGACTGAGGCCCGAAAATTTTGGTTTCAAAAAGGGGTTGGGTCTTACACTCTATTAGAGGCCTAAAGAGTTTTGAAAAAAGATCTGTGAGGGTGAAAATCAAAGAAACCCTAATTTTCTTTTTCTTTAAAAGTAAATATTTAAAGAAAATCAATAAAATGATAAAAATACCAAATAAGTTTGAATAAACCACTTTTGATTTTTGTTTAAGGTTTTAAAAATGAGGTTTTAATCACAAGATGATTTAGAACTCATTTGGTTTTGATTTTCAAAATAAACATTCACTTTTAAATGTTTAAAAACAATTAAAAATGAATTTATTTACAAAAATACTAATTATATTAAATAAATAATATATATTTGATTTTTTTTGTGGAATAAAATATTTCAACATTTTTGTGATTTTTTGCAAAAAGAACCAATAAAAAATAATTAAAATTGAGGAAGTTATTAATTTTTCAAATCATTAAAAATAATAAGAAAAATAATAAAATAGTGAAAAAACCATTAAAAAGGGGTCTGGGGCGAGGGGGATTCGAACCCCATACCTCTTGTGTTCTGTGTGCGCGCCTTACCACTGGGGTGGTGATACATCCGTGTATCAAACCCCAGCCACAAATATACAAGGCTTGCCTTGTTCTTGGCCTGGCCAAGGCAAGGCAAGGCAAGGCAAGGTTCTTGGTCAGAAATGTGAAGGCCATAACTTCCTCATTTCTCCATGGATGGAGACAAAATTTATATGCATCTGGCCTAGAATTTCCTAAGGAATCCAATGGTGTGGTGGTTTTTCCAGAAAATCAATCCACCTCAAAACCCGATAGTGGTTTTGAAATAGGCCATAATGTGCATTTTCTGTGCTACCTCTTGGTACAACCATGAATTACTTGATGAATTGGTTCAAACACAACACATATAACATGTATGAGATGTGCATGATCAGTGGACCTCAAAGCAAGGCATATTTTAAAGAGTTCAAGTTGAGATGCTTACCTCTTTAGGAGCTTTTTGGGCAATCTGTCAAGTGCCTTGTTCCAAAAATGTTTTGATGCTTTAAACACTTTCAAATGATCCCTTAGAAGCTTTTAGGATGATTAGAATCAGCTGGAAACCCCAGGAATGGAAATTGGCCCTTTCTTGCAAAAGGGGCAAAAGTGGCCAAAATAGCAACTCTCTCAAATGATGTTCCAGATGTGTGGAACCATTTGAGACAGTTCAAGGATGATATTTGGAGTGTGTTTGAGATTTTATCTGGTTTTAAAAGTGACTTAATTAAGACATGGCTTGAAAAATGCAAAAAAGTCCAATTTTGAGGTTTTGAGAGGGGACTTTGTGATTTTGATGTTACAGGTCACTTGTGAGAGTTTGGACAACTTAGATATGACATATTGGATGTGTTTGGATCATGAGCTGTGATGAAATTGCTCTCTAACTCAAAAACTCAGAGTTACCTTGCTAAAGAAGGCATTTTTGCCTAGAGAAAGAGATTTTGAGGAAAACAAGTGTTGTAGTGCTTTGGTGTACTCAAACTGAGCAAAAATGAACTCTATTTATAGTAGAGCAAGTTTGTTTTGGCTGCAATAGTGAATGGCAACTGCTGCAGAGGTTTGGCCAATGGTTGCATTTTGGAATCTCAAGTCTCCTCTAGCCATTGACTAGAGGTTAGAGCATAGGCTGCTGGTTCCCTAGTTCAGAGATCATCCTTGACTCATTCAGTTGGAAATGGTTCAGTCCATGACACCTTGGTGCATCCATTGAATGCTCTAAAACAAAATTGGAGTCTTGTCCCCTCTTTAGGGTTTTTTAGGTTTGGCATGCTATTTTTAGTTCCAAAGACTTGGGAGGCTTATGGATCAGTGTTTGCCCCTCCTTGGTCCCTCCCTGAGGTGTTCAGATGGATAAACTTGTTTGTCATTTGCACAAATTTCTCAAATCGAGCAAAATACACAAATCTGCCTTGTTATGACACTTTTTGGATCCAAGTGAAAAATTCCCCTACATTTGGAAAAAAAGCAAGACAGATTCTGACTTAGTGAAAATTTCACTAAGTGTTGGAAAAAAGTGACATTTTCACTTTTTGTCATTTTGGCCACTCCATAACTTAAAATCCATGAGGAATTGGAATGAGGTGTAGTTGACACTTTTAAAGTATGCCATGAGAGCTACAAATCCATCTTTGGATCAGCCAAAATGGTTGCTTGGATCTCAAGTTATGATCCTTGGAAGTTGGCACACTAGCCACTTTGTTCCAAAACTTTGAAAAATTTCTAAGTTTTTATGGTTACCCCTTTTACAAGTTATCCTACTTTCTTTGGTTTTTCTTGATGAATGTTGATTCAAATCACACATTAACATCATTTTAGGGTTAGGGAACCATAATTAATCAAAAAGTCAAACTTTGACTTTTGGGCACAGTTGACTTTTTATCAGATGAATTCCAAACTGTGCGATCCTCTATGAAATCAAGTCCTTCACCTAAATCAAACTTGATGGATTGATTTCATAGGTGTTATAGGGTGTATTGAATCATGTCCCAAGGTTTGGGAGCATGCCTGGGTCAAAAGTCAAAGGTACAGTTGACTTTTTCCTCAAAACCCTAACTGTGGTTCTGATGAACTTGAAACTTGTGAATCAAGCTTCTTGGATTAATCCATTGTTGCAAATGGATCAATGTAGTGTGTTAGAGACCCTCAAACCATGTCTTGAGGTCTTGGCTCATGATTTGTCCCAAAAGTCAACTTAGGGGTGAATTAGGTCAAGAAACCCTAATTCCTAATTTTTAGTGAATGCATCCCCTGAGGCCAAATTGACTTGATGATTGGGTTCATGAGGTCCCTTGGAGTATATTAGGATATGCTTTGAAGCATTGGCTCATGCCCAGAGGAAAATTTCCATCTGGAGGCCCTGGTCGACTAAAACCCTAATTTGGTGACACTGTCGATTTTGAGGCTTGATCTACTCAGAATGCTGCAACCTTGTGCTTGATTCTTGTCGTGGGAGTCCTCTTTATCCATTGTGGATGTTTGAGAGGTTAGACAAGTTGAAGATCATGTCAATTCTTGATTGATCCTTTGTCTAAAGCTCAGAGAGGGCTGGAAACCCTAATTACTGTTTGTGGTGAATGCTCACCCATCTTTCGGGAGACTGATGAGGCATAAAGGTTTATCCATATTGTGATGATGATTTGCACAAAGATGGGAAATCTTAGTGGTCAAAATTTGGGGTATGACAAGTTTAAATGTGGAATTGATAATTTTGGTGATTGATTTATGCTCGAATTTATGATTCTCTGTTGGATAGAACTTTGAAGTTAATTGAACTTAAGTGATGAAGTTGTTTTTTGTGACTTACTTGAGTTGAATCATTAAGTGTTGATGTCTCATTTGTGATGGATCAAAGTATACCAAGCTACTTGAATTAATGTGATTAAATTTGTGCGTCGATGCCATCCTATTTGTTTCATTCATGTTAACTTCTCATTCCTTTTTTTCAGCGTGATAAACGTTGGTCAGGAATATCTTTGCTAGGGGTTACTTGTGAAGAGCGAAATTCTGATTGTTTCCAAGAATCTTACATTGTGTGGTTCCAGAAGTTACTGACTTCTCTACAGGTAATTAGTTGTTCTTTTGCTATAGTTGCGTGAATAATTAGTGTTTTTGTTTAGTTTACTTAGTAAAACCATGGATAAAAAATGGATGTCTTCCAATCGATTGTCAAAAGAGTACGAGAATGGGGTATTAGAATTCGTTAAGTTTGTTTTTGAACACGCCAAAGACCCCAGTCGAATCACATGTCCTTGCTTAGATTGTTGTTATGGGTGTCGGATTGACGCAATTGAGTTGGAATCGCATTTAATGAGGCATGGAATTAATCGAAGTTATACATATTGGATATTACATGGTGAGATAAGTAACAAGAATGTTGAACCGGGGGATAATACGACCTATGCTTCAAACGACAATGGGACAGATACATACGATTGTGATCGAGTCGAAGAGATTCCAGAAGCACTTGAAGAAGATCTTCAGGATTGTCCCAAAATGTTTGAGAGGTTGGTAAGTGATGCAGAGAACCCGTTGTATAAAGGTTGCACTAAATTCACAAGATTGTTTGCGATATTAAAGTTGTACAACTTAAAGGCGGGCAATGGATGGTCGGATAAAGGTTTCACAGAGTTATTAGCCCTTATGAAAGACATGCTTCCGGAGGATAATGTTCTTCCTAATCAAACCTATGGGCCAAAAAAATGTTGTGCTCTATTGGATTGAGCTATGATAAGTTACATGCTTGTCCAAATAATTGTATTTTGTTTCGAAATAAATATGCATCGTTAAACGAGTGCCCTAAATGCGGTGTCTCTCGATATAAGAAAACATTGTCTCCAGCAAAAGTCTTATGGTATTTTCCTATAATTTCGAGATTTAGACGCATGTTTCGTAGTGAAACCAATGCAAAACACTTGACTTGGCATGCAAATGAAAGAATTATAGATGGAAAGTTTCGACATCCGGCAGATTCACCACAGTGGATGAAAATTGATAATGATTATCCTGATTTTGGAGAAGAAACAAGAAACCTTCGCTTGGCATTATCTACTGATGGAATGAACCCACACGGTCTTTAAAGTATCTCACATACCACATGGCCTGTGATTATTATGATTTATAACCTACCTCCATGGCTATGTATGAAGCGTAAGTACATGATGTTATCTATGTTAATTTCTGGGCCTAAACAACCAGGGAATGACATAGACGTATACTTGGCACCTTTAATCGAAGAGTTAAAGATTTTGTGGGAGAACGATGTAGAGGTTAATGATGGATATAGGAAAGAAAGTTTCAATTTGAGGGCGATGTTGTTTGGCACAATTAATGATTTTCCAGCATACGGAAATCTATCAGGGTATAGCATTAAAGGTCAACGTGCGTGTCCTATTTGTGAAGAAAAAAACAGATTGGACGCGATTGGAATTTTGTCAGAAGAATGTCTTTATCAGTCATCGTAGATTCTTAAATTCCAATCATCACCACCGTGGGTGGAGAAAAGCATTCAATGGAAATCCAGAACATGATAGAGCTCCACCTACATTGACAGGTGACCAAATTTTTGAAAAGGTGAAAGATGTGAGTACTCAGTTTGGCAAGCCTTTTGCACATACTCTTGTGAAACGTGGGCGAAAGAAGAGGTCAATTTTTTTGAATTGCCATATTGGAAGTCATTGTATGTAAGACATTTTCTTGATGTTATGCATATTGAAAAAAAAATGTATTTGAAAGTGTTATTGGTATGTTACTCAATATACAAGGAAAGACTAAGGATGACCTTAAAGTAAGAAAGGACTTGATAGCGATGGGAATAAGAAATGAATTAGGACCACTGAAGAAAGGAAAACAAACATATCTACCACCTACTTCTTATACTCTATCTAGAAAAGAGAAAAAAATATTGTGTAAGTTTCTAAGTGAAGTTAAAGTTCCAGAAGGATACTCTTTAGATATAAGAAGACTTGTGTCTATGATAGACCTCAAGTTAAAGAGTTTAAAGAAACATGATTGCCATGTTATAATGGAACATTTTCTACCAATAGGTATACGTTCTATTTTTCCAAAAAAAGTAAGAAGCGCTATAACTAAATTGTGTTTTTTCTTCAGGCCAATTTGTAGTAAGGTGATCGATCCTGCGATCTTACCAACATTCCAAAAAGAAATATTTATTACTTTGTGTGAGCTTGAAATGTATTTTCCTCCCTCATTTTTTAACATAATGGTACATCTAGTTGTTCATCTTGTGAAAGAGACACAATTGTGTGGACCAGCTTATATGAGATGGATGTACCCTGTTGAACGTTATATGAAAATATTAAAAGGGTATGTGAAAAATTGAAGTCGACCAGAGGGTTGTATTGTTGAACGATACATTGTTGAAGAAGCGATTGAGTTTTGTACTGAATATTTGTCTAATGTTCAATCCATTGGACTCCCCAAATCTCATATTTTCAGGGAAAAAAAGAAGGAGAAAAGTTAATTGGAAATAAAATTGTAACAGTATCAAGGGATGAATGAGAGAAAACGCATTTGTATGTTTTGCACAATGACAATGAGGTTGAGCCATATGTTATAATGCACAATGATGAACTCCGAGGTTTAAATCCAAATATAAATGAAAATTGGATAGTACGAAAGCACAATCGAAGTTTTATACCATGGTTTAAGAATCGTATTTATTCAAAGTTTTATTCAGATCCCGCTTCAATAACAGAAAGGTTGAGATGTTTAGCATATGGTCCAAGTTTGCATGTGTTTTCTTATAACGCATACGCAATTAATGGATACACATTTTATACCAAAGAACAAGATGATAAAAGTACTATGGAAAATAGTGGTGTCACCGTGGTAGCTGAAGTAATGCACATTTCAAGTGTGAAGGACTTAAACTCCAAATATGCAAATCTGTCATATTTTGGGTTATCGAGCACATTTGGGTGTTTGACTATGAGAAGTTTCAGATTCCTATCTTTGGTTGCAAGTGGGTTGAAAATAATAGTGGCATACGAATGGATAAGTCAGGATTTTTGCAAGTGGATCTTAATAGGGTGGGGTATGTAACACCCCAAAAGAAGTAGAATATTTATTTAACTATGTTATTATAAATATTCTTATTTTCGGTGAATTTTTGGTGAATTATCGTGATGTCTAATGATTTATGTTGTGAGGTATTGATGATGTTAAGAGTGTGTTGATGATATTTAGGAGTATATGACTTATTAGAAATTATTTTGATAATGATAATAGTGGAATAATGTGAATAATGTTATTTAATTATTATTATTATTTTAAATAAAAGGAGGGTTAAGAGGTAAAGTTGCGTGAATAAGTGAGGACAATATTGGAAAATCATATTAAGGGTCCAAGGGGTAAAAGTGACTTAAAGGAAAAAGAGGGAGTGGGAAGTCAGTGGGTACGATCAATTTTGGGAGAAAACTCTAACGAAAAGGGAGAAGAAGCTAGAGCTCAGAGAGGTTTTGGAAGAACTCAAAGAGGAGGAATCAGAAGCGATTTTCTAAAGTATGGGGAGAAATCTTTTATCATTATAATTGATATAAGTGTAGAAACATGTAGGTAGTGGGTTTTCCGGGAAAAATTGACGAGTTCATGATGAAATTTAGGTTTTAGGATGTATTAGATGTTAGGGACAAAACCTATCTTGATGTATTGTTGTTGTTGTGTTGTTTCTGTGATGAATTGTGAGTATTTTTGGACTGTTGGGTACTGGAATACAGATCTTTGGGGCCTGAGTGGGTGCAGAATCGCATCTGAGAAGTTGCAGGTCGCTTTTTTCGCCAGGCGAAAGTCCCATCTCGTTGGGCGAAGCGAATTCGCCCTAGCCTCGCCGGACGAAAATGGAAGCGAAAGAAGGGTGAATTATGGGTGCTCCTAGACTTTGTATGGAAGAAGGGGATTCTCCCCTACTTCGCCGGGAAAAACCCAGGCGAGCAAGCTGCTTCGTCGGGCGAGCAGGAGCAATGACTTTATTTTTTATTTTTTTGCTTTGTGCTGCCTTGCGCCTTATTGTCCGTAGGCCTTGGGTAATTGAAGTGATATGTATTGATGAGTGATGTGTGATGATTTGTGATGAATTATGATAATGTTTGATGCATGATAGTGACGTAATACCATGATGTTTTGATTTTTGTGAATTGTGATGCAATTTGACGATTTTGTAATGATGGCGATTATGACGTTTGCATCATGCATTCATAGCATTTAGGACTTCGGTCCAGTGACGATTTCAGGACTTCGGTCCAGTGGTGGCTTCAATCTCATTGTGTGTATTGGGGTGTATGACGTGCTCCGGTTCTTGTGTATAATCGATTCTATTGGTGGGGATCTTTTGAGGGTGATGACCCAGTGCCCACCAACATGACGAAATGGTATCACATGCATGAGTCTATGTTGTGCATTTCATATTATGTGGCATTGCATATTTTGTGAATGATTGATGTTATTGATGACATGATTTTAAATGATGTATGATAATGATGACGCATGATGCTGATGTTGTTTTATTATGATGGATGCTATCTTACTATGTCTTATCTTATATCTTGTATAATGGTTTATGATTACTCACCATGCCTGTTTGAATGTTGCCTCTACTTGGGTAACGTGCAGGTGATCAGGATTAGCTCTTTGGTGCGTGAAGAACTGACTTGAAGTATTCTTTTTGGTTATTGTTGTCGAGTAGAGGGTCTTGCTCTGATATGTAACATTTGGTCAGGACGTTCGAGTCAAACTGTTGTGTTCTTTTGATGTTACGAGTTTTTGTTTCAAAACTTTGAGTTATGAATTATGATGATGATTTTGAAGTTTTTCCGGTGCGTAGTATTCAATTTTAATTTTGACGTTATAACCCGTGTTACGGAGCAGGATGTTATTATTTGATGTTTTATGACGAAATGTGACGCCCTCGTGGTGAATTTACTCTGATATATTTGTTTATATATATGTCGTGATTGCTTGTTGGGTAGAAGGGTGTTACATTAGTGATATTAGAGTAGGTCGGTCAGTCCGACCAAGTTTTTGTATGATGTCAGTCCCCTGTCAGTCGATGAGTGTGTGAACACTGTCGATGAATTTTGTTTCTCCTAACATTATTGGTGATGTGCAGAATGGCTGGAAGAAACGACCGTGCTATTGCTGATACATTGGAATCACTTGCTAAAGTGATGGCTCAGAACAATCAGAATGGTGAAGCTCATGATGAGTTCCGTGCTTTGGGGGAAGTTTCATCAACTTTCGTGGGCACTCATGACCTAGAAAGTGCACATAAATGGCTCAAGGTGATTGAGAAGATCTTCCGAGTGATCGCGTGTTCTGACGCGCAACAGGTACTGTAACACCCCATTTTAATTATTTAATCGTCGTGTATTATTTTTGATTTTTGGCCTTGTTAAGGGTGTGTGTTTGAGTGCGTAGGGATAATAATAATATAATAATGAATAATGTGGGGGCATATCCAATAATAGTAATGTAGAGTGGATTATTATTATTACTATGCCTAATATTATTATTATTATTATTAATATTATTATTATTATTATTATTATTAGTATTATTAAACCAAATGGAATTAATATTATTATCAGTATTATTATTTTATTATTAATTAAATAAAATCTGATTAATTAGATTTAGGGAGAGTTTAGTGGGACAAGGTGGTTTTTCACGTAAAAAGAGAAAAGGTTAGAGAAAGAAGAAGAAGGGTGCTAGGGCTAGAATCTTCAGCAATTTTCGCAGGATTTAATCAAGAATTCGAGGTAAGGGGGAGAATGGGTTCAATACAGGTGATAATAATATGAAAGGGTAATGAGGGGTCCTTTCCCTCGTAGGAATTTGTATGCGTAATTCTGTTCTTGTGAATCTGTTGATTGTGTGGTTGAAATTATGATGAACATTGCATGAATCGATTTATTCTGTCATGACTTGTGTGTAAATACATGGTGTTGTTGCTGCTGTATGAATGTGTATGTTGCAGAACTGGTTTTTGTGCAGGTTGAGTGAACGAGATTAGATCCAAGACCCGTAATTTTGATTAGTAATGATAAGTGAAAGAAGTAAGATGAAAAATAGGACCTAAAACTGATGTAGAAACAAGTTTAGGACTGAATTGGAGTGAAAAAGTGAGGATCCCGTAGCAGAACTCAGACTGGTGTGGAGAAATGCAAATTGCGTAATGGATCTGGCCTTATGCATAACGGGGAGGGTGTTACGCGTAATGCTGGCCCCAGGAAGAGGCAATACGCGTATTGGAGGGCCAAAAGGAGGTTTTGTCACGACCCTCTGCCCGTACGCATAACAGTACGCGTATGGAAGCTTGGCCTTACGCGTAGGAGATGCGTTAGCGTAACGAGATCTGAAAGTGGAATTTTGATGGAAAAAACAGGTCTCTGCCCATACGTGTCGCTCCCAGGATTTTCATCCAGGTACAAACGCGAGAGTGGCGCGGAAAAACATAGTCGCCAGCCGTGTAAATTTGTCCCAAGAGAGGGAAAGGGAACACCGCATAAACCTGAGGAAGAGGGAAAGAAATGGTCATCGCAACCATAACCTGGATTCGGGAGTCGGTTACGCGAGGGGAAGGTGCTAGCACCCCACGCGTCCATCGTACTCGATGGGATCCACACTTGTTGTCTATTCTAAGGGTGAGTTATCCTATCATCTATGGCTGTACTAAGACGGGAGAGGGGAAAACAAAGACAGACTCGGTAGGACGTCGACGTCCTAGGCCTACGTACCCCCCTTGTGCAATGGGGAATTCAGAGTCAATGTAGTTCGGACCAAGTTCTTTTTGTGTTTTTTATGAGCGACGTTAAGTTCGCGTCCGGCAGTTAGGGTCGATGTCTGTTTGCGTCTCAGACGGAAAGTAACGTGCCCTTTTTGAAAATAGCCTTTAGTTTGACAATCCCTAAGGACAAAAAGGTTTGAGTTGGTTTGTGTTTTTTAGGACAGAAGTGGCTTAAGCTAGTTCCTAAGTTGCATTGCACCAAAGTCTAGGGCACAGGGGCGAATACTTAACGCATCGTCCCAAGACAGGACGCTCGCTAAGCACTCTAGAAAGATGAGAGGAAGCCCCTCATTTCTCATTCCCCACGCTTAAGGCTCGTGTGCAATACACCTTATTCTTATTAAGTGTTTTAAAGAAATTTGAGATGAGAAGAGAGAAGACATAAGGGTGACTCTAAAGGGGGACTATGAATCCTAAAGTTATCATGCATGGGCGACCTACGGTTAGTGAGGTTTGACGATAACCTAGGTCCTAAAGGAAGAAGATGAGAGAAGGAAAGAGTAAGGGTGACCATGGATACTTATCCATACCCTTAAAGAACTTATATTAGTCCCTGCATAAAAGGTTAGTACGAAACGGACATAAATAACATCAAGGCAAGTGAATATCAAACAATAGCAAACAATAGTGATAATAATCCAAACATGAACTCAAAAATCAAAGAAACAACCCCAAAGCAAATGGCACAAGTGCCTTTCAAACAAGGACTTAGGCATGATCAGAAATACACATATAAGCAGATCTCAAGTGAAAGCAAACTAAATAATTAGAGAAATAACTCCTAAAATTCCCAAATTAAATATCAAGGTTTCTCAACCAGAGACAAACAACACATCAAAAATTCCTACAAAAATTCAAAGTGTTAGTCATTCAAACAATTGGACAAAGCTCAGGTGAGGAGTGGGGTTCAGTGTGCCAAAGGGAAGGACCAAAATGCAATATGAAATAAATTTAAAAATGAAAGAAAATGTTTTAATTCACTTTAGAATGTTAGTGAACAAATGCAAAAAGAACGGATAAAAAATGTTTTACGGATGCACAGAAATAAAATAAACAATTTCAGGTATGCATGAAATGTGTGATGCAAAAAGAAATTGAATAAATATTTAGTTTAGATGATAAAAATAAAATAAAAATAAAAAATGAAATTTGTGAAAATTTTATAAAATAATAAAAATGATGTATGAATTTTATTGGGATTTTTTGATGCAGTTATGTATTTTTAAAAATTAAAAATGAAATATAATAATTAAAATGAAAATAAAAATGAAATAAATGGCATGGGGGTGCAAACAGTAAATTAAATGCGTTGGAATTGAGACATGGGCTGAAGATGGGGGTGCAAATAGCAGGCCAACCCATCAACGAAAAAAAAATAAAAAAAAGCAGCTCACATGTACCTGCCACGCGCACGGCACATGCCTTTTTTATTTGCTGTCACGATGTTGACCGTGTGATGGATCAGACGGCCAGTGGTTGGTCAACGAAAATGAAAAGTAAACTAAACAAAATAAAATGATTGGGAGGCACATGGTAAGAGCATGGGGTAATATACATCTGATCAATAATTATAATTCAGAAAAAAAAATAAAAAGAAATAACATGTGGCCTCGCCTGGACCGTTGGATGAAGGGAATGGACGACTGGGAAGTCGTCTTCAATCTTCCTTCGCCGGAACCCTCACAGTCGCCGGAGCTAGGGTTCCGGCCGCCGTCCTCCGCCACCTGCAATCAAAAACCTGCCCAGAAATCCATGACCCTTATACCGTTCGAACCAGAATTTCACGAGGATTATGAATGTGCACTCCAAATTCACAAATAACCAATATATAATGAAAAACGAAGAGATTAAGGTTAGGGCATAAAACTTTAAACACACATAGCAAGCAATATACACGTCTAAACACCACGAAAATTACATCAGCATGATCAGTGACAATCACACAACAATATGCATACTTAAAGAATGAGTTTCACGATCATCAAAATCAACACTAACCTGAGATGGTCCCACACGTGTACTTGCTTTTGGCTGCAAATGGTGGTTGGGTTGCACTCTAGAGATCACCAGGAGAAGGTTTGTGGAAGAACTTTGAAGAAACTCCTTGTAGATTGAGAGATCCAATGAATTCAAGAATTAGGGTTCACTTTCTTTTCTCCAAAATATCACGTGTAAAACTTGTCCAACCAGTGCATGGATAGGTTTAAATAGCCTAGGGTTTTCTTCTGATAGTGAATTGGGCTTGGGCAATTCTTGGTTTAATGATCTTTTGAATAATTTTGGAAAATTGCATAATGTGAGTTACACCTCTCTCCTTGCATGTACACTTAAGAAAACTATGATGGATCATCCTTATGTGAATTGCTAATCACACCACATTTAAATTGGGCCTTGAAACTTTTTTGATTCATAACTTTTAAATAATTTGGGAATTTTGAATAATGGAGGATAAGTGATACATGCACCATGAAACCACTTGATTCAAAGGTCTAAAATGTTCCTTAGGGATTGTCCTTTGACATTAGAAAGTGACATGAAACAATGGAATTGATTATAGGTCATTATGCCCAAAGTTGTGAAAATGGAGCCATGAAAAACCCTAAAAACCACTTTGCCTTCTTTTGATCATAAATGGAGTTTCACAAATGATATGGAGACCCAATAGTACTTGTTGGAAAGAGGAGAAAAATATCTTCAAGTTTCATGTTGGAGGAAAATTCATTTGAAGCTTTATTGATGATGAAAAGTCAAGTTGAATGCAGTGCAGGAACTTGCCCAAAAAGGAAACTTTTATTATAGGTCACTTTCCAAATTTAGAAACTTCTGTACAAGCTCCTGATTCTTGATAAATAGTATGAAACTTGACCCTTGAAGACCATATGAGGATGTGAGACCTTGAAAACCTTGGAGGGAACCTCAAAATTCCACAGTTGACTTCTCATCTCACTGTTGACTTTATCCTAATTCAACTGATTTCTAATCCATTGGCCAATTGAACTTCTCCTGAACCAAACTGATGGACAACCTCCCATCCCTAGGTGCTTAGGGACCCAAGGAATACCATAGAATCAAGTCTTGCCCAAAAAATCAGAAATAAACTGACTTTATAGCAAACCCTAGTTGTGGTATCCTCAGTCTAGGAGGAAATAGCACAGTCTCCAAATCCAAATTCCCCTGAATATGATGTGTATTCTCTCCAACAAAGATAAGATATGCCATTTGATGATGCTAAAAACCCAAGGAGCTTGCCCATTGAAGCAATAAACCCAAGAATCTCAAAACCCTAATCTATGCACTGGTTAGGAGAGGATGATCCACCTGAGCTCTCGTGGACAATACCAGGACTCTTGCTTGACCCTCTGAAGCACTGCCTCAGGCACCTTGACCCCATGCTAAGAACCAATGATATGCACACATGATAATCCAAAATGCAATGCAACATAAGCCAGGTAGTAATAAAGTAAGGAGGGCAAATTTTGGGGTGCAACAGCTGCCCCTATTCAATCAACTTGGTCCTGAGGGTATGATAACGACAGCTTTCAGACAATCAGGATGCACGGAGATTAAATACCAAAGAACCCGAAAATTTTCCATCCTCAAAGGAGGGACGACTCCCCTGGAGGATCAGCCATAAATACTGTACTGTCACAACACGGACGAGTGCTAGCTATGCTGGGTATAAAGTGAAACAAACTCTCCCAAGTTATGTCATCTCTGCTGATAAAGAGAACTGACAAAGGAATCTCGAAACATGCCATCCCTGCTGATAAAGGGAACTGACGAAGGAAATCTTCAAAGGGTTGATATCTCTACTGGTAAAGAGAACTAGCAAAATAAATGCCCCCTGCTGATAAAGGGAACTGACGAAAGAAATCATTCAAAAGATTGATATCTCTGCTGATAAAGAGAACTAGCAAAATAAATGCCATCCCTGCTGATAAAGGGAAACTGACAAAAGAAATATCTGAAAGATTGCTATCTCTGCTGATAAAGAGAAACTAGCAATAAAAATGCCATCCCTGCTGATAAAGGGAAACTGACAAAGCAAATATCTGAAAGATTGCCATCTCTGCTGATAAAGAGAAACTAGCAACATCAATGTCATCCCTGCTGATAAAGGGAACTGACAAAGGAAATATCTGAAAGATTGCTATCTCTGCTGATAAAGAGAAACTAGCAATACCAATGCCATCCTTGCTGATAAAGGGAACTGATGAAGAAAATATCCAAAAGATTGCTATCTCTGCTGATAAAGAGAAACTAGCAAAACCAATGCCATCCCTGCTGATAAAGGGAAACTGACAAAAGAAAATCTCCAAAAGATCGCTATCTCTGCTGATAAAGAGAACTAGCAAAACCAATGACATCCCTGCTGATAAAGGGACCTGACGAAGAAGATATCCAAAAGATCGCTATCTCTACTGATAAAGAGAGCTAGCAAAACCAATGCCATCCCTGCTGATAAAGGGAAACTGACAAAAGAAAATCTCCAAAAGATCGCTATCTCTGCTGATAAAGAGAACTAGCAAAACCAATGCCATCCCTGCTGATAAAGGGAACTGACGAAGAAAATATCCAAAAGATCGCTATCTCTGCTGATAAAGAGAACTAGCAAAACCAATGCCATCCCTGCTGATAAAGGGAAACTGACAAAAGAAAATCTCCAAAAGATCGCTATCTCTGCTGATAAAGAGAACTAGCAAAACCAATGCCATCCCTGCTGATAAAGGGAACTGACGAAGAAAATATCCAAAAGATCGCTATCTCTGCTGATAAAGAGAACTAGCAAAATCAATGCCATCCCTGCTGATAAAGGGAAACTGACAAGAGAAAATCTTCAAAAGATTGCTATCTCTGCTGATAAAGAGAAACTAGCAAGATAAATGCCGACTTCACTGGGGATAACGTGAAACAAAACTTCTGGTTTAAATCACCTCTGGCAAACAAAATATGTCAGGTAAGAACGGGATTTCACAAAAGAGAAAGGCCAGACAAACTTCTAACGGACCCATGATCCACAGATAAGATGGCTCCGCTGGGGAAAGGAGAAGTCTAAATAAAAGACTCTGCCAGGGAGCACAAGTATGAAGAACGCATCCCTCCAAAATCTCCTGAGTTATGCCATCTCTGCTGAGAAAGAGAACTGACAAAGAAAGTATCAAACCTGGCTTATGCTTCGAATGCAAATGTTTGAATTGTGGCGTAATGCTCCATACGAAATGGAAATGCTACGTGTTTTGAGGATGCAATGCGAATGCTTATGATATGCAAAAAAGGGTCTCTCCAGTAAAATAAATGTCGGAGAGAAAAGATCCATTCAGCTGGGGATGACAAAAATAAATTGCCCTCTGAATCTAGGAACTCTGTTGAGAAGGGTCATACTGATCGACTCTTCGGATCAACAACTTCTGCTGGGGATGAAATCCCAAAAGAACTACCGGGGACCCCACCTGTCTTTTACTGAAGGTAACATCCGAAACCCGGGATTTCTCCTCTGCTGGGGGAGTTGAGAATGAACACCAATAACGGAACCAGAAGTCTGTTACTGAAGATGCTAATATCCAATTGGCTCAGAACCTGCTGGGGAAAACAGTCCATGATACTAGCCTGCTTGGGGATACCGCTGATCTTAGCCTGCTGACGGGGAGAATGACTTTACTCCCATCTTGCTGGGGATTAGAATATGACACTTTTGGTGAGAGCACGCTTCCTGACTGGATGAGGAAGGTGAACACCCTGATTCTATGGGGAAATAACGCCTTGATCTGGAGAAAATACTTTCCAAGTCTTATACTGGGGGAAGTCTGCTCTGCTGAGGAAAGTGTAATCTCAATGCTGGGGAGAGCAACCTGCTGGGGAAGTACAATCCTGTTGCCCTGCAAGTCAAATAACAACAAAAGAATATGCCACAACCTGGCTATCCCCGTTAACGCCTAAGTAATTTCTTTTCGTTATGCTCCGCAAAGCTCGAAATTTTATATGCAATGTTTATCAAAAATATCGGACGTTTTTGCAAACAAAACAGTAAAAGTAAAAGTAAAACAAACAATGGAAAGCTCTTTGAGTGAAATGAATATTTTATTGAAGAGTGGCCTGTAAATAGGCATTTACAATAGGAAGCAATTCCTAAAAAGAGGTAATTGCGCAAAAGCAAAAAGGAAAATACACATGTCGACAATGTGGGGAACATATATCCACCATAATTCGACTCAGCTATGACCCATATGTCTTGCTTATCCACAAATGTCTTGACCTTTGAAGAGACTTAACTATACTGATTCCTTTCTTTCAGAATTTCCAGGTATCAAGAGTGTTCACAGATCGAATGCAGACCATAGCCTTTCGCTTATAAATCCCTAACTTTTGTCTGGATCGCCCTTTTCGGGTTCTCAATCCACCGGGATACCCATTTTTGCCAAAGTCGCCCTTTCAGGTTTTCAACTTTGCGGGTTTACACGTTTCTTTTTACATTTTATCCCTAACTTTTGCCTGAACCTTTTCCTTTTATGGTTTGCCGGGATGCCCCTTTTTGCCTGGACTTTCTTTTTATGTCCAGCGGGTCTTTTATGCGAAGTATTTTTTGACTACGTCTGCGTTCACAGGGGATGAAAAATCTTCGCCATCCATGGTTGAAAGTAGTAAGGCTCCACCAGAGAAAACCTTTCTGACTACATACGGCCCTTCGTAGTTTGGAGTCCATTTGCCCCTGTGATCTGTCTGAGGAGGAAGGATCCTTTTCAAAACCAATTCGCCTGTCTGAAAACTCCGAGGGCACACTTTCTGGTTAAAGGCGTGCTTCATCCTGCTCTGATACAAGGGACCATGTGCGATGGCTGCCAATCTCTTTTCTTCAATAAGGTTCAACTGATCCAATCTGGCATGTACCCATTCAGCCTCATCAAGCTTAACATCTGCCAGAACTCTCAAAGATGGAATCTCGACTTCTAAGGGTAAAACTGCTTCCATACCATATACCAAGGAGAAAGGGGTTGCCCCAGTTGACGTACACACCGAAGTACGGTAGCCATGTAGGGCGTAAGGTAACATCTCATGCCAGTCCTTATATGTTACCATCATCTTCTGCACAATCTTCTTGATATTCTTATTTGCCGCCTCAACAACACCATTCATCTTCGGACGATACGGAGAAGAATTGTGATGCTCGATCTTGAAACTCTGACATAGTTCCTTCATAATCTTATTATTCAAATTCGAGCCATTATCAGTAATGATTCTCTCCGGGACCCCATAACGACAGATGATGTCCTTCTTTATAAACTGGGCTACCACTTGCTTGGTGACGTTGGCGTACGAGGCTGCCTCCACCCATTTGGTGAAATAGTCAATGGCAACCAAAATGAAACGATGCCCATTAGAAGCAGTAGGCTCAATCTTTCCAATCATATCAATGCCCCACATTGCAAAAGGCCAAGGAGACGACAACACATTTAGAGGCGTAGGCGGTACATGCATCTTATCTGCATAAATCTGGCATTTATGACACTTTCGGGCGTATTTGAAACAATCTGACTTCATAGTCATCCAATAATATCCTGCCCTCAACAACTTTCTAGCCATGGTGTGTCCACTGGAATGAGTACCAAAATAACCCTCGTGAACTTCCTCCATCAATAAGCCTGCCTCGTGTTCATCAACACAACATAGCAAGACCATATCGAAGTTCCTCTTATATAACACATCATCCTTGTTCAGAAAGAAGTTCCCTGCCAACCTTCTCAGAGTCTTCTTATCTTTGGTGGAGGCACCCTCTGGATACTCTTGTCTCTTCAGAAAAACCTTAATATCATGATACCACGGCTTGCCATCAGACACATCTTCAATTGCAAACACAAAAGTCGGTCTATCCAGACGCATGATTCTAATCGACGGAGTTTCATTCCAACGGTTCACCTTATACATGGATGCCAACGTTGCTAAGCATCGGCCATCTGATTCTCAGCTCTGGGCACATGATGAAAATCCACCCTATCAAAGAAAGGTAACAACCTTTTGGCATAGTTGTTGTAAGGCACCAAATTCGCCTGACGAGTCTCCCATTCTCCTGTAATCTGATTAACTACCAACGTGGAATCACCATAGACATCGAGGTTCTTAATTCTCAAATCAATTGCCTCCTCCAACCCCATGATGTATGCTTCATACTCCGCCTCGTTGTTGGTACACACAAATGCTAATCGGGCAGTGAAAGGTATATGAGAACCCTTCGGAGTTGTAATGACTACCCCGATTCCATTACCATATGAGTTGACAGCCCCATCAAAAATCATCTTCCATTGTGACCCAATCTCCGGTCCTTCGCCAGGCAGAGGCTCTTCACAATTTTTCATTTTCAGAAACATAACATGCTCGTCCGGAAACTCAAACTTCATAGGCTGATAATCCTCGACTGGCTGTTCAGCAAGATATTTTGACAGAACACTTCCCTTAATGGCCTTCTGAGAAACATACTGAATATCATACTCTGTCAAAACCATCTTCCAACGGGCTATCCTTCCAGAAAGTGCTTGCTTCTCAAACACGTACTTAATCGAATCCATCTTCGAAATCAACAAGGTTGTGTGATTTAACATATACTGCCTTAGGCGCTTGGCTGCCCAAGCGAATGCACAACATGTCTTTTCCAGCATAGAGTATCTTGATTCGCAATCAGTGAACTTCTTACTCAGGTAGTAAATGGCGTGCTCTTTCTTACCTGTCTCGTCGTGTTGACCGAGCACACAACCCATCGAATTCTCAAGAACCGTAAGGTATATAATCAACGGCCTCCCAGACACCGGTGGCATAAGGATTGGAGGTTCCTGCAAATACGTCTTTATCCTTTCAAAAGCCTCTCGACAATTTTCATTCCACCTGACCTCTTGATCCTTTCTTAACAACTTGAAAATTGGTTCGCATGTGGCTGTCAGATGAGAGATAAACCTGGCAATATAATTCAACCTCCCCAAGAAACCACGAACCTCTTTCTCTGTTCTTGGCTCAGGCATCTCCTGTATGGCTCTTATCTTTGCAGGATCAACCTCTATACCCCTTTCACTAACAATGAAACCCAGCAACTTACCAGACCTCACGCCGAAAGTGCACTTGTTCGGATTCAATCTCAACCTGAACCTCCTCAACCTTTCAAATAACTTCTGGAGGTTTATCAGGTGTTCTTCCTCTGTCTGTGACTTCGCGATCATGTCATCAACATAGACTTCAATCTCCTTGTGAAACATATCATGAAAGAGAGTCACCATCGCCCGCTGATAGGTTGCCCCAGCATTCTTCAATCCAAAGGGCATTACCTTGTAGCAAAATGTTCCCCATGGTGTTATGAAACTAGTCTTCTCCATGTCCTTTGGGGCCATTTTGATCTGGTTATACCCAGAGAAGCCATCCATGAAGGAAAACACAGAATATTGAGCAGTATTGTCCACTAACACGTCAATGTGGGGGAGCGGGAAATCATCCTTCGAGCTCGCCCTATTCAAATCTCGGTAATCAACACACATCCTGACCTTTCCATCCTTCTTAGGTACAGGTACAATATTAGCAACCCACGGAGGATAATTTGTCACAGCAAGAAATCTGGCATCCAACTGTTTCTGAACCTCTTCCTTGATCTTGACATCCATATCTGGTTTCGTCCTTCTCAACTTCTGCTTGACTGGAGTACAACCCTCTTTAAGTGGCAGCCGGTGTGAAACAATGTCCGTGTCAAGCCCAGGCATGTCTTGGTAAGACCAGGCGAAGATATCCACATACTCTTGAAGTAACTCAATCAGTCTTCCCTTAACGGTGTCTTCCAGGGCAGCCCCAACCTTTACTTCTCGTTTAACATCCTCGGTTCCCAGATTAACAGTCTCAACTTCCTCCTGATGAGGTAGAATAACCCTTTCCTCTTGTTTCAGTAGCCTGGCTAATTCTTCTGGCAAGTCACAGTCTTCGTCAGTCTCTTCTTCGGCCTGATAGATGGGATTGTCGAAGTCATATCGAGCCATAGCTAAGTCATGGGTGGAATCTGAGCAAAGGAACCTGCATGATGGATGTTTTATGTTCATTATGAGTACAACAAACAAAAAAACACATTGCCATTTTGATGTGGGTTAATGCAAAAAGTAAAAAATAGAAAGACAGGGATCAAAATATTTGAATGAAAAAAACGTCCTTTATTGATGATAAAAATAGCAAATAAAACATCCAAGCCCTACAAATAAATATCACTACGCCTTGGGCAGAGCGTAGGACTCAACATAACAGAAAACAAAAGTAAATTACTCCGGGCGCGTCACTTGGATAACTTTCTCGGAGGACCAGTTGCCTAGACTCTGACCAGGAATGCAGGGATGGATCCATTTATCCATGTCACAATCACTATCTCCTTCATCCTCAATAGCATTGACTCTGTCGAAGAAAACACCGGCACTGGTGAAACGGACTGGACCATAGAACTTGGGAGGCTCTTCAGAATGCCTAGGTGGCTTGTATCCCAGTCCATGAGTATCTTGCTTCCTTTGAACATCAATAACACTGCCCCACTTCTGAGAACCACCAGCTTCAACTATAGCACGCGCCTCTTTGAAAGAGGACATTGGAACTTCTGGTTGTATGACGACTTCAGGTTGGGCAACCGCCTCAGGCTGACTGACTGCCTTTGGGGGTTCCTCGGGAATCTTCACCGCTTCAAAGGCTTGGCACAAAGTTTCCTTTATCTCGCCATCTACCTCTACATACTTGAAGGTCGATATGTGACTCACCATGATATCTTCTTTACCACAAACAGTCACAACGTGGCCATCCACCATATACTTCAACTTCTGGTGCAGCGTAGAAGTTACTGCCCTAGCACCATGGATCCATGGGCGGCCCAACAAACAACTATAGGCAGGCTGAATATCCATTATGTAGAAGGTGGTGTTGAAAATCTCAGGACCCACCTTGATCGGTAAAACTAACTCTCCAAAAACTGACCTCTTGGAGCCATCAAAAGCACGTACCACCAAGTCACTTGGTGTACAAATCAACCCACGAGTATCCAACTTCATCAAAGCCTTCTTTGGTAACATATTCAAAGATGACCCAGTATCAACTAACACATGCGACATTAAGGAGCCACGACATTCCACTGAAATATGCAGAGCGTTGTTGTGATTCCTCCCAGCCGGAGTCAGATCTAAATTGGTGAAACCCAAACCGTTACCAACATTCACATGAGCCACAACCCCTTCTAATTGGTTGACAGATATTTCCTGTGGTACATAAGCCATATTCAGAACCTTCAGCAATGCATTTCGGTGTGCCTCAGAGCACAACAGTAAGGATAGAATGGAGATCTTCGATGGAGTTTGGTGAAGTTGGTCAACGATCTTGTAATCACTTTTTCTGATCATCCTCATGAACTCTTCTACATCTTCTGAGAAAGTATCCCCACCTTGCTTTGTCGTAGAATTATTAGCTTCCTGCCTCTGTACGGACTCATCCATCATCTGTTTACCCTTGTCTTGTCTTGAACTGCCAGCTTGATTCTCGGACGGGATAAAGACCCTACCACTCCTAGTGATAGCCCCTACTTCAACAAGATTTCCAACCCCTGTATTCACATCTGATGTGTCTTCCAATTCCTGCTTCTTACCATTAACAAACACCTCGGCCCCATAGTTCCATGGGATGGCCTTGGTAGTCTCATACGGGACTGGTCCAGGAACAATGATAGTGACCGGCGCTGGTCTCGCCGGCGCTGATATAGTTATTGTCTTGAATGGAATTGTTATCGTGGCAACATCAATCTCTCTGTCAGTAACATTACTCTGCTTGCAACCTCTGTCAAACTGTAATACCCCTTCGTTGATCATTCTCTGAATACCTGCTTTCAATAACTCATAACCGCCTGGCTGCGATACACATCCTACACAACCTTCATCATAACCGGGAAATACCCCTCCCTTCAACAGTCTTTCCTTCACCACACCCAAGGGAGTTTGGACTTCGTTCACATCTGAAATCAAACTCAAGCCTTCACAGTCTTTAATAATAGCATTGACCTTCGGCCCACCGTGATTCGGCATCGGGTTCTGATTCACATTTGGAACGTCATTGGAGAAATTGATGGCTTTGGAATCCACCAAATCTTGAACCTTATGCTTAAAAGCTTTACAGTTCTCAGTATGATGTCCGGGTGCCCCAGAATGAAACTCACAGTGGGCGTTGGCGTCATAGCCGGGAGGTGGATTACCAATAGGTGGAGCTAATGTTCTCGTCTGAATTAACTGCAGTTTTAACAAGTGCTGGAATAATTGAGAGTAGGACATAGGTGGAGTGTCAAAATGCCTATCCCGCCTATTCTGAGGCTGTGATTGGTAAGGAGCCTGATTTTGTTGTTGAGTCACTGCTGGCTGCTGAGGTACTGCTGGGATGGTTACAGAGGCCACCTGCTGATTGTAGTTCTGACGAGGCCCATCTCTACCACGATATGATGACACAGAGTTTGTATCTCCCTCCTTTTTCTTGTAACCACTGGCATAAGGCTTCTTACTTCCTCCAGATGAGGACCCATCACTGCCTGATATCTTTCCCGCCTTGATTCCGCTTTCCACCATTTCCCCTACCAAGATCAAGTCAGCAAACTTTCCAGTCATACACGGTACCAACTTTTCATAGTAATGACCCTGCAAGGTGGCCATAAACATAGTTATCATTTCACGCTCCAACATGGGAGGCTGAACCCTAGCTGCCAGTTCACGCCATCTCTGAGCGTACTCCTTGAAACTCTCATTGTTCTTCTGTGACAGATTCTGCAGCTGTGTTCTGTTAGGAGCCATATCAGTGTTATATTGGTAATGTCTGATAAATGCCCCTGCCAGATCTCTCCAACTACGCACATCCTTCCTTTCCAGTTGCATGTACCACTCCAGGGATGCCCCAGCTAGGCTATCCTGGAAGCAATGCATCATCAGCTTTTCATTCTTCGCATATGCAGCCATCTTGCTTACATATGCCCTAACGTGGGTCCTCGGACAAGTCATACCATTATACCTCTCGAAAGTGGGAGTCTGAAACTTGTGCGAAATAACAACGCCTGGAACCAGCCCCAAATCCTCTAGATCCATTCCCACAGAATCCTGATTCATAACACCCGTTAGCTGTTCCTCAATCAACCGGATCCTCTGATCCTGGTCAGTCTGGGGACCAGCATCCCCACCTGGCAAAGAAAATACATCATCCTGAACATCATCATACTGACGACCCTGAACTGCGCCAGCACCAGTACCACCTCCCCCAGCATTTTCAGCCTCGCCCGGAGGAATCACAACACCAGAAGCGGGAACACTTCTGCCAGTAGGACCATTCTGACCATTACCAGTAACACCAGTCTGAAGTCCTCCATGAAGGACACCGTCATCATCAACCCTCGCAATCAGTGGCTGAACGAGAGTCCTCAACTGTTCTTGTCCCTGAGCAACCCCTTGCATTAATTCCATGAATTGGTTCATGCGGGTCCGCATCTCAATGATCTCATTATGTAGCTGATCCATGAGTCTCTTCTGATTCTGTCCAGTAGGATACCGGTGAGTGAGCTGATCTGCAATTCTGAGATTAGAACAAGATAAGAACACCGGAGATAAACACCTGTCATGCAAAATGATTATGCAAAATGATTATGAATATGCAAATGCAAATAAACATGTTTGAATATTAGCAGGGCGATCCACCCCTTGATTCCAGTTTAATAACAAGATAGAACGAAACTTCTGCTCATATATTTAGAAAGCCAGAGGAAAACCAAATGTCGACAATCACGAATCCAAGATACCAAATATGAATCATAGAGGTCCCAACCAACAAGCCTGGTGGTGATCCCAATACAATAAAAGAGAAAAGGGGACTACGGCATATCATCAAAATTTACAAGTGTCAATCCCCCCATCCACTATGTTTTCTGCTCCAGTCTTGAATCTCCTTGAACAACTTTCTGGTGCCGGGATGCTTCGGCCTCTGAATTAGCCCTTGAATGAGAAGGTCTCTCCTGTGTATGATCACATCCAAGTATCGGCAATGTAACTCCCAAGCGTCTTCTCCAGTAGCACCATCCATGCTAGGACCCTCACGTCTAGGTTTCTTCACTTCAGCTTGGACTTTTAGTTCTTCCATGGAGGCTATGGCTTCATTGAGTCGACCCTCGACTACTTGTCTCTTGAATATCCCTGATAAGATCTCAGCGTCTTTCTTCTTGAGCATCGACTTCAACTGATCAATCTTAGCTAGATAGTCGTCTTCCTTTCTTTTATTCTCGGCCATGGCAGTTTCTTGGTGATCATTGAACCTGTGGATTTTCAGCAAAGCTTTGTCTAATTCCTCTTTCTTAGATTTGAGAACCTTACTGATACCATCCAAAGCTTCCTTCATCTTTTGTCTGGATGTGACCATGTACGCTAGCTCTTTTTCTGCTTTAGCAAGGAGTTCTGTCTTCAACTTGGCGGTATGAACAGCTTCACCCCGCTCATGCTTCCACTTATAGATATCTCTTTTTAGCTCACTATTTTCTTCCCGCAGCTTTTCCTTTTCCGCCCACAACTTATCAAACTTCTCTATCTCAACTGTAGTAGGAGGCTCGATCACCAAAGGATACGAAGGTGGTTCCACTGGGAAGGGAAGAAGCTCCTCTTCTGCTCTCTTCTTAATCCACTCTTTATAGGAAGAAAAAGCCCGGTTATTGCATTTTCCGAACGAAGTTTTACCCTTCTTGGTCACCTGTTTCCAAGCATTCATAATTTTCCTCATCATCTCTTGATCCTCAATACCATTGAAGAATAACGACTCTCTGATGTCTCTCTCGTCAGGTGGACCTTTCAAAGGATAACCAAATTGCCTGATAACAAGGGAAGGATTATAGTTAATTCCACCTTTTCTCCCTATCAAGGGTACATTAGGGAATTCTCCGCACTTGTAAATAATCTCCATTCCTAGCAAATCATGATTGATCCACACAATGTTGTCAGCAGTCAAGCCCATAACCCTCTTCGACCACTTCAGAGAATCTTTCGTATCAACGAAAGCGCCAGATTCGGGGAGACGACTCAGAAACCAAGTAGATAAGAGTGGTGCACAACAACTCACAGTTTTCCCCCGCCTGTTTTCATTCTTGTAGTGAACTGAATGGTACACATCACCTAGCAAGGTAGGTATAGGATTCTTCGAAATAAAGATTCTGACGGCATGCATATCCACCAGATCAGGAATATTCGGAAACAAGACAATCCCATAGACGCACATAGCTAGGATAGCTTGGAAAGCAGTCCAATTCTTCTCTTTGACATGTATGCAGGCTTGATCGAACAGGAACTTCAACAGGAAACCCTTAACTCCTTGTTTTTCTTCAATGTTACTGTTCAGAACGGATTCACTAATATGAAGAGCAACGGCCATTTCTTTTACCCCAGGGTGTTCTTCAAAAAAGAAAACTATATCATGCCTGATGGGGATTCCCAAAATAAATGAGAACTCCTCCAACGTTGGGGCCAAGATGTAGTCTGGGAAAGTGAAGCAACGCAAGGACGGATCATAAAACTGAAGAAGTGTATGAATGACATCCTTCTCATACTTGGAAATATTATAAACAAACTTCAAAAGTCTCCCATACACTCCACTGAACTCTGTACGAACTCCAGGACCAGCCATATTAATTAGCTTGTGAATCAATGTTAAAGTCGGATCTGGGAATGAATAGGCAACAGTCTTCTTTCTCTGAACGTCCATGCTGAAGTAACCTTAGAAAACCGGAATCAAGAGTAAGATGCAAGCCCTAAAAAATGTCAAACATGTTATAATGCAAGAAAATGATATGCTCATGCAAACATGGGGTCAAGGCAACACTGCTGGATGTGTTGTGCTGTTAACTGAATGAGAACCACAACCCAGAAAACCAGAATTCTGAACCACTGAGATAACCAAGAACCCAAATAATCGGACAATGATGAGAAATCCAGAAAAACAGGGTAGGTTGAAGGTTTCAGTTACCTGCAAACCTGCAAACACCCATCCCCTCTCACGTGTGGGTACTAGGATGTTCAGTATCCCGGGCTCTCAGGTCGAGAAACGATGATACGTTCACCATTTATGGTTCGGCATCATCGTCAATCGAGGAGGCCTCAACTGATTCTCCAAAGCAGAAGGTCCTCAGCTTTGGCACTGAGGTCGAGAAACAATAGTACATTCATCCCTCGGGGTATAGTACTATCGTCAATCGAGGAGTGCCTCCACTGATTCTCTTCAAAACGTAGGGGCCGTCCTATGCGAGTTCCAAAGCGGGCCCTCGGGTGCGAATGGGTTTGCCACAGGATGTGGTCTGCCACTGTCACCGCTAAAGAGGGATGTTTCCACTAAGGTCCTCAATGATCGGTCACCAGAGTCGACAGCTCTCTAGATCAACACCCCAACATGCGCAAGACACACACGTTAGAATGCGTCCCAAGATAGCCTCGTCTGGTTGTGAATTTCGTGAACATACAAACGTACCAAGCGGGCACGTAGGTCCCACTACTCTCCACACTAGTCCTAGGGTATACTCAAGCCTGGGTATTGGGCTTAGCTCTCAGTCCCACCCAACCTGCAAAACAAAGAACAACCAGCACAGCACAGCAGCATGACGGTAATAAAAAATGAAATGCAGAAAATGCGGTAAAAATAAAATACAACACATAAAGCAAAACAAAAACAAAACACCCAAAGAGAACAAAGACAAGTAAGCGTTAGGATTGACTCGCTTAGGGATGGACCAGCATAGGTCAACTGTCCCCAGCAGAGTCGCCAGCTGTCGCTCCCAGGATTTTCATCCAGGTACAAACGCGAGAGTGGCGTGGAAAAATAGAGTCGCCAGCCGTGTAAATTTGTCCCAAGAGAGGGAAAGGGAACACCGCATAAACCTGAGGAAGAGGGAAAGGAACAGTCATCGCAACCATAACCTGGGTTCGGGAGTCGGTTACGCGAGGGGAAGGTGCTAGCACCCCACACGTCCATCGTACTCGATGGGATCCACGCTTATTGTCTATTCTAAGGGTGAGTTATCCTATCATCTATGGCTGTACTAAGACGGGAGAGGGGAAAACAAAGACAGACTCGGTAGGACGTCAACGTCCTAGGCCTACGTACCCCCCTTGTGCAATGGGGAATTCAGAGTCAACGTAGTTCGGACCAAGTTCTTTTTGTGTTTTTTATGAGCGACGTTAAGTTCGCGTCCGGCAGTTAGGGTCGATGCCTGTTTGCATCTCAGACGGAAAGTAACGTGCCCTTTTTGAAAATAGCCTTTAGTTTGACAATCCCTAAGGACAAAAAGGTTTAAGTTGGTTTGTGTTTTTTAGGACAGAAGTGGCTTAAGTTAGTTCCTAAGTTGCATTGCACCAAAGTCTAGGGCACAGGGGCGAATACTTAACGCATCGTCCCAAGACAGGACGCTCGCTAAGCACTCTAGAAAGATGAGAGGAAGCCCCTCATTTCTCATTCCCCACGCTTAAGGCTCGTGTGCAATACACCTTATTCTTATTAAGTGTTTTAAAGAAATTTGAGATGAGAAGAGAGAAGACACAAGGGTGACTCTAAAGGGGGACTATGAATCCTAAAGTTATCATGCATGGGCGACCTACGGTTAGTGAGGTTTGACGACAACCTAGGTCCTAAAGGAAAAAGATGAGAGAAGGAAAGAGTAAGGGTGACCATGGATACTTATCCATACCCTTAAAGAACTTACATTAGTCCCTGCATAAAAGGTTAGTACGAAACGAACATAAATAACATCAAGGCAAGTGAATATCAAACAATAGCAAACAATAGTGATAATAATCCAAACATGAACTCAAAAATCAAAGAAACAACGCCAAAGCAAATGGCACAAGTGCCTTTCAAACAAGGACTTAGGCATGATCAGAAATACACATATAAGCAGATCTCAAGTGAAAGCAAACTAAATAATTAGAGAAATAACTCCTAAAATTCCCAAATTAAATATCAAGGTTTCTCAACCAGAGACAAACAACACATCAAAAATTCCTGCAAAAATTCAAAGTGTTAGTCATTCAAACAATTGGACAAAGCTCAGGTGAGGAGTGGGGTTCAGTGTGCCAAAGGGAAGGACCAAAATGCAATATGAAATAAATTTAAAAATTAAAGAAAATGTTTTAATGCACTTTAGAATGTTAGTGAACAAATGCAAAAAGAACGGATTAAAAATGTTTTACGGATGCACAGAAATAAAATAAACAATTTCAGGTATGCATGAAATGTGTGATGCAAAAAGAAATTGAATAAATATTTAGTTTATATGATAAAAATAAAATAAAAATAAAAAATAAAATTTGTGAAAATTTTATAAAATAATAAAAATGATGCATGAATTTTATTGGGATTTTTTGATGCAGTTATGTATTTTTAAAAATTAAAAATGAAATATAATAATTAAAATGAAAATAAAAATGAAATAAATGGCATGGGGGTGCAAACAGTAAATTAAATTTGTTGGAATTGAGACATGGGCTGAAGATGGGGGGTGCGAATAGCAGCCCAACCCATCAGCGAAAAAAAATAAAAAAAAGCAGCTCACATGTACCTGCCACGCGCACGGCACATGCCTTTTTTATTTGCTGTCACGATGTTGACTGTGTGATGGATCAGACGGCCAGTGGTTGGTCAACGAAAATGAAAAGTAAACAAAACAAAATAAAATGATTGGGAGGCACATGGTAAGAGCATGGGGTAATATACATCTGATCAATAATTATAATTCAGAAAAAAATAAAAAGAAATAACATGTGGCCTCGCCTGGACCGTTGGATGAAGGGAATGGACGGATGGGAAGTCGTCTTCAACCTTCCTTCGCCGGAACCCTCACAGCCGCCAGAGCTAGGGTTCCGGCCGCCGTCCTCCGCCACCTGCAATCAAAAACCTGCCCAGAAATCCACGACCCTTATACCGTTTGAACCAGAATTTCACGAGGATTATGAATGTGCACTCCAAATTCACAAATAACCAATATATAATGAAAAACGAAGAGATTAAGGTTAGGGCATAAAACTTTAAACACACATAGCAAGCAATATACACGTCCAAACACCACAAAAATTACATCAGCATGATCAGTGACAATCACACAACAATATGCATACTTAAAGAATGAGTTTCACGATCATCAAAATCAACACTAACCTGAGATGGTCCCATACGTGTACTTGCTTTTGGCTGCAAATGGTGGTTGGGTTGCACTCTAGAGATCACCAGGAGAAGGTTTGTGGAAGAACTTTAAAGAAACTCCTTGTAGATCGAGAGATCCAATGAATTCAAGAATTAGGGTTCACTTTCTTTTCTCCAAAATATCATGTGTAAAACTTGTCCAACCAGTGCATGGATAGGTTTAAATAGCCTAGGGTTTTCTTTTGATAGTGAATTGGGCTTGGGCAATTCTTGGTTTAATGATCTTTTGAATAATTTTGGAAAATTGCATAATGTGAGTTACACCTCTCTCCATGCATGTACACTTAAGAAAACTATGATGGATCATCCTTATGTGAATTGCTAATCACACCACATTTAAATTGGGCCTTGAAACTTTTTTGATTCATAACTTTTAAATAATTTGGGAATTTTGAATAATGGAGGATAAGTGATACATGCACCATGAAACCACTTGATTCAAAGGTCTAAAATGTTCCTTAGGGATTGTCCTTTGACATTAGAAAGTGACATGAAACAATGGAATTGATTATAGGTCATTATGCCCAAAGTTGTGAAAATGGAGCCATGAAAAACCCTAAAAACCACTTTGCCTTATTTTGATCATAACTGGAGTTTCATAAATGATATGGAGACCCACAAGTACTTTTTGGAAAGAGGAGAAAAATATCTTCAACTTTCATGTTGGAGGAAAATTCATTTGAAGCTTTCTTGATGATGAAAATTCAAGTTGAATGCAGTGCAGGAACTTGCCCAAAAAAGAAACTTTTATTATAGGTCACTTTCCAAATTTAGAAACTTCTGTACAAGCTCCTGATTCTTGATAAATAGTATGAAACTTGACCCTTGAAGACCATATGAGGATGTGAGACCTTGAAAACCTTGGAGGGAACCTCAAAATTCCACAATTGACTTCTCCTCTCACTGTTGACTTTATCCTAATTCAACTGATTTCCAATCCATTGGCCAATTGAACTTCTCCTGAACCAAACTGATGGACAACCTCCCATCCCTAGGTGCTTAGGGACCCAAGGAATACCATAGAATCAAGTCTTGCCCAAAAAATCAGAAATAAACTGACTTTATAGCAAACCCTAGTTGTGGTATCCTCAGTCTAGGAGGAAATAACACAGTCTCCAAATCCAAATTCCCCTGAATATGATGTGTATCCTCTCCAACAAATATAAAATATGCCATTTGATGATGATAAAAACCCAAGGAGCTTGCCCATTGAAGCAATAAACCCATGAATCTCAAAACCCTAATCTATGCACTGGTTAGGAGAGGATGATCCACCTGAGCTCTCGTGGACAATACCAGGACTCTTGCTTGACCCTCTGAAGCACTGCCTCAGGCACCTTGACCCCATGCTAAGAACCAATGATATGCACACATGATAATGCAAAATGCAATGCAACATAAGCCAGTTAGTAATAAAGTAAGGAGGGAAAATTTTGGGGTGCAACAATACGCGTAATAGGTAGGGTAATACGCGTATGGCAGGGCGGGAGGAGAGGCTCTACGCATAGGATACGCGTATGGATAGGCGGGCGAGCTGGACAATACGCGTATGGCACCAGGCAATACGCGTATGGCCAGCGTAAGTGCCGAATTTTACCGTTTCGCGATTTCTTTCCCGTTTTCGAGTCCGAATCGGTTTCTTTTGGTTTGAGAGGTTAGGAATAGATGTCAGAACCTGAGAGTTGTGGAGTTGGTGATAAAAATAATTAATTTAGTAATTTTGGTGAATTAATCAGTAATTAGCTAATTAACGTCGTGTGAGGTGTTTTCTATAGGGGTATGTTTTGATTGTGATAAGGAGGATCGTGAAGGTGTATGATTATGATTATACATGTGTTGTATGCATATTTAATGTCATGCATTCATGGTGTGTCGGTGGTGATGAATCATTGCTCAGAGAAGTGTATGTGATTCATCAGAACTCCAATGTGGAGTATGGTGGAGATAGATCATTGCCAAGTAGGGGTGTATGTGATTTATCCGGGTTCGATTGAATGAACCATGGTGTTTGGTACCACATAATTGTGTCAGTTGTTGAGTCACATTTCATTATATATGTTTATTTTGATTGAGAGTGACAAGTATGTCGTGATTATGTGATTGTGTGCTTGCGTGTGAGTAACTACTCTTATCATGTGTTATTTGTCATTTATTATTGAATGTAGTTCTCACCCCTTTGTTGTTTGTTGTGTCTGTGCTTCTTTGGAAGTACAGATAATCCAGGTACTTGAGGGTGCGTGGAGATCGTGTTGCTTGATCGAGTCTTAGGAGCCGCTCTGATACGTAACACGGGATTTTGGGGATTTTTTTATCATTTGTTATTCTTTGTTATTTTGTTACGTATCACTTTTGATTAAACTTATGGTGTACCGCGTTTTATGTGGATTTTGATATTGTTGGCACGTGGCCGTGAATTTATGAATTAATCATTTCCGCTGTTTTAGTTCATTTAATAAAAAGAAGTTTTGTTGTTGGTTTTATTGGTGTAGCATCCTACTTGTAAAGTTGAAACTCTGATTATTTTTGTAATATTCATATATTTTTATAAAATGGGAAAGTGGGTTGTTACAATTTGTATCAGAGCAGGTCGGTCCGTCCGGTCAGGTGTGGTAGTTGAGTCTGTCCTTAGAATATGAGTCAATTGTGTGTTCTGACCGTATGTTGATTGTTGAACAGTATGGCAGGAAGGAATGATGCTGCTCTTGCTGCTGCGATACAAGCTATGGCACAAGCGGTAGAGAACACCAATCAGGCTGGGGGTGCGAAGTTCTGCGACTTAGCACAATTCCAGAGCAATAAGCCACCTACATATGAGGGAGGTATCCTTGATCCTGAGGCTGCACAGAAATGGCTGAAGGCAGTTGAGAAGATCTTCAGGACCATGGGATGCAGTGATGCTCAGAAAGTGCGGTTGGCACTCATATGCTGGAAGGAGAGGCAGAGGTCTGGTGGGACAATAGTCATCAGAGGTTGGAAGCTGCGGGTACTGAGATTACTTGGACAGTGTTTCAAGCTGAGTTTCTGGAAAAGTACTTTCCGGAGGATATTCGTAGTGCAAAGGAGATTGAATTCCTGGAGTTGAAATAGGGTAATATGACTGTTGCTGAATATGCTACTCGGTTTGAGGAATTGGTACAGTATTGTGCTCATTATAATACGGAAGAGGCTATGAATTCGAAATGCTTGAAGTTTAAGAATGGGCTGCGTCTCGAGATCAAACTGAGCATTGCTTGTCAGAAGATCAGGAATTATCCAGAACTGGTTAGCAGAAGCAGAATTTATGATAATGATAACAGGGCTCGGATTGCTCATTATAAGGCCGTGAGCGACCGGAAGGGTAAGCAGAGGTTTGGGGGTACTCCTTATAGTGCCCCAGCTGATAAAGGGAAACAGAAAGCTGCTGTGGAAAAGAAACCAAAAGAGGGAGGAGTGGCTCCTGATACCCTCAAGTGTTTCAGATGTGGTGGCGCGGGTCACCGTGCCAATAATTGTCCGAATGAAGTGAAGAAGTGTTTTAAGTGTGGACGACCAGGTCATGTTATAGAAAATGGTAGAGCCACTATGCCTACCTGTTATAACTGTGGAAAGAAGGGCCATATCAGCACTCACTGCGAGAAGCCAAAGAAATCTCAGGCCAGTGGAAAGGTGTTTGCCTTGGTGGGAGGCCAGTCCACCAATGAAGAGCGTTCCATCAAAGGTACTTATTTTATTAATGATATTACGTTGATTGCTATCATTGACACGGGTGCAACCCACTCGTTTATTTCTGTTGATTGTGTGAAGAGATTAGGACTTGTACCGTCTACTCTAGATCAAAGGATGACGATCGAAACTCCGTCTATTGGTTCTGTGGTTACTTCCTTGGTGTGTTTGAAGTGTCCGTTGACCATGTTTGGTAGAGATTTCAGAGTGGACTTGGTTTGTTTGCCACTCGGCAATCTCGATGTTATTTTGGGGATGAACTGGTTGGAGTTCAACCAGATTTATATTGATTGTTTTAGGAAGACGTTATTATTTCTTACTCCTGAAGAGGAAGCATTAGCGGATTCGTTGTCTAGCAGGGAGTTGAGGACATTGTTGGAGGATGAAGCTAAGATGTTTGCAGTGTTTGCCTCGTTATCTGTTGAAAGCAAGACTTCAGTTAATGAGTTGCCAGTGGTGAATGAATTTCCTGAAGTATTTCCGGATGATATTACTGAATTACCTTCGACGAGAGAAGTTGAATTTACCATTGATCTTGTTCCTGGTACTAGACCTATATCTATGGCACCGTACATGATGTCTGCATCATAATTGGTAGAGTTGAAATCTCAGATTGGAGAATTGCTTGATAAGAAGTTTATTAGACCGAGTGTGTCACCGTGGGGAGCTCCAGTGTTGTTGGTGAAGAAGAAGGATGGTAGTATGTGTCCGTGCATTGATTACCGTCAACTGAATAAAGTGACCATTAAGAATAAGTATCCACTTCCGAGGATTGATGATTTAATGGATCAACTTGTGGGAGCTCGTGTTTTCAGCAAAATTGATTTGAGGTCGGGTTACCATCAGATTAGAGTAAAGGAAGGTGATATTTAGAAGACTGCGTTCAGGACTCGCTATGGACATTATGAGTATGCAGTAATGCCTTTCGGAGTGTCTAATGCACCGGGTGTGTTTATGGAGTATATGAATCGTATCTTCCACTCTTATCTGGATTAGTTTATTGTAGTGTTCATTGATGATATACTGATTTATTCTAAGTCTGACGAAGATCATGCATAACACTTGAGAATTGCATTACAGGTGTTGAAAGATAATAAATTGTTTGCAAAATTCTCGAAATGTGAATTCTGGTTGAAGACTGTGAGTTTCTTGCGTCATGTTATTTCTGGTGATGGTATAGCGGTGGATCTATCAAAAGTAAGTGCAGTACTTCAGTGGGAAGCTCCGAAGACAGCAACGGAGATTCGAAGCTTTTTGGGTTTGGCAGGTTACTACAGAAGATTCATTGAAGGGTTTTCTAATTTGGCGTTACCATTAACTCAGTTAACTAGAAAGAATCAAGCTTTTGTTTGGGATGCGGCTTGTGAGGAAAGTTTTGAAGAATTGAAGAAGAAATTGACTACTACACCGATGTTAATTCTACCAAGTCCAAGTGAACCTTTTGTGGTGTATTGTGATGCGTCTAAGATGGGATTAGGCGGTGTGTTAATGCAAGATGGCAAGGTGGTAGCATATGCCTCGCGGCAAGTGAGGGTACATGAGAGGAATTATCCTACTCATGATCTTGAATTAGCTGCAGTGGTTTTTGTATTAAAAATTTGGAGACATTATTTGTATGGATCGAGATTCGAATTATTCAGTGATCACAAAAGTCTGAAGTACTTGTTCGATCAGAAGGAATTGAATATGAGGCAGCGAAGATGGTTGGAGTTCTTAAAAGACTATGATTTCAATTTGAGTTATCATCCGGGGAAAGCTAATGTTGTAGCAGATGCACTAAGTCGTAAGACAATTCACATGTCGGCATTAATGGTAAAAGAAATGGAATTGATTGAACAGTTCAGAGACTTGAGTATGGTTTGTGAAACTACACCTGAGAGTGTTAGATTGGGCATGCTTAAGGTGAATAATGACTTTTTGGATGTAATTAAGGAAAATCAGAAACTTGATGTGAAGCTAGTGGACTTGATGCCTACGGGAGGGGATGACCCCGATGGTGATTTTAAAGTGGACAATGTTGGAGTATTGAGATTCCGGGGCAGAATCTGTGTACCGGATAATGTGGAATTGAAAAAGGAAATCTTAGAGGAGAGCCACCGGAGTAGCTTGAGTATTCATCCGGGATCTACGAAAATGTATCATGACTTGAAAAAGTTATTTTGGTGGTCCGGTATAAAGAGGGACATAACTCAGTTTGTTTATGCTTATTTGACATGTTAAAAGTCAAAAGTGGAGCACCAGAAGCCTTCGGGGTTAATGCAACAGTTAGAGATTCCGGAATGGAAATGGGACAATATTGCTATGGATTTTGTTACTGGTTTGCCAAATACGACGAGAGGCTTTGATGCTATTTGGGTAGTGGTGGATTGACTTACGAAATCCTCTCATTTTATACCAATTAATATCAGTTTTCTGTTGTCAAAGCTGGCGGAGATTTATATCAGAATAATTGTGAAGTTGCATGGTGTTCCGTCGAGTATAGTGTCAGATAGGGATCCGAGGTTTACTTCAGAATTTTGGAAGAGTCTGCAGGAAGCTTTGGGTTCTAAATTGAAGTTGAGCTCGACTTATCATCCTCAGACCGATGGTCAGTCAGAGAGGACTATTCAGTCGTTGGAATATTTGTTGAGAGCCTGTGTGTTGGAGAAAGGTGGTGCGTGGGATACTCATTTGCCATTGATCGAGTTCACGTATAACAACAGTTACCATTCTAGCATTGGAATGACACCTTTCGAAGCTTTGTATGGCAGGAGGTGTAGAACACCTCTGTGTTGGTATGAGACTGGTGAGAACATGGTGCTTGGACCTGAGATTGTGCAACAGACCACTGAGACAATTCAGATGATCCACGAGAAGATGAAAATGTCTCAGAGTAGGCAGAAGAGTTATCATGACAACTGGAAGAAAGACTTGGAATTCAGTGAAGGTGATCACGTGTTCCTGAGAGTTAACCCAGTGACCAGAGTTGGGCGTGCATTAAAATCAAAAAAGCTGGATCCTAAGTTTATTGGACTGTATTAGATCTTGCAGAGAGTTGGTGCAGTTGCTTATAGGGTGGCGTTGCCGCCTGAACTTTGGAACTTGCATGATGTGTTTCATGTGTCGCAACTTCGGAAGTATGTATCTGATCCATCTCATGTTATCCAGAGGGATGAGGTGCAGATTAGAGATAATATTATTGTGGAGGCAATGTCGATAAGGATCGAGGATCGCAAGATGAAGCAACTCAGAGGAAAGGAGATTCCTCTGGCGAGGGTAGCTTGGGGAGGAGCTGCTGGAGGAAGTGTGACCTGGGAATTGGAAAGCAGGATGCGAGAGTCGTATCCGGAGTTGTTTCCATCAGGTATATTTTCGAGGACGAAAATAATTTAAGTGGGGGAGAGTTGTAACACCCCATTTTAATTATTTAATCGTCGTGTATTATTTTTGATTTTTGGCCTTGTTAAGGGTGTGTGTTTGAGTGCGTAGGATAATAATAATATAATAATGAATAATGTGGGGGCATATCCAATAATAGTAATGTAGAGTGGATTATTATTATTACTATGCCTAATATTATTATTATTATTAATATTATTATTATTATTAATAGTATTATTAAACCAAATGGAATTAATATTATTATCATTATTATTATTTTATTATTAATTAAATAAAATCTGATTAATTAGATTTAGGGAGAGTTTAGTGGGACAAGGTGGTTTTTCACGTAAAAAGAGAAAAGGTTAGAGAAAGAAGAACAAGGAAGAACAAGGGTGCTAGGGCTAGAATCTTCATCAATTTTCACAGGATTTAATCAAGAATTCGAGGTAAGGGGGGAGAATGGGTTCAATACAGGTGATAATAACATGAAAGGGTAGTGAGGGGTCCTATCCCTCGTAGGAATTTGTATGCGTAATTATGTTCTTGTGAATCTGTTGATTGTATGATTGAAATTATGATGAACATTGTATGAATCAATTTATTCTGTCATGATTTGTGTGTAAATACATGGTGTTGTTGCTGCTGTATGAATGTGTATGTTGCAGAACTGGTTTTTGTGGAGGTTGAGTGAACGAGATTAGATCCAAGACCCGTAATTTTGATTAGTAATGATAAGTGAAAGAAGTAAGATGAAGAATAGGACCTAAAACTCATGTAGAAACAATTTTAGGACTGAATTGGAGTGAAAAAGTGAGGATCCCGTAGCAGAACTCAGACTGGTGTGGAGAAATGCAATTTGCGTAATGGATATGGCCTTACGCGTAACAGGGAGGGTGTTACGCGTAATGCTGGCCCCATGAGGAGGCAATACACATATTGGAGGGCCAAAAGGAGGCTTTGTCACGGACCTCTGCCCGTACGCGTAACAGTACGCGTATGGAAGCTTGGCCTTACGCGTAGGAGAGGCGTTACGCATAACCAGATCTGAAAGTGGAATTTTGATGGAAAAAACAGGTCTCTGCCCATACGCATAATAGGTAGGGTAATACGCATATGGCAGGGTGGGAGGAGAGGCTTTACGCATAGGATACACGTATGGATGGGCGGGCGAGCTGGGCAATACGCGTATGGCACCAGGCAATACGTGTATGGCCAGCGTGAGTGCAGAATTTTACCGTTTCGCGATTTCTTTCCCGTTTTCGCGTCCGAATCGGTTTCTTTTGGTTTGAGAGGTTAAGAATAGATGTCAGAACCTAAGATTTATGGAGTTGGTGATAAAAAAAAATTGATGTAGTAATTTTGGTGAATTAATCAATAATTAGCTAATTAACGTCGTGTGAGGTGTTTTCTGTAGGAGTATGTTTTGATTGTGATCAGGAGGATCGTGAAGGTGTATGATTATGATTATACATGTGTTGTATGCATATTTAATGTCATGCATTCATGGTGTGTAGATGGTGATGAATCATTGCTCAGGAGGAGTGTATGTGATTCATCAAAACTCCAATGTGGAGCATGGTGGAGATAAATCATTGCCAAGTAGGGGTGTATGTGATTTATCCGGGTTCTATTAAATGAACCATTGTGTTTGGTACCACATGCATTGTGTCAGTTGTTGAGTCACATTGCATTATATATGTTTATTTTGATTGAGAGTGACAAGTATGTCGTGATTATGTGATTGTGTGCTTGCGTGTGAGTAACTACTCTTATCATGTGTTATTTGCCGTTTATTATTGAATGTAGTTCTCACCCCTTTGTTGTTTGTTGTGTCTGTGCTTCTTCAGAAGTACAGATAATCCAGGTACTTGAGGGTGCATGGAGTGCGTGTTGCTTGATCGAGTCTTAGGAGTCGCTCTGATACGTAACACGGGATTTTGGGGATTTTTATCATTTGTTATTATTTGTTATTTTGTTACGTATCACTTTTGATTAAACTTATGGTGGACCGCGTTTTATGTGGATTTTGATATTGTTGGCACGTGGCCGTGAATTTATGAATTAATCATTTCCGCTGTTTTAGTTCATTTAATAAAAAGAAGTTTTGTTGTTGGTTTTATTGGTGTAGCATCCTACTTGTAAAGTTGAAACTCTGATTATTTTCGTAATATTCGTATATTTTTATAAAATGGGAAAGTGGGGTGTTACAGGTATAGCTTGGTATCCATATGCTATCAGAGGAAGCTAAAGATTGGTGGGATAACACCCGTCAAAGGCTGGAAGATGTTGGTACTGAGATAACATGGGCTGTTTCTTCTTCGGACCTGTTTATCAAAAACCTGATTTGTTCTTTGGGCAGGGGTTCAGACCTGGCATTTTGGCACTCTAACTGGACTAACAGTCATCCATTTAAGGTGTTTTTCCCTAACCTATTCAGCTTCAGCGTCAACACGAACAGTTCTGTTGCAGATTCAAGATATTGGAAGGATTCTAAGTGGGAATGGGCCTTGGAATTTAGACATTTCTCAGATGACTCAATCATGCATATCGAAAAGGAAGAAATGATGAATTTCCTTCTTCAATTATGGTCGTGCAAAGATGTTCAAGACAGGTTTGTGTGGAAGGATGATGATTCGAACACTTTCTCTGTCTCTTCTTGTTACGTGAAGCTGTTTCAAAATAGAAAGTTGTTCGAAATGGAGGATAGTCTGTTGGTGGGTTACAAATCGGTTTAGGAGTCCTATATTCCATCTAATCTGCAGGTGTTTGTTTGGAGGATGCTAAGGAACAAAATTGATGCAAAAGAACAACTTATTAGGAGGAACATAAGATTCGGCGGGGCATCGATATTATGTCAGTTTTGTAACATTGCTGAAGAGACTAGCAGACATATTTTTATGGAATGTACCTACGTAGAGAAAATATGGAAGGGGGTATCTACTTGGTTGGGAATGAAGGTAACAACAGGTTGTTCTCGTATCGACTCATTTAACTGTTTTTTTGTTCCTTCTAGAAACAAATTAGGCAAGTCTATTGGTATTTCGGTTTGGGTTATTACGGCGTGGTTCATTTGGTACATTAGGAATAGTCTTATATTTAAAAGCAAATTTATAGCAGTAGATGATATTATCAATTCGATCATTTTCTTCTCTTGAAGATGGTGGGGAAGGTACCCTAAATTCCCTATCTGTAACTTTTATGACTGGTATATTGCTCTTATAGATTGTATTAAGCGGATGTAATATTCCCGTTTTTCTGTATCACGGGTTCAAGCACCCCTTGTGCTTGTTTTAAAATCATTGTTTTTACTAATTTTTCTTAATTTTGGGAATTTTTTTTCCACATTTTATTTAAAACAAAAAATTATTGTGCAAAAGTCTATATTCAAATTATCAAGTTCTATTTTAGATGTGTAGTTATAATTTCTTTTTTCTATGTATCTCAATCTAAGTTCATAAAAAACAAATCTAATTATTTTAGGGGTGGGAATGAAATCCATTAACATAATATCCATCCAATAATTTATCCATCCAATCCATCCATCAAACAAAAAATAATTTAATGGATTTGATCCAATCCACCCACTAACTCATATGGATGGATTCAATCCATCCACTAACTCATATGGATGGATTTAATCCATCAATCTCATTTTATAAATCCATTGGATATTATATTATCATTTATTACATTAATTAAATAAAACATTTTTATAAAAAAAAATAAACATTTCAATTAAACAATTTTTTTTCTAAAACACAAAAACATAAAAACAATTGAAAATTAAAAAGAAACATTTCATTCCAAAATTTGTTTCCCCAATTTCTTCTTCCCTCCAAACAAACAAGAACCCTAATTTCTTCTTCCCCAATTTCTTCTTCTCTCGATTTCGTCTTAATATCAAACGTTAACGATTCATCTCAACGTTTCGGTGCTTGAATCACAATTCTTCTCAACATTTCGGTACTACAATCGCAATTCATCTCAAAGTTTCGGTGCTACAGTATTCCAAATTCAAATCAGCACCAACCAGTTTTCATAATCGTCGTCGCTGGATATTCTCTCTTTAGCTGTTCAACATTTCTCTTCAGCGACGATCGCACATATTTTTCTCATTTTCTACTTTAAGGTAAACATAGAGTATTTTCTGAAAACCCCATGAATATGTATACACTCAATCAACTATAAAACTTACTCGTATTTCAGTGTTGTTCTTGTGGCTGATTTCAGTGTTGCTCAGGTGGAATCAAGGTTTGTGGTTATTGCTTCTGGTGTAAATCATCAAGTTTTATCAAGAGAGCTTCAGCATACATCATTGATATGGCTTCTTACTTGACATTTGGTAATATTTTTGTACACTAGTGTGATACTGTGATATTGTGTGCTGTTATATAAATTGTGTTCATAACATTTGCCGCATTTTATGTTGTGTTCACAACTAAATTGTTTTGATGTTTTAGAGTATATCAATTTATTTGCCTTGTATTGCGTTAGATAATTGTTAGATTAGATTAACCAAATAAATTAGATTATGTTTCTGCTTGTGAAAATATAGATTCATGTTATGTCACAATTTTTTCTAGCGACTGCATAAAGAATCTAAGTGTGTGTTGTTGGAGTAAATTACTGAGACACATTTTTTGGCGACCTCGAGAAAATCGACGTGACAAGCCTGTAATATTTGACCAATAACTTGAGCTTTTTGAATCATTGGCACACAGACATGCATTGTCTTAGGAATAGGATCACCTAAAGCAACAAGAATACAATGTCTTTCTGCATTGTAGTATTCTCTTTCTGTCATTTGCATAAAGAATCTATTTCTGCATGTGAAAATATAGATTCATGTTATGTCACCATCATAACCCTTGTAGTCATTCAAGCTCTTATTGATACAGAATTCAGTCTTTGCATTGTTTAAGGTAATGTAAAATATCTAAACTCGATGATAAGGTAGTGTTTAAGGTGTAAGTTCAATTTAGTCCATATTGTAGTTGTGCAAAAATTATATGAGTTGAAGATGTTTTAGATGAGAGGAAATAGATGTATGATTCAACACAAATCAACTTAACATAAAAACTTTATACAAGATGAATCAGAATTGAACTAAATTCTAGAAGTGTTAGAATACATAGACAACTTCTTATAATTGAACTAAATCATGTTTATAGAAAATTTTGGCTATAGTAATTTTTACTTCCATTGCTGATACTACTGTCACACTGCCGGTCTGCATTGAGTCTAACATCTGAGAGCACACTTTTCAACTATTGAGTTACTAGTGGATAAGGAGTTTCGCGTGAAGAGTTCAAAAATTTGGTGTCTCTGAGAGAACACTCGCAGGCTATGTCCAAAGTGAATATTTTATGAACAAGCCTTGAATAAGAGTACAATGGTGACTCTACTAGTGCTCACACATGGGGGTTGCTTGTTGGAAACTGGATTGTTCTTGGATTTCTAGTTTTAGACCACTCTTCTAGCTGCAGAGGGGTAATTTCAATGTCAAGTGGAATTCCAGGAATTGAAAATAATTGAGAATCAGAAACTAAATTCTCATAAGGCTTATACCATGCAGTGAATTAATCCTTTGGTGGTTGTTAACAGTTTGGAGTTTGGTTAGTAAAAGTTAGAATTAGAGTTAGGCAATTTGGCTAGACATTGTTTTGTGAAAAATTCTGTTAAGGTTATTTATTGTCATTGTTTTTGAGCTTGTTGAGATGCTGCTAGTTATTATTTTGACAGTTAGTTAAAGGGTTAATTGATGAACTTAGGCTAGTTTTGGTTAGAACTGTGAGATATCATAGTAATTGGTTTTGAATGGCTTGAGCTTTGAACCAATATGGATCTGATGTGGCTCAATAAAATTCCACAATAGCAGTCAACCAATTTTCAAGGCTATATTTTCATTATTTTGGACAGAAGCTTTTGTTAAAATTTTCTCCTTGAACTTGTTGACAATATATGCCTGAATACTTATAGTGAATATATTCATGCTCCATGAACTTGTTGTCTAAGATCCTTGTTTGAATATAGTGAAGTTATGTTAGTGACTTAGTGTTATCTTGCATTTTAAATAGCTTCTCATAATGTGAAATTTTCATGAGTTTCTCTTTCTGTGTTAGATTAAAGTTAAGTATTTTGTTTAATCAAGTTTGTAATTTGTGATCTCATACTGGATCTTGCAGATTGGCATGCTACTAGTGTAGAGGGATGCTAAACCAACTATGATTTACACTGCCAATGATTTACAAGGATGGAAAGATTTTCCAAGGAAATTTAGGGTTCTTCTCCTTGAAGGAGACAATAATTCTGCTACTGAAATAAGATTGTTGAATTTGGTTTCACTTTTTTTAGACTTCATTAACATTAGTTTATTAAGACCGTTAAATTTGTGTTAAACAAAAATTGTATCAGGGTATGTACAATTTACTTCTTAGAACAATACATTTTTCAATTTACTTAAAAGATATATATATATATATATATATATAATTATTTTCGGTAAGACTTCATCACCAATTTCTTGAATAATTAAGAATAATTTAAAAAATAATTAAGATTGTGTGAAGAGAGATATAATTTTTTTTACAGTTAAGAATAATTTAAAAAATAATTAGGAATATTTAAATATTCTTTATGAAATTTAAAATTTTTAAAGAAATTTAAAAAATAATTCAGAATAGGTAAAAAAAATTTAAATTAAATTTTTTTTTATGAAATTTAAAAAATAATTAAGAATATTACTTTTTTTTTGTGAAATTTAAATTTTTTAAAGAAATTTAAAAAATAATACCAAATATAAAAAAAAAATTGAAATATAAATTTTTTATGAAATTTAAAAAATAATTAAGAATAATAATTTTTTTTATGAAATTTTTTTTTATGAAATTTAAAAAATAAATAAGAATTTTTAAATTAATTTTTTGGATAGATGGATATCCATCCATTAGAAATATGTTAATAGATGAATTGAATGGATTTTATCTTTTAATGGATGGATTGGATTTGATTTTTATTAAGAGAGTTTAGTGGATTGTTAATGGATTAATGAATTGCTTTGATTCATCCATTAACAATTCAATCCATATCTATCCAATCTATCCATTTTGTCACCCCTAAATTATTTTATGTATGATTGTTCAAAAAATTAAAATTTATTATATATATATATATATATATATATATATATATATATATATATATATATATATATATATATATATATAATTCTTTTATTATGTATTTGTAATAAGTATTTGATTTTTTTAATGATTAGCCAATAAATTAAGGGCAATTTCTTAATACACCACCCATGTTTCTTAGACACCACACAAAATTCCGTTTTTGCCCCCAGTTTACGGATGTGCATATTAGGACGCACCATTTTTTTAAAAAACGTTGATTGATCAGGAAAAATTTCTGATCTGCAGATCCGGAAAAAATCAAAAGAATTCCATAAAATCATTTCTTGATCTGCAGATCCGGATAAAATCAAAAGTATTCCATAAAATCATTTACTTCTAAATATAATTCTTATAAATAGATAAGTGAAAATTTTAAAATTCAAAAATATGAAAAATATAAAAAAAAAAAAAAATTAAAACGAGATATGTTATTAATTATATTGGATTTTATTATTTTAGATGTTTTCTTAAAAAAATCCAATATAATTAAATCCAATATAATTAAAATCCAATATAATTAAAATTAATATGATTTTTTAAATATAATTAAATCTAATATAATTAAATCTAATATAATTAAAATCCAATATAATTAAAATTAATATGATTTTTTTTCTAAATGATTAATATGGTATTTACTTCTAAATGATTTTTTTTTCAATATAATTAAATCCACTATAATTAAATTCAATATAATTAAAATCCAATATAATTAAACCTCTGTGACTATAATTAAAAAAAAAATATTTTAATTATAAAATTTTAACTTATCTATTTATACATCTGTGACTATAAGTTAAAATTTTAACTTATGTATTTATAAGAATTATATTTAGAAGTAAATGATTTTATGAAATGCTTTTGATTTTATCCGGTATGGAATTCTTTTGATTTTTTCCGGATTTGCAGAGCAGGAATTTTTTCTGATTTGCACATCCGGAACAAATCAACGTTTTTAAAAAAAATGAAAAAGATTTATAATTTTGAAAAACCCCCTAAATTAAGTTCATCGTGTTAAAACTTTTATTTTTAATTTTGAATTTATCATTTAATAATTAATTTATAATAAATGGAAAAGATTGATTTTCTAATATATGAAAATCACTACTAACACATTTTTGGTGAAAATTGGTAGAGGATGTTTTGAAGAATAAAAAATTATTAAATTTTAATTGAGAAAATTTGAATAGGAAAGACTTATAAAGAACCCAGGGCCGGCCCAATCAATTCGGGGCCCTGTTATAATTATAAAAAAATAGGCCTTAAAATATTAATTTATATCGAGTTTTTAAAAAAATCGATAAAAATGCATAGATTTTTAAAATAAAATTATGATTTTACACCTTTTTTAAAAAAATAAGTGTAAAATAGATTTTGAAAACAATAATTTTACACCTGTTTTTTAAAAAATAAATGTAAATATATTATTTAAAAAAAAAAAAAAAATTGGGCCCTCTAAAATTTGGGGCCCAGTGCTGCAGCACAGGCTGCACCTGCACTGGGCCGGCCCTGAAAGAACCCAATAAATATACCGATAGACTTGTAAAATTATGGGTTAATTGAAATGATGAAAATAGTGTTATTGCGGTTTCACAAGGTTTGTTCCAGCTGATCTGATTGGTCAAAGTTATAGTAGAATTGTTAAAGAATTGTTTTTTTCTCAAGTCCTCTTGTATCACAATTTTTTTTAAAGAAGTATATATCATTTGTTCTTTGTCAAAATTATTTTAAATATTTTGCTTCTCTTCTCCATTATATTATTATCCAAATTTGTTTTTTATTAAATCATATTCGATAATTTAATTATGCAATCTAATAAATAATTTATCATTCACTCAACTCCATCATACATTAAATAGTGGGTTGTTTTTAAGCATGTTTATTACCTAATTTATTTTGCTTTAGGTGAGACGTGATTTGTGGATCAAATAACTATTGAGCTGTTTCTATATTATTTTTTGTATTTATTGAATTTTATTTTAGCTACCATGTCAACATAATAATAATAATAATAATGATAATAATAATAATAATAAATAATTAGTAGCTAGAATCATACACCTTTAATATATATGAAAAAGTAAAAAAAAAAACAATATCATGTGTTCAAAACTCTTACTTTCGGACTCTATTTGAAACATTTTAGTATCCATATATAGAATTTGTTTAAAGTGTTCAAAAAAATCATTTTGAAAGTTTTAATTATTTATTATGTCTTCCTAATATTGGCTATTTAGAAAAATATCTTAACTACACCAATTGGAAATTTCATCTTCCAGTGTCTGAACATTCATCCATCTTCTTAACTTTTAAAAACCTCATCTTCTTAACTACGATCCAACTTTTCATCATCACATTTCTTCTACCTCCAAATCATATTATCATACTTTTGTAAACTATTTCATTTTTTTTAATGTCTCAAAATTCAATCACATTCTTTCCTTTTATAAAATTTAATCTAAATCTAATCATCTTAGTTTTTCCAACTTTTCTTCATCATATTTCTTATACTTCCAAATCATCTCATATTCCAAATCATCCTACAAAACTAAAAATATATTCAATTCAAAACTAAAATATTAATGTCAAACTTAAATCCATGCTCTTCTCACAAAACTCTCAAAATGACAAAATGAATGATATCATTGAAACTGTACATTTCGGAATTCCTAAAAAATCGAACTTCTGTGAATCGAGTACAAGGAAGCAGGTAAGTTGGATAAGCATAAATCTTACACAAGTCGGAATTCGGTTAAGGTTCACATATCGACAATACAAGCACGTCGGTCTTATAGTAAACTTTAACAGAAGAACAAGTCGACTCCGACCTTATGAGCGGTGCTAGGAAGTTATGTGAATAGTCACAATGGACTGTTATGAAACGTCTCCATGATGGCAAGGGGTTACAGAAGTGGATGGAAAAGACGTTATGTGAGGATTTTGGAAGACGACAAACGTTATTTCGAGTCGCCTTAATGAGGGATATGAAAAAGTACCCCTTTAAAGACCATTGATGGTTGAAGGAGTATAAAAGGAGACTTTCTCCAAGAGGAGAAAGACGGATAATAACTACCTAAAAAAACATTTACAAACACTTAACCAATAATTTGAGGCTCTCCCTGACTAGCATCGGGGAAGTCAACCTTTTAGTGTTTTTAGCAAGAACATTTGGCCCCCACCGTGGGGCCTTGGTAATATTTTCCTATGCCACACAAAAAACCATCATCAAAATCGCTAATAGTCTATATGTGCGATGTTCGGATCATCTCCTAGCCAAAGTGATCCACCTCCGCCACCAGATTTAACCCAATTGCTCGTAGTGGTGGAGGCTCTTTGTCAACCCAATGAAACATTGCAAGATAGCGTCCATGTTTTGCAAACACAGAGTCAACAGGATGGAGATGCAGGGGAGGAGCTTCTGGATTCCCAACCATTGTTCGAGGCGATTTGGGATGATCAAGTGCTAGAGTACTTCAAACCACCGTCGTTGGTATCTTTTGATGGTAAAACGGACCCACAGGAGTACATTATTGCGATCAATAATCAAATGGCAATAGTAGGGGCTTTCGACTCCCTTTAGTGTAAACTCATGACCGACACCTTTAAAAAGGAGGGCTCTGCGATAGTATATGAGCTTACCCAGATTCTTGGTCGTTAGTTACCAGGACCTAACTAAAAATATGGTACAACATTTTTCAGCAAGCAAACATAGAAAAATGTCGACTATCAGTTTATTCAACGTCCGACAAGGGTACTCAACGTCTCTCAGAGAGTATATGACGAGGTTCAATGAAGAAAGTATTAAGGTGTCTCATCCAAACCAGGAGATGTCCGTGGAGGAATTTAAACATGGCCTCAAAGTCGGGTAGTTCAACGAATCCCTAACACAAAAGCCAGCATCCAGCAGGGATGAGGTTATTACCAGATCATAATGCTATATCAAAGGGGAGGAGAGCAACATGGAAAAGAGATTTTGAGACTCCAAGGAAAAATGTGAGCTGAAGAAGAGAGATTTGAGGATAGGAAGGAGTTCCCTAAGCCCAAACCTAGGGATCGGACAACGATGAGACCATCCCGGCGATCGTTTGACAAAGATGCCGAGTATACACCCCTGAATGTTAGACGAGAAGATATTTTGAGACAAGTATATCATCTCAATTTACACTCTATCCTTGGGCGTCCAAAAGGATTCCACGTCGTGATGGGAGAAGATAAGTGTGGATACCAATAAATTTGTGGTCATCACACGAAAGATTGTCATCATCTCAAAAAAGAAATTGAGGTCTTAATTCAGAGAGGTCATTTGTTGTCCTATGTGAAATATGTCAAAGGATAGCCATGAAAGAGAAGTCCTCACCAGGGAGATATCAGCTCAGAAAATCCTCCATAAAAGAAGGGGAAGAATACGGATGAGGCCCGCGAAGCCCGAGTGACCCATCATACATTGAACACCATTTCCGGAGGATTCGTAGGAGGAGGAGAAACTAGTTCGGCCAAGAAAAGATATTCTCGGACAGTGATGCATATCAGATTGAAGCTGTTTTCAGAAGAAGATGAAAATCCAGCCGTAACCGGTTTTTACAGAAGAGATTTCGAAGGAGTATTGGCTTACGAGAACGACCCAATGGTAATTAAAGTACAAATTTGTGACTGGAGCGGGAAACGTGTCTTAGTAGATCCAAGAAGTTCAACATATGTTTTTTATTGGGATGCATTCAAAGGTATGAAACTCTATATCTCAGAGTTCTTACCTTTTAAAGGTACTTTGGTCGATTTCTCTAGAGAACAGGTGCATGTTCTAGGACATATGCCAGTGATAACGACTTTTGGCAATGAAGACAACGTGAAAAGTATCATGGTTAGGTACTTGATTGTCAATACTGCATCTCCCTACAATATTATTGTTGACAGATCATCATTCAATGCTTTCGAGGCGATATTATCCACTTTATACATCACACTGAAGTATCCTCTCGAAGATGGTCGAGTAGGGGTAATAAAAGGTGATCAGGGGTTAGCAAGGAAATGTTATAAAGACAGTCTGAAGCTCAAAAAGAAATCTCAAGCTGATGAGCCGACAAAAGGTGATCATTTAAAGGTGAATCTAGTTGATATTGATCCAAGAGAAGACCCGGTGGAAGATAGTCTGACACCCATTAAGGATGTGAAGAAGGTGAAAATCAGTTCCCAAATATCCCAGACAACTCAGATTGGTTCTAGTTTTTCTCCGGAGGAGGAAGCTGAGATCATAAGAATATTGAAGGAAAACATAGATTTGTTCGCATGGAAAACGGCTGACATGCCTGAAACCGATCTAAACATAGTTTGCCACCATATGGTGCTAAATCCAACCATCAAGCCGGTGTCTCAGAGAAAGTGGAAGGATGGCGAGGAGAAGAGAAGAGTGATAGAAGATGAAGTCAGAAATCTTGAGAAAGCCGGTTTCATTTAGGAAATTAAGTACCTAACCTGGTTGGCTAATATAGTCATAATAAAAAAGAAATCAAGAACGTGGCGAATGTGCATGGAATTTAAGTACCCAACATTAATGAGGCATGTCCTAAAGATCTTTATTTGCTTCCTCACATTGATCGACGCATCAATGGGGCTTCTGGTTTCTGTCTTCTTAACTTCATGGATGCTTACTTGGGTTACAATCAGATAGGAATGAATCTGTTGGATGCTCCCAAGATGACATTCATGATGAACAAGAAAAATTATTTTATGAGGTGATGCCTTTTGACTCAAAAATACAAGGGCTACCTACCAAAGACTGATACCAATTGAAATTCTGGTATACATATAACATATGTCCCAAGAAATGTTGAGACATTGATCTCTGCTTTACTAAACAAGGACATAACAAGAACATTCTGATATCTCAAAGTCATAACAGTGTCATGACAGATGTTTCAACATTTGTTAAGACATATATTTTAGAGCATAAGAATCGATTGAATTATACATAGCAAAATGATAAATAACACCAAGATATGATGACCCAGTTCAGTGTACAACAACACCTACATCTGGAGGCTACCAAGCCAGGAATGAATTCACTATTAGTAGTATTAATTCTAAGTATACAACCTCCGGTAACTTATCACTTAATTCCCTACCCAGTGCAACTTCTACCTAGAAACCCATCTAGATAAGAGAAACCCATCTCAATTCCTAAATCACCTCAGTGATATATAATAGTCACAACCTCTGATGACTGTATCAAATGGTTCAATTGAAAGACAACCCTTTCAACACAATATCCAGTCAATACTATTGACTAACACTAATACTTGAATTTTCTTAAAGGCTTCATCCAATAACAATATACAATTCCTTACCTATAGGTTTCTGAATATGAAAAACTATGTCTACCATAATGTATCAAACCGATACAAAGGTTGACTTATAATACAAGAAAAACACACGACTCTCAAAACCCTAAACCCTTATTTTTGCTTTATAAAAGTCTTAACAAAGACTAGTAATTTTCCCTAGGTCTTGGTCTCCCTTTTATAATCTTTAGCTATCCATGAGCTTCAAAATCTCTATCCAATCATTCCTAGATCAATGTTCTGATTGCGCCTTAAATCTTGGAACAGATCTGCAACAAACCTACTGTATCAGACCAAGACGTTGAGTCCTCAAGATAGGACATCTTGTCTAACATGTTGTTCTTTACAGATTTCTTCATATTAGAACATCTTGTTCAACATCATGTTTTACCAAAATTTAGTCAAATCTTAGAGCCTTCAGATAATGTATTCACTTCACAGATAGGGCGAAACCTGGAGGTATACGTGGATGATATGGTGTTCAAAACTTTGGAAAAAGGGAAACACGACAAAGATTTATAAGAAACATTTACGTCAATCAGAAGTTACAACATGAGGCTTAACCCGAACAAGTGTACTTTCGGGGTACACGCCGGGAAATTCCTTGGGTTTATGTTAACCAGTCGGGGAATAGAAGCAAACCCAGATAAATGTCAAGCAATCATTGATATGAGAAGTTTATCAACAGTAAAAGAGGTGCAACAATTGCCAGGACGTTTAGTCGCTTTATCTCGCATATTGACTTGTGCAGAAGACAAGTCGATTCATTTCTTCGCAGCGGTGAAAAAGTCAGAGAAGTTCCAGTGTACAGAAGAATGTGAAGATGCTTTTAAAGAAGTAAAATGTTTCTTGTCTGCACCTCCCATCCTGATACGACTGAAGGAGAATCAGCCTCTCATCTTGTACCTAGCCTTTTCAAACGAGGCTATGAGTTCCGTGTTAGTCCAGGAGACAAAGAAAGGAGAGAAGCTGGTATATTATGCTAGTAAGGTGTTTAAAGTAGAGAAATTGCATTATCAGAAGATTGAGTGTCTTGCGTTGGCAGTAGTGATTACAACTCGGAAGTTGAGATACTACTTCTAGGGACACCCTATCATTGTTAAAACCAATTACCCTATCAAGAAGGTCTTGAAGAAACCGGACTTAGCAGGAAGAACGGTGGCCTGGGCAGTAGAATTGTCAGAATATGATATAAAGTTTATGCCTTAGAGTAGCCTCAAATCTCATGTTCTTGCTAATTTCCTGGTTGAATTAAGTGCTCTGACTTTGGAAGAGTCATCATGCAGATGGACTCTATCTGTGGATAGGTCCTTTAATCTTAAAGGAAGTGGAGCCGGGATAGTATTGGAGGGTCAGTGACCTGGTCCTAGAATATTCTTTTTGTTTTAATTTTCAAGCTAATAATAACTACGCGGAGTACGAAGATTTGATTGCAGGAATGAGGTTGGAGTAACCGACTTTCTTGTTCAAACTGACTCTCAGTTAATCGTCAGCCAGACCAGAGGAGAGTTTCACACGAAGGATCCATCGTTAGTCAGATACTTGTAAAAAGTTCTCAAGATGTCTTATACGTTTGTGGAATTTGAGATAAACCACATTCCTAGGGAGGAGAATGTCAGAGTTGGCCTCTTAGCCCAATTAGCAAGAACCAAAGGTGTCGGTTTAAACAAGACAATAATTGAAGAAACCTTGGAAGCACCGAGTACGGAGGTTGAGGAAATTATGACGTTGGATAATGCGAGGGGCTGGATGGCACCTATCGTTCGATATTTGAACCAGAATGAGCTACTAGAAGAAGAGATGGAGGCTAGGTGCATTAAAAGGATATCTTCTAGATACCTCGTCGTTGTTGATCATTTATATATGATGGGAAGATCAACTCCTATGTTAAGGTGAATTTCGGAAGAAGATACTGTGTTGGTCATGAAAGAAGTCCATGAAGGGGTATGTGGAAGTCGCATTGGAGGAAGAACGTTGTCGGGAAAAATAGTTAGAGCAGGATATTATTGACAAAGCATGCTTCAAGGTTGTGCACAATTCTTAAGCTGGTGCGAGAAGTTTCAAGTGTTTGCTCCCTTCATCCACTTTTCTTCATAACTATTGCATTTGGTATTTTCACCATGGTCGTTTTATTAGTGGGGGTCAGACATTATTTACCGTTGTAGCAGGATAGTTGAAGTTCTTGATAGTAGTTGTTGATTACTTCACTAAATGGGTGGAGGAAGAAGTAGTGGCACGGAACACAACGGAAAGGGTACACCGGTTCTGGTAGAGAAACATAATATGTCATTTCAGCCTTCCCGGGGTTATTGTTTCAAACAACGACACGCAGTTTTCTAGTTTGTCAGTAGTAAAGTTTTGTAAGGATTTAGAGATACATTATTGATTTATTTCGGTGGATCACCCTTAACAAAATGGTCAGGATGAGGTTGCAAACAAGAACATTCTATATGGGATGAAAAAGAAATTGGATGAAGCTAAGGGGTTATGGGTCGAGTACTTGCACGAGATCTTATGGTCTTATCATACTACACCTCATTCGACTACTCAGGAAACTTCTTTCAAGATGGGGTATGGAGCTAATGCAATGATACCGGTAGAAATCAATACTCCAACTTGGAGGCATATTTCTTTTGATGAGAATGCCAACTCTCACGGTCTGGACAATTCTACAGATTTATTGGATGAAGTCAGAGAAACAACCCACATAAAGGAATTCGCAGCCAAATAAAGAATTTCTAGGAGATTTAATATCAAAGTAAGGCAAATAGGATTTCATAAAGGAGACCTAGTGTTGAAGAAGGTGACTTACCCTAAGAAGAAAGGCAAGTTAGCTCCGAATTGGAAAGGACCTTTCTGTATCCGTCAAAAGTTGAATAATGAGGCTTATAAGTTAGAAATTTTAAACGGTGTTGAAATGCCTAGGGCTCGGAATGTAACCAACCTTAAGTTTTATTTTAGCTAAACTATGTAATAAACATCGTGAATAAAATTATGGGAATGCACTCTTTTCCCTTCAAGGGCAAAGGTTTTTAATGACGCTCCTATAGTTAAAATAATTGTATTGTAAATTTATAAAGCAGACAAATCGGTAATAGGACATAATTTAGGATCAAGCCCAGAGCTGGTGAGTAATCATCCAAAGGCCAAAACTTCCCACATAATTGGCTGCGGTCGGGCTAAGTTAATTGAAACCTTTGGCCTAAATGAAGTCCAAGTTAATTGAAATCTCTGGCATAATTGGCTGCGGTCAGGCTAAGTTAATTAAAACCTCTGGCCTAAATGAAGTCCAAGTTAATTGAAACCTTTGGCATAATCGGTTGTGGTCGGGCTAAGTTAATTGAAACCTCTACCCTAACTAAAGTCCAAGTAATTGAAACCTTTGGCATAATCGGTTGCGGCCGAGCTAAGTTAATTGAAACCTCTGCCCTAACTGAAACCCAAGTTTATTGAAAACACTGGAAAAATTAGCTGCGGTCGGGTTATGTTTTATAAAACCTCTGGCCTAATGAAAATGATTGTGTAAACAATAAACCTTTGGCCGGTTTATGTTTAATAAAGCTAGATAAGTAAGAGGAACTTCTGGCCAGTAATTGAGGTCTTGGAGTTAAGTAATCGATTGTATAGAGAAACATAGTCAAAACATTACAATAAGTCATTAGACAAGAAGAGCATGGCATTTAAGTCCTTTATTGAGTTATAAAAAACTTGATTAAAGCACGAAAGATCAGGTCAGATAGAATCAATCACAAGACATAAATTTCTAAACAATCAAGATGTTAGAAACCAAATTAAATGCGTAGAAGGATTACGAAATAACATTGTTATAAAAGAGCCCTCAAAGGACCTAAACATCAGTTAGGAAAACAAAATATTATTCAAATATAAAAAAGGGCACATCACCACTGATGGCCAACAACAAACATAAGCAAATCTAAATTTCATGGTGCTCGTCTACATGAGCTTCATATGTCAGATTATCCACCGCCGCATCCTTCAAACCCTCTGTCTTAGGGGAAGCATCCTCCATGTCAACCAATTGCCCATCTACAACAGTCTTGAAAAAATCCATCCTTGTCACATCCAGGTCGGGCATGATGCATAAAGCTTGAGCTTTAGCTCTCTCGAAAGCATCATCCCTGACAGAGAGAAAATCCACCTGGGCATCTTGAAAAGACTTTTTTTAATTCTCATTAAGAGTCCGAGATTGTTTTAATTCTCGGACCAAGTTGACATTGGTCGCTTCCAGCTCTGAGCACTTGGATTCAGCAATTTCTTTCTGCTTAGTCATTTTCAAAAACTGGGACTCCAACTTCTCTTTCTGTTTCTTCATCTCTATAAGCTGCTTGGTCAACTCTTCTACCTGGAAGGTTCGGGCTTTCAAATCATCTTTCAACTGGTTTATGTCTTTATTCAGATGAGCTTCATTTTGTTCATAAGAATTGCCTACTTCAAAAATACCCCGAGTCATGACTTCACATCTCATCAGATAAGCTTTGAGGTTTTGTGTTAACTGCTGAGCACCTATTGAATTCACCTTTTCAACGTCCTCAATTGCATTAAGATGATCATAGAGATATCGCAAACCATCAAAATTGTTGGACTAGAACTTGAATTCAGAGGTTGGGTTAGTTTGGTGACTGCTACTTGAATCCCGCATCAAGGTGGTGATAGTCAGGTCGGCCTGACTGACATCATCAATCATAAAGGTCTTTATTTTCTGTGGAGAGACCGACTTAGAATACCCAGAGGGAGCAATGGAGGTAGCCTGGGGATCAGATGTAGTGAGAGTTGTTTTGATAGCTTCCATCTTCTTCCTCTTAAGGATCGGAGTTTGAATACTCATGAGATCACTTTTAGAAGCCGAATGATCCCCATGCCTCGCTCTAGCTTTAGTCATCAATTTCTTGATCCCCATGCCTCGCTCTAGCTTCATTCATCAATTTACTTTTTTCAAAAAGCTTGAGGTTTGTCATTTTCGCCTAAAAGAAAAGGCACACACAGTAAATAAAAAAAACATAAGGATTGATAAGGTTATTAAAAAGCAATAAATAAGCGCATATAAGCATTTCCCATAAAATTAGAAACTTGTTTTGGTCTTCAGCCATCTGTAGTAAATCCTTAACTTTCACTACCCGGAAGGCATCCAAAAAGGCAAAAGATCAAATTTCCAAATCGCTCAACTTGTCGTAGTCAAAGCCGAAAATCGACAATGGACTATCTAACTAGTAAATCGAGAAACAGTAGTTCCCGTCTAGTGCATACATAACCTGGGGATGCCTTTTCCTACTCTTTACTCGATGATACTTGTCTTTAAAACCCTTATAGTTGCGGGTATAAGCTTGAAGAAATCTCTTCCCTGGAATACCACTGAGGGATACCCAACCTCTTTTTTCTGCTCTCTTCAACTCAAAAAATGATAAAAATAGTCCTAAGGCAAGCGTTATGTCCACTCCGTCATAAACGACTTCAAAGGCCTTAATAAAACCCTAACCATTTGGGTGTAATTAAGAAGGAGCTATATTTAGGGTTTTGAGGAGATCAGACTCAAAATCGGTAAACGAAATACGAATCTTAAAATCCTTGATTACCCATGAATAGAAATAGAAATATTCATCGGGAACTACCTTGGACCAAGTAATACAGAACCTCTCGTCAACCACGCAAGGCACTAAAATAAGACATTCTTCATTACCAGTGGAAGAAATTGAGCTATTAGAACGAAGCTTCGAGATGTACCTGTCGTCAATGACACTATGGTCATAGTTTAGAACCTCTTAATTGTCATACCCCAAATTTTGACCATAAGATTTCCCATCATTGTGCAAATTATCACCACAATATGGATGTATCTTCTTGCCTCATCAATCTCCTCAAAGATGGTTGAGCATTCACCACAATCAAGAATTAGGATTTTAAGCCCTCTCAGAGCACTTAGACAAATGATCAATCAAGAAATGACATGATCTTCAACTTGTCTAGCCTCTCAAACACCCATAAAGGATCAAGAGGACTCCCACATCAAGAATCAAGCACAAAGTTGCAACATTCCAAGTGGATCATGAAGAAACGAAAAAACACAAGAAGGGGGGTTGAATTGGAGTTTTTAAAAAATTAAGGCAAAGGACACGATGGTTATCCTGGTTCGATTGAACTCAATCTACTCCAGTCCACCCGCCAAGGTGATTTCGCCTCTCTTGAGGACTTAATCCACTATTCAATTAGAATTACACAGACACAGGGACAACCGTCACTGTCTTCTTGAGTTTTAACCACAACTTGGTTTTCTCAAGGAATTTCAACTTAGAAATAATATGCTACTAATAAGCTTTCTCACCATCGTGAGTTTTTTACAATATTTTTAACAAAAATGAAAACAGATGAGGAACTGATGGATTGTGAAAAGTATGAGCGCTCGTGTGTTGTCATCTGTGAAGGTGCTCCTTTAAATAGATGAATGTGATTGATCCGTTGGAGACATGTGAGCCAATTTTGGAGAATGATAATAAAGCCTTTTAATGCTTCTTTCCAAAAATATAGATATTGTCTGTTTCAATCCGTTGCATTGTGATGCTCATTAAAGGTGAAGGATAGCGTATCAGAGTCCATAAAAATGTGATGCATAATCAGAGTTTCTGGCTGGATACAACTTTGGTGCTGGAGCGTGAGGCATCCTTCATCAGAGCTTAGCTAGTTTAGAGCTTGTGATCCGTCTATATCAGAGCTTCGCTTGATTAGAACTTCGCTTGGAACTCGCTTGCTTGGATATTGTGAGCTTCGCTATGTTAGAACTTCGCTCAGATGAATCTTGTTGATGCTTCTGTATCAGAACTTCTTGACATTAGAACTTCCCTACATATCATAAAAAATTGAATTAAGGAGCATCAAGTTCTAAGTAATATATTGTTTGTTATCATCAAAACTATTTAGAGATGTAGAATCAATTCTTGTTCTAACAATCTCCCCCTTTTTGATGATGACAAAAACTTATATTTTGATGATTAATTAATAGAGTATGGAGTAGAGAATACTCCCCCTGAGTTGAAAATTTCCTTGAAAATATTTTGATCTAAGACTCCCAAGAAGTTCTGATTGCCATTTTCCTGCTTTGTTAACAATAATATGGAAGCAGAGGTTAAAATGTTCGAGACATAGTCATGGTGCACTGTTATATTTCAAAATATTCTACGTTCTCCCCCTTTGTCATTAATCAAAAAGCAAGCAGATACATGAGAACATAAGCAAAAAAAATTGCAAGATAAAACACAAAGCAAGGCAAAAAAAAACACAGAGAAACATAAAAAGAATCTGAGGAAGAATCTAAGGTTGAGGAGCAGGTGGACGTCTTGTGAACAATGCTTCTAGAAGGCCTTTCATCTGATTAGCGGATTCCTCTTGCTTGCCAAGCATTCCTTTAATTTCTGCGTTTGTCTCATCATGTTTGTCCAATCTCTTTCTAACTTCTTCATTCTCTTTCTTCAACTCATCCAGAGTTTTCAGCACAAGAACAGATGAAGAAGGTTCTTCAGAAGTTACCAAATCCTCAGAGCTTTTTGCAGACACTTCCTTTGGAGGAGCTTCAGGTGATTTATCTTCCACTTCAGTAATAACCAGAGTTTGATGCTCAGAGTTTTGTGCATGAGGTTCTGAATCTATAGGAGCTGTCCAGCCTAGAGGAAGAATGGGTTTCTTTTCCCAGAATCTTAGAACCTGCTCATTGAAGATCTTCATATGGTCACAGAAGTTCTGTTATGCTATGTTATAGCTTAGTTCCTTCATTTTCTGAGATTCAGAGTTAAACCACTTTCTGAATTTGGTCCAAAGATAGTCAGAGGCAGCTGGATTCAGATTCTCCAAACAACCCTGCTTCAGAAAGTTAATCCATTCCTGCATTTTTACCTCGAAAGCCAATAAAGAGTTACCAACATCTGATTTGGATACATATGGTTTTGGTTTGGGAATGGCTATTTTGTGTGAGGTTGAGGTAAGCTTGTCTAGAGCTTCTAGGTCAATTATAGTTCTGAGGGGATCATCTGAGAGATGTGTTAAAAGGGAGTCAGAAATGAGAATAGGAGAGGTAGGTGAAGTAATTTCTGAAGAGATTTGAGGGTGACTGGAGAAATTAGGTGAAGGTTGAAAGAAGTTGAGAGGACAGTTGATACCAGGTATAGAAGTGTCAGGATGTTGAGTTTGATGTTCTGGTTCTGGTTGGAAGGATGTGAAGAGAGGTTCATGACCAATGTCTGACAGAACTTGAGCAAGTTCTGGTTGTGGTTCAATAAAATCAGAAGGAGTGGGGTCAATGTCAATGTCAAAATCCTCAAGAGTTTGTGGTGATGGTGGTGGATTTTGAGTTTGTGGTGATGGTGGTGAATTTTCAGAGGGTTTAGGAGACGATGGGGTTTCAGATGTTGATACCATTATGGATTCGACGATAGAAATGAAAGAGGAGTTACCTTTCTTTTTAGCAGCTTTAGCAACTTTTGGAGTTTTCTGAGGAGTTCCTTAAGAGGTTTTCCTTTTTCTTGAAGTTCTGGGGGCAACTTCTAGAAGAGCTTGCCTGAGCTGTTGCAGAGAAACTTCTGGTAGGGTTCCATCAGCTTTACATGCATCCAAATATCTGAGGACAATTTCTGGATGAGTATCTGATGAGAAAAGAGGAAAATCTTTCAGATGAATTTTTCTGGTGGTGATGACTTCCTTAGAGATTAGGGTTGGATCCTTCTTGATGGTATCAATTATTTTCATCTTCTTGAGATTCTTTGCATTGAGAGGTCTTCCAGCAATAGTTTCTAGATCAGAGATTTCCCAAGCTTCAGTTAAGTGATCTATCAGCTTATTCTCTGTAAGAATATCTGATATAAGTCTACCTAGAGGAATCCAATCTCTCTTGGTTCTTTCATCTTCTCTCGTTTCTTTGACACTGTTCTTCAGATGATTGAATAAACAGTAGGGAAGATTCGCTTTGGTAAAGGTGGAGATGAGGTACAGGAGATACTGTTGATCGTTGTTGATGTAGTCAGACGAGCTTGAAGGTTTCCTGTGATAGATACACCCAAGAATGATTCTGGCCCAAATTCTGTGACGATCCTTTAGGTCTTTGATTTTGTTGGAGTGTTGACCGGAGGTGAAGATTTCCTTTGAGATAGTATTTAGATCAGTGCCCTTTTCCATCTCACTGCATCTGATTCCTGATCCATCATGATCAATCAGCTTACCAATAAGATCTTCAGTGATGACAACCTTCTTTCCCATAACATACGAAGTTACTTGATGTTTTGAGACCGATGCAAAAATCCAGAATTCCTTAACGAGTTAGGGAAAAACTGGACCCATTAAGCGATTGAAGTATTTGTTCCATCCTTGAAACTCAATCTCAGGAGTAAGGTCATACCCATTGTCTTTCATGCTTTCAAAATCGACGATGAGCTCACAGAGAACTTCAAGAGAGGCAAAGGGGGTGAGGAGAGTTCTTGAAGGCTCAACGTACCTTTCTCCAAAGACTTGGTCAGCTGATTCTTGAGACATTGCTTGTTGAGAGCTTTGTTGAGAGCAGGAGGCCATTGTTCACAGACTTAGGGTTTTGGGAACACAGAGAAACAAGAAATGTAGGCAGCAAAACAAGAAATGCAAATAATACGGAGAGGCCGAAAGAGAGTTAGTGAGTGATAGTGAGCGCGTGAGGGTGTTAGAAGTGACATTTATATAAGAGAGACTAAGACTTAAATAGCAATTAAAAACAATAACATCATGATTAATAGCCGTAATGATTTCTGACAAGGGAGATAGCGTGAGAAATTTTTGGAACAGTTACCGATGTGACTTGGCGCCTCAATATGTCAACACAAACGTTTCAGTTTTCCAGAGTTTGACACGCGTTCATCATCAAAGAAAATCTAGAGCGTAGGTTGACACGTGTTTGCTAGAGTGAACTTAATGATCTATCCATGAAATGAAAAGTTCAGATCTTCTGAATAGATTCTGATGCAATCTTTCTTCTCACTTCTGAAGAATTATTGGTCAGATGTTCACAAAAGAAAAGAAGTTCTGAGAGTTAAAAATATAGAAATTACATTTTTCATTCTGGACAAGCTTTCATACTGAGATTTTTCAGAATGAAATTAAATCTATCTTCAGCAAGGGGTTTGGTGAAAACATCAGCCCATTGATGGTCTGTGTCTATAAATTTTAAGCAAAGAATTCCCTTCTGAGTATAGTCCCTAATGAAATGATGTTTAATTTCTATATGTTTAGCCCTAGAATGCAGAATAGGATTTTTAGAAAGACAGATGGCAGACGTATTGTCACAGAGGATAGGGATGTTACTCTTGTAAATGTGAAAGTCTTCAAGCTGATTCTTCATCCAGAGCATCTGAGTACTGCATCCAGCTGCAGCTATGTATTCAGCTTCAGCAGTTGATAGTGCAATGGTGGATTGTCTTTTGCTGGACCAAGAGATTAAGTTGTTTCCCAGAAACTGGAAGCTTCCAGATGTACTCTTTCTTTCTATTCTGTCTCCAGCAAAGTCAGCGTCACAGTATCCTACTAATTTGTATTCTCTGGACTTTCTATAGCAAAGACCAAGATTAGTAGTACCTTTCAGATATCTGAAAATCCGCTTAACAACTATTAAGTGGGATTCTCTAGGATCTGATTGGAATCTAGCACAAAGACAAACGCTATAGAGAATATCAGGTCTTGAAGCAGTTAAATAAAGGAGGGAACCAATCATACCTCTGTAGAGCTTCTGCTCTACTTTCTTACTTACCTCATCTTTTTCCAGAATGCATGTGGGATGCATTGGAGTTTTGGAAGGCTTACTTTCTGACATTTCAAATCTCTTCAGAAAATCTCTGATATACTTGCTTTGATGTATGTAAGTTCCTTCCGGAGTTTGATTGATTTGAATTCCCAAGAAAAACTTGAGTTCTCCCATTAAGCTCATTTCAAACTCTGCCTGCATAGTCTTAGCAAATTCTTTGCCCAAAGAGCTTTTAGTGGATCCAAAAATTATATCATCTACGTAAATTTGACAGATCAGAATGTGATTTTTAAATGACTTACAGAATAAGGTTGTGTCCACCTTCCCTCTGGTAAAATCATTTTCTAAGAGAAAGTTACTTAGTCTCTCATACCAAGCTCTGGGAGCTTGTTTTAGACCATATAACGATTTCTTAAGTTTATAAACATATTCTGGATGTTTTGTGTTTTCAAAACCAGGGGGTTGATGTACATAAACTTCCTCATCAATGTAGCCATTTAAAAACGCACTTTTGACATCCATCTGATAAAGAGTGATGTCATTATTTACAACGTATGAAATTAAAAGTCTGATAGACTCTAACCTTGCGACTGGAGCAAAGGTTTCTGTATAGTCTATCCCTTCTTGCTGACTATAACCTTGTGCAACCAGTCGTGCTTTGTTTCTGACAACTTCTCCCTCTTCATTTAGTTTGTTTCTGAAGACCCATTTGGTTCCAATGATGTTGAAGCCTTTGGGTTTAGGAACTAGATCCCAAACGTCGTTTCTGGTGAACTGATTCAGTTCTTCCTGCATTGCAAGGATCCAATCATTGTCTGTGAGTGCTTCGTCAATTGTAGTGGGTTCTATCAGAGAGACTAATCCCACTAGAGATTCTTTAGTCTTTTTGAATGAGGATCTTGTTCTGATTGGGTCATCCTTCTTTCCCAGAATTTTGTCTTCGGGATGAGTTAGAGAACTTCTGGACAGTCTTTTCTGGATGGGTTCTTCAGAATTAGAGTTTCCTTCTATTTTGCTCGCCAGTTTTTCTGATGATCTGGTTTCAGTGCCTGTTATTTGAACTTCTATTTCTGCAAGAGATTCATCATGCTTTGGCTTTTGAAGGCCAAGCTTATCATCAAATCTGACACAAATGGATTCTACCACACTTCGTGTTTCTGTGTTATATACTCTGTATCCTTTTGAATGTTCAGAGTATCCTAACATGAAACATTTTTGTGCCTTAGAATCAAACTTGTTCAGAGGATCATTAGTGTTTAAGATAAAGCATGTACATCCAAAAGGATGGAAGTAAGAAATGTTGGGCTTTCTGTTCTTCCACAATTCATATGGAGTCTTTTCCAGAATAGGTCTTATAGAGATTCTATTCTGAATGTAACACGCTGTATTAACTGCTTCTGCCCAAAAGTGTTTAGCCATGTTAGTCTCATTGATCATGGTTCTGGCCATTTCTTGTAGAGTTCTATTCTTGCGCTCTACAACTCCATTTTGTTGTGGAGTTCTAGGACAAGAGAAATCATGAGAAATGCCATTTTCATTAAAAAATGTTTCTAGATTTTTGTTTTCAAATTCCCCACCATGATCACTTCTGACTTTAACAATTCTAAACTCTTTTTCATTCTGAATTTGATTGCAGAAAGTAGAGAATACAGAGAGTGACTCGTCCTTGTGTTTTAAGAACTTTACCCATGTCCATCTGCTATAGTCATCTACGATCACTAAACCATACTTCTTGCCACTGATGGATGCAGTTTTCACTGGTCCAAACAGATCTATATGAAGAAGTTCTAATGGTCTGGAGGTAGAAACAACATTTTTTGGTTTAAAAGAGGGTTTTGAAAACTTGCCTTTTTGACATGCTTCACACAGAATGTCTGAGCTGAACTTCAGATTAGGAAGTCCTCTGACCAGATTGAGTTTGTTAATCTGAGATATTCTTCTCATACTAACATGCCCCAATCTTCTGTGCCAGACCCATTGTTTGTCGTCAGCAGACAAAAGGCATTTTACATTCTGACTTTTTAGTTCAGAAAGTTTTATTTTGTAAATGTTGTTCTTTCTCTTTCCATTAAAGAGGATTGTTCCATCTTTCTGACTAACTGCCTTGCAGGACTTTTGATTGAAGATTATATCATAGCCGTTATCACTTAATTGACTTATGGATAACAAGTTATGCATTAATCCTTCTACTAACAAGACATTAGATATGGAGGGTAGAGTACCGCTACCTATGGTTCCAGAGCCAATGATTCTCCCTTTCTGATTTCCTCCGAAACCTACATACCCTCCAGCTTTAAGTTCCAGACTTTGGAACATATGCTTTCTTCCCGTCATGTGTCGCGAGCATCCAGAGTCCAGGTACCATGATTGGTGTTTCAATCTTGCTGTTAAAGACATCTGCAACATATAGGATTTTATCCTTAGGTACCCACAATTCTTTGGGTCCTTGTTTGTTAGTGTTCACAGAATTCTGATTGAGTTTTAGTTTCTCAATAGAATTTGAAGAGTAAGATTCACTGGTATATTTTATGTCATGTTTGTGTCCATATGTGAAGTGAGAGTTTAAAGGAGAGTATTTTATGATCATATCATCAACTTGTTTTGGTTTATATGGAGCTTCACCTTTAGGATTAACATAACCTATGCCCTTTCTCCCATTTCTACTAACTCCATAGATCATTGAAGCCATTTTGCTTCTGTATATGTTTTTAGCTAGAAATTTTTGAAAGTTATAGTCGTAATGTTTTAAAATATTATCAGAACTAGTGGAAACTTCTGAATCAGATTGTTTCTGAGATTTTTCAAAAGAGTTGAGTTTTGAAACAGTTTCTTTTAACTCAGAATTTTCTGCTTTTAGCTTTCTGTTCTCTTCAGACTCAGATACCAGATCGTGTTTCAGATTCTTATATTTGAGCTGAAGTTTCTGATAGTTTTCAAGAATTTCTGATAGACTTTCTTCTAATTGAGATCTAGAAAAGTTAGAGAATACCTCTTTAGTTTCTGAATCAGAGTCTGATTCTGATAAGTTTGAATCATCTGATATGTTGGCCATTAGGGCAATGTTCGCGTGTTCATTTTCTGATTCGGATTCTGCTTCAGAAGATTCTGAGTCATCCCAGGTAGCCATAAGACTTTTCTTTCTCTCCTTGTTAAACTTTTTATTTGGCTTTTCTTTCTGCAGCTTAGGACAATCACTTTTGTAGTGTCCAGGTTCCTTGCATTCGTAACACACTACCTCTTTGTTTCTAGACTTTTTGTGTCCAGAGGATGGTTCAGAATGACTGCTTGATCTTCTAGAGTTTCTGAATTTTCGTTGCCTATTTTTCCAAAGTTGTTGGATTCTTCTGGAAATGAGTGATAGTTCATCTTCTTCTGAGGAGCCACCAGAGCTTTCTTCTTCTTCCTGAAAATCTTTAGTTTCAGATTTATATTTAGATTTAAGAGCAATAGACTTACCTTTCTTCTGGGGTTCATCTTCTTCTAGTTCTATCTCGTGACTTCTTAAAGAGCTGATCAGTTCTTCAAGAGATATTTCATTGAGGTTCTTGGAGAGTTTTAGTGCTGTGACCATGGGTCTCCATACTTTTGGTAAGCTCCTGATGATTTTCTTGACATGATCTGATGTTGAGTACCCTTTATTCAGAACTTTTAGTCCAGCACCTAGAATTTGAAACCTTGAGAACATTTTCTCAATTGTTTCATCTTCTTCCATTTTGAAGGCTTCATACTTCTGGATGAGTGCCAGAGCTTTAGTCTCTTTGACTTGAGAATTGCCTTCATGCGTCATTCTCAGAGAATCAAATATGTGTTTGGCTGATTCTCTGTTAGTGATCTTCTCATATTCTGTGTGGGAGATTGCGCTGAGGAGAATCGTTCAAGCCTTGTGATGATTTCTGAAATCTTTCTTCTGTTGATCAGTCATGGTTTTCCTTTCAATCTTCTGACTGTATTTTCCGACAGGGTGAGTGTAACCATCTGTTACCATATCCCAGAGATCGCCGTCATGAGCCAGAAAGAAACTTTCGATTAGATCTTTCCAGTAATCAAAGTTTTCGCCGTCAAACACCGGTGGTTTGCCACTGATTTTGTCGTTGTAGTTCTGAACAGATTCCCCCATAGTGCTTTTTCGTGAAGGATCTTTTATCTGACACGGTTAAGTGTTAGCACCCAGAACCAGGCGCTCTGATGCCAATTGAAGAAACGAAAAAACACAAGAAGGGGGGTTGAATTGGAGTTTTTAAAAATTTAAGGCAAAGGACACGATGGTTATCCTGGTTCGATTGAACTCAATCTACTCCAGTCCACCCGCCAAGGTGATTTCGCCTCTCTTGAGGACTTAATCCACTATTCAATTAGAATTACACAGACACAGGGACAACCGTCACTGTCTTCTTGAGTTTTAACCACAACTTGGTTTTCTCAAGGAATTTCAACTTAGAAATAATATGCTACTAATAAGCTTTCTCACCACCGTGAGTTTTTTACAATATTTTTAACAAAAATGAAAACAGATGAGGAACTGATGGATTGTGAAAAGTATGAGTGCTCGTGTGTTGTCATCTGTGAAGGTGCTCCTTTAAATAGATGAATGTGATTGATCCGTTGGAGACATGTGAGCCAATTTTGGAGAATGATAATAAAGCCTTTTAATGCTTCTTTCCAAAAATATAGATATTGTCTGTTTCAATCCATTGCATTGTGATGCTCATTAAAGGTGAAGGATAGCGTATCAGAGTCCATAAAAATGTGATGCATAATCAGAGTTTCTGGCTGGATACAACTTTGGTGCTGGAGCGTGAGGCATCCTTCATCAGAGCTTAGCTAGTTTAGAGCTTGTGATCCGTCTATATCAGAGCTTCGCTTGATTAGAACTTCGCTTGGAACTAGCTTGCTTGGATATTGTGAGCTTCGCTATATTAGAACTTCGCTCAGATGAATCTTGTTGATGCTTCTGTATCAGAACTTCTTGACATTAGAACTTCCTTACATATCATAAAAAATTGAATTAAGGAGCATCAAGTTCTAAGTAATATATTGTTTGTTATCATCAAAACTATTTAGAGATGTAGAATCAATTCTTGTTCTAACAGATCAAGCCTCAAGATCGCCAGTGTCACCAAATTAGGGTTTTGGTCAACCAAGGCCTCCAGATGAAAATTTTCTTCTGGGCATGAGCCAATACTTCAAAGCATACACCAAGATGCTTAAAGGAACCTTATGAGTCCCATCATCAAGTCAAAATAACCTTAGGGGATGCATTCATAAAAAATCAGGAATTAGGGTTTCTTGACCCGATTCACCCCTAAGTTGACTTTTGAGGCAAGACACGAACCAAAACCTCAAGAAATAATTTGAGGTCCTCAAATACACTACATTGATCCATTTACAACAATGGATTGATCCAAGAAACTTGATTCACAAGTTTCAATCTCATCTGGACCACAATTAGGGTTTTGAAGAAAAAGTCAACTGTGCCTTTGACTTTTGACCAAGACATGCTCCCAAACCTTGGGACATGATTCAAGACACCCTAAAACACCTATGGAGTCCATCCATTAGGTTTGAATTGGATCAAGAACTTGATTGTACAAAGAATCATACAGTTTGGATTTCATCTGACAAAAAGTCAACTGTGCCCAAAATCAAGTTTGACTTTTTGGAATTTTTCACAAATATGGTTCCCCTAAGTCAAAAAAAATGTTAATGTATGGTATTGATCATCATTCATTAAGAAAAATCAAGAAAAGTGAGGTTTCTTGCAAAAGGGGCAACCATGAGAAACCAAAATTTTTCTAAGTTATGGAACAAAAGTGATTTTGTACCAACTTTGCAAGGTCATAACTCCTAAACCACAAGGCCTTTTTCTCCCATCCAAAGCTCAAATGAAAGTTCACATGACATACTTCAAATATGTCAACTACAAAAGATTCCAAATCCTCATGAATTTTGAGTTATGGATTGATCAAAATCACAAAAATGGGAAATGGCCACTTTTTCCAACACTTAGTGAAAACTGCCTAAGTTTTCAGCCTTGAACATCAATGTTCATGAGGATTTTTCAGTTGGATTCAAATAGTTTCAAGACAAACTATGATCACACATGGATTGTACTATATTAGGGCTTTCTAAAAAGTAAAAGAGCTTTCCATAACTCCATTTGAGCAAGGAGATATGATCCTCCCAAATGACACTTTCCAACTGTCATATACAAGGCAATTTTGTGCAGTTTTGCTCGAGCTAGCTAAATTGTGCAACCTTAAGCCTTATCACACTTCTGAAAACATATAAGAATCTTATCCAAGCAAGTACCTCTGATCCAAAACCCTTACAAGTCCAAGAGCTATCCTTTAGGCATGTGGAAATTCAAGGTTCTTACTCAAAATATTCAAAGTTGTCAATAAGCATTGAATGAGTGCATGGAGGTGGCATGCATCAAGGCAATGTTATCCAAGATGAGTCAAGCCTTAGCCCTGCAACAAAGGACCATAGGCCTGCTGCACTGACCCAAGTTAATGACCAAAGAATACTTGAATTCCTTTATGCAACCATTGTCCACAGACCTGTACCAGTTGCCATTCACTATTGATGCCAAAACAAACTTGTTGCACTATAAATAGACATAAACTGTGATCAGTTTGAGTACACCAAAGCACCCAAACTGATGCTTTACTCAAAATCTCTCTTTCACTCCAAAAAAACCTTCATTTGCAAGTCACTGTCGAATTTTTCATTAGAGAGCTATTCCATCACAACCAATTGTTCTAACACATCCCATACAACATATGTGAGCTGATCAAACACTCCTCACACTTCTGTAACACCAAAATCACAAAGCTCCAAATCCACTTGAAGCTCATATGCAGCTGAGATGCCTTGAAGTGATCCAAGCATCTCTAATCAAGTCCAAGCTTTCCAACACACTCCATAGGGTATAGTGAAGCTGTTCAAGTCATCACAACTCATCTGGAACACCTCTAACTCCAAATTTGAAAGTCTCTTGCACAAGCAAGTTCAATTAAGCCTGAAACCTTCAAACTCCCTATTACATGCATAATAAATGAATTTTTGAGTTACCATCTTGTTTGTGCATGTATATAGAATGATAACCCTAAATCAATTGCTATGTATGAATCCTGTGTGGAATTTCATAGTGTTCATGCTGAAACTAGGGTTCTTGAGTTAATCCTCTGATTTCTCACTCCACACTTAATATAAATGCAATTAATCTATATGGTTGTGATCCTTGTTCAAAAACGAGCAAGATTGGTGTTTGAATCGTGCAAAACCATTGAGTAATCAGAGAGAAAAACGAGTTCTTGCAAATCATCCATGACGCGGTCACGAGGAAGAAAAAGTGACCGTTGGCGCCATAATTCAAATTTTATTTGAATTTTTGAATTTTTGATATTTTATTTAATTGATTTCAAAAATTAATTTCTCTCTCATTTTTTATCATTTTTTATTGGTTCTTTTTTTAAAAAGTAACAAAAATGTTAAATTATTTTAATTTAAAAAAATACAATTTATATTATTTTTTAAATATAGTTAGAATTTTTGTATTTAATTTCATTTTATTTGTTTTTAAACATTTTAAAATGAAATTCTCACTTTGATTTTCACATTTTCAAATAAACTTCAATCTTTTACATGATTAAACATGGTTTGTCAAAACATTTTTTGAAGTTTACAATTAGTTTTTGAATATATTTGATAGTTGATATTTAATTTCCTTTGAAAATTATGTCTTTTAAATTCAAAATTAGGGTTTTCTCTAAATTTTGATTTTTTCAAACTTCACATAAACACTTTGGACCTCTAATAGAGTGTAAGACCCATCCCTTTGTATGTAAAATAATTTGGGCCTCAGTCATTGTATAAGTCCCGATTCGATTTCAAAAATCTCGGCGCGATCGCCGCTTTCAAAACAAAAATCATCTGGGCCTCTCCTTGAGTTGTAAGCCCCATATTTTGTATAAAATAAACTCTTTGGACCTCTAATAGAGTGTAAGACCCATCCCTTTGTACAAAAAAAACTTTTTGGGCCTCAGTCATTGTATAAGTCCCAGGACAGTTTTCAAAATAACGGTACGATCGTTATTTTTCATCTGGGCCTCTCCTTGAGTTGTAAACCCCACTTCTTGTATAAAAAAAACTTTGGGCCTCTAATAGAGTGTAAGACCCAACCTCTTTGGTAAATACAATAATTTGGGCCTCAGTTATTGTATAAGTCCCAATACAGTTTTCAAAATAACGGTGCGATCGTTATTTTTCATCTGGGCCTCTCCTTAAGTATAAGCCCCAAACTTCATTTCAAAACAACTTCCCTTTTGATTTAGATTCAAATTCATAGTTGTTATAAAAAATTTCTTCAATTTCTTGAATAATTAACCATGCAGCTGTGTTTATAACACTGGAAGCTTGCTCACCTGTAAGTTCTACCAGCTTTCTTTTATATACTTACTTACTTTTATATATATATATATATATATATATATATATATATATATATATATATATATATATATATATATATATATATATATATATATATATATATATATGTATGCCTGTATATTACTTGCTTAGAGTTTTCCCCAGCAATTAGGTCTAGGATTAGATCAAGCCAATGGTCACTCTTTCAACACAGTCAAAACTAGTTCCCCATAGGAAATTCCAGATACAGTCTTGCCTCCTCTTGGGCTTATACAATATGGAACAGAGAAAGACATTATTCCCGGTGAAACTTTTCTCAAGACTGTCACTATCTAGAAATTTGTCTAAGAAATTTATTTCCCCAGAGAGGATTAATTCCCGGTGAAACCTCTCTTGAATTTCTTCAAACCCTTGAACTGTTCACTAAAGAAAGGATTATTCCCGGTGAAACCTTTCTCGAACTTTTCTTAGGTTTGGACCCACAGGCTTCCTAAAAGCATCCCCAGCCTCCTCTTGGGCTTTGTACAAGGACCCTCAGGCTTCTTAGAAGTTCTCATGCCTCCTCTTGGGCTTAATACAAGGACCCAAAGACCTCCTACAGGTATAGGACATAACTTAGTCATCCTTTGATAGTTCAATCCTCTAGAGAATCAGAATCTCAAAACATCAGAACAATTTAGGGTTGATTCTCATCCATAAAAACACCAGCCTCCTCTTGGGCATCATACAAAGATAAACCTTTTCATACCAGTAGACTTGGACAGTCTCACCTCCTTTTGGATCTCTAGAAACCCTCAAGTTTCCTAAAAACACAGGATAAACCCTGATCATTTCATTAATCACCAACACAGTTGAAACCTCCATAGATTTTAAAACTCAATCTTTAAGCTCTCATTCAAAATTCCCCAGCTAGGGTAAACTCAACTCTTCTGTAATCCTCAGCAAGAGCTGATTGCCCAATTTGGACATGTCTTTAGATCTCAATAATCCTCAGTAGAAGTTAGCCTCCTCTTAGGCTTTATATAAGAAATTCCCCTAACCCGCCTCCTCTTAGGCTTTGTATAATGACATCCCTCATCACCTTTTAGCCTCAATCTTGGGCTTTGTACAAGACACATATAAACATTCTCTGGCTGAGTCAGTTAACCCTTTTTAGCCTCAATCTTGGGCTTTGTACAAGACACATATGGAACCTCCCCAGTGGAGTCAAATCCCTTTTAGCCTCAATCTTGGGCTTTGTACAAGACAAATAAAACCTCTCACCAGTAGAGTCAATCCTTTTTAGCCCCAATCTTGGGCTTTGTACAAGACAAACAAAATATTCCCCGAAAGAGTCAATTCCTTCTAGCCTCCTCTTAGGCTTTGTATAACGATCTCCCCAAAAGAGTCAGCCTCTTTTCAGCCTCAATCTTGGGCTTTGTACAAGACAGAAATAAAACTCACTAAATAGAGTTAACCTTTTAGCTTCAACCTTGGGCTTTGATCAAGGCACACAAAAATCCCCTCAGAGGAAATAAAAAATCTCTCTGTAGGAAGACATTTCTCTGTACATCACACATCAAAATAGACAAATCAAAACAAACCTAATTCCAGATAACTGCTGTAAGTGGCACACTTGTTGATTAAAAAATCCAAGCTGTAGTCCATCTCTTATCTTGGTAAATCCCCTTTCTTTCATCTAATTGCTGTAAGTGGCAAGCCTCTGGATTATTTACATCCAAGCCAATGTCATTCTCTTAGCATGAAAGATTCCTAAGGAAAAATGGCATTGCTCAACACTGAGTTAAAGTTTTATCCTTCAGGACGAATCCCTTATAAAGGAAATTATGGCATTGCTGGATTCCGTATATTCCAGTTAAAGTAATTCTCCTTTATAATCAGTTACCCAATAACCGTGATAAACAGATGAGATTTCTCCCTTTAGAGATGAAAAATTCTCTCTCAGTTAAAACCTTTTAGCTTCAATCTTGGGATTTGAACAAGACACAAATAACCTTTAGCTTCAATCTTGGGCTTTGAACAAGACACCAGACATCTTTTCCTCCCATAGAATAGGAGGAACTACGATTGCTCTGATTTCCCTGTTTTCTTTAACGGGAATACGTAGGCATAAGATTGCGAAATCTTAGCGAACATACATAACAAAAACTTTAGGTCCAGTATCTTACTAAAAACATCGGAAAGCCCGAAAAACAACAAAAATACTCTCTCAAACATTCCCAAAGAAAAACTTTCCCAACCCATGACAGATAAACACCAGTAAGTAGATAACAGTAGAAAATGCCAAATGATCTATGGATAACCATATATAGGACGGGTAATTGACAACTCCCCATTGTATAACCTGACCCCGGGCCCCCAAATCTCTTAGCATTTGTTAAAGAAAACATTACGTGCAAGGTTAGTTTTAGATAGCTCCCCTTTCCTTTCCAGCTTCATAGGATAAATAAGAAATCAGAAAGTAGTACACAATTCCAACCAATGGCGATAAGGTGGTCGCGTCATCGACAAAAATCGAACGCTACATTAATCTATAAAAGTTCATGTTGCCTCCATCAGAGTGTCTAACAAACCTGAGGACGAAGACTTTGAGTCAGTGTTACCAATAAGTGAAGGGGTTTCACCATAAACTTCTCTAATAATCCAGTCAAAATCCATTCGACTCTGTCATACCCCAAATTTTGACCACTAAGATTTCCCATCATGGTGCAAGTCATCATCATAATATGGATGGGCCATCATACCTCATTAGTCTCCCCAAAGATGGGTGAGTATCCGCTACAACAATAATTAGGGTTTCAAGCCCTCTCAGAGCTCTTAGACAAAGGATCAATCAAGGAATAACATGATCTTCAACTTGTCTAACCTCTCAAACATCCACAATGGATCAAGAGGACTCCCACAGTAAGAATCAAGCACAAGGTTGCAACATTCTGAGTGGATCAAGCCTCAAGATCGCTAGTGTCACCAAATTAGGGTTTTGGTTGACCAGGGCCTCCAGATGGAAAATTTTCTCTGGGTATGATCTAATGCTTCAAAGCATATCCTAAGATACCCCAAGGGACCTCATGAACCCAACATCAAGTCAATTTAGCCTCAGGGGATGCATTCACTAAAAATCAGGAATTAGGGTTTCTTGACCTAATTCACCCCTAAGTTGACTTTTGGGACAAATCATGAGCCAAGACCTCAAGACATGATTTGAGGGTCTCTAACACACTACATTGATCCATTTGCAACAATGGATTGATCCAAGAAGCTTGATCAATAAGTTTCAATTTCATCTGAACCACAGTTAGGGTTTTGAGAGGAAAAAGTCAACTGTACCTTTGAATTTTGACCCAGGCATGCTCCCAAAGCTTGGGACATGATTCAGTACACCCTATTACACCTATGAAATCAATCAATCAAGTTTGATTTAGGTCAAGGACTTGATTTCATAGAGGATCGCACAGTTTGGAGTTCATCTGATAAAAAGTCAACTGTGCCCAAAAGTCAAAGTTTAACTTTTTGATTTTTTGATCAATTATGGTTCCCTAACCCTAAAATGATGTTAATGTGTGATTTGAATCAACATTCATCAAGAAAAACCAAAGAAAGTGGGATAACTTGTAAAAGGGGTAACCATAAAAACTTAGAAATTTTCTAAGTTATGGAACAAAGTGGCTAGGGTACCAACTTCCAAGGATCATAACTTGAGATCCAAGCAACCATTTTGGCTGATCCAAAGATGGATTTGTATCTCTCATGGCATACTTTAAAAGTGTCAACTGCACCTCATTTCAATTTCTCATAGATTTCAAGTTATGATTGGACCAAAATGCCAAAAACATGAAAACACATCATTTTTCAACACTTAGACAAAATTCTGTCCAAGACAGATTTTGTTGAAAACACTAAAACTTGTGAGCTTTTTTCACATAGTTGCAAGCTGAATCAATTCAAGACATAAACATTAATGTTGTTGCAAATGTTGCTGAGAATCCAAAGAACTTATTGGCATGAAACAAATCAACTTGAGACAAGAATTATGGCTGCTACAACTCACCATGGCAAGGATGTCATGAAAAACTAGTTTTCAAGTTTTCTTCTTTCACACGATTTCTGATTCAAGACCAATGATCCCTATGCTACAGTCATGTAATCTGATCCTAATCCAAATGATCCAACTTGCAAAGCTGAGTCCAAAAGCCAAAGGATCTTCCAACTTGAGATCAATGCATTTTGGCATATTATGCCTTGAATTCAAGGGCATTAATGTGGAATAATGCACTTTCAAGATTCTCACTCTCCTCAGTCAAGTTCTCTGATTAAGCAATAATAAAAACATCTGAAGAATATGGATTTGGTCAAGACATAGCCCTGCTCTTGGGAGGGGCTAGGTTGCCTTGGATGAGAAGAAATGCCACCAAGCCAAAGCCATTGAATGTGATCTGATCCAGCAGCCATTCACTATTCCTCCAAGACAAGAGTTGATCACCTATAAATAGAGGTTCCAATTGATCATTCAAATCACCCCAAAGCAACTTACAACATTGCTTTCTCTCATTCTCTCTTAAGTGCCAAATTTCATTGTTTTTGAGCAACCACCATCAGGTTTTGAGTTGCAGCCTTAAGCAATCCATTCCAATTGCTCAAACACATCACATATGATGTATATGAGGTGTTCAAACACTTAAATCATCTCTATAACACCTTTAGCTCAAAATCACTCTTCAACCAAGCCATTATGCCTCAATTCTGCAGTTGGATTCCTCCAACTTGATCCAAAGATTTTCAAAGTGTTTCAAGGCTTGCAATCCACTCAACAACATCTATTGAAGCTGTAGGGATCATCAAATCACTTCTGAAACACCATCTGTGCAGAGTTCCATTTTAGCTTACATCAAGGTAAGCTTCAAAACTCTCATAACATGATCCATGCATATTTCTTCGCATGATACTTTTGCCAATTGCTTGTCATCATATGTTGAGTGTTTCCCCTCAATCAATTGTTGTTTATAATTCATATATAGGATTTCCTTGAGTTCATGCCAGTTTTAGGGTTCTTCAGGTTTTACCTTGTTATGTTCTGATTCAATCCATTTCAACAAAATTGAATATTGCCATCATATTCCTTGTTAAAAAATGCATGAGTTTGGTGTTTGAATCATGTCAAATGGATGGGAGACGAGTGAGATAGGGTGCTTCATGCACGAGCATGAGGAAGAAGATGGCCATGGCGTCATTCTTCAGGTTTTCCAACCAAGTTCTCTATATATTTTTCATTTGCCATACTATATTTGAATTGGCATTGCGCCCCAGTGGTTGATCAGCTGGTTTGTGTGTATTGGCAAGCGAGAGGTCTGGGGTTCGAATCCCCCTCGGCCCAAACCTCTTTTTTTTATCACTTTTTCCTATTTTTATTTTTTCATATTATTTTATTAATGATTTGAAAAATTAATTTCTCACTCAATTTTTTTCATTTTTGATTGGTTCTTTTTCTGGAAAATCACAAAAATGTTGAAATATTTTATTCCACAAAAAATCAAATTTATATTATTTATTTAATATAATTGGTATTTTTGTGAATAAATTCATTTTTTTTATTGTTTTTAAACATTTAAAAGTGAATATTTATTTTGAAAATCAAAACCAAATGAGTTCTAAATCATATTGTGATTACAACCTCATTTTTCAAACCTTAAACAAAAATCACAAGTGGTTTATTCAAACTTATTTGGTATTTTTATCATTTTTATTGATTTTCTTTAAATATTTAGGAAAACAAAACTAGGGTTTCTTTGATTTTCACCCTCATCAATCATTTTCAAACACTCATGGGCCTCTATTAGAGTGTAAGACCCATTCCCTTTGTAAATACACCACTTTTTGGGCCTCAGTCATTGCATAAGTCCCACTGTATTTTCAAAAACAACGACGCGATCGTCGCCTTTTTAACAAAATCATCTAGGCCTACCCTCGTGTTATAAGCCCCATTTCTTTTCTTTAAATTTCTTTGGCCCTCTAATAGAGTGTAATACCCAATCCCCTTTTAACTAAAACAATTTTGGGCCTCAGATATTGTATAAGTCCCTCTGTGTTAAAAGAAAAATCTCGGCGCAATCGCCAGTTCAAAATTAAATCATCTGGGCCTACCCTCATGTTATAAGCCCTATTTCTTTTCTTTAAATTTCTTTGGGCCTCTAATAGAGTGTAAGACCCAATCCTTTTGTACATAAAACAATTTTGGGCCTCAGATATTGTATAAGTCCCGACACAATAAAAAATCTCGGCGCGGTCGCCAGTTTAAAATCACCTGGGCCTCTCCTTGAGCTGTAAGCCCCATCATTTGTACAAAAAATACTTTTGGGCCTCTAATAGAGTGTAAGACCCAACCCCTTTTTGAAACCAAAATAGTCTGAGCCTCTCCTTGAGTTGTAAGCCCCATCATTTGTACAAAAATAATCTTTGGGCCCCTTGGTAGAGTGTAAGACCCAATCCTTTTGTAAATAAATCTTTTAGGGCCTCACATATTGTATAAGTCCCTCTGTACAGTTTTTAAAACAACGGTGCGATCATCGTTAAAACTTGGGCCTCTCCTTGAGCTGTAAGCCCCCAACAATCTTTTCAAAGCACTTTCTCCTTTGATTTTGAATACATTGTTGAACAAACTAACAAAACAGCATGGAAGCTCTACAACGGGTAAGTGTTTATTCGCTTTCATTTATCGCTTTCATATGTATATAACTGTATTGTGGGGCTGTTTCACTGTAAGTCTTCTTTCACATCCTTTTATATACTTGTCACATATCCACTGTGTAATACTAGTATAGTTATTTAGAGTTTTCCCGGGCAACTACGTCTAGCACTAGGTAAAGCCTTGTCGGTCACTCTTAAATACAGTCAAAACTAGATCCCCCATAGGATTCCAGCCACAGTCTTCCCTTTTCTTGGGGTTAAACAATATGGAACAAAGAGAAAGGCAGTATTCTCGGTGAACCTTTTCTCAGACTGCCACTCTTAGAAATTGTCAAAGAAACTCTACTCCCCAGAGTTGATCTATTCTCCATGAATAACATCTCTTGAGTTTCTTCCAAATTCTCGAACTTTCCTGGAATGATCTCTTCTCTTTGAATTGCATTTCTTGAACTTCTCTTGGTTTGGGGACCCACAGGCTTCCTAAAAGCATCCCCTCCTCCTCTTCGGCGGTGTACAAGGCCCCTTCGGCTTCTTAGAAGTTCTCATGCCTTCTCTTGGGCTTAATACAAGGACCCTGATGACCTCTTAAAGGTATAAGACAGAACTTAGTCATCCTTTGATAGAGCAGTCTTTCCATCGTCAAAACTTGGCCATTTTAGGGTTGATACTCATCCCTAAATGCCTGTGCCTCCTCTTGGGCATTATACAACAGATAAAACTCTAGACTTGGACAGTCTAAGCCCCCTTGAGTCTCAAAGACACTCTCAAGTTCCTTTCAAACATAGGAAGAAACACTGATCACTCTAAAACCCGGTCTCTCTCATGAGAGTTCCCCACCCTTGGGCCTGCCTATGGATCTAATCCTCAGCAGTAAGATAGCTTCCTCTTGGGCTTTGTACAAATGATTCTCCCCAGCGGAGCTAACCTTTCAGACTCTCTTGTTGAGTCAGTCAACCTTTAGCCTCCGTCTTGGGCTTCATACAAGACATATATAAAACCCACTCTCTTGTTGAGTATAAAAGACTCTCTTGTTGAGTCAATCTCCTTTTAGCCTCTATCTCGGGCTTTGTACGAGACAACAAAACACTCTCTTGTTGAGTATAAAAGACTCTCTTGTTGAGTCAATCTCCTTTTAGCCTCCATCTCGGGCTTTGTACAAGACACTAAAACACTCTCTTGTTGAGTATAAAAGACTCTCTTGTTGAGTCAATCTCCTTTTAGCCTCCATCTCGGGCTTCGTACGAGACACTAAAACATTCTCTTGTTGAGTATAAAAGACTCTCTTGTTGAGTCGATCTCCTTTTAGCCTCTATCTTGGGCTTTGCACGAGATATCAAAAGACTCTCTTGTTGAGTCAAACAGACTCTCTTGTTGAGTCAATCACCTGTTCCCGACTCTCTTGTTGAGTCAAACCTTTTTAGTCTCCTTCTTGGGCTTTATACAGGACAGATAAAAGTACTCTCTTATTGAGTCAAACCCTTTTAGCCTCCATCTTGGGCTTTATACAAGATACATTCTCCCCAACGGAGTCAAAATCTCGGTTGAGTCAATCAACCTTTTAGCATCAAAGTTGTGCCTTGCTCACAACATACAAACATCAACAACTCCTCTTTAGAGATGACAAATTCTCTCTCATCCTAAACCCTTCAGCTTTACATCTTGGGCTTTGAATAAGATACAAACAAACCGTTTAGCTTCATGTCTTGGGCTTTGAACAAGACACCAAAACAACCTTTTTCCTCCCATAGAATAGGAGGAACTACGATCGCTCTGATTTCCCTGTTTCGGGAATACGTAGTCATAAGATTGAAAAATCTTAGCGAGCATACTAATCAAAAACTCAAAATCCAGTACCTTCATATATCCATCAAAAGCATCATACCTAACCCCTAACACAGAAACCTACTCCCTAGTCTAGACCTTGTTTTTAAGCAAATAACCTTAAAAGATGAACCCCCCTATAGCATCTGTAAACCAAAAGTTTTGACTGTTTAAACTCAGTTTGCAAGCAGGGTTAATTGGAGACATCTATTTCCCTTCCTTAATCAGCTCAACAGGATAAAAAATGAATCGAACTGTAGTACCAAAGCGATAGTGATTCTAAATCACAAAAATCGCGCTACAGAAAAAGTGGCGACCACAGTGGGAGGTATTCTTTCTAGCCTCTTTTAAGGTTAAGACCTTAAATTCACCAAACACTACAGAAATGGCGACTCTGCTGGGGAGCCATTGTCTGTATAGGATCATAGGACTAGAGGTCTAGGATATTAAGACAAATATATATATTGCTTTTCCTATTTGATATCCGTGTTTATTTTTTCTGCTAATGGGAATGCGTGTGATGCCGCATGTGGAAAGATTGAGTATACACCTAAGATAGGGGATGGCATTATACGGGTAATCTTACGGGGAATGAATCCCAATTAAGAGTCCCCGGTCGACCATCAAACTCAATGGAGACTCCCTTTACAGATACATTGCCTATACGACTTCGGTTGTTGAAAGTAGTGTAGTTGGCTGGGTTATCTGAGAAGCTGAGGTTTTTAGTAAACTGAAACCATTTTGTAGTGTGGAAGCTATCAAAAATAGTTGTCACGCGATACTACCCTCATTTGAGATCACTCTAAGATACATCAGCTCGCTGGCGATCCGCTTGTTGTTGTTATCCCAAGTGGGTCAATGATTTTGCGGACAGGTACAAAAAATCACCAGTATAAACCTTTGGGGATGGGTAGAGCCTTGACTTCATGACAACAACCCTTTGACCCCATGTTTTTTCTATGTTTTTGTGTGCTGCATTCATACATTCATTTAAAAAACATTTCAACAAAGAAAAATTTCTCTTCTAGTCTCTCTTTTTTCAAATTAAACTAAGATAATGTTTGCAAATGTTAGAGAGAGGGATTGCGTCATGGATTTTGGTAGAAGAAAAACTCACAAATACACCTTCAAGGTTCCAAAGTTAGAGGATTTAAGAGGGTTGGCTGGGATGATCACCAACCCTGAGGCTTTCAAAGCCAAGTATGGAGGACTGCTGTCCCTATTAAGGGTCCATGTAATTGAAGGAATCCTGTTTACACTCATTCAGTCTTACGACCCGATTTATCACTGTTTCACATTTCTGGATTATCAGCTAGCACCAACACTGGAGGAGTATTCTCACCTGACTGATTTACATATTACAGATCAAGCTCCCTTTTCTGGACAGGAAGAAATTCCAAAAGATCAAACCATTGCAAGAGCAATTTATTTGGACGAGTCAGAGGTCAGGACTCACATGACCACTAAGGGTGGTATCCAGGGTTTGCCAGCCCATTTTTTGATAAAGAAATCCCAGTACTTTGCTAGTATAGGGAATGTGGTCGCTTTCGAGAGCATCTTTGTTTTGCTCACTTACGGGTTATTTTTGTTTCCCAACATCGATAACTTTGTAGATATCAACGCCATTAAGATTTTTCTGATTGGAAACCCTGTACCAACCTTACTCGCAGATGCGTATCATTCTGTACACTTAAGGAATTTGTATAGCGGAGGAATGATCACATGCTGTGTACTCATGCTATACAAATGGTTTATTTCCCACTTGCCCAAGTCTGCCGCATTTTGGGATCAAAAGAATACTTTACGTTGGTCGCAGAGAATCATGTCTCTTACCAACTCTGACATCGATTGGTACAATCGAATCTATGACAGGATCAGGATCATCGACCGTTGTGGAAACTTCCCAAATGTACCCCTTATAGGAACTAAGGTGGGAATCAATTATCATCCGGTGTTAGTTCGTCGTCAATTTGGATACCCAATGAGGCATGTCCCGCGGAATGCTCATTTGGAAGGTCTTTTCTTCAAGGAAGGAGAAAACGACAGGGCACTAAAGACAGAAATAGTGCATGCTTGGAAACACGTTCATAGGAATGGAAGAGAGTCTCTAGGAAAACTAGACTGTGTCTTGGTGGAGCCTTATCTCCACAGGGTACAAACTAGAGCTCTCAAGCCGAGGATGCCTTACTCTCGTCAGGAAGTTCTTCCATTAAGGGACTCTGTCCTTTATTTTATGTCTAATACGGAAAGACTTCAAGTTACTCTCAACAAAGTTTAGCAGGAGAAGAGGTCTTGGAGGAACAAGTGTCGTATTCTCAATGTGGAGTGTAAGAAAATACAACAGCTATTGAAAGATAAAGATGCTCTGATTGAGATTTTAGAGCAACATGCTGTAGAAAATCAGGATGACCAAAGGAATTTGCTCGCTCCTTTCACTTAGCAAAGGAATGACAACCTGACAACGACTCCAGAGCCCCGATCAAAGAAAAGGAAAGCACCAGAACCAACACCTGAGCTCTCTTCAGAGAGGACTTAGGATCCAGTAGCTTAGACATTTCTTTTTCAGCACTTTGTAATCTACTGTATTTCCATTTTCGCAATCCTTGAATTCAATAAAACGGGGTTTCCCCACTGTTTGATATTTGCAATCCAAATTGTCAAAGTTTCTTTTGATTAAAAAACAAAAATAATTAATATAATCATTGCATATCATTCATCATTCTCGCATAAACGCATTCTTCTTCCCATGCGAATCTCACGTTTGTGTCTCGATTCTAGAGTCAAAGTGTCTCATTCGTACAATACTCGGGCCAATCGACAGAAAAAGATGGATGATCTCGAGGAAGAGAACAGAGAGTTAAGGGAAGAGATCGACACTCTGAAAGAAGATATGAGAAAGCTTCATAACAACATGCAAGCTCTAGCAGAAGCTCAGATGCAACAACAACAGACTGTGATCTCAGAGATCACATTTACGTCTATAGTGGAGAAGTATGATCCTAGGTACAAAATGCCAAAAGATCGTCCCTGGGGCATGCCTATCAACTATATCCCGGAAGGATATATTCCGCCGATTGTGGAAGATCCGGAAACTGCAGCAGGAGCCGCTGGGCCTGAAGGTTACAAACTTCGGGAAAGCGAAGATGCCAGGGGCATGGCCACAACTCCTGAAGGTTACAAACTTCGGGAGGCACCAAGAGTCACTGCCATGATGACTATACCACCGTCTGTGGTACACACTGTCCCGGAAGGACAGATTCCACAGACACCTTCTGGTGGAAATGAAAGTATGTTTGATAGAATGAATGAGTTCCAGGAACAGTTCCTAGAGATGCAGAAAGAACTAAAAGCCATTCGCGGCCAGGATCTATTTGGAAAGGACGCCGCAGACCTTTGTTTGGTCCCCAATGTGAAAGTTTCGCACAAATTCAAAGTGCCCGAATTTGAAAAGTACAAGGGTAACTCTTGCCCTCAAAGCCATTTGGTGATGTACGCTCGCCGGATGTCAACTCAGACAAAGAACCAGGAGCTACTGATTCACTACTTTCGGGATAGTTTAACCGGTTCCGCACTCAAATGGTACATGGGTTTAAACCGCACTAAGATTGGCACCTTCAGAGATCTTGGCACTGCCTTCGTTCAACAATATAAGTACAACCTGGACATGGCACCGAATAGAGATCAACTCAGATCGATGTCACAAAAGATAAGGAAACCTTTAAGGAGTACGCTCAGAGATGGCGTGAAATTGCCACCCAGATTTGTCCACCTCTTGAGGAAAAAGAGATGACAAAGATCTTCTTGAAAACCTTAAGCTCATTTTACTATGACAGAATGGTTGCCAGTGCGCCCAGTGACTTCACTGAGATGGTGGGCATGGGAGTTCGTCCTGAGAAAGCGGTCCGAGAAGGACATTTAGTTAAAGACGTTGGATCATCAAGTAGTACAAAAAGATACGGCAGTGCTCTCTGTAATACCCTAATTTTTACCCCTAAGATTGTTCACATTTTCATTTGCATCTCATACCACAAGCAAGATCACAATCTTTGTTTCTCCTGAGCACCTGTATATTATTCTTACTTGTTTCTGTTTATTAACCTCTAACCAAAAATACCAAAAATTTGCTGCAGTTTCTCTCTGTGCGTTGCGCAGGTTTGTCAAAGACATTGAAGTGACTTCAAGTCAAATGTGGTTGTTTGTTCTTGATATAGTTCAGATGGACGTTTGACCTAATCTTGGTCAAACTGTCAAGAGTTTGCTTCAATTGCAAGTTATCTGTTTCAGTGGGCTATGTTTCTCAAGCAATAATTGTCAAGTTGTTGTGTGGTGATATCCGTCAAATTCATCTGAGATCATTAGTCCAGATTGGGTTCGTCTGTGGATTTATTCAATCAAATTCAAAGTGGTTCAAGATTCATTTGATCAGAGATTCAAAGGATGACAGATTCAAATGGTCGTTGTTCAGTTATGGCTTATTCAGTGGTAGCTGTGTGGCATATTTTATCAGAGGCTTGTGAAAAAGTTTGGTTATCCGTTTGTTATATCCAGTTCCATATCCATTCTCTAAACCATTTTTGCCATATCCAATTCCATTCCAATATGACCATTTTCCAATAATCACTTTTCATGACCATTATCCATTTTAAAATCCAAATATCCTTTGTTTTATCCAATTTATTATCCAAATATTCAACAACCATTTTAAATCCATTTTGGTTATCCAATTTTCCTAAACCACTAGTCATTCAATACTCATTTCTTAAATCCATTTTTCCCAAATATCCATTTTTTATCCACTTAAACCATTTATCCAATCCATATTTCTTAATCCAAATTTCCAAATATCCAATTCATATAATTTCTAATCCAATCATCCATTATCCATTCTTTGTTTAAATTTTAATTTCTTAAATATCCATTACCATTTTTACTAAAAAATATGACCATGTTTTCTCATTACCAAATTTGAACCAAATCCATAGTACAATCACAAAAAAAAGTCAAGGCCCAAGACATATGAAATAATAAAAAAAGGCCCAATACAAAATATTACAAAAAAAAAAACAAGCTGTGAAAAATAACAATTGCCACGGCCTGCTGTTCCATTTTTCCCAGCCACAAGCTCCAAGCTACATTCCAAAACTCATTCAATAATCTCAGCTGCTATGACATATCAGTTCTCAAACATCAAGCCGTGTCAAGCTTTACCACATGAGCCACTTTTAAGACACCTCACGTTACTACAAGCCAAACCAAATAAACCCATGATACAAAGCTGCTACTAAATACAATCACAAACCAAGCTACAAACCGTGCCAAGCTTTCCAACCAACCTTCAAAGCTTCATGATACATACACCAAGCCTAGCCGCGAGCCACTCTTCATGTCACAAGCTGCAACATCCAAAAAGCTGCTACCAAAGCGATATTCCCAGCCGTCACGTGAAAAATTTCGGCATAACGCAGCGTACCAAGCTTCAACGGCATACACATCATACACAAGCCAAATGACATCAGATTCACGCATACGATTCATGAGCTTCAAAATGCAGCAAATCAATTGCGAAACGACATCAATAATAAGCAGTGCAAGGCAAACCAAAACGCATTGAAGATCAACGCAAAACGACTTACAAAGGTGGAATTAAAACGCAACAAGTTAAACGAAAACAAGAAACAAAAACGGCAATTAATTTTTTCAGAAATTCAATTAAAAAAACTCACCCAATTCCATCTATAAATAGAGCCCTTTCCCTCTTTAATTTCTCAAGCTTTCACAGCCAAAAATACTCTGTCAAAACCAAAACCCAAAGCTTCAATTCACCTTCAATTCTTTCCATCAAGACCAAACACGGACCGATCCATCAAACACATAACCGCACCGATTCAGAGCTACAACAATCACGCTCGAGTTCAGAAGAAGAAAGAGGAGGAAAGATTTAAAGCTTACTCACCTTTTCTTTGAAGGTAGAAAGCACTTCCGATGTAGTTTCGTGACTTCGATCCATTTGTTTCATTCAATATTATTCGAAATAGATAACGTATTTGGAATCTACTCTTCATTTTGATCGCAACCGCGTGAGTTTTGAATCCCGCCGCTCCGGTTTGATGAAGTTGTGAGTTGCTAGCATGGCGTGAATAGTAATCGTTGGTGTTTCGTTTTGCAAAGAAGAGGATGATGAAGTTCAGAATATGATTCTTCTTTTTTTTTTCTTTTTTTCTTTTTAATGTATCATTTTCTTTTTCTATTTTTTTTAATATTTTGGGCCTTGGCCCGTGTGGCTTTATTACCGCCACCACTATTTTTGCTTTCAAAACCTCTCTCATTTTTATGATTTTCTTTTTTTCTAATTCATTTTTTTCCTCCCTATTTTTCTTCTTATTTTTCTTATTTGAGATTTTTGACTTACTACTTGGCTTTTTGTTTTAAATTCTGTTTAGAAAAATTTTCTTGAAGAGAGTTGTTTGAAAAATAATTTGATTCTTTATCCTTCACTTTGATTTCTTTTAGTTTTTTTTTTCTTTTTTTTGGTTGTGTGGATCATAAATGTTAGATCCACTTCTCTTCATCTTGATTCTTTTTCTTTTTGATCGATGAAAGTCTAATTGATCTTGGAATTCCTTTGTTGAATTTCGATCAAGACTAGATCGTTACCATTTTTCTTTTCGTGCGGTATTGCTTTCGGATGACGATTTATATATCGTTCATCTAGCATGCATTAACACAAAGAGCTATTGACCGACCTCATTGTAGGGTAATTACTCCGTAAATTACTCGGCGATTGCTTAACATAGCGCAATATTTGTCCCGTACAGGAAAACTTTCAAGAATGGTTGATTATTTGTCTTATGGTTCAAAACTCATGAAACTTGTTGTTAGGAGGCTTTGGTCTTATCAATCCTCTAATGAGTTTCATCAACCTTGACCTAAGTGCAATTATTCAATTGTTATTGATCACTAACACTAATAACTAATCATTAACTTACTAACAATATTATTATATTAATTTTGTTTATGTTTCCTTCTCGCTCCCTATCTCTTTTATTTTTTATGCTTCATTATTATCATTTCATATCATGTTTATGTTTCCGCAATTTTTCCCTTTGTCCGTTGGACACATGCTTATGCTTCCGCCTTTTTCTCTTTGTCCACTTGGACCAAAAACATTAATAAAGGCTTAAACCATAAAAAACTTAATTCTCCTCACCTTGGACTATTGGTTACTATCCTACGCTTTGGAGTGATCTCTTTATGGACCTCTTTTGAAGTAATATCGGACCTAGAATTAGGACTTCTTATCCCTTTGCTTGGAGTATTGATTGAAGACTTGCCTTTATTGGCCAATTTGCTTAAGGATGGAATTCTTTTAATATTGCTTTGAAGTGGCTCCATTTTGGTTAGATCCTTCTTTTCCCAAGCTTTTATTTTACGCACTAGGATAGTCATTTCTTCTCCTCCCCATTCTTAAATTTTCAAAATCCTCTCCCTTTTTCAAAACCTTCTTGTTTTCAAACTTAAAACCGCTTTCATAATAAAACCTTGACTTTGGTCAAGTGATTTTTTTTTTAATTTTGTTTTCTTTAATAAATGTCAATCCATCTTAATCATACTTTGACCATTTCATAAAAACATAAAAAATACAAAACTCATCCAATTTTTTTTTGTGCTTTTATGCACCTTTTCCTTTTAAACTTTTCAAAAAGAATTAGACATGAGTCATTTTTTTGATGAGATGTAAAACTCCTAACCAGGGTATTTTGTTGAAAGTATGGTCATTTTCCACTTAGATGTTGAAGTGATTAGTCTTGTTGATGTTAATCCAAGCAAATCCTCCATCTTAATGTGAAGCAAATGTTTCTTTCCTATACCTTTGGGTAATTAGTCGAGTATTCTCTCTTGAGAATGACATGTTGTCTTTTTCAAGATAAAATAAACCATAACCAATAATTTTCATTCTTTGTACCACGAACTACGAGGTTTTGATCCTACATTGCACATCGTTGGTACGTAGGCATGAGACGATAAGTCTCTCCAAACACAAAAATATTAAAAAAAATATTTCTCTTCTTATCTCCTCAATCTCTTTACAAGCAAACCATTTTCAGACCAAAAAGCATGAATACATCAAAGGGCTCATATAGAGTACTATAGATGTATTGGGTGCGTAAAACCTTCCCTTTACATAACCAACCCCCTTACCCTTTATCTCTTTGTTCTTTTAGAACTGTTCAGGTTTTGTTCGCTCTTTTTTCCTTTACTTTTTTGGATAAAAATAAAAGTGCGGTGGCGACTCTTGCTTTATGAGTTAAGTTAATCAATAGCTTATACTCACAAATTTTCCCGCTACAGAAAAGTGGCGACTCTGCTGGGGAATTCTCTCCCTTGAGGGGTTTAGCCTACTTTGATTTATTTACTGCTTTTTGTCTGATTTGCTTGTTACTTGGTTGTTCTGTTTGGGAGTTTCTCTGTATGTGTGAGATAGGTCCTATACCCGGACCAGAGTGCACTTTGAGATAAGAGGATAGTATAGTTAAGGGAACTTTGAAGGAGTCGAATCCTGAAAAAGAAGAACTTGAGAATCTATCCGCTCGGTGGTTGCCTCTTTGGAATTACTGATGCCGATCGAGCGATCGAGAAGGCATTACTTTTTCCATGGAAGCCTATAACACTGAGGACCGTAGTAACCCTTAACCCATCCTAGACTTTTTAGGATCGTAGCGCGGAAGCTATGAAGATGCAAATCTGACTTAGCTTTCACGCGATGCCACACTCAGGTTAATTCTCTTGAGGATAACTACCAACCTCCGAGCAAATCAGTGTGCTGGTGTGTCTGATAGTGAATTGTGGACCCTAGGCACTTTGTTAGAACCGCTATTTTCTGCAGGTACAATGAAGACAAAAACTTAGTACATACCTTTGTGGGATTGGTTCTTACCCTTGGCTTTATGCTCGTGACTTAAACCTTGACCCGTGTGCTTTGTGTGATCTTGTTTGTGGGTGTTGCATACATGCACTCATGCATTCATGAGCATTCTTTTGAAAGGTTTCGAGGAACTTAAAGGTGTTATTGTAAACATTGCAGGAACTTTTGTTATGGATTTTGGAAGGAGAAGTACCAAGAAGTACACTTTCAAGAGTCCTAAGTTAGAGGGTTTGAGAGAGCTAGGATATTTGTTTGTTGATACCAAGAAGTTTGAGTCCAGATATGGAAGGCTTTTATCTCTCTTGAAGGTTGATATGGCTGACGGATTGCTTGCTACTTTGGTTCAGTTCTATGACCCTTTGCTGCATTGTTTCACCTTTCCTGATTATCAGTTGGTACCTACGCTAGAGGAGTATTATCTCCTGCTTGGTTTGCTTCTTTATGGTCGGATTTTATCTGGTTTGAACCCCGCTCCCGAGCATGATGTTGTTGCGAAGGCTACTCACTTGAAGGTTTCCGAGATTAAGGCTCGCATGGATACCAAAGGAAAGATTCTTAGGTTACCCGCTAAGTTCTTGATGGATAGAGCTCATCACTTTGCTAGTGTGAAGAACCCAATTGCTTTTGAGGCTATTCTTGCCTTGCTTATTTATGGACTGTTCCTCTTCCCGAATGTTGAGAACTTTGTCGACATCAACGCTATTCAGATCTTCTTGATTGGGAATCCAATTCCCACTCTGCTTGTCGATGCTTACCATTCTATTCACCTTAGGAATTTCCATGGTGAAGGGATGATTATCTGTTGTGCACCTTTGCTTTACAAATGGTTTATTTCTCACTTGCCGAAGTCTGCAACTTTTTGGAATCTCAAGGATGGTTTATATTGGTCGCGGAAGATTATGTCTCTCACTCATTCTGATATTGATTGGTGTAGCCGTGTTCCTTCTGGAGCGATAATTATTGATAGTTGTGGTGATTTTCCCAAAGTGCCTCTTCTTGGTACAAAGGGAGGAATCAGTTACAATTCGGTGTTGCCTCGTCGTCAGTTGGGATATCCTTTGCAAGAGGTACCGAAGAACATTCGTTTGGCCGGTCTCTTTTTCAAGGATGAAGAATCTCAGGTTGCTCTCAAGAGAGAAATTGTGGAAGCTTGGTGCAACATTCATAGAAAAGGAAAGGAAAGTTTGGGAAATCCGAATTGTGTCTCTTCGGAACCTTACCTCCAGTGGATTAAAAATAGAGCTATTACTGTGAATATGCCTTATAAGCATCAGGAGCCTTTATCTCTAACTGATAAGAAGCCTATTCTCTACTTTATGGAAGACACAAAGAAGCTTCAGATCGCTTTGGCTGAGATGCAACAAGAGAGAGATGCATGGAAGAACAAGTATCAGATTGTTGAGTTAGATAATGCAAGACTTCAAGAGCACTTCAAGAAGAATAATGAAGATGAAGTTGCCAACAAGAAGAGAAAGGCGCAAGAGGATTTATTTTCCTCCCGCATTCAGCCAGTTTCCGATATTTCGAAGAGTTCAGAATCTCCTTGGAAGTTAATCGTCGATAAGTTGCTGATTGAGAAGACTCAGATGCAGGCCCACATCAAGAAGATGGAAGATAGAGCTGGGACTTCTTCTCATAGGATTCTCTAGGGATCTAGTTTTCTTTATTCTCTATTGTTTTAGGATTTTTGAATTTGTACTTCCGAGATGTAATATTTTCCATCATTAATGAATGAGATTTTGGTATTTCAGATAACAATGTTTGCAATATGCCTTATAATTCCTTGAAACTTTGCATTTGCATCTTGCACATCAAGCATCATCTCTTACATTGTTTCTTGCCTTTTCCAGGTGTCTTATTGTTTCTTTTGGTCTTCATTCAGCCAAGCTGTCGCACCAGTATAAATACTTGAGCTAATCTGAAGAAAAAGATGGATCAATTGCAACAAGAGAACCGTGAGCTTCGTGAAGAAGTATCAACTCTGAAGGATGGTTTGGAAAGACTCACTGCTATGATGGAAGCTCTGGTGGCTGCTCAGAATCAGCCACCACCTCCTCCTCCTCCGCTTTTAACTCTTGTGCAAAGGACAGTCATTTCTGAGATTGTCTCTACACCCATCTCTGTGGCGCCTGCTAGTGTTCCTCAATACTCCATGCCTCCTGGCTTCCCCTGGGGCATGCCTCATAACTTTGTTCCTGAGGGTTATTAACCACCACCACCTCCTGAAATTCCAGTTGTTCCTACCGTTCAACCTGTGATGACTGTACCACCGCCTATGGTTCATACTGTCCCTTTTCGTGAAGAGCAGATTTTCCAAACTACCCCAAGTGAGAATGCCAGTGCGTATAATAGAATGGAAGAGATTCAAGACCAGTTTGCTGAAATACAGAAAGAGATCAAAGCTCTGAGAGGTAAAGAGCTGTTTGGAAAGAATGCTCATGAGTTATGCTTGGTTCCTAATGTGAAGATCCCACATAAGTTCAAAGTCCCTAGCTTTGAAAAGTATAAGGGTAACTCTTGTCTGATGAGTCATTTGACTATGTATGCTTGTAAGATGTCGGCTCAGAAGGATAATGACCAGCTTCTCATTCACTACTTTCAGGATAGTTTGTCTGGTGCAGCTTTGAAATGGTATATGGGACTCGATAGTACTCGAGTTCGCACTTTCGAAGATTTGGGTGAGGCGTTTGTGAAACAATATAAGTATAATGTGGATATGGCTCCTGATCGTGACCAGCTTCGGGCAATGGCTCAGAAAGATAAGGAGACATTCAAAGAATATGCGCAAAGGTGGAGCGAGATTACTGCTCAGATCAGCCCTCCTTTGGAAGAGAAGGAGATGACCAAGATTTTTCTAAAAACTCTGAGTCCTTTCTATTATGAGCGTATGATTGCTAGTGCCCCAAGTGATTTCACTGAGATGGTTAATATGGGGATGAGATTGGAAGAGGGTGTCCGTGAAGGATGTTTGTCGAAAGATAGCAATTTTACTGGAAGTTCCAAAAAATATAGTGGAGGATTTGCCAAAAAGAAAGAAGGAGAGACTAATGCCGTTTTTCGAGAAAGGTATAGAGGACCTCACCATAGAAATAATAAGTGTCAGCAACATGTTGCATCTGTCACTCCTGTTATCAGTTCAGCTCCTGTTGTTCAGGCAGCTCCTGCTCAGCAACAACGTTCTAATCAGCCAAACAATCAACGGGGCCGTTTTCAGAAAGATTTTGATCCGATTCCGATGACTTACACGGAATTGCTTCCTTGTTTAATTAAGAAAAATCTTGTTCAGACCCGTCCACCACCTGCTGTTCCAAAAGATTCACCATGGTGGTATAAGCCTGAAGCTTATTCTGCTTTCCATCAGGGAGGAGCTGGGCATGACACTGAGAACTGTTATCCATTGAAGATGGAAGTGCAAAGGTTAGCTAGAAGTGGTATTTTGTCTTTCGAAGATTTCAACCCTAATGTCCAATCGAATCCGTTGCCTAATCATGGCAAGGCATCTGTCAATATGGTTTATGGTTGTCCTGGTACATTCAAAAATTTTGATATCCTTTGGATTCGAAGATCTCTTGTGGAGATGCATGCACTTTTAAGTGAATATCATGATATTGATCATGACTATGCGGCTTGCTGTATCTATTCTGTGAATCCTCGTGGTTGTGTGATAGTGAAGAGGGATATTCAAAGGATAATGGATGAAAATATGATTGAGGTCACTGCTAAGAGAGACGAATATCAGAATGAGGTGAATGCTATTGAGCCACGCTTTAATATTCCTGAAAGAGTTATTATCTCTTATGATAGTCGGAAGACAGCTGTTACGCCTTTGGTTATTCGGTCGCCCAGACCAGTACCATATGAATCCGACAAGGCTGTTCCATATAAGTACAATGCTACCATGGTAGAAGATGGTAAGGAAGTTCCCATTCCTTCTTTGTCTTCTGTGGTAAGCATCGTTGATGTGAGTAGAGTGGCCCGAAGTGGACGTGTCTTTGCTCCTGAGCCTCCAAATATTGTGGAGAATGTTAAAGCTGGCAAACGAACTCAAGATGAGAGTAATGTCGATGTTTCTGGTCAGTCCAGTGGTTTGAAGGCTTTTGAGGATGAAGTATTGAAATTGATCAAGAAGAGTGATTACAGTGTTGTGGATCAACTCTTGCACACCCCGTTCAAGATTTCAGTGTTGTCCTTACTGATGAAATCTGAAGCTCATAGGAAATCTTTGCAGAAGGTTTTGGAACAAGCATTTGTTGAGAATGATGTGACTGTTAATCAGTTTGATGGCATCATTGCCAACCTTACAGCGTGTAATAATTTGAGTTTCTGTGATGAAGAGTTACCCGAGGAGGGGAGGAATCACAATTTGGCTTTACATATCTCCATGAACTGTCAAGAAGATGCGCTTTCCAATGTGTTGGTTGATACTGGCTCTTCTTTAAATGTGATGCCAAAATCTACTTTATCAAGGCTTTCTTACCAAGGTCCTCCCATGAGGTATAGTAGGGTTGTTGTTAAATCTTTTGATGGATCTCGAAAAACTGTGATTGGAGAAGTTAATCTTCCAATCAAAATATGACCGTGCTTCTTCCAGATTACTTTTCAAGTAATGGATATCCGTCATGCTTATAGTTGTCTTGGCCGAACCTGGATTCATGAGGCTGGGGCAGTGACTTTGACTCTTCATCAGAAGTTAAAATTTGTTAAGAATGATAAGCTGGTAATTGTTGGAGGTGAGCAAGCGATGCTGGTGAGCCACCTTTCATCCTTTTCGTATGTTGATGCTGATGAAACTGTTGGAACTCTGTTCCAAGCTCTTTCTGTTGATGATAAAGATGTTAAGATGAATGAGTTGCCCATGTCTTCTTTGAAAGATGCTCTACATGTGTTAGAAACTGGTCGGTCTGACGGTTGGGGCCGAGTCATTGATATGGTTGATAACCTGGGCAAAACTGGTTTAGGCTTTATGCCGGTACAGTCAGAAGAGATTTGAAGCGTATTAATGAGACCTTTCACAGTGACAGATTCATCCACAAAGATCCATCTACTGCTGCCATCATTGAAGATGATGAAGAGGAAGAACTTCCCAATTTCGTGACACATGGACAAGTCTGCCAGAATTGTATAACTGTTGATGTTCCCACTATTGTTCATATTTCAAAGTAATTTGCTTTTGTTTCTTTCAAAAATCCTTTCACTCTGCCCAAGGTGAAAGTGAATTTGTGAGGGCTTTGTTTCAAATTTTATCATCATCAATAAAATGTTATTTTGTTTATCCATATTATGTTTTTCCCTTTTTGCTTTATTTCTGAAAAATGGTAACATAAAAAACCACAAAAAAAAAATGTGATAATCTCTTTTATCTGCATGATACTTGCACTTTTTATTCATATTCTAAAATCAAACATAAATCATTGTGCAGATTGATTGATAAACCCATTGAAAACAATGACCCTATGCCCCCTCCTAACTTTGAGTTTCCTGTGTTTGGAGCTGAAGAAGAGGATATTGAGGAGATTCCAGATGAAATTTCTCGGTTGCTTGAGCACGAGGAAAAAACCATTCAGCCTCATAAAGAGCCGTTGGAATTGGTGAATCTGGGTTCAGATGATGAGGTAAAGGAAGTCAAGATTGGGGCACTGCTTTAGTCAGATGTTAAGAAGAGGATTGTGGAGCTTCTTAGAGAATATGTTGACGTGTTTGCTTGGTCCTATCAAGACATGCCTGGTCTTGATACTGATATTGTGGAGCACCATTTACCATTGAAGCCTGAATGTCCACCGGTGAAGCAGAAATTGAGAAGAACTCATCCCGATATGGCTGTGAAGATCAAAGAGGAGGTTCAAAAGCAGATTGATGCTGGTTTTCTTGTGACTTCCGAGTATCCTCAATGGGTGGCCAATATTGTGCCTGTTCTAAAGAAAGACAGAAAAGTCCGAATGTGCGTTGACTATAGAGATTTGAATAAAGAGAGTCCAAAAGATGATTTTCCATTGCCACACATTGATATGTTGGTAGATAATACTGCTAAATTCAATATCTTTTCTTTTATGGATGGCTTTTCCGGTTATAATCAAATAAAGATGGCACCCGAGGATATGGAAAAAACAACATTCATTACACCCTGGGGAACATTCTGTTACAGAGTGATGCCCTTCGGTTTGAAAAATGCTGGTGCAACGTACCAGAGAGCTATGACTACTTTGTTCCATGATATGATGCATAAAGAAATTGAGGTCTATGTGGATGATATGATTTGTAAGTCGAAGACTGAAGAAGATCATATTGAGTACTTATTGAAGCTATTTCAACGTTTGAGAAAGTTTAAGCTCCGTTTGAATCCAAATAAATGCACTTTTGGTGTCTGTTCTGGAAAGTTGTTGGGCTTTATTGTCAGCCAAAAAGGCATTGAAGTTGACCCTGGTAAAGTTAAAGCTATTCAGAAAATGCCTGCGCCCAAAACAGGAAAAACAAGTAAGAGGATTCTTGGGACATTTGAATTACATCTCCCAATTTATATCCAATATGACTGCCACATGTGCGCCGATCTTCAAGCTGCTTCGCAAAGATCAGGGTTGTGTCTGGACAGAGGATTGTCAGAAAGCTTTTGAAAGAATTAAAGAGTATCTGCTTGAACCTCCGATTTTGTCTCCTCCTGTGGAAGGAAGACCTTTGATCATGTATTTAACCGTGCTGGAAGAGTCTATGGGCTGTGTTCTAGGTCAACAAGATGAATCTGGTCGAAAAGAGTTTTCCATTTATTATTTGAGCAAGAAGTTTACCGATTGTGAGTCTTGGTACTCAATGCTTGAAAAGACATGTTGTGCTTTAGCTTGGGCTGCCAAGCGCCTCCGCCAGTATATGTTGAATCATACAACTTGGTTGATATCCAAAATGGATCCAATCAAGTATATCTTTGAAAAGCCTGCTTTAATTGGGAGGATTTCTCGTTGGCAAATGTTGTTGTCAGAATATGATATCGAGTACCAAACTCAAAAAGCGATAAAAGGAAGTGTTTTGGCTGACCATTTGGCACACCAGCCAATTGATGATTATCAACCAATCAGGTTTGATTTTCCTGATGAGGATGTGATGTATCTAAAGGTAAAAGATTGTGAAGAACCATTACTTGATGAAGGGCCTGAGCCTGGATCCCGTTGGGGTTTGATTTTTGACGGAGCTGTTAATGAGTATGGCAATGGTATTGGGGCAATAATTGTTACTCCTCATGGTTCTCACATTCCTTTCACTGCAAGGTTGATGTTCACTTGCACAAATAATGCGGCTGAGTATGAAGCGTGTATTATGGGCTTGGAAGAAGCCATTGATTTAAAAATCAAGATTCTTGATGTATACGGAGATTCAGCCCTGGTGATTAATCAGATTAAAGGAGAATGGGAGACGCGTCAACCTGATTTGATTCCTTATCGAGATTATGCAAGAAGGTTGTTAACTTTCTTCAATAAGGTTGAGTTTCACCATGTACCCAGAGCAACAAATCGAATGGCAGATGCCTTAGCAACTATATCCTCCATTATTGTGGTGAATCGGTGGAATGATGTGCCCAAAATTAATGTTATGCGGCTTGATAGGCCAACTCATGTATTTGCGGTTGAAGAGGTTGTTGATGATAAACCGTGGTATTATGATATTAAATGCTTTCTTCAAAATCAAAAGTACCCGCTTGGGGCATCCAAGAAAGATAAGAAGACTTTGAGAAGGTTGGCTAGTAGTTTCTTCTTGAATGATGACGCGCTGTATGAAAGAAATTATGACATGGTCTTGCTCAGATGCGTGGATAGACACGAAGCAGACATGTTGATGAAAGAAATTCATGAAGGATCTTTTGGTACTCATGCCAATGGGCATGCAATGGCTAAGAAAATGTTAAGCGCAGGTTACTATTGGCTGACAATGGAATCTGATTGTTGCAAATTTGTGAAGAAGTGCCGTAAGTGCCAAGTTTATGCTGACAAAATTCATGTGCCCCCAACTCCTCTCAATGTCATCTCTTCTCCATGGCCTTTCTCCATGTGGGGCATGTATATGATTGGAATGATTGAGCCTAAAGCGTCGAACGGACACCGTTTCATACTGGTGGCTATTGGCTATTTTACCAAGTGGGTTGAAGCGGCATCATATGCCAATGTGACCAAGCAAGCAGTGGTCCGGTTTATCAAGAACCAAATCATCTGTCGTATGGTGTTCTGAGCAAGATTATCACTGATAATGGGTCGAGTTTTAATAACAAAATGATGAAGGAATTATGTGATGAGTTCAAAATTGAGCATCATAATTCTTCTCCTTACATACCTAAGATGAATGGGGCTGTTGAAGCTGCTAATAAGAATATTAAGAAGATTGTTCAGAAGATGGTTGTTACTTACAAGGATTGGCATGAGATGCTCCCTTTTGCTTTGCATGGGTATCGTACATCCGTCCGCACTTCAACAGGGGCAACCCCTTTCTCTCTTGTTTACGGTATGGAAGTAGTGCTCCCAGTAGAAGTTGGAATCCCTTCTATGAGAGTTTTGATGGAAGCTGAATTGTTTGAGGCTGAATGGTGCCAAAGCAGATATGACCAGTTGAATTTGATTGAAGAGAAAAGAACGGCGGCCTTGTGTCATGGCCAATTGTATCAACAGAGAATGAAGAAAGCTTTTGACAAGAAGGTTCGACCTCGTGTGTTCAGAGAAGGCGACCTCGTGCTCAAAAGGATCTCGACTTCTACCAATGATTCTAGGGGCAAGTGGACTCCTAATTATGAAGGTCCATATGTTGTTAAAAGAGCCTTCTCTGGCGGTGCCTTACTTCTTACAACTATGGATGGTGAAGAGTTCACTTGTCCTGTGAATGCCGATGCAGTCAAGAAATACTTCGCCTAAAAAAATAAAAGAACAGCTCGCTAAGTTGAAAACTCGAAAGGGCGGCTTAGGGAAAAATGAGCGTCTCGGTGGGCTGAAAACCTGAAAGGGCGGTCCAGGCAAAAATTAGAGACAAAAACAGAAATAATCATCCCGGTAGATTGAAAACCTGAAAGGGCAATCTAGGCAAAAGTTAGGGATTATGGCAAGTAACTGCATCTGGCCAGTCTTGATCATTTGAAAGCAACATTGTCTATCAAGGATTCTACTTCAATCATCCTTAGCTGAAGTTTTGAGCACAAGGGAATTCAAAGTTGTTAGGGAGAATAGTGGTCATTGTATTTCAATGTAACCCTTTCCATGTATTTACCATTTTTCAAACTTTGTAATGATCCATGGAATTACGCCATTTGTGGACTTCCATTCTATTAATAAAATTTGGGCCTGTGTCCCTTTGTTTGCAATTCTTATTTTGTTTCTGTTTGCAAAATTTCATTTATTGCTGATGATGATTTTTGAAACAAAATGTGAATAATTGATTTAAAATTTTGAAAATTATAAAAACATGTTTCTTTGATTTATGAATATAAAAAAGAATGTCAACGGTTATTCCAAGAATGGTAGGATCAATGTTTTCCTTAGCAGGGTTCGTTCTCGCTCCTTTGGCAGAATTTATTGACAGATCCCCAGTAGAGTTTGTTGATATTTCCTTAGCAGAACTTGTTCCTATGAATGTGATCAGTTGTTGACAAAGTGATAGGTTTGTTATGACGTATTGAATTCGTAAGGTCCAATGCTGTTTGGTTTTTCCCCAGCTAGATCTTGATCTGGATTTTCTCCAGCTGATTATGTTATGGTCAGATAGTTGAGTAGTTTTGAGGTTCACCTCTCCTTGATGATAGTCCTCTTACGGAGATTCATTTTTGCTGTACCCAGCAAAAGTCATATGAAGAATCCTCCCTCAGAGTTTTATCTTCTAGATGTGTTGTTGTTACTTTGGATGTCCCCAAACAGAGAGCGATGTTATTTTTCTTTAAGAAGCGTTGACTTAGTGGCTGTTTGAGGATTTTTTTATCTTGCTCTGTGGATGTATTTCTCTCCAGGTCGATCCTTGCTGATTCCCCAACGGAGACGGAATATTATTGTTTCGATTGTTCCCCAAGCATAGAGAAATAATGTTGACTTCTTATTATTCCCCTGCAAGTCCAGGATGTACTTCTCTCCAGATTGTTTTATTCAGATTTATCCTCCTAGTGGAGATTGTGCATCACTAATGCGACTATTCCCCATTGAAGTCGCTGATGATATCTCTTTTAGTCACCTGTTGGGTTTTCTATCATTTATGATGAATATTGATCTAAAATCCCCCACAGTTTGACCTGTTGTTGTTTTCTCAGCAAGTCCAAGATGCCTTGTTCAGATTTGGTTAATCCTCATAGAGCTTTTATCTTGTATCTCCAGCAGATCAGCCTTGTATTCCCAACGAATTTTGCGTAGATGTTTATATGTCTACAATCCCTAGCGGATTCATTTCTTTTTTCCGCAGCAGATCTCCTCATCTTATTGAAGTGGAAGTTCCTGTGAATTCTTTATTATCCCCAGGAAAAGTCAGAAAGATTTGGGTTGTTATGATTCCCCGACAGCTTTCCTGCCATCCTTAAAGCAGAGTTTATGTTGTTATACTCTTTTTGGATCATCGATGTTAGAAGATTGGTGTTTGGGTTTTTCCCCAAAGGAGTATCTTCCTCTCCAGCAAGATTTGAGCCTTGTAGTAGGATTTATTTTCCTTTGATGGCTTTTGTTTATCTCTTGCAGGATTTCTTCAGCTAAATTCCTAGCGGAGTTGCTAATAACATCTCAATCTTGTTAAGATTAGTCGAGTATTCAGTGGTGTTGAGATGTTTATTCCACCCTCTGCTTGTTCTTTATGTCTGTTTTGTCAGCATATTCATAAGCATCGCATGCGCATTCATTTGTTGTGCATAGCATATTGTTGTTGCATTTTGCATTTGTGTTGGTGTTTCTTTGCTCTCTGGTGTTGTTATCCTCGCAGAGCATGTGTGTCCTCTCTCCATTTAGAGTGTCGACCCGTAAGTAGAAAAATGCCTATCTTTGTTAATTCCCCACTGAGTCTATTTCTCGTGGAAGATTTTGATTCAGTTTCCTCTCCAGTTCATTATCTGGATGGAATTGGTCCCCAGTTGAGATATTTCCTCCTCGGGATGAGTCTTGTTTGACTGTTTCTCTCCAGCTTGTTCCTGGATTGAACTTTAGTCCCCTGCAATATTTGTTTGGATCCCTAGGTTGTGAAACCTAGATTGAGAGTGCATTTATTTTGCACCTTTGAGGGTTCTGCGCCCTTCAGCTGAAATCTGCGTATGATTCCCCTTCTGGAAGTTTCAATACTATTTTGTGGCATTCCTTTATTTGAGAAGCTTGAGGCGATGCAGTTAATACCTTTTGTGACTCCAATGAATGGTAAGTCTCTTCGGTTTGACGGGACAGTTCGTTGTTGAGATTTTGGTTACTCCAATGAATGGTAAGTCTCTTCGGTTTGATGGGACAGTTCGTTGTTGAGATTTTGGTAACTCCAATGAATGTTAAGTCTCTTCGGTTTGATGGGACAGTTCGTTGTTGAGAATTTGTTACTCTGATGAATGGTAAGTCTCTTCGGTTAGACGGGACAATTCGTTGTTGAGATTTTTGTGACTCCGATGAATGGTAAGTCTCTTCAGTTAGACGGGTTAGTTCGTTGTTGAGATTTTCTACTCCGATGAATGGTAAGTCTCTTCGGTTAGATGGGACAATTCATTGTTGAGATTTTGTCACTCCGATGAATGGTAAGTCTCTTCGGTTATACGGGACAGTTCGTTGTTGAGATTTTTGTGACTCTGATGAATGGTAAGTCTCTTCGATTAGACGGGACAATTTGTTGTTGAGATTTTTGTGACTCCGATGAATGGTAAGTCTCTTCGGTTAGACGGGACAGTTCGTTGTTGAGATTTTCTACTCCGATGAATGGTAAGTCTCTTCGGTTAGACGGGACAGTTCGTTGTTGAGATTTTCTACTCCAATGAATGGTAAGTCTCTTCGGTTAGACGGGACAGATCATTGTTGAGATTTTGTCACTCCGATGAATGGTAAGTCTCTTCGGTTAGACGGGACAGTTCGTTATTGAGATTTTTGTGACTCCGATGAATGGTAAGTCTCTTCGGTTAGACAGGACAATTCGTTGTTGAGATTTTTGTGACTCCGATGAATGGTAAGTCTCTTCGGTTAGACGGGACAGTTCGTTGTTGAGATTTTCTACTCCGATGAATGGTAAGTCTCTTCGATTAGACGGGACAGTTCGTTGTTGAGATTTTGTCACTTCGATGAATGGTAAGTCTCTTCGGTTAGACGGGACAGTTCGTTGTTGAGATTTTGTCACTCCGATGAATGGTAAGTCTCTTCGGTTAGACGGGACAGTTTGTTGTTCAGATTTTCTACTCCGATGAATGGTAAGTCTCTTCTGTTAGACGGGACAGTTCGTTGTTGAGATTTTGTCACTCCGATGAATGGTAAGTCTCTTCGGTTAGACGGAACAGTTCATTGTTGAGGTTTTCTACTCTGATGAATGGTTAGTCTCTTCGGTATGCTAGAGATAGTTCATTGTTGAGGTATTGATTTTCCCCAGTGGAGCCTTGCTGTGGTAAGTCTTCCCTGATGAGTTATATCCTTGTTGTGTTGTGGTTTATTTCCATATACAGTTATCCCCAGTTTAAATCTTTTCCTCAGCTGAGTCCCAGTAATTGCGCGGTATGTTCCCCGGTTAGTTGGTAGTCTGCTGTGATGTGTTTCCCCGGTGTAGTTCCTTTCTCCCGTTCTTCCTTTTGTTTATCTCCTATGGCATTTTCTCCCCATAGTGGTCTTGTGTCTGCATATCATCTGCATAATCATATCATTTTGTGGTCTCTTAGGGCCAAAAATTGGGTTTATTGTTATATTTAAGTCTCTTCTATCCCGTCGAGACAAAGATGCCCATCTTCGTATCTCCGGATAGAAGAAACTTAAATAGGGGCAACTGTAATACCCTAATTTTTACCCCTAAGATTGTTCACATTTTCATTTGCATCTCATACCACAAGCAAGATCACAATCTTTGTTTCTCCTGAGCACCTGTATATTATTCTTACTTGTTTCTGTTTATTAACCTCTAACCAAAAATACCAAAAATTTGCTGCAGTTTCTCTCTGTGCGTTGCGCAGGTTTATCAAAGACATTGAAGTGACTTCAAGTCAAATGTGGTTGTTTGTTCTTGATGTAGTTCAGATGGATGTTTGATCTAATCTTGGTCAAACTGTCAAGAGTTTGCTTCAATTGCAAGTTATCTGTTTCAGTGGGCTATGTTTCTCAAGCAATAATTGTCAAGTTGTTGTGTGGTGATATCCGTCAAATTCATCTGAGATCATTAGTCCAGATTGGGTTCGTCTGTGGATTTATTCAATCAAATTCAAAGTGGTTCAAGATTCATTTGATCAGAGATTCAAAGGATGACAGATTCAAATGGTCGTTGTTCAGTTATGGCTTGTTCAGTGGTAGCTGTGTGGCATATTTTATCAGAGGCTTGTGAAAAAGTTTGGTTATCCGTTTGTTATATCCATTTCCATATCCATTCTCTAAACCATTTTCTCCATATCCAATTCCATTCCAATATGACCATTTTTCAATAATCACTTTTCATGACCATTATCCAATTTAAAATCCAAATATCCTTTGTTTTATCCAATTCATTATCCAAATATTCAACAACCATTTTAAATCCATTTTGGTTATCCAATTTTCCTAAACCACTAGTCATTCAATACTCATTTCTTAAATCCATTTTTCCTAAATATCCATTTTTTATCCACTTAAACCATTTATCCAATCCATATTTCTTAATCCAAATTTCCAATTATCCAATTCATATAATTTCTAATCCAATCATCCATTATCCATTCTTTGTTTAAATTTTAATTTCTTAAATATCCATTACCATTTTTACTAAAAAATATGACCATGTTTTTCTCATTACCAAATTTGAACCAAATCCATAGTATAATCACAAAAAAAGTCAAGGCCCAAGACATATGAAATAAAAAAAAGAGAGCCAATACAAAATATTGCAAAAAAGAACACAAATTGTGAAAAATAACAATTGCCACGGCCTGCTGTTCGATTATTCCCAGCCACAAGCTCCAAGCTACATTCCAAAACTCATTCAATAATCTCAGCTGCTATGACATATCAGTTCTCAAACATCAAGCCGTGTCAAGCTTTACCACATGAGCCACTTTTAAGACACCTCACGTTACTACAAGCCAAACCAAATACACCCATGATACAAAGCTGCTACTAAATACAATCACAAACCAAGCTACAAACCGTGCCAAGCTTTCCAACCAACCTTCAAAGCTTCATGATACATACACCAAGCCTAGCCGCGAGCCACTCTTCATGTCACAAGCTGCAACATCCAAAAAGCTGCTACCAAAGCGATATTCCCAGCCGTCACGTGAAAAATTTCGGCATAACGCAGCGTACCAAGCTTCAACGGCATACACATCATACACAAGCCAAATGACATCAGATTCACGCATACGATTCATGAGCTTCAAAATGCAGCAAATCAATTGCGAAACGACATCAATAATAAGCAGTGCAAGGCAAACCAAAATGCATTGAAGATCAACGCAAAACGACTTACAAAGGTGGAATTAAAACGCAACAAGTTAAACGCAAACAAGAACAGCAAAACAACAATTAATTTTTTCAGAAATTCAATTAAAAAAACTCACCCAATTCCATCTATAAATAGAGCCCTTTCCCTCTTCAATTTCTCAAGCTTTCACAGCCAAAAATAATCTGTCAAAACCAAAACCCAAAGCTTCAATTCACCTTCAATTCTTTCCATCAACACCAAATGTGGATTGATCCATCAAACACATTACCGCACTGATTCAGAGCTACAACAATCACGTTCGAGTTCAGAATAAGAAAGAGGAGGAAAGATTTAAAGCTTACTCACAGTTTCTTTGAAGGTAGAAAGCACTTCCGATGTAGTTTCGTGACTTCGATCCATTTGTTTCGTTCAATATTATTCGAAATAGATAACGTATTTGGAATCTACTCTTCGTTTCGATCGCAATCGCGTGAGTTTTGAATCCCGCCGCTCCGGTTTGATGAAGTTGTGAGTTGCTAGCATGGCGTGAATAGTAACCGTTGGTGTTTCATTTTGCAAAGAAGAGGATGATGAAGTTCAGAATATGATTCTTCTTTTTTTTTTCTTTTTTTCTTTTTAATGTATCATTTTCTTTTTCTATTTTTTTTAATATTTTGGGCCTTGGTCCGTGTGGCTTTATTACCGCCACCACTATTTTTGCTTTCAAAACCTCTCTCATTTTTATGATTTTCTTTTTTTCTAATTCATTTTTTTTCTCCCTATTTTTCTTCTTATTTTTCTTATTTGAGATTTTTGACTTACTACTTGGCTTTTTGTTTTAAATTCTGTTTAGAAAATTTTTTTTGAAGAGAGTTGTTTGAAAAATATTTTGATTCTTTATCCTTCACTTTGATTTCTTTTAGTTTTTTTTTCTTTTTGTTGGTTGCGTGGATCATAAATGTTAGATCCACTTCTCTTTATCTTGATTCTTTTTCTTTTTGATCGATGAAAGTCTAATTGATCTTGGAATTCCTTTGTTGAATTTCGATCAAGACTAGATCGTTACCATTTTTCTTTTCGTGCGGTATTGCTTTCGGATGATGATTTATATATCGTTCATCTAGCATGCATTAGCACAAAGAGCTATTGACCTGCCTCATTGTAGGGTAATTACTCTGTAAATTACTCGGCGGTTGCTTAACATAGCGGAATATTTGTCCCGTATCGGAAAACTTTCAAGAATGGTTGATTATTTGTCTTATGGTTCAAAACTCATGAAACTTGTTGTTAGGAGGCTTTGGTCTTATCAATCCTCTAATGAGTTTCATCAACCTTGACCTAAGTGCAATTATTCAATTGTTATTGATCACTAACACTAACAACTAATCACTAACTTACTAACAATATTATTATATTAATTTTGTTTATGTTTCCTTCTCGCTCCCTATCTCTTTTATTTTTTATGCTTCATTATTATCATTTCATATCATGTTTATGTTTCCGCAATTTTTCCCTTTGTCTGTTGGACACATGTTTATGCTTCCGCCTTTTTCTCTTTGTCCACTTGGACCAAAAACATTATTAAAGGCTTAAACCATAAAAAACTTAATTCTCCTCATCTTGGACTATTGGTTACTATCCTATGCTTTGGAGTGATCTCTTTATGGACCTCTTTTGAAGTAATATCGGACTTATGGACTTAGAATTAGGACTTCTTATCCCTTTACTTGGAGTATTGATTGAAGACTTGCCTTTATTGGCCAATTTGCTTAAGGATGAAATTCTTTTAATATTGCTTTGAAGTGGCTCCATTTTGGTTAGATCCTTCTTTTTCCTAGCTTTTATTTTACACACTAGGATAGTCACTTCTTCTCCTCCCCATTCTTAAATTTTCAAAATCCTCTCCCTTTTTCAAAACCTTCTTGTTTTCAAACTTAAAACCACTTTCATAATAAAACCTTGACTTTGGTCAAGTGATTTTTTTTTAATTTTGTTTTCTTTAATAAATGTCAATCCATCTTAATCATACTTTGACCATTTCATAAAAACATAAAAAATACAAAACTCATCCAATTTTTTTTGTGCTTTTATGCACCTTTTCCTTTTAAACTTTTCAAAAAGAATTAGACATGAGTCATTTTTTTGATGAGATGTAAAACTCCTAACCAGAGTATTTTGTTGAAAGTATGGTCATTTTCCACTTAGATGTTGAAGTGATTAGTCTTGTTGATGTTAATCCAAGCAAATCCTCCATCTTAATGTGAAGCAAATGTCTCTTTCCCATACCTTTGGGTAATTAGTTGAGTATTCTCTCTTGAGAATGATAGGTTGTCTTTTTCAAGATAAAATAAACCATAACTAATAATTTTCATTCTTTGTACCACGAACTACGAGGTTTTGATCCTACATTGCACATCGTGGGTACGTAGGCATGAGACGATAAGTCTCTCCAAACACAAAAATATTAAAAAAAATATTTCTCTTCTCATCTCCTCAATCTCTTTACAAGCAAACCATTTTCAGACCAAAAAGCATGACTACATCAAAGGGCTCCTATAGAGTACTATAGATGTATTGGGTGCGTAAAACCTTCCCTTTACATAACCAACCCCCTTACCCTTTATCTCTTTGTTCTTTTAGAACTCTTCAGGTTTTGTTCGCTCTTTTTTCCTTTCCTTTTTTGGATAAAAATAAAAGTGCGGTGGCGACTCTTGATTTATGAGTTAAGTTAATCAATAGCTTATACTCACAAATTTCCCCGCTACACTCTCCCTAAGAAAAAAGAGCAGGATATTAGGAATATCTCTCTCGGAAAGCAAAGGCGACGATACCAACCAGTAGCAGCTGTAACTCCGGCTATTAACCCTGCGCATGTTCCAATGTATCAACCTCAGGTTGCGCAAAGCCAACCGAATCAACAGCAATATCAGCAAAGGACACAACAGCCTCTTCAGCAGGTTCGTCCTCCGTACAGTAACAACCGTACAACACGACCACCGGGGTTTGACCCTATACCAATGTTGTATGCAGAACTGTTTCCGTTACTACTGGTCAAGGGGCATGTCCAAACCAGGTCTCCTCTTACAGTACCAGAAAATCCACCTTTTTGGTTTAAGGAGGATCAGACTTGTCTTTACCATCAAGGAGGATCAGGGCATAACATAGAGAACTGTCTCAGTTTCAAATCCGATGTGCAAAAGCTTGTTAGGAGCGGGGTCTTATCTTTTAAAGATACGGATCCAAATGTTCTCACGAACCCGCTGCCTCAACACGAGAAAGCTGCAGTCAATTTGATAGAGGAATAGTCTAACCTTAGCTATCGAATTCATGATGTACTCTTATTGAGGACCAATCTAGTCAAGATGCATCGCAGACAGAGCAGGTATGGTCATATACCACCTCACAATTATCATTAGTGTGATATCTGCTCTAAAGATAATCAGGGATGTTCTGTGGTGCAATAAGCTCTACAGGAACAATTGGATCTCGGGTGGATCCAAGAGCATCGAGTTCGTGGGGGTCAACATGACTTATACGAATTCCAACATCATTCAATGCCATGAAATCCGTGCGATGAATGCCTACCTGGTGGCAATGCACTCAAGGCAAAGCCAGTATCATAATCTGCCGCGGCACGATTACAATTCCTGTCTGATTTGCTCGGTAAACAAACAGGGATGCTCTTTTGTACAAGAGGCCCTCCAGCGTTAAATGGATCTAGGACTACCATGATAGAAATCAGTATCAAGTGAATATGATTCAAATCTTTGATATTCGCTTGATGAAAACCGCTTGGTGGAGTTACACGCTACACAAGTCCAGCTCGGTTTTCTGACTTCGCATAATTATCAGAACTGTAAAGGATGTTGTGAGAGTGACCAAGGATATGTTCTCGTTCAAAGAACTTTGCAACACTTGTTAAACCACTGGTGGCTTCCGATCTATATGGACGAAGACACGCAACAAATCAATGTGGTTAATGGGAACCCTACTAGGCATCAAAGTCAGGATGTTCGATCAATGGAAACAGATCTAGTGAGGTTACACTGCATTCAAAGCGGACGTGGCCAGGTGCCACCACATAACTACGAGCGCTGTAGAGTTTGCTCGGAAAATAATCAAGGATGCTACCTCGTGCGAGCAGCCCTTCAAAGTCAGTTGGACCGCAAAGAGATTCAACAATATTCAATTTCGGGGTCCATCAACTGGACGCTAGACTACTTCGCTGATCAAATCCAAGATGTTGTTGTAATCTCTGATCCTGAGAGGACCAAGGATGTTTGTACCATCATCCCTCTACTTGACAAATCGAAGGTTCTTAACTAGGAACTGATTGAAGTTACTTACGACAGTCAGAGAAATCAGAAGGCTCCTGTAGTTATCTACTTGCTGGGACCAGTGTCGTACAAATATGATAAGGCGATCCCTTACAAATACGGTGCAATAACAGTTGAGAATTGAAAGGAAATTCCGTTACCCTCCATCGTGAATATTACAGACATCAGTTGAGTAACACGGAGTGGTCGAATCTTCAACCGAGGAGTTGGAGAACCTAGCAAAGAAAAGGAACCTCAAACGAAAGTTCCCAATCCACCAGTCGGGCAATCAAGTGATCCCGACCTTTCAAAGAATGGTGATGAGATGCTGAAGCTCATCCAAAGGAGTGAATACAACATTGTTGATCAGCTGTTACAAACTCCTTCAAAGATCTCTGTGTTATCTCTTTTACTCAGTTCTGAGGCTCACAGGGAGGCACTACAGAAAGTCTTAGAGCAGGCCTTTGTGGAACAGGATGTGTCAATATAACAGTTTGATAACATCGTTTCTAACATCACTTCCTGCAACAACTTAGGGTTCAGTGATGAGGAATTGCCAGAAGAAGGCAAAAGTTACAACATGGCGCTCAATATCACAGTTAACTTCCAGGACGATGCTTTAGCTAGCGTACTGGTAGACACCGGATCGACTCTGAACGTTATGCCAAAGTCCACTTTAGTGCGACTATCATTCAAAGGATCCCCGATGAGGGGTAATGAGGTCGTCGTCAAAGCATTTGACGGATTTTGTAAAGTAGTTATCGACGAAGTCGACCTTCCCATAACTATTGGTCCTCACACTTTCCTAATCACTTTCCAGGTCATGGACATCCGAGCAACATACAACTATTTGTTGGGAAGATCTTAGATACACCAGGCTGGGGCAGTCACTTTAACACTGCACCAGAAACTGAAGTTCGTAAAGAACGACCAACTCGTCACGGTCAGTGGAGAACAAGCCTTGATCGTGAGTAACCTTTCATTATCCACTTGTGTAGAACCCGAGGAGGTTGTTGGAACGCAGTTCCAGGCACTTTCGGTGAGCAATGAAAATCAGTCAGAGAAAGGAACCTCGATTTCCTCATACAGAGATGCTCTCGAAGTAATCATAAGTAACAATACCAAAGGATGGGGACAGCTTGTCATTCCTACTGATAACAAAATAAAGAAGGGTCTTGGTTTTTTCTCAACCTGTACCCAGACAGCCGCTAACGATGAAAATCTTCATCCCATTCAGGATTTCTTCCATAGTGGAGGTTTCCTTCACCCAATATCTCAAGAAGTTCATACCATCAACGAGGGAGATCCCTCTGATATAGATGAAGAGTGGAAGTCCTATCTTAACGAGGACAGTTATATCTCTCAAGAAGAGGTGCCTACGCCATTTTTCTATCCCACACAAAGTCTGAGATTTATACCCAGGTCAGACATCAAAATGATATACGGAGATTGTGATCCAGAAGGATTTCGTGCTCCACCAAACTCATTAGAGAAAGACACTCTGATGAAAGACAACTTTGACCATGACTATTATGGCCCGATGGATGGCCTTCCTATCTGGCAGCCGTACCCAGGAGACTTGGGGCAAGAAAATCAGCCGAACAATGAAAATCAGCTGAGCATCATTGAACATAATACTTGCATCCCCACCATGTCATGGGACCAACACTCAGGTCATTCAGAACCTATCCAGCACGACGATGAATTTGCAAAGCTTGTAGGGCTAGAATTCATCAACTATGCTTTTCGCGAGGAAAATGTCATCGAAAGGGATGACTCCTCTAGTTCCACAGAAGCGTGGGACACCCTGGGACAACCGAGTTGCAAGTTTGACTACTTGGTCAAGTACACCACTCCCGAAAGCTCTCGTATCAGGCTCAAGGCATCCAGCCTACTGGATGGGGAGATTTACTTGAGAGCATAAATACTATGCAAAATACAACAGGGGAATCCTCCTACGATAACTCTGCCTGTGAGACAGATTCCAATGATCCTGCTCCACCAGAAATCAGCGTTATTTCTGAAGACAAATCAAGGAAGGTACTGGACTTTGTGATTCACCGAGGAGTTCACCGCCAATGAGTTGCAGTCGATGTTCTGAAGATTATTCATAAGTCAAAGTAATTGTTGTCTTTAACCTTTCACCCTGCCCAGGTGAAACAGATGTTTTTGATAGGGCTCACTTTCTGTAAATATACCTCTTCGCTTTGCCCAAAGCGACAGAGTTTTGTTTTATAGGGCTGTAGTTTCAAGAATTAACTCGTTCATAAATAAAATAACGTCGTTCTGTAATTTCCGCATCTATTGTTGTTTTCTCTTTTCGCTTTTTCAGAAAATGGTAATCCTAAAAAACACTTCAATAATAAAAACAAGCAGTTTTCAGAAAATACACTACACACACTCTTGCATTTTCTCTATCTCTTCTAAAACATAAATCATCACGTCATGCAGATTGCTTGTTTTAAACCCCGTTGAAACATACGATCCTATGCCTTCTCCCAACCTTGAATTCCCGGTATTTGGAGCCGAAGAAGAAGTTGACGACGAAATTCCAGAAGAGATCTCCCGATTACTCAGGCAAGAGGAAAGGTCCATTGAACCTCACAAAGAGCCATTGGAAACGGTCAACTTGGGCTCAGAGGAGGAAAGAAAAGAGGTCAGGATTGGGGCACTGCTCAGTCCAACTGCCAAAGAGAGTTTGACAAAGCTTCTCATAGAATTTCCCGATGTATTTGCTTGGTCCTACCAGGACATGCCAGGATTGGATACCAGCATCATGGAACATCATCTACCGTTACAATTAGAATGTCCGCCAGTAAAGCAGAGGTTGAGAAGAACTCAACCAGACATGGCCATCAAAATCAAAGAGGAAGTACAGAAACAAATTGACGTGGGTTTCCTCGCCACATCAGAGTATCCTCAATGGTTAGCCAACATAGTACCCGTTCCGAAAAAGGACGGAAAAGTCATAATGTGTGTGGATTACAAAGATCTAAATAAGGCTAGTCCAAAGGACGACTTTCCTTTACCACACATTGACATGCCGGTAGATAGTACAACAAAGTTCAGAATATTCTCCTTCATGGATGGATTCTCGGGCTATAATCAGATAAAAATGGCGCCGAAGGAAATGGAGAAAACTTCATTCATTACCCCATGGGGTACTTTTTGTTACAAGGTAATGTCGTTCGGTTTGAAGAATGCCGGAGAAACCTATCAAAGGGCCATGACTACTCTGTTTCATGACATGATACACAAGGAAATTGAGGTATATGTCGATGACAAGATTGCCAAATCTAAAATAGAGGAGGAGCATGTGACCCACCTGCTAAAGCTATTCGAGCGGTTGAGAAAGTACAAACTCCGCTTGAATCCCAACAAGTGCATATTCGGTGTCCATTCAGGGAAACTTTTGGGGTTCATCGTCAGCCATAAGGGAATTGAGGTTGATCTTGACAAGGTCAAGGCCATTCAAGAATGCCTTCTCCGAAAACTGAAAAACAAGTCAGAGGATTCCTGGGACGTTTGAACTACATCTCCAGATTCATATTCCTCATGACCGCGACATGCGCGCCGATCTTCAAATCACTCAAAAAGAATCAGGACTGCGTTTGGACAGAAGATTGCCAAACCGCCTTCGATAGTATTAAGGAATACTTATCGAACCCACCGATTCTATCACCTCCAGTGGAAGGAAGACCACTAATCATCTACCTCACAGTCTTGGAAGACTCAACGGGTTGTGTACTTGGCCAACAAGATGAAACAAAAAGGAAAGAGTCTGCCATTTACTGTCTGAGCAAGAAATTCACCGACTGTGAGACTCGGTACACTATGCTTGAGAAAACTTGCTGTGCTCTAGCTTGGGCAGCCAAACGTCTTCGCCAGTATATGATTCATCACACTACTTGGTTGATCTCAGAAATGGATCCAATCAAGTATGTCTTTGAAAAACCTGCTCTCACGGGAAGGATTGCCCGTTGGCAGATGTTGTTATCAGAATATGACATAGAGTACCACACTCAGAAAGCCGTTAAGGGAAGTATTTTAGCCGATCATTTGTCTCATCAACCGATTGACGATCAGGAATCAGTCGGGTTTGATTTCCCAGATGAAGATGTCATGTACTTGAAAATAAAATATTGCGATGAGCCACTACCTAGTGAAGGGCCAGAACCAGGTTCCCAATGGGGACTAATCTTTGACGGAGCTGTCAATCATTATGGAAACGGAATTGGGGCAATCATCATAACCCCACAGGGTACCCATATTCCTTTCACCGCCAGACTGGCATTCAAGTGCACAAACAACCAGGCCGAATACAAAGCTTGTATTATGGGTCTCGAAGAAGCGATCGACTTAAGGATAAAAAACTTGGATGTTTATGGCGACTCAACCCTGGTTATCAATCAGATCAAAGGAGATTGGAACACATACCAATCAGGACTGATTCCTTACAAAGATTACGCGAGAAGATTGTTACCCTTCTTCAACATAATCAAGTTTCATCATATCCCTCGTGAAGAGAATCACATGGCTGATGCATTAGCCACCCTCTCTTCCATGATTAGTGTAGGTAAATGGAATGACCTACCTAAGATCGACATAATGGCCTTGAAAGGCCCGCTTACATCTTCGCGATTGAAGCAGTCATAGACGACAAACCTTGGTATCATGATATCAAATGCTTCCTTCAGAAACAAGAGTACCCACTTGGGGCATCCAGAAAGGACAGGAAAACTCTCAGAAGACTGGCTGGAAACTTCTTTATGAGCGGTGATACACTCTATAAGAGAAACTTTGACATGGTTTTGCTTCGATGCATAGACAGACCAGAAGCAAACATGCTGATAAAAGAAATTCACGAAGGATCCTTTGGCACTCATGCCAGTGGACACACAATGGCGAGAAAATTTTTGAGAGCAGGGTACTACTGGTTGACCATGGAATCCGATTGCTACAAGTACATGAGGAGATGTCACAAGTGTCAGATATACTCCGACAAAATCCATGTATCGCCAACGCATCTCAAAGTTCTCTCTTCCCCATGGCCTTTTTCTATATGGGGAATCGACGTGATTGGCATGATTGAACCCAAGGCTTCGAACGAACATCGGTTCATCCTGGTAGCCATTGATTACTTCACCAAGTGGGTTGAAGCAACGTCATACGCTAATGTAACCTGACAAGTGGTGGTCCGATTTATCAAAAATAATCTTATCTGCCGTTATGGTGTTTCTAGGCAAATCATTACTGATAATGGATCTAACTTGAACAACAAGATGATGAGAGAGTTGTGTGTTGAGTTCAAAATCGAACACCACAATTCATATCCCTACCGACCTAAGATGAACGGAGCGGTAGAAGTGAATAACAAGAACATCAAGAGGATTGTTCAGAAAATGGTCGTAACCTACAAAGACTGGCATGAGATGCTACTCTTTGCTCTGCTCGGTTATCGAACATCTGTCCACACTTCAATAGGAGTAACCCCTTTCTCTCTAGTATTGGCATCGAGGTAGTGCTCCCCATTGAAGTAGAGATCCCATCAATCCAGGTATTGATGGAAGCTAAGCTTACAGAAGTTGAATGGTGTCAAAGTTGACACGACAAACTCAATCCGATCAAAGAAAAGAGAATCACGGCATTATGCCATGGTCAGTTGTATCAACTAAGGATGAAGAAGGCGTTTGACAAAAAGGTCCGACCTCGCGTCTTCAAAAAAGGAGACCTCGTGCTCAAAAAGATACAATCATTTCTCACTGATTCTCGGGGAAAATGGACTCCGAATTATGACGGCCCCTATGTGGTCAAGAAAGCTTTCTCAGGCGGCGCCTTGAGACTTGCAACCATGGATGGAGAGGAATTTTCCTACCCCACAAATGTTGATGTAGTCAAGAAATACTTCGCCTAAACTAAAAAAACATCTTGGTGGATTGAAAACCCGAAAGGGCGGTCCAGGAAAAAATTAGAGACATAATAAAAAATCATCCCGATGGATTGGAAATCTCAAAGAACAGTCCAGCCAAAAGTTAGGGATAATGGCAAGTAACTACGTCCAACAGAGGCAAATCCCAGTAGTAGTCATGCCATCCATGGGGAAAACTTCAGTCAAGGTCATCTTCGACAGAAGCTCAGGATGTCCAGAATTCAAAGTTGGTAGAAGGATAGTGGTCGTTATGTTTCAATGTAGCCCTTTTCCCTTAAATTACCATTTTCTAACTTTGTAAATACTCTATGGAATCACGCATTTGGCTGATTTCCATCCTATCAATAAAATTTGAGCCCTTGGGCTTTTTTTTTTGCAATTCTTATTTGTTTTAGCTTTACAGAACGACGTTTTAACATGGTTAACAATTCTTGAAATAAAACAAAAATGGATTTGCTTGTCAAAATTTTCTGCTTTTAAATAAAGATGGCAATTCTTTTGACTGTTGAACATCAAAAGAACATCGATTGTTTCTCCAAAAGTGTTTGAACCTCAAAGTGCAGAATCAAAGTACTCCTTCTAAACCAGTGCGCCTGAATGAAGGATCAGTTATGTCAGATGTGAATACCCCATCTGACATCCCCGACAGAGTTCTTATCTCCTAAGCCCGACCAACGGTTATTCCCTGCAGGGACTATTTCTCCTAAGCAAGGCAGAATTGCTATCGTGAACAAGTGATACTTTTCATCTCCCACTGTGGTCGAGTATCCAGTCGTGTTCATCTACTAGTCTGTATGTCGCGTCAGTTTTGTCAGCATAAACATACATACATCATGCATTATTGATTTACATTCGCCTTCTTATTGCATCACTATCACTCTGGTCAGTCTTATCCCCAAGTGATAAAAGTCATCTCAATCGAGTTGTCAGTTCTTTCCTCGTCAGGAAATGTTGCTTCTGAACAATCTCTCTCCCCTAGTTTATTTGTGGGTTGAAGTTGGTCCTCGACCACTTTGATAACTTGAACCTCTGAAAGACAAGAGAACTTTCGACGAACGTCACTCTTCGCCATTGAAGATGATATCTTCTCTCTCCCAGATTAAGGAAAATCCCCAGAGAAAGACTCTTAATCAAACATTCGGCAATACAATAATTTTTCTCCTAAAAATCCGCTGACAAAAAGGTCATCAGCACCTCAAAATTAGATCACATCATATGGAATTTCTCCGAGAAGATCCCGAGAAAAGTATGATGTAATACCCCAAGTGGAAACAGTCTCTCAAGAAACTCGTTTTCCCTGATAGAGTCGGCAAATGGCGTCTCCAGTAGAGAAGTTTGTGCACCTCTACAACTCAGACGACTGGGTTCCCCCAGCAACTCTGACATCAAATTTTTTTCTATAAAATGGCATCTCCCCAGGAAAATTCGGCGAGAAGTTTGAGGAAAACGCTACGCATAGTGTCCCTTGTCAAGAAAGTTTATTGACAAAAGAAACTAAGACCAGTTCCTTGGTAGGAAACCAGGATCGAGGGGAAGTTTATTTTAGAAACTTAGACCAGTTCATTGGTAGGAAACCAGGATCGAGGGGAAGTTTATTTTAGAAACTTAGACCAGTTCCTTGGTAGGAAACCAGGATCGAGGGGAAGTTTATTTCAGAAACTTAGACCAGTTCCTTGGTAGGAAACCAGGATCGAGGGGAAGTTTATTTCAGAAACTTAGACCAGTTCCTTGGTAGGAAACCAGGATCGAGGGGAAGTTTATTTCAGAAACTTAGACCAGTTCCTTGGTAGGAAACCAGGATCGAGAGGAAGTTTACCTTTTCTAAGCATCATTGCTTAGCAAAAGAAGAAGGATGCACAAACTTCCATTCATAACCACCATCAAAATTTTGGGTATTCCAATATTTAATCCTCTTGCACCCCGAATGCCCGAATACCTTCGCCATTCACACCTTTGGGTCTAAGAAGATTAAATAGGGGCATTTGTCATACTCCAAATTTTGACCACTAAGATTTCCGATCATGGTGCAAGTCATCATCACAATATGGATGGGCCATCATACCTCATTAGTTTCCCCAAAGATGGGTGAGATCCATTACAACAATAATTAGGGTTTCAAGCCCTCTCAAAGCTCTTAGACAAAGGATCAATCAAGGAATGACATGATCTTCAACTTGTCTAACCTCTTAAACATCCACAATGGATCAAGAGGTCTCCCACAGCAAGAATCAAGCACAAGGTTGCAGCATTCTGAGTGAATCAAGCCTCAAGATCGCCAGTGTCACCAAATTAGGGTTTTGGTCTACCAGGGCCTCCAGATGGAAATTTTTCTCTGGGAATGAGCCTATGCTTCAAAGCATATCCTAAGATACCCCAAGGGACCTCATGAACCCAATCATCAAGTCAATTTAGCCTCAGGGGATGCATTCACTAAAAATCAGGAATTAGGGTTTCTTGACCTAATTCACCCCTAAGTTGACTTTTGGGACAAATCATGAGCCAAGACCTCAAGACATGATTTGAGGGTCTCTAACACACTACATTGATCCATTTGCAACAATGGATTTATCCAAGAAGCTTGATCAACAAGTTTTAATTTCATCTGAACCACAGTTAGGGTTTTGAGAGGAAAAAGTTAACTGTACCTTTGACTTTTGACCCAGGCATGCTCCCAAACCTTGGGAGATGATTCAATACACCCTATAACACCTATCAAATCAATCCATCAAGTTTGATTTAGATCAAGGACTTAATTTCATAGAGGATCACACAGTTTGGAGTTCATCTGATAAAAAGTCAACTGTGCCAAAAAGTCAAAGTTTGACTTTTTGATTTTTTGATCAATTATGGTTCCCTAACCCTAAAATGATGTTAATGTGTGATTTAAATCAACATTAATCAAGAAAAACCAAAGAAAGTGGGATAACTTGTAAAAGGGGTAACCATAAAAACTTAGAAATTTTATAAGTTATGAAACAAAGTGGCTAGGGTACCAACTTCCAAGGATCATAACTTGAGATCCAAGCAACCATTTTGGCTGATCCAAAGATGGATTTGTAGCTCTCATGGCATACTTTAAAAGTGTCAAAAACATGAAAATGCATCATTTTTCAACACTTTGACAAAATTCTGTCCAAGACAGATTTTGTTGAAAACACCAAAACTTGTGAGGTTTTTTCACACAGTTGCAAGCTGAATCAATTCAAGACATAAACATCAATGTTGTTGCAAATGTTGCTGAGAATCCAAAGAACTTATTGGCATGAAACAAATCAATTTGAGCCAAGAATTATGGCTACTACAACTCACCATGGCAAGGCTGTCATGAAAAACCAGTTTTCAAGTTTTCTTGTTTCACACGATTTCTGATTCAAGACCAATGATCCCTATGCTACAGTCATCTAATCTGATCCTAATCCAAATGATCCAACTTGCAAAGCTAAGTCCAAAATCCAAAGGATCTTCCAACTTGAGATCAATGCATTTTGGCATATTATGCCTTGAATTCAAGGGCATTAATGTGGAATAGTGCAATTTCAAGATTCTCACTCTCCTCAGTCAAGTTCTCTGATTAAACAACAATAAAAACATCTGAAGAATGTGGATTTGGTCAAGACATAGCCCTGCTCTTGGGAGGGGCTAGGTTGCCTTGCATGAGAAGAAATGCCACCAAGCCAAAGTCATTGAATGTGATCTGATCCAGCAGCCATTCACTATTCCTCCAAGACAAGAGTTGATCACCTATAAATAAAGGTTCCAATTGATCATTCAAATCACCCCAAAGCAACTTACATCATTGCTTTCTCTCATTCTCTCTTAAGTGCCAAATTTCTTTGTTTTTGAGCAACCACCATCGGGTTTTGAGTTGCAGCCTTAAGCAATTAATTACAATTGCTCAAACACATCACATATGATGTATATGAGGTGTTCAAACACTTAAATCATCTCTGTAACACCTCTAGCTCAAAATCACTCTACAACCAAGCCATTATGCCTCAATTCTGCAGTTGGATTCCTCCAACTTGATCCAAAGATTTTCAAAGTGTTCCAAGGCTTGCAATCCACTCAACAACATCCATTGAAGATATAGGGATCATCAAATCACTTCTGAAACACCATCTGTGCAGAGTTCCATTTCAGCTTGCATCAAGGTAAGCTTCAAAACTCTCATAACATGATCCATGCATATTTCCTCGCATGATACTTTTTCCAATTGCTTATCATCATATGTTGAGTGTTTCCCCTCAATCAATTATTGTTTACAATTCGTATATAGGATTTCCTTGAGTTCATTCCAGTTTTAGGGTTCTTCAGGTTTTACCTTGTTATGTTCTGATTCAATCCATTTCAATAAAATTGAATATTGCCATCATATTCCTTGTTAAAAAACGCAAGAGTTTGGTGTTTGAATCATGTCAAATGGATGAGAGACGAGTGAGATAGGGTGCTTCATGCACGAGCTCGAGGAAGAAGATGGCCATGGCGTTATTCTTCAGGTTTTCCAACCAAGTTCTCTATATATTTTTCATTTGTCATACTATATTTGAATTGGCATTGCGCCCTAGTGGTTGATCAGCTGGTTTATGTTTTTTGGCAAGCGAGAGGTCCGGGGTTCGAATCCCCCTCGCCCCATACCTCTTTTTTTTATCACTTTTTCCTATTTTTATTTTTTCATATTATTTTATTAATGATTTGAAAAATTAATTTCTCACTCAAATTTTATCATTTTTGATTGGTTCTTTTTCTGGAAAATCACAAAAATGTTGAAATATTTTATTCAACAAAAAACTCAAATTTATATTATTTATTTAATATAATTGGTATTTTTGTGAATAAATTCATTTTTTATTATTTTTAAACATTTAAAAGTGAATATTTATTTTGAAAATCAAAACCAAATGAGTTCTAAATCATCTTGTGATTATAACCTCATTTTTCAAACCTTAAACAAAAATCACAAGTGGTTTATTAAAACTTATTTGGTATTTTTTATCATTTTTATTGATTTTCTTTAAATATTTAGGAAAACAAAACTAGGGTTTCTTTGATTTTCACCCTCATCAATCATTTTCAAACACTCATGGGCCTCTATTAGAGTGTAAGACCCATCCCCTTTGTAAATACACCACTTTTTGGGCCTCAGTCATTGTATAAGTCCCATTGTATTTTCAAAAACAACGGCGCGACCGTCGCCTTTTTAACAAAATCATCTGGGCCTACCCTCGTGTTATAAGCCCCATTTCTTTTCTTTAAATTTCTTTGGGCCTCTAATAGAGTGTAAGACCCAATCCCCTTTTAACCAAAATAATTTTGGGCCTCAAATATTGTATAAGTCCCTCTGCGTTAAAAGAAAAATCTCGGCGCAATCACCAGTTCAAAAATCAAATCATCTGGGCCTACCCTCGTGTTATAAGCCCCATTTCTTTTCTTTAAATTTCTTTGGGCCTCTAATAGAGTGTAAGACCCAATCCTTTTGTACATAAAACAATTTTGGGCCTCAGGCGCGATCGCCAGTTTAAAATCACTTGGGCCTTTCCTTGAGCTGTAAGCCCCATCATTTGTACAAAAAATACTTTTGGGCCTCTAATAGAGTGTAAGACCCAACCCCTTTTTGAAACCAAAATAATCTGGGCCTCTCCTTGAGTTGTAAGCCCCATCATTTGTACAAAAATAATCTTTGGGCCCCTTGGTAGAGTGTAAGACCCAATCCTTTTGTAAATAAATCTCTTAGGGCCTCACATATTGTATAAGTCCCTCTATATAGTTTTCAAAACAACGGTGCGATCATCGTTAAAACTTGGGCCTCTCCTTGAGCTGTAGGCCCCCAACAATCTTTTCAAAGCACTTTCTCCTTCGATTTTGAATACAATATTGTTATCAAAGCTTTCTTTGTTGAACAAACTAACAAAACAGCATGGAAGCTCTATAACGGGTAAGTGTTTATTCGCTTTCATTTATCGCTTTCATATGTATATAACTGTATTGTGGGGCTGTTTCACTGTAAGTCTTCTTTCACATCCTTTTATATACTTGCCACATATCCATTGTGTAATGCTAGTATAGTTATTTAGAGTTTTCCCCAGCAACTACGTCTAGCACTAGGTAAAACCTTGTCGGTCACTCTTAAATACAGTCAAAACTAGATCCCCCATATGATTCCAGACACAGCCTTCCCTTCTCTTGGGGTTAAACAATATGGAACAAAGAGAACGGCAGTATTCTCGGTGAACCTTTTCTCAGACTGTCACTCCTAGAAATTGTCAAAGAAACTCTACTCCTCAGAGTTGATATATTCTCCGTGAATAGCATCTCTTGAGTTTCTTCCAAATTCTCGAACTTTCCTGGAATGATCGCTTCTCTGTGAATTGCATTTCTTGAAATTCTCTTGGTTCGGGGACCCACAGGCTTCCTAAAAGCATCCCCGCCTCCTCTTGGGCGTTGTACAAGGACCCTTCGACTTCTTAGAAGTTCTCATGCCTTCTCTTGGGCTTAATACAAGGACCCTGATGACCTCTTAAAGGTATAAGATAGAACTTAGTCATCCTTTGATAGAGCAGTCTTTCCAGGGTCAAAACTCCGACCATTTTAGGGTTGATACTCATCCCTAAATGCTCGTGCCTCCTCTTGGGCATTATACAACAGATAGAACTCTAGACTTGGACAGTCTAAGCCCCCTTGAGTCTCAATGACATTCTCAAGTTCCTTTCAAAAATAGGAAGAAACACTGATCACTCTAAAACCCGGTTTCTCTTGTGAGAGTTCCCCACCCTTGGGTCTGCCTATGGATCTAATCCTCAGCAGTAAGATAGCTTCCTCTTGAGCTTTGTACAAATGATTCTCCCCAGCGGAGCTAACCTTTTCAGACTCTCTTGTTGAGTCAGTCAACCTTTAGCCTCCGTCTTGGGCTTCATACAAGGAATATATAAAACCCACTCTCTTGTTGAGTATAAAAAACTCACTTGTTACGAGACGACAAAACACTCTCTTGTTGAGTATAAAATACTCTCTTCTTGAGTCAATCTCCTTTTAGCCTCCATCTCGGGCTTCGTACAAGACACTAAAACACTCTCTTGTTGAGTATAAAAGAATCTCTTGTTGAGTCAATCTCCTTTTATCCTCCATCTCGGGCTTCGTACGAGACACTAAAACACTCTCTTGTTGAGTATAAAAGACTCTCTTGTTGAGTCGATCTCCTTTTAGCCTCTATCTCGGGCTTCGTACGAGACAACAAAAGACTCTCTTGTTGAGTCAAACAAACTCTCTTGTTGAGTCAATCACCTGTTCCCGACTCTCTTGTTGAGCAAAACCTTTTTAGTCTCCTTCTTGGGCTTTATATAGGACAGATAAAAGTACTCTCTTGTTGAGTCAAACCCTTTCAGCCTCCATCTTGGGCTTTATACAAGATACATTCTCCCTAACGGAGTCAAAACCCCGGTTGAGTCAATCAACCTTTTAGCATCAAAGTTGTGCCTTGCTCACAACATACAAACATCAACAACTCCTCTTTAGAGATGACAAATTCTCTCTCATCCTAAACCCTTCAGCTTCACATCTTGGGCTTTGAACAAGATACAAACAAACTGTTTAGCTTCACGTCTTGGGCTTTAAAGAAGACACCAAAATAACCTTTTTCCTCCCATAGAATAGGAGGAACTACGATTGCTCTGATTTCCCTGTTTCGGGAATACGTAGGCATAAGATTGAAAAATCTTAGCGAGCATACTAATCAAAAACTCAAAATCCAGTACCTTCATATATCCATCAAAAGCATCAGACCTAACCCCTAACACAGAAACCTACTCCCTAGTCTAGACCTTGTTTTTAAGCAAATAACCTTAAAAGACGAACCCCCTATAGCATCTGTAAACCAACAGTTTTGACTGTTTAAACTCAGTTTGTGAGCAGGGTTAATTGGAGACATCTATTTCCCTTAATCAGCTCAATAGGATAAAAAATGAATCGAACTGTAGTACCAAAGCGATAGTGATCCGAAACCACAAAAATCGTGCTACAGACTCAAATAACCCTCACACTCTCGCATGCAAGAATTCTAAATCCTATTCTTATCTCTAGCAGTAAGGGAAATCGAACATTCTCCCAAGAAAATATAGCTTCGTATTGAAGATATAATAAAAGAACAAAAAGAGAAAAAAGGGGAAAGAAAATGATATCCGGGGCTTGAGATTGTAGAATAATCGAGCGATGTATGAAGTAGAAATTTGTCTGCTTTACTTGGGAAGAAGATCACTAGTTTTAGTAGTAAAAAAATGAAAAAACAAAGTCCCTTTAAAAACATGTTTGTAACGATCAAGAATTCATATAAAGAATGAGCAATGATGACAAGGGAGAGTTCCCATAAACACCATCATGATGAGGAGAGAGAAAGATTTGTCATCATTAAGATGACTGACACCTTAGTGATTCGTCGAGTAGGAGGCCGGTCTAGGGAAGATGGAATTCCAAGATTATCTTGACCGAACACTTCAATGCAATAGGACCTCGTGATCGGGGGGCTTATGTACATCTCGGAATTCACAAAAAGCCAAGCTTCTGGGAACTGATTACAAGGAAGCAAGTAAGTCAGATAAGCATAAATCTTGTACAAGTCAGAATCTAAATAAGGTTCACATATCGGCAATATAAGCTCGTCGGTCTTGTAGTAAACTCTGACAAAAGAACAAGTCGACTGCTACCTTATGAGATGTGCTAGGAAGTCATGTGCACAGTCACAATGGGCAGCTATGAAACGTCTCCATGATGACAGGGGGTTATAAAAGTTGAGGGAAAAGGCGTTATGTGAGGATTATGGAAGATAGTGGATGATATTCCGAGTCGCCTTAACGAGGGACGTGAAGAAGCACCCCTTTAAGGGCCATTAATGGTTGAAGGAGTATAAAAGGAGACTTCCTCCATGAGGAGTAGGACGAACAATAACTACCTAAACAAAACATTTACAAACACTTAATAAATCATTTAAGGCTCTCCTTGACTAGCATCGGGGAAGTCAACCTTTTAGTTTTTTTAGCAAGAAGCTCAGCTTTTCCAACTTTTCTTCATCATATTTATTATACTTCAAAATCATCTCATATTCCAGATCATCGTACAAAACTAAAAATATATCTAATTCAAAACTAAAATATTAATGTCAAACTCAAATCCATTCTCTTCTCACAAAACTCTCAAAATGACTTAATGAATGATTTCATTGAAACCATCTTGATCTTTTGTCTTTGTTTTTTTTTTCACACTCTTTCTTTTATTGAATTTAGGTTGGTTTGAGGAATGCCATTTTACACAAAACTATGAATTGAACTGCGTGTTGGTAAAGTGCTTGATTTTAATTTTGTGTTTATATAATTTGTTGAAGTTTTAAGAAGCGATAAACATCAATACTACTAAGAGTAAGACTTATTGACTCTCTTATGGAGGAACCGACGACAACTTCTACGGAACAATTGGGTGTTCCGGCAGCCGATGACAATGGAGTTTGGCCGAAGGCACCTAGTAGGAGAAGACACCAGAAAGATTAACCTTGGGATATTGCTCGGGTTGGAAATGGGAGAAGGGAGAAATTTGTTAAAACATATTTCTTTTTCACCGCCTTTTTTTATGAGAATAGAGCTAGAGACATATTCAAAGTGTTCAAGGAGGTTGGTGACATTGATGAGTTTGTTATTCTGGTTAGGAGGGATGTATGGGGAAGAAGATAAGGATTATTTAAGTCTCTTTATGTCAAAGATGATAGATGTCTTGCTACCAAGTTGGACAACATATTCCTTGGTGATAAGAAGATCTTTATCAATATACCTAAGTTCCAGAGTGGTCTGTTTGGAGTCAATCATGGATTCAGAGTTCAAGGGAAGAAGAAGTTTGTGCATTCATCTCAGAATGTTTCTTCTAGGAAGATGGGGAACTCTTCCTTCATTTCTTGATTTCTAATAGCTAGGGATTTTAGAGATGTCAAATCTTATGTTAATGTTACGAACAATCAGTTTGGGCCTCTGGCAGTTCACTTGGACTTTATCTGTAAGGACGAGGGGGGTGTGGATCGGATTTAACACAACCTATGTGGGTGTTGTGGAAAATGATAGAATGTCCTATAATATTCAGGATATCTTTGAATCGAAAGGTTATTTCATGATTAAGTTTACTTACCCTAGAGCTAATATTAGTTTGCTGGAAGAAAAACAACAAGGGGAGCTTGAGGATTTAGGGGCTAATTGTCTAGATTGGCTTAAGCAATGGTTCTCTGAGGTTAAGAAGTGGGAATCTCACATGATGGATGTGTTCAGGTCAACTCGAGGGGTCAATACGAGGGTGAATTTTACTTTTGGGCCTTCCTTTATTATGAGCAACACACGTTTGTGAGAGACACACCACATACTCACCCAAAACCTTAGGGTGAAAGGTGTGTAGGTTCTCCCACTTATAAATGCTTAAGTCTCCACATTTCCAACCAATGTGGGACTTCCCTACACTACTCACACTTGTAATTATTTTTCAACACTCCCCCTTAAGTGTGATTCTATCCACAATTCCCCCCTCAAGTGGAAACTCTTTTATCCACAAACAATTGTACCGCCGTTAACACTTTTCAACTTCAATGGGCCACACACTTTTCAACTTGGACGAGCCACCTCCTACTTAGTAATGAATTTTGATACAAGTAAGCCAGTCCCTTCACTCGATCCAAAGGCTCATGATACCACTGTTGGGGTCAATTCGGGGAAGGTCAACACGAGGGAACATTTTACTTTGGGGCCGTCTTTTATTATGAGTAACACATCTTTGTGAGAGACGCACCACACACTCACCCAAAACCTTAAGGTGATAGGTGTGTGGGTTCTCCCACTTATAAATGCTCAAGTCTCCACATTCCTAACAAATATGGACTTCCTCACATTACTCACACTTGTAAATTTTTTTCAACACTCCCCCTCAAGTGTGAGTCTATTCATAATGCTCCCTCTCAAGTGGAAACTCTTTTATCCACATACACTTGTACTGCTGTTGACACTTTTCAACTTCAACAGACCACACACTTTTCAACTTCAACGGGCCACCTCCTACCCAGTAGGAATTTTTAATACAAGTAAGTTGGTCAATTTAATCGAACAAAAGGCTCATGATACTAGTGTTGGGGTCAATTCGGGGAGTCAACACGAGTGACCATTTTACTTTGGGGATTTCCTTTATTATGAGCAACACACCTTTGTGAGAGACACATCACATATTCACCAAAAACCTTAAGGTGATAGGTGTGTGGGTTCTCCCACTTATAAATGCTCAAATCTCAACACTCCTAACCAATGTGGGACTTCCCCATATTAATCACACTTTTAATTATTTTTTCAATAGGATACAAATAGAGTAATATGATTGTATATTTATGGTGTTCCTTGCCATGCTTGGAATTCTAATTTCTTTGAGTTCATTACTAAACTGGTGAGTACATTCATGTATTCAGATGATGTAACAAGATAGTAAATTAAGATAGATATGGATAGGGTTCTCGTTAGAACCAAGTGTTCCATGGTTTTGAATGAGATTATCAATATTAAAATCAATGGAATTTTATTCATATTTAAGGTCATTGAAGACGTGCATGGCCCGTTGAGAATCAATATTCCAACGAGGTGTAAATCCGGCAGTGATTCCTCAGATTTAGATTCAAAGTTAGAAGGATGGATAGGTGGTGGTGATCAAGGTTGAGGTTTTGATATTCAATATGTTGATATGTTGCGAAACAAGGAACTTTGTTCAGAACATGGGAAAATAGAAAAGGAAAACGGTGTGATGGAACACATTGAAAAGGAATAAGGAGCTTTGGTTGTCTTTTCACAAAAGTCAAGGAATGAAGATTTATATGATATTCCAAAAAAGGCGAGGGCTAGGCTAAAAAGGTTTTAGAATTAGAGTCATATTCAATTATCGTGTTAGAGGATGGTTCATTCATGTTATCTTGATACACATATGTGAAAATTCCAAACATCGGGTCTTCTAGCATGACCATTCCCAAACACGTGGCAAACGTAATGCTGGTGTTGAAAATTCTAGACTTTTGTCTTGCTAACAAGGTGGGCCAAAGCTTAATAAAGCTCAAATCGTTAACCCAAGCGTCCATCAATATGGGCCGTCTGTAAGGCCCTTTAATTCTAGTCTGGAGGTTCACACTAGTAATTCTCATAATTAATTTTACCAACCCGAGACCCCAATTGACACCTTTTTTGCTTCATATTTTTTCTCTACAATGAGAGCACTGAAAATTTTGTCATGCAAACGTCAATCTTCCACCTCTTCTTCTCAATCTGAATCAATTTCCTCTAGTGATCGTTTTTTGGAGGTTCTTCTCTCTGTTGTGAATCCATTTTGGATATGGATGTTATTCAGGGAAACAATAGGCTTATTGCAAATTAAAATGAGGAAGTGGCGTCTAAGATTTGGGGTAAGGTTATTGCATTTGGATTTAAAGGAGGGGATGATGAAGGATTGCATGTGGAGGCTATCAAGTGTTTGGAGGCTAGGGAGATTGAAGAAAAAAGATAGAAGGTAGATGCCAAATCAGGTTTATTATGAATATCATTTCCTTCAATATTCATGGGTGTTGTAGTGTTGTCAAAAGGAACCATCTTTGTCGGCTTATTAGGAAATAGGCTTTTGATGTGTTTCCTTCAAGAGACAAAGATTCAGAATTTATATGCAATCTTTGTGGCTTTTCTTTGGAGAGACAAAGATGTGAAGTGATCTTTCAATGGGGCTCAAGGAAGATCAGGTGGTTTGTTTATCTTGTGGAGAAAATGCTTGTTTGGTTTAAATTTTAGTTTTGTTGGTGAAGGATTCATTGGTGATAATGTTAGGCGAAATGGGTTGAATATTTACTTAGTAAATATGTATTTGTCTTTTCTTATTTAAAATAATTAGAAGAAGTTTTGGAAGGATCTATGTGATTTAAAAATTCGATTTCCTATTAGGGAGTGGTGTATAGCCGGAGATTTTAATGCATTTAAAAAGGAGGGGAAAGGAGAGGTTCTTAGAGACATTTAAATATAGGAGAGATGCTCAAGTTTAATGAGTTCATTGAAACTTTGGAGGTTGTATATGTCCCTGCCACGAGTAGTAAGTTTACTTGGTTTAGATTGGATGACAAGGCTATGAGTCGGTTTGACAGATTCATGTTATTGGAGGATATTCTTAGTTTATGGAACGTTAAAGGGCAAAGGGTTGGATCTCAGGATATCTCTGATCACTGTCATCTTTGAATAAGAGTGAAGGAGAAGAACTGGGGGGGAACCTTTCAAATTATTTAATTGTTGGTTGTAACACCCTAATTCTCGACTCAACAGTTAATAAAATAATTCAAATTAATTTCCACAATTAGAGAGTCACACAGGCTTCACCATAACATAAAAACATAAACACGAAAGTTTGTACTTCTGAGGAGCACAGACGCCACAACAACAAAAAGGGGGAGGTGAAAATACATCTAACAAATGTTAACAATGAGATTCAGTAACAGGATAATAACACGAGTCATAAAATACAACATTCTAACACAAAAGAAAAATCAAATAGGTAACAATGCAAATGCAAATGCTAAAGGCACCAACTCCTACTCAAAATGCATGTGGTACCAAGTCTTTAGGATCAGAGGTATGTTACTGATTTTTCCATGTCTCTGGTTCCTCTTTGAATTGTGTCCCTCTCTAAATGTGAGACCACCATAATTCCTCTCTGAACTAGGCCATCACTGGACCGAAGTCTTACCTATCTACAAAATAAATGAATGCATGATTATAGACAATACAAACATGCAACGTCATCAACATCATAGAACCATAAAATCACAAACCTCAAAATATTTTCAAAATGGTTCCACTCTTGAACCTATAATTCATACACAGGCCATCACTATAATCCCTCTTGATTATTATACTCAAATCGCCAATAAATATCGTCATTGTAATCCCTCTAGATTACTATACTCAAATCTTCATTCAAGACCATCAATGTAATCCCCCGTGATTACTATACTCAAAAATAAGTTTTTAAAATAATTTTAATCGTTTTTCATCAAAAAGGGTCAAATTATGTTATTACCCCAAACCCTTAACTCATCAAAATTTTCAAGGAACTCAAAATGTCTCAAAATTCATAAATCTGAAAAATAACCCTCAAGTACCCCAAAAGCACTCTAAGGCGCCCAATTCTCTAAGGGTAAAAGTTCATAGGTGATAACTCTGCTAAACATAGAGTCGAGCAGTTTTTACTTAAATTACTCAAAAGGGACCTAAGGTCACCAAAAGGATCCTGATGTCAAAAATTTCTCAAACGTATCAATAGAATAATAATCATTTATATTTTACTCATAACTCATCAAAAAGTGTGACAACTTTTATCTTTAACTCAACAACGTTCTCAAGGCGAGCTCGAAAACAATTTCCACAACTCTAAAGTTGTCTCACTTCAAAATAGCACCAAATATTATAGAATTATGATAAAATTATAAAACTCTCCAGTTTGAAATTTCTATAAACCATCTTTCAAACGAACTTAACTTCACATTAAGCGGAGTTAAGAAACTTCTGTTCTATTTGTTTCAGTTTAGACCTATCGTGACAATTTCTGCATAAACTCTAAAACAGAATGCCTAACTTTAAAATAACACGAAAAATTATATACTCATGATAAAATATTTAAACTCTCTAGTTTTAAAGATAATTGAACTCTCTTTCTAATGCAACTGATGACTCCTCAAAAAGACTAATGAAACTCAAGTTACGTGTGAAACATGATGACCAAAGCAGGACTGAAATTGACTACGCCTCTGGTATAAAATCCAGAGAACTGCTACTGTTGTAACACCCCTAGAACCATTTATCTACTTCAAAATAAATCTTATCGTATTGGCTTTCGGACGCAACTTACGGCGCCCAAAAAGAACTTACGAAACTCAAGTTATGACTGAAATAAGGCGGTCAATCTCCTTCTTTGTCTACCTGCGATTTTTCTGCCTTTTTATCCCTATTGAACAGATTTAAAAATCACTTATTTGAGTCCCAACTGCCCTCAAATACTCAACCAACTCGATCTCTCTAGAAAAAAAATCCAATTTTTGATTTTTTTCAAAAGTTATGAATTTTAAGTTTTTGTCAAAAATCTGATTTTTTATGTAAAAGGTCTCATTTAAAAAAAAGGTTTAAATGGATTTGGGAAAATTTTAGGAAAATTAATCGAATATGGGAAATTAGGGAAAACATAGCAAGGTTCATCAAACATCACAAAATTGGAAAACCAAACAGAGTCGTTCGAATTCCCGGGACAAAATCCTAACTTTACAAGGTTAATCACACAACACAAAACAAAACTCATGCAATATCATCATCATCAACAACAAAAGGTTTGTAAACCTACAAACAACAACACTGAAGAGACCATAGGGGATTTATCACAAATCCCCTTTTTGGGTCTCAGAGCATTCATACAGAAAAACAATTCTAACAATCGTACCAATAAGGTTGACACAGATCGTATAAATTAAGAAAAATAAGGGAAAAGCAGCATAAATCTGCCTAAATCACTCATAAGAAGATAATCCCCCGTTACCTTATTTTTCTAGCAAAATCGGTGTTCCTAGCAACTCTTTGGATTCCTCATCTTAAACTTCTCTCTCCTTCCCAAAAATCCTTTGTTCTTCTGCCTCTTCTTTTACGTACTGTGAAAATTTTCTAAAACCTAGGTTCTCCCAACTTTTAGAATTTATATGGCTTCTAATATTTCTCAAATTACAGTTTTTGCACAACTTATTCCCAACCTCTCTGCCCTCACCTCATACTTTCTTCAATTCACACAAATGGCCCAATTCTCTAATTTATTAATTTAAATTGATATTTAAATTAAATAAATATTTAATTTAAATAATAATTTAATCAGGATTTCTATATTTTTTACTATTTCAACTTATTACGAAATAATTAAATACGTCTAGTTATTTGTAATAATCTCAATAATAATATTTTATTTATCTACTCTCAAATCTCATAACCCCTATAATTAGTAGATTACCAAAATACTCCTACACTCTGAAAAACATCAAAATTAAAATATAATGAATAAATCACACTAACAATTAAATAAAATATTCTATTTAAAAGTGGGTGTTACACTGGTTGCTTACAAGGATTTCTTGCCTTCTGTGGAGAAGACTTGGAACTCTATTTCCTCAATAGGTTCGATTGATTTTTTCATAAGAAAAGCTTAATATTCTGAAGGGTAATACTAAGAGTTGTAATAAGGATGTGTTTGGTATCCTTGATTTGGAGGTTGATTTTGTGGTCAAGGAGCTTAATGATTTAGACGGTTTGGTTGCAGTTGATCGAATGCGGATTTTGGATGCGATTGTTGAGAGAATGTCTTTAGTGTCTAGTAGAGTGTGGCAATCTTTGCAATTTAAAGAGAGACTTTTGAGTCAAAAGGCCAGACACAAATGGGTAGCTAAAGGGGATTCCAAGTCCATATCCTTCCACAAAGTTATAAATCAGAAGTTCAGAAGGAATAGTTTGTTGGGGGTTTAATTATGTTGCTTATTGGGTTGATCAGATGGATTAGGTCAAGGATGGTGAATATTTACTTTGAGAAGAGATTTCAATAATCTAATTTTAGTAGACCCATCTTGGGTGGAGTGATATTTAATCTTTTATTTGGTGCGGAGATCAAGGCTTTAGAAGTTCCCATTTTGTTTGACGAGATTAAGGAGGTTGTGTGGTCTAGTCATGGTGAGAAAAGTCCCTATTCAGATGGTTTCAAACTTGCATTCTTCAAATTATGTTAGGATATTGTGAAGGGAGATTCGCTTAGAATTATTGATGACTTTTTTTGTCAAGCCTTCTTTACCCAAAGTCATGACAACTTCTTTTCTTGCTCTAATTTCCAAGGTCTATCCATAATCTTTGGAGGAGTATAGGCATATTTTCTTGGTTGGGAGTCTCTATAGAATTATAGCTAAGCTATTAGCCTCTAGATTCAAGAAGGTGGTGGATAAGTTGATTTCTAATTGCAAACAATTTTTCTCTCAATGAGAAAAATGCTTGATGGTGTTTTGGACATCTAGGAGTTAATGGATTTTGCGAAGAGATTCAAGAAGTCACACTTGATGGTGAAGGTCGACTTTGAGAAGTCTTATGACTGTTTCTTCTGGGAGTATCTCAGGTATTTGATACGGAGAATGGGTTTTGGATCAAAGTGGTTATCCTGGATGAAAGCTCTATTTTTTAATAGTTTGACGTCCATTCTTGTGAATGGAAGCCCAACTAAGGATTTTTCAATTTCTATATGTTTACGGCAAGGTGATACACTATCTCCTTTTCTCTTTTTAATGGTGAAAGAAGGGTTAGTTGGATTGATGCATAATGCAGTGGTGTTAAGGTGAATTTCAGGGATTCAATCTCAATGAGGAAGTGTAGATTTTCTCCAATTTGCTGATGATATTCTCCTAATATCTCATGGTTCTTGGAATAATTTATGGTGCATCAAAGCCTTTCTTAGAACTTTTGAGTTGGTGTTAGAGTCGTAGGTGAACTTGCTCAAAAGAAAACTGTTTGGTTATAACTTAAAGAATGAATCCTTAGAAGCAACATCCTCTTTTTTCCTTGTGGCATGGGATCCTCATATTTTAGGTTCCTTTGTATTACATTTGGGATCAATCCTATAAGAAGGTTGGTGTGGAATCCTATTGTTTCCAAAATTAGAAGAAGGCTTGTGGCATGGCAAAATAGGTTCTTGTTTATTAGAGGAAGGGTTATTTTGCTTAATGTTATTTGTCTAATCTTCCCATTTATTTTTTCTCTTTCTACAAGGTTCCCAAGGCCCTTAACAAGGAGATTATGATGATATAACATTTTTTTTCCTTTGAGGTGGCAAGGAAGATAAGAAGAAGATAAAGGGGATAAGTTGGTCCAAGATCTATTTGCCTAAGGAAGAAGGCGAACTCAGTGTCAAGCATTGCGGAAAATTCAACTAAACTCTCTTAAGAAAATTGAAATGGAGGATTTTGAATGATAATAATGTTGCATGATATGATTTACTCTGTTGCAGGATGTTGACTTGAAGGTAATTGGGTGTTGAGCTTTGATTTGGAGTCTTTTCATAATTCGGAAGATGATGAGGCTAACTCAGCTTTGCTATTGGAAATCTTTCAAGATGTGAAGCCAAATCCTATTTTAGAGGATTCGTTTGCTTATTTGCGAACTTGTCATGCTTTTTTTTGTTAAATCAGATTACCTCCATCTGCAAGAGGTTAGTTGTGCCGAATTTGCAATGTATGAGCCAAGGGGTCGCCTTTTGTCTAGTTTATGGAAATCAAAGGCTCCTAGAAATGTGATAATCTTTAGGTGGAGGTTGTTGTTGAATGGGCTTTCTACGAGGGGAGTTAGAAAGGAAAGGAGTGGTGGTTGGCGCTCATAAATTGGTTTGTCCTCTTTGATTCTTGGACATTAATATTGCATATCATTTATTCATGTATTGCTTAATCACCACCAAAGTTTGGCATATTGTGTTTGATTGGCTTGAAATGGAGTTGGATAGTCATCATGGTTCTTTAGATTCATTCTTAAGTCTTTTTAACTTTAAGGTTTCTAGGAGATTTGCTATTGATATCCATTGGCTATTTACCTTAGCCATTTGTTGTTCTATTTGGTTGGTTAGGAATAACATTCTTTTTAAAGGAGGAGTGGTCTCAAATATTGATAGCATTGGGAGAATTAAGTTCTTCTCTTGGGTATGGTTTGTATCTTTTAACAAGATAAGTAGGGATATGTCATGGACGGAGTGGTGGTAGAACCCGAGGATCTGTTTTTCTTAGGCTGGTATGTGTAACTCTGTTTGTGGGATTTTCTCTTGTAGGGGTTATGTTGTTCTGTTGTTTTATTACTGCAGGTGGCCTAGGTGAGATGCTCAATTCTCTTTTTTGTAGTTTATTCAAATCCATTGTTGGGGAAAAGTGCTCTAATTTCCCTTTTGTCTGGCATTCGGACAAGCTCCATGGTCTAGAACCTCTAGTGTTCATTGACGATTTCTCCATTGCAAATGAGATGCTTTATTTTTCTCCGTGCCATTCCTTGCCATATTGTAGAAGGTTGGTCATTATAAGGTTTAGTGAGTTACAGTTGTGGCTGAGTTGGTGCTTTGTGTGTGGAGTTTTCTCTTGTAGGGGTTCCTCTGATCAGTCTTCGTGTATTGTTGCCCTTTTGGTTGGTTGGTATGTGTTTCACCGGTTAGGTGTGTGGGGGTGTTATTTTATTTTTTGTTTGTTTAGTCATTTTTTCAGTATGTTGTTTGGCTTAGGCTCGAATAGAGTAGTTTTTTCTTCCTTTTTTGTAAGGGTTGGAGTACCTCTTGTACATCCCTTTCCAATATCATTGCTTAATGGCGGAAAATGTTAGACAATAGGCTTTGATCTAGAGGGGGGGGGGGGGGGGTGAATAGATCACAAATTCAAAATCAAAATTTTGGAAAAAATAGTTTTAAAAAGTTTTATGGCACAATGTAAACAACCCGAATCGAATCATCTAACATAACCTCTATCGAAAAACTCGAATATGTGTAAAGGTAGGCAAACATATAAAATGACTACAAATTTCCCAACAACAATCAATCACAAACAATTAAATGATAAGTTATCCGTAGAGCTTATTCCCAATGATCACAACACATAAAAAAACAATAAAGTAATTTGTCGAACACATTGTGTGCAATTGACATTGTTTGGAAATTTGCTTTGTTTTGCTGTTCTTAAAACCAATCATAATCAAACGAATTATGATTATATCAACAAAACCTAATTTAAAAATTTTATCAATAATAATTACCATACAAATTGATCAAAATAACAATGAATTCAATAATTTTCAAATCAAAATTAAAGAGAGATAGAGAGAGAGGGGGGTTTGTTTAGGTAGTTCCCCAATCGGCCTCGCTATGGGCATGTCTTCCCTCAATTCTAATTCTAATTGAGATACTTGCAATTGATCTTACTTTGCAAAAAGTGTATATACAAGAGATGAAAAACTCTAACCCTACAAACCCTATGGTTTGTTGTTGATTCTACCACCTCCAAAACCCTGTATCAAAGATTGATCAAGTAACCAACAATGTCGCTTCAATTCACCAATTCTTGCTACTTCCTTGCAAGGCACCCCTTGTCCATAGGCTTTCACCTGCCTGAATTAATCCCAAGCGCACACTTGTTAAAACCCAAGATTTACCAACACGATTCACCGTATCACGCTACTCCCTAGTAAGGCACCCCTTGTCCCATGGCTTTCAATCGATCGGATCCGAATTGTGTAATCTTATCCAAAAACTTCAAATCCTCAATGATCTTTAAGGAAACCCCCAACTCGGTTTTCTTATTTGAAAACCTCAAAGAACTCAACCCAATATTCTCGGTACAATAACCTAATTGGACATTATCAACTCTAATATAGATGGTCACCCAATCAAAAAATGATTATCTGTATGCATAGAAGAGAGGTTGAAGATGATGAGAATGCTTTGAAATCCTGATTTTGTATAGGTGTTACTCTCTAGAAACCTTACTAGTAATGAGGCATGTATCAATATATGTATATGTATATATATATATATATATATATATATATATATATATATATATATATATATATATATATATATATATATATGCAAGATGTGAAGAAAAGGGCATGCAAGAGGAAATGAAAAGAAAATAAAAATCAATATTTTCAAGTCTATCGGTTGACTTATGAAAGCATATATGTCAACCTATAAAGGTCTTAGGTCGACCAATTTGAGGCGACACATAGACAGTGGCTACCCGCTTCAATATTGCAGCGTGGGTGTCAACCTAAACAAGTTATGTGTCGACCTGTGCTGGAAGGAGAACTTGCATAGTGTCATACTCTAATTTTTACCCCTAAGATCCCACTTCATTTACATCCTTACAATGCATCAAGATCACAAACTTGGTTATCCCCTAACCCTCACATTCTTGGGTTTGCTTTTTCATAGATTACCAACCACCTCTTTATGTATCTTTCATTTTTTTTTGTACTTTTGTGATTTATAATTCACTAACCACTAATTAAAATACAAAGATATATGCCTTGTCCCTTTTGTTTCTTTTGCAAGGTATGGTTTGGAATTAAGAGCATCAAGTGATTGTCTCCTCAGCTAGGGTTTGAGTTCCTCAAGTCAAAGTGTGGTAAACCTTTGATTTTCAAAGGCTATTCATCAAATCATGACCTCTAATCTCAAATCATGGAGTCTCATGCATTATTCAACTTCATTTGATCAAAGATACTTCAAAGTTTGATAGCTTGCTTATCAAGAAATTTCAAAGGTTCATGTGTTTATTTCCATGCCTTCATCAACAAGTTTCCTCAAACCATTGTAATATTCATCAAAGGACATTCAATAGTACATAATCTTGAGTTTATATGATCATTAATGTGCCTTGAAATGCAATAAAAAGTTCAAGGTTGCAAGTTTGTTTAAGGAAGTTTGATCAAAACGTCAGCATTTTAAGTCCAATTTCAAAACTTCATAACTTCTTCATACTTCAACAATTTTTAGTGGTTCTATGGGAAAATGACTCATCTTGACATCCCCTCCAACTTCTCTTCATAAGTCAAGAGCTAATTATGCTTTGAAGGCCGTCAAAAGTTTGAATACATTATAGGTCATTTTGTGGACTTAGTGAAATTTGGCCTAAATTCAAGTGATATTTTCCTAACTTCCCAAAATCACAAATCTCCTAATTTTCAAATTTTGGGGGCGGTTCTTTTTTGCCAATTATCCTATTTGATGCCCTCTACAAGTTTGTTTCAAGGATCAAAGGCCAATTATGCTTGGAAAGCCATGAAAAGTTTGAAGACATTATAGGTCATTTTGGACTTAGAATTTTCTTGACCTCTGTTTACATGTCATCGTGCCAACTTTGTAAGATCATAACTCTATACCCAAGCATCCAAATGGAACCTTTCTTTTTGCATTGTACTCTATGATATGATGTTATCATTTGGCAAAAGTAATGAGGATATAAGATCAAGTGTGCACAATTTCCCAATGGTTTGAGGTTGACCCCATGGAACTGTATTTTGGTCATGATTGTTACACCCCAAAATTTTCCCTCTTATTTCTAACTCTAACTGGATTTTTCTTCACATTTATCTTCATCCCCATTAGGTCATAATCATTCATGCATTACATTAGTTCTAAGACATGGGATCAAGGTATCTTGGGTTTCATCAATCAAAGAAGAGGAGTTAATTTTCAAACCAATGAGAGAGGAGATGTCCTTAACACCATGGTATTCTCAGGCTACAAGGTCTTCATATACTTCAAAGTATCTCAACAAGTTCACCCAATCATCAGAGGATTAGCGTTTCAAAGGATTTGCAGTTGGTCAAGCTCCTATTGGCTCTGAGCTAGGGTTTTGGTCAAAATCAACCTATGGTTGACTTTTTGATCTAAACAAGATTATATGGTTAATTATACACTTCAAGGTACCTATATGTTCATCATTAGTCATCACAAAGCATTTCAAGGGTTTCCTAAGTGATAGAGGAAGAAATTGGATTCATATGGTCAAAAGTTCAGTTGATGCCCTACAAAAGTCAACTCTTGAGTTTTTAGGTCAACCATGGGCTTTTCAAGTCATCATGCATAATATTATAAAGTTTGATCAAGAGAAATCAAGAGAAATCATAAAATCACGAAACGTTGCTCAATTAAGGTTTTTCTTGAAATTTTTCTAAGTGTTAAAATCCTTATGAGTACATGAATTTCAAGAAAAATTTCTTGATGATCCAAGCTTCAATTCAGTTTGTCTCCAACATGATAGTCGTCATTCTCTTTCAAGCTTTCTTTTGATACCAAGAACTCCTTATTTGGCTTAGCACATCTCAAGTTGTGTTGCTTCAAAGTTAAGGTTCTAAAGATGTTCAAATTGGAAAATACTTAGAATTTTTCTAAGTGTTTTAGGCATTTCATGGAGTCATGTTCAAGGGACTTTTTCTCATTGATCCAAGTTTCATCTCATTCTTCCTTCAACATCAAAGTTGTTCATCATCTCTCAAGATTTCCCTTTATGCAAACAACTCTTCATTTGGATAATTAGAACTCAAGTTATGTGGCTTCAAAGTCAAGGTATCTAAGTTGTTAAACTTAGATTTTTTTCTAAGTGTTTAGACAGTTTTGGATACATGTTTTCAAGGCTAATTTTCATATAGTTCCAAGTCTCATTTCAAGTTGCTTTCAACATAAGAAGCGTTCCTCACCATGAGACCTTTATTTTGATACCAAAAGCTCATCAATGGGATCAAAATTCACCAAGACATGATCAATGGAAGTAGCATGCATGGACATGATTTTGATGCATCATCATGTTTCTATTTTTACACGTAACTTGAAATTGGCTTGCAACATGCTTCACATTCTCATTCACCACACAATTACATCACCATTTCCTTGTTCAATATGTCCAAACATGCATGGTACTCATGCATGTACACATTTGGAAATTTGCCAAAAAATGAAAGAAGGAATTGATGTGCAATTTGTTACACATGGTTCACACTTGCCACCTCATTACCACACAAACCAACACCTCTCTCCAAGCCTAAAATTGAACCATTTGAGTATTCCAAGCCTAGAAGATCCTAGAACTTGAGCCAACACCATGACATGTGCATCTTCTCACATTTTCATTCCCAAGCCTAAGCAACAAACTCTTAGCCTCAGCCTTGTTTCTTAACCTCTTGCCAACCCTAATAGTCCCTTATATAAGCATAGCAGCTCCAAACCTAAAGGGAGGGGACCTCATTCCAGATCTGAATACTCCCTCTCTCTCTCTCTCTCTCAAGAATTTTTCTCCATCTAATCTTCAAATTTCTGCAAGTTTTCTTTATTCTCTTACTTCAATCAGCATCAGTGAAGGTTAGTGAAGATCTCTGCATCATTTTTCTCAAGCTGTGTGTGTAGATTCAAGGTATAGTGGACATATTCCACTAGGTAATTTCTCAACCTTGTAGCTCTATCATGCTAGGTTTATAGGCCATGTTATGAGCATACTGAGTACATCTAAAGTCCTATAATATGTAGGCAATGTTTCAGCATCTGTTTGTGAAAGAATCGTGATATCTCAATTTTGTGTGTTTAAATTCGTGCTTAATTTTCACCATGTTAGAAGAATCTTTTGAGAAATCTAATGTCAGATTTGGAATCTACGTGGAAAAATAAGTGGAGTAGTGGTTTTGATTTATATTTTTCTGGTGGTTTTTGTGTGCCCCTGTGGGATGCTGGCCGAAGAAGACAACCAAAGCTAAGGCTATGGCGTCTGAGATGTTTGCTGGTGAGCTGATGTAGCCTTGGCGCCCTTTTTTGAATTTCAAATGATTTAGCGTGTATTAGAGTGATTGGTCTGTGTGGAGTTTCTGGCTGACTGGATTAATGAGGTGATATTGTATTGGGCTTCAACATTGTTTCTTTTCACACCCTCCTTGTTTTAGCCCAAGGCGCCTTGTAACTGAGCTTAGTTCATTATGAAATTCTGTTTTGCACCTCCCTTGCTCCTTTGATCCAATTTTCATTCCTTTTTCATTTTAATTTTATTTTTGATCTTTCTTCACCTAAAAAATTATTAAAAATATGTTTTAATCATTTTGATGTCTTGTGAATTTTATGACATTTTTTTTTATTTTCCAATTTTTTATATATTTTATTTTGAATTAATTGTGAAGGTTGTTCTTGATAATTATTTTGTGATTAGGGTTTTGAATTTGATGCTTTGGTGATTACTTCCTTTAGTCAAATTTTCACTAAGTTTAGGCACAGATATGACTAGGGTTTGAGTGATATTGTGATGCATTTATGTTGTATATTTGATCATTTTACAATTGGTTTTGATGAGCCCCGATGCATGCCTAATTGTTGAAGCATAGTTGTGGTTGATGAATTGTTTTGATGGCGCACTTGTGAAATTTTCTAGGGGATTATTCTCTCACTTATTCTTGAATATTATACCATGAGGTAGAGCCTTTATTTCACACTTGTTTGATCATTTAAACAATTTTAGATGATGCTTCAATTTGATGTTGCTTTGAGATGAAGTATGTCTAATATTTGACCTAGTCTTAGGACTCGTTGCTTGCATGAATTTCCTTGATGCTTGAGACTCTTGTATGAATTGAATACCTTGTTTGAACTACTTCCTTTCCATGTTTCAATGTTCAATTGCATGACCATTTGTTTCTTTTATCTCTTATGGATGAATGCGCCCTTTTGAGAATAATCTTGATTGATGAATACTTAAGTGCTTGTGCATGCTTTGAGTGTAATACTTGGTGAATCTTCTTGCTATCATGAGCTTTGTTTTGAATTGAAATGTTTGGTTATGCTACTGCCTCATCATGTTACCATACCCTAATATCAATGTTTGAATCATTTATGGCTTGTGTGTTATGAACTAGTTGTTGACAATTGCTTGGCTATGGATGTAGCTCATGTGTGATCCATTTGTGTTCCTTTCTCAATCTTTGAAATGTGTTGATCATGTGATGGTTTGACTACTGACCTCTTTTGTTTCTCATATTTCTTGATCCAATTTTCCCTTGCATGCTAGGTGTTAATGTTTGGTTAATGTTTCAAAGCCATGTATGTTTGTGCACTACTTGTTTGTCATTACCTGATTTCCTCAACCCTAATCTTTGGATTCTTTTGAGCATGACCTATGATGTTTGAAATGTGTGCATAATTGTTTACTTTACACATCTTTGTTTCTCTGATTCAAGTTGAAAGCATGTCTTGACTTTAGCATTGATGTTTGCCACTTGTGGATTGATTGTTGAATCTTCTTACTTAGTTTGGTGCTTAAGTTGAATACTTGATGGCATGATCTCTTTCATATTTAAATTTTATTTATTTTTTCTTTTTTGAGTCTTGTTTACACTAATGTGCTTATGTTTGTGATTGAGTTGTCTTGTGTTTACTTGTGCTTTGTTCACATGCTCCCTTAGGGTTCCTAGTTTAAACTTAATTTTTTATTAAGTTCAAAGTAGGATAGACATTAAGTTCTCAATCCTTTGCATGACAACTTTAAGTTAGCTCCTTCTTAACCTCAACCATAGGACCATCTCTTGTATGATAACATTATGGTAGAGTTCCCTTTCTCATCTCAACTATAGGATCACTTTGCAGGACAACATCTAGGATTCCGTTTCTCTTAGACCTTTCATGCGTCTTTCTCTTCTTTCTCTTAAATCAAATTCAAAACATGTTATAGATACGATGATTATAGTACGTCACGAGCCTTGAGTACATGGGAAAAGATGATCGGGAGTCATTCCTTAGCTCTTCTTAGAGTATTTTGTACGTGATACATTTGGATCGTTTGTACAAAGTATTTGCTCCTATTGTCATAGACTTTAGTGTATACACATCACAAACCGATTCAATTCATTTCTTTAAAACATTTCAACAAATGCAAACCATTTTGTCCTTCGGTATTCTTTCCCTTAAACCATTTTCAGAAAGGGCGTGCTACTTCCATTCTACCACAAACAGGTAACGCGTAAGACTCCCGACAACGAGCGACAAACACCTAAACTGTTGGAACGTGAACGTTAGCATCGTCCATAAAAAACACTGAGCAACTCGTGGTCCCACGAACTACGGACGCTCTGATTTCCTCATTCTTGTCCGAATGAAGATACGTAGGCACAAGGACCCCAATCCTTGGTGAGCAACCTTCCCTTTCACCCGTAGTCCTCCGAACTATGTTGACTCTGACTTTCTCATTGCACGAGGGAATACGTAGGCATAGGATTGCGAGATCCTATTGAGTCTCCTTTTTTTTATTCTCCCTTTTCATTTCCTTGTTCCCTTAGCAAGTAAGCTTTAGATGAACCACCCTTTGATTAGAACTGATGCGTTATATTCGCAAGTGCACAAATCGCGTCAGAGTAATATAAAAAGTTATCGTATCCACAGAGACCAAATGTCGATCTAACGATTTCCGTTTGTTACAGTGCTTATCTAAGGCAGTTCAATTCAGGGTTTACTAATGCAGAGGAAAATAAATAAAAGTAAATGACGAGGTAATAAAATTCAGACTAAACAATAGGCTTGAATGTAATTCTCATAACCGATAATATTTCTATATTCATCAACAGAACTACTTACGGGCAATATCTTCTATTTTAAGAAAAGAATTCAATTTAACAGGAACTGTCGCTTTCGCGTAGTCAGAACCAAGTTTACCCTCTAAACTAACCCCTTTATTGTCACTTATAAAAAGGCGCGCATTGCGTTAGAGTCATGGAAAACTTACTTTTAAGAAATGCAAATTCTAAACTAAACAGAAAAGTATTTTGACCTAAAATCTCTAAATTAAAGAGGTTCAAAATGGACCAGATTCTAATCCCACTAACGCGTCCGAAAATAGTTTTAAAATCTCTTTTCTAAAGTGTTAAAAATCCCTACTCAACTAAGCAAAGCGCTTTCGCTGTATTTGATCAGTTGAGAACTAAACAAGTTCACAAATGGTTGGATGGCTTTCGATCTTACCCAACATTGCTTTTAAGTACATAAAACTTGTGTTAAAGATTAAAACAGCCCTTAAGTATTTCTATTAACATATAGACGTATTCCGGTGGTTATGGTCTTTACATTCTTACCTATCTAAAACTTAGCCAGCCATGGTAGTTATAACAGTCATATTAATTCTTATCATGTATGGAATTAAGTCTTTAGAAAAGTAAAGTTTTGAAAAGTAAGGCAAGACAATAAATAAACAAAATAAAGCAAGTGCAAGAAATAAATGAAAGTAAATGCGATTAAAATAAAACCTGCTCCAAAGCGGAGTCTTTAAATCTGGTACAATGTACGGAAAATAAAATGCTGGCAGGATTACTTCTACCAAAGTGCTCCAACTTGATTACAGACACTCCAAGACTTGATTACAAACTCGATCACACATAGTGCAATAACTCCTCAATGTGAGAAGATTACTACTTTACAAGAGTGAAATTTATGCCTAGGATGAAGTAAACTAAGATTGGATGCTCCTAAAATTCGAGTCCTGAGAGTATTTATAGGCAAAGTTGGCATGGTACAAAGACAAAAGTGACCTTGGCTTGAAAAATGGGCGGGAACTACTTTTGCCTTGTCGCGCCCGCGACAGGCCTACCGCGCCCGCGACATGAAGAAAACGGCAAAGGTCGTGGGAACGTGGCAGTTGAGTTGTGGAGATCATGGGACACGTCGTCGCCTACCCTGGGGCGCCCGCGACAAGAGAAGCGACAAGAGTAAATTGCTGCCAAACTTGAATTCTTGCTCCTTTTGCATCCTTTTTCTTCTGGGACCTCGATTTATTGAAAACCTGAAAACAAAGGAAAACATAACAATAACAAAGCAAAAATAATAGAAAAACAACTAATATGCACGTGAAATCGGAGTCGAAAATACAGTATAATTTAGTGTCATCAAATTCTCCCACACTTAGGCCTTTGCTTGTCCTCAAGCAAAACATTTAAAGCTCATAGAAAAATCAGTGTCGATCGATGATTTTTGGGCGAAAAGGGCTTATAAGTCCGAGTCTGGATGCAGTGGTCGGTACTAACTGAGTGAACCAAGGGCACCATGATGACACTAATCCGCAAATACGGACATAAACTTCGCTCCTATACCAATCAACCCATTATATCCCACAATACTTAGGCCTTCCTTTTCCATCTCTTTTGAGTCCTTTTCATTCAAGCGCAATCACATTAAGTCCATTTTCCGCACATGCTTCATGGTAGAGTGACCTGTTAGTGATTCTGATCTTTTCATACCAGATTTCTGGCACAAGGAACTGTGTAAAATCCTTTTATTCCTCTCAAGTGCAGTTGTGTGGGATCGGATCGTAATCCGCCCTACCGAGTTCAGCACCAGATACCTCTGAAGCAACTGAAATGAGCAAGCTAAACATCTTATTACTTTTTTTTTCTATCATTTTTTTTGAAAGTGCACTCAGATCAGTCACTTATATTCGTCGGTCTCCTACTTAGAACATGTTTAGGCTAGAGCTGATTGCTGGAATAAACTACTAAGGATGATTTTGAAATGAAATTAGGGCCATGGTACATGGGGTTTCAGGTGTGATTCTTATATTTACGAAGTTCATGGTGTAAGGACGATACTAATGTTTCGGAGGTTCTCCCAAGTCATCGTATCCTAACCCAAACCTGTCTTAAAGTCCAGAAATTTTTCAGAACAACACTTTTTTCTAGAAATTTTTTTTTATATATATATATTTTTTTTTTGGGGTTAAAATATGTGGGAAAAAATGAAGGTGAACCAAAAAATATACTTATACTAATGACTCTTCAAACACATGCATTTTCTAAAACAGAAACAAAAGTAAATAACTGAAGGGAAATAAAAATAAACTACTAAAACGACGGAAATAAAAATGATAAAATCTCCTCCCACACTTAAATCAAACATTGTCCCCAATGTTTCGAAGTAAGCTAAGGAGAAAGGAACCTGACAAAACTAGTGAGGACCGCTGGTGCCCTCGCCGCCCTGTGCTGAATGCTCGGAACGACGGGATCTGCTACGGTGATGGTCTCGCTGGTCCATCCTAGCCTGCAATTCTGCTTGAGCAGCTTTCACCTCACGAAGGTTACCTAAGATGGAACCCTGAGTGGCCTCCATAAGCTGAAAGTGCTGATGATTATATTGCTGTTGACGGGACTGCTCATTGGTGATCGCAAGCAGAGTACGGGAGATGGTCTCGTAAGATTGGTCTGCTCTCCGCCGCGACTCTTGCATAAAGCTCATCTAGTCTGCCATCTGTTGCTGAATGGAAGAGAGCAGGTCTTCATGCCGTGCTTCTCTAGCCATATGGTCTCGCCACATCTCCTCCGTAATATAAAATCCGGGAGCAGCTCCTGCAAAAGTGTTAGAAGAAGATGGTGCGGTGTATGATTGTGTAGGGCGAGGGGGGACACACGCTCTCTATGGTCATACTCATCATCTGTGTCGGGCCCCTCATTGTCATGGACATTAGGAGGTATTGGACCTAGAAAAGGTGGGGCAGTAAGGTCATAGATCCAGTTCCTCTCGAATCGTACATCTGTACGTCTACTGCACGGCATAACAATTGATTCGACGGCTACCCCATGAATCATCAACTCATAACCACCAGCCCTCCTTGATCGGCACAATTTCATGTCTTTCAGAAATTTTAAATTAATTGTGCGAGGGGGCAGTGGTTCTAAAGTAGCTATCTCATCATTCAAATTTAGTGCCCGAGCAATAGACGTAATCAATCCGCCAAAAACTATCGGTCCACCCTTATTTACCGTTAAGCACATGTGGGCGATCAGAAATGGAACCGGATTGATTCTTACATTTTTTAGGCATCCTTGCAAGAACAAAAGTTCTTTGCTATTAACTTTGTTTTGATTCTCCCGGCCAAAAATAGAGCATGCCAAAAGATATCTGAAAATTCTTATGGTCGGGTTATGAATGGTCGAGGCGAGTATTCCCTTAAAGGAATCAACAATAGTATCTGACAACCTGCGCCAGAAGGCGAATATCCTGACTGACCATTCAACATCTGAAGGAGCCTCACAAATAGCACCCTCCCCATGAGGGAATCCCAATAGACCTGCTAGTTCATCGGTACTGTACTTATACTCAACAGCAAATAATCTAAAATGCACGGTACCGACTGTGCTAGCAGTGTCGGGACGAACGGTATAAACCAATGAACTCAAAAACTCAACCGTCATCCTCTCATAGGTGGGTTCTTTTGTGGTGAAAACAGTGCCTAAACCTACAAAGTCTAACAAATGGAAAACGCTATGATGAACCCCTAAAGCGTGCAAGCAAGTATCGTCGACATACCTCGTCGAGAGAATTTCTCGATCCTGAAGCTTTTGAAGTTGCCGCCTCTGCCTATTCCCGGATTGTCCTTCCCGAAGAATGACTCCATTAAACTCCATTGATGAAGATGGTGAAGAGGGTGGAAGAAAAGTGGTATGATAAAGGTTGGATTTTTTTGGGTTTTTGTTGATGGAAATTGAAATGGAAAGTTAAGAGATGATTGGTGAATGCTAGAGATATGAATTTCAATGGGGGTTTTATAGGGATTTTTCGGAGGGAAAAATGGGTTTGAAAAGGTTGGAGCTTCAAAAATGGTGGAAATGGAGGTTCTGTCCCGATTTTACAAGGACGCTGCCGCGGGCGCGACAGGTGTGTCGCGGGCACGACGAGAGCAAAACCGTTGATGGGCCTCAATTTGTCTTTTTGAATGGGCTTTTTGTCCTTCATTTGGCCTTGGGGGGTCTTTTTAGCATTCCATATGTCCTAAAAATGTAGCTTTGCACAAAATTTTCACAAGCATATATTTTTTTTATAATAAATTTTTTTATATATTTTGTCAAAGAAAAAAAATAAAATAAAAGAAAATATTAGCATATAAACATAAAAAACTCAAACCTTAATATAAATCGGAAATATATCAAATGCAAATAGTATGAAATATGTCTGGGTGATACTAGAAGTAAATTAATGCATAAGAAATATAGTAAATAATACGAAAATGGAAATCAAGATGTCTGGTCATCTCCACGGAGTCTCGCTATCTCACGACGGAGCTCCGCCATGTCTTCATACAGCACATCGTACTCAGTAGCGTGGGTCAGCTCTGACACTTCCATCCTCAGGTGTAGGTCAGCAAGAGTCTGTCGGAGATCTGCTATCTCTTGGCGCATCACCGCCATCTGGGTCTGCATATCTGGAGTACCTAATGAATCATTATTTGACCATACCGTGGTCTTGTCAGGTGGTGGAGCTGGAACGTACTCTAGCTCTGGGCAGGGTCGTGGTGCATCCACCGTCTCACCGTGTCCTTCTAAGGCATATGTCTAGTTTGCTGGGTCATGGACACTGGTCATAACAGGATCTGGCAAACTGAAATGATGTATGGTTTCACCATCGATCAGGAGTCTGAACTGAGAGGGATTAAAGGAGTTCCTTCTCATCAGCCCCCGATCTAAACAAAAATCAATATCCATGGTGGTATGGCTGCAGTAGGGAGTCAAATGAAATAGGTTTCAGCCAAGGCCTAGAGCAGCAGCAATCTCAGTCACATTACCTCCTACATGTATAGGTCCTCCTGCCCAGGTGGCAACACCACTAAAAGAGTACAACATAAAGTTACCACAAGCTAAACGACGTGACTGATTCGCACAAAACATGAAAAATATGTCCTCCTCAGTAACATGGTCATCAACATCTGCTCTCCCAAAGAATGTATGGGCAATGATCATCTGAAAGTATCGGAGAGCTGGGTTATGGATAACCTGCGAAATGTGAGTATCAGGGTCAGGGCCTCCACCTCCAGAGATGTCACTCCAAAATTTCTCCACGTCTCTATTCATGAAGTAACCCATGGGCAGCTCAGGGATAGTGCCAACTCCAGTCTCAAATCCAAGAAGATCACCGAACTCAGTATGGGTGAACGAATACTCTGTGCCAAATAACCTGAAGCTGGTGTGGCCATCTGGTCCCAAGTACGGATCATAGGAAAAAGAGCTGAGGAACTCCAGAGTGAGGTTCCTATATGTGGGATGCAAATCATCAGCGTACTGGTCCTATTTGAGCTGGTGGGTCAAGTATCGGACACTGGGCTCTATGCCCAAAGCTTCCATGCAATCACTGTCTGGGTAGCGAGTGGGTGCCATAGGTCTGAGTGAAAGCATCGCATAACGCTCTCTCTGAGCGTCGTCTCTAAAGGTCACGTGCATGTCGTCGACTGGTGGCATCCTGAAAGAAAAGGTTAGGAAAAACAGGCCCTGAAATCAAACACACAAAACAAGTTAGACATATATAAGCAAACAAACGTAAATCAAAATAAACGAAAAGAAAATAAATACGAAAAGGAAAAGAACCATGGGTTACCTCCCATGCAGCGCTTGCTTAACGTCGTTAGCTCGACGAGTTCAAGTAATGTATCTGGTGCGAGGATAGGTGGGTCTGTTAACGTGAACCTGGAGTAGTATGCTGGAATGTCACCTCCTTCATAATGCTTAAGCCTTTGTCCATTTACAACGAACGGACTGCAAGATTTGTTCTTAATTTCCACTGCCCCAGATTTTAGGACTTTGGAAACTTCGAACGGGCCCGTCCATCTAGATCGAAGCTTACCTGGAAAAAGTCGCAGTCTTGAATTGTATAGAAGAACAGGGTCACCTATGTTGAAGTCTTTCTTGACGATCTTCTTGTCATGCCATGCTTTGGTTCTCTCTTTATATATGATGGAATTTTCATAGGCTGATTGTCGGAGCTCTTCTAGCTTATGTATGTCTAAGATGCGTTTCTCACCGGCTGCTAAATAATCGAAATTTAAGGTTCTGATGGTCCAATATGCTTTGTGTTCCAATTCAAAGGGTAAGTGACATGATTTTTCGTAAACTAGTTGGTAAGGGGTTGTTTCAATGGGAGTCTTATAGGCTGTCCTGTAGGCCCACAGTGCTTCTGAAAATTTCTGTGACCAATCCTTTCTGGATATCGAGACAGTTTTTTCTAGGATATGCTTGATCTCTCTATTGGATACTTCTACTTGCCCACTGGTTTGCGGGTGGTAAGGTGTGGCTACTCTATGTTTAACTCCATACTTCCTCAATAGTTTGTCAAAAATCCTAGATATAAAATGTGATCCTCCATCACTTATGACTAGTCTGGGAACTCCGAATCTGGGGAATATATTGTGCTTGAACATCTTAATCACTACTCGGGTGTCGTTTGTGGGTGCAGCTATAGCTTCAATCCATTTGGACACGTAATCAACAGCGACTAAAATATATTTGTTTCCTAAGGATGATGGAAAAGGTCCCATAAAGTCGATTCCCCAAACATCAAAAAGTTCTACTTCTTGAATGTTTCTTAATGGCATTTCATTTCTCCTCGAGATGTTTCCAGAGCGTTGACACGGGTCACACTTGGTTATATATGTATGAACATCACGCCATATAGTTGGCCAATAAAGACCAGCTTGTAAGATTTTAGCGTGAGTCTTAGACATGCTTGCGTGTCCTCCGTAGGGTGCTGAGTGACAATGTTCTATGATATGGTGCACTTCTTCTTCTGGAACACACCGGCGAAAAATTCCGTCAGTACCTCTCTTAAAAAGGAGTGGTTCATCCCAATAGAAATGTTTAACGTCATTGAAGAACTTCTTTTTATGCTGATAGCTGAGGTCAGGAGGTATTATATCTACAGCAAGATAGTTAACAAAATCTGCATACCAAGGTACATTATTTACCGCTAAGGATTTTTCGGAATCTTCTAAGGTTTCTAAACTTATATCTCCAATGGCATCTAGCTTAGCGATTAACCTGTCATAAGCAAAGTCATCATTTATGGGTACTACATCAGGTTTCAAGAACTCAAGCCTGGAAAGGTGATTGGCAACTACATTCTCGGTGCCTTTCTTATCTCTGATATCAAGGTCAAATTCTTGCAATAAAAGTATCCACCAGAGTAACCTAGGTTTAGCATCCTTTTTATTCAAAAGGTATCGGATGGCGGCATGATCAGTGTAAACAATTATTTTGGCTCCCACCAAATAGGATCTAAATTTGTCTATGGCGAAAACTACGGCTAGGAGTTCTTTTTCTGTGGTTGCATAGTTTAGCTGAGCGGCATCTAGAGTTCTACTGGCGTAGTAAATCACATGTAACTTCTTATCAGATCTTTGCCCTAGCACTGCTCCTACAGCGTAATCACTAGCATCACACATGATTTCAAAAGGTTTTGTCCAATCTGGTGGTTGCATAATGGGTGCTGAGATTAAAGCTTGTTTTAAAAGGTTGAATGCTTCGTTGCATTTTTCATCAAAAATGAACTCGGCATCTTTCATCAGAAGACCTGTCAAAGGTTTAGTGATCTTAGAGAAATTTTTAATGAAACGCGGGTAAAATCCAGCATGTCCAAGAAAACTTCGAACTTCTCTAATTGTTTTGGGTGGTTTAAGATTCTCTATCACCTCGATCTTAGCTTTATCAACTTCAATGCCTTTTTCAGAAACGATATGTCCTAGAACTATACCTTCAGTGACCATGAAGTGACATTTCTCCCAATTTAATACCAGGTTTACTTCGACACATCTCTTCAAGATCTTTTCAAGGTTGACTAGACAGTTATTGAAATCAAATCCGCAGACTGAGAAATCGTCCATGAATACTTCCATAATTCCATCAAGATAATCAGTGAAGATTGACATCATGCAACGCTGAAAAGTTGCTGAGGCATTACAGAGTCCGAAAGGCATACGTCTATAGGCAAAAGTTCCATATGGGCACGTGAAGGTTGTTTTCTCTTGGTCATCAGGGTGTATAGGAATTTGGAAAAAACCTGAATATCCGTCGAGGTAACAGAAGTAGGAATGTCTAGCTAGACGTTCCAACATCTGATCTATAAAAGGTAATGGGAAATGGTCTTTCCTAGTGGCTTTGTTTAATTTTCTGTAATCTATGCACATACGCCAACCTCCTTCTATCCGTTTTGTAACGTGCTCACCTTTTTCGTTTTGAACCACGGTGATGCCTCCCTTTTTAGGTACTACATGCACAGGGCTTACCCATTTACTGTCCGAGATCTGATATATTATCCCTGCTTCCAACAACTTAAGAACTTCCTTCTTAACTACCTCACTCATTATAGGGTTAATCCTTCTTTGGTGTTCTCTCGAAGGTTTAGCATCTTCCTCAAGTGAAATCCGGTGCATGCACACGGATGGACTTATTCCTTTAAGATCTAAGATGTTGTACCCTAGTACTGAGGGATATCTTCGCAAGACATCTAAGAGTTAGTTTGTTTCATTTTGGTTCAGAACGACACTGACTATAACTGGTCTGTCCATTTCTTTGTCTAAATACTCATATCTTAGATTCTTGGGTAATTCTTTTAATTCTAAGGTTGGTTTGCTGGGGTTTTGTATAGGATCTGGAGTTAAGGATAGACATTCAAAAAGGCTATCATCTATGTAGGGTTCCATACTATCATCATCTTTCTCAATGGGCGTTAAAGGTAGTTTTATTCTTTCTATTGGCTCTTCCTGGTTAAGTTCACGGACACATTCATCAATGACATCAACTGCATAACATGCATCTCCTATTACTGGTGCCGCGAGAAACTTTGCTAGGACAAACTCTATTTTTTCGTTACCTACCTCAAAGGTCAATTTTCCTTTCTGGACATCTATTATGGCTCCTGCAGTTGATAGGAAGGGTCTACCTAGGAGGATTGAGATATCTTTATCTTCTTTGATGTCCATTACGACAAAGTCGGTGGGAATGAACAACTTGCCTATTCTAACTGGGATGTCTTCTAATACGCCTACAGGGTATTTTATAGATCTGTCAGCTAATTGGAGAGACATCTTAGTAGGTTGCAAATCTCCTAGTTTCAATCGTTCACAAACTGCAAGGGGCATTAGGCTTACACTGGCTCCTAAGTCCAGAAAGGCTTTATCTATGACATGATTCCCCAAAATACAAGGTATGGAGAAATTCCCCGGATCTTTGTCTTTTTTGGCAAGTTTGTTCTCGGAAATGGAATTACACTCCACTGGTTTTGGATCGCCAAGTCTACGTTTATTGGTGAGGATGTCCTTCAGGAATTTAGTATAAGATGGTATTTGGGTGATGGCTTCTGTAAAAGGAATCTCTACATGGAGTTTTTCTATAACTTTAACAAACTTTTGGAATTGGTCATTGATCTTAGTTTGTTTAAGTCTTTGTGGGTAGGGAATTGGTGGTTTGTATGGCTGAGGGGGTGTTGAAGCTTCGTCCGTAACTTCTCCTTTATCTTTGTCTTTTGGTTTCTCAATTTCTACGGGTTTCTCACCTTCGGGGGTAGCATCCTTTTTGGAAATTTTGGAGTCACTCAATGTCGGGTTTTTAGGCCCTTCATAAGTGGTTCCACTTCGTAAGGTAACAACGTTAGCTTGCCCTCGAGGGTTCTGTTGAGGTTGTCCAGGAAATTGTCCTCCAGGAGTAGTTTGGGGTGCTTGCTTTAAGGCTACCCGAGAGATCTGGGTTTCAAGCATCTTGCTGTGGGTGACCATTTGATCCATTTTGGTTCCTAGTTGGGTAAGCAACTCATTCACATGAATATTCTGATTTAGGAACTCTTTGTTTTGCTGGGCTTGTGCTGTCATAAAATCATTTAGTACTTTCTCAACATTTGGCTTAGGTGGCACTGCTTGCATAGGTTGGTTTTGTCTAGGTGCTTGATTGTTGGTTGATCTCGGAGGTGCTTGGTTTTGGATAGGGTTATTGTTTTTGTAGGAAAAATTAGGGCGATTCCTCCATCCAAGGTTGTAAGTATTTGAGAACGGGTTTCCTTGGGCATAGTTGACTGGGTCTGGGTTAGTCTCGTTTAACAGACGGCAGTCAGCTGATTGATGACCTTTAGTACCACAAAGTTCGCAATCCGATACTACTGTTGCTGTAGCGGTTGGTTGTGCGTACATTTGATCGATCTTGAGGGCCATAACATCCATTTTGGCTTGCATCATGTCTATAGAGCTTACCTCATGTTTACCTCCTTGGGCTTCTTTCTTTTCCACTGTTGCTCTTTCGTTTCCCCATTGGTGATGGTTTTGAGCCATATCTTGAATGAGACCACAAGCGTCAGGATAGGGTTTGTTCATCAGGGCACCGCCAGTGGCAGCGTCGATGGACATCTTTGTGTTATAATGAAGTCAGTGGTAAAAGGTATGTATAATCAACCATTGCTCCAAACCGTGGTGTGGACAAGCCCTTAGAAGGTCTTTATACCTCTCCCAAGCTTCAAATAGCGATTCTCCTTGGTTTTGGGTAAATCTTGTTATTTGGTTTCGGAGAACGGCTGTTTTGCTTGGGGGAAAGTATCTAGCAAGGAATGTTCTCCTAAGGTCTTCCCATGTTGTTATAGAATTGGCTGGAAGGGAATCTAACCAAGTTAGGGCTTTGTCTCTAAGGGAAAAGGGAAATAGTCTTAAACGAATTGCCTCAGGACTAGCACCATTGGTCTTAAAGGTGTTTGACAACTGGATAAAGACTTTTAGATGTTGGTTTGGGTTTTCAGATGGTAGTTCTGCGAATTGGTTTTGTTGAACTAGTTGTAATAGGGACGGTTTTAGTTCAAAATTATTGGCAGGTATGGTAGGGTTAACTATACTAGAGCTCGGTTCTTCGTCAGCAGGCTGAGCGAATTCCTTAAGGGGTCTTTGGTTACGATCTTCGGCCATAGCTTGCTTAATTCGACGAAGCCAAAGTCGTGCGCGAGCGTAACGTTCTGGTTCCACTAAAGGATCTATAACACTACTGGAGCTGCGAGATCTTCGCATCGACCAGTTCGTGCGGCCCTAGTCTAAACGGTGATAACAAACGAAATTCGGAATTCAGCGAAATTGATCCCCGGCAACGGCGCCAAAAACTTGATGCGTTATATTCGCAAGTGCACGAATCGCGTCAGAGTAATATAAAAAGTTATCGTATCCACAGAGACCAAATGTCGATCTAACGATTTTTGTTTGTTACAGTACTTATCTAAGGCAGTTCAATTCAGGGTTTACTAATGCAGAGGAAAATAAATAAAAGTAAATGACGAGGTAATAAAATTCAGACAAAACAATAGGCTTGAATGTAATTCTCATAACCGATAATATTTCTATATTCATCAACAGAACTACTTACGGGCAATATCTTCTATTTTAAGAAAAGAATTCAATTTAACAGGAATTGTCGCTTTCGTGTAGTCAGAACCAAGTTTACCCTCTAAACTAACCCCTTTATTGTCACTTATAAAAAGGCGCGCATTGTGTTAGAGTCATGGAAAACTTACTTTTAAGAAATGCAAATTCTAAACTAAACAGAAAAGTATTTTGACCTGAAATCTCTAAACTAAAGAGGTTCAAAATGGACCAGATTCTAATCCCACTAATGCGTCCGAAAATAGTTTTAAAATCTCTTTTATAAAGTGTTAAAAATCCCTACTCAACTGAGCAAAGCGCTTTCGCTGTATTTGATCAGTTGAGAACTAAACAAGTTCACAAATGGTTGGACGACTTTCGATCTTACCCAACATTGCTTTTAAGTACAGAAAACTTGTGTTAAAGATTAAAACAACCCTTAAGTATTTCTATTAACATATAGACGTATTCTGGTGGTTATGGTCTTTACATTCTTACCTATCTAAAACTTAGCCAGCCATGGTAGTTATAACAGTCATATTAATTCTTATCATGTATGGAATTAAGTCTTTAGAAAAGTAAAGTTTTGAAAAGTAAGGCAAGACAATAAATAAACAAAATAAAGCAAGTGCAAGAAATAAATGAAAGTAAATGCGATTAAAATAAAACCTGCTCCAAAGCGGAGTCTTTAAATCTGGTACAATGTACGGAAAATAAAATGCTGGCAGGATTACTTCTACCAAAGTGCTCCAACTTGATTACAGACACTCCAAGACTTGATTACAAACTCGATCACACACAGTGCAATAACTCCTCAATGTGAGAAGATAACTACTTTACAAGAGTGAAATTTATGCCTAGGATGAAGTAAACTAAGATTGGATGCTCCTAAAATTCGAGTCCTGAGAGTATTTATAGGCAAAGTTGGCATGGTGCAAAGACAAAAGTGACCTTGGCTTGAAAAATGGGCAGGAACTACTTTTGCCTTGTCGCGCCCGCGACAGGCCTACCGCGCCCGCGACATGAAGAAAACGGCAAAGGTCGTGGGAACGTGGCAGTTGAGTTGTGGAGATCATGGGACACGTCGTCGCCTACCCTGGGGCACCCACGACAAGAGAAGCGACAAGAGTAAATTGCTGCCAAACATGAATTCTTGCTCCTTTTGCATCCTTTTTCGTCTGGGACCTCGATTTATTGAAAACCTGAAAACAAAGGAAAACATAACAATAACAAAGAAAAAATAATAGAAAAATAACTAATATGCACGTGAAATCGGAGTCAAAAATACAGTATAATTTAGTGTCATCAAGAACAACAAGAGTGTATCCCGTTGAGTACAACAAACACAAGGGGTGCTAATACCTTCCTCTTGCGAAATCGACTCCCGAACCTAGATTTTGGTTGCTAGACCATTTTATTCCTCTCTTGAGGTTTTCTCGATGTTTTCTTTTCATCGTTGGGATAACTAAAGTTCGATGGAGACTCTGTGTCTTCGCCGGTGGTTTTTTGCGGTAGCGACAATGATTAGTTTTGAAATTTCACTCAATTCTCAATTTGAAGCCAATGTTTACACGTGATTAGCATCTGATAATGTTAAGTGATGATTTGTGATTGAAAACCACCAAAAATTAGAGGGAATGCACTGCATTTTGGCTAACATCACATCCAAGAATTATCACACTTTTCTTGCTCATGATTCACACGTTTTGCAACGATTCTTCACACATATGAGCTCCATTTACCTCAACTATAAATAGAGCAATCATTAGCACTGAATTCCAAGCTTAGAAAGCCCCTAGAACCTCTACTCGAGCTCCCACTTTGCACTGAATTTTTGAGTTTTCTTTTCAAATTCTAAGCTCTTTAGACCTTGTTTCTTGATTCTATTAGCTCCATCGGTCTCCTCTGAAGCTTTTGCAACAAATACCAAGCTTTAAGACTCACCGAAGTGCTCTAACCAGATCCAATTTTCAACACCTCCTATCATCATCTTGACAAGGTAGTTCTGAGCATCTTTTGGACTCAAACAAGTTACCACGATGTCACCTCACTCTCTCTGATCGTTCCCCTTAACTTACCTTGTGTTGATTGTTCATATTAGTTATTTAATTTCTCTTTTCGTGTTTTCATTTTCACTGAGTTTCCTTCAATTTCTCTCTGCTTACTTTCAATCAATGAAAATGAAGCACATGTTCATGCAACATACAAACACTGACATAAATAGAGTACAACATGATTTAGCGTGAATTACATCAAAACATCATGAACACAATATTTAATTCAACTTCAATATAAAACCTAGCCCACCAATGTTTTCATTTTCTTCCCCCAACACTATACTAACTAATGGAACTCACCATGGAGATAAAGAATTTGAGATGGAGTTGATGATAATGAATCCATAGCTCCCTTATCCATGAGTTCTTCCTCGATATATATATATATATATATATATATATATATATATATATATATATATATATGTCAGGATTTCCAGCAACACCAAAACAGGTCATTCATGGCCAATAACACCAAAATCACATGTTCATGCAGCATACAAACACTGACGTAAACATAGTACAACATGATTAAGTATGAATTACTTCAAAACATCATGAACACAACATTAAATTCAACTTCAACACAAAACATTACCCACCAATGTTTTCATTTTCTTCCCCCAACTGTATACTAACTAATGGAACTCACCGTGGAGATAAAGAAATTGAGATGGAGTTGATGATGAGGAATCCATGGCTCCCCTTTCCATGAGTTTTTCATCCATATATATATATATATAATACACATATATAAATATGGATTTCCAGCAGCACAAAAATAGGTCATTCATGGCCAAAAACACCAAAACCACATGTTCATGCAGCATACAAATACACACATAAACATAGTACAATATGATTAAGCATGAATTACATCAAAACATCATGAACAAAACATTTAATTCAACTTCAACATAAAACCTAATCCACCAATGTTTTTATTTTCTATCCCTAATACTATACTAACTAATGGAACTCACCTTGGAGATAAAGAAATTGAGATGGAGTCGATGATGATGAATTCAGGGTTCCTTATCCATTAGTTCTTCCTCCATATATACATATATAAACCAGGATTTCAAGCAGCACAAAAACAGGACATTCATGGCCAAAAACAGCAAAACCACATGTTCATGCAACATACAAACACTGGAATAAGCATAGTACAACATGATTAAGCATGAATTACATCAATACATCAATAAAACAACATTTAATTCAACATCAACACAAAACCTAACCCACCAATATTTTTATTTTCTTCCCCCGACGCTATATTAACCAATGGAAGTCACCTTGGATATAAAGAAATTGAGATGGAGTTGATGATGATGAATCCATGGTTTCCCTTTCTATGAGTTCTTCCTCCATATATATATATATATATATGTGTGTGTGTGTGTGTGTGTGTGTGTGTGTATGTGTGTGTATATATATATATAATACACATATATAAATGAGAATTTCCAGTAGCTCGAAAACAGGCCATTCATGGACAAAAACACCAAATCCACTTATTCATGCAGCATACAAACACTCACATAAACATAGTACAACATGATTAACATTGAATTACGGTAAAACATCATGAACATGACATTTAATTCAACTTCAACCAAAAACCTAACCCACCAATGTTTTCATTTTCTTTCCCCAATGCTTTACTAACAAATGTAACTCACCTTGGTGATAAAGAAATTGAGATACAATTGATGATGATGAATCCATGGCTCCCCTTTCCATGAGTTCTTCCTCCATATATATATATATATATATATATATATATATATAAGGATTTCCAGCAACACGAAAACAGGTCATTCATGGTCAAAAACACCAAAACCACATGGTCATGCAGCATACAAACACACACATAAACATAATACATCATGAATAAAACATTTAATTAAACTTCAACACAAAACCTAACCCGCCATTGTTTTCATTTTCTTCCCCCAATGTTATTCTAACTAATGGAACTCACTTTGGAGATAAAGAAATTGAGATGGAGTTAATGATGATGAATCCATGGCTCCCCATTCCATGAGTAATGTGTATATATATATACCAACGTATGAGAGAACATCAGAGTAGTATACGCCGTCTTCTAGGCTACACAAGCACACTATAACGATAGTCTTGGTGAGTATCTCAAGTGATTATACGCCTAGACAGGCCCCACAAGCACACAATGTTGATATCTCAGGTGTATTAACGAAAAGCGAATTACCACCTAGTAGTATGACCTACTCGTTCTACTTTTGGGATGTGACCCACTACGATTATCATTAAATTGTCCAACTGCGGCCGACCTTAATGTCAACTTCTCCTCAGGATAATTACCCCACGCCTATTAAGGTTCATGCATGTGAAACTCTGTCACCCTAGCCCATATTTGGTCATACATAGTATAGGAGCCACAACGTTCCATATTCGCTACCAGAATTTCTTTAGGTCATCCTTACCAAACGAGATACACTTGGGTAAATTATGGATTCATGCCTCGTCCATTCGAGTCTTGGATACACACCAGATTAATTTGGAAAATTCAGCCTTCGGGGTTCAACTGTTGATAGCTCTATCTCCATTCAGTCGGTTCTTAACTTAGTCATCCATGACTAGTAACAATCGTGGTTGGTGATTATCCCTCAAATACTTTAAATTGTCTTTAGATTATGCTCATCTAACACCCGACGCCTAACATAGTTCTAGGGCTTATGTAGATCAAGAAGTGATGAGTTGCAGTAGTCTGTCTCACCATTTGAACATACAGGATCTTACCGAAATTGGAAAATCATACCTTCCATAGATTCCTCCAATCCCTTAAAAATTCTTGATGATTAGAGTAAGATAAATAGGCTTAACATCTAGTACTTACCATTCCTGCACTTAGGTACACCAAAACGACAAGAGGTCTGGTCTCCTTGTCCAACATCCACAGCTTCCCTCTACGATTCTTAACACCAACCTTCATTGGTAGCAATGACTGGATAATGCATCTCGTTCACTTAGGACTCAATCCCGCTGGGGGAAACTCCATCTGCATGCTCCACTTGCGTTTCTCGAACTTACTATGCTATACTAACCATCCGAGGAGTGCATTATGCCCAGTCGAACGCTACGAATTTCAACTTTCATCAACTCCTTCCACGATACAAATGTGGTCAACCCTTCTTCGTCAGACACTTTTCTTAGGTCTGGTAGTCAAACCATCACCTAACCAACTATTACTACTCGGGTTCCCAACACTTACAGGTTTACGTGTCCTCGTGGATGCTCTTCCACGATCCTACTGTCACGCACTTAGTCGATGAGTTGATCAAGTTCAACAACTGAATGAGATACCTAAAAATTAGGCTAGCAACACCCACATTTGAGGAAAAAAAGAATTGCTAGTGATGTCACATGGCTCGGCCGAGAGTCGACCAGGTCTGATACCAACTGTAACTCCCCACACATAATTGACTAGTATATTATGCATGAAACATTAAAATTGGTTCTGAGTACATACAAAAGCTTTAAAAAAAATACAACAAGTCGTATACAATAAGAAAACTAAACTAAAATGTATACAATAAGGGTCTTCAAGGAAACTGCACAGCGGAAAACAAGATCTGGAACGATTTTCAAGCCAATTACTCTCCAGAGCATCCAAGACAAGCCTTCCAGCGAAATCTTCAAACTAATCCTGAACCTGAAAAATAATCAATAACATGGGATGGGATTATTAAACCTCAGTGAGTTCCCCTATCTTATGGGTTCACTCGGTTTTACAGGGTACACTATCCTTATCTGATCCTATTAGTAATCACCTTTATATTATTTCATAGGATTTAAGGGACGGAGCATAATACGCTTCAAAATAAAGTATAAGCTAATAACTTAAACGCACGAGCCACGTAGAACAAATGGAGCTACGAATCTATCACATTGAAGCCATTGAAGAACCTCTAACACAACTAGTGTTTCGAACGTCGTTGACTATCGACAACCTACCGCCCATCATGGTAAGGTGTTACGGAAGTTCCTGAGCCACGTAGAACAATAGGAGCTATAGATCTATCACATCAAAGCCTTTGACGAACCTCTAGCACAGCTAGTGTTTTGAACGTCGTTGACTGTCGACAACCTGCCGCCCATCATGGTAAGGTGTTACGGAAGTTTCTGCCACACGTAGAACAATAGGAGCTACGAATCTATCACATCGAAGCCTTTAAAAAAACCTCTAGCCCGGCTAGTGTTTTTAACGTCGTAGACTATCGACAACCTGCCGCCCATCATGGTAAGGTGTTACGGAAGTTTTTGAGCCATTCTAATATGACTAAGGCCTATAAGGTGGTTTTCAGAAATTATCCGCCGCCTTCTCTCAGGAATTGTCTAGCAAAGCGGTATCCAGAGTTCTCCTACCTTCCATTTAATGGGACTTACTCTCCTACGTTTCGAACTACACATTAACATTGGTCGGGCAATCCCAACTTTCACCCCTCTTAATTCCTTTACTTCAGAATTAGGGTGTATCGTATAATACCAAGGTTTCTTCTTTTCAATTCTAAATAATTCCCTATTTCGGATAACACTGATCCTAGGGTCCTACTCACCAGGTAATTTCTATTAGGCAAGCATTTTATACATCTTTAGTAACAAAACACATGATGTTATCATTATTACTTAGATACAATATGGTTATGTAAACTTAGGTATCTCATAGCCTTCGACGTTAGCTTCCCAACGCCTCCGACTGCGTCATAATCCTACTTGTGAAGCTCAAGTTATGGTCGAAACAACAAAGGTCACTTTCTGCCAGATGGAAATCGATTTACACCCTGGGTAAATCGAGTTACTTCTGAAGCAGAGTAAAAAATGACATATTTCCTGCAAAATCAGTTCCAAAAGTGTTCTAAAACGTCCTTAGGTTCCCCAACCAAAGCCTAAGCATTTTGATAGTAGGAACATGCATTCTAACAACGAAATAGAGTTCATGAATATAGTGTAAGCCTCTATTAACACCAATACATGTACTCTCCTTCCAATTTCATTCTGAGCACACATACATCTATACATTCAAGTATTCACTCAACATATCTCAATTTCTCATTTTCATTCAAGCAACTATAACACTTCAACAAGGATAGCATATCATGATGTAACATCAATACAAGCATTATAATTTAGACATGGAATCACGGTCCCAAAAGGGATGGCAATCACTAATGCATTTCTATGCAATCAAGAGGTAAAATCATGACTTCATGTGCAACCTTCAAGTATTTGATTCCATGCATCGATTAATTTCACAATCTATCCTAATCCGAACCCAAACATATAATAACAATTTCAAATATTTATTACCATCATAGGAACACATTTTCATCCATTGATCAAGCATGCAATGATTAAATCACATTCTAAACCCTTGACACGTATCATTCCCAATTCCTACCCCAAGTTCCTAATTAGTGGAACTCACCTTGCATCAATGGAGGTTAGGATGATAGCCATGCTGCAATTGAAGTCCCGTCTTGGTCAAAACTCCACCTCTAACACCATCAAACCTGTAGTCTCATCTTACCCATTTCCAGCAAGAATTGCTCAACTTTAAACAAATTTATCTCCTTCAATAAAGATGTTCCTGACATGAAATTATATGCCAAAATGAAGGGTATTTCGTGTAGATTCTAGGAATTCAAGAATCGCTTAAATCCGAGTTACAGATAAAAGTTATCACTTGTTTATTGGAGGCTGGTCAAGAAATCCCGTATACATGCCTTCACAAAATTCAGCATCAGACCCTCATCTTCAAACTCATTTATCTCTCTCATCACAAACATGCAGAAGAAAAAGCTTTTATTCAAAATGTAGGGAATTTTGTATGCTTTCCAAAAAGTTTAGAATCACTTCAATCGGAGTTACAAGTAAAAAGTTATTATCTGTTTTGTGAAGGCTGTACCAAGAGTGCGAAAATGGAACATGAAGATGATGAACATGAGTTCCTCCTCTTCTCTCAAAATATGATCTTAAGCCAAACAAATCCTTTTATGTTTTCCTTTTCCTTTAGACCCAAAATACCCTTCAACTAAACCATATTTACCAGTTTGCCATTTAGTCCAATTCTAACTAATTCCTCAAGGTCTCTACTAACCTTTTCTTAATTCTAATTAATCCATTAATTTCTTTTAACAACTCCTAATTGCCAAATGGTCTCATTAACTTTTATTCTCGTGCTTAAAGAAATAGGGATGTTACATTCTCCCCCCCCCCTTAAATAGAATTCGCCCTCGAATTCCTTCCGATCACCATGTGGGTGAAATCCGCATATCTTTTTCCAACAAGAGGGTGAAATGTTCCCCACATTCATACTTCAGATAACCACGCGATTCTATTTGAAAGTTGTTCCATCCAAGGAAGCACAACCCACCAATACACTTGTGTCCTAACATTCTTGACTGGAAGCCTTAGTCCTCACACAACACATCTCTTCTGACACTCCGTCTCGACATACCACGGAAATGATCCTTCCAAGGTCCCCGACCTTTACTCCTTCCACAGAGTCTTCGTAGCTTCAGAATTCATGGTAATCCACTCTGGTTGGATATTTCTCATTCTCAATGTTTTCCAATCTCATCCATGCTCAACATATGCACATGATTTTCCATTTCCTTTCCCTTGGTTTCTTGAAATACCACCATTCCAAGAGATTCATGTTGCGACTTTCCTCTCTAATGACGACGCTTCAGATTTACTTCCACACAAGTCTATACGGAGTCATACACGTGTTTTCTAAGTCCTTTGGTCTTGATTTTCAATTCCCGGATACTTAGAATTATTGTTTCCAAGTCTAGCTTCTTTGTACAACAAAGCTTCTTACTTCGATACTTCCTTCAGTCTTAGACAAAATAACTGCCACCGCAAGCCACAAGGGTGTGCAATTCCGCAACTACAGTCTTGATATCCAACAACTTCACACAAAGCTCTGCCGGCAAAAGGTGAACTCTAACAGCTAACCTGCAACCATCGTCCAAGTCTTCTTGCACGCTCATAAGTGCACAAGACATAGCCACAACGAGTCTACATCAAATAAAATCCTTTACTCGTCTTCGTTATTCCAATGGTCACGATACTTTGTCTAACCCTTGATGCTCACAAGCTCAACCGTCGACCCATGAACATTTGATCACATATCAACCATGGAGTCTCCTCTAAGCTGGTATATCAACCATACCTCTCTAGATTATTGTGGATCTTTGAGAGACTGAGACGAACAAAACATTGCTTCGACGAGTTTCTCTTAGGAATATATATCCACTCAAACACTATCGTACAAGTAGTCCACCCACACCGACTATAGGCTTATCTGGTTCTTCTTTTATCTGTTGCACTACTCTGATCTCAACTGGTCACACACTTCTTGAAATCCACTTAGTTCCATTACTCTACTACACTTATTCCATTAATAGCAACAGCTTATTCTTTAGCACCAACTAGGTTTGACCTGCTTGAATTTAATTCACATCGAACACTATACTTACGATCATCCATGCATTAGAGAATTGAAGGATTATCCCACCACTATGTATGTCATGGCTCAAAATTAACTCCATTACTCACAATCCTTGACATGGTTCATATAAGCGTTGGCACACACACATGCATACCCGTACCAACGTACGAGAGAACATCAGAGTAGTATACGCCTACCTCTAGGCTACGCAAGCACACTATAACAATAGTCTTGGTGAGTATCCCAAGTGAGTATACGCCTAGACAGGCCCCACAAGCACACCGTATTGATATCTCAGGTGTATTAACGACAAGCGAATTACCACCTAGCAGTATGACCTACTCGGTATTCAAGCATGTCCAAGCGATTCGCCTTTGCCAAAAGTTCACGACGTAGCTAGGTTCACTATACATTCCCCTCAAGAACTGGTCTAACAACTTACCTGTTTACCTACTTTTGGGACAAACCCCTCAAGGCATTAGTCTTACGGTTTTTTTTTCCGTTCTACTTTTGGGATGTGACCCACTACGATTATCATGAAATAGTCCAACTGCGACCGACCTCAATGTCAACCACTCCTCGGGACAATTACCCCCACACCTATTAAGGTTTATGTACGTGAAACTCTGTCACCCTAGCCCATATTTGGTCATACATAGTATAGGAGCCACAACGTTTCATATTCGCTACCAGAATTTATCTAGGTAATCCTTACCAATCGAGATACACTTGGGTAAATTCTGGATTCATGCCTCGTCCATTCGAGTCTTGGATACACACCAGAATAATTTGGAAGATTCATCCTTCGGGGTTCAACTGTTGATAGCTCTATCTCCATCCAGTTGGTTCTTAACTTAGTCCTACATGACTAGTGACAACCGTAGTCGGTGATTATCATTCAAATACTTTAAATAGTCTCTAGATTATGCTTATCTAACACCCGACGCCTAGCATAGTTCTAGGGCTTATGCAGATCAAGAAGTGATGAGTTGCAGTAGTCCGTCTCACCATTTGAACATACAGGATCTTCACGAAATGGGAAAATCATACCTTACACAGATTCGTCCAATCCCTTACAAATTCTTGATGATTAGAGTAAGATGAATAGGCTTAACATCTAGTACTTGCGATTCCTACACTTAGGTACACCAGAACGACGAGAGGTCTGGTCTCCCTGTCCAACATCCACAGCTTCCCTCTACGATTCTTAACACCAACCTTCATTGGTAGCAATGACTGGATAATGCATCTGTTCACTTATGACTCATTCCTGCTGCAGGAAATTCCATCTGCAGGCTCCACTTGTGTTTCTCGAACTTACTATGCTATACTAACCATCCGAGGAGTACATTATGTCCAGCCGAACGCTACGAATTTCAACTTTCCTCAACTCCTTCCACAATAAAAATATGGTCAACCCTTCTGCGTCAGACACTCTGCTTAAGTCTGGTAATTAAACCATCACCTAACCAACTCTTACTACTCGGGTTTCCAACACTTACAGGTTTACGTGTCCTCGTGGATGCTCTGCCACGATCCTACTGTTACGCACTTAGTCGATGAGTTGATCAAGTTCAACAACTGAATGAGATACTAGTAAAATCAGGCTAGCAACACCCATATTTAAGGAAAAAAAGAATTGCTAGTGATGTCTCATGGCTCGGCCGAGAGTCGACCAACGATGATACCAACTATAACACCCCACACATAATTGACTAGTATATTATGCATGAAACATTAAAATTGGTTCTGAGTACATAGAAAAGCTTTAAAGAAAATACAACAAGTCGTATACAATAAGAAAACTGAACTAAAATATATACAATAAGGGTCTTCAAGGAAACTGAACAGTGGAAAACAAGATCTGGCACGATCTTCAAGCTAATTGCTCTCCAGAGCAATCGAGATAAGCCTTCCAGCGAAATCTTCAAACTAATTCTGAACCTGAAAATTAATCAATAACATGGAATGATATTACTAAACCTCAGTGAGTACCCTTATCTTATGGGTTCACTCAGTTTTATAGGGTATATTATCCTTATCTCATCCTATTAGTAATCACCTTTATACTATTTCATAGGATCTAAGGGACGAAGCATAATAAGCTTCAAAATAACGTATAAGCTAATAACTTAAACGCACGAGCCAGGTAGAACAAATGGAGCTACAAATCTATCACATTGAAGCCTTTGATGAACCTCTAGCCCAGCTAGTGTTTTGAATGTCGTTGACTATCGACAATCTACCACCCATTATGGTAAGGTGTTACGGAAGTTTTTGAGCCACGTAGAACAATAGGAGCTACGGATCTATAACATCAAAGCCTTTGACGAACCACTAGCCCAAATAGTGTTTCGAACGTCATAGACTATCGACAACCCGCTGCCCATCATGGTAAGGTGTTACAGAAGTTTCTGCCCCACGTAGAACAATAAGAGCTACGAATCTACCACATCGAAGCCGTTGACGAACCTCTAGCCCAACTAGTGTTTCGAACGTCGTTGACTATCGACAACCCGCTGTAACACCCCATTTTAATTATTTAGACATCTTGTGTTATTTTATTTGTGTGACCTTGTTTGGGGAGTGTTTTGAGTACGTTTAAGGGTTGCCCTTAGTTAGGAAGGTGGATTGGTGAGATAAAGCCTTTAGATTAATATTAATAGTGGTATAGTTAATAATAATAATAATAATAATAATAATTTAATTAATAATAGTAATATTATTATTTTATTATTATTATTGTTATTATCGCTATTATTATTAATTAATTTAATTAAAATAGGATTAAGAGAATTAGGAGAGGTTTAAGGAAAATAGAAAGGTTTTGGCACGTGAAACGAGGAATAGAGAACCAAGAGGAGAGAAAGAACAAGGTGTGCTAGGGCTTGATCTTCTTCCCCAATTGTCTAGATTTTCTGCAAAGATTCGAGGTAAGGGGGGAGAAACGGGTTTAATATTGGTGATTCATTCATGATAGGGTAGTGGGGAGTCCTTAACCCCGTAGGAATTTGTATGCAAAATGTTGTGTGGTCGATCAGTTGTATATGCCTGTTGTGATTCGGAAATCGTGCATGAATTGATGTGTGTTTCCAGGAATTTTTGTTGTTGCTGCTGTTGTATGAACATCTGTTACAGATCTGTCGTTTTTGATTCAAATTGGGAGAACGATTTGAGATTATAGACCTGTAATACATGTAGTAATTCTAGGTACAAGAGACAAGATGAAAATTGGACCTAAAATCAATATAGAAACGAGTATAGGACTGGTTGGAAGTGAAGAAGTGTGGAAATCTTAGCAGAGTGCAGAATGGTGAGGCCTATGGTGATTTGCGTAATAAATCTGGCCATACGCGTATTGGGCTAGGCCATACGCGTATGGGAGTGAAGGAAAGGGAGCCTTACGCGTAAGGGGAGCTTGAGGGGAGGGTTTGGCACGACCCTCTGCTCATACGCGTATGGTGGCATGACAATATGCGTACGGAGTAGCCTTATGCGTATACAGATATGAGAGTTGGAAATTGAAGGAAAAATGGGTCTCTGCTCATACGCGTATGAAGTTGGACAATACGCGTATGGCAGGGCGAGGCAGGAGGCCTTACGCGTATCAGATGGGGCGTACGCGTAAGGAAAGGCGAGGGAGCAAGTCATACGCGTATGACTCAGGTCAATATGCGTATGGACAGTCTGAGTGCAGATTTTCACCGTTTTGCTATTTCTTTCCCGTTTTCGCATCGGAATAGGTTTCTCTTGGTTTGAGAGGTTGGGAATAGGTGCCAGGTGCTGAGGAATAAGACATGGGTGATGAAAATATTAATTTTAATAATTTTAATTAATTAATTAATTAATTGGGTGTTTGGTGTGTATGAAGCAAATTACATGAAGATGATGTTGAGGATATGTATGATGTGATCAGGAGGATCGTGTGCATGTATTTACGCTTGTATACATGTTTTGTTGTGCATAGTGAGTCTTGCATATTCATGGTGATTGGTGGGATGAATCATTGCTCAGGAGGAGTGTATGTGATTCATCCATACTCCTATGTGGAGAATGGTGAGGGATAGATCATTGCCAAGTAGAGGTGTATGTGATCTATTCGGGGTTCGATTGAATGAACCAATGAGTCGGTACTGCATGCATGGTGTCGTGTTGCATTACATTATTAATTGATGTTGTTGATGAGATTGGACAGTAGGTCGTGTTGGTGTGTTGTTGACTTATATATGTGAATGCTACCTTGTTATCATGTATTTATTCACCGATAATATTAAATGTGATTTTTCACCCCTTTGTTGTTGTTGTGTCTGTGCTTCTTCGGAAGTACAGATAATCCAGGTACTTAGATAGCTTGGATATTGGTGTTGCTGATCGAGTCCATAGGAGTGCTCTGATACGTAACACGGGAACTGTTTTTGGGGATTTCATTCATTTTGTTATTTGTTATTCTTTTTGTTATGTATCTTTATTTTTGATGAACATTATGGTGAACCACGATTTTATGTGGAGTTTTGGTGTTATTGGCAGATGGCCGTAATTTGAATATTTTTCCGCTGCATATTTTATCAACAATAGAAGGATTTTATTTGTTGGCTTTTAATGTAACATTCCACTTGGTGAAAACTCTGATTTATCTTTAATATTTTGTTTATTTTTTTTTTAAATGGGAAAGTGGGGTGTTACAATTGGTATTAGAGCAGGTCGGTTCGTCCGGCCAGGTGTTAGAGTTAGTCTGTCCTTAGAATAGGAGTTGATTTGGTGTTCTGACCTTATGTTGATTGTTGAACAATATGGCAGGAAGGAATGATGCTGCTCTTGCTGTTGCTATGCAAGCCATGGCACAGGCTGTAGAGAACGCCAATCAGGCTGGAGGTGCTCAGTTTCGTGACTTAGCACAGTTCCAGAGCAACAAGCCGCCTACTTATGAGGGAGGTATCTTAGATCCAGAAGCTGCACAAAAATGGCTGAAGGCTCTAGAGAAGATCTTCAGGACCATGGGATGCAGTGATGCTCAGAAGGTACGGTTTGGTACGCATATCCTGGAAGGAGAGGTTGAGGCTTGGTGGGACAATAGTCGTCAGACATTGGAAGCTGCAAGTACTGAGATTACTTGGGCTGTGTTTCAAGCTGAGTTTCTGGAAAAGTATTTTCTGAAAGATATTCGCAGTGTAAAAGAGGTTGAATTTCTGGAGCTGAAGCAGGGTGATAAGACTATTGCTGAGTATGCCGCTAAGTTTGAGGAGCTGGTTCAGTATTGTGCCCACTACAATACTGAAGAAGCTATGACTTCGAAGTGTTTGAAGTTTGAGAACGGGCTGCGTCCCAAGATCAAATTGGGTATTGCTTGTCAGAAGATAAGAAACTATCTAGAGCTGGTAAGCAGAAACAGAATTTATGATAATGACAATAGAGCCAGAATTGCTCATTACAAAGCCGTGAATGAGAAGAAGGGTAAGCAGAGATTTGGAGGTACTCCTTACAGTGCTCCAGCTGATAAGGGGAAATAGAAGACCGATGTGGGAAAGAAACCAAAGGAGAAGGGAGCAGGTGCTGATACGCTCAAGTGCTTCAGATGTGGTGGCGCGGGTCACCGTGCTAACAACTGTTAGAATGAGGTGAAGAAGTGTTTCAAGCGTGGCAAAGCAGGTCATGTTATAGCTGATTGCAGAGCCACTATGCCTACTTATTATAATTGTGGAGAGAAGGGTCACATCAGCACCCACTGTGAGAAGCCGAAGAAGTCTCAGGTGTCTCAAACTGGTGGGAAAGTGTTTGCCTTGGTGGGAGCCCAATCCATTGAGGAGGAGCATTCCGTCAAAGGTACTTGCTTTATTAATGATGTTCCTTTGATTGCTATCATTGACACGGGTGCAACGCACTCGTTTATTTCTGTTGACTGTGTGAAGAGATTAGGGATTGTGCCATCTACTCTAGATCAGAGGATGACGATTGAAACTCCATCTATTGGTTCCGTGGTTACTTCTTTGGTGTGTTTGAAGTGTCTGCTGACCATGTTTGGTAGAGATTTCAGAGTGGACTTGATTTGTCTGCCACTCGGTAGTCTTGATGTTATTTTGGGAATGAACTGGTTGGAGTTCAACCGGGTGTATATTGATTGCTTCAGGAAGACGTTACTGTTTCTTACTCCTGAAGAGGAAGCATTAGCAGATTCGCTATCTAGCAAGGAGTTGAGGGCGTTGTTGGAGGACGAAGCGAAGCTGTTTGCGGTGTTTGCCTCGTTATCTGTTGAAAGTAAGGCTTCAGTTAATGAATTACCAGTAGTGAATGAATTTCCTGAAGTGTTTCCAGATGACATCACAGAGTTGCCTCCGACGAGGGAAGTTGAATTCGCTATTGAACTTGTACCGGGTACCAGATCTATCTCTATGGCACCGTACCGGATGTCTGCATCAGAATTAGCAGAGTTGAAATCTCAGGTCGGGGAATTGCTCGATAAGAAGTTTATCAGACCAAGTGTGTTGCCGTGGGGAGCTCCAGTGTTGTTGGTGAAAAAGAAGGATGGTAGTATGCGTCTGTGCATTGATTACCGTCAGTTGAATAAAGTAACCATTAAGAATAAGTATCCACTTCCGAGGATTGGTGACTTAATGGATCAGCTGGTAGGAGTCGTGTTTTCAGCAAAATTGATCTGAGGTCGGGTTACCATCAGATTAGAGTAAAGGAATATGACATTCAAAAGACTGCTTTCCGAACTCGCTACGGACATTACAAATATGTAGTGATGCCTTTCGGAGTGTCTAATGCGCCGGGTGTATTTATGGAATATATGAATTGTATTTTCCATTCTTATCTGGATCAGTTTATTGTGGTATTTATTGATGATATACTAATTTACTCTAAGTCTGACGAAGAGCATGCAGGTCACTTGAGAATTGCATTGCAGGTGTTGAAAGATAATAAACTGTTTGCAAAGTTCTCGAAGTGTGAATTTTGGTTGAAGATCGTGAGTTTCTTGGGTCATGTGATTTCTGGTGATGGTATAGCGGTGGATCCCTCTAAAGTAAGTGCAGTACTTCAGTGGGAAGCTTCGAAGACCGCAACGGAGATAAGAAGCTTTTTGGGTTTGGCAGGTTACTATAGAAGATTCATTGAAGGGTTTTCTAAATTGGCGTTGCCATTTACTCAGTTGACCAGGAAGAATCAAGCTTTTGTCTGGGATGTTGCCTATGAGGAAAGTTTTGAGGAACTGAAGAAGAAGTTAACTACTGCACCAGTGTTAATTTTACCAAGTCCAAATGACTCTTTTGTAGTGTATTGCGATGCGTCTAAGATGGGATTAGGCGGTGTGTTGATGCAAGGTGGCAAGGTAGTGGCTTATGCTTCAAGACAGTTGAGGGTGCATGAGAGAAACTATCCTACTCACGATCTGGAATTAGCTGCAGTGGTGTTCGTGTTAAAAATCTGGAGACATTATTTGTATGGATCAAGATTTGAATTATTTAGTGATCACAAAAGTTTGAAATATTTGTTCGACCAGAAAGAATTGAACATGAGGCAGAGAAGGTGGTTAGAGTTCTTAAAGGATTATGACTTCAATTTGAGTTACCATCCGGGAAAAGGTAATGTTGTGGCAGATGCTCTGAGTCGAAAGACAATCCATATGTCTGCGTTAATGGTGAAGGAAATGGAATTGATTGAACAGTTTAGAGATTTGAGTATGGTTTGTGAAACTACACCGGAAAGTATCAGATTGGGTATGCTGAAGGTGAATAATGACTTTTTGGACGTGATTACGGAAAATCAGAAACTGGATGTGAAATTAGTGGACTTGATGCCTGCAGGAGAAGATGATCCTGATAGTGACTTTAAAGTGGATAATGTTGGTGTGTTGAGATTCCGGGGCAGGATTTGTGTACCGGATAATGAGGAATTGAAAAAGGAAATCTTGGAAGAAAGTCATCGGAGTAGCTTGAGTATTCATCCGGGAGCTACAAAGATGTACCATGATTTGAAGAAGTTGTTTTGGTGGTCCGGTATGAAGAGGGACATAGCTCAGTTTGTCTACGCTTGTTTAACATGTCAGAAGTCAAAAGTAGAGCACCAGAAGCCATCGGGATTGATGCAACCGTTAGAGATTCCTGAATGGAAATGGGACAGTATTGCTATGGATTTTGTGATTGGTTTTCCAAATACGGCGAGAGGCTTTGATGCTATTTGGGTAGTGGTGGATCGACTTACGAAGTCCGCACATTTTATACCAATTAACATCAATTTTCCGTTGTCGAAGCTGGCAGAGATTTATATCAGGATATTTGTGAAGTTACATGGTGTTCCGTCGAGCATAGTGTCGGATAGAGATCCGCGGTTTACTTTAGAATTTTGGATGAGTCTGCAGGAAGCCTTGGGTTCTAAGTTGAAGTTGAGCTCGGCATATCATCCACAGACCGATGGTCAGTCAGAGAGGACCATTCAGTCGTTGTAGGATTTGCTGAGGGCCTGTGTATTGGAAAAAAGTGGTGCGTGGGATACTCATTTGCCATTGATTGAGTTCACGTATAATAACAGTCACCATTCTAGCATCGGAATGGCGCCTTTCGAAGCTTTGTATGGTAGGAGGTGTAGGACACCTCTATGTTGGTATGAAACAGGGGAGAATGTGGTGCTTGGACCTGAAATTGTGCAACAAACTACTGAGACAATTCAGATGATCCGTGAGAAGATGAAAGCATCTCAGAGTAAACAGAGGAGTTATCATGATAACAGGAGAAAGATTTGGAATTCAGTGAAGGTGATCACGTATTCCTAAGAGTTAACCCAGTGACCGGTGTGGGTCGTGCTTTGAAATCCAAGAAGTTGGATCCTAAGTTTATTGGACCATATCAAATCTTGCAGAGGGTTGGTACAGTGGCTTATAGGGTGGCACTGCCTCCTAAACTTTCGAACTTGCATGACGTGTTTCATGTGTCACAACTTCAGAAGTATGTTTCGGATTCGTCTCACGTGATTCAGAGAGACGAAGTTCAGATCAGGGAGAATCTTACCGTAGAGACGATGTCGTTGAGGATCGAAGATCGTAAGATGAAGCAACTCAGAGGGAGGGAGATACCTCTGGTGAGAGTGGCTTGGGGAGGTGCTGCAGAAGGCAGTGTGACCTGGGAATTGGAAAGTAGGATGCGAGAGTCGTATCCAGATTTGTTTCCATAAGGTAATTTTCGAGGACGAAAATAATTTAAGTGGTGGAGAGTTGTAACACCCCATTTTAATTATTTAGACGTCTTGTGTTATTTTATTTGTGTGACCTTGTTTGGGGGAGTGTTTTGAGTGCGTTTAAGGGTTGCCCTTAGTTAGGAAGGTGGGTTGGTGAGATAAAGCCTTTAGATTAATATTAATAGTGGTATAGTTAATAATAATAATAATTTAATTAATAATAGTAATATTATTATTTTATTGTTATTATTGTTATTATTGCTATTATTATTAATTAATTTAATTAAAATAGGATTAAGAGAATTAGGAGAGGTTTAAGGAAAATAGAAAGGTTTTGGCACGTGAAACGAGGAATAGAGAACCAAGAGGAGAGAAAGAACAAGGTGTGCTAGGGCTTGATCTTCTTCCCCAATTGTCCAGATTTTCTGCAAAGAGTCGAGGTAAGGGGGGAGATACAGGTTTCATATTGGTGATTCATTCATGATAGGGTAGTGGGGAGTCCTTAACCCCATAGGAATTTGTATGCAAACTGTTGTGTGGTCGATCTGTTGTATATGCCTGTTATGATTCAGAAATCGTGCATGAATTGATGTGTGTTTCCAGGAATTTTTGTTGTTGCTGCTGTTGTATGAACATTTGTTACAGATCTGTCGTTTTTGATTCAAATTGGGAGAACGATTTGAGATTACAGACCTGTAATACATGTAGTAATTCTAGGTACAAGAGAAAAGATGAAAATTGGACCTAAAATCAATATAGAAACGAGTATAGGACTGGTTGGAAGTGAAGAAGTGTGGAAATCATAGCAGAGTGCAGAATGGTGAGACCTCTGGTGATTTGCGTAATAGATATGGCCATACGCGTATTGGGCTAGGCCATACGCGTATGGGAGTGAAGGAAAGGGAGCCTTACGCGTAAGGGGAGCTTGAGGGGAGGGTTTGGCACGGCCCTCTGCTCATACGCGTATGGTACGCGTATGGTGGCATGGAAATACGCGTACGGAGTAGCCTTATGCGTATACAGATCTGAGAGTTGGAAATTGAAGGAAAAATGGGTCTCTGCTCATACGCGTATGAAGTTGGACAATACGCGTATGGCAGGGCGAGGCAGGAGGCCTTACGCGTATCAGATGGGGGCGTACGCGTAAGGAAGGGCGAGGGAGCAAGTCATACGCGTATGACTCAGGTCAATACGCGTATGGACAGTCTTAGTGCAGATTTTCACCGTTTTGCGATTTCTTTCCCGTTTTCGCATCGGAATAGGTTTCTCTTGGTTTTGGAGGTTGGGAATAGGTGCCAGGTGCTGAGGAATAAGACATGGGTGATGAAAATATTAATTTTAATAATTTTAATTAATTAATTAATTAATTGGGTGTTTGGTGTGTATGAATCAAATTACATGACGATGATGTTGAGGATATGTATGATGTGATCAGGAGGATCGTGTACGTGTATTTACGCTTGTATACATGTTTTGTTGTGCATAGTGAGTCTTGCATATTCATGGTGATTGGTGGGATGAATCATTGCTCAAGAGGAGTGTATGTGATTCATCCGTACTCCTATATGGAGAATGGTGAGGGATAGATCATTGCTAAGTAGAGGTGTATGTGATCTATCCGGGGTTCAATTGAATGAACCAATGAGTCAGTACCGCATGCATGGTGTCGTGTTGCATTACATTATTAATTGACGTTGTTGATGAGATTGGACAGTAGGTCGTGTTGGTGTGTTGTTGACTTATATATGTGAATGCTACCTTGTTATCATGTATTTATTCACCGATAATATTAAATGTGATTTCTCACCCCTTTGTTGTTGTTGTGTCTGTGCTTCTTCGGAAGTACAGATAATCCAGGTACTTAGATAGCTTGGATATTGGTGTTGCTGATCAAGTCCATAAGAGTGCTCTGATACGTAACACGGGAACTATTTTTGGGGATTTCATTCATTTTGTTATTTGTTATTCTTTTTGTTACGTATCTTTATTTTTGATGAACATTATGGTGAACCACGATTTTATGTGGAGTTTTGGTGTTATTGGCAGATGGCCGTAATTTGAATATTTTTCCGCTGCATATTTTATCAACAATAGAAGGATTTTATTTGTTGGCTTTTAATGTGACATTCCACTTGGTGAAAACTCTGATTTATCTTTAATATTTTGTTTATTTTTTTTTAAAATTGGAAAGTGGGGTGTTACACCCGCCGCCCATCATGGTAAGGTGTTACGGAAGTTTCTGAGCCATTCTAATATGACTAAGTCCTATAAGGTAGTTTCTGAAAATTATCCGCCGCCTTCTCTCAAGACTTGTCTAGCACGGAGGTATCTAGAGTTCTCTTACCTTCCATTTAATGGGACTTACTCTCCTACGTTTCGAACTACGCATTAACATTGGTCGGGCAATCCCAACTTTCACCCCCTTGATTCCTTTACCTCAGAATTAATGTGTACCGTATAATACCAAGGTTTCTTCATTTCAATTCTAAACAATTCCCTATTTTGGATAACACTGATCCTAGGGTCCCACAAACCAGGTAATTTCTATTAGGCAAGCATTTTATGCACTTTAAGTTCACCTCACTAAGTATTGTCTTTATTACTTAGGTACAGTATGGTTATGGAAGCTTAGGTATCTCATAGCCTTCGACGTTAGCTTCCCAACACCTCCGACTGCGTCACAATCCGACTTATGAAGCTCAAGTTATGGTCGAAATAACAAAGGTCACTTTCTGCCAGATGGAAATCGATTTACACCCTGGGTAAATCGAGTTACTACTGAAGCGGAGTTAAAAATGACATATTTCCTACAATATCAGTTCCAAAAGTGTTCTAAAACATCCTTAGGTTCCCCAACCAAAACCTAAGCATTTTGACAGTAACAACAAGCTTTCTAACAACGAAATAGAGTTCATGAATATAGTGTAAGCCTCTATTAACACCAATACATGTATTCTCCTTCCAATTTCATTCTAAGCACACATACATCTATACATTCAAGAATTCACTCAACATATCTCAAGTTCTCATTTTCAATCAAGAAACTATGACACTTCAATAAGGATAGCATATCATGATGTAACATCAATACAAGCATTATCATTTAGACATGGAATCACAGTCCCAAAAGGGACGCCAATCACTAATGCATTTCTATGCAATCAAGAGGTAAAATCACGAATTCATGTGCAATCTTCAAGTATTTGATTCTATGCATAGATTAATTTCACAATCCATCCCAATTTGAACCCAAACATATAAGAACAATTTCAAATATATATTACCATCATAAGAACACATTTTCATCCATTGATCAAGCATGCAGTGATTAAATCACATTTTAAACCCTTGACATGTATAATTCCCAATCTCTACCCCAAGTTCCTAACTAATGGAACTCACCTTGCATTAATCGAGGTTAGGATGATAGCCATTCTGCAATTGAACTCCCATCTTGGTCAAAACTCCACCTCCAACACCATCAAACCCGTAGTCCCATCTTACCCATTTCCAGCAAGAATTGCACAACTTCAAACACGTTTATCTCCTTCAATACAGATCTTCCTAAAACGAAATTATATACCAAAATGAAGGGAATTTCGTGTAGAATCCATAAATTCAAGAATCTCTTAAATACAAGTTACAAGTAAAAGTTATTACCTGTTTAATGGAGGCTGGTCATGAAATCTCGTATACATGCTTTCACCAAATTCAGCATCAGACACTCATCTTAAAACACATTTATCTCTCTCATCACAAACATGCAGAAGATAAAGTTTATATGCAAAATGTAGAGAATTTTGTAAGCTTTCCAAAAAGTCCAAAATCGCTTCAATCGGAGTTACGAGTAAAAAGTTATTACTTGTTTTGTGAAGGCAGTACCAAGAGTGCGAAAATGGAACATGAAGATGATAAACATGAGTTCCTCCTTTTCTCTCAAAATCTGATCGCAAGCCAAACAAATCCTTTTATGTTATACTTTCTCCTTTAGACCCAAAATACCCTTCAACTAAACCATATTTACCGGTTTACCATTTAGTCCAATTCTAACTAATTCCTTAAAGTCTCTACTAACATTTTCTTAATTCCAATTAATCCATTATTTTCTTTTAACAACTCTTAATTGCCAAATGATCTCATTAGCTTTAATTCTCATACTTAAAAAAATAGGGATGTTGCATATATATATATATATATATATATATATATATATATTAATATATATATATATATGTATGTAACGTGTGCATATATACGTAACATGTATATATATACACATTACTTTTATATATATATATATGGGTTATGCTAAGGCACACCCATATAGGTGTGCATTAGCAACATACACCTTAGTGTATTTTTGTGTGGGGCCCACCAATTTTGGGTGTGACTCACATTAGAAAGATGAAGAAAAAAAATAGAAAGAAAATAGATGTAGTGTATTTTTGTGTGGGATCCACCAATTTTGGATGTATGTTAGCATTTCTTTATATATATATATATATATATATATATATATATATATATATATATAACGTGTATATACATGTAACATGTATATATATGACACATTATATTAATATGTAAGGTGTTTACACACACACACACACACACAGACACACACACATATATATATATATATATATATATATATATATATATATATGTTACTTGTATATATGTAACGTGTATATATATGTAATGTGTATAACGACGGCGATGAGGATGATGAAGATGAGAAGAGGTTTAAGGTTTACTTTTGTAGTAGGACGCATTCTCAGATTTTTCAGTTCGTGAAGGAGTTAATGAGGATTGGGTTTGTTGATGAGATGGGATTTGTGAGTTTAGGTTCCAGGAAGAATATTTATGTTAATAAAGGTTTTGAATGTTGCTTAATTTGGAAGGTTCTTTTTTGTTCTCCTTTTGATTACTTGATTATGCTGGCGTTGTTTCAAATGTTTGTGTGTTGTGTGTTTTACAGAAGTACTTGCAATTGGGAACTCTGCAGGCATAAACGAGCGATGCTTGGAACTCCAAAAGAAAACGAAAGATGACGTGTCAAAAGTTAAGGTGCGTGGAGGTCGGATTTTAGAATATAGACTATGAGGTAGTTTGATTTGGATAACTTCTTAATACTCATGAAAACACGAATATTAAAGAATATTACAAGAACTATGAGGTAGTTTGATTTGGATAACTTCTTGTATTATGTATTTTAGTTCTTTTTTCAAAAGCATGTTTAACTTATCTATAAACATATACATGCTTACAATAACAACCAAGTCTGATCCTAGTAAGTGAAGTCACTCATCTATAACTTTTTTGTTAGGGAAGAATCATTTTTTTTTACTGAGAAAGTTTCACACACTAGAACGTGGTTTAAAATGAGCCTAAAGATCTATTGTTGTTCTCTTGGAACTAGCATGTAGAAACTTAATATTACCAAAAGTTTTTACAATTGAAAATCAAGTTAATATAGAGTTTAACATTCATGTTTCTTGAACAACGCTTGTTCTTACTTGCAGAACTTAAGAGTAGGTACAGGAGCACACAAAACAAAGGTCTCCTCCGGCTGCCCAATGCTAAGAAAACATAAACTGTGATGAGAATTCAGGAATGAGGTATCTCAACATGGGCCTTTGGATATTGAAGATCTTGCTAACCTTGGAAGAACTATGGGAACTTGTACATACTATGGATCTAGAAGCTTGGTTCAGAAAGTTGATCTTGTGGTCCTACCATATCAATCACTTCTTTCAAAATCATCTTGTGAAGCACTTTGTCTAAATTTGAAATCCAACCTTGTTATAATAGACGAGGTCATAATTTTTCTGATTCACTCATAAGCATGTATGACTCTAAAATTACTTTGTCACAGGTATGCCTTTTGTAGCACCCCAAAATTTGCCCTCCTATTTATACCCAATAAGTGGCTTATGCTTCACCTTTCATATGCATTTAGGTCATAAGCATTACACATGCATCATTGTTCTTCCCAAGGCATGTTATACTCAGGCCATAAGGGCTCCTCAAGCCTCAAGATACCCCATTTGATCCACCATTCCATCAAAAGATTGATATTGGCAAGAAACTTGAAGAGAATCACTCCTCTCATATCTCCTGATCCTCCAATTAGGGTTTTGGTTATCTATGCATGTGGCACCCTCATGGGCAAGAATATTAAAGCTTTGACACCATATGGAAAATCAATGGGTGAGATTTTATCAAGAAATATCAAAAGAGATCATGAAAAATCAAGAATTGTTGAAAGTTACTAATTTTGGAAGATTAGGGTTTTAGAAACTTTCCACTTATGGAAAGTTCTTCATGTTATGCAGCCATCTTCCAAGCCATTTTTCAGCATGATGCAAGCTTCATTTCAACTTTTGTCAAACATCAATGTTGTAGAGTGTTTTTCAAGCTTTCCAACCATATAAAGAATGGTCCATTTGGATGTGTAGATCAAAAGTTATGATCAATCAAAGTTGAGACATTCAAGTTGTGAAATTGAAAAAACTTAGAATTTTTCTAAGTACCCAAAAACCAGCTTGTGTCATTGCATGTTCAACACCATTTTTCATCATGTCCAAGACCTTAATTCAACTTGATTCTTACTTCAAAGTTGTAGTATCAAATGACACCTTTAATTTGGTACCAAAAGCATGTCATTTGATTCAATACTCATAAAGTTATGGCTCTCCAAAATCATGATCTCATAGTTGTGAAACATGGAAAATACTTAGAATTTTCTAAGTGTAAATAACCAGATGGCATCATGTAATCTTCATGGCCATTTTTCTTGATGTTTGAAGCTTCTATTCAACTTATTTCTAACATCAAAAGTATTCTATTAAATGCCCTCTACAATTTAATACCAAGAGTGAACAATTTGGTCTTGAACTCACCAAGATATGCCATCCCAAAATCACCACCATGCAATATACCAATGTTAATGTCCAAGCCATGACATAACACTCCAAATTCCATACAAATTGCAAACTCATGCCCTCCTTGTATTGCTGCAATGCACCATGCGCATAACCTCTTATGTCACCACCTTTACCACATTTGACCAAACCAACTCCTACATGAGCATGCAAATACACATAACTTTCTCCATATGCCAATTGAAAAGAGAACTTGGTGAGAAAGCTGCTATGTGATGTTCTGACTATACCATGCACACATCACCATCATCATTATCACTCCAGGATGGCAATGTTACACCATACACACTAGATAACCCATGCCCTAAAAAAACCTTTTCCACTTTCCAATCTCCTTAACTTCAGTTCTAACTTTAAACTAACCTGGATTAACAATTAACCACACTCTAACTCACCTTATAAAAGATCCTAACCCACTCTAACCAAGTTAGTTACACACACATTCACCAAAAATCATATTTTTTCCATTGTTGCACCTCAAGTTTCAGAGCTTCAAAACTCATTAACTTTGGAAGTTTTCGCCATTCTCTTTGCACTATCTTCATCACCACACCTGGTTCTAGCTACTGTTAGCAAGAATTTTCATCTCGAATCACCATAGAAGCACCCTCGAGCTCACTTCAGATCATCATCAAGCTTCACTTTCAAGCAAGATCCAAGAGCAAAAGGCATTTATTTTGCCTTCAAGTGTTGATTACAAGACATAGCAGGAAGTTTATAGGGTTTCTTGCACGTGAAAAAAGATCCAACCAGGTTTGAGTTTCTGAAACTTTGAAGCATCATGCTAGCTTGTATGAGATGAATTAGAGCACCATGTAGCTTCATCTGAAGTCCTCCTACCTGAGGCAATGTTCTTGGTTAGAGATTAGGGCTGTTTGTGAACTTCCAAAATTTTCAAATCCAGTTTCTTTTCTTCAATTCTCCTTGTATGTTCATTGTATGGAGATTTGGTTATCATATTTGGAATCATCATAAAATTCTGAGTGAGATGGTATAGGGGTTTGCATTTTTTGGTAATTTCCTCGCCTGAGCTCCGGGGAAGCTGACTGGAGAAGACGACCAGAGGTCTTCTCCGGCGACTGGTCTAAAACCCTAGCCATGCTAGTCAACATGTTGTGATCTAATCCTGGCCGTGCATTTTTTCCAATCCAAGGACCCTCAGCGTGCCAACGCATTAATGAAAAGGGTGGGGATCACGTGTACTCTCTTTTCTCTTTTTCCATTTTAATAAATCTGATAATACTCAAAACGTTTTTTTCACTGGGCCCAAGATAACTGCTATGCGTACCCCCCCAATTCTAGGCCCAGTGTAATATTGAACTGAGCTTTTGCTACTGTTGCACCCCATGCTCCATTTCTTGTGATTTTCATTTTCTTTTGTGTGCACGTTCCAAAAATCAATTTAAAAAATAGCTTCTCTTGGCTAAAATTTTTGAAATAATTCATGGATGTTCTTGATTGTTTTAATTAATTTTTGATGAATTTTAATTGTATTTTTGGGTTGGTTTAATATTTTTCTTAAATTTTGGTTTGAATAGTGTTCACCTTGCTATACCTTGTGATGCAAGCTTTGAAAAGAAACCATCCTCTAATGTTTTGGATCTCATTTTTTATGTGCACTTAGCTCCTTGATTGTATAATATGTTGATGTTTATTTGGTGCTCTGGCCATGAGTTTTGAATTGCTTTTGAATGTCATCTTTGCAACTTGGTTTGTATGATCAAATTTGAATAACATGCTTGATGTTTATGATTGATTGAACACCTTTGATGCATAGTTTTTAACCAATATTTTGCACATGATCAGCCACTGGCCTTAGCATGAGTGAAGATGGCTGGTTTATACCTGAGTGAACCGTACACTAAAAAATACAACAGATTCGTCACCGAACTTTATTTAGTCCCAGAGGACAGGGAAAATATCAATAAAACCCAAGGGGAAGAGAAATAGGAACGGGGGTAGGTTATGCGAAAGGAAGGTACTAGAACCTTACGCATTCGTCGTACTCGACGATAACCATTTCGCTTGCTTCTAGGCTTGGATGGGTTATCTATCTAAAGGCTTCTAGCTAAAAGAAGGTGGAGAGAGAGAGAGGAGAAAAAAAGAAAAAAATGAAGGAAAGAAAGTACTCGCGGAGGATTGGGGCCCTCGTGCCTACGTACCCTCATAGTGCAATGAGGAAATCAGAGCTCTGTAGTTCATGGAGCCAGGGAAAAAGAGAAGGAATGGAAGAAGGGGAAAGAGTGGAAGGGTGCTCACCAAGATCATCACGATCTTGTGCCTACATATCATACATTCAAACGAATGCAGAATCAGAGCTTCCGTAGTTCGAGGAACTAAGACGGAAAAAAAAGGAAAGGTATCAAAACCAAGAGCAAAAGAAGTAGAGAAAGATCCGTTGGGGATTCCAAAGAAATGGTGTCAAAACCAAGAAAGGAGTGCAAAGTGAAGATAGTAATAAATGTGCTGAGGATAAAGTGCAAGAATGGTGTCAAAACCAAGAAGATAAAGGAGCTTAAGAAATAGAAAAGACTCCACTGGGGAGAAGAGAACAAAGAATTGTGCTAGGGATCAGAGAGTAGTGACCTTACTGGGGATAAAAAAGGATAAGGGTTCGATATGTTATGTAACGCCCCGGTTTTTGTTTGATTTATTTAATCGAGTCGATTTAATTATTTTTGTTTTTATATTATTTTATTCTTGACTTTTATTTGACAATATATTATTTTTCATCGTTATTATGTTTTATCGCATTTTGAGAGCGTTTGCGAGATATTTGAGCTGAGGGGTAAAATGGTCATTTTGAGAGGTTAGATATTTAGAAAAATTAGATATTTTTAATAAATAGAAAGTGGAGAGAAAAAGAGAGAAAATAAAGGGAAAGGAAAGAAAGAGAGAAAGAAGGAAAAGGAGAGAAAAGAAATGGAGAAGAGGAAAAGAGGTGGAAATCGACATAGATCCGTTTCAAGCGCGATTAATTGGGTAAGGGTGAGAAGTTTCGATTATATCTTGCTTGTGTATGGATATGTGTTGTTTGTTGTAATTGTTTTGGTTGTTGCACAACTTTTACTTATTGATAACTTGTGATCAATTAGATAGAAATCGATGTTTTCACGGTCGGAAATCGGTATAAATCGCGTTGTATGATTACACTGTGTTTATGAACAATTGTTGATACTTGTTTTTCTGTTGGAATTGATTTGGGATGAAAAATGGGATTTTTAGGATGTGGAATCGTGTAAAACACAGCAGAGAAATTTTGCATCTGATACGAAGCGTCGGGCGATGTTTTGAGCGCCGGGCGACGCATGGGTTGCGCCGCTGCTCCGCCGGGCGATACCCAAGAGGCGCAGCTTGTCACGCTGCTGACTCTTTTAAGTTTTGGTTGGGGTTTTACGCTGCTGCTTCGCCGAGCGATGTAGAGGCGAAGGGAGAACCGCCGGGCGAAAATAGGTACCGCCGGGCGCTCCTGGGGATTTTTCAATACTTTTGTTTTCTTTGAAAATGCATAACTTTTGATCCGTACTTCGGATCGGGACGTTCCTAGTATCGTTGGGAAGCTAATGAGATGTTCTTTCTTATAAAAATGGTTTGGAGATTGGTGGCCGATTTAATTGTGTCGGGAATTTGAAAACGTGTCATTTTGTCGACTTTTATCGTCGTAATTGTGTGCGATTGATGTGTTATCATGTGATATGCTTTTGATATATAACGTATAGCTTATGTGCTGTTATGTGATGTGAATGCATGTGATGTGAATGTTGTGATGATGGTTTGTGGCCTTAGGGCAAGTAAATGCATTGTGTTGTGTTTGATTGTATATGCGTGATTATGGATGTTGAAATGGTTCACATGGTTGTATATGTGTATGCATTTGATTGTCATGAGTCCTTGTATGCCAAGCATCATGATATGCATCTTGTGATGTCGTGTGCCCTTGTGGGGTGTGAGCGACGAAATGATTCCAGAGGGAATCTGCTGTAACAGTCGTGTGCCTTATACATAGAGGACCTAAAGCGACGTTATAGACGATCGTGTGCCTTATACAAAGAGGACCTAAAGCGATCGGATCGTGTGCCTTATACAAAGAGGACCTAAAGCGATCCATAACTTCGTGTGCCTTATACAAAAAGGACCTAAAGCGACGGGGAACATCGTGTGCCCAACGGGGAGTTACACTAAGTAACAAGCGATGATTCCAATAATTCCTGAGTGAATTAATGATGAGAATGATGGATGGAATGGTACCGTATTTGCATAGATTCGTTGTGTCGGTCTCTTTGCATTTGCATAAATCATGAATGGATTGATTATGTGTGGAAGAATCATGAATGGATTGATTATGTGTGGAAAATTGTGAATTGATTGATTATGTGTATAGCTTGTGATAACATTGGTGGTTTGATATGCATTCGTGATAAATGTATGGATTATGGATGATATGTTTATGTATAGACATATGCTATGTTTTGTGGGGATGTTTTACATTACAATGATTGTATTAATTATCTATGATATGCTATATGTATTAGTATGTGATGCTTGTGGCGAGAATAATTAGGCAGGTGAAATTATATGTGTTTGCATATTATTATGCAATCTTGATTTAGTTGTTATTTCTCACCCTTCAGCTGTGGTTTGTTACTCTATGAGGCATTGCAGATTAGATGCTGGAGGTCTTTTAGTGAAGATTATGTCTTCATTATTTTGTCGGTCGGCTCTGATATGTGGCACCGGGTAGTCGGGAAGATCGTTATGTGATTATATGTATATATATCTTTTTGGATTGTACATGTATGGCTATGCATATGACAGACAAACTTTTATGTTTATATATGAGATTTCAGTTGCAAAAATTCCGCTTTTATTCTGTATCTGAATTGTGGGTGTTAAAAACTGAGTTCCTCTATTTATGTTGCTACCTGATTGTTGCATATCTATTTGAGCAGGTTATTTTATTTCATCATCGTGATGCGACGCTCTGTCTATGCCATGAATGTTTTAATTCTACTCTGATTATTTGTTATCACTTTAATTGCATGGGGTATAGATTGGGAGTGTTACATGTTAACTGACTGGCAGTGGTTAACCAAGACAACGACTCTGGTGGGGAAAATGGATTTTTATGTCAACAGACAAGTTGTGATGAACCAAAAGGAGAGAGTACTGAACCAAGAGAAGGTGTTTTACTCTAAAGGGATTTCGGTATATTACCTGATAAAAAGTGGTTAACCGAGGAAAGAAAAGATTGCAACTCTGGGAGGAAGAAAGGTTTTAACAGATAAACTGTGATCAATCTCAAAGACTGGGTGTAGAACCAAGCGAAGGTTGTGACCCACTGGGGATGTTGGTACCGACCGAACAAACAGTACTTGATCAACAAAAAAGGGTATTAAACCAAAAGAAGGCTGCTAACCATTGAGGATTCGGTGTTAATAGAAGAAACTGTGATTAACCGAAAAGAAACGAGTGATTAACCAAGAGAAGGTGATTAACTCGGAAGGGGCTCAGTGTTTTAACAGGCAGGCTGTGGTTAACTAAAAAATGGGTGATTAACCAAGAGAAGGTGACTAACCCAAGAGGAAACTCAGTGTTAATAGATAGACTGTGGTTAACTGAGAAAAAGTGAAAATTGGTGTTTTAACTGACAGGCAGTGCTTAACCAAACAAGGGGAGAAGAACCAAGAGAAGGTTACAAACTCCGTAAGAGTTTCGGTATTTAACAGGAAAACTGTGTTTAACTGGAGAAAAAGGAATTGAGACTCCTCAGGGGAATCAAAAGCAATGATTGACCAAAGAAAAGGACAATGAGATAAGAGATGGGTATGCCAACCCAAGACAATGATCTTTAACCAAGAAGATGGTGATTGATCAAAAGAGAGATTGAAAGAGGTAAGAGTGATCAGGGATCGACTCAACTGAGGGAGGAAATATGCTACCACCTGGAGATAGAGGTGACTAAGCTAGGCCCAGGTTCATTCGTCCCCTACCTGAAGTAGTCACAATGAGAGTAGGAATTCTCCATTCTCATTCCTTCTCTAACACACAGGGTGTAGTGCAGAAATTGAAATAGACATCGTAACAACTCCAAGTTGTACAATGTTCCAGTGTCGTGCGAAACTCCGACTCCGCGGGGGGAAAGCGAAAGCTCTAAAGAAGCCTAAAGAGAAGCGCCAACGGGAAGATTAATAATCGAAACGAAGTTTCGATTAATTAATCAAGGGAGGAATACACCAATAACTTTCCAAAATGAATTGAAAAATTATTAAAGAAAAGGGTGCATTATTGATTATACAAGATTAAGCTTATTCTTTGAAGAACAAACTTAATTCAAACATGAATGGAAAGTGAAAAATAGTACCAAATAACACTTAGAATGCAACATAAATCATGTTATTATGTGGATGAAAATTGTGCAAGAATGATCATGTTCATGCAATTTCAAGAATGTGCACAATCATGGAATCGAAAGATCGAGCATTGGAAAATTCACAATCATGCTTTAAACTGAAGTGAAACAGTACCTAAAACATCATAAAAATCAAACATATCAATCCATGGAGGTTAGAAGCAGGGAGCATGGCTAACACACTTGAAAAGAAGCAAAAAACACATTTCTGTACAGTGGTAATCGGTTACTCTAAAGTGAGTAACCGGTTACTTGCTTGAAATAGGGCGTTGTTGGTAAGATTTGTGCAGAGTAATCAGTTACTCTCTTTTGAGTAATCGGTTACTCAGTTGAAAAAAGCAGGGCTGGTGTAAAATTTGCGTAGAGTAATCGGTTACTCACTTTTGAGTAATCGGTTACCACTGTAACAGTGGCAAAAATAGCTTTTCAAAAAGCACTTTTAACACCTAAATCACTTGTTCAAACTACCACATGCTAGGGTATGAATTTGTGCACGAAAATCAAGCTTAAAAATAGCAATTAAGCAGCAATGGAATAAATTAACACATCAAGATCATGGATCAAGCAATGGCATAATCAATTCACACACAAAAAGCATCGAAACTACATCGTGAATGATACGAAAACGTTTGAAACAGTAAAATGAATGAGAGCTACCAACCTACAAGTCAGAGAATTGGCTTGGTGATTGTTGCAAAGGAATCTTGATGAAGATAATCAAAGAAAACCAGAGGAATCTTCAATTGGAGCCGAATCATACCGAAACCGAGCAAATTGTAATGAAACTCCGAAATACGAATTCGAACCGTTGAATCTTGGAGCAAATACTTGAGATGAATCCAAAAGCTAATATAACTCCAAAAACTCAAGTAGAATTGCAAGATGATGAAGGTAAAGCTCAAGAAATAATCACTTCCAATGTGAAAGTGAGTAATCTTCAATGGTGAAGAGCTATAGTGAGGTTTGGGAAGAAAATGTAGATGAAGATGAAGAAGTTGCAGAAAAATTCAGAGAGAATGTGAGAGAATTGAGAGTGAAGTGTGAGAAATGTGTATGAAATGGTTGATAAATTATGGATCCTTGAAAAAATGATTGAAGGTTTGTTTATATAGAGTTTTGGTTTGGAGTGTGAGAGGTTTGGAATTAGGATATGAGATAGCTTAGGGTGGTTTGGAATTAGGCTAGGAGTTACTTACACTTGACTCACCGAGTCAGCGGTTAACTCGGTTAGTTAGGAAGTTAACTCGGTAGCAATCCCAATGTAAGCTTCAAATCCAAGGGTTCATAATTTATGAAAATAGGGTGCATGGTGGTCTTGAATGGAAATGATACATTGTAGTAAATGCTCATGAATCACTTGAAGAGTCTAGAATATTCCACATGCTGCTAGAACGATGTAGAATCAAAGACTAAAGAGTGTGCATAGTTGCTGTCCCAAAAAACAGCAGAAATTTGCAAACTGACACAGAGTAATCGGTTACCCTATATTGAGTAACCAGTTACTCTAGCCAAATTTGCCCAAATTTGCTTAGAACAAGTGTTGCATCCCCGATTTCAACTTTCCACCACTTGTTTTGATGAATAAGCATGGAAACCCTTATTTTGTGCTTGTTTTGATGATGGAATGACTTTGTGAGGATGCAATTAATCGGGCTTGGAAAACCTGAATATTCCTGCAACCAAAAAACACAGTGAAAACGTGCGAATACGTATGCCAGCGATGCGAATGCATATGCTTTTGCAAAAGGGAAAAGTGAGGTAAAATTTCGGGTTACGACAACTGCCCCTATTTAATCCTCTTGGACCTGAATGTACTATTTGCACTTGCTTTTCGATGATTCGAGGTAAAAGGGGATTAAATAAAAGAGTAGCTCGGGAATTTGGCCGATGGCAACAAAAGGGAGGTGCAAGTGTAGAGAATGCTTGAAGTTTGGCTGAATATCTGTTGGGGAGATGAATCAGGCCAAAAGATAGGGAGTATGCTTGATGCATATGCCATGTTATGTGTTATTCTACATGATGCTCGATATCATGTTATGCACAGGTACAGATTGAAGTATTGCGCGGTGGTTAGGCAGAGATTGTAGCAAAACAAACTCGACATCCTCGGTCGGGGAGAGAACCCACAGATGAAGACAAATACTGCTGGGGAAAGGCCCCTGAATGGTGACAACTCTGCTGGGGAAGAAACCTAGAAGTATCGAATTTATAGACTATCACCATTGCCATTGCTAGGGATAAGAGAATCAGGTCAATCTTCTCGCCATGACTGACTCTGCCTGGGGAATGAAACTAGAAAAATCTGATTTCTAAACTGCCACTGACCCTGCTGCAGGGAATTACCAAGGCCCGGAGGATCTTCTCTGCTTGGGGAAGATGAGAAACCAAGTCATACCGCTGCTGGTGCATGATAATTTTGACATGCTGGGAATGACGCACGACCCTTGCTAGGGAAAAGAACAATCAAGTCTCCGATTGAGGTACGTTATTTGGCCACTCTACTGGGGACCTTATGGTTCTGTTGGGGAAATGGAAGGTAACCAACCTTTCCGGAGAACCATAATGGCGATTGCTGGGGAAATGATGGCTCTGCTGAGGAAACAACAACTTCTTCAAAGAACCATCACGGTGGTGGTCGAGCATTAGGCTTACTGATGGATACGATCGATTATCCTGTAGGAATTACCAGTACCATATGCAATGCATAATGCTTTCTCCATTGGTTTAGCTTTTTATTATTCTCAACGCTTTATAGCATTATGTGATCACAAACAATCGTTTATTTTGCAAACAAAATACTGAAAAGAAAACAATTGAAAAATCACATGATGCATTTTTATTGGAATGTGAAAACATGTACATAAGATGTGTACAAGGATGTAAAAATCCTTGATGAGGAAGTTTGCAATAAAAATTGAAAAACAAATGTAAATGGCAAAGGGAAGTCATGTTTTGCATTGATTACAACATTGGCTACCATCCACTGTAAGTCTAGGTTCCAATGCCTTGCACCAGTTGATGATGATTTGACTGCTCTGTTACCGTCTGAGGTCCAGCTATGACGAAGAGAGGCTCAAGTGTCCACAGTCAATGCCTTTATCCCTAATTTTTTCTTGGACATTTTTCTATATTTTTTTTTCGTCCACCGGGATACCCCTTTTTGCTTAAGTCGCCCTTTCGGGTTTTCAACTTAGCGGGCTGTTATTGTTTTTTCATTGTCCCTAACTTTTCCATGGACATTTCTTTTTTTAGGTCCATCGGGACGCCCATTTTTTCCTAGATTGTCCTTGCGGAAGTCAATCTAGCGGGCTATTTATCTATTTCTTTTCAGGCATAATATTTTTTGATTGTATTAGAGTTCACGGGCGATGGAAACTCCTCCCCATTCATGGTGGTGAAGATCAGGGCTCCGCATGAGAAAGCCTTCTTGATAACAAAAAGTCCCTCGTAATTGGGAGTCCACTTGCCGCGTGGATTCGAGTGAACAAGGGAATATCTCGTGAGCACGAGTTCGCCTTCTTGGAACGCTCGAGGGAGAACTTTCTTGTCAAAAGCTCGCTTGAGGCATCTCTGATACAATTGACCATGATAGACGACTGTAAGGCGCTTTTCTTCGATGAGATTCAGTTGGTCGTATCTGGATTGGACCCATTCAACTTCATCGAGACCTGCTTCCATGATGACTCTAAGCGCGGGAATCCCGACTTCAATGGGAAGAACAACCTCCGTACCATACACAAGTGAATACGGAGTTGCTCCAGTAAAAGTGCGGACTGAATTTCTGTAGCCATGTAGTGCAAATGGAAGCATTTCATGCCAATCTTTGTATGTCTTGACCATTTTCTGGATAATCCTCTTGATGTTCTTGTTTGCTGCATCGACGACACGGTTCATCTTGGGCCGATATGGTGAAGAGTTATGGTGCTCGATCTTGAATTCTTGACACAACTCCTTCATCATCTTGTTATTTAGGTTGCTTGCAGTGTCAATGATAATGCTGCTAGGAATACCATAGCGACAAATTATCTCTTTCTTGATAAATCTGGCAACCACTTGTAGTGTAACATTTGCGTAAGAAGCAGCTTCAACCCACTTGGTAAAGTAGTCGATATCAACTAGAATGAGTCGGTAACCATTGGAAGCCCTCGGCTCGATCATTCTAATCATATCTATACCCCACATAGAGAATGGCCAAGTTGAAGTCAAAACGTTCAATGGAGTTGGAGGCACATGGATCTTGTCTCCATAGATTTGGCACTTATGACATCTTTTGGCAAAGTTGTAACAATCTACCTCTATTGTTGTCCAGTAATAACCAACTCGAAGGATCTTCTTGTCCATAACAGGATCTTTAGCATCTACACCCTCGCAGCCCTCATGTATAGACCTTATGATCGTGTTTACTTCGTGTCTATCCACGCATCTGAGCAACACAGAATCATAATTCCTCTTGTACAGTACCATACCACTTAAGAAGAATTTGGCACAAAGCCGCCTAAGAGTTTTCTTGTCAGTGATAGTAATACCCTCGGGATATTCCTATTTTTCCTGATATCTCTTGATATCGTAGAACCAAGGCTTGTCATCAGACTCATCCTCGATTGCTAAACAGTGTGCTGGTTCGTTCAAATGATTAATGCGGATAGAAGGAGCTTTATTTTTCCACTTGACTTTGAACATGGATGCTAGAGTGGCAAGTGCATCAGCTAGTTGATTTTCCTCTCAGGGGATATGATGAAAATAAATCTCATCAAAATAAGGAATCAATTTCGCTATGTGCTTTTGGTACGGAACCAGCTTGGAATCCCGAGTCACAAAGTTCCCTTTAACTTGACCAATAACCAAAGCAGAATCTTCGTAGACCTCAAGAATCTTGATTTTCATGTCAATTGTCACTTCAATACCGTAGATACATGCTTCGTATTCAGCCATATTGTTGGTGCATGCAAAGCATAATCTGGCAGTGAAGGGAAGATGAAAACCTGTTAGAGAGATGAGGATAGCACCAATTCCACGACCTTTAGCATTAGAGGCACCATCGAACACGAACGTGTATCGTGCCCCTGGTTCGGGTCCTATGTCAGGGTCTGGAGTCTCATAGTCTCTGATAAATAGAACGTCATCATCGGGAAAGTCAAACTTCATTTGTTGATAACCCTCTACAGGTTGATGAGCAAGGTAGTCATTCAAGATGCTCCCTTTTATTGTTTTCTGGGTAACATGCTGGATATCATACTCAGTTAACAGCATCTGCCACCGAGCAATCCTTCCAGAGACAGCAGGCTTTTCAAGTATGTACTTTATCGGATTCATTTTGGATATCAATAAAGTAGTATGGCAAATCATGTATTGTCTTAGGCGTCGAGCAACCCAGACCAGAGCATAATAAGTTTTTCCAAGAGTAAGTATCTGGTCTCACAATCAGTGAACTTCTTACTCAGATAGTAAATTGTATGTTCTTTTCTGCCAGTGTCGTCATGTTGACCCAATACACATCCCATTGATTCATCCAGAATAGTGAGATACATGATTAATGGCCTACCAGGAACCGGCGGTACTAAGATTGGTGGTTCTTGCAAATATTGTTTTATTTTGTCAAATGCTTTTTGACAATCATTGTTCCATTTGACCGATTGATTTTTCTTAGAAATTTGAACATCAATTCACAGGTAGCCGTCAAGTGAGAAATGAATCTTGAAATGTAATTAAGTCTGCCTAGAAAGCCACAGACTTCTTTTTCTGTTTTAGGAGGCGACATGTTTTAAATTGCTCGAACCTTGTCAGGATCAACTTCAATGACCTTCTGACTCACAATAAATCCCAACAATTTACCCGATTGAACTCCAAAGGTGCACTTCACAGGATTCAACCGCAGTCTAAACTTTCGGAGTCTGTCAAACAGTTTCTTCAGATGAACCAGATGATCATCTTCAGTTTTGGACTTGGCAATCATATCGTCCACGTAAACCTCAATCTCTTTATGAATCATATCGTGAAAAAGGGTTGTCATGGCACGTTGGTATGTTGCCCCTGCATTCTTCAAACCGAAAAGCATGACTTTGTAACAATATGTACCCCATGGAGTGATGAAATTAGTCTTTTCCATATCAGCTGGGGACATCTTGATCTAATTATATCCTGAGAAACCGTCCATGAAGGAAAAAACAGAGAGTTGCGCCGTGTTGTCTACCAAGACATTAATATGAGGCAATGGAAAGTCATCTTTCGGGCTTGCCTTATTGAGATCTTGATAATCCACACACATCTTGACCTTCCCGTCTTTCTTAGGAACCGAGATGATGTTGGCGATCCATTCAGGTTATTTGAAAGTGGCTAGGAACCCAACGTCAAACTGTTTCTTTACCTCTTCTGTGATTTTAAGTGCCATGTCGGTTCTAGTCTTCCTGAGTTTCTGCTTGACAGGAGGACATCCGGGCTTGAGTGGCAAGTGATGCTCAACGATGTTGGTATCCAACCCAGGCATATCTTGATAGGACCAGGCGAAGATATCAACATACTCTTTCAATAACTTGACCAACTCGGAGTGTACAGGCTTAGCGAGGGATGCGTCAACCTTGACTTCTCTTCTAACCTCATCAGTACCAAGATTGACAACTTCTACTGGCTCTTTGTGCGACTGAATCTATTTTTTCTCATGCTCAAGGAGCCTTGCTAGTTCAGCCGGTAATTCACAATCTTCCTCACCATCTTCTTCGGATTGGTTAATTGGAATCCCAAAATTACAATGGATGTTTACCATGTTGTTATCAATGCATTTATTTGTTCTGCATGTTTATGAATATGTTTAGAATGAGATATTTTGAAAAGAGAAAAATGAAAGAAACTTTTGCCATTTGTTTGTGAAAAAGTAAGATAAAGTAGGAAAATAAAGCATGATTTTGAATGCAAAAAGCTTTTATTTATTGATCACATAATATTACAAAGTATGAGGCCCTTTACAAGATATCCACTCGTCTCGAGCGAGGACGAGGGAATGAGAAAGTAAAATGCATTACATGTTTGTTGGAAAAACCGCAGGAATCACGGTAGATGTCCAATTGTTGAGTTTGAAACCCGGCGGGCACTTGCACACAAAACTTGAAATCTGGTTGCTAGAACCAGCATCATCAATAGCTACCACGATGTTATCCTTTTGAAAACCCGTGCTACTAAACTTGATCAAGTTGTATTACTTCTGACTATGTGAGCTAGATTGTCGACCAGGATGAAAACCCAATCCAAAATGATTATGCTTTTCAACCACATCAATCACATGCCCCCAGCCAGGCAAGGAACCTTTCTCGATGGTCTCTTTAGCACTCTTGGGGGATGTCAAAGTCATTTGCGGTGATCTACTTTGACTAGTTGATGCAGGGCTGACATCTTCAAACTCAAGATACTGCAACGACACCTCAGCTATGCCTTCCTCAGTCTCAACGTATCGGAAAGATGATAACTCGCTTACAATCAGATCCTCTTCACCACAGATGATGACCAGCTGATCGTCAAACATGGATTTCAATTTTTGATGTAAAGTGGAAGTGACTTCCCCTACAGGGTGAATCCACGGGCGACCCAATAGGCAACTGTATGCAGGATTGATATCCTTCACTTGAAAAGTAATGGTGAACAAATGCGGTCCAACCTTAATAGGTAAATCCACTTCTCCAATAAGTTGCCTTCGAGAACCATTAAAGGCTCTGACAACTAAGGCGCTCGGCCTTATCTCGCTTCCTTCTACCAGTAATTGACTCAATGTGCCCTTAGGCATCATATTGAGTGAAGAACCGGTATCCACAAGAACACGAGATAATAAGGCGTCCATGCAGGTTACGAATATGTGCAACGCTCAATTATGGGCAGCTTCTTCAGGAGGTAATTCTGATTCATTAAAGCCCAAGTATCTGCTTGCTATTATGTTAGCCATTACATCATCGAACTCGACAACGAATATATCATGCATCACGTGGGATGTGTTCAAGACCTTCAACAAAACTGATATGTGTGTGGGCGAGCTCATGAGTAAGGACAAAATCGAGATCCTTGAGGGAGTCTGCCCCAGCTGATCCATAATTTTAAAGCCACTTTTCTTAATCAGCTTTAGGAACTCTTGATCATCAATTGTCTCCTTGTTCTTTGTAATATCCTCAGACGGAATAGTTGGCACTGAAGCAGTAGTAGATGCTCCTTGTTAAACAACAGGGGTTACAAATGCAGGCTTCTCCTTGGGAGGAACAATAGTTGGAACTTGTACCGACTTTGTAGTGACTTTTGGAGCAAACATACGTCCACTATGAGTCATACCTCCAACGACTGTAACATTCACAATCTCAGAATCAGCAACCCTTATTTCTTGACCTCCAGAAAACACAGTAGACCCATACCTCCAAGGTACCTCCTTAGAATTCTGATACGGAAATGGTTTTGGCGGGCAAACAACGATAGGTTGTAGTTTCTTCTTAGGAGATTCAACAAGAACCTTCCTATAGATGATGGTGAATGGCTCAATAGTAGCGACTTCTTTAACAGGTTTAGCTCTCACAAATTAGACTTCACCTCGATTCATCAAAATTTGGACACAACCCTTCAGCCTTCGACACTGGTTGGGATTATTGTCACAAATCTGACACTTACTATTCATCCCTTTCAACAGCCCATGTTCATTCAATTTCTTGATAACCACAGTCATTGGGGTTTTTACCTCGTTAACATCCATGATCAATTCAGCCCTTGGATTATCCTCAATCATGTTTACCGCAGGTCCACCGTGATTGAGCAACGGATTGTCCTAAATAGGATCTTCCTCAGCAAAAGTCAAAATCTTTCGGTCAATGAGCTCTTGAACCTTGGTTTTGAAAACAATACACTCTTCTGTCACATGTCCTATGTATCCAGCGTGATAAGCACAGGACGCATTTGGATTATGCTTCGGGTTGAACGGAGGAATTGCAGGTGCGATCTCCTTGGGAATAATTTCCCCTTGGTAAACCAAGTAAGGAAACAATTCAGGGTATGGCACCGAAATTCTGTCGAAGTTTGGACATTTACGATTTCCTTGATTGTTGTTGTTTTGCCGGTTTTTATTCTGCTGATTTTTGTTGTTCTGTTGAGTCTGTTACTGATGTTGCGGTTGTTGCTGATTCTGAGCGCTCTGAACCGGTTGTTACGGATGATACTGGTATGTCAGTTGTTGATATTGCACAGCAGCAATGTACGAATATGGATAGTATGGCATGAGAGCCATGGGAGCTTGACACTGAGGAGAAACTTGAGTTGTCACAGCGTTGGCTTCACCTTCCTTTTTCTTTGACTGACTCTTCTTAGACCTTTTGTTGGACAACTGCTGGGAAACAGCTCCAGGAATCTTTCTAGTCTTCAAACCATTCTCAATTCGTTCACCGATGGTTACAATGTCAGCAAAGTTTGATGAAGAACTACCCACCATTTTCTTATAGTAGGATCCTTGCAATGTACCCATAAAGATTGCAACCAAATCATTGTCAGAGAGAGCAGGTCGCACACGAGATGCCATCTCGTGCCATCTTTGTGCATACTCTTTAAATGTTTCAGCTGAGCACTAAGACTGGTTCTGCAACTGTAATCTGGTAGGCGCTAGATCAAGATTGTATTTGTATTGTTTTAAGAACGCTTCAGATAAGTCCCTCCAAGTACACATTTTGTTGTGTTCTAAGCCCATGTACCAATCCAATGAAGCACCAGACAAACTATCTTGAAAACAATGAACTAGCAATTCATCGTTATCAATATAGGATGCCATCTTCCTGCAGTACATAGTGATGTGACTACGTGGACAACACAAACCTTTATACTTTGGAAGCTCAGGCATCTTGAATTTCTGCGGCAATATAACATTTGGAACCAAACATAAGTCTTTGGCCTCCATGCCAAAAGCAAAAAACCCTTATAGCTCTGATACGGTCTTCCAACAGCTTATAACCAGCAGGTCTCACTTGATCAGCAGGCCTGATAAGAATCTGAGAATTTGGCAGCTGAGATGTGGCCGGAGCGTGCACTTGCAGAGTAGCAAACTGAGAAGGATACACCAATCCCTGATTAACCATCTGACCACCAAACAGATAAATCAGAGGGGGTACCACATCAGCTGAAGATGCCTCAGGGTAGAACATTCCAGGATGAACATTCTGAACAACAGTTTGAGCAGCTTGAGATGAAATCGGAACATGAATATGAGGACCCCTATACACATGCTCTTCTTCATTTGGAGTTTCAATGTCAGCCAACACAGGAGTCTGACGAGCCTAAACCTGAAGATTCTCATGATCGTCACCCACCACCGGAGGTGGAACCGGAGTAGGCATACCCCACGGATATGCAGCAGCATTTCCATTAGGCATGGGAATAGCAAAAGGCTGATATGGTACGAAGGCACCATTATTTGCAATCTGAGGAGTGTAATTTGGAGGCATGCCCAAAGGAAAAGCAGCAGGCATTTTGTTCTACCCAGACTGAGAATTCGATGGATGAACAGCAGACTGAATCACAGGCTCAACTGGCACTTCAACAGTAGCAGGAGAAGGAACAACAACAGGAGTAGCTGTAACAATAGGAGACATAATCACAATAGGAGTGACAACGGTTGCATCAGTGACAGTTACAACAATAGTGGCAGCAGCAGCAACGTCCTTATGAGCACGAAGGAGCTCCATAATAACATCCATGTTCGCCTGAAACTGATCCATCTGACCTTGAAATTGAGCCAGAGTTTCCTTATAGGCAGTGTTCTCAGCTTCAAAGTCAACCATGATTCTGGATTTGCTTGAGTGAGTGAAATACAGATGTCGAGTAGTCATCTTGCAACAAGGCGGAAGACGGACAAGGATAAGCAACGGTTTTTCGGCTGAAGAGACGTGCATATGTGTGCAAATGAATGTATGATATGCATGCAAAATTAAAGTTTTAAATTCCAAGAATTCTTAAAATTATCTTTGTTAACAGAAATCATAAGGCATACAAGTAAAGGTGTAAAGATAAAGCCAGTAATAAACTTCATTCATTTAATAGATAAAGGAAAGAAGCACAAGTCAAGTACAAATCAAATATCTGCCTTTGGGGCAACAACAAGATCAACATGGATCCTATCAAAGACCACCCTACAAACAGACAAAAAGTGGAAAACAGCCCAAGGAGTCTTGTGCAGCAATACATCACCATATCCATCCCTCAACAACCCAGGAAGGTCCTCAAGTGTGTGCTCAGCAAATCTGGCTAGACGATCGTGTCTCTCACTCCAATACTTCACATCCTTCATGAGGTTGTGTAGCAAAGAATGGTTAGGTCCGTGAAGCATATCCTGAAGAAAGGCCTCTTTCTGATCCAAGAGGTTTTGCAGATGACGACTTTGTTGCTCCCAATGAGTACTCTCTGTATTGAGTTGGCTGATCTACTCTCTGCTCTGATGTGCTTGATCTTGCAGCTTCTGAATCTCACCGAAGGCTTTGTCGAGCTTGGCTTCATACTGAGAAAAGTCCTTTACCAACTGATTAGCACGATCTTGCTCACTTTGCAGCTTTGTCTTGTACTCGGATAACTTCCTTTGAAGCTCTTCAAGTTGCTTCTTGTAGCTCAACTCATCCTTGTAGGCTTGATACTGAGTGTCGGCGAGTTGCCTCTTCTTTGAAGTAAGTCCTTCATAGGTACTCTTCAAAGCATCACCCACCTTCCTTTGCTTGTTCTGTTCAACCTCCACTTCTTTGAGCATGCGCTCACGCTTCTGGTGGAGCTCAATCTGTAAGCTATCCTTCTCGGATGTGACTCTACCAAGGTTGAGACGAAGATCAACATTCTCCTTCTTCAACATCTCAATAGTCAGCTTGAGTCGGTCAACTTCAGATGGAGGAACAATGGCAAGTTCAGGAAGCTTGGCATTCATGGAAGGCTCAGAAGAAAATGGCAACAAGATCTCATTGACGCGCTCTTTGACCCAAAGTGTGTAAGCTTCCTTGGCTATGCAATTCTTCATACCCAAATCAGCTCTTCCTTCAAAATGAATCTGATTCCAAGCAGCACTAAAGTTCTTCAGTAATCCCATGTCATCAACCCCTTCATGAAAGATGAAATATTTCACTACCTCAGGATCTGGCTTGGCAACAATAGGATATCCCAACTATCAGAAGGCAAGTCTCGGATTGTAGTTAATTCCACCCTTTGTACCCATGAGAGGAACATTGGAGAATTTTCCACAATGAAGAATAATCTTAGTATCGTAGAAAACTCGAGAATACCAAGATATGTCATCAGCTGTAAGATACATGATTCGTTGAGACCACTTAAGATTACCCTTATTCTCAACAAAGGGACCCTTCTGCGGAAGGTGAGACATAAACCATCAGTACAGCAAAGGAGCACAACAGACCATGGTTCCCTTCTTCTTTTCATTCCTTGAATGAATAGAGTGATAGGTATCAACAAGAAGTGTCGGAACAGGGTTCTTGGACAAGAAGATATTGATGGCAGCCTGATCTACGAAATCCTCCATGTTCAGAAACAAGACAATCCCATATATCAGCAAATCAAGAATGGCGTTGAAATCCTTCCAATTTCCAACTTCCACAAAGGAAGTGGCTTTGTCAACCAGAAACTTCGAAGGAAACCCTCGAATACCCTTCCCTTTAGTCTTGAGATTAGCTTCCACATCCTTCTTACTAATGCAAAGAGCATCAGTAATAAGGGGAAACTTCGAACAACTGCTAGTGTAGACAAAAGGAACCTGCTTCTTGATCTTAACCCCCAAGATATAAGCATACTCCTCAAGTGTAGGTGCTAGCTGATAATCCTGAAATGTGAAGCACCTAAGTGGCGGATCATAGAACTGAACCAGTGTATGAATGGTAGTGATGTTGACTTCAGTGTTGAGGATGGCCAACAGATTACCATAACTGTCTTTGAAAATCCCTTTGTTATCTTCAACCACACGGGATGCTAAACCTCTCAAAGTATTCAGCTTAGGCTCCACAAACTTGTAGCTAAAGATACCTCCGCAACCAGTACTCATCTTTATGATAATGTCAACAAAGAATAATTCTTCGAATAACCTGGAAATGCACATGCAAAAATTAATTTACATGATGAAATGATATGCAACACAAGAACAAGAAGCCAGCACTGTCTGAACAATCAAAGATGAATAATTTGGATATCTGCATATAATTTTGTGTCGGTGCAAAATTTGATGTGCGTGAGAGAACAAAGGTATGAAGTGACCTGGTTTCCTACAAAAACCCATATCCCCCTCACAGGTGTGATCTAGACACAACAAGGTGGTCCCTAGAAAGGTCGCCCAAACCATAGGACTCAGAGTGAAAACCCCCCGCCGTAGCGAATTCTCGCAGGACGGAAGTATTCTCAAGCGAATCACGATCTGGGATGTGGCTCTCGTGGTAACCCAACGCGCAAAATGCAGGCCTCACGATTATCCACATTCTAGCCTATGTGTATGCTAAGCCCAGTGTTAGGACTTTTCTCTCCAATAATATCTACCCATCCCAACAACAGTAGAAAATATAGCAGATATCCAGAATATATAGCAAATGAATATTCAAATCAGTAAAGAAATGCAATAAATAAACATAAGGCTAGATAAAATAAAGCGAGTAAAGCGCAAAAGATAAACACCCAAGCAAGCAAGAAAAACACACAAAACTAGGCGAGACCCCAGCTTGCAAGAGCAAAGAATCCCCAGCAGAGTCGCCAACTGAAGATGGCTGGTTTATACCTGAGTGAATCGCACACTAAAAAATACAACAGAGTCGCCACCGAACTTTATTTAGTCCCAGAGGACAGGGAAAATATAGATAAAATCTAAGGGGAAGAGAAACGGGAACGGGGATCGGTTATGTGAAAGGAAGATACTAGCACCTTACGCATCTGTCGTACTCGACTAGAACCATTTCACTTGCTTCTAGGCTTGGATGGGTTATCTATCTAAAGGCTTCAAGCTAAAAGAAGGAGGAGAGAGAGAGGAGAAAAAAGAAAAAAAGAAGGAAAGAAAGTGCTCGCAGAGGATTGGGGCCCTCGTGCCTACGTACCCTTATAGTGCAATGAGGAAATCAGAGCTCCGTAGTTCATGGAACCAGGGAAAAAGAGAAGGAATGGAAGAAGGGGGAATGGTGGAAGGGTGCTCACCAAGATCATCGTGATCTTGTGCCTACGTATCATACATTCGAACGAATGTAGAATCAGAGCTTCTGTAGTTCGGGGAACTAAGACGGAAAAAAAAAAAGGAAAGGTGTCAAAACCAAGAGCAAAAGAAGTAGAGAAAGATCCGTTGGGGATTCCAAAGAAATGGTGTCAAAACCAATAAAGGAGTGCAAAGAGAAGATAGTAATAACTGTGCTGGGGATAAAGGGGAAGAATGGTGTCGAAACCAAGAAGATAAAGGAGAAAAAGAAATAGCAAAAACTCCACTGGGGAGAAGAGAACAAATAATTGTGCTAGGGATCAGAGAGTAGTAACCTTACTGGGGATCAAAAAGGATAAGGGTTTGGTATGTTAACTGACTGGTTGTGGTTAACCAAAGAAAAAAAGACAACGACTCTGATGGGGAAAAAGGATTTTGATGTCAACAGACAGACTGTGATGAACCAAAAGGAGAGAGTACTGAACCAAGAGAAGGTGTTTGACTCTAAAGGGATTTCGGTATATTAACTGATAAAAAGTGGTTAACCGAGGAAAGAAAAGATTGCAACTCTGGGAGGAAGAAAGGTTTTAACAAATAGACTGTGATCAACCCAAAAGACTGGGTGTAGAACCAAGCGAAGGTTGTGACCCACTGGGGATGTTGGTACCGACCGAACAAATAGTACTTGACCAACGAAAAATGGTATTGAACCAAAAGAAGGCTGCTAACTGCTGAGGATTCAGTGTTAACAGAAGAAACCGTGATTAACCGAAAAGAAACGAGTGATTAACCAAGATAAGGTGATTAACTCGGAAGGGGCTCAGCGTTTTAACAGACAGGCTATGGTTAACTGAAAAATGGGTGATTAACCAAGAGAATGTGATTAACCCAAGAGGAAACTCAGAGTTAACAGATAGACTGTGGTTAACTGAGAAAAAGTGAAAATTGGTGTTTTAACTGAAAGGCATTGGTTAACCAAACAAGGTGAGAAGAACCAAGAGAAGGTTACAAACTCCGCAAGAGTTTCGGTATTTAACAGGAAAACTGTGTTTAACCGAAGAAAAAGGAATTGATACTCCTCAGGGGAATCAAAAGCAATGATTGACCACAAGAAAAGGACAATGAGACAAGAGATGGGAATACCAACCCAAGACAATGATCTTTAACCAAGAAAATGGTGATTGATCAAAAGAGAGATTGAAAGAGGTAAGAGTGATCAGGGATCGACTCAACTGGGGGAGGAAATACGCTACCGCCTGGAGATAGAGGTGACTAAGCCAGGCACAGGGTCATTCATCCCCTACCTGAAGTAGTCAGAATGGGAGTAGGAATTCTCCATTTTCATTCCTTCTCTAACACACAGGGTGTAGTGCAGAAGTTGAAACAGACAGCGTAACAGCTCTAAGTTGTACAGTGCTCCAGTGTCGTGCGAAACTCTGACTCCGCAGGGGGAGAGCGAAAGCTCTAAAGGAAGCCTAAAGAGAAGCGCCAACGGGAAGATTAATAATCGAAACGAAGTTTTGATTAATTAATCAAAGGGAGGAATACACCAATAACTTTCCAAAATGAATTGAAAAATTATTAAAGCAAAGGGTGCATTATTGATTATACAAGATTAAGCTTATTCTTTGAAGAACAAAATTAATTCAAACATGAATGGAAAGTGCAAAACAATACCAAATGACACTTAGAATGCAACACAAATCATGTTATTATATGGATGAAAATTGTGCAAGAATGATCATGTTCATGAAATGTCAAAAATGTGCATAATCATGGAATCAAAAGATCGAGCATTGGAAAATTCACAATCATGCTTTAAACTGAAGTGAAACAGCACCTAAAACATCATAAAAATCAAACATATTAATCCATGGAGGTTAGAAGGACGGAGCATGGCTAACACACTTGAAAAGAAGCAAAAAACACATATCTGTACAGTGGTAACCGGTTACTCTAAAGTGAGTAACCGGTTACTTGCTTGAAAAAGGGTGTTGCTGGTAAAATTTGTGCAGAGTAATCGGTTACTCTCTTTTGATTAATCGGTTACTCAGTTGAAAAAAGAAGCGCTGGTGTAAAATTTGCGCAGAGTAACCGGTTACTCTCTTTTGAGTAATCGGTTACCACTGTAACAGTGGCAAAAATAGCTATTCAAAAAGCACTTTTAACACCTAAATCACTTGTTCAAACTACCACATGCGAGGGTATGAATTTGTGCACGAAAATCAAGCTTAAAAACAGCAATTAAGCAGCAATGGAATCAATTAACACATCAAGATCATGGATAAAGCAATGGCATAATCAATTCATACACAAAAAGCATCGAAACTACATCGCGAATGATACGAAAACGTTCAAAACAGTAAAATGAATGAGAGCTACCAACCTACAAGCCAGAGAATTGGCTTGGTGATTGTTGCAAAGGAATCTTGATGAAGATAATCAAAGAAAACCAGAGTAATCTTCAATTAGAGCCGAATTGTACCGAAACTGAGAAAATTGCGATGAAACTCCGAAATACGAATTCGAACCGTTGAATCTTCGAGCAAACACTTGAGATGAATCCAAAAGCTAATATAACTCCAGAAACTCAAGTAGAATTACAAGATCATGAAGGTAAAGTTCAAGAAATAATCACTTCCAACGTGAAAATGATTATTATTCAATGGTGAAGAGCTATAGTGAGGTTTGGGAAGAAAATGTAGATGAAGATGAAGAAGTTGCAGAAAAATTCAGAGAGAATGTGATAGAATTGAGAGTGAAGTGTGAGAAATGTGTATGAAATGGTTGATTGTGGATCCTTGAAAAAATGATTGAAGTTTTGTTTATATAGAGTTTTGGTTTGGAGTGTGAGAGGTTTGGAATTAGGATAGGAGTTAGCTTAGGGTGGTTTGGAATTAAGCTAGGAGTTAGTTACACTTGACTCACCGAGTCAGCGGTTAACTCGGTTAGTTAGGAAGTTAACTCAGTAGCAATCCCAATGTAAGGTTCAAATCCAAGGGTTCATAATTTATGAAAATAGGGTGCATTGTGGTCTTGAATGGAAAGGATACATTGTAGTAAATGCTCATGAATAACTTGAAGAGTCTAGAATATTCCACATGCTGCTAGAACTATGTAGAATCAAAGACCAGAGAGTGTGCATAGTTGCTGTCCCAAAAAACAGCAGAAATTTGCAAACTGACACAGAGTAACCGGTTACCCTATATTGAGAAACCGGTTACTCCAGCCAAATTTGCCCAAATTTGCTTAGAACAAGTGTTGCATCCCCGGTTTCAACTTTCCACCACTTGTTTTGATGAATAGGCATGGAAACCCTTATTTTATGCTTGTTTTGATGATAGAATGACTTTGTGAGGTTGCAATTAATCACGCTTGGAAAACCTGAATATTCCTGCAACCAAAAAACACAGAGAAAACGTGTGAATGCGTATACCAGCGATGCAAATGCATATGCTTATGCAAAAGGCAAAAGGGAGGTCAAATTTCGGGTTACGACAACTGCCCCTATTTAATCCTCTTGGACCTGAATGTATGATTTGCGCTAGCTTTTCGATGATTCGGATAAAAGGGGATTAAATAAAAGAGTAGCTCGAGAATTTGGCCGACGGCGGCAAAAGGGAGGTGTAAGTGTAGAGAGTGCTTGAAGTTTGGCTGAATATCTGTTGGGGAGATGAATCAGGCCAAAAGAAATTGAGTATGCTTGATGCATATTGTCATACCCCAAATTTTGACCACCAATATTTCCCATCATTGTGAGAATCATCACCACAATATGGATGTACCTTCATGCCTCATCAACCTCCTCAAAGATGATCGGGCATTCACCACAATCAAGACTTAGGGATTCAAGCCCTCTCAGAGCACTTAGACAAATGATCAATCAAGGAATGACAAGATATTCAACTTGTCTAACATCTCAAACACCCATAAAGGATCAAGAGGTCTCCCATATTAATAATCAAGCACAAGGTTGCAACATTCCAAGTGGATTAAGCCTCAAGATCGCCAGTGCACCAAATTCGGGTTTTGTTCGACCAAGGCCTCCAAATGGAATTTTTCCTCTAGGCATGAGCCAATGCTTCAAAGAACAACCCAAGATACTCCAAGGGACCTGATGGACCCAATCATCAAGTCAATTTAACCGCAGGGGATGCATTTACCAAAAATTAGGAATTAGGGTTTCTTGACCTAATTCACCCCTAAGTTGACTTTTGGGACAAAGCATGAGCCAAGACCTCAAGACATGATTTGAGGGCCTCTAATACACTACATTGATCCATTTGCAACAATGGATTGACCCAAGAAGCTTGGTTCACAAGTTTCAATTTCATCAGGACCACAATTAGGGTTTCAAGAAAAAAGTCAACTGTATCTTTAACTTTTGACCAAGATATGCTCCCAAACCTTGGGACATGATTCAATACACCCTATAACACCCATGGAATCCATCCATTAGATTTGATTTAGGTCAAGGACTTGATTTCACAAAGGATCGCACAGTTTGGATTTCATCCGATAAAAAGTCAATTGTGCACAAAATCAAGTTTGACTTTTTGGAATTTTTCACAAATATGGTTCCCATAAGTAAAAAATAATGTTAATGTATGGTATTGATCATCATTCATTAAGAAAAATCAAGAAAAGTGAGGTTTCTTGCAAAAGGGGCAACCATAAAAAACCAAAATTTTTCTAAGTTATGGAACAAAAGTGGTTTTGGTACCAACTTCCAAGGATCATAACTTGAGATCCAAGCAACCATTTTGGGTGATCCAAAGCTGGATTTGTAGGTCTTGCTACACTCTACACAAGCTTCAACTACCTCAGACTCCAATTCTTTATGGATTTTGAGTTATGGATTGATCAAAATCACAAAAACATGAAAATGACACTTTTTCTAACACTTGGTGAAAATCTGCCTAAGTTACCAGCTTTGAACATCAATGTTCATGAGGATTTTTCAGTTGGATCCAAATAGTTTCAAAACAAACTATGATCACACATGTTTTGTATCATATGAGGGATTTCTAAAAAGCACAAGAGCCTCCCGTAACTCAACATGAGCAAGGAGATATGAATCCCTCAAAATCACCATTTCCAACTGTCCTAAGCAAGGCAGAATTTGGTGTTTTGCTTGATTTGACAAATTTGGACAACTCCAAGCCTTGTCATCCATTTGGACACATCTGAGGATAAAACAAAAGGAGAGTGATCTTCTCCCCAATCCTCCAAAGTCCAAGAATCTACACTTAGCAATAACAAACCTAAAAAGGCTAAAAAGGTGCCAAGACTCCAATTTTTTTCCAAGCATTCAATGGATACACCAAGGTGGCATGGACTGACACATTACTAACTGAATGAGTCAAGAATAAGCTCTAAATCAAAGGACCATAGGCCTGTTCCCTAACCTCAAGTCAATGGCTAGAGGAGACTAAATATTTCCTTAGATCAACATTGGCCAAAGGCCTGCTGCAGTTGCCATTTAATAAGTGCAAATTGTACCTATTTTTGTATATAAGTTTTGTTGCACTTATCTATACTTTTTGGTAAATATCGGTCGAATAAACCCCACTTTGTTTATAAATACGTTAGTTAGTATATATTTGTGTTTTTGATTCATTTATGTAAAGATTAATGGTTTTCCATTCATTTTGTAGGTGATAAAGCATTGTTGGAGCAATGAGCAAAAAAGACTCCAAGATGTTCCATTTGAACCAATAAAAGGGAGCTAAAGAAGAGCTGAATAAGAGTTATTGTGCTGTCATATTCTCTTTGCGAAGGAGCCAGCGAATGTTCGCTTTGCGAATAGCTGGCGAGTTCCCCAGCGAATGCTCCCAGAATGAGGCAGAGGAAAAAGGAACCAAAGTTCACTTTGCGAACTGATTAGCGAGCATTCGCTTTGCGAATGATTCGTTCTCACTGCAAACTCGCGAAGGAAAGCAGAGGCGGTTTAGCAACCAGAGGCACTTAAAGTGCCATTTTTTGAGCCATTCGCTTTGCGAATGAAGTGTTCGCTGTGCGAATAGTACAGAATTGAAATTGTATATAGTTTATTTCAGTCACTTTTTAGAGTATGGTTTTGGGGATTCTTGTTCCTAACTCCATCAAACTTCATTTTTCATTGGAGAGCTTAGAAAACAACTGTGGAGCATGCATACGGATGAACCGAGGTGGATTGATCGTCGACCGACTCTGACAAACCGCGAGATGTTTGGTTCATTTCTCTTTTTCTTTGTGTTTTCTTCCTTTGTTGGGTTGTGTATATGTATTTGTTCTGAACTCATGTATATGTGTCGCCCATGGCGTTGTATGAAATCTGCTTTACAAATCTTTATTGGTGATTGTCTCTGATTTTTGCTTTATGCGCGGGGTTTGGGTTGCGTTAGACATAACCTTCGCAAACTTCGATTAGGGATGATTATCTGTTAGTTTCTGGACTATAGAGATAGATTTAGGAGCTAACAATCTTCAATAGGCGTCGAAGCTTAATGTCTTCCGTGTTTCGAGGCTTCACTCGCGAGAGTGACGAAGAGAGTGACACGATTGTTTTCTCAACTTTGCGTTAGACTTAACCTTTGTTGTGAGCGATGCTGGGTGATATTGAGGAGTATTGTAGGTGGAGTATAACTGGTCGGTAAGTTTAAGTTTGTGAGGAGTCGATTATGTGCATGCCGGATATGTTTGTCTCTCTGAAGAATGAATTTGTTTTGTGTTTTAATGTTTACTTTTCTGTTTTTATGTTTGAAACCATTTAAACCCAAACTCATTAACGTGAGAGATTGTCGAACGACATTCTTTCCCTCGAACCGATCTCTGTGGACACGACATAAATCCCTGAGGGAATTCTTTCCGAAAATAAATATTTTTGTTGCTTGCCCTATATCCGCAACCAACAAAATGGCACCGTTGCCGGGGATTGGTTTTGATATTGAATCGCATTGCGATAGTTTCTTTGTTTTTGAGTTTTGTATATATCGTATATATTGTCTATTTCCATTATGTTTGTTCAAGTGTTATATACGTTTTATTCTCGTAACATTTGTTTAAGTGTTTGGTTAGGGCACTTGCTTTTGGTTTGTGCGGTGAGGCATCACTATGGCATGAAGGAAAGAAGTTACTAGCTAAACATTGTAAAGGCGTCGAGCTTACGACGTAAAACAAGCATGTTTCATTGTTTTTCTTTTCTAATGTTTTGTTTGTTGTTTGGTTGCAAGTCTTGGTCGACTTATTTGAGGATGCTTTTGTGATTTTCCAAGTTGGTTCGTTTCAACTTGCGGATGTTTGGTAACGACCTTGTTAAGTTTTGTACACGTCTGAGGTATGTATTTATCGCTTTCTATACTTTAGCATATTCATGATACTTAGGCTTTTTACAAACTTTCATGCCATTCATTCTTTTGTATACTTGTTCTATTCTGAATCACTTTAGTTCCCAACCTTTTTGTGAGGTAGCTTTCCATTGTTCATATATGCGCGGAGAACCAACATTCTTGTTCTAATTGGATTTTATTACGTTGAATCTGTTGTTTATGTTGTGTATATGAATGCATGAAAAGGATCAAGGCAATTGTTTCATTTTGAGCACAACTACCTTAGCCAAATAGTCAATTCACCTTGTGAGCGTGTGATCATTTGTAACCCCTTTGAGCTTTTTGATCCATGTTTTTATTTGAACTTAATGTTTGTCTATAAGTATTTAGTTCACTTATTTTTGAATGGATTTTGTTTTTTTCTTGGACCTCAACTTTGTGTTGTTGTATGGATTTTTTCCTTGCCTTAGAAAGTAGGGAGTATTCACATGATGGTGCGGTTGAATTCAAGTTGGGGAGAGGATGATTGTGTACTCATTGGTTGGATTCTATGCAGATTGAAAAAGAAAAGAAAAAAGAGAAAAATGAAAATGAAAGAAAAAAGAAGAAAAAGAAAATCCTTGAAAAAGGAAACAAAAAGAGTTTCAATAATTATGCTAAATAAGTATTGTGTGTTGTGTAACACTTGGGATTGTGGAAGAAGTTGATTGGAATTTGGTGTTTGAGTCTTTGTGAGTTGATCACTCCCTTAGGTTTAGGCAAGTTTTTGTTTCAATTACCTTTAGAAATTGCCCCTTGTTTGTTTACCCGACCACGTTACAACCTTGAAAGTCCTTGTGATTCTTGCCTTTGTATTTTCAATGTGAATTTGTGGAGTATGCATAATTTAGTCTTTTATTTGCATGAGTGTTGTGTGAGTGTAAAGTACCTTATTTTGTGTTTTTCATCTACCGATAATTGTTTTTACTATGTGTGATTCACTTTGGAACTTGTGTTGTTTTAGAATGTTTGGCATGATTTTTGCATTTTGCGTTTGTTTCGTGACTATGTTGTCATCGTAGCCAGTGGTAAGTATTTACTTTTTGTGTGTACCGTTTTCATTTGAACCATTCATTCATTTCCGATTTTCAAAACCTGTTGATTCGGCATTCTTTGGATATCGCTTTTGTGTTTTCAAGTTTGTTTGATTCTTGTTTGTGGACAAACAATTATGTAAGTTGGGGAGAGTTGATAAGTGCAAATTGTACCTATTTTGTATATAAGTTTTGTTGCACTTATCTATACTTTCTGGTAAATATCGGTCGAATAAACCCCACTTTGTTTATAAATACGTTAGTTAGTATATATTTGTGTTTTTTATTCATTTATGTAAAGATTAATGGTTTTCCATTCATTTTGTAGGTGATAAAGCATTGTTGGAGCAATGAGCAATAAAGACTCCAAGATGTGCCATTTGAACCAATAAAAGGGAGCTGAAGAAGAGCTGAATAAGAGTTGTTGTGCTGTCATATTCGCTTTACGAAGGAGCTAGCGAATGTTCGCTTTGCGAACAGCTGGCGAGTTCCCCAGCAAATGTTCCCAGAATGAGGCAGAGGAAAAAGGAACCAAAGTTCGCTTTGCGAACTGATCAGCGAGCATTCACTTTGCGAATGATTCATTCGCACTGCGAACTCGCGAAGGAAAGCAGAGGCGGTTTAGCAACCAGAGGCACTTAAAGTGCCATTTTTTGAGCCATTCGGTTTGCGAATGAAGTGTTCGCTGTGCGAACAGTACATAATTGAAATTGAATATAGTTTATTTCAGTCACTTTTTTTAGTATGGTTTTGGGGATTCTTGTTCCTAACTCCGTCAAACTTCATTTTTCATTGGAGAGCTTAGAAAACAACTGTGGAGCATGCATACGGATGAACCGGGGTGGATTAATCGTCGACCGGCTCTGACAAACCGCGAGATGTTTGGTTCATTTCTCTTTTTCTTTGTGTTTTCTTCATTTGTTGGGTTGTGTATATGTATTTGTTCTGAACTCGTGTATATTTGTCACCCATAGCGTTGTATAAAATCTGCTTTACAAATCTTTATTGGTGATTGTCTCTGATTTTTGCTTTATACGCGGGGTTTGGGTTGTGTTAGACATAACCTTCGCGAACTTCGATTAGGGCTGATTATCTGTTAGTTTCTGGACTCTAGAGATAGATTTAGGAGCTAAAAATCTTCAATAGGCGTCGAAGCTTAATGCCTTATGTGTTTTGAGGCTTCGCTCGTGAGAGTGATGAAGAGAGTGACACGGTTGTTTTCTCGACTTTGCGTTAGACTTAACCTTTGTTGTGAGCGATGCTGGGTGATATTGAGGAGTATTGTAGGTGGAGTATAACTGGTCGGTAAGTTTAAGTTTGTGAGGAGTCGATTATGTGCATGCCGGATAAGTTTGTCTCTCTGAAGAATGAATTTGTTTTGTGTTTTAATGTTTACTTTTCGGTTTTTATGTTTGAAACCATTTAAACCCAAACTCATTAACGCGAGAGATTTTCGAACGGCATTCTTCCCCTCTTTCCAAAAATAAATATTTGTGCTGCTTGCCCTATATCCACAACCAACACCATTCATTATTGATGCCAAAACAAACTTGCTCAACTATAAATAGAGCTCATTTGAGGTCAGTTTGAGTACACCAAATCACTACAACTGATGCTTTCCTCAAAATCTCTCTCTTTAGGCCAAAATGCCTTCTTTTGCAAGTCATCTATGAGTTTTGAGTTAGAGAGCAATTCCACCATAGCTCATGATCCAAACACATCCAATATGTTATATCTAAGCTGTCCAAACACTCACTTGTGACCTGAAACACCAAAATCAGAAAATCCACTTCCAAAACCTCAAAATTTGACTTTTCTACATTTTCCAAGCCATGCCTTGATTCAGTCACTTCAAAAACCAAACAAGGCCTCAAACACACTCCAAATATCATTCTCAAACTGTCTTAATTGGTTCCCCTCATCTAGAACACCATTTGAGAGAGTTGCCAAATTGGTCACTTTTACCCCTTTTGCAAGAAAGAGCTAAAACTTGTTCCTGAGGATTCCAGCTGGTTTTGATCATCCTAAAAGTTTCTAAGGGATCAATCAAGAGTGTCCAAAGCATTGGATTACTTCTGGCACAAGGATCTTGACAGTTAGCACAAGAAGCTCCAAGAGGTAAGTGCATGACAACTTGAACTCTTTGAATTATGCATTCCTTTGATGTCCATTAATCATAAACATCTCATACATGTTGTATATGTTGTGTTTGAACCAATTTGCCCTGCTATTATTGACTTAGTGAGATAGCATAGAACATGCAAATCTAGGCCTATTTTGAAGCCACTATCGGGTATTAAAATAGGGACACTTTCTGAAAATACCAAAAGCACCATTGGATTCCTCATGAAATTCTAGGCCAGATGCACCTAAATTTTGTTCAAATCCATGGAGAAATGAGAAAGTTAGAGGCTTCACGTAAATTGCCAAAACTTGCCTTGCCTTGCCTTGGCCAGGCCTGAAAACAAGGCACCCCATATATGCACATGGGGTGGTTTTGATACACGAATGTATCACCACCCCAGTGGTAGCGCGCATGTGTGTTTGTGTATGAGGTCATGGGTTCAAACCCCACCCAGACCTTTTTTACTACTCTCTCATTTTTACTATTTTTTCAATATTTTCATGTTTTTGTTAATTAATTCAAAAATTAATTTCTCTCTCAATTTTAATTATTTTTTATTGATTCTTTTTTTTGAAAATTCACACAAATGTTAAAATATTTTATTACATGAAAATTTTACAAAAATATTATTTATTTCATGTATTTGATATTTTTGTAAAGAATTATATTTTTATTTATTTTTAAACATTAAAAATATTTCTTTCTCTTGGTTTTGCAAAATTCAAATGATCTTTAAATCATCCCATGAATGAAACATGATTTACCAAATATAAATCCAAGATCACAACCTTTTTTCACATGTTTGATTATTTTAATTGAATTTTTATTCAATTAAAATACATTTTAAAACCAAAAATTAGGGTTTTGATCACTATCACCCTAACAAATATTTTCAAACATCCTTGGGCCCCTATTAGAGTGTAAGACCCAATTCCTTTTTAACCAAAACCTTTTGGGCTTCAGTCATTGTATAATACCCACTGTGTTTTCAAAAACCTCGGTGCGATCGTCGCCTTTTCAACAAAATAACTTGGGCCTCTCCTAGAGTTGTAAGCCTCATCACTTGTACAAAACTAATATTTGGGCCTCTTGATAGAATGTAAGTCCCACCCCTTTGTAAATATAAACCTTTTTGGGCATCAGTCATTGTATAAGTCCTACTGCGATTTTAAAATCTCGGCGCGGTCGTCGCCTTTTAAGCGAAAACCATTTGGGCCTACCCTTGTGTTGTAAGTCCCATTTATTTTCTTTTTTCAAAACCTTTGGGCCTCTCCTGGAGTTGTAAAACCCATCCCCTTGTACAGAAAACCTTTTTTTGGCCTCAGTCATTGTATAAGTCCCGATAGAATTTTCAAAACAACAGTACGATTACTGTTTTTTCATCTGGGCCTCTCCTTGAGTATAAGCCCCAACAATCTTTTCAAAACAACTTTCCTTTTTGATTTAGGTTTAAACTCATAGTTGTTATCAAAACTTTATTTAATTTCTTGAACAACTAACTATACAGCTGTTACAATGGAAGCTTGCTCGCCTGTAAGTTTTTATCAGCTTTCATTTACATGCTTACATATATATATATATATATATATATATATATATATATATATATATATATAACTGTATTGCTGGAAGCTTGCTCACCTGTAAGTTATTCTTTCATATCCTTTTAAATACTTGTCATATATCAATTGTATATATACTTGTATATCTGCTTAGAGTTTTCCCCGACAACTAGGTCTAGAACTAGGTAAAGCCAGTTGGTCACTCTTTCAATACAGGTAAAACTAGTTCCCCATAGGAATTCCAAATACAGTCTTGCCTTCTCTTGGGCTTAAACAATATGGAACAAAGAGAAAGACATTATTCCCGGTGAAACTTTTCTCAGACTGTCACTATTAAAAATTGTCAAAGAAGTTCATTTCCCCAGAGAGGATTAATTCCCGGTGAAACCTCTCTTGAATTTCTTCAAACCCTAGAACTGTTCACTAAAGAAAAGATTATTCCTGGTGAAACTTTTCTTGAACTCTTCTTAAGTTTGGACCCACAGGCTTTCTAAAATCATCCCCGCCTCCTCTTGGGCTTTGTACAAGGACCCTCCGGCTTCTTAGTAGTTCTCATGCCTTCTCTTGGGCCTAATACAAGGACCCTGAAGACCTCTTAAAGGTATAAGACAAAACTTAGTCATCCTTTGCTAGAGCATTCTTTCCAAAGTCAAAACCTCAGCCCATTTTAGGGTTGATTCTCATCCCTTAAAACACCTGCCTCCTCTTGGGCATCATACAAAGATAAAATCTTCCATACTAGTAGACTTGGACAGTCTAATCTCCTTTTGGATCTCAAAGACATTCTCAAGTTCCTTATCAATACAGGAGAAAGCCTGGTCATTTAATAAGTTTCCAGTAGAGTTAAAACCTATGGGTTCTAAAACCCAGTCTTTCTCCTAAATTTCCCCTACCAGGGTCAGCTTATCATCAGTATAACACTATCCCAAATTAGAACCTCAAGTCATCTGATACCTCAACTCTTCTAGAACCCTCAGCAAGAGTTGATTCCCCATTTTGGACCTGCCTCTGGATCTCAATAATCCTCAACAGAAGCCAGCCTCCTCTTAGGCTTTGTATAATGATTTTCCTCAATAGAGTTAGCCTCAAAAGCACCCTTTTGTTTAGTCAATCTTCTTTCTTAAGGCACTCTCTTGTTGAGTTGACCTTTTTTCAGCCTCCTCTTAGGCTTTGTATAATGATTTTCCCCAGCTGAGTTAGGTTCAAAATGACTCTCTTGTTGAGTCCATCACCTTTCAAAGTACTCTCTTGTTGAGTCAATCACCTCTCCATACTCTCTTGTTGAGTCAAATAGTACAAAAACACTCTCTCGTTGAGTCATCCTTTTAGCCTCAATCTTGGGCTTTGTACAAGACATATATAAACTTTCTCCAACAAAGTCAAAATCTCCATAACCTTCTCTTAAGCTCGGGTTAAATATCTTCCCCAGCAGAGTCAATTCCTCCCAGCCTTCTTATAGGCTTTGAGAAATAATATCCCTAAGCAAAATCAATTTCCTTTTTCTGCCTCCTCTTAGGCTTTGTATAATGATTTTCCTCAGTAAGGTCAGCCTCAATCTTGGGCTTTGTACAAGACACCATATAAATCTCTCCAGCAGAGTCAATCTTCTTTCAGCCTCAATCTTGGGCTTTGTACAAGACACCAAATAAAACACTCTCTTGTTGAGCCAGTCTCATTTTAGCCTCAATCTTGGGCTTTGTACAAGATAGATAAAGATTTCTTTCCTACAAAGTCAGTTTCTTTTCAGCCTCAACCTTGGGCTTTGTACAAGACACATATAAAATTTCCCTAAGCAGAGTCAATACCTTTTCATCCTCAATCTTGAGCTTTGTACAAGACAAATCATACTCTCCAGCAAAGTCAATCCTCTTTCAGCCACAATCTTGGGCTTTGTATAAGACAGATAAAACCTCTCACCCGTAGAGTCAGTTTCCCCTTTTTGCCTCAATCTTAGGCTTTGTACAAGATAGACAAAATATTTCCCTGGAAAAGTCAACTTTTAGCCTCCTCTTAGGCTTTGTATAATGATATCCCCAAAAGAGTCAGTCTCTTTTTAGCCTCAATCTTGGGCTTTGTACAAGACACCAAATAAAACACTCTCTTATTGAGTCAGTATTTTCTAGCCTCCTCTTAGGCTTTGTATAAGGACTTCCCTAGTGGAGTCAATCAACCTCTTAGCTTCAACCTTGGGCTTTGATCAAGGCACACAAAAATCAACATCCCCCTCAGAGGAAATTAAAATATCTCTGCAGGAAGACATTTCTCTGTGATATCACACATCAAAACAAACAAATCAAACAAACCCTAATCCCCATAATTGCTATAAGTGGCACACTTGTTGATTCAAATATCCAAGCTGTCGTCCATCTCTTATCCTGGAAAACTTCCTCTTTCAGCTAATTGTTGTAAGTAGCGAGCCTCTGGATTATTTACATCCACGCTACTATCCCTCTCTTAGCATAAAAGACTCTTGAGGAAAAATGGCATTGCTCAACAACGAGTTAAAGTTTTCTCCTCCAAAACAAATCCCCTATAAAGGAGATTATGGCATTGCTGGATTCTCATATCCCAGTTAAAGTAACCCTCCTTTATAAACAGTCACCCAACAGTTGTGATTAACAGATAAGATGTCTCCCTTTAGAGATGACAAGTTCTCTCTCAGTCAAACCTTTTAGCTTCAATCTTGGGCTTTGAACAACACACAAATAAACCCTTTAGCTTCAATCTTGGGCTTTGAACAAGACACCAAAACATCATCTTTTCCTCCCATAGAATAGGAGGAACTACGATTGCTCTGATTTCCCTGTTTCTTTAAACGGGAATACGTAGGCATAAGATTGTGAAATCTTAGCGAGCATACCAATCAAAAACTCTAGGTCCAGTACCTTCACATACCAATCAAAAACTCTAGGTCTAGTACCTTCACATACCAATCAAAACTAAGGTCCAATACCTCACCAAAATCATAAAAAACTCTCTCTCTCCCATATCTCCTAAAGAAGAAACTTTCCCAACCCATCAACAGATAAACACCATCAAATATAAAAGCAGAACCTAATGCTAACAACCTGTGGATAACCGTATATAGGATGGCTAACTGACAACTCCCCATCGTATAACCTGACCCCGAACTCCCCGAATTTCTTTAAGCGTTTGTTCAGTTAAACATTCGCGTGCAAGGTTAGTTTTAGATAGCTTCCCTTTACCTTCCAGCTTCAAGGGATAAATAAGAAATCAGAAAGTAGCACCCTACTCCTACCATTGCGGTGTGGAGAAACCCATATGCGATAAGGTGGTCGCATCACCGACAAAAATCGCACGCTACAGAGAAATGGCGACTCTGCTGGGGAACCATTTTGTTTGTTTAAGATTAAGACTAGAATTCCTAAGAGGTATAGGATGTTAGTTTTAGGAATTATACTACATATATATATATATAATGTTTTTCCTACTTGATATCCGTGTTTATTTTTCTGCTAATGGGAATGCGAGTGATGTCGCATGTGGAAAGTTTGAGTGATACCTAAGATAGGTGATGGCATAGACGGGCGATCTTACAGGGAGTTGTCATACCCCAAATTTTGACAACCAAGATTTCCCATCATTGTGCAAGGCATCATCATAATATGGATGAACCTTCATGCCTCATCAATCTCCTCAAAGATGGTTGAGCATTCACTACAATCAGAATTAGGGTTTAAAACCCTCTCAGAGCACTTAGACAAATGCTCAATCAAGGAATGACATAATCTTTAACTTGTCTAACCTCTCAAACATCCATAAAGGATCAATAGGACTCCCACATCAAGAATCAAGCACAAGGTTGCAACATTCCAAGTGGATTAAGCCTCAAGATCGTTAGTGTCACCAAATTAGGGTTTTGGTCGACCAGGGCCTCCAGGTGGGAATTTTCCTCTAAGCATGAGCCAATGCTTCAAAGCATAACCTAAGATACTCCAAGGGACCTCATAAACCCAATCATCAAGTCAATTTAACCTCACGGGATGCATTTATCAAAAATCAGGAATTAGGGTTTCTTGACCTAATTCACCCCTAAGTTGACTTTTGGGACATAGCATGAGCCAAAACCTCAAGACATGATTTGAGGGTCTCCAATACACCATATTGATCCATTTGCAACAATGGATTGATCCAAGAAGCTAGATTCATAAGTTTCAATTTCATCTGAACCATAATTAGGGTTTTGAAGAAAAAGTCAACTGTACCTTTGACTTTTTGACCAAGACATGCTCCCAAACCTTGGGATATGATTCAATACACCCTATATCACCTATTGAGTCCATCTATTAACTTTGATTTAAGTCAAGGACTTGATTTCATAGGGGATCGCGCAGTTTAGATTTCATATGCTGAAAAAGTCAACTGTACAAAAAGTCAAAGTTTAACTTTTTGATTTTTTGGTCAACCAAGGTTCCTTAACCCTAAAATGATGTTAATGTGTGATTGGAATCATCATTCATCAAGAAAAACCAAAGAAAGTGAGATAACTTGTAAAAGGGGTAACCATAAAAAACTTAGAATTTTTCTAAGTTATGAAACAAAATGGCTAGGGTACCAACTTCTAAGGATCATAACTTGAGATCCAAGCAACCATTTTGGATGATCCAAAGATGGATTTGTAGCTCTCATGGCATACTTTAAAAGTGTCAACTACACCTCATTCCAATTCATCATGGATTTTAAACTATGGAGTGATCAAAATGGCTGAAAATATGAAAATGCATTTTTTCAACACTTAGACAAATTTCTGTCCAAGACAGATTTTGTTGAAAACACCAAAACTTGTGCGGTTTTTTCACATAGTTGCAAGGGAAATCAACTCCAACTGTAAACATCAATGTTATTACAAATGTTTCTAAGAATTCAAAGAACTTATTAGCATGAATTGATTCAACTTGAGCCAAGAGAAATCCATGACCAAACATGCCTTGTTGCAGCTGTTTTGCAACAGATTTTGTTGCATGACTTGATGAACTCGATTCTTATCCAAAGAGAATTGATCACAAGACCTTCTACTCTCACTTTGATGACTACAAGCTCTGCACCACCTACCAATTCAGTTCAAGGCCAGCCAATTGGAGCATGAACATAAGAGAATATGCTTGGAATCCAATGTGTATTTATGAGCAAATAGTGAATATTCAACATTCCCTTTATGATCAGTCAAGCTGCCTTCATAATTCACCAATAAGAAGACTCCAGAATGTGAAATTTGTCAGACCATAGCTGAGCTATTTGGAGACTCCTCTATTCCTTGTGAGTGAAGATATTTGCCAAACATTGACCAAGAAAACTCAGAGCATATCTCTTGAGCTCGAGCAGGCAACTTCAGGGCAACATCTTTGCCTATAAATAGAGTGCACATTTCATTCTTCAAATCACACCAAAGCACAAGAATCCTTTGCTTTCTCTCTTTCACTCTCTAGTCACAGAAACTCCATATTTGGGCCAGTCACTATCGGGTTCTGAGTTATAGAGCCAAGCAACTCAAACCACCACTTCTAACACATCACATATGATGTATAGAAGCTGTCCAAACACCTAAACCACTTCTGAAACACCTCCATCAAAATTCCACTCTTCAACCTAGCCATTATGTAGTTGGGATACCATGATCTGATCTAAGGAGTTTCAAAGTGTTCTAAGGCTTGCAATCCACTCAACAACATCCATTGAAGCTGTAGAGGTCATCAAATTAGTTCTGGAACACACTTTGTGCAGAGTTCCAATTCTTCTTGCAGCAAGGTAAGCCTCAAACTCTCATAACATGATCCATGCATATTTCCTCGCATGATACTTTTGCCAAATTTTTATTATCATGTTTTAAGTGTTTCCCTTTAAAAAATTAGACCATAGCACTCACAAACATGTCTGCACGATTGCTTTTGCAAAGTTAGGGTTCATACAATCATGTTAATATAACTTGCTGCACCCTAAAAATAAATGAAATCAAATATTGGCATCATGTTCCTTGTTAACAAACGCATGAATTTGGTGTTTGAATCGTGTCAAACGGTTGAGAGATGAGTGAGATAGGGTGCTTCTTGCACGAGCTCGAGGAAGAAGATGGCCATGGCGCCATTCTTCAGGTTTTCAAACCAAACTTGCTTTATATTTTTCCCTTGCCATATGTTTAATGAATTGGCATTGCGCCCCAATGGTTGATCAGCTGGTTTGTGAGTATTGGCAAGCGAAAGGTCTGGGGTTCGAATCCCCCTCGCCCCATACCTCTTTTTTATCACGTGTTTCATTTTTTTTTTTTTTTGCTATTTTTCATATTATTTTCATTAATAACTTGGAAAATTAATAATTCTCTCAATTTTAATTATTTTTTATTGGTTCTTTTTGCAAAAAATCACAAAAATATTAAAATATTTTATTCTACAAAAAAATCAGATTTATTTTATTTATTTAATATAGTTGGTATTTTTGTAAATAAATTCATTTTTTATTGTTTTTCAAACCAAATGAGTTCTAAATCATCTTGTGATTAAAACTTCATTTTTCAAACCTTAACCAAAAATCACAAGTAGTTTATTTAGACTTATTTGGTATTTTTGTCATTTTATTCATTTATTAAAAGGATTACTTTTTAAAAATGATGAAATTAGGGTTTCTTTGATTTTCACCCTAACAAACTTTTTTCAAACACTCATGGGCCTCTAATAGAGTGTAAGACCCAATCCCTCTTTAAAACCAAAATAGTTTGGGCATCAGTCATTGTATAAGTCCCAACACATTTTCAAAAATCTCGGCGCAATCGCCAGTTTAAAATAAAACCACTTGGGCCTCTCCTTGAGTTGTAAGCCCCATTCTTTTACTTTAAAACACCCTTGGGCCTCTAATAGAGTGTAAGACCCATTCCTTGTAAATAAGATACCTTGTTGGGCCTCAGATATTGTATAAGACCCACTGTATTTTCAAAAACCTCAGCGCGATCGTCGTTTTCAAACAAACCATCTGGGCCTACCCTCGTGTTGTATGTCCCATCTTTCTTTTTCAAAATAATATTTGGGCCTCTCCTTGAGTTGTAAGACCCATACCTTTGTACAGAAAACCTTTTGGGCCTCAGACGTTGTATAAGTCCCAGTACAATCTTTTCAAAACAACTTCCCTTTTGATTTAGATTCAAATATACAGTTGTTATCAAAACTTTCTTTAATTTCTTTGAACAACTAACAATACAGCATGGAAGCTTGCTCACCTGTAAATTTTATCCGCTTTCATTTACCTGCTTTAATATATATATATATATATATATATATATATATATATATATATATATCTGTATTGTGGGAAGCTGCACATGGTTAGTCTTCTTTCATTCTTTTAAATACATGCCAAATATATATATATATATATATATATATATATATATATATATATATAACTGCATTGTGGGAAGCTGCGCATGGTTAGTCTTCTTTCATACTCCTTTAAGTACTTGTCATATATCAACTGTATATATACTAGTATAGTTATTTAGAGTTTTCCCCGGAAACTAGGTCTAGAACTAGGTAAAGCCCGTTTGGTCACTCTTAAATGCAAACAAAACTAGATCCCCATAGGATTTCCATATACAGTCTTCCCTTCTCTTAGGGTTAAACAATATGGAACAAAGAGAAAGGCAGTATTCTCGGTGAACCTTTTCTCAGACTGTCACCCCTAGAAATTGCCAAAGAAATTCTACTCCCCGGAGTTGATCTATTCTCGGTGAATAGCATCTCTTGAATTTCTTTAAGCCTCAGAACTTTCACTAAATGATCTATTTTCTGTGAATAGCATTTCTTGAACTTTTCTTGGTTTGGGACCCACAGGCTTCCTAAAAGCATCCCCGCCTCCTCTTGGGCTTTGTACAAGGACCCGTCGGCTTCTTAAAAGTTCTCATGCCTTCTCTTGGGCTTCATACAAGGACCCTCACGATCTCTTAGAGGTATAGGACAGAACTTAGTCATCCTTTGCTAGAGTTATCTTTCTTAAAAGTCACAAATGCCCTCAGACCAATTTTAGGGTTGATACTCATCCCTTAAACGAGTCGGCCTCCTCTTGGGCATTGTACAAAGATAGACCTTTCCAATAGACTTGGACAGTCTAAATCCCTCTAGAGTCTCAAAGACATTCTCAAGTTCCCTACACACATAGGAAGAAACCCCAGATTCTAGATTAATCTCCAGCAGAGTTAAAACTTGTGGGTTCTAAAACCCCGTCTCTCTTCTAAAATCCCCCAGCCAAGGTCAGTTTATCATCATATAACCCTATCACAAATCAGAACCTCAAGGTATCTGATCTATCAACTCTTCTGCATCCTCAGCAGGAGTTGATTCCCTATTTGGACATGCCTCGGGATCTCAAGAATCCCCAGCATAAGCTATCCTCCTATTAGGTTTTTTATAATGATCTTTTCCTCAGGAAAGCCAGCCTCCTCTTGGGCTTTGTACAATGATTCTCCCCAATGGAGCTAACCTTTTCAGACTCTCTTGTTGAGTCAACCACTTTTCAGATTCTCTTGTTGAGTCAATTACTTTTCAGACTCTCTTGTTGAGTCAATTACTTTTCAGACTCTCTTGTTGAGTCGATCACCTTTTCAGACTCTCTTGTTGAGTTAATCACTCTCATAGACTCTCTTGTTGAGTCAATCACCTTTTTGTACTCTCTTGTTGAGTCAACCCTTTTTTAGCCTCAATCTCAGGCTTCGTACAAGACAGATAAAATTACTCTCTTGTTGAGTCAAACCCTTTTAGCCTCAATCTTGGGCTTTGTCCAAGACAGATAGAACACTTTCCCCAGAAAAGTCAAACAGTCAGCCTCCTCTTAGGCTTTGTATAAGGACTTCCCCAGTGGAGTCAATCAACCTCTTAGCTTCAACCTTGGGCTTTGATCAAGGCACACAAAAATCAACAATCCCTCTTTAGAGATGACCAATTCTCTTTCAGTCAACCTTTTAGCTTCAATCTTGGGCTTTGAATAAGACACAAATACTCCTTTTAGCCTCTGTCTTGGGCTTTGAACGAGACACCAAAACATCTTTTTCCTCCCTTAGAATAGGAGGAACTACGATTGCTCTGATTTCCCTGTTTCGTTTAAAAGGGAATAAGTAGGCATAAGATTGTGAAGTCTTAGCGAGCATACTAATCAAAAACTCTATGTCCAATACCTACATACATCAATCAAAACTTAGGTCCAACACCTTCCCGAAAACATCAACAAAAACTCACTCTCCCTGTCTCATTTCCCAAGAAACTTTCCCAAACCCATTAACGGATAAACACCATCAAGTAGGATGCAAAACCTAAAGCTAATATCCTGTGGATAACCACATATAGGATGGGTAACTGACAACTGCCCATTGTATAACCTGACCCCAGACCCCCCAATCTCTTTAAGCGTTTGTCCTGTTAGACATTCACGTGCAAGGTTAGTTTTAGATACCTTCCCTTTCCCTTCCAACTTCATGGGATAAATAAGAAATCAGAAAGTAGCACCCCCTCCTACCATTGCGGTGAGCAAAACCCAGCGATAAGGTGGTCGCGTCACCGACAAATTTGATAGAGGGAGAGTCTAACCACATCTATCAAATTCACGATGTACTCTTATTAAGGGCCAATCTGGTCAAGATGCATCGCAGATAGAGCGGATATGGGCATGTACCACCTCATAATTATCACTAGTGTGATATCTGCTCGAAAGACAATCAAGGATGTTCTGTGGTGCAATCAGCTCTACAAGAACAGTTGGATCTCAGTTGGATCCAGGATCACTGAATTCGTGGGGTCAACATGACTTATACGAATTCCAACATCATTCTGAACCACGACATCCGTGCGATGAATGTCAACTTGGTGGGAATGCACTCAAGGCAAAGCCAACATCATAATCTGCCACGGCACGATTATGATTCCTGTCTGATTTGCTCGGTAAACAATCAGGGATGCTCTTTTGTACAAGAGGCCCTCCAGCGTCAAATGGATCTTGGATGGATCCAAGATTACCGTGATAGAAATCCCTATCAGGTCAACATGATTCAAATCTTCGATATTCGCTTGATGAATACCAGCTTGGTGGAATTACACGCTAAGCAAGTCCAGCTCGGTTTTCAGACTTCGCGTGAGTATCAGAACTGTAAAGTGTGTCGTGAGAGTAACCAAGGTTGTGCACTCGTTCAAAGAACACTGCAACACTTGTTAAACCACTGGTGGCTTCTGATCTATCTAGATGAAGACACACAGCAAGTCAGTATGATCGACGGGAACCCTACTAGGCATAAAAGTCAGGATGTTCGATCAATGGAAATAGATCTAGTGAAGTTGCACTGCATACAAAGCGGACGTGGTCGGGTGCCACCACACAACTACGAGCACTGTAGAGTCTGCTCGGAGAATAATCAAGGATGCTACCTCGTGCGAGCAGCCCTCCAAAGTCAGTTGGACCATAAGGAGATTCAACCATGGTCAAGCTCTGATTGAACGTCAAACTATTATCCTAGTCAAAGCAAGGATGTTATCTTGATCCCTAAGCGAGAGTCGCCAAAGATGTGTGCGCCACAATCCCTTTACTCCGTGAATCAAGAGTCCCTCTTGATGGTGGGAAGGTTCTCAATCTCGAACCAATTGAGGCCAGTTATGATGGTCAGAAAAGTCAGAAGGCTCTTGTAGTTATCTATCTACCGGGACCAGTATCGTCCAAATCCGATAAGGCTATCCCTTACAAATATGGTGCAACAACAGTTGAGAATGGAAAATAAGTTCCATTACCCTCCGTCGTGAATTTTACAGACATCAGTCGAGTAACACGGAGTGGTCGAATCTTCAATCGATGAGTTGGAGAACCCAGCAAAGAAAAGGAACTTCAAACAGAAGGTCCAGTTCAACCAATCAGCCAGTCCAGTGGTCCCGACCTTTCACAAAACCACGATAAGATGCTGAAGCTCATCCAAAAGAGTGAATACAACATTGTTGATCAGCTGTTGCAAACGCCTTCAAAAATCTTTGTGTTATCTCTTTTACTCAGTTCCGAAGCTCACAGGGAGGCTCAACAGAAAGTCTTAGAGCAAGCCTTTATGGAACAGGATGCAACAATACGACAATTTGACAGCATCATCTCTAACATCACTTCCTGCAACAACTTGGGGTTTAGTGACGAGGAACTGCCAGAAGAAGGAAAAAGTCACAACATGGTGCTCAATATTACAGTCAACTGCTAGGACGATGCTTTTGCCAGCGTACTGGTAGATACCAGATCGGCTTTGAACGTTATGCCAAAGTCTACATTAATGCGACTATCATTCAAAGGATCCCCAATGAGGGGTAGTGAGGTCATCGTCAAAGCATTTGACGGATCTCGAAAAGCAGTTATCGGCGAAGTCGATCTTCCTATAACTATCCTTCCTCACACTTTCTTGGTCACTTTCTAGGTCATGGACGTCCGGGAAGCGTACAACTATTTATTAGGAAGACCTTGGATACACCAGGCTGGGGCAGTCACTTCGACACTACACCAGAAACTGAAGTTCATCAAGAATGACCAACTAGTCACAGTCTGCGGAGAGCAAGCCTTGATCGTGAGTAACTTATCATCGTCTACTTGTGTAGAACCAGAAGAGGTTGTTAGAACTCAGTTCCAAGTACTTTCGGTGAGCAATGAGAATCAATCAGAAAAAGGAACATCGATTTCCTCATACAAAGATGCTCTCGAAGTGATCAAAAGTAACAATGCAAAAGGATGGGGACAGCTTATCATTCCTACTGATAATAAGACAAAGAAAGGTCTTGGTTTTTCCTCAACCTGTACCCAGACTGTTACTAACGATGAAAGTTTTCATCCCATTCAGGATTTCTTCCACGGTGGAGGTTTCCTTCACCCTGTGCCTCAGGAAGTGCATACCATCAACGAGGGTGATCCCTTCGATACAGATGAAGAGTGGAAATCCTATCTTAACGAGAATGGTTATATATCTCAGGAAAAGATGCCTACGACATTTTGCAATCCCGCACAGAGTCCGAGATTTATACCAAGGTCATATGTCAAAATGATATACGGAGATTGTGATCCGGAAGGATGTCGTGCTCCACCAAACTCATTAGAGGAAGACACTCTGATGAAAGACAACTTTGACCATGACTTCTATGGCCCAATGGATGGCCTGCCTATCTGGCAGCCGTACCCGGGAGACTTGGGGCAAGAAAGTAAGCCCAACGATGCATATCAGCTGAGCATCATTGAAAAGAACACCTGTGTCCCCACCGAATCATGGGATCATTACTCAGGACATTCAGAAAATATCCAGCACGACGATGAATTTGCAAAGCTTGCAGGACTAAAATTCATCAATTATGCTTTTCCTGAGGTCAACTTCATCGAAAGGGATGACTCCTCTTCTCCCACGGAAGTGTGGGACACCCTGGGACAACTGAGTGGCAAATACGACTACTTGGTCAAATACAACACTCCTGAGAGCTCTCGTATCAGGCTCGAAGACATCCAGCCAACTGGATGGGGAGATTTACCTGAGATTACAAATATTATGCAAGATAGAACAGAAGAGTTTGTCTACGACAACTCTGCCTAGGAAACAGATTCCAATGATCCTGTTCCACCAGAAATCAACGTCATTTCTGAAGACAAACCAAGAAGGAAGGTACCAGACTTTGTGATTCACCGAGGAGTTCTCCGCCAATGGGTTGATGTCGATGTCCCGAAAGTCATTCATAAGTCTAAGTAATTGTCGTCTTTATCTTAACCTTTCACCCTAGCCAGGTGAAACGAATGTTTTGATAGGGCTCACTTTCTGTAAAATTCTCTCTTCGATTCGTCCAAAGTGACTGAGTTTTGTTTTATAGGGATGTAGTTTCAAGAATCGACAGAATCATAAATAAAATAACGTCGTTCTGTAATTTCCGCATTTATTGATGTTTTCTCTTTTCGCTTTTTCAGAAAATGGTAATCCTAAAAAACAACTCAAATAATAAAAACAAGCAGTTATCAAAAAATACACTGCACACACTCTTGCATTCTCTCTATCTCTTCTAAAAACAAATCATCATGTCATGCAGATTGCTTATTTTAAACCCCATTGAAACATACGATCCAATGCCTTCTCCCAACTTTGAATTCTCGGTATTTGTGGCTGAAGAAGAAAGTGACGAAGAAATTCCAGAAGAGATTTCCCGATTACTCAGACAAGAGCAAAGGACCATTGAGCCTCACAAAGAGCCATTGGAAACAGTCGACTTGGGTTCAGAAGAATAGAGAAAAGAAATCAAGATTGGGGCACTGTTCAGTTCAACTGTCAAAGAAAGTTTGATAAAGCTTCTCAAAGAATTTCCCGATGTATTCGCTTGGTCCTATGAGGACATGCCAGGGTTGGATACCAGCATCGTGGAACATCATTTACCATTATGATCAGAATGTCTTCCAGTAAAACAAAGGTTAAGAAGAACTCACCCAGACATGGCCATCAAAATCAAAGAGGAAGTACAGAAACAGATTGACGCGGGTTTCCTTGCCACGTCAGAATATCCTCAATGGTTAGCCAACATCGTACTAGTTCCAAAAAAGGATGGAAAGGTCAGAATGTGTGTGGATTACAGAGATCTAAACAAGGACAGTCCAAAGGATGACTTTCCTTTACCACACATTGACATGCTAGTTGACAGTACAGCAAAGTTCAAAGTATTCTCCTTCATGGATGGATTCTCAGGCTATAATCAGATAAAAATGGCACTGAAAGACATGGAGAAAACTTCCTTCATCACCCCATGGGGTACTTTTTGTTACAAGGTAATGCCGTTCGGTTTGAAGAATGTCGGGGCAACCTATCAAAGGGCCATGACTACTCTCTTTCATGACATGATACACAAAGAAATCAAAGTATATGTCGATGATATGATTGCCAAATCTAAGACAGAAGAGGAGCATGTGACCCACCTGTCAAAGCTATTCGAGCAGTTGAGAAAGTACAAGCTCCGCTTGAATCCCAACAAGTGCACATTTGGTGTCCGTTCAGGGAAACTATTAGGGTTCATCGTCAGCCATAAAGGAATTGAGGTTGATCCTGACAAGGTCAAGGTCATTCAAGAAATGCCTTCTCCAAAAACTGAGAAACAAGTCAGAGGATTTTTGGGGCGTCTGAATTACATTTCCAGATTTATATTCCTCATGACCACGAAATGTGCGCCGATCTTCAAATTACTCAAAAAGAATCAGGACTGCGTTTGGACAGACGATTGCCAAATCGCCTTCGACAGTATCAAAAAATACCTGTTGAATCCACCGATTCTATCACCTCCAGTGGAAGGAAGACCACTGATCATCTACCTAACAGTCTTGGAAGACTCCATGGGCTGTGTACTTGGTCAACAAGACGAAACAAAAAGAAAAGAGTCTGCCATCTACTATTTGAGCAAGAAATTCACCGACTGCGAGACTCGGTACACTATGCTTGAGAAAACTTGATGCGCTCTGGCTTGGGCAGCCAAACGTCTTCGCCAGTATATGATTCGTCACACTACATGGTGTTGTTCCCAGGATTTTCATCCAGGTACAAATGCGAAAGTGGCGCGGAAACAAAGTCTCCAGCAATGTGTATTTATCCCAAGAGAGGGAAAGGAAACACTGCGTAAACCTGAGGGAAGGGGAAAAGAGCATGGTTTCGCGACCAAGAGAAACGGGTAAGGGAGTCGGTTACGCGAGGGGAAGGTATTAGCACCCCCACACGTCCATCGTACTCGATGGGATCCACGCTGGTTGTCTCGATCAAAGGGTGTCGTCGTCTGGAGCTCCACTGCTACTGGAAAGGAAAAGGAACAGGAACGAAAAAGAACGAAGAAACGAGGAAAAAGAGGAAAAGAAGTGACTCAATAGGATGTCATCGGAGTCCTAGGCCTACGTATTCCCTCGTGCAATGGGAAAGTCAGAGTCAACGTAGTTCGGACTATGGTTTGGGGGAAAAGAGAAGGACGATGCTCGGAGAGATCTCGCACGATCTCCTGCCTACGTATCCCGCTCGCACGCGGAAGTAACGTGCCCTTTTCAGAAAATGGTTTGAAACTTAACAATCCTGAAGGATAAAAAGGTTTGATTTTGTTTTATGTTTTTTAGACAGAAGTGGATTGAAGTTAATTCATAACTTGCATTGCACCCAAGTCTACAACATAGGATCGAACGCGTCGCATGGTCGTCTTAACAGGACGTATGCTAACACTCTAGAAAGGCGAAGGGAAACCCTTCTCCTTCCATTTCCCATGTACTTAAGGCTCATGGCGTACAATACATGTTGACCTTTATTAGGTGTTTTTGAAAGGTTAAGAGATGAGAAGAGAAGACTCAAGTTGAAAAAGAAAACACTAAGGGGAATTATATCCTAATGTTATCATGCATGGATTGCTATCCTAATGTCTCTCCTACCTCCAACTTAATAAAAAATTAAGTGGAGCGAGGAATCCTACGGGATCATGTCATCAGACAAGTAAACACAGGATAAATCAATCACAAAATGAACTAAAAGCAACGGAAGAGTAAATGGTGTCAGTCAACAATAACATCAAACAATCAAAATAAGAAAATGGGGAGCTTTAGCCAAGGGGTCATATCAACCGAGGCCAACAAGAGAAATAGGGGTGCTCATTCAATGGTATCGAGAACCATGGAGAGCAGCGTAAGAAAGGGGAAGATGTGAATCAGATCACATAAGCATCAACATTGGTCATGCGAGCTATGGACAAGGCGTGGGGTTTTGATTGCTAGACCCTTCTTCCACTTGACGGACTCGATAACAAGAGTGAGTTATGTTCAAAGCATCAACATGAAATGCGAGCTAAGAACGACCTGGGACTAGAAATGGCGGGAGTCGATTGCGAACTCTCATTCCGCCAATTGCCTTCTTGGAGGTCTTACTAGGGGATACGGGAATAGGGTGCCTCTTTGGAGGTCTTAGGCACATTATTAAACAATCACAAACAAAGCCTAATTTGAGGACTTCCAGAATTGTCGGCCAAGTGGCACGGACTCCCAATCCTACTTCTCAAGGCATCAAGAGAAAAAATGAGGAAAGAGAGTAAATCGGTTCAAGAAATTATACCCAACGGATAGCAATCCGTAAATAGCAACGCAAGCAGAACAAGAAACCCGGAGAGCAAGCTATCATCAGGCAAACAAAAGCGAGTCAGAAATATGGTACAAGCATAATCGTCAAAACATCGGTGTGAAAATAAATCACACGTAGCGCACAAGTCAAATGCGACTACACAAATGTAACCTTCACAAAGTATAATCCAAACAAACAAATGGTATATAGAATAGTAATTATGTCACAGGCGAGGCGGTATCCCACAAATAAAGTGGAATACCAAGTGCATAACCGTCATCGGAATATCCATGAAAACCTTGCATAAACTCAACAAAAGCATTAGAAACCACAAGGAGTTGCAACCGGAGGTTGCACCTATGCATCACAACTCAAAACCAAACACAATGATGAGCATACGAGTCATGAACATGCACCGGAACAAGCATTTCAAACACGGGGCAGCAACGTTGCAACATCACAAATTACGCGCAAACTCAAGCCGAAATCAAGCAAACTCGCGCACAAAGGTTCACAAATGATTATCAAACATATGCACATTTCAAATCAAAGTCAACGCACAAATTTCACACTAAATAGCACTTAAAAACGTCGAATCGGCAAAAAGGTGTCGAAATCATCGACTCGGAATTGAACAAAAATCGCATGGTAGCTTGCAAATGTGCCAAAGGACTCAAATATGCAATCGGTTCGAATTAAATCAATGCTGAAGTGTGATTTTCAAAACCGGGGCAGAACCGAAACCACATGAAAAATGCACTCGAAATCGCATGAAATTCGCACGGACGTCATCAAATGATCATACAAACTCAACCAAGTGAAATACCAACATATACATGTATCACAATGCAAGGATTCTCAACAAAAATGGTTTATATCAAGCATACATCAAAGTTCCATGAGTTGATGCAACAAATAAGAGTCAAAATATGCTTCAATCATGCACAACAACTCAACAATTAGCAATTCAAGATTAAGCTTCGACACGCGAGAAGTAAATCAATAATTAAGCATAAGCACATATCAAATGCAAGTCGACAAACAAAATCCACACAAAACGGAGCTTAAAAGTGTCAAATCGAAAAAAACGCGTCAAAAATCACCGACTCGGAATTGAACAAAAATCGCATGGTTGACCGCAAACGTGCCAACAGACTCAAAAACAAACTCGGTTTGAATTAATTCCGCTCGGAAGTGGGACTTTTAGGCCAATTTCGTCGGCTGGCAGTAGCGAAACAGTAGAATAAAGTTGTCCGAAATCGACTAAAAAGTCCACTAACATCTCCGGAATCATCAACAAAGTCAAGTTACATTATTCGCATTCGCAAAAACATGCCACGGTTAGGAAGTTATGACCAAAACACATTTTTACGGGAAAGCGACACGATAACGTTCCTACACAACCGAACTTTTATTTCTCAAGCAAACATGCACCAAGCTCAAGCCTACGATTATACACAATTAATGCACATCTATTACGCGACTTTCAAACATGTAGACCAAGCAAAATCATCCATTAAGCATGTGAATCAATAATTCTCGACACGCGAATAACTAACACACAACAATCAAACAATTCCACGGTTAATCCATTCTTGATGCAAATTGAATATCAACAATTGTGGAACCAGATTAGTCTTGACATGCGGAACACAACATTTCAAATGAAATCATCCAATTCCACGTTTGCTGATAATCAACTTACTTCAAGAATCAATTAATTCAACAACTATTGTTCAAGAACATTCAACAAATCTCCACAATATCAATCTCAAATCAATGATCAAACAATTAATTCACTTAAAAATTATCACAACTCTTGAATTCAAGTGTTCACCTATGCATTTTATCAAACACCTAAGCTACAACAATATCAAATTCACTTTAATTCAATCCAAACCTCAACAACTAACAAATAATGAAGCGAAAGATTCAAGAGTTGTTACCAGAAAGTAGATCAGAGGAGCAATTGATGAAGAATCCATGGAGAAGAGGGAGTTTGCCAGTGCGCGGTGACTGGCCAGAACTAGGGAGGTCGGCGCGGTGGTCCGGCAGGAGTGGGGAGGCGATCGCGGTTGATCGGCGGTGGTCGGAGCTCGATCGGAGACTTTGCGTTCTTGAGTGTTCTTAAAGATTGATGAAGTTGTTATTGTGTTCTTAAGAAAAAGTAGAGAGAACTTGATTTGATCTTTGAGAGAGTAAAATCAGAATTTTGGGTTTTTGTGAATTATGAATGAAGTTGGAGGGAAATGAGAGAGAATTTTGAATATATAGTGTGGTGGAAAAATGAGGTAAAACGGTAAAATTCTAGCTTATCGGCAGCTTAAGTGGAAATAACACCTTGCTCGGTACAAAATTTTGACTCTGAGCCTCTTACAAAATTGTCCGTGTCTGAGTCACGGACGCAACGCAAAAAGAACAGACGTCATTCAATCCAAATTGACTGAGTTCAATACGTTTAAACGGCGAGACGTCATTGTCAAAAGTCATTTTTTCAGCTTATTTACCGTCTGCTACTCAGAAATGTGACAAGCTCATGTCTTTCGGAGCAGAATCTTGACTCGACTTTGTCAGTAAAGTTGTAGATATACGAGTCAGTGACCTTGTGTCAAAATATGAGCGCGATCAAACAAAAAACAAGTGAGATATGAATTTTCCTGTGAAACAACTTTCAACCTTTTTCTTCGGTTCAGCATTTCTGTTTTGCGAAATAAACCAAAACGATGATCTTCGGAGGACCGTTCAAACCCGAGCTTGTCTTTGAACTTTAAGAGGATAAAATTTGTGAACCTTCGCTTCAAGAACGGACACAATCCGATAAAAATTGACCGAGTTATGATTTTTCCAAAATCTGACAGACAGTGAACCGCATCAATAAATTCCACTGGTGATTCGCACTTTCGGAGTCCTTCCACTTGTAACTGTTTCCTACTAAACATTCAGCACGAAGATGGCATTGAAACAGAATTTTAGGCACCGGAATGGCATCAATCCGACGAACGAACTGAGAGTTATGAATTTTTTTAGTGTCCGAAATACACCGGTTCAGCACTATTTTTCACTGTTCTTCTGCTGTATCGACTCAGAGAATTCGTGTATTCGGAGATCTTCCTCAAAGAATTAGCTTTTGTCCAAAACACGAAAGTTGGAGAGGATATCAAGACGGAACTTTTGGAATAGAAATCGCTAAAAAATGTTGATCTCATCAGAAGTTGTGAACTTTGAACACCACCGGCATAGTTAACCAGCAATAACCGAAATTCCAGAAACAATTAATTTCCGCCACTTCCCTTAATGAATTGGCTTCCGAGCCGAACATAAAAGTTGCAGAAAATACCGAGACGATTCTAATTGTCTAATATCAAAGAACCTTGATCCCATAACCAAAGAACCCAATGATATGCATGAACTAGCTAAAATGCAAATGAATGAAGCATAAGTCAGTTAGTGGTAAAAAAGAAAAGGGCAAATTTTGGGGTGCTACAGCTGCCCCTATTCAATCTACTTGGTCCTGAAGGTATGATAGCAACGACTTTCAGACATTCAAGGATACACAGAGATTGAATACCAAAAGAACCCTGAAATTTGCACTCTGTGGGTAAAAAGAATGGATATATGACAAACACAGCAGCTGTGGGAGATGATATCTATGAAAAAGAGTCCAGAACAAGTGAAATCCAAAGAAGGCCTGTCGGGAACGGTTGGAGTCTAGATTGTGCCTGTCGGGAACGGTTAAGGTGCGTCTGTCGGGAACGACTAAAGTTTACAACCTATGGTTACCTATCGGGAATGGTAAACGGGCCAGTCGGGAATGGTCAAGGTAAGCCTGTCGGGAACGGCTAAAGTCTAAAACATGTGGCTTACCTGTCGGGAACAGTAAATGGGCCTGTCGGGAACAGCCAATAAGTTTAAAACCCGTGGGTTACCTGTCAAGAACGGTAAATGGGTCTGTCGGGAACGGTTGGGTTTAAAACTCAAAGGTCACCTGTCGAGAACGGCTAAAGTTGAATACCTATGGCTTACCTATCGGGAATGGTAAATGGCCCTGTCGGGCATGGCTGGGTTTAAAACTCAAAGGTCGCCTGTCGGGAACGGCTAAGGTTGAAAACCTATGGGTTACCTATCGGGAATGGTAAATGGGCCTGTCGGGAACGGCTAGGTCTGTAACTCAAAGGGCGCCTGTCGGGAACGGCTAAAGTTGAAAACCTATGGGTTACCTATGGGGAATGGTAAATGGGCCAGTCGGGAACGGCTAGGTCTAAAACTCAAAGGGTGCCTGTCAGGAACGGCTAAATTTGAAAACCTGTGGGTTACCTATCGGGAATGGTAAATGGGCCTGTCGGGAACGGCTAGGTCAGTAACTCAAAGGGCGCCTGTCGGGAACGGCTAAAGTTGAAAACCTATGGGTTACCTATCGGGAATGGTAAATGGGCCAGTCGGGAACGGCTAGGTCTAAAACCCAGAGGGTGCCTATCAGGAATGGCTAAGGTTTATAACCTATGGCTTACCCATCGGGAATGGTAAATGGGCCAGTCGGGAACGGCTAGGTCTAAAACTCAAAGGGTACCTATCGGGAATGGCTAAAGGGATCCTATCGGGACTGGTTCCTGAAGAAACAAGGTTGACCTATACGTTTATCGGGAATGACTAAGGTTTAAAACTTGGGAGGTGCCTATCGGGAATGGCGGAAGGAATCCTATCTGGAATGGTTCCGGCTTGCCTGTCGGGAACGGCTAAAGGAATCCTATCGGGAATGGCTCCTAAGAACTAAGGTTAACCTATACGTCTATCGGGAATGACTAAGGTTCAAAACTTATAAGGTGCCTATCGGGAATGGCGGTAGGAATCCTATCAGGAATGGTTCCAGGAAGACACAGTTAAAATGTAAGATCAAAAGATTTGCCAACTGAGGAGTAGGACTTTGTGGGGAGCAAAGTGGTGAAACCCTTGTACTGCTTTTGAGATATCTAGTTGGGAGGAAATGAGCGAGGCATCCTCTTTGGTTTTGTCAATCTGATAGAAGGGAAACAATTTTGGGCTCTCGCACGAGGTACCAAAACTGGCTTATGCTTCGCATGCATATGTTTGAATTTTTCCATAGCGTAATGCTCCATCTCAAATGGAAACGCTACGCATTTTTGAGGATGCAATGATTACTATATGCTAGATGCAAAGAGGTTTCTCAGCAAAATAAATGCCGAGGAAAAGAAGGCAACCCCGCTGGGGATAACAAGCTGGATTGACTTTGGGGTCGCAAACCGTACTGGGGAAGACAAATTAACCTGATCTCCTGATCTGGGCTCTGACCTGACAAACCTGTTGAGGTTGCTGTAGGAAATGATAACTTTGCTGGGGAGGTATCATCTGAACCAGTCTGCTTGGGGAATAACTATAACCATAGAACTCCGCTGGGGAACTGACAACTTTCTGACCTGGCTGCTGGGGAGTTGAGATCAAACGAACTCTTGCTGAGGAAAGAAATACCTGCTGAGGGACTGAGATCACCCATATTTCTTGCTAGGGGAAGAAACACTTGCTAGGGGACCGAAATCAACCAAAACTCCTGCTGGGGAAATGAGCGCTTGCTAGGGGACTGAAATCAACCAAAACTCCTGTTGGGGAAAGGAGCGCTTGCTAGGGGACTGAAATCAACCAAACTTCTGTTGGGGAAACCTCTGAACTTCATACTAATCATGAGATACGAAGATAAATTTGGATTGCCAATAACCACTGGACTTTAATTGCAGGCAATATCAATGATTTGATATGCTGGAGGGGGAGAATACTCTGAGTTTCCACCATTTTCAATACCGCTTGGGAATATTCCATCACTTTGCGCTACGGGGAATGAGGAATCCTTCTATACTGCTGGGGATGACAATCTCAAGGAGGAGATTCCTATTGAGATACTCGCTTCTACTTTGGGAGAACTATTATTCGAGTCCTGCTGGAAAAGACACTGAAGACGTCACATATTCTTGATGAGCTAACCAGCGAACATTAACACCTGCAAACAAGAGAGTGTGCGCACATGCCCCAGGGTATTACTGAATTTTGAATCCATCACCCAAGAACACCTAGCACTCAAAGCAATTTTAATTGTTTTCTTTTGCACACCTGTCATTGTATAGCCTTTATATTTTCAAATGCAATGTTTATCAAAAATTCGGACTTTTTTTGTAAACAAAACGAACTTTAAAGGAAAACAAAAGAGACAGATATTCTGAATAACGAGAATTTTATTGATTGAAAAGCCCGAAAATAGGCTTTTACATCAAGATGCAATTCCTGGAAAGAGGTAATTACTTGAAAGAGAAAAGAAACTATCCTAATGGCGATGTGGAAAACGGAAATCCATTGAGTTTCAATCATGCTATGGTTCACATGTCCTCAAGACTCTCCAAGTGCTTCGCTTTCCGAGGGGAATGATTGGACCGATTCCTATCCTTCGGAATGCCTCTTGTTGAAACAAGATAGGATACAGGTTACTCAGATCGCAGCCTTTTTCTAAATCCCTCTTTTGCCTGGATCGCCCTTTGCGGGTTTTCAATCCACCGGGATACCCATTTTTGCCTAAGTTGCCCTTTCGGGTTTTCAACTTACCGGGTGTACTCATTTTTTTTATCCCTAATTTTTGCCCGAACCTTTTCTTCTTTTTTTTGGTTCGCCGGGATGCCCTTTTTTGCCTGGACTCTCTTTTTACTGTCCAACGGGTCCATTTACGTGAAGTATTTTTTGACTGCGTCTGAGTTCACAGGCGACGGAAAATCCTCACCATCCATAGTTGTAAGCATCAAGGCTCCGCCCGAGAAAACTTTCTTGACAACATATGGACCTTCGTAGTTCGGAGTCCATTTACCCCTGTGATCTGTATTAGGAGGAAGAATCCTTTTCAACACCAAGTCACCTGTCTGATAACTCTGAGGCTGCACTTTCTGATCGAATGCCCGTTTTATCCTTCTCTGATACAGTTGCCCATGGCATACAGCTGCCAATCTCCTCTCTTCTATGAGACTCAACTCGTTGAACCTCGTTCGAACCCATTCAGCCTCATCAAGCTTAACATCCATCATGACCCTTAGAGAAGGAATCTCAACTTCAACCGGTAAGACCGCTTCCATTCCATACACAAGAGAAAACGAGGTTGCCCCAGTAGACGTACGTACTGATGTACGGTACCCATGCAAAGCGAAAGGAAACATCTCATGCCAATCCTTGTACGTCACGACCATCTTTTGCACAATCTTCTTGATATTTTTATTGGCTTCCTCGACGGCACCATTCATCTTTGGGCGGTACAGAGAACAATTGTGATGCTCAATCTTGAAGCTCTGGCACAGCTCTTGCATCATTTTATTGTTAAGATTAGAACCATTATCAGTGATGATTCTTTCGGGCACTCCGTATCGACAAATAATCTATTTCTTGATGAACCGGGCAACCACCTGCTTGGTGACATTTGCAAACGAAGCAGCTTCCATCCATTTGGTGAAGTAATCAATGGCCACCAGAATAAAACGATGTCCATTAGAGGCGGTGGGCTCAATCTTCCCAATCATATCAATGCCCCACATGGCAAAGGGCCAAGGAGAACTCATCACATTTAAAGGATTCGGTGGCACATGCACTTTATCAGCATAAATCTGGCACTTGTGGCATTTTCGAGCATATTTGAAACAATCAGCCTCCATGGTCATCCAGTAATAACCAGCTCGCAACAATTTCTTTGCCATGGCATGTCCACCAGCATGGGTACCAAAAGAACCTTCGTGCACTTCTTGCATCAACATGTCTGCTTCGTGTCTATCCATGCATCTGAGTAAGACCATGTCAAAATTTCTTTTGTACAATACACCATCTTCATTCAAGAAGAAATTACCCGCTAATATCCTCAGAGTCTTCTTATCGTTATTGGATACCCCAGCCGGATACTCTTGACTCTCCAAGAAACGCTTGATATCATGATACCAAGGTTTATCACCGGTCGTTGTATCGGCTGCAAATACATGAGCAAGTCTATCAAGCCGCATCACATCAATTTTGGGTATATGATTCCACCAACTCACTTGAATCATAGAAGATAACGTTGCCAAAGCGTCTGCCATCTGATTCTCATCACGAGGTACATGATACAGTTTCACTGTCTTGAAGAAATTCAACAGTCTTCTCGTATAATATCAATAAGGGATCAAATGGGGTTGATGGGTGTGCCAATCTCCATTGACCTGATTGATCACTAGAGCAGAATCCCCAAATACATCAAGAGTCTTGACCCTTAAATCAATGGCTTCTTCGATACCCATAATGCAGGCTTCGTATTCGGCTTCATTGTTGGTGACATCAAAAGTCAGTCTGTCAGTGAAAGGTATATGGGAACCTTTCGGAGTTATGAGAACTACCCCAAAGCCACTACCATTCACATTAACAGCCCCGTCAAACATCAATTTCCACTTGTCATCAGGATCTGGTCCTTCATCAACTGGTGGCTCGTCACAATCTTTCATTTTCAAATACATGATGTCTTCATCAGGGAACTCAAACTTCATTGGCTGATACTCATCGATTGGTTGCTCAGCGAGATATTCAGACAGAATACTATCCTTTATGGATTTTTGGGAAGTATATTGTAAGTCATACTCTGTCAACACCATCTGCCAACGGGAAACCCTTCCAGTAAGAGCTGGCTTTTCAAAAATGTAGTTGACTGGATCCATCTTTGATATCAATAGAGTTATGTGAGTCAGCATATATTGTCTCAAGCGCTTAGCAGCCCATGCAAGTGCACAACATGTCTTCTCAAGCATTGAGTATCTAGACTCGCAATCTGTGAATTTCATGCTCAGGTAGTATATGGCATGCTCTTTCCTACCTGTCTCGTCTTGTTGACCGAGAACACAACCCATTGAATTTTCACGTACCGACAAAATACATTATCAGTGGTCTCCCTGGAACTGGAGGCATAAGAATCGGAGGCTTCTGCAAATACTCTTTTATTTTGTCAAATGCCCTTTGACAATCATTATTCCACCGAATTGATTGATCTTTTCTCAACAATTTGAATATTGGCTCGCAAGTGGCTGTAAGATAAGAGATGAATCTAGCAATGTAGTTCAATCTCCCTAAGAAACCACGGACTTGCTTTTCTGTTCTTGGCTAGGACATATCTTGTATTGCTATTAATTTTGCCGGATCAACCTCGATTCCCCTTTCACTGACCATAAAGCCCAACAGCTTACCAGATCTCACCCCGAAAGTACATTTATTCGGGTTCAGCCTCAGTCTGAATTGTCTCAACTGTTCAAAAAGCTTTTTCAGATTCACCAAGTGCTCTTCTTCAGTCTACGACTTAGCGATCATATCATCAACATAAACCTCAATCTCTTTATGAATCATGTCATGAACGAGTGTCACCATAGCACGCTGATAAGTTGCCCCTGTGTTTTTCAAACCAAAAGGCATCACCTTATAGCAGAACGTGCCCCATGGGGTAATAAACGTTGTTTTATCCATGTCTTCTGGTGCCATTTTAATCTGATTATAACCGGAAAAGCCATCCATGAAGGAAAATACCGAGAATTGAGTTGTATTATCTACCAACACGTCAATGTGAGGTAATGGAAAATCATCTTTCAGACTCGCTCGATTTAAGTCACGGTAATCCACACACATCCGAACCTTACCATCTTTCTTTGGTACCGGGACAATATTCGCAACCCATGGTGGATAGCTGGTGACGGCCAGGAAACCAGCATCCAACTGTTTCTGCACCTTCTCTTTGATCTTAATGGCCATTTCCGGTTTAGTTCTTCTGAGCTTCTATTTAACGGAGGAGCATCCTTCTTTGAGAGGCAACCTGTGCACAATAATATCTGTATCTAATCCTGGCATGTCTTGATAGGACCAGGCAAAGATATCAACATATTCACGTAGCATATCAATCATCTCTTTCTTCACGTCCTCTGCTAGGCTTTCCCCTATTTTGACCTCCTTTCTCGCATCCTCGGTGCCAAGGTTGATGACTTCTAGTGACTCTTGATGAGGCTGAATAGCTCTTTCCTCCTGTTTCAATAATCTGGCCAATTCCTCGGGAAGTTCACAGTCTTCCTCATCCCCCTCTTCAGCTCGGTAAATTGGATTATCAAAGTCATATCGAGCCATAGCAGAACCGCTATCAACAGAATCCGGAGGATTGTTTCTGCATGAATGATGGTTCATGCTTTATTTTAGAAAGAGCTTTTTGAAAAGAAAGAAAACAAACTATGGAGAAAAACATTGCCATTTTATTTAAAATGAAAAGCGTAAAATGAAAGACAGGGAACACAATTTTTGAATACAAAAAATGTCCTTTTATTGATGATAAACTTGCATATGAAATAAATGGGGCCCTACAATGAAATCACTAGGCCTTGGGCAGAGCCTAGGATTATACATGCAATATGAAAAAAACAAAGAAAATTACTCTTTCTGCAGGGTGACTTGGACGAGGTCTTCAGAGAACCAATTATTCAGCTTCTGCTCCGGGACACATGGGCGCACCCAATTGTCCATGTCATAGTCGATATCCCCATCGTCTTTATTTGCAGCAAAGACTTGACCCGGGTTGATGATCCCCCCACTAGAAAAAGTGATAGGCCCCTGACGGTTTTGGTCCTCTAGCTGCGAAGCTTGAGTAGGCTGATAACCAATTCCACACTTGTCTTCTTTGAAAGGCAACTCAATCAACTCCCCCCAAACTTCAGCATGGCCTGACTGTACTACTTCGAGAGCCTGTTTGTAAGAAACTATAGAAGTCCCTACTCTTGTTTCACTGGAAGGAGGGTCATTTTCAATATTCACTATTTCAAATGCCTGACAAAGAGTTTCATGGATCTCGCCGTCCATCTCCACATATTTGAACGACGACAGATGGCTGACAAATATGTCCTCCTCTCCCCACACTGTGACAACCTGACCATCTACGAAAAACTTTATCTTCTGGTGGAGTGTTGACGAAACGGCCCTTGCAGCATGTATCCACGGGCGTTCTAGCAAACAGCTATAAGCTGGCTGGATTTCCATCACATAGAAAACTGTATTAAACACTTGGGGTCCAATCTTCACATGCAACTCTACCTCCCCAAAAACTGATCTTTTAGAGCCGTCAAAGGCGCGCACCACTAAATGACATGGCCGGAGTACAACCCCCTCAACATCCAGCTTTGCCAAAGCCTTCTTCGGCAGCACATTCAGGGACGAACCCGTGTCCACCGACACATCGAACAATACTGCCCCTTTGCACTCCATGGAGATGTGTAGAGCTTTGTTATGGTTTCTTCCCTACGGCGTTAGATCAAAATCGATAAATCCCAACCCATTACTGGCGTTAACATTAGTGATAACACCTTTGAGCTGGTTCACCGATATCTCCTGTGGAACGTACGCCATATTCAAAATCTTCAGCAAGGCATTGCGATGTGCCTTGGAACATAACAGTAATGACAATATGGAAATCTTGGAAGGAGTTTGATGTAGGTGATCCACTATCTTGTAATCGCTCTTTCGGATAATCCTCATAAACTCTTCAACATCCTTTTCAAAGGAATTACCAGGCTCCGTCCTTGGCACGGGCTCTTCACTTACTACCTGCTTGCCTTTAGCTTTTGCTGAAGTTTCAGCATCATTGTTTCGTAGCGTCTGTTGAGCAAAGAGCCTTCCACTACGGGTAAAACCACCCATTCCTCCTACATTCCCCACACTTGAACCAGTTTCCCTGGGAACCTCCACTTCCTGTTTCTGCCCTTGATAATAGACATCGGCTCCGTAATGCCACGGGATCGCTTTTGTACATTCGTATGGCATAGGACCTGGAATAGTTATAGTCATCAGGGCTACCTGTTCAGGCACAGGGGTTTGTATAGGTGCAGGCACAGGAATCTCTGATGGAGTAAAGTAGATAGTAACTGTTGAGACCGTATCATCCTTCTTTTCCATCTGATCAAACTGTAGATGACCCTCATCCATCATCATCTGAAGGCAATTCCTCAATTTATCACAACCGTTCACCGCGGACAAACATTCTGAACAATTTTCCTGACAACCAGGGAACACGCCCCCTTTCAATAAACGCCCTTTTACCACTGCCAAAGGTGTCCTTACACGATTAACATCTGTCACCAGATTCAAGCTTCTGTCCTCTTTTATTGCATTGACCTTTAGTCCGCCATGCGGGGGCATGGGGTTTTGAATCACATTAGGATTAGGAGCGAAGTTGATAGCCTTCGAATCAACCAGGTCCTGAACTACGTGCTTAAAAGCTTTGCAGTTCTCTATATGGTGGTCGGGCGCACTCGAATGGAACTCACACTTCACATTTGCATCATAGCCATAAGGTAGCTTGCCTGCTGGCGGTGCCAATGTTCTCAACTGTACCAACTTTAAGCGGAGCGAATTTTGCAACATCTGGGCATATGTCATAGGTAAAGTGTCAAATTGACGATCACTCATTCTCTGCCTCGGTTGGTATTGTCTTTGAGGTTGTGGCTGAGATTCGGCAGACGGAATCAGAATGGTTATAGCAGCTGCTTGATGGTACGAGTCTTGACGTCTTTTACCTTTTCCCCCTGTCCATATGCAGCACTAGTTTCACCTTCATGCTTCTTCGAGCCATTTCCAAAAGGCCTCTTCGTATTGGAAGAGTCTGCCCCACTTCCATCCAGAATCTTCCCCGATTTCAATAGATTCTCAATTCTCTCTCCTGCTATCACAATATCAGAGAACCCAGTGGACGGACATCCGGCCAAGCGATCCAGATATGGGCCCTGTAAAGTATTCATGAACATATCATCCATTTCCCTTTGCATCAGCGGGGGTTGTACTCGAGCAGCTAGCTCACGCCACCTTTGGCCGTATAGTTTGAAACCTTCCTTCGGATCCTGTGTCATATTCTGCAATTGGGTACGATTAGGGGCCATGTCGATATTATACTAATACTGTTTCAAGAAAGCATCGCCCAAGTCCCTCCAGTTCTTAATATAAGCTCTTTCCAGCTTCATGTACCATTCCAATGAAGCTCCTGACAGGCTATCCTGAAAGAAGTACATCCACAACTTTTCATCATCGGAATATGCAGAAATCTTCCTGAAATATGCTTGAATGTGAGTCTTAGGATAGGTATTGCCATTATACTTGTCAAAGGTTGGAGGCTTGAACTTTGGAGGGATCCTCACCCCTTGCACCAACCCCATGTCAGCAACATTAATTCCCATGGAGTTTTAACATTCAATAGCTCTTACCTTCTCAGCCAACTCTTCATACCTTCTGTCATTACCATCATTATGAACACCCAGGTCAGCATTCACCACAGAGAACTGATCATCTTGATGGTCCTCCACTTGTTAATTATTGTTATGGCCAACACCACCAGGAAATCTGCCAAGGGATCAACTACTGCTCTGCCAGGAGGAATAACTGCCACTCTGCCAGGAGGACTAACTGCTGCTCCGCCAGGAGGATTAACATTTGCTCCGCCAGGAGAATTAGCATTGAGGATTTCCACTTCCAACCTTTGGACTATAGTTCTCAAATCTTGCTGCCCCTGGGCTATGCCCTGCACGAGGTTCATGAACTACTCCATACGAGTCCTCATTTCAGCGAGTTCTGCCTGCACCTGTTCCATGATCCCGACTTGATTTTGTCGAGTCGCGTAGCGATGAATGTTGAGGTCAGCTATTATACCTGCAACCAAATAAAGGTTAGAAACTCCCTGGGACGAGTACCTGTTATGCAACATGATATGTTATGAAATGCATGCAAATGTCATGTTTAACCACTTCCAGGGCATTTCACACCCTGATTCCAGTCTTAATCACAAGAAACTGAGCAATGTGCTGATATTGTCGAGAGAAACTGTGCTGTGACACTGTGCTGTGATAATGTGCTTGTGAATAGAGCGCTGCCAAAGAACTATTTCTGAATAAACCATTCATTTGAATTTAACAGAAAACCAATACACATTGAAGCATTCTACAATGAATTCAAAAACAGAAAATACATCAAGATAGTGGATCCATCAACAAGCCTGATGGTAACCACGGTACATCAACAAAAATGCACTAGGAAAATAAAGAGTAGACTATCAATCATTCAGTTCCAAATCTTTTAACTTCTCGCTAGAGTACTTGATCTCTTCAAAGAGTACTCTGGTGCACTGATGATTTGGCTTCTCAATCATCTCTTTGATCAAAATGTCCCTCTTCTTCAGAGCTTCGGCTAAGGAATCTGCGTGCATCAAAAGAGCTTCATCTTCACTCACCTGCCTAGGCTTTTTCACACCAGCTAACACTTTGAGTTCTTCCATCTCTGCTACAGCATCTTCAAGTTCCTTCTTGGAAGCTTCCAGCTCATCTCTGACCTTCTTCAACTGTTCTTGACTTTTACTGACGTCTTCACGATGCTTTCTTCATTGTGCATGCACTTTCTGAAGTTCATCATCTCCGGATTTTAACTGCTCTTGCAGATCCGCATTCTCAATTCTTACATCGTCCCGTGCTTGCCGAAGTTGAGTGAGATTGGCTTTTGTTTGGGCCAAAGACTGTTTAGTCTGCCTGTAAGTTTGAGCCGAGGTTTCAACAGCCATATTAATTTTTTGGAAATGTTGAGCCCTTTCAACAAAATCTTTTTCTCTTGCTTCTAAGACCTTTTCTGCATCTTGGGCTTTCCACTCCAATCTCTTGTTGGTATGTAGAGCGTCTTGAAGACGGCTGCTCAGCTCATAATTCTCTCCTCGAAGCTTTTTCACCAAGGCTTGCAATTTGTCGAATTCTTCCATAGTGGCAGTACTTCCTTATTTCTCATTCTCAGGATACAAAAGGGGTGCCTTATCAAAAGGCAAGTGAAAATCTTCAACTCTCTTCTTCACCCACTCTTCATATGCTGGATAAGCCCGATTGTTGGGTTTGCCTAGAGTGACTTTTCCTTTCTTTAGTATACTGGACCAGGCCTCGGAGGCTTTTCGTGCTGTTTCCAAACCATCTGATACGTGGAAATACAATGACTCTTCTACATCCCTCTTAATGGGCGGGCCTATCAGAGCGTACCCAAATTGCCTAATGGCCAAAGAAGGATTGTAGTTGATTCCCCCCTTTTCTTCCCATCAATGAAACATTGGGGAACTCACCACAACTATGGATAATGTTCTTGCTGAGTAGCCCATGATCTATTCATACGATGTCCTTGGCAACTAGTCCCATTAAGCGCTGACTCCATTCTAGAGAACCTTTAGAATCCACAAAAGCACCTGATTGCGGTAAGCGACTTGCGAACCACTTATATAACAAAGGTGCACAGCAGCGAACTACCCCTCCTCTTTTCTTTTTGTTTTTATTGTATAAGGCGTAATGAAGATCTCCCAACAGTGTTGGTACTAGATTTTTCATCATGAATATCCTAGTGGCATCCACGTCAACAAAATCGGGCTCGTTGGGGAACAATACAATACCATATACGCAAAGGGCCAGCAATGCGTTGAAAATGACCCATTTCTCGTCTTTTGCTGCCTCCCGAGCTTTCTTTATCGGATACCCCAGCTTATAATCACGAAGCTTTCCTTTGTTAGAGATATTGGCCTCTAACTCTGACTTGCTCAAATAAAGAGCACCAGCCACTTTCCCAAAGTCCAGATCGCCCCTAGACCCAAAGAATGGAGGCTCCTCCTTGATAGCAATCCCTATCATGTTGGAATACTCCTCTAAGGTAGGTACCAATAGATAATCTGGAAATACAAAGCACCTCAGAGGAGGGTCGTAGAACTGCATCAAAGTATGAAGACCCCGGTATTCGTAATCACTGACATTGTGGACAAAAGACAAAATCCACCCATATTTTTCTTTGAAAGCTTCCAACACATCGGGGATTGCCATTCCTTTCAAGATAGTAATGGAACCTAGAGTAGGCGTGAGGAATTTTTAACTGATGATGTTCTTCTTCTCTTTAGTATTCATCCTTGTGAGAACCCGGTGACTGGAATCAAGGGTAGAATATGAACCTGGAAATGAGTAAACATGTATGTTAGGATATGTAAATGCAATGCAAAAGACATGGTATCAAAGTGCCGCGTGTCTGTGTTGGACTGTGAATGGTGTCAGTGTAGCTCTGAGAATATTATAGAACCTTGGACAACAACCATCTGAATACAATAGGATGAATCCTCTTTTTATGTAATAACACCAGAAAACCGGGTATGTAAGAGGTTATGGTTACCTACAAACCTGTAAACAACCCGCCCCTCTCACATGTGGGTACTAGAAAACCGAGGATCCTCAATATCACTGACTCAGGTCGAGAAATGATGATACGTTCACCATTTCTGGTTTGGCATCATCATCAATCGAGGAGGCCTCAACTGATTCCCCTCAAAAGGATATCCTATAGCAAGTTCCCAGCATTGGGTCCTCGGATTGAGAAGTGTAATGGGTTTACCATTTCTGGTCTGCCATTATCACCTCTCGGGAGGAGTGTCGTTGCTGAGTCCTCGGGAATGGTCACCAGAGTCGACAGTCCCTCAAGAGAATATTCACTGGCCTGTATCAACATACAGTAGCAGATAGCTCCTGATAGAACCTCGTCTGGTTGTGGGTCTCATGAACAACAATACGTGGTCACCACCATGCAAGCATCACGACTATCCACTCTAATACCTATGTGTATGCTCAAGCCTGGGTAGGGGCTTATCTCTCAGAACACCCTGCCCACCAAACAAAAAAATCCAGCACAACCCAGCACAGTATAATATATGACAACAGTAAATGAAAAGAATGTAAATGCAGTAAAACAGTAAACATGCAACAATGCCATAAATAAAGCGAGTAAAGTAAACAGATAAAACACCCTATAATAAAAAACAAACAAGCGCTAGAATTGACTCGCTAAGGTTATCTTTTCCCCAGTAGAGTTGCCAGCTGTCGCTCCCGGGATTTTCATCCAAGTACAAATGCAAAAGTGGTGTGGAAACAGAGTCGCCAGCAATGTGTATTTATCCCAAGAAAGGGAAAGGAAACACTGCGTAAACCTGAGGGAAGAGGAAAAGAGCATGGTCTCGTGACCAAGAGAAACGGGTAAGGGAGGCGGTTACGCGAGGGGAAGGTATTAGCACCCCCACGCGTCCATCGTTCTCGATGGGATCCACGCTGGTTGTCTCGATCAAAGGGTGTCGTCGTTTGGAGCTCCACTGCTACTGGAAAGGAAAAGGAACAGGTACGGGAAGGAACGAGGAAACGGGGAAGAAAAGGAAAAGAAGTGACTCGGTAGGACGTCCTCGGAGTCCTAGGCCTACGTATTCCCTCCGGAGCGGGAAAGTCAAAGTCAACGTAGTTCGGACACGAACTAGGGGGAGGTTGCTCGCCAATACATCGCCGTCTTGTGCCTACGTATCCTCAATCTAACTAGAAAGAGGAAATCAGAGCAGTCGTAGTTCAACTTAACCAAGTCTGTATTTTTTATGAGCGATGTTAAGTTCGCGTCCGACAATTAGGGTCGATGCCTGTTTGCAACGAGACGGAAGTAACGTGCCCTTTTCCAAAAATGGTTTGAAACTTAACAATACCAAAGGATAAAAAGGTTTGATTTTGTTTTATGTTTTTTAGACAGAAGTGGATTGAAGTTAATTCATCACTTGCATTGCACTCAAGTCTACAACATAGGATCGAATGCGTCGCATGGTCGTCCTAACAGGACGTATGCTAACACTCTAGAAAGGCGAAGGGAAACCCTTCTCCTTCCATTTCCCATGTACTTAAGGGTCATGGCGTACAATACATGTTGACCTTTATTAGGTGTTTTTGAAAGGTTAAGAGATGAGAAGAGAAGACTCAAGTTGAAAAAGAAAACACTAAGGGGAATTCTATCCTAATGTTATCATGCATGGATTGCTATCCTAATGTCTCTCCTACCTCCGACTTAATCAAAAATTAAGTGGAGCAAGGAATCCTACGAGATCATGTCATCAAACAAGTAAACACAGGATAAATCAATCACAAAACGAACTAAAAGCAACGGAAAAGTAAATAGTGTCAGTCAACAATAACATCAAACAATCAAAATACGAAAATGGGGAGCTTGAGCCAAGGGATCATATCAACCGAGGCCAACAAGCTAGCTGTGAGAAATAGGGGTGCTCATCCAATGGTATCGAGAACCATGGAGAGCAGAGTAAGAAATGGGAAGATGTGAATCAGATCACATAAGCATCAGCATTGGTCAATGCGAGCTATAGGCAAGGCGTGGGGGTTTGATTGCTAAACCCTTCTTCCACTTGATGAACTTGATAACAAGAGTGAGTTATGTTCAAAGCATCAACATGAAATGCGAGCTAAGAAAGACCTGGGACTAGAAATGGCGAGAGTCGATTGCGGACTCTCATTCCGCCAATTGCCTTCTTGGAGGTCTTACTAGTGGATACGGGAATGGGGTGCCTCTTTGGAGGTCTTAGGCACAATATTAAACAATCACAAACAGAGCCTCCTTTGAGGACTTCCAGAATTGCCGGCCAAGTGACACGGACTCCCAATCCTACTTCTCATGGCATCAAGAGAAAAATTGCGGAAAGAGAGTAAATCGGTTCAAGAAATTATACCCAACGGATAGCAATCCATAATAGCAACGCAAGCAGAACAAGAAACCCGGAGAGCAAGCTATCATCAGGCAAACAAAAGCGAGTCAGCAATCCGGTACAAGCATAATCGTCAAAACATCGGTGTGAAAATAAGTCACACGTAGCGCGCAAGTCAAATGCGACTACACAAATGCAACCTGCACAAAGTATAATCCAAACAAACAAACGGTACATAGCATAGTAATTATGTCACAGGCGAGGCGGTATCCCACAAATAAAGTGGAATACCAAGTGCATAACCATCGTCGGAATATCCATGAAAACCTTGCATAAACTCAACAAAAGCATTAGAAACCACAAGGAGGTGCAACCGGAGGTTGCACCTATGCATCTCAACTCAAAACCAAGCACAATGATGAGCATACGAGTCATGAACATGCACCGGAACAAGCATTTCAAACACGGGGCAGCAACATTGCAACATCATAAATTACGCTCAAACTCAAGCCGAAATCAAGAAAACTCGCGCACAAAGGTTCACAAATGATTATCAAACATATGCACATTTCAAATCAAAGTCAACGCACAAATTTCATACTAAATAGCACTTAAAAACGTCGAATCGGCAAAAAGGTGTCAAAAATCATCGACTCGGAATTGAACAAAAATCGCATGGTAGCTTGCAAACGTGCCAATGGACTCAAATATGCAATCGGTTCAAATTAAATCAATGCAGAAGTGTGATTTCAAAACCGGGGCAGAACCGAAACCACATGAAAAATGCACTCGAAATCGCATGAAATTCGCATGGACGTCATCAAATGATCATACAAACTCAACCAAGTGAAATACCAACATATACATGTATCACAATGCAAGGATTCTTAACAAAAATGGTTTATGTCAAGCATACAGCAAAGTTCCATGAGTTGATGCAACAAATAAGAGTCAAAATATGCTTCAATCATGCACAACAACTCAACAATTAGCAATTCAAGATTAAGCTTCGACACGCGAGAAGTAAATCAACAATTAAGCATAAGCACATATCAAATGCAAGTCGACAAACAAAATCCGCACAAAACGGAGCTTAAAAGCGTCAAATCGAAAAAAACGCGTCAAAAATCACCGACTCGGAATTGAACAAAAATCGCATGGTTGACCGCAAACGTGCCAACGGACTCAAAAACGAACTCGGTTTGAATTAATTCCGCTCGGAAGTGGGACTTTTAGGCCGATTTCGTCGGCTGGCAGTAACGAAGCAGTAGAAAAAAGTTGCCCGATATCGACTAAAATGTCCACCAACAGCTCCGAAAACATCAACAAAGTCAAGTTACATTATTTGCATTCGCAAAAACTTGTCACGGTTAGGAAGTTATGACCAAAACACATTTTTACGGGAAAGCGACACGATAACGTTCCTACACAACCGAACTTTTATTTCTCAAGCAAACATGCACCAAGTTCAAGCCTACGATCATACACAATTAATGCACATCTATTACGCGAATTTCAAACATGTAGACCAAGCAAAATCATTCATTAAGCATGCGAATCAATAATTCTCGACACGCGAACCACTAACATACAACAATCAAACAATTCCACGGTTAATTTATTCTTGATGCAAATTGAATATCAACAATTGTGGAACCGGATTAGTCTCGACACGCAGAACACAATAATTCAAATGAAATCATCCAATTCCATGTTTGCTCATAATCAACTTACTTCAAGAATCAATTAATTCAACAACTATTGTTCAAGAACATTCAATAAGTCTCCACAATATCAATCTCAAATCAATGATCAAACAATTAATTCACTCAACAATTATCACAACTCTTGAATTCAAGTATTCACCTAAGCATTTTATCAAACACCTAAGCTACAACAATATCAAATTCACTTTAATTCAATCCAAACCTCAACAATTAACAAATAATGAAGCGAAAGATTCAAGAATTGTTATCGGAAAGTAGATCGGAGGAGCAATTGATGAAGAATCTGTGGAGAAGGGGGAGTTTGCCGGCCCTCGGTGGCTGGCCAAAACTAGGGAGGTCGGCGCGGTGGTCCGCCGGGAGTGGGGGAGGCGATCGCGGTTGATCGGCGGTGGTCGGAGCTCGATCGGAGACTTTGCGTTCTTGAGTGTTCTTGAAGATTGCTGAAGTTGTTGTTGTGTTCTTAAGAAAAAGTTTAGAGAACTTGATTTGATCTTTGAGAGAGTAAAATCAGAATTTTGGGTGTTTGTGAATTATGAATGAAGTTGGAGGGAAATGAGAGAGAATTTTGAATATATAGTGTGGTGGAAAAATGAGGTAAAACAGTAAAATTCTAGCTTATCGGCAGCTTAAGTGGAAATAACACCTTGCTCGGTACAAAATTGACTCTGAGCCTCTTACAAAATTGTCCGCGTCTGAGTCAATGACGCAACACAAAAATAACGGGCGTCATTCGATCCAAATTGAATGAGTTAGATACGTTTAAGCGGCGAGAGGTCACTGTCAAAAGTCTTTTTTTCAGCTTATTTACCGTCTGCTACTCAGAAACATGACAAGCTCATGTCTTTCGGAGCAGAACTTGACTCGACTTTGTCAACAAAATTGTAGATCTACGAGTCAGTGACCTTGTGTCAAAAGATGAGCGCGATCGGACAAAAAAATAGTGAGATATGAATTTTCCCGTGAAACAACTTTCAACCTTTTTCTTCGGTTCAGCATTTCTGTTTTGCGAAATAAACCAAAACGATGATCTTCGGAGGACCGTTCAAACCCGAGCTTGTCTTTGAACTTTAAGAGGATAAAATTTGTGAACCGTCACTTCAAGAACGGACACAATTCGATAAAAATTGACCGAGTTATGATTTTTCCAAAATCTGACAGACAGTGAACCGCATCAATAAATTCCACTGGTGATTCGCACTTTCAGAGTCCTTCCGCTTGTAACTATTTCCTAATGAACATTCAGCACGAACATGGCATTGAAACGTAATTTTAGGCACCAGAATGGCTTCAATCCGATGAACGAACTGAGAGTTATGAATTTTTTTAGTGTCCGAAATACACCAGTTCAGCATTATTTTTCACTGTTCTTCTGCTGTATCGACTCAGAGAATTCGCGTATTCGGAGATCTTCCTCAAAGAATTAGCTTTTGTCCAAAGCACGAAAGTTGGAGAGGATATCAAGACGGAACTTTTGGCATAGGAATCGGTCAAAAATGTTGATCCCATCAGAAGTTGTGAACTTTGAACACCACCGGCATAGTTAACCAGCAAAAACCGAAATTCCAGAAACAATTAATTTCCGCCACTTCCCTTGATGAATTGGCTTTCGAGCTGAACATAAAAGTTGCAGAAAATACCGAGACGGTTCTAACTGTTGAATATCAAAGAACCTTGATCCCATAACCAAAGAACCCAATGATATGCATGAACTAGCTAAAATGCAAATGAATGAAGCATAAGTCAGTTAGTGGTAAAAAAAAGAAAAGGGCAAATTTTGGGGTGCTAGACATGGTTAATCTTAGAAATGGATCCAATCAAGTATGTCTTTGAAAAATCTGCTCTCACGGGAAGAATCGCCCGTTGGCAGATGTTGTTATCAGAATATGACATAGAATACCACGCTCAGAAAGCCGTTAAAGGAAGTATTTTAGCCGATCATTTGGCTCATCAACTGATTGACGATCAGGAATCGATCGGGTTTGACTTCCCAGACGAAGATGTCATGTATTTGAAAATGAAAGATTGCGATGAACCGCTACCCAGTGAAGGGCCAGAACCAGGTTCCCAATGGGGACTAATCTTTGACGGAGCTGTCAATCATTATGGAAACGGAATTGGGGCAATCATCATAACACCCCAGGGTACCTACATTCCTTTCACCGCCCGACTAACATTTAAGTGTACGAACAACGAGGCCGAATACGAAGCTTGTATCATGGGTCTCGAAGAAGCGATCGACTTAAGGGTCAAGAACTTGGATGTATATGGAGACTCAGCCCTGGTTATCAATCAGATCAAAGGAGATTGGAACACATACCAATCAGGATTGATTCCTTACAAAGATTATGTGAGAAGGTTGTTACCCTTCTTCAACATAATCGAGTTTCATCACATCCCTCATGAGGAGAATCACATGGTTGATGCATTAGCCACCCTCTCTTCCATGATTAGTGTAGGTTAATGGAACGACCTACCTAAGATCGACATAATGCGCCTCGAGAGGCCCGCTTATATCTTCACAATTAAAGCAGTCATAGACGACAGACCTTGGTATCACGATATCAAATGCTTCCTTCTAAAACAAGAGTACCCACCTGGGGCACTAAGGAAAGACAGAAAGACCCTCAGAAGGCTAGCAGGCAGTTTCTTCCTGAGCGGTGACACACTCTATAAGAGGAACTTTGACATGGTCTTGCTCTGATGCGTAGACACACCAGAAGCAAACATGCTGATAAAAGAAATTCATGAAGGATCCTTTGGCACTCATGCCAACGGACACACAATGGCGAGAAAAATTCTAAGAGAAGGGTACTTTTGGTTAACAATGGAATCCGACTGCTACAAGTACATGAAGAGTTGTCACAAGTGTCAGATATACTCAGACAAAATCCATGTACCGCCAACACCTCTCAAAGTTCTCTCTTCCCCATGGCCTTTTTCCATATGGGGAATCGACATGATTGGCATGATTGAACCCAAGGCTTCGAACGGACATCGGTTCATTCTGGTAGCCGTTGACTACTTCACCAAGTGGGTCGAAGCAGCGTCATACACCAATGTAACCCGACAAGTCATGGTTCGCTTTATCAAAAACAATCTCATATGTCGTTATGGTGTTCTAAGCCAGATCATTACTGACAATGGATCTAACTTGAACAACAAGATGATGAAAGAGTTGTGCGCTGAGTTTAAGATCGAACACCATAACTCATCTCCCTACCGACCCAAGATGAACGAAGCGATAGAAGCGGCTAACAAGAACATCAAGAAGATTGTTCAGAAGATGGTTGTAACCTACAAAGACTAGCACGAGATGCTACCCTTTGCTCTTCACGGTTATCACACATTTGTCTACACTTCAACAGGGGCAACCCCTTTCTCTCTAGTATATGGCATGGAAGGAGTGCTCCCCATCGAAGTAGAGATCCCATCAATCTGAGTATTGATGGAAGCTAAGCTAACAGAGGCTGAATGGTGTCAGAGTCGACACGATGAACTAAACCTGATCGAAGAAAAGAGAATAACGGCACTATGCCACGGTCAGTTGTATCAGCAACGGATGAAGAAGGCATTTGACAAAAAGGTCCAACCTCGCGTCTTCAAGGAAGGAGACCTCATACTCAAAAAAATACAATCATTTCTCTCCGACTCTCAGGGCAAGTGGACTCTGAATTACGATGGCCTCCACGTGGTCAAGAAAGCTTTCTCAGGCAGCACCTTGAGACTCGCAACCATGGATGGAGAAGAATTTACCTACCCCACAAATGTTGACGTAGTCAAGAAATACTTCGCCTAAATAAAAAAAAAGAAGAGAAAAATGTCTCGGTGGATTGAAAACCCGAAAGGGCGATCCAGACAAAAATTAGAGACATAATAAAAAATCATCCCGATGGATTGGAAATCTCAAAGTACAATCTAGACAAAAGTTAGGGATAATGGCAAGTAACTACGTCCAACAGGGGCAAATCCCCTAGTAGCAGTCATGCCATCCATCAGAAAACTCCATTCAAGGTCATCTTCGACAGAAGCTCAGGATGCCCGGAATTCAAAGTTGGTAGAAGGACAGTGGTCGTCATGTTTCAATATAGCTCTCTTCCCTTAAATTACCATTTTCTAAACTTTGTAAATACTCTATGGAATCACGCGTTTGGCTGATTTCCATCCTATCAATAAAATGTTAGCCCTTGTGCTTTTGTTTGCAATTCTTATTTGTTTTAGCTTTACAGAACGACATTTTTAACATGATTAACGATTCTTGAAATAAAACAAAAATGAATTTACTTGTCAAAATTTTCTGCTTTTAAAATAAAGATGGCAATTCTTTTGATTGTTGAACATCAAAAGGACATCGATTGTTTCTCCAAAGGTGTTTGAACTTCAAAGTGCAGAATCAAAGTACTCCTTCTGAACCAGTACGTCTAAACGAAGGATCAATTGTGTCAGATGCGAATATTCCATCTGACATCCCCGGCAGAGTTCTTACCTCCTAAGCCCGACCAATGTTTTCCCCACAGGGACTATCTCTCCTAAGCAAGGCAGATTTGTTATCATGAACGAATGGTACTTCCTCGTCCCCTGCAGTGGCCGAGTATCCAGTCGTGTTCATCCGTTAGTTTGTATGTCGTGTCAGTTTTGTCAGCATAAACATACATACATCATGCATTATTGATTCATATGCATATTCATATTACATCATTATCCCTCTAGTCGGTCTTATCCCCTAGTGATAAAATTCCTCTCAATCGAGTTGTCAGTTCTTTCCTCGTCAGGAAGCGAATCAGCTAAGCAATCTCTCCCCAGTTTATTTCTGGGATGGAGACAGTCCTTGACCACTTTGATAACTTGAACCTCTGAAAGACAAGAAAACCTTCGACAAACGTCACTCTTCATCATTGAAGATGATATTTTTGCTTTCTCGGATTAAGGAAAATCCCCAGAGAAAGCCTTGCAACCGAAGACTCTCAGCAACACATTGATTTTTCTCTCCAAGAGAGTCAATGTTAATGAAGTCATCAACACCTCAATATTGGATTACATCACACGGCATTTCTCCGAGAAGATCTCGAAGAAAAGTATGATGTAATATCCCCAAGCGGAAACAGTCTCTCAAGAGACTCGTTTTCCCCAGTAGAGCCAACAAATTTCCTCTCTAATAGAGAAGTTTGTACACCTCTACAACTCAGACGAATGGGTTCCCTAGCAAGTCTGACATCAAAAGTTTATTGACAAAAGAAACTGAGACCAGTTCCTTGGTAGGAAACCAGGATCGAGGGGAAGTTTATTTCAGAAACTGAGACCAGTTCCTTGGTAGGAAACTAGGATCGAGGGGAAGTTTATATCAAAAACTGAGACCAGTTCCTTGGTAAGAAACCATGATCGAGGGGAAGTTTATTTCAGAAACAGAGACCAGTTCCTTGGTAGGAAACTAGGATCGAGGGGAAGTTTATTTAAAAAGATAACTAAGACTAGTTTCTTGGCCGAAGACCAGGATCGAGGGGAAGTTTACCTTTACTAAGCATCATTGCTTAGCGAAAGAAGATGGATGAGCAAACTGCCATTCATAACCACCGTCAAAATTTTGCGTATTCCGATATTTAATCATCTTGCACCCCGGATGCCCGAATACCTTCGCCATTCACACCTTCGGGTCCAAGAAGATTAAATAGGGGCATCTATCATACCCCAAACTTTGACCACCAAGATTTCCCATCATTGTGCAAGTCATCATCACACTATGAATGAACCATCATGCCTCATCAATCTCCTCAAAGATGGTTGAGCATTCACTACAATCAGAATTAGGGATTTAAACCCTCTCAGAGCACTTAGACAAAGGATCAATCAAGGAATGACATGATCTTCAACTTGTCTAACCTCTCAAACATCCATAAAGGATCAAGAGGACTCCCACATCAAGAATCAAGCACAAGGTTGCAACATTCCAAGTGGATTAATCCTCAAGATCGTCAGTGTCACCAAATTAGGGTTTTGGTCGACCAGGGCCTCCAGGTGGGAATTTTACTCTGGGCATGAGCCAATGCTTCAAAGCATAACCTAAGATACTCCAAGGGACCTCATGAACCCAATCATCAAGTCAATTTAACCTCAGGGGATGCATTTATCAAAAATCAGGAATTATGGTTTCTTGACCTAATTCACCCCTAAGTTGACTTTTGGGACATAACATGAGCCAAAACCTCAAGACATGATTTGAGGGTCTCCAATACACCATATTTATCCATTTGCAATAATGGATCTATCCAAGAAGCTTGATTCACAAGTTTGAATTTCATCTGAACCACAATTAGGGTTTTGAAGAAAAAGTCAACTGTACCTTTGACTTTTTTACCAAGACATGCTCCCAAACCTTGGGATATGATTCAATACACCCTATATCACCTATGGAATCTATCTATTAAGTTTGATTTAGATCAAGGACTTGATTTCATAGGGGATCGCGCAGTTTAGATTTCATCTGTTGAAAAAGTCAACTGTACAAAAAGTCAAAGTTTGACTTTTTGATTTTTTGGTCAACCAAGGTTCCTTAACCCTAAAATGATGTTAATGTGTAATTGGAATCATCATTCATCAAGAAAAACCAAAGAAAGTGAGATAACTTGTAAAAGGGGTAGCCATAAAAAACTTAGAATTTTTCTAAGTTATGAAACAAAATGGCTAGGGTACCAACTTCCAAGGATCATAACTTGAGATCCAAGCAACCATTTTGGATGATCCAAAGATGGATTTGCAGCTCTCATGGCATACTTTAAAAGTGTCAACTACACCTCATTCCAATTCATCATGGATTTTAAACTATGGAGTGATCAAAATGGCTGAAAATATGAAAATGGCATTTTTTTCAACACTTAGACAAATTTCTGTCCAAGACAGATTTTGTTGAAAACACCAAAACTTGTGCGATTTTTTCACATAGTTGCAAGGGAAATCAACTCCAACTGTAAACATCAATGTTATTACAAATGTTGCTAAGAATTCAAAGAACTTATTAGCATGAATTAATTCAACTTGAGCCAAGAGAAATCCATGACCAAACATGCCTTGTTGCAGCTGTTTTGCAACAGATTTTGTTGCATGACTTGATGAACTCGATTCTTATCCAAACAGCATTGATCACAAGACCTGCTACACCCACTTTGATGACTACAAGCTCTGCACCACCTGCCAATTTAGTTCAAGGCCAGCCAATGGGAGCATGAACATAAGAGAATATGCTTGGAATCCAATGTGTATTTATGAGCAAATAGTGAATATTTAACATTCCCTTTATGATCAGTCAAGCTGCCTTCATAATCCACCAATAAGAAGACTCCAGAATGTGAAGTTTGTCAGACCATAGCTGAGCTATTTGGAGACTCCTCTATTCCTTGTGAGTGAAGATATTTGCCAAACATTGACCAAGAAAACTCAGAGCATATCTCTTGAGCTCGAGCTGGCAACTTTAGGGCAACATCTTTGCCTATAAATAGAGTGCACATTTCATTCTTCAAATCACACCAAAGCACAAGAATCCTTTGCTTTCTCTCTTTCACTCTCTAGTCACAGAAACTCCATATTTGGGCCAGTCACTATCGGGTTCTGAGTTGCAGAGCCAAGCAACCCAAACCACCACTTCTAACATAGAACATATGATGTATAGAAGCTGTCCAAACACCTAAACCACTTCTGAAACACCTCCATCAAAATTTCACTCTTCAACCTAGCCATTATGCAGTTGGGATACCATGATCTGATCTAAGCAGTTTCAAAGTGTACTAAGGCTTGCAATCCACTCAACAACATCCATTGAAGCTGTAGAGGTCATCAAATTACTTCTGGAACACACTTTGTGCAGAGTTCCAATTCTTCTTGCAGCAAGGTAAGCCTCAAACTCTCATAACATGATCCATGCATATTTCCTCGCATGATACTTTTGCCAAATGTTTATTATCATGTTTTAAGTGTTTCCCCTTAAAAAATTTGACCATAGCACTCACAAACATGTCTGCACGATTGCTTTTGCAAAGTTAGGGTTCATACATTCATATTAGTATAACTTGTTGCACCCTAAAAATAAATTAAATCAAATATTGCCATCATGTTCCTTGTTAAAAAATGCATGAATTTGGTGTTTGAATCGTGTCAAACGGTTGAGAGATGAGTGAGATAGGGTGCTTCTTGCACGAGCTCGAGGAAGAAGATGGCCATGGCGCCATTCTTTAGGTTTTCAAACCAAACTTGCTTTATATTTTTCCCTTGCCATATGTTTAATGAATTGGCATTGCGCCCCAGTGGTTGATCAGCTGGTTTGTGAGTATTGGCAAGCGAGAGGTCTGGGGTTCGAATCCCCCTCGCCCCATACCTCTTTTTTATCACTTGTTTCATTTTTTTTACTATTTTTCATATTATTTTCATTAATGACTTGGAAAATTAATAATTCTCTCAATTTTAATTATTGTTTATTGGTTCTTTTTGCAAAAAATCACAAAAATATTAAAATATTTTATTCTACAAAAAAATCAGATTTATATTATTTATTTAATATAGTTGGTATTTTTGTAAATAAATTCATTTTTTATTATTTTTAAACACTTTTAAAAATGAATATTCACCTTGAAAAAACAAAACCAAATGAGTTCTAAATCATCTTGTGATTAAAACTTCATTTTTCAAACCTTAACCAAAAATCACAAGTAGTTTATTTAGACTTATTTGATATTTTTGTCATTTTATTCATTTTATTAAAAGGATTACTTTTTAAAAATGATGAAATTAGGGTTTCTTTGATTTTCACCCTAACAAACTTTTTTCAAACACTCATGGGCCTCTAATAGAGTGTAAGACCCAATACCTCTTTGAAACCAAAATAGTTTGGGCCTCCGTCATTGTATAAGTCCCAACACATTTTCAAAAATCTCGGCGCAATCGCCAGTTTAAAATAAAACCACTTGGGCCTCTCCTTGAGTTGTAAGCCCCATTCTTTTTCTTTAAAACATCCTTGGGCCTCTAATAGAGTGTATGACCCATTCCTTGTAAATAAGATACCTTGTTGGGCCTTAGATATTGTATAAGACCCACTGTGTTTTCAAAAACCTCGGCGCGATCGCCGTTTTCAAACAAACCATCTGGGCCTACCCTCGTGTTGTAAGTCCCATCTTTCTTTTTCAAAATAATCATTGGGCCTCTCCTTGAGTTGTAAGATCCATACCTTTGTACAGAAAACCTTTTGGGCCTCATACGTTGTATAAGTCCTAGTACAAGCTTTTCAAAACAACTTCCCTTTTGATTTAGATTCAAATATACAGTTGTTATAAAAACTTTCTTTAATTTCTTTGAACAACTAACAATACAGCATGGAAGCTTGCTCACCTGTAAGTTTTATCCGCATTCATTTACCTGCTTTATTATATATATATATATATATATATATATATATATATATATATATATATATATATATATATATATATATATATATATATATATATATGTATTGTGGGAAGCTGCGCATGGTTAGTCTTCTTTCATTCTTTTAAATACATGTCAAATATATATAACTGCATTGTGGGAAGCTGTGCATGGTTAGTCTTCTTTCATACTCCTTTAAATACTTGTCATATATCAACTGTATATATACTAGTATAGTTATTTAGAGTTTTCCCCGACAACTAGGTCTAGAACTAGGTAAAGCCCGTTTGGTCACTCTTAAATACAAACAAAACAAGATCCCCATAGGATTTCCAGATACAGTATTCCCTTCTCTTGGGGTTAAACAATATGGAACAAAGAGAAATGCAGTATTCTCGGTGAACCTTTTCTCAAACTGTCACCCCTAGAAATTGTCAAAGAAATTCTACTCCCCGAAGTTGATCTATTCTCGGTGAATAGCATCTCTTGAATTTCTTCAAACCTCAGAACTTTCACTAAATGATCTATTCTCTGTGAATAGAATTTCTTGAACTTTTCTTGGTTTGGGACCCACAGGCTTCCTAAAAGCATCCCCGCCTCCTCTTGGGCTTTGTACAAGGACCCGTCGGCTTCTTAAAAGTTCTCATGCCTTCTCTTGGGCTTCATACAATGACCCTCACGACCTCTTAGAGGTATAGGACAGAACTTAGTCATCCTTTGCTAGAGCAGTCTTTCTTAAAAGAGTCACAAAAGCCCTCAGACCAATTTTAGGGTTGATACTCATCCCTTAAACGAGTCGGCCTCCTCTTAGGCATTATACAAAGATAGACCTTTCCAATAGACTTGTTTAGTCTAAATCCCTCTTGAGTCTCAAAGACATTCTCAAGTTCCCTAGAAACATAGGAAGAAACCCCGGATTTTGGATTAATCTCCAGCAGAGTTAAAATTTGTGGGTTCTAAAACCCCATCTCTCTCCTAAAATCCCCTAGCCAGGGTCAGTTTATCATCATATAACCCTATCTCAAATCAGAACCTCAAGGTATCTGATCTATCAACTCTTCTGCATCCTCAGCAGGAGTTGATTCCCCATTTGGACATGCCTCGGGATCTCAAAAATCCCCAGTATAAGCTAGCCTCCTCTTAGGCTTTGTATAATGATCTTTTCCTTAGGAAAGTCAGCCTCCTCTTGGGCTTTGTACAATGATTCTCCCCAGCGGAGCTAACCCTTTCAAACTCTCTTGTTGAGTCAACCACTTTTCAGACTCTCTTGTTGAGTTAATAACTTTTCAGACTCTCTTGTTGAGTCAATTACTTTTCAGACTCTCTTGTTGAGTCGATCACCTTTTCATACTCTCTTGTTGATTCAATCACTCTCATAGACTCTCGTGTTGAGTAAATCACCTTTTTGCACTCTCTTGTTGAGTCAACCCTTTTTTAGCCTCAATCTCGGGCTTCGTACGAGACAGATAAAATCACTCTCTTGTTGAGTCAAACTCTTTTAGCCTCAATCTTGGGCTTTGTACAAGACAGATAGAACACTTTCCCTAGAAAAGTCAAACTGTCAGCCTCCTCTTAGGCTTTGTATAAGGACTTCCCCTGTGGGGTCAATCAACCTCTTAGCTTCAACCTTGGGCTTTGATCAAGGCACACAAAAATCAACAATCCCTCTTTAGAGATGACCAATTCTCTTTCAGTCAACCTTTTAGCTTCAATCTTGGGCTTTGAACAAGACAAAAATACTTCTTTTAGCCTCTGTCTTGGGCTTTGAACGAGACACCAAAACATCTTTTTCCTCCCTTAGTATAGAAGGAACTACGATTGCTCTGATTTCCCTATTTCGTTTAAACGGGAATACGTAGGCATAAGATTGCAAAATCTTAGCGAGCATACTAATCAAAAAATCTATGTCTAATACCTACATACATCAATCAAAACTTAGGTCCAGCACCTTCCCAAAAACATCAACAAAAACTCACTCTTCCTATCTCATTTCCCAAGAAACTTTCCCAAACCCATTAACGGATAAACACCATCAAGTATGAAGCAAAACCTAAAGCTAATATCCTGTGGATAACCACATATAGGATGGGTAACTGACAACTTCCCATTGTATAACCTGACCCCGGACCCCCCAATCTCTTTAAGCGTTTGTCCTGTTAGACATTCACGTGCAAGGTTAGTTTTAGATACCTTCCTTTTCCCTTCCAGCTTCATTGGATAAATAAGAAATCAGAAAGTAGCACCCTCTCCTACCATTGCAGTGAGGAAAACCCAGCGATAAGGTGGTTGCGTCATCGAAAAAAATTGTTCGCTACAGGAGTGAATCCCAAATAAGCAGTCCCAGTAGACCATCAAATCAGTGGAGATACCTTTTGTGGATTCAATGCTTAATGACTCCGTTGTGAAGGCAAATTGTCCCAATGTGGTATCCGTGAAATTGAGGATTTAGTATACAGTAACCATGTTGCCATTTGGTAATGCGGTATCTATCGGAAATAGTTGACACGCGATACTACACTCAATTGAGATTACCCTAGGATGCTACAGCTTGCTCAGGTCAACCTGCTTGCTGTTGTTATCCCTAGGGGGGTCAATGATTTTGGGAACTTTTAACCCGTTCTACAGGTACAAAAATTCCCCAGAATACAACCTTTGGGGATGGGTAGAGCAATGACTCCATGCTCGTGATGTTGAACCCTTGAACCCATGTTTTTTCAATGTTTTTGTGTGCTGCATTCATGCATTCATCTAAAAAACTCTTAAACAAAGAAAAAATCTTCTTTTCTCTTCTCTCTCTTTTTTTCAAATTAAACTAAAACAATGATTGCAAATATCAGAGGGAAGGGTTACGTTATGGATTTCGGTAGAAGAAAGACGCACAAATACACCTTCAAGGCTCCAAAACTAGAGGATTTAAGAGGGTTGGCAAGGATGATCACCAACCCTGATGCTTTCAGAGCTAAGTACGGAGGACTGCTGTCTCTATTAAGGGTCCATGTAGTTGAAGGAATTTTGTCTACGCTGATTCAGTTCTACGATCCGATTTATCACTGTTTCACATTCCCAGATTATCAACTAGCACCAACACTGAAGGAATACTCTCACCTGATTGATTTACCCATCACTGACCAAGCTCCCTTTTCTGGACTGGAAGAAATTCCCAAGGATCAAACCATTGCAAGAGCAATCTATTTGGACGAGTCAGAAGTCAGGACTCACATGACCACTAAGGAGGGAATCCAAGGTTTCCGGCCAAGTTTTTGGTAGAGAAAGCCTTATACTTTGCCAGTATAGGAAACGTTACTGCTTTCGAAGATATCTTTGTTCTACTCACATACGGGTTGTTCCTTTTTCCCAACATCAATAACTTCATCGATACCAACGCCATTAAGATATTTCTGATTGGAAACCCCGTACTGACTTTGCTCGCAGATGCTTATCATTCTGTACACTTAAGGAATTTGTACAGCGGAGGAATGATCATATGCTGTGTACCCCTGCTATATAAATGGTTCACTTCCCATTTACCCAAGTCTACTGCTTTTGGGGATCATAAGAGTACTCTACGTTGGTCACAGAGAATCATGTCTCTTACCAACTCTGACATAGATTGGTACAATCGGATCTACGACGGGATAAGGATCATCGACCGATGTGGAAATTTCCCCAACGTACCCCTCATAGGAACTAAAGGAGGAATTAACTATCATCCGATTTTAGTTCGCCGTTAACTCGGATACCCGATGAGGCATATCCCGCGTAATGTTCATCTAGAAGGTCTTTTCTTCAAAGAAGGAGAAAATGACAGGGCACTAAAGACAGAAATAGTGCATGCCTGGAAACATGTTCACAGGAAAGGAAGAGAGTCTCTAGGAAAACCACATTGTGTCTCTGTGGAACCTTATCTCCACTGGGTACAAAACAGAGCCCTCAAGCTGAGGATGCCTTACCCTCGTCAAGAAGTTCTTCCGCTAAAAGAATTTGTCCTTTACTTTATGTCTGATGCAGAAAAACTCCAGGTCACTCTCAACAAAGTTAGACGGCAAAAGAAATCTTGGAAGAACAAGTACCGTATTCTCAATGTGGAGTGTACCAAAATTCAGCAACTGTTAAAAGAAAAGGATGCTCTGATTAGGATATTAGAGCAAGATGTTGTAGAAAATCAAGAAGACCAAAGAAATTTGCTCGCTCCTTTCATTTGGCAAAGGACCAACAACCTGACAACGGCTCAAGAGCCCCAATCAAAGAAAAGGAAAATACCAGAACCAGCACCTGAGCTCTCCTCAGAGAAGACTTAGGGTCCATAAGCTTAGACTTTTCCTTTTACAACACTTTGTAAAATACTGTATTTCCATTTCCGCAATCTTTCAAATTCAATAAAACGGGGTCTCCCCACTGTATGATATTTGCAATCTATTTGTTGAAGTTTCTTTTTGATTAAAGCAAAAACAAATAAAAAATTAATATATATATATTATTGCATATCATTCATCATTCTCACATAATGCATTCTTCTTACCTTCGAATCTCACGTCTGTGTCGCGATTCTAGAGTCAAACTGTCTCATTCGTACAATACTCGGGCCAATCGACAAAAGAAAATGGACGATCTCGAGGAAGAGAAAAGAGAGCTGAGAGAAGAAATCAACACTCTAAAGGAAGATTTGAGAAAACTTTATAGTGACATGCAATCTCTAGCAGCAGCTCAGAGACAACAATAAAAGACTATGATCTCGGAGATCACATCTACGCTCGTAATGGAAACGTATGATCCTCGGTACAACAAGCCTAAAGATCATCTCTGGGGCATGCCTATCAACTTTATCCCTGAAGCATATATCCCGCCGGTCATGGAAGACCCGGAAACTGCAGCAGGAACCACTGGGCCTGAAGGTTACAAACTTCGGGAAGATGAAGATACAAGAGTCATGACAGCAACCCCTGAAGGTTACGAACTTCGGGACAAGGAAGCACCAAGAGTCACCGCCGTAATGACTATACCACAACCAGTGGTACACACTGTCCCGGAAGGACAGATTCCACAAGTACCTTCTGGTGGAAACGAAGATATGTACGACAGGATGAATAAGTTCCAGAAGCAATTCCTGGAGATGCAGAAGGAACTGCATGCCATTCGCAATCAGGATTTATTCGAAAAGGACGCCGCAGACCTTTGTTTGGTCCCCAATGTGAAAATCCCGTACAAATTCAAGGTGCTTGAATTTGAAAAATACAGGGGAGACTCTTGCCCTCAAAGTCATTTGGTGATGTACGTTCGAAAGATGTCAACTCAGACAGAGAACCAACAGCTACTGATCCATTATTTCCAAGATAGTTTAATCGGTGCCTCACTCAAATGGTATATGAGTTTAAACCGCACCAAGATCGTCACTTTTAGAGATCTTGGCGCTGCCTTCGTTCAGCAATATAAATACAACGTTGACATGGCACCAGACAAAGATCAACTCAGAGTAATGTCACAGAAGGACAAAGAAACTTTTAAGGAATATGCTCAGAGATGGCGTGAAATTGCCGCCCAGATCTGTCCCCCTCTTAAGGAAAAAGAGATGACAAAGATCTTTTTGAAAACCTTGAGCTCATTCTACAACGACCGAATGGTTGCCAGTGCACCCAATGACTTCACCGAGATGGTAAACATGGGAGTACGCCTTGAAGAAGCAGTCTGAGAAGGACATCTGGTCAAAGATACAGGATCATCAAGCATTACCAAAAGATACGGTAGTGTTTTCCCTAAGAAAAAAGAGCAAGATATTGGTAATATCTCTCTCGGAAAGCAAAGGCGAAGGTATCAACCAGTAGCAGCGGTAACTCCCACTATCAACCATGCGCCTGCTCCAACGTATCAACCTCAGGTTGCTCAGAGCCAACCAAATCAACAGCAGTATCAGCAAAGGACACAACAGCCCCTTCAGCAGGCTCGTCCTCAGTACAACAGCAATAACCGTACAACACGACCACCAAGGTTTGACCCTATACCGATGTTGTACGCAGAAATATTTCCACTACTACTGGTCAAGGGGCATGTCTAAACCAGGTCTCCTCTTACAGTACCGAAAAATCCGCCTTTTTCGTTCAAATCAGATCAAACTTTCCCTTATCATCAAGGAAGACCGGGGCACAACATTGAAAACCGTCTCAGCTTCAAATCTAATGTGCAGAAGCTTGTCAGGAACAGGGTCTTATCCTTCAAGGATACAAATCTAAATGTTCAGACGAACCCGTTGCCTCAACATGAGAAAACTGCAGTAAATTTGATAGAGGAAAAATCTAACCACAACTATCAAATTCACGATGTACTACTATTATGAACCAATTTGGTCAAAATGCATTGTAGACAGAGCGGGTACGGTCATATACCGTCTCACAATTATCACCAGTGTGATATCTACTCAAAGAATAATCAAGGATATTCCGTAGTGCAATCAGCTCTACAAGAACAAATGAATCTTGGATGGATCCAAGATCACAAAATCCGTGAGGTCAATATGGCTCACTCAAATCCCAACATTGTCCAGAACCACAACATTCTAGCAATGAATGTCAACTTGGTGGAAATGCACTAAAGGCAAAGCCAATATCATGATCTGCCACGACACGATTACAGTTCATGTCCGATCTGCTCAACAAACAATCAGGGGTGCTCTTTTGTACAAGAGGCCCTCCAGTGTTAGATGGATCTCGGATGGATCCAGGATTACCGTGATAGAAGTAGTCATCAAGTTAATATGATTTAAATCTTTGATATTCGCTTGATGAATACCAGTCTGGTAGAATTACATGCTAAGCAAGTCAGGCTCGGTTTTCTGGCTTCACAAGATTATCAGGACTGTTAAGTGTGTTGTGAAGATGACCAAGGATGCGTACTTGTCCAAAGAACACTTCAACACCTGTTGAACCACTGGTGGCTTTCGATCTACCTAGATGAAAACACACAACAAGTCAGTATGACTGACGGGAATCCTACTAGGCATCAAAGTCAGGATGTTCGCTCGATGGAAACAGATCTAGTAAAGTTACACTGCATACAAAGCGGACGTGGCCGGGTGCCACCACATAATTATGAGCACTATAGATTTTGCTCAGAGAACAACCAAGGGGGCTACCTTGTACGGTCAGATCTTCAAAATCAGTTGGACCGAAAAGAGATTCGACCATGTTCAAGTTCTGGTTCGATCAACGTAATGCAAGACTATCTTCCTGATCAAAGCAAAGACGATGTCTTAATCTCTAATAATGAAAGGACCAAAGACGTATGCACTATAATCCCTCTACTCCATGAATCAAGAGTTCCTCCTTATAGTAGAAAGATTCTTAACCTCGAACCAATTGAGGCCGGCTACGATGGTCAGAAAAATCAAAAGGCTCATGTGGTTATCTATATGCCAGGACCAATACCGTACAAATCCGCTAAGGCTATCCCTTACAAGTACGGTGCAACAACAATTGAGAATGGAAAGGAAACTCCATTACCCTCTGTCGTAAATATTGCCGACATCAGTCGAGTAACACGGAGTGACCGGATCTTCAATAGAGGAGTTGGAGAACCTACCAAGGAAAAGGAACCTCAAACAGAAGTTCCCAATCAACCAATCGGTCCATCCAGTAATCCCAACCTTTCAAAGAACAACGATGAGATGTTGAAGCTCATCCAGAAGAGCGAGTACAACATTGTAGACCAACTATTGCAAACTCCTTCGAGAATCTCTGTGCTATCTCTCTTGCTCAGCTCCGAAGCTTATAGAGAAGCTCTACAAAAAGTCTTAGAGCAAGACTTTGTGGAACAAGATGTGACGATAAGACAATTCGACAGCATCATCTCCAACATCACTTCCTGCAATAATTTAGGATTCAGTGATGAAGAACTGCCAGAAGAAAGCAAAAATCACAACATGGCACTTAACATTACAGTCAATTACCAGGACGATGCTCTAGCCAGCGTACTGGTAGATACAAGATCAGCTCTGAATGTTATGCCAAAATTTACTCTAATGCGACTATCATTTCAAGGATCTCCGATGAGAGGCAGTAAGGTCATCGCCAAAGCCTTTGACGGATCCAGAAAAATAGTTATCGGCGAAGTCGATCTTCCCATAACTATTAGTCCTCACACTTTCCAAGTCACTTTCCAGGTCATGGACATCTGGGCAGCATACAGCTTTAGGAAGACCTTGGATACATGAAGCTGGGGCAGTCACTTCGACACTTCACCAGAAGCTGAAGTTCTTCAAGAACGACAAGCTAGTCACAGTCTGTGGAGAACATGCCTTGATCGTGAGCAACTTATCATCATCCTGTGTGGAACCCGAGGAGGTCGTTGGAACTCAGTTTCAGGCACTCTCGGTGAGCAATGAGAATCAATCAGAAAAAGAAACACCGATTTCCTCATACAAAGATGTTCTCAAAGTGATCGAGAGTAACAACGCAAAAGGATGAGGACAACTTGTTATTCCTACTGATAACAAGACAAAGAAAGGTCTTGGTTTTTCTTCAGCCTGTACCCAGACTGCTATTAACGATGAAAGTCTTCATCCCATTCAGGACTTTTTCCACAGTGGAGGCTTCCTTCACCCAGTGTCTCGAGAAGTACACACCATCAATGAGGGTGACACCTCCGATACAGATAAAGAGTGGAAGTCCTATCTCAACGAGGACAGTTATATGTCTCAGGAAGAAACGCATACACCATTTTGCTATCCCACGCAAAGTCTGAGATATATACCAAGATCAGACGTCAAGATGATGTACGGAGATTGTGATCCGGAAGGATGTCGTGCTCCACCCAACTCTTTAGAGGAGGACACTCTGATGAAAGACAACTTTGACTATGACTATTATGACCCAATGGATGACTTGCTTATCTGGCAGCCATACCCAGAAGACTTGGGACAAAAGAGTCAGCCCAACGATACATATCAGCTGAGCATCATTGAAAAGAATACCTGCATCCCCACCAAATCATGGGATCATTACTCAGGGCATTCAGAAAATATCCAGCACAACGATGAATCTGCAAAGGTTGCAGGACAAGAGTTCATCAACTATGCATTTCCTGATGTCAACGTCATCGAGAAAGATGACTCCGCCAGTCCCACAACAGTATGGGACACCTTAGGACAGCCGAGTGGCAAGTACGACTTTTTGGTCAAGTACACCACTCCTGAAAGCTCTCGTATCAGGCTCGAAGACATCCAGCCAACTGGATGGGAAGATCCACCTGAAAATGAAAATACTGTGCAAGATACAATAGAAGAGTTCAACTCTGCATGGGAGGAAGATTCCAACGATCCTGCTCCGCCAGAAATGAGCGTTATTTCTGAGGATAAACCAAGAAAGAAGGTGCCAGACTTTGTGATTCACCGAGGAGTTCGCCGCCAATGGGTTGCTGTCGATGTCCCGAAAGTCGTCCATAAGTCTAAGTAATTTCCATCTTTGTTTTGACCTTTCACCCTACCCAGGTGAAACAGATGTTTTTATAGGGCTCACTTTCTGTAAATGTCCCTCTTCGCTTCGCCCAAAGTGACAGAGTTTTGTTTTATAGGGCTGTAGTTTTGAGAATCGACAAAATCATAAATAAATGGACGTCGTTCTGTAATTTCCGCATTTATTGCTGTTTTCACTTTTCGCTTTTCAGAAAATGGTTATCCTAAAAACAAACAAAAAATAAAAACGAGCATTTTTCAGAAAATACACTGCACAGACTCTTGCATTCTCTCTATCTCTTCTAAAAATAAATCATCACGTCATGCATATTGCTTGTTTTAAACCCCATTGAAACATACGATCCAATGCCTTTTCCCAACTTTGAATTCCCGGTATTTTAGGCTGAAGAAGAAGAAGACAAAGAAATTCCAGAAGAGATCTCCCGATTACTCAGACAAGAGGAAAGGTCCATTGAACCTCACAAAGAGCCGTTAGAAATGGTCAACTTGGGTACAGAAGAAGAGAGAAAAGAAGTCAAGATTTGGGCACTGCTCAGTCCGACTGTCAAAAAAGATTTGATAAAACTTCTCAAAGATTTTCCCTATGTATTTGCATGGTCCTATCAGGACATGCCAGGGTTGGACACCCGCGTCGTGGAACACCATCTACCGTTAAGATCAGAATGTCCACCAGTGAAACAAAGGCTGAGACGAACTCATCCAGACATGGCCGTCAAAATCAAAGAGGAAGTACAAAAATAGATTGACGCGGGTTTCCTCGTCACCTCAGAATATCCTCAATGGCTAGCCAACATAGTACCAGTTCCAAAAAAAGACGAAAAAGTCAGAATGTGTGTAGACTATAGGGATCTGAACAAAGCCAGTCCAAAGGATGACTTTCCCTTACCGTACATAGATATGCTAGTAGAAAGTACAACCAAGTTTAAAGTCTTCTCCTTCATGGATGGATTCTCGAGCTATAATCAAATCAAAATGGCGCTGGAAGACATGGAGAAAACTTCCTTTATCACCCCATGGGGCACCTTTTGTTACAAGGTAATGTCGTTCAGTTTGAAGAACACTGGGGCAACCTATCAAAGGGCCATGGATACTCTGTTTCATGACATGATACACAAAGAAATCGAAGTGTATGTCGATGACATGATTGTCAAATCTAAAACAGAAGAGGAGCATGTGACCCACTTGTCCAAACTATTCGAGCGTCTGAGAAAGTACAAACTCTGCTTGAATCCTAACTAGTGCATGTTCGGTGTCCGCTCAGGAAAACTGCTAGGGTTCATCGTCAGCCAGAAAGGAGCTGAGGTTGATCCTGAAAAGGTCAAGGCCATTCAAGAAATGCCTTCTCCAAAGACTGAAAAACAAGTCAGAGGAATCCTGGGATGTTTGAATTACATTTCCAGATTCATATTCCTCATGACCGCGACATGCGCGCCAATCTTTAAATTACTCAAAAAGAATCAGGACTGCGTATGGACAGAAGACTGCCAAACTACCTTCGACAATATCAAAGATTATATATTAAATCCACCGATTCTATCACCTCCAGTAGAAGGAACACCACTGATCATCTATTTAACAATCTTGGAGGACTCAATGGGTTGCGTACTTGGCCAACAAGACGAAACTAAAAGAAAAGAGTCTGCCATCTACTATTTGAGTAAGAAGTTTACCGACTGTGAAATTCGGTACACTATGCTTGAGAAAACTTGCTGTGCTCTGGCTTGGGCAGCCAAACGTCTTCTCCAGTACATGATTTGTCACACTACTTGGTTAATCTCTGAAACGGATCCAATCAAGTACGTCTTTGAAAAACCTGCTCTCACGGGAAGGATCGCCCGTTGGCAGATGTTGTTATCGGAATACGACATTGAGTACCACGCTCAAAAATTCATCAAAGAAAGTATTTTAGCCGATCATTTGGCTCATCAACCAATTGACGATCAAGAATCAGTCGGATTTGACTTCCCAGACGAATATGTCATGTATCTGAAAATGAAAGATTGCGATGAACCGCTACCCAGTGAAGGGCCAGAACCAGGTTCCCAATGGGAACTAATCTTTGACGGAGCTGTCAACAATCATGCAAACGGAATTGGGGCAATCATCATGACACCTCAGGGTACCCACATTCCTTTCACTGCCAGAATGACATTCAAGTGCACAAATAACGAGGCCGAATACGAAGCTTGTATCATGGGTTTCGAAGAAGCAATTGACTTGAGAATTAAGAACTTGGATCTGTATGGAGACTCAGCCTTGGTTATCAATCAAATCAAAGGAGATTGGAACACATACCAATCAGGACTGATTCCTTACGAAGACTATGCTAGAAGATTGTTACCATTCTTCAACAGAATCATGTTTCATTATATCCCTCGTGAAGAGAATCACATGGCCGATGCATTAGCCACTCTCTCTTCCATGATTAGTGTACGTCAATGGAACGACATACCTAAGATCGACATAATGCGCCTGGAACGGCCCGCTTACATCTTCACAATCGAAGCGGTCATAGACGACAAACCTTGGTATCACGATAGCAAATGCTTCTTTCAGAAGCAAGAGTACCCACCTGGGGTATCAAGAAAAGACAGGAAAACCCTCAGAAGGTTGGCAGGCAACTTCTTCCTGAGCGCTGATACACTCTATAAGAGAGACTTTGACATGGTCTTGCTCTGATGCGTAGACAGACCAGAAGCAGACATACTGATGAAAGAAATTCACGAAGGGTCCTTTGGCACACATGCCAACAGACACACAATGGCGAGAAAAATTCTGAGAGCAGGATACTATTGGTTGACCATGGAATCCGATTGCTACAAGTACATGAGGAGATGTCACAAGTGTGAGATATACTCAGACAAAATCCATGTACCGCCAACGCATCTCAAAGTTCTCTCTTCCCCATGGCCTTTTCCCATATGGGGAATCGACATGATTGGCATGATCGAACCCAAAGCTTCAAACGAACATCGGTTCATTCTGGTAGCCATTGATTACTTCACCAAATAGGTCGAAGAGGCATCATACACCAATGTAACCCGACAAGTCGTGGTCCGCTTTATCAAAAACAACATCATCTGCCGTTATGGTGTTCCCAGCCAGATCATTACTAATAATGGATCTAACTTGAACAACAAAATGATGAAAGAGTTATGCGCTGAGTTCAAGATCGAACACCATAACTCATCTCCCTACCAACCCAAGATGAACGGAGCGGTAGAATCAGCTAACAATAACATCAAAAAGATCGTTCAAAAGATGGTTGTAACCTATAAAGACTGGCACAAAATGTTACCCTTTGCTCTCCACGGTTATCACACATATGTCCGCACTTCAACAGGGGCAACCCCTTTCTCTCTAGTATACGGCACAGAGACAGTGCTTCCCATAGAAGTAGAGATCCAATCAATCCGGGTATTGATGGAAGCCAAGCTAACAAAAGCTGAATGGTGTCAAATTCGGCACGATGAACTGAACCTGATCGAAGAAAAATGAATAACGACATTATACCATGGTCTGTTGTATCAGCAAAGAATGAAGAAAGTGTTTGACAAAAAGGTCCTACCTCGCGTCTTCAGAAAAGGAGACCTTGTGCTAAAAAAGATACAATCATTCCTCACTGATTCTCGGGGCAAATAGACTCCGAATTACGATGGCCCTTATGTGGTCAAGAAATCTTTTTTAGGCGGTGCCTTGAGACTCGCAACCATGGATGGAGAAGAATTTGCCTACCCCACAAATGTTGATGTAGTCAAGAAATACTTCGCCTAAATAAAAAAAAAACTTCTCGGTGGATTGAAAACCCGAAAGGGCGGTCCAGGAAAAAATTAGAGACATAAGCAAAAATCATCCCGATGGATTGGAAATCTCAAAGTACAATCCAGGCAAAAGTTAGGGATTAATGGTAAGTAAATACTCCGACGAGGTTAAATCCCCAGCAGTAATGCCATCCATCAGGAAAACTCCAGTCAAGGTCATCTTCGACAGAAGCTCAGGACATCCAGAATTCAAAGTTGGTAGAAGGATAGCGGTCGTTATGTTTCAATGTAGCCCTTTTTTCCTTAAATTACCATTTTCTTTGTAAATGCTCTATGGAATCACGCGCTTGGCTGATTTCCATCCTATCAATAAAATTTGAATCCTAGTGCTTTTGTTTGCAATTCTTATTTGTTTTAGTTTTACAGATTGACATTGTTAATATGATTAACAATTCTTGAAATAAAACAAAAATGAATTTACTTGTCAAATTTTTCTACTTTTAAAATAAAGATAGCAATTCTTTTGACTATTGAACATTGAAAGAACATCGATCGCTTCTCCGAAGGTGGTTGAACTTCAAAATGCAGAATCAAAGTACTCATTCTAAACCAGTACGCCCGAATGAAGGATCAACTGTGTCAGAGACCATATTTCATCTAACATCCTCGGCAGAGTACATATCTTTTAAGACCAATTGAACAATTCTTTCTCCCCCACCGGGATCGTCTCTCCTAAGCAAGGCAGAATTACTATTTTGAACCAGTGATACTTTTCATCCCCCGCCGTGGCCGAGTATCCAGTCGTGTTCATCTATTAGTTTGTATGTCGCGTCAGTTTTGTCAGCATAAACATACATACATCATGCATTATTGATTCACATTCATAATCATATTGCATCACTATCACTCTGGTCAGTCTTGTTCCCAAGTGATAAAAGTCCTCTCAATCGAGTTGTCAGTCCTTTACTTGTTAGGAAATGCAGCGTCTGAGCAGTTTCTCCCCAGTTTATTTCTGGATTGGAGACAGTCCTCGACCACTTTGATAACTTGAACCTCTAAAAGGCAAGAAGACATTCGACAAACATCACTCTTCACCATTGAAGATGATATCTTCGCTTTCCCAGATTAAGGAAAATCCCCAGAGAAAGCCTCGCAACTAAAGACTCTGAACAACACATTGGTTTTTCTCCCAAGAAAGTCAATGTTAATGAGGTCATTAGCACCTCAAAATTGGATTGCATCACATGGCATTTCTCTGAGAAGATCTCGAAGAAAAGTATGATGTCATATCCCCAAGCAGGGAATAGCCTCTCAGGAGACTCATTTTCCCCAGTAGAGTCAACAAATGGCGTCTCCAACAGAGAGGTTTGAACACCTCTGCAACTCAGACAAATGGGTTCCCCAGTAAGTCTAACATCAAAACTTTTTCCCATCAAATGGCATCTCCCCAGGAAAATTCGTCGAGAAGTTTGATGAAAACCACTACACATAGCATCCCTTGTCAAGGAAGGAACTTGACGAAAAAAACTAAGACCAGTTCTTTGGCTGAAGACCAGGATCGAGGGGAAGTTTATATCAGAAACTGAGACCAGTTCCGTGGCTGAAGACCAGGATCGAGGGGAAGTTTATTGACAAAAGAAACAGAGACCAGATCCTTGGGTAAAGACCATGATCGAGGGGAAGTTTATTGACAAAAGTAACTGAGATCAGTTCCTTGGCCGAAGACCATGATCGAGGGGAAGTTTATTGACAAAAGAAACTAAGACCAGTTCCTTGGCCGAAGGCCAGGATCGAGGGGAAGTTTACAAAAGAAACTGAGACCAGTTCATTGGCCGAAGGCCAGGATCGAGGGTAAGTTTACAAAAGAAACTTAGACCAGTTCCATGGCTGAAGACCAGGATCGAGGGGAAGTTTTATCCTTTTCTAAGTATCATTGCTTAGCAAAAGAAGATGGATAAGCAAACTGCCATTCATAACCACCGTCAAAATTTCAGGTATTCCAATATTAAATCCTCTTGCACCCTGAATGTCTGAATATCTTCGCCATTCACACCTTCGGGTCCAAGAAGATTAAATAGGGGCATCTGTCATACCCCAAATTTTGACCACCAAGATTTCCCATCATTGTGAGAATCATCACCAAAATATGGATGTACCTTCATGCCTCATCAACCTCCTCAAAGATGATCGGGTATTCACCACAATCAAGATTTAGGGTTTCAAGCCCTCTCAGAGCACTTAGTCAAAGGATCAATCAAGGAATGACATGATCTTCAACTTGTCTAACATCTCAAACACCCATAAAGGATCAAGAGGTCTCCCATATTAAGAATCAAGCACAATGTTGTAACATTCCAAGTGGATTAAGCCTCAAGATCGCTAGTGTCACAAAATTAGGGTTTTGGTCGAGCAAGGCCTCCAGATGGAATTTTTCCTCTAGGAATGAGCCAATGATTCAAAGCACAACCCAAGATACTCCAAGGTACCTCATGGACCCAATCATTAAGTCAATTTAACCTCGGGGGATGCATTTACCAAAAATCAGGAATTAGGGTTTCTTGACCTAATTCACCCCTAAGTTGACTTTTGGGACAAAGTCTGAGCCAAGTGTAGTGCGATTTTTGTGGTTTCGAATCACTATCACTTTGGTACTACAGTTCGATTCATTTTTTATCCTATTGAGCTGATTAAGGAAGGGAAATAGATGTCTCCAATTAACCCTGCTTGCAAACTGAGGTTAAACAGTCAAAACTCTTGGCTTAAAGATGCTATCAAAAGGAGGTTCGTCTTTTAAGGTTATTTGCTTAAAAACAGGATCTAGACTAGGGAGTAGGTTTCTATGTTTAGGGATTGGGTCTGATGTTTTTTTATTGATATATGAAGGTACTGGATTTTGGGTTTTTGATTAGTATGCTCGCTAAGATTTTTGCAATCTTATGCTTACGTATTCCCGAGACAGGGAAATCAGAGCGATCATAGTTCCTCCTATTCTATGGGGGGAAAAAGGTTGTTTTGGTGTCTTGTTCAAAGCCTAAGACATGAAGCTAAAGGTGGTATGTATCTTGTTCAAAGCCCAAGATGTGAAGCTAAAAGGTTGTCTGTATCTTTTTCAACGCCCAAGATGTGAAGCTAAAAGGTTTGGATGAGAGAGAATTTATCATCTCTAAAGAGGAGTTATTGATGTTTGTATGCTGTGAGCAAGGCACAGATTTGATGCTAAAAGGTTGATTGACTCAGCCGAGGTTTCCTTATACAAAGCCTAAGAGGAGGCGATTGACCCAACAAGAGGGTGTTTTTTATTTGTTGTCTCGTATGAAGCCCGAGATAGAGGCTAAAAGGGTTTACTCCGTTGGGGAGAATGTATCTTGTATAAAGCCCAAGATGGAGGTTGAAAGGGTTTGACTCAACAAGAGAGTCTTTTATACTCAACAAGAGAGTGTTTTTTGTGTGTCTTGTACGAAGCCCAAGACGGAGGCTAAAAGGTTTGACTCAACAAGAGAGTACTTTTATTTGTCCTGTATAAAGCCCAAGGCGGAGGCTAAAAAGGTTGACTCAACAAGAGAGTCTGTTTGACAGGTGATGGACTCAACAAGAGAGTTTTTTATACTCAACAAGAGAGTGTTTTGCTGTCTCGTACGAAGCCCGAGATAAAGGCTAAAAGGGGATTGACTCAACAAGAGAGTCTTTTATACTCAATAAGAGAGTGTTTTATATGTGTCTTGTATGAGCCCAAGACGGAGGCTAAAAGTTTTGACTCAACAAGAGAGTATTTTTATACTTAACAAGAGAGTGGGTTTTTATATGTGTCTTGTACGAAGCCCAAGACGGAGGCTAAAAAGGGGTTTGACTCAACAAGAGAGTCTGAAAAGGTTAGCTCCGCTGGGGAGAGTCATTTGTACAAAGCCCAAGGGGGGCTATCTTACTGCTGAGGATTAGATCCATAGGCAGAACCAAGTGGGAGAGCCCTCTTGAGAGAGGTTAGGTTTCTAAGTGATGAGTTTTTTTCCTATGTTTGAAAGGAACTTGAGAATGTCTTTGAGACTCAAGGGGTTTAGACTGTCCAAGTCTAGAGTTTTATCTATTGTACAATGCCCAAGAGGAGGCACGGGCATTAAGGGATGAGTATCAACCCTAAAGTGGCCAGAGGTTTGACACTGGAAAGGCTGCTCTAGCAAAGGATGACTAAGTTCTGTCTTATACCTTTAAGAGGTCGTTAGGGTCCTTGTATTAAGCCCAAGAGAATGCATGAGAACTTCTAAGAAGCTGAAGGGTCCTTGTACAATGCCCAAGAGAAGTCGGGCATGCTTTTAGGAAGCTTGTGGGTCCCTAAACCAAGAAAAGTTCAAGAAATGCAATTCACAGAGAAAAGATCATTCCAGGAAAGTTCGAGAATTTGGAAGAAACTCAAGAGATGCTATTCACGGAGAATAGATCAACTCTAAGGAGTAGAGTCTCTTTGACAATTTCTAAGAGTGACAGTCTGAGAAAAGGTTCACCGAGAATACTGCATTTCTCTTTGTTCCATATTGTTTAACCCCAAGAGAAGGGAAGACTGTGTCTGGAATCCTATGGGGGATCTAGTTTTGACTAAATTTAAGAGTGATCAACAAGGCTTTACCTAGTGCTAGACGTAGTTGCCGGGGAAAACTCTAAATAAATATACTAGTATTACACAGTTGATATTTGACGAGTATATAAAAGGATGTGAAAGAAGACTTACAGTGAAGCAGCCCCACAATACAGTTATATACATATGAAAGCGATAAATGAGAGTGGATAAACACTTACCTGTTGTAGAGCTTCCATTTTGTTTTGTTAGTTTGTTCAACAAAGAAAAACTTTGATAATAATATTATATTCAAAATCAAAGGAGAAAGTGCTTTGAAAAGATTGTTAGGGCTTACAGCTCAAGGAGAGGCCTGGGGTTTTTGTTAAAAAGGCGACGATCGTGCTGAACTTTTTGACTGTATCAGGACTTACACAATACACTGAGGCCCAAACTGTTTTATTTACAAAAGGGTTGGGTCTTACACTCTATTAGAGGCCCAAAGTGTTTTAAAGAAAGGAAATGTGACTTATAACACGAGGGTAGGCCCAGATGATTTTTGTTTTGAAATGGCGATCGCGCCGAGATTTTTGAAAACGCAGTGGGTCTTATACAATGACTGATGCCCAAAAATGTTTTGGTTTTCAAAGGAGGGTTGGGTCTCACACTCTATTAGAGACCCAAAGAGTTACTTTTGTACAAGAGATGGGGCTTACAACTCGAGGAGAGGCCCAGGGTTAACGGCGATCGCGCCGAGGTTTTTGAAAACACATTGTGTCTTATACAATATCTGAGGCCCAAAAATGTTTATGTACAACAAGGATTGGGTCTTACACTCTATTAGAGGCCCAAAAGTGTTTAAAAAAGTTTCATGAGGGTTGAATTAATCAAAACCCTAATTTGTTTTCAAAAATATATTTTAATTGAATAAAACTTCAATTAAAATGATCAAAATTGTTAAACAGGTGTGAAAAACAAATTGTGATCTTGGATTAATATTTGAAAAATCATGTTTATATCCACAAAATGATTGGAAACCAATAAAATTTGGAAAATCAAGAAGGAAAAAACATTTTATATGTCAAAAAACAAATAAAACATTAATTCTTTGTAAAAATATCAAATATATGAAATAAATAATATTTTTGGGATTTTTTGGTAAAATAAAATATTTTAACATTTTTGTGACATATTAAAAAAAGAATCAACTCAAAATCATTAAAACTCAGAGAGAAATTAATTTTTGAATCAATTAAATAAAATCACAAAATTCTAATATTTAAATTTTCAAAAGGGCGCCAAGAACATGGCAAGAACACGCGCGTGTTCTGAGTTTTGCCCAGATTTGCATTTTCTATCCAATCTCACTGAATACTTAATGAAATTACACAAACCACATATCAATCTGCTAGTTTTCACCTCACGATCATGTCTATGGTCTTAAATTTCATTTATTTTAAGTGTGGAATAAGAAATCAAAGAGAAACCTTAAGAACCCTAAAATTTGCATGAAGGCTCAGAAATTCCATACACGATTCAAACAAAACAATTGATTGAGGGTAAACACTCTATGCATGATTATGAACATATGGCAAAATTATTGTGCAGCAAAATATGCATGGATCATAGAGTTAGAAAAGCTCGGGCTTACCTCTTGCAGCTGGTGATCGTGTTTTGTGTTAGAGGTGTTGCAAGCTGGTTCCAATGATTTACACAGCTTCCTTAGGTGCTAAGTAATGTGTCTGAATGCTTGGAGTGGTTTGAAACAAGCTGAAACTTGAGATGGTACCTCAACTGCACCTCTGTCAAGAACTTGAGCAGTTGGCAATTGATTTTGTGATTTTGGTGTTATAGATGTTATGTGAGTGTTTGGATCACTTCCATATGATGTTTATGAGGTGTGTGTGTGATTGGTTTGGTTGGAATAGCTCTCAAACTCAAAACCCGATAGTGACTTACCTTAGAAGGTAAAATTGGAAGTGAGAAGGAGATTTTAAGGAAAGCATCTGTTTGATGGCTTTGGTGTACTCAAACTGATCACAATTTAGCTCTATTTATAGTAGAGCAAGTTTGTTTTGGCTGCAATAGTGAATGGCAACTGCAACAGAGGTTTGGCCAATGCTGATCAATGGGAATCCAAGTCTCCTCTAGCCATTGACTAGAGGTTAGAGCACAGAGTTGTGGTTCCCTAGTTCAGATCTTATCCTTGACTCATTCAGCTGGAAATGGTTCAGTCCATGCCACCTTGGTGCATCCATTGAATGCTCCAAAACAAAATTGGAGTCTTGTCCCCCTTTTAGGCATCTTTAGGTTTGGCATGCTACTTTTGGTTCCAAAGACTTGGGAGGCTTATAGATCAGTGCTTGTCCCTCCTTGGTCTCCCCCTGAGGTGTTCAGATGGATAAACTTGTTTGTCATTTGCACAAATTGCTCAAATCGAGCAAAATGCACAAATTTTCCTAGTTATGACAGTTGCAGCAAGGCATTTTGCCATTATCATAACTCTTAGCTCAAATGGAATTTGATGGAGTTCTTGACCATTTTGGAAAGCTCTTATATGATACTACCTCTGTTCCTTTTTATAAGAGACAACCCATTTTTTAGGTTCATTGAATAACCAATGTATTTGGTCGATTTATAGACTAGATACATTAATTATTCAATGAACCAAAAAAATGAATTGTCTCTTATATAAAGGAACTGGGATAGTACAACACATGTGTGATCATAGTTTATCTTGATACCTTTTGGATCCAAGTGAAAAATGCCCCTACTTTTGGAAAAAAAAAGCAAGACAGATTCTGACTTAGTGAAAATTTCACTGTGTTGGAAAAAAGTGACATTTTCACTTTTTGTCATTTTGGTCACTCCATTATTTAAAATCCATGAGGAATTGGAATGAGATGTAGTTGACACTTTTAAAGTATGCCATGAGAGCTACAAATCCATCTTTGGATCAGCCCAAATGGTTGCTTGGATCTCAAGTTATGATCCTTGGAAGTTGGCACCCTAGCCACTTTGTTCCATAACTTAGAAAATTTCTAAGTTTTCTATGGTTACCCCTTTTACAAGTTATCCCACTTTCTTTGATTTTTCTTGATGAATGTTGATTCAAATCACTCATTAACATCATTTTAGGGTTAGGGAACCATAATTAATCAAAAAATCAAAAAGTCAAACTTTGACTTTTGGGCACAGTTGACTTTTTATCAGATGAATTCCAAACTGTGCGATCCTTTATGAAATCAAGTCCTTGACCTAAATCAAACTTGATGGATTGATTTCATAGGTTTTATAGGTGTATTGAATCATGTCCCAAGGTTTGGGAGCATGTCTTGGTCAAAAGTCAAAGGCACAGTTGACTTTTTCCACGAAACCCTAATTGTGGTCCTGATGAACTTGAAACTTGGGAATCAAGCTTCTTGGATCAATCCATTGTTGCAAATGGATAAATGTAGTGTATTGAAGGCCCTCAAATCATGCCTTGAGGTCTTGGCTCATTATTTGTCCCAAAAGTCAACTTAGGGGTGAATTAGGTCAAGAAACCTTAATTCCTGATTTTTAGTGAATGCATCCCCTGAGGCCAAATTGACTTGGTGATTGGGTCCATGAAGTCCCATGGAGTATATTATGTTATGCTTTGAAGCATTGGCTCATGCCCAGAGGAAAATTTCCATCTGGAGGCCCTGGTCGACCAAAACTCTAATTTGGTGACACTGTCGATTTTAAGGCTTTGATCCACGTGGAATGCTGCAACATTGTACTTGATTCTTGATGTGGGAGTCCTCTTGATCCTTTGTGGATGTTTGAGAGGTTTAGACAAGTTGAAGATCATGTCATTCCTTGATTGATCCTTTGTCTAAGAGATCTGAGAGGGCTAGAAACCCTAATCATTATTTGTAGTGAATGTTCACCCATCTTTGGGGAGACTGATGAGGCATGATGGTACATCCATATTGTGCTGATGACTTGCACAATGATGGGAAATCTTAGTGGTAAAAATTTGGGGTATGACACCAAGACCTCAAGACATGATTTGAGGGCCTCCAATACACTACATTGATCCATTTGCAACAATGGATTGACCCAAGAAGCTTGGTTCACAAGTTTCAATTTCATCTGGACCACAATTAGGGTTTCAAGGAAAAAGTCAACTGTATCCAAGACATGCTCCCAAACCTTAGGACATGATTCAATACACCCTGTAACACCTATGGAATCCATCCATTAGATTTGATTTAGGTCAAGGACTTGATTTCACAAAGGATTGCACAGTTTGGATTTCATCTGATAAAAAGTCAACTATGCACAAAATCAAGTTTGACTTTTTGGAATTTTTCACAAATATGGTTCCCCTAAGTCAAAAATAATGTTAATGTATGGTATTGATCATCATTCATTAAGAAAAATCAAGAAAAGTGAGGTTTCTTGCAAAAGGGGCAACCATAAAAAAACAAAAAATTTCTAAGTTATGGAACAAAAGTGGTTTTGGTACCAACTTCCAAGGATCATAACTTGAGATCCAAGCAACCATTTTGGGTGATCCAAAGCTGGATTTGTAGGTCTTGCTACACTCTACAAAAGCTTCAACTACCTCATACTCCAATTCTTTATGGATTTTGAGTTATGGATTGATCAAAATCACAAAAACATGAAAATGACACTTTTTCCAACACTTAGTGAAAATCTGCCTAAGTTACCAGCCTTGAACATCAATGTTCATGAGGATTTTTCAGTTGGATCCAAATAGTTTCAAAACAAACTATGATCACAAATGTTTTGTATCATATGAGGCATTTCTAAAAAGCACAAGAGCCTCCCATAACTCAACATGAGCAGGGAGATATGAATCCCTCAAAATCACCATTTCCAACTGTCCTAAGCAAGGCAGAATGTGGTGTTTTGCTCGATTTGACAAATTTGAACAACTCTAAGCCTTGTCATCCATTTGGACACATCTGAGGATAAAACAAAAGGAGAGTGATATGATCCCCAAGCCTCCAAAGTCCAAGAATCTACACTTAGCCATAACAAACCTAAAAAGGCTAAAAAGGTGCCAAGACTCCAATTTTGTTTCCAAGCATTCAATGGATACACCAAGGTGGCATAGACTGACACATTCCTAACTAAATGAGTCAAGAATAAGCTCTGAATCAAAGGAGCATAGGCATGTTCCCTAACCTCAAGTCAATGGCTAGAGGAGACTAAAGATTCCCTTGGATCAACATTGGCCAAAGGCCTACTACAGCTTCCATTCACTATTGATGCTAAAACAAACTTACTCTACTATAAATAAAGCCCATTTATGCTCAGTTTGAGTACACCAAAGCACTGCAACTGATGATTTCCTCAAAATCTCTCTCTTTAGGCCAAAATGCCTTCTTTTGCAAGTCATCTCTGAGTTTTTGAGTTAGAGAGCAATTCCACCACAACTCATGATCCAAACACATCCAATATGTTATAACTAAGTTGTCCAAACACTCACTTGTGACCTAAAACACCAAAATCAGAAAATCCACTTCCAAAACCTCAAAATTGGACTTTTCTGCATTTTCCAAACCATGCCTTGATTCAGTCACTTCCAAAACCAAACAAGGCCTCAAACACACTCCAAATATCATCCTCAAACTGTCCCAATTGGTTCCCCTCATCTGGAACACCATTTGAGAGAGTTGCCATATTGGTCACTTTTGCCCCTTTTGCAAGAAAGAGCTAAAACTTGTTCCTGAGGATTCCAGCTGGTTTTGATCATCCTAAAAGCTTCTAAGGGATCAATCAAGAGTGTCCAAAGCATTGGATTACTTCTGGCACAAGGATCTTGACAGTTAGCACAAGAAGCTCCAAGAGGTAAGTGCATGACAACTTGAACTCTTTGAATTTTGCATTCCTTTGATGTCCATTGATCCTAAACATCTCATACATGTTGTATATGTTGTGTTTGAACCAATTTGCCCTGCTATTGTTGACTGAGTAGTGAGATAGCATAGAACATGCAAATCTAGACCTATTTTGAAACCACTGTCAGGTTTTAAAATAGGGACATTTTCTGAAAATTCCAAAAGCACCATTGGATTCCTCATGAAATTCTAGGCCAGATGCACCTAAATTTTGTTCAAATCCATGGAGAAATGAGAAAGTTAGAGGCTTCACGTAAATTGCCAAAACTTGTCTTGCCTTGCCTTGGCCAGGCCTGAAAACAAGGCACCCCATATATGCACATGGGGTGGTTTTGATACACGGATGTATCACAACCCCAGTGGTAGCGCGCATGTGTGTTTGTGTATGAGGTCATGGGTTCAAACCCCACCCAGACCTTTTTTACTACTCTCTCATTTTTGCTATTTTTCCAATATTTCCATGTTTTTGTTAATTAATTCAAAATTTAATTTCTCTCTCAATTTTAATTATTTTTTATTGATTCTTTTTATGAAATTTCACAAAAATGTTAAAATATTTTATTCCATGAAAATTTTACAAAAATATTATTTATTTCATATATTTGATATTTTTGTAAAGAATTATATTTTTATTTGTTTTTAAACTTTAAAAATATTTCTTTCTCTTGGTTTTGCAAAATTCAAATGATCTTTAAATCATCCCATGAATGAAACATGATTTTCCAAATATAAATCCAAGATCACAACCTTTTTTCACTTGTTTGATTATTTTAATTGAATTTGTATTCAATTAAAATACATTTTAAAACCAAAAATTAGGGTTTTGATCACTATCACCCTAACAAATATTTTCAAACATCCTTGGGCCTCTATTAGAGTGTAAGACCCAATCCCTTTTTAACCAAAACCTTTTTGGGCCTCAGTCATTGCATAAGACCCACTGTGTTTTCAAAAACCTCGGCGCGATCGTCGCCTTTTCAACAAAATAACTTGGGCCTCTCCTAGAGTTGTAAGCCCCATCACTTGTACAAAAATAAACTTTGGGACTCTTGATAGAGTGTAAGTCCCACCACTTTGTAAATATAAACCTTTTTGGGCATCAGTCATTGTATAAGTCCTACTGTGATTTTAAAATCTCGGCGCGGTCGTCGCCTTTTAAACGAAAACCATTTGGGCCTACCCTTGTGTTGTAAGTCCCATTTATTTTCTTTTTTCAAAACCTTTGGGCCTCTCATGGAGTTGTAAGACCCATCCCCTTGTACAGAAAACCTTTTTTTGGCCTCAGTTATTGTATAAGTCCCGATACAATTTTCAAAACAACGGTACGATTACTGTTTTTTCATTTGGGCCCCTCCTTGAGAATAAGCCCCAACAATCTTTTCAAAACAACTTTCCTTTTTGATTTAGGTTCAAACTCATAGTTGTTATCAAAACTTTATTTAATTTCTTGAACAACTAACCATACAACTATTACAATGGAAGCTTGCTCGCCTGTAAGTTTTTATCAGCTTTCATTTACATATATATATATATATATAACTGTATTGCTGGAAGCTTGCTCACCTGTAAGTCCTTCTTTCATATCCTTTTAAATACTTGTCATATATCAATTGTATATATACTTGTATATCTGCTTAAAGTTTTCCCCGACAACTAGGTCTAGAACTAGGTAAAGCCAGTTGGTCACTCTTTCAATACAGTCAAAACTAGTTCCCCATAGGAATTCCAAATACAGTCTTGCCTTCTCTTGGGCTTAAACAATATGGAACAAAGAGAAAGGCATTATTCCCGGTGAAACTTTTCTCAGACTGTCACTATTAGAAATTGTCAAAGAAGTTCATTTCCCCAGAGAGGATTAATTCCCGGTGAAACCTCTCTTGAATTTCTTCAAACCCTAGAATTGTTCACTATAGAAAAGATTATTCCCGATGAAACTTTTCTTGAACTCTTCTTAAGTTTGGACCCACAGGCTTCCTAAAATCATCCCCGCCTCCTCTTGGGCTTTGTACAAGGACCCTCCGGCTTCTTAGTAGTTCTCATGCCTTCTCTTGGGCTTAATACAAGGACCCTGAAGACCTCTTAAAGGTATAAGACAGAAATTAGTCATCCTTTGCTAGAGCTGTCTTTCCAGAGTCAAAACCTCGGACCATTTTAGGGTTGATTCTTATCCCTTAAAACACCTGCCTCCTCTTGGGCATCATACAAAGTGTCACACCCTAATTTTTGACCCTAAGATCCCCGCCTTGTTTCTTTGCATAACATATTAGGTCAATCATCTGCGCGTAGCTAACCATTTTATTAGACTCTGTTTGTGTGTTTTCGCTTGTGAAATTAGGCTTGCTGGGAAGAGTTCGAGAGTCAAGGAAGCCTTATATGCCTTCATTCTTATGGACCTTTAGTTGGTGCAAGGTCAAGGTTCCTCAAGATCTCTAAAAAAAATGAACAGGAGATTATGGTTTATGTATGGGGGTGTGACCATGTGCGAATTGGTGGTGTGTTGCATGAGAAGTGGTGTCCTCACTTTCAAATGTTTCCCCAGAGCGTAGTTCGGTCTTATCCATGAAGATTGAATCGTGGTTCATGTGTCTTTGAATCTTAAGAGAAAGTTTGGATTTCCTTGTAATGTGTGAAGTGATGAGTTTGAAAGAAAATTTAAGCAAGTTTTAACTTGGAGTGCCCAAAATGAAATTCAGGAATATAATCAAGTTCACATTTTGCATTACAAAACAAAGGGATGTGGGTCGAGAGCGTTATGATGGTTGTGGGGAGTATCTTCTCAAATATGTGATGGGTATGGATTTGAAGGACTTGCGATTTTAACAGCTGGATTTTATCAACTTCCTAATGATTTTCCAAATATATCATGAAAGTACCTTTGCCACTATATTTCCTTCTTGACATATGCTTCCCAAGGATCGTTTATTTGGAATTTGAAGGCATAATTGTTAGTGGTAGAGATATGCTAAATGATGCATATGCAAATGGGTCATTCTAAATGGGTTGATTTTGCTATCATGTTTGGAATTATCAGATCGGAGAAGGTGAAACCTATCGTTTCTCTATTAAATGGACTCCAAGTAAAAACAGCGGATATGGATAAAAATCTAAACAATGTTCTGTGTACATCATGAGTATGACAAAATTATATAAAAAAAAACTGACAATTCGAATGTATCTTAAAATGTTATACTTGCTCAGCTCTCAAGTAATAAAAAGCTCTACGTTCAATTTGTAATGACAGTCACCATCCAATATCCCATACACACATGACCATCGACTACACATGTCGAACCTCGTCGCCAACCATGTTTAGGCATGTGAAAATACATTTGCTAGTAAATGATATTACATTACTACTATACTATCCAAGTTCTAAGTTTCTACAACTACTATTCAGCAATAAAAGATCCAAATATCCTGAGTCATAAGAGTTGTATATACGTAACATCATACAAATCCAGGAGACCAACATTTTCATGAACATGACTTGTGCATTTTTGATACTCGGGAGCATATGTTCTTGTTGGCACAACGATCAAAACAACAACAATTTGTAGATCATCATCAGATTTCAAGCGCCGTCTCTACAATGTCTCAGTTTGTTCGACAGCCTCGAGCAAATACGGTATCTTCGTGACATGAGTATGTTTGGAGAAGCCGTGAAGGACATTTTGGATTCGTATAGCCCCTACATAAATACAATCACAACAATGTCAGAATTAAATCAAAATAGAAGTTCATCAGAAACGAACCGACAGCTGATGCCCCTGCGCATAGAGCCAAGTACAAATTACGCAAGGGTTCACAGACCAAATTCAAAGTTCCTACGAACAAAGCATACGAAACACGCCCGTCCACGTAGCCATAGCAAAAAAGACCATTCAATCTCTGCAAAACAAATCAGCAATTTCAAACCACCCTTTATATGAACACCAAGAATTTAGCAAAGTGAAAGCTCAAGGAAGAAACAAACTCACCACTATATATAGTCGACCTTGTGCTCGTCGCCGATTCGTATCAAATCTCTGATAAATGGACATGAGGGGAGAGATGCCTGTTATCCAACCACAAGCATGTTCATGATTATTCATACCAAATTGACAATAAACTTGAAAGCAAGAATTAAATAAACAGGTTTTAACCTCACATGAACGAACATAAGCGGCGGATACAGGTCAACAAGATGCTTCAAAGGATGAATTATTGATGTTCCGGCTCGACTGCGAGAGTTCTTTTGGTCATACCTGTTGCAGACAATCAATATCCACGTGAGTATATTGCCACCAACTGAAATTCCGTTCAAAAAACTTGTTACGGGTTATTAAGGTAAGAATCAAGGGCAATCTTTAAAATTCAAAACATATTTGGACAAGATAAGTCAAAAATGACCAAAAAACAAGAAGCATTCATGACACGTGATTTTTGAATCATGCCCAATCATCATCAATTAATCCTTCAAGGAGAAACCCAAACAGTCTTGGAAATTTTCGTAAGAAATAAAGAGGCATTCACGACACATATTGAGTTCCAAGATTTGAGATATCAAAAGAGCAAATTGAATCAGAGAGTTTATGGCCTAAATCAAGAGCAATTATTAACCTCCAAACTCAATCAACTCATTGAATTGGACATAAAATAAGAATCAGACACATTTTGAATTATTCCCAAAACTATATCCAAACATGCTCTTCTGAAAATGGAAACCATCATCAGCTGTTAACATTTGTTTCCAAAACGGTATTTGACACAATTAATCGGATTGGAAATCAGTTGAAGCTATAAAAAGGACTCACATGATTCATCAGGGATCTCATTGAAAACCCATAAAAAAACACACACACCATAATTCAAAACCAGATATCATATGAATTATCCGTCCATTACGAGCAAACTACGCCAGAACCAAACCATTTCACCAAATTCAGATCATACATCAACCCAAACTACAAAAAAAACCATTCTTTCAAAATCAAATCGCAACCAAGTTCAACATACACTTTCATACAAACTTCATACAACTCAAACCAACCATAAACCCGAAGAATCAACAACCGTACACACGTGAAGCAAGACGCAGGTCAAGAATCAGAATATAGCTTCGCATATACACGGTAAAGAAAGAAGAAGCGAAAGAAGACTCATCTTTGAGTAAGGATCATTGAAGGCTCGATCGCGTCCTTCTCGTCTCCAATCGTCGGCGACATTCACTTTACTTTTCTCTTCACTCCGAATCTTTGTATATGTAAACTTTGAATATTAATGGATTGGGGTATTGGGACTACTGGGGTGAGGGTTTTGATTTGTATTGAATGGCTGATCGAGAGAGATGAGAGTGACGGCGAGGAAAGTGACGGCGATTTGAGGACTTAGGGTTTCAAAAAACCCTTTTCAACGAGAGAGCGAGAAAGGAGAACGAGAGGATCTGTGTGTTTGCCTTTGTTTTTTTGTTTTATTGCCTCAATATTCCTGTACGCGTGCACACGGCACCTACGGTGCACCCACGCATTTTATTTCTCTGATCGTGACACCTCCACTTCGCACGGTTGAGATCTGAGGGTCCACGATGGACCCTCTCTCCCTTGCAGCACCTGAGCCTTTCGTTTTACTTATTAATCAAACCCATTTTTTTCTTTAGAAACATTGTTATTAACTTTTATATTAAAATATAACTTTTCATATTAAAATATAACTTTTTTTATAACCTTTTATATTAAATAACTTTTCTTTTATATATTAAAAATATAACCCTTTTCTAAATATTAATATAACTTTTAATTAAAATATATATAAAAATTAAGTTTTATATAATACAAAAAGTAAAACCTCTTTTAAATTAATAAACTTTTTATAATGCGTTTAGAATAGTATATCTTTTATAACAAAATAAAACCCTTCTTTTTTTAAATAACTTTTTTAATAGAAAAGGATAAGACTTTTTTTTTTTTGTAAAGATAAAACTTTAAAAAATAATAATAATAATAAAACTTTTTTCTTTATTAGAATATTAATATTAATCCTTAAATTAACTAATTTTTTTTTAAAATAATAATAATAATAAACCATAAAAGTCCAAACTCTTTTTCTTAATAAATCGTTACCCGTTAGAAATCTCTCGCCGCGCTTAGGTATACGCTTGTGTGTGATTTGGTTTAACCTTAGTTGATGTTATTGTGTTTATCATTTACTTGATTGTTGCTTGTCTTACTTCTAAACCTTTCAAAAATAATTAAAACTCTCGATCCAACGTCGAGCCCATTTTCTACCCATGTAAGTCGATTGCCTTTAGGCATCGCGTTCAACCTTTTGGTCACTAGACACAAGACTAGCACCACTTTGCTAGCACCCTCGCTAAATTCATTAATAATTAATCGCATTAATATCCAAGGGAAAATCCCATGCATGATAATCAAATTATTGTGCATGGTGCATTTCATTTGCATCATACCTCCCCATAGGTTTTACACCCTTAAGATAATCATATACAACTTTAGGGTAGACTTCCTAAGTTAGTCCCCCTTAAAACCAATCAACATCTTTAGCTCACCTAATTCTCCACACAAGAGAATTAGATGTGAATCATCTCAAAGAAGGGACATACAATCCCATACCCCATAAAATACAAACAATTTTCAAAACTGTGGTGGTTTCTTAAGATGACGACTCATCTTTTCTCCTAAACTTTTAAACAACCTTAGTATCCTTCAGAGAGGAACTACATGTGCTCTGATTCCTTCCCGACAGGATATGTAGGCACAGAATGCGATATCTTGTCGAGGACACTTAGGAATAGAATTCTAGGTCTCCTACCCTTTAACCTTTAGCAAACAAAAAAAACAAATGACATAATAAAACAAGAGGTTCTTGTAGAGTACTACAGATATCTAGGATGCTAACACCTTCCCTAGGTATAACTAACCCCCGAACTTAGAATCTTAGTGCATTTGCATTTCATTGTGGGAATTCGGTTTTTCTCCCTTCCCTTGGATAAAATCAAAGACCGGTGGTGACATTAAAAATGCGATCCTAGTTAACAAATAACTACGGTATCCAATTTCCACCGCGACACAAAGACAAACTCTTCCATACCAGTAGACTTGGACAATCTAATCTCCTCTTGGATCTCAAAGACATTCTCAAGTTCCTTACCAATACAGGAGAAACCCTGGTCATTTAATAAGTTTCCAATAAAGCTAAAACCCATGGGTTCTAAAACCCAGTCTTTCTCCTAAATTTCCCCAGCCAGGGTCAGCTTATCATCAGTATAACACTATCCCAAATCAGAACCTCAAGTCATCTAATACCTCAACTCTTCTGGAACCCTCAGCAAGAGTTGATTCCCCATTTTGGACCTGCCTCTGGATCTCAATAATCCTTAGCAGAAGCCAGCCTCCTCTTAGGCTTTGTATAATGATTTTCCTCAACAGAATTAGCCTCAAAAGCACCCTTTTGTTGAGTCCATCTTCTTTCTTAAGGCACTCTCTTGTTGAGTTGACCTTTTTTCAGCGTCTTTTTAGGCTTTGTATAATGATTTTCCCCAGCTGATTTAGCTTCAAAATGACTCTCTTGTTGAGTCCATCACCTTTCAAAGTACTCTCTTATTGAGTCAATCACCTCACCATACTCTCTTGTTGAGTCAAATGGTACAAAAACACTCTCTTGTTGAGTCATCCTTTTAGCCTCAATCTTGGGCTTTGTACAAGACATATATAAACTTTCTCCAACAAAGTCAAAATCTCCATAACCTTCTCTTAAGCCCGAGTTAAATATCTTCCCCAGCGGAGTCAATTCCTCCCAGCCATCTTATAGGCTTTGAGAAATAATATCCCTAAGCAGAATCAATTTCCTTTTTCAGCCTCCTCTTAGGCTTTGTATAATGATTTTCCTCAGTAAGGTCAGACTCAATCTTGGGCTTTGTACAAGACATCGTATAAATCTCTCCAGCAGAGTCAATCTTCTTTCAGCCTCAATCTTGGGTTTTGTACAATACACTAAATAAAACACTCTCTTGTTGAGTCAGTCTCATTTTAGCCTCAATCTTGGGCTTTGTACAAGACAGATAAAGATTTCTTTCCCACAAAGTCAGTTTCTTTTCAGCCTCAATCTTGGGCTTTGTACAAGACATATATAAAATTTCCCTAAGCAGAGTCAATACCTTTTCAGCCTCAATCTTGGGCTTTGTACAAGACAAATAATACTCTCCAGCAAAGTCAATCCTCTTTCAGCCACAATCTTGGGCTTTGTACAAGACAGATAAAACCTCTCACCCGTAGAGTCAGTTTCCCCTTTTTGCCTCAATCTTGGGCTTTGTGCAAGACAGACAAAATATTTCCCCGAAAAAGTCAACTTTTAGCCTCCTCTTAGGCTTTGTATAATGATATCCCCAAAAGAGTCAGTCTCGTTTTAGCCTCAATATTGGGCTTTGTACAAGACACCAAATAAAACACTCTCTTATTGAGTCAGTATTTTCTAGCGTCCTCTTAGGCTTTATATAAGGACTTCCCCAATGGAGTCAATCAACCTCTTAGCTTCAACCTTGGGCTTTGATCAAGGCACACAAAAATCAACATCCCCCTCAGAGGAAATCAAAATATCTCTGCAGGAAGACATTTCTCTGTGTTATCACACATCAAAACAAACAAATCAAACAAACCCTACTCCCAGATAACTGCTGTAAGTGGCACACTTGTTGATTCAAATATCCAAGCTTTCATCCATCTCTTATCCTGGCAAACTTCCTCTTTCAGCTAATTGCTGTAAGTGGCAAGCCTCTGGATTATTTACATCCACGCTACTGTCCCTCTCTTAGCATAAAAGACTCTTGAGGAAAAATGGCATTGCTCAACAACGAGTTAAAGTTTTCTCCTCCATAACAAATCCCCTATAAAGGAGATTATGGCATTGCTGGATTCTCATATCCCAGTTAAAGTAACCCTCCTTTATAAACAGTCACCCAATAGTTGTGATAAACAGACAAGATGTCTCCCTTTAGAGATGACAAGTTCTCTCTCAGTCAAACCGTTTAGCTTTAATCTTGGGCTTTGAACAAGACACAAATAAACCCTTTAGCTTCAATCTTGGGCTTTGAACAAGACACCAAAACATCATCTTTTCCTCCCATAGAATAGGAGGAACTACGATTGCTCTGATTTCCCTGTTTCTTTAAACGGGAATACGTAGGCATAAGATTGCAAAATCTTAGCAAGCATACCAATCAAAAACTCTAGGTCCGGTACCTTCACATACTAATAAAAAACTCTAGGTCCAATACCTTCACATACCAATCAAAACTAAGGTCCAGTACCTCACCAAAATCATCAAAAACTCTCTCTCTCATATCTCCCAAAGAAGAAACTTTCCCAACCCATCAACAGATAAACACCATCAAGTATAAAAGCAGAACCTAATGCTAACAACCTATGGATAACCACATTTAGGATGGGTAACTGACAACTCCCCATAGTATAACCTGACCCCGAACTCCCCGAATCTCTTTAAGCGTTTGTTCAGTTAAACATTCGCGTGCAAGGTTAGTTTTAGATAGATTCCCTTTCCCTTCCAGCTTCACGGGATAAATAAAAAATTAGAAAGTAGCACCTCACTCCTACCATTACGGTGAGGAGAAACCCATATACGATAAGGTGGTTAGGTCACCGACAAAAATCGCACGCTACACATATGCCATGTTATGTGTTATTCTACATGATGCTTGATATCATGTTATGTAGAGGTACAGATTGAAGTATTGCGCGGTGGTTAGGCAGAGATTGTAGCAAAACAAACTCGACATCCTTGGTCTGGGAGAGAACCCACAGATGAAGATAGATCCTGCTGGGGAAAGACCCTTGAATAGCGACAACTCCGCTGGGGAAGAAACCTAGAAAAAGGAATTGAGACTCCGCAAGAGTTTCGGTATTTAACAGGAAAACGGTGTTTAACCGAAGAAAAATGAATTGAGACTCCTCAGGGGAATCAAAAGCAATGATTGACCACAAGATAAGGACAATGAGACAAGAGATGGGTATGCCAACCCAAGACAATGATCTTTAACCAAGAAGATGGTGATTGATCAAAAGAGAGATTGAAAGAGGTAAAAGTGATCAGGGATCGACTCAACTGGGGGAGGAAATACGCTACCGCCTGGAGATAGAGGTGATTAAGTCAGGCACAGGGTCATTCGTCCCCTACCTGAAGTAGTCAGAATGAGAGTAGAAATTCTCAATTCTCATTCCTTCTCTAACACGCAGGGTGTAGTGCAGAAGTTAAAACAGACAGCGTAACAGCTCCAAGTTATACAGTGCTCCAGTGTCGTGCGAAACTCCGACTCCGCGGGGGGAAAGAGAAAGCTCTAAAGGAAGCCTAAAGAGAAGCGCCAATGGGAAGATTAATAATCGAAACGAAGTTTCGATTAATTAATCAAAGGGAGGAATACGCCAATAACTTTCCAAAATGAATTGAAAAATTATTAAAGTAAAGGGTGCATTATTGATTATACAAGATTAAGCTTATTCTTTGAAGAACAAACTTAATTCAAACATGAATGGAAAGTGCAAAACAGTACCAAATGACACTTAGAATGCAACACAAATCATGTTATTATGTGGATGAAAATTGTGCAAGAATGATCATGTTCATGCAATGTCAAGAATGTGTACAATCATGGAATCGAAAGATCGAGCATTGGAAAATTTACAATCATGCTTTAAACTGAAGTGAAACAGCACCTAAAACATCATAAAAATCAAACATATTAATCCATGGAGGTTAGAAGGAGGGATCATGGCTAACACACTTGAAAAGAAGCAAAAAATACATTTTTGTACAGTGGTAATCGATTACTCTAAAGTGAGTAACCGGTTACTTGCTTGAAAAAGGGCGTTGTTGGTAAAATTTGTGCAGAGTAATCGGTTACTCTCTTTTGAGTAATCGGTTACTCAGTTGAAAAAAACAGCGCTGGTGTAAAATTTGCGCAGAGTAACCGGTTACTCTCTTTTGAGTAATCGGTTACCAGTGTAACAGTGGCATAAATAGCTTTTCAAAAAGCACTTTTAACACCTAAATCACTTGTTCAAACTTGTTGCACCCCAAAATTTTCCCTCTTGTTTCTAACCCTGGCTGGTTTGTGCTTCTCATTCATATGCATCTCCATTAGGCCATGACATCCATAATTCTGCATTTCATTAGGCTTTTAAGGCATTTGATCCAGCTATTCAGTACAAGTTGAAGTTTCTCTACTCCTGTGAAACCATTTCCTTCATTCGGAGATGATTCAAGTTACTTCTTCATCAGTCACGTATGAAAGCTATAGTTTGGATTCTTGGATTAGGGTTGTCTCCGGTACGAACTATGCAATTGGAATTCATCGGGTTTGGGGTTTGTGTGATCCTATACTTTTTAATGTCACTTGCTTCAAGTGGTCAAGGTTTCATCATTGGTTTAATTGAGAGGGCATTGAACTAGGGTTTAAGGCTTTTCATCCTTTATGGTTGAGCTTGATAAGTGTCATTCAGATGAGGATCATTGCTAAGCCCAAGTTTGATTTAGGGTTTAAATGAATCTCTTTTAATCAAGTTTGTCAAGGATTAGTGAAAGATGCATTTAAATGGACTTCTTGGCAAACGAGTTACCCGGAGTTCACGACATGATCATTTGGTTTCTATTTGGCACCAAGTCATGTTTTCAAAAATGATTTTAGACAATAAGTGGTTTCAAGTGTCTCAAGCTCGTTTAGAAGATGCGTTTAGAATAATGGCTTCAAGTTTAAATTGGTTTCAATTAGTGATTTGAATTGAGCAAGCCATGTGGAATCATTTTTTGAGCCTTGTTTTCGAACCATAAAAGTTTTCAAGTCAAGATGGTCTTCTAGCCATTTTGGAAGTGAGAAACCGAAGATTGCATTCAATTTCAAAAAAACAATATAATTACAAGACTAAGATGGATTCAAAGTGACAAAGCAAATTTGGATATAACAAATTCAAAGATTTATTTTTTTTAAGAAAAGTGGCAAGGAGAATTCAATTATGATTCAAGAGAAAAAAAGAGAATTTTAAAGTGTGTTCTATTTGGATTCTTCGATTCAATTCACATTTAGACATGGTTCAGGTCAAGATAATTCTATTTATTTTCAAGTCATTGTCATTGTGTATCGCGAGTTTGCTTCAGCTTAGTCAAGTTCATTGAGTTGCTATAATCATGGGCATGACATAGTTAGACTTCATCAAAACAAGCAATTTTCATTCAAATTACGAAAAAAAAAAAATGCTTGATCTTGAATAAGAGATTTCACTAATGCAAGATGTTACAAGAGATTTTTTTTGCAATACTCAAGTCACCATTGGGGTTATAATGCCAGTACATGTTACATTGCATTATCACTTATGTTACAAAACTAGACATGACAAGGATTTTCAAGAAAGGGAAGGAGCATCGTCCAAGCTTCATGGCAGCTCCAACCACAAACAAGGCAAGCGGTAAGACATTGGAAATCATCTTCATAGCAAGCCAAATCTTCAGACCTGCACAATAATACAACAACAACATACATTGATAATTTATGCCAATTTGGAATGCATAGAAACTCATGACTAATATACAACTCAAAAATGCACTCAGCATAAAACACACACAAGATTCTAAGCACAAACAAACAAATAAGATCAGAGACAGAGACAATGGCAGAAAGTACAACAGAGAACACATCGAGGTACAACAGGGAGATTTCATGATTTAGCAAGAACAATATTTGAGTACAAGAAAGCAGTAACAGACATTCCCAAAATGAAGATTCTGCAGCAAATCAAATACAATAAAAACCCTAATTTTCTACTATAAAAACGAAGTCATTCATCAGCAAGAAAGAAAAAAAACCAAGAAAACCTTTTTCAAAACCTACTGATAAACACAAATACTGAATTTTTTTTCTTTCATCACTCTCCACTGCAAAACAATCATCGGCGCAAGTATCACAACATTACAAGCATACCTGGAATTGTGTTGATCCGTTTGATTCACCCAGGTATTAACTTCTTCCTTTTCTTTGAATAATCGTACATCTGTTCATCGAATGAAAATGGTTTCGAGCGAGTGAGAGGGATACGAGTGAGAAAGAGTGTGATTCTGAGTAACAAAGAGACCAATACCATGCTTTACAATCGTTGTCACTCCATTATCGTAACCTTCGTGTTTTTTGCGGTGCGAGAGAAGGCGAATGGAACGAGAGATTTTGGGATGAGATAGGGAGATTGATTGAATAGGACGAGTGAATTTGAAGCACGATTTCTGGGAGATGAGGGGTAGAAAAATCGCGATCGAGTGAGGAAGTATCCTGTAGATCGTTTTAAGTTGAAGCGTGTAGGTTGTTTATGTTCTCCTAGTTTCGTTTGAACCATTTCTTCCAATGCTGAAGCTCTGTTATTTCAACCGTGTTCTTTCTTTTGCTTTTGGAAATAATGGAGCGGTCGTGTATAGTATTAGGTTTCAACTGTTCTTCTTTTAGTAAAAGCCAAGCCGGGTTCGGAGCCAACTGGTCCAACCCGGCCCCATAATTTTCGCCATTCCTGTAGCTTTTCGAGAATTTTACCTGCCACCTCTCCCAATTAAATCTGGCACCCTCCAAACTATCAAAATTCCAACACTGTCTCTTAAAAATTTGGGTGAAAAGTGAATAAATTTTATCTACTAGAAATTTTCAAATTTCTGGTATTGAGTGAAATTTCGGAGAATTTGAAATTGTCGGTAGTGTAAAAATTTTCAATTTTTTTCTTTTTTTTTTTTAAATTTTTACACTACCGGGAATTTCAAATTCCCGGAAATTTTCTGTAAATTTCGGGGTATTTTGAAATTTCAGGTAGTGTAAAAATTTTAAAAAAAAAAAAAATTTGAAAATTTTTACACTACCAGTAATTTCAAATTCCCGGTATCGTGTGAAAATTTTTGGGGGTTTTACCGATAATATTGAAATTCCTGGTAATTTTTATCGGTAATTTCGAAATCCCCGATAATTTTTACCGGTAATTTCGAAATTACCGGTATTTTTTAAAATCTCCGGTCCATCCCCCAAAATTCATAATTTTCAAAAGGGTAAATATGATATTTTGCTCCAAATTGAGGGGTGTCAGGTTTAATTGGGGGGGTGGCAGGTAAAATTCTCTAACTTTTCCAGTTTTGGGCTTTATTGTTAGCCCATTTGTTTTCTTTCCTTAATCTTAGAATTTTATTTCAATTGTAGAATTTTATTTTAATTTTAGATTTTATTTATTTATTATTTTATAGGATTAGAGATTTTAATTCTAGGACTAACTTTTTAATTTTTAATAATGAAAAATGAACAAAAAAACATAACAGATGAAAGTAGATTATCTTCTTGGGAGAGCCTATGCGAGGAGAACTTATTAGACTTCGTGTGTGACCTAGGTTAGACATCAGTCATTATTCGACACTTGTGATCTAAAATCACAAAGTGGTTACCATTGTGTCATTTTTAATCCTTTGAACTTGTATTGTTGTTATTCATTGTTTAGCTTAGGACACATTACACACACACATGGTTACCTTACAATGAGCCACTTTATTTCTTGTATTGATTCTCCCTTGTACTTTTTATGTATCCCTCCCCCGTTTGATGTATTTTGTTATTTTGTTGTTTCGCTAGTTAGATGTCTTAGGAATTAGGACCGAACCCTACAAGCATTCTTGATCAACATATCAAGCCTAACCCAACTTGTAAGTCGATTGCCTCGTGCATCGCCATCAACCTTGTTCGCATCACTTCAAAAATTTTCTTAATAAGCAATAAAACCCTTGATCCAACGTCAAGTGGCATTTTTCTCAATAAATTCGAAAACACGATAAATTACAATTAGGATTGTGCGCCACGAGCCTTAAGTGGTGGAGAAGGAGTGAGAATGGAGCCCCTCCTACACTCACTCCGAGTATTTTGGATACAAGACGCTCGTCTTGGTCATTCGAAATATTCGTCTCTACCCATAGTCTTTAGCGCAATCTTAATCAAAAACAACTTTCTTTCAAAACCCTAAAAAAAATAACAACACAGCAAATCTTCTGTTTCGCCTTAGGGCATCATCCAAAAACCCTTTTTCATGGTATAAAATCAACCAACACACAACCATTTCTCAAGCCTCCGAACTACGGAGCTCTGATTCTCCACTTCTTACAAGTGAGGATACGTAGGCACAAGGGCCACAATCCTTGGCGAGCACCCTAATAAAATACCAACCCTCTTTCCCATTAGCAAGTAGACTTTTAGATTAGAACACTCATTCGAGCTAGACAACTTAGATGGTTCCCATCGAGTACGATGGATGTGAGGGGGTGCTAATACCTTCCCCTCACATAACCGACTTCCGAACCCAGAATGTGGTTGCGATGACTGTAACGCCCCAGTTTTGGTTAGTTTTATTTAATCGAGTCGTTTTGATTATTTTATTTTATTTTTGACTTTTATTTGAAAATATATTATTTTTCATTGTTGTTATGTTTTATCGCGTTTTGAGAGCGTTTGCGAGATATTTGAGTGTAAGGGTAATTTGGTTATTTTGTTTTATTTTCCTTAAGTTAGAAATAGAAAGAAAAGAGAGAAAAATAGTAAGGAAAGAAAAAGAGAAGAAGAAAAAGAGAAAGAAGGAAAAGAAGAGAAGAAAAAGAGGGAAAACTTGTGGATTAAGAAATCGATCAATCGACTTTCAAAAACACGATTAAATCGGGTAAGGGTGCGAAACTCGGTTATACTATGTTTGTGTATGATTATGTATGTGTGTGTTGGATTGTTTGTGGTGTTCCATAGCTTTTCGGTTCTAGGTCGGAACGATAGAATCGATGCGTTCGCGAATGAAATTCGATATAAACTGCGTAGAATACTTGTTACCATGATTGGGTTATGTTCTGATTGTTATGTTTTGGTTTGGAGGTGTTTTGAGGGTTGAAATGTTGGTTAGGAGTGATCTATAGCGCTGCTGGGTTTTTCTGGTTTCGCACTGCGAATGGCCAGCGAAGGGGAAAGCGAATGTTCGCGTGAGGTTCGCACTGCGAACGTTGTGTTGTTTTTCTTTCTGCCACGGTTCGCTGGAGGATTCGCACTGCGAAGGGGACAGCGAAGGTTCGCTGGGAGTTTGCACTGCGAAACTGTAGGCTATTTTCTTTCTGCCATGGTTCGTCGGGGCATTCGCACTGCGAATGAGGAAAGCGAAGGACTCGCTAGGAGCTTCGCATTGCGAACATGACAGCTTTTCTAATTTGTTTTCTTTATAACTGTTGGATCGTGAGTCGGTTTGAGGCGCGGTTTGATGCATTGGAGAGCTAATAAAATGTTCTTTCTTATTCGAATGGTTTTGAGATTGTGGACCGATTTAATTATGTCGGGAATTGGAATAGTGTCGTTTTGCCGACTTTTACCGTCTTAACTGTGTGTAATTGATGTGTATCATGCAATGTGCTATTGATATATATCTTGTGTGACTTGTGTGATGTTATATGATGTGAATGCATGTGATGACCTGTTGTGATGATGGTTTGTGGCCTAAGGGCAAGTAAATGCAATGTGTTGTGTTTTATTATATATGCATGATTATGGATGTGTATATGTGTGCATTTGAATGTCATGAGTTATTGTATGCCAAGCATCATGATATGCATTCTTGTGATGTCGTGTGCCCTAGTGGGTGTGAGCGACGAATCAATTCCAGAGGGAATCCGCTATAACATCGTGTGCCTTATACAAAGAGGTGTGAGCGATGATTATGGATGATCGTGTGCCTTATACAAAGAGGTGTGAGCGATCGGGTCGTGTGCCTTATACCAAAAGGATTGAGCGATCCAGAAACTTCGTGTGCCTTATACAAAGAGGTGTGAGCGACGGGGAACATCGTTTGCCCGACGAGGAGTTACACTAAGTAACAAGTGATGGTTCCAATAGTTCCTGAGTGAACTAGTGTTGAGATTAACAGATTGATGGTACCGCATTTGCATAGAGTCGTTGTGTCGGTCTCTTTGCATTTGCATAAATCATGAATGGATTGATTTTGTGTGGAATTGTGAATGGAATTGATGAGTTGAGATATATATATATATATATATATATATATATATATATATATATATATATATGTTGTTGATAAATGCATTTATTTGATTATATATGCCTTGGGGATGGATATATGATGATATGCATTGTGTTGTTTTGCGTTTGAATTCTGGTATAAGTTGTGGTGAGAATATTACATGTGTATTTTGGTGTTATTATATAATTGTATGCAATTATATTATGATTGTGTTTCTCACCCTTCTGCTGTTTTAATGCTCTATGAGGCATTGCAGATTAGATGCTGGAGGTCTTTTTGTGAAGCTTAGGTCTTAATCCTTTTGTCGGTCGGCTCTGATATGTAGCACCGGGTAGTTAAGGAGATCGTTGTGATTTATGTGTATATGTATATATGCCTTTTGGATTGTATATGTATGAATCTGTGTATGACAGACAAACTCTTTATGTGATATATATATATATATATATATATATATATATGAGATTCAGTTGCAGATTTTCCGCTTTTATTCTGTATCTGATTTGTGGGTAGTAGGAACTAAGTTCCTCTGTTAATTGCTACCTGATTGTTGCATATCTTTGTGAGCAGGTTTATTGTGTTTTGTCTAAATTGATGTGACGCCTTCATCTATGCCATGAATATTTAATTATACTCTGATGAAATTTTTATCTCTTTATTTATTTGGGGGTATAGAGTGGGGGTGTTATATTAAGTGGTATCAGAGCCAGTCCGTGTCAGTTTGTGTTAGTCCTTGTCGGTGTTTGTGTTTGGGTGAGTTGTTGGTTTAACCATAGTTGTTGTTATTGGATATGAACAGAATATGGCTGGTAGGAATGATGCTGCTTTGGCTGCTGCTATGCAAGCTATGGCTCGGGCTGTGCAGGGTGCACTTAATGCTGCTGGGAATGATGAGTTCAAGAAGAACAAACCGCCTGTCTTCAAAGGGAGACATGATCCTGATGGTGCTTAGATTTGGCTGAAGGAGATTGAAAGGATTTTCTGAGTGATGGATTGTGATGAGGATCAGAAGGTGAGACTGGGTACTCACATGTTACAGGAGGAAGCGGATGACTGGTGGGTTAGTACTCGTCATGTGTTGGAAGCTGCAGAGGAAGAAGTCACTTGGACTTTGTTTAGCAGGGAGTTTTTGAGGAAGTACTTTCCTGAAGATGTTAGAGGAAAGAAGGAAATAGAGTTCTTGGAACTGAAACAAGGTAATATGTCTGTTGTTGATTATACTGCTAAGTTTGTGGAGCTTGTGCAGTTTTATCCACATTATGCTGAAGCGACTGCGGAGTTTTCTAAGTGTGTGAAGTTTGAGAGCGGATTGCGTCCTGAGATTAAGCAGGCAATTGGTTATCATAGAATTCGAAGGTTTTCTGACTTGGTGGATTGTTGTAGGATTTATGAAGAAGATAAAAAAGCTCGTTCTACTCACTATAAGAGTGTGAACGAAAGGAAAGGGAAACAGTCGTTTCGTAGTGGTCCGTATGTGACACCAGCTGACAAGGGTAAGCAAAGGGGGACTTTTAAGAAAAGGCCAAGTGGGGGAGGAATGTCTAGTCCTCTGAGATGTTATAGGTGTGGTGACTTAGGACATCGTCAGTTTGAATGTAGGAAGGATATGAGAAAATGTTCCAATTGTGGAGGTTTAGGACATATTGCAGCTGATTGTAAGAGGAACGTGGTGAAGTGTTTCAACTGTGGTGAACCTGGACATGTTAGCACGAAGTGTCCAAAACCGAAGCAAGCTTCAGCTAGTGGGAAACTTTTTGCATTGGCAGGAACTCAGACTACTAGTGCAGATCGTCTGATCAGAGGTACTTGTTTTATTAATAGTACGCCTTTAGTTGCTATTATTGATACTGGAGCGACTCATTCATTTATTTCGTCTGAGTGCGCGAAGCGTTTGAATCTTTTGTTGTCTTCGATGGGTGGAGAGATGGTTATTGATACTCTAGCAATGGGGTCAGTAACTACTTCTTTGGTTTGTTTAAGTTGTCCTTTGACCATTTATGGTAAAGATTTTGACATGGATTTGGTATGTTTGCCGTTGGAGGGTTTAGATTTGGTTCTGGGTATGAACTGGTTGCAGTTCAATCGGGTTCATATTGATTGTTATCATAAACTGGTAAGATTTCCTTCTCTGGAGGAAGACGAGGACTCGAGTTTCTTATCTACCAAAGAGTTGAAGAAACTTTTGGAGGATGAAGCTCAGTTGTTTGGGTTATTTGCATCGTTGACTGTGGATAGTCAAGTTGCACTTGATGTGTTTCCTGTTGTGTGTGAATTTCCTGAAGTGTTTCCTGAGGATATTTCAGATGTACCGCCAGAGAGAGAGGTGGAGTTTTCTATAGATCTAATTCCTGGTACTAGACCTGTTTCTATGGCACCTTATCGTATGTCGGCATCTGAGTTGGTTGAGTTAAAGAAGCAGTTGAATGAATTGTTAGAAAAGAGGTTTGTGAGGCCAAGTGTATCGCCTTGGGGTGCGCCAGTTTTATTGGTGAAAAAGAAAGATGGAAGTATGCGATTGTGTATTGATTATTGCCAGTTGAATAAGGTGACGATTAATAATAAGTATCCTCTTCCAAGAATTGATGATTTGATGGACCAGTTGGTAGGTGCTTGTGTGTTTAGTAAGATTGATTTGAGGTCGGGTTATCATCAAATTAGAGTGAAAGAGGAAGATATTCAGAAGACGGCTTTTAGGACACGATACAATCATTATGAATATTCTGTGACGATGTTCGGGGTTTCTAATGCGCCAGGTGTGTTTATGGAGTATATGAATTGTATTTTCCACGAGCATTTGGATCGATTTGTTGTTGTGTTTATTGATGACATATTAATTTATTCTAAGTCCCGAGAGGAGCACGCGGAGCATTTGCGTGTGGTGTTGCAAATTTTGAAGGAAAAGAGACTTTTTGCCAAGTTGTCCAAGTGTGAGTTCTGGTTGTCAGAAGTGAGTTTTCTTGGGCATGTGATTTCAGGTAATGGTATTGTTGTGGATCCATCTAAAGTAGAAGCAGTTCTACAATGGGAGGCTCCTAGATCTGTTACTGAAATTAGAATCTTTTTAGGTTTAGCTGGTTATTATCAGAGATTCATTGAAGGTTTTTCTAAGCTAGCACTTCCTTTGACCCAGTTGACTTGTAAAGGGCAAGCGTTCATTTGGGATATTCGGTGTGAGGAAAGTTTTAGTGAGCTGAAGAGAAGATTGACGACAGCTCCGATTTTGATTTTGTCGAATCCTAGTGAACCATTTGTGGTGTATTGTGATACGTCTTTGATTAGTCTAGGTGGTGTGCTGATGCAAGAAGGTAAGGTCGTGGCTTATGCTTCGAGGCAGTTGAGGGTGCATGAGGAAAATTACCCTACTCATGATTTGGAATTAGCGGTTGTGGTGTTTGTATTGAAATTTTGGAGGCATTATCTCTATGGTGCAAGATTCGAAGTCTTTAGTGATCATAAAAGTTTGAAATATTTGTTTGATCAGAAAGAGTTGAATATGAGGCAACGGAGATGGTTGGAATTTTTGAAGGACTACGATTTTGGCTTGAATTACCATCCTGGTAAAGCTAATGTGGTAGCTGATGCGTTAAGCCAGAAATCTTTGCATATGTCCGCTTTAATGGTTAAAGAGTGGGAACTTCTGGAAGCGTTTAGAGATTTGAGTTTGGTGTGTGAGGTGACATCCGACAGCGTGAGGCTAGGTATGCTAAATGTTACTAATGAGTTTCTGTTGACCGTAAGCGAGAAACAGAAGTTGGATGTGAAATTTGTAGATTTGATGTTGGTTGGAGAAAAAGATGCGAATGGTGATTTTAGAGTGGATGATAATGGTGTTTTGAGATTCCATGATAGAATTTGTATCCCTGATGATTCGGACTTGAAAAGGATGATTTTGGAGGAAGGACACCGGAGTAATTTGAGTATACATCTGGGAGCTAATAAGATGTATCAAGATTTGAAGAAGATCTTTTGGTGGTCTGGATTGAAAAGGGATGTGGCTCAGTTTGTGTATTCATGTTTGACGTGTCAGAAATCAAAATTGGAACATTAAAAGCCTAGTGGTTTGTTGGTACCGTTGGATATTCCTGAGTGGAAATGGGATAGCATTTCTATGGATTTTGTGACAGGGTTGCTGAATACACTGAGGGGACATAATGCTATTTGGGTGGTTGTGGACAGACTGACTAAATCGGCGCATTTCATTCCGATTGGCATCAGTTTTTCTTTGGAGAGGTTAGCTGAGATTTATATCAGTGTGATTGTGAAATTGCAAGTGGTTCCGTTGAGTATTGTTTCGGATCGAGACCCAAGGTTGACTTCGAGATTTTGGGAAAGTTTGCAAAAGGCGTTGGGTTCTAAATTGAGATTGAGTTTGGCTTATCATCCTCAGACGGATGGTCAGACCGAGCGACCATTCAGTCGTTGGAAGATTTGCTGAGAGCTTGTGTTCTTGAGCAAGGTGGTGCTTGGGATAGTTATCTTGCGTTGGTGGAATTCACGTATAATAACAGTTTCCATTTGAGTATTGGAATGACACCTTTTGAAGCGTTGTATGGAAGAAGATGTCGAACACCGTTGTGTTGGCATGAATCTGGGGAGAGTTCGGTGGTTGGACCGGAGTTAGTGCAACAGACTACAGACAAGGTGAAACTTATTCATGAGAAAATGAAGGCTTCTCAGAGTAGGCAAAAGAGTTATCATGATCGAAGAAGGAAAGATCTTGAGTTTCAAGAGGGCGATCATGTATTTTTGAGAGTTACGCCGGTAACGGGTGTTGGTCGTGCATTGAAGTCGAAGAAGCTTACTTCTCGGTTTATTGGTCCTTACCAGATATCCGCGAGAGTGGGTGCTGTGGCTTATCGGGTGGCGTTGTCGCCGAATCTGTCAAATTTGCACGATGTGTTCCATGTTTCACAGCTTCGAAAGTATGTTCCGGATCCGTCGCATGTGATTCCGATGGATGAAGTTGAGGTAAGGGAGAACCTTACGGTGGAGGCATTACCAGTGAGGATTTTGGATCGCGAGTTGAAGCGGTTAAGAGGTGAGGATATTGCACTTGTGAAAGTGGAATGGGGAGGCGCTGCTGAGGGAAATTTGACTTGGGAGTTGGAGAGTCGGATGCGGGAGTCGTATCCAGAGTTGTTCGTCTCAGGCATTATTTTCGAGGACGAAAATTTTTAAGTGGAGGAGAGTTGTAACGCCCCAGTTTTGGTTAGTTTTATTTAATCGAGTCGTTTTGATTATTTTATTATTAAATTATTTTATTTTTTACTTTTATTTGAAAATATATTATTTTTCATTGTTGTTATGTTTTATCGCGTTTTGGGAGCGTTTGCGAGATATTTGAGTGTAGGGGTAATTTAGTCATTTTACTTTATTTTCCTTAAGTTAGAAATAGAAAGAAAAGAGAGAAAAATAGTAAGGAAAGAAAAAGAGAAGAAGAAAAAGAGAAAGAAGGAAAAGAAGAGAAGAAAGAGAGGGAAAACTTGTGGATTAAGAAATCGATCAACCGACTTTCAAAAACACGATTAAATCGGGTAAGGGTGCGAAACTCGGTTATACTATGTTTGTGTATGATTATGTATGTGTGTGTTGGATTGTTTGTGGTGTTCCATAGCTTTTTGATTCTAGGTCGGAACGATAGAATCGATGCGTTCGCGGATGAAATTTGATATAAACTGCGTAGAATACTTGTTACCATGATTGGGTTATGTTCTGATTGTTATGTTTTGGTTTGGAGGTGTTTTGAGGGTTGAAATGTTGGTTGGCAGTGATCTATAGCGCTGCTGGGTTTTTCTGGTTTCGTAGGTTCGCACTGCGAATGACCAGCGAAGGGGAAAGCGAACGTTCGCGTAAGGTTCGCACTGCGAACGTTGTGTTGTTTTTCTTTCTGCCACGGTTCGCTTGAGGATTCGCACTACGAAGGGGACAGCGAAGGTTCGCTCGGAGTTCGCACTGCGAAACTGTAGGCTATTTTCTTTCTGCCATGGTTCGTTGGGCCATTCGCACTGCGAATGAGGAAAGCGAAGGACTCTCTAGGAGCTTCGCATTGCGAACATGACAGCTTTGCTAATTTGTTTTCTTTATAACTGTTGGGTCGTGAGTCGGTTTGAGGCGCGGTTTGATGCGTTGGAGAGCTAATGAAATGTTCTTCCTTATTAGAATGGTTTTGAGATTGTGGACTGATTTAATTATGTCAGGAATTGGAATAGTGTATCATGCAATGTCCTATTAATATATATGTTGTATGACTTGTGTGATGTTATATGATGTGAATGCATGTGATGACCTGTTGTGATGATGGTTTGTGGCCTAAGGGCAAGTAAATGCAATGTGTTGTGTTTGATTATATATGCATGATTATGGATGTGTATATGTGTGCATTTGAATGTCATGAGTCATTGTATGCCAAGCATCATGATATGCTTTCTTGTGATGTCGTGTGCCCTAGTGGGTGTGAGCGACGAATCGATTCCAGAGGGAATCCGCTATAACATCATGTGCCTTATACAAAGAGGTGTGAGCGATGATTATGGATGATCGTGTGCCTTATACAAAGAGGTGTGAGCGATTCAGAAACGTCGTGTGCCTTATACAAAGAGGTGTGAGCAATGGGGAACATCGTTTGCCCGACGGGGAGTTACACTAAGTAACAAGTGATGGTTCCAATAGTTCCTGAGTGAACTAGTGTTAAGATTAACGGATGGATGGTACCGCATTTGCATAGAGTCGTTGTGTCGGTCTCTTTGCATTTGTATAAATCATGAATGGATTGATTTTGTGTGGAATTGTGAATGGAATTGATGAGTTGAGATATATACATATATGTTGTTGATAAATGCATTTATTTGATTATATATGCCTTGGGGATGGATATATGATGATATGCATTGTATTGTTTTGCGTTTGAATTCTGGTATAAGTTGTTGTGAGAATATTACATGTGTATTTTGGTGTTATTATATAATTATATGCAATTATATTATGATTATGTTTCTCACCCTTCTGCTGTTTTAATGCTCTATGAGGCATTGCAGATTAGATGCTGGAGGTCTTTTTGTGAAGCTTAGGTCTTCATCCTTTTGTCGGTCGGCTCTGATATGTAGCACCGGGTAGTTAGGGAGATCGTTGTGATTTATGTGTATATGTATATATGCCTTTTGGATTGTATATGTATGAATCTGTGTATGACAGACAAACTCTTTATGTGATATATATATATATATATATATATATATATATATATATATATATATATATATGAGATTCAGTTGCAGATTTTCCGCTTTTATTCTATATCTGATTTGTGGGTAGTAGGAACTAAGTTCCTCTGTTAATTGCTACCTGATTGTTGCATATCTTTGTGTGCAGGTTTATTGTGTTTTGTCTCAATTGATGTGACGCCTTCGTCTATGCCATGAATATTTAATTATACTCTGATGAAATTTTTATCGCTTTATTTATTTGGGGGTATAGAGTGGGGGTGTTACAATGACCATGTTCTTTCCCTAAAGGTTTTATCGATATTTCCCTTTCCCTCTTTGGGATAAATAAAATTCGGTGGCGACTCTGTGTCATTTTTCGCGTAGCGACAAAAATACCACATGCTAGGGTATGAATTTGTGCACAAAAATCAAGCTTAAAAATAGCAATTAAGCAGCAATGGAATCAATTAACACATCAAGATCATGGATCAATCAATGGCATAATCAATTCACACACAAAAAGCATCGAAACTACATCACGAATGATACGAAAACGTTCAAAACAGTAAAATGAAAGAGAGCTACCAACCTACAAGCTGGAGAATTGATTTGGTGATTGTTGCAAAGGAATCTTGATGAAGATAATCAAAGAAAACCAGAGGAATCTTCAATTAGAGCCGAATCGTACCGAAACCGAGCAAATTGCGAAGAAACGCCAAAATATGAATTCGAACCGTTGAATCTTGGAGCAAACACTTGAGATGAATCCAAAAGCTAATAAAACTTTAGAAATTCAAGTAGAATTGCAAGATGATGAAGGTAAAGCTCAAGAAATAATCACTTCCAACATGAAAGTGATTAATCTTCAATGGTGAAGAGCTATAGTGAAGTTTGGGAAGAAAATGTAGATGAAGATGAAGAAATTGCAGAAAAATTCAGAGACAATGTGAGAGAATTGAGAGTGAAGTGTGAGAAATGTGTATGAAATGGTTGATAGATTGTGGATCCTTGAAAATATGATTGAAGGTTTGTTTATATAGAGTTTTGGTTTGGAGTGTGAGAGTTTTGGAATTAGGATAGGAGCTAGCTTAGGGTGGATTGGAATTAGGCTAGGAGTTAGTTACACTTGACTCACCGATTCAGCGGTTAACTCGGTTAGTTAGGAAGTTTACTCGGTAGCAATACCAATGTAAGCTTCAAATCCAAGGGTTCATAATTTATGAAAATAGGGTGCATGGTGGTCTTGAATGGAAAGGATACATTGTAGTAAATGCTCATGAATCACTTGAAGAGTCTAGAATATTCCACATGCTGCTAGAACTATGTAGAATCAAAGACTAAAGAGTGTGCATAGTTGCTGTCCCAAAAAATAGCAGAAATTTGCAAACTGACACAGAGTAATCGGTTACCCTATATTGAGTAACCGGTTACTCCAGCCAAATTTGCCCAAATTTGCTTAGAACAAGTGCTGCATCCCCGGTTTCAACTTTCCACCACTTGCTTTGATGAATAGGCATGGAAACCCTTAATTTGTGCTTGTTTTGATGATCGAATGACTTTGTGAGGATGCAATTAATCGGGCTTGGAAAACCTGAATATTCGTGCAACCAAAAAACACAGAGAAAACGTGTAAATGCGTATGCCAGCGATGCGAATGCATATGCTTATGCAAAAGGAAAAAGGGAGGTCAAATTTTGGGTCACGACAATGACATGACCAGTTTCTCATAATTTTCCAAAGCATTTAACCATTTTTCATGGATATTTCAATGTGTGCTTGTTATGTGGATGTATGCCTAGAACTAGGTTAAGTTTGGCACTTGCTTGTAGCCACTTTAGGCCAACTTTGAGGACATGTTTAAGCATATTCATGATGACATTTTGGTGTGCAATTGTGATACTTGGATCTTGCTCTTTGATCATAACTTACATGCTTCATGTGAACCCTAACTGAACACTCGATGTTGCTCGATGCTTGTTTAAGTGTTTAGTTTGATGATGCCTTTTATGCAACCCTCATTAGGGATCTTTTGTGCATATTTTCACACATGTTTTAGCATGAGGTAGAGCCTGTCCACATTGATTCATAGGTCATTTCATATGCCTCTAATTGATGTTAAGATTTCACAATTGTTGAACATGATTGAGCATCCACCTTTGTTACTTTGCACTTGAACTTTGTTGTCCAATGCTTTTGATATTCAAATGTGCAACTTCACTTTTCATTTACCACTTCCCTATATGTGTGAATGCTTGATTGTCTTGACTTTATTATTCCTTGTATATGCTTGAATGTCTTTTGTTACTAGTGGACGATTAAGTTTAACTTTGGTCATTACTTGTAACATCTTTTGAGAACATGTTGCCATGATGATCTTGGGGAATCTAAATGATCATTTTGAATATGGATAACATGTATACATTGACATGAGCATGAGTAAGAACTTTCTCATCCCATTTATATTGGTGTGCCTTAAGTGCTTACTTTTGTGTGAATGTAAGCTTGATTTGTGCATCAACTTTGACCACTTCCTTAACATCATTCGTGTGCCATCTTTGCTCATTGCTTTTGGGATTCAAATATGAAATATTATAGGTATTTTACCTCTGATGTGTATGCTTTGACATTGCCTTACCATGTTCTTTCATTTCTCTTACTTGAATGATAAGTTACATGTTAATGCTTAAGCTTGGTTTTGTTCCTTACTTGCATTAAATTTGGGGATTGTGTTTGACATGAACTTTTGTGAGATTTTGAGTTTGATTTCAAGCATTGAATCACATGTTTCTACTTCTGACCTAGGTCTTTTATGAGTTCATGTCATACTTGTTTACTCATTATGTGGCCATGATTGATTGAAACATGCTTAAGGTGACATCTTTGTGCATAATTTACAAATCTCTTGAACATGAATTGAAGTGTATTTCATGATCACTTCTCAACACTTCAAGCTTACATTTGACATGGTTAAATCATGTATGTTACTTGAATACATGGCTTAGCTCCCATTTGTGGGACTTTTAAAGGTTAACTTGACATAGTTTGTGGATGACAAATGTTTGTGTGTTGGTGTAGGGTATAATTTGCATTCTTGTATGCTTTCTTCGCACATTGACATGAAGTGGATATAGTAGGTTTGGCTACTGCCCCTCTTAGGTTCATACACCTTTAGGGCTTATTTCACTTGGCTTGTGGTTTGACATGGCTCCTAGTGTAGTCTTAGGACCTTAGCTTGTGCATTATTGCATAGTTTTGCATTTTTCTTGCAGCTATTCAATATTTGAGCTTGGCTTGGAGTTGGTAAGTACTTGTGTTACTTTACATTGATGTCTACATCTACATGACTTCTCTTTCATCTCACTTCTTCTTTACTTCTCCCTTTTGTGATTGAATTATCTAATGTTTACTTGTGTATGATCACATGTTCCCTTAGGATTCCTAGCTTGAATCTAATTTTGGATTAGGTTCAAAGTAGGAGAGACATTAGGTTTGCAATCCATGCATGATAACAAGTAGGGTAGTCCTTTCAATCTCAACCTTAGGACCATTGTGTATGACAACATTAGGACTTAGTTTCCCTTAGTTGTTTTCTTTTCAACCTTTGAGTCTTTTCTCTTCTCATCTCTAAACAAGTTCAAAACACCTAATAAATACAGCGAGTATTGTACGCCACGAGCCTTAAGTACATGGTAAGTGACAAGTGGGAGTCCCTCCTTACCTTGTCTAGGGTGTTTTGCATGCGTCCCGTCTTGGGTCAATTTGCAATGCATTCGATCCTATGTCATAGACTTTAGTGCAATACAAGTTTCAAACTAACTTAATCCACTTCTGTCTAAAAAACACAAACAAAGTTCAAATATTTTTATCCTTCGGGATGGGTTTTAAATCATTTTCAGAAAAGAGCATGTTATTTCCGTTCTGTTGCAAATAGGCATCGACCCTAAATGGCGGCGCGAACTTAACGTCGCTCATAAAAAACACTTACTGACCCGTAGGTCAAACTACGACTGCTCTGACTTCCTCTCTCTGGTACGATTGAGGATACGTAGGCACAAGACGGCGATGTCTTGGCGAGCAACCTTCCCCCAACAATCTCGTAGTCCCTCTAAATACGTTGACTCTGATTTTCCCGTTCCCGAGGGAATACGTAGGCCTAGGACGGCGATGTCCTATCGAGTCACCTTTTGTTTTCCGTTTCCAATTAGCATTAGAGCTTTAGATACCTACACCCTTTGATCAGAACAACAAGCGTGGATCCCATCGAGTATGATGGACGCGAGGGGGTGCTAATACCTTCCTCTCGCGTAACCGACTCCCGAACCCAGACTATGGTTGTGATGACCATGTCTTTCCCTTTTTTAGGTTTTCTTTGATCGTTTCCTTTCCTTGCGTCGGGATAAATAAGTTCGGTGGCGACTCTTCTGTCTTTTCCACTGGTTGATTTTCGCAGTTGCGACACTTGTCATTTCCATCTATACATTTATTGTTGCTTTACTAGTTTTTTCAAAAACTTGTATAAAACCCATCATATGCATATTAGCAATTAGAATACTTTCTATTTTTTGGGATTTGAGAGTGAGCTGATGAAGCAGCTGCCGAATTCCCATCCTTTTTCAAAAACCTTTTAACTCGATGACTCTATCCAAATTCCTAGCTTCCCAGTCATATGAGCTATACACTACTAGAAAAATGGAATTTTGCAACACATTAACTGTGAAGGTTCCTCTAAAACCGCCCTTAATTTTAATTAACGATATGTATTACGAATGTTTCTTTAAACTGGGCAAATAATTTTTTAATTTTTGTATGCTAACATGTTAGAATGGATAAATGTGCATCAAATGCCACCGAAAATTACACGAACTGCCCTTGCTTAATTTCTAAGATTGTTCCATGAACGTGGTTTTCCTTTGAAACATTATTTATTAATTAGAGGTTAGGTATTTTAGGTTCATTCTCTGTTTCTCTCATGTTATATGCATCGAAGTTAACTCAGGGCACTTGTTTTTAAGTAGCAAATGTTTGAATTTCTGCAAAGGAATTCGTGGAACTGGCTTAACTCACAATCTATATGCCTGAAATGGAAATGTATCTCAATGGTACATGAATTCTATAACTTGCTGCATTTAAACGGTTGGTTGTGGCGTCTAATGCGTCTTTTAATTTTCCTCGATGAACTGGTTGGGTAGAATCATAGTCTGTTACTTATTTTACTCTCTAAACTTTGGTGATTATTCTGGATTTCAATTTTTCTCTATTAATGTGATTGTTGCAGTGTTCTTCAGTAGTTTAATTGCTTTTGATAAGTTTCTATTCCATTGAATTTTGACCTAAGATTTATAGCAGATGGAAAACCAAATTTCAACTCAGAATGCATTCTCTATGTTACATATATGCTTTTATTTAAGGAACATTGCTCGTAATTAAGAAAATTTACTATTTGTTAAGCATATTACTCATGATTTACGCAGTTGTGTGATTTTAAAAGCCGATAAGAGAAAGCGCAAATATGTTTTCAATGATAAGCGGGGTCTTAAAAAATAGTCCCCGACCGCAAAAACTACTACGACAAAACGGTTTCGACAGATGCCGATACTGATACCGTTATCACTTTTTTTAATTAAAAAACAAATTGTAGTTAATTCACATCGCGATGACTACAATCAGTGTTGTGACATCTATACAGACAGAAATCGCGAAAGCCTTTACGCGACTGCGACCATTTTTTAAAATCCTGATGATAATATAGTTATGATTGATTGGCATTGTAAAAAAAGCTTTACAATGATTGTGTCATAAAAGCTTGTAATTAAAATGATGTTGAATGAACATTTGGCTAAATAGGTATTTTATTTGTACAAATTAGTGTTGCGGTGAGAATCGGATAACAAGCTATTAATTAACTTGCATCACACATCATGAAATTCACCACCGAGCTTTGATTTATCCAAAGGAAAGGGTAAAGAACGAAAACCCTAATAAGAGAATCTAGGTTCGGGGTTGGTTATACTAAGGGAAGGTATTAGCACCCTAAGTATCTGTAGTACTCTACAGGAACCTCTTGTTTGTTTGTGTTATGTTAAGGTTTGCTTGCTAAGGGAAATGTGCTAAGGTAAAGAAAGACCTAGGGGTATATACACTAAGTATGCTCGCCAAGACATCGCATCTCGTGCCTGCGTATCCTGACTAAAGAATCAGAGCAACCATAGTTCACCTCAATGGGGATGACAAACTCTTAATTGTGGTCAAAGTTCCAAGGGAAAATAGGGTGAAAAGCTCGAAAGCAAAGCTTATGAGGATTGATTATTTAGGCGAAGAGATTAATGGCTATCTCTCTTGAAAGGATTGTAAAAGGTTTGACCGTCTTAAAGGAGAAGAGATTAATGGCTATCTCTTGGGAAGGTTAGGTTAAAAGGGAATGTAGTGAGTACGGGAAGGTAGGGTCTGACAGCAAGACGCCTACGTAGAATGCGGCGACTCCACACCTAAGGCTATGTTAAAAGGGTGATGAGCTATCTATGACCTTACGGTCAATAGAGAGACTTTCCTTTGGAATGAAGGTACAAATAAAGAGGAACAAGGAGGAAATCTCGAATGTCAAGAGTAAAGTAAACAATAATATATACAACAAATGCAATAAGAATTAAATTTGAACCTCAAAAAATTAACTGAGACGAAACGAGGATAGTCATGATTAAACTAAAAAATTCTATTTAAAAAAACTAATTCTAAAATCTAACTTAAAATTAAAACTCTACTTAAAACCAAATAACAAATTCTAAAAACAAGTTAACTAAATTTTAAATCTAATTAAATTAGAGGGGGTGAATGATTTATTAAGGTGTAAGCAAAACTAAAATGGGCTATAAAGCCCAAATCCAAATTTATCAAAACCATAATTAAACAATCATTAATTAATATTAACTAAAATAAATTAATAAACTGAAAAAATAATACACTAAATTAATTATTTAAATTATAAAAAAACTAAATAAAAAGAAGGGCGGAGTGCCCACTTCTTACAAAACCTTCTTAAAATATGACAAAACAAATAACAAAACCCTCCAATAAGGAGGTGACACATGGCAATTGTTTTAATAATTAAAAAAAAATCTAACAAACTATTAAATATATGTAGTAGAAATAGGAAGGTAAGAAAAATAAAACTGTATTCTTCTTCATCATTTTCTCTCACTGCCATTTTGTTACCGCTATTAACAAACCCCATCTTGCCCGTAAACACACACACTCACATGGCAACTTGTAATTACACACAAATATCATGCAACCATGCACACACGTAGAAACCAGTAACAACATTTTTCATCATTAATGAACAAAAAACTCAATGATATAATATACACTTTCTCAGTTCAGATGTTTAAAGGCTCTTCATTCATTCTTATAAACAAAACAATGATAGAAACAAAAGAGGTCTCATGCTATTCCCTCAAACATACCGCTTCATCTTATTAGAACAACCACAACAGTAAAACAATAAAAACCAATTAATGATTCACTAAAACAAAACTCAAAACACTAAATTTTCAAACTATCACAAAACATGCTCTTAACTCACACACACATGATATCAACAAATAATTTATACATGATAAAATAAATAACGAAAGTATAATAAAAAGAATATGCAAAACCTAAAACTCTTTATCGCAGCTCACCGAGATGAGTCAAAACCGAAGCCGTTAATTTCCTGTAAAAAATAACATCAGCTTGAAAACAAAATTAAAATGAAGATAAGGGATATGTTGTTTGTAGAGTGACATGAGCTTGTTGTTGTGTGGTGTGTGATGACTCATCCATAGATGTTGCTGGAGGAGTTGTTATGGTTTGTAGGTTTGTAAAATGGTGACAGGAAGTTTTATGAAGTGGTGGTGGTTTCGGTCAAGGATGGAGGGAGTGTATTATGTCCTTTATTTCCACGAAGAAACAAAATAGAGAGAGCAGTAAAAGGTTTTGTTAGGATGGTGTTCTAATATGTGTGTGTTATGTTTTTTTGACAGGTTTTTGAGGATATGGTTTATGGAGGAGGGTGAATCTGATTATGAAGAGATTATTGGCTCAGTTATGTTGATGTTGTCGGTGATTTGCAAATGAGAGCCAACCTCCTTTTATAGTAGCAGCAGCCGGTCCATGGTATCGATAATACAAAAGACAAAGGCTTTGTTCAAAGGAGGAAGATCAACGGAAGGGATTCTATGCGTATGATCCTCAACTTGTTATCTTGAGCCAAATGCCAAAGGCAGTCTGCTTGCTTGAGTCAGAAAAGAATATAAGTGAGAACCATAGGATTAAAGTGCCAAAAGCTTTACACGATGGTCTTTTTCTTTACAGCATGGATACCTGTCCTTTACTAGCTTGTTAAGTACAACCAGTTGTACTTTAGGGGGCTCCTTTTGTGCGGGTTAATGGGAAAAGGGAGGTATTGGAAATTGATAAAAGAATTCAGTAGGATGTACTTGAGTTTGGTGGCAAATGATGTTGGAAATGGTGGAAGGAGTTAGTACAATTGTGCTTGTATTTGGCTGTGATTTAGTTCAAAATGAACGAAAATACAAGTTATGGACCTCTCCTTTTGTAATTGTTTATTTTTTCATGTGAAACTTTGAAAATTAAGCTAAGTTAAAATGAATTAAACTAAAGATCAAAAATGGGAAATAAAACTATAATTATAATTAAAATCACATTAAGTTTAAAATTAAACTAACTTAAATATATACTAAGTAAAAAGATAGGCTAAAGTGGATTTAAATAAATTCTAAATGAATCAAAAATAAATATTTAACTAAACAGAAAAGTAAATGATAAAAAAAATGTCTGATTAATGATTAATAGACCAAATGACGGCAAATGCTAAAATGACCGGCTTACAATGATATGAAAAATGATCAGAGGATCTAAGGGTAAAATTTGGGGTACAACAGTTGCCCCTATTTAAATAGCTTCATTGGACGACACGAGAGATGGGAATCCTCGGGAGATCAAGGTGAAAGGTATTTAAATATAGCAAACCGAAAATTTTTCCCTTAGATGGAATGCAGATGCTAAGGACAGCTAACAGACATGCAAATGCAGACATGGTATGGACTTTTAGTATGATGATATGATGATATGATAGTGCAAGAATGCAGACGGACTCCAGAAATAAAGAGCAAACCACCACAGATGAGCCTTACTGGGGAAGGATGAAGGTTAATATTCACAAGGAAAATTTACTGGGGATACAGGCTGACCAACAAAAGACTCACTGGGGAGACCCTGAGGAAACACTGGGGATAGAAAAATAAAGAGGAAATCCTACAGGTCCTCACTGGGGATGGGAGCCAGAGAGGTGCTCTCCACTAGGGAAAAGTCCAAGGAGATGGACGACCGGTCTTTAGGTGACCGGACGACACTGGGGGAAAGAAAGTACACTTTTTACTGGGCATGGAACCAGAAAGAAGACATGATCTCCACTGGGGATCAATTTGAAATGAAAGGTTAGACATCAACAAAAGATTTTCTGGAATTTTCTTATACTGAAGAGTTCAAACGGGATCTTCGAGAAAAGCAAAAAGATAAAGACACATCTGGAGAAACGTCAGATGGCAAAAGAAACCAATCATCCAATAATGGCTTTGAATGAAAGGTACAAGTCCCAATATCTAATAATGGCCTTAGATAAAGGTGAGCAAACAAGACTATATGGCATTGAATAAAAGGACACCAAGCATTCAATAATGGCTTTGAATGGCATCAGATGAATGTGAACAGGGACTGCATTCAAGAATGGCATTGAATGCAAAGAAACCAGTCACCCAATAATGGCTTTGAATGAAAAGTACAAATCACAATATCTAATAATTGCTTTAGATGAAAGTGAACAAAGACTGCATTCAAGAATGACATTGAATGCAAAAAAACCAGTCATCTGATAATGGCTTTGAATTGAAGGTATAACTCACAATATCTAATAATTGCTTTAGATGAAAGTGAACAAAAACTCGATCTAGAAAAACATCAGATAGAGAGACACATCCGGAAAGGCATCAGATGGTAAAGAAACCAGACATCCGATAATGGCTTTGAATGAGAGGTATGACTCACAATATCTAATAATGGCTTTAGGTAAAAGTGAACAAAGACTCAATCTGGTAAAATATCAGAAAGAGAGACACATCCGGAAAGGCATCGGATGGTAGAGAAACCAGACATCCAATAATGGCTTTGAATGAAAGGTATAACTCATAATATCTGAGAAAACATCAGATGAGAATGAGATAAAAGGTGAAATCCAAGAAGGCATTGGATAAAGGGATCACAGTATCCAAGACAGCGTTAAATGACTGTGAACTTTCAAGAATGGCACTGAAAGTAAAGGTAAATCACTATATTCAAGAATGGTATCGAATGATAGTGAGAAAGACATCCAGGAATGGCACTGAATGCAATGGAGAAAACTCATCCAGGAATGGTACTGAATGAACAGATAAGACTTTCAGGAATGACACTGAAAGATATCCAAGCAAATTTGATGAGGATTACAAAAGAGAGGCAAAACTTCCAAGAATATCACTGGGAGAAACAAAAGGTACAAGATATCCAGGAATGGCACTGGAGATCACAAGAGACAGACATCTAGGAATGGCACTGGAGTGAGAGAATATAAAGATCCAGGAATAGCACTGGAATGAGAGAAGACCAACATCTATCAACAAGATTAGAGGCGCAAGAGAATGACAACATTCAGGAATGGCATTGAATGAAAGGAAAGGTAACGTTTTGGTAAGGTAAGACGTGGATAACGACACGACCTCGGGAGAAATGCAAATGAGGATGAAACACTCATGATATGCATATGTATATGAATTATGCATATGATATATGGTCCAATGCAAATGCGGATGCTGACGACACCGCTCGACTCTTTGGGAAGACAAGACTGGAAGACTGATTCCTCAACACGGAGATCACTGCCATTCTGCTTGGGACTAGAGATGATAATGCTAAACACATCATCGCCACACTGGTACACTGTATCCAAATTGATGATCCTTGTAGGAAGGATAAAGCGTTGCTTGGGGATTCTTCAGGTAAACTGCCCCAGACTAGCTGATTATTGTAGATGAGCTGATCATTGCTTCAGCTTGATTGATTCTAAAAAGACTATTTCATGGTGCTCTTAGAAAGCTTGCCCCAGTCTGAGTCTTGAAAAATCTTCTGGATAAACCAATTCTAAGAAGTCGCCATTAAACCACAAATCTTGAACTGATTCTCAACACGATATGGAAGGAACTTGCCCCTGATTGGATCACCGACCAAGTTTCTCAAATGTTTGAAAATTCCTTGAGAGGAAAGCCAGTTTGCAAACAAAAGTATTTGTACAAGCATGGTAAATGTAGAGTTCATGCAACTTTTGAACTCAAATCATTTTTGAAAGAGGCAAAGTATATGAGTCATTGGTCAGAACACGGCGGTTCTAGACACCAAAATGAAAAGTTTAAGCAAAAGGTATGATGCCAACAACAAATGATTTGCAAAAATCTTTAGGAGTCAGGTTACGCAACCTTGTTGTAGTATGCTTTCAAAATAACCTTGCTTCAGTTAGGTCTTTCGAGGGTTGTAACGTGGCTTGGTTCACGGTTTAAGAAACAAAGGATAAAGGCTCAAAATTTATTTGTGACCCACCCAATCTACGTGATGAACTTCAGTCCTATGCTCAGCTAACTCAAAATATGCACTCAGGTTCCCACTGGTTAGGAATTGCACCGATGATAGTAATGATGATTCAGACACCTTGGGTTGTCATTGCTCCCTTACAACATTTGATTGTCCTTTATTGCTGAGATTTTGAGACTTCTTTTTTTGTCTTTGCTGAGGTTTTGAGACCTTCTTGTCTTTACTAAGGTTTTGAAACCTCTTCTTTTTCCTTATTGTCATTTGATTTGAGAGAGCTGAACGGTGTCTTGCATGAAGCGCTTGTGTTAGAATGCATAACCAAGTTAACTGAGAACTACCCTGCCCCAGGTTAAGATTGCGGGTTTTTGGTAAAGAAAGAAAACTACTACTTCTAGGCTCGAAGGGTTTGACGAGGGATAAACTTCCTTATTTCTCCAGTGTTTAGGGATTGAAACAATGCCTTACATCGTCAGCAAGGTTTTGATTTGAAAGCATACCAACAACAATTATGAGTATAATATTTTCATCATCCTCCCTCCGATCTTTGCATAATCAAAAGGAAAGTGGAAAAGAGATAAAGTATTTTGCAAAAGAAAGCATAGAGATGTAAATAGCAAACACAAATGAATTGAATCAAAAAAATTGCAATGCTCATTTCATTAATCTTGAAAGTACAAACATAGTTGAAAGCAAACAACTATTTCAAAATAAAGAAAGTGTAAACAACAAGAAACAAAGGCCTAGTAACTAATCAAACACAAGGATGAGTTGTCCTGTCTTTAAGAAGTAGCTGAGCCGAAGTCGATTGAGGCTTCACTTGGCGTGCCCTGGCAAAGGATTACTCTGAACATTGGGATTGTCCTTAAAGGAGAGGATTTTGTTTCTCATCAGCTCTTGTACTTTAGCTTTCAATGCAAAGCAACCTTCCAAGTTATGGCCTGCACCACCTTGATGGTATTCACAATGAAGATCAGCCCTATAGCCGGCTGGAAGAGGATTTGGAGGAGGAGGCAAAGGCCTTGTGGTAATCAAACCTTGTTGAACCAAACCAGGATAAAGTTCAGTGTAAGTCATGGGAATAGGATCAAATTGACCCCTATTACGGTACTGGTTTTGTCCAACAGCCGGACGTTGGAGAGCTTGAGCTGATCGTGGTGCAGCAACCACAGGAGTAACAGCAGCAACAACAGGGTGAATGGTATACCGAGGTTGAGGCCTTCTTGCTTCAACCATGACAGCATTAGTCTGTTCTTCCTTCTTCTTCTGAAAATTCCCATAGGATTTCTTCACAGCATTGGAAGATTCAACAGCCTTGGATACTTTTCCCTTCTTAAGTCCCTCCTCGAGTCTTTGGCCGATAGTAACCAAATCAGTGAAGTTGGAGGAAACACTTCCAATCATCTTCTCCCAATAGAATAGGGATAGGGTATCCATGAACATTCCGGTTAACTCCTTCTCGGCCATGGAAGGTTCAACTTGGGAAGCCAACTCTCTCCAGCGCTGAGCATACTCCTTGAAAGACTCTTTATCATTCTGAGACATGTTTTGCAGTTGACGGTGATCAGGAGCCATGTCGAGGTTATACTTGTATTGCTTCATGAAGGCATTTGTGAGATCTTGGAAATAGTGAATAGAACTTTGCTCGAGACTCATGTACCATTTGAGTGATGTTCCACTCAAGCTGTCTTGAAAACAGTGGATAAACAGTTTTTGATTTTTGGCATGAGCAGTCATTTTGCGAAGATACATGACCAAATGAGCCCTTGGGCAAGAGTGCCCCTTGTATTTCACAAATTCTGGAGTTTGGAACTTAGCAGGCATAACAAGATCAGATACTAAGCACGTGTTATCTGCGTCTACATTAAAAAAGTCAGCACCCTCCACGGCTTTAAGTCTTTTGTCTAAAGTCTGAAACTGCTCACGGACAACTTTAGGTTCAACAAAGTCTGCAGGCTCTTCACCCTGAGCACTGACAACATTGTACTCATAGAGGGGATTCTCGAAAGAAGCTCGAACAGTCTGTGGAACAGCATGGGCCACAGGTCTGGGCTCGGTGAAAATAGGAGCTTGAAAGACAGGCATAGCAGTTTGACCAATCATAGCAGTAGATGCAAGAGGTGGAGAATAGTTGTGTGGCAAACCAAACTCTGGCCAAGTTGAAGGTGGCATCTGAACTGGTGGAGGATCAGCGCTTGAAACTTCCTGGATCACAGTCCTTTGGGGAGGTTCTCCTCTAGCAATCAAAACTTGAAGCATCTCAGTGAGTTTAGTCATACTTGACTTAAGGTCATCGATTTCCATTCGGACCTCAACATTGTGTGCCTCTTGCTCTGACATCTTGCGTCTGTAATTAGCTCTAGTTCGGTATCGGTGTCGAGGAATCAGCTTGACGACTCACAGGTGATACTGGAAGATGGAGACAACTGGAGATGAGTAACTGGACCAACAGACGCATGCAATGAATCATGTAAAGATGTAAATGATATGCAATGCAATGCAAACAGGATGCAAAACACATGCAACAGGATCAAAGGTTCGAGATCACAACATGGAGTCTGGGTAAAGAACCAACCACAGGGTGTGTACTAGGGTTCTGGCATCCGTAGAACAGGGTTCTAAAAGTTCCCAGAGTCTACGTAAATCCTTCGGATATTATCGGCCTATGTGACTACTCACGCAGGTTAATAATATTCTCAAGATAAACTCGTCTGAGTGTAGTATCGCGTATCAACTATTTGGGACTTGCACCCTCATAGCCACTGGACTACATCCTAAAAGGCCAAGTGGGGTGAAGGTAACTACGGTCCTCAGAATCCCTGGCTCCCAATTGAAAAAGTAATATCAATGCGACTGCTCACATCAGACATCAACAATCCCAAAGGGCCTCATCTGAGTATGGTCATCATATGCCATAGATTGTTAGGACTACTCCTAACAACCGACTATTGATTACACCACAATCCTATCATAAGTGTATGCTCAAGTCCGGGTTAGGACTTATCTCACCACTCAAAGTAACAACCCTGCACACGAAAAATCCAAGCACAACAAATATATATACAGGTATAAATATACAAATGTACAAGCAAGCAAACATGTAAATAACACAAATACAAACAATATAGGCTTAACCCTCTTAGGGGATGTAGTCCCAAGTGAAGTCGCCATTTCTGTTGCGGTGAGAATTGGATAACAAGCTATTAATTAACTTGCATCACACATCATGAAATTCACCACCGAGCTTTGATTTATCCAAAGGAAAGGGTAAAGAACGAAAACCCTAATAAGAGAATCTAGGTTCGGGGGTTAGTTATACTAAGGGAAGGTATTAGCACCCTAAGTATCTGTAGTACTCTACAGGAACCTCTTGTTTGTTTGTGTTATGTTAAGGTTTGCTTGCTAAGGGAAATGTACAAAGGTAAAGAAAGACCTAGGGGTATATACACTAAGTATGCTCGCCAAGACATCGCATCTCGTGCCTACGTATCCTGACTAAAGAATCAGAGCAACCGTAGTTCACCTCAATGGGGATGAGGAACTCTTGACTATGGTCAAAGTTCCAAGGGAAAGTAGGGTGAAAAGCTCGAAAGCAAAGCTTACGAGGATTGATTATTTAGGCGAAGAGATTAATGGCTATCTCTCTTGAAAGGATTGTGAAAGGTTTGACCGTCTTAAAGGAGAAGAGATTAATGGTTATCTCTTGGGAAGGTTAGGTTAAAAGGGAATGTAGTGAGTACGGGAAGGTAGGGTCTGACAGCAAGACGCCTACGTAGAGTGCAGCAACTCCACACCTAAGGCTAGGTTAAAAGGGTGATGAGCTATCTATGATCTTGCGGTCAATAGAGAGACCTTCCTTTGGAATGAAGGTACAAATAAAGAGGAACAAGGAGGAAATCTCGAATGTCAAGAGTAAAGTAAACAATAATATATACAACAAATGCAATAAGAATTAAATTTGAATCTCAAAAAATTAACTGAGACGAAACGAGGATAGTCATGATTAAACTAAAAAATTCTATTTAAAATAACTAATTCTAAAATCTAACTTGAAATTAAAACTCTACTTAAAACCAAATAACAAATTCTAAAAACAAGTTAACTAAATTTTAAATCTAATTAAATTAAAGGGGGTGAATGATTTATTAAGGTGTAAGCAAAATTAAAATGGGCTATAAAGCCCAAATCCAAATTTTTCAAAACCATAATTAAACAATCATTAATTAATATTAACTAAAATAAATTAATAAACTAAAAAAATAATACACTAAATTAATTATTTAAATTATAAAAAAACTAAATAAAAAGAAGGGCGGAGTGCCCACTTCTTACAAAACCTTCTTAAAATATGACAAAACAAATAACAAAACCCTCCAATAAGGAGGTGACACATGGCAATTGTTTTAATAATTAAAAAAAATCTAACAAACTATTAAATATATGTAGTAGAAATAGGAAGGTAAGAAAAATAAAACTGTATTCTTCTTCATCATTTTCTCTCACTGCCATTTTGTTACCACTATTAACAAACCCCATCTTGCCCGTAAACACACACACTCACATGGCAACTTGTAATTACACACAAATATCATGCAACCATGCACACACGTAGAAACCAGTAACAACATTTTTCATCATTAATGAACAAAAAACTCAATGATATAATATACACTTTCTCAGTTCAGATGTTTAAAGGCTCTTCATTCATTCTTATAAACAAAACAATGATAGAAACAAAAGAGGTCTCATGATATTCCCTCAAACATACCGCTTCATCTCATTAGAACAACCACAACAGTAAAACAATAAAAACCAATTAATGATTCACTAAAACAAAACTCAAAACACTAAATTTTCAAACTATCACAAAACATGCTCTTAACTCACACACACATGATATCAACAAATAATTTATACATGATAAAATAAATAACGAAAGTATAATAAAAAGAATATGCAAAACCTGAAACTCTTTATCGCAGCTCACCGAGATGAGTCGAAACCGAAGCCGTTAATTTCCTGTAAAAAATAACATCAGCTTGAAAACAAGATTAAAATGAAGATGAGGGACATGTTGTTTGTAGATTGAGATGAGCTTGTTGTTGTGTGGTGTGTGATGACTCATCCATAGATGTTGCTGGAGGAGTTGTTATGGTTTGTAGGTTTGTAAAATGGTGACAAGAAATATTTTGATTTGATCATCTTGAGGAGTCTTTGAATTATTTGTACCCTTTTTTTTAAAAAACAAGGAAATATACAAGCATTCAAGCATAACACCTTTCTCCCCCTTTGAAATTATCAAAAAGAAGGGAAAGATGGGTGAAAGATAATACTTTTTAAAAAATAAAAGAGTAAAAATGAAACAAGTTGTAAACCATACAAGCATGACTTGAAAACATCAAAGTTATGGAATAATGAAACACACATACAAATTGAACATAAACAAGACAAGATAGTTGTGGTACTAAGTACCTTACATAACATTGAATAATTTCAACCTAAACTCCATGAACCAAAATGAAAGACAACATCACTAGAAACAACATAAACTTTAAATCTAATAGATATAAAACTAAAAAACACATTAAGTTTGATCCATATCATTGTTGGTGTTGAGGTTGAAGAAGTTAGGACCTTGATATGGAGAATGATGTTGGATAGGTGTAACTAACGGAATGGGGGTAGCAGGGTTGTTAGGATCATAAGGAGGAATATGGAGATGTGAGTAAAGATATGAAAATTGTTGGTTAATGTCGGTTTGGACCTTATTGATTTAGTTGGTGGTATTCTCATGGTTTTGAGCAATTTGATTGTTAGCGGAAGTCCAATGCTCATGGATGGCTGAGTTGAGATTAGCAAATTAAGTTGTCATGTAGTCAAAAAGGGCTTGGTTAGACGGACCATTCACACCAAATGAAGGAGAAATATCTTCATCACTTTCATAATTTTGCCCATTTGCTTCATTTTCTCCACCATCATCGCCAATATAATAGATAGTTTGAGACTCCGAATCATAATGCACACCCATCCGATTGTCCACATTCCTTATTGTGATCTTATGAGTATTTGTATCCATTCAAAAACAATCAAAACCATCCAACACAACCTTGAAATGTTGCAAAATACGAGTAATGAACCAAGCATATAGTAGAGATTTTGACTTATGAGTATGAGCCAACATGTGATTTAAAATTAGACGAGCCCAATTAACTTGGATATTATTCTTGATGGCAAACAAAACTTGTATCTCTACATCCGTAACGGTACAATGGTTACCGTTCCTTGGAAACAAAACATATGCAAAAAAATAGTGAAGCAAGCGATCATCAATTGAAAAAATTCCAGCCGACCATAATCCTCGAGATGGTTCAACTCCGCTTAGTGATTTTACGCGATGCGCATAAAATTATGTTTCTAACATCCTATCAATACTGTAGTAAAATTCTTTTTTCTTATAGCCATTCCAATCTTCATCCTCCGGATCATATAAGAGACTACCAGAATAAGGAATCTCTAAAAAATTTCCAAGGAGTTTTGAGTTCAAAACAATTTTCTTGCCTAAAACAGAGGTAGAAAATTTTCCATTTTCTATAGCCATATTACAGTAGAACATCCTAACCAGGTCTGGATAGTAAGGTCCAGAGGAAGCTATGACTGATCCTAATTTCAAGGATTCTAGAGTATCTTGAAAATTAAAACATCTTTTAGGAAAAGTAGAGAGATCACCATATTTTGGAGTTTGACAATCTTCCTTTGGAAGAAATTCTCATACCTCTCAATTTGCTCATTTGTGAGGTCTTGGTAAAGAGGAGGAGTGTTGGAGGATGAGGAAGCCTTTCCCTTTCCTTTTTCTGCAGCAGAGCCCTTCCTTTTCAATCTTGAAGCCATGGGTGAGGGTGGATGAAAGATGGAGAAGATTAACTAAAAAGATGAAGTTTTTGTATTTTTGTGAGATGGTTTATAGGAAAACGAAAATAACTATGCGGGGAGTGATAATATGAATAAATTCTGATTTTTAAAAGTTGGAATAGAGAGTCTTTTGTGGGAGTTTGGTTAGAAAAGTTAAGGTGAGTTGTTATGAGAATTGAATAGGGTAATAAATGTGAATAAATTTGGTTCAAAGAAGGAATCACATAGGTTAGGTTAGGGAGAATCAAAACTGAAAAGTTGGTGTAAAAAAGTGATTGGAAATGATGGATAATGAATGACATTTGAATGGATCAAACCCAAGAAAACATTTTTAAAAAATCAATTTTTTACAAAGCTTCAGGTGCAAATCGATTTGCACTAGAGTGCAATCGATTGCACATTGCCAAAAACGCGTGAAAACACAAGACGCTGACTTCAATCAATTTGCATGGGTAAGCAATCGATTGGACAAAGTCAAAAAATAAAAAAAAAACAAAACTTACAGTGAACAATCGATTGGAGTGACTGTGCAATCGATTGGAGTGAGGTAAAACGTGAAAAAAAAAAGATATTTTTACAGAGAGCAATCGATTGGAGCAAGGGTGCAATCGATTGCTTTTAGTGAAAATTGCTAAAAATCATGAAAAAAAATGTATCAAACCACATTTCCAACATATTTTAAAACATATAACATAAAATAAACATATATAAGAAGGGAGTAGAAGCATAAATGCAATGAAATAACTGGCATAAAATATGTAAGAAAATAATGACTTTTGTGCACCTTTGATAATGATGGAACGTAACATATAATGAACGTTCTATGTGTCTTTTTCGTCCAGAATTCCAAGTTCCCTTCGAATCTTGAAAAAAGGTTCCTTTGCAAGCGGGTTTGTGAAAATATCCGCAAGTTGATTTTGAGTATCGATAAACGTTATCTCAATGTCTCCTTTTAACACGTGATCTCTTAGAAAATGATGTCTAATATCAATATGTTTGGTCCTTGAATGCATGATTGGATTTTTTGATAGATTGATTGCACTCGTGTTGTCGCATTTGAGAGATATGCATCCTAGATTCACACCATAGTCATGAAGTTGTTGCTTCAACCAAAGTATTTGTGAACAACAGCTACCGGCTGCGATATACTCTGCTTCTGCAGTGCTAAGAGCCACACTTGCTTGCTTTTTGCATGACCAAGAGACTAAGGCATTTCCAAAAATGTGCCAAGTTTCGCTTGTGCTTTTTCTGTCCGTCTTACATCCTGCATAATCTGCATCAGAAAAACCAACAAGACTACATATACTACCTTTAGGGTACCATAGGCCGACATTGGATGTTCCTTTAAGATACTCCCTCTGTCCCAAAATAAAAGTCTTTCTAGGCAAAAAAATTTGTCCCAAAATAAGATTCTTTTTACATTTTCAAGACAACAATAATTAATTTTTACCAACTTTACCTCTAATAAATATTGTTTACACAACTTTCAAGATATTACATCACATTACACCTTTAAAACAACCAATAGTAATTAAGGGTAATTTTGTAAAATTGTTACATTTAATTACTCAATCATTAATTTTCTTAATTTATGTGCAACAACCTTAAAAGACTTTTATTTTTAGACGGAAGGAATACTTCATTAACCTCTTCACCGCTGTGAGATGAGATTCCTTCGGACAAGCTTGAAATCGTGCACATAAACATACACTAAACATAATATCAGGTCGACTAGCGGTTAAATATAATAAAGACCCGATCATACCTCGATATTTAGTTATATCAATTGGAATTCCGGATTCGTCATGATCAATATATGTGTTGGATCCCATTGGAGTTACTATCTCTTTGCAAGTATCCATGTCAAATCTTTTAAGAAGTTCTTTGCAATATTTGGATTGATTGATAAATATACCATTCTTTGTTTGTTTGATATGCAATCCAAGAAAGTAGTTTAATTTTCCCATCATGGACATTTCAAATTCTCCTTGCATGATTTTTGAGAACTCTTCACATAAGGACTCATTTGTAGATCCAAAAATGATGCCGTCTACATAAATTTGCACTAAGATAGTATGATGGTTAGTTCTTTTAATAAACAAAGTAGTATCAACTTTACCTTTTTCGAAACCGTGTTCGCAAAGAAAATTACTTAACCTATCATACTAAGCTCTTGGTGTAACACCCCATTTTAATTATTTAGACATCTTGTGTTATTTTATTTGTGTGACCTTGTTTGGGGGAGTGTTTTGAGTGCGTTTAAGGGTTGCCCTTAGTTAGGAAGGTGAGTTGGTGAAATAAAGCCTTTAGATTAATACTAATAGTGGTATAGTTAATAATAATAATAATTTAATTAACAATAGTAATATTATTATTTTAATTATTATTATTGTTATTATTGCTATTATTATTAATTAATTTAATTAAAATTGGATTAAGAGAATTAGAAGAGGTTTAGGGAAAATAGAAAGGTTTTGGCACGTGAAACGAGGAATAGAGAACCAAGAGGAGAGAAAGAACAAGGTGTGCTAGGGCTTGATCTTCTTCCCCAATTGTCCAGATTTTCTGTAAAGATTCGAGGTAAGGGGGAGAAAAGGGTTTAATATTGGTGTTTTATTCATGATAGGGTAGTGGGGAGTCCTTAACCCCGTAGGAATTTGTATGCAAACTGTTGTGTTGTTGATTTGTTGTATATGCCTGCTATGATGATGAAATCGTGCATGTATGGATTGGTGATAATATGAATTTTTGCTGTTGTTGTTATGGTGTGAACATCTGTTACAGATCTGTTGTTTTTGGATCCAAATTGGGAGAATGATTTGAGATTATAGACCTGTAATACATGTAGTAATTCTAGGTACAAGAGAAAAGATGAAAATTGGACCTAAAATTCATGTAGAAACGATTATAGGACTGGTTGGAAGTGAAGAAGTGTGGAAATTGTAGCAGAGTGTAGAATGGTGAGGTCTCTGGTGATTTGCGTAATGGATCTGGCCATACGCGTATGGGACTAAGCCATACGCGTATGGGAGTGAAGGAAAGGGAGCCTTACGCGTAAGGGGAGCTTGAGGGGAAGGTTTGGCACGACCCTCTGCCCATACTCGTATGGTTGTTAGGTGCTAAAAAGTGTTAATATTTAGATTAGTTTTTAGCACCTTTTTGTGAGCTTTATTTGTAAATCTAAGCCTTTTCCCATTGTTTCCTTTTTATAACCGTTTTCTAGCTAATTTCATTATTTGACTTATCTAATTAACTTTTGTGTTTTTATTGCAGATTTTTGCATGGAAGTGTGAAGAATGGAGCTTTGAAGGCCCCACAAAACCAGTTTTGGAAAAAAGTCATTTTTGGAGCAGGCTTAGAGTCCGCTCAGCGCGCTCCAAGCGCGCTGGTAGAAGTAATTACAGCAAGTAGCCCGCTCAGCGAGGTCCTTTGCCCGCTCAGCGCGCTCTGAGGCGGTTTATTTTGTAAGTGGAGCCCGCTCAGTGGGCAGTTGCGCGCTCAGCGTGCTCCGCGAATCTCAGCCCCTTTTTAAGTTGTTTTGTTCAGAATTTGGGGGGATCCTTTGTACTTTTTAGATCAAAATACCTTATGCACTGTAGCACTTCATCTTTGGAAGATTGTAAGCATCATTTTGTCGAGAAATCGTCGTGGATGCTCGATTCTCTTCTCCTGTTTCTTGTTGATCAAGCTACCATGAATATGTGTAGCTAATTTCTCTTTTGTGTCAAGGTTAGATGTAGGTAAACCTTTCCTTTGTATGTATATGGATTGATTTTAGCTTGTGAACTCTTGGATGATGAATGTATGATGAAAAACTTTGTTTATATGGTTCATTCTTTGTGTTGGTTCATGATTGAGAAATGTGTTCCTACTCTTTACCTAGGTTTTTCATCCATCAATGTCCATTGGCTAGAGATAGTAATGTGTGTTGATGTTCACCAAATATTGAGCTTTAATGTTACCATTTTGATTGTTTGTGTGAGAAATCAACAAAGGATCAAAATGGCAAAACTCACAATATGTGTTAGAGATAAACATATTGGGAGGATATGTGATTGTATTTATCATTTAACCGAGTTCATTAGCCTATTGATTATATATGTGCAAAGTGGTTTGTCGAACCCTAATCTTGACATGCTTTTATAAACCGTTAAAACAATATCTTTACCGCTTTTGATTAAATTTGAATGCAAATGCTACGAAACCAACCTAAAACCCCTTGTTACTTTAAAGTTTGAAACATTACGACTGTAGAACGGTTGCGATATCACCGAACAATCCTTGTGGATTGATAACTAAACCCTAATTCTATTTGTATTTCAAAAAATTGGCGCCGTTGCCGGGGATTGTTAATTGATATTGCAAGCATTGCAATAGTTGTGAAGTTTTAGACTTGTTACAAATTTTTTTTGTGCTTGTTGATTTGTTTTGTTTAGTGTGCAGACTTTGTTTATGCGAGGGCAACTACCGGCGGACCAACTTCTATTCGATTCTGAGATTGAAAGAACCGCTCGTAGACTCAATAGCAGAACTAGACGGAGGAGGCAACTGGCTAGACAAAGACAAGAACAAGGAGAAAGTTCGATTTCTACACCACCACCAATTCCACAGTTCACGCCAATCATGGATCCACCACCACCACCCGCTTCCACGCCATGTGTAAATAGCCCACGTCACACCACTCAGTTTGCTAACAACAATCAAGGAAGGCAAGCTGAGATGAAAACTGGAACTTTGAACTTATTGTATGAAAGTCCGTTCACGGGAATGGATCATGAAGACCCTTTCTCTTTTCTCACCAAATTTTATGAGATAGCGTTAGCGGCGGGAGTCGATCAAGCGCAAGAGTTACCTCTTTTCAAGAGACTATTTCCTCATGCTTTGCTTGGCAAGGCTAAGGATTGGTATCTTGACCAAACTCCAACTGTGATGACCGATTGGAACGTTTTGGAGGAAAAATTTATAGAACGGTTCTTTTCTCACAACCGTTTTATGGAGTAAAAAACTGCAATTTCTGTGTTCTCTCAGGGCACTAGTGAATCTCTGAATGAAACCTGGGAACGATTCAAATCCATGCTTCACAAATGCAAAGGCCACGGATTTGACGAGTTAACACAAATCCACATCTTCAAGAATGGTCTCAAACCAAATTGTAAGACATTATTGGATGCCACTTCTGGAGGATCTTTGTTATCAAAGAGTGCCGAAGAAGCTACGGATATCATCAATAGAATGGCTCTCAATGATCTTCAAAGTCAAAGCCGTAACAACTCGCAAAAGAAGCCCGGGGTACTTGAATTGGGAACTAATGATGCAATCCTTGGACAAAACAAGCTCATATCTCAACAAGTGGAACTTTTGACTAAACAAATTAAAGCATTGAAGGAACCTAGCAAGAGTAAACAAGTTGCTTATTGTGAACTTTGCAAAGGAGAGCATGACACCGGATTTTGTCCTCCTCCGGGATTTGAAGAAGTGAACTACATGAATAATCAACGAGACTATCAAGGAAGACAACAACAACAACCTTACCAACAACAACAACACAATCCTCAACAAAATTATCAAGGAAATTAAGGATTTCAACCGAGGGCGAACTATCAACATAATCAAGGTTATGGTGGCGGTTCTTCAAACCGAAAAAATCCGTATCAACCTCCACCACCTCCGGTTGCTAGCTCTAAGTTGGAAGACACTTTGACTCAATTCATGCAAATGTCTATGGCCAATCAAAAGAGTAGTGATGCGGCGATCAAGAATCTAGAAAATCAAGTGGGGCAGCTTGCCAAGCAACTTGCCCAGCAACAACCTGGTCCTTCATTCTCCGCAAATACTCAAGTGAATCCTAAGGAGCATTGCAAGGCAATCGTTACACGAAGTGGAAGGAGGTTGGTGAATAAAAATGAGAAAAAGGTTGAGGAAGAAAAAATTGATGGTATTGTGGAGGAGGATAGTGATGAAGAAGTAGTTGAAAATAAAAGTGAAAATGAAGGTGTAGTTGAAAATAAAAGTGATGAAATAGTTGAAGTTGAAAATAATGGTGGTGAGGAGTTGAAGAAAAAAGAGAGACTTAAGAGAGTGAAAAAGGGAAAGGAAGTAGTGAGCACTATTCCGATCCAACATTTACCATACCCTCATGCTCCTTCAAAGAAAGAAAATGAACGGCACTATGCGCGTTTCATGGACATTTTCAAGCAATTACAAGTTAACATTCCATTTGCCGAAGCTTTGGAACAAATGCCGAAATATGCAAAGTTTATGAAAGACATTCTCACAAAGAAACGGAGGTATTCGGAACCGAAAACTATTGTTCTTGATGCGAGTTGTAGTGCCATCATCCAAAGAACTCTTCCTAAAAAAGAAGTTGACCCAGGGCGTGTGACTTTTCCGGTAACCATTGGTGACGTCTATGTTGGAAAGGGCTTAATTGATTTGGGCTCAAGCATTAATCTTATCCCGTTGTCCATTGTAAAGAAGCTTGGGAACATTGAGATGAAAGCCATTCATATGACTTTATAATTGGCCGACAAGTCCACAACTCATCCTCATGGGTTAGCTCAAGATGTCTTGGTAAAAGTTGATAAGTTTTTCTTTCCGGTTGATTTCGTTGTTATTGATATGGAGGAAGATGAGGATGCAACTTTAATTCTTGGGCGACCTTTCATGAAAACCGCCTGAATGATGATTGATGTGGATGACAGTTTAATGAAGGTGAGGGTTCAAAATGAAGAGGTTTGCTTTGATCTTTTCGAAGCTATGAAGCATTCAAAAGATAAACATGATAGCTTTCGGATCGATGCAATTGAAGAAGCAACTTTTGAGGTTTCTAAGCATGTTCATATATTATCTCCTTTGGAAATGGCTCTTGATGAATCTTTTGAGGTGTTTTCCTATGAAGAAGAAAGAGCTCTTGAAGAATGTTTAAAAGAGCTTGAATCTATCAAAGAGTTGCAACCGTGGGAAGTAGAATTGGAAGAGTTAAAGAAGGATGTGAAAGATGAGAAATCACCACTTGAATTGAAGATCTTACCTTCGAATGTAAAATATGCGTTTCTTGATGACGGTGGCAACAAGCCGGTTATTATTAGCAACGTTTTGTCCAAAAACGAGGAAGACCGTTTAATCCAAGTTTTGAAGAAATACCAAGATGCAATAGGTTGGGTTCTTTCCGATCTTAAGGGAATTAGTCCATCTTATTGTATGCACAAGATTCTTATGGAAGAAGATTTCAAGGCGGTTGCTCAACCACAACGCCGCTTGAACCCAACTATGAAAGAGGTGGTGAGGAAAGAAGTTGTGAAGCTTTTGGATGCGGGAATGATCTACCCGATCTCTGATAGTCCATGGGTAAGCCTCGTGCACGTTGTTCCTAAAAAGGGTGGCATTACCGTTATCCGAAACGATAAGAATGAGTTGATACCAACCAAGATTATGACGGGGTGGAGAATGTGCATTGATTATAGAAGGTTGAATACCGCAACTAGAAAAGATCATTTTCCCCTTCCATTCATGGACCAAATGTTAGAGAGGTTATCCGGGCAGCAATTCTATTATTTCTTGGACGGATATTCGGGGTATAACCAAATTGCGGTTGACCCGGCGGATCATGAGAAGACGGCCTTAACTTGTCCCTTTGGCATTTTTGCGTATCGGAAGATGCCTTTTGGTTTATGTAATGCGCCGGCAACTTTCCAAAGGTGTGTTCAAGCTATCTTTTCCGACCTTATAGAAAAGACGATGGAAGTGTTCATGGATGAATTTTTGGTTTTTGGAGGCTCATTTGATTTATGCTTGACAAATTTGGAAACCGTTTTAGAGAGGTGTGTGAAGACAATTCTAGTGCTAAATTGGGAGAAGTGTAACTTTATGGTGACGGAGGGAATTGTGCTCGGCCACAAAGTTTCGTCCAAAGGCCTTGAGGTAGATCAACCGAAAGTTGAAGTGATAGAGAAGTTGCCTCCTCTGACCAACGTAAAAGGGATCCAAAGTTTCCTTGGGCATGCCGGATTTTATCGGCGTTTTATCAAAGACTTTACAAAGGTGGCTAGACCATTGAGCAACTTGCTAAACAAGGAACATGTATTTATTTTTAACGATGAATGTCTTCATGCTTTCGAAATTTTAAAAGAAAAGTTAGTTACCGCTCCAATAATAATCGCTCCAAATTGGACTTTGAATTTTGAACTTATGTGCGATGCGAGTGATTATGCCGTTGGAGCGGTACTTGGTCAAAGGAAGGAAAAAAGTTTTCATGCCATACACTATGCAAGTAAAGTTTTAAATGAGGCACAAGTTAATTATGCCACTACTGAAAAGGAATTACTTGCTATTGTGTATGCGCTTGAGAAATTTAGATCCTACCTCATCGGGTCAAAAGTTGTTGTTTACACCGATCATTCGGCGATCAAGTATTTGCTCACTAAACCGGATTCGAAGCAAAGGCTCATCCGATGGATCCTTTTATTACAAGAGTTTGATTTAGAAATAAAAGATAAAAAAGGTTCGGAAAATTTGGTGGCAGATCACTTGCCTCGCCTTGTCAATGTTGAGGTCACTATAGCTGAAAAAGAAATCCAAGAGGAATTTCCTGATGAAAAACTTTTTAAAGTCCAAGTTAGGCCTTGGTTTGCAGATTTTGCTAACCATAAGGCTCCTGGTTAGGTGCCCGAAGACCTAACTTGGAACCAAAAAAGGAAGTTCCTTTCAGATGCTAATTACTACGTGTGGGACGACCCGTATTTGTTTAAATTTGGAAGTGACAACCTTTTGAGAAGGTGTGTCATAAGCGATGAGGCTCAAAGCATTCTTTGGCATTGCCACAACTCGCCGTATGGAGGCCATTTTAATGGTGCGAGGATGGCCACTAAAGTCCTTCAATCGGGCTTTTATTGGCCTTCTCATTTTAAAGACGCACATCTCCATGCGAAAAGTTGTGACATGTGCCAAAGAATGGGTGGAAATGGAAAACATGATGAAATGCCCCTCCAAAACATACAAGAGGTTGAAAATTTTGATTGTTGGGGTATCGATTTCGTTGGTCCATTCCCACCATCTTTTGGGAACGTGTACATGTTGGTAGCGGTGGACAACGTATCGAAGTGGGTTGAGGCGATTGCCTCACCTAAGGCGGATGGCCAAACGGTGATTAAATTTTTAAAGAAACACATATTTTCCCGTTTTGGCACTCCTCGGGTGCTCATTAGTGATGGTGGGTCACACTTTTGTAATGCACCTCTTGAAAATGTTTTAAAACACTATGGTGTATCGCATAAGGTGGCGACCCCTTACCACCCACAGTCGAATGGTCAAGCCGAGGTTTCTAATCGTGAGTTGAAAAGAATCTTAGAAAAAATGGTGTCAAGTTCTCGGAAGGATTGGTCGCAAAAGTTGGACGAAGCTTTATGGGCGTATCGCACCGCTTATAAAGCTCAAATTGGTCTAACTCCATTTCAATTGGTTTATGGTAAAACTTGATATCTACTGGTTGAAATGGAGCATAAGGCTTTGTGGGCTTTGAAAATGTTAAATTTCGATAAGAACTTGGCCGGTAACAATAGAAAAATGCAATTGCTTGAGTTGGAAGAAATGCAGAATGCCGCATACCATTCAAGTTGGTTGTACAAAGAGAAGGTGAAAGGATACCATGATAAGAAGATTAAGCATAAGGAATTTGTAGCTGGCCAGCTGGTTCTCTTGTTCAACTCCCGGTTAAAACTTTTTCTGGGAAAATTAAATTCGAAGTGGTCAGGACCTTTCCGTGTCAAAGAAGTAAAGAGTTTTGGAGCAGTCGTGATTGAGGACTTGGAGAAGAAAGACTGTTGGACCGTAAACGGTCAACGTCTGAAAATTTACCTAGGAGGGAATTTCGATCGCGAGTGTTGTTCTGTTCTTCTTGATGTTCTTAAGTGAGCATCTTGAACCGTCGAGCTTATCCAACGTTAAACAAGCGCTTGTTGGGAGGCACCCCAACACTGTAAGTATTTATCGCATTTATAGTCCATTTGCTGTTTAGATTGTGTTTTCTGTAAAGTTGATGTTGTATGCTGCTTAGAGTGTTGTTTTGGACTGCTGTTAGTTGAAATTTTCAAGCTGGGAGGATTATGAGAATTTCAGTGCCCGCTCAGCGCGCTCTTGAAATTTTGGACCCCTTCCAGGCAGTAAGTAGCCCGCTGAGCACGGTCATTGCCCGCTGAGCGCGGTCTGCGAAATTTTGAAAAAAAATATTTTGTTTTTCTGGGCCCACAAAATTGTACCCAGCCCAGAATGATGTTTATGTTGCTAGGGTTAAACATTCTTGCCTCATTTCTTCATTTTGCTCTCAAAACTCTCTTGTGCTCTCTCCTTCTTCAAGTTTTTCAAAAACCTCTTTGGATTTTCAAGTTCCCCACAACATCTTTCTTCATTTTTCTGCTAAGCATCATCACTTCCAACACTGTAAGTCTTTGTTTTTCAAATTTTCATTTTCATTTGGAAACCCATTTTTGGGTCATTGTGTTAAATGTTGAAACATCTTGTTCTACTTCTTCCCTTTGCCTCTGTTATGACTAATTTCAGTATAAATGTTATTTAGTATGATTGCATGTTTGTTAGAAGTTAAAATTTTAGAATTTAGGGTATGAAATTTTAGAATTAGGTTTTGTGAAAAGTTTAATTTGTTTTGATTTTTGTGAATTCATTTTGAGCATTTCTTTGTAACAATGGCTGTGTAGTGGAAGTGAGGGTAGTGTTTATCTTTTGCAACCATCGGTTGCAGAGGGGGGTTTTTCTGCATTTCGCAGAGCCCGCTCAGCGCGCTCCTGCGCGCTCAGCGCGCTCCTGAGATTTGCAGAAAATTCCCCCTTTTCCTCATTTCTGTTCTGCTGTGCTGTGATTGTTTTTTTTTTTATAATAGGAATTTTAGCTTGCTGTTTTTGCTAACGTGTGGTACTGTTTTGTGTATGCGTTGGTTTTTCAGATGTCGGGAAGAAAGAAACAATGAGTCGTTGGTTCTACGTCAAATCCTAACAGACGAGCTCCTATTGGCCAATTCGATACGACGCGTTTTGTTGGCCTCGAGCAACAACAACGATACGTGCAACTTGAAAAGAGAGCAATTTGGCCGGACAGGTTAATTGTGATTGATCCAGATGGTCCCCATAGAAACATGGCCCATTTTGTCCAAGGTGGTGCATGGGATAAGCTTGGTTCTCCCTTTCCTGAGTACCACATAGACACTGTGAGGGAGTTTTATGCTAATGCGTTACCCTCCGTTGGTGATACGTTCACTTTCAAAACTTGGGTTCGGGGGAAAGAAATCGATTTCTCAAGGGAGTCCATCAATACCTACCTTGGAAACCCACTTCAGCTGGGTCCAGATGACTTGTGTGACTTTGGAAGGACGTTGGCTCGGTGGAATTGGAATGCCGACCAACTTAGGGATGCTTTGTGCAGAGCCGGGGGTACTTACACTTTAAGTGCTAATGGAGCACCCCTAAAGTTTGCTAGGAGGGTGTTGGATACTATCTCACAGCTTGTCATGTCTGTTGTTCTGTACAACCTTCGACCAAGAAGCCACACCTCCTCTATTACCATGGAGACCGCGGCTCTGATTTTTCATTTATGCAGAGAGGGCCATACCGTGGATTTTGCACGGATTATTTCTAATGAGATGAAGAGAACTACCACCAGTGGTACACCGCTTAGAGATCGTGTGGCTTGCGCCCTTATTTATCCAGGGTTGATTATGGCTTTATGCTATGAGGCGCAAGTTGCATTACCTACTCATGGGAATGTGAAGCTCCAGGTTGTGGATGATAGTTATGTCACTCGTCATTGTATGGGGGTGATTGATTTAGAGCAGGCTGTCCCTGTAGCTGCTGCTGCTCCTGCTCGCGGTCGCAGGCGCGGACGTGGGAACGCTTATGATCCAAGTGCTGAGGCCAATTGGGCCATGCACGAGGCTCATCAGCGGGCTTTATTATTTATGCATGATTGTATGATGCAATTGCAGCTGCAGATTCAGGAGCCACATGTGGACCACCGGTTGAGGTCTCGCGAAGACCTCATTGCTTATGCTCGTTGGCCTGAGGGCAGGCCTGGTTTTTCGGAGGGGGCAGGCGAAGGCGACCTTGATGACGATGATGGTGATGATGGAGCGGATCATGGAGCATCTAGCTCTATTTTTGACTGATGTTGGGTTTGATTAGTCCTTTATTATATTTTGTTTTATTTTATTTTATTTGGTATAACTATTATGTTTGGATTTTGTATTGACTACCTTGTGTAGGAATTTTGTATTCTCCATCCGGGCGGATGTGAGTTTGAATATGTGTTAAAATTTTTGGTTGATTAATGAATTTAACATCCGGGTGGATGTTGTTTTATGCTTATATGGTTTGTTTGTACAGAATTTTTTTGTTGTTTGCCCTTTATTTTTAAGGTAATTGATGGATGAAGCAAGTTTGTTTCTTTGAACAATAAGTGATGCACTTCACCATTCATTGATGGTGATGATAAAATTCAAAGTTGGTGCACACAAAGGTACTCTGTTTTGTGCTTTGTAGAATGTTATTATGTTTATGAACTTTGTGCTTTACATAATTTTCAAGCTTTTCTTCATTTTGAATTTTTGTTCATTTTGGAATCAATTAGGACACAACCACAAATGTGAGTCCCTCCATTGTTCATAAATATTGAGAGATTTTGTAATTATTGTTTAGCTCGTATGATTCATGTTTAATCTTGTATTCCATTTGCAAACCTTGGAAACATTGAAATGATCTAGGCAATTTTTGATTATGAGAAAAGCAACCAATCCAAATAAACTTCAATTTTACCTTGTGAGAGGTGTGAGCACTTGCTAGCCATGTTGAGCCTTGAAATTGGAATGAATATCGCATCAACCCGTCGATTGATCATAGGAATACACTTAATAGTGGGCTGATTGATGCTAAAAAGAAAATCAATATGATTCATTCTAGTTTTTTATATATATATATATACACTTAACCCTTTGTTTGAACATACTTTTGAAGAACATTGCACATTAAATATGGTATGGTTTAAAGTTGGGGAGAGTGGTTGTAGGTTGTGAAAAAGAAAAAGAAAAGGTGAATTGGTGCCTCTTGTGAAAAAGAAAGAAACATGAAACACTATTTTGTGCTATGCTTTGCACTCCAAAGGGAGTTGCCTGAAAAGAAAATGAAAATGGCATTCTAAATAGAATGAAAGAGTGCACCATAAGAAAAGAATAGAAAAGAAAAGAAAGGAATGAATTGAATTGTTGTGAGGTTTGTCTAAGTGGGTTATTGGCATGTTGTTCATTGTTGAAATTTTTTGTTAACCACTTTGTTTCATTGGCCTTTTACAAATATCCCTTTCTTGTTAAACCTTGCCAAGTTACAACCTTTAGAAGCCCTTAAGAGATCTTTGTTTCCTTGGTTTTCTTGTTGAATTGGTTTGATGAATGCATGAATTGTTCTGGATGCTGACACTTTTGCTAATGAGTGTGTTTTGTCCCTTGTATATATTGAGCTAGGCTCATTTGAATAAATTAGGTGATTCCAATGTGAACATTTGTTTGCTTATGATTTGTGCTTGATATTTATGTTTAGAAGTTAGTTCATTTACATGCTTTCATTCTTTGTAAGGCCGAGCGGTACTTGCGTGCGTGTTAATTTGGTTTGAACAATTAATTGTTGTTGGTGTTTGCTTCCGGTTTTCCGCTTGCTTCTATTCTATTTTACCTTCGTTTGAGGACAAACAAAGAAACAAGTTGGGGAGAGTTGTTAGGTGCTAAAAAGTGTTAATATTTAGATTAGTTTTTAGCACCTTTTTGTGAGATTTATTTGTAAATCTAAGCCTTTTCCCATTGTTTCCGTTTTATAACCGTTTTCTAGCTAATTTCGTTATTTGACTTATCTATTTAACTTTTGTGTTTTTATTGCAGATTTTTGCATGGAAGTGTGAAGAATGGAGCTTTGAAGGCCCCACAAAAGGAGTTTTGGAAAAAAGTCATTTTTGGAGCAGGCTTGGAGCCCGCTCAGCGCGCTCCAAGCGCGCTGGTAGAAGTAATTACAGCAAGTAGCCCGCTCAGTGGGGTCCTTTGCCCACTCAGCGCGTTCTGAGGCAGTTTATTTTGTAAGTGGAGCCCGCTCAGCGGCAGCTGCGCGCTCCGCGAATCTCAGCCCCTTTTTAAGTTGTTTTGTTTAGAATTTGGGGGGATCCTTTGTACTTTTTAGATCAAAATACCTTATGCACTGTAGCACTTCATCTTTGGAAGATTGAAAGCATCATTTTGTCGAGAAATCGTCGTGGATGCTCGATTCTCTTCTCCCGTTTCTTGTTGATCAAGCTACCATGAATATGTGTAGTTAATTTCTCTTTTGTGTCAAGGTTAGATGTAGGTAAACCTTTCCTTTGTATGTATATGGATTGATTTTAGCTTGTGAACTCTTGGATGATGAATGTATGATGAAAAACTTTGTTTATATGGTTCATTCTTTGTGTTGGTTCATGATTGAGAAATGTGTTCCTACTCTTTACCTAGGTTTTTCATCCATCAATGTCCATTGGCTAGAGATAGTAATATGTGTTGATGTTCAGCAAATATTGAGCTTTAATGTTGCCATTTTGATAGTTTGTGTGAGAAATCAACAAAGGATCAAAATAGCAAAACTCACAATATGTGTTAGAGATAAACATATTGGGAGGATATGTGATTGTATTTATCATTTAACCGAGTTCATTAGCTTATCGATTATATATGTGCAAAGTGGTTTGTCGAACCCTAATCTTGACATGCTTTTATAAACCGTTAAAACAATATCTTTACTGCTTTTAATTAAATTTGAATGCAAACGCTACGAAACCAACCTAAAACCCCTTGTTACTTTAAAGTTTGAAACGTTACGACTGTAGAACGACTGCGATATCACCGAACAATCCCTATGGATCGATAACTAAACCCTAACTCTATTTGTATTTCAACAATGGTACGAGTATGATTGGCAAGGCAATACGCGTATGGAGTAGCCATACGCGTATGAAGATCTGGGGGTTGGAAATTGAAGGAAAAATGGGTCTCTGCCCATACTCATATGAAGTTGGGCAATACGCGTATGGCAGGGCGAGGCAGGAGGCCTTACGTGTATCAGATGGGGGCATACGCGTAAGGAAGGGCGAGGGAGCAAGTCATACGCGTATGACTCAGGTCAATATGCGTATGGACAACAGTGGTGCAGAATTTCATATTTTTGCAATTTCTTTCCCGTCTTCTCATCGGAATTGTTTTCTCTTGGTTTGAGAGGTTGGGAATAGGTGTCAGGCGCTGAGAAATAAGACATGGGTGATGAAAATATTAATTTTAATAATTTTAATTAATTAATTAATTGGGTGTTTGGTTTGTATGCAGTAAATTACATGACGATGGTGTTGATGATATGTATGATGTGATCAGGAGGATCGTGTGCATGTCTTTACGCTTGTATACATGTTTTGTTGTGCATGGTTGAGTCTTGCATATTCATGGTGATTGGTGTAACACCCCAATTCCCATCGCGAATAAATAATACATAAATAAATCAGAGTAACTAAAAATTTATTTTTCCGACAGAAACAAGGATGCCACATTTTAAAGTAAGAAAACACAATCCATGCTCAATTATTTGATACATAACACATAATAGAGAAAATCATTAACGGGAAACTTTTTCCATCTAAAGGGAAAGGTCAATTATGGAATAAAGCAGAAAGATCCATAACCGACTTGTTTTACAAAATGAATCATTTTAGAACATCAACTATATATACAAACGTGCTACAAAATACACTCAACAAATGTATATATATATATATATATATATATATATATATATATAATCATTCCCCAACTCCCGTGCTACGTATCAGAGCAGACACCAACTAGTCTTCACAAAAAGACCTCCAGCAACTCTAATCTGCAATGCCTCATAGAGCATTATAAAACAGCAGAAGGGTGAGAAATAACAACTAAAATCAAGATTGCATAATAATATGCAAATACATAACAATTCACATGCATAGTTATTCTCACCACAAACACCACATACTAATGCATATAACATACCACATATACGTAACATATATCTATTAATCCCATAATATAGCATATATCAAGTATCCAATATACTCACATATTTGCACATAAGGCATACCAAGTCATAACATTTAGAAACACATCACACATCACATAGCACATATCTACGTATAAACATATTATCCATAACCAATGCATTTATCACATATGCACATCAAATTACCAATGCTATCACAATCTCAACACATAACAAATCGATGCACAATTTCCACACATAATCAATCAAATCATGATTTTCCACACATAATGCATCCATTCACAATTCTCACACATAATCCATCCATGATTTATGCAAATGCACAAAGACCGACACAACGACTCTATGCAAATGTCATGCGGGTACCGACTTCCAATATTTCTCATCACTAGTTCACTCAGGAACTCTGCTGGAACCATCGCTCGTTACTTAGTGTAACTCCCCGTCGGGCATACGATGTTCCCCGTCGCTCACACCCCACACGGGCACACAACGTTTATGGATCGCTCACACCCCACACGGGCACACGACCCGATCGCTCACACCCCACATGGGCACACGATCGTCTATAACCATCACTTCCGGTCCTCTTATTTTTAAGGCGATTCATACCTCTAATTTTTAATGCGCACGATGTTATAGAAGATTCCCTCTGGAATCAATCTGTCACTCAGGATGTCACAAGAATGCATATCATGATGCTTGGCATACAATGACTCATGACATTCAAAATGCACACATATACACATCCATAATCATGCATATATCATCAATTACCACACATTGCATTTTCCTGCCCTTAGGCCACAAATCATCATCACAACATGTATCACGTGCATTTTCATTTCACAACAGCACACAAGTCATACAATATCCATATCAACAACACATTGCATGATACACATCAATTACAGACAATAACAACGACAAAAGTCGACAAAACAACATCATTCAAATATCATACATCCATAACCAATGCGTATCAATCATGCACAACATTTCATGACATATACTCATGCCATATAACAACACACAAGCTATACGTTACATATCAAAAGCATATAGCATGATAACACATCATTCGCACACCAATACGACGGTAAAAATCCGACAAACCAACACTTTTTCAAAACCAAAACTTAATTAAATCATCTACTGACTCCCACCCATTTTTAATAGAAAGAACATTTTATTAGCTTTCCAACGCTTCAAACGGGAGTCAAAACGGACTTACGGTTCAAAAGTTATGAAGAAAACAAAATCGGACATTTTAGAAAATTCTGTGATCATGCGTCGACGCATGAGGCTGGGGGTCAGCGCATGATCCTAGAAATTTTGCCCGGGTTAGCACATAAACCTGGGGGTTAGCGCATAATTCTGGGGGTTAGCGCATGAATGCGCAGATTTTGCTAAAAACTCAGTTTTCGATCGTTAAATACCTTCCGGACCTCCGATTTCGATTCCGTAAAAAGCTGCGATCTCAGAATTCAACATACTACAATATTTCCACCATTAAAAAGGCATCTAACACATTTTCCATTTTTGAAATATTTTGAAACATAATTTTATCAGTTTATCCCAACTCTAAACTCGCTCAAAACCACTCGAAAACACACAAATAACCATTCCCGATTAAATCCTATCCTTACCCGATTAAATATCAACCTATACCAATGTTACCAGACATATCCAAACACTTTTACTCGATCACAACATTAATTTGCACAAAAACATCGATATATATCAAAAACTCAAAAGTTACAGATTCAACTCGATTCAATCAAACGATCACGCTAAATCACGACCCAACATCACACAACTCTACTACGCGATTTATTCCGACTTTCGTCCGTAAAAACATCGATTTCTACTCATTTTAACCATTTCGACCTAAAATGAAAACTATAAGAAAATATCCAAAATAATCCAAGAAAACATACACATATACATACACAAGCAAGATATAATTGAAACTTCTCACCCTTACCCGATTATTCGCGCTTGAAACGGAGTTATGTCGATTTTTCCACTTTTCCTCTTCTCCCTTTTCTTTCCTCTCTTTTCTCTTCTCTTCTCTTTCTCTTCTTTCTTTTTCTTTTCCTTACTATCTTTTCTCTCTTTTCTTTCTATTTATATAAAAACATAAAACTTACCCAAGCAAAAGACCAAAATACCCCTCAGCTCAAATATCTCCTAAACGCTCTCAAAATGCGATAAAACATAAACAACGATGAAAAATAATATATTGCCAAATAAAAGTCAATAATAAAATAATATACAACGAAAATAATTAAATTGACTCAATTAAATAAATAAGACAAAATGGGGGGTTACAACTCTCCCCTACTTAGACATTTTCGTCCTCGAAAATATAACTGAGACGAACAACTCGGAATACGACTCTCGCATCCGACTAACCAACTAACATGCCAACACTAGGCACGCCACGAATAAGACCAACTGACAAACCACCTTGCTAACAACAACTACAACCACGACACAACAACGATGTCAACTACAAAGACAAGATGCAAAGCCCATACAATGCACTTGGCGACCAACTCAAAACTCAAAGAATACACAAGTTACGAACACACAGGTTCACTCTAGAACCAAAACACAACAAGATCGTTACCCTCACCACCGGTAACACTCCCCTAATTCCCCACACAGGAATTAGCTACTCGTACTCGAACCATCACCATGGAAATGAGGCAACAACAGAAACAAGAACATAAGTTCCACGACACAACATCGTTCAACAACCTCTACATACCCACAATACCAACATCCTTGTCACCCAACATCAGTACAACAATGCTACGATTCCTCAATCGAACATACAACCAGAACAACCATCTACATATTAGTGCCTGAATAATATTTAAACCTTTCACCTAACACTTCCATTCTGAAACGTCCAATGGTCTCATCATTCCTACATGTTCCCAATGTTCAACCTAAGAATTCTTACAAGTCCCACAAGCATATACGAAATGTGCCACCTCACGCTTTCGATGCGCACTCTTATTACTCGTAGCCATCAAAACTACCAATTTCACGTCCAAAGTCTAACTCCTTCTCATATTCACCAAAAATCACTGTTAACTGTTAATATTCCCAACCTCACACTCTTCTGTGTTATCTCACACACCAGACACAAATCTCTGAACTGCTCAAATAATTCTAACTCCCTGACCATCAAAACTGACATGTATAAAAACTTTCGACTTAACTTATCAAGCACGACATCAACTTTTACCAAAGGATAATCCAAGCCAAATTCATAACTCGTCACTAATTCTAACCATCCTCGTTGTCTCATACTATATTCCTTCCAACCAACCAGGTACTCAATATTCTTGGGAATACTAAACACTTCGAACCTAGAACCATAAAGATAATATCCCCAAATTGTCCAACACAATACAATCGCAACCAATTCCAAATTCAGAATAGTATAGATCCTTTTATGAATCCTCAATTGTCGTAAAGCATAAGCTACGACTTTACCCTCTCGCATTAACACCCTGACTAAACTCATCAAAGACACATCCCAAAACCTCACAAACGGTTAAACAGGATCACACAGAATCAAAACTGGAGTCGTAAACAACTTCTACATCAGTTCTCTGAAACTTTCCTCACAATGAACATCCAAAACAAACGACTTACCCTTTGCGCGTCAACTGAGATAACAGAAGTACTAACTTAGCAAAGTCTTTCATAACCTGCAGTAACAACCAACTAAGCCCAAAAGTCTCTAATCTTCTTAACCAACTTCGGAGTCTCTCAATGTAGAACGACATCTACTTCCGAGGGATCCATAATCATACACTCATCTGAAATAACGTATCCAAGAAAACTAAACTTTTCAACCAAGATTCTCATTTGAATAACTTAGCATAAAACTTCGTCTCTCTTCAACACTTGTAATTCAAATCTCAAACACTCTACCTGTTCTTCCTCTGGATTTATAACAGATCCGAACGTTCTCAATCAAAGCCCTTACGAACTTATCCAAATAAATATGGAAGATACGATTCCTCTACTCCACAAACATTACAGACGCATTACTAACACCAAACAACATCACTGAGCATTGTAATGCCCAACCAAACCAACCCTCATCCAAACTTGTCCAGACTTACATACAAGCTTAATCGAGTAAATAACAGCCTATCCCGGTGCTAACAACCATAACCAGTCACCTTAAATCGATCAAAGCCTCAACTCACACAATTCACTATCCTTTTCAAACGTGCCAAACAATTGTAATTTCACTCCAACTCAACCAAACCATTCTAGTTATCTAACCATGAAAGTGGACACTTATTCTCAATCGTTACCTTACTCCACTGTTAGTAATCCATACACAAGTCCTTCTCTTAACCGTCCAAATTCCATAAATCCCAACATGTAGCAACAACCAACCAAAAAGAACTCTTAAATATTACATCCATACCTAAAGGTTCTCTCAAAATTTCCATTGATGCTCTACAATTCCAAAGACTCCAAACCTCACAAGAACTCTAAGTTTTACTTTCCATAGTCTCAATACCTTCATACACATCATGCTTGTTATTCCATTCAATCATCAGTTCCTTGTATTACTATCAATACTGGAGCTCTCTAAGACAACACACTTGGTCTCACAAATCCCTTTTTCCAGTAAATCTTCCAACCGCTCTTTCAATCTGAGTTTCACTTCCTAAAAGTTCTTCTACTTACTTAGCAGATCCAAACTTCAAATCCTTACCTTCGTCCAATTTGAGTTCACACTCTTCTCTCTGAGAACAACCATTAACGATGCCCAATCATTCACTCTCAAAACTTCCCAACTGGACCAACATACCAAAGCCTCTAATCCGTCTCATCTTCCAGTATAAGAATCTTCATCAACTCATCGAAACAATCTGTAATCACCTGCTTAATTCCAAATAATTCATTACACACACTATCAAAGCCGGAAAGACACACCTATTCCATCCAACATAATTTCCGTCTGCTATCAACAAGAGATTAAGGGTGATCAGTTCCTCAATTTGTCGATAGACAGCTGACAATCATGATGGGGCATAAACCGTCTTCACCAAACTATAATAGCGTTTCTTGCATCCTGTGCACAAAACTACCTAAGGCAAAAATCCTTAGTTGACATAAACCTTACCTCCGCAATCCCTCCAGACTCTGGAACAACACTGTCTAAACAACACTTACACTCTTGCAACCAACAGCACACTGAGCCCACGCTCCACAACCGAAGCAACTTGGAGAAGTTCCAGCTTCTCCCCCACTTATCTCATTCTCAATCCTGAAAACAAAGGATTAGAAAAACCAGAAAGCACTGACAGTGCTTCCACACATATCACGTACTAAGGGACAAACAACATCGATAATATTCAAATGTCACACCAACAGACTCAACAACTTGGCCGGACGGACCGACCTGCTCTGATACCACTAATGTAACACCCCAATTCCCATCGCGAATAAATAATACATAAATAAATCAGAGTAACTAAAAATTTATTTTCCCGACAGAAACAAGGATGCCACATTTTAAAGTAAGAAAACACAATCCCTGCTCAATTATTTGATACATAACACATAATAGAGAAAATCATTAACGGGAAACTTTTTCCATCTAAAGGGAAAGGTCAATTATGGAATAAAGCGGAAAGATCCATAACTAACTTGTTTTACAAAATGAATCATTTTAGAACATCAACTATATATACAAAGGTGCTACAAAATACATTCAATAATGTATATATATATATATATATATATATATATATATATATATATATATATATATATATATAATCATTCCCCGACTCCCGTGCTACGTATCAGAGCAGACACCAAGACCGACAACAGAACGGAGGGCTAGTCTTCACAAAAAGACCTCCAGCAACTCTAATATGCAATGCCTCATAGAGCATTATAAAACAGCAGAAGGGTGAGAAATAACAACTAAAATCAAGATTGCATAATAATATGCAAATACATAACAATTCACATGCATAGCTATTCTCACCACAAACACCACATACTAATACATATAACATACCACATATACGTAACATATATCTATTAATCCCACAATATAGCATATATCAAGTATCCAATATACTCATATATTTTCACATAAGGCATACCAAGTCATAACATTTAGAAACACATCACACATCACATAGCACATGTCTACGTATAAACATATTATCCACAACCAATGCATTTATCACATATGCACATCAAATTACCAATGCTATCACAATCTCAACACATAACAAATCTATGCATAATTTCCACACATAATCAATCAAATCATGATTTTCCACACATAATGCATCCATTCACAATTCTCACACATAATCCATCCATGATTTATGCAAATGCACAGAGACCGACACAACGACTCTATGCAAATGCCATGCGGTACCGACTTCCAATATTTCTCATCACTAGTTCACTCAGGAACTCTGCTGGAACCATCGCTCGTTACTTAGTGTAACTCCTCATCGGGCATACGATGTTCCCCATCGCTCACACCCCACACGGGTGCACGACGTTTATGGATCGCTCACACCCCACATGGGCACACGACCCGATCGCTCACACCCCACATGGGCACACGATCGTCTATAACCATCGTTTTCGCTCCTCTTATTTTTAAGGCGATTCATACCTCTTATTTTTAAGGCGCACAATGTTATAGCAGATTCCCTCTGGAATCAATCCGTCACCCAGGACGTCACAAGAATGCATATCATGATGCTTGGCATACAATGACTCATGACATTCAAAATGCACACATATACACATCCATAATCATGCATATATCATCAATTACCACGCATTGCATTTTCCTGCCCTTAGGCCACAAATCATCATCACAACATGTATCACGTGCATTTTCATTTCACAACAGCACACAAGTCATACAATATCCATATCAACAACACATTGCATGATACACATCAATTACACACAATAACAACGACAAAAGTCGACAAAACAACACCATTCAAATATCATACATCCATCACCAATGCGTATCAATCATGCACACCATTTCATCACATATACTCACGCCATATAACAGCACACAAGCTATACGTTACATATCAAAAGCATATAGCATGATAACACATCATTCGCACACCAATACGACGGTAAAAATCCGACAAACCAACACTTTTTCAAAACCACAACTTAATTAAATCATCTACTGACTCCCACCGATTTTTAATAGAAAGAATATTTTATTAGCTTTCCAACGCTTCAAACGGGGGTCAAAACGGACTTACGGTTCAAAAGTTATGAAGAAAACAAAATCGAACATTTTGGAAAATTCTGTGATCATGCGTCGACGCATGAGGCTGGGGGTCAGCGCATGATCCTGGAAATTTCGCCCGGGTTAGCACATAAACCTGGGGTTTAGCGCATAATTCTGGGGGTTAGCGCATGAATGCGCAGATTTTGCTAAAAACTCAGTTTTCGATCGTTAAATACCTTCCGGACCTCCGATTTCGATTCCGTAAAAAGCTGCGATCTCAGAATTCAACATACTACAATATTTCCACCTTTAAAAAGCCATCTAACACATTTTACATTTTTGAAATATTTTGAAACATAATTTTATCAGTTTATCCCAACTCCAAACTCGCTCCAAACCACTCGAAAACACACAAATAACCATTCCCGATTAAATCCTATCCTTACCCGATTAAATATCAACCTATACCAATGTTACCAGACATATCCAAACACTTTTACTCGATCACAACATCAATTTGCACAAAAACATCAATATATATCAAAAACTCAAAAGTTACAGATTCAACTCGATTCAATCAAACGATCACGCTAAATCACGACCCAACATCACACGACTGTACTACGCGATTTATTCTGACTTTCGCCCGTAAAAACATCGTTTTATACTCATTTTAACCATTTCGACCTAAAATGAAAACTATAAGAAAATATCCAAAACAATCCAAGAAAACATACACATATACATACACAAGCAAGATATAATTGAAACTTCTCACCTTTACCCGATTATTCCCGCTTGAAACGAAGTTATGTCAATTTTTCCACTTTTCCTCTTCTCCTTTTTCTTTCCTCTCTTTTCTCTTCTCTTCTATTTCTCTTCTTTCTTTTTCTTTTCCTTACTATCTTTTCTCTCTTTTCTTTCTATTTATATAAAAACATAAAACTTACCCAAGTAAAAGACCAAAATACCCCTTAGCTCAAATATCTCCTAAACGCTTTCAAAATGCGATAAAACATAAACAACGATGAAAAATGATATATTGCCAAATAAAAGTCAATAATAAAATAATATAAAACGAAAATAATTAAATCGACTCAATTAAATAAATAAGACAAAATGGGGCGTTACAATTGGTGGGATGAATCATTGCTCAGGAGGAGTGTATGTGATTCATCCGTACTCCTATATGGAGAATGGTGGGGGATAGATCATTGCCAAGTAGAGGTGTATGTGATCTATCCGTGGTTCGATTGAATGAACCAATGAGTCGGTACCGCATGCATGGTGTCGTGTTGCATTACATTATTACTTGATGTTGTTGATGATATTGGACAGTAGGTCGTGTTGGTGTGTTGTTGACTTATATATGTGAATGCTACCTTGTTATCATGTATTTATTCACCGATGATATTGAATGTGATTTCTCACCCCTTTGTTGTTGTTGTGTCTGTGCTTCTTCGGAAGTACAAATAATCCAGGTACTTAGATAGCTTGGATATTGGTGTTGCTGATCGAGTCCATAGGAGTGCTCTGATACGTAACACTGGATTTTGGGGATTTCATTCATTTTGTTATTTGTTATTCTTTTTGTTACGTATCTTTATTTTTGATGAACATTATGGTGAACCACGATTTTATGTGGAGTTTTGGTGTTATTGGCAGATGGCCGTAAATCGAATAATTGAATAAATTTTCCGCTGTTTGATTTTAATAAAATAAAGGAGATTTGTTTTGTTGGCTCTTAATGTGACATTCCAGTTGGTGAAAACTCTGATTTATCTTTAATACTTTGTTTATTTTTAAAAATGTGAAAGTGGGGTGTTACAATTGGTATCAGAGCAGGTCGGTCCGTCCGGCCAGGTGTTAGAGTTGAGTCTGTCCTTAGAATAGGAGTTGATTTGGTGTTCTGATCTTATGTTAATTGTTGAACAGTATGGAAGGAAGGAATGATGTTGCTCTTGCTGCTGCTATGCAAGCCATGGCACAGGCTGTAGAGAATGCCAATCAGGCTGGAGGTGCTCAGTTTTGTGACTTAGCACAGTTCCAGAGCAACAAGCCGCCTACTTATGAGGGAGGTATCTTAGATCCGAAGGCTGCACAGAAATGGCTGAAGGCTGTGGAGAAGATCTTCAGGACCATGCGATGCAGTGATGCTCAGAAGGTACGTTTTGGTACGCACGTGCTGGAAGGAGAGGCTGAGGCTTGGTGGGACAATAGTCGTCAGAGATTGGAAGCTGTAGATACCGAGATTACTTGGGCTGTGTTTCAAGCTGAGTTTCTGGAAAAGTATTTTTCGGAAGATATTTGTAGTGCAAAGGAGGTTGAATTTCTGGAGCTGAAGCAGGGTGATAAGACTGTTGCTGAGTATGCCACTAAGTTTGTGGAGTTGTTTCAGTATTGTGCTCATTACAATACTGAAGAAGCTATGACTTCGAAGTGTTTAAAGTTTGAGAACGGACTGCGTCCCAAGATCAAATTGGGTATTGCTTGTCAGAAGATAAGAAACTATCCAGAGCTGGTAAGCAGAAGCAGAATTTATGATAATGACAACAGAGCTAGAATTGCTCATTACAAAGCTGTGAATGAGAAGAAGGGTAAGCAGAGATTTGGAGGTACTCCTTACAGTGCTCCAGCTGATAAGGGGAAACATAAAACTGATGTGGGAAAGAAACCAAAGGAGAAGGGAGCAGGTGCTGATACTCTCAAGTGCTTCAGATGTGGTGGCGCGGGTCACCGTGCTAACAACTGTCAAAATGAGGTGAAGAAGTGTTTCAAGTGTGGCAAAGAAGGTCATGTTATAGCTGATTGCAGAGCCACTATGCCTACTTGTTATAATTGTGGAGAGAAGGGTCACATCAGCACCCACTGTGAGAAGCCGAAGAAGTCACAGGCATCTTAAACTGGTGGGAAAGTGTTTGCCTTGGTGGGAGCCCAATCCACTGAGGAGGAGCGTTCCGTCAAAGGTATTTGCTTTATTAATGATGTTCCTTTGATTGCTATCATTGACACGGGTGTAACACACTCATTTATTTCTGTTGACTGTGTGAAGAGATTAGGGATTGTGCCGTCTACTCTAGAGCAGAGGATGACGATTGAAACTCTATCTATTGGTTCCGTGGTTACTTCTTTGGTGTGTTTGAAGTGTCTGTTGACCATGTTTGGTAGAGATTTCAGAGTGGACTTGATTTGTTTGCCACTCGGTAATCTAGATGTTATTTTGGGGATGAACTGGTTGGAGTTCAACCGGGTGTATATTGATTGCTTCAGGAAGACGTTACTGTTTCTTACTCCTGAAGAGGAAGCATTAGCAGATTCGCTATCTAGCAAGGAGTTGAGGGCGTTGTTGGAGGACGAAGCGAAGCTGTTTGCGGTGTTTGCCTCGTTCTCTGTTGAAAGTAAGACTTCAGTTAATGAATTACCAGTAGTGAATGAATTTCCTGAAGTGTTTCCAGATGACATCACAGAATTGCCTCCGACAAAGGAAGTTGAATTCGCTATTGATATTGTACTGGGTACCAGACCTATCTCTATGGCACCGTACAGGATGTCTGCATCAGAATTGGTAGAGTTGAAATCTCAGGTCGGGGAATTGCTCGATAAGAAGTTTATCAGACCAAGAGTGTCGCCTTGGGGAGCTCCAGTGTTGTTGGTGAGAAAGAAGGATGGTAGTATGCGTCTGTGCATTGATTACCGTCAGTTGAATAAAGTGACCATTAAGAATAAGTATCCACTTCTGAGGATTGATGACTTAATGGATCAGCTGGTAGAAGCTCGTGTTTTCAGCAAAATTGATCTGAGGTCGGGTTACCATCAAATTAGAGTAAAGGAAGGTGATATTCAGAAGACAGCTTTCAGAACTCGCTACATACATTACGAATATGCAGTGATGCCTTTCAGAGTGTCTAACGCGCCAGGTGTATTTATGGAATATATGAATCGTATTTTCCATTCTTATCTGGATCAGTTTGTTGTGGTATTTATTGATGATATACTGATTTACTCTAAGTCTGACGAAGAGCATGCAGGTCACTTGAGAATTGCATTGCAGGTGTTGAAGGATAATAAACTGTTTGCAAAGTTCTCGAAGTGTGAATTTTGGTTGAAGACCGTGAGTTTCTTGGGTCATGTGATTTTTGGTGATGGTATAGCGGTGGATCCCTCTAAAGTAAGTGCAGTACTTAAGTGGGAAGCTCCAAAGACCGCAACGGAGATTAGAAGCTTTTTGGGTTTGGCAGGTTACTATAGAAGATTCATTGAAGGGTTTTCTAAATTGGTGTTGCCATTGACTCAGTTGACCAGGAAGAATCAAGCTTTTGTCTGGGATGCTGCCTGTGAGGAAAGTTTTGAGGAACTGAAGAAGAAGTTAACTACAGCACCAGTGTTAATTTTACCAAGTCCAAATGATTCTTTTGTAGTGTATTGCGACGCGTCTAAGATGGGATTGGGCGGTGTGTTGATGCAAGGTGGCAAGGTAGTGGCTTATGCTTCAAGACAGTTGAGGATGCATGAGAGGAACTATCCTACTCATGATCTGGAATTAGCTGCAGTGGTGTTCGTGTTAAAAATCTGGAGACATTATTTGTATGGATCAAGATTTGAAGTATTTAGTGATCACAAAAGTTTGAAATATTTGTTCGACCAGAAAGAATTGAATATGAGGCAGAGAAGGTGGTTAGAGTTCTTAAAGGATTACGATTTCAATTTGAGTTACCATCCGGGAAAAGCTAATGTTGTGGCAGATGCTCTGAGTCGGAAGACAATCCATATGTCTGCGTTAATGGTGAAGGAAATGGAATTGATTGAACAGTTCAAAGATTTGAGTATGGTTTGTCAAACTACACCGGAAAGTATCAGATTGGGTATGCTGAAGGTGAATAATGACTTTTTGGATGTAATTAAGGAAAATCAGAAACTGGATGTGAAATTAGTGGACTTGATGCCGGCAGGATGAGATGATCCTGATAGTGACTTTAAAGTGGATAATGTTGGTGTGTTGAGATTCCGGGGCAGGATTTGTGTGCCGGATAATGAGGAATTGAAAAAGGCAATCTTGGAAGAGAGTCATCGGAGTAGCTTGAGTATTCATCCGGGAGCTACAAAGACGTACCATGATTTGAAAAAGTTGTTTTGGTGGTCCGGTATGAAGAGGGACATAGCTCAGTTTGTCTACGCTTGTTTGACATGTCAGAAGTCAAAAGTAGAGCACCAGAAGCCTTCGATATTGATGCAACCATTAGAGATTCCCGAATGGAAATGGGACAATATTGCTATGGATTTTGTGACTGGTTTGCCAAATACGGCAAGAGGCTTTGATGCTATTTGGGTAGTGGTGGATCGACTTACGAAGTCCGCACATTTTATACCAATTAACATCAGTTTTCTGTTGTCGAAGCTGGCAGAAATTTATATCAGGATAATTGTGAAATTACATGGTGTTCCATCGAGCATAGTGTCGGATAGAGATCCGAGGTTTACTTCAGAATTTTGGAGGAGTCTGCAGGAAGCCTTGGGTTCTAAGTTGAAGTTGAGCTCGGCTTTTCATCCACAGACCGATGGTCAGTCAGAGAGGACCATTCAGTCGTTGGAGGATTTGCTGAGAGCTTGTGTATTGGAAAAAGGTGGTGCGTGGGATACTCATTTGCCATTGATTGAGTTCACGTATAATAACAGTCACCATTCTAGCATCGGAATGGTGCCTTTCGAAGCTTTGTATGGTAGGAGGTGTAGGACACCTCTATGTTGGTATGAAACAGGTGAGAATGTGGTGCTTGGACCTGAAATTGTGAAACAGACTACTGAGACAATTCAGATGATCCGTGAGAAGATGAAAGCATCTCAGAGTAGACAGAAGAGTTATCTTGATAACAGGAGGAAAGATTTAGAATTCAGTGAAGGTGATCACGTGTTCCTAAGAGTTAACCCAGTGACCGGTGTGGGTCGTGCTTTAAAATCCAAGAAGTTGGATCCTAAGTTTATTGGACCGTATCAAATCCTGTAGAGGGTTGGTACAGTGGCTTATAGGGTGGCGCTGCCGCCTGAACTTTCGAACTTACATGACGTGTTTCATGTGTCGCAACTTCGGAAGTATGTTTCAGATCCGTCTCATGTGATTCAGAGAGACGAAGTTTAGATCAGGGAGAATCTTACCGTAGAGACGATGCCATTGAGGATCGAAGATCATAAGATGAAACAACTCAGAGGAAAGGAGATACCTATGGTGAGAGTAGCTTGGGGAGGTGCTGCAGGAGGCAGTGTGACATGGGAATTGGAAAGCAGGATGCGAGAGTCGTATCTAGATTTGTTTCCATCAGGTAATTTTCGAGGACGAAAATAATATAAGTGGGAGAGAGTTGTAACACCCCATTTTAATTATTTAGACGTCTTGTGTTATTTTATTTGTGTGACCTTGTTTGGGGGAGTGTTTTGAGTGCGTTTAAGGGTTGCCCTTAGTTAGGAAGGTGAGTTGGTGAAATAAAGCCTTTAGATTAATACTAATAATGGTATAGTTAATAATAATAATAATTTAATTAATAATAGTAATATTATTATTTTATTATTATTATTGTTATTATTGCTATTATTATTAATAAATTTAATTAAAATTGGATTAAGAGAATTAGAAGAGGTTTAGGGAAAATAGAAAGGTTTTGGCACGTGAAACGAGGAATAGAGAACCAAGAGGAGAGAAAGAACAAGGTGTGCTAGGGCTTGATCTTCTTCCCCAATTGTCCAGATTTTCTGTAAAGATTCGAGGTAAGGGGGGAGAAAAGGGTTTAATATTGGTGTTTTATTCATGATAGGGTAGTGGGGAGTCCTTAACCCCGTAGGAATTTGTATACAAACTGTTGTGTTGTTGATCTGTTGTATATGCCTGCTATGATGATGAAATCGTGCATGTATGGATTGGTGATAATATGAATTTTTGCTATTGTTGTTGTGGTGTGAACATTTGTTACAGATCTGTTGTTTTTGGATCCAAATTGGGAGAACGATTTGAGATTATAGACCTGTAATACATGTAGTAATTCTAGGTATAAGAGAAAAGATAAAAATTGGACCTAAAATTCATGTAGAAATGATTATAGGACTGGTTGGAAGTGAAGAAGTGTGGAAATCGTAGCAGAGTGCAGAATGGTGAGGTCTCTGGTGATTTGCGTAATGGATCTGGCCATACGCGTATGGGAGTGAAGGAAAAGGAGCCTTGCGCGTAAGGGGAGCTTGAGAGGAATGTTTGGCATGACCCTCTGCCCATACTCGTATGGTACGCGTATGATTGGCAAGGCAATACGCGTATGGAGTAGCCATACGCGTATGAAGATTTGAGAGTTGGAAATTGAAGGAAAAATGGGTCTCTGCCCATACGCGTATGAAGTTGGGCAATACGCGTATGGCCTTACGCGTATCAGATGGGGGCATACGCGTAAGGAAGGGCGAGGGAGAAAGTCATACGCGTATGACTCAGGTCAATACGCGTATGGACAGCAGTGGTGCAGAATTTCATATTTTTGCGATTCCTTTCCCGTCTTCGCATCGGAATTGTTTTCTCTTGGTTTGAGAGGTTGGGAATAGGTGCCAGGCGCTGAGAAATAAGACATGGGTGATGAAAATATTAATTTTAATAATTTTAATTAATTAATTAATTAATTGGGTGTTTGGTTTGTATGCAGTAAATTACATGACGATGGTGTTGATGATATGTATGATGTGATCAGGAGGATCGTGTGCATGTATTTAAGCTTGTATACATGTTTTGTTGTGCATGGTTGAGTCTTGCATATTCATGCTGATTGGTGGGATAAATCATTTCTCAGGAGGAGTGTATGTGATTCATCCGTACTCCTATATGGAGAATGGTGGGGGATAGATCATTTCCAAGTAGAGGTGTATGTGATCTATCCGGGGTTCGATTGAATGAACCAATGAGTCAGTACCGCATGCATGGTGTCGTGTTGCATTACATTATTACTTGATGTTGTTGATGATATTGGACAGTAGGTCGTGTTGGCGTGTTGTTGACTTATATATGTGAATGCTACCTTGTTATCATGTATTTATTCACCGATGATATTGAATATGATTTCTCACCCCTTTGTTGTTGTTGTGTCTGTGCTTCTTCGGAAGTACAGATAATCCAGGTACTTAGATAGCTTGGATATTGGTGTTGCTGATCGAGTCCATAGGAGTGCTCTGATACGTAACACGGGATTTTGGGGATTTCATTAATTTTGTTATTTGTTATTCTTTTTGTTACGTATCTTTATTTTTTATGAACATTATGGTGAACCACGTTTTTATGTGGAGTTTTGGTGTTATTGGCAGATGGCCGTAAATCGAATAATTGAATAAATTTTCCGCTGTTTGATTTTATTAAAATAAAGGAGATTTGTTTTGTTGGCTCTTAATGTGACATTCCACTTGGTGAAAACTCTTATTTATCTTTAATACTTTGTTTATTTTTAAAAATGGGAAAGTGGGTGTTACACTTGGTGCTTGCTTCAATCCATACAAGACCTTTTTGAGTTTGTAAACATGATTAGGATGTTTGAAATCTTCAAAACCTGGAGGTTGATTTACATAAACTTCTTCAAGTATGTATCCATTTAGAAATGCGCTTTTAACGTCCATTTGATACAACTGAAAATTCAAAGAACAAGCATATGCTAACAATAATCTAATTGCTTCTAGTCTAGCAACTGGTGCAAATGTTTCCTCAAAATCTATATCTTCTTCTTGATTATAGCCTTGTGCTACTAATCTTGCTTTGTTCCTTATAATGATACCATTTTCATCTAGCTTATTTTTGAATATCCATTTAGTGCCAATAATATGCTTACCTTTTGGTCTTGGAACTAAATCCCATACCTCATTTCTTTCGAACTGATTTAATTCTTCTTGCATAGCTAGAATCCATTGATCATCATCTAAGGCATCTTGGACTTTAGATGGTTCTATTTGAGAAACAAAAGCCATATTGAGACATGCATCCTTTAGATTTAACCGAGTAGATACTCCTTGAGATATGTCTCCAATAATCTTGTCAATAGGATGATCTCTATGTGTACTCCATTCTTTTGGAAGATCGTTGACTATAGACTCTTTTTGAATAGATTCTTCTTGATGATCTACTTGATTCTCAATGTTGACCTTGGAGGAGTCTTCTTAAGAAGCTTCTATGGAATCATTATCATCATCACAAATAACAATATCCTCCTTGGAGGAGTTAGATTCATTAAACTTAACATGCATAGATTCTTCAATAGTTAAAGTTCTTTTATTATAAATTCTATATGCCTTACTAGAAAGTGAATAGCCAAGAAATATACCTTCATCCGATTTTTCATCGAACTTACCAAGATTGTCTTTGTCATTATTCAAGACAAAACACTTGCATCCAAAAATGTAAAAGTAAGCAATGTTTGGTTTCCTCCCTTTGAAAAGTTCATAAGGGGTCTTTTTAAGGATAGGTCTAATGTTAACACGATTACTTACAAAACATGTCGTGCTTACCGCATCCGCCCAAAAATATTTTGGAAGATTTGAGTCGCTAAGCATTGTCTTTGCAAGTTCCACCAATGACCTATTCTTTCTTTCTACAACACCGTTTTGTTGGGGGGGTTCTTGGTGCCGAGAAGTTGTGTGAGATTCCATGTTCTTCGCAAAATTTTTTGAAATGAGCATTTTGGAATTCTCCACCATGGTCGCTTCTTATGGAGGCAATTGAAAGTGACTTCTCATTTGGAATTTACTTCGCATACTTCTTGAACGCTTTGAATGCATCACTTTTCTGCACTAAAAAGAATGTCCAAGTATATCTAGAGAAATCATCAACAATAACTAAAGCATATACATTACCTCCAAAGCTTCTTGTTCTTGATGGACCAAATAAGTCCATATGCAACAATTGTAGTGGCCTTGAAGTGGACACCACATCTTTAGATTTGAAAGTTGACTTGGTTTGTTTCCCCTTTTGACATGCATCACACAACTTATCTTTGACATATTTTATCTTTGGTAAACCAATAACTAAATCATGCTTAATAAATTTATTCAAATGCTCCATATGAATGTGAGCAATCCTTTTGTGACATAGCCATGAATTATTATTGTTTGCCATAAGACATTTAACCTTCAAAGAAACGTCATCAAGGGAAATCATAAAAATATTGTTAATTCTTTTAACTTTAAGCATTACCTCATTAGTGACTTTGTCTTCTATCAAACATTCATCTTTGGTGAAATTGATTTTGAATCCTTTGTCACAAAGTTGGCTTATGCTAAGAAGGTTATGCTTTAAGCCTTCAACATAAAGCACATCTTCAATTGTTGTGAAAGGTGGTGCACCAACATTACTTACACCAAGAATCTTTCCTTTATTGTTATCTCCATAAGTAACATAACCCTTGGCCTTAAGCACTATATTTGAAAATTTGTTTATATCTTCGGTCATATGCTTCGAACAACCACTATCAAGATACCATAGATTTGAAGTGGTCTTCAAACAAACCTACAAAAAAAATTAAGTTTTGTTAGGTACCCAAATAGCATTGGGTCCTTCATAATTAATACCTTTCTTTACCTACACATAATGCCCACTTGCAACACTAAAGTTTCTTACATAGCAAGCATTAGGTGTATGGTCAATAATACCACAATAAAAACAAGTAGGAACAAAATTGCTTTTATATCTAGGAACATAGGATTTCTTTTTAGGAAATATTTTCTTCGTAGGAGTTATTTTCTTATTAGGATAATGATGAACATTTCTAGGTTTGTTCACTTTCTCTTTAGAAGTTTGGTCACTAGCTTTAACAAAGATTTTTTTATTAGAACTTGGTTTAGAAAATTTTGAGTAACCAAGTCCACTTTTATCATTTGAATATCTTTGTTGACTAAGAACCGCTTCTAATCCAATTTGTCCTTTCTCATATCTTTCTAGGACTCTTTTTAATTGAACAATTTGGAAAGCAAGTGATTCACAATTTTTACATACCAACTCTTGTTTTTCTTCACTATTTTTCTTTTGTTTTTCATCTTTTGACTCTTTTTCCATAACATCGACTTTTTCTTCTAAAGATGTTATTTATTTCTTTTGTGAAGAAATTGTTTTACACAAGACCTTACATTCATTTAAGAGTTCATTTATAGCTTCTTGTGAATCATTATCATAAAGAGAAAATTTAGTACTAACCTCATCATTTTCATCATCGGAGTTGTGTGTAGCCATAAGTGCCAAATTTGCGCTTTCACCGCTCTCCGAGTCGGATGATGAACTAATGTCATTGTCTTCCCATGCTATATATGCCTTTTTATTTTTTGATTCCTTCTTGCCTTTGAAACTTCCTTTCTTTGCAAGTTTTGGACAATCGGGCTTTATGTGACCTTGCTTTCGACATTCGTAGCATGTAATATCTTGAGATGAAGTGGTAGCCTCCTTTTTCTTAAAGTGTTTCTTTCTTTTAGCATAAAAAGACTTGTCTTTATTTCCAAAAAATTTACCGAGTCTTTTTACTAGTAGCATGAAATTTTTGTCTTCCTCCGATGAATCATCATTTTGTTTACCTTTTAAGGCAATACCCTTGGACTTCTTGTCTTGGAGTTCATGTTTTTCAAGTTGTCTAAGTTCTAATTCATGTTCTTGGAGTTTACCAAATAGCGATGCGGAAGTCATTGTAGAAAAGCTTTCCTTTTCCGATATTGCCATTACTTTTGGCTGTCATTCTCTAGTCAATGATCTTAGAATTTTGAGATTTAATTCATCATTTGAAAATGTCTTACCAAGTGCCATTAAGTGATTAGTCAAATGAACAAATCTCTTCTGTAATGCGACAATGGATTCTCCAGGCTGCATTCGGAACATTTCATATTCTTGACTTAAAGTGTTTAGTCTGGATCTTTTAACTTCAACTGTTCCTTCATGTGTTTCTACCAAAGTATCCCATATTTCTTTAGCGGATTTACATTGTGAAACTCGAAAAAATTCATCCATACTTAAAGCACTTTGTAATATGTCGATAACTTTCTTTTCCTCAAGCAATTTCTTTCTATCTTCTTCATTATAAGCATTTTTAACCTTTGGAGTTGCAACATCGTTTACAACACTCATTGGTCGATGTGGACCATTTTCAATAGTTTCCCATATTCCATCTCCTTGTGCTTCTAAGTGTGCTCTCATTCAAATTTTTTAAAAGTCGAAATACTCTCCTGAAAATAGAGGTGGCTTATTACTACTACCGCCATCTTTGAAAACCGGATTTGCGCTTGTGGAAGCCATTCTGGGTCTTGTAGGAACAGGTTACCTAACCTGCTCTGATGCCAATTGTAAGTAGATTATACCTAAGAGGAGGGGGGGGGGGGGGTTGAATTAGGTATAATAGAATATTTTCCGATTTTTCGATGAACTTGAGTTTTACTTTCCTAAAGTTTCTAAGTGATGAAATGCGGTAAAAAGCGGAAAGTAAAGAACACCGAGAAGTATACTGGTTCCCCTCACAGGTCGAGAGTAGTCCAGTCCCCTTTCAACATGAAAGAGATTTCACTAAAATGTTAGATCTTAGACAAGACTACCTAGTCTTTCTATACTAGACTCTAACACACCACCAAGAACAATCCTCTTGGAATTTTACAAGTTTAAAGTCCAACCAAGAATAAAACTCTTACAATGGACCTCTTGTATCCACAATCCGGATAAAAAGGATTATAACACACCCTATAAGAGAAACAATCATTCTCCTTATAGTCAGCACCTAAATCCAACCAAAACTTAGAACTTTAGGATTTTACAATAGTTCTGAATTTTTGAGTAAGTAGTTGAAACTTTGATTCTTCAATATATCAATAACAAGATTGATCTTCTCTTTCAACAACAATAATTCACAAATAATAGAGTGTTTATATTGCTCAAGTACTTTCTGGTTTAGATGATATGAAAGTATGCAAAAAAATTCTTGAATGAAAGCTTAAGAAACTTGAAGTGTGAATATGTGAGAATTTAAAAGTTTGATTGAAAGAGGTGAAAATTTGATTTGAAATATCATGTATTTATATGCACATAACACCCTTATGAAACATGGTAAAGACTGTAAAAAACTCATGAACAAATGCCAATGCATAATGAAAAGGTTCCATGAAGAGAGGCATGAAGAGGTGTTATGAAAAATGATGATTTTTCAATTCTGTTCAGGTGCAAATCGATTGCACCTATGTGCAAATCGATTGCACATGACTTAACGTATCCAAATTTCAAAAAACAATAACATGCAATCGATTGAACCTAAGTGCAAATCGATTGCACAATGAAAAAGAGTGAAAAATTCAGCAAACAGCAAGTGCAAATCGATTGTACCTTTGTGCAAATCGATTTGCATCAGTGAAAAAGTGAAAAATGCATATTCTAAACAAGTCATGATCATTAAAGAAGTATGCAATGATGTTTGTTTGATTGAGCATCTAAGACTTTAGTATTTGATTAGAATTGTCAGTATACCTTCATGAAATGTGAATTTCTTGAATACTAAGTCTTGAACATGATGCTTTTATCTTGAATATCATCTTTGCATTCTTGTCACTTTTTGCTACTAAGATATTTGTCTTCATCAAAACAATTGTTAACCATAGAGAAGCTTGACTTCACACTAGTTTCTCTATTTGTCTCAACTGACAACATTTAGAGTATTTAAGAGCATTAATTTTCCCAACTGACAAAAGATAGAGTACATAAAAACTCGATTGATCTCAACTGACACCCAATTGAGCATTTAAGGAAAATATGGAAGAGACATTATATAAATATTATCTTGAAAATTGATGCATTGATTTTAATTAAAATATAAAATTAATTTTTTAATTGTTTTTTACAATACGAACTTTATATAAATGAATTTCTTCGGGAACAAGCTAGCATTACCTTAGAAAAAACACATTTTATTTAATTATTTTTTATTGAATTTTAATTAATCTTAAGGCAATAATTATATTAGAACGAATTGGAGCTAGTAATTTTTTTATATTATAATTAATGAATTTAATTCATTCATTATGTTTTAATATAAAAAAATTATTCATTATGTCTAAAAGTGATTTTTAATTAAAAATTTGAAACTTTTTTGGTATAGAATTTTAACAATAATAAAAATTATTTTGAAATTATTTGTTATAAATTAAAAGAATTATGTTAACATGCAAGAACTTTAAAATAATAAAATATTTATGATATCTTTTTAGAGATTTAAAATAATAAAATCACATATTCTAAGATGTTTCTTAGAAATAATTTTATGAGAAATTAAGCTATGTTTATAAGTCTTTCTTGAAATTAGATCATCCAATAAAATTTATAGCAAAATAAAATTTTGTAATCATCAAAAACACTTACCAGTATTATTGAGTATTATTGGCCCTGTATGTTTAAGATTCTTTAGAGATTATTCTTTTTCTAAGTTTTTTTTATTAAAAACATTGTGACGTAAATAATTCAGTGATATTTCTTATCTTTTAAGTAAAAGTGTCGTATTTGATTAAAATAACTTTTGCAGAACATAAATTTTCAAAAATATTTACACGAATTTAATTAAAATAATATCAACATAACTTTTTAAATATTTTAAACAAACAAGCATATCTATTTTGTATTATTTTCATCATTTATTTTTTATAATGATTATAATTTAATTGTTTAGAATTCACTATTCAATGTTTTGTTGATTACCATTCATATTAAGAGGAAAATATTGCAATTAAAATAAGTTTTAATTGTTGAATATCCTTAAAATATTAAATCAATCTTCATTTTATCTTTTATTTTAACGAAGAAGAAAAAAAAAGAGAATAATAAAGAGAGAATGAAAGAGATTAAAATATTAATAGTATTTAATTAGGCTTAGTGATCCATTATATATATATATATATATATATATATATATATATATATATATATATATATATATATATATATATATATATATATCTAGTGAGAATGGATAAAAGTAAGTTAACGTTAAAATGAATAAGAGTCATTAGAGTTAAAAAAGAAAGATTGAGATTAAAATATATTTTTAAAATTTGATTAATGATTTCTCTTTCCTCTTAATGATACATGATTTCGTGAAAACCACAATTTAATCTCAACGTTTCCTTTTTAAATCTGATGGTTCTTATTCATTCTCGTATTATCATATAACTTACCATTATATATATATATATATATATAACTAAATTGGTATAAAAATATTTAATTCATAATAAAATATATTAATGAAATTGCAAAAGAAATAAATGAGTTTTTTAATATTGAGTACAACATATTTATAATTGATAGACTTTCAATAAACTAAAATCTTTATGGAATCAAGAAATACATGTTCGTCAGTGACACAAATTATTACAGGTGACAAAACAAACTCAGTCCGTCATATATAATATTTATAGTTTGTTTCTAATTAAAACAAAAAATTGAAGAGTTAGAATAAATAAATAATTGTAGTTTGACCAGATAATTGTGAACATTAATTCATACTCTTTTGGTAATGCTTTAAATTTAAAAAGAATGACAAATTTGTGTTTTTCATAAGGAAGCAGTGTATTCATCTATGATAATAATCGTCTCATGTTTTTTTATTAAAACAAATATTTATAGTACTTTTTAGTATAAGTACTACCATTTTATCATAAAATATACATTTTAAAAATAAATATAATTTCAATTTACATATTGCTAACACTAAATTAAAATATATCATAAATATGTATGTTAGTTATACTTAATTGACTTCCTAATATACATAATTGGATCTATTTATATCATTTTTATGTCATTAACCTTTTATATTTTAAGTAAGAAGTTGATTTGAAAATAGGAGTATTTTGAATGGTATTAATGTAAAAATTAAGAAACAAATAATAGTATAATAATTAAGGAAATCAGAATGGCAAAATGAGGACAGGGCTATGCAAAACATCTTTTTTATGAGTTATTTGCGGTATAATATGAAGAAAAATATTAATACATATTAATATATTGAAAAAAACTATAAAATACAGGTAGGTATAAAAAATATTTAATACATACCAATATAAGAAAAAAACTATAAAATTCAGATAGGTATAAACAATTAATAAAATAGAATAAAAAAAGAAATATAAATTTATAATTTGTTCAAAATACTTAAATGTTGATCATATATAACATTGAAGAGCTAGAATAAATGAGTTAATGTAGTTTGACCCGATAATTTTGAACATTAATTCACATTTTTTAGTGATGTTTTAAATTTAAAAAGAATGACAAATTTGTGGTTTTCATAAGAAAGTTGTTTATTCATCGATCATAATTGTCTTATATTTTTTTTGTTTAAACAAAAATTTATAATATTTTCTTTAGTATATATACCACCATCTTAGCATAAAAGATGCATTTTTAAAGTTAATAAATATAATTTCAATTAGCATATTCCTAACAATAAAATAAAATATATCATTAATATGTATTTTAATTATACTTAATTTACTTACTAATATACATTATTGAATCTATTCATATTATTTTTATGTCATTAATATTTTATATTTTATGTATGTAAATTTTTATATGATCGATACTTTACTGTCATTTATAAAAATGATTTTTAGAAATATTATATTTAGTATAAAATATTTTTAAAAAAATTGAATGAGGTATAATTTTTATGTATTAATAAGTATATGAATTCAATAATTCAAAAAAAAAATTTTTTTTTTAACAAAACTGAGGAAGAGTCCATCATTTAAGACCGCGTTTGCATTTCATATGAGTAAAGTAATTAAAAAAATGATTATAAATGGAGATACTCGTTTAATTTAGGGTCCTTAACGAAGCTCTGCTAGGGTTTTGTTCCAACCATGGGTAAACGGGGTGTCGGCCGGCCACAGAATCAGGCGGAGGCATGCCGAAAAGGGCCGGAGAGGACGATAATCACACACGCAATACCAGAGGAAACAAGTAATACTGAAACAGAGGAGAATAACACCATGCAGGAGGATGGCCAACAATCCCAAACTCCGACGAAGGAACCAATCGTACAAGACCCAATACCACCACCGGTACCAAAGCCTGCTAAACCACCTGAAACAAAAGAAGATGCAGTCACTGATCCTCAGCGGCCATGGGTTTATGTTATACGCAACAATCGAATGATTAACAGAGGTATGACGGTGGAATATGTGGCACCACAAATAGTGAATGGGGAGATTGAAATATCAATTGATGAGGAAGATGTCATTGACGAATTGAAGTTCTGGGAGAATGCCATGATCCTCTTTGTCTTAGGAGAAACACCATCAATGACCGCAATCAAGAAATTCATGGAAAAGAATTGGAACTCAATAGCAATGCCATAATTATACTACAATGTGGAAGGATATTTTATTGTCAGGTTCAATAACAATAAAGACAGGGAACAAATTATGGCCAATGGACCTTATTTCATCTATGGAAAGCCTATATTCTTAAAAAAATGGTCAGCTGAATTTGAGATGCGCGAAGATCTCTTGAGGGTTCTACCCATTTGGATCACATTACCAAATCTGCCACTCCATTTCTGGGGGGAAAAGAGTATCTCCAAAATTGCTAGTGCTATAGGTAGACCTATTACCATAGACGAATGTACGGCGAAAAAACTTCGTATTTCGTATGCAAGGATATTAGTAGAGGTTGATATAACACAAAAACCAAAGGAGACGGTGAACATTAAAGATCATAAGGGGAAGATATTGGAGCAGCCTATTGAGTATGAATGGAGACCAACATATTGTCACACATGTCTAAAAATTGGCCATGATTGCGCAACCAAGATCCAACAAGTCAGGAACCATCCTCTACGCAAGGTTTGGAGACCAACAGGCAATACACTGGATGGAAAGGGTGAACCTCCCAAACCACAACCTCATCCTGCTAGAGAAACACCAGAAAAAGAAATGACATTATCAGAAGACCCTACTTGGACTGTGGTATCCAACACCAAAACAGATAAAGGTAAATGTACTGTCAATCTTAACTCCCCTGATCAAAAGAATACATCTGGTTTCATTGAATCTCATAATGTTTTTACTCCCCTGAGGAATGGAGAAAGTCCTCTGGTGGGGATAAACATTGACAAATGATTGTTACCTGGAATGTAAGGGGCATAAACAACCAAGCAAGGCACAAAGAGGTTAGCTCCTGCCTCCAAAATTTCAATGTCCCTATGATGGCTTTGCTTGAAACTCGAGTAAAGAAGAATAATGCAGAAAAAGTTAAAAGGAAACTGGGCAATAAATGGGAATATGCAGATAATTATGAGAAGCATGTAAATGGGCGCATATGGTTACTTTGGAATCCACTAATGATCACAGTGAAAATTATACATGTCACAGACCAATACATTCATGTTGAGATATACAATATGGATCACACGCTACACTACGAAGTAACTGTCCTTTATGCTTTCAACCAACTGGACAAGAGGAAAATTTTGTGGGGGCAAATTGAAAATATAGGTAGAAACATTCAAAACCCGTGGATAGTGCTTGGAGATTTCAATAATGTACTATCTTATCAAGATAGAATGGGAGGAAATGAAGTTCAAGAAAGTGAATATAGAGATTTGAAAAATATGATGATTACACTTGGGCTGTTTGAAGCAAAAACTACAGGGAATCACTTCACCTGGTCAAACAAACAAGCTTCAAATATGATCTACTCCAGGATTGACAGAGCAATAGGTAATGCACCCTGGTTTCAGAAATTTTCTGAGGCAACTGTGGAGGTCATGGCCCCAAGTATCTCTGATCATCACCCCTTAGAATTACTACCAGGGCAAAAAACCATACCAAGAGAAGACATGTGTTCAGGTTTATCAACTGTGTTACTCAAGAACCAGATTTTACAACAGTGGTTTCAAATTGATGGAAACAAAAGATGCAAGGTTCACCTATGAAGAAAATATGGTTTAAGCTTATAAACCTTCAGGCTGCACTTAAACCTTTAACTAGAAGGATGACTGATATACAGAAGAATATCCAACAAGCTAGACAGGACTTGACCAAAGCTCAAGACACATTACTAGAGACTCCGTATGATGCAGAGGCAATACAACAAGCAAAAATACACACTGAGAAGCTGCTTCATTTTAACCAGATGGAAGAGAACATCCTGATGCAAAAATCAAAGGTGTAATGGCTCAAGTTGGGTGACCAAAACAATTCATTTTTCCATGCTACAGTCAAGGAAAAAAATAGAAGTAAAGGCATGAATACTCTGGTATCTTTAAAAGGAGAGCAACTCACTGACCATGATAGTATTGCTCATGAGATCATTAATTTTTACACTGATTTGATAGGAACCAGAGCAACTACTTTGAAGAATATAGATATTCCTTGTATGAGGAGAGGAAAAAGTCTGACTAGAGATCAAGCACAAACCCTGATCCAGCCTATCACACAGAAGGAAATCTTGGAGGCATTAAACCAAATTGGAGACAATAAAGCCCCTGGGCTGGATGGTTTTAATGCTTATTTCTTTAAGCAAACCTGGAGTATTGTGAAGGATGATCTTGAGGCTGCAGTGATGGACTTTTTTAACACAGGACAGTTATTCAAGGCAGTCAATTGTGCCCTTGTCACTCTCATCCCAAAGACCCCTAATGCCAACACTGTCAAGGACATGAGGCCTATAACCTGTTGTACAAAATCATCTCCAAAATACTCACAACCAGGCTAGGGAGAGTTATTCATCATGTGGTGGAGGGATCACAGGTAGCTTTTATTCCAGGCAGGACAATTCAAGACAACATTATTTTGGCTCAAGAACTTGTCAGAGGATACAATAGGAAAACTATATCCCCAAGATGCATGGTTCAAATGGATATCACAAAGGCGTACGACACGGTTGAATGGGATGCTTTGCATCAAATCTTGTTTGAACTTGGTTTTCCACATATTTTTATCCAATGGAATATGACATGTGTGACTAGTGTCTCCTACAGGTTTTCCTTAAATGGCATATCTACTAATATACTCCAAGCAAAGAGGGGATTAAGGCAGGGTGACCCCTTATCACCCCTGCTCTTTGTACTCATAATGGAATATCTCCATAGAATACTCAAAAGCCTAGAGGATGATCCAAACTACAATTTCCATCCAAAATGTGATAAATTGAAAATTATTGATTTATGTTTTGCAGATGACATATTGGTCTTTCTAAGAGGTGACTGTGGATCACTGCAGCTGATGATGAACAAAATGGACATTTTTTCAGAGTCAACAGGCCTACAAATTAGCAATCCCAAAAGCAAAATCTTTTTTGGTGGAGTAACTTTTGAAGAACAACAGAAAATGCAACAACTAGCCGGTTTCGTGGTAGGAGATCTACCAGTCAAATATTTGGGAGTCCCACTCAATAGCAGAAAGCTCACCATAAATCAATGTCAACCACTGCTAGACAGAATGATGCAGAGACTTCAACAATGGACTACGCGGCTGTTATCATATGCAGGTAGGTTACAGTTAGTGAGAAGTGTCTTGTTTGCCATATCAAACTACTGGCTACAGATATTTCCACTACCTAAAACCATCTTGAACCATATAGAAGGCATGTGTAGGAGGTTTATATGGACTGGAGGTACTGAACCAAGCAAGAAATCACCTATATCCTGGGACCATATGTGTGACCCCAAAAATGCAGGTGGCATGAATATATACTCTTTGGTAGAATGGAACAAAGCAACTATAGGGAAACTACTGTGGAATATTTGGCAAAAGAAGGATAAATTATGGATCAAATGGGTGCAGATTTACTACTTAAAGTCAGAAGAGACTACCTTGTACCAACCAAAAATCAATGCTTCGTGGTTGATCAAGGCGATTTTCAAACAGAGAGACACCATAACACACTCTGCGTGTTGGAATGAGTTGCAGATGAACATGAAGTACAACACAAGGAAAATATACCACATGTTCAGGGGCCAAAAACCTTCAGTGAATTGGAGAATGCTTATGTGGAACAATGCTGCCCGACCGCATGCGACATTTACGATTTGGATGCTCAGCAATCACAGGCTCCCCACTAAAGACAGGCTGACCAAGTTTGGTATACAACATGATGGAAAATGTACATTCTGTGATCAAGTGGAAAGTCAACACCATTTGTTCTTTGAATGCAACTTTGCGAACAACGTATGGAAAACCATGTTGAAGTGGATTGGCTACAATAGAACACGCCATGGATGGCAAATGGAAATACAATGGATACTACAAGTTATAAAGGCAAAAGGTACAAAACGTGGAATTTTGAAGCTTGTACTCACGGAGACGGTTTACAGCATATGGACACTACGCAACCAAATCATCTTCCAAAATGCGAAGAAGGAAAGTTTGAAGATTGAAGATATTAAACATGTAATTCGAACGAGAGCTGACGCCAATCACAAGTTTAGGAATTATTGTACACAGCTAAATTAAGTAGTTTTATGTTTTAGTCAATTAGAAACCTGGATCTTTAAAGATCGGTCTGTACTTGTATTGTTTTTTGGTTAATGAAATTTATCCTTATTTCAAAAAAAAAATGATTATAAAAAATAAAAGTTCCTATTCATTCATTATGTTTAAAAGTGATTTTCAATTAAAATTTTGAAACTATTTTTTTTATAGAATTTTAACAATAATAAAAATTATTTTAAAATTATAGGTTATAAATTAAAAGAATAATGTTAACATGCCAGAACTTTTAATATTTACTTTTAGTTCTGCGATTAATCTAGACTAATATATAATCAAGTAAATAATTACGGAGAAGGAAAAATAGTGTGAATTAGGTTTGAATAAAAAAATATTTATGATATTTTTTTTAGAGATTTAAAACAATAAAATCACATATTCTAAGATATCTCTTAGAAATAATTTTAATGAGAAACTAATAAAAATAATTTTTGATATTAAGTCTTTATTGAAATTATATCATCTAATAAAATTTATAGCAAAATAAATTTTGTTTTTGTTATTGTAATTATCAAAAACACTAACTAGCAATTATTGGCCCTGTTAATTTAACATTCTTTAGAGATCATTCTTTTTCTATGTTTTTTTTTATTAAAAACGTAAATAATTCCGTGATATTTTTTATCTTTTAATTAAAAGTATTGTATTTGTTTAAAATAACTTTTTCACGAAATGATATTTCAATGAAACTTACACAAATTTAATTAAGAATATATCAACAGAACTTTTTAAAAATTTTAAACAAGAGGGCATATCTATTTTGTATTATTTTCATCATTTATTTTTTATGGTTATTATAATTTACTCGTTTAGAATTCACAATTCAATGTTTTGCTGATTATCATTCATATTAGGAGGAAAATATTCCATTTAAAATGAATTTTAATTGTCGATAACTCTTTAAAAAATTATATTAATGTTCATTTGATCATTTGTTCCACGTAAGAAGAAAGAGAAAAAGAGAAAAATAAAGGGAGAATGAAAGACAATAAAATAGTTGTTGAAATTAAACTTAAGAATTTGAGTAATTCCGAATGATTGAACAAGATTCAATCACACCGATTGAATTTCCTCTTGTTCTTCACTTTTCAATCGAGTCAACCAACCTTAGTTGCAAGATTGAATTACTGTACAATGGTGATAAATATAAGAAAAGAAAAATTGAATTGGGGAAGAAGGAGAGGCTTAGGGTTTTCACGAAAAATAAGGAAGAGGAATTTCTGCAAAGTAACTTTTTGCTCTAAAAACTGCAATTTTATTCAAGTGAATCACAATACAATAATATGGGTTACTCTCTATTTATAAATTTAGTTGCTTGCTCCTCAAGCAAAGGCCAAAAACAAATTAGGTTTAGGACGAAATCTATGTGTAGCGAGCGATTTTTGTCGGTGACGCGACCACCTTATCGCTGAAGTTGGGTTTTCCTCCTCGAGGAGAAAGGGGGTGCTACTTTCTGATTTCTTATTTATCCCATGAAGCTGGAAGGGAAAGGGAAGCTATCTAAAACTAACCTTGCACGTGAATGTTTAACTGAACAAACGCTTAAAGAGATTGGGGGGTCCGGGGTCAGGTTATATAATAGGCAGCTGTCAGTTACCCATCTTATATGTGGTTATCCACAGGAAATTAGCTTTAGGTTTCCCTTTGTACTTGATGGTTTTTATCCATTAATGGGTTTGGGAAAGTTTATTGGGAAATGTGACAGGGAGAGTGAGTTTTTGTTTATGTTTTTGGGAAGGTGCTGGACCTAAGTTTTGATTGATGTATGAAGGTATTGGACCCAGAGTTTTTGATTAGTATGCTCGCTAAGATTTCGCAATCTTATGCCTACGTATTCCCGTTTAAACGAAACAGGAAAATCAGAGCAATCGTAGTTCCTCCTATTCTAAGGGAGGAAAAATATATTTTGGTGTCCTGTTCAAAGCCCAAGACAGAGGCTAAACGGAGTATTTGTGTCTTGTTCAAAGCCCAAGATTGAAGCTAAAAGGTTGACTGAAATAGAATTTGTCATCTCTAAAGAGGGATTGTTGATTTTTGTGTGCCTTGATCAAAGCCCAAGGTTGAAGCTAAGAGGTTGATTGACTCCACTGGGGAAGTCCTTATACAAAGCCTAAGAGGAGGCTGACTCCACTGGGGAGGTATTTATCTGTCTTGTATGAAGCCCAAGATTGAGGCGAAAAGGGTTTGACTCAACAAGAGAGTGCTTTTATCTGTCTCGTACGAAGCCCGAGATTGAGGCTAAAAATGGTTGACTCAACAAGAGAGTGTTTTTATCTGTCTCGTACAAAGCCCGAGACCAAGGCTAAAAGGGGTTGACTCAACAAGAGAGTACGAAAAGGGTGATTGACTCAACAAGAGAGTCTGAAAAGGTGATTGACTCAACAAGAGAGTCTGAAAAGGTGATTGACTCAACAAGAGAGTCTAAGAAGTAATTGATTGACTCAACAAGAGAGTCTGAAAAGGTTAACTCCGATGGAGAGAATCATTGTACAAAGCCCAAGAGGAGGCTAACTTTCCTGAGGAAAGGATCATTATATAAAGCCTAATAGGAGGCTATTTTATGCTGGGAAATATTGAGATCCCGAGGCAGGTCCAAATGGGGAATCGACTCTTGCTGAGGATGCAGAAGAGTTGATAGATCAGATACCTTGAGGTTCTGATTTGAGATAGTGTTATATGATGATAAACTGACCCCGGTTGGGGAGTTTTAGGAGAGAGACGGGGTTTTAGAACCCACAAGTTTTAGCTCTGCTGGAGATTAATCCAGAATCCGGGGTTTCTTCCTATGTTTGTAGGGAACTTGAGAATGTCTTTGAGACTCAAGAAGGGATTTAGACTATCCAAGTCTATTGGAAAGGTCTATCTTTGTACAACGCCTAAGAGGAGGCCGACTCGTTTAAGGGATGAGTATCAACCCTAATATTGGTCTGAGGGCTTTTATGACTCTTTTTGGAAATGCCATTCACCGAGAATAGACCATTTAGTGAAAGTTATGAAGTTTAAAGAAACTCAAGAGATGCTATTCACCGAGAATAGATCAACTCCGGGGAGTAGAATTTCTTTGACAATTTCTAGGGGTGACAATCTGAGAAAAGGTTCACGAGGAATACTGCCTTTCTCTTTGTTCCATATTGATTAAGCCCAAGAGAAGGCAAGACTGTATCTGGAAATCCTATGGGGATCTAGTTTTGACTGTATTTAAGAGTGACCAAACGGGCTTTACCTAGTTCTAGACCTAGTTATCGGGGAAAATTCTAGATAACTATACTAGTATATATACAATTGCTATATGACAAGTATGTAAAGGAGTATGAAAGAAGACTAACCGTGCGCAGCTTCCCACAATACAGTTATATATATTTGACATGTATTTAAAAGAATGAAAGAAGACTAACCATGTGCAGCTTCCCACAATACAGTATATATATATATATATATTAAAGCAAGTAAATGAAAGCGGATAAAACTTACAGGCGAGCAAGCCTCCATGTTGTATTGTTAGTTCTTCAAAGAAAATAAAGAAAATTTTGATAACAACTGTATATTTGAACCTAAATCAAAAGGGAAATTGCTTTGAAAAGATTGTACTGGGACTTATACAACGTCTGAGGCCCAAAAGTTTTTTGTACAAAGGTATGGGTCTTAAAACTCAAGGAGAGACCCAAAGAGTTTGAAAATGAATAAAGATGGGTCTTATAGCTCAAGGAGAAGCCCAGATGATTTTGTTAAAAAGGCGATGATCGCACCGTTGTTTTGAAAATGTACAGAGGGACTTATACAATAAGTGAGGCCCACAATGGTTTATTTACAAAAGGGTTGGGTCTTACACTCTATTAGAGGCCCAAAAATTATTTTGAAAAAAGAAAGATGAGATTTACAACACGAGGGGAGGCCCATATGGTTTGTTTGAAAAAGGCGATCGCGCCAAGGGTTTTAAAAACATAGTGGGTCTTATACAATATCTGAGGCCCAACAAGGTATCTTATTTACAAGGAATGGGTCTTACACTCTATTCGAGGCCCATGAGTGTTTGAAAAAGACTAATGAGGGTGGAATTAACCAAAACCCTAATTTTGTTTAATATTGAATTAATTTTGATTAAAAATTAATAAAAATCATTGAAAACATGTGAAAAATGAGTGATGATCTTGGATCAATGTTTCAAAAATCATGTTTTTATCCACAAAATGATGAAAACCATTTAAGTTTGGAAAATCAAGAAGGAAAAAATATTTTAAATGTTAAAAACAAATAAAAATTAATTCTTTGCAAAAATATCAAATATATGAAATAAATAATATTTTTGGGAAACTTTTGTAAAATAAAATATTTTAACATTTTTTGTGAATTTTTAAAAAAAGAACCAACTCAAAATCATTAAAATTTAGAGAGAAATTAATTTTTGAATCAATTAAATAAAATCACAAAATTCAAATATTTGAATTTTCAAAAAAGGCGCCAAGAACAACACCAAGAACACGCGCGTGTTCTGATTTGCCTAGATTTGCATTTTCTCATCAATCTCACTGAATACTTGATGAAATCACACAATCCACATATCAATCTGCTCGTTTTTACCTCACGATCATGTCTATGGTCTTTAATTTCATTTATTTTAAGCATGGAATAAGAAATCAAAGAGAAACCTCAAGAACCCTAATTTCTGTATGAAGGCTCCGAAATTTGATACATGACCCAAACAAAGCAATGAATTGAGGGGAAACACTCCATACATGATTATGAACATATGACAAAATTATTGTGCGAGGAAATATGCATGAATCATGAGATAACCAAGTTGAGGCTTACCTCTTGCAGATGGTGATCGTGTTTTATGTTGGAGGTGTTACAACTTGGTTCCAATGATGTGGACAGCTTCCCTAGGTGCTATGGAGTGTGTCTGAATGTTTGGAATGGATTGAATTGAGCTGGAACTTGATTTGGCACCTCAACTGCAAATCTGTCAAAAGCTTGTGTAGATGGCTGGTGATTTTGTGATTTTGATGTTCCAGATGTTATGTGAGAGTTTAGATCACTTCTATATGTTATATGTGAGGTGTGTGAACCATTGGTATGGTTGGAATTGCTCTCAAACTCAAAACCCGATAGTGACTTGTTTTAGAAGGCAAAATTGGAGTGAAAGTGGAGATTTTGAGGAAAGCATCAGTTTGGTTGCTTTGGTGTACTCAAACTGATCACAATTAAGCTCTATTTATAGTAGAGCAAGTTTGTTTTGCAAGGAATAGGGAATGGCAACTGGTACATGTCTGTGGCCAATTGTGATCAAATGGGATCTCAAGTTTCCTCTAGCCATTGACTTGAGATTAGAGCACAGGCCTATGGTTCTTTGATTCAAGGATAAGGCTTGACTGAAGTGTTCATTCTTGCTCTGATACATGCCACCTCTAAGCATCCATTAAATGTTCCAAAACAAAATTGGAGTCTTGAAGCATCTTTAGCCTTTTTAGGTTTAGCATGCTACTTGTAGATTTTGGGACTTTGGAGGCTGATGAATAAGTGTTTGTCCCTTGGTTGTTCCCCCTTGAGGTGTTCAGATGGATAACCATGCTTGAAGTTGCATAATTTGGACAAATCGAGCTCTTGGGCACAAATCTTCCTTGCCAAGACAGTTTGCAGCAAGGCATGTTGCAGCTGTCATAACTCTTAGCTCAAGTGGAGTTTGATGGAGTTCTTGGTCATTTTGGAAAGCTCTCATATGATACAACACCTATGTGATCATAGTTTGTCTTGAAACTTTTTGGATCCAAGTGAAAAATTCCCCTACAATTTGAAAAAAGGCAAGACAGATTCTGACTTAGTGAAAATTTCACTAAGTGTTGGAAAAAGTGACATTTCATGTTTTCAGCCATTTTGATCACTCCATAACTAAAAATCCATGGGGAATTGGAATGAGGTGTAGTTGACACTTTTAAAGTATGCCATGAGAGCTTTAAATACATCTTTGGATCATCCAAAATGGTTGCTTGGATCTCAAGTTATGATCCTTGGAAGTTGGTACCCTAGCCACTTTGTTCCATAACTTAGAAAAATTCTAAGTTTTTTATAGTTACCCCTTTTACAAGTTAACCCATTTTCTTTGGTTTTTCTTGATGAATGATGATTCTAATCACACATTAACATTGTTTTAGGGTTAAGGAACCTTGGTTGACCAAAAAATCAAAAAGTCAAACTTTGACTTTTTGTGCAGTTGACTTTTTCATCAGATGAAATTTAGACAGTTCGATCCTCTATGAAATCAAATCCTTGACCTAAATCAAACCTAATGGATGGACTCCATAGGTGTTGTAGGGTGTATTGAATCATGTCCCTAGGTTCGGGAGCATGTCTTGGTCAAAAGTCAAAGGTACAGTTGACTTTTCCCTCGAAACCCTAATTGTGGTCCAGGTGAAATTGAAACTTGTGAGCCAAGCTTTTTGGATCAATCCATTGTTGTAAATGGATCAATATGGTGTATTGGAGACCCTCAAATCATTTCTTGAGATTTTGGCTTATGTTTTGTCCCAGAAGTCAACTTAGGGGTGAATTGGGTCAAGAAACCCTAATTCCTGATTTTTTATAAATGCATCCCCTAAGGTTAAATTGACTTGATGATTGGGTCCATGAGGTTCCTTGGAGTATCATAGGTTGTGTTTTGAAGCATTGGCTCATGCCTAGATGAAAATTTCCATCTGGAGGCCCTGATCGACCAAAACCCTAATTTGGTGACACTGGCGATCTTGAGGCTTAATCCACTTGGAAGGTAGAAACTTTGTGCTTGGTTCTTGATGTGGGAGTCCTCTTGATCCTTTATAGGTGTTGGAGAGGTTAGACAAGTTGAAGATCATGTCAATTCTTGATTGATCATTTGTCTAAGTGCTCAGAGAAGGCTTGAAACCCTAATTCTTGTTTGTGGTGAATGCTCACCCCTCTTTGAGGAGACTGATGAGGCATGATGGTTCATCTATCTTGTGATGATGATTTACACAATGATGGGGAATTTTGGTGGTCAAAATTTGGGGTATGACAGATGCCCCTATTTAATCTTCTTAGACCCGAAGGTGTGAATAGCGAAGGTATTCGGGCACTCGGGGTGCAAGAGGATTAAATATCGGAATACCCGAAATTTTTATGGTGGCTATGAATGGCAGTTTGCTCATCCATCTTCTTTCGCTAAGCAATGATGCTTAGAAAAGGTAAACTTCCCCTCAATCCTGGTTTCCTACCAAGGAACTGGTCTCAATTTCTGAAATAAACTTCCCCTCGATCCTGGTTTCCTACCAAGGAACTGGTCTAAGTTTCTTAAATAAACTTCCCCTTGATCCTGGTTTCCTACCAAGGAACTGGTCTAAGTTTCTTTTGTCAATAAACTTTCTTGACAAGGGACGCTGTGTGTAGCGGTTTTCCTCAAACAACTCGCCGAATTTTCCTGGGGAGATGCCATTTGATGGGAAAAAGTTTTGATGTCAAACTTGCTGGGGAACCCATTCGTCTGAGTTGTAGAGGTGTACAAACTTCTCTATTTGGAGACACCATTTGTCGACTCTACTGGGGAAAACGAGCCTCTTGAGAGACTTCTTTCTTGCTTGGGGATACTACATCATACTTTTCTTCGAGATCTTCTCGGAGGAATGCCATGTGATGTAATCCCATTTGGAGGTGCTGATGACCTCATTAACATTGACTCAGAAAAATCAATATGTTGCTGAGAGTCTTTGGTTGTGAGGATTTCTCTGGGGATTTTTCCTTAATCCGGGAAAGCGAAGATATCATCTTTAATGGCGAAGAGTGACATTTGTCGAAGGTTTTCTTGTCTTTCAGAGGTTCAAGTTATCAAAGTGGTCAAGGACCAACCCCATCCTAGAAATAAACTGGGGGAGAGATTACTTAGCTGATTCGCTTCCTGACGAGGAAAGAACTGGCGTCTCGATTGACAAGAGGACTTTTATCACTAGGGGATAAGACCGACTAGAGTGATACTGATGCAGTATGAATGTGAATGCAAATCAATAATGCATGATGTATGTATGTATATGCTGACAAAATTGACACGACATACAAACTAATAGATGAACACGACTGGATACTCGGCCACTGCAGGGGATGGAAAGCACCATTTGTTCACGATAGCAATTCTGCCTTGCTTAGGAGAGATAGTCCTTGTGGGGAACAACCTTGGTCGGGCTTATGAGGTAAAAAATCTGTCGGGGGTGTCAGACAGAATATTCGCATCTGACACAGCTGATCCTTCATTCAGGTATACTGGTTTAGAAAGAGTACTTTGATTCTGCACTTTGGAGCTCAATTGCCTTTGAAGAAGCGATCGATGTTCTTTCGATGTTCAACAGTCAAAAGAAATTACCATCTTTATTCTAAAAGCAGAAATATTTTACAAGTGAATTCATTTTTGTTTTATTTCAAGAATCGTTAATCGGGTTAAAACGTTGTTCTGTAAAGCTAAAACAAATAAGAATTGCAAACAAAAGCACAAGGTCTCAAATTTTATTGATAGGATGGAAATCAGCCAAACGCGTGATTCCATAGAGTATTTACAAAGTTTGAAAATGGTAATTTTAAGGGAAAATGGCTACATTGAAATCCTTCTACCAACTTTGAATTCTGGACATCCTGAGCTTCTGTCGAAGATGACCTTGACTGGAGTTTTCCTGATGGATGGCATGACTGCTACTGGGGGATTTGCCCTTTTGTTGAGCGTAGTTACTTGCCATTATCCCTAACTTTTGCCTGGATTGTACTTTAAGATTTCCAATCCATCGGGATGATTTTTTATTATGTCTCTAATTTTTCCCTGGACCGCCCTTTCGGGTTTTCAATCCACCGAGACGTTTTTTTCTCTTTTTTTTAGTTTAGGCGAAGTATTTCTTAACTACGTCAACATTTGTGGGATAGGCGAATTCTTCTCCATCCATGGTTGCGAGTCTCAAGGCGTCGCCTGAGAAAGCTTTCTTGACCACATAGGGCCCGTCGTAATTCGGAGTGCATTTGCCCCGAGAATCAGTGAGAAATGATTGTATCTTCTTGAGCACAAGGTCTCCTTTTCGGAAGACACGAGGTCGGACCTTTTTGTCAAACACTTTCTTCATCCTTTGTTGATACAACTGACCGTGGCATAGTGCCGTTATTCGTTTTTCTTCGATCAGATTCAGTTCGTCGTGCCGACTTTGACACCACTCAGCTTATGTTAGCTTAGCTTCCATCAATACTCGGATTGATGGGATCTCTACTTCTATGGGGAGCACTACCTCCATGCCATATACTAGAGAGAAGGGGGTTGCCCCTGTTGAAGTGCGGACAGATGTGCGATAACCTTGAAGGGTAAAGGGTAGCATCTCGTGCCAGTCTTTGTAGGTTACGACCATCTTTTGAATCATCTTCTTGATATTATTGTTAGCCACTTCTACCGCTCCGTTCATCTTAGGTCGGTAGGGAGATGAATTATGGTGTTCAATCTTGAACTCAACGTACAACTCTTTCATCATCTTATTGTTCAAGTTAGATCCATTATCAGTAAAGATCTGGCTTGGAACACTATAACAGCAGATGGGATTGTTTTTGATAAAGCGGACCACGACTTGTCGGGTTACATTGGGGTACGACGCTGCTTCGACCCACTTGGTGAAGTAATCAATGGCTACCAGGGTGAACTGATGTCCATTCGAAGCTTTGGGTTCGATCATGCCAATCATGTCGATTCCCCATATGGAAAAAGGCCATGGGGAAGAGAGAACTTTGAGATGCATTGGCGGTATATGGATTTTGTCTGAGTATATCTGACACTTGTGACACCTCCTCGTGTACTTGTAGCAATCAGATTCCATGGTCAACCAATAGTATCCTGCTCTCAGGATTTTTCTCACCATTGTGTGTCCGTTGGCATGAGTGCCAAAGGATCCTTCGTGAATTTCTTTCATCAACATGTTTGCTTCTGGTCTGTCTACACATCGAAGCAAGACCATGTCGAAGTTTCTCTTATAGAGTCTATCACTGCTCAGGAAAAAACTACCTGCTAGCCTTCTGAGGGTCTTTCTGTCTTTTTTGGATTCCCCAGGTGGGTACTCTTGTTTTTGAAGGAAGCATTTGATATCATGATACCAAGGTTTGTCATCTATGACTGCTTCTATTGCAAAGATGTAAGTGGGCCTTTCAAGGTGCATTATGTCAATCTTAGGTATGTCGTTCCATTGACCTACACTAATCATGGAAGAGAGAGTGGCTAATGCATTAGCCATGTGATTCTCTTCACGAGGGATGTGATGAAACTTGATTCTTTTGAAGAAGGGTAGCAACCTTCTCACGTAATCTTTGTAAGGAATCAGCCCTGATTGGTATGTGTTCCAATCTCCTTTGATCTGATTGATAACCAAGGCTGAGTCGCCATATACATCCAAGTTCTTGATCCTTAAGTCCATCGCTTCTTCGAGACCCATGATACAAGCTTCGTATCCGGCCTCGTTGTTTGTACACTTAAATGTTAGTCGGGCGGTGAAAGGAATATGGGTACCCTGAGGTGTTATGATGATTACCCCAATTCCATTTCCATAATGATTGACAGCTCCGTCAAAGATTAATCCCCATTGGGAACCTGGTTCTGGCCCTTCACTGGGTAGCAGTTCATCACAATCTTTCATTTTCAGGTACATGACATCTTCATCTGGGAAGTCAAACCCGGCTGATTCCTGATCGTCAATCGGTTGATGAGCCAAATGATCCTTTGACGGCTTTCTGAGCGTGGTACTCTATGTCATATTCTGATAACAACATCTGCCAACGGGCAATCCTTCCCGTGAGAGCAGGATTTTCAAAGACATACTTGATTGGATCCATTTATGAGATTAACCAAGTAGTGTGACGAATCATATACTGGTGAAGACGTTTGGCTGCCCAAGCCAGAGCACAACAAGTTTTCTCAAGCATAGTATACCGAGTTTCACAGTCCGTGAATTTCTTTCTTAAATAGTATATGGAAGACTCTTTCCTTTTCGTTTCATCCTGTTGACCAAGTACACAGTGTAACACCCACTTTCCCGAACAAACAAATAATTAATATTCAATACGAAAATAATCAGAGTTCCCTTAATAAGTGGGATGTCACACCATAGAAAACATAACCTGAATTTCACTATTATCTTCATTCACTTCTTGTTTCTCAAAAGAAATCATTTATAACAGCAGAATGAAATATCCAACCCAAAAAATATATATAACATGGCCCTTAGCCAACGAGATCATGGTCCACCTAAACACGTGGTTCACCATGTTTTCAGATGAGTAATGATACATAACACTATTCATAATATATACAACAAAAAATGAAATTCCCATTATCCCGTGTTACGTATCAGAGCGACTCCTAAGACTCGATCAGGCAACACGCACTCCATGCACTACTCAAGTACCTGGGTTATCTGTACTTCCAAAGAAGCACAGACACAAGAAATAACAAAGGGGTGAGAACAACATTCAATAATTAACGGTGTAAAATACATGCTAAGAAATAGAGTTCAAGCAGTCACACACAATATGCACACATTCACGACAAACTTGTCACTATTACTCATAATCCAACAAAGACATAATAATAACGCAATGTGACTCAATGACACAATGCAATGCAAGTGGTACCAACACACCATGGTTTATTCAATTGAACCTGGATAAATCACATAAACCCCTACTTGGCAATGATTTATCTCCACCACACTCCACAATGGAGTTCGGATGAATTACATACACTCCTCCTGAGCAATGATCCATCACCACCGACACCATGATATGCACGACAACAATATGCATACAACACACGTGTATAGTAAAATTACACATTCTCACGATCCTCCTGATCACACATGAATTAATCATTCATCAAAACACACCCCACAATCGGGCATCCCTCACTTGACGTCATTTAGTTAAATATCTAATTAATTCACTAAAATTACTAAATTAATTATTTCCATCACCAATTACACATTTATCAGGGTCTGACATCTATTCCCAACCTCTCAAACCAAAAGAAACCGCCTCGGACGCGAAACGGGAAAGAAATCGCGAAAACGACAAAATTCTGCACTCTCGCTGGTCATACGTGTATTGCCCAGCTCATTCGCCCATCCATACGTGTATTGCCCAATGTGCTACGCGTATGAGCAGAGACTGAATTCTCTCAACAATTCCACTTCCAGATCTTCGTACGCGTATTGCCCTACCTAATACGCGTACTGCCCCGCCCCATACACGTACCATTACGCATTTCAGCAGAGGTTCGTGAAATATGAGTTCCATACGCGTATTGCCCTACCCAATACGCATATTTCCTTGCCCATTACGCGTATGGGCAGCGAAAACCCAGAATTTTCTGGTTTCACACCAGTCCATTTTCTGCTAAATTTTAACACCCAAATCTGCAATACCAGAATCATATAGCAGCAGTAACATAGTGTTTACACATATTAAGACAGAATGGATCGATTTACACACACTTTCCATCACAATTTCAAACATTCAACAACAATTCCACAACCACATAATTATACATACAATTCCTATGAGGAGAATGAATCCTCACTACCCTCTAATGTTATCAACACCAATATTGAAATCCATTCTCCCCCTTACCTCGAATTATCGATTCAATTCTGGTGAAAATTGATGATGTCAAACTTAGTTCTTCCTCTCCAACTTTCTCTTGGTGAACAAATGTGGTTTTTCTTCCCAATTTCTTAATCCTCCCCCTTTTCCCTTATTTTACTACTACTAATTATATTATTACTAAAATTCTAATTTTATTTACTAATAACCATATTAATAGTAATAATAATAATGCTAATAACAATAATAATAATAATGGACATAAAAATAATAATACTCCTCTTTCTACTATTATTAAATATGTCCCCACATTATTCATTAATACCTTAGTATTATTCCAACATCTCCATTTCCCCGTTCCGTTAGGGACCCTACACTCTAAACAAGGCCAAACAAAAGAAATAACACACGACGATTAAATAAATTAAAATGGGGTGTTACAACCCTCCCCCACTTAAAATATTTTCGTCCTCGAAAATGTACCTGATGGAAACAATTCTGGATACGACTCTCGCATCTTGCTTTCCAATTCCCAGGCCACACTTCCTCCCACAGCTCCTCCCCAAGCCACTCTTATGAGGGGAATCTCTTTTCCTCTAAGTTGTTTCATCTTACGATCCTCGATCCTTATCGGCATCACTTCCACAGTAAGATTATCTCGAATCTGTACCTCATCCCTCTGGATAACATGAGATGGATCCGACACATACTTCTGAAGTTGCGATACGTGAAATACGTCATTCAAGTTCGAAAGTTCTGGTGGAAACGCCACCCTGTAAGCAACTGCACCCACTCTTTGCAAGATTTGATACGGTCTAATGAATTTAGGATCCAACTTCTTTGATTTCAATGCACGTCCAACACCTTTCACAGGGTTGACTCTGAAGAATACATGGTCACCTTCGCTAAATTCCAAGTCTTTCTTCTGATTATCATGATAACTTTTCTGTCTACTCTGAGACGCTTTCATCTTTTCACGGATCATCTGAATTGTCTTAGTAGTTTGTTGCACGATTTCAGGCCCAAGCACAACATTCTCACCAGTTTCATACCAACACAGAGGAGTTCTACACCTCCTACCATACAAAGCTTCAAAAGGTGCCATACCAATACTAGAATGGTGACTATTGTTATACGTGAACTCAATCAATGGCAAATGAGTATCCCACACAGCACCTTTCTCCAACACACAGGTTCTCAACAAATCCTCTAACGACTGATTAATCCTCTCTGACTGACCATCGGTCTGTGGATGATAAGCCGAACTCAACTTCAGTTTAGAACCTAAAGCCTCCTGCAAACTCTTCCAAAATTCTGAAGTAAACCTCGGATCTATCCAACACTATACTCGACGGAACACCATGCAGTTTCACAATTATTCTGATATAAATCTCTGCCAGCTTTGTTAACGGAAAACTAATATTAATTGGTATAAAATGTGCGGATTTCGTAAGCCAGTCCACGACCACCCAAATAGCGTCAAAGCCTCTCGCCGTATTTGGCAAACCAGTAACAAAATCCATAGCAATACTATCCCACTTCCATTCTGGGATCTCTAACGGTTGCATCAACCCTGAAGGTTTCTGATGCTCCACTTTTGACTTCTGACATGTCAAACAAGCATAAACGAACTTAGCTACATCTCTTTTCATACTGGACCACCAAAACAACTTCTTCAAGTCTTGATACATTTTCGTGGCTCCCGGATGAATACTCAAGCTACTCTGATGACTCTCCTCTAAGATTGCCTTCCTCAATTCATCATTATCTGGTACTCAAATTCTGCCTCGGAATCTCAATACCCCAACATTGTCCACTTTAAAATCACTATCAGGATCATTTCCTCCCGAAGGCATCAAGTCCACTAGCTTCACATCAAGCCTCTGATTTTCCTTAATTATGTCCAGAAAGTCATTATTCACCTTAAGCATACCCAATCTAACACTTTTCGGTGTAGTTTCACAAACCATACTCAAGTACCTAAACTGTTCAATTAATTCCATTTCTTTTATCATCAAGGCTGACATGTGTATTGCCTTCCGACTTAGAGCATCTGCTACAACATTAGCTTTCCCCGGATGGTAACTCAAATTAAAATCATAGTCCTTCAAGAACTCTAACCATCTTCTCTACCTCATATTCAATTCCTTCTGATCGAACAAATACTTCAGACTCTTATGGTCACTGAACACTTCAAATCTCGATCCATACAAATAATGTCTCCAAATTTTCAATACAAAAACCACTGCAGCTAATTCAAGGTCATGAGTAGGATAATTTCTTTCATGCACTCTCAATTGTCGTGAAGCATATGCCACTACCTTGCCATCTTGCATTAACACTCCGCCTAATCCCATCTTAGACGCATCACAATACACTACAAAAGGTTCGCTTGGATTCGGTAGAATCAATACTGGTGTTGTAGTTAATTTCTTTTTCAGTTCTTCGAAACATTCTTCACACGCCGCATCCCAAACAAAAGCTTGACTCTTTCTAGTTAATTGAGTCAACGGTAACGCCAAATTAGAAAATCCTTCGATAAATCTTCGGTAATAACCTGCCAAACCCAAGAAGCTTCTAATTTCCATTACAGACTTCGGGGGCTCCCACTGAAGCACTGCACTTACTTTAGATGGATCCACTGCTATTCCATCACCAGAAATAACATGACCCAAGAAACTCACAGTATTCAACCAAAATTCACATTTTGAGAACTTTGTAAATAATTTATTATCCTTCAACACCTGCAATGCAATCCTCAAGTGTTCTGTATGATCCTCTTCAGATTTGGAGTAAACCAATATATCATCAATGAATACCACAATAAACTGATCCAGATAAGAATGAAAGACACGGTTCATATATTCCATAAACACACCCGGCGCATTAGACACTCCGAAAGGAATCACTGCATATTCGTAATGTCCATATCGAGTTCTGAATGCAGTCTTCTGAATATCACATTCCTTCACTCTAATCTGATGGTAGCCCGACCTCAAATCAATTTTACTGAAAATATGAGCCCCCACAAGCTGATCCATTAAGTCATCAATCCTTGGAAGTGTATACTTATTCTTAATGGTCACCTTATTCAACTAACGGTAATCGATGCACAGACGCATACTACCATCCTTCTTTTTTACCAACAACACTGGAGCCCCCCACGGCGACACACTTGGCTGAATAAACTCTTTATCAAGCAATTCTCCAATTTGAAATTTCAACTCCACCAATTCTGATGTAGACATCCTGTATGGTGCCATAGAAATATGTCTGGTACCAGGAACAAGATCAATAGTAAATTCAATTTCCCTCGCCGGAGGCAATTCGGTAATATCCTCTAGAAACACTTCAGGAAATTCACTTACCACCGGTAACTCGTTAACTGACGTATTGCTTTCAACTGATAACCAGGCAACCACCGCAAACATCTTAGCTTCATCTTCTAACAAGGTTCTCAATTCCTTAGTAGACAAATAATTAGCCAACACCTCTTCTTCAGGAGTAAGGAACAACAACCTCTTCCTAAAGCAATCAATATAAACTCGATTGAATTCTAACCAGTTCATTCCCAGAATAATATCCAGATTACTGAGTGGCAAACAAATCAAGTCCACGCTGAATTCTCTACCAAAAATAGTCAACGGACAATTCAAACATGCCAAAGAAGTAACCACCGAACCAATAGAGGGAGTGTCAATAGTCATCCTCTGATCCAAGGTAGACGGTACAATCCCTAATTTCTTCACATAATCAACAGAAATAAATGACTGGGTTGCACCCGTGTCAATTATAGCAATCAGAGGAATGTCATTAATAAAATAAATACCTTTGATGGAACGCTCATCATTGGTGGACTAGGCTCCCACCAAGGCAAACACCTTTCCACTGGCCTGAGATTTCTTTGGCTTCTCACAATGAGTGCTGATGTGACCCTTCTCTCCACAGTTATAACAGGTAGGCATAGTGGCCTTACAATCTGCTATAACATGACTTGGTCGCCCACACTTGAAGCACTTCTTCACCTCATTCGGACAATTAATAGCACGGTGACCCACGCCACCACATCTGAAACACTTGAGAGTATCAGGAACTACTCCTCCTTATTTTGGTTTCTTTCCCACAGCAGCTTTATGTTTTCCTTTGTCAGGTGGAGCACTATAAGACGTACCCCCATACCTCTGCTTACCCTTCCGGTCACTCAAGGCTTTGTAATGAGAAATCCGGGCCCTGTTATCATTATCATAAATTCGGCTTCTACTTACTAGCTCCGGATAACTCTGTATCTTCTGACAAGCAATGGCCTGTTTGATCTCGGGACGTAACCTGTTCTCAAACTTCAAGCATTTCGAAGTCATGGCCTCATCGGTATTGTAGTGAGCACAATATTGCACCAACTCCTCAAACCGAGCAGCATACTCAACAAAAGTCATGCTACCCTGTTTTAGTTCCAGGAACTCAATCTCTCTTGCACTACGAATATCTTCCGGGAAATACTTTTCCAGAAACTCACCCTGAAACACTGCCCAAGTAACAAGAGTACCCGCGGCTTCCAACCTCTGACAACTATTATCCCACCAGGCTTCAGCTTCACCTTCAAGCATATGAGTGCCACACTGTACTTTCTGAGCTTCATTACATCCTATGGTCCTGAAGATCTTCTCAATAGCCTTCAGCCACTTCTGTGCCGCTTCAGGATCAAGAATATCACCCTCAAAGATAGGCAGCTTATTGCTCTGAAACCTTTCTAAGTTACGGAACTGCGCCTCCCCGGTAATCTGAATGTTGTTCTGCACTGCCTGCGCCATAGCAGCGCCGCAGCAAGAGCATTGTCATTCCTCCCTGCCATACTGTTCAACAATCACCACACGGTTAGAAGAACACACAGGTCTACTTCTATTCTAAGGACAGACTCTACTACCACATCTGGCCGGACGGACCGACCTGCTCTGATACCAATTGTAACACCCACTTTCCCTAACAAACAAATAATTAATATTCAATACGAAAATAATCAGAGTTCCCTTAATAAGTGGGATGTCACACCATAGAAAACATAACCTGAATTTCACTATTATCTTCATTCACTTCTTGTTTCTCAAAAGAAATCATTTATAACAGCGGAATGAAATATCCAACCCAAAAAAATATATAACATGGCCCTTAGCCAACGAGATCATGGTCCACCTAAACACGTGGTTCACCATGTTTTAAGATGAGTAATGATACATAACACTATTCACAATATATACAACAAAAAATAAAATTCCCATTATCCCGTGTTACGTATCAGAGCGACTCCTAAGACTCGATCAGGCAACACGCACTCCATGCACTACTCAAGTACCTGGAATATCTGTACTTCCAAAGAAGCACAGACACAAGAAACAACAAAGGGGTGAGAACAATATTCAATAATTAACGGTGTAAAATACATGCTAAGAAATAGAGTTCAAGCAATCACACACAATATGCACACATTCACGACACACTTGTCACTATCACTCATAATCCAACAAAGACATAATAATAAAGCAATGTGACTCAATGACATAATGCAATGCAAGTGGTACCAACACACCATGGTTCATTCAATTGAACCAGGATAAATCACATACACCCCTACTTGGCAATGATTTATCCCCACCACACTCCACAATGGAGTTCTGATGAATCACATACACTCCTCCTGAGCAATGATCCATCACCACCAACACCATGATATGCACGACAACAATATGCATACAACACACATGTATAGTAAAATTACACATTCTCACGATCCTCCTGATCACACATGAATTAATCATTCATCAAAACACACCCCACAACCGGGCATCCCTCACTTGACGTCATTTAGTTAAATATCTAATTAATTCACTAAAATTACTAAATTAATTATTTCCATCACCAATTACACATTTATCAGGGTCTGACATCTATTCCCAACCTCTCAAACCAAAAGAAACCGCCTCGGACGCGAAAACGGGAAAGAAATCGCGAAAACAGAAAAATTATGCACTCTCCCTGGTCATACGCGTATTGCCCTAGGCCATACGCGTATTGCCCAGCTCATTCACCCATCCATATGCGTATTGCCCAATGTGCTACGCGTATGAGCAGAGACTGAATTCTCTCAACAATTCCACTTCCAGATCTTCGTACGCATATTGCCCTACCTAATACGCGTACCGCCCCGCCCCATAAGCGTACCGTTACGCATTTTAGCAGAGGGCCGTGAAATATGGGTTCCATACGCGTATTTCCCTACCCAATACGCGTATTGCCTTGCCCATTACGCGTATGGCCTTGCCCAATACGCGTATGGGCAACGAAAACCCAGAATTTTCTGGTTTCACACCAGTTAATTTTCTGCTAAATTTTAACACCAAAATCTGCAATACCAGAATCATATAGCAGCAGCAACATAGTGTTTACACATATTAAGATAGAATGGATCGATTTACACATACTTTCCATCACAATTTCAAACATTCAACAACAATTCCACAACCACATTATTATACATACAATTCCTATCAGGAGAAAGAATCCTCACTACCCTCTAATGTTATCAACACCAATATTGAAATCCATTCTCCCCCTTACCTCGAATTATCGATTCAATTCTGGTGAAAACTGATGATGCCAAACTTAGTTCTTCCTCTCCAACTTTCTCTTGGTGAACAAATGTGGTTTTTCTTCCCAATTTCTTAATCCTCCCCCTTTTCCCTTATTTTACTACTACTAATTATATTATTACTAAAATTCTAATTTTACTTACTAATAACCATATTAATAGTAATAATAATAATGCTAATAACAATAATAAGAATAATAATAATAATATTGGACATAAAAATAATAATACTCCTCTTTCTACTATTATTAAATATGTCCCCACATTATTCATTAATACCTTAGTATTATTCCAACATCTCTATTTCCCAGTTCCGTTAGGGACCCTACACTCTAAACAAGGCCAAACAAAAGAAATAGCACATGACGATTAAATAAATTAAAATGGGGTGTTACACATAGCCCATCGAGTCTTCCAAGACTGTTAAGTAGATGATCAGTGGTCTTCCTTCCACTAGAGGTGATAGAATCGGTGGTTTCAACATGTATTCTTTGATACTGTCGAAGGCAGTTTGGCAGTCTTCTGTCCAAATGCAGTCCTGATTTTTTTTTGAGTAATTTGAAGATTGGCACGCATGTCACAGTCATGAGGAATATAAATCTGGAAATGTAATTCAAACACCCCAGGAAACCCCTGACTTGTTTTTCAGTTTTTGGAGAAGGCATTTCTTGAATGACCTTAACCTTGTCAGGGTCAACCTCAATTCCTTTCTGGCTGACGATGAACCCTAGCAGTTTCCCTGAACGGACACCAAATATGCACTTATTGGGATTCAAGCAGAGTTTGTACTTTCTCAACCGCTCGAATAGGTTTAATAGGTGGGTCACATGCTCCTCTTCTGTCTTAGATTTATCAATCATGTCATCGACATATACCTCAATTTCTTTGTGTATCATGTCATGAAAGAGAGTAGTCATGGCCCTTTGATAGGTTGCCCCAGCATTCTTCAAACCGAACGGAATTACCTTGTAATAAAAGGTACCCCATGCGGCGATGAACGAAGTTTTCTCCATGTCCTTCGGCGCCATTTTTATCTGATTATAGCCCGAGAATCCATCCATGAAGGAGAATACTTTGAATTTCGTTGTACTGTCTACCAGCGTGTCAATGTGCGGTAAAGGAAAGTCATCCTTGGGACTGGCCTTGTTTAGATCTCTGTAATCCACACACATTCTGACCTTTCCATCCTTTTTTGGAACTGGTACTATATTGGCTAACCATTAAGGATATTCTGATGTGGCGAGGAAACCCGCGTCAATCTGTTTCTGTACTTCCTCTTTGATTTTGATGGCCATGTCTGGGTGAGTTCTTCTCAACCTCTGTTTTACTGGCGGACATTCTGATCGTAATGGTAGATGATGTTCCATGATACGGTCCTGATAGGACCAAGCGAATACACCGGGAAACTCTTTGAGAAGCTTTATCAAATTTTCTTTGACAGTCGGAGTGAGCAGTGCCCCAATCTTGACTTTTTTTCGCTCTTCTTCTGAACCCAAGTTGACCATTTCCAACGGCTCCTTGTGAGGTTTAATGGACCTTTCCTCTTGTCTGAGTAATCGGGAGATCTCTTCTGGAATTTTGTCGTCATCTTCTTCTTCAGCCTCAAACATCGGGAATTCAAAGTTGGGTGAAGGCATCGGATTGTATGTTTCAATGGGGTTTAAAACAAGCAATCTGCATGACGTGATGATTTGTTTTAGAAGAGATAGAGAGAATGTAAGAGTGTGTGCAGTGTTTTTTTTCTTCTGAAAACTGCTTGTTTTTATTATTTGAGTTTTTTTTAGGATTACCATTTTCTGAAAAAGCGAAAAGAGAAAAAAACAATAAATGTCGAGATTACAGAACGACGTTATTTTATTTATGATCTTGTTGATTCTTGAAACTACAGCCCTATAAAACAAAACTCTATCGCTTTGGGCAAAGCGAAGAGGGATATTTACAGAAAGTGAGCCCTATCAAAACATCTGTTTCACCTGGGAAGGGTGAAAGGTTAAGATAAAAACGGCAATTACTTAGACTTATGGACGACTTTCGGGACATCGACAACAACCCATTGGCGGCGAACTCCTTGGTGAATCATAAAGTCCGGTACTTTCCTTCTCGATTTGTCTTCAGAAATAACGTTGATTTCTGGCGGAGCGGGATCGCTGGAATCTGTTTCCCAGGCAGAGTTGTCGTAAATGAACTCTTTTGTTGTATCTTGCATAGTGTCTGTACTCTCAGGTAAATCTCCCCATCTAGTTGGCTGGATGTCTTCGAGCCTGATACGAGAGCTTCCAGGAGCGGTGTACTTGACCAAGTAGTCGAACTTGCCACTTGGTTGTCCTAAGGTGTCCCACACTCTTTGGAATTGGATGAGTCATCCCTTTCGATGACGTTGACCTCAGGAAAAGCATAGTTGATGAATTCTAGTCCTGCAAGCTTTGCAAATTCATCGTCGTGCTGGATATTTTCTGAATGTCCTGAGTAATGATCTCATGACGCGGTGGGGACGCAGGTATTCTTTTCGATAATGCTCAGTTGATATGCATCGTTCGGCTGAATCTCTTGTCCTGAGTCTCCTGGGTATGACTTCCAGATAGGCAGGCCATCTATTGGGCCATAATAGTCATGGTCAAAGTTGTATTTCATTAGAGTGTCCTCCTCTAATGAGTTTGGTGGAGCACGACATCCTTCCGGATCACAATCCCCGTATATCATTTTGACATCTGACCTTGGTATAAATCTCGGACTTTGTGTGGGATAGCAAAATGGCGTAGGCACCTCTTCCTGAGACATATAACCGTCCTCGTTAAGATAGAACTTCCATTCTTCATATGTGTCAGAGGAATCTCCATCGTTGATGGTATGCACTTCTTGAGGCACTGGGTGAAGGAAACCTCCAATGTGGAAGAAGTCCTTAATGGGATGAAGACTTTCATAGTTAATAGCAGTCTGGGTATAGGTTAAGGAAAAACCAAGACCCTTCTTCGTTTTGTTATCAATAGGAATGACAAGTTGCCCCTATCCTTTTGCATTGTCACTTTTGATCACTTCGAGAGCATCTTTGTACGAGGAAATCGATGTTCCTCTTTCTGATTGGTTCTCATTGCTCACCGACAGTACTTGGAACTGAGTTCCAACAACCTCCTCTGGTTCTACACAAGTGGACGATGATAAGTTACTCACGATTAAGGCTTGCTCTCCACAAATTATGACTAGTTGGTCGTTCTTGACGAACTTCAGTTTCTGGTGTAGTGTCGAAGTGACTGCCCCAGCCTGGTGTATCCAAGGTCTTCCTAATAAACAGCTGTATGCTGCCCGGACATCCATGACCTGGAAAGTGACTAGGAAAGTGTGAGGACCAATAGTTATGGGAAGATCAACTTTGCCGATAACTGCTTTTCGAGATCCATCAAATGCTTTGACAATGACCTCACTACCCCTCATCAGAGATCCTTTGAATGATAGCCGCATTAACTTGGACTTCGGCATAACATTCAGAGCCGATCCTGTATCTACCAGTACGTTGGCTAAAGCATCGTCTTGGCAGTTGACTATAATATTGAGCGTCATGTTGTGACATTTACCTTCTTTTGGCAGTTCCTCATCACTAAACCCCAAGTTGTTGCAGGAAGTGATATTGGAGATGATGTTGTCGAATTGTCTTATTGTTACATCTTGTTCCACAAAGGCTTGCTCTAAGACTTTTTGCAGAGTTTCCCTGTGAGCTTCGAAACTGAGTAAAGGAGATAACACAAAGATTTTTGAAGGAGTTTGCAACAGTTGGTCAACAATGTTGTATTCACTCTTTTAAATGAGCTTCAGCATCTCATCGTTGTTTGTTGAAAGGTCGGGATCACTGGACTGACCAACTGGTTGGTCGAAAACTTCTGTTTGAGGTTCCTCTTCTCTGGTAGGTTATCCAACTCCTCGGTTCAAGATTCGACCACTCCGTGTTACTCGACTGATGTCTGCAATATTCACAACGGATGGTAATGGAACTTCTTTTCCATTCTCTACTATTGTTGCACCGTACTTGTAAGGGATAACTTTATCAGACTTGTACGGTATGGGTCCCGGCAGATAGATAACTATAGGAGCCTTCTGATTTTTCTGACCATCGTAGCCGGCCTCAATTGGTTCGAGGTTGAGAACCTTTCCACTATCAAGAAGGACTCTTGATTCATGGAGTAAAGGGATTATGGCGCACACATCCTTGGCCACTTCTCGCTTAGGGATTAAGACAACATCTCTGCTTTGATCAGGATGATAGTTTGACGTTGAGCCAGAACCTGACCATGGTTGAATTTCCTTATGGTTCAACTGGCCTTGAAGGGCTGCTCGCACAAGGTAGCATCCTTGATTATTCTCCGAGCAGACTCTACAGCGCTCGTAGTTGTGTGGTGGCACCCGGCCACATCCGCTTTGAATGAAGTGTAACCTCACTAGGTCTGTTTCCATGGATCGAACGTCCTGACTTTGATGCTTAGTAGGGTTCCCATCGATCATACTGACTTGTTGTGTGTCTTCATCTAGATAAATCAGAAGCCACCAGTGGTTTAACAAGTGTTGAAGTTTCCTTTGAACGAGTGCACAACCTTGGTCACTCTCACGACACACTCTACAGTTCTGATACTCATGCGAAGTCAAAAAACTGAGCTGAACTTGCTTAGCGTGTAATTCCACCAATATGGTATTCATCAAGAGAATATCGAAGATTTGAATCATGTTGACCTGATAGGGAGGTCTATCACGGTAACCCTGGATCTATCCAAGATCCATCTAACACTGGAGGGCCTCTTGTACAAAAGAGTATCACTGGTTATTTAGCGAGCAAATCAGACAGGAATTGTAATCATGCAGTGGCAGATCATGATGATGGCTTTGCCTTGAGTACATTGCCACCATGTTGAAATTCATCATACGGATGTCATAGTTCTGAATGATGTTGGAATTTGTATAAGTCATGTTAACCCCACGAATTCTGTGATCCTGGATCCAACCGAGATCCAACTGTTCCTGTAGAGCTGATTGCACCATAGAACATCCTTGATTCTCTTTAGAGCAGATATCACACTGGTGATAATTATGAGATGGTACATGCCCATACCCGCTCTGTCTGCGATGTATCTTGACCAGGTTGGCCCTTAATAAGAGTACATCATGAATTTGATAGTTATGGTTAGCCCTCCTTTTATCAAATTGACTGCAGCTTTCTCGTGTTGAGGCAACGGGTTCGTCTGAACATTTGGATTTGTATTCTTGAAGGATAAGACCCCGCTCCTGACAAGCTTCTGTACATCGAATTTGAAGCTGAGACAATTTTCTATGTTATGTCCTGGTCCTCCTTAATGGTAAGAACATGTTTGATCCGCTTTGAACCAAAAAGGTGGATTCTTCGGTATTGTAAGAGGTGACCTGGTTTGGACGTGCTCCTTGATCAGTAATAGTGGAAACAGTTCTGCGTACAACATTGGTATAGGGTCGAACCCTGGCGGTCGCGTTGTACGATTGTTATTATACTGAGGGCGAGCCTACTGAAGAGGTTGTTGTGTTCTTTGCTGATATTATTATTGATTCGGTTGGCTCTGAGCAACCTTAGGTTGATACGTAGGAACAGGCGCAGGGTTGATAGCAGGAGTTACAGCTGCTACTGGTTGGTACCGTCGCCTTTGCTTTCGAGAGAGATATTACCAATATCTTGCTCTTTTTTCTTAGGGAAAGCGCTACCATATCTTTTGGTACTGCTTGATGGTCTGGCATCTTTGACCAGACGTCCTTCTCGGACTGCTTCCTCGAGACGAAATCCCATGTCCACCATCTCAGTGAAGTCACTGGGCGCACTGGCGACCATTCTGTCATAGTAAAATGAACTCAAGGTTTTCAAGAAGATCTTTGTCATCTCTTTTTCCTCAAGAGGTGGACAAATCTGAGCGGCAATTTCACACCATCTCTGAGCATATTCCTTAAAGGTTTCCTTGTCATTCTGCGACATGGCTTTGAGTTGATCTCTATCTGGTACCATGTCTAGATTATACTTATATTGTTGAACAAAGGCAGCGCCAAGATCTCTGAAAGTGACGATCTTAGTGTGGTTTAAACCCATGTACCATTTGAGTACGACACCAGTTAAACTATCCTGGAAATAGTGGATCAGTAGTTGTTGGTTCTCTGTCTGAGTTGGCATCCTCCGAGCGTACATCACCAAATGACTCTGAGGGCAAGAGTTACCCTTGTATTTTTCAAATTCGGGCACCTTGAATTTGTGCGGAACTTTCACATTGGGGACCAAACAAAGGTCCGTGGCGTCCTTTCCAAATAGATCCTAACCGCGAATGGCTTGCAGTTCTTTCTGCATCTCCAGGAATTGTTCCTGGAATTCCTTCATTTTGTCGTTCATACTTTCATTTCCACCAGAAGGTATCTGTGGAATCTATCATTCTGAGACAGTGTGTACCACGAGTTGTGGTATAGTCATTACGGCAGTGACTCTTGGTGTTTCCCTTTCCCGAAGTTTATAACCTTCAGGAGTTGTTGTCATGCCCCTGGCATCTTCGCTTTCCCGAAGTTTGTAACCTTCAGGCCCAAAGGCTCCTGCTACAGTTTCCAGATCTTCCATGATCAGCAGAATATATCCTTTCGGGATATAGTTGGGTGGCATGCCCCAGGGACAATCTTTTGGCATGTTGTACCGAGGATCATACTTTTCCACTATGGGCGTCGACGTGATCTCTGAGATCACGGCCCTTTGTTTTTGTATCTGGGCTGCTGCCAGAGATTGCATGTCATTGTGAAGTTTCCCCAGATCTTCTTTCAGAGTGTCGATTTCTTCTCTCAACTCTTTGTTCTCTTCCTCGAGATCATCCATTTTCTTTTGTCGATTGGCCCGATTATTGTACGAATGAGACAGTTTGACTTTAGAATCGAGACACAAACGTGAGATTCGTAGGGAAGAATAATGCGTTATGGGCGAATGATGAATGATATGCAATGATTATATTAATTAATTTTTTTTTGTTAATCAAAAGAAACTTCGACAATTGGATTGCAAATATCATACAGTGGGGAAACCCCGTTTTATTGAATTCAAAGATTGCGGAAATGGAAATACAGTAATTTATAAAGTGCTGTAAAAGGAAGTGTCTGAACTTATGGATCTTGAGTCCTCTCTGAGGGGAGCTCAGGTGCTGGTTATGGTATTTTCCTTTTCTTTGAGCGGGGCTCTTGAGCCGTTGTCGGGTTGTCATTCCTTTGACAAGTGAAAGAAGCGAGCAAATTCCTTTGGTCTTCTTGATTCTCTACAGCATGTTGCTCTAAAATCTCAATCAGAGCATCTTTATCTTTTAACAGTTGCTGTATTTTGTTACACTCCTGTTGAACCTTGTTGAGAGTAACCTGAAGTTTTTCTGTATCAGACATAAAATAAAGGACAGATTCCCTTAATGGAAGAACTTCATGATGTGGGTAAGGCATCCTCAGTTTGAGAGCTCTAGTTTGTACCCAGCAGAGATAAGGCTCTACAGAGATACAATCCAGTTTTCCTAGAGACTCTCTTCCTTTTCTGTGAACATGTTTCCAGGCATGCACTATTTATGTCTTTAGTGCTCTGTCATTTTCCCCTTTCTTGAAGAAAAGACCTTCCAGATGAACATTACGTGGGACATGTCTCATCGGGTATCTGAATTGACGACGAACTAAAACAGGATGATAATTGATTCCTCCTTTAATTCCTATGAAGGGTACATTAGGGAAGTTTCCACAACGGTCAATGATCCTGATCCCATCATAGATTCGATTGTACCAATCGATGTCAGAGTTGATAAGAGACATGATTCTCTGCGACCAACGTAAAGTACTCTTTTGATCCCAAAAAGCAGCAGACTTGGGTAAATGGGAAGTGAACCATTTGTATAGAAAGGGTACACAGCATGTGATCATTCCTCCGCTCTACAAATTCCTTAAGTGTACAGAATGATAAGCGTCTGTGAGCAAGGTTGGTACAGGGTTTCCAATCAGAAATATCTTAATGGCATTGATATCAACAAAGCTATCAATGTTGGGAAACATAAATAACCCGTAAGTGAGCAGTACAAAGATGCTCTCGAAAGCAGTCACGTTCCCTATACTAGCAAAGTACAGAGCTTTCTTTATAAAAAACTGAGCTGGAAAACCTTGGATTCCACCCTTAGTGGTCATGTGAGCCCTGGCTTCTGACTCGTCCAAATAGATTGCTCTTGCAATGGTCTGATCCTTTGGAATTTCTTCCAGTCCAGAAAAGGGAGCTTGGTGAGCGATAGGTAAATCAGTCAGGTGAGAGTACTCCTTCAGTGTTGGTGCTAGCTGATAATCTGGGAATATGAAACAGTGATAAACCGGATCGTAGAACTAAATGAGTGTAGCCAGGATTCCTTCAATTACATAGACCCTTAACAGAGACAACAGTCCTCCGTACTTAGCTCTGAAAGCATCAGGGTTGGTGATCATCCTTGCCAACCCTCTTAAATCCTCTAATTTTGGAACTTTGAAGGTGTACTTGTGAGTCCTCCTTCTACCGAAATCCATAACGCAATCTTTCTCTCTGATATTTACAATCATTGTCTTAGTTTAATTTGAAAAAGAGAGAGTACAAGAGAAAATTTTTCTTTGTTTTAAGTTTTTTAATGAAATGAATGCATGAATTCAGCAAAAAAAAACATAGAAAAAACATGGGGTCAAAGGTTCGGTGTCATGAAGTCAATGCTCTACCCATCCCCAAAGGTTATACTGGTGATTTTTTGTACATGTCCGCAAAATCATTGACCCCTCTTGGGATAACAACAACAGGCTGGTTCACCCGAGCGAGCTGATGTATCTTAGAGTGATCTCAAATGAGGGTAGTATCACGTGACAACTATTTTCGATAGCTTCCGCACTACAAAATAGTAACATGGTCTTAGTCTACTAAAATCCTCAGTTTCATGGACAGCCCAATCGAACAATCTGCTTTCAACAACCGAAGTCGTATAGGCATTGAATCCGCAAAGGGTATCTCCACTGATTCGATGGGCTACCGGGACCTCTTATTTGGGAGTCACTCCCTGTAATATTACCCGTCTCATGCCATCACTTATCTTATGTGTATACTCAATCTTTCCAGATACAGCATCACCCGCAGTCCCATTAGCAGAAAAATAAACACAGATATTAATTAGTAAAAGCGATATATATATATATATATATATATATATATATATATATATATTCATTCCTAAAGCTAACATCCTAGACCTCATAGGAGCTATAATAATCCAAGTCCTAAACAATAAAATGCGTCCCCAGTGAAGTCGCCATTTTACTGTAGCGAGCGATTTTTGTCGGTGACGCGACCACCTTATCGCTGAAGTAGGGTTTTCCTCCTCGAGGAGAAAGGGGGTGCTACTTTCTAATTTCTTATTTATCCCATGAAGCTGGAAGGGAAAGGGAAGCTATCTAAAACTAACCTTGCACGTGAATGTTTAACTGAACAAACGCTTAAAGAGATTGGGGGTTCTGGGGCCAGGTTATACAATGGACAGTTGTCAGTTACCCATCCTATATGTGGTTATCCACAGGATATTAGCTTTAGGTTTCGTTTTGTACTTGATGGTGTTTATCCGTTAATGGGTTTGGGAAAGATTCTTGGGAAATGTGACAGGGAGAGTAATTTTTGTTGATGTTTTTGGGAAGGTGTTGGACCTAAGTTTTGATTGATGTATGAAGGTATTGGACCTAGAGTTTTTGATTAGTATGCTAGCTAAAATTTCGCAATCTTATGCCTACGTATTATCGTTTAAACGAAACAGGGAAATCAGAGTAATCGTAGTTCCTCCTATTCTAAGGGAGGAAAAAGATGTTTTGGTGTCCTTTTCAAAGCCCAAGACAGAGGCTAAATGGAGTATTTGTGTCTTGTTCAAAGCCCAAGATTGAAGCTAAAAGGTTGACTGAAAGAGAATTTGTCATCTCTAAAGAGGGATTGTTGATTTTTGTGTGCCTTGATCAAAGCCCAAGGTTGAAGCTAAGAGGTTGATTGACTCCACTGGGGAAGTCTTTATACAAAGCCTAAGAGGAGGCTGACTCCGCTGGGGAGGTATTTATCTATCTTGTATGAAGCCCAAGATTGAGGAGAAAAGGGTTTGACTCAACAAGAGAGTGTTTTTATCTGTCTTGTACGAAGCCCGAGATTGAAGCTAAAAAGGATTGACTCAACAAGAGAGTGTTTTTATCTGTCTCGTACAAAGCCCGAGACCGAGGCTAAAAGGGGTTGACTCAACAAGAGAGTACGAAAAGGGTGATTGACTCAACAAGAGAGTCTGAAAAGGTGATTGACTCAATAAGAGAGTCTGAAAAGGTGATTGACTCAACAAGAGAGTCTGAGAAGTAATTGATTGACTTAACAAGAGAGTCTGAAAAGGTTAACTCCAATGGAGAGAATCATTGTACAAAGCCCAAGAGGAGGCTGACTTTCCTGAGGAAAGGATCATTATATAAAGCCTAAGAGGAGGCTATCTTATGCTGGGAATTATTGAGATCCCGAGGCAGGTCCAAATGGGGAATCGACTCTTGCTGAGGATGCAGAAGTGTTGATAGATCAGATACCTTGAGGTTCTGATTTGAGATAGTGTTATATGATGATAAACTAACCCCGGTTGGGGAGTTTTAGGAGAGAGGCGGGGTTTTAGAACCCACAAGTTTTAGCTCTGCTGGAGATTAATCCAGAATCTGGGGTTTCTTCCTATGTTTGTAGGGAACTTGAGAATGTCTTTGAGACTCGAGAAGGGATTTAGACTGTCCAAGTCTATTGGAAAGGTCTATCCTTGTACAATGCCCAAGAGGAGGCCGACTCGTTTAAGGGATGAGTATCAACCCTAACATTGGTCTGAGGGCTTTTGTGAATCTTTTTGGAAAGACAGCTCTAACGACAGATAACTAAGTTTTGTCCTATACCTTTAAGAGGTCGCGAGGGTCCTTGTATAAAGCCCAAGAGAAGGCATGAGAACTTTTACGAAGCCGAAGGGTCCTTGTACAAAGCCCAAGAGGAGGCGGGGATGCTTTTAGGAAGCATGTGGGTCCCAAACCAAGAAAAATTCAAGCAATGTTATTCACCGATAATAGATCATTTAGTGAAAGTTATGAAGTTTGAAGAAACTCAAGAGATGCTATTCACCGAGAATAGATCAACTTCGGGGAGTAGAATTTCTTTGACAATTTCTAGGGGTGACAGTCTGAGAAAAGGTTCACGAGGAATACTGCCTTTCTCTTTGTTCCATATTGATTAAGCACAAGAGAAGGCAAGACTGTATCTGGAAATCCTATGTGGATCTAGTTTTGATTGTATTTAAGAGTAACCAAATAGGCTTTACCTAGTTCTAGACCTAGTTACCGGGGAAAACTCTAAATAACTATACTAGTATATATACAGTTGATATATGACAAGTATGTAAAGGAGTATGAAAGAAGACTAACCGTGCGCAGCTTCCCACAATACAGTTATATATATTTGACATGTATTTAAAAGAATGAAAGAAGACTAACCATGCGTAGCTTCCCACAATACAGTTATATATATATATATATATATATATATATATATATATATTAAAGCAAGTAAATGAAAGTGGATAAAACTTACAGGCGAGCAAGTCTCCATGCTGTATTGTTAGTTGTTCAAAGAAATTAAAGAAAGTTTTGATAACAACTGTATATTTGAACCTAAATCAAAAGGGAAATTGCTTTGAAATGATTGTACTGGGACTTATACAACGTCTGAGGCCCAAAAGGTTTTCTGTACAAAGGTATGGGTCTTACAACTCAAGGAGAGGCCCAAAGAGTTTGAAAATGAATAAAGATGAGTCTTATAGTTCAAGGAGAAGCCCAAATGATTTTGTTAAAAAGGCGATGATCGCACCGTTGTTTTGAAAATGTACAGAGGGACTTATACAATAAGTGAAGCTCACAATGGTTTATTTACAAAAGGTTTGGGTCTTACACTCTATTAGAGACCCATAGATTATTTTGAAAAAAGAAAGATAAGACTTACAACACGAGGGGAGGCCCAGATGGTTTGTTTGAAAACGGCGATCACGCCGAGGTTTTTGAAAACACAGTGGGTCTTATACAATATCTGAGGCCCAACAAGGTATCTTATTTACAAGGAATGGGTCTTACACTCTATTAGAGGCCCATGAGTGTTTGAAAAAGATTGATGAGGGTGAAATTAACCAAAACCCTACTTTTGTTTAATATTGAATTAATTTTGATTAAAAATTAATAAAAATCATTGAAAACATGTGAAAAATGAGTGATGATCTTGGATCAATGTTTCAAAAATCATGTTTTTATCCATAAAATGATTGAAAACCATTTAAGTTTGGAAAATCAAGAATGAAAAAATATTATAAATGTTAAAAACAAATAAAAATTAATTCTTTGCAAAAATATCAAATATATGAAATAAATAATATTTTTGGGAAACTTTTGTAAAATAAAATATTTTAACATTTTTGTGAATTATTAAAAAAAGAACCAACTCAAAATCATTAAAATTCAAAGAGAAATTAATTTTTGAATCAATTAAATAAAATCACAAAATTCAAATATTTGAATTTTCAAAAAAGGCACCAAGAACAACACCAAAAACACACGCGTGTTCTGATTTGCCCAGATTTACATTTTCTCATCAATCTCACTGAATACTTGATGAAATCACACAATCCACATATCAATCTGCTCGTTTTCACCTCACGATCATGTCTATGGTCTTTAATTTCATTTACTTTAAGCATGGAATAAGAAATCAAAGAGAAACCTAAAGAACCCTAATTTCTGCATGAAGGCTCCGAAATTTGATACACGACCCAAACAAAGCAATGAATTGAGGGGAAACACTCCATACATGATTATGAACATATGGCAAAATTATTGTGCGGGGAAATATGCATGAATCATGAGATGACCAAATTGAGGCTTACCTCTTGCAGCTGGTGATCGTGTTTTGTGTTGGAGGTGTTACAGCTTGGTTCCAATGATGTGGACAGCTTCCCTATGTGCTATGGAGTGTGTCTAAATGCTTGGAATGGATTGAATTGAGCTGGAACTTGATTTGGTACCTCAACTGCAAATCTGTCAAAAGCTTGTGCAGATGGCTGGTGATTTTGTGATTCTGGTGTCCCAGATGTTATGTGAGAGTTTGGATCACTTCTATATGTTATATGTGAGGTGTGTGAACCATTGTTTTGGTTGGAATTGCTCTCAAACTCAAAACCCGATAGTGACTTGCTTTAGAAGGCAAAATTGGAGTAAAAGTGGAGATTTTGAGGAAAGCATCAGTTTGGTTGCTTTGGTGTACTCAAACTGATCATAATTGAGCTCTATTTATAGTAGAGCAAGTTTGTTTTTCAAGGAATAAGGAATGGCAACTGGTACAGGTCTGTGGCCAATTGTATCAAATGGAATCTCAAGTCCCCTCTAGCCATTGACTTGAGATTAGAGCACAGACCTATGGTTCTTTGATTCAAGTATAAGGCTTGACTGAAGTGTTCATTCTTGCTCTGATACATGCCACCTCTAAGCATCCATTAAATGTTCCAAAACAAAATTGGAGTCTTGAAGCATCTTTAGCCTTTTTAGGTTTGGCATGCTACTTGTAGATTTTGGGACTTTGGAGGCTGATGAATTAGTGTTTGTCCCTTGGTTGTTCCCCCTTGAGGTGTGCAGATGGATAACCATGCTTGAAGTTGCATAATTTGGACAAATCGAGCTCTTGTGCACAAATCTTCCTTGCCAAGACAGTTTGTAGCAATGCATGTTGCAGCTGTCATAACTCCTAGCTCAAGTGGAGTTTGATGGAGTTCTTGGTCATTTTGGAAAGCTCTCATATGATACAACACATGTGTGATTATATTTGTCTTGAAACTTTTTGGATCCAAGTGAAAAATGCCCCTATATTTTGAAAAAAAGCAAGACAGATTCTGACTTAGTGAAAATTTCACTAAGTGTTGGAAAAAGTGACATTTCATGTTTTCAGCCATTTTGATCACTCCATAACTAAAAATCCATAGGGAATTGGAATGAGGTGTAGTTTACACTTTTAAAGTATGCCATGAGAGCTACAAATCCATCTTTGGATCATCCAAAATGGTTGCTTGGATCTCAAGTTATGATCCTTGGAAGTTGGTACCCTAGCCACTTTGTTCCATAACTTAGAAAAATTCTAAGTTTTTTATGGTTACCCCTTTTATAAGTTAACCCATTTTATTTGGTTTTTATTGATGAATGATGATTCCAATCACACATTAACATTGTTTTAGGGTTAAGGAACCTTGGTTGACCAAAAAATCAAAAAGTCAAACTTTGACTTTTTGTGCAGTTAACTTTTTCATCAGATGAAATTTAGACTATGCGATCCTCTATGAAATCAAATCCTTGTCCTAAATCAAACCTAATGGATGGACTCCATAGGTGTTGTAGGGTGTATTGAATCATGTCCCCAGGTTTGGGAGCATGTCTTGATTAAAAGTCAAAGGTACATTTGACTTTTCCCTCGAAACCCTAATTGTGGTCCAGGTGAAATTGAAACTTGTGAGCCAAGCTTTTTGGATCAATCCATTGTTGCAAATGGATCAATATGGTGTATTGGAGACCCTCAAATCATGTCTTGAGGTTTTAGCTCACGTTTTGTCCCAGAAGTCAACTTAGGGGTGAATTAGGTCAAGGAACCCTAATTCCTTATTTTTGATAAATGCATCCCCTGAGGTTAAATTGACTTGATGATTGGGTACATGAGGTTTCTTGGAGTATCATAGGTTGTGTTTTGAAGCATTGGCTCATGCCTAGATGAAAATTTTCATCTGGAGGCCCTGGTCGACCAAAACCCTAATTTGGTGACACTGGCGATCTTGAGGCTTAATCCACTTGGAAGGTAGCAACTTTGTGCTTGGTTCTTGCTTGAGAGTCCTCTTGATCCTTTATAGGTGTTGGAGAGGTTAGACAAGTTGAAGATCATGTCAATTCTTGATTGATCATTTGTCTAAGTTCTCAGAGAGGGCTTGAAACCCTAATTCTTATTTGTGGTGAATGCTCACCCCTCTTTGGGGAGACTGATGAGGCATGATGGTTCATCCATCTTGTGATGATGATTTACACAATGATGGGGAATTTTGGTGGTAAAAATTTAGGGTATGACACTATGTCGAGGCTAGTTCCTCAACACTTCGAAAACTAGGTGTTTCGACACACACTATGTTATTCTACAACTTCCTTGTCCCTATCGAGCAACATGCTTCGACAGAAGGAAATACACTTCAACACACCACCTAATTATTTGTGTCTAAGCTATCTACATTCATCATAGACCTTAGTTTCTTGAACACTTCGACTTGCACTCCTTTCGTCATGATGTCTGCAATCAAATTCTCAGTTTTTCAGTGTTCCAAGCTCAGGTTCGCTTCTGGCACCTGCTCTCGAAGATAACGGAACCTCATTTTGATGTGCTTGCTTCATCTATGTGCTATTGAATTTTTGCTTGATTGATAGTAGACATGTTGTCGATCTTAATGGTAATTGCTCCATAATTCTTCCCTGTAATTTCTTCGACAAAGTTCACCATCCACGTTGCTTGATATGCACAGAGAGAAACATCTATGTACTCTGTTATACATGATGATAGTGCCACAGCTGGTTCCTTTCTTGAAATCCAAGCAAATGGTGCACCACCTAGCATAAACACATAGCCAACTATGGATTTTCTATCCTCGACATCACTACGCTAACTTGAGTAGATGTATCCCATTATCTTGCATTCTTTTCCTTCATCAGATGTAGAAAACAAAATGCCATAGTCAAGATTTCCTTTCATATGCATTAGCATCCTCTTCGTCACTGCTAGGTGTGATACCTTTGGCTTCTGCATGAATCTACTCACCATACCTACACTGTATGCTAAATCAGGCTTTGTGTGACAAAGGTATCAAAGTGATCCAATGAGTCTTCTGTACTGCGTTGGATCGACATCATCTTCATTTGTGTCTTTTGGCAGTTGCATTCTGGGCTCAACTGGAGTCGAAGTTGGGTTGCAATCTTGCATCTCAAATCTCTTGAGTATTTCGTCTGCATATCTTTTTTGGTGTATCATCAATCCTCTACCACTCTTGTAGAATTCGATGCCAAGGAAATATGAGAGATTTCCCAAGTATGACATTTCAAACTCCTCACTTAGGTCATGTTTAAAATCTATGATCTCCTTCTTGCAACTTCTGTTATCAACAGGTCATCGACATAGAGACATAGTATAAGCAATTCACTATTGCTTCTTCTTACATATATTCCATGTTCGGTTGTGCACTTCACAAATTCCTTCTCTATTAGAAAGCTATCGATATTCTTGTTCCAAGCTCTTGGAGCTTGCATAAGTCCATACAAGGCTTTATGGAGCCTGTATACATTACTTTCTTCGTCTTGTTTCACAAACCCAACTGGTTATGCAACTTAAACTTCTTAATCTAAGGGCCATTCAGGAATGCACATTTCACATCCATCTGACATATACTCCAATTGTTCATGTTTGCTAGACCAACAACAAATCTAATTGTTTTGATCCTATTGACAGGGGCAAAAACTTCGTCGTAGTCGATTCCTTATTTATGAAGAAATCCTTTCGCCATAAATCTTGCCTTGTGTCAAGTTGCTTTTCCTTTAGGATTCAACTTCATCTTGTATACCCACTTCACATTGATCGCATTCTTATCTTGAGGCAATTCGACCAGTGACCAAGTGTTGTTGACTTCAATGGGCTTCAGTTCCTCATTCATTGCTTTCACCCACTTAAAATCCTTTAATGCTTCAGCTGCATTGACTAATTCAACATCTTCATAGAAAGCTTAGTGTACCAGCTCACCTTCATCATCGAACACATCATCTTATGTAATCACACATTCTTGAAACCTTGCATGCATGTGTCTTATTATTTGAGGTCTGCTTGTACTTGCTTAAACTTTAACTTCTTCTTGTCGAACTTCTCTTTCGACTTCACTTGTTGGTTCTTCACATAAGATTCTTACTGAATCTTTCTTGACAATTTCAGTCCAATCCCATTCTTTAAGCTCTTCTATGATCACATCCCTACTGATCATTTCTTGCTTATTCGCTAGGTCGAATAACTTGTATCCTCCAGTAAAATGATATCCTATTAGGATAATTTGACTCGACTGTCATCAAGTTTTCTTCTCAATTAATCTGGCACATATGTATGTGTTATAGATCCAAATAACCTCAGATGACTCAAACTAGACTTGACACCATACCAACATTCTTCTGGCATAATTCCTTCTAGCCTTTTCGTCGGACATCTGTTCAGTATATATGTTGCAGTCGGCACAACTTCTCCCCATAATTGTTTAGGTAGATGTTTGCCTTTCAACATACTTCTCACCATATTCATGATGGTTATATTATTCCTTTCTTTAGTTCCATTCTGGTGTGGAGTGTAGGATGGCATCACCTCATGCACAATCCCTTCTTTCTCACATAATTTGTCAAAGTCTTTGGACACATATTCTCCACCACCATCACTCCTCAAAATCTTGAGCTTTCGACCACTTTGTTTTTAGACCATAAATTTATACTTGGCAAATACCTCGATCACTTCATTTTTCGTCTTGATCAAGTAAGTCCACGGTTTTCGACTGAAATAATCTATGAAAGTGACAAAGTATATGTTACCTCCAATCAAATCCACCTTGATAAGACCACATACATCAGAGTATATGGCTTAAAGAATTGCCTTTGACTTTCTTCCTGTATCCTTGCTGAAGTTGTTCTTGTGCTCCTTTGCCTACACACATTCCTCACATACTTCGCTTGGAATGTTGATTTATGGTAACCTTGAAACCATATTTATTCTTTTCAGATCTCTGATGTCTTTAAAGTTAAGATGACCAAGTCTGTAGTGCCATATCCACTCATCCCTGCTAGTTGCAATTACAAGGTACTAATGTTCCATCACATTAAGTTCAATCCTGAAGCTTCTATTTTGAGACATGGGAGCCTTCAAGATTAACCGTCCATCCTAGTCGAGAACTCTCATCATATTTTCTTCAATCGACACCTTGTAGTTCTTTTTTACCAACTGCCCTATGCTGAGTAAATTACTCTTCATGCGGGTCCAGTAATATCTTTTCTTCTCTTTTTTCTTCTCTTATTTCCTTTCTTCCCTTTTCTCTTTTTTTTCTTCTGATTTTCTTATTCTCTTCTTCTTATCCACCACATAACATATATACATATATATTATAACACACACACACACACACATATATATATATATATAATATTATATGATGATAAAAAATATCTCAAATGATATTATATCTTCCAGTACCAATTGACCAATTATTAGTGTTACCAAAATGTCTCCTCTTGTACTTATTAATAATGGCCCTTTTTCTTTTAATAAAATTTGATCTCTTCAGAGTTCACTAGTTACTCTATTTGTCCCAACTAACAACGTTTAGAGTACTTAAGAGCATTAATTGTTCCAACTGACAAAAGATAGAGTACATAGGAACTCACTTGATCTCAACCAACACCCAATTGAGCATTTAAGGGAAATATGGGATATTACACTCTCCCCCTAAATTGAAATTCACCCCTTAATTTCCTCCACTCAACAAAGAACCACTTCTCACATCCTTATCCTAAGTCAACTCTTGACTTTGCTTCAGTTTAATCTTCTAACGTATTCAATCATTCAACTAGTCTTCACTGGCAATTTCCCATCTATCAAGAATTCTTAAACTTTATGACATGAATCATATTTTTAATCCAATATTTGATTAACTTCTATACTTTCTCCTACTTAGTTCATCCATTATACCATTATGTCAATGGAACCAACATTGATATTTAACTCTGCCACACCACTCTAAGTCACCTGATCACACTCTCTCCGAAAACCACGACTTCCTTTCCTTGTACTAAGTTACACGAAACATAACTACAACACCTTCTTCTAATTGGATAGTCAATACTTATCAAATCTTCATGGGATAACTTATTGAATCCTTGACTACACGCAATATTGACTACTCTTCTCTCATAAATCCTTTAACAAATAATAAAACAAACTTTATAATCCATCAATTGATATTCTTATCAACTTTACTTGACCTGATAATACATATGGCAAGCATCTAAGCCCGATGCTTCACTCCTCTTGTATTATTCCAATCAGATAGTACACTTAGAACGAGATTGTCTTAATTCCATTCTTACAAGTAACTGTCTCTCTAGTCCCCATAAACTTGATTAAGTTATTTCATCCATCGCCTTCCACTACTCTACTCCGTTTCATGAGTGGAACACCTAGGATTCCTAGACACTACTGATTAGCTAACAATCTTCATTGAAAATCACATTTATCTTCCAGAGTACCCACCACCCAAAAAGGTACTAAGGACCTTACTGACATCCATTTGTGGAATAACTTTCTTGCTAACACACAAAGGTTTATAATAGGACTAACATTCTCCAGTAGATAAGTATGCGGGAATCATACGACTACAGCCGTAAAAGTGAAATCTTCAAATTTACCCTGAGCTCGAAGCAATTTATCCAAAATAGTTTGACAACCTCCGGTCCTGGTTACTATATCATATATCGGATCCTCTTATAGGGTTCTGATTCATTCGAGGTTTCTTCTTACACGAGATCTCAACCAATAACAACACAACACCATAAAGGAACTTCAAATCATCCATAAGACACCGTTTCCAAATAACTTAAGCAATCTAGAACATAATTGTGAGTGTCCATACTACTCACCGAGTCACACACAACACTTCATACACACATCTGGAGATAACATTGCACTTCTTGTCTAAATTCATTCCTCTCAATTGTCCTGTTTCATTCCCCGCAACTCCAGTTTGTGTCCTCTTCCACACACGATCCAAGTCACATGTCTAAATTCATAAATCTCTCATTCTTACTCCTTCTTGGAAGTACAACTCGTAAATCCTTTCAATCGGGTAAAACATAATTGCACACATCAGGTACCACTCTCATGGGGTCTATATCCGACACCATGTATCTAGGTGAACTGTCCAGACGCCATACCCTGACTATCCACTTATATCCTACTAACATTTACTAGATACTGAAAAGATCTCTTGGGATCGCCATTCGAAAAGTCCAGTCTAATTCCTCCTTATCAAAAATTTATTCTGATCTACTTAATACTTTCACCTTTCTAACTTCCATTTACTTCTGCTCGCTATATCACATGACTAAGAAACTCCGCTTTGGCAATGAAGACTCAACTTGACAAACTTTACTAGAAGTTTCCTCAATTCTTGTAGAGTATGAGAATCGTTAAGGATATCGTCGATAACTACCATTACATCACCACTTGTGATACTATCATGAAAGGGAAACCAGAACAACAACAAACACAATCTCAACTTCAAGGATTAGAAACCACAAGTTTTCCACCATACGATTTAACGACATGGTACAAGGTCAACAACATGATTTACAACTCAAAATCAAACCCACAATATCATAGTCATCACGTCATCTAAGAGGTATCAGGAATAACCCACGTCAATCATACCACCTCACTCTCACTTGATTCCTTAGTGAGAATCAAGGTAATAAACTTTCCTAGTCCAATAAAAAGGTAGATTCGGAATACTTCAATCATTCACAAATACGGGAAATTCTCTCACTCTTGAAAACCAAGATAATACACCCTCCTGAAGAACCTTGACATCTCCCACACGCATTTTAACTCAGATTCTTTTCCAACACAGTATCCACTAAACACTTCACCATACATAAGCCACTAATTTGAACAATTTGTAACCAAAAACTCTTATCAACTACCTACAAGACCACCCGGTATAGTCCATTCCATGATTCACACTTAGTCCCGTACTCAATCTTGGATTGTCTTCCGTTGTTTACCACAGACTCGAATTCTCAAAACACAAGACTCACTACTCCACAAAGAGTGCGTTACTTCACATCCATCTCAAGACAAGGAATCAATTGCATACACTTGTGACCATGATGCTACTATTAGATACTTTTCTTAATACCAAGGTATAACTTCCTCCACTACACTTCATCCTCTAGAAATTTCTGTATGTGAACAATCATTAACTACACGCTCCTATCTCAGCCCCTATAAAATCTTTATAACTCCATTGTCTCTTTATCTGAAATGTACTCCACTACAATAATTATATTGCAAGGTCTACCACTACTCCTAATTCTGCATTTACTTCTCTTCTACGGTAATTCTCTTAACTCCCATTATAAAACAATTTTACTAGAACTCCTCAAATCCAAATTACTTACTCCTTTCCTCAACACATGTCTCCTTTAACCAATCCCACTAGAGCCTTCGTTATTGTATACAATTCTTGTTCTCTCTCCGATCCAAATCTCTTTCAACTGATCCTTGGTAACTCAACATTTCCATAACGTCTTTTTACTAACACTAAGTCTCTAACAAACTATCATGAACCCGATCTCCCTTCTAAGACTGAATATACTTGATTTATCCTCTACTCTTCATCAGGTGCATACATGTTTCACTTGGAATATGCAGTCGTGCCCTCGAGTCTCCTCTTACACTTCACCATTACCTTAGACTCTTACAAAGATGTTGGACATCATTATCTCTCAAGCTTTTAACCATTTGGAAGGTACCATTCTGAACATATTCCCTAAAATACTCTCATTTTTCCAAGATACCACAGTGACCTTGGAAACTAAAACACTCATAAACTACCTCACTTCCAGACCTTATGTCATACGTACCACAGGACAATCCTTTCTCCTTCACTGTATGGAATTTCTTACAATACTTTTTCCATACCAGTGAGTCAATCTTGTTCTACTAACAGATTCATATATTTCTCAAAACTCTAACAATCCATCCGGTAGAAATCCTCAACTTCCCGACTCCTTTAGCATTACAGGATTGCTTGAACTATACACCTTCTTTCAATTCCATGTTACCAAAATTACAACTCCTACTAAGACTTCAAGTGAGCTGACTGGTTCTCCTTACTTGCTAACTCATGGCTTGAGTCTACCCTCAAATTACAAGCTCTACATAACCTTCGGAGTCCTCGTGGTCGCTCAACCATAATCCTACCTACCACTCACATAACATTAGGTTGATCAGGCTCAATACTACATACAGTGATATCAAGAGTCATGTTGGCTAAACATACATGTGAGGCAGAAAGAGATTTACTTATGATGTTTCAAGGCTAGGTCGAGAATTGACCTGCTATGATACCAAATGTAACAACTCGTATAATATATATCTAGAATAATATCATACAAATGTTATTATTTGGTACTGATATAATCATAAGTTCTTATTGGCATCATTTACATACTTGACCAATTATACAAAAAATAAAATACAACCTATGGTACAAGATATGAAAAATGCCAAAAATAAAAATCTAAGATCTAAGTATAATATCTGTCATTGTACAAGATACACAACGGAAGATCACATAATATGCATCCCTTGAAACATCAATCCATAGCTCCTCTTGTATGCTAAACCTGCAAACAATTCTTGTAAAATAACCACAATATTGGGGTGAGACAATAATCTTAGTGAGTTCCCCTATCCTATGGGTTAACTCAGCTCTAAAGGGTTCTAATCAAATCCTAACTCATGTCTTCAAAGGCTAAAGACTTAAGCTAGGGGATTTTCGCAATATATGGAAACATGTACACTTGAGTTCATCAAACTTAAATAGTCACTAATTGGAAACCACACCAAGGAATTTTCCCCCGGCAAATCCTACGTCTAGGATTCTCGACACGGGTCACGGATCCTTGTATCATAGGTAACTTTCCCCAGCCAACCATACACCTAGAGTTCTTGACACGAGTCACGAATACCTATCTCACACTTTTACATACGCATCGATTTCAGGTTCTAAGGGATAACATCCACCTTAAAAATCTTCGCTTCCTATGGGACTCTTAACCCAGTTCAAGCCTTTTACCCATATGGGATTTTGACCCACCATGAGATCCACCGCCTTTGGGACTCAGGCCCAGGTCATTCAAGTATGAGTGTGTACTCTATATAAGTATTACACATTAGGACAACACAATCAAGGGGTTGTTTCCGACTACATGACTAGATATAACACAACGCAAATGTATTTAACAATCACAAGGTGATCACATTCACCTTAATCACATAACAACACAACATGTTTGTAATACCCTATATTCCCTTAAATGCTTAATTGGATATCAGACAAGATCAACTGAGTTCCTATGTACTCTATCCCTATTGATTGGAATAATGGAATCTCCTTAAGTGCTCTATATGTTGTTAATTGGGATCAATAGAGTAACTAGTAAACTCTGAAGAGATCAATTATTTATTAAAGGGACAGACCAATATTGATAAGTACAAGAGAGGATATTTTGATAACTCTAATGATTGGTCAATTGGTGTTGGATGACAAAATATCAATTGGAAATATTTTACCCCATTATATAATATTATATATTATCAGGGTCGTCTCAATTTTTACGGAGGCCCTGTATAAATTACTCATAGTTTAATCATGGAAAAATAAATAGAGGCCATATCTAACCATTATTTAACTAATATAAATATTTTATGAGGCCCTATTTAGTCACAAGTTAATAGTGAAAAATTTGAGGCCCTGTGCGGTAGGCCGCCTTACATGCCCTCAAAGACGGCCCTGTATATTATATATGTATTCTATATATATTTGAGAAGAGGAGAAAGAAAAAAGAAAAAAGAAGAAAGTTGGTAAGAGAAGAGAAAGGGAGAAAGAGGGAAGAACTCATGGAAGAGAGGAAGAGGAACTTGGATCTTCATCATCTTCTTCTCCAAACTTCATCATCTTCTTCTCCAAACTTTATCATCTTCAAGAGGTGAGTTCCATTAGATAGTATAGCTTTTGGAGGGAAAATCGGAGAATGTTTATGGGTTAGGTTTTGTGTTAAAATTGAATCAAATGTTTTTTCATGTGGTGTTTGCTGCTATGTTGTTGTTCTACATGCCTATTGATGTTGTGGGGTGCAAAAATCATGAGATTTTGGGGTAGAATCATGAAATTTGGGTGTTTTGGAATTTTTTATTGCAGAGGACTACGCTTAGCGTGCCCTGATGGCACTTAGCGCGCCTGGAGGCCTTTTGACTCTGTTTTGGGCCAAAATCGCGCTTGAAACCGCGCTTAGCGCGCTCGACTGCGCTGGTGTTTTTCTTTTGTACTGTTTGGGTCATAAATTGAGAACCGTAACCCGGAATGAGGCACGGTCGGAAGCGTTGGAAAGCTACTTCAATACTCTATGTGATAGTGAAGTAAAAACATGAGTTTATGTCATTGATTGATAGGGTAGATATGGAATTGAAGTGAGTGTGGATTATGTGATTCTTGTTTCCTACCATAATTCATGAATCGGGAATCCGATTGATATGAGACTTGAAGCCTTAGAAAGAGAATACAGTGTACTATTATATGGTGATGTGAGACCATGAACTAATCAAGGATGTTTGGTAGAGGGTAGTAGTGGCTTGTATACCTTTATATGTATGTGAACTACTATGTTGATTATGTTTGACATGTTATGCTATTATGTGTGTTATATGAATGATATTGCTATACACCATTGTGTTATGACATGATGTATGATATATGTATATTTTGATTGTGATATAACATGCTTAAAAGACTATAATAATGGTGAGGAAAACTAGATATTAATCAATGAAATGAATTAGTAAATGATTAGGTTATGATGAATAACATAGATGGAAATGCATGTGCCATGATGCCTAGGTGTGTATCATCGGTAAGAAGTTTCCTAGTTGTGAGGAGAGTTTTGTATGAAACATGTTTAGGTTGTGTTACTTTGTGAATAAGATGAATGTTTCGCCTTGCGATTGTCGAATACAATCATGTTTGTGTGTGATCACGTAGTCGGAACCAATCCCTTAAGTTGTACCGCTCCAAGAGTGAGGTTTATGTAGAGCGCTCCTCTGGAATGTATACACTATTACTTTGGCAGGAGATCCCATAAATGAATAGAGTCTACGGGCAAAAGACTTGAGATTCGGGTGGTCCCATGGGAAGTGACGATTCATGTGGGAATAACCTTGAATCCGAATTCATTCATTTATCCTGTGTGTGAGTACGAATGGAGCCTACGGGTAAGATACTTGAGATGGGGGTGGTCCCATAAGAAGTGATGATTCATGTGGTAATAACCTTGAATCCGAATCCATTTTGTGTGCCAAAGTACATTACATGGATCCATGACCCAGGCCGAAAGTCCTAGACGTATGAGAGGACAGGAAAAGGGATGTCTTGGTAAGGTTTCCGACTAGTGATTGTTTGAGTTGGTGAAATCAAGAGGCATGTTTCCATACATTGCGAATTAAGTGAACTCAAGTATTATTCACTTTCGCGTTTGACTTGCGATAGAAATTGGTTAGAACCTTGTAGAGCCGAGTGAACCCATAAGATAGGGGAACTCACTGAGATTATTATTTCACCCCGTTATTGTTATTGTTTTTCAGGTATTGTTTGCAGGTATGATTTACAAGTGGAGTTATGCTTGGATGTTTCAAGAGAAGCTTAGTTTGAGTTTAATTTCGCTGTGTATTATTTTCTTGTATAATGAAGGATATTGTACCTTGAACTTAGATATTATTATTTTTGCTAATTTCCATGTCTTGTACCATAGGTTGTGTTTTATGTTTTAGAAATGGTCAGGTATGTGAATTATGCCAATAGGCACTTATGATGATGTCAGTACCAAATAAAACACTTGTATGGTATTATTCTATATATTTATTATACAAGGCGTTACAATGTTCCATACAAAGCATATTATTACATAACTAAACTATAATTCTAGCAAGTACTTGTCTGCGGCACACACAAAGGTACCCTTGTGTCCAAACATCGCCATCTAAGTCAATTTCCATAACCTATTATCTTACTAGTTCATTCACTTAGTTATGCTCCTAGGTTTCCTCGCTCATCTTCATAAGATTTTAATTATGTTATTCCACAATCAAGACATCCAATCAATATATATATATATATATAATGGTATATCACAATATCATAAATGAAACACGTCTAGTAGCACAAGATGTCAAACATAATCTACCATAAGTATTTCACTTACAATATTAAGACATATATATCATTACTATCCTATACCAAGCATCCTTGGTTAGTTCATGCTATCTCATCACTATTTAATAGCCCATTGAATTATCTTTTCAATGCTTCAAGTCCCATATCAATCGGATTCTCGATTCATGAATTATGGTGGAAATAAGAAATATATGTTTCACATTCACTTCAATTTCATCTCTATCATATCAATCAATGGCATATAACTATGTTTCTATTTCACTATCACATAGAGTATTGGAATAGATTTCCAACGCTTCTGACTGTGCCTCATTCCGAGTTACGGTTCTCAAATTATTGGGAAACCAAATATTTTTCTGCGTGATGCAATGGTCGCCCGGCGAACTGAAGGCGAGACAAGTTAGTGGAGAAAAGTAATCATGCTCGCCTGGTGAATAGCTAGCGAGCTAGCTTGCCCCGACCTCGTCCAACGAAGCTGACATAATCCTGAATTTCCAGAACGGGATTTGGAAGGGAAAATGGCCAATTTCACACTTTCTTCCACTCATGACCATTCTAAATCATATATAATCATAGCGTAACATATTCAAACATATTATACCATGAATTCAACCTATCACAACATCAAGAAACAACAACAACCACAACCACATAGAAGTAAGAATAAACCAATCATCAACACGAAACCCTAACCCAATGTTTTCATGTTTTTCCCCCCCAAAGCTACACTAACTATGAAACTTACCTTATAATATAGAGATGATGAAGAAATTGAGATGAAATGATGGTGATGATGATGGGTTTACAAGAACTTTTTCTTCTTCATTGAGTTTCTTCTTCCTTCTATCCCTCTTCTCTTCTCTTCTATTCTCTTCTTCTCTTCTCTTATCTTCTCTTCTTTTCTTCTCTTCTCTCTTCTCTTCTCTTCATATAATAAAAAAAATCCCAATTGATATTTTGTTTCTCAATACCAATTGATCAATTATAAGTGTTACCAAAATGTCTTCTCTTATACTTATTAATAATGACCCTTTTTCTTTTAATAAAAATGGATCTCTTTAGAATTCACTAGTTACTCTATTTGTCCAACTGATAATATTTAGAGTACTTAAGAGCACTAATTGTCCCAACTGATAAAAGATAGAGTACATAGAAACTCAATTGATATCAACTGATACCCAATTGAGCATTTAAGAAAAATATGGGAGGGATATTATATAAATATTGTCTTAAAAATTGTGCATTGATTTTAATTAAAATATAGAATTAATTTTTTAATTGTTTTTTCCGGTACTAACTTTATATAAATGAGTTTCTTCGAGAACAAGTTAGCATTACCTTGGAAAAAACATTTTTTTTTAAATTATTTTTTTATTAAATTTTAATTAATCTCAAGACAATAATTATATTGGAACGAATTGGAGCTAGGAATTTTTTTTATTATAATTAATGAATTTAATTCACTCATTCTGTCTAAAAGTGATTTTCAATTAAAATTTTGAAACTTTTTTGTTATAGAATTTTAACAATAATAAAAATTATTTTGAAATTATTTGTTATAAATTAAAAGAATAATGTTAACATGCAATATATTTTTCTTATAGAAATAAATGATTTTTTCTAATATTTAAGTACATAGATTGAGAATAAACTACCATCTTGATGGAATCAACAAATACATATTGTTTCAGGTGACAAAACAAACTCGATTCAGACATGGATATCTGTTTTGTTTGCATTGCACGAGTTGAGTAACACTACTAGAAATAATTTTTTTTCCTGCGGATTTTGACAAAATTTCCGCAGGAAACGTGTTACCTGCGATTTTTCCTGCTATTTTGTATTCCCAGCTAAATCCTTCGTGAGTAATCAAGTTAGTTGAGAAAGTCGCAGGAAAAAGTCGCAGGTAAAACAGATAAATTCGCAGATAATACCGCAGGTAATTGAAATTGTCGCAGAAAAAGTCTCAGCAAATTTAAAATCCGCAGGTAAATTCACAGGAAATATCACTCTCAGGTTTTTTATTTTTTTATTAATTGTGTTTAATTCATATTTAAAATATTATAATTAATGATAAATATCAAAGTAACACTAATATAAAAATAAAAATATAATGCAACACTAATCACATTCAAATTTTTAATGCAACCAAACATTACTATAAAGTCAATAACAAGTACTTCTACAGTTACATTACTAAAAATGACACAATCAAGTTACTAATAATCACTTGTCCAACCAAATTAATAAGAAAAAACAATGCAAATTTCAAACTAGTTATAACAAGAAAATACAATCCAAATCCAAATTCACTACTAATGTGTTCACTAATGTCTTCATCTGATTCATCAACATCATCTTCACTTGGATTATCAGTTTCAGTATTGGCTTGAGGTGGATGAGAAGAAGATGCAGCAAATCCTAAATGATTCATTAACAATGAAAGTTTATTGTTTGTTTCAATCATCTCTTTTTCTTGTCGTTGCAATTGTTTCTTCATTTCTAACTTCTCTTGTTTTTGTCTTTACAATGATGCATTGAGAGCATGAACTTGACTTCTCAAATCATCAACCTCATGAGTTTCTACCGTCACATAATTTCCTTGCTTTTACTGTGGTCACAAACATCCCTAAGAAAAATATCTTACTTCATTGTTAAGGATCAGTCTACTAATCTGATGTTAGAAGTAATCCAGTAATCTGATATTAGAAGTATTTCTTATCTATACTATTTTGAGAAAAGACAACCTTAAGTTATGACATTTATGTTTGCAATGTGTTAGATCAATAGGATAGTTACCAAGCTCAGAGATCTATTCAACAATTATCAGAAAATCAAATTTAGCTGGTGATAAACAAAAATATTAAAGTAATAGAAATAAAAAAAACATAAAAAGCAAAAAAAAAAAAACATAATCAATATGAGTAAATGACGCATGATCAAGTTTAGTTAGCACACGTGTAATCCATGATCTTTATAACAATAATATGCATTCAATATAGACTTAAGAAAATTAATTGCAACCAAATATACTAAATCATCCTTTAAATTATTATCAAAAAAAATGCCACGCTTATTTTTGACAATACAAATAAAATACGCATTATAAAGTTTAGTCAGCACACGTGTAATCCATGATCTCTATAACAATAATATGCATTCAATATAGACTTAAGAAAATTAATTGCAACCAAATATACTAAATCATCGTTTAAGTTATTATCCAAAATAATGCCACGCTTATTTTTGACAATACAAATAAATTATATATATATATATATATATATATATATAATATTATATAACGTTTTTAAAAATATGCTAATATATTTGTTGTCTTCTCACAAATATATAACCTTTGAAGCAACTTTACCACTAGTACCCTAAAAAATTATACATCAGAGAATATTACATGATCTGTACAATACCCAGACGTGATTTGAGTAAAGTGACACCAACAAGTTGTTTATTATAAAGTGTACTATGATTTAGATACCGAACCAAAACAATGGAGAATGCAGAAAAAGGAAAAGCACATACTGGAGTATAGATATTGAAGAACTTTCAACAAACAGCTTCAATGCAGAATCATAAATTTCCAAGCTTGAACATAAACACTGCAGTAGAATAAGTCATGAAACCAACCCATTTGAGAAAAGAGCCATGTATTTGCACATGTGTATAGTTAAGTAACTCAAAATCACAATCCGAAATAAGCCAGAAAAAAGAGTGTAAACAAAAGAGCAAGTTCAGTTCAATCACCACTATAGAAGAAGAAATAAGTGGTTCCGAAAAGTGATGTTAGAAACAGAAACTAAATATTTCTAGCACCAACTGTGCATAAGCCATTTATGACATCAACAAGAACAAGACCACTTACATTTAATTTCTTCAGCTAGTAAAAACGGGAAATAAAAATTGAGATCAGTTGGTATTGATGTAATTACCGAAGTGTTATGAAATGTTACCGATTGGCGGTCTATGAAGTGTTATGAAATGAGACAGAAGCGGTAACAGATTGGCGGTGGGTTTGGATCCTGCAAAAATCACTCCAATACATACTTAATGCTACTTGACTTGAGATTCTTGCGCAAAATATACGAGACAGTTTGATTTCAGATACTCCCCCTCCTAGGCCTTTGATTCACCCTGCTTAAACTTGCTGATTGGGAGAAACAATTAGGTCCAAAACATTTAAAATTGTATCAAATCACAGTAATATATGGTTAATCAACAGTTAGCTATGGAAAGCACCTAAATAAGAACAATTGCTACAATAATCATATAAATATATGAATGCCACTTCATTTGTGGTTCATCAACATTTTTAAATGGAAACTACCATTTGCTGCAGTTTCATTAACAAGATGAGAGACCACTCTGATAATTGTCTTTAACTGGTCCTTTCTCAATCGAAGTAAAAACTATAGCAGGCCGTGAGTTTAGTTTTACCCAACAAGTGCTCAAATCTACAATATATTTATGCACTAAGCCAATAGGAGTATAACGTTAGTTTCAACAAACCAGTAACGCAACCAACAAGTAAAAACTAGAGCAGGTTGTAAGTTCAATTTTACCCATCATGGTAAGATGCTCTAAGTTTGCGTGAGCCTGAAACAAAGCTTCGCCCTGCAGTAGAAAAATACAAGCCAATTTACAATACTAAAACATAACAAAAACTGGCTGATGTTTTTCAGATGTACCGGATTCTCCCAGCGACAATTTCATATACCAGTGATTTTCCTAGTTTTAGGATCCTGAAAATACTTGACAGTTTCATATACCGGATTCTCCCAGCGACAATTTCCATCTCGAACGATAACTTTCTCTAATCTCTTAGTTGATCTTCCAATGACACCAGGAATTATTGACAACACCAATGCATCTACTCCAGATTGTAACACCTGAAAATTTTCATCACCAAACACAACCTCTCATCTTATACAAATTTAATAACTTCCAACCTAATAATACCATGAATAATCAAATATCATCATCAAAATTGATATATCAACAAAACATTACTTTTTTTTAGAACCTAACTCACCATCAACATATTGGAAGACATTTTATCAAACATTTAGAGTGCGATAAAGGAATTCCAGAAAACATATTAAAAACACAATGAGACATTTCATCAAACATTTAGAGTGCATCAAAGTAAAAGGCTTCAATTCTATTAATAAGAAATACAACAAATTCAGTAACATGTAACTATAATCATTTTCATATGAATAGATATCAAAGACACCACTGATACTGACATATAGACATCGGTAAAGATTAAAAATAAATAAATAAATTGAACATAATTACAAATGTTGATGTCGTGTTGGTATCAACTGTGGTATATTCAAAGCACCTACAACACATATAACTACATATACAACAAACTGAATCATAAGAATTACCAACGTTAGTATCAGCATAGGAAAAAGAAGAAGACGAAGAAGTAGCTGATGAGGAAGAACCGGGTGAATATTCAAGATCTAAAACAATGAAACGAGTAGGAGAAAATGAACAGAGGCCTTTGAGGGTGAGGTTGATGTTGATGTTTAGACGGTGATAGAACGGGTCGGGTGTACGAGTGGTAAATTCTATTATGTGATACAGGGTGGGTTCGATACCACCACCTAAATTTTACTGTGTTTTTATTTTTCAAAATTTGTATTCCTTTTATTAATTTGATTTATCAAAATTTTAATACCTTTTATTTTATTAAAATAAAATAATAACAAAATTTTTTTGATTAAAAATATATAAGGTTATATTTTTTAATTTCACAAAAACAAAAAATAAATATATTAAGTAAAACTAATATTTTCTTTAATAAGAACAACGGCTCCTAACTATGCGGACAATGGATATGCTATGCAAAAGTTAGTCTTTTTGAACTGAGTGAATTAAAATTAAGGTCTTATCTATTCGGACATGGTTTTACGAAGCGACCTATTCCCGTAGTCTTGAAAATATACATCTTGAGGACTTACACACTTAATCATATTCCACCCTTTAAAAAAAATTTAGTTTTTCTAATTTTCACAATAATAAAAAAAACATTAAATAAATAAATTTTCTTTTTAAAATAACAAAAAAACCCAATTAATATAGTAAAATTTTTAATATGTATGTTTATAATTTTATTTATAAAGAGTAAAAATATAACTAATTTAAAAATAAAAAAAACTAGTACTAAAGTCGCAGGAAAGATCGCAATAAAGTTCTCATCAAAATCCGCAGCAAATATCTGCGACAATTCCAGAACCTTTTGAGGTATCTATGGATATCCAATTCCTGCGAAATAAATCGCAGTTAAATCCGCAGGAATATTGAAATTATTTTAAAATCTTAAATCGCAGGTAAGGTCTCAGGAGGTCCTGCAAAATTTGCTGCAACTCATATTTTCGCAGAAAATAGTATTGCCTAACATGAATTGCAGGTAAAGTCGCAGGTGGTCCTGCGGATAACTTTCCCCAGGAAAATCCGCAGGTAATTCGTGTATTTCTTGTAGTATATAATATAAAGAGAAATTTTAATATATATTAATATATTGAAAAAACTATAAAATACGGGTAGGTATAAAAAATGATTTTTAGTAATATCATATTTAGTATCAAATAATTTTTTAAAAAAAATTGAGTGAGGAAGAATTTTTTTATTAATAAGTATAAGAATTCAATAATTTAAAAAAATATTTTTTTTTAAACAAAAGTAGGGAAGAGTCCATCATTTAAGTTGCAAACTGCGTTTGCATTTCACATGGGTAAAGTAATTAAAAAAATTGATTATAAAAAAATAAAAATTCCTAATAACTCATAATAGGTAGTATAGAGATTATACAACATATAATATGCTATTGTTTGTTCCGAACTAAAACATAAAAAAAAAGTAAAATAAAATCATTTAATTAAAACAACTGAGTAATCAAAGTTTGAGCACATAATTTTGAACATTTATTCACATTCTTTTGATGGTGTTTTAAATTGAAAAAGAATGACAAATTTTAATTTTTCATAAAAAAATTGTGTATTTTTCAAAGTTCAAATAACATTAATTAGAAATTTATCAAAATTATTTGACTATTTATCATAGAGAGAAAATGTGCAACGAGACTTTAAATAGTCAACACATTATAGAAAAAAAACACATTTTATCAAATTAATTTTTTTATTGATTTTTAATTAATCTTAAGATGATAATTATAATTGAAGGAATTGGAGCTAGTAATTTTTTTTAATTATAATTAATGAATTTAATTCATTCATTATGGCTAAAAGTGATTTTCAATTAAAATTTTAAAATTATATTTTTATAGAATTTTAACAATAATAAAAATTATTTTAAAATTATTGGTTATAAATTAAAAGTATAATGTTAACATGCCAGAACTTTTAATATTTATTTTTAGTTCTGCGATTAATTTAGTGACTAATATATAATCAATTAAATAATTACGAAGAAGGAAAAATAGTGTGAATTAGGTTTGAATAAAAAAAATATTTACATATTCTAAGATATCTCTTATTCTAAGACAATATTTTTTTAGAGATTTAAAACAATAAAATCACACATTCTAAGATATCTCTTAGAAATAATTTTAATAAGAAACTAATAAAAATACATTTTGATTTTAAGTCATTCTTGAAATTATATTATATCCAATAAAATTTATAGCAAAATAAAATTTTGTTTTTGTTATTATAATCATAAAAAACGCTAACGAGCAATTACTGGCCCTATTAATTTAAGATTCTTTAGAGATCATTCTTTTTCTATGTTTTTTTATTAAAAACATTGTGACGTAAATAATTCAGTGATGTTTTTTATCTTTTAACTAAAAGTATTGTATTTGTTTAAAATAACTTTTTTACGAAATGATATTTCCATAAAACTTACACAAATTTAATTAAGAATATATCAACAGAACTTTTTAAAAATTTTAAACAAGCAAGCATATCTATTTTGTATTATTTTCATCATTTATTTTTTATGGTGATTATAATTAAATCGTTTAGAATTCACAATTCAATGTTCGGCTGATTATCATTCATATTATGAGGAAAATATTCCATGTAAAATGATTTTTAATTGTCGATTATTCTTAAAAATTTAAGTTAATGTTTATTTCATCTTTTGTTCTACGCAAGAAGAAAGAGAAAAAGAGAAAAATAAAGGGAGAATGAGAGAGAATATAATAGTTGTTGAAATTAAACCTAAAATTTTGAGTAATTCTGGATCAATGAACAAGATTCAATCACACCGATTGAATTTCCTCTTGTTCTTCACTCTTAAATCGAGTGAGTCAACCAACTTTGGTTGCAAGATTGTATTACTGCACAATGGTGATGAAAATAAGTAAAGAAAAATTGAATTGGAGAAGGAGAGGTTTAGGGTTTTCACGAAAATAAGGAAGAAGAATTTCTGCAGAGTAACTCTGCTCTCAAAACTGCAATTTTTTTCAACTGAATCACAATACAATAATACAGGTTACTTCCTATTTATAAATTTAGTTGCTTGCTACCCAAGAAAAGCCCAAAAACAAAAGGCTCAAAATACCTAATTATGCTATAACACACTACAAAATTAGGTTTAAGACAAAATCTATGTCGAGGCTAATTCCTCAACACTTTGACAACTAGGTGTTTTGACACACGCACTAGGCTATTCGACGACTTCCTTGTCCCTGTCAAACAACCTGCTTTGACACAAGGAATTACAATTCAATACACCACATAATTCATTGTGACTATGCTATCTATATTCATCATAGACCTTAGTTTCTTGAACTCTTCGACCTGCATTCCTTTCGTCATGATCTTTGCAATCTGATTCTCAATTTTGTTGTGTTCCAAGTTCAGCTTCGCTTCTGCTACCTGCTCTCGAAGATAATGGAACCTCATTTCGATGTGTTTGCTTCGTCCATGTGCTATCAAATTTTTTCCAGATTGATAGCAGATATGCTATCAATCTTAATGGTAATTTCTCTATAATTCTTCCCTGTAATTTTTTTGACCAAATTCACCATCAATGTTACTTGACATGCACAGAGAGAAGCATATATGTACTCTGCTTCACATGATGATAGTGTCACTGCTGATTCCTTTCTTGAAATCCAAGCAACTGGTGCACCACCTAGCATAAACACATAGCCAACTGTGGATTTTCTATCCTCGACATCACTACGCCAACTTGAGTCGGTGTATCCCACTAACTTGCATTCTTTTCCTTCATCAAATGCCGAAAACAAAATGCTATAGTAGAGAGATCCTTTCTTATACATTAGTATCCTCTTCATCACTGCTAGGTGTGATACCTTTGGCTTCTGCATGAATCTACTCATCGTACCTACACTGTATGCTAGATCAGGCCTTGTGTGACAACGGTATCTAAGTGATCAAATGAGTCTTCTGTACTGGGTTGGATTGACATCATCTTCATTTGTGTCTTTCAACAGTTGCTTTCTGGGCTAAACTAGAGTCGAAGTTGGGTTTCAATCTTGCATCTCAAATCTCTTGAGTATTTCATTTGCATATGTTCTTTGGTGTATCATCACTCCTCTACCACTCTTGAAGAATTCAATGCCAAGGAAATATGAGAGATTTCCCAAACATGACATTTCAAACTCCTCACTTAGGTCATGTTTGAAATCTTCGATCTCCTTCTTGCAACTTTTTGTTATCAACAGGTCATCGACATAGAGATATAGTATAAGCAATTCACTATTGCTTCTTCTTACACATACTCCATGTTCAGTTGTGCACTTCACAAATTCCTTCTCCCTTAGAAAGCTGTCTATCTTCTTGTTCGAAGCTCTTGGAGCTTGCTTAAGTCCATACAAGGCTTTATGGAGCATGTATACATTGCTTTCTTCGCCTTGTTTCACAAACCCAATTGGTTGTGCAACATAAACTTCTTAATCTAAGGGGCCATTCAGGAATGAACATTTCACATCAATCTGACATATACGCCAGTTGTTCATGTTTGCTAGACCAACAACGAACCTAATTGTTTTGATCCTAGCGACAGGGGCAAAAACTTCGTCGAAGTCGATTCCTTCTTTCTGAAGAAATCTTTTAGCTACAAATCTTGCCTTGTGTCGAGTTGCTTCTCCTTTAGGATTCAACTTTACCTTGTATTCCCACTTCACATTGATCGCCTTCTTATATTGAGGCAATTCGACCAATGACCAAGTGTTGTTGACTTCATTGGACTTCAATTCCTCATTCACTGCTTTCACCCACTTAGGATCCTTTAATGCTTCAGCTGCATTGACTGATTTGACATTTGCATAGAAAGCTTAGTGTACCAACTCACCTTCATCATCGAACACATCATCTTATGTAATCACACATTCTTGAAACCTTGCATGCATGTGTCTTATTGTTTGAGGTCTGGTTGTGCTTGCTTAAACTCTGACTTCTTCCTGTCGAACTTCTCTTTCGACTTCACTTGCTGGTTCTTCACATAAGATTCTCACTGAATCATTCTTGAGAATTTCAGTCCAATCCCATTCTTTAAGCTCTTCTATGATCACCATACCAACACTCTTCTGGCATAATTCCTTCTATCATTTTCGTCAGACATTTGTTCAGTATGTATGTTGCAGTCAACACAACTTCTCCCTATTATTGTTTAGGTAGATGTTTTCCTTTCAACATACTTCTCACCATATTCATGATGGTTCTATTCTTCCTTTCTCTAGTTCCATTCTACTGTGGAGTGTAGGCTGGCACCACCTCATGCACAATCCCTTCTTTCTCACATAATTTGTCAAAGTCTTTCGACACATATTCTCCACCACCATTTGCCTCAAAATTTTGAGCTTTCGACCACTTTGTCTTTTGACCACTTTGTCTTTCGATCATAAACTTAAACTTGGCAAATACCTCGATCACTTCACTTTTTGTCTTGATCAGATAAGTCCATAGTTTTCAACTGAAATCATCTATGAAAGTGACAAAGTATCTATTACCTCCAATCGAATCCACCTGGATAGGACCACATACATCAGAGTATATTACTTCAAATATTGCCTTCGACTTGCTACTTGTATCCTTGTTGAAGATGATCTTGTACTCCTTCTCCTGCACACATTCCTCACATACTTCATTTGGAATGTCAATTTATGGTAACCTTGAAACCATATTTCTTCTTTTCAGATCTCTGATGTCTTTAAAGTTGAGATGACCAAGTCTGTAGTGCCATATCCACTCATCCATGCTAGTTGTAGTTGCAAGGTACTTGTGTTCCATCACAATAAGTTCAATCCTGAAGCTTCTATTTTGAGACATGGGAGCCTTCAAGATTAACTATCCATCCTAGTCGAGAACTCTCATCATCTTTTCTTCAATCGACACCTTGTAGTTCTTTTTGACCAATTTCCCTATGTTGAGTAAATTACTCTTCATGCCTGGTATGTACAATACATTTGAAATTACTGACCTGTTGCCATCTTTCCTCATAATCAGAACATCACTAATACCTTCAGCTGCTAGAGTATTGTCATTTGTAAATTTTACCATGTTCTTCAATGAGGGTTTTATGTTGACAAACCAATCTTTCCTATAAGTCATGTGTGATTAGCATCCTGAGTCTAAGTACCATTGGTCCTGGAATCTTTCTTCATCTCTTGTTATGACCATCAACCACATCTCTTTTTATTCATACTTTGCAAACTTTGCACATTTTCTTGGCTCTTTTGTTTTTCAGGACAATCACTAGAGTAGTGACCATACTTATGACAATTGAAACACTGAATGTGACTTTTGACAGGTTTTTGATCACCACCTCTTCCTCTATCTATAGCACCACCTATTTGGTTGCTTTGGTATGAGGGCTTTCTCTGATTTAACTAGCCTTCTTCTTGTTGACTTTGACCAATCGAATTGTTGTAGCCTCATCTTCCTTTGTTGTGGAACCACTTCCCTTTACCTTTATTTTCTCTTGCTAATTGTACCTGCAGAGCCACATCACTCTTCGGCTTGCATGCAGCTTTTTCATTCATTCTTTGTTCATGAGATTCAAGCGTCCATTGAAGCTTTTCTTTTGTCAATGTTGACAAATCTTTCGAATCTTCTATGGATACTACCACGTAGTCGAATTTTGGAGCCAATGACCTCAAGATCTTTTTGACAACTGACCTTGATGTCAACATTTCTCCACATACCTTGATTTGATTCACCAGTTTTGTAACCCTAGTGAAAAAACTAATTCTGATTTCCCTTTCTTCCATCTGAAGCAATTTATACGTCTTTTTGTGAGTTTGTAACCTCACCTTTTCTGCGCCTCCTAACGATTTCTCCAAGATTTCCCATGCTTCTTTTGCTGATTCTACATCACTAGCCTTTTCAATATTGTCTGGATCAACACATTGATGAACTATAAATAGAGCTTTATAATCTTTCTTCTTCAATTCTTTGTATGCAACTTTTTATTGATCCGACGCGTTTTTTGCAAGTGGTGTTACACGTTCCTTCACAAGATCCTAAAGATCTTGACAACAGAAAACCACCTTTATCTGTTTGCACTAATTCTCATAATTCTGACCCTTCAGAATTTAGAAACTCGCCGAAAAATGCTTGTTCAGATGATTCATCGCCATCATCTTTTGATTCCCACGAATCACTCAGCCAGTGCTCAAGATACAAGATGTTGGAATTAAACCTAAGACTTTGAGTAATTCCGAATCAATCTTGATGAACAATATTCAATAACACTGATTGAATTCCCTCTTGTTCTTCACTCTTCACTCGACTGAATCAACTAACCTTGGTTGCAAGATTGTATTACTACACAATGGAGTTGAAAACAAGAAAAAAAATTGAATTGGGGAAGAAGAAGAGGTTTAAGGTTTTCACGAAAATAGGGAAGAAGAATAATTTCTGCAGAGTAACTATCTGCTCCCAAAACTGCAATTTTATTCTAATGAATCACATTACAATAATGGGGGTTACTCCCTATTTATAGATTTAGTTTGCTTGCTCCCTAAGCAAAGCCCAAAAACTAAAGGCCCAAAATACCTAATTCTGCTAACACTACACAATTAGGTTTAAGATAAAATCTATGTCGAGGCTAATTCCTCAATTTTTTGATAACTAGGTGTTTCGACACACACTAGGCTTTTCGAAAACTTCTTTGTCCTTGTCGAGAAACCTGCTTTGACACAAGGAATTACAATTCAACAATAGTAATCGTATTTAATTAGGCTTAGTGATCCATGTATTATATATATAAACTAAGTTGACACTAATCCCATATAGTTATAACGGTTAAATATGTTTGTTGTCCTCCTAAATATCTCAAATTTCGTTTTTAGCCTCTTAAAATATTTTTTTCAAAGAATGGTCCTCCTAAAATTTTCCCCCACACTTTTGCTCCCAAATACTAAAATTGTCACAAAAATTGTCGCTAAGTTAAAAACCGTTGCTAAAACCGTCGTTAATTATGTCGCTAAGTTGTAAAAACTGTTGCTAAGTTGCAGGAGGGACCAAAAATGTGGATTAAAAATTTTAGGAGATTTTAAGGGGCTAAAAATGAAATTGAAATATTTACGATGACTATAAAATGATTAAAATTGAGACAGAAATTAATTTTTCAATTAATTAACAAAAACATGAAAATATGGAAAATAGCAAAAACATAGAAAAAAGGCAAAATGGTCTGGGTGGGGTTTGAACCCACGACCATCAAGCCAAACACACATGCGCGCTACCACTGGGGTGGTGATACATCCGTGTATCAAAACCACCCCATAAATACATAAGGGGTGCCAAGTTTTCAGGCCTGGCCAAGGCAAGGCAAGGCAAGTTTTGGCAATTTACGTGAAGCCTATAACTTTCTCATTTCTCCATGGATTTAGAGAAAATTTAGGTGCATCTGGCCTAGAATTTCACAAGGAATCCAATGGTGCCCTTGGAATTTTCATAATGTTTCCTCCACAAAATCCGATCGTGATTTCAAAATAGGCCTATTTTTGCATGTTCTATGCTATCTCATGGTACAGGCAAGAATTACATGGAAAATTGGTTCAAACATAACATATACAACATGTATGAGATGTTTATGATCAATGGACATCAAAGGAATGCATAATTCAAAGAGTTCAAGTTGTCATGTACTTACCTTTTGGAGCTTTTTATGCTACCTGCCAAGTTCCTTGTGCCAGAAGTAATTTGATGATTTGGACACTCTCAATTGATCCCTTAGAAGCTTTTAGAATGATTAGAACCAACTGGAATCTTCAGGAACAAGTTTTGGCATTTTCTTGCAAAAGGGGCAAAAGTGGCCAATATGGCAACTCTCTCAAATGGTGTTCCAGATGAGGGGAACCATTTGGGACAGTTTGAGGATGATATTTGGAGTGTGTTTGAGACTTTGTTTGGTTTTGGAAGTGATTGAATCAATACATGGCTTGAAAAATGCAGAAAAGTCCAATTTTGAGGTTTTGGAAGTGGACTTTGTGATTTTGGTGTTTCAGGTCACAAGTGAGTGTTTGAATAGCTTAGAAACAACATATTAGAGGTGTTTGGATCATGAGCTGTGGTGGAATTGCTCTCTAGCTCAAAAACTCAAAGATACCTTGTAAAAGAAGGCATTTTGGCCTAAAGAAAGAGATTTTGAGGAAAGCAAGTGATGTAGTGCTTTGGTGTACTCAAACTGATCACAATTGAGCTCTATTTATAGTGTGTCAAGTTTGTTTTGGCATCAATAGTGAATGACAACTGCAGCAGGCCTTTGGCCAATGTTGAGCAAAAGGAATCTCAAGACTCCTCTAGCCATTGACTTCAGTTTAGGGCACATGCCTATGGTCCTTTGATTCAGAGCTTATTCTTGACTCATTCAGTTAGGAATATGTCAGTCCATGCCACCTTGGTGTATCCATTAAATGAATTGCAACAAAATTGGAGTCTTGGCACCTTTTTTGCCTTTTTAGGTTTGTTATGGCTAAGTGTATATTCTTGGACTTTGGAGGCTTGGGGATCAGATCATTATCCTTTTGTTTTATCCTCAGATGTATCCAAATGGATGACAAGGCTTGGAATTGCTCAATTTTTCCAAATCGAGCAAAATGCCAAAATCTGCCTTGTCCAAGACAGTCGAAAATGGTGATTTTGAGGGATTCATATCTCCCTGCTCAGGTTGAGTTATGGGAGGCTCTTGTGCTTTTTAGAAAGCCCTCATATGATAAAAACATGTGTAATCACAGTTTGTTTTGAAACTATTTGGATCCCATTGAAAAATCATCATGAACATTGATGTTCAAGGTTGATAACTTAGGCAGATTTTCACTAAGTGCTGGAAAAAGTGTCATTTTCATGTTTTTGTCATTTTGATCACTCCATAACTTAAAATCCATAAAGAACTGGAATCTGAGGTAGTTGAAGCTTTTGTAAGGTGTAGCAAGACCTACAAATCCAGCTTTGGATCACCCAAAATGGTTGCTTGGATCTCAAGTTATGGTCCTTGGAAGAGAGTGGATATGGTCATGTGCCACCTCATAATTATCACCAGTGTGATATCTGCTCTAAAAGCAATCAAGGATGTTCTATGGTGCAATCAGCTCTACAGGAACAGATGGATCCAAGAGCACCGAGTTCGTGGAGTTAACATGGGTTATACGAATTCCAACATCATACAAAACCATGACATCCATGCAATGAATATCAACTTGGTGGCAATGCACTCAAGGCAAAGCCAGTATCATAATCTGCCGCGGCATGAGTACAATTCCTGTCTGACTTGCTCGGTAAACAAACAGGGATGCTCTTTTGTACAAGAGGCCCTCCAGCGTCAGATGGATCTTGGATGGATTCAAGACTACCATGATAGGAATCATTATCAAATCAACATGATTCAAATCTTCGATATTCGCTTGATGAATACCAGCCTGGTGGAGTTGCATGCTAAACAGATCTGGCTCGGGTTCCTAGTATCACATGATTATCAGGGCTATAAAATGGGTTGCGAAGACGATCAGGGTTATGCCCTTGTCCAGGAAACACTTCAGCACTTGTTGAACCACTGGTGGCTTCCAATCTATATGGATGAAGACACCCAGCAAATTAGTATCACTAACGGGAATCCTACTAGATATCAAAGTCAGGATGTTCGGTCAATGGAAACAGATCTAGTAAGGTTACACTGTATTCAAAGCGGACGTGGCCAGGTGCCACTACGCAACTATGAGCGGTGTGGAGATTGCTCAGTGGATAATCAAGGATGCTACCTCGTGCGAGCAGCCCTTCAAAGTCAATTGGACCGCAAAGAGATTCAACCATGGTCAAGTTCTGGATCAATCAACTATTTCGCTGATCAAATTGAGGACGTCGTCGTAATCTCTGATCACCAGAGGACTAGGGATGTTTGTACCATTATCCCTCTACTTGACGAATCGAGAGTTCCCAACCGAGAACAGGTCGAAATTACTTACGATGGTCAGAAAAATCAGATGGATCCCATAGTCATCTATCTATCGGGACCGCTACCGTATGAATCAACTAAGGCTATCCCTTACAAATACGGTGCAACAACAATTGAGAATGGAAAGGAAATTTCATTACCCTCTGTCGTGAATATTGCATATATCAGTCGAGTAACACGGAGCGGTCGAATCTTCAACAGAGGAGTTGGAGAACCCGGCAAAGAAAAGGAACCTCAGACAGAAGTTCCCAATCCACCAGTCGGTCAATCCAGTAATCCCGACCTTTCGAAAGACAATGATGAGATGCTGAAGCTCATCCAAAAGAGTGAATACAACATTGTTGACAGCTGTTACAAACTCCTTCAAAGATCTCGGTATTATCACTGTTACTTAGTTAGAAGCGCACAGGGAGGCTCTACAGAAAGTCTTGGAGCAAGCCTTTATAGAACAGGATGTAACCATCAGACAGTTCGATAGCATTGTCTCTAACATCACTTCCTGCAATAACTTGGGATTTAGTGATGAGGAATTACCTGAAGAGGGTGGTTGTCATAATATGGTGCTTAACATTACAGTCAACTGCCAGGACGATGTTTTAGCCAGCGTACTGGTAGACACAGGGTCAGCCCTGAATGTTATGCCGAAGTCCACTTTGATGCAATTATCATTCAAAGAACATCCGATGAGAACCAGCGAGGTTGTCGTCAAAGCATTTGACGGATCCAGAAAAATGGTTATCGGCGAAGTTGACCTTCCCATAACTATTGGTCCTCACACTTTCCAAGTCACTTTCCAGGTCATAGACATTCGGGCAACATACAGTTATTTATTAGGAAGACCTTGGATACATCAGACTGGGCGGTCACTTCGACCCTCCACCAAAAGCTAAATTTCGTCCAGAAGGGCCAACTTGTCACGGTTTGTGGAGAACATGCCTTGCTCGTAAGCAACTTGTCATTATCTACTTGTGTAGAACCCGAGGAGGTTATTGGAACTCAGTTCCAAGCGCTTACGGTGAGCAATAAGAATCAATCAGAGAAAGGAACCTCAATTTCCTCATACAAAGATGCTATCAAAGCGGTCGAGAATACCAATACAATAGGATGGGGACAGCTTGTCATTCCTACTGACAATAAGAAAAAGAAAGGTCTTGGCTTTTCCTCAACCTGTACTCAGACGGCTGCGAACAATAAAACTGGAGGTTTCCTTCAACCAATGACTCAAGACGTGCATACCATCGATAAAGATGATTCCTCCGATACAGATGAAGTATGGAAGTCCTATCTCAACGAGGACGGTTATACGTCTCAGGGCTAAACGCAGACTCCCTTTTGCTATCCCGCACAGAGTCCGAAATTTATACCGAGGTCAGATGTCGAAATGATATACGGAGATTGTGATCCTGAAGGATGTCGTGCTCCACCAAATTCATTAGAGGAAGACACTCCGATGAAATATAACTTTGACCACGGCTATTATAGCCCAATGGATGGCTTGCATATCTGGCAGCTGTATCTCGGAGACTTGGGGCAAGAAAATCAGCCGAACAATAAAAATCAGCTAAGCATCATTGAACAGAATACCTGTGTCCCCACCATGTCATGGGATCAACACTCAGGTCATTCCAAACTTATCCAGTATGATGACTAATTGGCAAAGCTTGCCGGACTAGAATTCATCAACTATGCTTTTCCCGAGGTCAACGTCATCGAGAGAGATGACTCCTCCAATTCCAAAGAAGTGTGGGATACCCTGGGACAACCAAGTGGAAAATTTGACTTCATGGTTAAGTACACCGCTCCTAAAAACTCTCGTATCATGCCCGAAGACATCCAGCCAACTGGATTGGGAGATACAACTGAGAGTACAAATACTACACGAAATACAATTGAGGAATCCTCCTACGACAACTCTGCCTGGGAGACAGATTCCAATGATCCAGCTCCCCCAAAAATCAGCGTCATTTCTGAAGACAAATCAAGGAAGGTACCAGACTTTGTGATTCACCGAGGAGTTCGCCGCCAATGGGTCGCTGTCGATGTTCCGAAGATTGTTCATAAGTCTAAGTAATTTCCATCTTCTGTCTTTCTGTAAATTTCCCTCTTCGCTTCGCCCAAAGCGACAGAGTTTTGTTTTATAGGGTTGTAGTTTCAAGAATTGACTTGTTCATAAATAAAATAACGTCGTTCTATAATTTCCGCAGTTATTGTTGTTTTCTCTTTCTGCTTTTTCCAGAAAATGGTAATCCTAAAAAACAACTCAATAATAAAAACAAGCAGTAAAAGAAATACACTGCACACACTTTTGCATTTTCCCTCTATCTCTTCTAAACACAAATCATCATGTCATGCAGATTGCTTATTTTAAACCCCGTTAAAACATACGATCCAATGCCTTCTCCCAACTTTGAGTTCTCGGTATTTGAGGCTGAAGAAGAAAATGATGACGAAATTCCATAAGAGATCTCCCGACTACTAAAACAAGAGGAAAGGTCCATTGAACCTCACAAGAAGCCATTGGAAACGATCAACTTGGGCTCAGAGGAAGAGAGAAAAGAGATCAGGATTGGGGCACTGCTCAGTCCAACTGCCAAAGGGAGTTTGACAAAGCTTCTCAAAGAATTCCCCGATGTATTTGCTTGGTCCTATCAGGACATGCCAGGGTTGGATACCAGCATCGTGGAACATCATTTACCGTTAAGAGCGGAATGTCCGCCAGTAAAACAGAGGTTGAGACGAACTCATCCGGACATGGCTGTTAAAATCAAAGAGGAGGTACAGAAACAGATTGACGCGGGTTTCCTCGCTATGTCAGAATATCCTCAATGGCTAGCCAACATCGTACCAGTTCCGAAAAAAGACGAAAAAGTCAGAATGTGTGTCGACTACCGAGATCTAAATAAGGCAAGTCCAAAGGACGAATTTCCCTTACCATACATTGACATGCTGGTAGACAGTACAGTAAAGTTCAAAGTCTTCTCCTTCGTGGATGGATTATCGGGCTATAATCAGATAAAAATCGCGTCGAAAGACATGGAGAAAACTTCGTTCATTACCCCATGGGGGACCTTTTGTTACAAGGTAATGTCGTTCGGTTTGAAGAACGCCGGGGCAACCTATCAAAGGGCCATGACTACTCTGTTTCATGACATGATACACAAGGAAATCTAGGTATATGTCGATGATATGATTGCCAAATCTAAAACAGAGGAGGAGCATGTGACACACCTGTCAAAACTATTCGAGCGGTTGAGAAAGTACAAACTCCGCTTGAATCCCAACAAGTGCACTTTCGGTGTCCGTTCGGGGAAACTCTTAGGGTTCATCGTCAACCAGAAAGGAATTGAGGTTGATCCTGACAAGGTCAAGGCCATTCAAGAAATGCCTTCTCCGAAAACTGAAAAATAAGTCAGGGGATTCCTGGGACGTTTGAACTACATCTTCAGATTCAAATTCCTCATGACCACGACATGTGCGCCGATTTTTAAATTACTCAAAAAGAATCAGAACTGCTTTTGGACAGAAGAGTGCCAAATCGCCTTCGACAATATTAAGGAATACCTGTTGAACCCCCCGATTCTATCACCTCCAGTGGAAGGAATACCACTGATCATCTACCTCATAGTCTTGGAAGACTCCATGGGCTGTGTACTTGGCCAACAAGACGAAACCAAAAGGAAAGAGTCTGCCATCTACTCCATGCGCTCTGGCTTGGGCAGCCAAATGTCTTCGCCAGTACATGATTCGTCACACCACTTGGTTAATCTCTGAAATGGATCCAATCAAGTATGTTTTCGAAAAACCTGCTCTCACGGGAAGGATTTCCCGTTGGCAGATGTTGTTATCATAATATGACATCGAGTACCACGCTCAGAAAGCCGTTAAAGGGAGTATTTTAGCTGATCATTTGGCTCATCAACCGATTGACGATCAGGAATCAATCGGGTTTGAATTCCTAGACGAAGATGTCATGTATCTAAAAATGAAAGATTGCAATGAACCGCTACCCAGTGAAGGGCTAGAACCAGATTCCCAATGGGGACTTATCTATGACGGAGCTATCAATCATTACAGAAACGGAATTGGGGCAATTATTATAACACCTCAGGGTACCCATATTCCTTTCACTTCCAGACTTACGTTCAAGTGCACGAACAACGAGGCTGAATATGAAACTTGTATCATGGGTCTCGAAGAAGCGATCGACTTAAGGATAAAAAACTTGAACGTATATGGCGACTCAGCTCTGGTCATCAATCAAATCAAAGGAGATTGGAACACATACCAATCCGGATTGATTCCTTACAAAGACTATGCAAGAAGGTTGTTACCCTTCTTTAACAGAGTCGATTTTCATCATATCCCTCGTGATGAGAATCACATGGCTAATGCCTTAGCCACTCTCTCTTCCATGATTAGTGTAGGTCAATGGAATGACTTACCTAAGATCGACATAATGCGCCTTGAACGGCCCGTTTACATCTTCACGATTGAAGCAGTCATAGACGACAAACCTTGGTATCACGATATCAAATGCTTCCTTCAGAAACAAAAGTACCCACCTGGGGCATCCAGGAAAGACAGAAAGACCCTTAGAAGGCTGGCTAGCAGTTTCTTTCTGAGCGGTGATACACTCTACAAGAGGAACTTTGATATGCTCTTGCTCCGATGCGTAGACAGACCAGAGGCATACATGCTGATAAAAGAAATTCACGAAGGGTCCTTTGGCACTCATGCCAACGGACATACAATGGCGAGAAAAATTCTAAGAGCAGGGTACTATTGGTTGACAATGTAATCTGATTGCTACAAGTACATGAGGAGATGTCACAAGTGTCAGATATACTCAGACAAAATCCATGTACCACCTACACATCTCAAAGTTCTCTCTTCCCCATGGCCTTTTTCCATATGGGGAATCGACATGATCAGTGTGATTGAACCCAAGACTTCGAACGGACATCGGTTCATCCTGGTAGCCATTGATTACTTCACCAAGTGGGTCGAAGCAACGTCATACGCCAATGTGACCCGACAAGTGGTGATCCACTTTATCAAAAACAATATCATCTGCCGTTATGGTGTTCCGAGCCAGATCATTACGGATAATGGATATAACTTGAACAATAAAATGATGAAGGAGTTGTGTGCTGAGTTCAAGATCGAACACCATAACTCATCTCCCTACCGACCCAAGATGAACGGAGCAGTAGAAGCGGCTAACAAGAACATCAAGAAGATCGTTCAAAATATGGCCGTAACCTACAAAGATTGGCACGAGATGCTACCCTTTGCTCTTCACGGTTATCGGACATCTGTCCGCACTTCAACAGGGGCTACCCCTTTCTCTCTAGTATATGGCATAGAGGCGGTACTCCTCATAGAAGTAGAGATCCCATCAATCCGGGTGTTGATGGAAGCTAAGCTTATAGAAGCTGAATGGTGCCAAAGTAGGCACGATAAACTGAATCTAATCGAAGAAAAGCGAATCACGACAATATGCCATGGTCAGTTGTATCAGCAAAGAATGAAGAAGGCGTTCCACAAAAAGGTCCAACCTCGCGTCTTCAGGAAAGGAAACCTCGTGCTCAAGAAGATACAATCATTTTTCACTTATTCTCGGGGCAAGTGGACTCCAAATTATGACGGCCCCTATGTGGTCAAGAAAGCTTTCTCAGGCGGCGCCTTGAGACTTGTAACCATGGACGAAGAGGAATTTGCCTACCCCACAAATGTTGACGTAGTCAAGAAATACTTCGCCTAAATAAAAAAAAACGTCTCGGTGGATTGAAAAACCGAAAGGGCGGTCCAGGCAAAAATTAGAGACATGATCAAAAAACATCCCGGTGGATTGGAAACCTCAAAGTACAATCCAGGCAAAAATTAGGGATAATGGCAAGTAACTACGTTCGACAAAGGGGCAAGTCCCTCGGCAGCAGTTACATCATCCGTCAGGAAAACTCCAATCAAGGTCATCTTCGACAGAAGCTCAGGATGCCCCGAATTCAAAGTTGGTAGAAGGATAGTGGTCATTATGTTTCAATGTAGCCCTTTTTCCCTTAAATTACCATTTTCTAACTTTGTCAATACTCTATGGAATCACGTGCTTGGCTGATTTCCATCCTATCAATAAAATTTGAGCCCTTGTACTTTTGTTTGCAATTCTTATTTGTTTTAGTTTTATAGAACGACATTTTAACATGATCAACGATTCTTGAAATAAAACAAAAATGAATTTAATTGTAAAATTTTTTCCGCTTAAAATAAAGATGGCAATTTATTTTGACTATTGAACATCGAAAGAACATCAATCGCTTCTCTAGAAGTAAGCGAGCTTTAAAGTGCAGAACCAAAGTACTCCTTCTAAACCAGTATGCCTGAAAGAAGGATCAACTGTGTCAGACGCGAATACTTCATCTGACATCCTCGGTAGAGTTCTTATCTTCTAAGCCCGACCAACAATTTTCCCCGCGTGGACTATCTCTCCTAAGCAAGGTGGGATTGCTATCGTGAACCAGTGGTACCTCTTCGTCCCCAGCGGTGGCCGAGTATCCAATTATGTTCATCTATCAGTCTGTATATCGCGTCAGTTTTGTCAGCATAAACATACATACATCATGCATTATTGATTTGAGTTTATATTCATGTTGCATCACTATCACTTTGGTCGGTCTTATCCCCTAGTGATAACAGTCCTGTCAATCGAGTTATCAGTTCTTTCCTCGTCAGGAAGTGTTGCATCTGAACTACCTCTCTCCTCCAATTTATTTCTGGGATGAAGTCAGCCTTTAATCACTTTGATAACTTGAACCTCTAAAAAAACCAGAGAACCCTCAGCCAGCATCACTCTTCGCCATGGAAGATGATATCGTTGCTTTCCCGGATTAAGGAAAATCCCTAGAAAAAGCCTCTCAACTAAAGACTTTCAGCAACACATTGGTCCTTCTCTCTAGAATGTCAATGTCAACAAAGTCATCGGTACCTCAAAATTGGGGTACATCATATGGTATTTCTCTGAGAAGATCTCGAGAAAAGTATGATGTAATATCCCTGAACGAAAGCAGTCTCTCAAGGAGACTCGTTTTCCCCAGTAGAGTCGACAAATGACGTCTCAAACTGAGAAGTTTGTGCCTCTCTACAATAAAAACTTTTTCCATCAAACAACATCTCCCCAGGAAAATTCAGCAAGAAGTTTGAGGAGAACCGCTATAAACAGCGTCCCTTGTCAATAAAGTTTATTGACAAAAGAAACTTAGACCAGTTCCTTGGTAAGAAACCAGGATCGAGGGGAAGTTTACAAAAGAAACTTAGACCAGTTCCTTGGTAGGAAACCAGGATCGAGGGGAAGTTTACAAAAGAAACTTAGACCAGTTCCTTGGTAGGAAACCAGGATCGAGGGGAAGTTTACAAAAGAAACTTAGACAAGTTCCTTGGTAGGAAACTAGGATCGAGGGGAGGTTTATATCAGAAACTTAGACCAGTTCCTTGGCTGAAAAATCAGGATCAAGGGGAAGTTTTTACCTTTTCTAAGCAGCATTGCTTAGCAAAAGGAGAAGGATGCGTGAACTACCATTCCTAACCACCATCAAAATTTCGGGTATTCCGATATTTAATCCTCTTGCACCCCGAATACCTTCGCCATTCATACCTTCGGGTCCAAGAAGATTAAGTATGGGCATCTGTCATACCCCAAATTTTGACCACTAAGATTTCCCATCATTGTGCAAATCATCATCACAATATGGATGAACCATTAGTCTCCCTAAAGATGGGTGAGCATTCATTACAATCAAACTTAGGGTTTCAAGCCCTCTCTGAGTGCTTAGACAAAGGATCAATCAAGGAATGACATGATCTTCAACTTGTCTAGTCTCTCAAATATCCACAATGGATCAAGAGGACTCCCACTTCAAGAATCAAGCACAAGGCTGCAGCATTCAAAGTGGATTAAGCCTCAAGATCGCCAGTGTCACCAAACTAGGGTTTTTGTCAACCAAGGCCTCCAGTTGGAATTTTTCCTCTGGGCATGAGCCAATTCTTCAAAGCATAACCTATGATGCTCTAAGGGACATCATAAACCCAATCATCAAGTCAATTTAGCCTCAGGGGATGCATTCATAAAAAAAAATTAGGAATTAGGGTTTCTTGACCTAATTCACCCCTAAGTTGACTTTTGGGACAAAACATGAGCTAAGACCTCAAGAGGGGATTTGAGGGTCTCAAATACATCACATTGATCCATTTACAACAATGGATTGATCTAAGAAGAAACAAGTTTCAATTTCATCTGAACCACAATTAGGGTTTCGCGAGAAAAGTCAATTGTATCTTTGACTTTTGACCAGGACATGCTCCCAAACCCTAAGACATGATTCAATACACCCTATAACACCTATGAAATCAATCCATCAAGTTTGATTTAGGTCAAGGACTTGATTTCATAGAGGATCGCACAGTTTGGAATTCATCTGACAAAAAGTCAACTGTGCACAAAAGTCAAACTTTGACTTTTTGAGATTTTTCATAATTATGGTTTTTTAACCCTAAAATGATGTTAATGTGTGATTTGAATCATCATTCATCAAGAAAAATCAAGAAAAGTTTGATAACTTGTAAAAGGGGTAACCATAAAAACTTAGAAATTTTTTCTAAGTTATGGAACAAAGTGGCTAGGGTACCAACTTTAGAGGACCATAACTCCTAAACCACAAGGCCATTTTTCCCCATCCAAAGATGGATTTGTAGCTCTCATGGCCCTCTACAAAAGCTTCAACTACACCTCATTCCAATTCATTATGGATTTTGAGTTATGGAATGATCAAAATCAAGAAAAGTGAAAATGTCACTTTTTCCCAACACTTAGTGAAATTTTCACTAAGTCAGAATCTGCCTTCACTTTTTTCCAAATGTAGGGGGATTTTCACTTGGATCCAAAAAGTATCAAAACCAATTAAGATCAAGCAGTTATTATATCATATGAGGGCTTTCCAAAATGGCCAAGAACTCCATCAAATTCCACTTGAGCCATGAGATATGATAATGGCAATATGCCTTGCTGAAAACTACCAAAGCAAGGCAGATTTTGGAGTTTTGCTCGATTTGCCCAAATTTTGCAAAGGGAAATACTCTCTATCCATCTGAACACCTCAAGGGGGGACCAAGGAGGAACCAACTTTGATCCCAAGCCTCCCAAGTCTTTGGAACCTAAAATAGCATGCCAAACCTAGAATTGCCTAAAAGAGGGACAAGACTCCAATTTTGGATTAGAGCATTCAATGCATACACCAAGGTGGCATGGACTGAGTCATTTGCAACTGAATTCAGTCAAGAATGATCCAACAACTAGGGAACCACAGCTCTGTGCTCTAACCTCTAGTCAATGGCTAGAGGAGACTTGGATTCTCATTTGCCAACATTGGCCAAACCTCTGCTGCAGTTGCCATTCACTATTGATCCCAAAACAAACTTGCTCAACTATAAATAGAGCTCATTTGTTCTCAGTTTGAGTACACCAAAGCCATCAAAAATATGTTTTCCTCAAAATCACCTTCTCACTTCCAATTTTGCCTTCTAAGGCAAGTCACCATCGGGTTTTGAGTTTGAGAGCTATTCCAACCAAACCAATCACACACACACCTCATAAACATCATATAGAAGTGATCCAAACACTCACATAACATCTGGAACACCAAAATCACAAAATCACCTGCCAATCGCTCAAGCCTTTGACTGATTTGCAGTTGGGGTACCATCTCCAGTTCCAGATCATTTCAATCCACTCCAAGCATCCAGACACACTCCATGGCACCTAGGGAAGCTATCCAGATCATTGGAACCTAGTTGTAACACCTCTAACCCAAAACACGATCACCAGCTGCAAGAGGTAAGCATGAGCTCTTCTAACTCTATGATCCATGCATTTTTTGCTGCACAATAATTTGGCCATATGTTCATAATCATGCATAGAGTGTTTACCCTCAATCAATTGCTTTGTATGAATCGTGTATGGAATTTCTGAACCTTCATTCAGAATTTAGGGTTCTTGAGGTTTCTCTTTGATTTCTTATTCCATGCTTAAAATAAAAGAAATTAAAGACCATAGACATAATCGTGAGGTTGAAACGAGTAGATTGATATGTAGATTGCATGATATAATCAAGTATTCAGTGAGATTGGATAGAAAACGCAAATCTGCAGAAACAGAGGAAGGGCGCGTGTTCTTGCCATGTTCTTGGCGCCCTTTTTCAAATATCCAAATATTTGAATTTTGTGATTTTATTTAATCGATTCAAAATTAATTTCTCTATGAGTTTTAATGATTTTGAGTTAATTCTTTTTTAATAATTCACAAAAATGTTAAAATAATTTATTTTACCAAATAATCCCAAAAATATTATTTATTTCATATAATTGATATTTTTGCCAAGAGTTAATATTTTAATTGTTTTTGACATTTAAAATATTTTTTCCTTCTTGATTTTGCAAATTTTTATGATTTCTAATCATTTTGTAGGTCAAAACATGATTTTTGAAACATTAGTCTAAGATCACAATTTGTTTTCCGCATGTTAAACAATTTTGATCATTTTAATTGAATTTTTTATTCAATTTAAATACTTTTTGGAAACAAATTAGGGTTTTGATTAATTCAACCCTCATCAAACCTTTTAAAAACATTTTGGGCCTCTAGTAGAGTGTAAGACTCAATCCTTTGTAAATACACCACTATTTGGGCCTCAGTCATTGTATAAGTCCCACTGTATTTTCAAAAACAACGGCGCGATCGTCGCCTATTTTAAAATTCATTTGGGCCTACCCTCGTGTTATAAGCCCCATTCTTTTTCTTTAAACACCTTTGGGCCTCTAATAGAGTGTAAGACCCAATCCTTTGTAAATACAAACCTATTTTGGACCTTAAATATTGTATAAATCCCGTTGTATTTCAAAAGTTCAGCGCGATCATCGCCCGTTTAAAACAAACCATCTGGGCCTCTCCTCGAGCTATAAGACCCATTCAAAATCATTTTGGGCCTCAAATAGAGTGTAAGACCCAATCCCCTTTTGAAACCAAAAACTTTTGGGCCTCAGTCATTGTATAAGACCCACGGTGTTTTCAAAACCTCGGCGCGATTGTCGCCCTTTTCAAAATTAACCATTGAACTTCTCCTTAAGCTATAAGACCCATCTTTGTTCACTTTCAATCATTTTGGGCCTCTTGAGAGAGTGTAAGACCCATCCCCTTTGTACAGAAAACCTTTCTTGGGCCTCAGTCACTTGTATAAGTCCCTGTACAAAACGACAGTGCGATCACTGATAAAACCATGGGCCTCTCATTGTCTGTAAGCCCCAATTTTCCTTTCAAAAGCACTTTCTCCTTTGATTTTGTAATATACTGTTATTTTCAATTTCTTTGTTGAACAACTAACAAAACAGCATGGAAGCTCTACAACCGAGTAAGTGTTTACCCGCTTTCATTTACCGCTTTCATAGGTATATAACTGTACTGTGGGGCTGTTTCACTGTAAGTCTTCTTTCATAAACTCATATCGACTGTGTAATACTAGTATAGATATTTAGAGTTTCCCCGACAACTACGTCTAGAATGAGACAAAACCTCATCTCCTTACATCCGACGTTCTCCCAGATATTTCAAACATAACCTAAACCATGAGAATTTTCTTTTACAACAATTTTAGATAACTAGATCTAAGAAATCTCCCCCTTGAACAATTCATATACAGAAGGCCAATGTTCCAAGTGAAACCCCTTCTGGCACTGTTCATCAGCTTCCTCTTGGGCTTAGTGCAAGGACCCACAGGCTTCCTAAAAGCATCCCCGCCTCCTCTTGGGCATTGTACAAGGACCCGTCGGCTTCTTAGAAGTTTTCACAACCTCCTCTTAGGCTTCGTATAATGATTCTTCCTCCGGGAAGATAGCCTCCTCTCGGGCTTCGTACAAATTGTCCCTTCGGCTTCTTAAAAGGTTTTCTCGCCTCCTCTTGGGCTTCGTACAAATTGTCCCGACGACCTCTTAAAGGTATAGGAACAGAAATTAGTCATCTTAATAGAACAGTCTTTCAAAGAGTCTAGATCTTTCTACCACGAACGTACTGTCTCTTAAGCATAGTACACAAGATAATATTCTAGACTTGGACAGTCTAATCTCCTTGAGTCTCGAAGACATTCTCAAGTCCCTTTCAAAAATAGGAAAAAACACCCATAGACTTGGGCAGTCTCAATACCCTTCGGATTCCCCGTTTCCTTAAAGAACAGGGAATAATCCCGGTCCTTAGATCAAATCCATGAGTATAACATTACCCATATAAGAACTGATTTTCTCTTTTAACTAACATACTGGACCTGTCACTCAACTGAAACAGTAACCCTAGCCACCTCTTGGGCTTTGTACAATGATTCTCCCCAGCAGAGTTAAACATCTTTTAGCCTCCATCTCAGGCTTCGTACGAGATACAAAATCACTCTCTTATTGAGTATAAAAGACTCTCTTGTTGAGTCAAACATTTTTAGCCTCCATCTCGGGCTTCGTACGAGATACAAAATCACTCTCTTGTTGAGTATAAAAGACTCTCTTGTTGAGTCAATCCTCTTTTATCCTCCATCTCGGGCTTCGTACGAGATACAAATCACTCTCTTGGTGAGTATAAAAGACTCTCTTGTTGAGTCAAACCCTTTTAGCCTCCGTCTTGGGCTTCGTACAAGACACATATAAAAACACTCTCTTGTTGAGTCAACCCTTTTAGCCTCTATCTCGGGCTTCGTACGAGACACAAAAGCATCCTCTTGTTGGGTCAATAGCCTCCTCTTAGGCTTTGTATAAGGAAACCCCGGTTGAGGCAATCACCCTTTTAGCATCAAAATCTGTGCCTCGTTCACAATATACAAACATCAACAACTCCTTTTCCCCCGTCTAAATTGCTGTAAGCGGCAAGCCTGTGGATTATTTACATCCACGCCACTGTCCCTCTTTTAGCATGAGAAATTCCTAAGGAAAGATGACATTGCTCTAAACTGAGTTAAAGTCTTCTCCTTCATGTTGAAAATCCCCTATAAAGGAAATTATGGCATTACTGGATTCACATATCCCAGTTAAAGTAATTCTCCTTTATAATCAGTCACCTAATAGTTGTGACAAACAGACCTCTTTAGAGATGACAAATTCTCTCTAAAGTCAACACCTTTTTAGCTTCACATCTTGGGCTTCGAACAAGATACAAATAGACCCTTCAGCTTCACATCTTGGGCTTTGAACAAGATACAAACCACCTTTAGCTTCATGTCTTGGGCTTTTGAACAAGACACCAAAACACCATTTCCTCCCATAGAATAGGAGGAACTACGATCACTCTGATTTCCCTATCCAGGGAATACGTAGGCATAAGATTGAAAAAGAATCTTAGCGAGCACACTAATCAAAAACCCAAAGTCCCCAACCTCCAGTAATTTAGCGCAGTATCCCAACAAATTCCCCATGAACAGTCTCGGTATTTCGTTCTGAACAAAATAAGCAGAGAGAGGCCCACGAACACGAACCGCATCTGTAAACCAAGAGTTTTGACTGTTTAACCTCAGTTTGCAAGCAGGGTTAGTTGGAGACATCTATTTCCCTTCCTTCATTAGCTTCAATAGGATAAAAAATGAATCGACCTGTAGTATCCCAGAGCGACAGTGCTTAAGAACCACGTCCAAAATCGCTCGCTACACAGTGGCAGAGTGTTTGCTTTGAGTAGTGCAGAAGTGCCAGAGAAGGACAACCTGATTCGAGGTACATGTTTTATTAATAATATCGAATTGGTTGCTATTATTGATACTGGTGCTACTCATTCTTTTATCTCGCTTGAATGTGCTAATAGATTGGGTTTGAAGTTGTCTGATATGAATGGTAATATGGTAATAGAAACTCCAGCTAATGGTACTGTTACTACTACCCTTGTGTGTTTGAGATGTCCCGTGATGATTTTTGAGAAGAGCTTTGTGATGGATTTGGTGTGCTTACCCTTGCACTAGATCGATGTGATATTTGGAATGAACTGGTTGGAGTTCAACCGTGTTCACATCAATTGTTATACCAAGGTTGCAGAGTTTCCTGAAATTGATGATAGTGGGGAGTTGATGTTCTTATCTGCTAAGCAAGTAGACGAACTTGTGGAGGACGAAGCCTTGGTGTTTGTAATGTTTTCATCGTTGCAAATTGATCGTGAAGCTGCGAGTGTGGAGTTGCCTGTTGTCAGTGAATTTCTAGAGGTGTTTCCAAATGACGTCTGTGATTTGCCTCCAGAGCGTGAAGTAGAGTTTGCAGTGGACTTAATACCAGGTACGAGTCCGGTGTCGATGGCTCTTTATCGGATGTCAGCTTCTGAGTTAAGTGAGTTGAAGAAGCAACTGGAAGAATTGCTTGAGAAGAGGTTTGTTCGACCAAGTGTTTCTCCGTGGGGTGCTCCGGTGCTGTTAGTGAAGAAGAAAGATGGTAGCATGAGGTTGTGTGTCGATTATCGGCAGTTGAATAAGGTGACTATCAAGAATAAGTATCCAATACCGAGAATCGACGACTTGATGGATCAGCTAGTAAGTGCTTATATGTTTAGCAAGATTGATTTGAGGTCAGGTTATCATTAGATTCGTGTTAAGCCTGATGATATTCCGAAGACGGCTTTCAGGACGAGGTATGGTCACTATGAATACACTGTGATGTCGTTTGGTGTATCCAATGCACCTGGTGTGTTCATGGAGTATATGACCGGATTTTCCATGAGTATTTAGATAAGTTTGTGGTGGTGCTTATCGATGATATCTTGATATATTCTCGATCTGAAGAAGAGCATGCTGAGCATTTGAGAACTGTGTTGCAAGTCTTGAAGGAGAAGAAGTTGTATGCAAAGCTATCCAAGTGTGAGTTCTGGTTGAAGGAAGTGAGTTTCCTTGGCCACGTGATTTCGAGTGGCGGGATTACTGTTGATCCTTCTAAGATCGATGTCGTGTTATAGTGGGAGACTCCGAAGTCTGCTACTGAGATACAAAGTTTTCTGGGATTAGCGGGTTATTACCGCAAGTTTATTGAAGGCTTTTCTAAGTTGGCATTACCTATGACTCAGTTGACTCGAAAGGGTCAAGCTTTTGTGTGGGATGTAACTTGTGAAGAGAGTTTCATGGAATTGAAGAAGAGATTGACTACTGCTCCAGTGTTGATTTTGCCTAATCCAAGTGAATCTTTTGTGGTGTATTGTGATGCGTTGAAGATGGGTCTTGGTGGAGTTTTGATGCAGACTGGGCAAGTTGTTGCCTATACTTCGAGACAATTGCGAGTTCATGAGAGGAATTATCCTACACATGACTTGGAGTTGGCTGCGGTGGTGTTTGTGTTGAAGATATGGAGACATTATCTGTTTGGCTCTAAATTTGATGTGTTCAATGATCATAAAAGTCTGAAGTACTTATTTGATCAGAAGGAATTGAATATGAGGCAGAGGAGGTGGTTAGAGCTGTTGAAGGATTTCGATTTTGATTTGAGTTATCATCCGGGCAAAGCAAATGTAGTGGCGATGCATTGAGCAGAAATTCATTGAATATGTCGATGCTTATGGTGAAAGAATTGGAGTTGCTTGAGCAATTATGAGATTTGAGTCTGGTATGTGAAGCGACTCCTGACAGTGTGAAGTTGGGAATGTTGAAGTTGACTAGTAGTATTCTGGAAGAAATCAGAGTGGGGCAGCAATCTGATTTAAAGTTGGCTGACCAATTGACTTTGATTAACCAAGGTAACGGAGGTGAATTCCGAGTTGACGAGAATGGCGTAATGATGTTCAGAGACAGGGTGTGTGTCCCCGATGCCCCAGATATTAAGAAGAGCATTCTTGAAGAAGGACATCAAAGTAGGTTGAGCATTCATTACGGTGCTACGAAGATGTATCAGGATCTGAAGAAGTTGTTTTGGTGGCCAAGTATGAAGAAGGATGTCGCGGAGTTTGTTTATGTGTGTTTGACTTGTCAGAAGTCGAAGGTTGAGCATCAGAAGCCTTTAGGTATGATGCAGCCATTGAGAATTCCAGAATGGAAATGGGATAGTATTTCCATGGATTTTATGGTGGGATTGCCGAAGACTGTTAAGGGAAATGATTCAATTTGGGGGATCGTGGATAGATTAACTAAGTCAGCTCATTTCTTGCCGATGAAGATTAATCATTCCGTGCAGAAGCTAGCCGAGATGTACATTGAGGAGATTGTGAAGTTACATAGGGTACCTTCGAGTATTATATCGGATAGAGATCCAAGGTTTACATCGAGGTTCTAGAAGAGTTTGCAAGACGCGTTGGGTACCAAGTTGAGGATGATTCTGCATATCATCCGTAGACGGACGGTCAGACAGAAAGGACTATCTAATCTTTGGAGGATTTGTTGAGGGCTTGTGTGTTAGATCATGGAGGATCGTGGGATAGCCATTTACCGTTGATTGAGTTCACGTACAATAATAGTTTTCATGCTAGTATTGGATTGCCGCCCTATGAAGCTTTGTATGGGAGAAGGTGTAGGACTCCGTTGTATTAGTATGAATCGGGCGAGAGTGTTGTACTCGGACCTGAAATTGTGCAAGAGACGACTGGGAAGATTAAGAAGATCCAAGAAAGGATGAAAGCTTCGCAGAGTCGTCAGAAGAGCTATCATGATAAGAGGATGAAAGCACTTGGATTTCAAGAGGGAGATCATGTGTTTTTTAGAGTGATGCCAGTGACTGGTGTGGGTCGAGCTTTGAATTCTAGGAAGCTCACTCTACGTTTTGTTGGTCCATATCATATATCGCAGAGGATAGGAGAGGTAGCCTATCGGATCGCTTTACCGTCGTCACTTGCAAATTTGCATGACGTGTTCCATGTGTCTCAGTTGAGAAAGTACATTCCGGATCCGTCGCATGTGATTCAGATGGATGATGTACAAGTGAGGGATAATCTGACTGTGGAAGCATTGCCTGTGCGTGTCGATGGTCGAGAGATGAAGCAATTACGGGGTAAAGACATAACTTTGGTGAAGGTGTTGTGGGGTGGACCAGCTGGCGAAAGTTGGACTTGGGAACGTGAAGATCAGATGAGGGAGTCGTATCCGACTCTATTCCCTTGATGTAATTTTCGAGGGAGAAAATCCTTTAAGTGGGGGAGAGTTGTAACACCTCAAATTTCGTAAGAATATTTTATTTTATTTATTTAAATATTATATTCGTGGATTTCTGTGAATTTTGGTGTTTCGTGTCGATGTCGGTGTTTTGTGAAGTTTTGGTTATTTAATTAAATAATAGTATATATTACGGAATATATTGTATTATTATTTATCTTAAATAATATTAGAGGAATTAAGGGTAAGACAGACATTTGAGGAGAATTAGTGAGGGCATTATGGAGAAAGCCCAATTTTGAGGCCCAAGGGTTAGGTTGAATATTTAAGGAGGATTTTGAGAATGGGGTTCATTTTTGGTTAACCTTGAAAAGAAGGAGAGCTCTGAGGAAAAAGGGAAAAGGAGAGGAATTTGTGAAGGTTTCCAAAAACTCAAGAGAAAACACTTCGGATCGACAAACTAAGGTATGGGGAGTAATTACCTTTCATTGTTTTCATTATAGGATTCGATGTAATTGAAGTGGTTGTTTTGTGTTTGAGGGTTTATGGGATTTTTGTGACGAATGGATGATTTGAAGGTATTTTGTGAATCGATTATTAAGGGTTGAATTTAATCGGATAAAAATAGACCTTTGGGGCAGATTTCCCCGTTGTTGTAGGTGCAATCTTGTGGTGAAGGGATTTATGGAGTTTATAGGAAGCTTGAGAGTTTTGAAGGTTTAGGGAATTAAGGTTTCCGTAGGGTCCCGAATCGACCTAAATGACGTAGGTTTAATGTTGTTGATCTCCGTGATGCATTAGAACTGTTATAGGGATGTTTTTGGGTCATTTGGAGTTGTAATCGCAGGTACCTTTGAGGCTGTGGAACCACTGATGCGTAGCAGCGATTTGCTGTAATCGCAGATTCGCTAGGCAAACCGTTGCTTTGCTAGGCGAATGTTTGCCAAGGCTCGCTAAGCGAGCAGCGCAGCATATGCGCGATAATGTGGGAGGGGGTACTGAGATGATTCTGGAGAGGAAAGGTGGGTTTCGCTGGAAGTTTTGCTAAGCGAAGGAATCAGCGAGGGAGTTCGCTAAGCAAGTCAACCGGTGAGTGTGACAGATGATTGTGTTCTGGTGTTGAGTGTGGGGTCTGTGAGGTTCGCTGGCCGCTTCGCTAAGCGAAGGCCACAGCCAACAGGTTTGCTAGGCGAACCCTGAAGAGAACTTCATATGTTCGCAAATTCTTGTTTATGCTGCTGTGCTGTTTTTGATGTTTTGATGTTGTAATGTTATGATGACTTGCCATGATGTTCTTGATGATATTGAGGTGATAACTTGTGATGTTTTGATGAATACATGATGATATGGGTTTTATGAAAATTGATGAATGATGATGCACATGATGATGTTTAGTTGATGATGATGAATTATTGATGTTTGTGTATCATACATTCATATGCATACTCTGTGACGATGCTTCATTCCCATTGTGCGAATATGAGGTAATTATGATGTGCTTCGGTTCCAAATGCGGGATCGATCCTATTGATGGGGATCTTTGGAGGGTTGATGGCCTAGTGTCCATCTATTATGACGATTGGTACCACATGCATGAGTCTTGTTGTGCATTTGCATTTAATTGGCATTGCTGTATTTTATGAGGTTGTTCGTGATTTTGATGTTTCCTGGTGATGACCCTGAAGATGTTGTATATGAAGATAATGCCATTTTATGTATATCTTGTTTTATAATGATTATCATGAATTGTGATTACTCACCCTGCCTGTTTGAATGTTGCCTCCACGTGGGTAACGTGCAGGTGATCAGGTTTAGTTGTGGATGCTTTCGAGGATCTTGGAGTTTATTTGCTTTTGGTAGATTTAGAGGGTCTTGCTCTGATAGTGTAACATCGGGTTGGGGTCCTTTGAGTCGAACTATGTTGTTTCTTTATTTTTGCTGTCATTTGATGATGTGGTTTTATTTTTTATTATTACGATGTTTGTTGAAAACCTTTTAATTGAAAATTTTGAGTTCCGCTGCCATGTGAAGGATTTTGAGTTATTTTGAGGAAAACCCTTTTGTTTACAGGACAAGTGTATTATTTTGATTTAAATGAGAAATGTGCACCCTTGAGGTGATTTTGATACTTTACTCTGATATTTTGAGTTGTTTCTGCTACAATATTTGTTCACCACCGACTTTGATTTATCCAAAGGAAAGGTCCAAGATCGAGAAAAACCTAAAGGGGGGAGATCTAAGGTTCGGGGGTTGGTTACGCCTAGGGAAGGTATTAGCATCCTAAGCGTCCGTAGTACTCTACGGGAACCTGTTGTTTTAGCTTGTTATGTCTCACTCGCTTGCTAAGGGTGTTATGCTAAAGGTTGAAACCCTAGGGGTTAGTATCTAAGTATACTTGACAAGGTATCGCACCTTGCGCCTACGTATCCTGACGGGAGTGGAATCAGAGTATCCGTAGTTCACCGATCTAAGGGTGAAAAAGGAACCATTGACTATGGCCAAAGTTCCAAGGGGAAATGAGTATGAGCTCATTTTAGAGTTCACGATAACTCTCTAAATCTAAGTTATAGGGGGAAAGTGAGTTCTCATGATGGTGAGAATCACATAGAGTTCAAAACTCTAACCTATTTCTAAGTTATGATTTCATGGCTCTCATGAGGCCAAGAAATGGGATAAACTTAAAAGGATAAGGTAGGGTGGTTGTTTAGTGATTCATGAGTCAATTTAGGATGATCTCCATTTGGACTGGGGGGAAAGGATAACAGTTTTAAAATTACTAGGAAGTAACAAGTTATATGAATTCAATAAGATGATGTAAAAGAAACATAAACAAGATAATAAGATGAAACAAGGTTCATAAAATCATGCAATGTTAGAATCATACATTTAGACAATGCTCAAACAATGTGAACAAAGATAACATAGCAATATGAATAAAGAAGTGCAATAAAACCCTAAAAGGTGCTTCTAATCTTATCATGAATAAATGCATCAAGATTAAATATTTTCAACAATTTCTTTTTATGCTCAACAAGTAAATTCAATTAGAAGCATTTAGCAAAAAGAATGGAAGAAAAAGGATGAAAAATGAATAAGTTATGAACGTTTGAAATTAAGCATAAACTTGAAAATAAATAAAACAACCAAGTGGTAAAAAAGAAGGAAATGGCATTCCTAGGGATTGAACCCAGGACCCTGCGTGCACAAGCCTAAAACATTACCAACCGTGCCATGCGCGCGCCTTGAACAAGTAATGATAACACATGTATATATGGGAAGCGAAGCAAAAATCAGAAAATAAAACAAAAGGACTGGGGCGAGGGGGATTTGAACCCTTGTCCTAAGGGTTAAAGGGCGCGTGATAGTGTGTGCTTGCCACTGGGGTGGCTGTTACATCCGGTAGTAAACTCAACTTGATTAATACATAAGCCTCGCATGCGTGTATAATTCAAATTAACAACACAAACCAAACCAATACACAATCTGCTCACAAAAGAAAACATTCATGCCATACCATTCGACCATCAACCATTGCCAAATAAACTGAAGCAGAAACACATGGTTACCATCTCAAAATCATGAATTGCCATATATATTAAATGCCAAGTAAATGCTTCTAACATACAAACTAACATTTACAAAGTAATGGAACACTTGAACAAATAGAGTAACAGTTCTAAAACAGGCATGGCAGCAGCAAGCATACAACACATTCAAATGGAATTCAATGAAATGATACATCTTGGATACAACTAATAAACAAATATGCAGATCATGGAATCCAAAACAGCATGACATGGTTGAGTTTCAAGAATAGAAGAAGTTAATATTGAACATGTTGAATGGAGAAAGCAACAAAGATGTTTTAAGATCAGATTATGACCAGAATGCAAGGAAACAAAGGAACAAGACAGCAACATTACTCACTCAAAGCATCAAAAGAAGGTAGTATGATGATACATTGGCAAGCACATGGTTAGACATGATGCAGTCAGTTTTGATAGCATGTTTTTAATGTTCAATAATAACTCAAACATGTCAGCAGAATAGAGCATATTATTTTAGGTATTGGAACTCAACAATGATAGCATTCAATATAGAAGTTCAGAGTGAGCATGATTGCAGCAACACATCAAACAAAAAGCAACATAGGGCAAACAAAACATGAAAAAAATTTAGCAAAGTCTAATGCACAAGCCTTTAGAAAGTATCAGCATGCTAAATTGGTTCAGATCAAACATGACATTTAGAAGACAATCAGAGGGGAAAGGCATCAGACAAGGAGTTCAGTAGATTCACAAATCTCTCTAAAGTTGTTTGTCCTAGGAGCAATTTGGTTAGGGCATGGCAAGGTTTGAAAATGTATCATTATGAGGTAAACACACAAATCACATTGGTCTAAAACAACAATATAGCGTAGATAGAGATGTGCCAAAATGATAGTCAAATGATAGTTCATATAGATGGAAACAGTATGATAACATAATCATAATTTCAGGGGAAAAACTGTGAGGCATAGCCATAGCAGCAAGGTTCAACACTAATTGGCAGCTTATGGCAAAGGCAAAGGTAAGTTATGCTACATGTTCATGGCATTTTAAACACACAATGTTGTCATAGATCATAGATTCAAATAGAAATTATACACACATAGACATCCAAATCAAGTAGTGCTTAGACAGGAATATAAGCATACACAAATGGCTTCACACTCATCATGTTGGTACAAATAGGATCATTCATGCTTCTGATTATGAACACATGACAAGAATATCATCCATATAGTCAGAAACTGAGCACATACATTCTAGGCAACAAGGCATAAGACATGATGGCATAGTAACAAGTTCACTCAAGTACATGCAGTGGTAGAGCATAGTGAAACAAATACTTGTTGCTAGCATGCAGTGAATGTAAAAACAAGCATAAAGACATGGATCAAAGATTAGTTCTGATTTAAAACAAAATTATATGGCATACAAACACACATCCTACTTAGCACTTTAATACTTGTACATAAATTAGAGATATCAAACTGACAGCATGCTAATAACCATGGCATATGGACAATGCAAGTTCAAACATAGTAAGGCAATACCTAACATGGATTCTAGGTTACAAACCAGTCACAAATCATAGAGACAACAAAACACAAATGGCATATTATGTATCAAAGATTGGGTGGACAAAGACAAACATGCTTGGGAGAATACCTTAAACTTATCATAGCAGTAAGTTGTACGCAACAGGTAAGCATTCAACATGCATTCATCAGCTAAATGTATCAATTCTTAGGCATGTAAGCACACAAATCTCAGACAAGTGGTGAAGTGTTGTACATACATGGTTAGAACAAAAACTTAAACTAGAAAGAATGGCAACAAGTTCAAGTTAATTAAAAGCACAAGCATAATCAGTTGTGTATTTTTAGCAATTCAAACACTTGAACACATAAGTCAAGAAAATGTAGATCATGCCATGGACAACAAGTGCATATCAGAATGTAGTCAAATACAAGAGCATCAAAAGGTAACCTCTATGACAGAATATGACAAAAGTAATAACACTTAGGCAATTTGGATACAAATCGTGGCTATGAGCTTGGACATACAAAATGATCATCCATAGAAAGAGAAAAACAGTGATAATTTAATGAAGATAGCTTAACAACATTCAGTCAAACATTAAACCACCAACAAAAGTAACAAATATGTTCATTCACCCTAAAGCTTATGAGCATATCAGAAATACATAGGGAACTAAGATTCATGGATTTCTCATCTCAAAATCACATCCAAGCACATATGACACACATAAGTAGGTTAACAAATTCAACCATCTAAGCTTGACAGTATAATACCAAAGTGAAACTTGAATCCTCACAGCCAGCCAATGAACATAAACTTAATCATCATGGTGATATCTCAAGCATAATGATTTAACAAAAAGCAGCATATATGTATACTTCAACATGTCAGTACAACAATCAAAATCATTCTACTTCATGAAATCAAACCATGAGCAAACAGTCAACATACTCAAGCACACGTTAGCAAGTTACATATGTAAAAGAGCAACATGATGCACATGACATACTGATATCAAATGAGCATGATTATTAAGAGGGAAAGAGTATGATACTAAGTGGAGTAATGTCCAATGCACCTTCAAGTGGGCTGAATGTTTTCCTTCTGAACTAACCAAAGCACTCCAAAGCCACCTTTCACCTTTCTTGCTCGAAACTTAAGAAACTCAGAGACTATTTGAGTGTTTGTGAAAATTTGTTGGTGAGTTAAAGTGTTGAGGTGAGCTCCTTTTATAGGCTGAGCAAATGGGCCTTGGTCCCTTGAGTCCAATGATCAAACACATGGTATGCTGAGTAGAAAACTAGGGTTTACAACGTCTCTTTTCAAATTCAAATATTGGTCCACTCCTTGGAGACAAATGCGCTTCTCTGTTGCACAAAACCTCAGAGGTTGCAGGGCCAATTTCATGACTCGGTGCATTGCTTAAGAGCTCCTTATCTGTTGTCATACGAGAGGGTATCAGATGAGGTAAAGATTAGGATTGCGCAGGGCATATGCAGGTGAAAATAGTCTATATGCTAAAACAAGTAACTCCTCAGAACCACTTTTAATGAACCAAGTAACGAAAGCTCAAACAGGAAGTGTTTTGGAGAATTCAAAAGTGAGAAAACGCGCCAAGGAATTGGGGTTGTAGAAGTGATTTTGGATGAATTTGATACACTTGTATTCGAATTTCCTTCTCTTCTGAAATTCACAAGCACGACAAAGGAGAAGAACATGTTTTGGTCGTTTAGCTTCCTTGCTAGCCACGCGGCGTCTTCTCATTGGTCAGAGAAGTATAGTTGAAAAGTCAAAGCAACATTGCATGGCTTCTATTGGTCCTCAGTCAATGAGTTCATTCCAATATAGTTGTAACATGTTTTTGTAACGATGGGCCTATGGTTATGGGCTGAAAAAAATCAAATATTTAAGGTTTGGTTTTATATTCCTTTTTTGTTATAAAAAGAAATGGTTAGAAAAATAAATAAATAATAGGTGAAATTGGTAATTGAATGGTCATGGTTTAGGAGAAAATGGATATTGGCAAATAGAGACATTGGATAAAATTTTGGTTAATAAATGACTATTGAGATTGGTTTGGAATTAAGGGTGACAATTGAGGGTGAATAAAATGGATAGAAATTTGCTATGGAAAGGATCATGGAGAGGGTTATGGAGATATCTCTTTGAAATGAGAGACTCGCTTGATCCAAGGCTCCATCCAAAATCTTAATTAATCACCTCTTGAATCTTCTTAAAATAAAACCTGATTCACAAATGAAAACAAGAACAAACAAAACCTGACAAAAGGGTTAGCTATGCAACATGATTGACCTAATATGACATGCAAGAGATCAATGGATCTAAGGGTAAAATTTGGGGTACAACCGTTGCCCCTATTTAAATATCTTCATCGGATGACATGAGAGATGAAAATCCTCATGGAATCAAGGTGAAAGATATTTAAATACAGATAACCAAAAATTTTGCCCTTCGATACAAAGATATGCAATGTTACTAATATGATGATATGATGCCATGATAATGTAAAGATGCAGACAAAACAAGACACCAAGAAACAAAAAGAAAGCAAACAAACACAAGCGAGCCCTACGGGGAAGGATGAAGGTTAGTATCCATAAGGAAGACTCCTTGGGGATGCAGGCTAACCAACAAAAGAGACTCACTGGGGGAGACTCCGAGGAAACACTGGGGAAAAGGAAGGTAATCTCCACTGGGGAAAGATCCAGGGAGATGGACGACAGGTTCAAGTGTGACCGGACGACACTGGGGAAAAAGACACATTCTTACTGGGCATAAAACCAGAAAGAAGACATGATCTCCACCGGGGATCAGTTTGAAATAAAAGGATAGACACCTGAATAAAAGATTTTCTGGGGATTTCTTATACTGAAGAGTTCAAACGGGATCTTCAAGAAAAGCCAGAAAAGACAGAGACAAACTCTGCACGCCAGATTAATAAAAACAACTGAAGTTAATGAGCCAAGAATGGACTCTGATACTCATATGAGCTGGTTGAATAATAAATAATTTGCTTTATGAGGAAAACCAGTATGAGCTGGATTTGTAATTTTGGTTTAGGTTCATATTTGACCTGAGTTTAAGTGATTTAGGTTCACGATAGCCTGATATAAACAACTGGTTCACGATAACCAGAAATTTAGGTTCACGATAACCTGATATAAATAACTGGTTCACGATAACCAGAAGTTTAGGTTCACGATAACTTGATATAAACAACTGGTTCACGATAACCAGAAGTTTAAGTTCACGATAACCTGATATAAACAACTGGTTCACGATAACCAGAAGTTTAGGTTCACGATAACCTGATATAAATAACTGGTTCACGATAACCAGAAGTTTAGGTTCACGGTAACCTGATATAAACAACTGGTTTACGATAACCAAAAGTTTAGGTTCACGATAACCTGATATAAACAACTGGTTCACGATAACCAGAAGTTTAGCTTCACGATGACCTGATTTAAACAAGCGCCAACAGTTACTGGAATTTTGGGTTTCCAAATGGGGTGATTAAGTAACAGAATGGTTGCAAGTGAAACTTCCTGGGGAATACTGCACAAAGAGTCAAAATCTGGCGCACAAAGGTGAAAAACCAGACACAAACAAAACAAAGACAGAGAACCAAAGACCCACAAAGAGGAAAAAAGAAGGGAAAAAAGGACCACACAAACAAAACGCCCAAATGCAAAGATGCTCAATGCTATGGTATGATGCGAATGCTTAATGATATGCAAGAAACGACCCGACAAGAGACGATAGACCGGGGACCGCAAAAGGGAAAACACCGGGTCCTCTTCAGGGAATCACATTGAAATCTGAGCAGGTAGTCAGCCAATGCGAGAACATCCTCAATTTGCTGGGGAATCATCTTCTCAACAAACATCTTGTGTAGATACTGGTGAGACGTCCTTTGTATTAGTGGTCAGCCATTATTGAAATATTCAGATCAGGGAAGTATTGCCAATCCTCTTTTAGTAATCAAAGAGAGTTCGAAGTTTTCAAAACATTTTCCGCTTTTAAAATCGTTATTAATAAATAAGTGAAATTTTGCATAACAAGGAAAATATCAAAGTAGTGATAAATACCAAACAAAGAATGGCTCAAAAATCTGATTTCATTAGAATGGTAACTTGCCAATAGCGAAGTTCCATGGATCATTACAATTGAAAAATGGCAATGGGAAAAGATTACATCATGTTCAATGACCACTACCCCCTAACGACTAAAAATTCTAGAATTCTTTGCTGCTGATGTGGACAAGAGGGCCTAGATTCTCAAGCGTAATATTTTCGTACTGAGTCAGCATTTACGGGATGTGTGAGTTGTTCACCATCCATTGTTGTGAGGAATAAAGAACCTCCTGAAAATACAGTCTTTACCACAAATGGACCCTCGTAGTTAGGCGCCCATTTTCTGCGAGCATCCCTTTGAGATGGTAGAATCTTCTTGAGTACAAGCTCTCCTTCTCGAAATTCCCGAACACGGGCCTTTTTGTCGAATGCCCTCTTTACTCTTTTCTGATACAGATGACCATGACACATAGCAGTCAGTCGCTTCTCGTCGATGAGGTTCAGTTGGTCATATCTCTCTCTAACCCATTCAGCTTCGTCAAGCTTAGTTTCCATCAGGATTCTCAGAGATGGTATTTCTACTTCAATGGGGAGGACCGCATCCATTCCATATACAAGAGAAAAAGGGGTCGCCCCTGTTGAGGTTCGAACCAAAGTCCTGTATCCGTGTAAAGCAAATGGTAACGTCTCGTGCCAATCCTTATAAGTCTTGACCATCTTCTGCAGGATCTTCTTGATGTTTTTATTCGCAGCCTCGACAGCTCCATTCATCTTAGGACGGTACGGTGAGGAATTGTGATGTTCAATCTTGAAATTGTCACATAACTCTTTCATTGTTTTGTTGTTCAGATTTGTTCTGTTGTCAGTGATAATCTTGTTGGGGATTCCGTAATGACAAATGATATTACTCTTGATGAAACAAGCAACCACCTACTTGGTTACATTAGTAAAAAAAGCAGCTTCAACCCACTTGGTGAAATAATCAATGGCCACTAAAATGAAACGATGGACATTAGAAGCTTTCGGCTCAATAGCTCTAATCATATCAATGCCCCACATGGAGAAAGGCCAAGGGGATGACAGAATATTCAGCAAGGTCGGAGGAACATGCATCTTATCAGCGTAGATCTGGCATTTATGGCATTTCCTGGTGTATTGGATGCAATTAGCTTCGATAGTCAACCAATAATATCCAGCCCTCAATATTTTCTTAACCATGGCATATCCATTGGCGTGAGTGCCAAAGGCTCCTTCATGAATGTCATGAATCAATAGGTATGCTTCTCGTTTATCAACACATCTTAGCAGGACCATGTCATGATTCCTCTTGTAAAGCATGTTGTTACTGAGAAAGAACTTGGACGACAATCTTCGCAAAGTTTTCTTATCCAGACTGGAAGCATTGGCGGGGTACTCTTGAGTTTTCAGGTAATTCATGATGTCGTGAAACCATGGTTTTCCATCTGTCTCTTCTTCAACTGACTGGCAATAAGCGGGTTCGGTCTTGCGCTCGATACTGATAAGAGGTGCTTCATTATGAAACCTGACTTGCCACATTGAAGCTAACATAGCTAGGGAGTCAGCTATGTGATTTTCGGTACGAGGCACATGACGAAAAGTGATTTCATCAAAACACTTAATCAATTCCATAATGTATGCATGGTATGGAATGATTTTTTCATCCTTGGTTTCCCATTCACCCTTGAATTGGTAAATAACCAGGGCAGAATCACCCATAACTTCAAGAACATTGATTCCAAGGTCAATTGCAGCTTCTAGACCCAAAATACACGCTTCGTACTCGGCAATATTATTCGTGCATCCAAAGTCCAATCTTGCAGTGAAAGGAGTATAACCACCATCGGGGTTTATCAATACAACACCTACACCATGTCTTTTGAAATTGGAAGAACCATCATACATCATCTTCCATCTAAAACGGTCCCAGGACCTTCATCGGGACCAGGCCCTTCACAATATTTCACTACCATGATGTCTTCATCTGGGAAATCAAACTTGAGAGGTTCATAATTTTCAACTGGCTGATCCGCAAGGTACTCTGATAATACACTTCCCTTGATAGCCTTCTGAGGTATATATTGGATATCATATTCTGACAATTGCATATGCCAACGGGCAAGTCTTCCTGTTTGGGCAGGCTTCTCAAAGATATACTTTATTGGATTTATTTTCGAGATCAACAAAGTAGTGTGGCATATCAAATACTGCCTCAAGAATTTGGCGGCCCATGCTAAAGTACAACAGGTTTTCTCAAGCAGTGAATAACGGCTTTCGCTATCAGCGAACTTCTTACTCATGTAATAAATGGCATGTTCTTTGCGACCAGTTTCATCACGTTGGCCCAATAGATAACCCATGGATCCTTCTAAAACAGTCATGTACATAATGAGAGGCCTTCCAGGAACAGGAGGGATCAGAATAGGTGGTTCTTGTAAATAGTTCTTAAGTTTTTCAAAAGCTTGTTGGCAATCAGAATTCCATTCTACAGTCTGGTCTTTGCGGAGCAGTTAGAAGATCGGTTCATAAATTGGAGTCATGTTGGATATGAATCTGGATATATAGTTTAAACGACCCAGAAATCCTCTCACTTGTGATTCAGTTTATGGAGCTGGCATCTCTTGAATAGCTCGTACCTTGTCGGGATCTACTTCAATTTCTTTTTTACTGACGATGAAACCAAGCAACTTCCCTGACCTGACACCAAAAGTACATTTGGCCGGATTCAACTTCAACTGATACTTCTGGAGTCTTTTGAACAACTTCAAGAGATGGTCCAAATGTTCCTCCTCACTTCGGGATTTAGCAATCATATCATCCACGTATACTTCAATTTCCTTGTGGATCATGTCATGGAATAAAGTCACCATAGCCCTCTGATAAGTTGCCCCTGCGTTCTTCAAACCAAAGGGCATGACTTTATAACAGTGGGTTCCCCACGGGGTGATAAATGTAGTTTTATCCATGTCTGCTGAGTCTATTCTGATCTGATTGTAACCAGAGAAACCGTTTATGAAGGAGAACACTGCAAACTTGGTTGTATTATCCACAAGAGTGTCGATATGCGGTAGGGGGAAATCGTCCTTGAGACTAGCTTTGTTGAGATCCCTGTAATTTACGCACATTCGCACCTTGCCATTTTTCTTCATAACTGGCACGATGTTGGCTACCCATTCCGGATATTTTGACACTGCCAAGAAACCTGCATCCAATTGCTTCTTAACCTCATATCTAATTTGGAGAGCCATATCAGGTCTACTTCTACGGAGCTTCTGTTTCACATGTGGACATTCAGGCTTGAGTGGTAGCTTATGAACTACTATGTCTGTATCCAATCCAGGCATGTTTTGATAAGACCAAGCGAACACATTTACATACTCTTCCAAAAGCAGGACTAGCCGTTGTCTGATTTCTGCCCCAAGTGTTTCCCCAATCTTGACCTCTTTCCTCTTTTCTTCAGTGCCAAGGTTGATGTCGTCAACTTTTTCTTCATGTGGCTGGAGATCGGTGTACTGATACTCACACATTTCTGCCAAATCATCGGGGACCTCATAATCCTCTTCTTCCTCAGCTTGATAAATAGGCGAATCAAAGTCGATAGTGAGAGTAGGGTCATTAAATACAACGGGTTTGGGAATTACTCTGCATGATGGAGGGATTTATTTTATTAAAATGCACAAACATGAACGCAAGAAGGAGAAATTTGTAGTTTCGAAAAGATTGCCATTTTCCTTAAAGAGAAAACAAGAATAAAGACAAAGAATTTACCAAACAAACACTTTCATTGATTAATAAGATTTAAAAGCGGTGGCCCATACAAAATAATCCAATAGCCTTGGGCAAGGCTGCGGAATTGAAAACATCAACAAAAACAAGCAAATTACTCTGGCATAGGGTACAAAGTAGGTATCTCAACAGCTTCCCAATTACTTAAAGCGGCGTCACACCGAAACACCAAGTGATTGATATCTTCGTCTTCAGTGTCTTCAATAATGGCATGGACCTGATGTCCTCCACTAACGAACACCTCTTGAATGGTCCTTGGTCTTCCCCTTGTTGAAGCAGTTCTTACCTCAAGAGTCGGTTTGTAACCCAACCCTTGGTATTTCTCTCTCTCTCTGGGACTTCGACGATCTTTCCCCATCCTTCAGGTACTCCTCCTCGTAGAGCAGATTGAATGCTTTTGAAAGAAGCAAAAGATGGACAACCGGAGGCCACTGGTTCCTTATCATCAAGAATAACGGCATTCGCTATTTCAAGAGCCTGGAAAGAAGTTTCCAAAGCATCTTCATCCGCTTCAATGTAACGAAACGAGGATAGATTGCTAACCATCAGGTCTTCCTCACCATGTATAATAACTAATTTCTCCTCGGCCACGAACTTCATCTTCTGATGCAAGGTAGAGGTTACATCGCCAGCCTCATGGATCCATGGTCTACCCAACAAACAACTGTATGCAGGGTTGATATCCAGGATCTTAAAGAGGATGTTGAATACTTGAGGGCCAATCAAGACAGGTAGCTCAATCTCTCCCATCACCGATCTCCTTGAGCCATCAAAGGCTTTAACAATGAGTGAAGTGGGTCTCATTATAGCTCCTTGGTAAGATAACTTCTCAAGAGTTCTTTTTGGTAAAACATTCAGGGATGAACCGGTATCTATAAGAACTCTGGCCATCGTATCCTCCTTACATTTCACTGATACATGTAAGGCAAGATTATGATTCCTTCCCATTCGAGGTAACTCTTCGTCACTGAAGCTGAGAGTGTTACAAGCTGTAATGTTGGCGACGACATGGTCAAACTGTCCAGCTGTTATATCTTGGGCCACATGTGCCTGGGCTAACACCTTCTGCAAGGCTGATCTGTGGACAGGGGAATTGACTAACAGAGATAAGATCAAAATCTTGGATGGTGTCTGATGGAGCTGATCTACCACTTTGTAATCACTCCTCTTGATGATCCTTAGGAACTCTTCGTCTTCTTCTTGATAAATTGCCTCTTTTCCTTTATCTCTAGATGGTGTGGGGACAACAGTTTCCCTGGGTGTGGTTTCTTTGGAAGAGGGAGTGTATACTCTACCATTTCGGGTCATCCTTCCAGTTCCAACTATATTGGTTACTTCTTCAATGGTAGTTCCCACCTCTTTCCTTGGAACTATTGTAGCGAGCGATTTTGGATGCGGTTCTTAAGCGCTGGTCGCTCTTTGCGGTTTGAGCTTTGACTACAGGTCGATTCATTTTTTATCCTATTGTGAGCTGAATAAGGAAGGGAAATAGATGTCTCCAATTAACCCTGCTTGCATACTGAGTTTAAACAGCGGTCTGTTAGGTTACGAATGCTATCAATGTGGGGGGGCCTTTGTACTGGTTATTTGTATTTTTGCCAATACTGTTTCTTTCTTTTTATCTGGGCAGAAGGTTTCTGGCGGGGAACAAGGATTAGGATGTTAGGACTGATGCTTTTGAATTACTGCTTTTTGATTGATGGAGATATGGGAATTGGGTTTTTTGTTGATTGCGCTCGCTAAGATCTTTTCTTTCGATCTTATGCCTACGTATTCCCGTTTACCGAAACAGGGAAATCAGAGCGTTCGTAGTTCCTCCTATTCTATGGGAGGAAATGGGTGTTTTGGTGTCTTGTTCAAAGCCCAAGACGTGAAGCGAAATGTGGTTTGTATCTTGTTCAAAGCCCAAGATGTGAAGCTGAAAGGTCTATTTGTGTCTTGTTCAAAGCCCAAGACGTGAAGCTGAAAGACCTCGGCTTTAGAGAGAATTTCTCATCTCTAAAGAGGGGAGAAGGAGAATTACTTTAACTGGGATATGCGGATCCGAGCAATGCCATAATTTCCGAAGAAAGGGTTTTAACCTGAAGGAGAAGACTTTAACTCAGTGTAGAGCAATGCCATCTTTCCTTAGGAATTTCTCATGCTAAAAGAGGGACAGTGGCGTGGATATAGATGATCCAGAGGCTTGCCGCTTACAGCGATTAGATGAAGGGAAAGGAGTTGTTGATGTTTGTGTACTGTGAACGAGGCACAGCTTTGATGCTAAAAGGTTGATTGGATCAACCAGTGGTTTTCTTATACAAAGCCTAAGAGGAGGCTATTTTCCGCTAGGAAAATCATTATACAAAGCCTAAGAGGAGGCTATTTTGTGTCCCGTACAAAGCCCGAGAGAGAGGCTAAAAGTTTTTGACCCGACAATGGAGTCTTTGTATCTCGTACGAAGCCCGAGATGGAGGCTATTGTTTGTTTGACTCAACGAGGGAGTCTCTTATGTGTCTCGTACAAAGCCCGAGAGAGAGCCTAAAACGTTGTTTGACTCCGCTAGGGAGAGTCATTGTACAAAGCCCAAGAGGAGGCTATGTCAGTTAAGTGACAGGTCCGGTATACTGATTTTGAAAGAGAAAATCAGTTCTTATATGAGCATCACGGTACTCGTGGGTTAGGTCTGAGGATCGGGGTTGTTTCCTTTTCTTTGAGGAAGTGGGAAATCCAAAGGGTGTTGAGACTGTCCAAGTCTGCGGGTTTCCTTCCTATTTAACGAAGGGGTCGCTTGAGAATGTCTTTGAGACTCAAGGAAGTTAGACTATCCAAGTCTAGAGTTTTATTTTTTTGTACTATGCTTTGAGAAACAGTAGTAGACTCTATGAAAGGACTGTTCTATGAGGATGACTAGGTTCTGTTCCTATACCTCTAGGAGGTCGTCGGGACAATTTGTACGAAGCGCAAGAGGTGGCTGGAAACTTTTAGGAAGCCGAAGGGTCCTTGTACGAAGCCCAAGAGGAGGCTATCATTCCCGAAGGAAGAGATCATTATACGAAGCCTAAGAGGAGGTTGTGAATACTTCTAAGAAGCCGTAGGGTCCTTGTACGATGCCCAAGAGGAAGCCGATGCTTTTAAGAAGCCCGTGGGTCTATCATCTCCTTTCCATTAGGAAAGATAACTCTTTTAAAGATAAAAATCACTGGTAAACGTGCGAGGTTTACTATCCAGCGACTTTTAGCTTTTAAAGAGGGTTCCTTAGTTAAGGTCCAAGATTATGACCGTAGTGGGTACCCAAACCTCGAGACATTTAAGGCAAGCTATCCACAATGAATAGATCAAGTCAGGAAAGTTCGAGAATTTGGAAGAAACTCAAAGATGCCATTCACGGAGAATACATTCATCTTGGGGAGTAGAGCTTCTTGACGATTCCTAAGGAGGACAGCCGAAGAGAAGACTGTATCTGGTGCTCCTATTGGGGATCTAGGCGTCTATTTCTACGAATAAATGAAACGGCGTCACCTAGTTCTAGACGTAGTTGCCGGGGAAACTCGAAATATCTATACTATTATTACACAATAGATATGAGTTTATGAAAGGAGACTTACAGTGAGCAGCCCCACAATACAGTTTATAATATGAAAGCAGTAAACGAAAGCGATAACCACTTACTCGGTTGGAGTGCTTCCATGCTGTTTGGTTAGTTGTTCAACAAAGAAAGATTGAAAACAACAGTATATTCAAAATCAAAGGAGAAAGTGCTTTGAAAAAGAAAGATTTGGGGCTTACAGCTCAAGGAGAGGCCCAAGGTTTTATCAGTGAGCGCACTGTTTGACTTTATACAGAGGGACTTATACAAGTGACTGGGGCCCAAAATGGTTTTCTGTACAAAGGGATGGGTCTTACACTCTCTCAAGAGGCCCAAAAAGGTTTAAAGAAAAAAAAGTGGGGCTTATAACACGAGGGTAGGCCCAAATGATTTTTTCGTTTAAAAATGGCGATCGCACCGAGGTTTTCTTTTAACGCAGAGGGACTTATACAATAAGTGAGGCCCAAGATGTCATGGTTAAAAGGGGGATTGGGTCTTACACTCTAATAGAGGACCGAAGTGTTTTGAATGGGTCTTATAGCTCAAGGAGAGGCCCAGATAATTCTTTTATTTTAAACGGGCGACGATCGCGCCGTTTACTTGTACAGAGGGACTTATACAATGAGTGAGGCCCAAAAAGTTTTTGTACAAGGGGGGATGGGTCTTACACTCTCTCAAGAGGCCCAAAAAGTTTTGAAAATGATTTATGAGGGTTGAATTAATCCAAAACCCTAATTTGTTTTCAAAATGTATTTAATTGAATAAAAATTCAATGAAAATGATCAAAAATTATTTAACACATGGAAAACAAATTGTGATCTTGGATTAATGCTTCAAAAATTAAGTATTGACCTACAAAATAATTAGAAAGCATTAAAAGTTGCAAAATCAATGTAGAAAAAATATTTAAAATGCCAAAAACAATTAAAACATTAATTCTTTGCAAAAATATCAATTATATGAAATAAATAATATTTTTGGGATTTTTTGGGAAAATAAAATATTTTAACATTTTTGTGAATTATTAGAAAAAGAATCAACTCAAAATCATTAAAACTCATAGAGAAATTAATTTTTGAATCAATTAAACAAAATCACAAAATTCAAATATTTGAATTTCTAAAAATGGCGCCAAGAACAAGCAGAAGAACACGCGCGTGTTCTTAGTTTCTCAGATTTGCATTTTCTATCCAATCTCCATGAATACGTAATCATATCATGCAATCCACATATCATTATGCTCGTCTCAACCTCACGATCATGTCTATGTACTTTAATTTCATTTAAATTAAACATACAACAAGAAATCACGAAGAGACCTCAAGAACCCTAATTTCTGCATGAAGGCTAGGATTTTTGATACACGATTCAATCAATGCAATTAATTGAGGGAAAACATTCCATGCATGATTATGAACATATGGCCAAATTATTGTGCGAGGAAATATGCATAGATTGAGAGATGACCAAGCATGTGCTTACCTCTAAGTCGTGACAGCAAGTGCAATGTGATTTTTGATTTGGAGGTGTTACAGATGAGTTGTGATGATCTGAACAGCTTCCCTACACCCTATGGATTGTGTTTGGATGGTTGGACTTGATTGAAATTGGCTGGATCATTTTGTGGTACCTCAGCTGCACTTTGGTTAAAACCTTGAGCAACCAGCTGGTGATTTTGTGAAATTGATGTTTCAGAAGTAATCTAAGTGTTTTATCAGCTCATATGTGATGTATGTGAGGTGTGTGAGTGATTGGTTTGATTGGAATTGCTCTCAAACTCAAAACCCGATAGTGACTTGCCTTAGAAGGTAAAATTGGAGTGAAAGAAGAGATTTTGAGGAAAGCATCTGTTAGATGGCTTTGGTGTACTCAAACTGACCACAATTGAGCTATATTTATAGTAGAGCAAGTTTGTTTTGCAAGGAATAGTGCATGGCAGCTGGTAAGTAGGTTTGGCCAATGTTGGCAAATGAAAATCCAAGTCTCCTCTAGCCATTGACTAGAGGTTAGGGCACAGAGCTTTGGTTCCCTTGGTCTTGGATAAGTCTTGAATGATTTCAGATGAGAATGGCTCAGTCCATGCCACCTTGATGGTTCCATTGAATGCCTCATTCCAAATTTGAAGTCTTGTCCCTATTTTGGCCATTCTAGGTTCAACATGCTATTTCTTGTTCCATGGACTTTGGAGGCTTGGCTCAGTGATTGTCCCCTTTAGATTCAATCCTCTGAGGTGTCCAAGTGGATAGGAGCAATTGAATTTGGCTGATTTTGGCAAATCGACCAAAGTTGCAAATTCTGCCTTGCCTTGACAGATTTCAGCAAGGCAACTTGCCAATGTCATATCTCATGGTGTAAGTTGAATTTGGCAATGTTCTTGGCCATTTTGGAAAGCTCTTACATGATACAACAACTGTTTGAACAAGTTTGGTTTTGATCTCTTTTGATTCCAAGTGAAAAATCCCCCTACATTTGGCAAAAAGTGAGGCAGAATCTGACTTAGTGAAAATTTCACTAAGTGTTGGAAAAAGTGACATTTTCACTTTTCAGCCACTTTGATCACTCCATAACTCAAAATCCTTAATGAATTGGAATGACTTGTAGTTGAAGTTTTTGTAGGTGATAATGAGGGCTACAAATCCATCTTTGGATGAGAAAAAATGGCCTTGTGGTTTAGGAGTTATGGTCCTTCAAAGTTGGTACCCTTGCCACTTTATTTTTAACTTAGAAAAATTTCTAAGTTTTATGGTTACCCCTTTTACAAGTTATCTCACTTTTCTTGATTTTTCTTGATGAATGATGATCCAAATCATACATTAACATCATTTTAGGGTTAAAAAATCCATTTTGGTGAAAAATCTAAAAAAGTCAAAGTTGACTTTTGTGCACAGTTGACTTTTTATCAGATGAATTCCAAACTGTGCAATTCTTCAGGAAATCATGTCCTTGACCTAAATCAAACTTGATGGACATGTTCCATGGGTGTTATAGGGTATATTCAATCATGTATTAGGGTTTGGGAGCATGTCTTGGTCAAAAGTCAAAGTTACAGTTGACTTTTCCCTTAAAACCCTAATTGTGGTGCAGATGGAATTGAGACTTGTTGCTCAAACTTCTTGGATTAATCCATTGTCCCAAATGGATCAATATGGTATATTAGAGACCCTCAAATCATCTCTTGAGGTCTTGGCTCATGATTTGTCCCAAAAGTCAACTTAGGGGTGAATTAGGTCAAGAAACCCTAATTCCTGATTTTTGATGAATGCATCCCTTAAGGCAAAATTGACTTGATGCATGGGTTCATGAGGTTCCATGAAGTATATTAGGTCATGTTTTGGATCAATGGCTTGTGCCCAGATGAAACTTTTCATCTGGAGGCCCTAGGTGATCAAAACCCTAATTTGGTGACACTGGCGATCTTGAGGCTTGATCCACCTAGAAGGGAACAACCTTGTGCTTAATCCTTGAAGTGGGAGTCCTTTTGATCCTTTGAGGATGTTTGAGAGATCAGACAAGTTGAAAATCAAGTCATTTCTTGATTGAGCCTTTGTCTAAAGCTCAGAGAGGGCTTGAAACCCTAATTTTGATTGTAGTGGATGCTCACCCATCTTTGGGGAGACTAATGAGGCATGATGATTCATCCATATTGTGATGATGATTTGCACAATGATGGGAAACTCTAGTGGTCAAAATTTGGGGTATTACAGATGCCCCTATTTAATCTTCTTGGACCCGAAGGTGTGAATGACGAAGGTGTTCGCGCATTCGGGGTGCAAGAGGATTAAATATCGGAATCCCCGAAATTTTGATGGTGGTTATGAATGGTAGCTTACGCATTCATCTTCTTTAGCTAAGCGATGATGCTTAGAAAAGGTAAACTTCCCCTCGATCCTGGTCTTCAGCCAAGGAGCTGGTCTCAGTTCTTTTTTATCAACTTCCCCTCGTTCTTGGTTTCCTACCAAGGAACTGGTCTTAGTTTCTGATATAAACTTCCCCTCGATCCTGGTTTCCTACCAAGGAACTGGTCTTAGTTTCTGATTTAAACTTCCCCTCGATCCTGGTTTCCTACCAAGGAACTGGTCTTAGTTTCTTTTGTCAATAAACTTTCTTGACAAGGAACGCTGTTAGTAGCAGTTTTCCTTCAAACTTCTCGCCGAATTTTCCTGGGGAGATGCCATTTGAGTGGAAAAAGTTTTGATGTCAGACTTGCTGGGGAACCCATTCGTCTGAATTGTAGAGGTACACAAACTTCTCTGTTTTGGAGACGCCATTTGTCGATTCTACTGGGGAAAGCGAGTCTCTTGAGAGACTGTTTTCGTTTGGGGTTACATCATACTTTTCTCGGGATCATCCCGGAGAAATGCCATATGATGGGATCCAATTTTGAGGTGCCAATGACCTTCTCATCAGTGGTTTTTCGGAGCAAAACTGGCGTGCTGCCGAATCTCTGATCACGAGGCTTTCTCTGTGGATTTTCCTTAATCCGGGAAAGCAAGGATATCATCTTCAATGGCGAAGAGTGATGTTTATTGAAAGTTTTCTCTGGCTTTTCAGAGGTTCAAGTTATCAAAGTGGTCAAGGACCAACTTCTTTCCAGAATTAAACTGGAAGCGAGGTTGTTCAGACACAGTATTTCCTGACGAGGCAAGAACTGACAACTCGATTGAGAGGACTTCTACCACTAGGGGACAAGACCGGCTAGAGTGATAGTGATGCAATATTAAATGCGGACGCAAATAAAAAATGCATGATGTATGTATGTATATACTGACAAAACAGACGCGACATACAGACTAATGGATGAACATAATTTGATACTCGGCCATCGCGGGGCGAAGAAGTACCGTTGATTCAAAATAGAAATTCCACCTTGCTTAAGAGATATAGTCCCGTTGGGAGCTATGTTGATCGGGCTTAGGAGATGAGAACTCGGCCGAGGATGTCAGACGAAACATGGTCTCTGACATTATTGACCCTTCATTCAGGAGTACTGGTCTAGAAGGAGTACTTTGATTCTGCACTTTGAAGTTCGCTTACTTCGGGAGAAGCGATCGATGTTCTTCTGATGTTCAACAGTCAAAAGAAATGCCATCTTTAATTTAAAAGTAGAAAAAGTTTAACAAGTAAATTTATTTTTGTTTTATCTCAAGAATAGCTGATTAAGTTTAAACAACTTCGTTCTGTAAAGCTAAAACAAGTAAAGAATTACAAACAAAAGCACAAGGGCTCAAATTTTATTGATAAGATGGATATCAGCCAAACGCGTGATTCCAAAGAGTATATACAAAGTTAGAAAATGGTAATTTACAGGGAAAAGGGCTACGTTGAAACATAACCACCACTATCCTTCTACCAACTTTGAGTTCGGGACATCCTGACCTTCCATCGAAGATGACCTTTGATTGGAGTTTTCCTCCGATGGGTGATGTAACTGCTGCTAAGGGACTTGCCTCTGTTGAACATAGTTACTTGCCATTATCCCTAATTTTTGCCTGGATTGTACTATGAGATTTCCAATCCATCGGGATGATTTTTTTCCATGTCTCTAACTTTTGCCTGGACCGCCCTTTCGGGTTTTCAATCCACCCAGACGTTTTTTTTTAGTTTAGGCGAAGTATTTCTTGACTACATCAACATTCGTGGGGTAGGCAAATTCCTCTCCGTCCATGGTTGCAAGTCTCAAGGCACCGCCTGAGAAAGCTTTCGTGACCACATAGGGGCCATCATAATTTGGGGTCCATTTGCCCCGAGAATCAGTGAGAAAAGATTGTATCTTCTTGAGCACAAGGTCTCCTTTTCTGAAGATACGAGGTCGGACCTTTTTGTCAAGCGCCCTCTTCATTCTCTATTGATACAACTGACCGTGGCATAGTGCCGTGATTCGCTTCTCTTCGATCAGGTTCAGTTCGTCGTGTCGACTTTGACACCATTCAGCTTCGGTGAGCTTAGCTTCCATCAATACCCGGATTGATGGGATCTCTACTTCTATGGGGAGCACTGCTTCCATGCCATATACTAGAGAGAAAGGGGTAGCCCCTGTTGAAGTGCGGACAGACGTTCGATAACCGTGAAGAGCAAAGGGTTGCATTTCGTGCCAATCTTTATACTTTACAACCATCTTTTGAACAATCTTCTTGATGTTCTTGTTAGCCGCTTCTACCGCTCCGTTCATCTTGGGTCGGTAGGGAGATGAGTTATGGTGTTCGATCTTGAACTTTGCACACAACTCTTTCATCATCTTATTGTTCAAGTTAGATCCATTATCAGTAATGATCTCGCTTGGAACACCATAACGGCAGATGATATTGTTTTTGATAAATCGGACCACCACTTGTCGGGTTACATTGGCGAATGACGCTACTTCGGCCCACTTGGTGAAATAGTCAATGGCTACCAGGATGAACCGATGTCTGTTTGAAGCCTTGGGCTCAATCATACCAATCATATCGATTCCCCATATGGAAAATGGCCACGGGGAAGAAAGAACTTTGAGATGTTATGGCGGTACATGAATTTTGTCAGAGTATATCTGACACTTGTGACACCTCCTCATGTACTTGTAGCAGTCGAATTCCATGATCAACCAATAATACCCGGCCCTGAGAATTTTTCTCGCCATCGTGTGTCCGTTGGCATGAGTGCCAAAGGATCCTTCGTGAATTTCTTTCATCAGCATGTCTGCTTCTGGTCTGTCGACGCATCGGAGCAAGACCATGTCAAAATTTCTCTTATAAAGAGTGTCACCGCTCAGGAAGAAGTTTCCAGCCAATCTTCTGAGGGTTTTCCTGTCTTTTCTGAGTGCCCCAGATGGGTACTCTTGTTTCTGAAGGAAGCATTTGATATCGTGATACCAAGGTCAGTCGTCTATGACTGCTTCAATCGCGAAGATGTAAGCGGGTCGTTCAAGGCGCATGATGTCGATCTTAGGTATGTCATTTCATCGACCTACATTAATCATGGAAGAGAGAGCGGCTAATGCATCAGCCATGTGATTCTCATCACGAGGGATGTGATGAAAGTCGACTATGTTGAAGAAGGGTAACAACCTTCTTGCATAGTCTTTGTAAGGAATCAATCCTAATTGGTATGTGTTCCAATCTCCTTTTATCTGATTGATAACCAGGGCTGAGTCGCCGTATACGTCCAAGTTTTTGATCCTTAAATCAATCGCTTCTTCGAGACCCATAATACAAGCTTCGTATTCGGCCTCGTTGTTCGTACATTTGAACGTAAGTCGAGCGGTGAAAGGAATGCGGGAACCCTGAGGGGTAATAATGATTGCCCCAATTCCGTTTCCATAATGATTGACTGCTCCGTCAAAGATAAGTCCCCACTGGGAACCTGGTTCTGGCCCTTCACTGGGTAGCGGTTCATCGCAATCTTTCATCTTTAGATACATGACATCTTCGTCTGGGAAGTCAAACCCGATTGATTCTTGATCGTCAATCGGTTGATGAGCCAAATGATTGGCTAAAATACTTCCTTTAACGGCTTTCTGAGCATGGTACTCTATGTCATATTCTGATAGTAACATCTGCCAACCGACAATTCTTCCCGTGAGAGTAGGTTTTTCGAAAACGTACTTGATTGGATCCATTTCAGAGACCAACCAAGTAGTATGATGAATCATGTATTGGCGAAGACGTTTGGCTGCCCAAGCCAAAGCGCAACAAGTTTTCTCAAGCATTGTGTACCGAGTCTCGCAGTCGGTGAATTTCTTGCTTAGATAGTAAATGGCAGACTCTTTCCTTTTGGTTTCGTCTTGTTGGCCAAGTACACATCCAATTGAGTCCTCTAGGACTGTGAGGTAAATGATCAGTGGTCTCCCTTCCACTGGAGGTGATAGAATCTGAGGATTCAACAGATATTCCTTGATACTGTCGAAGGCGGTTTGGCAATCTTCTGACCAAACGCAATCCTGGTTCTTTTTGAGTAACTTGAAGATCGGCGCGCATGTCGCGGTCATGAGGAATATGAATCTGGAGATGTAGTTCAAACGTCTCAGGAATCCTCTGACTTGTTTTTCAGTTTTCGGAGAAGGCATTTCTTGAATGGCCTTGACCTTGTCAGGATCAACTTCAATTCCTTTCTGGCTGACGATGAACCCTAGTAGTTTCCCTGAACGGACACCGAAGGTGCACTTGTTAGGATTCAAGCGGAGCTTGAATTTTCTTAGACGTTCGAACAATTTTGACAGATGTTCAACGTGCTCATCCTCTGTTCTTGATTTTGCAATCATATCATCGACATACACTTCGATTTCCTTGTGTATCATGTCATGAAACAGAGTAGTCATGGCCCTTTGATAGGTTGCCCCGGCGTTCTTCAAACCGAACGGCATTACCTTGTAACAAAAGGTACCCCATGGGGTAATGAACGAAGTTTTCTCCATGTCTTTCGGCGCCATTTTGATCTGGTTATAGCCCGAGAATCCATCCATGAAGGAGAAAACTTTGAACTTTGCTGTACTGTCAACCAGCATGTCAATGTGTGGTAAAGGAAAGTCGTCCTTTGGACTTGCCTTGTTCAGATCTTTGTAATCGACACACATTCTGACCTTTCCGTCCTTTTTGGGAACGGGTACGATGTTGGCTAACCATTGAGAATATTCAGATGTGGCAAGGAAACCCGCGTTAATCTGTTTCTGTACCTCCTCTTTGATTTTGATGGCCATGTCCGGGTGAGTCCGTCTCAACCTTTGCTTTACTGGCAGACATTCTGATCTTAACGGTAAATGATGTTCCACGATGCTGGTATCCAACCCTGGCATATCCTGATAGGACCAAGCGAACACATCGGGGAATTCTTTGAGAAGCTTTATCAAACCCTCTCTGGTAGTTGGACTGAGCAGTGCCCCAATCCTGATTTCTTTTCTCTCTTGCTCTGAACCCAAGTTTACCGTTTCCAATGGTTCTTTGTGAGGTTCAATGGACCTTTCCTCTTGTCTGAGTAGTCGGGAGATCTCTTCTGGAATTTCGTTGTCAACTTCTTCTTCAGCCTCGAATACCGGGAACTCAAAGTCGGAAGAAGGCATCGGATCATATGTTTCAACGGGGTTTAAAACAAGCAATCTGCATGACGTGATGATTCGTGTTTAGAAGAGATAGAGAGAAATGCAAGTGTGTGCAGTGTATTTATTTTACTGCTTGTTTTTATCATTGAATGTTTTTTAGGATTACCATTTTCTGAAAAAGCAAAAAGAGAAAACAGCAATTAATGCGGAAATTACAGAACGACGTTATTTTATTAATGAACAAGTCGAATCTTGAAACTACAGTCCTATAAAACAAAACTCTGTCGCTTTGGGCAAAGCGAAGAGGGAAATTTACAGAAAACGAGCCCTATCAAAATATCCGTTTCACCCGGGCAGGGTGAAAGGTTAAAGATGGCAATTACTTTGACTGGCGAACGACCTTCGGAACCTCGACAGCAACCCATTGGCGGCGAACTCCTCGGTGAATCACAAAATCTGGCACCTTCCTTGATTTGTCTTCAGAAATGACTCTGATTTCTGGTGGAGCAGGATCATTGGAATCTGTTTCCCAGGCAGAATTGTCGTAGGAGGATTCCTCTGTTGCATTTTGCATAGCATTGGTGCTCTCAGCTGTATCTCCCCATCCAGTTGGCTGGATATCTTCGAGCCTGATACGAGAGCTTTCGGGAGCAGTGTACTTGACCATAAAGTCGTATTTTCCACTTGGTTGTCCCAGAGTGTCCCAAACTTCTTTGGAACTGGAGAAGTCATCCCTCTCGATGACGTTGACCTCACTGACTCTCATCGAAGGGCCCTTAAATGATAATTGCATCAAAGTGGACTTCGGCATAACATTCAGGGCTGACCCTGTGTCTACCAGTACGTTGGCTAAAGCATCGTCCTGGCAATTGACTGTAATGTTGAGCGCCATGTTATGACGGCGACCCTCTTCAGGTAATTCTTCATCACTAAATCCCAAATTATTGCAGGAAGTGATGTTAGAGACAATGTTATCGAATTGTCTGATTGTTACATCCTGTTCCACAAAGGCTTGCTCCAAGACTTTCTGTAGAGCCTCTCTGTGTGCTTCTGAACTGAGTAACAGTGATAATACTGATATCTTTGAAGGAGTCTGTAACAGTTGATCAACAATGTTATATTCACTCCTTTGGATGAGCTTTAGCATCTCATCTTTGTCTTTTGAAAAGTCGGGATTACTAGATTGACCGACTGGCGGATCAGGAATTTCTGCCTGAAGTTCCTTTTCTTTGTTGGATTCTCCAACCCCTCGGTTGAAGATTCGACCACTCCGTGTTACACGACTGATGTTTGCAATATTTACGACGGAGGGTAATGGAATTTCCTTTCCATTTTTCGACTATTGTTGCACCGTATTTGTAAGGGATAGCCTTAGTTGATTCATATGGTAGTGGTCCCAGTAGATAGATGATTACGGGAGCCTTCTGATTTTTCTGACCATCGTAAGTAATCTCGATCCGTTCCTGGTTGGGAACTCTAGATTCGTCAAGTAGAGGGATGATGGGAAAAACATCCCTGGTCCTGTGATGACCAGAGATCGTGACAACATCCTCAACTTGCTCGACAAGGTAGTTCGGCGACCAAATGATGGGTCCTGAACCTGGATATGGACGAATTTCTCCATGATCGACCTGATTCTGAAGAGCTGCTCTCACAAGGTAACACCCTTGGTTACTTTCCGAACAGACGCTACAACTGTCATAGTTGTGTGGTGGCACCTGGCCACGCCCACTTTGAATACAATGTAACCTCACTAGGTTACCTCCCATTGATCGGACATCCTGACTTTGACGACGAGTAGGATTCCTGTTATTGATACTAATCTGCTGAGTATCTTCGTCCATATAGATTGGCATCCACCAGTGATTTAACAAGTGCTGAAGTGCCTCCTGGACAAGGGTACAACCTCGATCGTTTTCGCAACCCGCTTTACAGCTTTGATAGTCATGTGATATTAAGAATCCAAGTCGGACCTGCTCAGCATGTAACTCTACCAGGTTGGTATTCATTACGCGGATATCGAAGATCTGAACCATGTTGATTTGATAGGAGTTCCTATCATGGTAGTCTTGGATCCATCCAAGATCCATCTGACGCTGGAGGGCCTCTTGTATGAAAGAGCATCCCTGTTTGTTTACCGAGCAAATCAGACAGGAACTGTAATCGTGCCGTGGCAGATTATGATACTGGCTTTGCCTTGAGTGCATCGCCACTAAGTTGACATTCATCGCACGGATGTCGTGGTTTTGAATGACGCTGGAATTCGTGTAAACCATGTTAACTCCACGAACTCGGTGCTTTTGGATCCATCCAAGATCCATTTGTTCCTGTAGAGCTGCTTGCACCACAGAACATCCCTGGTTGTCTTTAGAGCAGATATCACACTGGTGATAATTATGAGGTGGCACATGGCCATATCCACTCTGTCTACAATGCATCTTGACCAGATTGGTTTTCAACAAGAGTACATCGTGAATTTGATAGACATTGTTAGTCTCTTTCTCAATCAGATTGACTGCAGTTTTCTCATGTTGAGGCAGCGGGTTCGTGAGAACATTGGGATTCGTATCTTTGAAAGATAAGAGCCCGCTCCTAACAAGCTTTTGCACGTCAGACTTGAAATTGAGACAAGTCTCTATGTTATGCCCTGAACCTCCTTGATGATAAGGGCACGTCTGATCCGCCTTAAACCAAAAAGGTGGATTTTCTGGAACTGTAAGAGGGGACTTAGTCTGAATGTACCCCTTGGTTAGCAGTAACGGAAACAGTTCTGCGTATGATACGGGTATAGGATCAAATCCTGATGGTCGTGTTGTACGGTTGTTGTTATATGGAGGACGAGCCTGCTGAAGAGGCTGTTGTGTCCTTTGTTGGTCAGGTTGGCTCTGCGCAACCTGAGGTTGATACATAGGAACAGGCGCAGGGCTGATAGCAGGAGTTACAGCTGCTACCGGCTGATAACGTCGCCTTTGCTTTCCGAGAGAGATATTCCCAATATCTTGCTCTTTTTTCTTAGGGAGAGCACTACCATATTTTTTAGTACCGCTCGTCGATCCAGTGTCTTTTACCAAACGTCCTTCTCGGACAACTTCCTCAAGACGTACGCCCATGCCCACCATCTCGGTGAAATCACTGGGCGCACTGGCAACCATTCGGTCATAGTAAAATGAGCTTAAGGTCTTTAAGAAGATTTTTGTCATCTCTTTTTCCTCAAGAGGTGGACAAATTTGAGCGGCAATTTCACGCCACCTTTGAGCATACTCCTTAAAGGTTTCTTTGTCCTTTTGCGACATTGATCTGAGTTGATCTCTGTCGGGTGCCATGTCCAAATTGTACTTGTATTGTTGGACGAAGGCAGTACCAAGATCTCTGAATGTACTGATCGTAGTACGGTTTAAACCCATGTACCATTTGAGTGCGGCACCGGTTAAACTATCCTGAAAGTAGTGAATCAGCAGGTCCTGATTCTCCGTCTGAGCTGACATCCGCCGAGCGTACATCACCAGATGGCTCTGAGGGCAAGAGTTACCCTTGTATTTTTCAAAGTCGGGTACTTGGAACTTGTGCGGGACTTTCACATTTGGGACCAAGCAGAGGTCTGCGGCGTCCTTTCCAAATAGATCCTGACCGCGAATGGCTTGCAGTTCCTTCTGCATTTCCAAGAACTGCTCCTGGAATTCATCCATTCTGTCAAACATAGTTTCCTTCTTACCAGAAGGTGTCTGTGGAATCTGTCCTTCTGGGACAGTGTGCGCCACAGAGGGTGGTATCGTGACTACGGCAGTAAGTCTTGGCGCCTCCCGAAGTTTGTAACCTTCAGGAGTCTTGAGTATGCCCCTGGCATCTTCGCTTTCCCGAAGTTTGTAACCTTCAGGCCCAGCGGCTTCTGTTGCGATTCCCTGTTCTTCAGTGATCGGCGGAACATATCCTTCCGGGATATAGTTAACAGGCATGCCCCAAGGACGATCTTTCGGTATCTGATACCTAGGATCATACTTCTCCACTATGGGCATTGAGGTGATCTCTGAGATCACAGTTTTTTGTAGCTGAGCTTCTGCCATGGCTTACATGTCATTACGAAGCTTTCTCATATCCTCTCTCAGAGCGTCGATCTCTTCTTTCAACTCTCTGTTTTCTTCCTCAAGATCATCCATCTTTTTCTGACGATTGGCCCGAGTATTATACGAATGAGACAGTTTGACTCTAGAATCGAGACACAAACGTGAGATTCGTAGGTAAGAAGAATACGCGATGTGAGAATGATGAATGCAATGATTATATTAATTGTTGTTTTTTTGGTTTAATCAAAATAAACTTCGACAATTAGATTGCAAATATCAAACACTGGGGAAACCCCTTTTTATTGAATTCCAAAGGATTACAGAAATGGAAATACAGTAGATTACAAAGTGCAGAAACAGAAACCTAAGCTAATGGGTCCCGAGTCCTCTTCTTTGACCGGGGCGCTTGGGCCGTTATCGGGTTGTCATTCCTTTGCCAGGTGAAAGGAGCGAGCAAATTCCTTTGGTCATCTTGATTCTATACAGCATATTGCTCCAAAATTTCAATCAGAGCATCTTTCTCTTTTAGTAGTTGCTGTATTTTGATGCACTCTACGTCGAGGGTGCAGTACTTGTTCTTCCAAGACCTTCTTTCCTTTTGAACTTTGTTGAGAGTAACCTGAAGCTTTTCAGTTTCCGTCATGAAGTACATGACAGTTTCCCTCGGTGGAAGAATTCCGTAACGAGGATAAGGCATCTTTAGCTTGAGAGCTCTAGTTTGTACCCAATGGAGATAAGGCTCCACCGAGACACAGTCCGGTTTTCCCAGAGACTCTCGTCCTTTCTTATGAACATGTTTCCAAGCTTGCACTATTTCCATCTTTAGTGCTCTGTCATTTTCTCCTTCTTTGAAGAAAAGACCTTCCAGATGAACACCCAGTGGGATGTGTCTCATCGGGTATCCAAATTGACGAAGAACCAATATCGGATGATAGTTGATTCCTCCTTTAGTTCCTATGAGGGGTACGCTGGGGAAGTTTCCACAACGGTCAATGATTCTGATTCCCTCATAAATCCTATTACACCAATCTATATCGGAATTGGTGAGAGACATGATCTTCTGCGACCAACGTAAGACACTCTTGCAATCCCAAAAAGCAGCAGACTTGGGTAAGTGAGAGATAAACCATTTGTAGAGCAAAGGTACACAGCATGTGATCTCCCCTCCGCTGTACAAATTTCCCAAGTGTACAGAATGATACGTATCTGCGAGCAAAGTCGGCACAGGGTTTCCAATGAGAAAAACCTTAATAGCGTTGATATCGACGAAGTTATTGATGTTGGGAAACAAAAATAACCTGTAGGTGAGCAAGACAAAGATGCTTTCAAAAGCAGTCCCGTTCCCTATACTAGCGAAGTATAGAGCCTTTTTTGTCAAGAACTGGGCTGGCAAACCTTGGATGCCACCCTTAGTGGTCATGTGAGTCCTGACCTCAGACTCGTCCAAATGAATTGCTATTGCAATAGTCTGATTCTTTGGAATTTCTTCCAGTCCAGAAAATGGAGCTCGATCAGTGATATGTAAATCAGTCAGATGAGAATACTCCTCCAGCGTTGGTGATAGCTGGTAATCTGGGAACGTGAAACAGTGATAAACCGGATCGTAGAACTGAATGAGCGCGTCCATGATCCCCTTAATCACATGGACTCTTAACAGTGGTAGCAAACCACCGTGCTTGGCTCTGAAAGCCTCTGGGTTAACGATCATCCTCGCTAACTTTCTCAAATCCGCTAGCTTTGGAACCTTGAAGGTATACTGGTGAGTTCTCCTTCTACCGAAATCCATTAATGCAATCTTTTTCTCTGATATTTGCAATCACAGTCTTAGTTTAATTTGAAAAATAGAGAGACTAGAAGAGAAGATTTTTTGAATGTTTTAATGTTTTATTAAATGGATGCATGAATGCAGCACACAAAAACATAGAAAAAACATGGGGTCAAAGGGTCATTGTCATGAAGTCAAGGCTCTACCCATCCCCAAAGGTTTATACTAGGGTGATTTTTGTACCTGTACTCATTATCATCAGCTCCTCCCAGGAAAGCAAGACAACAAGCGGATCGCCAGCGAGTTGTAAAGCAATCTTAGAGTAAGTGCCATTCACCGAGAATATATCACCAGCCTCAAATGAGGGTAGTATCGCGTAACAACTATTTCCGATAGTTTCTGCACTACGAAAGGGTTTGGCTCCTCAGCTTTTCAGACTTAACAACCGGCCCATTGGCTAGAAGAGTGAATGGGTTGCGTTGGTCAGCCTCCACTGAGGTTGATGGTCGACCCCGTCGCCATCACTTATCTTAAGTGTATACTCATTCTCACCACATGCGGCATCACACGCATTCCCAGTAGCAGAAAAATAAACACGTATAGCAATTAGGAAAAGCAGTATATATATTTGTCCTAATCATCCTAGACTTATAAAGCTATGATTCCTAAGTTCCTGACAGAAATGGGTTCCCCGAAGGAAGCCCCAATCTGTGGTATCACATAAGTGAAGAAAAGGAAGATCGTGCCTAGATCTAACTTTGAAAGGCCCCACGGTGGGCGCCACTTTTCTGTAGCGAGCGATTTTGGACGCGGTTCTTAAGTGCTGGTCGCTCTCTGCGGTTTGAACTTTGACTACAGGTCGATTCATTTTTTATCCTATTGTAAGCTGAATAAGGAAGGGAAATAGATGTCTCCAATTAACCCTGCTTGCATACTGAGTTTAAACAGCGGTCTGTTAGGTTACGAATGCTATCAATGTGGGGGGCCTTTGTACTGGTTATTTGTATTTTCGCCAATACTGTTTCTTTCTTTTTATCTGGGCAGAAGGTTTCTGGCGGGGAACAAGGATTAGGATGTTAGGACTGATGCTTTTGAATTACTACTTTTTGATTGATGGAGATATGGGATTTGGGTTTTTTGTTGATTGCGCTCGCTAAGATCTTTTCTTTCGATCTTATGCCTACGTATTCCCGTTTACCGAAATAGGGAAATCAGAGCGTTCGTAGTTCCTCCTATTCTATGGGAGAAAATGGGTGTTTTGGTGTCTTGTTCAAAGCCCAAGACGTGAAGCGAAAGGTGGTTTGTATCTTGTTCAAAGCCCAAGATGTGAAGCTGAAAGGTCTATTTGTGTCTTGTTCAAAGCCCAAGACGTGAAGCTGAAAAACCTCGGCTTTAGAGAGAATTTGTCATCTCTAAAGAGGGGAGAAGGAGAATTACTTTAACTGGGATACGCGGATCCGAGCAATGCCATAATTTCTGAAGAAAGGGTTTTAACCTGAAGGAGAAGAATTTAACTCAGTGTCGAGCAATGTCATCTTTCCTTAGGAATTTCTCATGCTAAAAGAGGGACAATGGCGTGGATATAGATGATCCAGAGGCTTGCCGCTTACAGCGATTAGATGAAGGGAAAGGAGTTGTTGATGTTTGTGTACTGTGAACGAGGCACATCTTTGATGCTAAAAGGTTGATTGGATCAACCAGTGGTTTTCTTATACAAAGCCTAAGAGGAGGCTATTTTTCGCTAGGAAAATCATTATACAAAGCCTAAGAGGAGGCTATTTTGTGTCCCGTACAAAGCCCGAGAGAGAGGCTAAAAGTTTTTGACCCGACAATGGAGTCTTGGTATCTCATACGAAGCCCGAGATGGAGGCTATTATTTGTTTGACTCAATGAGGGAGTCTCTTATGTGTCTCGTACAAAGCCCGAGAGAGAGGCTAAAACGTTGTTTGACTCCGCTAGGGAGAGTCATTGTACAAAGCCCAAGAGGAGGCTATGTCAGTTAAGTGACAGGTCCGGTATACTGATTTTGAAAGAGAAAATCAGTTCTTATATGAGCATCACTGTACTCGTGGGTTAGGTCTGAGGATCGGGGTTGTTTCCTTTTCTTTGAGGAAGCGGGAAATCCAAAGGGTGTTGAGACTGTCCGAGTCTGCGGGTTTTCTTCCTATTTAACGAAAGGGTCGCTTGATAATGTCTTTGAGACTCAAGGAAGTTAGACTGTCCAAGTCTAGAGTTTTATTTTTTTGTACTATGCTTTGAGAAACAGTAGTAGACTCTATGAAAGGACTGTTCTATGAGGATGACTAGGTTCTGTTCCTATACCTCTAGGAGGTCGTCGGGACAATTTGTACGAAGCCCAAGAGGAGGCTGGAAACTTTTAGGAAGCCGACGGGTCCTTGTACGAAGCCCAAGAGGAGGTTATCATTCCCGAAGGAAGAGATCATTATACGAAGCCTAAGAGGAGGCTGTGAATACTTCTAAGAAGCCGTAGGGTCCTTGTACGATGCCCAAGAGGAGGCCGATGCTTTTAAGAAGCCCGTGGGTCTATCATCTCCTTTCCATTAGGAGAGATAACTCTTTTAAAGATAAAAACCACTGGTAAACGTGTGAGGTTTACTATCCAACGACTTTTAGCTTTTAAAGAGGGTTCCTTAGTTAAGGTCCAAGATTATGACCGTAGTGGGTACCCAAACCCCGAGACATTCAAGGCAAGCTATCCACATTGAATAGATCAAGTCAGGAAAGTTCGAGAATTTGGAAGAAACTCAAAGATGCCATTCACGGAGAATACATTCATCTTGGGGAGTAGAGCTTCTTGACGATTCCTAAGGAGGACAGCCGAAGAGAAGACTGTATCTGGTGCTCCTATTGGGGATCTAGGCGTCTATTTCTACGAATAAATGAAACGGCGTCACCTAGTTCTAGACGTAGTTGCCGGGGAAACTCAAAATATCTATACTATTATTACACAATAGATATGAGTTTATGAAAGGAGACTTACAGTGAGCAGCCCCACAATACAGTTTATAATATGAAAGCAGTAAATGAAAGCGATAACCACTTACTCGGTTGGAGTGCTTCCATGCTGTTTGGTTAGTTGTTCAACAAAGAAAGATTGAAAACAACAGTATATTCAAAATCAAAGGAGAAAGTGCTTTGAAAAAGAAAGATTTGGGGCTTACAGCTCAAGGAGAGGCCCAAGGTTTTATCAGTGAGCGCACTGTTTGACTTTGTACAAAGGGACTTATACAAGTGACTGGGGCCCAAAATGGTTTTCTGTACAAAGGGGTGGGTCTTACACTCTCTCAAGAGGCCCAAAAAGGTTTAAAGAAAAAAAAAATGGGGCTTATAACACGAGGGTAGGCCCAAATGATTTTTTCGTTTAAAAATGGCGATCGCGCCGAGGTTTTCTTTTAACGCAGAGGGACTTATACAATAAGTGAGGCCCAAGATGTCTTGGTTAAAAGGGGGATTGGGTCTTACACTCTAATAGAGGCCCAAAGTGTTTTGAATGGGTCTTATAGCTCAAGGAGAGGCCCAGATGATTCTTTTATTTTAAACGGGCGACGATCGCGCCGTTTACTTGTACAAAGGGACTTATACAATGAGTGAGGCCCAAAAAGTTTTTGTACAATGGGGGATGGGTCTTACACTCTCTCAAGAGGCCCAAAAAGTTTTGAAAATGATTTATGAGGGTTGAATTAATCCAAAACCCTAATTTGTTTTCAAAATGTATTTAATTGAATAAAAATTCAATTAAAATGATCAAAAATTGTTTAACACATGGAAAACAAATTGTGATCTTGGATTAATGCTTCAAAAATTAAGTATTGACCTACAAAATAATTAGAAAGCATTAAAAGTTGCAAAATCAATGTAGAAAAAATATTTAAAATGCCAAAAATAATTAAAACATTAATTCTTTGTAAAAATATCAATTATATGAAATAAATAATATTTTTGGGATTTTTTGGGAAAATAAAATATTTTAACATTTTTGTGAATTATTAAAAAAAGAATCAACTCAAAATCATTAAAACTCAGAGAGAAATTAATTTTTGAATCAATTAAACAAAATCACAAAATTCAAATATTTGAATTTCTAAAAATGGCGCCAAGAACAAGCTGAAGAACACGCGCGTGTTCTTGGTTTCTCAGATTTGCATTTTCTATCCAATCTCCATGAATACGTAATCATATCATGCAATCCACATATCATTATGCTCGTCTCAACCTCACGATCATGTCTATGTACTTTAATTTCATTTAAATTAAACATACAACAAGAAATCACGAAGAGACCTCAAGAACCCTAATTTCTGCATGAAGGCTAGGATTTTTGATACACGATTCAAACAATGCAATTAATTGAGGGAAAACATTCCATGCATGATTATGAACATATGGCCAAATTATTGTGCGAGGAAATATGCATAGATTGAGAGATGACCAAGCATGTGCTTACCTCTAAGCCGTGACAGCAAGTGCAATGTGATTTTTGATTTGGAGGTGTTACAGATGAGTTGTGATGATCTGAACAGCTTCCCTACACCATATGGATTGTGTTTGGATGGTTGGACTTGATTGAAATTGGCTAGATCATTTTGTGGTACCTCAGCTGCACTTTGGTTAAAACCTTGAGCAACCAGCTGGTGATTTTGTGAAATTGATGTTTCAGAAGTAATCTAAGTGTTTGATCAGCTCATATGTGATGTATGTGAGGTGTGTGAGTGATTGGTTTGATTGGAATTGCTCTCAAACTCAAAACCCGATAGTGACTTGCCTTAGAAGGCAAAATTGGAGTGAAAGAAGAGATTTTGAGGAAAGCATCTGTTAGATGGCTTTGGTGTACTCAAACTGACCACAATTGAGCTCTATTTATAGTAGAGCAAGTTTGTTTTGCAAGGAATAGTGCATGGCAGCTGGTAAGTAGGTTTGGCCAATGTTGGCAAATGAAAAGCCAAGTCTCCTCTAGCCATTGACTAGAGGTTAGGGCACAGAGCTTTGGTTCCCTTGGTCTTGGATAAGTCTTGACTGATTTCAGATGAGAATTGATCAGTCCATGCCACCTTGATGGTTCCATTGAATGCCTCATTCCAAATTTGAAGTTTTGTCCCTATTTTGGCCATTCTAGGTTCAACATGCTATTTCTTGTTCCATGGACTTTGGAGGCTTGGCTCAGTGATTGTCCCCTTTAGATTCAATCCTCTGAGGTGTCCAAGTGGATAGGAGCAATTGAATTTGGCTGATTTTGGCAAATCGACCAAAGTTGCAAATTCTGCCTTGCCTTGACAGATTTCAGCAAGGCAACTTGCCAATGTCATATCTCATGTTGTAAGTTGAATTTGGCAATGTTCTTGGCCATTTTGGAAAGCTCTTACATGATACAACAACTGTTTGAACAAGTTTGGTTTTGATCTCTTTTGATTCCAAGTGAAAAATCCCCCTACATTTGGCAAAAAGTGAGGCAGAATCTGACTTAGTGAAAATTTCACTAAGTGTTGGAAAAAGTGACATTTTCACTTTTCAGCCACTTTGATCACTCCATAACTCAAAATCCTTAATGAATTGGAATGACTTGTAGTTGAAGTTTTTGTAGGTGATAATGAGGGCTACAAATCCATCTTTGGATGAGAAAAAATGGCCTTGTGGTTTAGGAGTTATGGTCCTTCAAAGTTGGTACCCTTGCCACTTTATTTTTAACTTAGAAAAATTTCTAAGTTTTATGGTTACCCCTTTTACAAGTTATCTCACTTTTCTTGATTTTTATTGATGAATGATGATCCAAATCATACATTAACATCATTTTAGGGTTAAAAAATCCATTTTGGTGAAAAATCTCAAAAAGTCAAAGTTGACTTTTGTGCACAGTTGACTTTTTATCAGATGAATTCCAAACTGTGCAATTCTTCAGGAAATCATGTCCTTGACCTAAATCAAACTTGATGGACATGTTCCATGGGTGTTATAGGGTATATTCAATCATGTATTAGGGTTTGGGAGCATGTCTTGGTCAAAAGTCAAAGTTACAGTTGACTTTTCCCTTAAAACCTTAATTGTGGTGCAGATGGAATTGAGACTTGTTGCTCAAACTTCTTGGATTAATCCATTGTCCCAAATGGATCAATATGGTATATTAGAGACCCTCAAATCATCTCTTGAGGTCTTGGCTCATGATTTGTCCCAAAAGTCAACTTAGGGGTGAATTAGGTCAAGAAACCCTAATTCCTGATTTTTGATGAATGCATCCCTTGAGGCAAAATTGACTTGATGCATGGGTTCATGAGGTTCCATGAAGTATATTAGGTCATGTTTTGGATCAATGGCTTGTGCCCAGATGAAACTTTTCATCTGGAGGCCCTGGGTGATCAAAACCCTAATTTGGTGACACTGGCGATCTTGAGGCTTGATCCACCTAGAAGGGAGCAACCTTGTGCTTAATCCTTGAAGTGGGAGTCCTTTTGATCCTTTGAGGATGTTTGAGAGATCAGACAAGTTGAAAATCAAGTCATTTCTTGATTGAGCCTTTGTCTAAAGCTCAGAGAGGGCTTGAAACCCTAATTTTGATTGTAGTGGATGCTCACCCATCTTTGGGGAGACTAATGAGGCATGATGATTCATCCATATTGTGATGATGATTTGCACAATGATGGGAAACTCTAGTGGTCAAAATTTGGGGTATTACAACTATGTCTTCACCAGCGATTCCCACCTCTTTCCTTGGAATCACGTCTTATCGTCTTCTGCTACTCATAACATTCTCATAGACCCATGGCACGGCTTTGGTCCCTCTGAACCTAAATGGAACGGGTTGTGGGTGTTGTGTTGCTTGAAATGATTAATAGTGGAAGCATCAATCGTTCCAGGATTGTTGAAAACTGGTACTGGTTTATTAAATATAGGAACTACAGACCCCGACTTAGGTGTGTTGGACCCGGATACCTGCCCTTTTGGCTTCGGTAAGTTAAACACAGGCTCGATTGCTGCAACTCTGTTTTCCCTCTCTTTGCTGAACACCTGTAGAAACCTTTCATTGATCAGATATTGAACATCATCTTGGACTAAACGGCAGCCTTTGGTACTGATATTACATTCTTCGCAGTCACCGTGGTAAACTTTAACTATCCCAGCCTTAAATAACTTGGCATGAAAATTCTTGATAGGGGTTTTGATTATTGTTGCATCCAAAACTAGTACCTCATCCTTTTCATCTTTGATGGCGTTAGTAGTCCCATGAGTAGGCAAAGGATTGTTTTTCATATTCGGTTGATTATCAGCAAATGAAAGGATATTCTTCTCCATCAACCCCTTCACTATATTTTTCAATGCTAAACAACCCTCCAAGTCGTGACCAGCCCCTCCTTGATGGAAAGCGCAAGTCGCATTTGGGTTGAAGAAAGGCATAGATTTCTCGGTTGGTGGTCCCAAAGGTCTAGTAATGATCAAACCTTGCTCCACTAAAGAAGGGTAGAGCTCTGTATAAGACATTGGTATAGGTGGAAACGCTGGCTTTCCTCCTTGCCTTTTGTGGGGAGAATTCTGCTGTGGAACCTGTGGCCTTGGTTGTTGATAATTCTAGTTTTTAGGCCATTGCTGATAAGCTGTTTGTTGATAGGCTGGCGCCTGCTGCGTTGCTTGGTGGTTGAAAGTAGGTGTAATAGCAGCTACGTAGGGTTGCTGAGCATACTGCATCTGGTAGATTAGATGCTGAGAGAAGTTGGGTCTCTGCTGTTGCTGGTACATTGGTTGCTTCCATCGAGGGCTCTGGGTCTTTCCTGCCATGACGGCATTAGTCTTTCCTTCCCTCTTCTTGTGAGAATGACTAGGGGACTTCTTAGTACTGACGCCAATTGAACTGATCGGAGAACTAATTACCTTTCCACTCTTTAATCCTGCCTCTACCTTCACGCCAATTGCAACAATATTAGTGAAATTAGCACTGGCACTACTGATCATTCTCTCATAAAACTCAGGCTTCACTGTGTCTACAAACCAATCAGCCAACTCTTTTTTAGTCAAGGGTGGTTCAACCTGAGATGCAGTCTCTCTCCATCGTTGTGCATATTCTTTGAAGGACTCAGTACTGTTCTGGGCCATACTCAATAACTGCCTTCGGTCAGGGGCTAAATCCATATTGTACTTGTAGTGTTTTACAAAGGCATCAGTCACATCCTGGAAACAATGGACTTGGGACTGGTCTAGACTCAAATACCACTTAGCAGCAGCACCCTTCAAACTGTCTTAAAAACAATGGATCATTAGTTTGTCAATACTTACGTGCGCGGCCATTCTTCGGTAGTACATGATCATATGGGATTTGGGACACGTGGCCCCTGAATACAACTCAAAAATCGGCAACTTGAATTTTGGTGGAATAACCAAGTCTGAAACCAAGCACATATCCTTAATATCAGTACTGAATGCATTACTTAACTCCATCGCCTTCATCTTCCTCTGCATTGTTTCAACACTCTCCCTCAATTTCTCGTGTCAATCATCCCCTTCTTCTGACACATCAACATAATCGTAGGGATGATGGTTTTGGAAAACTGGATGCACTTGCATTTGTACTGCTGGTGGAGCATAGGTAGGAATAGCTTGCAGAGTCTCATTGACCAAAGGAACTGTTTGCTGTGTTGTCAAAGGAACTGTAGCACGGATAAAATCACCTGGCATGCCCAACGTATGGTTTACGACAGGGATGATAGGAGGTTCTACCGTTGTAGTGATGATTTCGGAAACCACAGTGGCCTGGGTATCCATCTTTGCTCTCATAACATTAATAGCCTCGAGGATTTGTCCCATCCCTCATCGTATTTCATTCAATTCATTGTTGACTCTGTCCATTTCTCCGTATATCTCTGACATTCTGAATCGAGCTTGGGCCCGGGTGTTGTAGTTGTGTCTGGGATTCAGTGTGACGATTCTGGAGAGAACACTGTGACATGAGATAAAGACAAGGAAAAATGCACATGATGATGCAAATGAGGATGCAAATGCAAATGCAAGCTAAACTATCAAGAAACCAAAGAAATTTTGCAAATAATACAGACAATAAATTCTTTGACAAAATAAACTTCTTCATTCAAGAGTCTGGTGAGCATTACATCAGGAGCAGTGTATCCTCATACTCCAAGTACATAAGCAGAAATACATTAATATGAAAGGGAACATTAGCAACAAAGGAAATAACAACAGTAACATCAAAGGAACTAAGAATTGGATCCGCTGGTTGATGATCCCTCTCCTCCATTAATCACTCTCATCAATTTGCTAATACGTTCTTTTGTCTCCTCTCTTGCAAGAATCAATTCTCCTAAAGCTTCCACCATCCTCTGCTTTGTCTTTGAAGGTGATTCATGGTGAGGAAGCGGCTTCCTCATTACACGAGCTATGTCACGAGACAATTGTAAGTGGGCATCTGTGACTGGACATTCAGCTTTCCATAGTTATCTGTTAATTTGGCACCAAGCGCGCTCCAATCACATCTTCATTTCAAAACCTCCCCTCTCATCATAAAACATCATCTGCATATCCTCATCATCTGGAATTCCCTCTTTCAGATGACCCAGTTGACGACGTGCAAGGACAGGGTTGTAATTGATACAACCGTTTCTTCCCATGAGCGGCACATTGGGGCAATCCCCACAGCTATGGATTATAATAATTCCTTCTTCTGTTGAATCATACCATTCGATGTCGGTATGCTTCAATTCCATCAGTTTTTTGGACCAAATCTTACAGTCTTCGACTTCCCAGAAAGTCGGAGTTTTTGGCAGATAAGAGATGAACCACTTGTAAAAGAGGGCTACGTAGCAGACAATTGGCCCACAGCCTCTTGTGTATCTGGTCTGTATAGCATGATAAACATCAGCTAGCAGTGTTGGAACTGGATTATTTACTGTAAAAATATGAATGGCTTGTGTATCCACAAAGTCCTTGGTGCTTGGGAACAGAAATAAACCATATATCATCAGAGCAAGGGTCGATTCAAACAAAGCCTCGCTTCCTCTATTTTTGAAGAAAAAAGCCTTTTCCAGCAAGAATTGAGCGGGAAGTCCGCGCTTTCCTCCTTTGTTAGTCAGGTTAGCTTGGATGTCAGATAATCTGATTCTGGTTGCTCTGGCGATGTCTCTGGCGGAAGGCATTTCTTCAATCCCAGAAAATACGGGAGCTTCTCTGACAGGAATCCCTATCATTGTAACACCCTTCTAACCCCCGCATAAACATACAATAAACCAGAGTAAATAATCATGCTATTCATTTAAGGGTGTTACACATAATCATAAAACTTCATAAAACACCTGTCATGTTCATTAACACTTTAGTAATTTCATGCTTTTCAAAAACTTTCACATTAGCATGTAGCAGCGGGATCACTTTCATTAAGAATCTCATCACATTCAAGTCTTAAACAAATTTCCTTCATTAAATCAACTTAGGCATAAAAAAAGCCACTTCACCGTAAAATTCAAATCAAATTAACAAATAAATAGAGTATACAATCGTATCTCTCAAAACATGATCAAACGTTCGCCAGTGTTACATAATCAGAGCACGACTCAACCCAAAATAAATAAGGAAGCTAAACAAGCTACTCCAAATAGCTATCCTCGTACTAGCAAGCAACTCTAATCTTCAGTACCTGAGCGATGTCGTATAAAACATCATTCCAACAGAAGGGTGAGAATTCACATCAATATTGAAATTATAAGATAATGATTATTGTAAAACATATAAACACAAATAATAAATAATCTCACACTTCAATATTCATCAACAAGTATCACTCAAGTATCCACACAGTTCATATCAAATTCCAATACTCAACAAGTCACAATCACACACATGCTTCCATATAACAATCATATATGCCATGCGACTCGATGCAAACTCAATGCAACTCATGCCATGTGGTACCAACACTTGTTTTTTTTTTTTTGGTTTTTACATTTAAACCAGGTCCGTCCCCTAGACCAATAACAAAACAAAAGCCCGTCCCCTAGGCTTTCAAACCCCGTTCGGCGTTAGGTTTGGGACAAGTCAATAATTTCCACGGAATTACCAAACATTGCCTCTTGACACAAATGATGCGTATGTAATCAATAACAATATGCAATTAAGACCATTCCCTAATCTTAATATCATGCATATTTCAAATAATTCATCACACTTGAATTATCACACAATTGCACACACAAACACATTTTCATAATTAAAGTATTCATACTTTAAATGTCATCGCCACAATCAACAATTAATACATAAGGACTAATTAGACCCAATCACAACTCACAAACATAAGTTACCAATTAAATATAGACTAATCAATCAATCACTAAAATTTGATTTAATATCCAATGAAATTCTATTATTTAATAAATAATAGTCACTATTTAAAAAGACAATTCATATTTAAATAAATAACTTAATATTTAAATAAGTAATCTATATTTAAAATTAAATAGCCAATATTTAATAAATACTCAAAATTCTTATAAAAATAAAATGGGCATCCATCATTTAGTTTAGGATATATTAATATTACTATTTAAATTGAAATAAATTATATAGTAAATTATAGTTTCATAAAATTAATTATTCATTATTTCTAAACTACAACCATGCTACAGGATTAATTAATGCTTATAGTGCATTCACATTAATACTTCATGATACCAAATCCACCTGTATTTCTACTAGGACATGTTTGTCTCTCTCTCTCTCAATCCCACTTCTAAAGTCATGCGCATGAATAAATATAGGGGAGGCCACTTGAATGAAGCTACTCATAATATAAAAAAAAAAAGAAACCATGCTACAATTATTGAGATGAGTACATTTACTCCAGGCGTAGCAATTTTAGCCACCATTTACTTCATGAATTTGCCATTTGAAAGGATAATAGTATTATAAGAATTTATTATGCCCATTTAATGTTCCTGCTCTACTGAATTAGCTTGTGGCATACCACCACTTATCACACTCCTTCCATTACCCCATGAACATATGCGCTGTACTAAGTAAGGAAAAGAGTCTTATTTCATTATGATATAAAATTGCCACATGATGTATACATATTCACTCACTTCCTGCGCATGAATAGTGAGATGGTGGAGCCACTTATAAGACTTCTACCTAGGTTAATTTCCACCGCATGCTAGTATGGTAAAGTCTAAATGTTATCTTAAATAATTATAATGTATGACTTCATCTCCTCACCATCAGTATCATTCTTTAATGCCACATTCCCCTCTCTCCCATTAACAATTATTAGTATTATATTATGCTACGATTACGGTGTATTAATCTACACTAGTATGAATTCCTGAAATCCAACGCAATAATTGGAAAGAAAGAAACAAAATAATAAAACAGAACATTATTCTACAGGTCCTGCGCTACAGTAGGAGAAATGAACATTTCTATTTTCAGATTTTACAGCTTCAATAGGTACCCTAAATCTCTAATGGGTCTCTAATCTATTACCAAAATTAATCTCCAAACATCAAAAATCAATAATTTTCAAAAATAATCATTAACCTAATTAATTTCTATTTCACAGAAAAAAATTTAGGATTATTCTAATACTACTTCTACACAATAACCATCACCCAAATAACCCCAATATTGAATAAAATATCACCCTTACCTTGAATTTGTTCCTTGATCTTTGAGTTCCTCTCCTCTTTCCTTTCTACTCTTCCTTCTCTTCTACTCTTCTAATTTCTCTTCTCCAATTTTTCTTACTAACTTTCTCCTCTAAAACCCTAACTATTCATAAACCAAATGGGCCTAACCCAACCCATTACTCTTAATATTAACACCTCACCTCAAAGCCCACTAATTTCCAACAACTATAATATCATATAAAATATAATAGATTAAATATTTTCCTAAATACTAACAATCTAATTAAAATAAATAATTAGATAAATTCAACAATTCAATTTATTTTCAAATAATAAATTAATTCACACATTTCAATTTAATTAATTAAATCAATTAATTCACTTAAATCAAATAATTCACAAAATCACTCAATAATTAATATAAATAATTAATTACTAAAAATCGGGGTGTTACAATCATGGCTGAGAACTCTTCTAGGGTTGGTACCAACTGGAATTCAGGGAATACGAAACAGCGGTACGCAGGATGATATAGCTGGACCAAAACTTCAAGGGGCCCCACAGTCACTGGTGTCTTTATCAGTGGAATGATACACCCATATCTGTCAGCGAAGGCTGACTGGTCTTCAACCATCTCTCCTAACCACAACAAACGCTCCACCTCTGGTAGTTCAAAGAAATAAGGCCAAACTCTTTTCCCTGCAGCATCCATTTCTACAAAATCTGCAAAACAAAATTAGTATCTTAATAGTTTAGCAAGGAATGCAAAATGCAATGCAAAGTTTCATGGAATTCAGACACTCGCAGAATATCAAAAGATATCAAAAGACCTCATTTTCATTAAATAAAAGGTGAATTACAAGAGTTTATACACTTTCAAAAGCCCTAAACATGAAGCTAGATAAAAGCTAGAAAGTCCTAAGGAAATTCTCCTAAGAGTCTCGTGTTGAGTCTTCTGATTTCTTCCTCCATCTGATCCCTTTCTGCAACAAGGTTGTTGATGATGGATTTCCAAGCGGGAGGCTGAGTGTTAGAGGAGCTTAGATCGTCTAGGGCTTTTCTCTTCTTGCATGAAAGTAACTCTTCATTCTTGTCCTGTAGTTATTTTTGGAGTTCCAGGTTTTCTTCAACAACCACTTGATATTTGAGCTTCCAGGCCTCTCCTGACCGTTGGGCTTGTCTTAGAGAAACCTCCAACTCTTCCTCTTTTGACATGAAGTATAAAACAGGCTCTTTCTTCAAAGCAATTGGTTCCTGCCTTTTGTAGGGAATCTTTAACTCTATGGCTTTTCTTCGGACCCATTGGAGATAGGGCTCCAATGACACACAGTTAGGTCTTCCCAAAGAACTTCTTCCTCTTTTACGCTTGCTACCCCAAGCGTTTAAGATCAGCTTCTTCTGTTCTACGTTCTTGTCATATGCTTCAAAGTAGATGTTTTCCACATGAACACTGAGAGGTTTATTTTCCAAAGGATGCCCTAATTGGCGTCGTGCTAATACAGGGTTGTAGCTGATTCCACCTTTAATGCCAAGAAGAGGCATGTTGCCATAGTTTCCACAGCTATTTATAATCAGGATTCCATCATACACCCGATTATACCAGTCAATGTCTGCATGGGAGAGTGCCATAATTCTCTGAGACCACCATCCTTTCTTGGAATCCCATAATGCACTTGCCTTTGGTAGATGCGAAATAAACCACCTATACAATATGAGGACACAGCAAGTAATATGTCCATTTCCATGAGCGTTTCTTGTATGGACTGAATGATAAGCTTCAGCAAGCAGGGTAGGTACCGGATTCTGTTTCAAGAAGATTTTGATTGCATTCAGATCCACAAAGTTGTCAATGTTTGGAAACAAGAAAAGTCCATAGATGAGCAATGCAAAAACAGCTTCAAAGGCATCCCGTTGGAGTGTTTAGCAAAATAACGAGCCTTTTCAAACAAAAACTTAGCAGTTAACCCAAAACTTCCTCCCCTAGAAATTAAATTGCTTTTGATGTCAACTAACTCCAGATGAGTTTTCTTAGCTATTTCTTCCTCTTTAGGATCCTTCTCGAAGATAGGAAACAGTGACTCATCCTTGATAGCCAAACCAATTATCTGAGAGTATTCCTCAAGGGTGGGTAAAAGTTGATAGTCAGGAAATGTGAAGCAGTGATACTTTGGATCATAAAACTGAAGTAGAGTTGAAAGGAGTCCTTCATCAATGTTCTTCTTCAACAAAACCCACAACTTCCCATATCTGTCTATGAATCCTTCAGGGTCTGTTAGCAAATCTCCCAATTTCCTTAGGTCATCCAATTTTGGACTTTTGAAAGGGTATTTGATGGTGTTTCTTCTTGAGCTATCCATGATATCCCTCTGATATAAGAAAAGAAATCTGAGTTCCATGAAACAGATGCAACATGAATGCTTATGATGTATGAATGCAAAGCACACACAAAGACACACAAAGCACAAACAAAGGGGATAGGTTTAAGCATGGGGCCAGGGTTCACCTTTCCCATTGGTATGTACTATTGGTTTTCATCTGCTGAACAGGGTTCTAAGAAGTTCCCAGAGTCGACACCCCATCTTTCGAATTTTAACGACTTCCCAAATGACTTGGTAATCAATAAAATTCTCAAGAGAATCTCGTCTGAGTGTAGTATTGCGTGACAACCAATTCAAAAATAGACTTCATCATGGTCACCGCACTACATCCTAAAAGGCCAAGTGGGGTTTGGTAACTACGGTCCTCAATATCAAAGGCTCCTAGGTCGAGAGTAGCACGTTTTCACGAATAGACTCGTTCAACCTGACTAAATTCTCAAGAGGGCCTAAACTGAGTGATGGTATCTCAAGTCAACTTTTTCAGGAATCGACTCCCTCAAAGCCTCCATGAATATACCATCGTCCTATCATAAGTGCACTCAAATCCGGGTTAGGATTTATCTCACCACTCAAGAACCAAGTCAACAAAAGATCTCAAGCAAAGCATATATACAGGCAATCAAACAGATATACACAAGCATAAATAAAACAAGCAAAAACAAGGTGGGCTTAACCCTCAAAAATAAAGAAGTTTTCCCCAGTGAAGTCGCCATTTTTGTTGCAGTGAGAATCGGATAACAATCTATTAATTAACTTGCATCGCAAAACTTTGAAGTTCACCACCGACTTTGATTTATCCAAAGGAAAGGTTCAAGATCGAGAAAAACCTAAAGGGGGGAGATCTAAGGTTCGGGGGTTGGTTACGCCTAGGGAAGGTATTAGCATCCTAAGCGTCCGTAGTACTCTACGGGAACCTGTTGTTTTAGCTTGTTATGTCTCACTCGCTTGCTAAGGGTGCTATGCTAAAGGTTGAAACCCTAGGGGTTAGTATCTAAGTATATTCGACAAGGTATCGCACCTTGCGCCTACGTATCCTGACGAGAGTGGAATCAGAGTATCCGTAGTTCACCGATCTAAGGGTGAAAAATGAACCATTGACTATGGCCAAAGTTCCAAGGGGAAATGAGTATGAGCTCATTTTAGAGTTCACGATAACTCTCTAAATCTAAGTTATAGGGGGAAAAGTGAATTCTCATGATGGTGAGAATCACATAGAGTTCAAAACTCTAACCTATTTCTAAGTTATGATTTCATGGCTCTCATGAGGCCAAGAAATGGGATAAACTTAAAAGGATAAGGTAGGGTGGTTGTTTAGTGACTCATGAGTCAATTTAGGATGATCTCCCTTTGGAATGGGGGGAAAGGATAACAGTTTTAAAATTACTAAGAAGTAACAAGTTATATGAATTCAATAAGATGATGTAAAAGAAACATAAACAAGATAATAAGATGAAACAAGGTTCATAAAATCATGCAAGGTTAGAATCATACATTTAGACAATGCTCAAACAACGTGAACAAAGATAACATAGCAAGATGAATAAAGAAGTGCAATAAAACCCTAAAAGGTGCTTCCAATCTTATCATGAATAAATGCATCAAGATTAAATATTTTCAACAAATTCTTTTTATGCTCAACAAGTAAATTCAATTAGAAGCATTTAGCAAAAAGAATGGAAGAAAAAGGATGAAAAATGAATAAGTTATGAAAGTTTGAAATTAAGCATAAACTTGAAAATAAATAAAACAACCAAGTGGTAAAAAAGAAGGAAATGGCATTCCTAGGGATTGAACCCAGGACCCTGCGTGCACAAGCCTAAAACATTACCAACCGTGCCATGCGCGCGCCTTGAACAAGTAATGATAACACATGTATATATGGGAAGCGAAGCAAAAATCAGAAAATAAAACAAAAGGACTGGGGCGAGGGGGATTCGAACCCCAGTCCTAAGGGTTAAAGGGCGCGTGATAGTGTGTGCTTGCCACGGGGTGGCTGTTACATCCGGTAGTAAACTCAACTTGATTAATACATAAGCCTCGCATGCGTGTATAATTCAAATTAATAACACAAACCAAACCAATACACAATCTGCTCACAAAAGAAAACATTCATGCCATACCATTCGACCATCAACCATTGCCAAATAAACTGAAGCAGAAACACATGGTTACCATCTCAAAATCATGAATTGCCACATATATTAAATGCCAAGTAAATGCTTCTAACATACAAACTAACATTTACAAAGTAATGGAACACTTGAACACATAGAGTAACAGTTCTAAAACAGGCATGGCAGCAGCAAGCATACAACACATTCAAATGGAATTCAATGAAATGATACATCTTGGATACAACTAATAAACAAATATGCAGATCATGGAATCCAAAACAGCATGACATGGTTGAGTTTCAAGAATAGCAGAAGTTAATATTGAACATGTTGAATGGAGAAAGCAACAAAGATGTTTTAAGATCAGATTATGACCAGAATGCAAGGAAACAAAGGAACAAGACAGCAGCATTACTCACTCAAAGCATCAATAGAAGGTAGTATGATGATACATTGGCAAGCACATGGTTAGACATGATGCAGTCAGTTTTGATAGCATGTTTTTAATGTTCAACAATAACTCAAACATGTCAGCAGAATAGAGCATATTATTTTAGGTATTGGAACTCAACAATGATAGCATTCAATATAGAAGTTCAGAGTGAGCATGATTGCAGCAACACATCAAACAAAAAGCAACATAGGGCAAACAAAACATGAAAAATTTAGCAAAGTCCAATGCACTGGCCTTTAGAAAGTATCATCATGCCAAATTGGTTCAGATCAAACATGACATTTAGAAGACAATCAGAGGGGGAAGGCATCAGACAAGGAGTTCAGTAGATTCATAAATCTGTCTAAAGTTGTTTGTCCTAGGAGCAATTTGGTTAGGGCATGGCAAGGTTTGAAAATGTATCATTATGCGGTAAACACACAAATCACATTGGTCTAAAACAACAATATAGCATGGATAGAGATGTGCCAAAATGATAGTCAAATGATAGTTCATATAGATGGAAACAGTATGATAACATAATCATAAATTTAGGGGAAAAACTGTGAGGCATAGCCATAGCAGCAATGTTCAACATTATTGACAGCTTATGGCAAAGGCAAAGGTAAGTTATGCTACATGTTCATGGCATTTTAAACACACAATGTTGTCATAGATCATAAATTCAAATAGAAATTATACACACATAGACATCCAAATCAAGTAGTGGTTAGACAGGAATATAAGCATACACAAATGGCTTCACACTCATCATGTTGGTACAAATAGGATCATTCATGCTTCTGGTTATGAACACACAACAAGAATATCATCCATATAGTCAGAAACTGAGCACATACATTCTAGGCAACAAGGCATAAGACATGATGGCATAGTAACAAGTTCACTCAAGTACAGGCAGTGGCAGAGCATAGTGAAACAAATACTTGTTGCTAGCATGCAGTGGATGTAAAAACAAGCATAAAGACATGGATCAAAGATTAGCTCTAATTTAAAACAAAATTATATGGCAGACAAACACACATCCTACTTAGCACTTTAATACTTGTACATAAATTAGAGATATCAAACCGACAGTATGCTAATAACCATGGCATATGGACAATGCAAGTTCAAACATAGTAAGGCAATACCTAACATAGATTCTAGGTTACAAACCAGTCACAAATCATAGAGACCACAAAACACAAATGGCATATTATGTATCAAAGATTGGGTGGACAAAGACAAAAATGCTTGGGAGAATACCTTAAACTTATCATAGCAGTAAGTTGTACACAACAGGTAAGCATTCAACATGCATTCATCAGCTAAATGTATCAATTCTTAGGCATGTAAACACACAAATCTCAGACAAGTGGTGAAGTGTTGTACATACATGGTTAGAACAAAAACTTAAACTAGAAAGAATGCAACAAGTTCAAGTTAATTAAAAGCACAAGCATAATCAGCTGTGTATTTTTAGCAATTCAAACACTTGAACACATAAGTCAAGAAAATGTAGATCATGCCATGGACAACAAGTGCATATCAGAATGTAGTCAAATACAAGAGCATCAAAAGGTAACCTCTATGACAGAATATGACAAAAGCAATAACACTTAGGCAATTTGGATACAAATCGTGGCTATGAGCTTGGACATACAAAATGATCATCCATAGAAAGAGAAAAACAGTACTAATTTAATGAAGATAGCTTAACAATATTCAGTCAAACATTAAACCACCAACAAAAGTAACAAATAGGTTCATTCACCTTAAAGCTTATGAGCATATCAGAAATACATAGGGAACTAAGATTCATGGATTTCTCATCTCAAAATCACATCCAAGCACATATGACACACATAAGTAGGTTAACAAATTCAACCATCTAAGCTTGACAGTATAATACCAAAGTGAAACTTGAATCCTCACAGCCAGCCAATAAACATAAACTTAATCATCATGGTGATATCTCAAGCATAATGATTTAACAAAAAGCAGCATATATGTATACTTCAACATATCAGTACAACAATCAAAATCATTCTACTTCATGAAATTAAACCATGAACAAACAGTCAACATACTCAAGCACACGTTAGCAAGTTACATATGTAAAAGAGCAACATGATGCACATGACATACTGATATCAAATGAGCATGATTATTAAGAGGGAAAGAGTATGATACCAAGTGGAGTAATGTCCACTGCACCTTCAAGTGGGCTGAATGCTTTCCTTCTGAACTAACCATAGCACTCCAAAGCCACCTTTCACCTTTCTTGCTCGAAACTTAAGAAACTCAGAGACTATTTGAGTGTTTGTGAAAATTTGTTGGTGAGTTAAAGTGTTGAGGTAAGCTCCTTTTATAGGCTGAGCAAATGGGCCTTGGTCCCTTAAGTCCAATGATCAAACACATGGTATGCTGAGTAGAAAACTAGGGTTTACAACATCTCTTTTCAAATTCAAATATTGGTTCACTCCTTGGAGACAAATGCGCTTCTCTGCTGCGCAAAACCTCAGAGGTTGCAGGGCCAATTTCACGACTCGGTGCATTGCTTAAGAGCTCCTTATCCGTTGTCATACGAGAGGGTATCAGATGAGGTAAAGATTGGGATTGTGCAGGGCATCTGCCGGTGAAAACAGTCTATATGCTGAAACAAGTAACTCCTCAGAACCACTTTTAATGAACCAAGCAATGAAAGCTCAAACGGGAAGTGTTTTGGAGAATTCAAAAGTGAGAAAACGCGCCAAGGAATTGGGGTTGTAGAAGTGATTTTGGATGAATTTGATACACTTGTATTTGAATTTCCTTCTCTTCTGAAATTCGCAAGCACGACAAAGGAGAAGAACATGTTTTGGTCGTTTTGCTTCCTTGCTAGCCACGCGGCGTCTTCTCATTGGTCAGAGAAGTATAGTTGAAAAGTCAAAGCAACATTGCATGGCTCCTATTGATCCTCAGCCAATGAGTTCATTCCAATATAGTTGTAACATGTTTTTGTAACGATGGGCCTATGGTGATGGGCTGAAAAAAATCAAATATTTAAGGTTTGGTTTTCTATTCCTTTTTTGTTATAAAAAGAAATGGTTAGAAAAATAAATAAATAAATAAATAATAGGTGAAATTGGTAATTGAATGGTCATGGTTTAGGAGAAAATGGATATTGGCAAATAGGGACATTGGATAAAATTTTGGTTAATAAATGACTATTGAGATTGGTTTGGAATTAAGGGTGACAATTGAGGGTGAATAAAATGGATAGAAATTTGCTATGGAAAGGATCATGGAGAGGGTTATGGAGATATCTCTTTGAAATGAGAGACTTGCTTGATCCAAGGCTCCATCCAAAATCTTAATTAATCACCTCTTGAATCTTCTTAAAATAAAACCTGATTCACAAATGAAAACAAGAACAAACAAAATCTGACAAAAGGGTTAGCTATGCAACATGATTGACCTAATATGACATGCAAGAGATCAATGGATCTAAGGGTAAAATTTGGGGTACAACAATATCCATCCTAATGACTCCATGACAACGTGACACCTCCTATGTACAGTATACATTTCTTATGAAAATAACAAGTAAGGGTAATTAAACGATGGCAGTGCAATTTATCGAACGAGTAATTAAACGATAGTAGTGCAAATTCATTTTTCAATTATGCACCCAAGACACTGACGATTGGCATGTAGACGCAACCGCAAAACTACAACACAAATATGTATAGCTACACGATAGCACTCTTATACAATGACCACACTAAACCAAAATCATATAATCACACATTCAATTATTAATTTCTAGAATATCATATAACAACAACAAGTCATGATAATGTTCATACAATCCCTAAAGAGTAAGGACCTCTCCTCTCTACCCTATCACGCAATACTCCTATAGTGAAAGCCCTTTCTCCCCCTTACCTTAATTTTTCAACAAGAGCACTTCAACAACGGAGTCTTTCTGCTTCTTCCTCAGAGCCCTAACTCCCTAATGCCTTTGTCTCTTTTCACTTCTCTTGTTTTTACGTACTGACTACTTTTAGATTCACTAAACCTTATTTTATATCAAAAACCTAATACCTTATTTTATTTATTCCCATTCCACCCTTACTTATCTCTATTTCCTATTTTATTTTTATAATAAATCTAATTCCCCCTATTTTTCTAACAACTCTATAACTTTATTTCTCCACTAAATTTTCATTCTTTTACTTTAATAAAAATACTACTAAACACTTCTATTTTCCTATTCATTCTACTATATTCACATAATTAAATTAAATAAATCATATTATTTAACTACCAAACAAGTCTAAATATTTTTAATTTATTCAAACTAACTTCTACTCCAATTGATTAATTAACTACCACAACCCATCAATACAATAAATCACCCAAAATTATAATTAATTCATAATTAACTCGATTAAAATAACTATTGAAAATGGGGTGTCACATCTTATAACCTTTTTTTTTCGTTGTTTACCATATAGTAAAGCTTGGCCGATTTGTCACTTAAAGTAAAGCTAACATCACTTGATGAATCATTTTCGCTCTCCCAAGCAGCATAAGCTCTTCTAGATTTTCTAGACGAATTGTGACTGCCCCTTTCCTTTTGTTTCTTGATTTTAAGACACTTCGGCTTGAAATGACCAGGTTTACCACAGTTGTAACAAGTACTTAGAGACTTCCCCTTTTTCTTCTCATATTCTTTTGAGGAACTTGATAACCTTCTTGATTTGTCATGGTATTTTTCGGGATATTTGTTACCATGTTTCAACAGTCCCATATCTTCTTCGTCAAATTTGTTGTCATATTTAGATTCACAATCCCTATGCTCATTTTGAGAAGGCCTTAAACTAGATGTCTTTAAAGCTATGGACTTCTTTCCTTCTTCTTTGTCTTTCCCTTTCTCTTTCTTCACTTTCTTTTCACATTCTTTTTTGTGTTTTGCTAAGCAAGTGAGCTCTTGCTCATGCTCATCCAACTTACCAAACAAAGCCATGAGATCAAGCGACTTAAGATCATTTGTCTCCTTGATGGCGGTGACCTTGGTCTGTTATTCCCTACTTAAACACCTCAACACTTTGTTAGTAGCAAGTTCATTGGAAACAGGATTACCTAGCGCATTTAACCGATTTATGAGATGTGTGAATCGTTTTCGCATATCCGTAATGGTTTCACCATGCTCTATACGGAAGCTAAAACCTTATTGAAAATAAATTAAAGTCTAATTAATCCCAACTAAATTCTAATTAAAATACACTCTAATTAAAATTTTAAAGACTAAATTAAATCACAACAAATGAATTAAATTCAAAAAAACAAAAAAAAAAACAAAGAAAAGATACTATGGGCCTCTCCTATCCAAGAAACAAAAGCCCAATGAAAGAAAGGGGATTTCGGGTCGGGTACATGACCCAGTTTGCTTAAAAAAAAACAGAAAAACAAAGTTAACAAGAGGAACCCTAAATCCCAAATAGGGGTGGAAATAGGCTAGGCCGAGCTAGGTTTTGCCAAGCCTAAGTCTGGCCTGCCAAAAAAACTGAAGCCTAAGCCTGGCCTGTAGCCTGTCATAGGCTTATTTTTAGGCCTGAGTCTGGCCTTTTCTAAGGTCTAGTTAGCCTGTTAGCCTACATAAAAGCCTATTATTTTAGAAATATGTAAATACATAATTAAAATAATGTTTAAATAGACTAACAAACTAAAAAATCAATGAGACTAAAAGTTTGTTTGCATTGACTTATTTTAACATACCTATTAGCATAAGTTTTGTGAGACTATTTGTTTAAGATAACTTATGAAAACAACTTATAACATTGTTCATAAGGTGTTTTCATCTTATTTTCATAAGATCTCCAAAATAACCAATTTTTATTTATGTATTTTAACTCAAAGTACAAAACATAACATAAGATAATAAAAAAATTATTCATATTTATTTAAATAGGTCGGTCTGTTAGGCTTAAAAGGCTTTTTTTATGGCCTGAGGCCTAGCCTTTTTAACTAAATAGGCTTATAAAAAAGCCTAGACCTTTTCTATTTAAAAAAATAGCTTGGCCTGACCTGAGCCTGTGTAGGCTAGCCTGTAGGCCCCTATTATCGACCTGGCCTACTTCTACCCCTAATCCCAAATTTCAGTAGCTTCCTTCCCAATTCAATCACTTTCTCCTTCGCCTATCACTCCCTCTCTCTTGTTCTAAACTCTCATCCTCACCACTATTTCTCGCTCGAGTTTCGCTTCGCCTCTCTCAAAATGCTCGCTCTCGCATCTACACGGATTCACAACCGGGGAAAGAAAACTCCGCCGCGGCTCATTCTCGCTGGTGTCTCCTTCTCCACTTCGTAATGGAAATGCGACCATTCGTATCAAAGGCTTACAAGCTCATAATTGAATTCAACAAGTTTAATCACAGAAATCACGAGTTCAATCACAGAAGTTACAAGTTCAATCACAGAAATTGTACCTTTGAAGATTTCGACACGGCGACTCGACGACAACGAATTTTCGGTACTCTCCGATCCTCTTTTCTGCTCCAATGCTGAGGTGCATAAGCTTGTGAATCCTGGGCCCTCATGCATGTATGATTTGCATGAACTTCTTCTGGGTGATATGCAGTTCGGTTCTGATGTGTGTATGTTATGATATTTCTGATACTAGTGTGTATGTGAATCTTTTTTTCTCTACTCCATACTCCTATCAGTCCTCCCCTGTTTTTGAATTTCTGAATCTCTTTTATAAGCCATAAAATATTGAAACATTGGTTTCGAAATTGAATGTGCCAGCTTCTTCTTGTTTTTGATTTTGGAAAGGAGATTCATGTTGCTGTTTTTTTCTTCAGACATGTTTAAACATGTTAAAACTCTTTACTCTTTTCAACTTGACATGTCTGGCTGTATTTGGAAAGGAAGTGAAACTGTCTTGAACCTGATTATTGATGATGATTTTGCTGCTGTGACATGTTAGATTGTGTGTTATCGTGATGAATTCCTTTCCTTTTTTTTCTTTGACATGCTTGTGCATTGTTTTGGAAAGAAAATATGCACTTTGATTCCTTTGTGATAATATGCCATAGAAATTGCGTACGAAATACTGCTATCATTTCTAAAGAGAATTCACGACTTCTGTCACATAAAAAACCTTTGTTATGGTTTGAAATTGCCAAAATTTGTCTGCAATCTTTTGACATTGGATTCTTCGGACATGATGTTGTAATGGGTTAATGACTTTTACAGATTTCAGGACCAAGGTGATTACCAAGCATGGAATTGGCTTCATCCAATACCAAGTATCAGAGTACTGAAGATTCTCACAAGGAGTTCCAATCATTAAGCCTATTGAGGAATTCGACTGTTTGTTACCTGATGAAACACGAACCTTCGCAGACTTCAATTCTGCATCATGGATGATATTAATGCATAGCTTTTTGAATGCAGGTTCAAACTTATGTTTGGAAGCCTCTTCCGAAAGTGTAAACATGACCGTCCGTGACTCAAGACATTTGAAAGCTCGTAGAATATCAACTAAGGTCTTGAGAAGTCTCTCTGCAGAGCCAAGTCAAGAAGCATCGCCGTGAATAACCTTAGCTTCAATCCCTCATCTGTTGTTGGCGCCGTCTTCAATACCTGTTCGGATGAGCTCAACAGGAACTTCATTATTTTATTTAATGGCATCAATAACTTCTTTCTCAACTTTTTGAATCCTTTATGACAGGACGTGTTAAATCTTATATCAGCATCATGGTGATGACAAGGCTGCAGCCCATTTGTTCTTTGAATCAAAGCTTGTATCTTATTTGCATACAAACTCTAATTTATACATTGTGTAACTTCTTTTGTTGTAATTTGCTAGAATAAAATTATGATATTTAGAGCTTTTGGAAGTTTTGTATCAACACTAGGACAAGGCTTGTGACCACGAATGATGTTGATTTATTTGCACCCAATAGTACATTGTAATACCTTGTATAAAACAAACCCCTTCAACAATTCCTTGTATTTACTTTGCCCACTTGAGAATTCAGTCATGACCATTTGTAACGTACATGAATCTTTTCCATGGCATTTAATCATGGCTTAACACATTATGGCACTTTAGACAAGTCTTGAGGCGTAACCAATTATGGCACTTTAGACAAATCTTGATGCGTAACCAAACATTCTTGAGATGTACATTACAATAACTTGAGCAGAACTTGAAAAATAGTCAAGAAGGACTCAAAGACTAAAACCAATTTGCATCACAACTTGAGAAGACATGGTTTAAGCTTGAAACAACTTAACCAATTAAGAAAAACAGTTTTGAAATAATTTAAGGATTAGATTGTGGTTTCCTGACGTCACTTGTAGCGCACTCCTCATGCCCTAATCATCATTCCAACATAACTTAAACATATTCCTTGACCACAAGCTAATTGTGTCATGAGTCCATTAACTCAGACTTCTCCAATAATCTAGTAAACAATTCAAACTTGAATGTCTAAACAGAAATCAAGCAATGACTCAAGGACAGATTATCCCTTTCCTGAAACATGAATGGTCATTCCTTTGACATGGCTCAAGATACATTGAAACAAGACTTGGAATCACTTTGAAATATAATTCAACAACCTCTTGAAAACAAATGATCGTGCCTTGAAATGGATCCATTCATATAACTGGGGTAGTTGATCATGTCATAACTGCTTGACCATAAGTATGAGGGCATATCTTTCTTTTATCTCCACGGGAATTCAACACAACTTGTAAAGAACCAGAATCACCATGAGCACACACGCAACCTCCATGACCTTTGAACCTTCTGCAGCAATCCTAAATCACAAAGAAAAACAAACAAACACAAGTATGATGAATTAGTTAGCTATGCGTGGATGATTGACCTATAAATGATATGCAAAAGATCAATGAATCTAAGGGTAAAATTTGGGGTATAACAACTGCCCCTATTTAAATATCGCCAGCGGATGATATGAACGATGAAAATCTTCATGAAATCATGGTGAAAGGTATTTAAATATAGATAACCGAAAATTTTGCCCTTAGATGCAATGACGCGCAATGCTATGGACAAAAGAAACTACGCAATGCTGACATGCCACGAACTCTAGCATGATGGAAATGAGGGAATGATAAATACAAAATGCAGATGAAAACAAAGACAAACTGGAGATAAAGACAGACACAACGAGTAACAAGCTCACTAGGGATGACCAAACAACACACTGGGGAAAGGAAACGAAAACGGAGAATTCTAAAGTGATGGACCAGCAGGTTCAAGCATGACCGGCAGACACTTTAGAGCACAAAGTGACAAAAGATCCTCACTGGAGTTAGCACCGGAAAGACGACCTCCACTAGGGAATATCTAGAGTAGTTGACCAACAGGTTCAAGCATGACCGGCTGACACTCTAGGACAAAAGATAAAGCAAATAAAAGCAACAGAAAATCCTCACTGGAGTCGGTCACCGAAAAAACGACCTCCATTGGGGACCACCTAGAGTGGCTACCCAACAGGTTCGAGTGTGACCGGCTGGCACTCTAGGAAAACAAGTGAAACAGAATCCACATGGCAGTAGGATCGTGCATACAAATTATGGAGTTTTCAATAAAAAATAACATCCAAGCTTCTGGAAATTCCTTAAACGAAGAGATCAAACGGGATCTTCAGGAACCATCAGAAAATATACAGGGTACTTAAACTCTTCTGTATGCCACATAAATGGACTTCATGGGGAAGACGCCCTGTGATTTATCGTTGCACGGGACTTACACACCACCAATAAAAGACATGGAGCACGGCGACTCAAAACATAACATGGAGCATGGCAACTCAAAACATAACGTGGAGCACGACGACTCAAACATAACATGAAGCACGACGACTCAAAACATAACATGGAGCACGGCGACTCAAAACATAACATGGAGCACGGCGACTCATAACATGGAGCACGGCGACTCACAACATGGAGCACGACGACTCAAAATATAACATAGAGCACGGCGACTCAACCATAACATGGAGCACGGCGACTCCAAAACATATAACTTGTACCCACGACGAGGCATAGAGCAACATAAGTGCACGCTTAAACCAGGTTCGGCCCCTGAAGGTAATTTTCCAAGGACCAAAGTTCAATCTAGGATCAAACTAGAAAGAAACGGTCAAACAAGACCCACCATTGAGGAATAAACTCGAATGGGGATTTATCTTATCCAAGCATGGAAAAAGATAACTGAAGTAACCATCATCCACGAGGGTCAAACTCTGTGGGGAACTTAGAAAGGCTAGCATTTTCTGCCTAAGGTTGACGATTCTACTTGGAGAGATCAGACAAACCCAACTACTTGGTGTAAACACAACCATCGATAAAGCGACAAAAGACTAACAGATAGCGAACAAAACACAGACGCTATGCATATGATGTCATCCCATGCTTATACTCATGCTGACAAAACAGACAAAAGAAAACTAGAGATGAAATAAACATCTTAACAAGGATACCCGTCCATTCTCTGCACGAGAGTTACATCTGTCAAGAGTTGGATAGAGATTCATGGACGGAACCATAGTCAAACTTCAAGGTTTTCAAACTTCTCTAGGGAGATAGTAATCCACTTGGGGATGTAAATCATGATTTCACTTAGGAGATTGTCAGGATGAATTTGGTTACTCTGAGTGAGAAAGATCCACTGAGAATGGATCAAACTCGTGTTCGGAGAGACTTCGTAGGGATAAAATAAATACCCACTGTCAACTGAAGCAATCTGAAAGGAAATTGTAATTGGAGATGCCAGAACTGAAGTCTCATAATGGGATAAAATAAATATCCACTTCATCGGGGAAGCTTGTACCAGCATCACATCTGTATACGTCAGGGTCGAGACTTCATGGGGATGAAATAAACATCCACTACTGAGGAAGATTGAAGTCTTGAGAAATTCACCGAGGAGTGAAATAAACACTCACTTCAGTCGGGGAAGGTTGAAGCCAAGGAAATTCACTGGGAATTCTTAGGTCACCAGCGTGGAATTCTTGCATTAATCCTGTCATAACTGCTCGAAGTAGAGATTCACCGGGAAATAGTCATGACTTTCTGAAGTAGAGACTTGTTGGGGAATAGTCACACCACTTGAGACAGGGACTTCTTGAGGCGTGGATAAAGAAAGCTATGAGGTAAATGTAGTTCTGCATTGATGACTTGTATGGTAGTCACCATTTTCGAATAACAATTGTTGAAAAAGTATTCAATTCTCAAATGCCCCAGATCACATGGTTTCTGAGAAGAAGACATCGCAAAAGGATTTTACAGAAAACTTGGCATTCACAAGGTTCCAATGTCTTCCAACTCTTGAGAGATTTGTCGAATCTCAATGTAACTGGACCAGATTGACAGTATTCTGTATAACTGAGTCTTCAAACTTGTTCTTTAGGGATGGTTAGACTGCAAGAGTGACAACTGAGAAGCAACTTGAACAAGGAAGCTGGTGACGACTGGACTTTGCATACCAATAACAATCAGATTCAAACAATGCCAGTAACAAATGGGAAACAATCTTGCCCCTGTTAGCTAGTTGGCTGCTTTGTGAGGGAGTTGCACCAATATTCTGAACTTCGGCGAATTCAGCCCCTGATTCATCGACTCTTGGAATGGCTGATTAACAAATATTTCAAATTGGTTTCCCAGGCTGAGCTTCCTTTACCAAGTCAAATTCCCTAGCTAGCTGCATTTGTTGGAATACCTTTGATATTGAGTTGTCTTGCAAACGAGTATTGTTCATTAAAAATTGGAAATTTCAATGCAACGTTCATGCAAGCTTTTGAATTCAAAGTTTATTGAAAAAAAAACACACAGTGGAGTGAAAAATGAAGTGGATCTAGTCATTTACAGAATGACAAATAAAGTGATCAACACGAGCAAATAACAAAGATCATTAGGAGTCAGGTTATCCAACCTTGTTGTAGCATGCATTCAAAAAAACCTTACCTCAATTAGGTCTTTTAAGGGTTGTAACGTGGCTTGGTTCACGGTTCATGAAACAAAGGATAAAGGCTCAAAGTTTCTTTGTCCCCACCCAATCTTCATGATGAACTTCAATCCTACGTTCAGTTAACTCAGGCTATACACTTAGGTTCCTAAAACTTTGGAAATTACACGGATGATAGTAGTGATGGTCCATACGCCTAAGGTAGTAACTACTTGTAATACCCCATACTATTTAAATACTCAATTGGATATCAGATGAGATCAAATGAGTATCTATGTGCTCTATCTTTGGTGAATTGGATTAATGGAATCCTCTAAGTGTTTTAAGTGTGGCCAATTGGGATAAATAGAGCAACTGATGAACTCTGAAGAGATCAATTATTTTAGATTCAAGAAAAGATTAAGGTAACTTTAATAACTGATCAATTGGTTGAGACGACAAAATATCAATTGGAGATATTTTACCCTGTTGGATTATATTATATAATAATAGTATTATATATATATATGTTAGAAAGAAAGGAAAAAGAAGAAAAAGATAGTAAGAGGAAAGAAGAGAAAAAGAGAAGGAAGAGAAGGAAGAAGGGAAAAGAGAAAGAGAAGTTGGATCATCATTCATCATCTTCTTCAAACTCCTCTTCGATTACCAGGTGGGTTCTAGATAGAGACTTTAGAGTATATTTTCTGGAGGTTTTAGAGTTAGGTTGGATTTTGGGAAAAATAGGTCTTTTTGCAAAATCAAAGAATCTAGCGGTTGAAGTGTGTTATAAATTGTGTAGCATGATCAAAATATGTGTAGAATCATCTATTGATAATTGTTATGAAGTTTGGATTGGTTTGTTTTGGTTGAAAATCTTAGGGTTTTGTGTAGAAACTATGCATTAATATTGGATATCATGTTTTATGAAGTTCGTTGGATAAACCATGATAATATACCTTTATTGGTTGTCTGGGTATGGTTTTGAGGGAGAATATATGGGTTAGAGGTTGCTGTCATGAGGGTTTATTTTTCTGCATAACACAGAGCGCGCTTAGTGTGGTATACCCGCTTAGCGTGGACTGGAGAATTTTCACCCCTTCCAGGCAGCGAAGAGCGTGCTTAGCGCGGGTGGGGCCCGCTTAGCGCGACCTGGAACAAAAAAAACTATTATTTAAAAATCCATAACTTTTGATCCGTAACTCGAATTGAGATGTTCTTGGTATCATTGGAAAGCTATGACAATCCTCTACCCAATAAAAAGTGGAAATTAAGGGTATGATGTGGGATTAATTATTTAGTGGAAATGAATGAAGTAATGTTTATTTGATATGTTGAAATTCCATATCCTTTGGATCGTAACTCCGATCGAGGCATGGTAATAGTCGTTGGAAAGATATGGAAATATCCTATGCTATAAAATTGAAAGTATTGATTCTGATACCCGATTAAATGAATCGGAGGGAATCCAAAAGTGATGTTTTATGTGATGAATCATTATATGTGATTCTATTATACAATTGTAATATGCTTTTGTATAACTTGTGATGGAATTATTATATGTAATTCAAAATGTTCAATTGTAATATGCCTTGCCTGATATTAATGTTAAACCTGATTGAGAGAATATGCATGTTTAAAATATGAATTAGGAAGAGTGAGGAAACTTTACCCCAAAACAAATGGCATAGTTTAAGATAGTGGAACCTAGTAACGGCTAGGTAATTGTTGAATAACGTAATGACGACGCTCGTGCAAGAGAGGCCGAGGCGTGTGCCCATTACCGAATGGTATAGATAGAATAAGACACTAGCATGGAACATGTGTAATTGTTATGTTTTGTTGAAAAGGCAAAAGAGGCCTAAAGGCTAATGTGGCCTAGAATTGTTGAATACAATTATGGTTGTATGTGAATCACGAAATTGTAACCATTATCCTATTATGTGCCATTTCATGAGTAACGAGCTCCTTGTCATACCCCAAATTTTGACCACTAGGATTTTCCATCATTGTGCAAATCATCATCACAATAGGGATGGGCCATCATACTTCATCAGCCTCCCCAAAGATGGGTGAGCATCCAATACAATCAAGAATTAGGGTTTCAAGCCCTCTCAGAGTTCTTAGACAAAGGATCAATCAAGGAATGACATGATCTTCAACTTTTATAACCTCTCAAGTACCTACAATGGATCAAAAGGACTCCCACTTCAAGGATCAAGCACAAGGCTACTCCCTTCTAGGTGGATCAAGTCTCAAGATCGACAGTGTCACCAAATTAGGGTTTTGGTCGACCAGGGCCTCCAGATGAAAATTTTTATCTGGGCACAAGCCAATGATCCAAAACACAACCTAATATACTCCATGGAACCTCATGGACCCAATCATCAAGTCAATTTGACCTCAGGGGATGCATTCATCAAAAATCAAGAATTAGGGTTTCTTGACCTAATTCACCCCTAAGTTGACTTTTAGGGCAAATCATAAGCCAAGGCCTCAAGACATGATTTGAGGGTATCTAATGAACTATATTGATCCATTTGCAACAATGGATTAATCCAAGAATATTGAGCAACAAGTCTCAATTTCATCTGCACCACAGTTAGGGTTTTAAGGAAAAAGTCAACTGTAACTTTGACTTTTGACCAGGACATGCTCCCAAGCCCTAAGACATGATTCAATATACCCTATGACACCCATGTAACATGTCCATAAACTTTGATTTAGGTCAAGAACATGATTTCATGAAGAATTGCACAGTTTAGAATTCATCTGATAAAAAGTCAACTGTGCACAAAAGTCAACTTTGACTTTTTGCGATTTTTCACCAAAATGGATTTTTAACCCTAAAATGATGTTAATGTATGATTTGAATCATCATTCATCAAGAAAAATCAAGAAAAGTTGGATAACTTGTAAAAGGGGTAACCATAACAAACTTAGAAAATTTTCTAAGTTAAAAATAAAGTGGCTAGGGTACCAACTTTGGAGGACCATAACACCTAAACCACAAGGCCATTGTTCCCCATTCAAAGGTTGATTTGTAGATCTCATTGCCCTCTACAAAAACTTCAACTAGACCTAATTCCAATTCATTGTGGATTTTGAGTTATGGAGTGATCAAAATCAAGAAAAGTCACTTTGTTCCAACACTTAGTGAAAATTTCACTAAGTCAGATTTTACCCTACTTTTTGCCAAATGTAGGGGGATTTTTCACTTGGATTCAAAAGAGATCAAAACCATATATGTTCAAACAGTTGTTGTATCATGTAAGGGCTTTCCAAAATGGCCAAGAACATTACCAAATTCCATTTGAGTCATGAGATATGACATTGGAAAGTTGCCTTGCTGAAATCTGCCAAGGCAAGGCAGAATTTGCATTTTTGCTCGATTTGCCAAAATCAGCCAAATCTAAATGCTCCTATCCACTTGGACACCTCAGAGGATTGAATCTAAAGGGGACAATCACTGAGCCAAGCCTCCAAAGTCTTTGGAATAAGAAATAGCATGTTGAACCTAGAATGGCCAAAATAGGGACGAGACTCCAATTTTGGATTGGAGCATTCAATGGAAGCATCAAGGTGGCATGGACTGAGCCATTCTCAACTGAATTCAGTCAAGACTTATCCAAGACCGAGGGAACCATAGCCCTGTGCCCTAACCTCTAGTCAATGGCTAGAGGAGACTTGGATTTCCATTGGCCAACATTGAACAAACACCTGCTGCAGTTGCCATTCACTGTGGATCCCAAAACAAACTTGGTCTACTATAAATAGAGCTCAATTGTGATCAGTTTAAGTACACCAAAGGCCTACAACACTTGCCTTTCTCAAAAACCACTTCTCACTCTCAAAAATGCCTTTCTTAGCAAGTCACTATCGGGTTTTTCATTAGAGAGCAATTCCACTCAAACCAATCACACACACACCTCGTATACATCATATGTGAGCTGATCAAACACTTAAACAACAACTAGAACACTGATTTCTCAGAATCACCAGTCAATTACTCAAGGTTTTAACCAAAGTACAGTTGAGATGCCATGAAGTGATCCAGCCATTCTCAGTCAAGTCCAAGCATTCAAACACACTCCATAGGGTGTAGGGAAGCTGTTCAGATCATCAGAATTCATCTGTAACACCTCCTACTCAGAAATCAATTTGCTCTTGCTGTCACGACCTAGAGGTAAGCTTAAACTTGGTCATCTCTCAATCTATGCATATTTCCTCGCATAATACTTTTGCCAAATGTTCATAATCATGCATGGAATGTTTCCCCTCAATTAATTACATTGTTTGAATCGTGTATAAAAAATCCTAGCCTTCATGCAGAAATTAGGGTTCTTGAGGATTTTTCGTGATTTCTTGTTATATGTTTAATTTAAATGAAATTAAATACCATAGACATGATCGTGAGGTTGAAACGAGTTGATTGGTATGTGGATCGCATGATATAATCAAGTATTCAGTGAGATTGGAGAGAAAATGCAAATCTGGGCCAAGCTGAAACACGCGCGTGTTCTTCAGCTGTTCTTGGCGCCATTTTTCATAAATTCAAATATTTGAATTTTGTGATTTTATTTAATTGATTCAAAAATTAATTTCTCTCGGAGTTTTAATGATTTTGAGTTGATTCTTTTTTTAATAATTCACAAAAATGTTAAAATATTTTATTTTCCCAAAAAATCCCAAAAATATTATTTATTTTATATATTTGATATTTTTGCAAAGAATTAATGTTTTAATTGTTTTTGACATTTAAAATATTTTTTCCACCTTGATTTTGCAACTTTTAATGCTTTCTAATTATTTTGTAGGTCAATACTTAATTTTTGAAACATTAATCCAAAATCACAATTTGTTTTTCCTATGTTAAACAATTTTGATCATTTTAATTGAATTTTTATTCAATTAAAACATATTTTTGAAAACAAATTAGGGTTTTTGGATTAATTCAACCCTCATAAATCCTTTTCAAAACACTTTGGGCCTCTAATAGAGTGTAAGACCCAATCCTTTTTTGACCAAATCATTTTTTGGGCCTCAGTGCATTGTATAAGTCCCGATACCGTCAAAAACAAATAGCGCGATCGTCGTCTTTCGAAAAATAACCTTTTGGGCCTCTCCTCGAGCTATAAGACTCATTCAAAACTTTTGGGCCTCTAATAGAGTGTAAGACCCAACCCCCTTTTAACCAAAACATTTTGGGCCTCACTTATTGTATAAGTCCCTCTGCGTTAAAAGAAAACCTCGGCGCGATCGCCATTTTTAAACGAAAAGTCAAAATGGGTCTACCCTCGTGTTATAAGCCCCACTCTTTTTCTTTAAACCTTTTGGGCCTCTTGAGAGATTGTAAGACCCATCCCTTTGTACAGAAAACCTTTTTTGGGCCTCAGTCACTTGTATAAGCCCCTCTGTACAAAATTCAAACAGTGCGCTCACTGATAAAACCCTGGGCCTCTCCTTGAGCTGTAAGCCCCAAATCTTTCTTTTTCAAAGCACTTTCTCCTTTGATTTTGAATAACTGTTGTTTTCAATCTTTCTTTGTTGAACAACTAACCAAACAGCATGGAAGCTCTACAACCGAGTAAGTGGTTATTGCTTTCATTTACCGCTTTCATATACATATAACTGTATTGTGGGGTTGTTTCACTGTAAGTCTTCTTTCATAAACTCATATCACCTGTGTAATAATAGTATAGATATTTAGAGTTTCCCCGACAACTACGTCTAGCTCTAGGTAAATTCGTTGATCACTCTTAGAAATAGTCAAAACTAGATCCCTATAGGATTACCAGACACAGTCTTCCCTCCTCTTGGGGTTAAACAATATGGAGATATGAAAGGCAACATTCTCTGTGAACCCTTTCATAGACTGTCACTCATAGAAGTTGTCAAGAAACTCTATTCCCCAGAGATGATCTTTTCTCCGTGAATGGCATCTCTTGAGTTTCTTCTAAATTCTCGAAGTTTCCTAGCTTGATCTATTCTCGGTGAATGGCATGTCTTGAACTTCTCGGGGTTTGGGGACCCACAGGCTTCTTAAAAGCACTTGTCAAGAAAGTCTACTCCCCAGAGATGATCTTTTCTCCGTGAATGGCATCTCTTGAGTTTCTTCCAAATTCTCAAACTTTCCTGACTTGATCTATTACTTATGAATAGCTTGCCTTGAATTTCTCGGGGTTTGGGGACCCATCGGCTTCTTAAAAGCATCGGCCTCCTCTTGGGCATCGTACAAGGACCCACAGGCTTCTTAAAAGCACTTGTCAAGAAACTCTACTCCCCAGAGATGATCTTTTCTCCGTGAATGACATCTCTTGAGTTTCTTCCAAATTCTCGAACTTTCCTGACTTGATCTATTCCTTGTGAATAGCTTGCCTTGAATTTCTCGGGGTTTGGGGACCCATCGACTTCTTAAAAGCAGCGGCCTCCTCTTGGGCATCGTACAAGGACCCATAGGCTTCCTAAAAGCAACCCCGCCTCCTCTTGGGCTTAGTACAAGGACCTCTCGGCTTCTTAGAAGTATTCACAGCCTCCTCTTAGGCTTCGTATAATGATCTCTTCCTCTGGGAATGATAGCCTCCTCTTGGGCATCGTACAAGGACCCGTCGGCTTCTTAAAAGTTTCCAGCCTCCTCTTGGGCTTCGTACAAATTGTACCGACGACCTCCTAGAGGTATAGGAACAGAACTTAATCATCTGCATAGAACAGTCCTTTCATAGAGTCTACTACTGTTTCTCAAAGCATAGTATAAAAGATGACACTCTAGATTTGGACAGTCTAATCTCCTTGAGTCTCAAATACATTCTCAAGTGACCTCTTCGTTAAATAGGAAGAAAACCCGTAGACTCAGACAGTCTTAATGCCCTTCGGATTTCCCACTTCCTTAAAGAACAGGAATAACCCGGATCCTCGAATCAAATCCTTGAGTACAGTGTTGCTCATATAAGAACTGATTTTCTCTTTCAAAATCAGTATACTGGACCTGTCACTTAACTGAACAGTCACCACAGCCTCCTTTTAGGCTTTGTATAATGATCCTTCTTCAATGAAGTTAGCTTCCTCTTGAGCTTTGTACAATGATTCTCCCCAGCGGGGTCAAACAACGTTTAGCCTCTCTCTCGGGCTTTGTACGAGACACATAAGAGACTCCCTCGTTGAGTCAATTACCCCTTTGGCCTCCATCTCAGGCTTTATACGAGATACAAAAAGGTTCTTATTGAGCCAAACAAACAATAGCCTCCATCTCGGGCTTTATACGAGATACCAAAAGATTCCCTCGTTGAGTCAAAACCTTTTAGCCTCTCTCTCGGGCTTTGTACGAGACACATATTAGCATCCTCTTAGGCTTTGTATAAGAAAACCACTGGTTGGTCCAATCAACCTTTTAGCATCAAAGCTGTGCCTCGTTCACAGTACACAAACATCAACAACTCCTTCCCCTCCATCTAACTGCTGTAAGTGGCAAGCCTCTGGATCATCTACATCCATGCCAATGTCTCTCTTTTAGTATGAGAAATTCCTAAGGAAAGATGGCATTACTCTACACTGAGTTAAAGTCTTCTCCTTCAGGTTGAAATCCCCTTTAAAGGAAATTATGGCATTGTCGGATTCACAAATCCCGGTTAAAGTAATTCTCCTTTATAAACAGTCGTAACAGACAAACCCCTCTTTAGAGATGACAAATTCTCTCTAAGGTCAACACTTTTAGCTTCACATCTTGGGCTTCGAACAAGATACAAATAAACCCTTCAGCTTCACATCTTGGGCTTTGAACAAGATACAAACCACCTTTCGCTTCACGTCTTGGGCTTTGAGCAAGACACCAAAACAACCATTTCCTCCCATAGAATAGGAGGAACTACAAACGCTCTGATTTCCCTGTTTCGGTAAACGGGAATACGTAGGCATAAGATTGAAAGAAAAAATCTTAGCGAGCACACTAAACAAAAACCCAAAATCCCATACTTTCATATAGCATTCGTCCTAACATCCTAACCGATAGCCTAAAGCACCCCCCCCCCCCCCCCCCCCCGTCAACAAAATAACCTAGGAGAGACCCCGAATCTTTGTAGCATCTGTAAACCAACAGTTTTGACTGTTTAACCTTAGTATGCAAGCAGGGTTAGTTGGAGACATCTATTACCCTTCCTTCATCAGCTTCAAAAGGATAAAAAATGAATCGAGCTGTAGTACCAGAGCGATCGTGCTTCGCAACCACATCCAAAAATACTCGCTACAGGAGAATGGCGACTCTGCTGGGGAGAATCAGGTCTCTTTAGGGATCTTGTTCTCTTCTTGTCCCCTAGGTAGAAACCTTGACGTCACTAGGATCTTAGGTCAAAACGCCGTTAACTTGGAATGAAACCACAGGATGGTGACTCCGCCGGGAAACCATTTTCTGTCAGGAACTTAAGATTCTTAGCTTTTAAAAGTCTAGGATGATTAGGACAAATATATATACTGCTTTTCCTAATTGCTATATGTGTTTATTTTTCTGCTAATGGGAATGCGTGTGATGCCGCATGTGGAAAGATCGAGTATACACTTAAGATAAGTGATGGCGACGAGGTCGACCATCAACCTCAGTGGAGGCTGACCAATGCAACCCATTCTCTCACCTAGACAATGGGCCGATTGTGATGTCTGAGAAGATGATGAGCCAAACCCTTTTGTAGTGCGGAAACTATCGGAAATAGTTATTACGCAATACTACCCTCATTTGAGGCTGGTGATCTATTCTCGGTGAATGGCACTTACTCTAAGATTGCTCTACAACTCGCTGGCGATCCGCTTGTTGTTCTGCTTTTCTGGGAGGAGCTGGTGATAATGAGTACAGGTACAAAAAACACCCTAGTATAAACCTTTGGGGATGGGTAGAGCCTTGACTTCATGACAACGACCCTTTGACCCCATGTTTTTCTATGTTTTTGTGTGATGCATTCATGCATTCATTTAAAAAACATTAAAAAAAAAATTCTCTTCTAGTCTCTCTGCTTTTCAAATTAAACTGAGATTGTGATTGCAAATATCAGAGAAAAGGATTGCGTTAATGGATTTCGGTAGAAGGAGAACTCATAGTTATACCTTCAAGGTTCCAAAGCTAGAGGATTTGAGAAGGTTAGCAAGGATGATCACAAACCAAGAGGCTTTCAGAGCCAAACACGGAGGTCTGCTACCGCTATTAAGAGTCCATGTGATTGAGGGAATCATGGATGTGCTCATTCAGTTTTATGATCCAGTTTATCACTGTTTCACATTCCCGGATTACCAGCTCGCGCCAATGCTGGAGGAGTATTCTCATCTGATTGATTTACATATCACAGATCGAGCTCCATTTTCTGGACTGGAAGAAATTCCAAAGAATCAGACCATTACAAGAGCAATTCATTTGGACGAGTCTGAGGTCAGGACTCACCTAACTACCAAGGGTGGCATCCAAGGTTTGCCAGCCCAGTTCTTGACAAAGAAAGCCCTGTATTTTGCCAGTATAGGAAACGTGACTGCTTTTGAAAGCATTTTTGTCTTGCTCACCTATGGGTTATTTTTGTTTCCCAACATTAATAATTTCGTCGATATCAACTCCATTAAGGTTTTTCTCATTGGAAACCCTGTGCCGGCTTTGCTCGCAGATGCGTATCATTCTGTACAATTGGGAAATTTGTACAGCAGAGGGGAGATCACATGCTGTGTACCTCTGCTTTAGCAAATGGTTTATCTCTCACTTGCCCAAGTCTGCTGCTTTTTGGGATTGTAAGAGTGCTTTACATTGGTCGCAAAAGATTATGTCTCTTACCAACTCTAATATAGATTGGTGTAGTAGGATCTATGATGGAATTAGGATCATTGACCATTGTGGAAACTTCCCCAACGTACCCCTTATAGGAACTAAGGGAGGAATCAATTACCATCCAATTCTCGTTCGTCGTCAATTTGGATACCCGATGAGACACGTCCCACGGGGTGTTCATCTGGAAGGTCTTTTCTTCAAGGAAGGAGAAAACGACAGGGCACTAAAGACGGAAATAGTGCACGCTTTGAAGCATGTTCATAAGAAAGGACGAGAGTCTCTGGGAAAACCAGACTGTGTCTCGGTGGAGCCTTACCTCCATTGGGTACAAACTAGAGCTCTCAAGCTAAAAATGCCTTATCCTCGTTACGGAATTCTTCCGCCAGGGGAATCTGTCATGTACTTCATGACGGAAACTGAAAAGCTTCAGGTTACTCTCAACAAAGTTCAACAGGAGAGGAGGTCTTAGAAGAACAAGTACCGCACCCTCAACGTAGAGTGCATCAAAATACAGCAATTACTGATAGAGAAAGATGCTCTGATTGAAATTTTGGAGCAACATGCTATAGAGAATCAGGATGACCAAAGGAATTTGCTCGCTCCTTTCACCTGGAAAAGGAATGACAACCCGACAACGGCCCAAGAGCCCCGGTCAAAGAAAAGGAAGATACCAGAATCAGCACCCGATTTCTCTTTAGAGAGGACTCGGGACCCATTAGTTTAGGTTTCTGTTTCTGCACCTTGTAATCTACTGTATTTCCATTTCTGTAATCCTTTGAATTCAATAAAAGAGGGGTTTCCCCACTATTTGATATTTGCAATCTAATTGTCGAAGTTTATTTTGATTAAACCTTAAACAATTAATATAATCATTGCATTCATCATTCTCACATCGCGTATTCTTCTTACCTATGAATCTCACGTTTGTGTCTCAGTTCTAGAGTCAAATTGTCTCATTCGTATAATACTCGGGCCAATCGTCAGAAAAAGATGGATGATCTTGAGGAAGAAAACAGAGAGTTGAAAGAAGAGATCGACGCTCTGAGAGAGGATATGAGGAAGCTTCGTAATGACATGCAAGCCATGACAGAAGCTCAGCTACAAAGGACTGTAATCTCAGAGATCACCTCAGCGCCCATAGGGGAGAAGTATGATCCTAGGTATCAAATGCCGAAAGATCGTCCCTGGGGCATACCTGCAAACTATATCCCGGAAGGATATATTCCGCCGATCGTTGAAGATCCGGGAATCGCGACAGATGCCGCTGGTCCTGAAGGTTACAAACTTCGGGAAAGCGAAGATGCCAAGGGCATACTGCAGACTCCTGAAGGTTACAAACTTCAGGAAACGCCAAGACTCACTGTCGTAGTCACGATACCACCCCCTGTGGTGCACACTGTCCCGGAAGGACAGATTCCACCAATACCTTCTGGTAAGAAGGAAACTATGTTTGACCGAATGGATGAATTCCAGGAACAGTTCTTGGAAATGCAGAAGGAACTGCAAGCCATTCGCGGCCAGGATCTATTTGGAAAGGACGCCGCAGACCTTTGTCTAGTCCCCAATGTGAAAGTCCCGCACAAATTTCAAGTGCCCGACTTTGCAAAGTACAAGGGTAACTCTTGCCCTCAGAGCCATCTAGTGATGTACGCTCGGCGAATGTCAGCTCAAACAGAGAATCAGGACCTATTGATTCACTACTTTCAGGATAGTTTAATCAGTGTCACATTAAAATGGTACATGGGTTTAAACCAAGCTACGATCAGTACATTCAGAGATCTTGGTACTGCCTTCGTCCAACAATACAAATACAATTTGGACATGGCACCCGACAGAGATCAACTCAGATCGATGTCGCAAAAGGACAAGGAAACCTTTAAGGAGTATGCTCAAAGGTGGCGTGAAATCGCCGCTCAAATTTGTCCACCTTTTGAGGAAAAAGAGACGACAAAGATCTTCTTAAAGACCTTAAGCTCATTTTACTATGACTAAATGGTTGCCAGTGCGCCCAGTGATTTCACCGAAATAGTTGGCATGGGGGTACGTCTTGAGGAAGTCGTCCGAGAAGGACGTTTGGTAAAAGACGCTGGATCATCGAGCGGTACTAAAAAATACGGTAGTGCTCTCCCTAAGAAAAAATAGCAAGATATTTGGAATATCTCTCTCGGAAAGCAAAGGCGACGTTATCAACCAGTAGCAGCTGTAACTCCTGCTATCAGCACCGCGTCTACGTATCAACCTCAGGTTGCGCAGAGCCAACCTGATCAACAAAGGACACAACAGCCTCTTCAGCAGGCTCGTCCTCCATATAACAACAACTGTACAACACGACCATTAGGGTTTGATCCTATACCCGTGTCGTACGCAGAGCTGTTTCCATTACTACTGGCTAAGGGGCACATTCAGACTAAATCTCCTCTTACAGTACCGGAAAATCCACCTTTTTGGTTTAAGGTGGATCAAACTTGCCCTTATCATCAAGGAGGTCCAGGGCATAACATAGAGACTTGTCTCAATTTCAAGTCCGACGTGCAAAAACTTGTTAGGAGCGGGGTCTTATCCTTCAAATATACGAATCCTAATGTTCTCACGAACCCGCTGCCTCAACATGAGAAGGCTGCAGTCAATTTGATAGAAGGAGAGACTAACGATGTCTATCAAATTCACGATGTACTCTTATTGAGGACCAATTTGGTCAAGATGAATTGCAGACAGAGTGGATATGGCCATGTGCCACCTCATAACTATCATCAGTGTGATATCTGCTCTAAAGACAACCAGGGATGTTCTGTGGTGCAATCAGCTCTACAGGAACAAATGGATCTCGGATGGATCCAGGAACACCGAGTTCGTGAAGTTAACATGGTTTACACGAATTCCAATGTCATTCAAAACCACGATATCCGTGCAATGAATGTCAACTTGGTGACAATGCACTCAAGGCAAAGCCAGTATCATAATCTGCCGCGGTACGATTACAGTTCCTGTCTGATTTTCTCGGTAAACAAACAGGGATGCTCTTTCATACAGGAGGCCCTCCAGCATCAGATGGATCTTGGATGGATCCAAGACTACCATGATAGGAATTCCTATCAAATCAACATGGTTCAGATCTTCGATATTCGTGTGATGAATACCAACCTGGTAGAGTTACATGCTGAGCAGGTCCGACTCGGATTCTTAATATCACATGACTATCAAAGCTGTAAAGCAGGTTGCGAAAATGATCGAGGTTGTACCCTTGTCCAGGAGGCACTTCAGCACTTGTTAAATCATTGGTGGATGCCAATTTATATGGATGAAGATACTCAGCAGATTAGTATCGGTAACAGGAATCCTACTCGGCGTCAGAGTCAGGATGTCCGATCCGTGGAAGCTAACCTAGTGAGGTTACATTGTATTCAAAGTGGGCGTGGCCAGGTGCCACCACACAATTATGACCGTTGTAGCGTCTGTTCGGAAAGTAACCAAGGGTGTTACCTTGTGCGAGCAGCTCTCCAGGGGCAGGTGGACCGTGGAGAAATTCGTCCATATCCGGGTTCTAGACCCATCAACTGGGCGCCGAACTACCTTGCCGATCAAGTTGAGGATGTTGTCACGATCTCTAGTCATCACAGGACCATGGATGTTTTTGCCATCAACCCTCTACTTGACGAATCTAAAGTTCCCAACTGGGAACGGATCGAGATTACTTATGATGGTCAAAAAAATCAGAAGGTTCCCATAGTCATCTATCTGCCGGGACCACTACCGTATGAATCAACTAAGGCTATCCCTTACAAATACGGTGCAACAACAATTAAGAATGGAAAGGAAACTCCATTACCCTTCGTCGTGAATATTGCAGACATCAGTCGTGTAACACGGAGCGGTTGAATCTTCAACCGAGGAGTTGGAGAACCTAACAAGGAAAAGGAACTTCAGACAGAAACTCCCGATCCATCAGTCGGTCAATCCAGTAATCCTGACCTTTCGAAAAATAATGATGAGATGCTGAAGCTCATCCAAAAGAGTGAATACAAAATTGTTGATCAACTGTTGCAAACTCCTTTAAAGATCTCGGTATTATCACTGTTACTCAGTTCAGAAGCCCACAGGGAGTCTCTACAGAAAGTCTTGGAGCAAGCCTTTGTGGAACAGGATGTAACAATCAGACAGTTTGATAGCATTGTCTCTAACATCACTTCCTGCAATAATTTGGGATTTAGTGATGAGGAATTACCCGAAGAGGGTCGCCGTCATAACATGGCGCTCAATATCACAGTTAACTGCCAGGACGAAGCTTTAGCCAGCGTACTGGTAGACACAGGGTGAGCCCTGAATGTTATGCCGAAGTCTACTTTGATGCAATTATCATTCAAAGGCCCTCCGATGAGAACCAGCAAGGTCGTCGTCAAAGCGTTCGACGGATCCAGAAAAATAGTTATCAGCGAAGTTGATCTTCCCATAACTATCGATCCTCACACTTTCCAAGTCACTTTCCAGGTCATGGACATCCGGGCAATGTACAGTTGTTTATTAGGAAGACCCTGGATACATCAGGCTGGAGCGGTCACTTCGACCCTCCACCAAAAGCTAAAGTTCGTCAAGAACGATCAACTTGTCACAGTTTGTGGGGAACAAGCCTTGCTTGTAAGTAATTGTCATCATCTACTGGCATAGAACCCGAGGAGGTTATTGGAACTCAGTTCCAAGCACTGTCGATGGGCAAGAACAATCAATCCCAAGGAGGAACCTTAATTTCCTCATACAAAGATGCTATTTAAAGCGGTCGAGAGTACCGATACAACAGGATGGGGACAGCTTGTCATTCCTATTGACAATAAAACAAAGAAGGGTCTTGGTTTTTTTGCAACCTGTACCCAGACAGCTGCCAACGATGAAAGTCTTCATCCCCTTCAAAACTTCTTCCACAGTGGAGGTTTTCTTCACCCGGTGTCTCAAGCAGTACATGCTATCAATGAGGAAGATCCCTCTGACACAGATGAAGAATGGAAGTCCTATCTGAACGAGGATGGTTATATGTCTCAGGAAGAGGTGCCTACGCCATTTTGCTATCCCGCACAGAGTCCGAGATTTATACCATGATCAGACGTCGAAATGATCTATGGAGATTGTGATCCGGAAGGATGCCGTGCTCCGCCAAATTCATTAGAGAAAGACACTCTGATGAAAGACAACTTTGACCACAATTACTATGGCCCGATGGATGATCTGCCAATGTGGCAGCCTTACCCAGGAAACTTGGGGCAAGAGAGTCAGTCGAACAATAAAAATCAGCTGACCGTCATTGAACAGAATACCTATGTCCCCACCATGTCATAGGATCAACACTCGGGTCATCCTGAAGCTACTCAGCATGACGATGAATTTGCAACATTTGCAGGACTTGAATTCATCAACTATGCTTTTCCCGAGGTCAACGTCATCGAGAGAGATGACTCATCCAGTTCCAAAGAAGTTTGGGACACCTTGGGACAAACGAGTGGAAAATTCGACTATATGGTCAAGTACACCGCTCCGGAAAGCTCTCGTATCAGGCTCGAAGATATCCAGCCTACTGGATGGGGAGATACAGCTGAGAGCACAACTATTCTGCATAATACAACAGAGGAATTCTCCTACGATAACTCTGCCTGGGAGACAGATTCCAATGATCCTGCTCCACCAGAAATCAGCGTCATTTCTGAAGACAAATCAAGGAAGGTGCCAGACTTTGTGATTCACCGAGGAGTTCGCCGCCAAAGGGTCGCAGTCGATGTTCCGAAGGTCATTCATCAGTCAAAGTAATTGCCATCTTTAACCTTTCACCCTGCCCAGGTGAAACGGATGTTTTGATAGGGCTCGCTTTCTGTAAATTTTCCCACTTCGCTTCGCCCAAAGCGACAGAGTTTTGTTTTATAGGGTCGTAGTTTCAAGGATCGACTTGTTCATTAATAAAATAACGTCGTTCTGTAATTTCCGCATTAATTGTTGTTTTCTCTTTTTGCTTTTTCAGAAAATGGTAATCCTAAAAAACAATTCAAATAAAAATAAGCAGTAAAATAAAAACACTGCACACACTTGCATTTTCTTTATCTCTTCTAAACACGAATCATCACGTCATGCAGATTGCTTGTTTTAAACCCCGTTGAAACATAGGATCCGATGCCTTCTCCCAACTTTGAGTTCCCGGTATTCGAGGCTGAAGAAGAAAATGACGACAAAATTCCAGAAGAGATCTCTCGACTACTTAGACAAGAGGAAAGGTTCATTGAATCTCACAAAGAGCCGTTGGAAACGGTAAACTTGGGTTCAGAAAAAGAGAGAAAAGAAATCAGGATTGGGGCACTGCTCAGTCCAACTGCCAAAGAGAGTTTGATAGAGCTTGTCAAAGAATTTCCCGATGTATTCGCTTGGTCCTATCAGGATATGCCAGGGTTGGATACCAGCATCGTGGAACATCACTTACCATTGAGATCGGAATGTCCGCCAGTAAAGCAAAGGTTGAGACGCACTCATCCGGACATGGCCATCAAAATCAAAGAGGAGGTACAGAAACAGATCGGTGCAGGTTTCCTTGCTACATCAGAATATCCTCAATGGTTAGCCAACATCGTACCTGTTCCCAAAAAGGACGGAAAGGTAAGAATGTGTGTCGACTACAGGGATCTAAACAAGGCTAGTCCAAAGGACGACTTTCCTTTACCACACATTGACATGCTGGTAGACAGTACAACAAAGTTCAAAGTCTTCTCCTTTATAGATGCATTCTCGGGCTATAACTAGATCAAAATGGCGCCGAAAGACATGGAGAAAACTTCGTTCATTACCCCATGGGGCACCTTTTGTTACAAGGTAATGCCGTTTGGTTTGAAGAATGCCGGGGCAACCTATCAAAGGGCCATGACTACTCTGTTTCATGACATGATACACAAAGAAATCGAAGTGTATGTTGATGATATGATTGCAAAATCAAAAACAGAGAGTGAGCACGTTGAACATCTATCAAAATTGTTCAAACGTCTACGAAAATTCAAGCTCCGCTTGAATCCCAACAAGTGCACCTTCGGTGTCCGTTCAGGGAAACTACTAGGGTTCATCGTCAGCCAGAAAGGAATTGAGGTTTATCCTGACAAGGTCAAAGCCATTCAAGAAATGCCTTCTCCAAAAACTGAAAAACAAGTTAGAGGATTCTTGGGACGTTTGAACTACATCTCCAGATTCTTATTCCTCATGACCGCCGCATGTGCGCCGATTTTCAAATTACTCAAAAAGAACCAGGATTGCGTTTGGTCAGAAGATTGCCAAACCGCCTTCGACAGTATTAAGGAATATCTGTTGAATCCTCCGATTCTATCACCTCTAGTGGAAGGAAGACCACTGATCATTTACCTCACAGTCCTAGAGGACTCAATGGGATGTGTACTTGGCCAACAAGACGAAACCAAATGGAAAGATTCTGCCATTTACTATCTAAACAAGAAATTTACCGACTGCGAAACTCGGTGCACGATGCTTGAAAAAACTTGTTGCGCTTTGGCTTGGGCAGCCAAACGTCTTCGCCAATACATGATTCGTCATACTACTTGGTTAATCTCCGAAATGGATCCAATCAAGTACATCTTCGAAAAGTCTGCTCTCACGGGAAGAATTGCCCGTTGGCAGATGTTGTTATCAGAATATGACATAGAGTACCACGCTCAGAAAACCGTTAAGGGAAGTATTTTAGCCGATCATTTGGCTCATCAACCGATTGACGATCAGGAATCAGTCGGGTTTGACTTCCCAGACGAAGATGTCATGTATCTAAAAATGAAAGATTGCGATGAACCGTTACCCAGTGAAGGGCCAGAACCAGGTTCCCAATGGGGACTTATCTTTGACGGAGCAGTTAATCATTATGGAAACGAAATTGGGGCAATAATTGTTACCCCTCAGGGTACCCACATTCCTTTCACCGCCAGACTTACGTTCAAATGTACGAACAACGAGGCCGAATACGAAGCTTGTATCATGGGTCTCGAAGAAGCAATTGATTTAAGGATCAAAAACTTGGACGTATACGGCGACTCAGCCTTGGTTATCAATCAGATAAAAGGAGATTGGAACACATACCAATCAGGATTGATTCCTTACAAAGACTACGCAAGAAGGTTGCTACCTTTCTTCGACAGAGTCGAGTTTCATCATATCCCTCGTGAGGAGAATCACATGGCTGATGCATTAGCCACTCTCTTCCATGATTAGTGTAGGTCAATGGAACGACTTACCTAAGATCGACATACTGCGCCTTGAACGGCCCGCTTACATCTTCACGATTGAAGCAGTCATGGACGACAAACCTTGGTATCACGATATCAAATGCTTCCTTCAGAAACAAGAGTAACCACCTGGGGCATCCAAGAAAGATAGGAAAACCCTCAGAAGATTGGCTGGAAACTTCTTCCTGAGCGGTGACACTCTCTATAAGAGAAATTTTGACATGGTCTTGCTCCGATGCGTAGACAGACCAGAAGCAGACATGCTTATGAAATAAATTCATGAAGGATCATTTGGCACTCATGCCAACGGACACACAATGGCGAGAAAAATCCTAAGAGCAGGGTATTATTGGTTGACAATGGAATCTGACTGCTACAAGTACATGAGGAGGTGTCACAAGTGTCAGATATACTCCGACAAAATTCATGTACCGCCATCACATCTCAAAGTTCTCTCTTCCCCATGGCCATTCTCAATATGGGGAATCGACATGATTGGCATGATTGAGCCCAAGGCTTCAAACGGACATCGGTTCATCCTGGTAGCCATTGACTATTTCACCAAGTGGGTCGAAGCAGCGTCATTCGCCAATGTAACCCGACAAGTGGTGGTCCGATTTATCAAAAACAATATCATCTGCCGTTATGGTGTTCCAAGCGAGATCATTACTGATAATGGATCTAACTTGAACAACAAGATGATGAAGGAGTTGTGCGTAGAGTTCAAGATCGAACACCATAACTCATCTCCCTACCGACCCAAGATGAACGGAGCGGTAGAAGCGGCCAATAAGAACATCAAGAAGATCGTTCAAAAGATGGTTGTAACCTACAAAGATTGGCACGAGATGCTACCCTTTGCTCTTCACGGTTATTGCACATCTGTCCACACTTCAACAGGGGCAACCCCTTTCTCTCTAGTGTATGGCATGGAAGCAGTGCTCCCCATAGAAGTAGAGATCCCGTCAATCCGAGTATTGATGGAAGCTAAGCTCACCGAAGCTGAATGGTGTCAAAGCCGACACGACGAACTGAATCTGATCGAAGAAAAGAGAATAACGGCACTATGCCATGGTCAGTTGTATCAACGGAGAATGAAGAGGGCGTTTGACAAAAAGGTTCGACCTCGCGTCTTCAGGAAAGGAGACCTCGTGCTCAAGAAGATACATTCATTTCTCACTGATTCGCGAGGTAAATGGACTCCGAATTATGATGGCCCCTATGTGGTCACGAAAGCTTTCTCAGGCGGTGCCTTGAGACTTGCAACCATGGACGGAGAGGAATTTGCCTACCCCACAAATGTTGATGTAGTCAAGAAATACTTCGCCTAAACTAAAAAAAAACGTCTCGGTGGATTGAAAACCCGAAAGGGCGGTCCAGGCAAAAGTTAGAGACATGAGAAAAAAAATCATCCCGGTGGATTGGAAACATCACAGTACAATCCAGGCAAAAGTTAGGGATAATGGCAAGTAACTATGTTCAACAGAGGCAGGTCCCTCAGCAGCAGTTACACCATCCATCAGAGGAAAACTCCAGTCAAGGTCATCTTCGACAGAAGCTCAGGATGTCCCGAAGTCAAAGTTGGTAGAAGGATAATGGTCGTTATGTTTCAACGTAGCCCTTTTCCCTGTAAATTACCATTTTCTAACTTTGTAAATACTCTTTGGAATCACGCGTTTGGCTGATCTCCATTTTATCAATAAAATTTGAGCCCTTGTGCTTTTGTTTGTAATTCTTATTTGTTTTAGCTTTACAGAATGGCGTTTTAACATGATTAGCGATTCTTGAAATAAAACAAAAATGAATTTACTTGTTAAAACTTTTTCTGCTTTTTAAAATAAAGACGGCAATTTCTTTTGACTGTTGAATATCAGAAGAACATCGGTCGCTTCTCCAGAAGTAATCGAACCTCAAAGTGCAGAATCAAAGTACTCCTTCTAACCCAGTACGCCTGAATGAAGGGATCAACTGTGTCAGAGACCTTGTTTCGTCTGACGCGCCTCGACCGAGTTCTCATCTCCTAAGCCCGACCAACATAGCTCCCAACAGGGACTATCTCTCCTAAGCAAGGTGGAATTGCTATCTTGAACCAGCGGTACTTCTTCGCCCTGCAATGGCCGAGTATCCAGTCGTGTTCACCTGTCAGTTTGTATGTCGCGTCAGTTTTGTCAGCATAAACATACATGCATCATTGCATTATTGATTTGCATTCACATTTCATATTGCATCACTATCACTCTAGTCGGTCTTGTCCCCTAGTGATAAAAGTCTTCTCAATCGAGTTGTCAGCCATTTCCTCGTCAGGAAGTGTTACGTCTGAACAATCTCTCTCCTCCAGTTTTATTTCTGGATTGAAGTTGGGTCCTCGACAACTTTGATAACTTGAACCTCTAAAAGACCAGAGAGCCCTCAGTTAACATCACTCTTCGCCATTGAAGATGATATCATTGTTTTCCTGGATTAAAAAAAATCCCGAGAGAAAGCCTCTTAAATCGGAGATTCGGCAGTACGGCAGTTTTTCTCCGAAAAACCCACTGATGAAAAGGTCATCGGCACCTCAAAATTGGATCACATCATATGGCATTTCTCCGAGAAGATCTCCGAGAAAAGTATGATGTAAAGACCCCAAACGAATGCAGTCTCTCAAGGGACTCGCATTCCCCGAGTAGAGTCAACAAATGGCATCTCCAACAGAGAAGTTTGTACACCTTTACAACTCAGACGACTGGGTTCCCCAGCAAGTCTGACATCAGAACTTTTTCCACTCAAATGGCATCTCCCCAGGAAAATTCGGCGAGAAGTTTGAAGGAAAGCCGCTACGAATAGCGTCCCTTGTCAGTAAAGTTTATTGACGAAAGAAACAGACCAGTTCCTTGGTAGGAAACCAGGATCGAGGGGAAGTTCATCTCAAAAGAAAACTGAGACCAGTTCCTTGGCAGAAGACCAGGATCGAGGGGAAGTTAACCTTTTTTAAGAATTATTGCTTAGCAAAAGAATATGAATGCGCAAGCTGCCATTCATAGCCATCAAAATTTCGGGTATTCCGATATTTAATCCTCTTGCACCCCGAATGCCTGAATACCTTCATCATTCACACCTTCGGGTCCAAGAAGATTAAATAGGGGCATCTGCCATACCCTAAATTTTGACCACTAGGATTTCCCATCATTGTTCAAATCATTATCACAATAGGGATGGGCCATCATACTTCATCAGCCTCCCCAAAGATGGGTGAGCATCCACTACAATCAAGAATTAGGGTTTCAAGCCCTCTCAGAGTTCTTAGACAAAGGATCAATCAAGGAATGACATGATCTTCAACTTTTCTAACCTCTCAAGTACCTACAATGGATCAAAAGGACTCCCACTTCAAGGATCAAGCACAAGGCTGCTCCCTTCTAGGTGGATCAAGTCTCAAGATCGACAGTGTCACCAAATTAGGGTTTTGGTCGACCAGGGCCTCCAGATGAAAATTTTTATCTGGGCACAAGCCAATGATCCAAAACACAACCTAATATACTCCATGGAACCTCATGGACCCAATCATCAAGTCAATTTGACCTCAGGGGATGCATTCATCAAAAATCAAGAATTAGGGTTTCTTGACCTAATTCACCCCTAAGTTGACTTTTAGGGCAAATCATAAGCCAAGGCCTCAAGACATGATTTGAGGGTCTCTAATGAACCATATTGATCCATTTGCAACAATGGATTAATCCAAGAAGCTTGAGCAACAAGTCTCAATTTCATCTGCACCACAGTTAGGGTTTTAAGGAAAAAGTCAACTGTAACTGTAACTTTGACTTTTGACCAGGACATGCTCCAAAGCCCTAAGACATGATTCAATATACCCTATGACACCCATGGAACATGTCCATCAAGTTTGATTTAGGTCAAGGACATGATTTCATGAAGAATTGCACAGTTTGGAATTCATCTGATAAAAAGTCAACTGTGCACAAAAGTCAACTTTGACTTTTTGAGATTTTTCACCAAAATGGATTTTTAACCCTAAAATGATGTTAATGTATGATTTGAATCACCATTCATCAAGAAAAATCAAGAAAAGTTGGATAACTTGTAAAAGGGGTAACCATAAAAAACTTAGAAAATTTTCTAAGTTAAAAATAAAGTGGCTAGGGTACCAACTTTGGAGGACCATAACTCCTAAACCACAAGGCCATTGTTCCCCATTCAAAGCTTGATTTGTAGATCTCATTGCCCTCTACAAAAACTTCAACTAGACCTAATTCCAATTCATTGTGGATTTTGAGTTATGGAGTGATCAAAATCAAGAAAAGTCACTTTGTTCCAACACTTAGTGAAAATTTCACTAAGTCAGATTTTACCCTACTTTTTGCCAAATGTAGGGGGATTTTTCACTTGGATTCAAAAGAGATCAAAACCAAATATGTTCAAACAGTTGTTGTATCATGTAAGGGCTTTCCAAAATGGCCAAGAACATTACCAAATTCCATTTGAGTCATGAGATATGACATTGGAAAGTTGTCTTGCTGAAATCTGCCAAGGCAAGGCAGAATTTGCATTTTTGCTCGATTTTCCAAAATCAGCCAAATCCAAATGCTCCTATCCACTTGGACACCTCAGAGGATTGAATCTAAAGGGGACAATCACTGAGCCAAGCCTCCAAAGTCTTTGGAACAAGAAATAGCATGTTGAACCTAGAATGGCCAAAATAGGGACAAGACTCCAATTTTGGATTGGAGCATTCAATGGAAGCATCAAGGTGGCATGGACTGAGCCATTCTCAACTGAATTCAGTCAAGACTTATCCAAGACCAAGGGAACCACAGCCCTGTGCCCTAACCTCTAGTCAATGGCTAGAGGAGACTTGGATTTCCATTGGCCAACATTGAACAAACACCTGCTGCAGTTGCCATTCACTGTGGATACCAAAACAAACTTGCTCTACTATAAATAGAGCTCAATTGTGATCAGTTTAAGTACACCAAAGGCCTACAACACTTGCCTTTCTCAAAAACCACTTCTCACTCTCAAAAATGCCTTTCTTAGCAAGTCACTATCGGATTTTTCATTAGAGAGCAATTCCACTCAAACCAATCACACACACCTCGTATACATCATATGTGAGCTGATCAAACACCTAAACAACAACTGGAACACTGATTTCTCAGAATCACCAGTCAATTGCTCAAGGTTTTAACCAAAGTGCAGTTGAGATGCCATAAAGTGATCCAGTCATTCTCAGTCAAGTCCAAGCATTCAAACACACTCCATAGGGTGTAGGGAAGCTGTTCAGATCATCAGAATTCATCTGTAACACCTCCTACTCAGAAATCAATTTGCTCTTGCTGTCACGACCTAGAGGTAAGCTTAGACTTGGTCATCTCTCAATCTATGCATATTTCCTCGCACAATACTTTTGCCAAATGTTCATAATCATGCATGGAATGTTTCCCCTCAATTAATTGCATTGTTTGAATCGTGTATCAAAAATCCTAGCCTTCATGCAGAAATTAGGGTTCTTAAGGATTTTTCGTGATTTCTTGTTATATGTTTAATTTAAATGAAATTAAATACCATAGACATGATCGTGAGGTTGAAACGAGTTGATTGGTATGTGGATTGCATGATATAATCAAGTATTCAGTGAGATTGGAGAGAAAATGCAAATCTGGGCCAAGCTGAAACACGCGCGTGTTCTTCAGCTGTTCTTGGCGCCATTTTTCATAAATTCAAATATTTGAATTTTGTGATTTTATTTAATTGATTCAAAAATTAATTTCTCTCTGAGTTTTAATGATTTTGAGTTTATTCTTTTTTTAATAATTCACAAAAATGTTAAAATATTTTATTTTCCCAAAAAATCCCAAAAATATTATTTATTTTATATAATTGATATTTTTACAAAGAATTAATGTTTTAATTGTTTTTGACATTTAAAATATTTTTTCCACCTTGATTTTGCAACTTTTAATGCTTTCTAATTATTTTGTAGGCCAACACTTAATTTTTGAAACATTAATCCAAAATCACAATTTGTTTTTCCTATGTTAAACAATTTTGATCATTTTAATTGAATTTTTATTCAATTAAAACATATTTTTGAAAACAAATTAGGGTTTTTGGTTTAATTCAACCCTCATAAATCCTTTTCAAAACACTTTGGGCCTCTAATAGAGTGTAAGACCCAATCCTTTTTTGACCAAATCATTTTTTGGGCCTCAGTGCATTGTATAAGTCCCGATACCGTCAAAAACAAACGGCGCGATCGTCGCCTTTCGAAAAATAACCTTTTGGGCCTCTCCTCGAGCTATAAGACCCATTCAAAACTTTTGGGCCTATAATAGAGTGTAAGACCCAACCCCCTTTTAACCAAAACATTTTGGGCCTCACTTATTGTATAAGTCCCTCTGCGTTAAAAGAAAACCTCGGCGCGATCGTCATTTTTAAACGAAAAGTCAAAATGGGCCTACCCTCGTGTTATAAGCCCCACTCTTTTTCTTTAAACCTTTTGGGCCTCTTGAGAGATTGTAAGACCCATCCCTTTGTACAGAAAACCTTTTTTGGGCCTCAGTCACTTGTATAAGCCCCTCTGTACAAAATTCAAACAGTGCGCTCACTGATAAAACCCTGGGCCTCTCCTTGAGCTGTAAGCCCCAAATCTTTCTTTTTCAAAGCACTTTCTCCTTTGATTTTGAATATACTGTTGTTTTCAATCTTTCTTTGTTGAACAACTAACCAAACAGCATGGAAGCTCTACAACCGAGTAAGTGGTTATTGCTTTCATTTACCGCTTTCATATACATATAACTGTATTATGGGGCTGTTTCACTGTAAGTCTTCTTTCATAAACTCATATCAACTATGTAATAATAATATAGATATTTAGAGTTTCCCCGGCAACTACATCTAGCACTAGGTAAAAGCGTTTATCACTCTTAGAAATAGTCAAAACTAGATCCCTATAGGATTACCAGACACAGTCTTCCCTCCTCTTGGGGTTAAACAATATGGAGATATGAAAGGCAGCATTCTCTGTGAACCCTTTCATAGACTGTCACTCATAGAAGTTGTCAAGAAACTCTATTCCCCAGAGATGATCTTTTCTCCGTGAATGGCATCTCTTGAGTTTCTTCCAAATTCTCGAACTTTCCTGGCTTGATCTATTCTCGGTGAATGGCATGTCTTGAACTTCTCAGGGTTTGGGGACCCACAGGCTTCTTAAAAGCACTTGTCAAGAAACTTTACTCCCCAGAGATGATCTTTTCTCCGTGAATGGCATCTCTTGAGTTTCTTCCAAATTCTCGAACTTCCCTGACTTGATCTATTCCTTGTGAATAGCTTGCCTTGAATTTCTCGGGGTTTGGGGACCCATCGGCTTCTTAAAAGCACCGGCCTCCTCTTGGGCATCGTACAAGGACCCACACGCTTCTTAAAAGCACTTGTCAAGAAACTCTACTCCCCAGAGATGATCTTTTCTCCGTGAATGGAATCTCTTGAGTTTCTTCCAAATTCTCAAACTTTCCTGACTTGATCTATTCCTTGTGAATAGCTTGCCTTGAATTTCTCGGGGTTTGGGGACCCATTGGCTTCTTAAAAGCAGCGACCTCCTCTTGGGCATCGTACAAGGACCCACAGGCTTCCTAAAAGCAACCCCCGCCTCCTCTTGGGCTTAGTACAAGGACCTCTCGGCTTCTTAGAAGTATTCACAGCCTCCTCTTAGGCTTCGTATAATGATCTCTTCCTCCGGGAATAATAGCCTCCTCTTGGGCATCGTACAAGGACCCGTCGGCTTCTTAAAAGTTTCCACCCTCCTCTTGGGCTTCGTACAAATTATCCCGACGACCTCCTAGAGGTATAGGAACAGAACTTAATCATCTGCATAGAACAGTCTTTTCATAGAGTCTACTACTGTTTCTCAAAGCATAGTATAAAAGATGACACTCCAAATTTGGACAGTCTAATCTCCTTGAGTCTCAAAGACATTCTTAAGTGACCTCTTCGTTAAACAGGAAGAAAACCCGTAGACTCGGACAGTCTCAATGCCCTTCGGATTTCCCACTTCCTTAAAGAACAGGAATAACTCGGATCCTCGAATCAAATCCTTGAATACAGTGTTGCTCATATAAGAACTGATTTTCTCTTTCAAAATCAGTATATTGGACCTGTCACTTAACTGAACAGTCGCCACAACCTCCTCTTAGGCTTTGTATAATGATCCTTCTCCAATGAAGTTAGCTTCCTCTTGAGCATTGTACAATGATTCTCCCCGACGGGGTCAAACAACGTTTAGCCTCTCTCTCGGGCTTTGTATGAGACACATAAGAGACTCCCTCGTTGAGTCAATTACCCCTTTGGCCTCCATCTCGGGCTTTATACGAGATACAAAAAGGTTCTTATTGAGCCGAACAAACAATAGCCTCCATCTCGAGCTTTATAAAAGATACCAAAAGATTTCCTCGTTAAGTCAAAACCTTTTAGCCTCTCTCTAGGGCTTTATACGAGACACACATTAGCCTCCTCTTAGGCTTTGTATAAGAAAACCACCGGTTGGTCCAATCAACCTTTTAGCATCAAAGCTGTGCCTCGTTCATAGTACACAAACATCAACAACTCCTTCCCCTCCATCTAACTGCAGTGAGTGGCAAGCCTCTGGATCATCTACATCCATGCCAATGTCCCTCTTTTAGTATGAGAAATTCCTAAGGAAAGATGGCATTACTCTACACTGAGTTAAAGTCTTCTCCTTCAGGTTGAAATCCCCTTTAAAGGAAATTATGGCATTGCCGAATTCACAAATCTCGGTTAAAGTAATTCTCCTTTATAAACAGTCGTAAGAGACAAACCCTTCTTTAGAGATGACAAATTCTCTCTAAGGTCAACACTTTTAGCTTCACATCTTGGGCTTCGAACAAGATACAAATAAACCCTACAGCTTCACATCTTGGGCTTTGAACAAGATACAAACCACCTTTCGCTTCACGTCATGGGCTTTGAACAAGACACCAAAACAACCATTTCCTCCCATAGAATAGGAGGAACTACGAACGCTCTGATTTCCCTGTTTCGGTAAACGGGAATACGTAGGCATAAGATTGAAAGAAAAAATCTTAGTGAGCACACTAAACAAAAACCCAAAATCCCATACTTTCATATAGCATTCGTCCTAACATCCTAACCGATAGCCTAAAGCACCCCCCCCCGGTCAACAAAATAACCTAGGAGAGACCCCGAATCTTTGTAGCATCTGTAAACCAACAGTTTTGACTGTTTAACCTCAGTATGCAAGCAGGGTTAGTTGGAGACATCTATTTCCCTTCCTTCATCAGCTTCAATAGGATAAAAAATGAATCGAGCTGTAGTACCAGAGCGATCGTGCTTCGCAACCACATCCAAAAATCACTCGCTACACTCCTCTGTAATGAATGCACGATTTCTTGGTAGGTTTGATTCCCAATGTTATAGTACGAATGAAGCCTATATGGTAAAGAGACTTGTGACGGTGTACGGGCCGTGTGAAGTGACGATTTAAGGTGATATTATGTCCCTTATTTTCGAATCCATTTCATATGCCAAGAAATCTACGAGGGTCCATGACTCGTTCCTACTTCTAGACGTAGAAGAGGTCGGGAGAGAGGGGATGCCTTGACAAGGTTATCAATAAGTGAATGTTTTGAGTAACGGGCTCAATAACGTGTTCCCATATAGTGTGAGAATGTTTGAACTCAAGGTCTAGTTCCTTTCCCTCGACTTGAGTTAGGCTAAGATAGAACCTTGTAAAGCCGAGAGAATCCATAAGATAGGGAACTCACTGAGATTTGTTGTATCTCACCCCACTATTGTTGATTATTTTCAGGAGGTATTTGCAGGTTGATTTACAAGTGGAGCTATGCTTGGATGTTTCAAGAGAAGCTTAGTTGAGCTTTTTCCCGCTGTGTATTATTTGTTGTATACAATTGAGGATATTGTATATTGATCTTAGATTTTATTGTTTTGGCTAATTTCCATATCTTGTACCATTGATTGTATTTATGTTTTAGAAATGGTCAAGTATGTGAATTACACCATTAGGCACTTATGATGGTGTCAGTACCAAATAAAATGTTTGTATTGTATTATTCTAGATATATATTATACAGGGCATTACACTACTCCTTTACCCTCGGTAGTTTTTACTATTGGGGACTTTCATGGTAAGGACTTAAGGTCAACTTCTTTTTTATTGTCATACAAACCTTTTTTTGGTATAAGGCAAGTTATGAGCTTCCCATCTTTCTTAGCTTTTGCCTTGAAAGGGACTCGGCTCATTCTTTGAGTAAGGAAAATGACTAACCATCTTGATGATTACGGTGAACCATCATTGGCATTTGACTTAAAAGACATCTTTGACACCTGTTTGCTGGATGCGAAGGAGAATCTGTGAGCACGGCCTTTATATGCAAGGTGTCTTATATGCACATATCGCCAAGTTAACTGAGAACTACCCACCCCAAGGTTGAGATTACAGGTTTTTTTTGTAATGAAAGAAAACTCATACTTCTAAGCTCGAAGGGGTTAACGAGGGATTATCTTCCTTATTTCTCCAGTAATTAAGGATTGAAACAATGCCTTACATCATCGACAAAGTTTAATTGAAAGCATATCAACAATAGTCGTGGTTATAACATTTTCGTCATCCTCCCCAATCTTTGCTTAAACAACAGTTTGGTAAAGATAAGTGAATGAGAAAAAACTTTTTTTTCTTTTTTATTTTATTATTATTATTATTATTATTATTTTCAACAATGAAAGGAAAGAGAAAGAGTGAATACGAATGGACTTAATCAAAAGATCTATAAACATTTCATTAACTTTGCCAATTAAAAAAAAAATAGCTTACAAGCAAAAACAAATTCAACATGCAAAGAAAATACAACGGGAAATGCTGAAACAACCAAAGGATTGCCAGCTTTAGGGAATTAACTTCAATAAACTTCAACCTCCATGTCTGAAAAGGGGGTCCTACAATATCATCCAATAGTCTTGGGCAAAAGACAATAAATTACTTTGACGAAGGAAAAATCATAGGGATCTCTATTGCTTCCCAGTTGTCCAAAGCGACATTACACTTGAACACCAAATTGCTCGAGTCTTCGTCCTCATTATCATCTTCAACAGCATTAATAGATCCGTGAGTGGGCAAAGGATTATTCTTAATATTAGGCTGAGAATGACCAAAAGACAAAATCTTCTTTTTCATTAATTCTCTCACGAGGTGCTTGAGAGCATAACAACCTTCTAGATCATGGCCAGGTGCCCCTTCATGAAACAAACAATGAGCATTTGGGTTATAGTTAGGTGGAAGTGGATTAGGAGATGGACCCAAAGCCCTTGTAGTTGTCAAACCTCGTTGCACCAATGAAGGGTACAACTCAGTATAGGTCATCAGAATAGGAGGAACCAGAGGCTTATACTGTCTTTTATTGGGAGCATTCTTGCGAGGTACCTGAACATTTTGTTGTTGATAGGCAGGAGCATTGGGTGCTCGTTGATAGTTGAGTGGAGCTTGGGCAAACTGATAAACAGGAGATGGTTGTACACCAATTGGTTGATAAGCAGGAGCCAGTTGCACAGGCTGGTATACAGGAACTTGGTGATTAAAAATGGGTGTAACAACAGCCACATATGGTTGTTGAGCAAACTGGACAGGGTAACCTGATTGCTGAGCATAGTTCAAATGGTGTTTCCGATGCTAACTTCTTCTGCTTGATATCACAACATTAGTTTCACCCTCTTTTTTCCTGTTGAAACTATTGGAAGACTTCTTAGCATGGTCTTTGTTGGAGCTTGAACTACCAGCAATACTTGACATTTTTCCACTTTTCAAACCCGCTTCGACCTTCCATCTACAGCAACAATATCAGAAAAATTAGCTGTCACACTTCCAACCATTCTTTCATAAAACTCAGGATGAACAGTATCGACAAACCAAACAGCCAATTCTTTTTTAGTCAAAGGAGGTTCCACTTGTGAAGCAGTCTTTCTCCATCTCTGAGCGTATTCTTTGAATGACTCAAGATTCTTCTGGGACATACTTAGCAATTGCCTTCGGTCGGGAGCCAAGTCCATGTTGCACTTGTAATGCTTGATGAAAGCATCAGACAGATCTTGGAAACTCTTGATGCGAGACTGGTCCAGACTTAAATACCACTTCGACGAAACACCCTTCAAACTGTCTTGGAAACAGTGAATCATCAGCTTATCATTATCAACGTGAGCGGCCATTTTTCGATAGTACATGATTAGATGGCTCTTTGGGCATGTAGCTCCTTCTAGTAATCAAAGTTAGGAGTTTTGAACTTTGGAGGTATAACCAGACCAGATACAAGACACACTTCTTTGGCAGCAACACCAAAGACTTGATCTCCTTCCATCGCTCTTAACCTTTTATCAATAACTTCCACATTTTCTCTAAGTCTCTCATGACGTTCATTCCCATCTTCTGGCATGCCAGAGACATCATATACTGGTTGATGCTCATTGAAGTATGGTTGCACACGGGTATGCACATCAGCTGGTGTAAAAGTTGGAGTCACCTTAGGGGCTTCAGCAACCAAAGGAACAGCTTGTTGAACTTGTTGAATAATGGGAATTACAGCAGGTGGTGGCACAAAACCTGGTGGAAGACCGTATGGAGGTACACTTTCTATAGTGACAATTACTAGCTGAGGTTCCACAACTGTATTGACAATCTCAGAAACAACAGTGGACTGAGTATCCATCTTTGCGCGTATAACATGAAGCATCTCCATAATTTGTCCCATGTTTCCCCGCAGGTCTTCTAACTCATTGCTGACGTGATCAAGCTCTTGATTATGTTCCGCCATTCTTCTATGAGCTTGAGCTTTGGTGTTGTATGGGTGCAGAGGATTCAGGGTGAAAGAACTGAAGACGAGACAACAGAATGAGCAAAATGCGAAGGGAAAATGCACATGCAATGAATTCAATGCAATGCAATGGTTTCAAGGAACTCAAAAGCAAGTTGCAAACATTTTGGAAAGACTGAAAAGTTTTGCTTCAAAATCCCTGATTTCTATTTAATTTACAAAGGAATGAACAATTGCCTTTAAACCAAAGGATTATGAATGCATGAATGTATGGATGAATGGATGCATAAACACAAGTATACACATATTCTCACATATGCTTACGAGCAATCAAAAGGCCTAGGTTTGAAGATCATGAGCATGGAGCTACGGTCTACCTGTCCCAAAAGGTATGTACTATGGGTTAGTGTATCTGCAGAACAGGGTTATAAAAAGTTCCCAGAGTCAACGACCCATCTTTCGGATATTATCGATTTCCCAAATGACTCGGTAATCAATAATATTCTCAAGAGAGTCTCGTCCGAGTGTAGTATCGCGTATCAACTATTTTGGGAATCGACTTCCTCATAGCCATCGCCCTACGCCCTAAGAAGGCCAAGTGGGGTTAAAGGTAACTATGTTTCTCAGTCTCACGGGCTCCTAGGTCGAAAATAATATCGTCTTCACGAATAAACTCGTTAAACAATATTAAGTTCAAGAGGGCCTCAACTGAGTGGCGATGTCTCAATTCAACTTCTTCGGGAATCGACTCCCTTAAAGTCTCCTCGAACGTATCACCGTCCTATCATAATTGCACTCAAGTCCGGGTGTAGGAATTATCTCACCACACAAAGCAGTAACCCAAACAGATAAAGGAAAGGGTAAAGGTCAAAAACCCTAATTGCGCTATGTAAGAATACAGCTAGAGATCTAAGGTTCGGGGGTTGGTTATACCTAGGGAAGGTGCTAGCATCCTAAGTATCTGTAGTACTCTACAGGAACCTCTTGCTAGTATTTATATTATCTATTGTTCGCTTGCTAAGGGTATGTGCTAAAGGAAGAACCCTAGGGGTTAGTATCTAAATATGCTCGCCAAGACATCGCATCTCGTGCCTACTGATAACACGAAAAAATATCGTATTTTTACTTTGATTTATGTTAAAGTCTTATTCCATTTCCGTCTAATCTCCGATTATTCCGAGAATATTTAAGTGATTTCGCAGGTATTTCAGTTTCCAAGTTAAAAGTATGCAAAGTGTAGAAAAGAAGCAGAACAAGCAAAAAAAGAGCAGAAAATAGCAGAAAATAGAAGAAATCACATTTTGCTGGTGTGACGACCGTCACAGCTCCCTCACGACAGTCATGGATTTCAAATGCATCACGCCCGTCACAGCTTCCTCACGATCGTCATGGAATCAAAACAGAATTAATACGTTAAGCACAGACGTGGCCACGAAGCTTCAGAATTTCAGATTTCACACGTTTACATTTTCTCCGGAGATTTCTAGGTTCCAAACCAAGTAACTGACAAAGTGGTGTTCCTACATTTTCTCCAACTACTGCCATAGCTGAGGCTATATATATGAGAAGGATTCCAAGAACAAAGGGTGGTCATTTTTCCTTTTCGAAGTACCGTATTGCTGCAGAATTATTTCCAGAATTACATTCTTGTTTTGTTTTGTTTCCTTTACCATTTTCCTTGTCCCTTATTACCGAACAAAGTAATAGTTTCTCACATTGAGGAACTATTGCACCTTAGTTTAAGTTTTTGTTTCCTGCCTTCATCATTTTGTTCTTTCCATTTATTCAAGCAAAAGCCTGCCAATCTGTGGAGGAATTGCTTAAACCGCATTTACCAGGTTTTTATCATTTTAATTTATAGCAATTGTTTTTTCTTTTATTATGTCTGAGTTTATGTTTAATTGTTTATTCGCATTCATGTTTATTTTAATTAGTATGTCGAGCTAACCCAATTTTATCGGTATGTAATTGAGTAACCGGAATGGATTAAATATTTTTAAGCTAAAATCATAAATCAACTTATTTTCTGGCTTCGATTTCTTAATTTAAAACCAACTTTTATTACGAGAGTAAAAAGGTAACAAAGGTTAAGGTCAAGACCACGAGAGTGTGAGATTTTACCCGGATAGCTGAAATCGAGCATTAGTTTTAAAAACAGCGAGAGCGCTTTAAAGTTAATTAGGACTTATTAGTTTTCAAAAATTATTTTTAAACTCATATGGGATAGCGAGAGCAGACATATTAACTTAAAGGTATAGTCCGAAGCAATAACCACGAGAGTGTGAGGTGAGGGCTTTTAAACTGGTATTTTCTACAGAATTATATTGTGATAAATTTTTATACGCTTAGGTTTAATGAAATCCACGATGGTATACTGAATTATGTACCGATATCCTAATCTTAACAAGTTTATCTCTAATATTTAGTTTTCCTTTTTATTTCCCTTTTTGAATCTAAAACCATATCAGATTAGCCTTAGATTTACATAGTGACATTAGATAACGATAAGTTCGATTTTTAGTCTCTGTGGGATCGATAATTTTTTAAAACTACGCGATACGACTGTATACTTGCAGTTAGATTTATTTAGGCACACTAAATAGCGATCACCTACGTATCCTGACGGGAATTGAATCAGAGCATTCGTAGTTCTCCTCAAAGAGGAAGAAGAACTTCTTGACTGATCAAGGTTCTAGGGGGAGGTAAGTACCCATGGCTAGATACTTACATGGAGTGCGGCGACTCCAAAGTTAAAGTTAAGTTGAAAGGGAGGTAAGTGAGTAAGTGTACATGACAGAAGAACACTTACATGGAGTGCGGCGACTCCGATCCTAAGGCTAGGATAAAGGAAAGAAAAGGAAATGCTAACCTAATGTTATCATATAAGAGAATTGCTCATAATATCTAATCTTAATCCAAACTGGTTAGAGATTAAAACTAACTAGAAAAATCTAAGAAAATCAAAATTTAGTATGAGCAATATCGAGGGTCAAAATCACAACCTAAATGTATCAAGAATCGACATGAATTTCAGGAATTAACAACAATAAAAATAGATAATTAATATTGAATTAGGAGATAAATAAAAATTAATTGAATCAACATTAATTGGTCACTCAAGCTAAAATCTTATTGAAAATAAATTAAAGTCTAATTAATCCCAACTAAATTCTAATTAAAATACACTCTAATTAAAATTTTAAAGACTAAATTAAATCACAACAAATGAATTAAATTCAAAAAAACAAAAAAACAAAGAAAAGTTACTATGGGCCTCTCCTATCCAAGAAGCAAAAACCCAATGAAAGAAAAAGGATTCCGGGTCGGGTACATGACCCGGTTTGCTTAAAAAAAACAGAAAAACAAAGTTAACAAGAGGAACCCTAAATCCCAAATTTCAGTAGCTTCCTTCCCAATTCAATCGCTTTCTCCTTCGCCTATCACTCCCTTTCTCTTGTTCTAAACTCTCATCCTCACCACTGTTTCTCGCTCGAGTTTCGCTTCGCCTCTCTCGAAATGCTTGCTCTCTCGCATCTACACGGATTCACAACCGGAGAAAGAAAACTCCGACGCGGCTCACTCTCGCGGGTGTCTCCTTCTCCACTTCGTAATGGGAAACGCGACCATTCGTATCAAAGGCTTACAAGCTCATAATTGAATTCGACAAGTTTAATCACAGAAATCACGAGTTCAATCACAGAAGTTACAAGTTCAATCACAGAAATTGTACCTTTGAAGATTTCGACACGGCGACTCGACGACAACGAATTTTCGGTACTCTCCGATCCTCTTTTCTGCTCCAATGCTGAGGTGCATAAGCTTGTGAATCCTGGGCCCTCATGCATGTATGATTTGCATGAACTTCTTCTGTGTGATATGCAGTTCGGTTCTGATGTGTGTATGTTATGATATTTCTGATACTGGTGTGTATGTGAATCTTTTTTTCTCTACTGCTCTGAACCGGTCCTCCCCTGTTTTTGAATTTCTGAATCTCTTTTATAAGCCATAAAATATTGAAACATTGATTTCGAAATTGAATGTGTCAGATTCTTGTTGTTTTTATTTTGGAAAGGAGATTCATGTTGCTGTTTTTTTGCTTCAGACATGTTTAAACATGTTAAAACTCTTTACTCTTTTCAACTTGACATGTCTGGCTGTATTTGGAAAGGAAGTGAAACTGTCTTGAACCTGATTATTGATGATGATTTTGCTGCTGTGACATGTTTGATTGTGTGTTATCGTGATGAATTCCTTTCCTTTTTTTCTTTGACATGCTTGTGCATTGTTTTGGAAAGAAAATATGCACTTTGATTCTTTGTGATAATATGCCATAGAAATTGCATACAAAATACTGCTATCATTATTTCTAAAGGGAATTCACGACTTCTGTCACATAAAAAACCTTTGTTATGGGTTGAAATTGCCAAAATTTGTCTACAATCTTTTGACATTGGATTCTTCAGACATGATGTTGTAATGGTCTGATGACTTTTATGGATTTCAGGACCAAGGTGATTACCAAGCATGGAATTGGCTTCATCCAATACCAAGTATCAGTGTACTGAAGATTCTCACAAGGAGTTCCAATCATTAAGCCTATTGAGGAATTCGACTTTTTGTTACCTGATGAAACACGAACCTTCGCAGACTTCAATTCTGCATCATGGATGATATTAATGCATAGCTTTTTGAACGCAGGTTCAAACTTATGTTTGAAGCCTCTTCCGGAAGTGTAAACATGATCGGCCGTGACTCAAGACATTTGAAAGCTCGTAGAATATCAACTAAGGTCTTGAGAAGTCTCTCTGCAGAGCCAAGTCAAGAAGCATCGCCGTGAATAACCTTAGCTTCAATCCCTCATCTGTTGTTGGCGCCGTCATCAATACCTGTTCGGATGAGCTCAACAGGAACTTCATTATTTTCTTTAATGGCATCAATAACTTCTTTCTCAACTTTTTGAATCCTTTATGACAGGAAGTGTTAAAGCTTATATCCGCATCATGGTGATGTCAAGGCTGCAGCCCATTTGTTCTTTGAATCAAAGCTTGTATCTTATTTGCATACAAACTCTAATTTATACATTGTGTAACTTCTTTTGTTGTAATTTGCTAGAATAAAATTCTGATATTTAGAGCTTTTGGAAGTTTTGTATCAACACTAGGACAAGGCTTGTGACCACGAATGATGTTGAATTTATTTGCACCCAATTGTACATTGTAATACCATGTATAAAACAAACTCCTTCAACGATTCCTTGTATTTACTTTGCCAACTTGAGAATTCAGTCATGACCATTTCTAACGTACATGAATCTTTTCCATGGCATTTAATCATGGCTTAACACATTATGGCACTTTAGACAAGTCTTGAGGCATAACCAAACATTCTTGAGATATACTCTCTCCGGTCACTATTATAAGAAAAAAATGATTTTAAATTTTGGTCACTATTATAAGCAAAAGTCATTAAATTTCAAAGTAATTAATGTTTGTATTACTTGTATACCCCTAATTTAATTGAATAATATTTAATGTTGGTAGTTGATTCATCAAATATAACTAAGGATATTATAGTAAATTTTACTCTAATTGTATATGAAATCAAGAAAATTAATTGCATTTAACTAATTTTCTTAATTAGTGTGAAAGTAGTTATTTTTGCTTATAATTGTGACCGGAGGGAGTGCGTTACAATAACTTGAGCAGAACTTGAAAAATAGTCAAGAAGGACTCGGAGACTAAAACCAATTTGCATCACAACTTGAGAAGACATGGTTTAAGCTTGAAACAACTTAACCAATTAAGAAAAATGGTTTTGAAATAATTTAAGGATTAGATTGTGGTTTCCTGATGTCACTTGTAGCACACTCTTCATGCCCTAATCATCATTCCAACATAACTTAAACATATTCCTTGACCACAAGCTAATTGTGTCATGAGTCCCTTAACTCAGACTTCTCCAATAATCTAGCAAACAATTCAAACTTGAATCTCTAAACAGAAATCAAGTAATGACTTAAGGACAGATTATCCCTTTCCTGAAACATGAATGGTCATTCCTTGGACATGGCTCAAGATACATTGAAACAAGACATGGAATCACTTTGAAATATAATTCAACAACCGCTTGAAAACAAATGATCGTGCCTTGAAATTGATCCATTCATATAACTGGGGTAGTTGATCATGTCATAACTGTTTGACCATAAGTATGAGGACATATCTTTCTTTTATCTCCACATGAATTCAACACAACTGGTAAATAACCAGAATCACCATGAGCACACACGCAACCTCCATGACCTTTGAACCTTCTGCAGCAATCCTAAATTCACAAAGGAAAACAAACAAACACAAGTATGATGAATTGGTTAGCTATACGTGGATGATTGACCTATAAATTATATGCAAAAGATTAATGAATCTAAGGGTAAAATTTGGGGTATAACAGGATGTGAGAATGTTTTTCGCTTTCCAATCATGTGACCACAATTTCCAATCATTAGCATCTCATTGTGCTTCCAGTTTAGGTACGGTAACACCCTTCACATTGGTCATAATTATTTCATTTGGACCATTTTGGATAACGTCTCATATAGCTTTGTCAATGGAGTTGACGTGAATACGCATAAGAGCTTTCCAATAGCCATAATTTTCGTCGGTGAAAATTGGTGCTTTATTGTACGCTCCCTTAGGTTCAGTAGACATTCTTCTAAAGAGTAAATCTCAAGCACGAAATTAACCGGAGCTCTTGATACCACTTGTTAGACGATATGCTTCGATCTAGAGGGGAGGTGAATAGATCACAAATTTAAAACCAAAAACTCTTGGCAAAAATTTGTTTTCGAAAATATATGGTACAATGTAAACAACCCGAATCGAATCGTCTAACCGAACCTACTATCGAAAAGCTCAGATATGCGTAATGAAAATCGATGGAATGATAATGAACACAAATTGTTCAACAACGAGTAATTCATGGATCAATAATATGTAAAGCCAATCGTAATGCTTATTTCCAATGAACACAAAACGATAAAAATACTCAAAGACAATTTGTTAGTTCCTGGATTGGCTGGAATTTTGGTAAAACAAAGTATATTCAATGTTGATGTCAAGGTGGTGATGTTGGAACATTGAAGGTTTAACACTGGGTTGTGTTAAGCAAGTATTTGCTGAAGTTGGATGTCTGATGTCACATAGGCGATGTTGTGACATTAGATCTGCAGAATTAACAACAGCAGGCTGTGATGTTGTTAGGGTTGCGTATTAGCTGGAATTGTGGAGAGCAAGCTGTCTCATTGGATGCGAATATCTTGGGATAGATATTTGCTGCTGCATAGGGGATCTGGTGCAGATTTGTAGGAGATTTAAAAGGTTGAAGATTTAAAAAGATTTTAGGAGAAAATCTGTTTTAAATATTCAGTTTTAAATAACAAATCTGGGAGATATTGTAGCAAGTCCAAGACCAATTCAAGGAGCTATATAAAGCGCACAAGACCAAAGGAAAAGACGACATAAAATATTCAGAAGATCAGGAGCTGGAGGCTTAGTGTCTAGAGTTTGTTTAGAGTGCTTGTATTTACACTATTCTAGGGTTTGAATATGTGTTGTGTTTCTGTCCTCTCTAGAAGCTGTGAAGCAATAGAGAGTGGTTGCTTGATCGAAGCTAGGAAGCAAGATCAAGGGTACTCAAAGTGGTTTCTTTGAGAGTTTGTAAGGGATTGAGTGGTGTTCTCATACCTAGGTGGTTTCTTAGGTAGGAAGTCATTAGTAGAGTATAAGTTTAGGAGATTGTCAACGGGTTGTTGAGTCTGTAAATTATATCTACAAGTAGTGAATTCCATCCCTGGCTTGGTAGCCCCCAGAGTAGGTTGGTTGTAACCGAACTGGGTCAACAATTCCTTGTATTGCTTTGTTACTGTTATTGTTGTCCATTGTGCAGAGTGTGTTGTTGTAACATCACACCTTAACATCACACGTCTGATACCAGAATTTCAATTGGTATCAGAGCAGGCATCTTGTCTGTCTCTGGGTGAGATCTAGGGAAGTTACTTTCTGGTGAAAAGATGGACAAAGAAGTTGGAGGATTCGTCAACAGACCCCCTATTTTGGATGGATCCAATTATGACTATTGGAAGCCAAGGATGACCACTTTTTTAAAATCCTTGGACAATACAGCTTGGAAGGCTGTTATTAAAGAATGGAAAGCACCTGTTGTGTGTGAGAAAGATGACGCTGGCAAAGATAAAAAAAGGCACCTCAAAGCCAAAGCCTGGAGAAGAATGGACCAAGGAAGAAGATGAGCTTGCCCTTGGAAATTCCAAAGCTCTAAATGCAATCTTCAATGGAGTGAATAAGAATATATTCAGGTTAATCAATACCTGTGAAGTTGCTAAGGAAACATGGGATATTTTGCAGGCTACACATAAAGGAACATCTAGAGTTAAGATGTCAAGACTTCAGCTTTTAACATCAAAATTTGAAGGCCTGAAGATGAGACTATTCATGACTTCCACATGAGTATTCTTGAGTTGGCTAATGCATCCAGTGCTCTTGGTGAGAAGATGTCAGATGAAAAGCTTGTTAGGAAGATCCTTAGGTCCCTACCTAAGAAGTATAAGATGAAGGTAACTGCCATGGAAGAATCACAAGACATCAGCAAGATGAGAGTTGATGAGCTCATTAGAGCTCTTCAAACTTTTGAGCTTGGGTTGAATGAGGAAGAACCAGAAAAGAAGCCAAAGAGTATAGCCTTGGTGTCAAATGATGCAGAAGAAAAAGGAAAGAGTTCTGAATCGCAAGAGGATCTATCTCAGGCCATAGTGATGTTGGGAAGACAGTTCACCAAAGTATTCAAGAGAATGAATAATAACTCCAGGCCTAATGTCAAGAACATATCTTCTGACATCAGCAAGTCAAAAGAGAAGGATGAAGAGAAAACTGTCCAAGATAAAGGAGTTCAGTGCTTTGAGTGTGAAGGATATGGGCATGTCAAGAAAGAATGTCCCACCTTCTTGAAAAAGTAGAAGAAGGGCATGACAGTTTCCTGGTCTGACTCTGATAGTGAAAGTGAAGGTGAGTCAGCAAAGCATGTTAAAGCTTTAACAGGAGCTGTTGTTTCTGATGATGATTCTAGTGATGAAGAAATAACTTATGAGGAGTTAGCTTCTACTTATCAAGAGATGTGTTTAAAAAGTGCTGAGATTTGTCAAGAAAACAAGTGCCACAAGCAACAGATTGCTCAGCTAGAGAATGAAAAGACTGATCTGGAAAATGAAGTTGTACTAGTTAGAGCTCACCTGGATCAAATAACCAAGTCTGTTAGGATGCTGAGCGGTGGTACAGACACACTTGACAAGATCCTTCAGACAGAAAAGGTTGCATGTGATAAGTCTGATATAGGATATGTGGCAAGCACCTCAGGAGCAAAGGAGGAGGTGTCCCAACCTATGTCTCAAACAAAGAGACAGGATTCTACCCCTAAGAAGGGTGCTCAGCCTCAGAATGTTGAGAAAAAGGATGGTCCCCAACAGAGGAAGATGCAACCTCAAGGAGCTAGACAGTATATGCTTCCCCAATATCACAAGAGCATGCAAGCTGCAAGGTTCAAACAGGACATGTCACATCAGGTGTCTCAACATCAGGACAACTGGTATGGTTATGGGTATGGATACAATAATGTTGTGCCTCATCATTATGGAAGAAGAAAGCCACACCATCACGGGAGACAATCCAAGAAACAACATTCTCAACCTTCTTATGGGAGAAGATACCAACATAATAGAAGGCAGGTCAGTAGGAGAAGACCACATTATGGCTGGCAGCCTAAGCAATATCATCATGGCAGGAGATTCAGAGATGAAAGGGTGAGATGCTATTATTGTGGAAGGTTTAGACATATGCAGTACTCGTGCTACAAGCTGCATAGATACCCTCAGCCTCAAAACAGATGGAGAGAGTACAGGCCCAAAGTTGTTAAACAATGGGTACCTAAGGAGAAGGTGAAGTGCTTATTGGCTCACATGGCTGACAAAGAGGTTGAAGAAGGAACATGGTACTTTGACAGTGGGTGTTCCAAACACATGTCTGGATATAGATCCATGTTTGCTGAAGTCAGTCATTGTCCTTCTCATGAGGTTATGTTTGGCAATGGAGAAAAAGGTGTTGTTGCAGGAGTTGGGAAAGTAAAAGGTGATGGTATACCTGAACTTGACAATGTTCTGTTTGTCAGTGGATTAAATGCAAATTTGATCAGCATAAGCCAGTTGTGTGATGAAGGTTACAAGGTAAACTACACTAAGGATGAGTGTGTGGTTTCTGATAAGCATAATCAGGTTGTTATGAAGGGTGCCAGAACCAGAGATAACTGCTATCACTGGATTTCTCTTGAAGAAAATTCAACTAATGATGTTCAAGTTGATGTTATAACATCAGACTATGACAACAGGATGCTGAAAGGTCACTCAAAGTTAATGAGTCCTGATGTGAATTGTTTAAAAGGAAAGTATTTATGGAGGGAAAAAGTCATTGACACTCCAAATCAAGCTCCTTACCTCAGACCCCCCCTTCCCGGTGTTGCAACATCATGCTTCTTCAAAGCCCTGTTCTCGCAACGAATTAACTTCTTCGTCTTCAAGAATCAACCCTCACTGAAAAGAGTCATGGCGTCTCCATCCAAGAAATCTGAGTGTCTGAGTTCCACAAAAGGAAGATCTAGGGTTTCCACTGACGAAGGTTTAGCATTCGATCCTATGGACATTGAGCCCCTCTCAACCATTCTTCCTGAATCAGGTACTACGAGACCCACTAAACTAACTCCCAAGAGACCTGCTACTGTTTTTAAGAATCCTGAAACAAAGAAAGTTGTTACTAGTGTATTATTTGGAGACAAACCTAGAACTACCAACCCGTGTCCACAAACTGCTGAGGAAAGGGTAGATGTTGATAAGTGCATGAGGCAGATCGTTGACAAAATTCTTGAGAAAGGACTTCCTATTAAGGGTATATCTAGACCCCTGAGACAAATGGGTGCTGATCAGGGTACAAGAGAAACGAGTTACATGCAATCTACTGATACAAATCTTCACAGATTGGCTGTCTCCGTAATCGAAGATGCTGAGAAGGAAGCTGAAGTTAATACTGAAGCAGATGATACTCATGTTGAAGGGGATGTCAGAACATCGCCTAGTAGGAATGCTGAGACTACTCCTGGAGGAGAAAAGAGTACTGATGTGATTAATGTTGATGACTTATCTGATGATGAAGTCATTGGAAAAGCAGTGCCTGGTCTGGCTAAGAGACTAAGGACAAGGAAAGAAAAGCAGGGTGAATCGTATCCAAAGAAGTCTTCAGATGATAAGAAGAAAAAGACTGTTGTTGGGCCAACTAAAGCTTGGAGCAAGGTCGAAGTGACTCCAAGAAAGAGGAAGATTGTGGAACAATCTGAGTCTGAGCATGATGATGAGGATGATGTTCAGAACATCACTCATGTCAGAAAATCTATTGCAAAAAGGATTGCAGACAAAGTCCCAGATGTGCCTGTGGATAACATTTCCTTCCACCATGCAAGCAATGCCTATATGTGGAAGTTCATTTGGCAAAGGAGAATTGCTCTTGAGAGAGAGATTGGCAAAGAAGCCTTGGACATTAAAGAAGTGATGGAAGGAATTAAAGCTGATGGGTTAATGAAAACTGTGTGTGGTTTTTCAAGGTGTTATGATGGGCTGGTAAAGGAATTCATAGTAAATCTGCCTATAAATATCTCTGACCAGAGCAGTCCAGATTATATGAAGGTCTTTGTCAGAGGAAAATGTGTTGAGTTCTCACCTAAGATTGTCAACAGCTACTTAGGAAGAGAGGATGCAGAGTATACAGAACTGGAGGATACAGATAATGAAGTGTGCAAGGAAATTATTGCTGGACAGGTTAGAGTATGGCCATTAAAAGAAAAGCTACCAACTAGCAAACTGAGTGTGAAGTATGCTATACTACACAGAATTGGAGCTGCAAACTGGGTGCCCACGAATCATAAAACCACCATTGTTGTGGGATTAGGAAGGCTTATCTATGCTGTTGGCACACAGAAAAAGTTTGACTATGACACATACATATTTGATCAGACTGTAAAACATGCAAATACAAATGCTATTAAAATGCCCATAGCATTTCCTTCACTCATTAGTGGAGTCATTCTGAGTCAACAACCAGGAATATTGACTTGTGCAGATAAAGCATGCAAGAGGAAGTCTCCATTATCCTTACACCAGAAGTTGTTTATGGAAAGTCATGTTGCAGATATTGTGTCAACATCAAATGCAGGTATCAAGAAGAAAACTTTCAAGGCTGATTTGCTAGCAGAGCTGAAGGCAACCCGCAAAGACTTGGATGTTGTGATTAATACCAGTCTGGCTAGAAAAGAAAAGATTGAGAAGATGATCCAAATTTTGGAACAAGATGATCGTGCTGACTCTGAAGACGAAGGACAAGATAGTGCAGAAGATGCAAGTTCAAAAGAAGACTAGCTTATTTACTTTTGCTTCTAGTAGTTTAGTTTTTGGTTCTGCAATGTTGTTTCAGAACTTTGTGTGCTTGGTTATGTAATTTGAATATTGTGCTGTTATATGCACTAGTTTTGTTTTCTATGATTTGTTTTGCCTGGTTGCTAATTGAGAGGCTAACAATGAGAGCTAGGGTGTACTGACTATAGTTAATAGGGCTTCTAATTGAAGCTTGTCTAATTGTGGCTAAAAAGGGGGAGAAAATAGCCAAGAGAGTCTAGAGTATCAGAGAATGCCAAATGCTGCTAATGTGATGCAGTTATTGAGGGGGAGTGTAGACTGAGCTAGTGAAGATATCGTAGCATTTGAAGAGTGTAGCCAAGCAGACATCAAGGGGGAGAGAAGTGCTGCACATTGTGAGCTATTGAACAGCTGTGATGCTGGTTCATATTTTTGAGGGGGAGCGCCTATTGGCTGGTGTCAATAATGAAGATGGTGCTGCAGCAGATCAAGTGATGAAGACTATGAAAATTGTCAAACTACTGCTATTGAAGAGTTCAAAATTATTGATTGAAGTTTTTTCGCTACTAAAGTCTCTGAAGGTGCAGAGTGCAGAGATTGTTTTAGCCAAAATTAGCCAAAGGGGGAGATTGTTAGTTCCTGGATTGGCTGGAATTTTGGTAAAACAAAGTATATTCAATGTTGATGTCAAGGTGGTGATGTTGGAACATTGAAGGTTTAACACTGGGCTGTGTTAAGCAAGTATTTGCTGAAGTTGGATGTCTGATGTCACATAGGCGATGTTGTGACATTAGATCTGCAGAATTAACAACAGCAGGCTGTGATGTTGTTAGGGTTGCGTATTAGCTGGAATTGTGGAGAGCAAGCTGTCTCATTGGATGCGAATATCTTGGGATAGATATTTGCTGCTGCATAGGAGATCTGGTGCAGATTTGTAGGAGATTTAAAAGGTTGAAGATTTAAAAAGATTTTAGGAGAAAATCTGTTTTAAATATTCAGTTTTAAATAACAAATCTAGGAGATATTGTAGCAAGTCTAAGACCAATTCAAGGAGCTATATAAAGCGCACAAGACCAAAGGAAAAGGCGACAGAAAACATTCAGAAGATCAGGAGCTGGAGGCTTAGTGTCTAGAGTTTGTTTAGAGTGCTTGTATTTACACTATTCTAGGGTTTGAATATGTGTTGTGTTTCTGTCCTCTCTAGAAGTTGTGAAGCAATAGAGAGTGGTTGCTTGATCGAAGCTAGGAAGCAAGATCAAGGGTACTCAAAGTGGTTTCTTTGAGAGTTTGTAAGGGATTGAGTGGTGTTCTCATACCTAGGTGGTTTCTTAGGTAGGAAGTCATTAGTAGAGTATAAGTTTAGGAGATTGTCAACGGGTTGTTGAGTCTGTAAATTATATCTACAAGTAGTGAATTACATCTCTGGCTTGGTAGCCCCCAGAGTAGGTTGGTTGTAACCGAACTGGGTCAACAATTCCTTGTGTTGCTTTGTTACTGTTATTGCTGTCCATTGTGCAGAGTGTGTTGTTGTAACATCACACCTTAACATCACGCGTCTGATACCAGAATTTCACAATTTATCGAACACTTTGTGTGTGATTGATCACGTTTGGAAATTCTATTTGTTTTGTTGATGTTAAAAGATAATCACAATCAAAATGATTATGATTATATCAACAACAATACTTTAAAAGATAATTGAAAATGATTTCCAATCGAATTAATCGAAAAAACAACGAAATTGATAATTTACAATAACAACAATTAAAGGGAGATAAAGCGATAAAGAGACACAAAGATTTGTTTAGGAAGTTCCCCAATCGGTCTCGCTATAGGTATGTCTGCCCTCAATCCGAAATCGAATTGAGATACTTGCAATTAACCTTATCTTTGCAAAAATGTTAATAAAAGATGTGAAGAACTCTAACCCCAGAAACCCTATGGTTTGTTGTTGATTCAACCACCTCCAAACCCTTGATCATAGCTTGATCAAGTCACCAACAATGCGACTATAATCCTCCAATTATCCCGAGAACAAACTTGTTTAACCCAAGATTATCGAACACGATTGAAACCGCCTCACGCTACTCCCTTTTAAGGAAACCTCCTTGTCCAAAGGCCTTCACTCGGTTCAATCCGTGTTGATGTGATCTTGTACAAAACCTTCAAATCCCAATGATCTTGAAGGAAAACCTCACCTTGGTTTTCTTATTTGAAACACACAAATATCCCAACCCAATATTCTCGGTTACACCAACCTAATTAGACGTTATCAACCCTAATCTAGATGGTCACCCAATCGAAAAATGATTATGTGTAGTTCAATTATGTGTATGCGTAGAAGAAAGGTTGAAGATGATGATAATACTTTGTAATCTGGTTTCGTTTAGGTAATTCACTTGTATCTTTTCTAGAAGAAGGTGCATGTATGAGTATATATATATATATATATATATATATATATATATATATATATATATATATATATATCTTAGGATGCATAAAAATATTTTTTAAAAGCCTTACAAATGTCATACACATCAAAAACCAAGTTATATGTGTAAACACAATTGCGTAGGCATAGGCCGACCTATACGAGCTCAGGCCGACCTATAGAAGGTTTTGCTTCAATACAAGCCGACACATAGAATTACAGGTCGGCTCCCACGCATCAATATTAAAGCATGTGAATTATGTCCATAGGTCGCCTCATTCAGGCCGACCTGAACACATTGACAGGCCGACCTATTGCTTTCATAGGTCGACCCGTAGCCTTCAAAAACTCAAATTTTGTTTTGCATCTTATTTTTTCTTGCTTCCTTTTTGGCTCATTCCACACACACACACACTCATATATATATATATATATATATATATACGAGTGTGTGTGTGTGTGTGGAATGAGCCAAAAAGGAAGCAAGAAAAAATAAGTTGCAAAACAAAATTTGAGTTTTTGCAGGCTACGGGTCGACCTATGAAAGCAATAGGTCGGCCTGTCAATGTGTTCAGGTCGGCCTGAATGAGGCGACCTATGGACATAATTCACATGCTTTAATATTGATGCGTGGGAGCCGACCTGTAATTCTATGTGTCGGCTTGTATTGAAGCAAAAGCTTATATAGGTCGGCCTGAGCTCGTATAGGTCGGCCTATGCCTACGCAATTGTGTTTACACATATTACTTGGTTTTTGATGTGTATGACATTTGTAAGGCTTTTAAAAAATATTTTTATGCATCCTAAGGTTAAAATGATTCAATGCACATCTAAACTTTGGTTGATACCGTCAAATATACAAAAAACGCTAAGTCATACTCCTAGTTTTGACATCATTCAAAACATGGTTAAGTAGAAGAATGCACTCACAAGATATGCCAGGACCCTCGCACAAACCAACTTTGCCTCAAGCGAATACTAGGAGACCCCAAACACCTTAGGGAAATAGTGGGAGACCTTGAAGGTAAGTGAATGCGACGGGTGTCGAACCAGTGAGCGTTACAATCGAACGAGTCATTAAATTTTTATTAAATCGTTGTATATTTATATTTGATGGAATAATATTATAAATTATTTTTTATTTACCATTTTATTTAATATTATTTTATTGTGTAAAATAATTAAAAAATGAGAAGAAAAACAACACAGTAGCCAATAATTATGTCGCATGCTCATAGAAGATGCATGCATTTCTATTCAATCGTTGTATAGTTCTATTTGATGGAATAATATTATAATTTATTTTTTATTTTCCATTTTATTTAATATTATTTTATTATTAAATTAATTAAAAAAAACCAAAACAATCTGGCTATGACGTATACTCCTAGAGGATGCATGCATGCGCCATATGCAATGGCATGACATGAATGCATGCTACATACTCTATGGCGCCTTATTTCAAAATAAGAATGCATGCGCCACTGCATGTGACGTATCCTCTCAGACGATTTTTTTTTAAAACATGATTATTTTAACTTTTTATTTTGAAATTTTTTATAAAAACATGACTTTTTAAAAAAAAAAATCCCCTATACCTTAATTAGTATGTGATATAGAAAGATGATTAAACATTTATTCAAAAGTTTTAGATTGATAATTCAAGTATAATCACCTAATTTACATGTTATTCTTAATTATTCTTAATTATAAGAGAGTCGCATCTCCATCTAACACTTATAATATTAAATATATAAATTATCTTTTTTTTATATGTTAAATATCAAAATATAAAATATAAAAAAGTGGGGCTAAAAATCACACTATGAAGTAGCAAAAATACAATTCTTTTCTTATTTTCTAAAACAAATAGAAAAAAAATCTAGGAGCCATCAAAAGTGTGTCTCTCCCAAAACCCAAAGGCAAAGAACAACCTGAACACTGTCTCCTCAATCTACCCAAACTCCAATTCAAACACTTCCACTCTTTCTTTAATTTCATCAAAAACCCATTTTTTTCCCTTCAATTCCTTCACAAACCGAAAACCCACATGGCTCTTCTTCACAAGCTTTCATCTTTCACCTCTCCAACTTCCCCTCTCACTCCAAATCCCCGTTTTCGCCAACCCATTTCTTCAATCAACTGCACAACATCACCCACTTCACCCTTCACAGAAAAACACTCCTCAGAACGATACCAAAGGGACCAATGGGTTTACCAGAGAACAATTTCGTGTAATCACAACACCCCTTTTGGTGATTCAACAAGAGAGGATGATATAGCTTTACAGCTCCCAGTGCTGAAGAAGCTCGTTCAGGTGTTGAAGAAAAAACGGGAAAGTGAAGGGAAATGCAGTGAAGGGAAGTGTGTTCCTGGTGATGTGTTTTTGGTTGGAACAGGACCTGGTGATCCTGAATTGTTGACTCTTAAAGCTGTTAGAGTTATTAAGAGTGCTGATTTGTTGTTGTATGATAGGTTGGTTTCTAATGATGTTTTGGATTTGGTTGGTCCTAATGCCAAACTTCTATATGTGGGAAAAACTGCTGGGTACCATAGTAGAACTCAGGTGAGAAAGTTTGTGTTTTTTTGTGTTTTGTTAAATGGGGTTGGTTTGATTTTATGTTGGTTGTTTGTTTAAGATAAAAATTTTATGATTACATCATGGTTTTAAATTCGCCATTGCGGTTGGGTGTTGCGATTGCAGCCGTTGCGGCGTGAATTTTAATTGGGAGGTGTTTGAAGTATTTAGTTAAAAAACACTTGATGTTAATATTTTTTCATTATATAGGAAATAAACTGAGTTTTTGAATTCTGAAATTTTGAGTTTTGATGAAAATACTTGAAGAAAAATGAGCGAAATTGTTTGATGTGATTTGTAATGGCAGTCGGTTGCATGATTTTAATTCACACTGTAATTGCGGTCTGATACGGTTGCGGAGACTACTGCATCAGCAATATTGCAGATGTAATTGCGGTTGCGAAGTGCAATTTAAAACCATGGATTACATGTCAATTTATGGTGACTTCTTGGATTGGATATGATTGTTATTCTGCTGGGATTGAGTTGTTTTGGTTACTTGATAATACTTAATAGTGATGAAATGAAATGTTGTTTTTGTTTGATTTGGTGAACTTGTGGCAGGAGGAAATACATGAGCTTCTTTTGAGTTTCGCAGAAGCTGGGGCGACTGTTGTGAGACTTAAAGGGGGTGATCCGTTGGTGAGTTTTTGTTTCGATTGTTTAGTAAAGGATATTATCAGTGAAGGAGTTTACTGCATTAAATTTTCACGGCTTGTTTGATGAACATACTTGAATTTGAATGTTATATTGTTTGTGTTTGTAAGGTGTTTGGGAGGGGCGGCGAGGAAATGGATTTTTTGCAACAGCAAGGTATTCATGTGAAAGTGATTCCAGGTATAACAGCAGCATCTGGAATTGCAGCGGAATTAGGGATTCCGTTAACTCACCGCGGTATTGCAAATAGCGTGAGATTCCTCACGGGGCATTCAAGGAAAGGAGGAAGCGATCCTTTGTTTGTATCGGAAAATGCTGCTGATCCCGATTCTACCTTGGTGGTTTATATGGGCTTGTCAACGTTCCCTTCCCTTTCGCAGAAACTAATGCATCATGGTTTGTCCCCTCACACCCCGGCTGTAGCCATTGAGCGAGGGACCACACTTCAGCAGCGTACGGTAAGATCGATCACACATCCCTTTTCAAAACATAATTTTTCAGATGACTTGCAAGTACCGTATCCCTGAGCCAATTAGGCAGGTGTGAAACAATTTTCTATTTGAAATAATGTGCTATCCACTATATACATACATTTATTATCACAGTCACAACTGACCGGTTGAATTTAAAGAAAGGCATGAACCAGAACATATAAAATGGAATATTTTTAGTTTTTAAACTTATAATCCGTTATCTCTTATTAAGCTATTATTAACTCCTCTTGTAATAGGCCATTTCTATGTAGATTGATCCATGAAATGTTTTTTCATCCTATTTATAATTATCCTCATAGATGACAAAAGTTCAGTTGTTGAATAGCTAGACTGATACTGGTTCCCCAATTGCTGATTTTCCATCAATTAACTGTTCCACAAACTTTTTTTTTCCTGATTAAAAGGCCTATGAATACTTCGAATTATCGGTTACTTGTACAAAATGAAGTATCCTTACATGTCTGTTTGAACTTCAGGCTGATATAAGATCAAGAGACTACATTCGAAAGTCTGAAATGAATGCCATGCTGATGCAAATTGACTGATATAGCACACTTCGATGACTTTTTAACTTTTTCCATCCAATACTTCTATACTGTCTTGCCTATGAAAAAGGTGGTACAAAGGCCTTCTTTGGTCTTAATCCTCTTTTCCTTGAAGATCTTGTTGGCTTCTCTTTTGGATTATATAATTCATTTGCTTGCACACCTAAAAAGAGTTTTCTAGAACTTCTCCGTCCGCAACATATTCTTTCATTTTTGTGTCCACTTTCTCTACAACTTCATTTGGCTCTTTATGTTTGTATCCACCAAGAGACTAGGATTTTCTATCCAGTTTCTCTCTTTCTACAACTTTATTAGTCTCTTTGATTTGATACCCGCATTTGAGATTCTCAATATCTTTCAAATTTCTCTCTCAAATTGCAAACCTTAATCTTGAGAAATATGAAATTTGTGACAAAGTGGTTCAAATTTTCTTGATTTACATATAATTTCATTAACTGCAGTTATATGTAGCCCGAAAACATTTCATTTTCTGTAAATAAATCTTGTATCTGAAACTTCCCCCTCGCCCATTTCTCCATAGCACTGACACTTCTGATCGAAGGCGTTTCCAACACTGAAATGGCCCTAATACATGTAGTTTCATTCAACTAATTCATTTTATCAAATTATTATCGGTGTTGATGTGTCAGTGTCGTGTCCAGTGTTTGTGTTTGTGTTAACACTACATACATCCATTTCCCCTTAAACAAAAGCAGTTAATGTATGATGTTTGACAGAATATAAAACATTCTTCCAATGAAATACTGGCCCTAAAGGCTAGTGCTCTTCCCACACAGCTGTCTGGTCATCTCATTCACATTTGTTAGAAATTAAATATATGGAAATTTAATTTATGAAGCGGGAAACATGAAACACCTTCACATGACCTGCAATTTCTTGTGCATGGCTCGCAACTCTGGTGTATGATTTAAAAATAGGATGACTTTTCTTGCCTTTATTTGCAATAATTCTGACAAAATAATTGTATAACTGCAAAGGTGCCTCTAGCATTTGATTTTAGGATTTGTAAGTTGTAAATGTTATTTTTGAATATAGCAGATAACTTCTTTGAGGTCACGATTTTATTTTGTACTTAAGAATGGTGGTCGTCTGGTTGACATTGGATTGATTGCTAAACGTAATTGTAATAATACAAATCCAATGAAACGAGTTCAAGATTTCAGGATGCTAAGTCCAATAACTGATATACATTCATTATTTGCAATCATGCAGGTGTTTGCAGAACTTAAAGACCTTCCTGAGAAAATTGCATCTACTGGATTAGAGTCACCAACACTGCTAATTATAGGAAAAGTTGTCGAGTTATCTCCATTTTGGCCTATTCCTACAAAACAAGAATCATCTTTAATGCAGGCATGATTGATGTTAATGAGAAATACTATTACCACTAAGCTTGTAAAGACGAAGGATTATCTCTGCATGCAAAAGGGTGTAAGGTTCATCTTCAGATGTTTGTGGAAACAGAGAACTTCTGCTTTTTGATTGCGGTTTCTATTGGAGATGTTGGTTTGCGCAGAAGTATTTCGTAACAAATTTTGATTCAACATGTTGCAGATTTAGAATAAACAATGAGCAATGCGCAAGTTTCGCTCATTTTTCAACCAAGGAACATAATTTATTCTAGAGATGCACAAGTTTTGCTCATTTTTCAACCGAGGAATATAATTTATTCTGGAGTTTCTGACCAAGGCCAAGGTTACCTGGATTAGTTAACTTTCCATAGTTTAGGTGATTTTTTTTTGTTATAATATTTAGGATTGTTTTTATTAGGACAAAACGCAGGTTAGTTTTAAGACGGATTTCATTAGTTCGGTTTATGAATGTTGCTAGTTAGAATTCGAAGACGCATCTTCTTTCGACATTTATTTGTTATTGTCACTTGCTAGATCAGCATATTGTAACAGAGATTTCAAATTGTGATTACGGTTACAAATGGAGGTGTGGTTGTAGCTATTGCGATTGCATGATTTATATCCAAGAACAAATGTATCATGGCACATGCATGGTGAATGATTCAAGTTTACACTGTTCTATTAACGTTCATTTTAATCTCAAGCTTTGGTAACTTGTGTTACAAGACAACTTTCAATTGCACATTTTTGACCTTTCTGAAACCACCATAAAATCTTTTACAGTATTTGTCTTCTAACTTGTGTTACACTATCTATTGCAATTTATACAAATATCCACAACTATATGTATAACAAAAAATGATCTGTTCTATAAACTACTAAAAATATGTCGTTGTCGGACACGAAACATATAAGACATTTGACAAGACTTCAAATTTGGAGTGTCGATGCAACATAGAAGCTACGAAATGCAACAACTGTCCAAATTAGCACTTGATTCCTTGTTCAGTTGCATGGTAACATTGATACACCAGAAGCTTTGGTGTTAATTTGTAAATCAGAATTGAGAATGTGAGTGATTATTACACATGCAATCAGGGACAGGATACTTGGTAACATCCCTTCCACTCTTATTAGTCCTCTGCACTGGCTGCCCCAACGAGTCCCGGTGCAGTTCCTTGATTATCCTGTTGAACTCTTCTTCAGAGAGTGAAGAATTTAGAAAATAAGGAAGCATGTGTCTCTTGTTTGGAGTTATAAATTTCTTGTGTCCCGTAAATGCCCTGTAACCCTGAAACAAATATCAGACACGACATTGACACTGACACATAGACATCGGTGATAAACAGTTTGCAATTCATGTAATTTCAGAATCATATATACCTGAATTGCATGGCCCATATTTCCTCCATGAGATGGCATGAAAACATCACTCTTTTCAGAGACTATGAAATCTATGGCAGCCATTAGAGAAGCTTTCTTTACAAAAGGTTGTAATTCTTCTGTCAGAGCAAGATCTTCCTTATTGTAAAAATTAGGGAACTCTTGGACTAATGGAAGCAATGCTTCTTTTCCACCCAATGGTTTCCCTCCAGCCCAATAAATTTTTGCATCTTTTGGAGCTCCTAGAGCTTTTAGTAGCCTAGAAATGAAACCAAAATATCTATCATGAATTCGCTAAAAATAATGTGTCTGTATCGTGTCAGTGTCCGACATCAACACGTGTCAGACATGTCTATGCACTTTATTTTCAACGCCACATACGGTGAACATGTGTAAAATAGCTACTAAAATATTAGGAGATGACGCATTGAAGTATCTTCGGTAGACAACTATAGAGACTTAATACAGAGGTAACTGAGATCCATTTCAAGAGTTGACTTCTCTCACCATATGTTTTTCCATACGTACCGAGTCATCAACTAGGGATCGAACCTTGACCATTTGTGTCACACAATGTTGGTGAATCGTAATCTTATCAATAGTAAATAGATATAGATAGATAGATAGATAGAAAATTTACCTTGTAACTTCCATAGCATTCAAGGGACAAAAACCAGCCATTTTCCTTTGAAGGTAAGACATGTTTGATCTTGCAGTCAAGAGCTCTGGTCTTTGTATCCTCTCATTGTTAACAATCTCATCATACTCAGGACTTAGACCAGGTAGACAACCAGTTCTCACCCATACATCTTTCTCCATTCTTAAATGAAGAGCAAGGTAAGGTCCTTTGCTTTTCATTCTCTCCGCAATCTTGTTGCCGAGTTTCTCAATCGGCTCCGCAAACCTTAATGCATTAAAAGCAACCTGAAAATTTAGATGACACATATCAGTCAAAATTCACGTTCGATTCCTTCGCGATATCATTTTCTTTTCAATTCTAAAACCATAGACGAAGAGAAGAAACATTGATATACCTTGCATCTAAGCTTCTGAAGATCAGAAGGAAGATCCTTCGATAGCCTTGAATCCAAGCCGCGTAAAAGCAAAACGCCTTCTCTATTGAGCTGCATAAATATAAACCACAGGACTCAAAACTCGAACAACCTAAAGTCTATTAAGTTGTGTTTGGTTATACTAAGAGACGGAAAAATTGATTTTGACGGTTTGAATGATAACATAATTGATTTTATTTCTCAAATAGATTCTAACTTAAAGCTAGAATTTGAAATGGCGCGAAGACTACTTACTCGTCTGAGATATCTTGAACGGATCCAACTAGGAGTGGCATGAAGTGGAGGCCTTCCTTCCATTAGCCTTGTCATCAGGTGTGTTGATGGCAGTGCTGAAACCACTCTCACATCATTTGCTAGAACTTTTTTGAAGTGTTCTAGATCAAATATATCACCAAATTCACTACAAAAAGATAATCAAAAACCATTAAAAATTTGAATTCATTGATAAGCCAAACTAAACTTCATATGATTTATTCAACCTATGAAACCACGACTCAGACACACCAGATATGACCTTGACAACCACGACACAAACACCATATACGACACAGACACCAAATGACACTGAAAGAGTAATATTCATTAATTTTACCTTTCATCACCCCAAATAACATTGACTTGCAAAATAGGAACAATCAAAGAAGCTCCAAGAATCCTAGCAATAACAACAGCATCAACAATCTGATTCCTCTGCTGATTCATCCCTCCAGAAACAACAACCATTAGAAACTTTCTCCTCTCCTTTAAAATCCTTTCACTTTGCCTCCTATAATCACTGCTAAAACTCAAACATGGTTTATATCCCAAACCATTTGGTTTCTTCCAAAACTCACTCTTTTTCTCAATTCCACTAGACCCTTTTGCTCCAAGTTCAACATGAGAAACAAAAAACTCATCTTTAAGGTCACTTCTCAAACTTTTCCTCTCTTTCTTTAAGAGAACACTAGCAATACCAAGTTTGGATTTTGAATGATGATTTGAGATTAAGAGGTTTTGGTGAGTTGTTGAACATGGTTTTTGAGGAAATGAGGTGTCAGTTTTGAAGCCAAATGTGAACATACCAATGAAACCAATGAGAAAAAGAGTGAAAAACCAGATTGATGATTTTGTGGTGAAGATTGAAGTTGTTGAAGATTTTTTTGGAGAATCAATGAGAGATTGAAGAGAAGAAGATGAAATGGAGTTTATGATTTGTGATGGAACCGATATGTATGATAACTTCTTTGCATTGTTCTTGGATTTTGCCATTGAATTTCAGAGAGAGAGATTCTGGTTTTTCTGTTGAAGTTCTTGAGAAGAACATAGAGAGATTCTTATGTGATTTTATAATAAAAGTGTTCTTAAATATTAAAATACATTTGAAAAAAGAGTGTGAAATATTTTATTTGTAATTATGAAATAACTTTATAACATAAAAATATATTAATTAATTAATTATTTCATCCATTTCATTATATATAGGAACATATTTTCCTAGTACACTTTTTTATATATATTTTGAATTAATTGTAAATTTAAATGTGAATTGAATTAATCATATGTTAAATTGAATTAATAATTTTTTTTTATTTGATTAAATATGTATAATAGGAGTGTAAATAAATAGATCTATATTAATCATTATCCTTATATATATTACATTTGAGTTATGGTTTATTTTATTCAAAATTAATTATTTGTATTAATAAGTATTTTCTAAATAATACTTAGTATTAAATAAATTAAAATATATATTAATAAAAAATTAAATAATATTATATTAATAATATATATTATACGATGAAGTAATTAATATATTATTAAGTGTATTAAAGTTGAAAATATATATAAGATTTTATTTTTTCATAATGTATAAGATTTCAAAGTTAAACAAATTGATTTAAAAAAAAATTAAAACTATTTATGTTTAAAATAAAGAGATTAATATTTATATAAGCCGTGCAATTTTTTACAAATATATCTAATTAAATAATTATAAAAATATTGATTTGAAATGAATTTATTTATTATAATAAAGTTAAGTTAGTTGGATTCTAGAATTTCACCGGAGTTAGATTGATCCTAAATGCATAAAGAATTTTTATTGAGATAATTTCATTAATGTGAACAAAGAAAAGAAATTTATTATTAATAATATTTTATTTTTTGACTAAGTCTTCCACTATTATGCTTTCTTTATATAGTGAGAGAAAGAGTTGTGGTGAGAGAAAGAGAGGGAGTTGGAGGGAATACGTAATGAAAGAGAAATGAAGGGAGATGATGAGGTTAAGTGTGATCTTGTTGTGAGCTTAATTTAAAAGTGATGAGCTTTGACTTTATTTTACAATTTTATTTGTAGTGGGATTTGGCATTGTTCATGACATTATTATCCATCCAAAGAATATTAATGGATGGGATTACGGTGGATGTTTAATGTAGTGCGTTTGTTAGAAAATTATTTGTAAGTACCATTAAGAATTTAATTTTATTTATAACAGAAAGTTGATTTTTTTAATTCATTGAATAATAAGTGTATTTGATTTAAGATAGAGTATGGATATATTGATTATTCAATAAATCCAAAAAATAAAATTTCTCTTATAAATAGAATTAGAAATAGTAATATGCATCTCATTTTAAATAATATTTTACGTTAATAGGTATTTATTCTCCTGCCATTTAGGGGTCTCTTGGTTTTTCCCTGTAATTAAAAAAAAAAATACAACCTTGTTACATGAAAATTCTCTTGACTTAAATCTTTTAGTGGTTAGATTCACTTGAGAAGCTGATGTGGCAAGTGGGCGTTGATCAAATCTAAAAATTCATTGCCACATATATCAAATGTTTGACACATCACGTGACTACTCATAATTGGGAATTTTACCATTGCTTTTCGTCCTTTACATTTGCCATAAATTAGAAGACGTCATTGAAGTGCTGAAAAGCTTGTAGTGAAAACGACGTTGAAGAGGTGACAATAGGGTTCGTGTTCTGGAAACGAAGCTTCATTCGCAGGTAAATTTTCTCGGTCAAGTTTCTCATTTTTGTAGTTGATCATGTTCAGTGTTGTTTTCCATCACGGTGGAGAGTTCGTTAGGGAGAAAACAATGTTTTACAGGGGTGGGGTTCAAAGCACCGTCCGTGAACAAAATATTGAAAAATGGGACTTAGCTGAGGTGATGAATATCGTTCTTGACTAGGGTTATGAAAGAAACAAGTTTAGGGTATGGAGCAAACTTGAAGGTATAAATGATTGTTATTTTAAAATTAACAAGGACCATCGTGCTATTGATGTTGCTACTTATGTTGTTGGAAACTCTATTGAATGTCATTTGTATGTTGAACACAATATGAAAGACATCAAGGTCAAAGTGGTTGAGCCTCAATGCATTGATGTTACTGTTAGGAATGAATTAAGTGATGAAGATGCAGATGAAAGTGATGATGATGCAAGGAATGTTAGGTTTAATAACAGTGAGGAGGATAGAACAACTGGATTGAATGATGGATTTGAAGTTGTTGAAGTTGACAAGCCCAAAGAAGGCTCAAACAGAGTTGTCATAAATGGAAAGTCATATAGGATTAAGATGTGTGTAAGTAAGTCACCTATGAAGAAGAAGAAATTAACCCCAAAGAAAAAGATGAAGGTGAAGGTGAAGGTGATGTCACCTGCTATGAAATCAAACGATGCTTATGAAGAAAAAGATCATAAACCCAAGGATGATAGAGAAGACCAATATGTGAGTGATGAATTAGATAGCTTAGACCCAGATGCTTCTGAAGATGAGAAGTTACCTAAATATGAAAAGTTTAGGAAGGAGCAACTTGGGAAAGACTATGAATTCAAAGTGAGTAAGGTATGCCTTAATTGAATGGTCAATATTAAATGGAAGGGAAATTACATTTCTCAAGAATGAAAGTAACAGGGTAAGGGTAAAATGTAATGGGAAATGTGTTTTTTTTTCTCTATGCTCTAAAGTTGGTGGATCTCTAACTTTTCAGATAAAAAAATGGATGGGAACCCACACTTGAGATAGGGTTTTGAACAATAGAAGTGCCAAATCCAAGTGGGTTGCAAAAGTTGTGGTTAATAAGATGCAAACTTGTGAGAAGGTTCAAATTGTTGACATCATGCAAGATATGAGGAAGAATTACTCAGTTGGGATAACACCAAGTAGGGCATGGAAGGAAAAGGAAATAGCAAAGGGAATAGTTGAAGGATATGCTGCTAGACAATATGCCATGATTTAAAGGTATGCAGCTGAGTTAAAAAGAGTTTGTGCAGGGAATACTGCAAAGATTAATGTGGACAGACCCAATCCTTCAATTCAATCTAGGTTTGGTTCTTTCTACTTTTGCTCTGATGATTGCAAACTGGGTTTCACAAAGGGTTGTAGACCATTTGTAGATAACATATGGTGGACAATTATTAATAGATGTGGGAAGAGACCCAAATGACCAATACTTTCCATTGGACTTTGGAGTTGTTGAGACAGAAACCAAAAAAGCTAGAGATGGTTTTTACAGCTGCTAATGAAGGACATAGGGCAAGAAAGAATATATGTCTTCATATATGTTCAACAGAAGGTATGGCTTTTATTTGTTAGTATGTTTTAACTTATATGGTGTTAGTATATTTTAACTGATATGGTGTTAGTGTGATTTAACTTATGTGGTTTAACAATTACAAGGATTGGTAAGTCTGTTTGAAGAGATGTTTGAAAGGATATGACATAGGTTATGCTTGAGACACCTTTATACTAACTTCAAAAAGAAATTTGGTGGAGGTACTTTAATAAGAGATTTGATGATGGGTGCAGCCAAAGCCACATATTACGAAGGATGGCATGAAAAAATGTAGGAACTGATGATGCTTAACACAAATGCATGGGAATGACTGATGAAAGTTCCAACTAAGATTTGGTGTAAACATGCTTTCAACTTTTATCCTAAGTGTGATGTATTATTGAACAACATTTCTGAATAATTTAATGCCACAATATTGGTTGCAAGGGATAAATCTATTCTAACCATGTGTGAATGGATTAGAAGCTACCTAATGAATAGGATGTCAAACTCTACAAAAAAAGCTAGACAGATGGGAACATTGGATTATGCCAATACCTAGGAAGAGGCTAGATAAAGAGGTTTATACAAGTGGTCAATGGATCCCAACATGGACCATGAATGATGAATGAGAGGTAAAATATGTCTACAACACTCAACAATTCGTTGTTGATCTAGGAAAGAGAAATTGCACATGTAGGTTTTCGGATTTGATGGGTATTCCTTGCAGACATGCTTGTGCAACATTAGCTTATAAACAAAAAAAATAGAGGACTTTTTGGATGAATGTTATTCAAGGAAAATGTATGCCATTTGTTACAGTTTTCCTATAAGTTCCATAAATGGAATAGACATATGGCCTGAAGTTGATGCAGATGAATTACACCCTCCTTTGAAGTACCCCTTGCTACTGGTGCAGTTGAAGTACCCCTTGCAATAAGTGGAACTGGTGGAATTGTTGAAGAGGGAGATGGTACATTAACACAAGAAACTACTTTCTTGTTATGTTGTGATTAGTATAATGTGTTTAATTAGTATGACAGTTGGTAAAATGTGGTTAATTAGCTTTTGTTTAATTAGTATGATAATTGCACAACATGTGCTATTATGTAATGATATTTTGAATGACCACTCTGCCTAATTATGTAATGAAAATTGCACAAAATGTGCTATTATGTAATGATATTTTGGTTTGCTACTCAAACTGTAATGATATTTTGATTTTGAACCAAACTTGTATTGAAAAGTAATACTGAAATGCTACTCAAATTGATATTGAGAAGTAGTACTGGTTTGCTACTCATTTTGAATCAAACTGATATTGAAAAGTAATACTGAAATGATAGTCAAACTAATATTGAAAAGTAATACTGAAATTGAACCAAACTTATTTTGTACCAAACTGAAACTGTACTCAAACCCATTTCATTTTGAAATCTCATTTTGAGACAAAAAAGATATTGTACCAAACTGATATTGAATGAAACTGATATTTGTACCAAATCATATTGAAACAAACTCATTCATTCATTCATTAAAATTTCAAACTGATACATTGGAACAATGAATTCAAATTAAATACAAGTACAACAACATATACATTGAAAAGTCAAACTGTAAAGAAACAACTACAATATATTGAATATAATGGCAAACAACACCCATGATACTATTAGTGCAATGGTTAACCAATATATTTTGTTCCTTTCATGTTGTATATTCTTCTTGGTTTTTGCAAGCTTCTTTGAGCAAGATTCCTTGGAATACTCGTTCCTAAACTCCTTCGCGAATTTCTTGCCAAACTCTCTCAGGTAACCAATCATGTCTTTCCCTTTGTTGTAATCACCTGCTAAGCTATTGTCAACTGACTTTATTCCAGATTTCCACTCAATTTCATCAAGCTCATCATCCCAAATAAACAAATCGCAGCTAATCCCTGCCTGTATTTAAGAACCAAAGGAAACATGAATTTAGGGAAGAACGAAAAATAAGAAACACCGTTACATGATTTTCATACATTTTCCCAATTCCTACATCTCCAAAATTTCCTCTTGGGATTTTCCGGCGTATTTCAGACCCAAATCTTCATGACCTGGTTGCAACCACATCTAAGAATTTGTCTTCCATTCGAAGTACCGATTAGGGATGATTTGTTGTATGCCATTTGCAACCCCTAATACGTGTGAACAAAGAAGGTAAAAGATGAATTAGGCTACGCGTGAACGAAGAAGGTAAAAGATGAATTAAGGTTGCAAAGAGGATTAGTGGTCACGTGATGTGTCAAACATTTGGTACATGTGTCAACGAATTTTTAGATTCAGTCAACAACCACTTGCCACATCAACTCCTCAAGTGAATCTGAGCACTAAAAGGTTTAAGTCAAGGGAATCTTCATGTGACAAGGTTGTATTTAAAAAAACAATTATAGAGGGAAAACCAGAAGATCCCTAGATGGCAGGGTTTTTTTTACAGTCGGTCATGGACCTTTGACCGTGACAATGGTGACTCGATGAAAGGTGATTATAACATTATGATACACGAAGATTATCATCCATCGATGAAAAGGAAAAACACAAGAATTGATAGGGGTGTGGTTTCAATTGTATTGATCAATTAAATTTTTTTATAAATATTTTAATTAAAATTCAAGTAAATCACTTATGTTGGTAGGTAAATAGATAATGGAAGATAGACTCACACACATAATTTATTATAATTCATCTTCTTAACTCAGAGTTACGTCAACTCTGCTCACATAGAGAGATTTTTATTATAATCAAATTGATTAAAAAAACTAAGATATCTAATGGTCTAACTAACCAATATCTTATATTTCTCAATCACAAAGAATTGATACAAACTAGATCTCAATTTATTCTCAATTTTTTTGGCTAAACATTTAACCCTTTAAGGATTACAATCAGATAATGAATAAATGATATAGAGTTTATGTAATATCGCTTAATAGAGGATGTAATCAACTCTTGATACATATACAAGTGTTTTTTTATCTTTCAATAGAAAGCGTATACAATGATTTTACTTGATTTTTTTCTTTCTTGAGTTTCAACAAAACTTCTTCTCTAGATAATCTTCTTTTAAAAGTTCCTTTCTTTCCTTCTCAAGTTGATTCTCTTGAAATTTATTCACAATTTTTTTTAACATTTTATATGGGATGTTCGATAAATAAAGTACTGAGAAGTTGAGAATTTATATAACTTCCTTTTAAGATGATTGTTGGATGATCTTCTTCTTCAAGTAAATAGGTCATTGAGATTTTGTACTATTGTCACAGGCCATTCCATTTCCATACCACTTGTAGCGGGTCTTATCGCACACTATGTTGCACCTTTTTTGTTGGGTGAAAATGTAGATATGATAATGTCTAGAACAGGGGGTGGGCGGGTTGAATAGACCGTTCCCTTTAAAAATAACTGAATTAAAAAATAATTATGTTTTTACAAAGTCAGAGTTAGAGCGTGGAAGCAAAAGATTATGTGCGGAAGCAAAACGTGGTGAATGGATTCAAAATCATATGTTTCCTTATTATCACAGAAACAAGTATTCAAATAATATCATTAACTCAAGTAAGCTTGAATTTTCTTTAACAAGAAATTTAAATCCAAATATTAGAGTCAATACAAATTTATTCAAGAGATAAATATTCATAAAAATAAATGCATCACAGACCTACATGTTGTACCCCAAATTTTACCCTCCGATATTCTGATCGTTTGCATATCCTTTTACTAACTATTTTATTAGAATTTAATTTGTTTTATTTCTTTTTTTCACTAACTATTTTTAATTATCTTTTTTATTTATTTATTATTTTTAGTTTTATTATTATTATTTCTTTTTTATTATTATTATTATTATTAATTTTATTATTATTAGTTTTATTATTATTATTATTAGTTTTATTATTACTAAGCTTTATTATTATTATTACTTTTATTTTGTTTATCTTCATGGTAAGTGGGGACCACTCAATCATTCTAACACTTCACATGGATTGCCAACTTAGATTTATCAATGACCAAAAATCATTCTCACACTTCACTCATCAATGGCCAAGAATCATTCTCATAAAGTCACATGGATTGCCACATCAACACTCCCACTTTATTCACACTATAAATAAGATCTCTCTTTCTCTCATTTGACACACCAGATTCACCCCACACAAAGACTGAATACTCTCTTAATTTTCTCCCTCAATTATTCTTGTAAATTTTCTGGAGAGAAGACTCGTCTTCATTTTTCCATAACTCGTGTCATTGAAGAAGCAGTGGACCGTCTCCACTAGGTAACATTCACCTCTTTTATTTCTCCGTTTTCAAAGTACCATGATCATTTATCTATGCTGTTATCAAGTTCATTAGTATGTTAATATTTTTCTGGAAAAAGTAATATCCTATAATTTTTGTTTGGTTTTATTATGAATGATGTTTAAAAGATAAGATAAAAATTCAAAAAGACAAAAAACATGCTTCATCACCACCCTTTTATTATTTCATACTATTTTTATTTTATTTTTCATTTATTTCTTAATTTTGTTTATCTAGTTTTTATTTTAGGAGCACTTTGAATTTTAGTTTCAATTTATCATGTTATTTCTTGAATTCATAACTTTTTCTTTCGAATTTTGTTTTGATTTTTATTTTTCACTTACGATCTTTATTTCGATTTTTAGGGCCCATGACATACAAAAATCATGACTTGTTGATTTATTTTAAATCACTAAAAGTCTTGATAAATATGAGGCCACTTTTTATTTGTTTTTATTGGTCGATGAAAGTTAAAAATCTAAGATTATCGATTCGTCGATTAAGTCTTGGTTTAAACGAGACCAACTTCATTTTCATTTTGATTCCACTTTCTTTATTTTTGGGCCAATGATATTACAAAATCATGACTTAGTTGATTTATGCAAAAATGACTAAAAAGTCTTGATATGTATGAGGCTCATTTCTTTATTTTTATTGGTCGATGAAAGTCAAAAATCTAAGATTATCGATTTATCGATTTAAATCTTGATTAAGACGAGACCAACCTTATTTTTTCATTCCGGTTTCATTATCTTTATTTTGGTCGATGATATAACAAACTTCATAGTTTGATTGATCTCATTAAAGCGACAAAACTTTGATCAATATAAGACCACTTTATTTTATTTCAGTTTCATTCACTTTTTAGTCGATGAAAGTCAAGAATCATTGATTATCGATTTCTCGGTTAAATCATGATTAAGACGAGACTATTTCTATTTCCTTAGCAAGCAAACATAACATAACACAAATTAAAACAAGAGGTTCCCGTAGAGTACTACGGATACTTTGGGTGCTAATACCTTCCCTTTGTATAACCAACCCCCGAACCTTAGATCTCCTCTCTTTAGGTTTTTTTTTAACGATCTTGAACCTTTCCTTTGGATAAATCAAAGTCGATTGTAAAAGAAATATGATACAAGTTAATTAATAGCTTGTTATCCGATTTTCACCGCAACACTACACTTATACGATAAAACATTGTAAGTAAGATATAATTCTAGATGATATTTTAATGATGAATTATGTCCCACATACATGATACAATGTAGAAAATGAAAGAGATAGGGAAAAATAAATGTACATAAGATATATAGTGGTTCGGCAATTAATCCTCATTATGCATACTCCACTATTCAATGACTTTCACTATCAGAAATGGTAACGTCGGCCACTATGATTAAAGTTACATATAGAAGTATTTTGGTACAACAAATTATTATCAAATCGAACACTAATAACCAAATTCTTTAGCAAACACAGATCTAAAATAATAATTCCTCTGATTGATGCAGATTACTCAATTGCTAGCATTAAAGATCTTCAATGATCTTGATCCACCTAACTTGATAGACCCAAAGACCTGCTCCAAGATTCGATTCTACAACCTCCGTTACTTGGATCTGACAATGAATTGTCTGAGCGATTGTTTTATCATTGAATGAGGATAACTCCCAACTTTTCTATGCGACAACCTTTACTTGGATCCACCAAAGTCTTCCTTAGAGTAAAAAAACTCTTCTCTTGCTTGATAAGCACCATTCAACAATGTAATCAAGAAGTGATCCTTTATCTTGATACAAAAAACAAAACTTCACACACACAAAATTAGATTCCCTAATGTACCTTAATCTACAACTCACACTCAATCTTTAGACTTGAGACTCATAACAATGGTTTCTTGGTATAAGGTTGAAGATGATGAATAGTATCTAAAGGATTTCGTATAACATAACTGTATAATTATCACACTCTCAATATTCTAGGAGATTTCTCACAAGGTTGAATTTCGTAGATAGTTTGTTGGCAAATGAAAAAATATTTGCATTGTTTCTCTCAATATTATTGACAAAGAAATATTAGATTTTGATGAATTTTATGGTTACACAAACCAAGCATATTCAACCGCTTTTCAAAAAGTTTCTCTCAATATTGATCTTCATTTTTTATTGGGGTATCATCAATCATCTATTTTTCATCCTCTTTGAGAGACAAGTAAAAGGGTTTAAATAGGTACTAAAGCTAAGACACAAAAATAAGGGAAAAGAACAATGTGTTTTGAGTAGAATCATGAGTTATTGTGATTTGAATCAAAGAAAGAATGAAGTTAATCAAAGGTAGTGAAGTACAATAGTTTGTTACTAGTGATTTGAATCAATTCTGGATATGTGATTCGAGTTAATTAATGATTATGAAAAAAATATAATACTTATGAATGAACATATTTTGCTCAGATGAATAAAGTGATCATATGCATGATATGCTCAGATGATTTATGCTATGCATACAATCACATAGACATAGATCAAACACACACCATACCAAACACACACACACACACACACACACACACACATAATTAGGCTATACTACATGAAGAGAAAAGGATATTGAAACAATTATAACAATTTGACGATATAGGATCACTACTACGAAAAACACATTTAACAACGGTTAGGAATGACATATAATGACGCGGGCGAAGGCGTTGTTATGTAGATTGTCGTTGTAAGTTCGCTGTTTCTACAACGGTCTGGAAACCGTTGTTGAAAGGCAGGACGCGCACCATATATCACAACGGTTATGATAATAAACCGTTGCGATACATACACTTAGGTTCTGGGTTCGAAACCCATCAGTAGCGAATTTATATAAAACATAAATTACTTATGATATCGGTTACAATATATAACCGTTGTTGTAAGTACCCTAAGTTTATTATATTAAATGTAGATTGCTTGTTTTCCAAACACCTCACTAAATAAATATACATGGATTAAATTTGATGAAGATGTCTATAATCTGCAAATTAAACTGTTCTTGAAAACCAACTTAAACAAACCAATGTTGTTTTCTGATTGCATTCGTCTCATCGTGCATTTCACGCTCTTTTACATATATTGTGGTTTATTGATCTAACTCCTTCGATATATCGCTATCTTTGATTATAGTTAAATTTCCATAGGATAAACAAGACATTGGATAATTTGCCTCATCTTTGATTTAACTATATTGGAAGATGGTGATGCATCTAAGGAGCGAGATCATTATACCATAATATATATATAAAAGAACGTGAGATAAATGATGAGAGGCATGCAATCAGAAAACAACATTGATTTGTTTAAGTTGGTTTTCAAATACAACTTAATTTGCAGATTATAAGTATCTATGTCAAATTAACTGAATGTATTTTAAGTGAGGATTAGTGAAACAAACAATCTACATAAAATATAATAAACTCAAACAAAATTCTATACCAGATCCAGATATTATAAACTCATATAATACGCTTGCTACCACCAGCAAACTTTAAGTGAGGGTTAGTTAAACAAACAATGTAAATAGAATATGATAAACTCAAACAACATTCTATACCAGATCCAGAAATTATAAACTGATATAATACGCTTGCTTCTACCAGCATCATCACCCTGTATCATCCCCTTAACCTGAAAGGAAACAAAGCAAACTTCAAAAATGAGCATCCTCAGTTGAAAACAAACCCTAAAACCATAATCCAGTGATGAGTAAAGAGAGGAACAGGAATAACGCACCTTTTAATGAAACAAATCGCGGAACAGGAATCAATTATGATGTTGAACTAGTTTGGGAAGCCATGAAAAAGAAATATAAGGAGGAAGAAGCTTACACAAAAGCTTCATACTTCTTATACTTCTTTTCATTGCTTCTAAAACTAGATAAAGTTTGCTTACACTGTTGTTTCTTCATTTACTAACATCTTGTTCGTGATGCTATGAAACAAAATACAAGGTGGATGAAGTTTCCATCATAGCTTTATGCTTCTTATACATTTTTCCATAGCAACACAAACATTACGAAGTTTCCAAAGTATGGTCTTTGTTAAGGTAGTGAAAACGAATCTGAAAAAATGAGAACAATCAACAAAAACAACATGCAACAAACGAGATAATGGGAAATATCTAACAATAGATGGAAGAAGAAGAATACCTTAATGTATGAAGCACAAGATTCACGGCTAATGGTGAAAACGAAGAGAAAAAATGGGTTCTAGGGTTTCACTTTGAAGGCAAGGCGTTACTGTCAATTAAGTGAAAGTTTTTTCGCTTATATATGGGTAAACTATTTCACAACGGTTAACAATAACAACCGTATAGATATGTATTTATTTATTATAAATATATCACTACGGTTTACCAGAATAACCGTAGTGATAACCCTTTTATCTGTGAATTTTAAAATAAATAAAAATCGAATACATAGGTATTTATTTATTATAAATATATCACTACGGTTAACCAGAAGAACCGTAGTGATAACCCTTTTATTTATGATTTTTAAAATTAATAAAAATGAAAAGGTGTGTAACACCCCCAATCTATACCCCCAAGCTATCAAAGCGATAAATAAAATTCAAAATTTCATTAGAGTATATTTAAAACATTCACGGCATAGACCGAGGGGGTCGCATCAATTTGAAACAAACATACAACACCTGCTCATAAAGATATGCAACAATTCAGGTAGTAATACACCCACAATTCAAATACAGAATAAAAGCGGAAAATCTGTACTGAAATCTCATATATATATATATATATATATATATATATATTAAGAAAGGTTTGTCTGCCAAATACAATCATACATGTACAATCCAAAAGATACATATACATAATACAAAATAATCACACTCGATCACCCCGATTACCCGGTGCTACATATCAGAGCCGACCGACAAAAGAATGAAGACCTAAGCTTCACAAAAAGACATCCAGCAACTCTAATCTGCAATGCCTCATAGAGCATTATAAAACAGCAGAAGGGTGAGAAACACAATCATAATACAGTTGCATATAATTATATATTAACACAAAAATGCACAAGTAAAATATTCTCACCACAAATGCACCACAATCAAATACAACACAACACAGTACAATTCTCAAGTATTCAATACCAATACACATCAGTCATACACAATACACTCATCACCCATACAATTATACACATCCCATCTCATCAATCACATTCATAATTCCATACACAATTAATCCATGATTTATGCAAATGCATAGAGACCGACACAATGACTCTATGCAATGCATATGCGGGTACCGACCTCCAACATTTCTTATCACTAGTTCACTCAGGAACTCTGCTGGAACCATCGCTCGTTAGTTAGTGTAACTCCCCGTCGGGCATACGATGTTCCCCGCCGCTCAAACCCCACACGGGCACACGACGTTTATGGATCGCTCACACCCCACACGGGCACACGACCCGATCGCTCACACCCTACATGGGCACACGATCGTCTATAATCATCGCTTTCGGTCCTCTTATTTTTAAGGCGCACGATCCGATCAGATCGCTTTCAGTCCTCTTATTTTTAAGGCGCACGATGTTATAGCGGATTCCCTCTGGAATCAATTCGTCGCTCACGATGTCACAAGAATGCATATCATGATGCTTGGCATACAATGACTCATGACATTTAAAATGCACACATATACACATCCATAATCATGCATATATCATCAATTACCACACATTGTATTTTCTTGCCCTAAGGCCACCAATCTTCATCACAATATGTATTTCATGCAATTTCATCACACAACAGTACACAGGTCATACAATATCCACACCAACAACATATTGCATATACACATCAAGTTCACACAATTCAAACGGCAAAAGTCAAAAAAAGAACATATTTTCTAATTCCCGACCTAATTTAATCGGCCAACAATCTCAAAACCATCATCATAAGCAAGAACATTTTATAAGCTTTCTAACGCATCAAACCACGCCTCAAACCGAACCACAGATCAAAAGTTAGTAAGAAAACAAAATTGTACAAACAGCCATGTTCGCTAGGCGAACCCTCTAGCGAGCATTCGCTACCACCTTCGCTAGGCGAATGTCCAGTGAACCCACTATCAGCTGAAAAACAGACACAAAGTTTGCTAGGCGAACCCCTTGGCGAACCAAGGCAGCAACCACCAGAACCAAAAATATACAAAGTTCACTAGGCGAACAACGCAGCGAACCTTCGCTAACTGGCTCGCTAGGCGAACCCGCGAAAATTCATTCGCTACCACCTTCTCTCCAGGTTCTCTAGGCGAACCTGCGAAAACTCAGAATTCTGCAGCGCTGTTTGAAAACCCAAAACCCATATTTTCCACCAAAATCTCTTTCTAATCAAAACATAGCCCTCAGAATATAACCCCATCATGATAACAAGCATTCTACAACATTTACATCTCATTTCAACCGCTAAAACCTCGATTTCTATCATTTTATCATTTTCAACCTTGAAGTGAAAAACATGGAAAGCAAGAGAATCATCCAAACACACACATACATAATCATACACAAACATAGTATAATCGAGTTTCGCACCCTTACCCGATTTAATCGTGTTTGATAAAGTCGGGAGATTGATTTTCTTCTTTTCCCAAATTTCTCTCTTTTTCTTCTCTTCTTCTTTCTCTCTACTTTTCTTCTTCTCTTTTTCTTTCCTTTCTATTTTCTCTCTATTCTTTCTATTAAATTCTTAACTTAACAAAATAAAGCAAAATGACCCAAAATACCCCTACACTCAAATATCTCGCAAACGCTCCCAAAACGCAATAAAAAATAATCACGATGAAAAATAACATATTTTCACATAAAAGTCAGAAATAAAATAATATAATAATAAAATACTCAAAACGACTCAATTAATTAAAAAGACAAAACTGACAAAACTGACTGGGGCGTTACAACTCTCCCCCACTTAGAAATTTTCGTCCTCGAAAATATTACCTGAGACGAACAACTCTGGATACGACTCCCACATCCGACTCTCCAACTCCCAAGTCAAATTGCCCTCAGCAGCGCCTCCCCACGCTACCTTCACAAGTGCAATATCCTTGCCCCTTAACCGCTTCACCCCGCGATCCAAAATCCTAACGGGTAATGCCTCAACCGTAAGGTTCTCCCTTACCTCAACCTCATCCATCGGAATCACATGCGACGGATCCGGAACATACTTCCGAAGCTGTGAAACATGGAACACATCATGCAAATTCGACAGACTCGGCGGCAACGCCACCCTATAAGCCACAACACCCATTCTCGCAAATATCTGGTAAGGACCAATAAACCGAGAAGTAAGTTTCTTAGACTTCAATGCACGACCAACACTCGTTACCAGCGTAACTCTCAAAAATACATGATCGCCCTCTTGAAACTCAAGATCTTTTCTTCTACGATCATGATAACTCTTTTGCCTACTCTGAGAAGCCTTCATTTTCTCACGAATAAGCTTCACTTTTTCCTGTAGTCTGTTGAATCAATTCGGGCCCAACCACCGAACTCTCACCAGATTCGTGCCAACACAATGGTGTTCGACACCTCCGTCCATACAATGCTTCAAACGGTGCCATTCCAATACTAGAATGGAAACTGTTATTATACGTGAATTCCACCAACGCAAGATAACTATCCCACGCACCACCTTGTTCCAAAACACACGCTCGCAACAAATCTTCCAAAGACTGAATCGTTCTCTCCGTCTGCCCATCCGTCTGCGGATGATAAGCCGAACTCAAACTCAATTTAGAACCCAACGCCTTCTGTAAACTTTCCCAAAATCTCGAGGTAAACCTTAGATCTCGATCCGAAATAATACTTAACGGAACCCCATGCAACTTCACAATCACACTGATATAAATCTCCGCTAACCTCTCCAAAGTAAAACTGATGTCAATCAGAATGAAATGAGCCAATTTAGTTAGTCTATCCACAACCACCCAAATAGCATTATGCCCTCGCTAAGTATTTGGCAACCCCGTTACAAAATCCATAGAAATGCTATCCCATTTCCATTCCGGAATATCCAACGGTTGCAACAAACCACTAGGCCTCTGATGTTCCACTTTCGACTTCTGGCACGTCAAACAAGCATACACAAACTGAGCCACATCTCTTTTCAATCCAGAACACCAGAAAATCTTTTTCAAATCTTGGTACATCTTGTTTGCTCCCGGATGTATACTCAAATTACTCTGGTGTCCTTCTTCCAAAATCATCCGTTTCAAATCCGAATCGTCCGCAATACAAATTCGCCCACGGAACCTCAACACACCATTAACATCCACTTGAAAATCACCACTCGCATCTTTTCCGCCAACCAACATCAAATCCACCAATTTCACATCCAACTTCTGTTTCTCACTTACCGTCATCAGAAAATCATTAGTAACCTTCAACATACCCAGCCTCACACTATCCGACGTCACTTCACATACCAAACTCAATTCTCTAAACGATTCCAAAAGGTCCCACTCCTTAACCATTAAAGTCGACATATGCAACGATTTCCGACTCAACGCATCGGCTACCACATTAGCTTTACCAGGATGGTAATTCAAGCCAAAGTCGTAGTCCTTCAAAAATTCCAACCATCTTCGTTGCCTCATATTCAACTCCTTCTGATCAAACAGATATTTCAAACTTTTGTGATCACTAAAGACTTCAAACCTTGCACCATAGAGATAATGCCTCCAAATTTTCAATACAAACACCACAGCCGCTAATTCCAAGTCATGCGTAGGGTAATTCTTCTCATGCACTCTCAACTGCCTCAAAGCATACGCCACGACCTTACCGTCTTGCATTAGCACCCCACCTAGACCAATCAAAGACGCATCACAATACACCACAAACGGTTCAGTAGGATTCGGCAAAATCAAAATCGGAGCTGTCGTCAATCTCCTCTTCAGCTCATTAAAACTTTCCTCACACCGAATATCCCAAATGAACGCTTGCCCTTTACAAGTCAACTGGGTCAAAGGAAGTGCTAGCTTAGAAAAACCTTCAATGAACCTTCGATAATATCCAGCCAAACCCAAAAAGCTTCGAATTTCAGTAGCAGATCTCGGAGCCTCCCATTGTAGAACTGCTTCTACTTTAGATGGATCCACAACAATACCTTTACCCGAAATCACGTGTCCAAGAAAACTCACCTCCGACAACCAAAATTCACACTTGGACAATTTGGCAAAAAGCTTATTTTCCTTCAAAACCTGCAAAACAATACGTAAATGCTCTGCGTGCTCCTCCCGAGACTTAGAATAAATCAATATGTCATCAATAAACACAACAACAAATCGATCTAAATGCTCGTGGAAAATACGATTCATGTACTCCATAAACACACATGGCGCATTAGAAACCCCGAACGGCATCACAGAATATTTATAATGACCGTAACGTGTCCTAAAAGCCGTCTTCTGAATATCTTCCTCTTTCACCCTAATCTGATGATACCCCGACCTCAAGTCAATCTTACTGAACACACAAGCACCAACCAACTGATCCATCAGATCATCAATTCTCGAAAGAGGATACTTATTCTTAATCGTCACCTTATTCAACTGGCGATAATCAATACACAATCGCATACTTTTATCTTTGTTTTTCACCAATAAAACTGGAGCACCCCAAGGAGAAACACTTGGCCTTACAAACCTCTTATCCAACAATTCATTCAACTGTTTCTTTAACTCAACCAACTCAGATGCCGACATACGATAAGGTGCCATAGAAACAGGTCTAGTACCAGGAACTAGATCTATCGAAAACTCCACCTCTCTCTCTGGCGGCAAGTCTGAAATATCCTCAGGAAACACTTCCGGAAATTCACACACAACAGGAAACACATCAAGTGAAACTTGACTATCCATAGTCAACGACGCAACCAACCCAAACAACTGAGCTTCATCCGTCAAAAGTTTCTTCAACTCTTTGGTAGATAAGAAACTCGAATCTTCATCTTCTTCAAGAGAAGGAAACCTTACTAGCTTATGATAACAATCAATATAAACCCGATTGAATTGCAACCAATTCATTCCCAGAACCACATCTAACCCCTCCAACGGCAAACACACCAAATCCATCTCAAAGTCTTTACCATAAATGGTCAAAGGACAACTTAAACAAACCAAAGAAGTAGTTACTGACCCCATTGCTGGAGTATCAATAACCATCTCACCATCCATCAAAGACAACACAAGATTCAAACGCTTAGCGCACTCAGACGAAATAAATGAATGAGTCGCTCCAGTATCAATAATAGCAACTAAAGGCGTACTATTAATAAAACAAGTACCTCCGATCAGACGATCTGCATTAGTAGTCTGAGTCCCCGCCAATGCAAAAACTTTCCCACCAGATGGAACTTGCTTCGGTTTCGGACACTTCGTGCTAATATGACCAGGGTCACCACAGTTGAAACACTTCGCCACATTCTTCCTTTTGCACTCAGCCGCTACATGTCCTACACCTCCACAATTAGAACACTTCCTCAAATCTTTCTTACATTCGAACTGACGATGTCCCACATCACCACACCTATAACACCTCAGAGGAACAGACATACCTCCACCACTTGACCTTCGATCAAAAGTACCCCTTTGTTTACCCTTATCAGCTGATGTTACATACGGACCACCACGAAACTGTTGCTTCCCTTTCCTCTCGCTCACACTCTTATAGTGAGTAGAACGAGCCTTACTATCCTCTTCATAAATCCTACAACATTCCACCAAATCAAAAAACCTTCTTATCCTTTGATAACCGATTGCCTGCTTAATCTCAGGACGCAATCCGCTCTCATACTTCACACACTTAGAAAACTCTGCAGTCGCTTCAACATAATGAGGATAAAACTGCACAAGCTCCACAAACTTAGCAGTATAATAAACAACAGACATATTACCTTGTTTCAATTCCAAGAACTCAATTTCCTTCTTTCCTCTTACATCTTTGGGAAAATACTTCCTCAGAAACTCCCGGCTAAACAATTCCCAAGTAACTTCTTCATCCCCAGCTTCCAACACCTGACGAGTACTAACCCACCAGTCATCCGCTTCTTCCTGTAACATGTGAGTTCGCAGTCTCACCTTACTGTCCTCAGCACAATCCATAACTCAGAAAATCCTTTCAATCTCTTTCAACCAAATCTGTGCACCATCAGGATCATGTCTCCCTTTAAAGACAGGCGGTTTGTTCTTCCTGAACTCATCATTACCAGCAGCATGAGGTGTACCCTGCACAGCCCGAGCCATAGCTTGCATAGCAGCAGCCAAAGCAGCGCCATTTCTACCAGCCATATTCTGTTCATTTCCAATAACAGAAACTATGGTTAAACAAACAGCTCACCCAAACACCAAGACCGATAAGAACTGACACAACCAGACACGAACTGACACGGACTGGCTCTGATACCACTTAATGTAACACCCCCAATCTATACCCCCAAGCTATCAAAGCGATAAATAAAATTCAAAATTTCATCAGAGTATATTTAAAACATTCACGGCATAGACCGAGGGGGTCACATCAATTTGAAACAAACATACAACACCTGCTCATAAAGATATGCAACAATTCAGGTAGTAATACACCCACAATTCAAATACAGAATAAAAGCGGAAAATCTGTACTGAAATCTCATATATATATATATATATATATTAGGAAAGGTTTGTCTGCCAAATACAATCATACATGTACAATCCAAAAGATACATATACATAATACAAAATAATCACACTCGATCACCCCGACTACCCGGTGCTACATATCAGAGCCGACCGACAAAAGAATGAAGACCTAAGCTTCACAAAAAGACCTCCAATAACTCTAATATGCAATGCCTCATAGAGCATTATAAAACAGCAGAAGGGTGAGAAACACAATCATAATACAGTTGCATATAATTATATATTAACACAGAAATGCTCAAGTAAAATATTCTCACCACAAATGCACCACAATCAAATACAACACAACACAGTACAATTCTCAGGTATTCAATACCAATACACATCAGTCATACACAATACACTCATCACCCATACAATTATACACATCTCATCTCATCAATCACATTCACAATTCCATACACAATTAATCCATGATTTATGCAAATGCACAAAGACCGACACAACGACTCTATGCAATGCATATGCGGTACCGACTTCCAACATTTCACATCACTAGTTCACTCAGGAACTCTGCTAGAACCATCGCTCGTTACTTAGTGTAACTCCCCGTCGGGCATACGATGTTCCCCGTCGCTCACACCCCACATGGGCACACGACGTTTATGGATCGCTCACACCCCACACGGGCACACGACCCGATCGCTCACACCCCACATGGGCACACGATCGTCTATAATCATCGCTTTCGGTCCTCTTATTTTTAAGGCACATGATCCGATCAGATCGCTTTCAGTCCTCTTATTTTTAAGGCACACGATGTTATAGCAGATTCCCTCTGGAATCAATCCATCGCTCACGACGTCACAAGAATGCATATCATGATGCTTGGCATATAATGACTCATGACATTTAAAATGCACACATATACACATCCATAATCATGCATATATCATCAATTACCACACATTGCATTTTCTTGCCCTAAGGCCACCAATCTTCATCACAATATGTATTTCATGCAATTTCATCACACAACAGTACACAGGTCATACAATATCCACACCAACAACATATTGCATATACACATCAAGTTCACACAATTCAAACGGCAAAAGTCGACAAAACAACATATTTTCTAATTCCCGACCTAATATAATCGGCCAACAATCTCAAAACCATCATCATAAGCAAGAACATTTTATAAGCTTTCTAACGCATCAAACCACGCCTCAAACCGAACCACAGATCAAAAGTTAGTAAGAAAAAAAAATTGCACAAACATCCATGTTCGCTAGGCGAACACTCTAGCGAGCATTCACTACCACCTTCGCTAGGCGAATGTCCAGCGAACCCACTATCAGCTGAAAAACAGACATAAAGTTCGCTAGGCGAACCCCTTGGCGAACCAAGGCAGCAACCACCAGAACCAAAAACATACAAAGTTCGCTAGGCGAACAACGCAGCGAACCTTCGCTAACTGGCTCGCTAGGCGAACCCGCAAAAATTCATTCGCTACCACCTTCGCTCCAGGTTCGCTAGGCGAACCTGCGAAAACTCAGAATTCTGCAGCGCTGTTTGAAAACCCAAAACCCATATTTCCACCAAAATATCTTTCTAATCAAAACATAGCCATCAGAATATAACCCCATCATGATAACAAGCATTCTACAACATTTACATCACATTTCAACCGCTAAAACCTCGATTTCTATCATTTTATCATTTTCAACATAGAAGTGAAAAACATGGAAAGCAAGAGAATCATCCAAACACACACATACATAATCATACACAAACATAGTATAATCGAGTTTCGCACCCTTACCCGATTTAATCGTGTTTGATAAAGTCGGGAGATTGATTTTCTTCTTTTCCCAAATTTCTCTCTTTTTCTTCTCTTCTTCTTTCTCTCTACTTTTCTTCTTCTCTTTTTCTTTCCTTTCTATTTTCTCTCTATTCTTTCTATTAAATTCTTAACTTAACAAAATAAAGCAAAATGACCCAAAATACCCCTACACTCAAATATCTCGCAAACGCTCCCAAAACGCGATAAAATATAATCACGATGAAAAATAACATATTTTCACATAAAAGTCAGAAATAAAATAATATAATAATAAAATACTCAAAACGACTCAATTAATTAAAAAGACAAAACTGACAAAACTGACTGAGGCGTTACAAGGTGCGCCTTAACTTCTAACTTAATGCATCTGCAGTTTAAACATCAACAATGTAATTCACAATGCATCTGCAGTTTAAACATCAACAATGTAATTCGAACCCTAATTCAACTATTACATTTCATAACAAAGTAAATATTAAACATAAAGAAGACAAAAAAACATAACATCTTGATATTTCCAGAAAATATCTCTGATTTCAGTTTGTTCTTCAAATTCTTGTTCTTTTTCTTTAAATCCTCTTACATAACCTTCAGATAGCCCACAACTTCCAACTCTGACTTCATAATGCTCTCATCGTCATTTCCATCACTTTCTCCCACGTCTTCATCCCATATAAACAAATTACATGTTTCATCGCTCCTCCAAAATGGACATCTCCAAAAAAGAATTCCTTTATTTTGTCCCTTCTTGCATTGATACGAAACCAGACGACCATCACAACCACAAAAATTTCCAGATCGAGATTTTACACTGGAACAAGACGTAGAAACACCTTTGGATTATTTTGTCTTCAAATGTGACATTGCAACACCTTAAAGTAGAACACTTTGTTGTTGTTGTTGTTTTCTTCCCGACAATGGTGACGTCGTTGGTGTTAGGGTTGTTTCAATGGATAAATTGATATATATACTTAGTGTTTAAAATACATAAAAAGAAGCTTCAATTTGTAACAACGGTTTTGATAAATATCTGTCGTGATATCCTTATTATTTTTTAGTTAAATATTAATAAAACTTAAAAAGGGAGCATTTACATCAAAGGGATAAACTATTTGAGGGCGATGAGGTTCGAACCCATGATAGCTAGATTGTATCACCACGGTTTTCATAAAAACCGTTATTATACCCTTGAGATTTCTAATTAAAATAATGCGCGCGCATCCAGTACGCACTATAAGAACGGTGTATAGGATGCCGTTGTAAACCTGACGTTGTTGTTTGGCCGTTTTGTAGTAGTGGATTTAACTTCCTACACACAAAATAATTAGTAGACAACAACAAAAATAGAAAAAGAAAATTACGATCAATCAAATACAACTAGGTACTATTTCCTTTGCACCTCTGAAAAATATTATCAGACACTCCTTCCCAAAATATTAGATGAACTTTAATAACAAATGTTTAAAATATCTTCGATCATCATTAAAATAGTGAGCAGGTAATTAGATATTTCATTACTTGAGAGAATGTTTCGACAATCTAAGATAAGTAATTCAACACTTTAACAATGGTTTGACTCCTTCAAGACTTTATGCCTTGAATTCCTTCGATGCTTGTTGAATAATCAGTGAACACACCAAATTTCACAGATCAAGCTCCATCTTCTTTTATGATGACATTGGAAGAGTATGGCAATAAGAAGATTCTAATCTTTCACAAATTTTACACATATATACTGTATGAAGGAATTGTTAGATTTTAAAATAATCATCATACAAAATTTTAGGCTATAATGCAAAGTTTCCAGTTACCTGCACACAATAAAAAATTTGTTAGTTCAATTCTGATATGGACTAAATTTCAATGTAATTTCACTTTGAAATTAAATATTGATTGATACACTAGTATTGGATTACTTCAGCCAACTTTAAGTCATCTAGATAATGATGTGAATCAAGTATCTAAATGATAATAAAAAATATTGAATCCGCTTAAAAAATATATTTTGAAAAAGGACTTTAGGATTAAAATCACATTCTCAACTTTTTAAGTCACTTAGACTTAGTGAAAACACCAACTTTGAGGTCAATTGTTGGATGAGAACAATTAAAAAACAACCAAATTCAAAAACAATTATTATTTACAAAATTAGAGTTAAAGCACAGAAGCAAAAGATAATGAGCAGAATAAAAACATGGTGAATGGATTCAATAGCATATGTGCCCTTATTATCATAGAAATAAGCATTCAAATAATATCATTAACTGAAGTAAGCTTGAAGTTGCTTTAACAAGCAATTTAAATCCAATAACTTAAAGTCAATACAAACTTATTTCAAGAGACAAATATTCATCAAATTAAATGCATCACATACCTACACATATATGATAAAATATTTTTAGCAAGATCTAATTCTAGATGACATTTTAATGATGAATTATGCCTCACATACATGATATAATGCATAAAATTAAAGAGATAGGGAGCACAAAATGTACACCGTATATATAGTGGTTTGGCAATTCGTCCTCGCTATGCATACTCCATTCTTCAATGATTTTCACCTTCGCAAATGGTAATGTCTTCCACTATGATTAAAGTTAAAGATATAAGTATTTTTGTACAATACATTATTAGAAAACCGAACACTAACAACCCAATGTTTTAGTAAACACATATCTAACATAATTATTCCTCATGTTGATGCAGATTACTCAAGTGCTATCATTCAAGACCTTCAATGATATTGATCCATGAAACTTGATAGACCCAATGATCTGCTCCAAGCTTCAATGCAACCTCCCTTACTCGAATTTGACAAAGAGTTGTCTGAGCGATTGTTCTATCACCAATGAGGACAACTCCCAACTTTGTTTTGCGGAAACCTTTTCTCATATCCACCAAAGTCTTCCTGGGAGTGAAAAAAACTCTTCTCTTACTTGATAAGCACAAATCAATAATGTGAACAATAAGCGATCCTTTATTCTGCTTATAACATCAAAATTTCACGCAAAAACCATTAGATTTCCTAATGTACCTCAATTTTTACCACTCACACATAATCTTTAGATTTAAGACTCATAACAATGGTTTCTTGATATAAGGTTGAAGATGATGAATAGTATCTAAAATATACCACACAACACAACTATATAATTCTCACACTCTCAACACTCTAGGAGGTTTCTCACAAGGTTGAATTTCAGAGATAGTTTGCTGGTGAATGAAGAAATATTTTCATGGTTTCTATCAATATTCTTGACAAAGAAATATTGGGTTTTGATGAGTTTTCTAAGTATATAAACTAGAAAGATTCAATGGCTTATCAAAAAGTGTCTATCAATTGTGACCACCATTTTTTATTGTGGCATCATGAATCATCTATTTGTCATCATCTTTGAGAGACAAACAAAAGGGTTTTAAAAGGTGCTAGAGATAAGTCACAAAAAGAAGGGAAAATGTGGTTTGAGTCAAATCATGAGTTTTGTGATTTAAATTAAAGAAAAATGAAGTGAATAAAAGGTAGTGAAGTGAAAAAGTTTGTTACTAGTGATTTAAATCATGTTTGGATGTGTGATTTGAGTCAGGCAATGTGTGATTCAAATCACACTTAGTTTTAAAGAAATTTGAATGACTTTGATTTAAATCACCAATCCTGTGATTCGAGTCAGGAAGCATTTTGACTCGAATCACAAATTTCTATGATTTAAATCAGACTGGAAGAGGAAAATTCTTCACTTCCAAGCAAGTTCATGATTCGAATCACCACATGTATCATTCACATTAAGACTTTCAAATACCTTGGTTTAAGACTTCTAACTTGAGATTCAAGTAACACTCGATATTTTGACTTGTATCAAATTGTAAAAAGGCTAAAACATATTTATAAGGACCTAAATCTAATGGATTAAATGGAGAGGTGTTCTAACAAATGAAGCATAAAGTTACACACAAATTATAAACAAATAATACAAACAAGATAAATTAAATTACATATACACAAAGATTAAATAATTGACAGAATTCCAAAATAGGATATCGACTACAATGAAATTTCACTTTTGTCATGCAAATCTTTTACCATTTATACCTTATGTACTATTGTTAGTTTGTTTTCTTCAATTTGAACGTTTGAGAGAGAAAACAACTTAGATTATTATTTATGAGAATATTCTTTGGTGATGATTTCAAAAGAAATGAAGTTATGAATGGTAGAAACTTGATCATCTATCAAAGGATCAAATTATACGTTTACTTTTAAGGCTTAACTTTGCTACAGGAACCTAGCAGAGCTTGAGTACTTGTCTTTAGAGGATAATGTTGATAATTTGGTATCAGAGCAAGTCACCATGACACCTGCCTATTGCTTGCTTCAACAATTTAGTACTATGATGATTATAATCACTTGTTAGATAAAATATTTTATATTTATCTAGACCAGATGATCATATGTAGAATCATCTTTACTTCTAGATGATAGATTACAAAAAACCTTATTATAAGTGATTTACTAAGTAACAAATGTTAGACGATAAAATTGTTCTCTAGCATTATGTTATAATAAAAGTTAAACTATAACATTATTCTTCAAACCAACATTGGTTTAACACAACTTAATCCTGATTTGAATCGAGAGATCATTTAGAACAAAATTACGCACTGAATTTCACTATTCACGTGGAAGATAACAAGCGATATGATTCCTACAAAAGACAATTTGGTGAGACGAGGAATAATTCCACTTGGCTTGATGTGATGTACATGTGGATGCGTAAAGGAAGAGAACTCTCTACATTTTTTTATGAAGTGTGAGTTTTTTTGGCCAAATTTTAAATTATGTACAACAATGACTCAGGATGCTAGACATTCATCAAAATATCATCGAGGCAAATGCACTTAAATTATGTGGATTCCATTCCTTTTGCAAGGAGACATGAAAGGGTTTTCAAGTTATCTAATTAACGAACAATGTTATTTAAAAATAAACTTATAGATATTAAGCAACAAAGAATCAAGATTATTTTAGCTAGTGGACAAAATCAAGAACATTTTATGGCGGTGGCTAAAGACCAATATATTAGAGGCATTTCTTGACTTAATTATTTGGTGGACTAACGTTGCTAGAAATATTAAATATTCCTTTATGTGGTATTTTGGATTTAACTCTAGTATCAACAAAGATAACTTCATATTTTGACAGAGTCGTCCATACTATAGTCGAAGTCTGTTCAAGCATGCAGGAGTCAAAGATGTTAGTGCGTGAGGCACTTTTAGTGAGGAGAGAAAGAGAGAATAAGAAAAATAAGGATTTCTATTATTCTATTGTGTGTAAATAATGATACAAGCTAGGTCTATTTATATACAACCCTAATTGGGCTTGGGCTAACACAACTTGGATTATATTTAAATATTAAATCTAATCAAATCTAATTATATCAAATCAAATCTAATTTAATATTTCAACACACCCCCATAATCCAAGTTGTCGAACCTACGCTAGTCATAGTCGATCTGAACTATTCCTAATTTCTTTCTCAAATTCAGGAATCTGTCGATCTTCAATCCTTTGGTGAAGATGTCGGCCAACTGTGCTTCACTTGAGCAATGCCTAACTTCAAGTTCACCTCGATTTACCTTTTCCCTTAAGAAGTGAAATCTGGCTTCGATATGCTTACTCCTTCCATGTAGAACTGGATTCTTCGCCAGATTTATAGCTGACTTGTTGTCGATTTGCAACACAAGAGGTTTCTTCACTTCGACCTCCATTTCTTCAAGTACTGATCTGATCCAAATTGCTTGACATGCAACATAGGATCCTGCTATATATTCAGCTTCACACGATGACAATACCACCACAGGTTGCTTCTTCGAACACCATGAGATTGGGGCACCAAATACTTGAAAGAAATAGCCAGTTGTACTTCTTCGATCTTCCTTATCTCCACACCAATCTGCATCTGAAAAACAATTAACTATTGCTCCTTTGCTTTCAAATTCTCGTCGAAATATAATTCCCCAATCTGTCGTTCCTTTTAAGTATCTTAGAATTCTTCTTGCAGCTTTCATGTGTGACACTCTTGGTTCGCTCATGAATCTGCTCACTAATCCGACTGCGAAACCTATATCAGGTCTACTATTGCACACATATCTCAGAGATCCAACTATTTGTTTGAACAAAGTTACATCAACTTTGTCTTCCTCTCCATGCTTCTCCAACTTCAAGTTTGGTTCGACAGGTGAGGATGCAGGATTCGAATCATCCATTCTGAATCTCTTGAGTATCTCTTTGACATACTTTCTTTGATATAGCACCATACCTTGCTTCGACATATGAAATTCCATGCCTAGGAAATAAGACAATTTTCCCAGATCTGACATTTCAAATTCCTTCTTCATCAGCTCTTTGAACTTCGACAAGTTCTTCAAGCTATTTCCAGTTACTAACAAGTCATCGACATATAAGCAGATGATTGTTATATCTTGTGCTACAACCTGAACATAGACACCATACTCAGACTTGCATTTTACAAAACCCAATTCGACTAAGTATGAGTCGATCTTCTTATTCCATGCCCTAGGTGCCTGCTTTAGGCCATAGAGCGCTTTGTGCAATTTATATACTTTACTCGCTTCCTTCTGAATCACAAACCCAGGAGGTTGTGTGACATAGACCTCTTCGTCTAACGGACCATTCAGAAAAGCTGACTTCACATCTAGGTGAAATGTAGACCAACCTTGGTTACATGCCAATGCTACCACTAGTCGAACTGTCTCCAGTCTTGCTACTGGAGCAAATACTTCAGAGTAGTCAAGTCCTTCTCTTTGAAGAAACCCTCGAGCTACTAATCTTGCTTTATGTCTAGCTATCGACCCATCAGCATTGTGTTTCAACTTGAACACCCACTCTACTTCGATAGCTTTTGTACGTGCTGGCAATTCGACTAACTCCCATGTGTTGTTTCTTTCGATTTCCTGTAACTCTTCGACCATAGCTAACTTCCACTGTTGAATTTTTAAAGCTTCGTTATGGTTGATTGGTTCAGCACCTGCAAGTAAAGCAAAATGAACTAATTCGCCATCTGGTGTGACTTCATCATCACCAGTCACTTCATAATCATGAAGTCTTGTTGGAGGAACTCTATTTCGTCGAGGTCGTTGGCTTGTTTCAGCCACATCCTCTGTATCGGGAATGTCAGCAACTGCTTCTACTTCGACTTCGACTTGATTCTCAGTAATTGCTTCTACTTCGACTTCAACTTTATTTTCTTCGTCGAAATCATAGCTCATCAGTGGCATGTTAATTGAATTACTAGAATTCCAATCCCAGGCAGAATTTTCATCAATCACAATATCTCGACTTAACACAATCTTCTCATTAATTGGATTGAATAGCCTGTATGCACCAGTCTTATGATATCCTACCAGAATCATAGGTTCACTTTTGTCATCAAACTTCCTTCTTCTTGCATCAGGAACATGCTTGTAACACATAGAGCCAAACACCTTCAGATGACTCACTGATGGTCGTTTGCCACTCCATACTTCTTCAGGAACCTTGTTCTTCAATTGCTTAGTAGGGCACCTGTTCAGAATATAAACAGCTGTCGAAACAGCTTCACCCCATAAAGATTTTGGCAAATTCTTCTGCTTAAGCATACATCTCGCCATATCCACTATGGTTCTGTTTCTTCTTTCAACAATTCCATTATGTTGAGGAGTATAAGGAGCAGTTACCTCATGATCAACACCATTTTCTGCACAGAATTTTTCAAACATCTTCGAAGTGTATTCGCCACCTCCATCTGTTCGCAAAACTTTGATCCTCTTCTCACTCTGGTTTTCGACAAGCATCTTGAATCTCTTAAAGATTTCAAATACTTCGTCCTTTCTCTTGATCACATAGATCCATAACATTCGACTAAACTCATCGACAAACGAAACAAAATATCTGTTTCCACCAATGGTTTATTCTTCGAACGGACCACATACATCTGAATGTACAACTTCGAGTATGCAGGATGATCTCATTGGCATAGTCGAAACGAAAGAATTTCTGGATTGCTTTCCGACTAAACATCCTTCACAGAGTTTGTCAGGCATCTCAAGACTTGGAATACCAGATACCATATCTTGAGTAATCAGCTGGTTGAGTGATCGAAAGTTCAAATGTCCAAACCTCAAATGCCACAACCAACTATCCTTGTGGTCGACAACAGTTTTTAGGCATTGTACTTCAGTCGAACTGATCATGGTCTTAAACGTCCTGTTCTTCGACAACGGAGATTTCAAAACCAAATTGTTCTGGGTGTCGAACAATTTCAATACTCCATCTTTCATGACAACTGAGAAGCCTTTTTCGACCAGTTGTCTAACACTTAACAGGTTGCACTTCATTCCAGGTACATAGAACACATCTCTAATCATAGCTTTCGCTGCATTACTCAGTTGAAAAACTATGTTGCCAGTACCTTCTGCTTGCAACGAACTGTTATCAGCAAGTTTTATCTTGCTCTTCTTCGACTTCTCAAAATCTATCAACCACTCCTTTCGACCAGTCATGTGATTTGAGCAGCCTGAGTCGAGAAACCAGATCCTAGATTCGACATGGTTATCTGCTGCTGCAGCCATAACCACCATACCACCTTCTGAATCATCTGAATCTTGGCGTGCAAGTTTCGCTCCTTCGTCCTTGCCTTTTTCCGATCCATTGTCTTTCCTGTACCAACAATGTTTGGCCAAATGACCCCTCTTTTCACAGTTATAACACACTATACCTTTCTTATCTTCTTTGTCCTTTCGATAGTTTCCTCCTCCTCTTTTCGAGGATTCAGAATCTCTATCTTCGACCTGATTCTTGTGAGGGTTCGACCAAGACTTCTTTCCTTGAGTCTTGTCGAATTTGCCTTTGGATTTGTTGGAACCACCATTCCTTTTCCATGACTGAGCTTGCAGTGCTTGTATCGAATCCTGAACTCCCTTTCTTTCGACAATTCTCATCTCATGCGCCTCCAACGAACCAACCAAATCTTCCACTTTTAGGGTTTCAAGATTGTTGGATTCTTGAATAGCTACGATAACGTGATCAAAGTGAGAGGTTAACGTTCTCATTACCTTCTCAACTATCATCTTATCAGTTATGGTTTCGCCACAACCCTTCATGAGATGAACGAGTTTCTGAACCTTCGACACATATTCTGCAACTTTTTCGTCTTCTCCCATCGACAACAGCTCATATTGTCGACGCAAGGTTTGTAACTTAACAACCTTGACTTTCTCACCTCCTTCATAATACTTCACCAGAATATCCCATGCCTCTTTCGCCGTTTCAGCATGAGAGATTCTGTCGAAGTTAGCAGCATCGACCGCCGTCTGAATGCAATAAGCAGCCTTGCAATCTTTCTTCTTGACTTCGTTGTGAGCTTTTTTCTGTTCTTCGGTTGCATTTGCAGCCAAAACAGGAACGCCACCGTTAACCACTTCTAAGGTTTCATGGAAGCCAAATAAGGATTGCATCTGTTTTTTCCATCGAATCCAATTCTTGCCGTCAAGCATTGGAAGGGAACTTGGAATGCTCTTATCACCAGTCATCTTCGCCGCGGTTGATTAACTTGCCCTAGAAACACGATCTCTGACGTGAAATTCTTGAAAACTTGATCAAGAACAAAACCGGAAGCTCTGGATACCAATTTGTTATTGCGTGAGGCACTTTTAGTGAGGAGAGAAAGAGAGAATAAGGAAAATAAGGATTTCTATTATTCTATTGTGTGTAAATAATGATACAAGCTAGGTCTATTTATATACAACCCTAATTGGGCTTGGGCTAACACAACTTGGATTATATTTAAATATTAAATCTAATCAAATCTAATTATATCAAATCAAATCTAATTTAATATTTCAACAAAAGATGTGTGTGTTGTAGTTGAAGCATGTTCTATCATGCAGTTATACAAGTTAGCTTGTTGGTTAAGTTAGCTTAGTGCTTAAGTTAGCTTGTAGTCTATAAATAGGTTGTTATCTCAGGTTGTTGAGAGAGGATTAAACGTTGGTTGTTATTATTCACTTGTAATCTTTTGCCCTAATTGGAAAAGTGAATAGAAAACGGTTTTAACTAATTCTTGTTCATCCTCTCTCTCTCTCTCTCTCTCTCTCTCTCTCTCTCTCTCTCTCGTAAAACTAAAAAGATTTCTTGTGCTTGTTCAAGAAACTCAATCTTTCTCATAATTTTATTTGTTCCTGGAGTGGCGTTTGTCAAAACTTTTTATATAACTATGTTTAGTTTGTTGTTTTTGTTTTCCTCTGTATTTGACTTTGGTGAATCTCTATTGTAAATTTACTCCATACTCGTCTCATGTTTATATGAAACCCGACCAAATGAGCATGTCCGTTTTGTCTTCACTTTAATATAGGGCGGGCTGAGGGATTAAGCCCACACCCTCTAATGCGTCTGCTCTGCTCTGTTTTTTACAAACTTTTGTGGGCACATACATTAACATATATATATATTTTTAATTTTAAGCTAAAAAGGTACAGTGCATGCGAACACGTCCCGTCCGCTATTACTTTTTCATAGAACGGGTATAAATTTTAGATCCGCACCTTCAACTGTGTCCGCCCTATCTCTCCCCATTTTTTAGTGCTCTTACAGTGCACACCTAAACAGAGTTTTCCACCCTATTTATATGGATTCACTTTCTCATTTATATTTTAGGGTTAATATCTAATTTGCCCCTTGCCATATGGTCGAGTTTTGAAAAAACTCCCGTAAAAAAAATGTAGATTCCCACCTTAACATTTCAAGATTCCATTGTTTTGACCCTCTTAAAATCTAGTCAGCAGAATCTTGAAATGACAACATTTTTTTTAATTTTTAATTATTATTTTTAATTATGTGAATGACTTAGTTGACATTTTTTATTTTTTAAATTACATATGGCATCTTTTATTATTATTTTATTATTTTATTATTATTTTATTATTTTAGTGTTAAATGTCAAAATTAAAAAATATAACCCCTAAAGGTGTTGAAACTATGACATTTTGCATCCAACCACCACACTTTACCACAAAGCCACACACTTCTTTTATTTAGGAATTTGCATCAAAATTATATATTGATAGTTAACAAAACTATTAAATTACTAAAGATTATTGAAGTACACTTTTTAGTTAATTATTAAAAGGTAACTATTCAGGATAATTAACTATTACCTAAGAAATTTTGCAATGTGGAAGCAAAACTATTTAATAGTCACTTTTTAGTTAATTTAATAAACACATTCAGTAATTTCAGTAACTATTAATTTTTAGTTAATTTAACGTTAATAACTAATATTATATAATAAAATATATTTACTTAAGAAAAATTAAGAATAATAAATGTATTTTAATATTACTAAAATATGTTAATAATTAATATTATATAATAAAATATATTTTTATTAAAATATAGTTAAATATTTTTGGCAAATTATTTAGCATTTAAATATTAATAATAATTTATTTATCATTTTAATATTAAAATATTTACAATAATAAAATGAAATTAATTATTAATAAATTATTAAACTGAAATTATTTTTAATATAAATTAATAAACTGAAATTATTAATTAATAAACTGAAGTTAATTAATTAGTAAAAAAAATGAAATTAATTAATATAAATTAATAAATAAAAATTATTAAATTATTAAAATGAAATTAACTAATTAATAACAATTATTAAAAAAAAAATTAATAAACTGAAATTAATTTTTAATAATAAACTGAAATTAATTATTAATAATAAACTAAAATTATTAATTAATAAGCTGAAATTAATTAATTAGTAATAAACTGAAATTAATTAATATAAATTAATAAATAAAATTATCAAAATAAAAATTAATAAAACTATTAAACTGAAATTAATTAATTAAAATTAGTAATAAACTCAAATTAATTATTAACAATAAACTGAAATTAATTATTAATAATAAACTAAAATTAATTAATTAAAAAAATTATTAATTTCTTTAACTGTAATTATTAATATAAATTAATAAAGTTAAATTATTAATTAATAATAAACTGAAATTATTATTAACAAATTATTAATTAGCTATTAACCCATAAATGATTAAATACTAAATAAATAAATTATGTAGCATTTAAATTCAGAAATAAATAATTAAATTATTTAGCGTTTAAATTCAGAAATAAATAAATTATTTAGAATTTAAATTCAGAAATAAATAATAAATTATTTAACATTTAAATAATAAATAAAAAATATGAAATGAGACAAATATAATAGAAATATAAAATAAGACAAATAATTATGAATTACGTACAATACTCATTATTTTCATATTTAAAATAAATAAAAACTAAAATGTCAACGTGATATTTAAAATAATTTAAAATAAAAATAATAAAGTCACAGCATGTACATGTCATGTCAAATTATTAAATACTAAAATATTTAATATGTTAGTTTGTATTTTTAATTTCTGTTTTTATTATAAAAAAATTAGAAATAAAAGTAATATATGGGTTTATTAAAATTTTGTTGACTAATGATTATATAAGAACGATTAATATGAATCATGACACAACCATGTCATGTCACATTTTCCAGTCAACTTAGAGGGTTGTTGGCTTGTTGCATTCTTATTTGAGATATTGCAAGCAATTACGTCCCATATATAATTTCTAGAATATTGTATCCCAATGTAGTAAGAAAATTTGTTTAAAAAAAACAAGCTAAAATAAATACTTGTTCGTCAAACACAAAAGATGTCGTTCATATTTAATAGCTTAAAACTTATAAAATCGTAATTTTTTTTAACAAGATTATAATATAAAAAGAAATCAAAACACAAAAAGAGAGACTATACCAAAATCCTCTAAAAAATAAACAAATTTAAAATTTAAATAAATAAGTCTAATATTTACAAAATATGCTGTACGTACAGAGATAAAATGAGTAGTATCAATTAAAGTTAATTTTATATTAGTAAGGGCTTCTGTACAACTATTTTCTTCTCTAAAAATATGAGAAACTATAAAATTTCAATGAGAGACTAAATTAATGAAGGTGAGAAAAATACACAAGAATTGGGGGGAGGGGGTTTGAATTGTGTATGCCAAAAATCTCTTTTCACTAACTATTCTGGAACATCAGATTCTAAACCATGTTCCGAGTCTGATATTAGAGTGAGTAATAGCAGTGAAAATTTTTACTTCATTTTGAATCTTGTTTTAGAACCTAAGGTGTCAAGCTCAGATTCTGATCCAAGTAAAAGAATGAATCAGACCAGAGTCTGACTTCAGAATTTGTTGCACAGCAGAATGTAAATGCAGAACAAGAGCTTTTAACTATTATCAATCATATTACAATCGCTTAAGTCAGCAGCTCAAGACTTCCTGCTCAATCAACTAGAATGAGACTTCCTGATTAAACCCTCAGTTCAAGACTTTCAGCTCAACCTATCGGGAATGAGACTTCATGCTCAAGCCTTCAAACATTAGACTTCCTTGCCTAAACATCCTGTTTAGGACTTCCTGCTCAATCACACCGATCGAGACTTCCTGCTTAAACCCTAGGTTCAAGACTTCCTCCTCAGCCCTCAAGCATGAGACTTCAATGCTCAATCAAACTGATTGAGACTTACTCTGAGCATAGTGGCTAGAGTCTTCAGATTCTCTTAATAGAAGTATCTGGTATTAACCTTATGTTTACATGTGTGCTTCTTAGTTAAGCAAATACACAAAGGTTTACACTATTGAGCAGAATATAAATTGTTTGCTCCTGAGTGTAGAAGTATGATAAGAAGCTAAAGTATGTTTTTAGAACATGGTTGGAATTAGACTTCAGAATCTTGAGTTCACAGGTTCTAAGCTTGCCTCCATCATAGTCTTGATCAGAACTAGTCTGGATGAATACTTTCAGAGTTGATAACTTGATGTAGACAAATTCCTTTGGACCAGTATCTTCAGAATTGCTGATGAAGCTTGTTTAAAAGATGCAGAGTCATTCCTTTATAACAAAGTGTGTTTGCTTCAAACGACTTCAGTCTTCAGAGCTTTGTTGATCTTTGTATTTCAAGTAAGCTTAGGTTCAACACCTAAAAGACTTGAGTTGACTCCTCGGAGTCTGAAAGCTTGGTTCTGATAATTCAGATTCTGAACAACTTTACTTCCATTTAATGATTCTTCTAAGTGATTAACTTGATTTATATCAAGGTTAATGTCTTTTGATCCTTCACACTCGAACAACCATTAGTAAACCCTATTGTTCTCTTAATACTTTGTTATTATCAAAACCTTTTAAGGGTATGAACAAATATTGTTCTAATAATTAATACAATTAATCCATCTATTTCTAATCAACCAAGGCACACTATACGAAGGATTGAATGCTTTAACTACCGTCGTCGAGTCCGTTTCCAACCAAATAATGTGCCAATTCTTCTCATGAGCGAATTCAATAGCTAGCATAGCACCCGAGAGTTCAACAATGAGAGAATTTGAGACACCTAAAAAAGAAGCAAAAGCACCCAAAAAATAGCCGCCATTGTCTCTAGCACTGTCCCAACAGGCTGAGATTCACGAAGGGGAGATGGAAGCTCCATCAAAATTCAACTTAATCCAATGCCTTAGAGGGGGCTTCCATAAGACCTCAAAAATATTTGGAGCTCTCAGAGGCCGGATGATAGCCTTAAATATTTTAAGGATCGCAAAATCGATCATACTAATATGGGAACCAATAAAAACTTGATTACCAGCAGTAGAGACATCGGACATAATAAAAGAAATAGAAGAAGAAATATGAGTTAAAGTATCATTAAATCTAACCATGTTCCGAGCCTTCCATATCGATTTGAAAATGAAAGAGATTGCTACTTTAGAAATCACCTTGTAATGGTCATCACCTTCTTTGCAAAAAATACTCCAAATATCCGACCAACCAAGAATAGAGAAAGTGATATTTAGCATATTCTTCAACCAACTCCAAAGCTTTGAAGCATAATAACAATCAAAGAGAAAATGAGTTTTCGTTTCCTCCGCCAAACCACAAAGATCACATCTAGAAGGGAACGAGAAACTTCTTCTTTTCCATTGGTCATCCGTAGGCAACCTATTAGGAATGAGCCTCCTCACCATAAAAGACTTAGATGAAGGAATCGACTTGGACCAAATCCAGCTCCACCATTCCTTTTGAATGCCTCTATGACATTTAAAGTCATAAGCAATCTTGAGGGATAAATCACCATTAGTAGAGAGGTTCCAACATGCATATATATATATATATATATATATATATATATATATATATATATATATATATATATATATATATATATATATATATATATATATATATATATATATAAAAGCAAGCAATATCATTCACACACCACCACCACCTCCACAATCACGCTTAATCAATCATTTAACAACATCATGTAAACGTTTCATCATAATACAAAAACCTATGTAATCAAATACTCAGATTATCACAACATATTCATCCCATAAAAACAATTTCATTAGATAGTAATTCATGTTAGCATTCCAACGCTTCGAACGACACAAGATTTGGACTTACGGATAAAAAGTTATGACCGAAGTTGTATTTGAACCCAAATCTGCCTGGCCACGATGGGTGAAGCATCACGAGCATGGCAGCCGCCACCAGGGGCTTCATGGTGTTCTCCATAGATTCATGGCGTTCACAACGGACCTTCAGAATGCATATTTTCTGCGTTTTTCACTGTTTGAGGCCTTCCAGACCTCCGATTTTGATTCCGTAAAAACCCAAACGCTCACAAAATTACAACCCATGCAATTCTCTAATTATATCAAGTTAATTTACAATTTTAAAACAATTAAATCATCAAATCATTATTTTAAGATTATGCCTAAAATTTCAAAATTGTAACAATGGTGGATATAGGTTCAATCATAAAAATAGAAAAATGCATACATATAAGGCACAAAAAATTCATCATATAATCATCATATAACAACCATCATAACATCATAATTCAAAATTATGAATAAAAAAACCTAAACCTAAAGAGGTTAAGGGTTCCTCCATCTACCCCTCATGCCTTAACACCCATTAGAGAAACACACCCCTTACCTGAAATCCTAGCAATTGATGCAACCATCTATTTATTTCCCTTCTTCTACCTCTAGCCAATTTTCCTCTTTTGATCCAACTTCCAAAAACACGTACTGACACTCTCAAGTTCTCCCCCACTTAAAAAACATTTCCCTTTAAAATTACCTGAAGGAAACAGAGTTGGATACGACTCTCTCATATGCTCCTCATGCTCTCAAGTCATGCTTACACCAGCTGGTCCTCCCCACGCCACCTTCACCAAGGCAATCTCTTTACCATGCAACTGCTTCACTTTTCCGATCCTCTATCTGTATGGGTGATGTCTGCACAGTCAGGTTATCTCTCACCTGCACATCATCCACCTGGATTACATGGGACGGCTCCAGAATGTACCTCCTCAACTAAGATACATGAAACACATCATGAAAATTCGCAAGTAGCGGTGGCAAAGAAATTCTATAGGTCACCTCTCATATCTTTTGCAAGATTTTGTATGGACCAACAAAATGTTGCGTGAGCATTTGAGACTTCAAAGCTTGACCAACACCAGTTACCGGCATAACCTTCAAAAACACATGATCTCCCTCCTGGAACTCAAGTTCTTTCCTACATTTGTAATGGTAACTTTTTTGATGACTCTGTGATACTTTCAAATTCTCTTGGATCATCTTAGTTTTCTAGGTTGTCTGTTGAACAATCTCAAGTCCGAGCACAACACTCTCGCCTGACTCATACCACATAAAGGAGTTATACACCTCCTACCATATAATGCCTCATATGGTGCCATTCCGATACTAGCATGGAAATTGTTGTTGTAGGTAAACTCAATCAATGACAAGGTGCCATCCCAAACACCTCATTGTTCTAGCACACAAGCCCTCAACAAATACTCTAAGGACTAGATAATCCTATCTATTTGACCGTCTGTCTGCAGATGATAAGCAAAACTCAACATCAACTTAGTTCTAAACACAACTTACAGACTTTCCCATAATCTTGATGTAAATCTCAGATCTCTATCTGACACAATACTCGAAGGAATACCATGTAATTTCACAATATCCTCAATATACAACTCAACTAGCTTATGCAAAGAGTGATTGATTTTTATCGGTATAAAATGAGAGGATTTGATCAACCTGTCAACAATCACCCAAATGGAATCACATACTTTCGAAGTATTCGGAAAACCTATTACAAAATCCATAGAAATTCTATCTCGTTTCCATTCTGGAATATTCAATGGTTGGATCAGGCCCAACGACTTCTGATGTTCAATTTTTTACTTCTGACTAGTCAAGCAAGCTGCCATACCCTAATTTTTACAACTAAGAACCCACCTCATTTACATCTTTTCAATGCATCAAGATCAAAAACTTGGTTGTCTCCTAACCTTCTCATCTTTGGGCTTGCCTTTGCAGAGATCATCAAGCACCTATTTGTATATCTTTTTACATTTTTGTATTTATATGCTTTATAATTCACTAACCATTAATCAAAATACAAAAAATATGCCTTATTCCTTTTGTTTATTGTGCAAGGTAGGGTTTGAATCAAAGACATCAAGCATTGTCCCCTCAGCTAGGGTTTGCTTTTTGTAAGTCAAATAATGGTCAACCATTGTTTCTCAAAGGCTATTAATTAAATCATAACATCTAATCTCAAAGCATATGGGTCTCAAGTATCTTTCAATCTCATTTGATCAGGAATAATTCAAGTTTGATAGCTGGTTTCTAAAGAAACTTCAAAGGTTCGTGTGTTTATTTCCATGCCTTGTTCAACAAGTTTCTTCAAGCCATTGTAAGATTCATCAAAGGAAAATTAAGAGTAAATCATTTTGAGTTCATATGATCATCATTGTACCTTGAAAGGCAAGAGAAGTCTAAGTTTGCAAGGTTGTACAAAGTACTTTGACCTAAAAAGTTAACATTCCAAGTCAAAGTTCAAAACTTCATAACTCACTCATTATTCAACATTTTTGAATGCTTCTTTGGGAAAATGAATCTTCTTGACATCCCCTACAACTTCTCTTTACAAATCAAGAGCCAATTATGCTTGGAAGATCATCAAAAGTTTGGAAACATTAGAGGCCACTTTGTGGACTTAGTGAAATTTGACCTAAATTCAAGTGTTATTTGCCTAACTTCCAAAGATTATAACTCTCTCAATTTTCAATTTTTGTGGGTGGTTCTTTTTGCCAATTATCATATGTGATGCCCTCTACATGTTTGTTTTGAGGATAAAAGGCCAATTATGCTTGGAAAGTCATGAAAAGTTTGAAGACATTATAGGTCATTTTAGACTTAGAAATATTTTAACCTCTAATTATAGGTCATGATGCCAAATTTACAAGGACATAACCTTTTGATCACTTGTCTAAATGAAACCTTTCTTTTTGCATTGTACTCTATGTTATGATGTGATCACTTAGCAAAAACAATGAGAAGCAATGGTCAAGTGTACAAAATTTCATGAAGGTTTTAAAATGGTCAAATGTGACTGAATTTTGCTTGAAATCAGTTTTACAAAATCACAAATTCTTCAATTTGAGGCCAATGTGTGCACGTGATTGATACCTGGTGATGTTAAGTGAAGTGTAGTGATGCAAAACAACTTGAAATGGCTGGGAATAACCTGCATTTTGGTGACTTTCCATTCAAGTTTGGTCACACACTCCATGCTCATGATTTCACATGAATTCTAACAGATTTTTACACATATGAGCTCCATTCACTCCTCCTATAAATAAAGCAGCCTATTGCACTTAATTCCAATCTTATAAAGCCCATGAAACCTCTTCTCGAGCTCACACTTTTCTCTAAAATTTTCAAAGTTCGTTTTCAATTCTAAGCTATTTCAACTTCATTTCTTGATTCCATTATCACCTTCGGCATCTTCTGAAATTGTAGCAACAAAAACCAAGCTCTGAGACCTTCTGAAGTGTGCTAACCAAGTCTACCGTTCACCACCTTAGATCATCATTTGGACAAGGTAGTTCTGAGCATCATTTGAACTGAAACAAGTTACCACGATGTAGCTTGATACTCTCTGATTCTTTCCCATAACTTATCTTGTTTTGGTTGATCGTATCTGGCATTTAATTTCATTTTTTGTTTTTTGTTTTTTCATTGAATTTTCACCAAATTCTCCATGCTTACTTTCAATAAATGAAAGTGAAGCATATGGTTGAGATCGCACTGATGAGACGGTCACAATGACATAGGTTTCATGATCTAACTTTTCCATTTTCTAAAACTCCGGTGACACCTCACCGGAGAAGATGACCAAAGGTGTTTTGGTGGTGGTATGAGTCACGCCATTTGTTTTAATTATAGTGGTTGATTTAAATTTGATCTGATGCGTCATTTCATTGAAGGTCTATGGAGAACTTCCAAATCTAAGCCATTTGATGTGCTACCTCATTTAATTAATCCAGATCCAATGGTATACGTTTTTTTTTTCTGATTTATTTCTTTTTCTTTTATTTTCTTTTATTTGTTTTCTTTTATAACATTCATTTTAAATCAGTTTTTCATCCAAAATATACCAAAAAGTTCACAAAAATATTTTCAATAATTTATACCATGTGTAATTTTTTCACAATTTTATTTTGTGTTTTGATATTTTCTCATATTTCATGCATTTTAATTGGTTTAAAAATACTTTCATGCATTTAAAAAATCTCAAAAATTATTATAAGTTTCTTGACTTGTTTCTGACTTTTCATGATTTTATTGAGCTTTTGTTTGATGTTTAGATGCTTCATTTGCATTTTACATTATATTTTCCATTTAAAAATTGTTTAATGCTTTAATTTAATTCCTTTTTGCCATCTTAATATTGTTTGACTTTTGTTGACTTGGATTCGGGCTTGATTGATCAAAATCTTCCTCAATCTCAATGAACTTTGGGTGGTACTTAGGTTGTATTAATCTTCCTTAATTCAAACTTATTATTAAATGATCATTTGGATCATTTTTAGTACTTTGAGTTGATGATAGGTTTTTCCCTTTGATGCACCAAGATAGGTGATTAAAATTGATGATAGATGAATCTCAAGTCATGGTTCAATTTGGTTTCATTTATTTTATTTTCTTTCTTTTCTCTTGATCAATTGGATGATTTAGGATCCATATTGTTCATGAAGTTTGGATTGGTACTTGATGAACTTTCATCATTTCAAATTTACCTTCCAATTGATCATGGATTGTGCGACTTTGGATTGATGCATAAGTTTGTCCTAAGTTATCATGAAGAATGATGGATGTAATGAACCAATCTCCTTGCCTTAGTGTTTGATCCCTCCTTGTTTTTTACTTGTGCTACATAGTTTAGGAGTATGGTTTCTATCATATCTATAACATGTATGGTACATAAATTGTTATTAACCGATCTCCCATAGTATGATCTTCCTAATAGATTGTGCTACGATTACTTAACATAGCGCTAAATTTGTCCCGAATTGATTCATTAACTCTAATATTAAATTAACATTATTATTGTTCTAAGTTTACTTTATGCATTTTTATTTCTTGGTCTTTATTTTTATGCCTTTATTTTGAGCACTACATTTCATATTGTTTATGTTTATGCTTATTTTTCCTTTGTCCACTTGGGCATTTTCTTTTGATTTTAAAGACATTAATAAAGGAAAAACCCTAAAAAACTCGGTTCTCTAATCTTTGGACTATTGTTACTATCATGTGCATTGAGGAGTCTTTGACATATGAACTTAGAATTAGGGTTTCCCATGCTTGGAGTTTGCTTATCTGAAGCTTGGAAGTTCATTTGATACCATGTCTTGCCTGAGACCTTGAGTTCAACTAATACCCGTGGCCTTGAATCAAGCTTGGATGCTTTATATGTTTCTCTGTGACTTTATTTGTCTGGATGCTCTTGTGTTCATCTGCTTAGTTGCTTATCTCGTGGATTTAATCCAAAGGGAATGAAATGCTGGTTTTGACTCTTGTCAAATGTTTGCTTGTCCTGGTTAGTTCACTTGCACACACAAAGGCTTTCTCTTGGGCTACATGACAATGAGACCATTTATTTTATGCTTTAGGATAGTCTCTTCATCTCCTCCAATTCTTAAATTTTCAAAATCTTCTTGTTTTCCAAACTTTATCTCTTTCTTAATAAACCTTGGCTTTGTTAAGTGATCCATAAAATCTTTTCTCAATAAATGCTAAGACACTTAAGCATATTCAAACACATTTCAAAATTCTAAAAAACACTAACATCATCAAACTCTTTTTGTGCCTTTATGCACATTTTTTTTTCTTTTAAGAGCATATTTTCATAAAGATTGGATACTGGCCTAATTCTTGCAGTGATGCAAACCACTATACTTCTACCAGATGATGAGAAATGAACGACATTTTCCACTTGAATGTTGAGATGTACTTGTTGATGAAATCCAAGTAAAGGTTCTCCATATCAAGATGATGCAAATTCTCATTTCCTCATACTTGTGGGTAGTATGTGAAGTTTCCCACTCGAATATACCAAATATCTTTTCACTTAAAATAAATCAACAAACAACAATAACTTTTTTTTAGCAATAGATAAGCAAGTGGTTCCCATTGAGTACAACGGATGTGAGTGGTGCTAATACCTTCCCCTTGCATAACCAACCCCCATATCCAGATCTCTCTTTTTAGATTTTTTATAGCTTTTTGTGGGTTTTGTTCGATCTTTTCCAATTCCCTTTCTGAACAATAAAGTTCGATGGTGTCTCTTCCTTTTCTGAGTTAAGTTAATAAATAGATTAATCTCAAATTCATCCCTGGCCACCAAAATATCTTTTTTAAGTCTTGATACATCTTGGTTTCACCTGGATGAATACTCAACTTACCACTGTGTCCTTTCTCAAGAATACTCTTCTTATGGTCTGGCAAGTCTGAAACACATACCCGATCTCTGAATCTCATCACACCATTCTCGTTGATTCTGAAGTCACCACCCTTATCTTGATTTATTAATGAAAGTCGGTCAACCAATCCCACATCGGTCTTTTGACCCTCTCTGATATCTTCAATAATACCACTCGTTAGCTTCAACATACCCAACTTCACACTATCAGAAGTCTATTCACATACTAAAATCACATCTCTGAACTGCTCGATCAATTCCATCTCTCGAACCATGAGCATCGACATGTGCAAAGGCTTCCTACTCAACGCATTAGCCACTACATTAGCCTTACCAGGATGGTAATTCAGACCAAAATCAAAAGCTTTCAAAAACTCAAGCCTTCTCATCTGCCTCATCTTCAACTCCTTCTAATCAAATAGATACTTCAAACTTTTGTGATCACTGAACAATACACTTCAACCCTGGAACCAAAAAGATAATGCCTCCAAATTTTCAATACAAAAACAATAGTCACTAACTCTAGGAAATGCGTAAGATAATTCCTCTCATGAACCTTTAACTGCCGAGAAGCGTAAGCCACAACCTAACTATTCTGCATCATCACATTGTCTAAACCCATCTTTGATGCATCATAATACACTACAAAAGGTTCAGTCGGGTTTGGCAGAATCAAAACTGGAGCAGTTGTCAACTTCATCTTGAGTTCAACAAAACTTTCTTCACATGCAACATGCCTTACATAAACTTGACCCTTTTCGAGTCAACTGAGTCAAAGGCAACACTAACTTTGAAAATCCTTCTATAAACCTATGATAATAACCAGCTAAGCTAAGGAAACTTCGAATCTCCGTAGCAGACTTCAGAATCTCCCACTGTAACATGACATCAACTTACGACGCACCAAGAACCATTCCCCCACTAGAAATCACATGGTCAAGAAACTCACTTCTTTTAACCAAAATTTGAACTTAAACAACTTGGCATAAAGTTTCTTCTTCCTCAACACCTCCAATACAACTTGAAGATGCTTCTCATAATCTTCTTTGAATTTATAATATTTCAAGATGTCGTCGATAAACACCACCACGAATAGATCTGGATAAAGATTGAAGATTCTATTCATATACTCCATAAACACACCTGGCGCATTCGACACTCCAAACATAATTACTATATACTCATAATAACCATACCTCGTTATGAAGGTGGTCTTCAGAATGTCTTCTAGTTTAACATGAACCTGATGATAACCAGACCTCAAATCTATCTTACTGAATACACAGGCGCCAACCAACTGATCCATCAGATCATCGGTTTTTGGTAGAGGATACTTATTCGTGATATTTACTTTATTCAATTGTCTATAGTCAACACACAACCTCATTATACCATCTTTCATCTTTACTAGCAACATCGGAGCACCTGAGGAGAAACACTTGGCAAAACAAACCTCTTCTCAAGTAATTCTTCCAACTGTTTCTTCAATTCACTCAACTCTGAAGCAAACATCCTATAAATGTAATACCCCATATTATATAAATGCTCAATTGGATATCAGATAAGATCATATGAGTATCTATGTGCTCTATCTTTGGTTAATTGGATTAATGGAATCCTCTGAGTGTTTTAAGTATGGTCAATTGGGATCAATAGAGCAATTAAGTTAACTCTGAAGATATCAATTATTTAATGAAAGAGACAGATCAATAATTATTAGTTCAAGGGAGGATATTAAGGTAACTCTAATAATTGATCAATTGGTGTTAGACGACAAAATATCAATTGGAGATGTTTTACCCTATTGGATTATATTATATAATAAGTTTATATATATATATTTGTTGTAAGAAGAAAATGAAAGAAAAGAAGAAGAAAGTTGGTAAGAGAGAAAGTGGAGAAGGAGAAGAAGAAGAGAACCAGAGGAAAATGGAAAAGAAGAGGAAGCTTGGGATCTTCATCAAATTAACTCACCTTCTTCATCATCTTGTATTGAGGTGAGTTCTAGTTAGAACCCTAAGTGTAGAAACTTAGGTTAGAACTTGGAATAAAAATGGTGGATTCTTTGTAAGTTGCACCTTGGCATCAAGAAATGTGTAGCGGTAGCATCGTGGTCACAAGTGTACGTGATGGATTCTTAGTCTTGAGACATGTGAAGGGACATACCTTGTTGGGAAGTGAGTATTGTGTTTTAAGTAATGAGATTACGGTAAACAACGAGAAGCAAACCAAAACTTATTACGAACTAAGTGTAAATCATGGAACGATTTATACCTGAAGAATTTTGTAGATAGTTGATGAGAATTGTCGGTTACGATTCTTTAATTAAGTGAATTTGATGTATGTGTGGTATGTATTGGATAGTGGAGGATAAGAAATCCCGGTTAATGTGTACGTAGTGATGGAAAGGTTCTGCAAGAGGATGCATTGCCTCGATTTTTCAAGTGTAGGGGAACTTCTGTACTTGTGAATAATCTGAGTATTCAGAATCTACCTTTTGTTGGACCAAGGACGTGGTTGTTTTAGTTCTCATCAAGAAGTTCAAGTGAGAGAATAAGGTTGTGTGCTGACATGTTATGTCCATCGCTTTTATGGTACCGTGTGTCATACCCCAAATTTTGACCACCAAGATTTACCATCATTGTGAGAATCATCACCATAATATAGATGTACCATCATGCTTCATCAATCTCCTCAAATTTGGTTGAGCATTCACCACAATCAAGAATTAGGGTTTTAAGCCCTCTCCGAGCACTTAGACAAAGGATCAATCAAGAAATGACTTGATCTTTAACTTCTCTAACCTCTCAAACATCCATAAAGGATCAAGAGGAATCCCACATCAAGAATCAAGCACAAAGTTATGGCATTCCAAGTGGTTTGAGCTGCGAAATACCCGATGTCGCCGAATTAGGGTTTTGGACAACCGGGGACCTCCAGAGTGAGATTTTCACAAGAGGATGAGCCAAAACTTCAACATGTGACTCAATATGCTAAAAATAACCCTAGGGATCCATTTGAAAATATGAATGACCCTCAGAGGATGCATTCCTCAAAAGTCGGGAATTAGGGTTTTTACGCGCCGAACCGCTCCGGAGCCAAAAGTCAAAACATGACTTTTTTGGAAAAAATGATCCTTATGATTCATATTTTCATAAAATATGATGTATAATGTCATTTGAACAAGAATTGATCAAGAAATCAAGATAACTTATAAGGGGTAACCTTGGAAAATTGAAAATTTTTCTAAGTTACTAAGTTTAAATGGTTTTGGTGCCAACTTCCAAGGATCATAACTTGTGATCCAAGCAGCCATTTTGGATGATCCAACGCCTGATTTGTAGGTCTTCCTACATTCTAAAAAAGCTTCAACTACCTCAAACTCCAATTCTTCATGGATTTTAAGTTATGGAGTGATCAAAATGACAAAAATGAAGAAAGTGACACTTTTTCAACACTTAGTGAAAATCTGCCTAAGTTACCAGCTTTGGACACCAAAGTTCATGGGGTTTTTTCAGTTGGATTCAGATAGTTTCAAGACCAACTATGATCACACATGAGTTGTACTATATAAGGGATTTCTAAAAAGCACAAGAGCTTTCCACAACTCCATCTGAGCAAGGAGATATGAATCTCTCAAAATCACCATTTCCAACTGTCCTAAGCAAGGCATAATTTGGTGTTTTGTTTGATTTGGAAAATTTGAATAAATCCAAGCCTTGCCATCTATTTGGAGACATCAGAGGATAAAACAAAAGGGGAATGATATGATCCCCAAGCCTTCCAAGTCCAAGAATCTACACATAGCCATAACAAACCTAAAAAGGCTAAAAAGTGCCAAGACTCCAATTTTGTTTCAATGCATTCAATGGATGCATCAAGGTGGCATGAACTGAGGCAAACTTAACTGAATAAGTCAAGCCTTATCTCTGAACCAATAGACCATAGGTCTGTGCCCTAACATCAAGTCATTGGCTATAGGAGACTAAAGATTCCCTTGGATCAACATTGGCCAAAGGCCTGTACCAGCTGCCATTCACTATTGATGCCAAAACAAACTTGTTGCACTATAAATAGACCTCAATTCTGATTAGTTTGAGTACACCAAAGCACCCAAACTGATGCTTTCCTCAAAATCTCTCCTTCACTCCAATTTTTGCCTTCTAACTTAAGTCACTATCGAGTTTTGAGATTGAGAGTGATTCCAACCAAACCAATCACACACACACCTCATAAACATCATGTATGAGTGATCCATAACACAAAATCACATCTGGAACATCAAATTCACAAAATCACCAGCCAATTGCTCAAGTTCTTGACAGAGTTGCAGTTGAGGTACCACAACCAGTTCCAACTCATTTCAATCCACTCCAAGCATTCAAACACACTCCTTGGCACCTAAGGAAGCTGTCCAGATCATTGGAACCTAGCTGTAACACCTCCATCACCAAACTCGATCACCAGCTGCAAGAGGTAAGCCTGAACCCTTCAAACTCTATGATCCATGCATCATGAATGAATTTTTGAGTTACCATCTTGTTTATGCATACATGTAGAGTAATAACCCTCAATGAATTGCCATGAATCTATCGTGTATGGAATTTCATTGTGTTCATGCTGAAATTAGGGTTCTTGAGGTTTTCTGTTGATTTCTTCCTTCATACTTAATATAAATGCAATTAATCTATATGGTTGTGACCCTTATTCAAAAACGAACAAGATTGGTACTTGAATCGTGCAAAACCATTGAGAAATCATGGAGAAAAGTGAGAAAACGCAAATCTGCAAAAACAGAGGACGCCGGCAAGAACCAAGTGTTCTTGGCGCCATAATTCAAATTTTTGAATTTTAGTTATTTTGTTTAATTGATTCAAAAATTAATTTCTCTCTGAATATTTGTGTTTTTGAATTGATTATTTTTCTCAAAATTCACTAAAATGTTTAAATATTTTATTTTACAAAAAAAATCCAATTTATATTATTTATTTAATATAATTATAATTTTTGTAATTAATTTCATTTTAATTGTTTTTAAACATTTTTAAATGAAATTCCCACTTTGATATTTCAAAACCAATTGAATTTCAAGCTTTCATGTGATTAAACATGATTTTTCAAAATACTTTTCAAAGTGTACAACTTGTTTTTGAATATATTTGATATTTTATCATTTATTATTTAAATTTCCTTTGAAAAAATGACATTTTAATTTAAAATTAGGGTTTCCTCTCGATTTTAAATTTTCAAACACTCATGGGCCTCTAATAGAGTGTAAGACCCAACCCCTTTATATATAAAAACTTTTTGGGCCTCAGTCATTGTATAAGTCCCGATACGATTTTCAAAATAACGGTACGATCGTTTTTTTTTCATATGGGCCTCTCCTTGAGTTGTAAGCCCCATATCTTATACAAAAATAAACTTTTGGGCCTCTAATAGAGTGTAAGACCCAACCCCCTTTGTACCTAAATAAATTTCGACCTCAGTCATTGTATAAGACCCACTGTGTTTTCAAAATTCTCGGCGCGATCGCCGTTTCAAAACAAAAGTCATCTGGGCCTCTCCTTGAGTTGTAAGCCCCATTTATTTTCTTTTTCAAACAATTTGGGCCTCTAAATAGAGTGTAAGAGCCATCTCTTTGTAAATAAAACCTTTTTGGGCCTCAGTCATTGTATAAGTCCCAATACAATTTTCAGATCAACGGTACGATTACTGTTTTTCATCTGGGCCTTTCCTTGAGTATAAGCCCCAACAACCTTTTCAAAAACAACTTCCTTTTTGATTTAGGTTCAAACTCATAGTTGTTATCAAAACTTTCTTTAATTTCTTGAACAACTAACAATACATCTGTTACAATGGAAGCTTGCTCGCCTGTAAGTTTTAAACAACTTTCTTTTACATACTTGCATATATATATATTTGTTTGTGCTGGAAGCTTCTCACCTGTAAGTCTTCCTACCCTCTTTTTACATACTTGTCTATATATATATATATATATATCTGTATATATATGTGCCTGTATATATTTGCTTAGAGTTTTCCCCAGCAATTAGGTCTAGAACTAGATAGAGCTAGTGGTCACTCTTTCAACACAGTCAAAACTAGTTCCCCATAGAAGTTCCAGATACAGTCTTGCCTTCTCTTGGGCTTAAACAATATGGAACAAAGAGAAAGGCATTATTCTCGGTGAAACTTTTTTCAGACTGTCACTATTAGAAAATTGTCAAATAAATTCATTTCCCCCCAGAGAGGATTAATTCTCGATGAAACCTCTCTTGAATTTCTTCAAACCCTAGAACTGTTCACTAAAGAAAAGATTATTCTCGGTGAAACTTTTCTTGAACTCTTCTTAAGTTTGGACCCACAAGCTTCCTAAAAGCATCCCCGCCTCCTCTTGGGCTTTGTACAAGGACCCTCCGGCTTCTTAGAAGTTCTCATGCCTTCTCTTGAGCTTAATACAAGGACCCTGAAGACCTCTTAAAGGTATAAGACAGAACTTAGTCATCATTTGTTAGAGCAGTCTTTCCAAAAAGTCAAAACCTTGGACAATTTAGGGTTGATACTCATCCCTTAATATAGTCAGCCTCCTCTTGGGCATCATACAAAGACAAACTCTTCCATACCAGTAGACTTGGACAGTCTTATCTCCTCTTGGATCTCAAAGACATTCTCAAGCTCCCTACAAATATAGGAGAAACAATTGGTTATTTAATCAATCCCCAGTAGAGTTGAAACCCGTAGGTTCTAAAACTCAATCTTTCATCCTAAAATTCCCCATCTAGGGTCAGATTATCATCAGAACCTCAAGGCATCTGATACCTCAACTCTTTTGGAACCCTCAGCAAGAGTTGATTCCCCGTTTTGAACCTGCCTCTAGATCTCAATAATCCTCAGCAGAAGTCAGCCTCCTCTTAGGCTTTGTATAATGATTTTCCTCAGTAGATCTAGCTTCAAAAAGCACTCTCTTGTTGAGTCAACCCTTTTTAGCCTCAATCTTGGGGTTTGTACAAGACAGATAAAAACACTCTCTTGTTGAGTCAATCTTTTTCAGCCTCCTCTTAGGCTTCATATAATGATTTCCCCTAGAAGAAGTTAGCCTCCTCTTATGCTTTGTATAATGATTTCTCCAGCTTGTTCAGCCTCAATCTTGGGCTTTGTTCAAGACACACAAAGATACTCTCTTGTTGAGTCAATCACCTTAAAACACTCTCTTGATGAGTAATCCTCTCTCAGCCTCCTCTTAGGCTTTGTATAATGATCCTTCTTTTCCTCAGCAAAAGTCAGCCTCAATCTTGGGCTTTGTACAAGACACCCATAAATATCTTCAGCTGACTCAGTCAAATATTTTGTAGCCTCAATCTTGGGCTTTGTACAAGACACATATAAAATCTCCCTAAGCAAGAGTCAAATATCTTCCTAGCCTCAATCTTGGGCTTTATACAAAATCAATCATACTCTCCAGCAGAGCTAATCCTCTTTTTAGCCACAATCTTGGGCTTTGTACAAGATAGATAAAACCTCTCACCAGTAGAGTCACTTTCCCCTTTTAGCCTCAATCTTGGGCTTTGTACAAGACATAAAAACTCTTTCCCTGGAAAAGTCAACTTTCAGCCTCCTCTTAGGCTTTGTATAATGATATCCCCAAAAGAGTCAGTCTCTTTTTAGCCTCAATCTTGGGCTTTGTACAAGACACATAAACACTCTCTTGTTGAGTCAGTCTTTTCTAGCCTCCTCTTAGGCTTTGTATAAGGACTTCCCCAGTGGAGTCAATCAATCTCTTAGCTTCAACCTTGGACTTTGATCAAGGCACATACAAAAACCACCATCCCCTAAGAGGAAATCAAAATCTCTCTGTAGGAAGACATTTTTCTGTGTTATCACTCATCAAAACAGATAAAAATAAACAAACCCTAACCCCAGATAACTGTTGTAGGTAGCACACTTGTTGATTCAAACATCCAAGCTGTAGTCCATCTTTTATCCTGTTAAAATTCCTCTTTCATCTAATTGCTGTAAGCAGCAAGCCTCTGGATTATTTACATCCACGTCACTGTCCCTCTCTTAGCATGAAAGATTCCTAAGGAAAAATGGCGTTGCTCAACACTGAGTTAAAGTTTCCTCCTTCAGGATAACACCCTTATAAAGGAAATTATGGCATTGTTGGATTCACATGTCCCAGTTAAAGTAATTCTCCTTTATAATCAGTCACCCAATATTTGTGATAAACATATGAGATATCTCCCTTTAGAGATGACGAATTCTCTCTCAGTCAAAACCTTTTAGCTTCAATCTTGGGCTTTGAACAAGACACAAATAACCTTTTAGCTTCAATCTTGGGCTTTGAACAAGATACCAAACATCTTTTTCCTCCCATAGAATAGGAGGAACTAAGATTGCTCTGATTTCCCTGTTATCTTTAACGGGAATACGTAGGAATAAGATTGCGAAATTTTAGCGAGCATACCAATCAAAAACTTTAGGTTCAGTACCTTCATATACCAATCAAAACTTGAGGTCCAGTACCTCACCAAAATCATTGAAAACTTACTCTCTCTCTCTCTCTCTCAAACATTCCCAAAGAAGAAACTTTCCCATTTACAGATAAACATCATCAAGTACAAAGCAGAACCTAATGCTAACAACCTGTGGATAACCACATATAGTATGGGTAATTGATAACTCCCTATTGTATAACCTGACCCCGAACTCCTCGAATCTCTTTAGCGTTTGTTCAGTTAAACATTCGCTGGCAAGGTTAGTTTTAGATAGCTTCCCTTTCCCTTCCAGCTTCACGGGATAAATAAGAAATCAGAAAGTAGCACCCCATTCCTACCATTGCGGTGGAGAAACCCATGGTGATAAGGTGGTCGCGTCATCGACAAAAATCGCACGCTACAGTAAAAATGGCGACTCTGCTGGGGAGTCTCATTAGGATATGTCTTACCTTAGTCATCATTCGTCACCATTTCCAACAGAAAAATGGTGACTCTGCTGGGAAAAATTTTAAGACTAGAATTCTTAAGAGGTCTAGGATGTTAGTTTTAGGAATAATATTATATACTATATATATATATATATACTGCTTTTCCTACTTGATATCCGTGTTTATTTTTCTGTCAATGGGAATGCGAGTGATGTCGCATGTGGAAAGTTTGAGAGAACCCTATGATAGGTGATGGCATAGACGGGTGGTCTTACAGGGAGTGATTCCCGAATAAGCAATCCTGGTAGACCATCAAATTAGTGGAGATACCCTTTACGGATTCAATGTTTAACGACTTCGTCGTGAAGGCAGATTGTCCCAATGTGGTATCCGTGAAACTGAGGATTTAGTAGACATTAACCATATAGACATTTGGTAGCGCGGTGACTATTAGAAATAGTTGATTTGCGATACTACACTCAATTGAGATTACCCTAGGATGCTACAGCTCGCTCGGGTGAACCAACTTGCTGTTGTTATCCCTAGGGGGGTCAATGATTTTGGGAACTTTTTACCTGTTCTACAGGTACAAAAATTTACCAGAATACAACCTTTAGGGATGGGTAGAGCCATGATTCCATGCTCGTGACGTTGAACCCTTGAACCCATGTTTTTTCAATGTTTTTGTGTGCTGCATTCATGCATTCATTTAAAAAAAACTCTAAAACAAAAAAAAACTTCTCTTTTTTCTCTTTCTTCTCTTTTCTCTTTCTCTCTCTTTTTCAAAATAAACTAAAATAATAATTTCAAATATCAGAGAAAGATTGCGTAATGGATTTTGGTAGAAGAAAGACGCATAAGTATACCTTCAAGGCTCCAAAACTAGAGGATTTAAGGGGGTTGGCAAGGATGATCACCAACTCTGATGCTTTTAGAGCTAAGTACGGAGAACTGCTGTCTCTGTTAAGGGTCCATGTAGTTGAAGGAATCATGTCTACACTGATCTAGTTCTACGATCCGGTTTATCACTGTTTCACATTCCCAGATTATCAACTAGCACCAACGCTAGAGGAGTACTCTCATCTGATTGGTTTACCCATCACTGACCAAGCTCCCTTTTCTGGACTAAAAGAAATTCCAAAGGATCAAACCATTGCAAGAGCAATCTATTTGGACGAGTCAGAAGTCAGGACTCACATGACCACTAAGGATGGAATCCAAGGTTTACCAGCCAAGTTTTTGGTAGAGAAAGCCCTATACTTTGCCAGTATAGGAAACGTAACTACTTTCGAAGATATCTTTGTCCTACTTACATATGGGTTATTCTTTTTTCCCAACATCGATAACTTCGTTGATACCAATGCCATTAAGATATTTCTTATTGGAAACCCCGTACCAACTCTCCTTGCAGACGCTTATCATTTTGTACACTTAAGGAATTTGTACAGTAGAGGAATGATCACATGCTGTGTACCCTTACTCTACAAGTGGTTCACTTCCCATTTACCCAAGTATGTTGCTTTTTGGGATCATAAGAGTACTCTACGTTGGTCACAGAGAATCATGTTTCTTACCAACTCTAACATAGACTGGTACAATAGGATTTACGAAGGGATAAGGATCATTGACAAATGTGGAAACTTCCCTAATGTACCCCTCATAGGAACTAAAGGAGCAATCAACTATCATCCAATTTTAGTTCTCTTCAACTTGGATACCCAATGAAGCATATACCGCGTAATATTCATCTGAAAGGTCTTTTCTTCAAGGAAGGAGAAAATGACAGGGCACTAAAGAAGGAAATAGTGCATGCCTGGCAACACATTCACAGGAAAGGAAGAGAGTCTCTAGGAAGACCGAACTGTATCTCCGTGGAACCTTATCTCCACTAGGTACAAACTGGAGCCCTCAAGCTGAGGATGCCTTAACCTCGTTAAGAAGTTCTTCCGTTAAAGGAATCTGCCCTTTATTTTATGTCTGACGCAGAAAAACTCCAGGTCGCTCTCAACAAAGTTCAACAGGAAAAGAACTCTTGGAAGAACAAATACCGCATTCTCAATGTAGAGTGTACCAAAATTCAGAGACTGTTAAAAGAGAAGGATGCTCTGATTAAGATACAAGAGCAGCATGTTGTGGAAAATCAAGAAGACCGAAGAAACTTGCTCGCTCCTTTCACTTGGCAAAGGATTGACAACCTGACAACGGCTGAAGAGCCACGGTCAAAGAAAAGGAAAATACCAGAACCAGCATCTGAGATCTCTTCAGAAAGGACTCAGGATCCATAAGTTCAGACATTTATTTTACAACACTTTGTAAAATACTGTATTTCCCTTTCTGTAATCTTTCAAATTCAATAAAACGGGGTCTCCCCACTGTATGATATTTGCAATCTATTTGTTGAAGTTTCTTTTTGATTAAAGCAAAAACAAAAAAATTAATATATATCATTGCATATCATTCATCATTCTCACATAACGCATTCTTCTTACCTTCGAATCTCACGTATACGTCATAATTCTAGAGTCAACCTGTCTCACTCATACAATACTCGGGCCAATCGACAAAAGAAAATGGACGATCTCGAGGAAGAGAACAGAGATCTGAGAGAAGAAATCGAAGCTCTGAAGGAAGATCTGAAAAAACTTCACAGTGACATGCAATCTCTGGCAACAGCTCAGAGGCAACAACAAAGGACTGTGATCTCGGAGATCACATCTACGCCCATAGTGGAGACGTATGATCCTTGCTACAACATGCCTAAAGATCGTCCCTGGGGCATACCTATTAACTTTGTCCCTGAAGGATACATCCCACCGGTCACAGAAGACCCAGAAACTGCAGCAGGAACAGCTGGGCCTGAAGGTTACAAACTTCGGGAATGCGAGGATTCAAGAGTCATGACAGCAACTTCTGAAGGTTACAAACTTCGGGACAGGGAAGCACCAAGAGTCACCGCTGTAATGACTATACCACAACCCGTGGTACACACTGCCCCAGAAGGACAGATTCCATAAGTAATCTCTCGAGGAAACGAAGAGATGTACGACAGGATAAATGAGTTCCAGGAGCAATTCCTGGAGATGCAGAAGGAACTGCATGCCATTCGTGGTCAGGATTTATTCGGAAAGGACGCCGCAGACCTTTGTCTGGTCCCTAACATGAAAATACTGCACAAATTCAAGGTGCCTGACTTTGAGAAATACAAGGACAACTCTTGCCCTCAAATTCATTTGGTGATGTACGCTCGAAAGATGTTAACTCAGACTGAAAATCAACAGCTACTGATCCACTATTTCCAAGACAGTTTAACCGGTGCCGCACTAAAATGGTACATGGGTTTAAACCGCACCAAGATCGTCACTTTCAAAGATCTTGGCGCTGCCTTCATTCAATAGTATAAGTATAACCTGGACATGGCACCAGACATAGATTAACTCAGAGCAATGTCACAGAAGGACAAAGAAACTTTCAAGGAATATGCTCAGAGATGGCGTGAAATTGCCGCCCAGATCTGTCCCCCTCTTGAGGAAAAAGAGATGACCAAGATCTTTTTGAAAACCTTGAGCTCGTTCTATTATGACTGAATGGTCGCCAGTGCGCCCAGTGACTTCACTAAAATTGTAAACATGGGGGTACGCCTTGAAGAAACAGTCCGAGAAGGACGATTGGTCAAAGGTACAGAAATATCTAGCAGTACCAAAAGATACGGTAGTACTTTCCCTAAGAAAAAAGAGTAAGATATTGGTAATATCTCTCTCGGAAAGCAAAGGCGAAGGTATCAACCAGTGGCAGCAGTAGCTCCTGCTATCAACCATGCACCGGCTCCAACGTATCAACCTCAGGTTGCTCAGAGCCAACCGAATCAACAATAATATCAATAGAGGACACAACATCCTCTTCAGCAGGCTCGTCCACAGTACACTAACAATCGTACGACACGACCACCGGGGTTCGACCCTATACCAATGTTCTACGCAAAGCTATTTCCACTACTACTGGCCAAGGGGCATGTCCAAACAAGGCCTCCTCTTACAGTACCGGAAAATCTATCTTTTTGGTTCAAAGCAGATCAAACTTGCCCTTATCATCAAGGAGGACCGGGGCACAACATTGAGAACTGTCTCAGCTTCAAATCTGATGTATAGAAGCTTATCAGAAACGAGGTCTTATCCTTCAAGGATACAAATCCAAATGTTCAGACGAACCCGCTGCCTCAACATGAGAAGACTGCAGTAAATTTAATAGAGGAAGAATTTAGCAGCAGTTATCAAATTCATGATGTACTCCTATTAGGAACCAATCTGGTCAGGATGCATTGCAGACTGAGCGGGTACGGTCATGTATCGCCTCAAAATTATCACCGGTGTGATATCTGCTCAAAGAATAATCAGGGGTGTTCCGTAGTGCAATCAGCTCTACATGAACAGATGGATCTCGGGTGGATCCAAGATCATCGAATCTGTGAGGTCAATATAGCTCACAGAACCCCAACATTGTTCATAACTACAACATTCTGACGATGAACGTCAACTTGGTGGCAATGCACTCAACGCAAAGTCAACATCATGATCTGCCACGACATGGTTACAATTCCTGTCCGATCTACTCAATAAACAATCAAGGATGCTCTTTTGTACAAGAGGCCCTCCAGTGTCAGATGGATCTCGGATGGATCCAGGATTACCGTGATAGAAGTAGCCATCAAATTAATATAATTCAAATCTTTGAAATTCTCTTGATGAATACCAGTCTGGTAGAATTACACGCTAAGTAAGTCAGGCTCGGTTTTCTAGCTTCACATGATTATCAGGACTGTAAAGTGTGCCGTAAAGACAACCAAGGATGTGCACTTGTCCAAAGAACACTTCAACACTTGTTGGACCACTGGTGGCTTCCAATTTACTTGGATGAAGTTACACAACAGATTAGTATGACTGACGGGAATCCTAACAGGCATCAAAGTCAGGATATTCTCTCGATGGAAACAGATCTAGTAAGGTTGCACTGGATACAAAGCGGACGTGGCCAGATGCCACCACACAACTATGAGTGCTGTAGAGTTTGCTCATAGAACAACTAAGGATGCTACCTTGTACGGTCTGCTCTTCAAAATCAGTTGGACCAGAAAGAGATTCGACCATGTTTGAGTTCTGGTTCGATCAACGTGATGCAAGGCTATCTTCCTGATCAAAGAAAAGACATTGTCATAATCTCTGATCAAGGATCTCCGATGAGAGGCAGTAAGGTCATCGTCAAAGCCTTTGACGGATCCCGAAAAACAGTTATCGGCAAAGTTGATCTTCCCATAACCATCAGTCCTCACACTTTCCAAGTTACTTTCCAGGTCATGGACATCCGGGCAGCATACAACTGTTTATTAGGAAGACCTTGGATACACGAAGCTGGGGCAGTCACTTCGACACTTCACCAGAAGCTAAAGTTCATCAAGAATGACAAATTAGTCACAGTCAGTGGAGAGCAGGCCTTAATCGTAAGCAACTTATCATCATTATCCTGTGTGGAACCCAAGGAGGTTGTTGGAACTCAGTTTCAAGCACTGTCATTAAGCGATAAGAATCAACCAGAAGGAGGGACGTCGATTTCCTCATACAAAGATGCTCTCAAAGTAATCGAGAGTAACAACACAAAAGGATGGGGACAACTTGTCATTCCTACGGATAACAAGACAAAGAAAGGTCTTGGTTTTTCCTCAACCTGTACTCAGACTTCTACTAACGATGAAAGTTTTCATCCCATTTAGGACTTCTTCCAGAGTGGAGGCTTCCTTCACCCAGTATCTCAAGAAGTACATACCATCAATGAGGGTGACTCCTCTGATACAGATGAAGAGTGGAAGTCCTATCTCAACGAGGACAGTTATATGTCTCAAGAAGAAATGCATATCCATTTTGCTTTCCCACGCAGAGTCCGAGATATATACCAAGATCAAACGTCAAGATGATATACGGAGATTGTGATCCTGAGGGATGCCGTGTTCCACCAAACTAATTAGAGGAGGACACTCTGATGAAAGACAACTTTGACTATGACAATTATGACCCAATGGATGACTTGCCTATCTGGCAGCCGTACCCAAAAGACTTAGGGCAAAAGAGTCATCCAAACAATGCCTATCAGTTGGGCATCATTGAAAAGAATACCTGCGTCCCCACCAAATCATGGGATCATTACTCAGGATATTCTGAAGATATCCAACACAACGATGAATCTGCAAAGATTGCAGGATAAGAGTTCATTAACTATGCTTTTCCTGAGGTCAACGTCATCGAGAAGGATGACTCCTCCAATCCTGCAGAAGTATGGGACACCTTAGGACAGCCGAGTGGCAAGTACGACTTCTTGGTCAAGTACACCGCTCCTGAAAGTTCTCGTATCAGGCTCGAAGACATCCAGCCAACTGGATGGGGAGACCCGCTTGAGAGTAAAAACACTATGCAAGATACAACAAAAGAGTTCGTCTCGACAACTCTGCCTGGGAGGAAGACTCCAATGATCATGCTTCGCCGGAAATCAGCGTCATTTCTGAGGACAAATCAAGAAAGAAGGTACCAGACTTTGTGATCCACCGAGGAGTTCATCGCCAATGGGTTGCTGTCGATGTCCCGAAAGTCATCCATAAGTCTAAGTAATTGTCATCTTTGTTTTAACCTTTCACCCTGCCCAGGTGAAACAGATGTTTTTATAGGGCTCACTTTCTGTAAATGTCCCTCTTCGCTTCGCCCAAAGTGGCAGAGTTTTGTTTTATAGGGTTGTAGTTTCAAGAATCGACTAAATCATAAATAAACGTTGTTCTTTAATTTCCGCATTTATTGCTGTTTTCACTTTTCATTTTTTCGGAAAATGGTAATCCTAAAAAAAAAAACAAGCATTTTTTAGAAAATAAATTGCACACACTCTTGCACTCTCTCTATCTCTTCTAAAAAACAAATCATCACGTCTTGCAGATTGCTTGTTTTAAACCCCATTGAAACATACGATCCAATGCCTTATCCCAACTTTGAATTCCTGGTATTTGAAGCTGAAGAAGAAGAGGACGAAGAAATTCCAGAAGAGATCTCCCAACTACTTAGGCAAGAGGAAAGGTCCATTGAACCTCATAAAGAGTCGTTGGAAACGGTCCACTTGGGTTCAGAAGAAGAGAAGAAAGAAGTCAAGATTGGGGCACTGCTCAGTTCGACTGTCAAAGAAAGCTTGATAGAACTTCTCAAAGAATTTCCCAATGTATTTGCTTGGTCCTTGTAGCGCGAGTTTTTTGTGTGGTTGCGAAGCACTATCGCTTTGGGGTACTTCAGCTCGGTTCATTTTTTATCCTATTGAAGCTGATGAAGGAAGGGAAATAAATATCTCCAATTAACCCTGCTTGCATACTGAGTTTAAACAGATGACTGTTGGTTTACAGATGCTACAAAGATTGTGGGTCTTTCTTAGGTTATTTTCTTAAAATAGTGCCCGGGAGATTGGTGGGAGGTTAAGACTGATGCTTTTCGATTGATGTTATAAAGATACAGGATTTTGGGTTTTTGATTAGTATGCTCGCTAAGATTTTTCAATCTTATACCTACGTATTCCCGTTTAACGAAACAGGGAAATCAGAGCGATCGTAGTTCCTCCTATTCTATGGGAGGAAAAAGGTTGTTTTGGTGTCTTGTTCAAAGCCCAAGACGTGAAGCTAAAGGTGGTTTGTATCTTGTTCAAAGCTCAAGATGTGAAGCTGAAGGGTCTATTTGTATCTTGTTCGAAGCCGAAGATGTGAAGCGAAAGGGTTTTGACTTTAGAGAGAATTTGTCATCTCTAAAGGGGGGCATCTGTTTGCCACAACTATTGGGTGACTGGTTATAAAGGAGAATTACTTTAACTGGGATATGTGAATCTAGCAATGCCATAATTTCCTTTATAGGGGATTTTTAACCTGAAGGAGAAGACTTTAACTCAGTTTAGAGCAATGCCATATTTCCTTAGGAATTTCTCATGCTAAAAGAGGGACAGTGGCGTGGATGTAAATAATCCAGAGGCTTGCCGCTTACAGAGATTAGATGATGGAAAAGGAGTTGTTGATGTTTGTACACTGTGAGCAAAGCACAAATTTTGATGCTAAAAGGTTGATTGACTCAACCAGGGTTTTCTTATACAAAGCCTAAGAGGAGGCTATTGACCCAACAAGAGGGTGCTTTTTATCTGTCTCGTACGAAGCCCGAGATAGAGGCTAAAAGTGGTTGACCCAACAAGAGAGTGATTTTGTATGTGTCTTGTACGAAGCCCAAGACGGAGGCTAAAGATGTTTGACTCAACAAGAGAGTCTTTTATACTCAACAAGAGAGTTTTTGTATCTCGTACGAAGCCCGAGATGGAGGCTAAACAATGTTTAACTCAACAAGAGAGTCTTTTATACTCAACAAGAGAGTGTTTTTTGTATCTCGTACGAAGCCCGAGATGGAGGCTGAACAATGTTTGACTCAACAAGAGAGTCTTTTATACTCAACAAGAGAGTGTGAAAAGGTTAGCTCCGCTGGGGAGAATCATTGTACAAATCCCAAGAGGAGGCTATTGTAACTGTTTCAGTTTAGTGACAGGTCCAGTATATTGGATAAAGAGAAAATAAGTTCTTATATGGGTAATGTTGTGCTTAGGGATTGATTAGAGGATCAGGGTTATTTCCTGTTCTTTAAGGAAAAGGGAAATCCAAAGGGTGTTGAGACTATCCAAGTCTACTGGTGTTTTGAGAAATTGATTCTCGGATAAGTGAATGATCTTTGTATGATGCCCAAGAGGAGGCTGGTCTGTTAAGGGATGAAGGTCAACCCATTAACTGGTCTGACACTTGACTCAGAAAGACAACTCTAGAAAATTGATGACCAGGTTCTGTTCCTATACCTGTAGAGGTCTCTGGGTCATTGTACTAAGCCCAAGAGAAGGCATGTGAGCTTTTAAGAAGCCGAAGGGTCCTTGTACAACACCCAAGAGGAGGCGGGGATGCTTTTAAGAAGCATGTGGGTCCCCAAACCCCGAGAAGTTCAAGACATGCCATTTACTGAGAATAGATCAAGCCAGGAAAGTCCGAGAATTTGGAAGAAACTCAAGAGATGTCATTCACGGAGAAAGGATCATCTCTTGGGAGTAGAGTCTCTTTGACAATTTCCAAGGGTGACAGTCTGAGAAAGGGTTCACTGAGAATGCTAGCTTTCATGTCTCCATATTGTTTAGCCCCAAGAGGAGGGAAGACTGTGTCTGGTAATCCTATGGGGGATCTAGTTTTGTTTGTATTTAAGAGTGACCAACAGGGCTTTACCTAGTGCTAGACGTAGTTGTCGGGGAAAACTCTAAATAACTATACTAGTATAACACAGTGGATATATGATGAGTATATAAAAGTTTATTAAAGAAGACTTACAGTGAGCCGCCCCACAATACAGTTATATATATGAAAGCGGGTAAAGAAAACGGGTAAACACTTACTTGGTTGTAGAGCTTCCATGCTGTTTGGTTAGTTGTTCAACAAAGAAAGCTTTGATAACAATATTATATTCAAACTCAAAGGAGAAAGTGTTTTGAAAAGATTGATGGGGCTTACAGCTCAAGGAGAGGCCCAAGGTTTTATCAGTGATTGCACTGTTGTTTTGAATTTGTACAGAGGGAATTATACAAGTGACTGAGGCCCAAAAGGTTTTCTGTACAAAGGGATGGGTCTTACACTCTCTCAAGAGGCCCAAAGGTTTATTTTTATACAAGTGGTGGGGCTTACAGCTCAAAGAGAGGCCCAGGGTTTTGTTTTAAAATGCGACGATCGCGCCGAACTTTTTGACAGTATCGGGACTTATACAATACACTGAGGCCGAAATTATTTTGGTTTCTACAAAGGGTTGGGTCTTAAACTCTACCAAGAGGCCCAAAAGGTTTAAGGAATGGGTCTTATAGCTCAAGGAGAGGCCCAGGTTGTTTGTTTGAAAACGGTGATCGTGCCGAGGTTTTTGAAAACGCAGTGGGTCTTATACAATGACTGAGGCCTAAAAATGTATTGGTTTTCAAAGGGGGTTGGGACTTACACTCTATTAGAGGCCCAAAGTGTTTGAAAATGATTTGTGAGGGTGAAAATCAAAGAAACCCTAATTTTTTTTTCTTTTAAAAGTAAATATTTAAAGAAAATCAAATAAAATGATTAAAATACCAAATAAGTTTGAATAAACCACTTGTGATTTTTGTTTAAGGTTTGAAAAATGAGGTTTTAATCACAAGATGAATTAAAACTCATTTGGTTTTGATTTTCAAAGTAAATATTCACTTTTAAATGTTTAAAAAAAATTAAAAATGAATTTATTCACAAAAATACTAATTATATTAAATAACTAATATAAATTTAATTTTTTTGTGGAATAAAATATTTCAACATTATTGTGATTTTTTGCAAAAAGAACCAATAAAAAATAATTAAAATTGAGGGAGTTATTAATTTTTCAAATCAATAAAAATAATAAGAAAAACAATAAAAAAGTGGAGAAAATAGTAAAAAGAGGATCCGGGGCGAGGGGGATTCGAACCCCAGACCTCTTGTGTATAGGGCGCGCGCCTTACCACTAGGGTGGTGATACATCCGTTGATTGAAACACAACCACAAATATACAAGGTTTGCCTTGTGTTTTGGCCTGGCCCAAGGCAAGGCAAGGCAAGATTTTGGTTGAAAACATGAAGGCCATAACTTTCTCATTTCTCCATGGATTGGGACAAAAATTAGGTCTATCCTGCCTAGAATTTCACAAGGAATCCAATGGTGGTGGTGTTTTTTCCAGATCATGCTCCTATTGAAAAACCCAATAGTGGTTTTGAAATAGGCCATGATTTGCATTTTCTGTGCCATCTCTTGGTACAAGCATGAATTACATGATAAATTGGTGTAAACACAACACATATAACATGTATAAGAGATGCATGATCAGTGGACATCCAAAGAAAGCATGATTCAAAGAATCCAAGTTGTGATGCTTACCTCTTTTTGGAGCTTTTGTGCAATCTGCCAAGCCACTTGTTCCAGAAATGATTTGATGCTTTGGACACCCTCAAATGATCTCTTATAAGCTTTTAGGATGGTTGGAATTAGCTGGAAACCTCAGGAGCAAGTTTGAGCTCTTTCTTGCAAAAGGGGCAAAAGTGACCAAAATAACAACTCTCTCAAATGGTGTTCCAGATGTGTGGAACCATTTGGGACAGCTCAAGGATGATATTTGGAGTGTGTTTGAGGTTTTATCTGGTTTGGAAAGTGACTGAATCAAGACATGGCTTGAAAAATGTACAAAAGTCCTAATTTGAGGTTTTGAGAGGTGACTTTGTGATTTTGGTGTTACATGTCACTTGTGAGAGTTTGGACATCTTAGATATGACATATTGGATGTGTTTGGATCATGAGCTATGGTGGAATTGCTCTCTAACTCAAAAACTCAGAGTTACCTTGCTAAAGAAGGTATTTTTGCCTAGAGAAAGAGATTTTGAGGAAAGCAAGTGTTGTAGTGCTTTGGTGTACTTAAACTGAACACAATTGAGCTCTATTTATAGTTGAGCAAGTTTGTTTTGGCTGCAATAGTGAATGTCAACTGCAGCAGAGGTTTGGCCAATGTTGACCAATGAGAATCCAAGTCTCCTCTAGCCATTGACTAGAGGTTAGGGCACAGGCTGCTGGTTCCCTTGGTTTTGGATAAGTCTTGACTGAATTCAGTTGGAAATGGCTCAGTCCATGCCACCTTGGTGCATCCATTAAATGCTCCAAACCAAAATTGGAGTCTTGTCCCTCTTTTGGGGATTTCTAGGTTTGGCATGTTACTTTTGGTTCCAAAGACTTGGTAGGCTTGGGATCAGAGTTGGTTCCTCCTTGGTCCCCCCTTGAGGTGTTCAGATGGATAGATTTGCTTTCCCTTTGCAAAATTTGAGCAATCGAGCAACACTCCCAAATCTGCCTTGCCATGACAGTTTGCAGCAAAGCATATTGGTATTGTCATATATCATGGCTCAAGTGGACTTTGATGGAGTTCTTGGCCATTTTGGAAAGCCCTCATATGATACAACAACTGTTTAATCATAATTGGTTTTGATAACTTTTGGATCCAAGTGAAAAATGCCCCTACATTTGGAAAAAAGTGAAGGCAGATTCTGACTTAGTGAAAATTTCACTAAGTGTTGGAAAAAAGTGACATTTTCACTTTTTGTGATTTTGATTATTCCATAACTTAAAATCCATGAGGAATTGGAATGAGTTGTGTTTGAAGCTTTTGTAGAGGGCCATGAGAGATACAAATCCAGCTTTGGATGGGGAAAAATGGCCTTGTGGTTTAGGAGTTATGATCCTCTAAAGTTGGTACCCTAGCCACTTTGTTCCATAACTTAGAAAAATTTCTAAGTTTTTTATGGTTACCCCTTTTACAAGTTATCCCACTTTTCTTGATTTTTCTTGATGAATGATGATTCTAATCACACATTAACATCATTTTAGGGTTAAAGAACCATAATTGTGAAAAATCTCAAAATGTCAAAGTTGACTTTTGTGCACAATTGACTTTCTGTCAGATGAATTCCAAACTATGCGATCCTCTATGAAATCAAGTCCTTGACCTAAATAAAACTTGATGGATTGATTTCATAGGTGTTATAGGGTGTATTGAATCATGTCCTAGGGTTTGGGAGCATGTCCTGGTCAAAAGTCAAAGGCACAATTGACTTTCCTCGCGAAACCCTAATTGTGGTTCTGATGAAATTGAAACTTGTTGCTCAAGCTTCTTAGACCAATCCATTATTGTAAATGGATCAATGTGGTGTGTTAGGGACCCTTAAATCATCTCTTGAGGTCTTGGCTCATGTTTTGTCCTAAAAGTCAACTTAGGGGTGAATTAGGTCAAGAAACCCTAATTCCTGATTTTTAGTGAATGCATCCCCTGGGGCTAAATTGACTTGATGATGGGGTTTATGATGTCCCTTAGAGTACCTAGGGTTATTCTTTGAAGCATTGGCTCATGCCCAGAGGAAAATTTCCATCTGGAGGCCCTGGTCGACCAAAACCCTAATTTGGTGACACTGGCGATCTTGAGGCTTGATCCACTTGGAATGTTGCAGCCTGGTGCTTGATTCTTGATATGGGAGTCCTCTTGATCCCTTGTGAATGTTTGAGAGGTTAGACAAGTTAAAGATCATGTCATTCCTTGATTGATCCTTTGCCTAAAAGCTCTGAGAGGGCTTGAAACCCTAAGTCTGATTGTAGTGGATGCTCACCCATCTTTGGGGAGACTGATGAGGTATGATGGTACATCCATATTGTGATGATGATTTGCACAATGATGGGAAATCTTAGTGGTCAAAATTTGGGGTATGACAGATGCCTCTATTTAATCTTCTTGGACCCGAAGGTGTGAATGGCGAAGGTATTCAGGCATTCGGGGTGCAAGAGGATTAAATATCGGAATACCCGAAATTTTGATGGTGGTTAAGAATGGCCGTTCACGCATCCTTCTTCTTTTGCTAAGTGATGATGCTTAGAAAAGGTAAACTTCCCCTTGATCCTGGTCTTCAGCCAAGGAACTGGTTTCAGTTTTTGAAATAAACGTCCCCTTGATCCTGGTTTCCTACCAAGGAACTAGTCTTAGTTTCTGATTTAAACTTCCCCTCGATCCTGGTTTCCTACCAAGGAACTGGTCTCAGTTTCTTTTGTCAATAAACTTTCTTGACAAGGGACGCTATGTGTAGCGATTTTCCTCAAACTTCTCGCCGAATTTTCCTAGGGAGATGCCATTTGATAGAAAAATTTGATTTCAGAGTTGCTGGGGAACCCAGTCATCTGAGTTGTAGAGGTGTACAAACTTCTCTGTTGGAGATGCCATTTGTCGACTCTATCTGGGGAAAATGAGTCTCTTGAGAGATTGCTTTCGCTTGGGGATATTGCATCATACTTTTCTCGGGATCTTCTCGTAGAAATGCCATATGATGTACCCCAATTCTGAGGTGCTGATGACATCATTAATGTTGACTTTCTAGAGAGAAAAATCAATGTGTTGCTGAGAGTCTTTAGTTTTGAGGCTTTCTCTGGGGATTTTCCTTAATCCGGGAAAGCGAAGATATCATCTTCAATGGCGAAGAGTGACATTTATCGAACGTTTTCTGGTCTTTCAGAGGTTCAAGTTATCAAAGTGGTCAAGGGCCAACTCCAATCCAGAAATAAACTGGAGAAGAGAGATTGTTCAGACCCAACATTTCCTGACAAGGAAAGAACACTCGATTGAGAGGACTGTTATCACTAGGGGATAAGACCGACTAGAGTGACAGTGATGAAATATGAATGTGAATGCAAATCAATAATGCATGATGTATGTATGTATATGCTGACAAAACTGATGCGACATACAGACTAATGGATGAACACAATTGGATACTCGGCCACAGCGGGAGATGAAAAGTATCATTGGTTCAAAGATAGCAATTTTGGCTTGCTTAGGAGAAGTAGTCCCTGTGGGGGAACAACCGTTGATCGGGCTTAGGAGATGAGAACTCGGCCGAGGGTATCAGATGGGAAAGTCGCATCTGATACAGCTGATCCTTCATTCAGGCGCATTGGCTTAGAAGGAGTACTTTGATTATGTACTTTGAGGCTCGAACACTTTTGGAGATGCAATCGATGTTCAACAGTAAAAAGAATTTGCCATCTTTATTAAAAAGCTTAAAATTTGTACAAGTAAATTCATTTTTGTTTTATTTCAGGAATTGTTGATCATGTTAAAATGTCATTCTGTAAAGCTAAAACAAATAAGAATTGCAAAGAAAAGTACAATGGCTCGAATTTTATTGATAGGATGGAAATCAGCCAAACGCGTGATTCCATAGAGTATTTACAAAGTTTAGAAAATGGTAATTTAAGGGAAAAGGGCTACATTGAAACATGACGACCGCTATCCTTCTACCAACTTTGAATTCGGGACATCCTGAGCTTCTGTCGAAGATGACCTTGACTGGAGTTTTCTTCCGATGGATGGCATTACTGCTGAGGAGTTGAACTGATCAGATGTAGTTACTTGCCATTATCCCTAACTTTTGCCTGGATTGTACTTTGAGATTTCCAATCCATCGGGATGATTTTTGTTCATGTCTCTAATTTTTGCCTGGACCGCCCTTTCGGGTTTTCAATCCACCGAGACGTTTTTTTAGTTTAGGCGAAGTATTTCTTGACTACGTCAACATTTGTGGGGTAGGCAAATTCCTCTCCATCCATGGTTGCAAGTCTCAAGGCGCCGCCTGAGAAAGCTTTCTTGACCACATAGGGGCCGTCATAATTCGGAGTCCATTTATCCCGGGAATCAGTGAGAAATGATTGTATCTTCTTGAGCACAAGGTCTCCTTTCCTGAAGACGCGAGGTCGGACCTTTTTGTCAAACACCTTCTTCATTCTCTGTTGATACAACTGACCGTGGCATAGAGCCGTTATTCGTTTCTCTTCGATCAGGTTTAGTTCGCCGTGTCGACTTTGACACTATTCAGCTTCTGTAAGCTTAGCTTCCATCAATATCCGGATTGATGGGATCTCTACTTCTATGAGGAGTACTGCTTCCATGCCATAAATTAGAGAGAAAGGGGTTGCCCCTGTTGAAGTGAAGACAGATGTGCGATAACCGTGAAGAGCAAAGCGTAGCATCTCGTGCCAATCTTTATAGGTTATAACCATCTTTTGAACGATCTTCTTGATGTTCTTGTTAGCCGCTTCTACCGCTCCGTTCATCTTGGGTCGGTAGGGAGATGAGTTATGGTGTTCTATCTTGAACTCAGCGCACAACTCTTTCATCATCTTATTGTTCAAGTTAGATGCATTATTTGTAATGATCTGGCTCGGAACACCATAACGGCAGATGATATTATTTTTGATAAATCGGACCACGACTTGTCGGGTTACGTTGGCGTATGACGCAGCTTCGACCCACTTGGTGAAGCAATCAATGGCGACTAGAATGACCGATGTCCGTTCGAAGCCTTGGGCTCAATCATGCCGATCATGTCGATTCCCCATATGGAAAAAGGCCACGGGGAAGAGAGAACTTTGAGATGTGTTGGCCGTACATGGATTTTGTCGGAGTATATCTGACACTTGTAACACTTCCTCATGTACTTGTAGCAGTCGAATTCCATGGTCAACCAGTAGTACCCTACTCTTAGAATTTTTCTCGCCATTGTGTGTCCGTTGGCATGTGTGCCAAAGGATCCTTCGTGAATTTCTTTTATCAGCTCGTTTGCTTCTGGCCTGTCTACGCATCGGAGCAAGACCATGTCGAAATTTCTCTTATAAAGTGTATCACTGTTGAAGCTAGAATAGCAGTAAGCAAAAATATATAAGTAACCCAATTTATCGTTCTCCACAGGGATCAGTGCGAGGGAAAGAATGCCATTCAACGGTATCTATATTTCTAAGCTTATGATTCAAAAGTTCTGGTTTAAAGCGAACCAAAAGCAAATGCGGAAAATGTAAAGATGGAAAATATAAAGTAAAGACTGAATTATAAACGAAGCCTTGTTGGAATTGGATCTCATCAATTGATAACACATGCATTCTTCTAATCAAGTAAACACAAATCAATCATTCGCCTAATATCCTCGCGTATCACTCACAACAGAGGTTATGTCTAACGCAACATCGAGAAAACAACTGTATTGTCTCATTGGTGATGTCTCATGCAACTCAACAACACAGAGAAGTAAGAACCGATACTCACGCAAGTGTTAAGCCTAAATCTATGTCTAGAGTTCAGTCCTAACAGATATTACTATAACATCCATATCAAATAAATGATTTCTTCTTATTTAAACAAGATCAAAATACGTACACACGCTTAACCCTTTTTACATGTATTCAACTAATTTGCCCAATGAATGTGAATATCCTTCTTCATCCCTATTATCACGCATCCTCGCGATACCGTATCGATCCTACTCATGCTAGCCATGCTACATAATCAACACAATACAACAAAAGATAAAATGAATATCAACTCACAAAACCATGTCAAAAGCTTGTTCATTGATATATGAAAATCTAAGATCAAAGATTTGTAAAGGTTTTGTCAAGACCAAAAATAATCAATCAAAGACAACAACAATAGAAAATCAGAATTCATTCACAAACATACATTAGATGAAATACATAAGGTATCAAAATATTACATCCCTCTCCAACAACAAATCAAAGCTCTTACCTTTTCTCCCTTGGAAATGAAGAAATGTAATGTTCTATGCTGAAAACTACAAGTCTCTCTCTCCAAAACTAAAAACTTAACCTAAAAAGTGTGAAAATTCTATTTATACAAGTTCAGGATTTTCACCGTTCGCACTGCAAACCATTCATTCGCACAGCGAATGGCTAAAAACAGGCACTTCAGGTGCCTCTGCTGATCAAACCGCCCCAGAAAATTCACGTTACTTCGCACTGCGAAGGATTTGTTTGCACTGCGAACCTTCGCTTTCCCGTCCGCATTGCAAACTTTAGCTCATTTTTCCTCTGTCCAATTCTGGGACCATTCGCTAGGACCTTCGCTAGAGTTCGCGTCGCCTTCCCATTCGCAAAGCGAACCAACTGATGCATTCCTCATTTCTTTGACAGCTTGCACCATTTCTTGTGTCTTACACTTTTGATCATTTCATGCCTTTTTTTGCACAATAGTACACATATTACAAGCACCAAAGGTATATTCTCAATGTTAGAAGAAAAACAACAATCATGGATAAAAACCAATGAAAACATGAGAAAAAAGTGGAAAAAATGCAAAGAAAGATATCTCATTTTTAGGTCAAATCTGCACCTAACAATCACCGCTCAGGAAGAAGCTGCCAGCCAGTATTCTGAGGGTTTTTCTGTCATTTCTGGATGCCCCAGGTGGGTACTCTCGTTTTTGAAGGAAGCATTTGATATCATGATACCAAGGTTTGTCGTCTATGACTGCATCAATCGCGAAGATGTAAGCGGGCCTTTCAAGGCGTATTATGTCGATCTTAGGTAGGTCGTTCCATTGACCTACAATAATCATGGAAGAGAGGGTGGCTAAGGCATCAGCCATGTGATTCTCATCACGAGGGATGTGATGAAACTCAATTCTGTTGAAGAAACGTAACAACCTTCTTGCATAATCTTTGTAAGGAATCAGTCCTGATTGGTACGTGTTCTAATCTCCTTTGATCTGATTGATAACCAGGGCTGAGTCGCCATATACATCCAAGTTCTTGATCCTCAAATCAATCGCTTCCTCGAGACCCAAAATACAAGGTTCGTATTCAGCCTCGTTGTTTGTACACTTGAACGTAAGTCTGGCGGTGAAAGGAATGTGGGTACCCGAAGGTGTTATGATAATTGCCCCAATTCCGTTTCCGTAATGATTAACTGCTCCGTCAAAGATAAGTCCCCATTAGGAACCTGGTTCTGGCCCTTCACTGGGTAGCGGTTCATCGCAGTCCTTCATTTTTAGATACATGACATCTTCGTCTGGGAAGTCAAACCCGATTGATTCCTGATCGTCAATCGGTTGATGAGCTAAATGATCGGCTAAAATACTCCCTTTAACGGCTTTCTGAGCGTGGTACTTGATGTCATATTCTGATAACAACATCTGCCAACGGGCATTTCTTCCCGTGAGAGCAGGTTTTTCAAAGATATACTTGATTGGATCCATTTTTGAGATCAACCAAGTAGTGTGACGAATCATGTACTGGCGTAGACGTTTGGCTGTCCAAGCCAAAGCACAACAAGTTTTCTCAAGCATAGTGTACCGAGTCTCGCAATCGGTGAATTTCTTGCTTAAATAGTAGATGGCAGACTCTTTTCTTTTCATTTCGTCCTGTTGGCCAAGTACACATCCCATCGAGTCCTCTAGGACTGTGAGGTAGATGATCAGTGGTCTTCCTTCCACTGGAGGTGATAGAATCGGTGGGTTCAACAGATATTCCTTGATACTGTTGAAGGAATTTCTGTCCAAACGCAGTCCTGGTTCTTTTTAAGTAATTTGAAGATCGGCGCACATGTGGCGTTCATGAGGAATATGAATCTGGAGATGTAGTTCAAACGTCCCAGGAATCCTCTGACTTATTTTTCAGTTTTCGGAGAAGGCATTTCTTAAATGGCCTTGACTTGTCAAGATCAACCTCAATTCCTTTCTGGCTGACGATGAACCCTAAAAGTTTCCCTGAACGGACACCGAAGGTGCACTTGTTGGGATTCAAGCGGAGTTTGTATTTTCTCAACCGCTCAAATAGTTTTGACAGGTGGGTCACATGCTCCTCTTCTGTTTTATATTTGGCAATCATGTCATCGACATATACCTCGATTTCCTTATGTATCATGTCATGAAAAAGAGTAGTCATGGCCCTTTGATAGGTTGCCCCAGCGTTCTTCAACCCGAACGACATTACCTTGTAACAAAAGGTACCCCATGGGGTAATGAACTATGTTTTCTTCATGTCTTTCGGCGCCATTTTTATCTGATTATAACCCGAGAATCCATCCATGAAGGAGAAAACTTTGAACTTTGCTGTATTGTCTACCAGCATGTCAATGTGTGGTAAAGGAAAGTCGTCCTTTGGACTAGCCTTGTTTAGATCTTTGTAATCGACACACATTCTGACTTTTCCGTCCTTTTTTAGAACGGGTACTATGTTGGCTAACCATTGAGGATATTCTGATGTGGCGAGGAAACCTGCGTCAATCTGTTTTTGTACCTCCTCTTTGATTTTGATGGCCATGTCTGGATGAGTTCGTCTCAACCTCTGTTTTACTGGCGGACCTTCCGATTTTAACGGTAAGTGATGTTCCACGATGCTAGTATCCAACCCTGGCATGTCCTGGTAGGACCATGCTAACACATCGGGAAACTCTTTGAGAAGCTTTGTCAAACTCTCTTTGGCAGTTGGACCGAGCAGTGCCCCAATCCTGATTTCTTTTCTCTCTTTTTCTGAACCCACGTTGATCATTTCCAACGGCTCTTTGTGAGGTTCAATGGACCTTTCCTCTTGTCTGAGTAATCGGGAGATCTCTTCTGGAATTTTGTCGTCAACTTCTTCTTCAGCCCCAAATACCAGGAACTCAAAGTCAGGAGAAGGCATCAGATCGTATGTTTCAACGGGGTTTAAAACAAGCAATCTGCATGACGGTATGATTTGTGTTTAGAAGGGATAGAGAAAACGCAAGTGTGTGCAGTGTACTTTTTTTTGAAAAACTGCTTGTTTATTTTGAACTGTTTTTTAGGATTACCATTTTCTGAAAAAAAGTGAAAAGAGAAAATAGCAATTAATGCGGAGATTACAGAACGACGTTATTTTATTTATGAACAAGTCGATTCTTGAAACTACAACCCTATAAAACAAAACTCTGTCACTTTGGGTGAAGCGAAGAGGGATATTTACAGAAAGTGAGCCCTATCAAAACATCTGTTTCACCTGGGCAGGGTGAAAGGTTAAAGACGGCAATTACTTTGACTTATGAACAATGTTCGGAACATCGACAACAACCCATTGGCGGCGAACTCCTTGGTGAATCACAAAGTCTGGTACTTTCCTTGATTTGTCTTTAGAAATGACGCTGATTTCTGGTGGAGCAGGAACATTGGAATCTGTCTCCCAGGCAGAGTTGTCGTAGGAGGATTTCTCTGTTGTATTTTGCATAGTATTTGTGCTCTCAGGTGGATCTCCCCACCTAGTTGGCTGGATGTCTTCGAGCCTGATACGAGAGCTCTCAGGAGCAGTGTACTTGACCATATAGTCGAATTTTCCACTTGGTTGTCCTAAGGTGTCCCACACTTCTGTGGAACTGGAGGGGTCATCTCTCTCGATGACGTTGACCTCAGGAAAAGCATAATTGATGAATTCTAGTCCGGTAAGCTTTGCCAATTCATCATCATACTGGATAGGTTCTGAATATCCTGAGTGTTGATCCCATGACATGGTGGGGACACAGGTATTCTGTTCAATGATGCTCAACTGATTTTTATTGTTCGGCTGATTTTCTTGTCCCAAGTCTCCTGGGTACGGTTGGCAGATAGGCAAGCCATCCATTGGGCCATAATAGTCATGGTCAAAGTTGTCCTTCATCAGAGTGTCCTCCTCTAATGAGTTTGGTGGAGCACGACATCCTTCTGGATCACAATCTCCATATATCATTTCGACGTCTGACCTTGGTATAAATCTCGGACTCTGTGCGGGATAGCAAAATGGTGTAGGCACCTCTTCCTGAGACATATAACCGTCCTCGTTAAGATAGGACTTCCATTCTTCATCTGTGTCAGAGGAATTTCCCTCGTTGATGGTATGTACTGCTTGAGGTACTGGGTGAAGGAAACCTCCACTGTGGAAGAAGTCCTGAATGGGATGAAGACTTTCATCGTTAGCAGCTGTCTGGGTGCAGGTTGCAGAAAAACCAAGACCCTTCTTTGTTTTATTATCAGTAGGAATGACAAGTTGTCCCCATCCTTTTGTATTGTTATTTTTGACCACTTTGAGAGCATCCCTGTACGAGGAAATCGAGGTTCCTTTCTCTGATTAATTCTCATTGCTCACCAAAAGTGCTTGGAAATGAGTTCCAAGAACCTCCTCGGGTTCTACACAAGTAGATAATGACAAGTTACTCACGAGCAAGGCTTGCTCCCCACAGACTGTGACGAGTTGATCGTTCTTGACGAACTTCTGTTTCTGGTGCAGTGTCGAAGTGACTGCCCCAGCCTGGTGTATCCAAGGTCTTCCTAATAAACAACTGTACGCTGCCCGGACGTCCATGACCTGAAAATTGATTAGGAAAGTGTGAGGACCGATAGTTATGGGAAGGTCGACTTCGCCGACAACTGCTTTCTGAGACCCGTCAAATGCTTTGACGATAACCTCACTGCCCCTCATCGGGGATCCTTTGAATGATATCCGCATTAAAGTGGACTTCGGCATAACATTGATGGCCGATCCTGTGTCTACCAGTATGCTGGCTAAAGCATCTTCCTGGCAGTTGACTGTAATATTGAGCGCCATGTTGTGGCTTTTGCCCTCCTCTGGCAAATCCTCATCACTGAATCCTAAGTTGTTGCAGGAAGTGATGTTAGAGATGATGCTATCGAACTGTCGTATTGACACATCCTGTTCCACAAAGGCCTGCTCTAAGACTTTCTGTAGAGCCTCTCTGTGGGCTTCAGAACTGAGTAAAAGTGATAGCACTGAGATCTTTGAAGGAGTTTGTAATAGTTGATCAACAATGTTGTATTCACTCCTTTGGATGAGCTTCAGTATCTCATCATTGTTTTTTGAAAGGTAGGTATCACTGGATTGACCGACTGGTGGATCAGGAGCTTTTGGCTGAAGTTCCTTTTCTCTGTTAGGTTCTCCAACCCCTCGGTTAAAGATTCGACCGCTCCGTGTTACCCGACTGATGTCTGCAATATTCACGACGGAGGGTAATGGAATTTCCTTTCCATTCTCAATTGTTGTTACACCGTATTTGTAAGGGATCGCCTTAGCTAATTCATACGGTAATGGTCCCGGCAGATAAATAACTACAGGAGCCTTCTAATTTTTTTGACTGTCGTAAGTAACTTCAATCAGTTCCTGGCTAAGAACCTTTGATTCATCCAGTAGAGGGATGATGGTACAAGCATCCTTGTTCTGTTAATGATCAGAGATTATGACAACGTCTCTGATTTGATCTCCGAAGTAGTCCGACGTCCAGTCGATTGGCCCGGGACTCGGACACGGGTGAATCTCTTTACGATCCAACTGTCCTTGAAGGGCTGCCCGTACAAGGTAGCATCCTTGGTTATTCTCCGAGCAGACTCTACATTGCTCATAGTTGTGTGGTGGCACTTGGCCACGCCCGCTTTGAGTACAATGCAACCTTACCAGACCTGTTTCCGTAGATCGGACATCCTGACTTTGATGCCGAGTAGGGTTTCCATTAAGCACAGTGATTTGTTGCGTGTCTTCATCCAGATAGATTGGAAGCCACCAGTGGTTTAACAAGTGTTGCAAAGTTCTCTGAACGAGAGCGCACCCTTGGTTACTCTCATAACATCCTTTACAGCTCCGATAATCATGTGAAGTGAGAAAACCGAGTTGGACATGCCTGGCATGTAACTCCACCAAGCTGGTATTCATCAGACGAATATCAAAGATTTGAATCATGTTGTTCTGATAAGGATTTCTATCATGGTAGTCCTGAATCCATCCAAGATCCATCTGACGCTGGAGGGCCTCTTGTACAAACGAGCATCCCTGTTTGTTTACCGAGCATGTCAGACATAAATTATAATCGTGACGTGACAGATTATGATACTGGCTTTGCCTTGAGTGCATCTCCACCAAGTTGACATTCATTGCACGGATGTCGTGGTTCTGAATGATGTTGGAATTCGTATAGGTCATGTTAACTCCACAAACTCGATGCTCTTGGATCCATCCTAGATCCAATTGTTCCTGTAGAGCTGCTTGCACCACAGAACATCCTTGATTGTTTTTAGAGCAGATATCACATTGGTGATAATTATGAGGTGGCACATGGCCATATCCGCTCTGTCTACAATGCATCTTAACCAAGTTGGCCCTTAACAAGAGAACATCGTGAATTTGATAGGTATTGTTAGACTCTCCCTCTATCAAATTGACTGTAGCTTTCTCGTGTTGAGGCAGCGGGTTTGTGAGAACATTAGGATTCATATCCTTGAAAGATAAGACCCCACTCCTAATAAACTTTTGTACGTCGGATTTGAAACTGAGACAATTTTCTATGTTATGCCCTGGTCCTCCTCTATGGTAAGGATAAGTCTGATCTGTTTTGAACCAAAAAGGCAAATTTTCCGGTACTGTAAGAGGAGACTTAGTTTGAACGTGCCCCTTGACCAGTAATAATGGAAGCAACTCTGCGTAAAACATGGGTATAGGGTCAAACCCTGACGGTCGTGTTGTACGATTGTTACTGTACTAAGGACGAGCCTGCTGAAGAGGCTGTTGTGTCCTTTGCTGATGTTGCTGTTGATTAGGTTGGCTCTGAGCAACCTGAGGTTGATACGAGGAACAAGCGCAGGATTGATAGCAGGAGTTACAGCTGCTACTGGTTGATATTGTCACCTTTGCTTTCCGAGAGAGATATTCCTGATATCTTGCTCTTTTTTCTTAGGGAGAGCACTACCGTATCGTTTCGTACTACTTGATGATCATGTGTCTTTTACTAAACGTTCTTCTTGGACGGCTTCCTCAAGACGAACCCCCATGACCACCATCTCGGTGAAGTTACTGGGCGCACTGGCAACCATTTGTCGTAGTAAAATGAGCTCAAGGTCTTTAAGAAGATCTTTGTCATCTCTTTTTCCTCAAGAGGTGGATAAATCTGGGCGACAATTTCACGCCATCTCTGAGCGTATTCCTTAAAGGTTTCCTTGTCCTTTTGTGACATTGATCTGAGTTGATCTCTGTCCGGTGCCATGTCCAAATTGTATTTATATTGTTGAACGAAAGCAGCACCAAGATCTCTGAACGTGCCGATCATAGCGCGGTTTAAACCCATGTACCATTTTAATGCGGCACCAGTTAAACTATCCTGAAAGTAATGAATTAGTAGCTCCTGGTTCTTTGTCTGAGCTGACATTCGCCGAGCATACATCACCAAGTGGCTTTGAGGGCAAGAGTTACCCTTGTATTTTTCAAAGTCAGGTACCTGGAATTTGTGCGGAACTTTCACATTGGGGACCAAGCAAAGGTCTGCGGCATCCTTTCCAAATAAATCCTGACCGCGAAGGGCTTGCAGTTCTTTCTGCATCTCCAAGAACTGTTCCTGGAATTCCTTCATTCTGTCGAACACGCTGTCGTTTCCACCAGAAGGTGTCTGTGGAATCTGTCTTTCCGGGACAGTGTGTACCTCGGGCGGTGGTATAGTCATTATGGCCGAGACTCTCGGTGCCTCCCAAAGTTTGTAACCTTCAGGAGTTGCTGTCATGCCCCTGACATCTTCGCTTTCCCGAAGTTTGTAACCTTTAGGCCCAGCGGTTCCTGTTGCGGTTCCCTGATCCTCAGTGATCGGCGGAACATATCCTTCCGGGATATAGTTAATAGGCATGCCCCAGGGAAGATCATTTGGCATTTTGTACCTAGGATCAGACTTCTCCACTATGGGCGTAGATGTGATCTCCGAGATCACAGTTCTTTGTTGTTGCATTTAAGCCTCTGCTAGAGCTTGCATGTCATTATGAAGCTTTCTCAGATCCTCTTTCAGAGTGTTGATCTCTTCTCTCAACTCTCTGTTCACTTCCTCGAGATTATCCATCTTTTTTTTGACGATTGGCCCGAGTATTGTACGAATGAGACAGTTTGACTCTAGAATCGAGACGCAAACATGAGATTCGTAGGTAAGAAGAATGCGTTTATGAGAATGATGAATGCAATGATTATTAATTATTTTTGTTTATTCAAAGTAAACTTCGACAATTGGAATGCAAATATCAAACAGTGGGGAAACCCCGTTTTATTGAATTCAAAAGATTGCGAAAATGGAAATACAGTAGATTACAAAGTGCTGGAAAAGGAAATCTAAACTAATGCATCCTGAGTCCTCTCTGAGGAGAGCTCAACTGCTAGTTCTGGTACTTTCCTCTTCTTTGACCGGGGCTCTTCAGCCGTTGTCGGGTTGTCATTCCTTTGCCAAGTGAAAGGAGCGAGCAAATTCCTTTGGTCATCCTGATTCTCTACAGCATGCTGCTCTAAAATCTCAATCAGAGCATCTTTTTCTTTTAACAGTTGCTATATTTTCTCACAATCCACATTAAGAATACGATACTTGTTCCTCCAAGACCTCTTCTCCTGTTGAACCTTGCTGAGAGTAACCTGAAGCTTTTCCGTCTCAGACATGAAGTAAAGGGCATAGTCCCTTAATGAAAGAACTTCCTGGCGAGGATAAGTCATCCTCAGCTTGAGAGCTCTAGTTTGTACCCAGTGGAGATAAGGCTCCAACGAGACACAGTCTGGTTTTCCTAGAGACTCTCTTCCATTCCTATGAACGTGTTTCCAAGCACGCACTATTTCTGTCTTTAGTGCCCTATCATTTTCTCCTTCCTTGAAGAAAAGACCTTCTAGATGAGCATTCTGTGGGACGTGCCTCATCGGGTATCCGAATTAACGATGAACGAGAATTGGATGATAGTTGATTCCCCCCTTAGTTCCTATAAGGGGTACATTTGGGAAATTTCCACAACGGTCAATGATTCTGATCCCGTCGTAGATTCGATTGTACCAATCAATGTCGGAGTTGGTAAGAGACATGATTCTCTGCGACCAACGCAAAGTATTCTTTTGATCCCAAAATGCAGCAGACTTGGGCAAATGGGAAGTGAACCATTTGTAAAGCACGGGTACACAGCACGTGATTATTCCTCCGATGTATAAATTCCTTAAGTGTACCGAATGATACGCATCTGCGAGTAAGGTCGGTACAGGGTTTCCAATCAGGAAAATATTATTGGCGTTGATATCTACAAAGTTATCGATGTTGGGAAACAAAAATAACCCGTAGGTGAGCAAAACAAAGATGCTCTCGAAAGCGGCCACGTTCCCTATACTAGCAAAGTACAAGGCTTTCTTTGTTAAGAACTGGGCTGGCAAACCTTGGATGCCACCCTTAGTGGTCAAGTGAGTCCTGACTTCTGACTCATCCAAATAAATTTCTCGTGCAATGGTTTGATCCTTTGGAATTTCTTCCAGTCCAGAAAAGGGAGCTTGATCAGTGATATACAGATCAATCAGGTGAGAATACTCCTCCAGCGTTGGTGCAAGCTGATAATCCGGGAATGTGAAACAGTGATAGACCGGATAGTAGAACTGGATTAACATGGACAAGATTCCTTCAATTACGTGGACCCTTAACAAGGACAACAGTCCCCCATACTTGGCCCTGAAAGCCTCGTGGTTGGTGATCATTCTTGCCAAACCTCTCAAATCCTCTAACTTTGGAACCTTGAAGGTATACTTATGAGTTTTCCTTCTACTGAAATCCATTAGCGCAATCTCTTTTCTCTGATATTTGCAATCATGGTCTTAGTTTAATTTGAAAAAGAGAGACTAGAAGAGAAGATTTTCTTTGTTTTAATGTTTTTTAAATGAATGCATGAATGCAGCACACAAAAACATAGAAAAAACATGGGGTCAAAGGGTCGGTGTCATGAAGTCAAGGCTCTACCCCCCCCAAAGGTTTATACTGGTGATTTTTTGTACCTGTCCGCAAAATCATTGACCCCTATGGGATAACAACATCAAGCGGATCGCCAGCGAGCTGATGTATCCTAGAGTGATCTCAAATGAGGGTAGTATCGTATGACAACTATTTCCGATAGCTTCCGCACTACAAAATGGCATAAGTCTACTAAAAACCTCAGCTTCTCAGATAACCCAGTCGACCACACTACTTTCAACAACTGAAGTCGTATAGGCAATGTATCTGCAAAGGGAGTCTCCACTGAGTTTGATGGTCGATCGGGGGCTCTTAACTAGAATTCACTCCTAGTAAGATTACCCGCATTGCCATCACCTATCTTAGGTGCATACTCAATCTTTCCACATGCGGCATCACACGCATTCCCATTTAGCAGAAAAATAAACACAGATATCAATTAGGAAAAGCAGTATATATATTTGTCTTAATCATCCTAGACCTCTAGTATTATGATCTTATACAGACAATGACTCCCCAGCAGAGCTATCATTTCTGTGACATGAATTTAGGGTTTCGTTCCTTGGGAAAGCAAGAAAGAATGCCTCCCACTATGGTCATCAATCTTATGCCTACGTATTCCCGTTTAACGAAACAGGGAAATCAGAGCGATCGTAGTTCCTCCTATTCTATGGGAGGAAAAAGGTTGTTTTGGTGTCTTGTTCAAAGCCCAAGACTTGAAGCTAAAGGTGGTTTGTATCTTGTTCAAAGCCCAAGAAGTGAAGGTGAAAGGTCTATTTGTATCTTGTTCGAAGCCTAGGATGTGAAGCGAAAGGGTTTTGACTTTAGAGAGAATTTGTCATCTCTAAAGGAGGGCATCTGTTTGCCACAACTGTTGGGTGACTGGTTATAAAGGAGAATTACTTTAACTGGGATATATGAATCCAGCAATGCCATAATTTCCTTTATAGGGGATTTTTAACCTAAAGGAGAAGACTTTAACTCAGTTTAGAGCAATGCCATCTTTCTTTAGGAATTTCTCATGCTAAAAGAGGGACAGTGGCGTGGATGTAAATAATCCAGAGGCTTGCCGCTTACAGCGATTAGATGATGGAAAAGGAGTTGTTGATGTTTATACACTGTGAGCAAGGCACAAATTTTGATGCTAAAAGGTTGATTGACACAACCGGGGTTTTCTTATACAAAGCCTAAGAGGAGGCTATTGACCCAACAAGAGGGTGCTTTTTATCTGTCTCGTACGAAGCCTGAGATAGAGGCTAAAAGGGGTTTACTCAATAAGAGAGTGATTTTGTATGTGTCTTGTACGAAGCCCAAGATGGAGGCTAAATATGTTTGACTCAGCAAGAGAGTATTTTATACTCAACAAGAGAGTTTTTGTATCTCGTACGAAGCCCGAGATGGAGGCTAAACAATGTTTGACTCAACAAGAGAGTCTTTTATGCTCAACAAGAGAGTGTTTTTTGTATCTCGTACAAAGCCCGAGATGGAGGCTGAACAATGTTTGACTCAACAAGAGAGTCTTTTATACTCAACAAGAGAGTGTGAAAAGGTTAGCTCCGCTGGGGAGAATCATTGTACAAAGCCCAAAAGGAGGCTATTGTAACTGTTTCAGTTTAGTGACAGGTCCAGTATATTGGATAAAGAGAAAATAAGTTCTTATATAGGTAATGTTGTGCTTAGGGATTGATCAGAGGATCAGGGTTATTTCCTGTTCTTTAAGGAAATGGGAAATCCAAAGGGTGTTGAGACTGTCGAAGTCTACTGGTGTTTTGAGAAATCGATTCTCGGATAATTGAATGATCTTTGTATGATGCCCAAGAGTAGGCTGGTATGTTAAGGGATGAAGGTCAACCCATTAACTGGTCTGACACTTGACTCAGAAAGACAGCTCTAGCAAATTGATGACTAGGTTCTGTTCCTATACCTGTAGAGGTCTCTGGGTCCTTGTACTAAGCCTAAGAGAAGGCATGAGAGCTTTTAAGAAGCCGAAGGGTCCTTGTACAACGTCTAAGAGGAGGCGGGGATGCTTTTAAGAAGCCAGTGGGTCCCCAAACCCCGAGAAGTTCAAGACATGGCATTCACCGAGAATAGATCAAGCCAGGAAAGTCCGAGAATTTGGAAGAAACTCAAGAGATTCCATTCACGGAGAAAAGATCATCTCTGGGGAGTAGAGTCTCTTTGACAATTTCTAAGGGTGACAGTCTGAGAAAGGGTTCACTGAGAATGCTGCCTTTCACGTCTGCATATTGTTTAACCCCAAGAGGAGGGAAGAATGTGTCTGGTAATACTATGGGGGATTTAGTTTTGTTTGTATTTAAGACTGACCAACAGGGCTTTACCTAGTGCTAGACGTAGTTGCCGGGGAAAACTCTAAATAACTATACTAGTATTACACAGTGGATATATGAAGAGTATATAAAAGTTTGTGAAAGAAGACTTACAGTGAGCTTCCCCACAATATAGTTATATATATGAAAGCAGGTAAAAAAAATGGGTAAACACTTACTCGGTTGTAGAGCTTCCATGCTGTTTGGTTAGTTGTTAAACAAAGAAAGCTTTGATAACAATATTATATTCAAACTCAAAGGAGAAAGTGTTTTGAAAAGATTGTTGGGGCTTACAGCTCAAGGAGAGGCCCAAGGTTTTATCAGTGATTGCACTGTTGTTTTGAATTTGTACAGAGGGACTTATACAAGTGACTGAGGCCCAAAAGGTTTTCTGTACAAAGGGATGGGTCTTACACTCTCTCAAGAGGCCCAAAGGTTTATTTTTATACAAGTGGTGGGGCTTACAGCTCAAAGAGAGGCCCAGGGTTTTGTTTTAAAATACGACGATCGCGCCGAACTTTTTTACAGTATCGGGACTTATAAAATACACTGAGGCCCAAATTATTTTGGTTTCTACAAAGGGTTGGGTCTTACACTCTACCAAGAGCCCCATAAGGTTTAAGGAATGGGTCTTATAGCTCAAGTAGAGGCCCAGTTTGTTTGTTTGAAAATGGTGATCGTGCCGAGGTTTTTGAAAACGCAGTGGGTCTTATACAATGAATGAGGCCCAAAAATGTTTTGGTTTTCAAAGGGGGTTGGGAATTACACTCTATTAGAGGCCCAAAGTGTTTGAAAATGATTTGTGAGGGTGAAAATCAAAGAAACCCTAATTTTGTTTTCTTTTAAAAGTAAATATTTAAAGAAAATCAAATAAAATGATAAAAATACCAAATAAGTTTGAATAAACCACTTGTGATTTTTGTTTAAGGTTTGAAAAATGAGGTTTTAATAACAAGATGAATTAAAACTCATTTGGTTTTGATTTTCAAAGTAAATATTCACTTTTAAATGTTTAAAAAAAATTAAAAATGAATTTATTCACAAAAATACTAATTATAATAAATAACTAATATAAATTTAATTTTTTTGTGGAATAAAATATTTCAACATTTTTGTGATTTTTTGCAAAAAGAACCATCAAAAACTAATTAAAATTGAGGGACTTATTAATTTTTCAAACCATTAAAAATAATAAGAAAAACAATAAAAAAAGTGGAGAAAATAGTAAAAAGAGGATCTGGGGCGAGGGGGATTCGAACCCCAGACCTCTTGTGTATAGGGCGTGAGCCTTACCACTGGGGTGGTGATACATGCGTTGATTGAAACACAACCACAAATATACAAGGCTTGCCTTGTGTTTTGGCCTGGCCCAAGGCAAGGCAAGGCAAGATTTTGGTTGAAAACGTGAAGGCCATAACTTTCTCATTTCTCCATGGATTGGGACAAAATTTGGGTCTATCCTGCCTAGAATTTCACAAGGAATCCAATGGTGGTGGTGTTTTTTTCATATCATGCTCCTATTGAAAAACTCGATAATGGTTTTGAAATAGGCCATGATTTACATTTTCTGTGCCATCTCTTGGCACAAGCATGAATTACATGATAAATTGGTGCAAACACAACACATATAACATGTATAAGAGATGCATGATCAGTGGACATCAAAAGAAATCATGATTCAAAGAATCTAAGTTGTGATGCTTACTTTTTTTTTGGAGCTTTTGTGCAATCTGCCAAGCCACTTGTTCCAGAAATGATTTAATGCTTTGGACACCCTCAAATGATCTCTTAGAAGCTTTTAGGATGGTTGGAATCAGCTGGAAACCTCAGGAGCAAGTTTGAGCTCTTTCTTGCAAAAGGGACAAAAGTGACCAAAATAGCAACTCTCACAAATGGTGTTCCAGATGTGTGGAACCATTTGGGACAATTCAAGGATGATATTTGGAGTGTGTTTGAGGTTTTATCTGGTTTGGAAAGTGACTGAATCAAGAAATAGCTTGAAAAATGCACAAAAGTCCTATTTTGAGGTTTTGAGAGGTGACTTTGTGATTTTGGTGTTACAGGTCACTTGTGAGAGTTTGGACAGCTTAGATACGACATATTGGATGTGTTTGGATCATGAGCTGTGGTGGAATTGCTCTCTAACTCAAAAACTCAGAGTTACCTTGCTAAAGAAGGTATTTTTGCCTAGAGAAAGAGATTTTGAGGAAAACAAGTGTTGTAGTGCTTTGGTGTACTCAAACTGAACACAATTGAGCTCTATTTATAGTAGAACAAGTTTGTTTTGGCTGCAATAGTGAATGGTAATTGCAGCAGAGGTTTGGCCAATGTTGAGCAATGAGAATCCAAGTCTCCTTTAGCCATTGACTAGAGGTTAGGGCACAGGCTGCTGGTTCCCTTGGCCTTGGATAAGTCTTGACTGAATTCAGTTAGAAATGGCTCAGTCCATGCCACCTTGGTGCATCCATTAAATGCTCCAAACCAAAATTGGAGTCTTGTCCCTCTTTTAGGGATTTCTAGGTTTGGCATGCTACTTTTGGTTCCAAAGACTTGGGAGGCTTGGGATCAGAGTTGGTTCCTCCTTGGTCCCCCCTTGAGGTGTTCAGATGGATAGATTTACTTGCCCTTTTCAAAATTTGATCAAATCGAGCAACACTCCCAAATCTGCCTTGCCATGACAGTTTGCAGCAAGGCATATTGGCATTGTCATATCTCATGGCTCAAGTGGACTTTGATGGAGTTCTTGGCCATTTTGGAAAGCCCTCATATGATACAACAACTGTTTGATCATAGTTGGTTTTGATAACTTTTGGATCCAAGTGAAAAATGCCCCTACATTTGGAAAAAAGTGAAGGCAGATTCTGACTTAGTGAAAATTTCACTAAGTGTTGGAAAAAAGTGACATTTTCACTTTTTGTGATTTTGATCATTCCATAACTTAAAATCCATGAGGAATTGGAATGAGTTGTGTTTGAAGCTTTTGTAGAGGGCCATGAGAGCTACAAATCCAGCTTTGGATGGGGAAAAATGGCCTTGTGGTTTAGGAGTTATGATCCTCTAAAGTTGGTACCCTAGCCACTTTGTTCCATAACTTAGAAAAATTTCTAAGTTTTTTATGGTTACCCCTTTTACAAGTTATCCCACTTTTCTTGATTTTTCTTGATGAATGATGATTCTAATCACACATTAACATCATTTTAGGGGTAAAGAACCATAATTGTGAAAAATCTCAAAAAGTCAAAGTTGACTTTTGTGCACAGTTGACTTTTTGTCAGATGAATTCTAAACTGTGCAATCCTCTATGAAATCAAGTCCTTGACCTAAATCAAACTTGAATGATTGATTTCATAGGTGTTATAGGGTGTATTGAATCATCTCCTAGGGTTTGGCAGCATGTCCTGGTCAAAAGTCAAAGGCACAATTGACTTTTCTCGCGAAACCCTAATTGTGGTTCTGATGAAATTGAAACTTGTTGCTCAAGCTTCTTGGACTAATCCATTGTTGCAAATGGATCAATGTGGTGTGTTAGGGACCCTCAAATCATCTCTTGAGGTATTGGCTCATGTTTTGTCCCAAAAGTCAACTTAGGGGTGAATTAGGTCAAGAAACCCTAATTCCTGATTTTTAGTGAATGCATCCCCTAGGGCTAAATTGACTTGATGATGGGGTTTATGATGTCCCTTAGAGTACCTAGGGTTATTATTTGAAGCAATGGCTCATGCCCAGAGGAAAATTTCCATCTGGAGGCACTGGTCGACCAAAACCCTAATTTGGTGACACTGGCGATCTTGAGGCTTGATCCACTTGGAATGTTGCAGCCTGGTGCTTAATTCTTGATGTGGGAGTCCTCTTGATCCCTTGTGGATGTTTGAGAGGTTAGACAAGTTGAAGATCATGTCATTCCTTGATTGATCCTTTGCCTAAAAGCTCCAAGAGGGCTTGAAACCCTTAGTCTGATTGTAGTGGATGCTCACCCATCTTTGGGGAGACTGATGAGGTATGATGGTACATCTATATTGTGATGATGATTTGCACAATGATGGGAAATCTTAGTAGTCAAAATTTGGGGTATGACAGTCCTATCAGGACATGCCAGAGTTGGATACCAGGATTGTGGAACATCATCTACCGTTAAGATCAGAATGTCCACCGGTGAAACAAAGACTGAGACGGACTCACCCGAATATGGCTATCAAAATCAAGGAGGAAGTGCAAAAATAGATTGACGCTAGTTTCCTCGCCACCTCAGAATATCCTCAATGGTTGGCCAACATAGTGCCAGTTCTGAAAAAGGACGGAAAGGTCCGAATGTGTGTAGACTACAGGGATCTGAACAAAGTCAGTCCAAAGGATGCCTTTCCCTTACCGTACATAGACATGCTGGTAGACAAGTACAGTAAAATTCAAAGTCTTCTCCTTCATGGATGGATTCTCGGACTATAATCAAATAAAAATGGTGCCAAAAGATATGGAGAAAACTTCATTCATCACCCCATGGGGCACCTTTTGTTACAAGGTAATGCCGCTCGGTTTAAAGAACGCCGGGGCAACCTATCAAAGAGCCATGACGACTTTGTTTCACGACATAATGCATAAAGAAATCGAAGTGTATGTCGATGACATGATCGCCAAGTCCAAAATAGAAGAAGAGCATGTGACACACCTGTCAAAGTTATTTGAGCGCCTGCGAAAGTACAAACTTCGCTTGAATCTTAACAAATGCACGTTCGGTGTTCATTCAGGAAAGCTCTTAGGGTTCATCGTCAGCCAGAAAGGAATCAAGATCGATCCTGACAAGGTCAAGGCCATTCAAGAAATGCCTTCACCAAAGACCGAAAAACAAGTCAGAGGATTTTTGGGACGTCTGAACTACATTTCAAGGTTCATATCCCTCATGGTCGCGTCATACGCCAATGCAACCCAACAAGTGGTGGTCCGATTCATCAAAAACAATCTCATCTGCCGTTATGGTGTTCCAAGCCAGATCATTACTGACAATGGATCTAACTTGAACAACAAGACGATGAAAGAGTTGTGCGCTGAGTTCAAGATCGAACACCATAACTCATCTCCCTATCGACCTAAGATGAACGGAGCGATAGAAGCGGCTAACAAAAACATCAAGAAGATTATTCAAAAGATGGTTGTAACCTACAAAGACTGGCACAAGATTCTACCCTTTGCTCTTCACGGTTATTGTACGCCTGTCTGCACTTCAACAGGGGCAACCCCTTTCTCTCTAGTATATGGCATGGAGGCAGTGCTTCCCATAGAAGTAGAGATCCCATCAATCCGAGTATTGATGGAAGCTAAGCTAACAAAAGCTGAATGGTGTCAAAGTCGACACGATGAACTGAACCTAATTGAAGAAAAGCGAATAATGGCTCTATGCCATGGTCAGTTGTATCAGCAAAGAATGAAGAAAACGTTCGACAAAAAGGTCCGACTCCGTGTCTTCAGAAAAGGAGACCTCGTGCTAAAAAAGATACAATCATTCCTCACTGATTCTCGGGGCAAATGGACTCCGAATTATGACGGCCCCTATGTGCTCAAGAAAGCCTTCTCAGGCGGTGCCTTGAGACTCGCAACCATGGATGGAGAGGAATTTAACTACCCCACAAATGTTGACGTAGTCAAGAAATACTTCGCCTAAACGAAAAAAAAACGTCTCGGTGGATTGAAAACCCGAAAGGGCGGTCAAGGAAAAAGTTAGAGACGTAAGCAAAAATATATCATCCCGATGAATTGGAAATCTCAAAGTACAATCCAGGCAAAAGTTAGGGATTAATGGCAAGTAACTACGTCTGATCAGTTCGACTCCTCAGCAGTAGCACCATCCATCAGAAAACTCCAGTCAAGGTCATCTTCGACAGAAGCTCAGGATGTCCAGAATTCAAAGTTGGTAGAAGGATAACGGTTATTATGTTTCAATGTAGCCCCTTTTCCCTTAAATTACCATTTTCTAAACTTTGTAAATGCTCTATGGAATCACGCGCTTGGCTGATTTCCATTCTATCCATAAAATTTGAGCCCTAGTGCTTTTGTTTGTAATTCTCATTTATTTTAGCTTTACAGATTGACATTTTTGCTTGTGGACGAATTAAGTATGAGTTGTGGCTAAAACCCTAGAATGTCATCATTATTAACTTCCCGCTAGCGTAGTTGTATGTTGGAATTCTGCCTTGTCACTTGGTTGGAGTGTGTCATCCGCATGTTTTAACTTTGTTCGGTATTACCTTGAGTGGATCATAGTTAGTGAATGTTCTACAAGTTAAGAAGCCGCGAGTTGAGAATGATACCGCGAGTCAGTACGAGCTAGATTGATGGTTTTGAGTTATGATGACGTTTGAATTAAGAGAAATTGGTTTTTCAGCACCTGCAACAGTGTTAACCGATTTACACAATGTGGTTAACCGATTAACATGTGCCAAGATGAGGTTTTGTGCTAAATTTTGAGGAGTTAACTGATTAACCTCAGACGATTAATCGATTAATGTGTGTGTAAATTGTGAAATCCCTTGGAAACTACATCTGCATTTTATTACTCCGACTGGAGAGCATTGTGTGAATGAAGAACGGGATTACAAGTTAATGAGAAAGGGATTTATGTTTTGAAATCAGAACTTTTGGAAGGGTGTTACTTAGTCGATCATCTGTTTAGATGACAAGGGATTTTTGACCTTGGGGAAGTGATATTGCGAATTGTGTTGAGTGTGAGAAAGTCTTAAGTGTATTGTTATCATTATTGTTGAGAGCCTTAAGGACGAAGTTAGGGAATACTCACGAAGTTTTTATCTCGCAAGGAATATTTCGGTATCAAGTTATGGTGTTAGTAAGGTATGAGTGGTTGGTCAGAATTAGTAATTGTTATCTTCCGTGAGTTCATGGCGTCAGACTTAGACCGTGAAAGTAGTACCAGATGTGTACAATTGTACTTTATCTAGAGGGGAATTTGAAGGTTATCCTTCCAAGGACGAGTAAGAATTGGACGTTCCGAAGTTAAGTATGTAGCTTGGATCGTATATGGAATAGAACGATTGAGAGAGGTGGATTCAATTGAGAAGCGTGGTATGGACTTCGAAGGTCTGTGTGTATGTGGAGTGTTTTATGTGAATTGGTGAGTGATATGGAAACTCACAATTGCGCTTTGGATGGTTTAAGTTTCTGATAAGTGGTGACTTGCATATAATTGAAGTTTTGTGATGGTGTTACGCGTTATTGGTTGAGATCTCGTGTCAACAAGAAACCTTGAATAAGTAGGAAACTCGCAAGGAGAGTTGATATGGAATGTGGTAGCTAGAAACAGAAGTTGTTAAACTACTTTTGGATGAATTATTTCGAGTTTGGAATGAATTTAGAGTTATATATATTATGGTTGTAATGGTGTAACTCCTGCACCTTATCTTCTGGAGAGTATTGGACGATGTTAAGATATTGTGTATTAGCGAGGAAATTTTTCTACCATAGGACGTCAGTAAGTTTCTTGTACCATTGGTTAGTAAGGACCCCAATGGATAAGTTTGTTCCTCTGCCGATTATTAGCTACTTGGTAGTGCTTGAGAATCCGTGGTGTTCCACTATTAGGCTTTGGGTTACGTAGTGGGAAGTGACAGATGAAGGATTTTAGTCAGAATATTAAGGACTTGAAAGAATATTTCTCATAAGTATGGAAATAAGAATAACTTATTCTAAGTGTGTTACCTTTTAGGGTGATACGAAAGAGATGGAATATCGGATTTAATGAGTACCATGTACAACATTAGACCAGATGGAACTGGTAAAAGAAGTCGTTTGACTAATTATGTAGTGGTTTTGAATGTTATAGGATTTATGAAAAGATAAATCGTCGATGATTGTATGAAGTTAAGGAATCGCTGAATTACCTCATGAGGATTTGGTGAGTGTTTGTTAGCCTGAACCAAGATAAGGTATTACGATTTTGTTTTGTGACTCAGTGGAAGGATATGGAATGGTACATTCTTTCCAAAGGTAGGATGCGACCAAGTCTTTTAGTATGAAACAACAGATGAATTATGGAAAAGCAAGTTGAAAGTTAACCCAATATTGGAGCAGGAGTGTGACTAAGGAGGTGAAGTTTGATAAATTGTGAAAATAAGGATTTTGGCTTGTGAAGTCAAGTTGGGATTGGAATACGTTAGAAATTTTAATGGAAGTAAAGTTAAGTATGGGTCTAAGACAGTGATACAATTTGTGGTTATTGTCTAGTAGAGGAAATTTGGGGGCGAATTTCAATTTAGGGGGGGGGGGGGGGGGAGGGAGAGTGTAATACCCCATATTATCTAAATGCTCAATTGGATATCAGATAAGATCAGATGAGTATATATATGCTCTATCTTTGGTTAATTGGATTAATGGAATCCTCTGAGTGTTTTAAGTATGGTCAATTAGGATCAAAAGAGAAATTAAGTTAACTCTGAAGATATCAATTATTTAATGAAAGAGACAGATCAATAATTATTAGTTCAAGAGATGATATTAAGGTAACTCTAATAATTGATCAATTGGTGTTAGAAGACAAAATATCAATTGGAGATGTTTTACCCTATTTGATTATATTATATATATATATATATATATATATATATATATATATATATATATATATATATATATATATATATATATATATATATAGTTAGTTAGTTCTTGGATTGGCTGGAATTTTGGTAAAACAAAGTATGTTCAATGTTGATGTCAAGGTGCTGATGTTGCAACATTGAAGTCTTAACACTGGGCTGTGTTAAGTAATTAATTGCTGAAGTTGGATGTCTGATGTCACATAGGTGATGTTGTAACATCAGATCTGCAGAATTAACAACAACAGGCTGTGATGTTGTTAGGGTTGCGTATTAGTTGGAATTGTGGAGAGCAAGCTGTCTCATTGGATGCGAATATCTTGGGATAGATATTTGCTGCTGCATAGGAGATCTGGTGCAGATTTGTAGGAGATTTAAAAGGTTGAAGATTTAAAAAGATTTTAGGAGAAAATATATTTTAAATATTCAATTTTAAATAACAAATCTGGGAGATATTGTAGCAAGTCCAAGACCAATTCAAGGAGCTATATAAAGCGCATAAGACCAAAGGAAAAAGCGACAGAAAACATTCAGAAGATCAGGAGCTGGAGGCTTAGTGTCTAGAGTTTGTTTAGAGTGCTTGTATTTACACTATTCTAGGGTTTGAATAGGTGTTGAGTTTCTGTCCTCTCTAGAAGCTGTGAAGCAATAGAGAGTGGTTGCTTGATCAAAGCTGTGAAGTAAGATCAAGGTTACTCAAAGTGGGTTCTTTGAGTGTTTGTAAGGGATTGAGTGGTGTTCTCATACCTAAGTGGTTTCTTAGGTAGGAAGTCATTAGTAGAGTATAAGTTTAGGAGATTGTCAACGGGTTGTTGAGTCTGTAAATTATATCTACAAGTAGTGAATTCCATCCATGGCTTGGTAGCCCCCAGAGTAGGTTGGTTGTAACCGAACTGGGTCAACAATTCTTGGTGTTATTTTACTGTTATTGCTGTCCATTGTGCAGAGTGTGTTGTTGTGACATCACACCTTAACATCACATGTCTGATACCAGAATTTCAATTGGTATCAGAGCAGGCATCCTGTCTGTCTCTGGGTGAGATCTAGGGAAGTTACTTTCTGGTGTAAAGATGGACAAAGAAGTTGGAGGATTCGTCAACAGACCCCCTATTTTGGATGGATCCAATTATGACTATTGGAAGCCAAGGATGACCACTTTCTTAAAATCTTTGGACAGTAGGGCTTGGAAGGCTGTTATTAAAGAATGGAAAGCTCCTGTCATGTGTGAGAAGGATGATGCTGGCAAAGATAAAGAAGGCACCTCTAAGCCAAAGCCTGAAGAAGAGTGGACCAAGGAGGAAGACGAGCTTGCCCTTGGAAATTCCAAAGCTCTGAATGCAATCTTCAATGGAGTGGATAAGAATATATTCAGGTTAATCAATACCTGTAAAGTTGCTAAGGAAGCGTGGGATATTTTGCAGGCTACACATGAAGGAACATCTAGACTCAAGATGTCAAGACTTCAGATTTTAACATCAAAATTTGAAAGCCTGAAGATGAAGGAAGATGAGACTATTCATGATTTCCACATGAGTGTTCTTGAGCTGGCCAATGCATCTAGTGCTCTTGGAGAGAAAATGTCTGAAGAAAAGCTTGTAAGGAATATTCTTAGGTCCCTTCCTAAGAGGTACAAGATGAAAGTGACTGCTATTGAAGAAGCTCAAGACATCAGCAAGATGAGAGTAGATGAGCTCATTGGATCTCTTCAGACTTTTGAACTTGGTTTAAATGAAGAAGAACCAGAAAAGAAGCCCAAGGGTATTGCTTTGGTCTCCACTCCTGCAGAAGATAAGGTAGTCAAAGATTCTCAGGAAGATTTGTCACAAGCCATTGCAATGTTGGGAAGGCAGTTCAACAAAGTGTTAAAAAGATGGAACAATAACTACAAGCCTATTGTCAAGAACAGTTCTTCTGACATCAGCAAGCCAAAAGAGAAAGATGAAGAGAAGACGGCCCAGGATAGAGGTGTTCAGTGCTTTGAATGTGAAGGGTATGGACATGTCAAGAAAGAATGTCCCACATTCTTGAAGAAGCAGAAGAAGGGCATGTCAGTCTCCTGGTCTGAATCTGATAGTGAAAGTGATGGTGAGTCAGCAAGGCATGCTAGAGCCTTAACAGGAACTGTTGTGTCTGATGATAGTGATGAAGAAATAACTTATGAGGAGCTAGCTTCTACTTATCGAGAGCTGTGTTTGAAAAGTGCTGAGATTTGTCAAGAAAACAAGTATCATAAGCAACAGATTGCTCAGCTAGAGAATGAAAAAGCTGATCGGGAAAACGAAGTTGTACTAGTTAAGTCCCAACTAGATCAGATGACAAAATTCGTTAGGATGATGAACAGTGGTACTGCTGATCTTGATAAGATTCTTCAGTTAAAGAACGCTGCTAGAGATAAATCAGGCATAGGATATGTGGCCAACACTTCAGGAGCAAAAAGGGAGATGTCTCAACCTTTGTCTCAACATCAACCTACGAGACAGGGCCCTACCCCAAAGAAGGTTGTTCAGCCCCAGAATGCTGAGAAGAAGAAGGGTCCTCATCAGAGGAAGATACAGCCTCAAGGAGCTAGTCAGTATATGCCTCCCCAATATCACCAGAGTATGCAAGCTGCCAGGTTCAAGCAGAACATGTCTCATCAGAGGTTTCAACATCAGGAAAACTGGTATGGTTATGCATACAACAATGCTGTGCCTTATTACTATGGCAGAAGAAAGCCTCATCACCATAGAAGACAGCCTAAGAGACAGCATCATCAGTACAGGAGAAGACAATTCAACTATGGAATAAGGAGACAACATTATGAGGGGCAGCCACAACATTATCAAAGTGGGAGAAGATTTAACCACTTTAGAAACGACAGAGTCAGATGCTTCTATTGTGGCAGGATTGGTCATATGCAGTCCTCGTGTTTCAAGCTTCACGGATATCCAAATTCTACTCCTCAACCCAAACAGCAAGAGGTAAGGCCTAAGGTGATGAAGCAATGGATACCTAAAGTTACCAGCTTGATAGCTCACACTTCCTTGAGGGTTTCTACCAAAGATGATTGGTATTTTGACAGTGGGTGTTCAAGACACATGACTGGAGTAAAGAATCTGCTTGTTGATGTGAAACCTCAGTCCTCTGGCTATGTTACATTTGGTGATGGGATCAAAGGAGAGATAAAGGGGATTGGAAAACTAAACTGTGCTAGTACTCCCAAGCTGGAGAATGTTCTTCTTGTTAAAGGTCTAACAACTAATTTGATTAGTATTAGTTAACTTTGTGATCAAGGATTCAAAGTAGACTTCACAAAGTCCGAATGTATGGTGAAAGATGACAAAGGAGAAGTCATTATGAAGGGAGCCAGATCTAAGGACAATTGTTATCTTTGGGTGCCGCAAAATTCAAATTCCTCCACGTGTGTGCTTTCTAAAGAAGATGATGTCAAAATCTGGCATCAGAAGTTGGGACATCTTCACCTAAAGGGAATGAAGAGAATTATCTCCTCAGAAGTAGTCAGAGGGATTCCCAAACTTAGTATTGAGGAAGGAAAGGTGTGTGGAGACTGTCAAAAAGGAAAGCAGACAAAAATGTCTCATCCGAAGCTTCAACATGACACCACCTCCAAGGTATTGGAACTCCTTCATATGGATTTGATGAGACCTATACAGGTTGAAAGTCTGGGTGGAAAGAAATATGCTTATGTAGTTGTGGATGACTACTCAAGATACACCTGGGTGAATTTCATCAAAGACAAATCTGAGGTTTTTGATGTCTTTAAAGAGCTCTATCAAAAACTCCAAAGAGAAAAGGAGAGTAAGGTCATCAGAATAAGAAGTGATCATGGAAGAGAGTTTGAGAATAGCAAGTTTAAAGAATTTTGCTCGTCTGAAGGTATAAGTCATGAGTTTTCATTGCCTATCACCCCTCAGCAAAATGGAGTTGTTAAGAGGAAGAATAGAACTATACAAGAGTCGGCTAGAGCAATGATTCATGCCAAGAAACTACCTTATCACTTCTGGGCTGAAGCCATGAACACTGCCTGCTACATTCACAACAGAGTTACCATGAGAAGAGGCACTTCATCCACTCTATATGAACTATGGAAGGGAAGAAAACCTAATGTCAAGTACTTCCACGAGTTTGGTAGTAGATGTTACATCCTGGCAGATAGAGAGCAGAGAAGGAAATTAGATTCCAAAAGTGATGAATGGATATTTTTGGGGTACTCCATCAATAGCAGAGCATATCGGGTCTTCAACTCCAGGACCAAAGTAATGATGGAGTCAATCAATGTTGTGATTGATGATGAAGATAAGCATGAAGTTGAGGATGTCATAGAAGATGTTGGAACATCAGCTGATGAGGTAGCTGTTGAAGTTGAAGAAAGAAATCCATCCCCAGGCGCTGCTGATACTGAGCCTGAGCAACCTCAGAAGGATCCTTCTATCAGAATTCAGAAGGATCATCCTAAGGAGCTAATCATAGGTGATCCAAATTCTGGAGTAAGAACTAGGTCCATAGAAATCATAGCTAGCTCGTGCTTCGTATCCAAAATTGAGCCAAAAAATGTCAAGGAAGCTCTGACAGATGAGTTTTGGATAAATGCTATGCAAGAAGAACTGGAGCAGTTCAGAAGAAATGAAGTGTGGGATCTTATGCCAAGAGCAGAAGGGGTGAATGTTATTGGAACAAAGTGGATCTACAAAAACAAGTCAGACGAGCTTGGAGTGGTTACAAGAAACAAAGCGAGACTTGTTGCACAAGGTTATACTCAAGTTGAGGGAGTTGACTTTGATGAGACGTTTGCTCCAGTGGCGAGATTAGAATCCATCAAACTACTCTTGGGTATGGCTTGTAACCTAAGATTCAAGTTGTTCCAAATGGATGTGAAGAGTGCTTTTCTAAATGGCTATCTGAATGAAGAAGTGTATGTAGATCAACCTAAAGGATTCACTGATCCAAACTTCCCCAATCATATGTTCAAACTGAGGAAAGCACTGTATGGCTTAAAACAAGCTCCAAGGGCCTGGTATGAGAGGTTGACAGAATTCTTAGTAGCAAATGGGTATAGAAAAGGAGGCATTGACAAAACTTTGTTTGTCAAGGAAGAAGGCGGAAAATTAATGGTAGCCCAAATTTATGTGGATGACATTGTATTTGGGGGGATGACAGATGCTATGGTAAAACAGTTTGTCCAACAAATGCAATCAGAATTTGAAATGAGTTTGGTTGGAGAACTTAGCTACTTCCTTGGATTACAAGTCAGACAAATGGAGGATTCTATCTTTATTTCTCAAAGCAAATATGCTAAGAGCATAGTAAAGAAATTTGGCCTGGATAAAGCCAATCACAAAAGGACACCTGCCCCCACCCATTTAAAGCTATCCAAGGATGAGAATGGAGTGAGTGTGGATCACAACTTGTACAGAAGTATGATTGGGAGTTTACTGTATCTCACAGCAAGCAGAACTGATATTTCCTTTGCTGTTGGAGTGTGTGCTAGATATCAGTCTGATCCTAAGGTGAGTCACTTGAATCAAGTGAAGAGGATTCTGAAATATGTGAATGGCACAAGTGACTATGGAATGTTATATATCCATGATTCTGGGACTGACTTAAAAGGATACTGTGATGCTGATTGGGCTGGAAGTGCAGATGATAGAAAAAGCACTTCAGGAGGGTGTTTCTTTCTAGGGAACAATCTGATTTCTTGGTTCAGTAAGAAGCAGAATTGTGTATCTCTCTCAACTGCTGAAGCGGAGTATATTGCAGCAGGAAGTAGTTGTTCTCAGCTGGTCTGGATGAAGCAGATGTTGAGTGAATACAATGTTAAACAAGATGTTATGACACTATACTGCAATAATCTTAGTGCAATTAATATATCTAAAAATCCTATACAGTATAGTAGGACAAAGCACATAGACATAAGGCATCACTTCATAAGGGATCTGGTTGAAGAAAAAATTGTTACCTTGGAACATGTAGCCACAGAGAACCAGCTGGCTGACATATTCACTAAAGGCTTAGATGCAAACCAATTTGAAAGGTTAAGAAGCAAATTGGGAATCTGCATTTATGAAGACTAAATCTGCTAGAGGGGTTGTGGGCAGTTAGAGTGTTTCTGAAATTGTGTAGTCAACTGCCAGGTGAAGATTGTCTAATTGTGGCTAAAAAGGGGGAGAAAATAGCCAAGAGAGTCAAGAGTAGTCAAGAGAGTCAAGAGTAGCCAAGATAGTCAAGAGTATCAAAGAGTGTTACTGCCAAATGCTGCTAATGTGATGCAGATATTAAGGGGGAGATAAATTGATGCTGCTAAAAGTAAAACGTGTTTAGACTGAGCTAGTGATGTAGAAGAGTGCAGACATCAAGGGGGAGAAAAGTGCTGCACATTGTGAGCTACTGAACAGCTGTGATGCTGGTTCATATTCTTGAGGGGGAGCACCAATTGGCTGTTGTCAAGAATGAGGATGGTGCTGCAGCAAATCAAGTGATGAAGACTATGAGTGTTGTCAAACTGCTGCTGATGGAGTTTCAAATTATTCCGCTGCTGAAGTCTCTGAAGATGCAGAGTGCAGAGATTGTTTTAGCCAAAATTAGCCAAAGGGGGAGATTGTTATTTCTTGGATTGGCTGGAATTTTGGTAAAACAAAGTATGTTCAATGTTGATGTCAAGGTGCTGATGTTGCAACATTGAAGTCTTAACACTGAGCTGTGTTAAGTAATTAATTGCTGAAGTTGGATGTCTGATGTCACATAGGTGATGTTGTAACATCAGATCTGCAGAATTAACAACAACATGTTGTGATGTTGTTAGGGTTGCGTATTAGCTGGAATTGTGGAGAGCAAGCTGTCTCATTGGATGCGAATATCTTGGGATAGATATTTACTGCTGCATAGGAGACCTGGTGCAGATTTGTAGGAGATTTAAAAGGTTGAAGATTTAAAAAGATTTTAGGTGAAAATCTATTTTAAATATTCATTTTTAAATAACAAATCTGGGAGATATTGTAGCAAGTCCAAGACCAATTCAAGAAGCTATATAAAGCGCACAAGACCAAAGGAAAAAGCGACAGAAAACATTCAGAAGATCAGGAGCTGGAGGCTTAGTGTCTAGAGTTTGTTTAGAGTGCTTGTATTTACACTATTCTAGGGTTTGAATAGGTGTTGAGTTTCTGTCCTCTCTAGAAGTTGTGAAGCAATAGAGAGTGGTTGCTTGATCAAAGCTGTGAAGTAAGATCAAGGTTACTCAAAGTGGGTTCTTTGAGTGTTTGTAAGGGATTGTGTGGTGTTCTCATACCTAAGTGGTTTCTTAGGTAGGAAGTCATTAGTAGAGTATAAGTTTAGGAGATTCTCAACGGGTTGTTGAGTCTGTAAATTATATCTACAAGTAGTGAATTCCATCCCTGGCTTGGTAGCCCCCAAAGTAGGTTGGTTGTAACCGAACTGGGTCAACAATTCTTGGTGTTATTTTACTGTTATTGCTGTCCATTGTGCAGAGTATGTTGTTGTGACATCACACCTTAACATCACACGTCTGATACCAGAATTTCATATATATATATATATATATATATATATATATATTTGTTGTAAGAATAAAAGGAAAGAAAAGAAGAAGAAAGTTGGTAAGAGAGAAAGTGGAGAAGGAGAAGACGAAGAGAACCAGAGGAAAATGGAAAAGAAGAGGAAGCTTGGGATCTTCACCAAATCAACTCATCTTCTTCATCATCTTGCATTGAGGTGAGTTCTAGTTAGAAACCTAAGTGTAGAAACTTAGGTTAGAACTTGGAATAAAAATGGTGGATTTTGATTAAATGTGTTAAATGTTGTTTCAATGGTTAAAACATGAAATATAATGCATAACATGATTGGGTTGTGTGAGAAATTGCTGAATAATACTTGTTATTATGATGGATCATGTTTTGATTGGTTTTGGTTTGAGTTTACACCATTAAAAACAGGTTTTTATGCTTCTGGTTCAGTGGTAACCAGTTACTCACTTTGAGGTAACCGGTTACATGCAGGAAAAATTGCAGTCTTACGTGAAAAATGAACTAAGTAACCGGTTACTCATTCTGAGGTAACCGGTTACCATTGTTGCAATTTTTGAAAAATGTTTAAAAATTCATATCTTTTGGATCGTAACTCCGATCGACGCATAGTAATAGTTGTTGGAAAGCTATGGAAATATCCTACGCAATGAAAGTGAAAAATATTGATTTTGTTACCCGATTAAATGAATCGGAGGAAGCTCAAGAAATGAGATTAATTATGAGTTGAATTATTTCATGTATTTTATTACACTATTATGTTGTGATAGAGAATCTAGATGGCGATGCTCGTGCATTCGATGTAGAAAGGTGCATCCTTGCCGAGTAATGGTCTAGAAAAGAATAAGACACTAGTTTGGAACATGTATGAGCCTTGTCTTTTTTTGTGAAAAGGTGAATGTGGCCTTGTGATTGTCGAATGCAATCACGTTTGTATGTGTGATCATGTAATCTTAACCGTTTCCCTTGAGTTGCCGTTTCATGAGCTTAGGGCTCCTCTGGAATGTACGCATAATTACTTGGTAGGTTTGATTCCCGCGTGTAGTACGAATGGAGCCTATATGGTAAAGAGACTTGCGATGGTTCACAGGCCATGAGAAGTGATGGTTCATGGTTCACAGGCCGATGGACCCGAATCCATTTTGTACGCCAAGTAAATTACAAGGATCCATGACTCGGGTCGCCTTCTAGACGTAGAAGCGGACAGGAAGAAGGGATGCCTTGGTAAGTGATCGTGAAGGCTAGATTAGATCCTGTAGAATCAGGCCGCCAAATGCGTCAGGAATGCTGGTCGTATGGAGAGGAGGAGGGGGTGTACCTGCAAGGCACTCCGACGCTCAAGTAAGTAAAGGTCAGAGAAAAAGGGGCAAGTACAAAGAGTGAATTCTTAGGGTGAATATTGGATACCTGACCTTCTCAAGCGAGAGGGTTTATATAGAGCTCCCAGCGCGTGGCCAACGGTTCTATTTTCGGGGCGAAATAACTGTTTTCCCCAAAGAATAGACAACTGCGCAAACTAGCCGTTATGTCGGGCAGGGTGCCCGAAACTAGCCGTTATGTCGGGCATAAACGCAGTTCCGGGCACCTGTCATTTGTTGTTTGGGCAGTGAGAAAGCCATGTGTAATGAGCATCAATGCCGGGGAGGAACGTTGCATTCCTTGCCCGGTTGGAGGGGTAGAAAGGTCACTTTTGCCCCCCTCTGTGGATTGGACTTAGGCAATTTGGGCCGCTCTTGAGCAGAGGCGGATTGGGCCAATTCTAGCCATTGGTCCAGTCCAGAACAGGAGCCCCCTAAGTCGTTGCTCCCGAGCATGGGAGTGATGACTTAAGGACTGCTTGTTGCTCTGTGGAGCCAGCATAGAGTCGTCGTTTGGAGACGAGGAGGATTGGCTCGAAGTGCTCGTGGCTCTCTGTGTCCGTGATATTCGTGGTCGTGACCTTATTGCCCGGTATTCGGGGAGATTAAGCATCAGACAGAATTGGAAACATTGGGTTGCCAAGTGTGCCTCGAGCCCCGTGTAGCAGTTAATAGGTAATGATGGCTAGTGGGTAGTCATTATGGCCTACGGGCGCGTGTGTGCACGTGCCCCTCAGTATAAAAGGGGGAAGATTGTCCCATTTTGCACTTTTTCTTTCAGATTTCTCTTCGCCTCTTCTGCGTTCTTGCCCGTCACCGTCTTCAGTGCTTCCGACCACCGTGCCAAGCTTCGAGCAATCTCTTTCTTCTACTCAAATCAAGTAAGTTTTCTGATCTGTAGCTTGTTTTACTTCCTTTTGTTGTTAGTGGTAGATTGTATGTGGTTAGGGTTAGCTTTAGGTGATAAAATAGGTGGATTTCTGGCGAGTGTTGGTGGTGGACGGTGGTTGTGCCATTTTTCCGCCTTCAGCACTTCGCCGGAGTATGTAGTACGTTTAGCGACGAGGGTGGTCCACGGCGTGGTTTCGGTAGTTGTGCATGCGTGACCACCGTGTTTGTTCACCTTCTGATAGGGCGACGAGTTTTCTGGTAGAACGTTTCCAGATTCCGGTGAAGCTTTGCGGTTTCTGGTGGAGCTTCAAACGGAATATGGGCATGAGTGCGGGGAGGTTCCTCGTAGGAGTATGGTATGTCTCGGGCATCTCCTCGCGGGGAGGTTCCTCGTAGGAGTATGGTATGTCTCGGGCATCTCCTCGCGGGGAGGTTTTTCATTCGATGTTAGGGCTTAGGCCGGGGACATTGTCCTTAGCCTTTTGCGCGCCCTTTCACTTGACTTGGAAGTGGAAGGGTGAATTTGATTTCCTGTCGAATTCACTGTCTTTCTCTGCTTTTCAGGTGATCTTAATGGTGACGGGGCCAGAAAGAGAAGTTATTCTAGACACGTCCGAGGAGGAAACAGGCTCTGAGGAAAATAGTTGCTCGACGACTTCGAGCTATGCGGCTTCTAGCTCGGCGGCCTCAAGTTCGTCCAGCAATACCGGGGAGGAAGAAGAGGTTCGGGATGATATGGAGGAGGATGACATCGAAGGATTCTCCGCGGAGGAGTGGGAGGTGGCCGAACCTTCCGAGCATATTTCTACGTTCGCAACGTCTTTGGCGGACGTCTTTACGGAGGTAGGACCAGAAGGGGAGTGGAAGGTGCACTTCCCTACTTTGAACGAGCGGGTCTGCTCGGATTTTAGGGACCGCTTTACGATGTACGAGTATGCCTTCAAAGAGCTAGAACTGAGGATGCCTTTCACTGATTTCCAGCGGTCGGTGTTCGAGCATTTGAAGCTGGCCCCCTCTCAACTTCACCCTAATTCGCTGGCCTTCATCCGAGCTTTTGAATTGGTGTGTGAGCATCTCTCTCTGGGGACTACTCTCCCTCTATTCTTCGTTGTTTTCCATCTTCAAAGGCAGCTGATGGGGAAGAAGTACAGATGGGTTTCTTTGAAGCAGCCCAGAAAACTATTTAAGCCGTCCTCGGAGTCGATCCAGACTTTCAAGGAGCGGTACTTCGTTGTTGAACCCGTGTCTGAGGTGGCCCAGGACAGCACATACGTCTGGGAAATCGAGGTTGACGAGGATGGAAATGAGCTTCTTAATGAGGAGGGGAAATATATTGGACAGAGGCTCTACAGGTTCCCCATCTGCTGGGCACCCGACCATTTCTCCAAGAAGCCCAGAGCTTATGTCTTTCAGCCGAGCGATTTGCGCGGGCAGGACGTTGTGGCGTACGAGAGGCTGGTGAACTGGGTCAACTTCTTCAGTCTTGCAAGCTGCTGGACGAGCAAGGGTAGCCCTATCTTCGAGGAGGATGGGAGCCAGAGAGTTGAGCGCAGATTCATCAGTGTTAAGGCACTGCTGGAGTGCAAGACTCCCGCGGACGCTGAGAAGCTGCTCGGTAGTCTTGGTTATTTAGATTTTGTTTGTGTTATCTCTTTTCCACGTAGCTAACGCGCTCGTTTTTTCTTTATTTGTGCAGGTGAGATGCCTCAGGCTCGCGATCGCGTGGTGAGGAATGCTATGGCGAGGAATAAATCTGGAGAGGCTCCTCCTAAATCTCGGCCTGCTGGTGCCCGTGCTCCCCCCTTATTCAAACTACCACGGGGACCTCTTCTTCTCCCTCTCCTGCTCCACGGGGATCTCCACTGCCTTTGACCGGGCGGACGAAGCGGCCAAGGACATTAGATGTTGTGGACCTTACCCGTGTGCCAGAGAAAGGGAAGTTTGAGTTACCTCCGTGCATCCTTGATAGGAGGTTCTTTGAAGGTAACTCTTTGGTCGTCCCTCGGGCGGAATCCCTTTGCTTGGAGGTCATGGATCACCCGAGCAACAGGGCGCTGGTGGCCCAAGATGCTTCTGCCCTGGTCAGGATGTTGGAGATGGTTGCAGTCTACACCGAAGGGGACTCTACACTTGAGTCCGAACTCAATGCTGCCCGGGCTTCTGAGGCGGCCCTCAAGGAGGAAGTTAAGAGTGCCCGTGAGGCTCGGAAGAAGGCCAAAGAGGAGACGACCAGGTTGAAAGAGGATGTCTCCAAGCTGGCGGCAGAGAAAAAGGCTGCCGAGGAGCTGAACAAAGAGTTGATGGCGGCCAGCGCCCCGGGTGCCAACGAACCGGATGATATAAAAGGGTTGAAGACTAGGTCTGAGCTGGTTGCCCGCATCCTGCTGGCCGAAGATGACGGTATCGCCGTGGCAGAGGAGCCTTTTCAAAGCACCGTGGCTCAATTGCGGGTGGTGAACCCTGGGCTTGAGATCTCTGCCGAGGGTACTCACTATCTTGTGCGTGTTGAGGATGGTCGCATTGTCTTGCCCGCAGGCCTTGTTCTAGATACCCCCGAGGCCCAGCCTAAGGACCAGCCCGAGGAGGACCAGAGACCTGAGCCGGTGTCAGCCGAGCATGCGGATGAATGAGGAGTGTTGTTATTTTGATGTTGTTGTATCTTGTCCAGCCTGCGCGCCGTTGAATTATTTGTAATTTTATTTTTGGGGGCATGGCCCCGTTTTATGTAATAATGCACAATCGTGGCCCTTGTGGCCACCTGTTATGCTAATTATATTTCTGGCTTCTTCGCGTGCATGATTTTACTTGCGTTTATTTTTGCTAAGTGTTGTATGCATACTTGCTGTGAACGTATGTCTGCCCGTGTTTGGGAGCTTTTGACTTGTGCGAATATTTATGGGGGATTGCTTGATGTAGATGTGTTCGACAGTGTGGGGAACTGGTCAAACGGTCGGGGAATATCCTGGCTGGGGAGCGGAGCTCAGGTCGCGTTTGAGGCCTGAGTTCGTGGCGTGAACGTCCCATCGCGAGCTGGGGTTCTGCCAATCATGGTATTTTGACGACGGCGATGCTCGATCGAGGACCGCTGTCGAGCAACTACCTAGCTCATTACTGAGCGGGGTTGTGCGTTAATCATATGCGACGCTTGTACCTAGACGCGCACAGTGGTCGGTAGTTGACGTTCGTCATTGCGACGAGTCGAACCGAGGATTTAGCTGTAGTATTGTTTTAGCTTTTCAGCGTTCCATGGTCGAGCGATTTCTTCCCCGGTGAGATGTTCTAGGTAGTAGGCCCCATTTTCCATTTTGGCCCGGATGCGATAGGGTCCCTCCCAATTGGCTGCTAGCTTGCCTTCGCGAGAGTCTTTGTGGTTTCTTCTTAGGACAAGGCTTCCCACGTCGAACTTTCGTCCTATCACTTTGGCGTTGTGCCTGATGGTGATCTTTTGTTTCAGTGAGGCCTCACGGAGAGCTGTCCCGGTTCTGATTTCCTTGACGAGGTCGAGCTCTTCCCTTAAAGATTCGTCGTTCATTTCCTTGTCTAGGGGCGACTCTGTCCGCCTAGAGGGCACGTGAACTTCGACGGGAATTACAACCTCGGTTCCGTATGCTAAACGGAAAGGTGTTTCCCCGGTCGTTGAATGGGGATTTGTACGATAAGCCCAGAGCACGCTGTGTAGCTCCTCGACCCACGCCTTCTTTATTTCATCTAGCCTTCGCTTGAGGCCTCGAAGGATGACTCGGTTAGCTGCCTCAGCCTTCCCGTTTATTTGGGGGTTTTCGACGGATGCGAAGTGTTGCTTCATGCCTAGTTGGGCGACGAAGTCCTGAAACTTCCTGTCCGTGAATTGCGTCCCTTTGTCTGTTACTATCGCTTGGGGAATACCGAAACGTGCAAGGATGTTTCGTTTGTAGAAACGCAGGATGTTGAGGGCATTTATTTTGGCTAGAGGTTCTGCTTCTATCCACTTTGTGAAATAATCCACGCCTACTATGAGGTACTTGTTCTGACTTGATCCTAGCACGAAGGGTCCTAAGATGTCTAGGCCCCACCAGGCGAATGGCCACGGGGAGGACATAGTCTTGAGCTCGTTATCGCACTTCTTTAAGTGCTCTTTTGCGTCGTTTTGCATAGTCGGCCAGTAGTATCCTGCTCGGAGGGCCTTTCGAGAAAGGGACCTTTCGCCGAGATATTGGGCATTGATTCCTTTGTGGATTTTGCGCAGGATGTGCGTAACCATTTCTTCCTCGACACATTTGAGCAGCGGAATGGAGAATCCCCGTCTGTATAGTTTGTCTTCGACCAGGACATAAGAGCAGGCCCTTCGCCTGACTATGCCCGCCTCTTTTGGGTCGGACGGGAGTTCGTCTTTGGCGAGGTAGTTATAGACTGGGGTCATCCAGCAGTTGTTGTCGCCGATCACCTGCACGTCGAGTATCGGGGAGGCCTTCTCGATGCTGGGTCGAGGAAGTACTTCTTGTATGACGGATTTGTTTCCGCCTTTCTTCTTCATGCTGGCCAGCTTAGACAGCACGTCCGCTCGTACGTTATGTTCACGGGGAACGTGTTTCACTTCTACAGTTGTGAACTTTGCCATTTCCCTCTTTACTAGGGCCAGGTATTCGGTTAGGTTGTCGTTTTTGGCTTGGTATTCACCTCGGACCTGGAGGGCCACGAGTTGTGAATCCGTGTAGATGACGACTTCTTCCGCTCCCAGATCCTCGGCAAGGCGTAGCCCAGCGAGGAAGGCTTCGTATTCAGCCTGGTTATTGGAAGTTGGGAAAGACAGTGTGAGTGATACCTCGACGATAGTCCCTTCGTTGCTCTCCAGTATAATGCCCGCGCCGCTACCTGCCGAGCTTGAGGTACCGTCACGAAGATGGTCCACTTATGTGTCTCGCTCGCGGGGGAGTCCGCGAATGTCATCTCCGCGACGAAATTGGCCAGAGCTTGGGCCTTAAGGGCTTTTCTGCCTTCGTACCGGATGTCAAATTCGGACAGTTCTAGTGACCATTTAAGCATTCGTCCGGCCATATCTGGTCGTCCAAGCAGCTGCTTTATGGGCTGCTCTGTTCAAACCACGATCGTGCGGGCCAGGAAGTAGTGCCTTAATCTCCTGGTAGCGTTGATGAGGGCCAATGCCACCTTCTCTATCTACTGGTATCGTAACTCTGGTCCTTGTAGCGCCTTGCTCATGAAATATATGGGCTTCTGCCCGTCAGGTGTCTCACGGATGAGAGCGGCGCTCACTGCTTCGGCTGCTACGGCCATGTATAGGTATAGCGTTTCGCCATTGTCTGGGCGAGAGAGAACCGGTGGCTCTGAGAGTGCTCGTTTTAGATGGAGAAGGGCCTTGTCGCACTCCTCGGTCCATTCGAATGCGACCTCTTTGCGGAGGAGCTTGAAGAATGGTAGGGCGTGCTGGGCGGACTTGGCCACGAAACGAGATAGTGATTCGAGCATCCCGTTGAGGGACTGGAGGGATTTTTTGGACTTGGGCGTAGGAAACTCGAAGAGTGTCCGGCATTTGTCGGGATTGGCTTCGATTCCTCGTTCCGTTAAGTAGAAGCCGGGGAATTTGCCTGCCCGGACACCGAACGTGCACTTCTCCTGATTAAAATACATTTTGTATTTCCTGGCCTGTTCGAAGACCTTTCGCAAGTGGGCGGTATGATCGGTTTCCTCGTGGGACTTTACTATCATGTCATCCATGTATAGTTCGAGCATGTCGCCTATTTCTCCCCGAAATACTTTATTCATCATTCGTTGGTATGTTGCTCCGGTGTTCTTCAGGCCAAGGGCATTACGTTGTAGTAATAATTCCCTGATTCGGTCATGAAGGCCGTATATTTTTTGTCGGACATCGCCATTGGGATTTGATTGTAGCCTGAGTAGGCATCCATGAACGATAAAAGTTTAAAACCAGCGGAATTTTCAACAAGTTTATCAATATTGGGGAGGGGGTAGGCATCCTTTGGGCATGCCTTATTGAGATCGGTATAATCAATGCACATACGTCATTTTCCATTAGATTTTTTGACCAATACAACGTTGGACAGCCAAGTGGTGTACTTGGCTTCCGAAATAAATTTGGCCTCGAGGAGGTCCTTTACAGCTTTTTCAGCAGCCTCCGTTTTCTCCGGAGACTGCTTTCTCCTACGTTGTGCTACAGCCTTAATGGTCGGGTCAATGGTCAGCTGGTGACATGCAGTGGACGGGTCTAAACCGGGCATCTCTGCGGCGCTCCAAGCGAAGAGGTCGGCATTCTCCCGGAGGCATGCTTTGAGCTGTTTCCTCGCGATGTCAGGTAGGTCTGCTCCGATCTTCACTCCCCGTTGGGGATCTTCGCTGAACAGAACTATCTCAAAGTCGCCATCCGAGATTGGGCACATCGGATGGGAGCTGCTGCTGGATGCTGTAGATGGGTCGGCTGACGTTGCTCGTTCCTCCTGATGGTCCTTGGGGAAGCGGCTGTCGAGGTCGATAGAGTCGACCTGAGGCAGAGGCTTGGCTTCCTCAGAGCTGCTTGGCAGTGTTGGATTGCTCGACACCTTTGGCTTGGGGGCAATGGTGTTGAGTCCCTTTGTGGCTGCTTTGAAACACCATCGGGTAGCTTCTATATCACCGTGGAGGGTGGCGACCTTCCCTTTCAAAGTGTAATACTTCATCTTCAGGTGGACGGTTGAGGGCACTGCTACTAACTCGGCCAGAGTTGGCCTTCCGAAAATGCACTGGTAAAGCGACGGGCAGTCGATTACCAGGAACTGCACCTTGATGGATCTGGCCGTTTCTGCTGATCCGAAGGTCACAATTAGCTCGACGTAACCCCACGGCTTTGTTACGGACCCATTGAATCCCTGCAAGTCAGATCCCACGTAGGGAGTGAGGTGAGATTCATCCAGCTGAAGTGTTGAGAATAGCTGGGAGTACATGATGTCAACCGAGCTGCCCTGGTCAACGAGTATCCTGCGAACGTCGAAGTTTGCCATCCGGGCTCTGACAAGCAGAGGTATGCTGGAGTTCGGGGACCCGCCGAGGAGTTCCTCCTTATAAAAGGAGATTGGGAAGGAGCCCTTCTGGGCCTGATCAAGCGTCGTCACTTTGTTGCAGCTGGTGTTGATCAGGTGGTCGAACTTCCGTTTCATGGAGCCCATAGTGACTTTGTTGAATCCCCCGCCAGAAATGACCATGGCGGAAGGAAAAGTCTCCCACGGGCTGTGGGCCGCGAAATAAGCAGGGGGGTTGAGCCCGTCCGGGACGTAGAAGTCCTCTGGCCGGGATATGGATATTGCTACCTGTACGTTGGTGTCATCCGAGGAGGGTACTTCTTCCTCGACCTTCTTGGACTCCTGGGCGTCTTGCCGAGGAGTGTCCTTCTTTGCGAACTATTTCAGGTGCCCGTCCCTGATCTGTATCTCTATGGCATCCTTCAGATGCATGCAGTCCTCTGTAGTATGGCCATGAATTTTGTGGAAGCGGCAGTACTTTGACTTATCCACGTTTGGTCTGTTCGGCAGCTGTTTGGGGAAACGGACCCGGGCTTATTTGAACTCCGAATTGGCACACTCAGACATAATCTTTTCCCTGGAAACGGTCAGGGGAGTGTAGTCATGGAAGCGCCCGGAGGGTCCCTTGCTGTCACGGGAGTCCCTCGGACGGTCCTCGTGTCTTTGTTCACCCCAACGAGATGTCGAGGCTTCTTCTCCTTTGGCGGCCCGGGCATTCTTCTGGCGGCGCGATGCCTGGACGTTGCAGGCCGCAATCTTCTCCTCGTACTGGATATGAGTTTGGGCTTTGAGGAGGAGGGCATCCAAATTCCTCGGTGGGGCGAGGCCGATGGCTTTAGCGAAATCGGAGTCCGGGAGGACCCCTTGCTCGAGCAGGAACTTCTTCATTTTGTCCGTCGTCGGAACCTGCACTGCTTCCTTGTTGAACCTCTCGATGTATGCTCGGAGAGGTTCGTCTTTCCTCTGGATTATGGCTCCGAGGGAGGCCTCAGTTTTGGGGTGGCGGCGAGATGCTGTGAAGTACCACGAGAACATCCTGCCGAGCTGTTTCCACGAGGTAATGGACTCCTCAGGCAGTTGTTTATACCATGTCATTGCTCCTTTCCGAAGCATGGTCGGGAACAGTTTGCATTTGATGGCGCCCCGTACGCCGCGGTAGTCTAAGAGGGCATCGATATTCTCGATGTGCTCGTCTGGGTCAGTGGTCCCGTCGTATGTGCCAAGTGACGGGGGTTTCTCCAAGCCTTTCGGGAGACGGGTGGCCAGGATCTCCTGGGACATCGGGCTGCGAGGCTCGTCTTCGTCGCTGGAACTGGTGTATGATGGTGACCAGACGGGCTGCTCGCGTCGGCGGTTTCTTCGTGGAGAAGGTGAGTGGTTCCTTCGAGGAGAAGGTGAGTGGTTCCTTCGCGGGGAAGGTGAGCGGTTCCTTCGTGGGGAATGTGAGCGTGTCCATCCTTTGGACTTGATCGGAGACTCCTCGTTCCTTCGAGTCCTTTTGTGGTTATGAGCGTGCTGATCACGCAGGGAGATCTGGTCACGCTTTCGGGCTACGCGAGGATCGTGCTCTTGGCGCAGTCTTCGGTTGATTTCTCTCCGTGGCTGCGGGCTTCTAGATCATCGCTGGTTCTTCCACGTAGGAGGGGATCTTGGATGGCAAGACTCTTCCAGTGCCCCGATCCTCTCGTTTTGCTGTAGGATCAGGGTGTTGGTTTTGTTGAGGGCCTCCAGGAGGGCTGCCACAGCCGGGTCGGCGCTGGGCGGAACAGGAATGGGCTGGAGGTCAAGAGACGGTTGATCATTATGGTGATCAGCAGGAGTTGGGGAAGGAGAAGCAGTGGCTCCATCCCTCAGGAAACGGGCATCTCGGAGGAGAGATGATTGGCCGTCAACGTCAGATTTGTTGACGGGGAGGATGGTGGAACGAAGAGCATCCTGGGTGCGATCTTGGGAGGCCATGATCGTGATAATGTTCGAAAGTTATTTTGATCTTCGGTTAAAGAAAATAAGGGGAGAACAAAGACTCCCACAGACGGCGCCAGTGATCGTGAAGGCTGGATCAGATCCTGTAGAATCAGGCCGCCAAGTGTGTCAGGGATGCTGGTCGTATGGAGAGGAGGAGGGGGTGTACCTGCAAGGCACTCCGACGCTCAAGTAAGTAAAGGTTAGAGAAAAAGGGGCAATTACAAAGAGTGAATTCTTAGGGTAAATATTGGATACCTGACCCTCTCAAGCGAGAGGGTTTATATAGAGCCCCCAGCGCGTGACCAACGGTCCTATTTTTGGGGCGAAATAACCGTTTTCCCCAAAGAATTGGTAACTGCCCAAACTAGCCATTATTGTCATACCCCAAATTTCGACCACTAAGATTTCCTATCATTGTGAAAATCATCACCACAATATGGATGTACCTTTGTGCCTCATCAATCTCCTCAAGGAATTGTTGAGCATTCACTACTATCAAAATTAGGGTTTCAAGCCCTCTCAGAGCCTTAGACAAAGGATCAATCAAGGAATGACATGATCTTCAACTTGTCTAACCTCTCAAACATCCACAATGGATCAAGAGGACTCCCACTTCAAGGATTAAGCACAAGGCTGCTCCCTTCAAGGTGGATCAAGCTTCAAGATCGCCAGTGTCACCAAATTAGGGTTTTGGTCGACCAGGGCCTCCAAAGGGAAATTTTCCTCTGGGCATGAGCCAAGGATCCAAAACACAACCTAATATACTCCATGGAACCTCATGGACCCAATCATCAAGTCAATTTTGTCTCAGGGGATGCATTCTTCAAAAATCAGGAATTAGGGTTTCTTGACCTAATTCACCCCTAAGTTGACCTTTAGGGTAAATCATGAGCCAAGACCTCAAAGGAGGATTTGAGGGTCTCTAATACACTACATTGATCCATTTGCAATAATGGATTGATCCAAGGAGCTTGAGCAACAAGCCTCAATTTCATCTGCACCACAGTTAGGGTTTTAAAGAAAAAGTCAACTGTAACTTTGACTTTTGACCAGGACATGCTCCCAAGCCCTATGACATGCATCAATGTACCCTATGACACCCATGAAACATGTCCATCAAGTTTGATTTAGGTCAAGGACATGATTTCCTGAAGAATTGCACAGTTTGGAATTCATCTAATAAAAAGTCAACTGAGCACAAAAGTCAACTTTGACTTTTTGAGATTTTTCACAAAAATGGATTTTTAACCCTAAAATGATGTTAATGTATGATTTGAATCATCATTCATCAATAAAAATCAAGAAAAGTTGGATAACTTGTAAAAGGGGTAACCATAAAAACTTAGAAAATTTTCTAAGTTAAAAATAAAGTGGCTAGGGTACCAATTTTGGAGGGTCATAACTCCTAAACCACAAAGCCATTTTCTCCCATCCAAGGCTTGATTTGTAGATCTCATTTCCCTCTACAAAAACTTCAACTAGACCTAACTCCAATTCATTGTGGATTTTGAGCTATGAGTGAGCCAAAATGGCTGAAAACATGAAAGTACCACTTTTCCAACACTTAGAAAAAATTCTGCCCAAGACAGATTTTGTTGGAAACACCAAAACTTGTGAGGTTTTTTCACACAGTTACAAGCTGAATCAGTTCAAAAGATAAACATTAATGTTGTTGCAAATGTTGCCAAGAATCCAAGCAACTCAATAGCATGAAACTAATCCACTTGTGCCAAGAATTATGGCTGCCACAACACACCATGTCAAGGTTGCCATGAAAAATCAGTTTGAGAGTTTTGTGCCATCCACGATTTCTGAGTCAAAAAGAGTGATCACTATGCCACATGCCTTCAATCTGATCATGAACCAACTGATCCAACTGATAGGGTTGAGTCAAAAAGCCAAGGAATCTTCCAACTTGAAATTCATCCACTTTGGCACATTTTGCCTTGAATTCAAAGGGGCATTAATGTGGAATAGTGCATTTTCAACAAAGCCACTCTACTAAGTCAAGTTCTCTGATTAAACAATAATAAAAACATCTAAAGAATGTGATTTTGGTCAAGGCATAGCCCTGCTCTTGGGAATGGCTAGTTTGCCTTGCTTGAGAAGAAATCCTCCAAGCCAATCGATGCAAATGTGATCTGATCCAGCAGCCATTCACTATTCCTCCAAGACAAAACTTGATCACCTATAAATAAAGGTTCCCATGGATCATTCAACACACACCAAAGCCAGTTACAACACTGCTTTCTCTCATTCTTCCTTAAACCTCAAGTTTCTTGGTTTTTGAGTAACCACTATCGGGTTTTGAGTTGCAGCCTTAAGCAATCAATTCCAATTGCTCAAACACATCACATATGATGTATTTGAGGTGTCCAAACACTTAAACACGGACTGTAACACCTCAGGCTCAAAATCACCCTTCAACCAAGCCATTATGCCTCAATTATGCAGGTGGAGGTCTCCAGCTTGATCCAAAGAGTTTCAAAGTGTTCCAAAGCTTGCAACACACTCCATAACATCCATTGAAGCTGTAGGTATCATTAATTCATAACTGGAACAAGGTTTGTGCAGAGTTCCATTTCAGCTTGAATCAAGGTAAGCCTCAAAACTCCAACTCCATGATCCATGCATATTTCCTCGCATGATATTTTTGCCAATTGCTTGCCATCATATGTTGATTGTTTTCCATCAAAAAATTTGATCATAGCACTCATAATCATGCCTACTCGATTGCTTTTGCAAAATTAGGGTTCATATAGCCACAATGATATAATTTGCTATACACTGAAAATGAATGAAATTGGGTATTGCCATCTTCTTCCTTGTGAAAAAACGCATGAGTTTGGTGCTTGAATCATGTCAAATGGTTGAGAAACGAGAGAGATAGAGGGCTTCATGCACGAGCTAGAGGAAGAAGATGGCCATGGCGCCATTTTCAGAAAATCCAACTAGTTTGATATATATTTTTCACTTGCCATGTTATTAATGAATTGGCATTGCGCCCCAGTGGTTGATCAGCTGGTTTGTATGTATTGGCAAGCGAAAGGTCTGGGGTTCGAATCCCCCTCGCCCCAGACCTTTTTTTTATCACTTTTTCATACTTTCCTATTTTTCATATTATTTTGTTAATGATTTGAAAAATTAATAACTCACTCAATTTTAATTATTTTTGACTGATTCTTTTTGCAAAAAATCATAAAAATATTGAAATATTTTATTCCACAAAAAAATAGATTTATATTATGTATTTAATATAATTAATATTTTTGTGAATAAATTCATTTTTATTTGTTTTTAAACATTTTAAAATGAACATCCATCTTGAAAAATCAAGACCAAATGAGTTTTAATATCTCTTGTGATTTATACCTCATTTTTCAAACCTTAAACAAAAATCACAAGTGGTTTATTCAAATCTATTTGGTATTTTTCATTGATTTTCTTTAAATATTTACTATTTAAAGATTAAAATTAGGGTTTCTTTGATTTTCACCCTCATCAAACAAAATTTTTGGGCCTCTAATAGAGTGTAAGACCCAATCCCTTTTTTGATCAAATCATTTTTGGGCCTCAGTATATTGTATAAGTCCCGATACAGTCAAAAAACAAACGGCGCGATCGTCGCCTTTTCAAACCAAACTTGGGCCTACCCTCGAGTAGTAAGACCCATTTATTTTCTTAAAATCATTTGGGCCTCTATTAGAGTGTAAGACCCAACCCCCTTGCACAGAAAACTTTTTGGGCCTCATTCGTTGTATAAGTTCCTCTGTACATTTTGAAGTAAACGACACAATCGTCGCCAGTTTAAAATTAACCATTTGGGCCTCTCCTCGAGCTATAAGACCCATTCAAAACCTTTTGGGCCTCTATTAGAGTGTAAGACCCAATCCCCTTTTAACCAAAATCATTTTTGGGCCTCACTTATTGTATAAGCCCCTTCGCGTTAAAAGAAAATCTCGGTGCGATCGCCATTTCAAACGAAAAGTCAACTGGGCCTACCCTCGTGTTATAAGCCCCACTCTTTTTCTTTAAACTTTTTGGGCCTCTTGAGAGAGTGTAAGACCCATCCCACTTGTACAGAAAACATTTTTTGGTCCTCAGTCACTTGTATAAGTCCCTCTGTACAAATCCAAACAGTGCGATCACTGATAAAACCCTAGGCCTCTCCTTGAGTTGTAAGCCCCAAATCTTTCTTTCTCAAAGAACTTTCTCCTTTGATTTTGAATATACTGTTGTTTTCAATCTTTCTTTGTTGAACAACTAACCAAACAGCATGGAAGCTCTACAACCTAGTAAGTGGTTATTGCTTTCATTTACCGCTTTCATATACATATAACTGTATTGTGGGGCTGTTTCACTGTAAGTCTTCTTTCATAAACTCATATCAACTGTGTAATAATAGTATAGATATTTTGAGTTTCCCCGGCAACTATGTCTAGAACTAGGTGACGCCGTTTCGTTTATTTGCAGAAATAGACAACTAGATCCCCAATAGGATCACCAGATACAGTCTTCTCTTCGGCTGTCCTCATTAGGAATTGTCAAGAAACTCTACTCCCAGAGATGAATGTATTCTCCGTGAATGGCATCTTTGAGTTTCTTCCAAATTCTCAAACTTTCCTGACTTGATCTATTCTTTGTGAATAGCTTGCCTTGAATTTCTCGGGGTTTGGGGACCCACGGGCTTCTTAAAAGCATCGGCCTCCTCTTGGGCATCGTACAAAGACCCACAGGCTTCCTAAAATCAACCGCGCCTCCTCTTGGGCTTAGTACAAGGACCCGCCGGCTTCTTAGAAGTATTCACAGCCTCCTCTTAGGCTTCGTATAATGATCTCTTCCTCCAGGAATGATAGCCTTCTCTTGGGCTTCGTACAAGGACCGATCGGCTTCTTAAAAGTTTCCAGCCTCCTCTTGGGCTTCGTACAAATTGTCTCGACGACCTCCTAAAGGTATAGGAATAGAACTTAGTCATCTTCATAGAACAGTCCTTTCAAAGAGTCTACTACTGTTTCTCAAAGCATAGACCAAAAGATGAAACTCTAGACTTGGACAGTCTAATCTCCTTGAGTCTCAAAGACATTCTCAAGCACCCCTTCAAAAATAGGAAGAAAACCCGTAGACTCGGACAGTCTCAATACCCTTCGGATTTCCCACTTCCTTAAAGAATAGGAATGACCCGGATCCTTGAATCAAATCCTTGAGTACAGTGTTGCTCATATAAGAACTGATTTTCTCTTTTAAAATCAGTATACTGGACCTGTCACTTAACTGAAACAGTTACATTAGCCTCCTCTTGGGCTTTGTACAATGATTCTCCCCAGCGGAGTCAAACAACGTTTAGCCTCTCTCTCGGGCTTTGTACGAGACACATAAGAGACTCCCTCGTTGAGTCAATAACCCCTTTCGCCTCCATCTCGGGCTTTATACGAGATACGAAAAGGTTCTTATTGAGCCAAACGAACAATAGCCTCCATCTCGGGCTTCGTACGAGATACAAAAAACTCTCTTGTTGAGTCAAATAGCCTTCATCTCGGGCTTTATACGAGATACCAAAAGACTCTATCGTCGAGTCAAAAACCTTTTAGCCTCTCTCTCGGGCTTTGTACGAGACACATATTAGCCTCCTCTTAGGCTTTGTATAAGAAAACCACTGGTTGATCCAATCAACCTTTTAGCATCAAAGTTGTGCCTCGTTCACAGTACACAAACATCAACAACTCTTTCCCCTTCATCTAATCGTAGTAAGCGGCAAGCCTCTGGATCATCTACATCCATGCCACTGTCCCTCTTTTAGCATGAGAAATTCCTAAGGAAAGATGGCATTGCTCTACACTGAGTTGAAGTCTTCTCCTTCAGGTTAAAACCCCCTATAAAGGAAATTATGGCATTGCTAGGATCCGCGTGTCCCGGTTAAGGTAATCCTCCTTTACAGTCAGTCACCCAACAGTTGTGACATACGGACCATCTTTAGAGATGACAAATTCTCTCTAAAGTCAAACCCTTTAGCTTCACATCTTGGGCTTCGAACAAGATATAAATAGACCCTTCAGCTTCACATCTTGGGCTTTGAACAAGATATAAAAGTCACCTTTCGCTTCACGTCTTGGGCTTTGAACAAGACACCAAAACAACCATTTCCTCCCATAGAATAGGAGGAACTACGAATGCTCTGATTTCCCTGTTTCGGTAAACGGGAATACGTAGGCATAAGATTGAAAGAAAAATCTTAGCGAGCACGCTAAACAAAAACCCAAAATCCCATACTCTCATATATCTATCAAAAAAACATCAGTCCTAACATCCTAATCCTTGTTCCCCGCCAGAAACCTGTCTGTCAAAATAACACAAGAAAGGCCCCACCACATTGATCGCATCCGTAACCTAACAGACCGGTGTTTAAACTCAGTATGCAAGCAGGGTTAATTGGAGACATCTATTTCCCTTCCTTCATCAGCTTTAATAGGATAAAAAATGAATCGACCTGTAGTAAGCTCAACTGCAGAGAGCGACCGCGCTTAAGAACCGCGTCCAAAATCGCTCGCTACAGAAAAGTGGCGCCCACCGTGGGGCCTACTTCTAAACCTTTTTTCTCTTAACTTGTGTGAATACCACAGATTGGGGCTTCCGTCGGGGAACCCATTTCTGTCAGGAACTTAGGATTCATAGCTTTAAAGGTCTAGGATGTTTAGGACAAATATATATACTGCTTTTCCTAATTACTATACATGTTTATTTTTCTGCTAATGGGAATGCGTGTGATGCCGCATGTGGAAAGATTGAGTATACACTTAAGATAAGTGATGGCGACGAGGTCGACCATCAACCTTAGTGGAGGCTGACAAATGCAACCCATTCTCTCACCTAGACAATGGGCCGATTGTGATGTCTGAGAAGCTGAGGAGCCAAACCCTTTTGTAGTGCAGAAACTATCGGGAATAGTTGTTACACGATACTACCCTCATTTGAGGCTGGTGATCTATTCTCGGTGAATGGCACTTACTCTAAGATTGCTCTACAACTCGCTGGCGATCCGCTTGTTGTTTTGCTATCTTGGGAGGAGCTGATGATAATGAGTACAGGTACAAAAATCACTTTAGTATAAACCTTTGGGGATGGGTAGAGCCTTGACTTCATGACAACGACCCTTTGACCCCGTGTTTTTCCTATGTTTTTGTGTGCTGCATTCATGCATTCATTTAAAAAACATTAAAACAAGAAAAATTTGTCTTCTAGTCTCTCTGTTTTTCAAATTAAACTAAGACTGTGAATGTAAATATCAGAGAAAAGGATTTCCCTAATGGATTTCGGTAGAAGGAGAACTCATACGTATACCTTCAAGGTTCCAAAGCTTGAGGATTTAAGAGGTTTGGCGAGGATGATCACAAACCAAGAGGCTTTCAGAGCCAAACACGGAGGTTTGTTACCACTGTTAAGAGTCCATGTGATTGAGGGAATCATGGATGCGCTCATTCAGTTTTATGATCCAGTTTATCACTGTTTCACATTCCCGGATTACCAGCTCGCACCAACGCTGGAGGAGTATTCTCATCTGATTTATTTACATATCACAGATCGAGCTCCATTTTCTGGACTGGAAGAAATTCCAAAGAATCAGACCATTGCAAAAGTAATTCATTTGGACGAGTCTGAGGTCAGGACTCACATGACCGCTAAGGGTGGCATCCAAGGTTTGCCAGCCCAGTTCTTGACAAAGAAAGCCCTGTATTTTGCCAGTATAGGAAACGTGACTGCTTTTGAAAACATCTTTGTCTTGCTCACCTACGGGTTATTTTTGTTTCCCAACATCAATAACTTCGTCGATATCAACGCCATTAAGGTTTTTCTCATTGGAAATCCTATGTCGACTTTGCTCGCAGATGCGTATCATTCTGTACACTTGGGAAATTTGTACAGCGGAGGGGAGATCACATGCTATGTACCTATGCTTTATAAATGGTTCATCTCCCACTTGCCCAAGTCTGTTGCTTTTTGGGATTGCAAGAGTGCCTTACGTTGGTCGCAGAAGATCACGTCCCTCACCAACTCTGACATAGATTGGTGTAATAGCATCTATGATGGAATCAGAATCATTGATCGTTGTGTAAACTTCCCCAACGTACCCCTCATAGGAACTAAAGGAGGAATTAATTACCATCCAGTTCTCTTCGTCGTCAATTTGGATACCCTATGAGACACATCCCACGGGGTGTTCATCTGGAAGGTCTTTTCTTCAAGGAAGGAGAGAGTCTCTAGGAAAACCGGACTGTGTCTCAGTGGAGCCTTATCTCCATTGGGTACAAACTAGAGCTCTCAAGCTGAAGATGCCTTATCCTCGTTACAGAATTCTTTCGCCGAGGGAATCTATCATGTACTTCATGACGGAAACTGAAAAGCTTCAGGTTACTCTTAACAAAGTTCAAAAGGAGAGAAGGTCTTGGAAGAACAAGTACCGCACCCTCGACGTAGAGTGCATCAAAATACAACAATTACTGAAAGAGAAAGACGCTCTGATTGAAATTTTGGAGCAACATACTGTAGAGAATCAAGATGACCAAAGGAATTTGCTCACTCCTTTCACCTGGCAAAGGAATGACAACCCGACAACAGCCCAAGAGCCCCGGTCAAAGAAAAGGAAAATACCAGAATCAGTTCCCGATTTATCTTCAGAGAGGACTCGGGACCCATTAGCTTAAGTTTCTGTTTCTGCATCTTGTAATCTACTGTATTTCCATTTCTGTAATCCTTTGAATTCAATAAAAAGGGGTTTTCCCACTGTTTGATATTTGCAATCTAATTGTCAAAGTTTAATTTGATTAAACCAAAAAACAATTAATATAATCATTGCATTCATCATTCTCACATCGCGTATTCTTCTTACCTACGAATCTCACGTTTGTGTCTCGGTTTTAGAGTCAAACTGTCTCATTCGTACAATACTCGGGCCAATCGTCAGAAAAAGATGGATGATCTTGAGGAAGAAAACAGAGAGTTGAAAGAAGAGATCGACGCTTTGAGAGAGGATATGAGAAAGCTTCGTAACGACATGCAAGCCATGGCAGAAGCTCAGCTACAAAGAACTGTGATCTCAGAGATCACCTCAACGCCCATAGTGGAGAGGTATGATCCTAGGTATCAAATGCCGAAAGATCGTCCTTGGGGCATGCCTGTTAACTATATCCCAGAAGGATATGTTCCGCCGATCACTGAAGATTAGGGAATCATAACAGAAGCCGCTAGGCCTGAAGGTTACAAACTTCGGGAAAGCGAAGATGCCAGGGGCATACTGAAGACTCCTGAAGGTTACAAACTTCGGGAGATGCAAAGATTCACTGACGTAGTCACGGTACCACCCCCTGTGGTGCACACTGTCCCGGAAGGATAAATTCCACAGATACCTTCTGGTAAAAAGGAAACTATGTTTGACCGAATGGATGAATTCCAGGAGCATTTCTTGGAAATGCAGAAGGAGCTGCAAGCCATTCGCGGTCAGGATTTATTCGGAAAGGACCCCACAGACCTCTGCTTGGTCCCCAATGTGAAAGTTCCGCATAAATTTCAAGTGCCCGACTTTGAAAAATACAAGGGTAACTCTTGCCCTCAGAGCCATCTGGTGATGTACGCTCGGCGGATGTCAGCTCAGACGGAGAATCAGGACCTACTGATTCACTACTTCCAGGATAGTTTAACCGGTGCCGCATTAAAATGGTACATGGGTTTAAACTATACTACGATTAGTACATTCAGAGATCTTGGTACTGCCTTCGTCCAACAATACAAATACAATTTGGACATGGCACCCGACAGAGATCAACTCAGATCAATGTCGCAAAAGGACAAGGAAACCTTTAAGGAGTATGCTCAAAGGTGGCGTGAAATTGCCGCTCAAATTTGTCCACCTCTTGAGGAAAAAGAGATGACAAAGATCTTCTTAAAGACCTTAAGCTCATTTTACTATGACCGAATGGTTGCCAGTGCACCCAGTGATTTCACCGAGATGGTGGGCATGGGCGTACGTCTTGAGGAAGCCGTCCGAGAAGGACATTTGGTAAAAGACACTGGATCGACGAGCGGTACTAAAAAATACGGTAGTGCTCTCTCTAAGAAAAAAAAGCAAGATATTGGGAATATCTCTCTCGGAAAGCAAAGGCGACGTTATCAGCCGGTAGCAGCCGTGACTCCTGCTATCAACACTGCGCCTATTCCTACGTATCAACCTCAGGTTGCTCAAAGCCAACCTGATCAGCAAAGGACACAACAACCTCTTCAGCAGGCTCATCCCCAATACAACGACAACCGTACAACACGGCCACCAGGATTTGATCCTATACCCGTATCGTACGCAGAGCTGTTTCCATTACTGCTAGCCAAGGGGCACATCCAGACTAAGTCCCCTCTTACAGTACCAAAAAATCCGCCTTTTTGGTTTAAGGTGGATCAAACATGCCCTTATCATCAAGGAGGTCCAGGGCATAACATAAAGACTTGTCTTAATTTCAAGTCTGACGTGCAAAAACTTGTTAGGAGCGGGGTCTTATCCTTCAAGGATACAAATCCTAATGTTCTTACGTACCCGCTGCCTCAACACGAGAAGGCTGCAGTTAATTTGATAGAAGGAGAGACTAACGACGTCTATCAAATTCATGATGTACTCTTGTTGAAAACCAATCTGGTCAAGATACATTGTAGACAGAGTGGATATGGCCATGTGCCACCTCATAACTATCATCAGTGTGATATCTGCTCTAAAGACAATCAAGGATGTTCTGTGGTGCAAGCAGCCCTACAGGAATAAATGGATCTCGGATGGATCCAAGAGCACCGAGTTCGTGGAGTTAACATGGTCTACGCGAACTCTAACATCATTCAAAACCACGACATCCGTGCGATGAATGTCAACTTGGTGGCAATGCACTCAAGGCAAAGCCAGTATCATAATCTGTCGCGGCATGATTATAGTTCTTGTCTGACTTGCTCGGTAAACAAACAGGGATGCTCTTTCATACAAGAGGCCCTCCAGCGTCAGATGGATCTTGGATGGATCCAAGACTACCATGATAGGAATTCCTATCAAATCAACATGGTTCAGATCTTTGATATTCGCGTGATGAATACCAACCTGGTGGAGTTACATGCTGAACAGGTCTGACTCGGATTCCTGGTATCACATAATTATCACAACTGTAAGGCGGGTTGCGAAAACGATCAAGGTTGTACCCTTGTCCAGGAGGCACTTCGGCACTTGTTAAATCACTGGTGGATGCCAATCTATATAGATGAAGATACTCAGAAAATTAGTATCAGTAACAGGAATCCTACTCGGCGTCAGAGTCAGGATGTCTGATCAATGGAAGCTAACCTAGTGAGGTTACATTGTATTCAAAGTGGACGTGGCCAGGTGCCACCACACAATTATGACCGTTGTAGCGTCTGTTCGGAAAGTAACCAAGGGTGCTACCTTGTGCGAGCAGCTTTCCAGGGGCAGGTGGACCGTGGAGAAATTCGTCCATATCCGGGTTCTGGACCCATCAACTAGACACCAAACTATCTTGCCGATCAAGTTGAGGATGTTGTCACAATCTCTAGTCATCACAGGACCAGGGATGTTTTTGCCATTACCCCTCTACTTGACGAATCTAAAGTTCCCAACCGGGAACGGATCGAGATTACTTACGATGGTCAGAAAAATCAGAAGGCTCCTGTAGTCATTTATCTGCCAGGACCACTACTGTATGAATCAACTAAGGCTATCCCTTACAAATACGGTGCAACAACCATTGAAAATGGAAAGGAAATTCCATTACCCTCCGTTGTGAATATTGCAGACATCATTCGTGTAACACGGAGTGGTAGAATCTTCAACCGAGGGGTTGGGGAACTTAAAAAAGAAAAGGAACTTCAGACGGAAGCTCCTGATCTACCAGTCGGTCAGTCCAGTAATCCCGACCTTTTGAAAAACAATGATGAGATGCTAAAGCTCATCCAAAGGAGTGAATACAACATTGTCGATCAACTGTTACAAACTCCTTCAAAGATCTCGGTATTATCACTGTTACTCAGTTCAGAAGCCCACAGGGAGGCTCTACAGAAAGTCTTGGAGCAAGCCTTTGTGGAACAGGATGTAACAATCAGATAGTTCGATAGCATTGTCTCTAACATCACTTCCTGTAATAACTTGGGATTTAGTGATGAGGAATTACCCGAAGAGGGTCGCCGTCATAACAGGGCGCTCAATATCACGGTTAACTGCCAGGACGATGCTTTAGCCAGCGTACTGGTAGACACAGGGTCTGCCCTGAATGTTATGCCGAAGTCCACTTTGATGCAATTATCATTCAAAGGCCCTCCGATGAGAATCAACGAGGTTGTCGTCAAAGCGTTCGACGGATCCAGAAAAATAGTTATCGGCGAAATTGATCTTCCCATAACTATCGGTCCTCACACTTTCTAGGTCATGGACATCCAGGCAACGTACAGTTGTTTATTAGGAAGACCTTGGATACATCAGGCTGGAGCGATTACTTCAACCCTCCACCAAAAGCTAAAGTTCGTCAAGAATGATCAACTTGTCACGGTTTGTGGGGAACAAGCCTTGCTTGTGAGTAATTTGTCATCATCTACTGGTATAGAACCCGAGGAGGTTATTGGAACTCAGTTCCTAGCACTGTCGGTGAGCAAGAAAAATTAGTTCAAAGAAGGAACTTCCATTTCTTCATACAATGATGCTATCAAAGCGGTCGAGAGTACCAATACAACTGGATGGGGACAGCTTGTCATTCCTATTGACAATAAAACAAAGAAGGGTCTTGGTTTTTCTGCAACCTGTACCCAAACAGCTGCCAACGATGAGAGTCTTCATCCCCTTCAAAACTTCTTCCACAGTGGAGGTTTCCTTCACCCAGTGTCTCAAGCAGTACATGCTATCAATGAGGAAGATCCCTCTGACACAGATGAAGAATGGGAGTCCTACCTTAACGAGGACGGTTATATGTCTCAGGAAGAGGTGCCTATACCATTTTGCTATCCCGCACAGAGTCCGAGATTTATACCACGGTCAGATGTCGAAATGATATATGGAGATTATGATCTGGAAGGATGCCGTGCTCCGCCAAATTCATTAGAGGAGGACACTCTGATGAAAGACAACTTTGACCACAATTACTATGGCCCGATGGATGGCCTGCCAATGTGGCTGCCTTACCCAGGAGACTTGGGGCCAGAAATTCAGCCGAGTAATGAAACTCAGCTGAGCATCATTGAACAGAATACCTGTGTCCCCACCATGTCAGGGGATAAACACTCAGGTCATCCTGAAGCTACTCAACATGAAGATGAATTCGCAACGTTTGCAGGACTTGAATTCATCAATTATGCTTTTCCTGAGGTCAACGTCATCGAGAGAGATGACTCCTCCAGTTCCAAAGAAGTATGGGACACGTTGGGACAACCAAGTAGAAAATACGACTTCAAGGTCAAGTACACCGCTCCCGAAAGCTCTCGTATTAGACTCGAAGACATCCAGCCTACTGGATGGGGAGATACAACTGAGAGCACAACTACTCTGCATAATAGACCAGGAATCCTCCTACGACAATTATGCCTGGGAGACAGATTCCAATGATCCTGCTCCACCAGAAATCAGCGCCATTTCTGAAGACAAATCAAGGAAGGTACCAGACTTTGTGATTCACCGAGGAGTTCGCCGCCAATGGGTTGTTGTCGATGTTCCAAAGGTTGTTCACCAGTTAAAGTAATTGCCATCTTTTAACCTTTCACCCTGCCCAGGTGAAACAGATGTTTTGATAGGGCTCGCTTTCTGTAAATTTCCCTATTCGCTTTGCCCAAAGCGACAGAGTTTTGTTTTATAGGGTTGTAGTTTCAAGAATCGACTTGTTCATTAATAAAATAACGTCGTTCTATAATTCCCGCATTAATTGTTGTTTTCTCTTTTCGCTTTTCTCAGAAAATGGTAATCCTAAAAAACAATTAAAAATAAAAACAAGCAGTAAAATAAAACACTGCACACACTTGCTTTTTCTCTATCTCTTCTAAACACGAATTATACCGTCATGCAGATTGCTTGTTTTAAACCCCGTTGAAACATACGATCCGATGCCTTCTCCCAACTTTGAGTTCCCGGTATTCGAGGCTGAAGAAGAAAGTGACGACAAAATTCCAGAAGAGATCTCCCGATTACTCAGACAAGAGGAAAGGTCCATTGAACCTCACAAAGAGCCGTTGGAAACGGTAAACTTAGGTTCAGAAAAAGAGAGAAAAGAAATCAGGATTGGGGCACTGCTTAGTCCAACTGCCAAAGAGAGTTTGATAAAGCTTCTCAGAGAATTTCCCGATGTATTCGCTTGGTACTATCAGGATATGCCAGGGTTAGATACCAACATCGTGGAACATCACTTACCGTTAAGATCGGAATGTCCGCCAGTAAAGCAAAAGTTGAGACGGACTCACCCGGACATGGCCATCAAAATCAAAGAGGAGGTACAGAAACAGATCGACGCAGGTTTCCTTGCTACGTCTGAATATCCTCAATGGTTAGCCAACATTGTACCCGTTCCCAAAAAGGACGGAAAAGTCAGAATGTGTGTCGACTACAGGGATCTGAACAAGGCAAGTCCAAAGGACGACTTTCCTTTACCACACATTGACATGCTGGTAGACAGTACAGCAAAGTTCAAAGTCTTCTCCTTCATGGATGGATTCTCGGGCTATAACCAGATCAAAATGGCGCCGAAAGACATGGAGAAAACTTTATTCATTACCCCATGGGGTACCTTTTGTTACAAGGTAATTTCGTTCAATTTGAAGAACCCCAGGGAAACCTATCAAAGGGCCATGACTACTCTGTTTCATGACATGATACACAAGGAAATCGAGGTATATGTTGATGATATGATTGCAAAATAAAAAACAGAGAGTGAGCACGTTGAACATCTGTCAAAATTGTTCGAACGTTTAAGAAAATTCAAGCTCCGCTTGAATCCCAACAAGTGCACCTTCGGTGTCTGTTCAGGGAAACTATTAGGGTTCATCGTCAGCCAGAAAGGAATTGAGGTTGATCCTGACAAGGTCATGGCCATTCAAGAAATGCCTTCTCCGAAAACTGAAAAACAAGTCAGAGGATTCCTGGGACGTTTGAACTACATCTCCAGATTCATATTCCTTATGACCGCGACCTGTGCGTCGATTTTCAAGTTACTCAAAATGAACCAGGATTGCGTTTGGTCAGAAGATTGCCAAACCGCCTTCGACAGTATCAAGGAAGAATCCTCTGATTCTATCACCTCCAGTGGAAGGAAGACCACTGATCATTTACCTCACAGTTCTAGAGGACTCAATGGGATGTGTATTTGGCCAACAAGACGAAACCAAACGGAAAGAGTCTGCCATTTACTATCTAAGCAAGAAGTTCACCGACTGTGAAACTCGGTACACGATGCTCGAGAAAACTTGCTGTGCTTTGGCTTGGGCAGCCAAACGTCTTCGCCAATACATGATTCATCACACTACTTGGTTGGTCTCCGAGATGGATCCAATCAAGTACGTTTTTGAAAAACCTGCTCTCACGGGAAGGATTGCCCATTGGCAGATGTTGCTATCAGAGTATGACATAGAGTACCACGCTCAAAAACCCGTTAAAGGAAGTATTTTAGCCGATCATTTGGCTAATCAACCGATTGACGATCAAGGATCAACCGGGTTCGACTTCCCAGATAACGATGTCATGTATCTAAAAATGAAGGACTGCGACGAACCGCTACCCAGTGAAGGGCTAGAACCAGGTTCCCAATGGGGACTATTCTTTGACGGAGCAGTTAATCATTACGGAAACGGAATTGGGGAAATCATTGTTACCCCTCAGGGTACCCACATTCCTTTCACCGCTCGACTTACGTTCAAATGTACAAACAATGAGGCCGAATACGAAGCATGTATCATGGGTCTCGAAGAAGCGATTGATTTAAGGATCAAAACCTTGGACGTATACGGCGACTCAGCCCTGGTTATCAATCAGATAAAAGGAGATTGGAACACATACCAATCAGGATTGATTCCTTACAAAGACTATGCAAGAAGGTTGCTACCCTTCTTCAACAGAGTCGAGTTTCATCATATCCCTCGTGAGGAGAATCACATGGCTGATGCATTAGCCACTATCTCTTCTATGATTAGTGTAGGTTAATGGAATGACATACCTAAGATCGGCATAATGCGCCTTGAACGGCCCGCCTACGTCTTCATGATTGAAGCGTCATACGCCAATGTAACCCGACAAGTGGTGGTCCGCTTTATCAAAAACAATATCATCTGCCGTTATGGTGTTCCGAGCGAGATCATTACTGATAATAGATCTAATTTGAACAACAAGATGATGAAAGAGTTGTGTGCAGAGTTCAAGATCGAACACCATAACTCATCTCCCTACCGACCCAAGATGAACGGAGCGGTAGAACCGACTAATAAGAACATCAAGAAGATTGTTCAGAAGATGGTTGTAACCTACAAATACTGGCACAAAATGCTACCTTTTGCTCTTCACAGTTATCGTACATCTGTCCGCACTTCAACAGGGGCTACCCCTTTCTCTCTAGTGTATGGCATGGAAGCAGTGCTCCCCAAAGAAGTAGAGATCCCGTCAATCCGAGTATTGATGGAAGCTAAGCTCACCGAAGCTGAGTGGTGTCGAAGTCGACACGACGAACTGAATCTGATCAAAGAGAAGAGAATCACGGAACTATGCCATGGTCAGCTGTATCAACAAAGAATGAAGAAGGCGTTTGACCAAAAGGTCCGACCTCGTGTCTTCAGAAAAGGAGACCTCGTGCTCAAGAAGATACAATCTTTTCTCACTGATTCCCTGGGTAAATGGACTCCGAATTATGACGGCCCCTATGTGGTCACGAAAGCTTTCTCAGGCGGCGCCTTGAGACTTGCAACCATGGACGGAGAGGAATTTGCCTACCCCACGAATGTTGATGTAGTCAAGAAATACTTCGCCTAAACTAAAAAAAACGTCTCGGTGGATTGAAAACCCGAAAGGGCGGTCCAGGCAAAAGTTAGAGACAGAAAAAAAAATCATCCCGATGGATTGGAAACATCCTAGTACAATCCAGGCAAAAATTAGGGATAGTGGCAAGTAACTATGTTCAATAGAGGCAAGTCCCTCAGCAGCAGCAGTTACATCATCTGTCAGAAAACTCCAATCAAGGTCATCTTCGACAGAAGCTCAGGATGCTCCGAATTCAAAGTTGGTAGAAGGATAATGGTAGTTATGTTTCAACGTAGCCCTTTTCCCTGTAAATTACCATTTTCTAACTTTGTAAATACTCTTTGGAATCACGCGTTTGGCTGATCTCCATCTTATCAATAAAATTTGAGCCTTTGTGTTTTGTTTGTAATTCTTATTTGTTTTAGCTTTACAAAACGACGTTGTTAACATGATTAACGATTCTTGAAATAAAACAAAAATGAATTTACTTGTTAAAACTTTTTCTGCTTTTAAAATAAAGTCGGCAATTTCTTTTCACTGTTGAACATCAAAGGAACATCAACCGCTTCTCCAGAAATAAGCGAACTTCAAAGTGTAGAATCAAAGTACTCCTTCTAACCCAGTACGCCTAAATGAAGGGATCAACTGTGTCAGAGACCTTGTTTCGTCTGACACGCCACGACATAGTTCTTACCTCCTAAGCCCGACCAACGGTAGCTCCCAACAGGGACTATCTCTCCTAAGCAAGGTGGAATCGCTATCTTGAACCCACGATATTTCTACACGCCCCGCGATGGCCGAGTATTCAGTCATGTTCACCCGTCAGTTTGTATGTTGTGTCAGTTTTGTCAGCATATACATACATACATCATGCATTATTAATTTGCATTCACATTTATATTGCATCACTATCGCTCTAGTCGGTCTTGTCCCCTAGTGATAGAAGTTCTCTCAATCGAGTCGTCAGTTCTTGCCTCGTCAGGAAACGCTGTGTTTGAACAACCTCGCCTCCAGTTTATTTCTGGAAGGAAGTTGGCCCTTAACCACTTTGATAACTTGAACCTCTGAAAAACCAGAGGAACCTTCAGTCAGCATCACTCTTCGCCATTGAAGGTGATATCCTTGCTTTCCCGGATTAAGGAAAATCCACAGAGAAGCCTCATAATCAGAGATTCGGCGGCATGCCAGTTTCGCTCCGAAAAGATCGCTGATGAAAAGGTCCTCGACACCTCAAACGGGAAGATCCCGAGAAAAGTATGATGTAAGATCCCACGCAGAAGCAGCCTCTCAAGAGACTCGCTTCCCCAGATAGAGTCGGCAAATGGCGTCTCCAACAGAGAAGTTTGTGCAACTCTACAACCCAGACGACTGGGTTCCCCAGTAAGTCTGGCATCAAAACTTTTTCCGTCAAATGGCATCTCCCCAGGAAAATTCGGCGAGAAGTTTGAGGAAAACCGCTACGCATAGCGTCCCTTGTCAATTAAGTTTATTGACAAAAGAAACTGAGACCAGTTCCTTGGTAGGAAACCAGGATCGAGGGGAAGTTTACATGAGAAACTAAGACCAGTTCCTGGGTAGGAAACCAGGATCGAGGGGAAGTTTGTTTTTGCAACTAAGACCAGTTCCTTGGTAGGAAACCAGGATCGAGGGGAAGTTCATTTCAAAAGAAAACTGAGACCAGTTCCTTGGCTGAAGACCAGGATCGAGGGGAAGTTTACCTTTTCTAAGCATCATTGCTTAGCGAAAGAAGATGAATGCATGAGTTACCATTCATAACCACCATCAAAATTTTGGGTATTCCGATATTTAATCCTCTTGCACCCCGAATGCCCGAATACCTTCGTCATTCACACCTTCGTGTCCAAGAAGATTAAATAGGGGCATCTGTCATACCCCAAATTTTGACCACTAAGATTTCCCATCATTGTGAAAATCATCACCACAATATGGATGTACCTTTGTGCCTCATTAATCTCCTCAAGGAATTGTTGAGCATTCACTACTATCAAAATTAGGGTTTCAAGCCTTCTCAGAGCCTTAGACAAAGGATCAATCAAGGAATGACATGATCTTCAACTTGTCTAACCTCTCAAACATCCACAATGGATCAAGAAGACTCCCACTTCAAGGATTAAGCACAAGGCTGCTCCCTTCAAGGTGGATCAAGCTTCAAGATCGACAGTGTCATCAAATTAGGGTTTTGGTCGACCAGGGCCTCCAAAGGGAAATTTTCCTCTGGGCATGAGCCAAGGATCTAAAACACAACCTAATATACTCCATGGAACCTCATGGACCCAATCATCAAGTCAATTTTGTCTCAGGGGATGCATTCATCAAAAATCAGGAATTAGGGTTTCTTGACCTAATTCACCCCTAAGTTGACCTTTAGGGCAAATCATGAGACAAGACCTCAAAGGAGGATTTGAGGATCTCTAATACACTACATTGATCCATTTTCAACAATGGATTGATCCAAGGAGCTTGAGCAACAAGCCTCAATTTCATCTGCACCACAGTTAGGGTTTTAAAGAAAAAGTCAACTGTAACTTTGACTTTTGACCAGGACATGCTCCCAAGCCCTATGACATGCATCAATGTACCCTATGACACCCATGAAACATGTCCATCAAGTTTGATTTAGGTCAAGGACATGATTTCCTGAAGAATTGCACAGTTTGGAATTCATCTGATAAAAAGTCAACTGTGCACAAAAGTCAACTTTGACTTTTTGAGATTTTTCACAAAAATGGATTTTTAACCCTAAAATGATGTTAATGTATGATTTGAATCATCATTCATCAAGAAAAATCAAGAAAAATTGGATAACTTGTAAAAGGGGTAACCATAAAAACTTAGAAAATTTTCTAAGTTAAAAATAAAGTGGCTAGGGTACCAATTTTGGAGGGTCATAACTCCTAAACCACAAAGCCATTTTCTCCCATCCAAGGCTTGATTTTTAGATCTCATTTCCCTCTACAAAAACTTCAACTAGACCTAACTCCAATTCATTGTGGATTTTGAGCTATGAGTGAGCCAAAATGGCTGAAAACATGAAAGTACCACTTTTCCAACACTTAGAAAAAATTCTGCCCAAGACAGATTTTGTTGGAAACACCAAAACTTGTGAGGTTTTTTCACACAGTTACAAGCTGAATCAGTTCAAAAGATAAACATTAATGTTGTTGCAAATGTTGCCAAGAATCCAAGCAACTCAATAGCATGAAACCAATCCACTTGTGCCAAGAATTATGGCTGCCACAACAGACCATGTCAAGGTTGCCATGAAAAATCAGTTTGAGAGTTTTGTGCCATCCATGATTTCTGAGTCAAAAAGAGTGATCACTATGCCACATGCCTTCAATCTGATCATGAACCAACTGATCCAACTGATAGGGTTGAGTCAAAAAGCCAAGGAATCTTCCAACTTGAAATTCATCCACTTTGGCACATTTTGCCTTGAATTCAAAGGGGCATTAATGTGGAATAGTGCATTTTCAACAAAGCCACTCTACTAAGTCAAGTTCTATGATTAAACAACAATAAAAACATCTAAAGAATGTGATTTTGGTCAAGGCATAGCCCTGCTCTTGGGAATGGCTAGTTTGCCTTGCTTGAGAAGAAATCCTCCAAGCCAATCCATACAAATGTGATCTGATCCAGCATCCATTCACTATTCCTCCAAGACAAAAGTTGATCACCTATAAATAAAGGTTCCCATGGATCATTCAACACACACCAAAGCCAGTTACAGCACTGCTTTCTCTCATTCTTCCTTAAACCTCAAGTTTCTTGGTTTTTGAGTAACCACTATCGGGTTTTGAGTTGCAGCCTTAAGCAATCAATTCCAATTGCTCAAACACATCACATATGATGTATTTGAGGTGTCCAAACACTTAAACACTTACTGTAACACCCCAGGCTCAAAATCACCCTTCAACCAAGCCATTATGCCTCAATTATGCAGGTGGAGGTCTCCAGCTTGATCCAAAGAGTTTTAAAGTGTTCCAAAGCTTGCAACACACTCCATAATATCCATTGAAGCTGTAGGGATCATTAATTCACAACTGGAACAAGGTTTGTGCAGAGTTCCATTTCAGCTTGCATCAAGGTAAGCCTTAAAACTCCAACTCCATGATCCATGCATATTTCCTCGCATGATATTTTTGCCAATTGCTTGCCATCATATGTTGATTGTTTTCCCTCAAAAAATTTGATCATAGCACTCATAATCATGCCTACTCAATTGCTTTTGCAAAATTAGGGTTCATATAGCCACAATGATATAATTTGCTATACACTGAAAATGAATGAAATTGGGTATTGTCATCTTCTTCCTTGTGAAAAAACGCATGAGTTTGGTGCTTGAATCATGTCAAATGGTTGAGAAACGAGAGAGATAGAGGGCTTCATGCACGAGCTAGAGGAAGAAGATGGCCATGGCGCCATTTTCAGAAAATCCAACTAGTTTGATATATATTTTTCACTTGCCATGTTATTAATGAATTGGCATTGCGCCCCAGTGGTTGATCAGCTGGTTTGTATGTATTGGCAAGCGAAAGGTCTGGGGTTCGAATCCCCCTCGCCCCAGACCTTTTTTTTATCACTTTTTCATACTTTCCTATTTTTCATATTATTTTGTTAATGATTTGAAAAATTAATAACTCACTCAATTTTAATTATTTTTGACTGATTCTTTTTGCAAAAAATCATAAAAATATTGAAATATTTTATTCCACAAAAAAAATTAGATTTATATTATGTATTTAATATAATTAGTATTTTTGTGAATAAATTCATTTTTATTTGTTTTTAAACATTTTAAAATGAACATCCATCTTGAAAAATCAAGACCAAATGAGTTTTAATATCTCTTGTGATTTATACCTCATTTTTTAAACCTTAAACAAAAATCACAAGTGGTTTATTCAAATCTATTTGGTATTTTTCATTGATTTTCTTTAAATATTTACTATTTAAAGATTAAAATTAGGGTTTCTTTGATTTTCACCCTCATCAAACAAAATTTTTGTGCCTCTAATAGAGTGTAAGACCCAATCCCTTTTTTGACCAAATCATTTTTGGGCCTCAGTATATTGTATAAGTCCCGATACCGTCAAAAAACAAACGGCGCGATCGTCGCCTTTTCAAACCAAACCTGGGCCTACCCTCGAGTAGTAAGACCCATTTCTTTTCTTAAAATCATTTGGGCCTCTATTAGAGTGTAAGACCCCCCTTGTACAGAAAAATTTTTGGGCCTCATTCGTTGTATAAGTCCCTCTGTACATTTTCAAGTAAACGACGCAATCGTCGCTAGTTTAAAATTAACCATTTGGGCCTCTCCTCGAGCTATAAGACCCATTCAAAACCTTTTGGGCCTCTATTAGAGTGTAAGACCTAATCCCCTTTTAACCAAAATCATTTTTGGGCCTCACTTATTGTATAAGTCCCTTCGCGTTAAAAGAAAATCTCGGCGCGATCGCCATTTCAAACGAAAAGTCAACTGGGCCCACCCTAGTGTTATAAGCCCCACTCTTTTTCTTTAAACATTTTGGGCCTCTTGAGAGAGTGTAAGACCCATCCCACTTGTACAGAAAACATTTTTTGGGCCTCAGTCACTTGTATAAGTCCCTCTGTACAAATCCAAACAGTGCGATCATTGATAAAACCCTGGGCCTCTCCTTGAGCTGTAAGCCCCAAATCTTTCTTTTTCAAAGCACTTTCTCCTTTGATTTTGAATATACTGTTGTTTTCAATCTTTCTTTGTTGAACAACTAACCAAACATCATGGAAGCTCTACAACCGAGTAAGTGGTTATTGCTTTCATTTACTGCTTTCATATACATATAACTGTATTGTGGGGCTGTTTCACTGTAAGTCTTCTTTCATAAACTCATATTAACTGTGTAATAATAGTATAGATATTTTGAGTTTCCCCGGCAACTACGTCTAGAACTAGGTGACGCCGTTTCGTTTATTCATAGAAATAGACAACTAGATCCCCAATAGGATCACCAGATACAGTCTTCTCTTTGGATGTCCTCATTAGGAATTGTCAAGAAACTCTACTCCCAGAGATGAATGTATTCTCCGTGATTGGCATCTTTGAGTTTCTTCCAAATTCTCGAACTTTCCTGACTTGATCTATTCTTTGTGAATAGCTTACCTTGATTTTCTTGGGGTTTGGGGACCCACGGGCTTATTAAAAGCATCGGCCTCCTCTTGGGCATCGTACAAGGACCCACAGGCTTCCTAAAAGCAACCCCGCCTCCTCTTGGGCTTAGTACAAGGACCCGCCGGCTTCTTAGAAGTATTCATAACCTCCTCTTAGGCTTCGTATAATGATCTCTTCCTCCAGGAATGATAGCCTTCTCTTGGGCTTCGTACAAGGACCGATCGACTTCTTAAAAGTTTCCAGCCTCCTCTTGGGCTTCGTACAAATTGTCCCGACGACCTCCTAAAGGTATAGGAACAGAACTTAGTCATCTGCATAGAATAGTCCTTTCAAAGAGTCTACTACTGTTTCTCAAAGCATAGTGCAAAAGATGAAACTTTAGACTTGGACAGTCTAATATCCTTGAGTCTCAAAGACATTCTCAAGCACCCCTTAAAAAATAGGAAGAAAACCCGTAGACTCGGACAGTCTCAATACCCTTCGGATTTCCCACTTCCTTAATGAACGTGAATAACCCGGATCCTTGAATCAAATTCTTGAGTACAGTGTTGCTCATATAAGAACTGATTTTCTCTTTTAAAATCAGTATACTGGACCTGTCACTTAACTGAAACAGTTACATTAGCCTCCTCTTGGGCTTTGTACAATGATTCTCCCCAGCAGAGTCAAACAACGTTTAGCCTTTCTCTCGGGCTTTGTACGAGACACATAAGAGACTCCCTCGTTGAGTCAATAACCCCTTTCGCCTCCATCTCGGGCTTTATACGAGATACAAAAAGGTTCTTATTGAGCCAAACGAACAATAGCCTCCATCTCGGGCTTCGTAAGAGATACAAAAAACTCTCTTGTTGAGTCAAATAGCCTTCATCTCGGGCTTTATACGAGATACCAAAAGACTCCATCGTCGAGTCAAAACCTTTTAGCTTATCTCTCGAGCTTTGTACGAGACACATATTAGCCTCCTCTTAGGCTTTGTATAAGAAAACCACTGGTTGATCCAATCAACCTTTTAGCATCAAAGTTGTGCCTCGTTCACAGTACACAAACATCAACAAATCTTTCCGCTTCATCTAATCGCTGTAAGCGGCAAGCCTATGGATCATCTACATCCATGCCACTGCACCTCTTTTAGCATGAGAAATTCCTAAGGAAAGATGGCATTGCTCTACACTGAGTTGAAGTCTTCTCCTTCAGGTTAAAACCCCCTATAAAGGAAATTATGGCATTGCTAGGATCCGCGTATCCCGGTTAAAGTAATCCTTCTTTACAGTCAGTCACCCAACAGTTGTGACATACAGACCATCTTTAGAGATGACAAATTCTCTCTAAAGTCAAACCCTTTAGCTTCACATCTTGGGCTTCGAACAAGATACAAATAGACCCTCAGCTTCACATCTTGGGCTTTGAACAAGATATAAAAATCACCTTTCGCTTCACGTCTTGGGCTTTGAACAAGACACCAAAACAACAATTTCCTCCCATAGAATAGGAGGAACTACGAACACTCTGATTTCCCTGTTTCGGTAAACGGGAATACGTAGGCATAAGATTGAAAGAAAAATCTTAGCGAGCACACTAAACAAAAACCCAAAATCCCATACTCTCATATATCTATCAAAAAAACATCAGTCCTAACATCCTAATCCTTGTTCCCCGCCAGAAACCTGTCTGTCAAAATAACACAAGAAAGGCCCACCACATTGATCACATCCGTAACCTAACAGACCACTGTTTAAACTCAGTATGCAAGCAGGGTTAATTGGAGACATCTATTTACCTTCCTTCATCAGCTTTAATAGGATAAAAAATGAATCGACCTGTAGTAAGCTCAACCGCAGAGAGCGACCGCGCTTAAGAACCGTGTCCAAAATCGCTCACTACAGTTATGTCGGGCAGGGTGCCTGAAACTAGCCGTTATGTCAGGCATAAACGCAGTTCCAGGCACCTGTCCTTTGCTGTTCGGGCAGTGAGAAAGTCGTGCATAACGGGCATTAATGCCGGGGAGGAACGTTGCATTCCTTGCCCGGTTGGAGGGGTAGAAAGATCACTTTTGCCCCGTCTGTGGATTGGACTTAGGCAATTTGGGCCACTCTTGAGCAGAGGCGGATTGGGCCAATTCTAGCCATTGGTCCAGTCCAGAACAGTAAGGTTATCGATTAGTGATATTTTGAGTTAACGGACTCATGAACATGTTTCCATATAGTGTGAGATTGTGAACTCAAGGTCATTTCCCTTCCCCTTGACTTGAGTTAGGTTTTGGCTAGAACCCTGTAAAGCCGAGAGAACCCATAAGATAGGGAACTCACTGAGATTTATTATCTCACCCCATTATTGTTGTTATTTTTCAGGCATTGTTTGCAGGTTTGATTTACAAGTGGAGCAATGCTTGGATGTTTCAAGAGAAGCTTAGCTTTAGTTTTCCGCTGTGTAATTTGTTGTATACAATTGAGGATATTGTATATTGATCTTAGTTTTGTATTTTGGCTAGTTTCCATATCTTGTACCATAGTTTGTATTATGTTTTTAGAATGGTCAAGTATGTGAATTACGCCATTAAGCACTTATGATGGTGTCAGTACCAAATAAAAATGCTTGTATAGTATTATTCTAGGTATATAATATACAGGGCATTACAGTTGGTATCAGAGCAGGTCGTGTCAATCTATTCCTGCCTCTTAAGTGTGTCTTGCCAGCATGACTCTTAATATCATACTATGTAGTGTTGGGCCTGATCAACCTAATACTATGTATGTGATAGGTAGAATCATGGTTGAGCGACCACGAGGACTCCGAAGTGTTGTCGGAACTTGTGCTGTGAGGGTAGGCTCAAGCCAAGAGTTAGCAGTGAGGAGTTTTGGTCAGCTCAGTGAGGTCTTAGTAGAAGTTGTGCTTTGGGTAGCATGGAATTGAAGAGTGTTGTGTTGTTCGAGCAATCCCTGGAATGGAAGGAGTTTGAAAGTTAAGGATCTCTATCGGACGATTGGTCAAGGTATTGAGGAATATGTAAAACTGCTAGTAGAGCTGGATTGGTCACTGGTATGGAAAAGAATTTCAAGTAATCTCATTCAGTGAAGAGGAAAAGATGTTTTGTGGAACATGTGACGTAAGGTCCGGAAGTGAGATAATCATTGGCGTTTCAGTTTCTAAGGTCGCTATGGTATCTTGAATGGACGAGAGTACCTTAAGTAATGTGTTCGGACCAATGTCTTCCAACTGGTTAAAAGTGGAGAGTTAATGACGTTCGTCTTTTATGGGAACCTAAAGTAGTAGAGAAGTGTGAGAAGGAACACAGGGATGTGTTTACATACTTCAAGTGAAACAAGTATGTGCCTGACGAAGGGTAGGAGATATGTTGCGTGTATTCAGTTATGAAGGGAGATCAGGTTTAGGATAATACGTTAGGGTTTATGTCTTCGATGAGAGACCATTTTTGGAATTGCTAATTTACCCAAGGAACATTATAAGTTATTGTGTCGGGGAAAGAATGAGCTTCATTTAGTAATGGAAAGTGTAGTGATACGGACCGGAAGAAGTTTGTATTAAGAAATAGAGTAAGTATCTTGGATTTAAGGAAATTTTAGTATGATGGTTTTATTTTTGTACCTAGGAAGATTACCTTGCATAGCGAAGTAAACGCAGTTTGGAAAACGGTATTGACAGTATGTTATGAGAAAGTGATAATGGAATGTATTTTCGATGAGTGTGCACTAGAGTTATTAAGATATTGTTAAAGCTAAAATTAAGAAAGTGTAATCAAGGATGGTTCAACCATGAGGATCCTAGTAGTATGATGTAGAATGAGAGAAGTTGCACCTTGGTATTAAGAAATGTGTAGATGTAGCATCGTGGTCATAAGTGTACGTGATGGATTCTTAGTCTTGAGACATGTCAAGGGACGTACCTTGTTGGGAGTGAGTATTGTGTTTTAAGTAATGAGATTGCGGTAAACAACGAGAAGCAAACCAAAACTTATTACGAACTAAGTGTAAAACATGGAATGATTTATACCTGAAGAATTTTGTAGATAGTTGATGAGAATTGTCGGTTGCGATTCTTTCATTAATTGAATTTGATGTATGTGTAGTGTGCATTGGATAGTGGAGGATAAGAAATCCTAGTTAATGTGTACATAGTGATAGAAAGGTTCTGCAAGAGGATGCATTGCCTCGATTTTTTCAAGTGTAGGGGAACTTCTGTACTTGTGAATAATCTGAGTATTCAGAATCTACCTTTTCTTGGACCAAGGACGTGGTTGTTTTAGTTCTCACCAAGGAGTTCAAGTGAGAGAACAAGGTTGTGTGCTGACATGTTATGTCCATCGCTTTTATGGTACCGTGTAATGGTTGTATATTGGGTTTTGCTTGTTGTAGCGTGCGATTTTTGTCAGTAACATGACCACCTTATCGCCATGGGTTTCTCCTCACCGCAATGGTAGGAGTTGGGTGCTACTTTCTGATTTCTTATTTATCCTATGAAGCTGGAAAGGAAAGGGAAGCTATCTAAAATAACCTTGCATGCAAATGTTTAACTGAACAAATGCTTAAGAGATTGGGGGATCCGGGGTCAGGTTATACAATGGGGAGTTGTCAATTACCCATCCTATATGTGTTTATCCACAGATTGTTATCGATCATTCTCTGTTTATCCTGCTTACTAATGTTTTTCTATTTATTGGGAAAGTTTCTCCGTTGGGATCGTTGAGAGAGAGAGCTTTTGTTGATTTCGGGTTTGTTCCGATGTTTTTGGTAAGGTACTGGACCTAAAGTTTTTGTTTAGTGTGAAGGTACTGGACCTAAAGTTTTTTATTGGTATGCTTGCTAAGATTTCGCAATCTTATGCCTACGTATTCCCGTTAAAATAAACAGGGAAATCAGAGCAATCGTAGTTCCTCCTATACTATGGGAGGAAAAAGATGATGTTTTGGTGTCTTGTTCAAAGCCCAAGATTGAAGCTGAAAGGTTATTTGTGTCTTGTTCAAACCCCAAGATTGAAGCTAAAGGTTTAACTAAGAGAGAATTTGTCATCTCTAAAGGGAGACATCTCATCTGTTTATCACAACTGTTGGTGACTGATTATAAAGGAGAATTACTTTAATCGGGATATAGAACCCAGCAATGCCATAATTTCCTTTATGAGGGATTTATCCTGAAGGGGAAAACTTTAACTCAGTATTGAGCAATGCCAATTTTCCTTAGGAATCTTTCATGCTAAGAGAGGGACTGTGGCGTGGATGAAAATAACCCAGAGGCTTGCCTCTTACAGCAATTAGATGAAAGAAAGGATTTACCAGGATAAAATATGGACTACAGCTTGGATTTTTGAATCAACAAGTGTGCCACTTACAGCACATGGTCAGTATAGGTATCCATTTTCTGACAGTACATGGTCAAATGGCTTTGTGGACAAGAGTTTCCCTTCTACTTCTCAAAGTCAGGGACCTTGGACTTCACAGGGACCTTAACATTGGGAATAAGACACAAATCACGAGCGTTCTTACCAAACAAATCATTGCCCTTCATGGCTTTCAGTTCCTTCTGCATCTCTTAAAACTGATCTTGGAACTCATTAATCCTTTCATACACATCTGGATTCTCACTCGGAGCAGTATGAAAAATAGGGTAATCCATTAGTGGCACAACATGCATAATCGAAGGAGCAGTAACTGTCACATGATGAATAAGAATTTGACTCACCACAAGAGTCTCACCAGTAGTAACATAATTCTCTGGCACAAAATGGGGAGGCATACCCCATGGAAACCCTGCAGGCATTTGGTTCTGGCACGAGGGACCAACATGCACAACTGGAGTAGTTGTAATCTTTGAAATAACAGGCACTTGAGATTGAGAAATAGGCGGTGGCTGATTCTGGGAAGCCACCAGAGATTCTAACAAAGAGGTCATTCGATCTATTCCAGCTCTCAAAGAATTCACCTTTCACGGAGTTCCTGTAGCTCTTGTTCATTGGTTTCCATCGTCCTTTAATAATTAGCTCGAGTATTGTACTGATGAGACAATTTGTCTTCTAAGAAGACCAAGTGAAAGGAAATAAGACCCCTGGAAAACTCTCAAAAAGCAAAACCAAATGCAAAATGATGCATGATATGCAATGCAAATGTTTTATTTTTATTATTAATTTTAAAGAAACTTTAAGATATCATAAAGCAATTGCAAACATCATAAAGAAATAACACTTTTGAAATACTGAATATCCTCATTTCATTAATAATTGGAAGGATTATAATTTGAAGTACAAGTTTCAAAAGATCCTAAATACAAGAGGAAATATCTAGATCCAAAGGGTCCTAAGGAACCACATCTGAAGACGATCCAACTCCATTCTGATACTTCTTCCTAAGCCTCTCTCTCTCTCACTCACTCTCTCTCTCTCTCTCTCTCTCTCTCTCTCATAAGCACTCTTCATGGCAGTTTTCTCTATCACAAGCTGATCTACAATGCCTTTCCAAGCACCTAAATTAGGAAGATCAATACTTTGAGATGGTGGAATTCTAAAGGAAAATAAATCCTCTTGCTCTCTCCGCCTCTGCTCAGCATGCTGCTCAAGTAACTCTATCAAATCATCCTTTTCTTCCAATTGCTTCTGCAATTCTATCTTCTCAAGATTTGAAGCATGAAACTTTCCTTCCCAAGTATCCCTTTCTTGCTTCATCCTGGATAAAGCTTCTTGAAGCTTTTCCATGTTTTCAATAGGAATGGTATGTGGTTTGACGACCACTGGAAACATGGACTTCTCATAAGCATATGGCATCTTGAGATCCCTTGCTCTCTCCTTCACCCAATGAGTATAAGGCTCCAAAGCTACACATTTCTGCTTTCCAAGCTCACCCTTCCCCTTTCAATGGATATTGTGCAAAGCATGCAACATCCTTTTCTTAAACCCTTGAGTATCCTTTCCTTCTTTATAAAATAAACCTTCCAACAAAATGTTATTAGCTTTATCTTTCAAGGTAAACCCAAACTGACGTCTTTCTAAAATTGGATTGTAGTTTATTCCCCCTTGTGTACCAAGAAGAGGTACATTAGAGAACTCCCCATAACTATCAATAATCTTAACATTATCATATACAGGAGAATACCAAGTGATGTCAGCATTGGTAAGAGACATGATCCTTTGAGACCACCTCAAACAACTCTTGTTTTCCTTGAAGATAGGAGACTGTGGCAAGTGCAAAATAAACCACTTGTACAGTAGAGGTACACAACATACAATAGTTCCTTTACCCTTGGAGGTCCTATGATGGTTAAAGAAATAAGTCTCACCAAGCAAGGTTGGAACAGGATTCCCAATCAAGAAGATCCCGATAGCATTAACATCAATATAGTTGACAATGTAAGGGAATAAGACCAATCCATAAATGACTAAGGCTAAGATAGCCTTAAAAGCCACCATGTTATCAGCACTAGCAAATAAAGAAGCTTTCTCAATCAATAATTTTGAAGTCAATCCTTGAATACCTCTTTTGACAATAAGATTGGCATCTACATCAGATTTCCTTAAGTGAATAGTTGTTGCAATGACTTGTGATTTAGGAACCTCCTCTAAACCACTAAAAGGAACCTTATCAGAAACTGGTATACCTATAAGATAAACATATTCTTCCTAGGTAGCCCCATAAGCTGATAATCTGAAAAAGTGAAACACCGGTAGACAGGATCATAAAATTGAACTAGAATGTTAAGTCCATCTTCAACATTGGTGAATAGAATAGCCAAAAGTCTTCCATAACGATCTTTGAAATCCACAATATTTACCACTAAAGATACTAACTTTCTCAAATCTTTTAGATCAGGGACTCTTAAACTGTACTTCTGAGTGTTCCTCATTCGAATATCCATAATCGCAATGTCTACGATGTTTGCAAAGAGAATCTCTAAGTTCCTTGAAAACTAAGTGAAAAAGGATCTTCATGATTCCATGAGTAAATGATTATGCTACAATCACAAACAAGATCACAAACAAGGTTCAAGAGTTCAACGTCACGAGCATGGAGTCAAGGGTAAGAACCATCCACAAGATATGTACTAAGGGTAAATCACCTATACAAAAAGGTTCTACGAAGTTCCGAGAGTCGTGATTCCATCTTTCAAATATTATCGGTTTGGAGGACTACTCATCAACCAATAATATTCTCAAGAGAAACTCGTCTGAGCGTAGTATCGCGTAACAAATAATCCAAGTCTACACCAGAATAGTCACCGCACTACATCCTAAAAAGGCCAAGATGGGTTAAAGGGTTCTAAGGTCCTTAGCTTCTCAGGCTCTCACGTCGTAAGTAACAATGCCTTCACAACTCACTTGTTCAGTATTATCACCCTCAAAGAGGTATCCACTGAGTTGCAGATCTCAAGTCAGCTTATTAAGGATTAACTCCACGTAAGCCAGCATGACTATACCACCATCCTATCTTATTGTGCACTCAAGTCCGAGTATAGGACTTATCTCACCACTCAGAGATCACCAGGCACAAAAATAAAAACAAAAGTATACAACAGATAATAATAAAATATAGATAAATAAGTTAGGCTTAACCCACTTAGAGATGTCATCCCCAGCAGAGTCGCCAAATATGTCGCGGTGGGAAAAAATTGACATTAAGCTATTGATTAACTTAACTCACAAAAGTAATAGGATCTCTATTCTAAATTAACCCCTTTTGCAACAAAACGGTATACAATTCTGAGGCCTCCTACGAGCTTTCTGAATACAGTTAAGTTGTTGATTTTGATGCGGCAAATAATTCTGAGCAGCAGACATCAGACTAAATACTGAAGTAACTGCAACAATGTGAGACTGTTGATAATATTGTCGAGACTGGCTATGATTACCACCAATTCTGGATCTTCTTTTCCTTCCTCTTTGAGAAATGCATTAGTATCCCCTTCTTTCTTTTTCTGAAAAACCACTGCCATACTTCTTCGTTGAACTAGATGAACTGACTTCTTTGGTCAAACGACCTTCTCGGGCAGCGTCCTCAAATCTAACTCCCATACCCACCATTTCAGTGAAGTCTCTTGGAGCACTAGCAACCATCCTCTCATAATAAAACAGACTCAAAGTTTTAAGGAACATCTTGGTCATCTCTTTCTCTTCCATCGAAGGAGTAATTTGAGCAGCAACATCTTGCCACCTCTGGGCATACTCCCTGAAAAATTCTTTGTCCTTCTATGACATAGCACGCAAGTGGTCACGGTCAGGAGCCATATTAAAATTGTACTTGTATTGACGTATAAACGCTTCTAGAAGATCATTGAATGAACAGACATGAGCACTATCTAATCCCATATACCATTTCAAGGCGACACCAGTCAAATTGTCTTGAAAGTAGGGTATCAGCAACTTATCATCTTCAGTATGGGTAGCAATTTTTCGACAGTACATGGTCAAATGGCTTTGTGGACAAGATTTTCCCTTATACTTCTCAAAGTCAGGGACCTTGAACTTCACAGAGACCTTAACATTGGGAACAAGACACAAACCACGAGCGTTCTTCCCAAACAAATCCTTACCCTTCATGGCTTTCAGTTCTTTTTACATCTCTTGAAACTGATCTTGGAACTCATCCATCATTTCATACACATCTTGATTCTCACTCGGAGTAGTGTGAAAAATAGGGTCGTCCATTTGTGGCATAGCATGCATAATCGGAGGAGCAATAACTGTCACAAGTTGAACAGGATTTTGACTCACCACATGAGTCTCAGCAATAGTAACATAATTCTCTGGCACAAAATAGGGAGGCATACCCCAAGGAAACCTGCATGCATTTGGTTCTGACGCGAGGGACCAGCATGCATAACCTGAGTATTTGTAATATTTGAAATAACAAGCACTTGAGATTGAGAAATAGGCGGAGGCTGATTCTGAGAAGCCACCAGAGATTCTAAATAAGCGGTCATTCGATCCATTCCAGCTTTCAAAGAATTCACCTCTTCACGGAGTTCCCATTGCTCTTGTTTAATGGTTTCCATCTTCCTTTGATAATTAGCTCGAGTATTGTGAAGGTGTGAGAAAACACAAGAAAAGGCGGTTTGAATTGGGTTTTCAAAACTGAAAGCTTTTTGTGAAACTCAAACAAAGATCATAAAGATACTAACAAGAGAGAAAGACACACGATATATCCTGGTTCACTTGAAAACTATCAAGCTAATCCAGTCCACCCGCCAAGGTAATTTCGCCTTATACACAAGGACTTAATCCACTATAATCAACTGCTTACAATTTACACTAGCAACTGTTGGTGACTAACAACCACAAAGACTAACTGTCTCTTCTTAAGGATTCTAACCTAACTGGTCCCTTAAGGAATTACAAACAACTGTTTGAAAATAAATATTTATAAAGAATTGCTTCTACACAAGTAGATATAAACACTATGAATAACAAAAATGACTTAAAGAAAATATTCACACAGTATAGTTTTTGCGTTGTGTTGTAGTGCTTCATTGTTCCATTGCTTTCTTATTTTCTTCAAGTAATTAAGTTCTTATATAGTCAGTAAAAGATCCATTGGAGGGCACATCAGGAATATACTTGATTGAGCTGGCGACTTGAAATAATGTCGTTACGCAGGGATGAAAATCGTACACAAAATTTGTCCTTTGTACCACCATATCAAGGTAGTAGAATGGTAATGGAATGGAATGTTTTTGATACGTACTATGTACTATTTTCCCTTGTAAACTTTTGATCTTATCAGAGGCTTGTGAATAGAGATGATTGAAGCATGCGTACAAGAGTTGATCACTTAGTCTTTAGAGTCTTGAGTCTTTGGAGTCTTCAGAACTTGTTCACCGGAACCTTATCTTCAAAATCTTTAGCACTCAGTCTTCAGAACCCTTAGTCTTCAGAAACTTAAGTCTTCAGAGTCTTCAGAACGTTGTTCAGCAGAACCTTGTCTTCAGAGTCTTTAGCACTTAGTCTTCAGAAACTCAAGCCTTCAGAATCTTTAGAACTTTGTTCAGCAGAACCTTGTCTTCAGATTCTTCATCACTTAGTCTTCAGAAGATCGCAACTTCAGAAGCTAGAAAGCCTTCAAAAGTAAATCATCAGTGTCACGCTCAGAGGCAAAATCCAAGAGAGCATTGCAGCAGCAACATATTGTCTTCTTAGAATATTTCTGAATGTAAGTAGATCAGAAGCAGACTTGCTTCTTTAGCGCAGAAGCGGCCTTTGGTCAAACCAGAGTAACATTGCACATGTCTCTATCATAGTCAGAGCCTGTTTGTTAAAACTTCAGAATAACAAACGTTAGAGTACCAAAATTGTTCTCACCCAAATACTACGTTGTTATTATCAAAACTTAGAAATATCCAGCATAACCAACTCTTGTTCTAACATATTGTACTGATGAGACAACTTGTCTTCTGAGAAGACCAAGAGAAAGGAAATAAGACCCCTGGAAAACTCTAAAAAAGCAAAACCAAAGGCAAAATGATGTATGATATGCAATGAAAATGTTTTATTTTTATTATTAGTTTTAAAGGAACTTTAAGATATCATAAAGAAATTGCAAACATCATAAAGAAATAACACTTTTAAAATACTGAATATCCTCATTTCATTAATAATTGGAAGGCTTACAATTTAAAGTACAAGTTTCAAAAGATACTCAATACAAGAGGAAATAGCTAGATCCTAAGGGTCCTAAGGAACCACATCTGAAGACGTTCCAACTCCATGCTAATACTTCCTCTTAAGCCTCTCCCCTCTCTCTCTCTCTCTCTCTCTCTCTCTCTCTCTCTCTCTCTCTCTCTCTCTCTATCTCTCTCTTTCTCATAAGCACTCTTCATGGCAGCTTTCTCTATCACAAGATGATCTACAATGCCTTTCCAAACACCTAAAGTAGGAACATGAATACTTTGAGATGGTGGAATGCTAAAGGAAAATAAATCCTCATGCTCTCTCTGCCTCTTCTCAACATGCTGCTCAAGCAACTCTATCAAATCATCCTTTTCTTCAAATTTCTTCTAAAATTCTATCTTCTCATGATTTAAAGCATGAAACTTGCCTTCCCAAGTATCCATTTCTTGCTTCATCATGGCTAAAGCTTCTTGAAGCTTTTCCATGTTTTTAATAGGAACGGTATGTGGTTTGGCGACCACTGGAAACATGGGCTTCTCATAAGCATATGGCATCTTGAGCTCCCTTGCTCTCTCCTTCACCCAATAAGTATAAGGCTCCAAAGTTACACAGTTATGCTTTCCAAGCCCTCCCTTCCCCTTTCTATAGATATTGTGCAATGCATGCAACATCCTCTTCTTCAACCCTTGAATATCCTTCCCTTCTTGATAAAATAAACCTTCCAACAAAATGTTATTAGATTTATCTTTCAAGGCAAACCCAAACTGACGTCTTGCTAAAATTGGATTGTAGTTTATTCCCCCTTGTGTACTAAGAAGAGGTACATTACAGAACTTCCCACAACTATCAATAATCTTAACATTATCATATACAGGAGAATACCAAGTGATGTCAGCATTGGTAAGAGACATGATAATTTGAGACCACCTCAAATAACTCTTGTTTTCCTTGAAGATAGGATACTGTGGCAAGTGCAAAATAAACCACTTGTACAGTAAAGTTACACATCATACAATAGTTCCTTTACCCTTGGAGGTCCTATGATGGATAGAGAAATAAGTTTCACCAAGCAAGGTTGGAACACGATTCCCAATCAAGAAGATCCCGATAGCATTAACATTAATAAAGTTGTCAATGTTAGGGAATAAGACCAATCCATAAATGAGTAAGGCTAAGATAGGCTCAAAAGCCACCATGCTACTAGCACTAGCAAAAGAAGAAGCTTTCTCAATCAAGAATCTTGAAGTTAATCCTTGAATACCTCTTTTGACAATAAGATTGGCATCTACATCAGATTTCCTTAAGTGAATAGTTGTTGCAATGACTTGTGATTTAGGAGCCTCCTCCAAACCACTAAAAGGAACCTTATTAGAAACAGTGGTAGACAGGATCATAAAACTGAACCAGAGTGTTAAGAAGTTGATCTTCAACATTGGTGAATAGAATAGCCAAAAGCCTTCCATAACGATCTTTGAAATCCACAGGATTAACCACTAAAGATGCTAACTTTCTCAAATATTTTAGAACAGGGACTCTGAAACTATACTTCTGAGTGTTCCTCCTTCCAATATCCATAATTGCAATGCTTGCGATGTTTACAAAGAGAATCTCTAAGTTCCTTGAAAACTAAGTGAAAAAGGATGTTCATGAATGTATGAGTGCATGATTATGCAATAATCACAAACACGGTCACAAAAAAGGTTCATGGGTTCAAGGTCACGAGCATGGAGTCAAGGGTAAGAACCACCGACAAGGTATGTACTAAGGGTAAATCACTTGTAAAACAAGGTTCTACGAAGTTCCCAGAGTCGTGATTCCATCTTTTGGATATTACCGGTTTGGACAACTACTCGTCAACCAATAATATTCTCAAGAGAAACTTATCTGAGTGTAGTATCGCGTAACAACTAATCCAAGTCTACACTTGAATAGTCACCGCACTACATCCTAAAAAGGCCAAGAAGGGTTAAAGGGTTCTAAGGTCTTCAGCTTCTCAGGCTCTCAGGTCAAAAGTAACAATTCCTTCACAACTCACTTGTTCAACATTATCAGCCTCAAAGAGGCCTCCGCTGAGTTAGGGATCTCAAGTCAGCTTATTAAGGATTAACTCCACGTAAGCCAACATGACTATACCACCATCCTATCTTATTGTGCACTCATGTCCGGGTATAGGACTTATCTCATGACTCAGAGATCACATGGCACAAAAAAAAAACAAAAGTAAATAACAAATAATAATAAAACACAGATAAACAAATTAGGCTCAACCCACTTAGAGATGTCATCCCCAGCAGAGTCGCCAAATCTGTCGCGGCGGGAAAAAAATTTGAGATTAAGCTATTGATTAACTTAACTCACAAAATCTATGGACTAACAAAGTGCAATGGAGGATCAAAATCTCGTAGTACGCAGTAAAAATAACAAAAGGGTTCATTTTGATTGATTTTAAATGAATAGACATTTTGTCATATTCATGTGGAAACTCAACTTACTACCCGCAATTAGTGAGGATGGAGCATTTGCATCATCTTATGATGGAAGACTTATGCTTGGATTGAAATCAGCAAGTCTATCACTCAACTTATAAGTGGTAAATGTGATTACTTCTCTACATTATTGTGGAAGTATAGGAGTTGCATCACTACGAGAACACAACTAATGATTATCCTTAAGAAAAAGTTTAAAAGGAAAAGGTGCACAAAGGCACAAAGATTTGAATGAGTTTTGTGTTTTTTAAGTCTTTTGAAATTGTTTTGATATACTTAAGATGAATTAGCATTTATTTAAGAAAAAAGTTTTAAAAATCACTTGACAAGGTCAAGGTTTATTGACAAAGTGGTTCAAGTTTGAAAACAAGAAGGTTTTGAAAAAGGAAGAGGATTTTGAAAATTAAAGAAGGGGAGGAGAAGAAGAGACTATCCTAATGAATAAAGTAAATAGCAAGAAATAAAGGACCTCATTATAAGGTAGCCCAAGAGGAGGCCTTTGTGTGTACATTATGAACTAACCATGATATAGCAATCATCTGACATAAGTCAAGCAAACATCCCATTCCTTTGGAGTTGGCCATAAGCAACAGGTAAGAATAGAATAAGACAAACATCAGATGAGAGAAGAACTTAAGCCATAATGTCAAAATTATGTATCAGAGCCAAGTCTTCAAAGGTCTCAAGTATCAGATGAATGAACCAAGGTCTCAAAATAATCCAATAGCATATGGAAAAACAACCAAAGTACATAAGTCCAAAAGTAAAACTCCAATTCAAGTTAAGGATAATGACCATTAGTCCAAATATTAGAGAACCAAGTTTTTTTAGGGTTTTTCCTTTATTAATGTCTTTGAAAGCAAAAGAAAATTCCAGAGTGGACAGAAAAAAGAAGCATAAACATAAACAATATGAAATGTAATGCTAAAAATAAAGGCATAAAAGTAAAGAGCAAGAAATTAAATGACAAGAAAATTAAATGGCAAGAAAATTAAATGACATAAAGTAAAGTTAGCACAATAGTAATGTTAGTATTGATGTTAGAGTTAATGAATCGATTAAGGACAACTTTAGCGCTATGTTAAGCAATCATAGCACAATCTATTAGGAAGATCATACTATGGGAGACCGGTCTATAACAATTTATGTACCTTAAATATTAGAGTTATGATAGAAACCATACTCCTAAAACATGTAGCACAAGTAAAAACCAAGGAGAGATTAAGAACTAAGGCAAGGAGATTGGTCCATTACATCAATCATTCTTCATGATAACTCAGGACAAACTTATGCATAAATCCAAAGTACCTCAAATGATCCATGATCAATTGGAAGGTAGATTTGAAATGATGAAAGTTCACCAAGCATCAATCCAAACTTCATGAACAAGATGGACACTAAATCATCCAATTGATCAAGAGAAAAAAGAAAAAAAGAAAATAAAAGAAGGAGAAGGAGAGAGGAACAACCAAACTGAACCATGACTTGAAATTTATCTATCATCAATTTTAATCACCTCTCTTGGTGGATTAAGGTACTAAAGCTAACATCAATGTTACCCCCCATTTAATTATTTAGTCGTTTATGATTTATTTTGTGTGTTGTTTGTGATTGTATTGATTTAATTAGAGGTATGTGTGTAGGGCGGGTGTGAGACCTTAGTAAGAGGACTTAATCGGAATTAAAGGTTAGGACAACATGATAATATTAATATAATAAGGAGACATTTTATTAATGCAAGTGTTAGTTGTATAAATGTTAATATTATTAGTATTATTATTATTATTATTATTATTATTATTAATGTTAGTATTGTTATAATTATTAACATTATTATTATTATTGGGATTACTATTATTATTATTATTATTATTATTACTATTAATATTGAGATTATTATTAGGAATATTAGTAGGAATAATATTATTATTGCTGAAATTAAGAAAATAAAGGTAATTAAGGGAAATAAACCAAAAATTAGGAGAGTGGTAGAGCAGTTGCAAAGAAGATCAGTTTCACATAAAAGAGAAAGGGAGAAAGAAAGAGAGATAGGGCAAGGTTTTCCACCATTGTTGAAGGAAGAAAAGCTTGAATTTCAGGTAAGGGGGGGAGAATAAGGTTCAATATAGGTGATCTGAACATGAGAGGGTAGTGAGGGGTCCTTTCCCTCTTAGGTTCTGTGCATTTTCTCCTTCTAGCTTGATTTTTCGTGTTTGGATAATTGTTGCTGTTAAATTGAAATTGTGTACTGAATCTGTGTTGTATGTTGAATTCGAATGGTAAATTCGTGCAATTTGATTCTGTGTTGTTGAATTCTGATATAGAACAGATCTGGGAATTTGGGTTTTATGGGGTTAACGAAAATTAGGTTGTTAGCACATAAATGTTGATAAAAATGATGAGACCATGAAGTAGAGTTAGAACCTCGGGATTAAACTGAAAGAAAGATGATTTTGGATCTGATTTAGGTGTTAGAATGGGTTCCAATGTGTGAGAACTCATGAAGATGCGAAATCAGGATTTTGGGAAAGCTTCTGGCCATACGCGTATGGGGGACACTCCCATAGGCCGTACGCGTAGCATACGTGCCTTATCCCCAAGCCAACATGACCTTCTGGTCATACGAGTATGGTACGCGTAAGGGAATGAGGCAGTACGCGTATGGGCATGCCATTACGCGTACGAGCAGCCTTGGAATATTTGGAGAAAAAATAACCCTCTGGTCATACACATAGGATACGCGTAAGGGTTGGGTCCATATGTGTATGGGGGTAGCCTTACGCGTATGGTGAGTCTTGGGGGGAATTCTGAGGGAAATGGCTTCTGGCCGTACGCGTAAGGGCCAAGGAACTACGCAAATGGATGGCATGTGCAGCTGGCCCTACGCGTATGATACACAGGTCTGGGGCGTACGGAGAAGTCCATACTCGTATGGGGCAGGGCCATACGTATAAGGGCAGGGTCATACGCGTATGGACAGGGTTGTGGTGCAAATTCCCCGTTTTTGCGATTTCGGTCCTGATTTCGCGTGTAATGCAATTCCCCTTTGATCCGTAAGAATAGGATGGTATAATTAAACATAGAAGGAACTAGTAATAACATTAAATGGAATAAAATGTGGGTTTTGTGAAAATGTCTGGTTGAGATGTGTTTGATGTGCGTGAGCCATGATTGTCGTGTGGGGACGGTCTTGTGTTGATGTGGTAATTCTGGAGAGAATTACGGTGAGCACGTGGCTCGTGTGTGATTAGTGTGGATCGTTAAATTATGCTTGATTAATTAGTATGTTGTACATAAATTATGTCATGTATTCATGTCATGTTTTGTAGTTCAGAGGAACGTATACGACTTATCCGGATTCCGAAGGGAATCAGGTTCTGGTGATTTCGTATTATCTTTATTTTATTTGAAGTTGTATTTGTTACGTATCTGTTATGATTATTGTTATGAAACCACTTGTTATGTGGAGTTTTTGATGTAATTGAAGCTTAAGGATAAACCTCGATTTTATTCCGCTGTTTAATCACGATATTTGGTTTTAGTTAATGAATAAAGTATGAAGTGATTTAATACTTCTTGTTGATGTTTTGTTGAATGTGACATCCCACGTGTATTAACTCTGATTTTATTCCGTAATGTTTTCGTATTTTCTATTTTTATACAAATTGGTAGAGTAGAGTGTTACAATTGGTATCAGAGCAGGTCGGTCCGTCCGGCCAGTGTAGTAGTAGAGTCTGACTACAGAGTGAATATATTCATGTAATTTTCTAACCTTTATTGTTGGTTGTTCCTTAATGGACGACATGTGTGTGAAAACACGGTCGATGCTTTTTTTGTTTTCTTGTTGCAGATTGGGAATGGAATAAGTGGGGGAGAGGCTTATGCTTCTCCAAGATGCCTCAAGTGTGGAGTGATGGCTCAGTGTGTCGGTGGACGCTATTATAGTTTGGTAAAGATGGTTTATTCCCCGTCATGATTGTCGGTTGCCTATTGACAAATTGAGGAACTGATAACCCTTAATCTCTTGTTGATAGTAGACGAGATCATGTTGGATGGAATGGATGCATCTTGCCAGCTTAGATGGTGTGTACAGGGAATTGTTTGGAGTTAAGCCAAGTGCTTACAGATTGTTTTGGCGTTGTCAATGCAGATTCTTATATCTGAAGATGAGGCAAATTTGAGTTTCTTGTCCGTCGGTCAAGTTGGGATGTCTCTGGGGGAGAACGATCAAGTATGGTTGATGGTTGCTTCTCATAGAGTAGAGAGCAAGGTGACGGCTAGAGATATACCAGTGGTGTGCAATTCCTGATGCTTTCCTGAAGATATTTGTGTCTTGCTTCCGGAGTGTGGATCTGAGTTTGGGGATAGTAGAGAGCTGAGGTTGTGGTCTGCTAAGCAAGTGGATGAACTTCTAGAAGGCGGAGCCTCGATGTTTGTAATGTCTGCGTCGTTGTAAATTGATCGTGGAGTTACAAGTGTGGAAAGATAACAAGTTGTTTGCAAAGCTTTCAAAATGTGAGTTCTGGCTGCATGAGGTGAGTTTTCTGGGACATGTTATTTCTGGTGACGACATAGCAGTGGATCCATCCAAAGTAAGTGTTGTACTTCGGTGGGAACCTACGAAATCAGTGACGGAGATTAGAAGTTTCTTGGGTTTGGCAGGTTATTACCGCAGGTTTATTGAGGGATTTTCTAATTTGGCCCTTCCTCTGACTCAGTTGACTAGAAAAGGTCAGGCCTTTGTGTGGGATATCTTGTGTGAGAAAAGTTTCAGAGAATTGAAGAAAAGGTTGAGTACGGCGCCAGTGTTGATTTTACCAAAACCAGATGAACCTTTTGTGGTGTATTGTGATGCGTCGAAAATGGGATTAGGCGGAGTATTGATGCAAGATGGTAAGGTCGTGGCTTATACCTCACGATAATTGAGAGTACATGAAAGGAATTATCCTACTCATGATCTGGAGTTAGTTGCATTAGTTTTTGTGTTGAAAATATGGAGGCATTACTTGTACGGGTCGAGGTTTGAAGTGTTCAGTGATCATAAAAGTTTGAAATATTTGTTTGACCAAAAAGAGCTGAATATGAGGCAGAGAAGACGGTTGGAATTCTTGAAGGACTATGATTTTAGCTTGAGTTACCATCCCGGTAAAGCTAACATCGTAGCGGATGCTTTGAGTCGGAAGACAATTCATATGTCGCCATTGATGACTAAAGAGTCAGATTTAATTGAACAGTTTAGAGACTTGAGTATGGTTTGTGAACTAACTCCTGAGAGTGTGATGTTGGGTATGCTGAAAGTTAATAATGGGTTCCTTGGTGACATTAGAGAGAGTCAGAAGCTTGATTTGAAGCTGGTGGATTTGATGACCGTAGGGGGTCGGATGTAGAAGGTGACTTTAAAGTGGATAATTTTGGTGTGTTAAGATTTCGAGGCAGAATTTGTGTACGTGATAATCCAGAATTGAGAAAAATGATATTAGTGGAGAGCCACAAGAGTAGTTTGAGTATTCACCTAGGAGCTACAATAATGTATCAGGATCTTAAGAAATTGTTTTGGTGGTCGGGTATGAAGAAAGACATAGCTCGGTTTGTGTATGATTGTTTGACTTGCCAGAAGTCGAAGGTGGAACATCAGAAACCTTCCGGTTTGATGCAACCACTAGAAATACCAGAGTGGAAGTGGGATAATATTGTGATGGATTTTGTGAATGGGTTACTGAATACGGCGAGAGGCCTTGATGCTATTTGGGTGATTGTGGATAGACTGACGAAGTTGGCACATTTTATACCGATTAACATCAGTTTTCTATTGGCAAAGTTAGCAGAGATTTATATCATAGTAATAGTGAAGTTGCACGGGGTTTTGTCGAGCATTGTGTCTGACAGAGACCCGAGGTTTACTTCCGGATTTTGGAAGGGCTTGCAGGAAGCTTTGGGTACTAATTTGAAGTTGAGTTCTGCTTATCATTCGTAGACAGATGGATAGTCTGAGAGGACTATTCAGTCGCTGGAAAACTTGTTGAGAGCTTGTATACTCGAGCAGGGAGGTGCTTGGGATACTCATTTACCGCTGATTGAATTTACTTGCAATAACAGTTACCATTTTAGTATCGGAATGACGTCTTTTGAAGCATTGTATGGTATAAGGTGTAGGATGCCTCTATATTGGTATGAGTAGGGCGAGAGTATTATACTCAGACCTGAGATTGTGCAATAGACTACTGAGGTAATTCGGATGATTAGGGAGAATATGAAGGCATCCCAAAGTAGGCAGAAAAGCTATCATGATAATAGGAGGAAAGACATGGAATTCAGTGAGGGCGGTCATGTGTTTCTGAGGGTCAATCATGTGACCGGTGTTGGTCATGCACTGAAATCAAAGAAGTTGGATCCTAAGTTCATTGGGCCATATTGGATTTTGCAGTGAGTTGGGATTGTTCCTTATTAAGTGGCGTTGCCACCTGAACTTTCAAATTTGCATGACGTGTTTCATGTGTCGCAACTTCAGAAGTATATTGCTGATCCATCCTATGTGCTTCAGAGGGATGCAATACATATTCGGGATAATCTTAACGTGGAGGCGGTGTTGATAAGGATCGAGGATCGCAAGATGAAGTAGCTAAGGGGAAAAGATAGTCCTTTAGCGAGAGTAGCTTGGGGAGGAGTTGCTGGAGGAAGTGTGACCTGGCAATTGGAGAGCAAGATGTGAGATTCGTATCCAGAATTGTTCTTGTCAGGTACATTTCTTAGGACGAAAATATTTTAAGGGGGGAGAGTTGCAACACCCCATTTAATTATTTAGTCATTTATGATTTATTTTGTGTGTTGTTTGTGATTGTATTGATTTAATTAGGGGTATGTGTGTAGGGCGGGTGTGAGAGCTTAGCAAGAGGACTTAATCGAAATTAAAGGTTAGGACAACATGGTAATAATAATATAATAAGGAGACATTTTATTAATGCAAATGTTAGTTGTATAAATGTTATTATTATTATTATTATTGTTATTATTATTATTATTATTATTATTAATGTTAGTATTATTATAATTATTAACATTATGATTATTATTATTGGAATTACTATTATTATTATTATTATTATTATTATTATTATTATTATTATTATTATTATTATTATTATTCTTAATATTGAGATTATTATTAGGAATATTAGTAGGAATAATATAAGAATTTTTTTTAAACTAACCCACTTTTTCAAAAAAAATACCAAAAAAACTGATTTTTCAAACTATTTACGAAAATGGTAGGGTTTGAAAAAGGATCCCAAGGGTGGCGCCATATGGAATGGCGCCTCAGTTAGAGGCCACAAGCCATTTCATATGGCACCTCAGACAAAATTCTTTGCCCTAGAAAATTCCCTAAGGAGGAGCCAAATGAAATGGCGCCTCAGGGCATTTTCCTTTTTTTTTTAAGTTTAATTTATATTTTTTTTATATACTAAAAATTATATTATTTTATAGGTTATCCTTAGCCTATAAATAAGGGCTCTCCCTCACTTATTTTTGCACAACAACTCAGCAACACAAACCCTAATTGCCTCCCTTCCCTCACCAATTTCCCAAAGTCTCTCTTTCTCAACACCATGTCTTCCTTCTCAAATAGCCGACCGTCGTCGTCATCAGCAGCGGAGGAGGAAAAGTGGCCAGAGTTTCCACTGATGAAACGGAATGCTCTAGTTATATACTCAGCAGTCAAGCCTCCATTGGAGGTGCGACTCTGGAACACCCAGACGTTAGAGCATTTGCATAGGGAACTTCGCCGCTGGCTACCAGAAGAATTTCAGGCCGGTGAAAAGACCAGAAGAATTTGTTCTTAATATAAATAGACAAGATTACATAAGTTACTATGTTGCCGTGCTAGGGCCTGACATATTTGGACACTTAGTACGATTGGGCCTGCTTCTACTGTTCGTAAGCATGCTTATGCACTAAATTAAAAAAAACACTTTTTTTTATTTAAGATTAAAAATAACATTAAAAAAAAAAAGAAAATGTCCTGAGGCGCCATTTCATTTGGCTCTTCCTCAGGGAATTTTCTAAGGCAAAGAATTTTGCCTGAGGCGCCATATGAAATGGCTTGTGGCCTCTAACTGAGGCGCCATTCCATATGGCGCCACCCTTGGGACCCTTTTCCAAACCCTGCCATTTTCGTAAATAGTTTGAAAAATCAGTTTTTTGGGTATTTTTTTTAAAAAAGTGTGTTAGTTTAAAAAAAAATCAAGAAAATAAAGGTAATTAAGGGAAATAAACCAAAAATTAGGAGAGTGGTAGAGCAGTTGCAAAGAAGATCAGTTTCACGTAAAAGAGAAAGGGAGAAAGAAAGAGAGCTAGGGTAAGGTTTTCCACCATTGTTGACAGAAGAAAAGCTTGAATTTCAGGTAAGGGGGAGAATGGGGTTCAATATTGGTGATCTGAACATGAAAGGGTAGTGAGGGGTCTTTTCCCTCTTAGGTTTTGTGCATTTTCTCCTTCTTGTTTGATTTTTCGTGTTTGGATATTTGTTAAATTGTAATTGCGTACTGAATATGTGTTGTATGTTGAATTCGAAGGGTAAACTTGTGCAAATTGGTTATGTGTTGTTGATTTCTGATATAGAACAGATCTGGGAATTTGGGGTTTATGGGTTTAATGAAAATTAGGTTGTTAGCACATAAATGTTGATAAAAATGATGAGACCATGAAGTAGAGTTAGAACCTTAGGATTAAACTGAAAGAAAGATGATTTTGGATCTGATTTAGGTGTTAGAATGGGTTCCAATGTGTGAGAACTCGTGTAGATGAGAAATCTGAATTTTGGGCAAGCTTCTGGCCATACATGTATAGGGGAGACCATACGCATATGGGGGACACTCCCAGAGGCCGTACGCGTAGCATACTTGCCTTGTCCCCAAGCCAACACAGCCTTCTGGCTATATGCGTATGGTTTGCGTAAGGGAATGAGCAGTACGCGTATGGGCATGCCATTACGCGTACGGGCAACCTTGGAGTATTTGGAGAGAAAATAGACCTCTGGTCATACGCGTAAGGGTTGGGTCCATACGCGTATGGGGGTAGCCTTACGCGTATGGTGAGTCTTGAGGAAAATTCTAAGGGAAATGGCTTCTGGCCGTTTGCGTAAGGGCCAAGGCACTATGCATATGGATGGCCTGGGCAGCTAGCCCTACGCGTATGATACACAGGCCTGGGGTGTACGGAGAAGTCCATACGCGTATGGGGCAGGGCCATATGCGTATGGGCAGGGCCTTGGTGCAAATTCCTCGTTTTTGGAATTTCAGTCCTGATTTCGCGTGTAATGTTATTCCCCCTTGATCCGTAAGAATAAGATGGTATAATTGAACATAGGAGGAACTAGTAATAACATTAAATGGAATAAAATGTGGGTTTTTGTGAGAATGCCCGGTTGAGACGTGTTTGATGTGTGTGAGCCAAGATTGTCGTGTGGGGACGATCTTGTGCTGTGGTGGTAATTCCTGAGAGAATTACGGTGAGCACGTGGCTCGTGTGGGATCAGTGTGGATCGTGAAATTATGCTTGATTAATTAGTATGTTGTGTATAAACTGTGTCATGCATTCATGTCATGTTTTGTGGAGACGAGCTAAGTGGGAATCAATGATGGGTGCCTAGTCTTGTCCGAACTCTGTGTAGGAGTCGTGTGGAGATAAGTTGTAGTTCAGAGGAACGTATACGACTTATCTGGATTCCGATGGGAATCGAGTTCTAGGGTGAACCGTATGTGATTGTGATGGTTCCGCGTGGATTGTGACGTGTCAGTGAGTCGCATTACATATATATGATTGAATGTGGGCTGTTTATGCCGAATGATGATGTGGCATTTGTATGTGCGTGATAATTGTATGATTAGTGTATTTTGTGTGATAACTACTCTTAGCATGTGTTTTTCACCATTTATTTATTGAATGTAGGTCTCACCCCTTTTTTGTTTGTTGTGTATGTGCTCCTTGGGGAGTACAGATGACCAGGTACCTGAGTAGTGCTTGGAGCATTGTGCTGCTATTTAATCGAGTCTTAGGAGTCGCTCTGATACGTAACACGGGAAGGATGGGGATTTCTCATTTTCTTTATTTTATTTGACATTGTATTTGTTACGTATGTGTTTTGATGATTGTTATGGAACTACGTGTTATGTGGAGTTTATGATAGAATTGAAGCTTAAGGCTAAACCTCGATTTAATTCTGCTGTTTAATCAAAGTATTTGGTTTTAGTTAATGAATAAAGTATGAAGTGATTTAATACTTCTTGTTGATGTTTTGTAGAATGTGACATCCTATGTGTATAAACTTTGATTTTATTCCGCAATGTTTTCGTATTTTCTATTTTTATACGAATGGGTAGAGTAGGGTGTTACAATTATCCCAAGGCACCAAAAATGATTCAATTAATCATTTAATGGTAGATTTGAAATGATGAAGATTCATCCAACCTCATCAACACCCAAAGTCTATTGAGATTGAGGAAAATTTTGATCAATCATGCCCTAATCCAAGTCAACAGAAGTCAAACAATATAAAAAATGCAAAGAAAGAAATAAATTAAACCATTAAATGATTTTTAAAATGATTTTAAACGGAAGATAGAAGGAAAATGAAAATAAAACCTCAAAATAACAAATAAATTCGCACGAAAATCAAGGAAGGCCAGAAATGACTCAAAATTTTTAAAGAATTTTTGGAGAAATTTGTAATGCAGGAAAATATTTTTTAACCAATCAAAATGCTTGAAATAAGAGAAAATTAATGAAAAATAAAAAATCATAAAATAAAATAATGAAAAAAAATAACACAAGGTAAAAAATATTTTTTAGAAAATTATAGAAAAAATTTTGAGTGAAAAAGGTTAAGGGAGTTGTTTTTAATGATTTTTTTGAAATAAAAGAGAATTTAAAAACAATTAAAATGAAATTTAAATGAACCAAAATATCTTAGCCATTGGATCAAATTAACGGATAGCAAACACACACACACACACGTGGCCATCAAATCAATTTTAAACACATCCAAGGGTCAGGATCTAAAGTCAAAACACGCTCACATTGAGATCGTAGCACGTGATCACAACGGACAAAACAAATTATAAAAAAAAGAGTGGCAACCTCTGATTGGTCAGGATTTGAAATCTCGCTCCAAACTGCGTGAAGCGTCACTTGTCTTCCACCTTGGGACGATTTTTGAAATTCCTGAACTCAGTGTTTTAAGCTGAAACAAAGCATGTTTCATGTCTAACACTCCTCATTGTTCAGGTCTCCATGCTTTAGAGCAATTTATTTGCTATGAGCATGGAGAATTTTAGAGAAATAACTAAGAACCCTAGAAAATCAAATCCAAATGAAATGTTGTACAACAAATATAAATACACAAGGATTGAGGGCTTTCACCCAGAAGATCAAGACGAAGAGTGTGGTAACTTGTTTGGTTAAGGATTTTACTCGTAGCTACCTGTTAGAAATGAGCTTCAGAGGTGTGAAAATGGTGAAATAGAGTTGGCAGTTGCAAGTGCTTTTGAACTTCTGTGATGCTTCAAACAGCTTCAGTTTTGGGTCTGATTTTGGAAGATCGAAGGTGCTGGAATGGGAAGTTTTTGTTTAGATGCGAAATCTGAGTTTTGAGTGGTTTCTGGCAATACGCGTAACGGGGGGAGTATTACGCGTATGAGGGGACATCCCCAGGGTGTTACGCGTAGCATACACACCCATCCCCAGGACCAGCACGACCCTCTGCCAATACGCGTATGGGATGCCATTACGCGTATGGGAAGCTAGGAATGAAGGGGCATACGCGTATGGGAAGCTATTACGCGTAGGGAATTCTTGGGAAAGGTGCATTACGCGTATGGACTAGCCATTACGCGTATCGGGACCTTGGAGGGGATTTTTGAGAGGGAAACCTCTCTGGTGATACGTGTAACAAGGAGGGTATTACGCGTAAGGGAGGCCAGGGCAAGTGGCCCTACGCATATGACACGCAGGCCAGTGGGCGAGGAAGCGAGACGTACGCGTATGGGGCATCACCATACGCGTATGGGCAGGGATGCTGACAGATTTGTCCTTTTTTTGCGATTTCTGTCCCGTTTTCGCTTGTGATGCAGTTTCCTTGAAACGTAAGACTATGATGAAGTAATAAAACATGAGTAAACTAGTAATGAGAGTGAGTGGGATAAAATCGGGAAAATGTTTGACGTAATGATAATGACATGACGAATTATGAGGTATAGTGACGAATCGTGATGAGTGCGAATTAGTGTTGTATTATGATGTTTGATGATGATTCTTGAATGATGATGCAATTATGATGATTTTATGATGATGATTATTATGACGCTTTGCGTCATGCATTCATGGCATAGTTGAAAGTCCATTTTGGTGGCTTCAATCCCATTGTGTGGATTGAAGTGTTTTGTGACGTGCTCCGGTTCTTGTGTAGAATCGATCATATTGGTGGGGATCTTTGGAGGGTGATGGCCCAGTGTCATAAATTATGAAGAATTGGTACCACATGCATGAGTCTATGATGTTGCATTTGCATACTGTGTGGCATTGCATTCTATTGATGTAATTGATGCATTAGTGATGTTTGTGAATGACTTGGTGTTGTTTTGTGTGATACTTTATCTTTTGCTTATATCTTATGTATTGATTCGTGATTACTCACCCTGCCTGTTTGAATGTTGCCTCCACGTGGGTAACATGCAGGTGATCAGGCTTAGCTCTCTTGGCGCATGAAGATTTAGCAATTAGAAGTATTTTGATTTCTCCGTCGATTAGAGGGTATTGCTCTGATATGTAACATCGGGTCGGGACGTTTGAGTCGAACGATTTACGTTCTTTTATTTGTTGGCATGATGATGTTTATGAGTTTTGTTTTAATAAGTTTTTGGACCACAAACTGTTTTAAATTTTGATTTCCGCTGCATGATGTTTAAATAAATTCATGATGGCAAAACCCGTGTTACGGAGCAGGTGATTATTTGATGTATTGTGACGAAATGTGGCGCCCTTTTTGGGACTTTACTCTGATAAACTTGTTGTATTTATTCATGAGTTTTGTTGGGTGGAAAAGGGTGTTACACTGAACTCCTTTACTTTGATTAGACATGTCTTCTGTTCTTGTTTTTCTTAGAGAAGCATAGTTCTTGCTGATTTCATATACGATGTTCTTGACATTAGGCCTTGACTTTTTGTCCATTCTCTTCAACACCTGATTGAATTGCCTTCCAAGTAGAACAATGGCATTAGACATTCCTTCATCAGTGTACATGTCACATTGATCATCTTCATCTTCAGTTTTGGAGACAAAAGCTATGCTTTTAATCTTCTTTTCAGTTTTGTCATTAAGAGTCAATTCAAAAGTTTGAAGTGACCCAACAAGTTCATCAACTCTCATGTTGCTGATGTTTTGGGCTTCTTCAATGGCTGTAACCTTCATGTCAAATCTCTTAGGAAGGAATATGAGAATCTTCCTAACCAGTTTTTCTTCTGATATCTTTTCTCCCAAGGCACTAAAGGCATTAGCTATTTCAAGAACATTCTTGTGAAAGTCATGAATACTTTCATCATCCTTCATCTTTAGATTTTTAAATATGGTAGTAAGCAACTGAAGTCTAGACATCTTCACCTTAGATGTGCCTTCATGAGTGGTCTTGAAAATTTCCCAAGCATCTTTGGCCACAGTACATGTGTTTATCAACCTGAACATGTTTTGGTCAACACCATTGAAAAGGGCATTCAGAGCTTTGGAGTTTCCAAGAGCAGTCTCATCTTCTTCCTTAGTCCAGTCCTCTTCTGGCTTCAAGGACTCTTTCCCATCTTGGTCCTCAATCACAGGATGTTCCCAACCCTTGATGATAGCTTTCCAGGATTTTCTATCCATAGATTTTAGGAAAGCCACCATACATGCCTTCTAATAGTCATAGTTGGTGTCATCTAAGACTGGGGGTCTCTTAACATTTCCTCCTTCTTCCTTTTCCATATTACCAGAACAAAATTTCCCTGGAGCTCACCCTAAAAAAAACAGGATGCTTGCTCTGATGCTAATTGAAATTCTAGTAAGAGATACCAGATGTCGAGTAATATGTCACGACACTGGGATCAAGACAGTATGACAACACACACAATTATGCGGTTAAATTAAATGCTTGAATGTAAATAACACAATCAATTGCTAACCCAGTTCGGTGCAATATCACCTACATCTGGGGGCATCCAAGCTAAGAAGGAAATCCACTATAATAGTATTAGTTTGAAGCCACAACAAACAACCTCTGGTTTGCAACTTGTCACCTAATCACTACCCGTGCTATTTCTACCTAGGAACTCCTAGATATGAGACCCCTCTCACTTCCCTTAGTCACACATCAGTGATAAACTCAATAACAAAGAACAATAGAAGACACAATTCTAATGACACACAATCCACTCTTTGCTTAAAATCTTATGAGTGATTACAACTCAAAACTCAGTTTAATTCAAGCACCTAAGAGGTACATGAATGGCTCACAATTGCACAAAAATAACACAGTCCAACTCATATATCAAAGTGATATAAGAGTGGGTCACAAACAACAAAGACACGCTAAACCTTAATACTCTTTATTTCAATACTCGGCTTCTCTGATGCATTAGGTTTAGAACTGCCCTTTTTATAGCTTTTAATCAGCATAGACTTGGGCCCTTCAGCTTAATAATTTCGCAAAACTCAAAACAACAACTACAAATCTTCTCCAAGATCTTCTGCACATAAATAGGGACTAAAAAGAAAGTTTCATAAAAAGTTTCCAAGATACTTTTTATGAAACAAATGCACTTCTGGCATAAACTGATGTTCCTAAAATATCCCTCCTTGGATTGTGACAAAGTGTGAACTAAAACCAAATAGAATCTCACACTTTAAATAACAAATCTTCCAAAAACAGAAAACCCTAATCTTTGGTATAACATGTCATGACATCATGTCACGATATCGTGTTGATCATCAATGATGTCTGACCAACATGTAAGGACATTTGCCTCAACATCTTGCTGTGAAACTGGTTTTAACAAAATTGTTGCCAATCCCAAAATTACAGAACTTACATCAACCTATGAATTACGAACATCTTTAGGAATAGGTGTGTCGCGGTGTCCGACACTTGTATGACACCCGTACAACACATGTCAGAAAGGTTAAAGAAGTGTCGGAAAAGTCAGACAAGTGTATACTAAAATATATATATTTTTTTCGATACTATTTGAATCAATAGTTAACACCCATAAGACGCTCATTACACATATATCAGACAACTCAAACAAGTGTTTCAAACAGAAATCTGTTTTTGTCTTTGGACAAATCTCACACAAATTTAAAATTGTTAAACGTGTACTTAAATCAGTGTTATCAATTAAGAATTAAAGACATTAATTTTGGTTATAATATTTTCAACTTTTTAAATCATAGATAGATAAATAAAGTTAAAATACTCTCTTATATATAACAGTATCGATGTTCTATGTTTTGACATAATCGGTGTCGAAATGTTCATTTCATGTCCCAATATCCGTATTGGAGTCCATGCTTGGTATGTATCAACTAACTCATAAACTATTTCATTTGTCTCTAATAAACTAACTTATCTACTATTGTGTTTTTATTAACTGCATGAGTTTTATTAATTTTACTGTTAGGAAATATTGGGATGTATTTAGGTTTTGAACTAATAATTTTATGAATTGAATCATATTTTTAAAGATTAATAAATAAACCGTCATTTGTCTCTTATATATATATATATATATATATATATATATATATATATATATATATATATATATATATATATATAATTGAAAATAGTAAAAATTGCTTTAGAGCAATTGTTAAAAGAATATATATATAAAATTTTGAATTTAAAAATATGTTTTTTTTACTGTGATTGTTTGAATAATGTTTAAAAATTGTCATTCTTGATAAAAAAAATATAAAAAAAAATTCTACGTTTTCCACTGCCATGCTTTTATGACATTGTTAGTATAATCTTTATTTTATTATAAGAGTTCAACCACAAATTTTTTTTTTATTGAAGATGTGGATGTTCTTAAACTCTATTTTCTTTAATTATTTTCTTCATTATCAATCAATAGTAGTTGGGATTAGTTGACCTAAACTGATTTATACATAAGTAGACTCAACATATTTGGTTGAAGTTTGGTTTTTGTAATGACCTGGTTCTCAAGTTAATTTTTTATCATATTGATAAACCTATACGTTATACAAACATAAATTTAATAATTATCCTACCAATGTAGTAAACGAGACAGGTTTCTTTCACGGGATTAATTAGTAATATTTCTAAATGTATCAAATTAGATATACGAGAATCTACAAAATAATTAAGAAATGATTTAAGAAATAAAAATTTGATCGATACTTCTTAACTATACATAAATTGATTAATAATGATTTACACCTCAAGAATAATTTTATAAATTTATAATAGTGATTTAGGTCACCTAATTATGTGATTATTGGGTGGTCTAGTTGTACCTTCTAAGTTCTAACTACTTATACTATAACTAATTGCTATTATATTTTTGAGTAAAAGGGGCAAGATAGATGTTGGTAACAAAAAAAGGGGGGCATGATAGAAAAAATGTTTTTTTTTTATTTTTTATAATCAACGATGTATTCAAAAAAGTACTAGGGATACTTTAACCCGTATACAAAATGTCATCGACCTCCCAATAAAAAGAGGGAATATCACCTAGCTATCTACCCAAAAAATCAATTGGGCTTTTATACCAATCGTAATACGTACATTTACATTTGTTAGAACACCAACTATCTAACCAACACCAAGACAAGTGAATGATCCTAAAAAACATGTCTTCAATATCCGGCACTAAATCGTTAAACAAAATTTGGTTTATAGTCAACCATATAATCCAGCAAGTCGAGATCCAAATAAAACACACAATAGACTTATCACAGTTTTTAACAAGAGCTAGAAACCAAGATAGAAGAGAATCGCAGACATTTAGTTTCACCTACCACTGGATCCCCAAACATCCAACCATTTTCTCCCATAAGTTCTGGATTTTAGGACAAGAACAGAAAAGGTGGTTGATGTCTTCAACAACTCTACAACAGAAAATACAAACCGTATCATGGATATTCGAGATTACACCCCTTATTTTTGCTTACATAAGAAATTTTACAGTGGACTTGATTTTATGAACATGCTAATTTTTGTGAATTTAGTTTAATTGTATTTTGTTGTAAAATTGGAAATTCCATCTTCATTGATGACTGAATCAAAATCAAAATCATAATCTTTAATAGGAACTTCTTCTTTATCCATGAGAGACTTTGATGCCATATTATGAAACTTAAGATTAAAGAAATGAAAATTGGTCTCATATGAGAAATTAATAAAAGAGTGTGTTTCCTTTATTTTTAATTTTAATTATAAATTAAATACTTGTCACCACTGTACTTTTTAACAACTGAGGTAAAATACCAAGATATACCACTACGATATGTTTTATCAACCGTTGTGAAATAGTTTACCTATTTAAGCTAACTTACTTCACTTCAAAAATAGATTGCGCTGTAAGTGAGAAACCCTAACTTCTCTCGCCTTTTTCGAGTCTCTCAAAATTTCATCTGAACTTCACAAAATTCCAACATAACTTCTCAAACTAGTATGAATCAATGGAAGATGTCACAAAACTCCAACATAAATTCAACATATCTTTTTTTTTTTTCGTTTTCCCCAAATCATTTCAAGTAAAGGTACATATGTTAACCGATTCTTTTCAAAACTCCATTCTTTGTAAGATGAGTGTTGTACCCCAAATTTTACCTCTTAGATGTCATAACATTTTGTATAGACATTTAAGATCAATCATATATGCATTATTTAACTAACCCATATCTCGCAGTTCGTTTTTCTTATGTTTGAAACTAGGGTTTATACAGAGAGTGTCAAGGCCTCCTAAGGTATCCTCCGACTCCATGCAAACATCATAAAGCATCACTAGTTGTGTGGAACCAAGATCCCAAGGCTTTGAATCAAGTCAAAACCAACAAAAGGATCACCAGACCAGAGTGTGGAATTAGGGTTTTAACCTGAGGAATCACTGAAGAATTTTGCCCTATCAAATTAAGATTTGCCTGGTTCATCAACCATTTGAGTTTACCTACATTCAAGAGGTCTCATGAATTCAAGATCATCTGGCTTTCATCATGATTGGTTTGAGCCGTAGTTTCACCCTATCTCCAAATTAGGGTTTCTATAAGATATATGGATCGTTGGCCTTGATTTTCATCAGGAGGTGCCTTCAAACCCTAGGTCATGACTCCATGAGTTAATAAACATCCCTAAAGGTCTTCTATGAGCTTTGGATATGAAGAAAGAAGCAAGATCACAGAGGTGTAGCTCAGTGCATCCACAGTCAAAATTAGGGTTTTGACTGAAACCCTAATCTTTGGGATTTTGATCCAAATGGTATCTCTTTTGCCTCAAATCATCATAACATGTATTATTGATGATTTAAAGTGTCAAGATCAAGTTTCAAGAAGTTTCTTGCAAAGGAAGTAAGTTTATGATCATGAAACTTTTCATATGAGAAAATTCCCTCTCTTGTGATAACTTGAAATGGTCACAACTTCCAAACCACACATCCAAATGGAGTGACTCAAAGCACAAATTAAAGCTCTTCCCAAGATCTTCAAAGTGTTAAATATGACTTTTCTCCAAAAAAAAATGCATGGTTTTTGAGTTATGAAGCTTGGAAGCCAAACTGCCCAAGGACTTGGTGAATTTTCAGCATCTTTTCTAATAACAAGCCAACTTTGACCCAGTTTTTCTCAAAGATCCAGGCCTCAACTCAAAAACCCTTGGTCATGAAAGTTGTAGAGGGCAATGAGAGATTTCCAAAGAGTACTAGAACTCCTCCATCCATCAAGGGAGCTGGGAGTTTCAAAGGGTTAAAGATGAGGATTTCATTCCTTAACATTCAAGAAACAAACTTTTGGATTTTGATTCTAACACTTCCCTAATCACCAATTTCCATCATTTCTGAGCTCTAATGACTCATTTAACATCTAATCAAGCCTTTCCACGAATTTGAAGTTGGTTAGCATTAAAATATGAGTTTATGGCTTGTTGATGCAAGTGGGAGGGAGAGAGAAACTTTCCAAAAGTAGAAATAACATTGTTTATTCATGGAGCAATGCACCTATCAGCTCACAACAGTTCTGCTCAGAAGCTCAGAGATCTTTGGAAGATTTCACTCTATAAGTTTGAAAAATCCACATGAAAAAGGAAGGGCTGATTTGGCATTTTTAGCAAGTTGGCCATACCTTGAACTCACTCACTTTGCCTATAAATAACAGCTCAGTTTCCTTGCATTTGACACCAACAATTACTCACAAATACACTAAGCCTTTCTAAGAGTTAAAGTCTTGCAAGAGGAGGAGAGGAGAAAGCTTTGCCTTAGCAGCGGGTGAGGGGAGTAGGAAGAAAAGAACCTCTGCACAACTGAAGTTGCAGTGGACATATTCCACTTGGTAACCTCTCTTTTAACTTCATTCTTAGCCGTGTTTGTTTGTTCATGCCCATTATATGTTGACATCATAGCCATGTTAAAGTTGTTGTCATAGTACTTGCTTTGAATATCATCCATCCATCATTATAGATAATGTGTGCATTGCTTATCACTTAGTTGTTAGCCCTGTTAATATGAAATAGATACTTGCATTTTCATTTGTTATTGATACTATGTAAGAAACATTGCTGGCCTTGGTTATGTGAGACTAAGTTGCTAGCAAATGTTGAAATCTGCTAATGTTGGGATAAAAGTGGAACAAACTGGCTCACAGCCTTTTTCAGGTATGTTTGAGCATTGTTATAATGAGGTTTTCAAATATAGTGTATCCTTGCTGATTTGAGTACTTGCACCTGTCATTTTGGTATGCTCAGTTGTATTGTCTCATGAGATTTGTCCATGTTCTGATGTATATAACTTTGACATGCCTTTGGTATTTTTCTAAACTGAGCTAATTTTCTTGTGCCTAAGTTTGATGTTTGGACTGATGACTTACAAAAAAGGTGTATTGGTTATAACCTGTTGGTGATCTGTTTCATTGCATGTGCTTAAACTTGTTTCAATCCATTAACTGATATATTGAACCACTGCAGCCTTGCTATCTGATCATATGAGGTGTAAGTTTGGTGAAATAAGCCATCTGACCTAAGTATTAGAACATTTTGCTCACATGTGCTTATAGGAGATAACTGACTGCTTGAGTATGTTCTTACTTCGTCAAGATTTTTTCCTGTTCATGGGCCTATTTAATAATGAGGCGTCTTTTCTTTCATGATATGAACACAGACCTGCTACCATCATATTCTACTTGTTAGTGTATGGACCATGGCTATAGCTTGTATCCACTTCATCAACTATTACTGAATCCTTGGAAGTTTATATCTGTTGGTTTTGCTTGATGCTCACAATGCTTCATGATGTTTGTTTGGTCACTCAAAATTAGGATAGATTGGTGTGCCAAGATGGATGTGTACCTAGGAGAATCCTTTGAGGTTATTGCTTTGAGATACCATGCTTTAGCTTTGGTGTTTAGGATATGTGTACAGGTCTCAAAGTTGTCATTTGATTTGCCTCCAAATTGTGTATGTGCTTGCTAAACCATGTGATGAGGATATATGTACCAACTTGATTCTAAACTTTACCAACATGAGCTCATATTGAACTGACTGTCATTTATGTTTGTCTCTAAAAATGAAAATTGGTGATGAACTCATTTTGATATAATACCATGCTATGTCATAATGTTGTCAATGTTTGATTTATAGTCAGTGAATGTAGATGAATCCATGGTATAAATGCCTTGCCTTGTTTGTCCATGTGCCTATCTTTGGTTCACATTATGTCATGTTTTTATGTCCTCATGGCATCATTAAACATCTCTGGTTGTGCAACTACAATGAGCATGTCTTAATTGTGCAAGTTTCTAAGTGTTCAGTTAGGGTATAGGTGGATTGTTGATTGCATGCCATACATCTCCATCTGTTCAAACTATTTTGTCTCACTTGCTTAGTTCAAATATGAGCTACTTTTACACTTTGTTTTGTCACTGTTAAACTGATACTTGCTGCCTCTATGACATTAGTTATCATGCCATGAACATATAGCATAACTTATCCCTACCTTTGCCCTAAGTTGTTAACCAATGTTGGATGTATTCTGCTATGATCATACCTTACAGATTTTTTTCTCCTAAATTTGTGTTTCTGCCATCATACTGTTTCTATACTTGAACTTTTATTTGTCAAGCATTTCTGGGGCATCTCTATCCATGCTGATTTGCTGTCAATATGATTTGTATATTCACAACCTGTGTGAGTTCATAATTGTCTGAAACTCTTGGCCTGCTGTGTATACCAAAACTATCTAGTTGAAACTGATAACCTCTAAAGGTATTTGTTTTGTGACAATCCTGTTATACTTATTCATACTAAGTTTTATGTTTAGGGTATGTGTGCAAACCTTGAATTATCATCTGATATTGCTTCTGATTTGTGAATATGCTTGATACTTGATGTGTTCATAATATCAAGCTGCTTTGAACTTGGTCCAATATATGCGTTGTGGATGTGTGTATCAAGCTGATGTGAACCTGCTATGTCATGATCTTTTCTTCTAAGTCAAGTTGTTTGAGTTGTTTAAAACTGATTGTATTTGGTTAATTGACTTGTTAAAATCATGTAGTTGGTTTGACTTGTAATGTTAATTTGGTTGCAGCCTGCTAGTATTGGTCCTACACTGAACATTACCTGTGGATTCACTTGGACACATTGACACATTCACACACTTTTCCACAAACCTATTGAATGTACACTTACTCTGCCATACCTACTAGTTCCATGACCATTTCTATTGTTTCTTGCACCTAACAGTGAACCTGTTTTAATGCTATGAGTCCTTTTGTTTGCCTCCAATGTTGAATCCATATGATTGGGAATTTTAATTGGTATGCTTATACTTGGATTATTTTGTTTGTTAGATAGGTTGTATGTTTTGATAGTTTGAAATAAATATTATTTTTGACCTGAGATGCTAGGTTAAATTTTCTTTAATGCCCTGCTAATCTTTTCTCTGCTGCAAGCCATTTCTGTTGGTTTTTTGCATGATGAACATGTCAAGTGTATAGCATGATCTTTGCAATTTCAAATGCCAAGAGCCTGTTTCCTCATATGCCCAAGCCTGCATCATACCTAGTCATGAATTTGCTAATCACATCATTATGCCATTTTTATCTCATGCTTTGAATGACTAGCTTGGAAATATTGTCACTTGTTGTGTTGAATTGTTGGCACCATTGCTATTTGATCCAAAGGTTTTCTAAGATGTCTTCTAAAAGTTTTCAACTGATACACTTTTTGGTTCAATGCATGCCATCATCTGCCATCAAACTTGGCATTCAAGTTTTTGTTGTTTCCATCCAATCCTGTTGGTTTTAGCTTTTTGCATACAACAAGAATTTCATTCACTTCATCATCTTGTGTTGATTCATTTGCTGCCTATCACATAGCACACTTGTTTCCTGTGGTTTGCACACATGATTTTAATGATTGTGCTTAAAAGTTCACATAGCAATTCATGTCTTGTTTTGATTAAATTGATGTTTGATCTTAAGAAAGGAAAAATGTGAAATCTGTCCAATGGGGATAGCTGGCTAGTTGAATCAGTAGTGGGAATCCTTGAGCTCTTTGCCATGACTGTTTATGACAGTTTGTAGGTCAATTTCCATTTTCTCGCTTGCAAGGCTTATGTATTTATTGAAGCATGTTTATTAATGGATGTAACAGCCACCCGAGTGGCAAGCCCACACCTTTCACACGCCTTTGACCCTTGGGACGGGGGTTCGAATCCCCCTCGCCCCCGTCCTTTTATTTTAATGTCACGAATTCGCCCTTTTTTCACATATATTTTTGCTTTACCGTGCCTTGTTAACATGCGTGCAGTGGCACAATTGGTAGGGGTTTTAGGCTGCATGCGTGAGGTCCTGAGTTCAACACCCATGGGAACCTCTTCTTTCTTTTTATTACTTGTTGTTTTCTTACATTTTTTTATGGTTTATATCCAAATTTCAAATGTTTATAACTTAATCATTTTTAACTCATTTTCACCCATTCTTTTTGCTAAATACTCTCAAAAGAATTTACTTCTTGGCTATAAAAGGAGATAATTGAAAATAATTAATGTTAAAGAATTTGTTCATAATGGAAGTGGAAGGAGCCTTTTATGGTTTTTATTACTTTTTCTTGTTTGTTCTTGATATTTAATTATGATACCTTGCTTGTATAATGTCTATATGCTTGGTTTTGATCTTGTTTGATTTTATGAGCCTTGTTCAACTTGAATTTCTTGTTATCCAAAATCATCTTCATGTGATTTTCCATTGTGAACTTCTTGTTTCATAAAATTGCTTTTCTCCCCATTCCAAAGGAAACTCCCTTTCAATTGACTCATAAGTCAACAAACCAATCAACACCTAGGACTCATAAGAACCTTTTCCTCTTCTTGGCGTCATAAGAGCCATTGAATCACAACTTAACAATAGGTTAGAGTTTAAAACTCTATGTGGCGCTTGCCTTGTCAAGTATCCACTTTTACCCACATAACTTAGAATTGAGAGAGTTTCCTTAAACTCTAAATGAGCTCATGCGTGTTTCCCTTTGGAACTTTGGCCATAGTTAATGGGTCCTCAAATTCAACCTTAGATAGGTGAAGTACGGTTGCTCTGATTCTTTAGTCAGATACGTAGGCACAAGATGCGACGTCTTGGCGAGCAAACTTAGTGTATATACCTTTAGGTCCTTACCTTAGCAGATAACTTTTAGCAAACAAACATAACATGACACAAACTAAACAAGAGGTACCTGTAGAATACTACAGATATTAAGGGTGCTAATACCTTCCCTTAGTATAACCAACCCCCGAACCTTAGATCTTCCCCCCTTTAGGTTTTCTCGATCTTGAACCTTTCCTTTGGATAAATCAAAGTTGGTTGTGAATTTAAAGAAATGTGATGCAAGTTAATTAAATAGCTTGTTATCCGATTCTCACCGCAACAGAAAATGGCGACTTCACTGGGGACTAACAGGCTGAGGGTTAAGCCCACCTTGTTTTTGCTTGTATTTGTTATATGTTTGCTTGCTTACTTGTACATATTTGTATATCTGTCTATTCTATTTTGCTTGAGATCTTCTATTGGCATGGTGCTATTGAGTGGTGAGATAAAGTCCTAACTCGGACTCGAGAGCACATATATGATAGGATCGTGGTGTAACCAATAGTCGGTTGTTGGGAGTAGTCCTAACAATCTATGGCATATGATGACCACACTCAGATGAGGCCCTTTGGGATTGTTGATGTCTGATGTGAGAAGTCGCATTGATATTACTTTTTCAATTGGGAGCCAGGGATTCTGAGGACCGTAGTTACCTTCACCCCATTTGGCCTTTTAAGATGTAGTGCGGTAACTATGAGAGAGCCAGTCCCAAGTAGTTGTCACGCGATACTACACTCAGACGAGTTTATCTTGAGAATATTATTAACCCGCGTGAATAGTCATGCATGCCGATAATATCCGAAGGATTTACGTAGACTCTGAGAACTTTTAGAACCTTGTTCTATAGTTGATGAACCTATAGTCCACACCTTGTTGGGATGGGTAGACCATGGCTCTATTCATGAAATCTCTAAACCTAAGACTCATGTGTTGTGTTGTATACATTTGTTTGCCCATGTTTGCATGTGCATACATCTCATTACATCCATTCTATTGGTTTTAAGGAACTCAGCCATATTTTCCTTTGAAAATCATAGGTATCATGGAAATTGAGAAGAGAAACACTAAAAAGTTTGGTTTCAAAAGGCCCAAATCGGCAAAGCTGAAGAAGTTAGCAACTCTAGTAACTGGACATGAAAATTCCGAAAGAAGTATGGAAGATTGATTGGCCTTCTCAGAACTGAAATAGAGGAGGGTATTATTGACACTTTGGTTCAGTTTTATGATCCTCTTTATCATCGCTTCACTTTGCCTGGATTACCAATTGGTCCTGACCTTGGAAGAATACTCTCATTGGTTTGGCTTGCCCATAAAGAAACAAAGACCTTTCAGGGGACAAGAGAAGATTCCCACTCCAAAAGAGATTGTCGAGTGTATTCACTTAGATATGTCAGAGGTCAAGCCACACATCACCACCAAGGATGGAATCAAGGGATTACCATCTAAGTTCTTGTATAAAAAAGCTTGTCAATTTTTCAATGCCAACAGTATTGCTGCCTTTGAAGCAACCTTTGCTTTATTGGTCTATGGTCTGTTTCTGTTCACCAATGTGGAGGATTTTGTCGACATCAACGCCATCAGGATCTTTATTAGTGGAAATCTGCTACCGACACTACTTGGTGATGCTCTCCATTCTGTCCATCATAGGACTCTTCAAGGGAAAGGAACTATTTTATGTTGTGCACCGTTGCTTTACCAGTGGTACATCGCTCATCTGCCTCGAACATCTGAATTCCGAGACAACCCTGACAAACTTCGTTGGTCCCAAAGGATCATTTCTCTTACCCACAATGACATCTTTTGGTATGATCCTATTTATGACAAAAATGTATACATTGATAGATGTAGCCCATTCCCTAACATACCACTTCTTGGTATTCATGGTGGGATCAGCTATAACCCTGTTCTAGCCAGACGCCAATTCAGATTTGCAATGAAAGAGAAGCCCAAGAGCATTCATATATCTATTTTCTTCTACCTTAATGAAAAAGCCACTAATGAAACCAAGAGTGAAGTCTAGTATGCTTGGGACAAGTTTCACGAAAGTACCAAGAATGAGCTGGGAAAAAGAAATTGTGTGTCTTTGGAGCCATACCTCTAGTGGGTCCGATCTCGAGCCCATGACCTCAAGATGCCCTATATTCCCAAGAGACTTCATCAGACGACTATTGTATCTCCATCTACTGTTCCCATTGAGCGCATGGAAGAATACCAAGAAAATTTAGCAAGGATGAAGCTTGAGAGGGACACGTGGGAGTGGAAATATCATACCATATGCATCGAACAAGAAGAAATGAAGGAAAAGATGAAGGAGAAAGACGACCAAATCAAGTGGTTGGAAAGACGTGTGATTGATGAACCTCTGGCACAAGAGAAATAAAGCCATGTATTTCAAGAACAGAGGAAATAAAGCGTTGTTTGAATCAACCTTCGCTCTGATGATCTACAGTTTGTTTCTATTTCCAAACGCCAAAGATTTTATGGATATCCAAGCCATTCAGATCTTCACAATCAACAATCCAGTCCCAACTTTGCTGGCTGACGTCTACCACTCTATTCAGACTAGATACTCAAGAGGATGTGGGCCAATTGTCTGCTGTGTAGCTCTCTTCTACAAATGGTTTATCTCCTATCTGCCAAAAACTCTCACCTTCTGGGAGGTTGAAGATTGTAAGATACGGTCCAAGAAGCTATTGGAGTTAAAACATACTGATATCGAATGGTATGACTCAACAGAAGAAGGAATCATCATGATCGTTAGCTGTGGGGATTGCCCCAATGTACCCTTGATGAGAATAAATGGTTGTATCAATTACAACCCCGTTCTTGCCCGCCGCCAGTTGGGCCACATGAAAGAAGGACTTCCGAATAATGAGGACATACACATGATGTACTATGGAGAAGAGGAAGGATTTGAAATGAAACTGCGACTTAAGCGCGCCTAGCGCCAGATCAATAGGCAACTGTGGAGGGCCGAGTGTCCTGTCACCGAGGCTCACCTACAATGGTCTCGTAACATAGGTCGTATGATGAGGAAGCCATTTCCTCGTCACGAAGTACCACCTGAGACCAAACAGAGGATGGCGGGCGCTCTGACAGATTTGTTTCTCGAAAAAGAAAGGATCAAGGGTCGTATTGAGGAACTTATGAAGAAAATCAATGGAGAGGATGAGGCATCCACTAGTGGATCCAATTTCTAGAACCCCTAATGTTGCTACTTTTTCTTTTAATGTTGTTTCCTTTTGTCGTTGTTGTTATTTCCTTTCTGTTGTGGGTGTGTCCCTACTTTTGTACCCAGAGCATGAAGATACTCTGCTCTTGATGTAATGATTGCCAGATTTTCTTAATGAAGAAGATATTTTGACAAAATTCCATTGTCTACATTATTTGAAAAATTTCTTTGGTTTCTTGATAGTTTAGCTTGCATTTGCATCAGCGTCCTCATTTGTATCATGTTATAACATATGCATGTCTTCTCTTTTATCCTTATCTTATGTCGCCATATTGTCTCAGAACCGTCACACTGAATCATAAGCATGGCTATAACACTCGGGCCCAAGCTCGATTGAAGATGTCAGAAACCTATGGAGAGATGGACCGAGTCAACAATGAACTGACGAAAATACGAAGTGGAATGGGGCAGCTCTTGGAGGCTGTCAATATCTTGAGAGCGAAGATGGATACTCAGGCCACTGTGGTCTCCGAAATCGTCACCACTATAGTAGAACCTCCTGTCATTCCTACTGTAAACCCTACCTTGGGTATGCCTGTTGACTTCATCCTCACCACAGTTCCTTAATCTACTCAACAAACAGTACCTCTGGCCAACGAGACTCTACAGGCTATTCCCACTTTCACTCCACCAACGGTACAGACACAGGAACATCCTGTTTTCCATAACCATCACCCTTATGATTACATTGACGTATCCGAAGAGGGTGATGACCAAAATGAAAAGTTAAGAGAGAGCGTCGAGACGATGCAAAGGAAGATAAAGGCTATGGAAGGAAGTAACGCCTTTAGCACTGATGTAAAGGATATGTGTTTGGTTTCAGACCTGGTGATTCCCTCTAAATTCAAGTTGCCAAACTTTGAAATGTACTCTGGCGCCACATGTCCCAGATCTCATCTGATCATGTATTTCCGTAGGATGGTGGCACATGTACGTAACGACAAGTTAATGATACATTGTTTTCAAGATAGCTTGAAGGGCGCTGCCGCTAAATGGTACCTGAGTCTGGATCAATCTCAGGTCTACTGCTTCCAAGACATGACAGATGATTTCGTGAAGCATTACAAGTACAATTTGGATTTAGCCCCTGACCGACGCCAATTGTTAAGTATGACCCAAAGCAGTACCGAATCCTTCAAAGAGTATGCGCAATGGTGGAGGGAAACTGCTTCCCAAGTTGAACCACCCCTGACTGAGAAGGAATTGGCAGACTAGTTTTTTGGATACGGTGAAACCATAATTCTACGAAAGAATGATCAGCAGCGTCAGTGCCAATTTTGCTGATATCGTCGCGGTCGGTGTAAAAGTCGAGGCAGGGTTGAAAAGCGGGAAGGTGGTAAGTTCTACAAGAAGCTCCACAAGCACCAATGTAAAAAAGGCTCCCAGTAATTTTCACAAAAAGTAGGAAGGGGAAACCAATGCCGTCATGGAAGGCAAGAAGAAAAACCCTAGGTGGAGACAACTAGGTTATCAACAGCAGGCAGGTCCTAATTTTTCTCAGCAACCAATGTACCCAATGCAGTACGCCCAACAACCTTATGTGGCAGCCGTTACGCCCACTTTCGACCATCAGGTAACGCAACAAGCACCAACTTACCAACCATCAGCTTTTCAGCAGTGGCCAAGAAATCAGAATTACCAACAACAGAGACAACAAACTCCACAGCAGAGTACTCCTTATAGAAGACATGGGGAACGACCATATTTCTGCCCATACCCATGTCTTACACTGAGCTCTATCCTTCGTTAGTACAACAAGGACTGATTGTTACCAGACCTCTGGGTCCGGCTACGGAGAAATCTTTGCCATTCTTTAATCCTAATGTTAAGTGTACATTTCACCAAGAGGGAGCCGGTCACGACCTTGAAGGGTGCCTTGCATTGAAGCATATGGTAAAGAATTTAATGGAAAAGAAGATCTTATCTTTCGCAGATAACCAGCCGAACGTGAAAAGTAATCCACTACCTACACATGGAAATACCAATGCCATGGAGGATGAGAATGATGAGGTGCTAGTTTTGGATGCCGCAAAGATCAAAACTCCTATTAAAGCCTTTCATGCTAAGTTGTTCAAAGCTGGTTTGGTCAAAGTTTGTCATGATGATTGTAAGGAATGTAATACTAGTATCAAGGGTTGCGGTTTGGTTCAAGACGATGTTCAGCGCTTGATCAACGAAGGTTTTTTACAAGTATTCAGCAAGGAAGAGGAGAGTAAGATTGCAGTAATTAAACTAGTGTTTAATCTACCGAAGCCAAGAGAGCAGGTGCCTGTGTCCAACATGCCTAAGTCAGGTTCAGTGATTCCTGTATTCAAGAAACCCGTACCGGTTTTCAACAACTCTGAGTTTGTTGCTGTTTCCACTGCCAATCATCCCAAGCAATATGACATCCGACAACCTACTCCATTCAGGTTCAGAGGGACCAAGGCCGTACCATGGGTTTATGAGAATGGTACGGGTAACAAAAGAAGAGAAGACGTGATTCCAAGGAATGAGGTAAGAATCACTATTGAAGACGTGGTTCCAAGGAATGAGGTGGGAACCACTGTTGAAGATGTAACAAACATAGTGGGAACAGGAAAGATAACCCAAAGCGGCAGAGTTTATACTCCTTCTTTCAAAGAAACTACGCCCAAGGAGACTACTGTTCCTGTACCCCTTAGAGATAAAGGAAAGGAGGCAATTTCCAAAGAAGAAGCTGAAGAGTTCTTAAGGATTATAAAAAGAAGTGATTACAAGGTGGTAGATCAGGTCCACCAGACTCCATCAAAGATTTCAGTCTTGTTCTAGTTAATCAACTCCCCTGTTCACAAGTCAAACTTACAGAAGGTTTTGCCCCAAGCACATGTGGCCCAAGATATAACCGCTGGACAATTCAACCATGTCGTTGCCAACATCACAGCTTGTAACACTCTCAGTTTCAGTGACAAAGACTTGCCTCGAGCAGGTAGGAACCATAACCTTGCCTTACACGTGTCCATAAAATGCCAAGAAGATACATTGGCCCGAGTTCTTGTAGATACTGGTTCATCTTTGAACGTTCTACTGAAGAGAACCCTTGAATAGTTGTCTTACCGAGGGGCTGTGATGAGACCTTCTTCACTCATTGTTAAAGCCTTCGATGGCTCGAGAAGATCAGTGATGGGTGAAATTGAATTGCCTATTTTGATTGGTCCTCAGGTATTCAGCATTCTTTTCTAAGTCTTAGACATCAATCCAGCCTATAGTTGTCTGTTGGGTAGACCCTGGATCCATGGAGCCGGTGCTGTGACATCAACGTTGCATCAAAAGATGAAATTCGTAACTGATGAAAAGTTAGTCATTATCCATGGGGAGGAGGATCTAATGGTCAGTAATCTGTCCTCTTTCCGGTATATTGAAGCTGATGAAGACGCCTTGGAAACCTCTTTCCAAGCTCTTGAGATAGACAATGTTGTTATGATTGATGATAAAGAACCAGTGGCCTCCGATTATCCATCCTTTGCTTCATTCAAAAGCATTCAATCTACTCTGCAAAAAGGTATACCAGAAGGCTGGGGCAAAGTCTTCGAAATCCAAGAAAGAGAAAAGTACCAAGGGTTGGGTTACAAGCCAACTTTTGAGGGAAAAGCTACTCCAAAAATGGGAAGACCGAAGACGATTCAAGAAATGTTTGTCAGCGGAGGACCTCAAGTCCATGCCATCATTGAAGACGCTGAAGACGAAGACATCATCCATTTCGTTTGTCAGTGTGACGCTGCTTTGAGCAATTGGGAGGCTATTGAGATCCCTGTCTTGTACCTTATGCCGGAGTAATTTGTGTGCTTTTGCTGTTGTTTTCAATTCCCTAGGCTTGCGCGAGGCTAGTGGATTATTTTGTATGGGCCACCGCTTTCATTTCTTATTAATCAATGAAAATGATGTTTTGTTAAATTCTCTGTCTTTACTTTACTATTTTTGCTTTTAAAGAAAAATGGCAATCTTTTCAAAACTACAAAAACATTTTCTTCTTGCATTCAATGTTTGTGCATTTTAATAAAATAAATCCCTCCATCATGGAGAATGAATCCCAAACCCATTGTAATCAATGACCCGACTCTCACTATTGACTTTGATTCACCTATCTATCGAGCTGAGGATGAGGAGGATTATGAGATCCCCAATGATTTGGCAGAAATGTGTGAGTATCAGTACACGGATCTTCAACCACATGAGGAACAAGTGGACATCATCAATCTTGGTACCGAAGAAGAGAAGAAAGAGGTCAAGGTTGGGGCAACACTTGGGGCAGAAATCAGGCAATGACTAGTACTGCTTCTTGAAGAGTATGTGGGTGTGTTTGCTTGGTCTTATCAGGATATGCCTGGTTTGGATACGGACATCGTAGTTCATAAACTACCATTCAAACCTGAATGTCCTTCAGTGAAACAGAAGCTTCGAAGAAATTGACCTGACATGGCTCTCAAGATCAGAGATGAGGTTAAAAGGTAACTGGATGCAGGATTCTTGGCAGTTTCAAAATATCCTGAATGGATAGCCAATATCGTGCCAGTAATGAAGAAGAATGGCAAGGTGCGGATGTGTGTAGATTACAGGGATCTCAACAAAGCCAGTCCTAAGGACGATTTCCCTCTACCGCATATCGACACTCTTGTGGACAATACAACTCGATTTGCAGTATTCTCATTTATGGATTATTTTTAAGGCTACAATCAGATCAGAATGGATCCGGCCGATATGGGTAAAACTACCTTCATCACCCCATGGGGAACCTATTGCTACAAAGTCACGCCCTTCGGTTTGAAAAACGCAGGGGAAACTTATCAGAGAGCCATGGTGACCTTATTTCATGATATGATCCATAAAGAAATTGAAGTGTATGTGGATGATATGATTGCTAAATCCCAGAGTGAGGAGGAACATTGGGACCGTCTTCTAAAGTTATTTAAGAGACTCCGAAAATATCAGCTGAAGTTGAATCCTGCTAAATGTACTTTCAGTGTCAGGTCGGGAAAGTTACTTGGTTTTATCGTTAGTCAAAGAGGAATTGAGGTAGATCCTGATAAAGTACGAGCTATTCAAGAGATGCCAGCTCTGCAAACTGAATCTCAAGTGAGAGGTTTCTTGGGTCATTTGAATTACATATCCAAATTCATCTCCAACATGACTCCTATTTGTGAACCGATCTTCAAGTTGCTCCGCAAAGATCAGACCATAGAGTGGAATTCTGATTGCCAGTAAGCCTTTGAGAAACTCAAGAACTATCTGCAAGAACCACCCATCTTGGTTCCCTCGGTTCCTGGAAGACCTCTTCATGTATATGACTGTTTTAGAAGGATCCATGGCCTGCGTCTTGGGCCAACATGATGAAACTGGTCGTAAAGAACATGGCATCTATTACTTAAGTAGAAAGTTTGCTGACAGCGAGAGTCGTTATTCACTGCTCGAGAAGACCTGTTGTGCTCTAGCATGGGCCGCCAGACGTTTAAGGCAGTATTTGATATGTCATACTACGTTATTGATCTCGAAAATGGATCCAATAAAGTACATCTTCGAAAAGCCTGTTCAAACAGGAAAGCTTGCTCGTTGGCACATGCTGTTGTCAGAGTATGATATCCAATATGTTGCTCAAAAATCTATCAAAGGAAGTGTCTTATCAGAGTATCTTGCAGATCAGCCTGTTGAAGATTACGAACCTCTCAAGTTTAACTTTCCCGATGAGGATATCATGGTAGTAAAAGATTGCGAAGAGCCAAGCTCTAATGAAGGTCCTGAACCCGGTTCTGGATGGAAGATGATGTTTGATGGTTCTTCTAATTACAAAGGACATGGTGTGGGTGTTGTATTAATAAACCCTGATGGCAGTTACACTCCTTTCACAGAAAGATTAGACTTTGGATGCACAAACAATATTGCTGAATATGAAGCATGTATCTTGGGATTGGAAGCTACAATTGATCTTAGAATCAAGATTCTAGAAGTCATGGGTGATTCGGCTTTGGTTATCTACCAAGTCAAAGGCGAATGGGAGACTAAAGATGAGAAACTGATCCCATACCGCGCTTATATTGTGGAAATGATCAAATACTTTGATGAGATCACTTTCTGTCATGTTCCTCGCTCAGAAAACCATGTAGCCGACTCTTTAGCCATGCTAGCTTCAATGTGGAGAGTTAACTTTGTTAATGAAGCACCACTCATCAGTATTGAGCGCAAGACCGAACCACCGTACTGTCAGTCAATCGAAGAAGAGGTAGACGGTAAGCCATGGTTTCACGATATCATGAATTATCTGAAAACTCAAGAGTATCCAACTAATGCTTCTAGCCTTGATAAGAAAACTTTGCGAAGGTTATCGTCCAAATTCTTCCTCAGTAATGATGTGCTTTACAAAAGGAATCACGACATGGTCCTGCTAAGATGTGTTGATAAACAAGAAGCGGACTTGTTGATTCACGATATTCACGAAGGAGCCTTTGGTACTCACACCAGTGGACATGTCATGGTTAAGAAAATATTAAGAGCCGGTTATTATTGGTTGAGTATGGAGGCTGATTGTATCCAATACGCCAGAAAGTGTCATAAGTGCCAAATCTATGCTGATAAGACGCATGTTCCTCCAACCTTGTTGAATGTGTTATCATCTCCTTGGCCTTTCGCTATGTGGGGCATTGATATGATTGGAGCTATTGAGCCGAAAGCCTCTAATGGTCATCGTTTCATCCTAGTGGCCATTGACTATTTTACCAAGTGGGTTAAGGCTGCTTCATATACTAATGTGACCAAGAAAGTGGTTGCCCGTTTCATCAAGAATAATATCATCTGTCGTTATAGAGTTCCTAATAGGATCATAACCGACAACAGAACAAATCTGAACAACAAAACAATGAAGGAGCTGTGTGAAAATTTCAAGATTGAGCATCACAATTCTTCACCCTATCATCCCAAGATGAATGGAGTCGTCGAAGCTGCTGACAAAAACATCAAAAAGATCTTGCAGAAGATGGTCAAGACTTACAAGGATTGGCATGAAATGTTACCATACGCTTTGCGCGGATATAGAACTTCAGTCCGAACTTCGACAGGGGCAACCCCCTTTTCTTTAGTTTATGGAATAGATGTTGTTCTCCCCTTTGAGGTTGAAATACCATCTTTGAGAATCCTGATGGAAACCAAGCTTGACGAAGCATAATGGGTCAAGGAGAGATATGATCAACTGAACCTCATTGATGAGAAACGTCTGACTGTTGTGTGTCATGGTCATTTGTATCAGAAAATAATGAAGAGGGCATTTGATAAAAAGGTCTGTGTTCGAGAATTCCGAGAAAGAGAGCTTGTACTCAAGAAGATTCTGCCATCTCAAAGGGATCTTCGTGGAAAATGGGCGCCTAACTATGAGGGTAAATTTGTGGTAAAAACTATATTCTCAGGAGGTTACTTAGTCCTCACAACGATGGATGGTGAGCAACTCGCACACCCTGTGAATGCTGACTCAGTACGAAAATATTACGCCTAAAAAACCCGCCAAGTCGAAAACCAGAAATGGCGACTTAGGCAAAAAAAGGGTATCCCGGTGGGTCATAACCTATGAAGGAGACTCAGGCAAAAGTTAGGGATTAAATAAAAAGAAAGAGCTCACTAGGTTGAAAACCCGAAAGGGCAGGCTAGGCAAAAAAGAGTGTCCCGGTGGATTGAAAACACGAAAGGGCGGTTCAGGCAAAAGTTAGGGACAAAGGCATTTCACTATGTCAGATAGGGTTGTCACCTACATCCAGAGATTCATGAAGAAGTTCAAAGTTTCAGTCGCCTCGTCAGCAGCTAAGATCTTTAGGACTCTTAGTCATTAGGGATGGTAGTGGTCATTAAATATGATGTAACCTTTTCCTAAATTGCCATTTTTCAATTGTAATGCTACGTGGAACTTTTGCTATTGGCAAGTTACCATTCTAATGAAATCAATTTTTGAGCCATTCTTTGTTTGATATTTGTCATTGCTCCGATGTTTTTCTTGTTATGCAAAACTTCACTTATTCATTAATAATGGTTTTGAAAGCGGAAAATGTTTTGAAAAAACTTTTTTGAGAAAACACAATGAAAATATTTTGCTTGGTGTAGCGAGCGATTTTGGACGCGGTTCTTAAGCGTTGTCGCTCTTTGGGGTTTACTACAGGTCGATTCATTTTTTATCCTATTGTGAGCTGACTAAGGAAGGGAAATAGATGTCTCAAATTAACCCTGCTTGCATACTGAGTTTAAACAGCGGTCTGTTAGGTTACGGATGCTATATGGTAATGGGGCCTTTCTTTCTTCTTACTTTATTAAGGTGGAAAACTGGGACTATTCATGGGGAATTTGTCAGATTGGGTGGAGATAGGGGACTTTAGGTTTTTTGATTAGTGTGCTCGCTAAGATTTTTCTTTCAATCTTATGCCTACGTATTCCCGTTTACCGAAACAGGGAAATCAGAGCATTCGTAGTTTCTCCTATTCTATGTGAGGAAATGGTTGTTTTGGGTGTCTTGTTCAAAGCCCAAGACGTGAAGCTAAAGGTGGTTTGTATCTTGTTCAAAGCCCAAGATGTGAAGCTGAAGAGTTTGACCTTAGAGAGAATTTGTCATCTCTAAAGGGGGTCTGTTTGTCACAACTGTTGGGTGACTGGTCATAAATGGAGGATTACTTTAACCGGGATACGCGGATCCTAGCAATGCCATAATTTCCTTTATAGGGGGTTTTAACCTGAAGGAGAAGACTTTAACTCAGTGTAGAGCAATGCCATCTTTCCTTAGGAATTCCTCATGCTAAAAGAGGGACAGTGGCATGGATATAGATGATCTAGAGGCTTGCCGCTTACAACTATTAGATGAAGGGGAAGGAGTTGTTGATGTTTGTGTATTGTGAACGAGGCACATCTTTGATGCTAAAAGGTTTATTGGATCAACCAGTGGTTTTCTTATACAAAGCCTAAGAGGAGGCTATTATGTGTCTCGTACAAAGCCCGAGAGAGAGGCTAAAAGGTTTTTGACTCGACGATAGAGTCTTTTGGTATCTCGTATAAAGCCCGAGATGGAGGCTAACATTTGTTTGGCTCAATAAGAACCTTTTTGTATCTTGTATAAAGCCCGAGATGGAGGCTGAAATTTGTTTGGCTCATTAAGAACCTTTTTGTATCTCGTATAAAGCCCAAGATAGAGGCGAAAGGGGTGATTGACTCAACGAGGGAGTCTCTTATGTGTCTCGTACAAAGCCCAAGAGAGAGGCTAAACGTTGTTTGACTCCGCTGGGGAGAATCATTGTACAAAGCCCAAGAGAGAGGCTAACTTCGCTGGAGAAGGATCATTATACAAAGCCTAAGAGGAGGCTAATATGACTGTTTCAGTTGAGTGACAGGTCCAGTATACTGATTTAAAGAGAAAATCAGTTCTTATATAAGCAACACTGTACTCAAGAATTTGATTCGAGGATCCGGGTTATCCCTGTTCTTTAAGGAAGTGGGAAATCTGAAGGGTATTGAGACTGTCCGAGTCTACGGGTTTTCTTCCTATTTAACGAAGGGGTCACTTGAGAATGTCTTTGAGACTCAAGGAGATTAGACTGTCCAAGTCTAGAGTTTCATCTTTTGTACTATACTTTGAGAAACAGTAGTAGACTCTTTGAAAGGACTGTTCTATGCAGATGACTAAGTTCTGTTTCTATACCTCTAGGAGGTCGTCGGGACAATTTGTACGAAGCCCAAAAGGAGGCTGGAAGCTTTTAAGAAGCCGAGAGGTCCTTGTACGAAGCCCAAGAGGAGGCTATCATTCCCGGAGGAAGAGATCATTATACAAAGCCTAAGAGGAGGCTGTGAATACTTCTAAGAAGCCGGCGGGTCCTTGTACTAAGCCCAAGAGGAGGCGGGGTTGCTTTTAGGAAGCCTGTGGGTCCTTGTACGATGCCCAAGAGAAGGCCGATGCTTTTAAGAAGCCCGTGGGTCCCTAAACCCCGAGAAATTCAAGACAGGCTATTCATAGAGAATAGATCAAGCCAGGAAAGTTTGAGAATCTGGAAGAAACTCAAAGATGCCATTCACGGAGAATACATTCATCTCTGGGAATAGAGTTTCTTGACAATTCCTAATGAGGACAGCCGAAGAGAAGACTGTATCTGGTGATCCTATTGGGGATCTAGTTGTCTATTTCTACGAAACGGCTTTTACCTAGTACTAGACGTAGTTGTCGGGGAAACTCTAAATATCTATACTATTATTACACAGTTGATATGAGTTTATGAAAGAAGACTTACATCGAAACAGCCCCACAATACAGTTATATGTATATGAAAATGGTAAATGAAAGCATATAAACACTTACTCGGTTGTAGAGCTTCCATGCTGTTTGGTTAGTTGTTCAACAAAGAAAGATTGAAAACAACAGTATATTTCAAAATCAAAGGAGAAAATGCTTTGAAAAAGAAAGATTTGGGGCTTACAGCTCAAGGAGAGGCCCAGGGTTTTATCACTGTGCACACTGTTGTTTTGTACAGAGGGACTTATATAAGTGACTGAGGCCAAAAAAGGTTTTTTGTACAAAGGGATGAGTCTTACACTCACTCAAGAGGCCCAAAAAGTTTTAAAGAAAAAGAGTGGGGCTTATAACACGAGGGTAGGCCCAAATGATTTTTCGTTTGAAATGGCGATCGCGGCGAGATTTTCTTTTAACGCGAAGGGACTTATACAATAAGTGAGGCCCAAAATGTTTTGGTTAAAAGGGGATTGGGTCTTACACTCTATTAGAGGCCTAAAAATTTTGAATGGGTCTTATAGCTCGAGGAGAGGCCCAGGGTTTGATTTTGAATTGGCGATCGCGCCGTTTATTTGAAAATGTACAGAGGGACTTATACAACGAATGAGGCCCAAAAAAGTTTTCTGTACACAGGGGGTTGGGTCTTACACTCTAATAGAGGCCCAAAAGGTTTAAAGGAAAGAAATGGGTCTTACTACTCGAGGGTAGGTCCAGTGTTTGTTTTTCAACGGATGACGATCGCGTCGAACTTTTCGAAATACAACGGGACTTATACAATAAGTGAGGCCCAAAATAGGTTGTATTTACAAAGGGTTGGGTCTTACACTCTATTAGAGGCCCAAAGTGTTTTGAAAATGATTTATGAGGGTTGAATTAATCCAAAAACCCTAATTTGTTTTCAAAATGTGTTTTAATTGAATAAAAATTCAATTAAAATAATCAAAATTGTTTAACATATGAAAAACAAATTGTGATCTTGGATTAATGCTTCAAAAATTAAGTATTGACCTACAAAATAATTAGAAGGCATTAAAAGTTGCAAAATCAAGGTGGAAAAAATATTTTAAATGTCAAAAACAATTAAAACCTTAATTCTTTGCAAAAATATCAATTATATAAAATAAATAATATTTTTGGGATTTTTTGGAAAAATAAAATATTTTAACATTTTTGTGAATTATTAAAAAAAGAATCAACTCAAAATCATTAAAACTCAGAGAGAAATTAATTTTTGAATCAATTAAATAAAATCACAAAATTCAAATATTCAAATATTGGAAAATGGCGCCAAGAACAAAGGCAAGAACACGCGCGTTTTTAAGTTTTGCCCAGATTTGCATTTTCTCTCCAATCTCACTGAATACTTAATCATATCATGCAATCCACATACCAATCAACTCGTTTCAACCTCACGATCATGTCTATGGTATTTAATTTCATTTAAATTAAACATATAACAAGAAATCATGAAAAATCCTCAAGAACCCTAATTTCTGCATGAAGGCTAGGATTTTTGATACACGATTCAAACAATGCAATTAATTGAGGGGAAACATTCCATGCATGATTATGAACATATGGCCAAATTATTGTGCAGCAAAAATTGCATGGATCATAGAGTTAGAAGAGCTCGTGCTTACCACTTGCAGCTGGTGATCGTGATTTATGTTGGAGGTGTTACAGCTAGGTTCCAATGATCTGGAAAGCTTCCCTAGGTGCCATGGAGTGTATATGAATGTTTGGAATGGATTGAAATGATCTGGAACTTGAGATGGTACCCCAACTGCAAATCTGTCATGAACTTGAGCAATTGGTTGGTGATTTTGTGAAATCTGTGTTCCAGATGTTATGTGAGTGTTTGGATCACTTCTATATGATGTATGTGAGGTGTGTGTGTGTGATTGGTTTGATTGGAAAAGCTCTCAAACTCAAAACCCGATAGTGACTTGCCTTAGAAGGCAAAATTGGAGTGAAAGAAGAGATTTTGAGGAAAGCATCTGTTTGATGGCTTTGGTGTACTCAAACTGATCACAATTGAGCTCTATTTATAGTAGAGCAAGTTTGTTTTGCAAGGAATAGTGAATGGCAACTGCTGAGTAGGTTTGGCCAATGTTGGCAAATGAAAATCCAAGTCTCCTCTAGCCATTGACTAGAGGTTAGGGCACAGGCTGCTGGTTCCCTTGGTCTTGGATAAGTCTTAACTGAATTCAGTTGCTAAGAGCTCAGTCTATGCCACCTTGATGCTTCCATTGAATGCTCCAATTCAAAATTGGAGTCTTGTCCCTATTTTGGCAATTCTAGGTTCAACATGTTATTTCTTGTTCCAAAGACTTTGGAGGCTTGGCTCAGTGATTGCCCCCTTTAGATTCAATCCTCAGAGGTGTCCAAGTGGATAAGAGCATTTGGATTTGGCTGATTTTGGCAAATCGACCAAAAGTGTAAAAATCTGCCTTGCCTTGGCAGATTTCAGCAAGGCAACTTGCCAATGTCATATCTCATGACTCAAATTGAATTTGGTAATGTTCTTGGCCATTTTGGAAAGCCCTTACATGATACAACAACTGTTTGAACATGTTTGGTTTTGATCTCTTTTAAATCCAAGTGAAAAATCCCCCTACATTTGGCAAAAAGTAAGGTAAAACCTAACTTAGTGAAATTTTCACCAAGTGTTGGAACAAAGTGACTTTTCTTGATTTTGATCACTCCATAACTCAAAATCCATGAAGAATTTGGACATAGGCCAGTATGAAACTTTTGTAGAGGGCAATGAGATCTACAAATAAATCTTTGAATAGGGAACAATGGCCTTGTGGTTTAGGAGTTATGGTCCTCCAAAGTTGGCACATTAGTGTCACTTTTTCCATAACTTAGAAATTTTTCTAAGTTTTTATGGTTACCCCTTTTACAAGTTATCCCACTTTCTTTGATTTTTCTTGATGAATGATGATTCAAATCATATATTAACATCATTTTAGGGTTAAAAATCCATTTTGGTGAAAAATCTCAAAATGTCAAAGTTGACTTTTATGCACAGTTGACTTTTTATCAGATGAATTCCAAACTGTGCAATTCTTCATGAAATCATGTCCTTGACCTAAATCAAACTTGATGGACATGTTCCATGGGTGTCATAGGGTATATTGAATCATGTCTTAGGGCTTGGGAGCATGTCCTGGTCAAAAGTCAAAGTTACAGTTGACTTTCCTCGCAAAACCCTAATTGTGGTGCAGATGAAATTGAAACTTGTTGCTCAAGCTTCTTGGATCAATCCATTGTCCCAAGTGGATCAATATAGTTCATTAGAGACCCTCAAACCCTCTCTTGAGGTCTTGGCTCATGATTTGCCCTAAAAGTCAACTTAGGGGTGAATTTGGTCAAGAACCCTAATTCCTGATTTTTGATTAATGCATCCCGTGAGGCAAAATTGACTTGATGCTTGGGTCCATGAGGTCCCATGAAGTATATTAAGTTATGTTTTGGATCATTGGCTTGTGCCCAGATGAAAAATTTCCATCTGGAGACCCTGGTCGACTAAAACCCTAATTTGGTGACACTGTCGATCTTGAGACTTGATCCACCTAGAAGGGAGCAGCCTTGTGCTTGATCCTTGAAGTGAGAGTCCTTTTGATCCATTGTGGATGTTTGAGAGGTTAGACAAGTTGAAGATCATGTCATTCCTTGATTGATCCTTTGTCTAAGGCTCTGAGAGGGCTTGAAACCCTAATTTTGATTGTAGTGGATGCTCACCCATCTTTGGGGAGACTGATGAAGTATGATGGTTCATCCATATTGTGATGACGATTTGCACAATGATGGGAAATCTTAGTGGTCAAAATTTGGGGTATGACAGATGCCCCTATTTAATCTTCTTGGACACGAAGGTGTGAATGACGAAGGTATTCGGGCATTCGGGGTTCAAGAGGATTAAATATCGGAATACCCAAAATTTTGATGGTGGTTATGAATGGTAGCTTACGCATTCATCTTCTTTAGCTAAGCGATGATGCTTAGAAAAGGTAAACTTCCCCTCAATCCTGGTCTTCAGCCAAGGAGCTGGTCTCAGTTTCCTTTTTGGGATAAACCTCCCCTCGATCTTGGTTTCCTACCAAGGAACTGGTCTTAGTTTCTCTTGTTAACTTCCCCTCGATCCTGGTTTCCTACCAAGGAACTGGTCTTAGTTTCTGAAGTAAACTTCCCCTCAATCCTGGTTTCTTACCAAGGAACTGGTCTCAATTTCTTTTGCCAATAAACTTTATTGACAAGGGACGCTATGCGTAGCGGCTTTCCTCAAACTTCTCGCCGAATTTTCCTGGGGAGATGCCATTTGACAGAAAAACTCTAATGTCAGACTCGCTGGGAGGACCCAGTCGTCTGAGTTGTAGAGGTGCACAAACTTCTCTATTAGAGACGCCATTTGTCGACTCTATCTGGGGAAAGCGAGTCTCTTGAAAGGCTGCTTCTGCGTGGGATCTTACATCATACTTTTCTCGGGATCTTCCCGGAGAAATGCCATATGATGGGGTCCAGTTTTGAGGTGCCGATGACCTTTTCATCAGCGGTCTTTTCGGAGCGAAACTGGCATGCTGCCGAATCTCTGATTAAGAGGCTTTCTCTGTGGATTTTCCTTAATCCGGGAATCAAGGATATCATCTTCAGTGGCGAAGAGTGATGTTGACTGAAGGCTCTCTGATGTTTTAGAGGTTCAAGTTATCAAAGTGGTCGAGGGCCAACTTCCTTCCAGAAATAAACTGGAAACGAGGTTGTTCAAATGCAGCGTTTCCTGACGAGGCAAGAACTGACAACTCGATTGAGAGAACTTCTATCACTAGGGGACAAGACCGACTAGAGTGATAGTGATGCAATATGAAATGTGAATACAAATCAATAATGCATGATGTATGTATGTATATGCTGACAAAACTGACATGACACACAAACTAAAAGATGAACATGACTGGATACTCGGCCATCGCGGGGTGAAAAAGTATCGCTGGTTCAAGATAGCAATTCCACCTTGCTTAGGAAAGATAGTCCCTATTGGGAGCTATGTTTATCGGGCTTAGGAGATAAGAACTCGGCCGAGGCGTGTCAGACGAAACAAGGTCTCTGACACAGTTGATCCCTTCATTCAGGCGTACTGGTCTAGAAGGAGTACTTTGATTCTACACTTCGAAGTTCGATTACTTCTAGAGAAGCGACCGATGTTCTTCTGATGTACAACAGTCAAAAGAAATTGTTGTCTTTATTAAAAAGCAGGAAAAGTTTTAACAAGTAAATTCATTTTTATTTTATTTCAAGAATTGTTAATCATGTTAAAATGTCGTTCTGTAAAGCTAAAACAAATAAGAATTACAAACAAAAGCACAAGGGCTCAAATTTTATTGATAAGATGGAGATCAGCCAAACGCGCGATTCCATTGAGTATATACAAAATTAGAAAATAGTAATTTACAGGAAAAAGGGCTACGTTGAAACATAATGACCACTATCCTTCTACCAACTTTGAATTCGGGGCATCCTGAGCTTCTGTCGAAGATGACCTTGACTGGAGTTTTCTGACGGATGATGTAACTGCTGCTGAGGGACTTGCCTCTGTTGAACATAGTTACTTGCCATTATCCCTAATTTTTGCCTGGATTGTACTATGATGTTTCCAATCCATCGGGATCATTTTTTTTTATGTCTCTAACTTTTGCCTGGACCGCCCTTTCGGGTTTTCAATCCACCGAGACGTTTTTTTTTTTTTAGTTTAGGCGAAGTATTTCTTGACTACATCAACATTCGTGGGGTAGGCAAATTCCTCTCCGTCCATGGTTGTAAGTCTCAAGGCGCCGCCTGAGAAAGCTTTCGTGACAACATAGGGGCCATCATAATTCGGAGTCCATTTGCCCCGAGAATCAGTGAGAAATGATTGTATCTTCTTGAGCAGTTTGAAGATCGGCGCGCATGTCGCGGTTATGAGGAATATGAATCTGGAGATGTAGTTCAAACGTCCCAGGAATCCTCTAACTTGTTTTTCAGTTTTCGGAGAAGGAATTTCTTGAATGGCCTTGACCTTGTCAGGATCAACCTCAATTCCTTTCTGGCTGACGATGAACCCTAAGAGTTTCCCTGAACGGACACCGAAGGTGCACTTGTTGGGATTCAAGCGGAGTTTGTACTTCCTCAAACGCTCGAATAGTTTTGACAGGTGGGTCACATGCTCCTCCTCTGTCTTAGATTTTGCAATCATATCATCGACATATACCTCAATTTCCTTATGTATCATGTCATGAAACAGAGTAGTCATGGCCCTTTGATAGGTTGCCCCGGCGTTCTTCAAACCGAACGACATTGCCTTGTAACAAAAGGTACCCCATGGGGTAATGACCGAAGTTTTCTCCATGTCTTTCGGCACCATTTTTATTTGATTATAGCCCGAGAATCCATCCATGAAGGAGAAAACTTTGAACTTTGCTGTACTGTCTACCAGCATGTCAATGTGTGGTAAAGGAAAGTCGTCCTTTGGACTTGCCTTGTTCAGATCCCTGTAATCGACACACATTCTGACCCTTCGGTCCTTTTTCGGAATGGGTACGATGTTGGCTAACCATTGAGGATATTCAGATGTAGCGAGGAAACCCGCATCAATTTGTTTTTGTACCTCCTCTTTGATTTTGATGGCCATGTCCGGGTGAGTCCGTCTCAACCTCTGCTTTACTGGCGGACATTCCGATCTTAACAGTAAGTGATGTTTCACGATGCTGGTATCCAACCCTGGCATATCCTGATAGGACCAAGCGAATACATTGGGGAATTCTTTGAGAAGCTTTAACAAACTCTCTCTGGCAGTTGGACTGAGCAGTGCCCCAATCCTGATTTCTTTTCTCTCTTTTTCTGAACCCAAGTTTACCGTTTCCAACGGGTCTTTGTGAGGTTCAAAGGACCTTTCCTCTTGTCTGAGTAATCGGGAGATCTCTTATGGAATTTTGTCATCATTTTCTTCTTCAGCCTCGAATTCCGGGAACTCAAAGATGGGAGAAGGGATCGGATCGTACGTTACAACGGGGTTTAAAACAAGCAATCTGCATGACGTGATAATTCGTGTTTAGAAGAGATAGAGAAAATGCAAAAGTGTGTGCAGTGTTTTATTTTACTGCTTGTTTTTATTTTTAATTGTTTTTTAGGATTACCATTTTCTGAAAAACGAAAAGAGAAAACAGCAATTAATGCGGAAATTACAGAACGACGTTATTTTATTAATGAACAAGTCGATCCTTGAAACTACAGCCCTATAAAACAAAACTCTGTCGCTTTGGGCAAAGCGAAGAGGGAAAATTTACAGAAAGCGAGCCCTATCAAAACATCCGTTCCACCTGGGCAGGGTGAAAGGTTAAAAGATGGCAATTACTTTGACTGGTGAACGACCTGCGGAACATCGACAGCAACCCATTGGCGGCGAACTCCTCGGTGAATCACAAAGTCTGGGACCTTCTTTGATTTGTCCTCAGAAATGACGCTGATTTCTGGCGGAGCAGGATAATTGGAATCCGTCTCCCAGGCAGAGTTGTCGTAGGAGGATTCCTCTGTTGCATTTTGCAGAGTATTTGTGCTCTCAGCTGTATCTCCCCATCCAATTGGCTGGATATCTTCGAGCCTGATACGAGAGCTTTCGGGCGCAGTGTACTTGACCATATAGTCGTATTTTCCACTTGGTTCTCCCAGAGTGTCCCAAACTTCTTTGGAATTGGAGGAGTTATCTCTCTCGATGACGTTGACCTCGGGAAAAGCATAGTTGATGAATTCAAGTCCTGCAAATGTTGCGAATTCATCTTCATGTTGAGTAGTTTCTGGATGACCTGAGTGTTGATCCCATGACATGGTGGAGACACAGGTATTCTGTTCAATGAGACTCAGCTGATTTTCATTGTTCGGCTGACTTTCTTGCCCCAAATCTCCTGGATAAGGTTGCCACATTGGCAGACCATCCATTGGGCCATAGTAGTTGTAGTCAAAGTTGTATTTCATCAGAGTGTCTTCCTCTAATGAATTTGGTGGAGCACGGCATCCTTCCGGATCATAATCTCCGTATATCATTTCAACGTTTGACCTTGGTATAAATCTCGGACTTTGTGTAGGAAAGCAAAAAGGAGTTTGCGTTTCGTCCTGAGACATATAACTGTCCTTGTTAAGATAGGACTTACATTCTTCATCTGTGTCGGAGGGATCCTCCTCGTTGATAGCATGGATTGCCTGAGGCACTGGGTGAAGGAAACCTCCACTGTGGAAGAAGTTTTGAAGGGGATGAAGACTTTCATCGTTGGCAGCTGTCCGGGTACAGGTTGCAGAAAAACCAAGACCCTTCTTTGTTGCATTGCTAGTAGGACTGACAAGCTGTCCCCATCCTGTTGTATTGGTACTCTCGCCCACTTTGATAGCATCGTTGTATAAAGAAATGGAAGCTCCTTCTTTGAACTGACTGTTCTTGCTTACCGATAGTGCTTGGAACTGAGTTCCAATAGCCTCCTCGGGTTCTATACCAGTAGATGATGACAAGTTACTTACAAGCAAGGCTTGTTCCCCACAAACTGTGACAAGTTGATCGTTCTTGACGAAATTTAGCTTTTGGTGGAGGGTTGAAGTAACCGCTCCAGCCTGATGTATCCAAGGTCTTCCTAATAAACAACTGAACATTGCCCAGATGTCCATGACCTGGAAAGTGACTTGGAAAGTATGAGGACCGATAGTTATGGGAAGATTAACTTCGCCGATAACCGCTTTTCTGGATCCGTCGAATGCTTTGATGACGACCTCGCTGATTCTCATCGGAGGACCTTTGAATGATAATTGCATCAAAGTGGACTTCGGCATAACATTCAGGGCTGACCCTGTGTCTACCAGTACGCTGGCTAAAGCATCGTCCTGGTAGTTAACTATAATGTTGAGTGCCATGTTATGGCGGTGACCCTCTTCGGGTAATTCCTCATCACTAAATCCCAAATTATTACAGGAAGTGATGTTAGAGATAATGCTATCAAACTATCTGATTGTTACATCCTATTCCACAAAGGCTTGCTCCAAGACTTTCTGTAAAGCCTCCCTGTGCGCTTCTGAACTGAGTAACAGTGATAATACCGAGATCTTTGAAGGAGTTTGTAACAGTTGATCGACAATGTTGTATTCACTCCTTTGGATGAGCTTCAGCATCTCATCATCGTTTTTCAAAAGGTCGGGATTACTGGATTGACCGACTGGTGGATCAGGAGCTTCCGTCTGAAGTTCCTTTTCTTTGTTAGGTTCCCCAACCCCTCGGTTGAAGATTCTGCCACTCCGTGTTACATGACTGATGTCTGCGATGTTTATGACGGAGGGTAATGGAATTTCCTTTCCATTTTCAATTATCGTTGCACCGTATTTGTAAGCGATTGCCTTAGCTGATTCATACGGTAGTGGTCCTGGCAGATAGATGACTACGGGAGCCCTCTGATTTTTCTGACCATCGTAAGTAATCTCGATCCGTTCCCGATTGGGAACTCTCGATTCGTCAAGTAGAGGGATAATGGAAAAAACATCCCTGGTCCTATGATGACCAGAGATTGTGACAACATCCTCAACTTGATTGGCAAGGTAGTTCGGCGTCCAGTTGATGGGTCCAGAACCCGGATATGGACGAATCTCTCCACGATCCACCTGACCTTGAAGAGCTGCTCTCACGAGGTAACACCCTTGGTTACTTTCCGAACAGACGCTACAACGGTCATAATTGTGTGGTGGCACCTGGCCATGCCCACTTTGAATACAATGTAACCTCACTAGGTTAGGTTCCATTGATCGGACATCCTGACTCTGACACCGAGTAGGATTCCTGTTACTGATACTAATTTGCTGAGTATCTTCATCCATATAAATTGGCATCCACCAGTGATTTAACAAGTGCTGAAGTGCCTCCTGGACAAGGGTACAACCTCGATCGTTTTCGCAACCCGCTTTACAGCTGTGATAATTATGTGACACCAGGAATCCGAGTCGGACCTGTTCAGCATGTAACTCTACCAGGTTGGTATTCATCACACGAATATCAAAGATCTGAACCATGTTGATCTGATAAGGGTTCCTATCATGGTAGTCTTGGATCCATCCAAGATCCATCTGACGCTGGAGGGCCTCCTGTATGAAATAGCATCCCTGTTTGTTTACCGAGCAAGTCAGACAGGAACTGTAATCGTGTCGTGGCAGATTATGATACTGGCTTTGCCTTGAGTGCATCGCCACCAGATTGACATTTATTGCACAGATGTCGTGGTTTTGAATGACGTTAGAATTCGTGTAGACCATGTTAATTCCACGAACTCAGTGCTCTTGGATCCATCCGAGATCCATTTGTTCCTGTAGAGCTGTTTGCACCACAGAACATCCCTGGTTGTCTTTAGAGCAGATATCACACTGGTGATAGTTATGAGGTGGCACATGGCCATATCCACTCTGTCTACAATGCATCTTGACCAGATTGGTCTTCAACAAGAGTACATCGTGAATTTGATAGACATTGTTAGTCTCTCCTTCTATCAAATTGACTGCAGCCTTCTCATGTTGAGGCAGCGGGTTCGTGAGAACATTAGGATTTGTATCCTTGAAGGATAAGACCTCGCTCCTAACAAGTTTTTGCACGTCGGACTTGAAATTGAGACAAGTCTCTATGTTATGCCTTGATCCTCCTTGGTGGTAAGGGCAAGTTTGATCCACCTTAAACCAAAAAGGTGGATTTTTCGGTACTGTAAGAGGAGATTTAGTCTGAATGTGCCCCTTGGCTAGCAGTAATGGAAACAGTTCTGCGTATGATACGGGTATAGGATCAAACCCTGATGGTCGTGTTGTACGATTATTGTTATATGGAGGACGAGCCTGCTGAAGAGGCTGTTGTGTCCTTTGCTGATCAGGTTGGCTTTGCGCAACCTGAGGTTGATACGTAGGAATAGGCGCAGGGCTGATAGCAGGAGTTACAACTGCTACTGGCTGATAACGTCGCCTTTGCTTTCCGAGAGAGATATTCCCAATATCTTGCTCTTTTTTATTAGGGAGAGCACTACCATATTTTTTAGTACCGCTCGATGATCCAGCGTCTTTTGCCAAACGTCCTTCTCGGACGGCTTCCTCAAGACAAACTCCCATACCCACCATCTCGGTGAAATCACTGGGTGCACTGGCAACCATTCGGTCATAGTAAAATAAGCTTAAGGTCTTTAAGAAGATCTTTGTCATCTCTTTTTCCTCAAGAGGTGGACAAATTTGAGCGGCAATTTCACGCCACCTTTGAGCATACTCCTTAAAGGTTTCCTTGTCCTTTTGCAACATCGATCTGAGTTGATCTCTGTCGGGTGCCATGTCCAAATTGTATTTGTATTATTGGACGAAGGCAGTACCAAGATCTCTGAATGTACTGATCGTGGCACGATTTAAACCCATGTACCATTTTAATGTGGCACCAGTTAAACTATCCTGAAAGTAGTGAATCAGCAAGTCCTGATTCTCCGTCTGAGCTGACATTCGCCTAGAGTACATCACCAAGTGACTTTGAGGGCAAGAGTTACCCTTGTATTTTTCAAAGTCGGGCACTTAAAACTTGTGCGAAACCTTCACATTGGGGACCAAGCAGAGGTCTGCGGCGTCCTTTCCAAATAAATCCTGACCGCGAATGGCTTGCAGCTCCTTCTGCATTTCCAGGAACTGCTCCTGGAATTCATCCATTCTGTCAAACATAGTTTCCTTCTTACCAGAAGGTATCGGCGGAATCTGTCCTTCCGGGACAGTGTACACCACAGGGGGTGGTACCGTGACTACGGTAGCGAATCTTGGCGTTTCCCAAAGTTTGTAACCTTCAGGAGTCTTCAATATGCCCCTAGCATCTTCACTTTCCCGAAGTTTGTAACCTTCAGGCCCAGCGGCTTCTGTTATGATTCCTTGATCTTCAGTGATCGGCGGAACATATCCTTCCGGGATATAGTTAACAGGCATGCCCCAAGGACGATCTTTCGGCATCTGATACCTAGGATCATACTTCTCCACTATGGGCGTTGAGGTGATCTCTGAGATCACAGTCCTTTTTAGTTGAGCTTCTGCCATGGCTTGCATGTCGTTATAAAGCTTTCTCATATCCTCTCTCAGAGCGTCGATCTCTTCCTTCAACTCTCTGTTTTCTTCCTCAAGATCATCCATCTTTTTCTGACGATTGGCCCGAGTATTGTACGAATGAGACAGTTTGACTCTAGAATCGAGACACAAACGTGAGATTCGTAGGGAAGAAGAATATGTTACGCGAGAATGATGAATGCAATGATTATATTAATAGTTTTTTGGTTTAATCAAAATAAACTTCGACAATTAGATTGCAAATATCAAACAGTGGGGAAACCCCTTTTTATTGAAATTCAAAGGATTGCTGAAACGAAAATACAGTAGATTACAAAGTGCAGAAACAGAAACCTAAGCTAATGGGTCCCGAGTCCTCTCTGAAGAGAAATCGGGTGCTGACTCTGGTACTTTCCTCTTCTTTGACCGGGGCTCTTGGGCCATTGTCGGGTTGTCATTCCTTTGCCAGGTGAAAGGAGTGAGCAAATTCCTTTGGTCATCTTGATTCTCCACGGCATGTTGCTCCAAGATTTCAATTAGAGCATCTTTCTCTTTCACTAATTGCTGTATTTTGATGCACTCTATGTTGAGGGTGCGGTACTTGTTCTTCCAAGACCTTCTCTCCTTTTGAACTTTGTTGAGAGTAACCTGAAGCTTTTCCGTTTTCGTCATGAAATACATGACAGATTCCCTTGGTGGAAGAACTCCGCGACGAGGATAAGGCATTTTTAGCTTGAGAGCTCTAGTTTGTACCCAGTGGAGATAAGGCTCCACCGGGACACAGTCCGGTTTTCCTAAAGACTCCCGTCCTTTCTTATGAACATGCTTCCAGGCTTGCACTATTTCCATCTTTAGTGCTCTGTCATTTTCTCCTTCCTTGAAGAAAAGACCTTCCAGATGAGCATTCCGGGGGACGTGCCTCATCGGGTATCCAAATTGACGACAAACGAGAACTGGATGGTAATTGATTCCTCCTTTAGTTCCTATAAGGGGTACGTTGGGGAAGTTTCCACAACGATCAATGATTCTAATTCCATCATAGATCCTACTACACCAATCTATATTAGAGTTGGTAAGAGACATGATCTTCTGCCTCCAGCGCAAGGCACTCTTATGATCCCAGAAAGCAGCAGACTTAGGCAAATGAGAGATAAACCATTTGTAAAGCAGAGGTACACAGCATGTGATCTCCCCTCCGCTGTACAAATTTCCCAAGTGTACAGAATGATACGCATCTGCGAGCAAAGTCGACACAGGGTTTCCAATGAGAAAAACCTTAATGGAGTTGATATCGACGAAGTTATTAATGTTGGGAAACAAAAATAACCCATAGGTGAGCAAGACAAAGACGCTTTCAAAAGCAGTCACGTTTCCTATACTGGTAAAATACAGGGTTTTCGTTGTCAAGAACTGGGCTGGAAAGCCTTGGATGCCACCCTTAGCGGTCATGTGAGTCCTGACCTCAGACTCATCCAAATGAATTGTTCTTGCAATGGTCTGATTCTTTGGAATTTCTTCCAGTCCAGAAAATGGAGCTTGATCGGTAATGTGTAGATCAATTAGATGAGAATACTCCTCCAGCGTTGGTGCGAGCTAGTAATCCGGGAATGTGAAACAGTGATAAACCGGATCGTAGAACTGAACGAGCGCGTCCATGATTCCCTCAATCACATGGACTCTTAACAGTGGTAGCAGACCTCCGCGCTTGGCTATGAAAGCCTCTTGGTTTGTGATCATCCCTGCCAAACCTCTTAAATCCTCTAGTTTTGGAACCTTGAAGGTATACCTATGGGTTCTCCTTCTACCGAAATCCATTAGCGCAATCCTTTTCTCTGATATTTGCAATCACAGTCTTAGTTTAATTTGAAAAAACATAGAGACTAGAAGAGAAATTTTTTTTTGTGAACGTTTTAATGTTTTTTAAATGAATGCATGAATGCAGCACACAAAAACATAGAAAAAACATGGGGTCAAAGGGTCGTTGTCATGAAGTCAAGGCTCTACTCATCCCCAAAGGTTTATACTAAGGTGATTTTTGTACCTGTACTCATTATCATCAGCTCCTCCCAGGAAAGCAAAACAACAAGCGGATCACCAGCGAGTTATAGAGCAATCTTAGAGTAAGTGCCATTCACCGAGAATAGATCACCAGCCTCAAATGAGGGTAGTATCACGTGACAACTATTTCCGATAGTTTCCACACTACAAAAGGGTTTGGCTCCTCAGCTTCTCAAACATCACAATCGGCCCATTGCCTAAGAGAGGGAATGGGTTACATTGGTCAGCCTCCACTGAGGTTGATGGTCGACCTCGTCGCCATCACTTATCTTAAGTGTATACTCAATCTTTCCACATGAGGCATCACACGCATTCCCATTAGCAGAAAAATAAACAGGTATAGCAATTAGGAAAAGCAGTATATATATTTGTCCTAAACATCCTAGACCTTTAAAGCTATGAATCCTAAGTTCCTGACAGAAAATGGGTTCCTCGGCAGAAGCCCCAATCTATGGTATTCACACAAGTGAAGAGAAAAAAGGGTAGAAGAGCCCCACGGTGGGCGCCACTTTTCTGTAGCGAGCGATTTTGGACGCGGTTCTTAAGTGTTGTCGCTCTTTGGGGTTTACTACAGGTCAACTCATTTTTTATCCTATTGTGAGCTGACTAAGGAAGGGAAATAGATGTCTCCAATTAACCCTGCTTGCATACTGAGTTTAAACAGCGGTCTGTTAGGTTACAGATGCTATATGGTAATGGGGCCTTTCTTTCTTCTTACTTTATTAAGGTGGAAAACTGGGACTATTCATGGGGAATTTGTCAGATTGGGTGGAGATAGGGGACTTTAGGTTTTTTGATTAGTGTGCTAGCTAAGATTTTTCTTTCAATCTTATGCCTACGTATTCCCGTTTACCAAAACAGGGAAATCAGAGCGTTCGTAGTTCCTCCTATTCTATGGGAGGAAATGGTTGTTTTGGGTGTCTTGTTCAAAGCCCAAGACGTGAAGCTCAAGGTGGTTTGTATCTTGTTCAAAGCCCAAGATGTGAAGCTGAAGAGTTTGACCTTAGAGAGAATTTGTCATCTCTAAAGGGGGTCTGTTTGTCACAACTGTTGGGTGACTGGTCATAAAGGGAGGATTACTTTAACCGGGATACGCGGATCCTAGCAATGCCATAATTTCCTTTATAGGGGGTTTTAACCTGAAGGAGAAGACTTTAACTCAATGTAGAGCAATGCCATCTTTCCTTAGAAATTCCTCATGCTAAAAGAGGGACAGTGGCATGGATGTAGATGATCCAGAGGCTTGCTGCTTACAGCTATTAGATGAAGGGGAAGGAGTTATTGATGTTTGTGTACTGTGAACGAGGCACAGCTTTGATGCTAAAAGGTTGATTGGATCAACCAGTGGTTTTCTTATACAAAGCCTAAGAGGAGGCTATTATGTGTCTCGTACAAAGCCCGAGAGAGAGGCTAAAAGGTTTTTGACTCGACGATAGAGTCTTTTGGTATCTCGTATAAAGCCTGAGATGGAGGCTAACATTTGTTTGGCTCAATAAGAACCTTTTTGTATCTCGTATAAAGCCCGAGATGGAGGCTGAAATTTGTTTGGCTCATTAAGAACCTTTTTGTATCTCGTATAAAGCCCGAGATGGAGGCCAAAGGGGTGATTGACTCAACGAGGGAGTCTCTTATGTGTCTCATACAAAGCCCAAGAGAGAGGCTAAACGTTGTTTGACTCCGCTGGGGAGAATCATTGTACAAAGCCCAAGAGAGAGGCTAACTTCGCTGGAGAAGGATCATTATACAAAGCCTAAGAGGAGGCTAGTATGACTATTTCAGTTGAGTGACAGGTCCAGTATACTGATTTAAAGAGAAAATCAGTTCTTATATGAGCAAAACTATACTCAATAATTTGATTTGAGGATCCGGGTTATCCCTGTTCTTTAAGGAAGTGGGAAATCCGAAGGGTATTGAGATTGTCCGAGTCTACGGGTTTTCTTCCTATTTAACGAAGGGGTCACTTGAGAATGTCTTTGAGACTCAAGGAGATTAGACTGTCCAAGTCTAGAGTTTGATCTTTTGTACTATGCTTTGAGAAACAGTAGTAGACTCTTTGAAAGGACTGTTCTATGCAGATGACTAAGTTCTGTTCTTATACCTCTAGGAGGTCGTCGGGATAATTTGTACGAAGCCCAAGAGGAGGCTGGAAGCTTTTAAGAAGCCGAGAGGTCCTTGTACGAAGCCCAAGAGGAGGCTATCATTCCCGGAGGAAGAAATCATTATACAAAGCCTAAGAGGAGGCTGTGAATACTTCTAAGAAGCCATCGGGTCCTTGTACTAAGCCCAAGACGAGACGGGGTTGCTTTTAGGAAGCCTGTGGGTCCTTGTACGATGCCCAAGAGGAGGCTGATGCTTTTAAGAAGCCCGTGGGTCCCCAAACCCCGAGAAATTCAAGACAGGCTATTCACAGAGAATACATCAAGCCAGGAAAGTTCGAGAATCTGGAAGTAACTCAAATATGCCATTCACGGAGAATACATTCATCTCTGGGAATAGAGTTTCTTGACAATTCCTAATGAGGACATTCGAAGAGAAGACTGTATCTGGTGATCCTATTGGGGATCTAGTTGTCTATTTCTATGAAACGACTTTTACCTAGTACTAGACGTAGTTGCCGGGGAAACTCTAAATATCTATACTATTATTACACAGTTGATATGAGTTTATGAAAGAAGACTTACAGCAAAACAACCCCACAATACAGTTATATGTATATGAAAGCGGTAAATGAAAGCATATAAACACTTACTCTGTTGTAGAGCTTCCATGCTGTTTTGTTAGTTGTTCAACAAAGAAAGATTGAAAACAACAATATATTTCAAAATCAAAGGAGAAAGTGCTTTGAAAAAGAAAGATTTGGGGCTTACAGCTCAAGGAGAGGCCCAGGGTTTTATCAGTGAGCGCACTGTTGTTTTGTACAGAGGGACTTATACAAGTGACTGAGGCCCAAAAAGGTTTTCTGTACAAAGGGATGGGTCTTACACTCTCTCAAGAGGCCCAAAAAGTTTTAAAGAAAAAGAGTGGGGCTTATAACACGAGGTTAGGCCCAAATTATTTTTCGTTTGAAATGGCGATCGCGCCGAGATTTTCTTTTAACGCGAAGGGACTTATACAATAAGTGAGGCCCAAAATGTTTCGGTTAAAAGGGGATTGGGTCTTACGCTCTATTAGAGGCCCAAAAATTTTGAATGGGTCTTATAGCTAGAGGAGAGGCCCAGGGTTTGATTTTGAATTGGCGATCGCGCCGTTTATTTGAAAATGTATAGAGGGACTTATACAACGAATGAGGCCCAACAAAGTTTTTTGTACACAGGGGGTTGGGTCTTACACTCTAATAGAGGCCCAAAAGGTTTAAAGAAAAGAAATGGGTCTTACTACTCGAGGGTAGGGCCAGTGTTTGTTTTTCAACGGATGACGATCGCGTCGAACTTTTCGAAATACAATGGGACTTATACAATAAGTGAGGCCCAAAATAGGTTGTATTTAGAAAGGGTTGGGTCTTACACTCTATTAGAGGCCCAAAGTGTTTTGAAAATGATTTATGAGGGTTGAATTAATCCAAAAACCCTAATTTGTTTTCAAAATGTGTTTTAATTGAATAAAAATTCAATTAAAATGATCAAAATTGTTTAACATGTGAAAAACAAATTGCGATCTTCAATTAATGCTTCAAAAATTAAGTATTGACCTACAAAATAATTAGAAGACATTAAAAGTTGCAAAATCAAGGTGGAAAAAATATTTTAAATGTCAAAAACAATTAAAACATTATTTCTTTGCAAAAATATCAACTATATAAAATAAATAATATTTTTGGGATTTTTTGGGAAAATAAAATATTTTAACATTTTTGTGAATTATTAAAAAAAGAATCAATTCAAAATCATTAAAACTCAGAGAGAAATTAATTTTTGAATCAATTAAATAAAATCACAAAATTCAAATATTCAAATATTGGAAAATGGCGCCAAGAACAAAGGCAAGAACACGCGCGTTTTTCAGTTTTGCCCAGATTTGCATTTTCTCTCCAATCTCACTGAATACTTAATCATATCATGCAATCCACATACCAATCAACTCGTTTCAACCTCACGATCATGTCTATGGTATTTAATTTCATTTAAATTAAACATATAACAAGAAATCATGAAAAATCCTCAAGAACCCTAATTTCTGCATGAAGGCTAGGATTTTTGATACACGATTCAAACAATGTAATTAATTGAGGGGAAACATTCCATGCATGATTATGAACATATGGCCAAATTATTGTGCAGCAAAAATTGCATGGATCATAGAGTTAGAAGAGCTTATGCTTACCACTTGCAGCTGGTGATCGTGATTTGTGTTGGAGGTGTTACAGCTAGGTTCCAATGATCTGGAAAGCTTCCCTAGGTGCCATGAAGTGTGTATGAATGTTTGGAATGGATTGAAATGATCTGGAACTTGAGATGGTACCCCAACTGCAAATCTGTCAAGAACTTGAGCAATTGGCTGGTGATTTTGTGAAATCTGTGTTCCAGATGTTATGTGAGTGTTTGGATCACTTCTATATGATGTACGTGAGGTGTGTGTGTGTGATTGGTTTGATTGGAAAAGCTCTCAAACTCAAAACCCGATAGTGACTTGCCTTAGAAGGAAAAATTGGAATGAAATAAGAGATTTTGAGGAAAGCATCTATTTGATGGCTTTGGTTTACTCAAACTGATCACAATTAAGCTCTATTTATAGTAGAGAAAGTTTGTTTTGCAAGGAATAGTTAATGGCAACTGCTGAGTAGGTTTGGCCAATGTTGGCAAATGAAAATCCAAGTCTCCTCTAGCCATTGACTAGAGGTTAGGGCACAGGCTGCTGGTTCCCTTGGTCTTGGATAAGTCTAGACTGAATTCAGTTGCTAAGAGCTCAGTCCATGCCACATTGATGCTTCCATTGAATGCTCCAATTCAAAATTGGAGTCTTGTTGCTATTTTGGCAATTCTAGGTTCAACATGTTATTTCTTGATCCAAAGACTTTGGAGGCTTGGCTCAGTGATTGTCCCCTTTAGATTCAATCCTCAGAGGTGTCCAAGTGGATAGGAGAATTTGGTTTTGGATGATTTTGGCAAATCGACCAAAAGTGTAAAAATCTGCCTTGCCTTGGCAGATTTCAGCAAGGTAACTTGCCAATGTCATATCTCATGACTCAAATTGAATTTGGTAATGTTCTTGGCCATTTTGGAAAGCCCTTACATGATACAACAACTGTTTGAACATGTTTGGTTTTGATCTCTTTTGAATCCAAGTGAAAAATCCCCCTACATTTGGCAAAAAGTAAGGTAAAATCTGACTTAGTGAAATTTTCACTAAGTGTTGGAACAAAGTGACTTTTCTTGATTTTGATCACTCCATAACTCAAAATCCATGAGGAATTTGGACATAGGTCAGTATGAAGCTTTTGTAGAGGGCAACGAGATCTACAAATCAAGCTTTGAATGGGGAACAATGGCCTTGTGGTTTAGGAGTTATGGTCCTCCAAATTTGGGACATTAGTGTCACTTTTTCCATAACTTAGAAATTTTTCTAAGTTTTTATGGTTACCCCTTTTACAAGTTATCCCACTTTCTTTGATTTTTCTTGATGAATGATGATTCAAATCATATATTAACATCATTTTAGGGTTAAAAATCCATTTTGGTGAAAAATCTCAAAAACTCAAAGTTGACTTTTATGCACAGTTGACTTTTTATCAGATGAATTCTAAACTGTGCAATTCTTCATGAAATCATGTCCTTGACCTAAATCAAACTTGATGGACATGTTCCATGGGTGTCATAGGGTATATTGAATCATGTCTTAGGGCTTGGGAGCATGTCCTGGTCAAAAGTCAAAGTTACAGTTGACTTTCCTCGCAAAACCCTAATTGTGGTGCAGATGAAATTGAAACTTGTTGCTCAAGCTTCTTGGATTAATCCATTGTCCCAAGTGGATCAAAATAGTTCATTAGAGACCCTCAAACCCTCTCTTGAGGTCTTGGCTCATGATTTTCCCTAAAAGTCAACTTATGGGTGAATTAGGTCAAGAAACCCTAATTCCTGATTTTTGATGAATGCATCCCCTGAGGAAAAATTGACTTGATGCTTGGGTCCATGAGGTCCCATGAAGTATATTAGGTTATGTTTTGGATCATTGGCTTGTGCCCAGATGAAAAGTTTCCATCTGGAGGCCCTGGTCGACCAAAACCCTAATTTGGTGACAATGTCGATCTTGAGACTTGATCCACCTAGAAGGGAGCAGCCTTGTGTTTGATCCTTGAAGTGGGAGTCCTTTTGATCCATTGTGGATGTTTGAGAGGTTAGAAAAGTTGAAGATCATGTCATTCCTTGATTGATCCTTTGTCAAAGGCTCTGAGAGGGCTTGAAACCCTAATTTTGATTGTAGTGGATGCTCACCCATCTTTGGGGAAACTGATGAAGTATGATGGTCATCCATATTGTGATGATGATTGGCACAATGATGGGAAATATTTGTGGTCAAAATTTGGGGTATGACACTTGGGCATCAGAGATGATTTAGCGAAATCATTTGCTTACCACTAAAGCTCTGGTCGTGACGAAAACACTTATAAATAATCTGGTGAACTTATTGTTAAAAAAGAGATTGGCATCACTTGCATGAATTAAACACTTCAGTAATGACTGACCACCGATACAAGGATGTCTCTCCGGTAGCTCCCCAGATGTTTGTTGAAAATGTGAATTTTATTTCCTCGGTGAAGTGAAGACATCCAGGGATTAACTCCAGAATCTTGGGCCGTCATATGTCAGTTTGATGGATGTGTCATCTTTCCTCTCGCTACTCCCAGTCTCTCGTCTCTTGTTAGAGTCGCTCTTGCATATCATTAAGCATTCACATCATACCATGACATTGTGCATCTTTGCATTTCGGTTTTTTGCTGGTAGGGTCTTTATCCCTCTTTTCATCTCCGTTTGTTGAGCTCTGAACCGTCGTCTGTGTCTTGCTCGCATCCGGTCTTCACCTTTGTGCTCCAGATTCTGACCCTTTATGCAGTTATTCCCCAGGAAGTCTAATCTTCAGTTATGCAACCCCGGTATTGACCCATCTGATACTTAATCTCCTCATATGGAACTTAAAGTCCAGTAATTGCTGGCATTGTATGTTCCAGGTCAAACATGAACCTAAACTTCGAGTCAGATATGAACCCGTTGTTTGAAACCCAGGTCAAACATGAACCTAAACTTCGAGTCAGACATGAACCCGTTGTTTGAAACCAGGTCAAACATGAACCTAAACTTCGAGTCAGATATGAACCCGTTGTTTAAAACCCAGGTCAAACATGAACCTAAACTTAGAGTCAGACATGAACCTGTTGTTTGAAACCCAAGTCAAACATGAACCTAAACTTCGAGTTAGATATGAACCTGTTGTTTGAAATCCAGGTCAAACATGAACCTAAACTTCGAGTCAGACATGAACCCGTTGTTTGAAACCAGGTCAAACATGAACCTAAACTTTGAGTCAGACATGAACCCGTTTTTTGAAACCAGGTCAAACATGAACCTAAACTTCGAGTCAAATATGAACCCGTTGTTTGAAACCAGGTCAAACAAGAACCTAAACTTCAAGTCAGACATGAACCCGTTGTTTGAAACCAGGTCAAACATGAACCTAAACTTCAAGTCAGATATGAACCCGTTGTTTGAAACCAGGTCAAACAGGAGCCTAAACTTTGAGTCAGACATGAACCCGTTATTTGAAACCAGGTCAAACATGAACCTAAACTTCGAGTCAGACAAGAACCCATTGTTTGAAACCCAGGTCAAACATGAACCTAAACTTCGAGTCAGACATGAACCCGTTGTTTGAAACCAGGTCAAACATGAACCTAAATTTCGAGTCATACATGAACCCGTTGTTTGAAACCAGGTCAAATATGAACCTAAACTTCGAGTCAGACATGAACCCGTTGTTTAAAACCATGTCAAACATGAACCTAAACTTCAAGTCAGACATGAACCCGTTGTTTGAAACCAGGTCAAACATAAACCTAAACTTCGAGTCAAATATGAACCCTTTGTTTGAAACCAGGTCAAACATGAACCTAAACTTCGAGTCAGACATGAACCCGTTGTTTGAAACCAGGTCAACCATGAACCTAAACTTTAAGTCAGATATGAACCCGTTATTTGAAACCAGGTCAACCATGAACCTAAACTTCGAGTCAGACATGAACCCGTTGTTTGAAACCATGTCAAACATGAACCTAAACTTCGAGTTAGACATGAACCCATTGTTTGAAATCAGGTCAAACATGAACCTAAACTTTGAGTCAGATATGAACCCGTTGTTTGAAACCAGGTCAAACATGAACCTAAACATCGAGTCAGATATGAACCCATTGTTTGAAACCCACGTCAAACATAAACCTAAACCCCATGTCAAATGTGAACCCGTTGTCAAAAGTGAACATAAAATCCAGCTCATACTGGTACCCAAAATCCAGCTCATACTGGTACCCAAACCAACTCAAATTGGTATCTTATCCAACTCAAATTGGTGTATACTGACATGTCATTTCTGAGTCCAATCATTGTTGGCACTTTAAACGGGTTCCCCGCAAAGGTTCAGTCATTATCAGTATCTCTTTGAAAGTCCTTGTGATTGATCATCATTTGGCACACGCAGAGTTTGTCTCTGTCTTTCTTGGTTTTTCTTGAAGATCCCGTTTGAAATCTTCAGTATAAGAAATCCCCAGAAAATCTTGGTCGAGCGGCTATTCTTTTATTTCAAATTGATCCCCAGTAGAGATCATGTCTTCTTTCTGGTTTCATGCCCAGTAAGAATGTGTCTTTTCCCCTAGTGTCATCCGGTCACATGTGAACCTGTCGTCCATCTCCCTGGATCTTTCCCTAGTGGAGAATACCTCTCTGGCTCCAACCTCCAGTAAGGACCTATAGGGTGTCCCCCTTTACTTTTCTATCCCCAGGGTCTCCTTAGAGTCTCCCCAGTGAGTCTCTTTTGTTGGTCAGCCTGTATCCCCAGTGAGTTTTCCTCATGAATGCTAACTTTCATCCTTCCCCAGTGTTGCTCAACTGTGGTTGTTTGCTCTTCAGCTTTGGTGTCTGGTCTGTCTGCATTTTTGCACTATCACAGCATCATATCATCATACTAGAAGTCCATGGCATGTCAGCATTTTCATGTTCGTCGCTTGTCCTTAGCATCTGCATTCCATCTAAGGCCAAATTTTTCGGTTTGCTATATTTAAATACCTTTCACCTTGATGTCCCGAGGATCTCCTTTCCTCGTGCCATCTGGTAAAGCTATTTAAATAGGGGCAACTGTTGTACCCCAAATTTTACCTCTTAGATGTCATAACATTTTGCATAGACATTTAAGATCAATCATATATGCATTATTTAACTAACCCATATCTCGCAATTTGTTTTTCTTATGTTTGAAACTAGGGTTTATATAGAGAGTGTCAAGGCCTCCTAAGGTATCCTCTGACTCTATGCAAACATCACAAAGCCTCACTAGTTGTGTGGAACCAAGATCCCAAGGCTTTGAATCAAGTCAAAACCAACAAAAGGATCACCAGACCAGAGTGTGGAATTAGGGTTTTAACCTGAGGGATCACTGAAGAATTTTGCCCTATCAAGTCAAGATTTTCCTGGTTCATCAACCATTTGAGTTTACCTACATTCAATAGGTCTCATTCAACAAGAATTCAAGATCATCTGGCTTTCATCATGATTGGTTTGAGCCATAGTTTCACCCTATCTCCAAATTAGGGTTTCTATAAGACATATGGATCGTTGGCCTTGATTTTCATCAGGAGGTGCATTCAAACCCTAGGTCAGGACTCCATGAGTTATTAAACATCCCTAATGGTCTTCTATGAGCTTTGGACATGAATAAATAAGCAAGATCACAGATGTGTAGCTCAGTGCATTCACAGTCAAAATTAGGGTTTTGACTGAAACCATAATCTTTGGGATTTTGATCCAAATGGTATCTCCTTTGCCTCAAATAACCATAACATGTCTCATTGATGATTTAAAGTGTCAAGTTCAAGTTTCAAGAAGTTTCTTGCAAAGAAAGTAAGTTTATGATCATGAAACTTTTCATATGAGAAAATTCCCTCTCTTGTGATAACTTGAAATGGTCATAATTTCCAAACCACACATCCAAATGGAGTGACTCAAAGCCCAAATGAAAGCTCTTTCCAAGATCTTCAAAGTGTTAAATATGACTTTTCTCCAAAAAATGCATGGTTTTTGAGTTATGAAGCTTGGAAGCCAAACTGCCCAAGGACTTAGTGAATTTTCAGCATCTTTTGCCCTAATGACAAGCCAACTTTAACCCAGTTTTTCTCAAAGATCCAGGCCTCAACTCAAAAACCCTTGGTCATGAAAGTTGTAGAGGGCAATGAGAGCTTTCCAAAGAGTACTAGAACTCCTCCATCCATCAAGGAAGCTGGGAGTTTCGAAGGGTCAAAGATGAGGATTTCATTCCTTAACATTCAAGAAACTAACTTTTGGATTTTGATTCTAACACTTCCCTAATCACCAATTTCCATCATTTCTGAGCTCTAATGACTCATTTAACATCTAATCAAGCCTTTCCACGAATTTGAAGTTGGTTAGCATTAAAATATAAGTTTATGGCTTGTTGATGCAAGTGGGAGGGAGAGAGAAACTTTCCAAAAGTAGAAATAACATTGTTTATTCATGGAGCAATGCACCTATCAGCTCAGAACAGTTCTGCTCAGAAGCTCAGAGATCTTTGGAAGATTTCACTCTGCAAGTTTGAAAAATCCACACGAAAAAGGAAGGGCAGATTTGGCATTTTTAGCAAGTTGGCCATACCTTGAACTCACTCACTTTGCCTATAAATAGCAGCTCAGTTTCCTTGCATTTGACACCAACAATTACTCACAAATACACTAAGCCTTTCTGAGAGTTAAAGTCTTGCAAGAGGAGGAGAGGAGAAAGCTTTGCCTTAGCAGCCGGTGAGGGGAGTAGCAAGAAAAGAACCTCTGCACAACTGAAGTTGCAGTGGACATATTCCACTTGGTAACCTCTCTTTAAAATTCATTCTTAGCCGTGTTTGTTTGTTCATACCCATTATATGTTGACATCATAGCCATGTTAAAGTTGTTGTCATAGTACTTGCTTTGACTATCAACAATCCATCATTATAGATAATGTGTGCATTGCTTATCACTTAGTTGTTAGCCCTGTTAATATGAAATAGATACTTGCATTTTCATTTGTTATTGATACTATGTAAGAAACATTGCTGGCCTTGGTTATGTGAGACTAAGTTGCTAGCAAATGTTGAAATCTGCTAATGTTGGGATGAAAGTGAAACAAACTGGCTCACAACCTTTTTCAGGTATGTTTGAGCATTGTTATAATGAGGTTTTCAAATATAGTGTATCCTTGCTGATTTGAGTACTTGCACCTGTCATTTTGGTATGCTCAGTTGTATTGTCTCATGAGATTTGTCCATGTTCTGATGTATATAATTTTGACATGCCTTTGGTATTTTTCTAAACTGAGCTAATTTTCTTGTGCCTAAGTTTGATGTTTGGACTGATGACTTACTAAAAAGGTGTATTGGTTATAACCTGTTGGTGATCTGTTTCATTGCATGTCCTTAAACTTGTTTCAATCCATTAACTGATATATTGAACCACTGCAGCCTTGCTATCTGATCATATGAGGTGTAAGTTTGGTGAAATAAGCCATCTGACCTAAGCATTAGAACATTTTGCTCACATGTGCTTATAGGAGATAACTGACTGCTTGAGTATGTTCTTACTTCGTCAAGATTTTTTCCTGTCCATGAGCCTATTTAATAATGAGGCGTATTTCCTTTCATGATATGAACACAGACCTACTACCATCATATTCTACTTGTTAGTGTATGGACCATGGCTATAACTTGTATCTACTTCATCAACTATTACTGAATCCTTGGAAGTTTATATCTGTTGGTTTTTCTTGATGCTCACAATGCTTCATGATGTTTCTTTGGTCACACAAAATTAGGATAGATTGGTGTGCCAAGATGGATGTGTACCAAGGAGAATCCTTTGAGGTTATTGATTTGAGATACCATGCTTTAGCTTTGGTGTTTAGGATATGTGTACAGGTCTCAAAGTTGTAATTTGATTTGCCTCCAAATTGTGAATGTGTTTGCTAAACCATGTGATGAGGATATATGTACCAACCTGATTCTAAACTTTACCAACATGAGCTCATATTGAACTGACTGCCATTTATGTTTGTCTCTAAAAATGAAAATAGGTGATGAACTCATTTTGATATAATACCATGCTATGGTATACTGTTGTCAATGTTTGATTGATAGTCAGGGAATGTAGATGAATCCATGGTATGAATGCCTTGCCTTGTTTAAAACTTGTTTGTCCATGTGCCTATCTTTGGTTCACAGTATGTCATATTTTTATGTCCTCATGGCATCATGAAACATCTTTGGTTGTGCAACTACAATGAGCATGTCTTAATTGTACAAGTTTCTAAGTGTTCGGTTAGGGTATAGGTGGACTGTTGATTGCATGCCATACATCTCCATCTGTTCAAACTATTTTGTCTCACTTGCTTAGTTCAAATATGAGCTGCTTTTACACTTTGTTTTGTCACTATTAAACTGATACTTGCTGCCTCTATTACATTAGTTATCATGCCATGAACATATAGCATAACTTATCCCTGCATTTGCCCTAAGTTGTTAACCAATATTGGATGTATGCTGCTATGATCATACCTTGCAGAGTTTTTTCTCCTAAATTTGTGTTTCTGCCATCATACTGTTTCTATACTTGAACTTTTATTTGTCAAGCATTTCTGGGGCATCTCTATCCATGCTGATTTGCTGTCAATATGATTTATATGTTCACAATCTGTGTGAGTTCATAATTGCCTGAAACTCTTGGCCTGATGTGTATACCAAAACTATCTAGTTGAAACTGATAACCTCTAAAGGTATTTGTTTTGTGACAATCCTGTTATACTTATTCATATTAAGTTTTATGTTTAGGGTATGTGTGCAAACCTGGAATTATCATCTGATATTGCTTTTGATTTGTGAATATGCTTGATACTTGATGTGTTCATAATATCAAGTTGCTTTGAACGTGGTCCAATATATGTGTTGTGGATGTGTGTATCAAGCTGCTGTGAACCTGCTATGTCATGATCTTTGCTTCTAAGTCAAGTTGTTTAAGTTGTTTAAAACTGATTGTATTTGGTTAATTGACTTGTTAAAATCATGTAGTTGGTTTGACTTGTAATGTTAATTTGGTTGCAGCCTGCTATTATTGGTCCTACACTGAACATTACCTATGGATTCACTTGGACACATTGACACATTCACACACTTTTCCACAAACCTATTGAATGTACACTTACTCTGCCATACCTACTAGTGCCATGACCATTTCTATTATTTCATGCACCTAACAGTGAACCTTTTTTAATGCTATGAGTCCTTTTGTTTGCCTCCACTACTGAATCCATATGATTGGGAATTTTAATTGGTATGCTTATACTTGGACTATTTTGTTTGTTAGATAGGTTGTATGTTTTGATAGTTTGAAATAAATATTATTTTTGACCTGAGATGCTAGGTTGAACTTTCTTTAATGCCCTGCTAATCTTTTCTTTGCTGCAAGCCATTTCTGTTTTTTTTTTGCATGATGAACATGTCAAGTGTATTGCATGATATTTGCAATTTCAAATGCCAAGAGCCTGTTTCCTCATATGCCCAAGCCTGCATCATACCTAGTCATGAATTTTCTAATCACATCATTATGCCATTTTCATCTCATGCTTTGAATGACTACCTTGGAAATATTGTAACTTGTTGTGTTGAATTGTTGGCACCATTGTTATTTGATCCAAAGATTTTCTAAGCTGTCTTCTAAAGGTTTTCAACTGATACACTTTTTGGTTCAATGCATGCCATCATCTGCCATCAAACTTGGCATTCAAGTTTTTGTTGTTTCCATCCAATCCTGTTGGGTCTAGCTTTGCATACAACAAGAATTTCATTCACTTCATCATCCTGTGTTGATTCATTTGCTGCCTATCACATAGCACACTTGTTTCATGTGGTTTGCACACATGATTTTAATGATTGTGCTTAAAAGTTCACATAGCAATTCATGTCTTGCTTTGATTAAATTTATGTTTGATCTTAAGAAAAGAAAAATGTGAAATCTATCCATTGGGGATAGCTGGCTAGATGAATCAGTAGTGGGAATCCTTGAGCTCTTTGCCATGACTGTTTGTGACAGTTTGTAGGTCAATTTCCATTTTCTCGCTTGCAAGGCTTATGTATTTATTGAAGCATGTTTATTAATGGATATAATAGCCACCCCAGTGGTAAGCACACACCTTTCACACGCCTTTGACCCTTGGGACGGGGGTTCGAATCCCCCTTGCCCCCGTCCTTTTATTTTAATGTCACGAATTCGCCCTTTTTTCACATATAATTTTGCTTTACCGTGCCTTGTTAACATGCGTGCAGTGGAACAATTGGTAGGGGTTTTAGGCTGCATGCGTGAGGTCCTGGGTTCAACACCCATGGGAACCTCTTCTTTCTTTTTATTACTTGTTGTTTTCTTACATTTTTTTATGGTTTATATCCAAACTTCAAATGTTCATAACTTAATCATTTTTAACTCATTTTCACCTATTGTTTTTGCTAAATACTCTCAATAGAATTTACTTCTTGGCTATAAAAAGAGATTATTGAAAATGTTTAATGTTAAAGCATTTGTTCATAATGGAAGTGGAAGGACCCTTTTAGGGTTTTTATTACTTTTTCTTGTTTGTTCTTGATTTTTAATTATGATACCTTGCTTGTATAATGTCTATATGCTTTGTTTTGATCTTGTTTGATTTTATGAGCCTTGTTCAACTTGAATTTCTTGTTATCCAAAATCATCTTCATGTGATTTTCCATTGTGAACTTCTTGTTTCATAAAATTGTTTTTCTCCCCATTCCAAAGGAAACTCCCTTTCAATTGACTCATAAGTCAACACACCAATCAACACCTAGGACTCATAAGAGCCTTTTCCTCTTCTTGGCATCATAAGAGCCATTGAATCACAAATTAGCAATAGGTTAGAGTTTAAAACTCTATGTGGCGTTTGCCTTGTCAAGTATCCACTTTTCCCCACCTAACTTAGAATTGACAGAGTTTCCTTAAACTCTAAATGAGCTCATGCTCGTTTCCCTTTGGAACTTTGACCATAGTCAATGGGTCCTCAAATTCAACCTTAGTTAGGTGAACTACGGTTGCTCTGATTCTTTAGTCAGATACGTAGGTACAAGATGCGACGTCTTGGCGAGCAAACTTAGTGTATATACCTTTAGGTCCTTACCTTAGCAGATATCTTTTAGCAAACAAACATAACATGACACAAACTAAACAAGAGGTTCCTGTAGAATACTACAGATATTAAGGGTGCTAATACCTTCCCTTAGTATAACCAACCCCTAAACCTTAGATCTTCCCCCCTTTAGGTTTTCTCGATCTTGAACCTTTCCTTTGGATAAATCAAAGTCGGTTGTGAATTTAAAGAAATGTGATGCAAGTTAATTAAATAGCTTGTTATCCGATTCTCACCGCAACAATAAGGTATGTTTGATAAATGTGTTGTGTTAATGTTAAGGTTAGTTTATGATTTTGTAGATAAAATTATTGTTTGTGTTATTTGTTCATAAATGATTTCATTTTTTCATATGCTTATGATTTGATTTACATATTTTTTTTGTTGAAGTATATCGATGATTTTCTTCGGAATGTTGATAATATTGTTGTTGAAGTATAATTGATAAATGCGTTATGTTAATGGTAAGGGTAGTTTATGATTTTGTAAATAAAAATTGTTGTTTATGTTGTTTGTTCACAAGTTTATGATTTGATTTACATTTTTTTGTTGAAGTATGTTGATTATTTTGTAAGGTATGTTGATAAATGTTGTTGTTGAGATATGTTTTATAAATGTGTTGTGTTAATGTTAAGGGTAGTTTATGATTTTGTAGATAAATGATGTTGTTTGTGTTGTTTGTTAATAAATGATTTTGTTTTGTTCGTAAGCTTGTGATTTGATTTACATATTTTTTGTTGATGTTGATTATTTTGTTAGGTATGTTGATAAATATTGTTGTTGAGGTATGTTTGATAAATGTGTTGTGTTAATGTTATTGATAGTTTATGATTTTGTAGACAAATGATGTTGTTTGTTGACAAATGATTTTTGTTTTGTTCATATGCTTATGATTTGGTTCACATATTTTTTGTTGGAGTATGTTGATGGTTTAGTTAGATATGATGTGTTTGTATATGTATGTTAATGTTTATATTATTATTTATGATATTAATAATGTTATTACTTGGACATTGCAACTATATCATGTTGTTCATTCAACACGTCATAGAAGATAAGTTTATTATATTGTATATGATTTGAGTGTTTTACCAACCCCTAGAATTGAATTAGAAAATAATAATATGAAAAATTAAGTTATGTTAGAAAAGAATAACTTACATTGATCAATGTTCTACGTGCTTTTTGCATTCCATTATTTGCATCTCGCTCTTTGAAGGTTAGAATTTGGTTCAATACTTCTAACTATTCAACGAATGCTTCCTTTTTTACTAGTTCATTTTGCAAAGTCAGTAGTACTTTTAAGAATGAACTAGTAGTGAAGGAGGTGTTGGTTGAAGAGTTAAAAGCATTGAACCCAATTCTAACTATTAAAGAGAGAAATGTGGATAATGGATTGTAGAAAGCTCAAAAAACCTTAATTAGTATAGCTTGTTTTTCTAATATAACTCCATTTTTCATATTATTAATTTCTAAATCAGATTGAAATATTATATGTTCATTTAGTAGTTGGTGAGATAATAATTCCACATAAGTTATAATAAACATAAGTATACATATCACAAGGATCACTAGTTATAACCGTGGTGAAATATTGTACGCTAAGTCTTTCACTATAGTTGTAACTTTCAACTATGGTGACATGTTAAAAATTGATCAAATTCTTCCATTAGGTATCAAATCACTGGTCTCCACATTTTACTATGGTTGTTTTTAACAACCGTAGTGATATGTAACACGTCACTAAGTCTTTACTATAGTTTCAAGACCGTGGTGGAAAAGATGACACATACTACCACACCTTACCTTACCACAGTTCATCAACCGTGATGGTATCCCTTTTATAACCATGGTGATATGGCCTTTCAGTAGTAATGTGAGATTGTTATAGAAATTTGACCGTTAAATGAGTCACAAACTGGAGGTTGTTGGGAAAGTCTTCCAGAAAGTCAAGGCGCGCTCTTACGTAACTCCTGTCATCGAAGTCCTAATTCTAGAGGGATGGTACTTTGCTCCCTGAAGGACCCACGAGATTATATGCAGGTTTAGGTGCGGGTACGAATATCTTAGTACCCGCTCTACCCTATATCCGCACTATATATATATTGCCTTTATCTATATAAAATGTATGACCCCTTATCTTTAGGTCATACATTTTATTGCCTTTACTTTCCGCTGCTTTTGTTGAAGCGGTAAAGCGGCAAGCCAAAATATTTATTTTCGGAAGAATTCCCTCAGGGATTTATGTCGTGTCCATAGAGATCGGTTCGAGGGAAAGAATGTCGTTCGACAATCTCTCGCATTAATGAGTTTGGATTTATAATGGTTTCAAACAAGAAAACAGAAAAGTAAATATTAAAACATAAAAAGAATTCATTCTTCAGAGAGAAGAAACTTATCAAGCATACATATAATCCACTTGTCACAAACATAAATTTATCGATCATTTTCACTGTACTACAATACTCGTCAAAATCATCCAGTATCGCTCACAACAGTGTCTATCTCTGGCACACTGAGCTGAGAGAGCAACCGTATTACTCTCGTCGTCACTCTCGCGCACGACGCCTCGAAACACGGAAGGCATTAAGTTTCAACACCAAAAAGATTATTATCTAAATCTATCTCTAGCATCTAGACAATAGATATCCATCCCTAATCAAGATTCATGATGTTTATCTCTAACACAACACAAATCTAAACATAAATGCAAAAAGATCAAGGAAGACGTCGATAATGATTTGTAAAGCAGATTTTATACAATATTATGATCAACAAAGATACATATGTTCATAGTAAATAAACAAACACCCAACACAAAAGAATACATAAAGAAGAAGAGGAATAAACCAAACATCTCGCGGATTGTCAGAGCCGGTTGATGAAAAATCCACTCCGGATCATCTACATGCAAGCTTCAATGTTGTTTTCAAGCTAATCCTATGAAGAAATGAAGTATGATGGAGTGGGAGCAAAAAATACCCAAACCATCACCTAAAAAGTGACTGAAATGAACTATATACAATTACAAATATGTCACGTTCGCTTTGCGAACGAATCATTCGCCTAGCGAACCTAAAAAAATGGCACTTAAGTGCCTCTGAAATGTTAAACCGCCTTTGCTTTTCTTCATGAGTTCGCAATGTGAACGATTTATTCGCAAAGCGAATGCTCGCTGCACAGTTTGCAAAGCGAACTTTGGTTCCTTTTTCCTCTTTCCTAAACTGGGACCATTCGCTGGGGAACTCGCCAACCATTCGCAAAGCGAATGTTCGCTAGCTCACTCACAAAGCGAAGAAGCTGAACTTTATGGTTTTCTTCAGCTCCCTTTTATTGGTTCAAATGACACATCTTGGAGCCTTTATTACTCATTGCTCCAACAATGCTTAATTACCTACAAAATGAATGGAAAACTATCAATTTTTACCTAAATGAATCAATATAACAAATATATACTAACTAACATATTTATACACAAAGTGAGGTTTATTCGATCGATAATCACCAAAAAGTATCGATACGTGCAACAAAACTTATATACAAAAATAGTTACATTTTGCACTTATCAAACTCTCCCCAACTTAAACTTGGTTGTCCTCAAACAAGAATCAACTAGCTCGAGAAATAAACGCAAAAACCAAAGAATCACGAATCAACAAGTTTTGAAAAACGGAAACAAATGTATGGTTCAAATGAAAACGGTACACATAAAGTAAATACTTACCACTAAACTACGACGACAACATAGTCACGAAACAAATGCAAAATACAAACATCATGACAAACATCCTAAAACAACACAAGTTCAAATGTGAATCACACCTAGTAAAAACAATCCTCGGTAGATGAAAAACACAAAATGAGGGACTTTTCACTCTCACAACAATCTTGCAAACAAAAGACTAAATTATGCAACCATCCAAAAATCATATTGAACATACAAAGGCAAGAATCACAAGGACTTTTCAAGGTTGTAGCGTGGTCGGGTAAACAAACAAGGGGAAATTTCTAAAGGTAATTGAAACAAAAACTTGCCTAAACCTAAGGGAGTGATCAACTCACAAAGACTCAAACACAAAATTCCAATTAACTTATTCCAAAATTCCAAGTGTCACACAAAACACAATACTTATTTAGCACAATTATTTGAACTCTTTTTGTTTCCTTTCACAAGGATTTTCTTTTTCTTTATTTTTTTCTTTTCTTTTTCATATTTTTCTCTTTTTGTCTTCAGAGGTTCGCAAAGCGAACGATCATTTGCAAGGAGAACACTCGCTAGGATGTTTGCAAAGCAAACTTTGGTACCTTTCGTCACTGCCTCATTCTGGATTCTTTCGTTGGGACCTTTGCCAGCCATTCGCACAGCGAACATTCGCTATCATACTCGCAAAGCGAACTTGACAGCACAACAACCCCTTATTTGACCTCATGGAAACCAACCAATGAGTAAACAATCATTCTCTCCCCAACTTGAATTCAACCACATCATCATGTGAATACTCCCTACTTTCTAAGGCAAGGCAAAAATCCATACAACAACGCAAAGTTGAGGGTTCAAGAAAAAACAAAATCCAATAAAAAATAAGTGAACTAAATACTCATAGACAAGCATTAAGTTTAAATAAAACATGGATCAAAAAGCTCAAAGGGGTTACAAATGATCACACGCTCACAAGGTGAATGACTATTTGGCTAGGTAGTTGTGCTCAAAATGAAACAAAATGCCTTGATCCTTTTCATGCTTTCATATAATCAACACAAACAAAAGATCCAACATAATAAAATCCAGTTAGAACAAGAATGTTGGTACTCCGCGCATATATAAACAATGGGAAGCCACCTCACAAAAAGGTTGGGAACTAAAATGATTCACACAAGAACAAGTATACAAAAGAATGAATGACATGAAAGTTTGTAAAAAGCCTAAGTATCATGAATATGCTAAAGTATAGAAAGCGATAAATACATACCTCGGACGTGTACAAAACTTAACAAAATCATTACCATACATCCGCAAGTTGTAACGATCAAACTTGGAACATCACCAAAAGTCCCTCAAACTACTCAAATCAAGTTCATTGACAAACACGAAAACTATTAATATTAACAAACTGAAAAACCGGTAGAAAACTCATTAAACAAGTTGTAAAGTGAAGATTTGAGAATTTACAAAAAATCCGAGTACAACTTGTTTAATGAATGTTCACCACACTACCTAAGCTAAAATGAAAAAGTAATAACGAAACAAACAACAAAAGAAAACATGCTTGTTTTACATCGTAAGCTCGACGCCTTTACAATGCTTAGCTAGTAACTTCCTTCCTTCATGCCATGGTGGTGTCTCACCGCGCAAACCAAAAGCAAGTGTCCTAACCAAACACTTAAACAAACGTTAAAATGTACAAGTATCAATATAAACAGGTGAAAATATACAATATATACGATATCTACAAAACTCAAAAACAAAGAAACTATCGCAATGCGATTCAATATCAAAACCAATCACCGGCAACAACGCCATTTTGTTGAAGCGGTAAAGCGGCAAGCAAAAATATTTATTTTCGGAAGAATTCCCTCCGGGATTTATGTCGTGTCCCCTGAGATCGGTTCGAGGGAAAGAATGTCGTTCGAAAATCTCTCGCGTTAATGAGTTTAGGTTTATAATGGTTTCAAATAAGAAAACAGAAAAGTAAATATTAAAACAAAAAAAAAGAATTCATTCTTCAGAGAGAAGAAACTTATCAAGCATACATATAATCCACTCGTCACAAACATAAATTTATCGATCATTTTCACTATACTACAATACTCGTCAAAATCATCCAGTATCGCTCACAACAGTGTCCATCTCTGGCACACTGAGCTGAGAGAGCAACCGTATTACTCTCATCGTCGCTCTCGCGCACGACGCCTCGAAACACGGAAGGCATTAAGTTCCGACACCAAAAAGATTATTATATAAATCTATCTCTAGCATCTAGATAATAGATATTTATCTCTAATCAAGATTCATGATGTTTATCTCTAACACAACACAAATCCAAACATAAATGCAAAAAGATCAAGGAAGACATCGATAATGATTTGTAAAGCAGATTTAATACAATATTATGATCAACAAAGATACATATGTTTATAGTAAATATACAAACACCCAACAAAAAAGAATACATAAAAAAGAAGAGGAATAAACCAAACATCTCGCGGATTGTCAGAGCCGGTTAATGAGAAATCCACTCCGGATCATCCACATGCAAGTTTCAATGTTGTTTTCAAGCTAATCCTATGAAGAAATGAAGTATGATGAAGTGGGAGCAAAAAATACCCAAACCATCACCTAAAAAGTGAGTTAAATGAACTATATACAATTACAAATATGTCACGTTCGCTTTGCGAACGAATCATTCGCCTAGCGAACCTCAAAAAATGGCACTTAAGTGCCTCTAAAATGTTAAACCACCTTTGCTTTTCTTCGTGAGCTCGCAATGCGAACGATTTATTCGCAAAGCGAATGCTCGCTGCACAGTTCGCAAAGCAAACTTTGGTTCCTTTTTCCTCTGCCTCAAACTGGGACCATTCGCTGGGGAACTCGCCAACCATTCACAAAGAGAATGTTCGCTGACTCACTCGCAAAGCGAACAAGCTGAACTTTCTGGTTTTCTTCAGCTCCCTTTTATTGGTTCAAATGACACATCTTGGAGCCTTTATTATTCATTGCTCCAACAATGCTTAATTACCTACAAATTGAATTGAAAACTATCAATTTTTACCTAAATGAATCAATATAACAAATATATACTAACTAACGTATTTATACACATAGTGAGGTTTATTCGATCGATAATCACCAAAAAGTATCGATAAGTGCAACAAAACTTATATACAAAAATAGTTACATTTTGCACTTATCAGCTGTCCATTCTGATTTTGATACTAACACAATTTTCCTTTTAAGTAACAAAAACTTAAATTTAATCGCGAATGTTGAATAAAATAATTCACCCTTTCTTGTGATTGAAGTCAATTGTCCAGTAGTCATGTACTATAGTACCCTGCACAAATCATGTCTATTGACATCCTTATTGAAAAAGAGGTATCACCTTTCTAGCTAAAGAATATTTTTCACTCTTCAAAGGGTGTTCATAAATGATTGTTCCCCCGTCGTTTGTCTTCCACTTTTCGTAGCCTAATAAGCCGCTAAGGTCGTTGTGAGGGTCATCAGAGCACTTCTCGCTCTGGTAAGCCTTCTACCTCATGTGAAAGGAATTATTTTTCTCAATGGTCATGAGCTTCCTTGTCCCTATAAACAAGTAACAAATGTTAGTCTATATAAACATTTTAATCACATACGTTTAAATATACATCAAACTTTCGCAGATAATCGTTGATTTTCTTATCAATGCCATCACTCTTATTGAAATCCACTATTTTCATGGAGTTCATGATTCAAAAATCGTCCATGATATTAAGGACATTTCTCTCTGTCTCACTCATGAATTAGTAATTGAAACCATTTATCTCCACATGGTCATTCATTTAGTAACAAGAAAATGGGTTTACATTGGTCTTCTTGAACATTAATAATTATGTTTCCTCGCACTCTCACGAATCTATCTTTTCGATTCTTATAATTGTTTGATTTAGGAGTAAAGAGGATCTTCCCAAGCAGAGAACCTAGGGTCACATAACCACATTTACTTGTTGTTTTAGTATCATAGAAGGAAAAAAAGAGACTCGTAGTAGGCAGTAATTCTAAGTTCCTACACATGATCTTAAACACCCTAATGAATGGACATTTGTTGGTCGATATCTCAAAGGGGGCGACATTGATGGTTCTAAGAACCTCATAACCCCTATCTAAGCCCCGATTGAGAGATCTCTTTTCAGACATTGCATAAGACTCAATTTTCTAAGTTTCGTTTAAAGGAAGGAACTGCCTTTCACCTAAATTAATCATTTCTTCCTTCTCAAGCATCATGATTGAGGTACTTAGACGAAGATAACTTTCATCGGGCCTTAGAGGTGAACAATTCATGATTCAATCAGCCCAAGGGTGTTATGAAAGAGTCATAAGATATGATGGACGAGCGCGAGTTTGGGTCGCCTAACTTGTGTCCATATCCATTGCTGGTTAACAACTATAATATGTGGCATATGATGTGTCTCAGAAAGGGTGGTTTCGGTCAGAACTACAAGAAAGAAAATCGTTTTTCAAATCTAGAAGGAAGATTGTATCTCCATATCCCCCCATATTTAATGGGGGAGTTGAGAAAAGATTGTTTCCTTCCCATGATTCAGTCTATAAATTTATCTACAAATATCCCAACCATCAAGGTTAGGAAGATCATTCACCAATTTCACAAATTGAGCTACAAAACTTTTGTTTCTTTCTCTCATATAAGAGGGTTTATAAATCTATGTAACATGATAATATTAGTTTATTGTTTCATGTGTTTAATACACACTTAATTAATAGTTACATTATAAAATAAGTATTAAATAATAATAATAGTTTATATATATATATATATATATATATATATATATACTTTTTATAATATGCGTAGATTTTTTCAATGAATCTTATAAATAAGAAAGGGAGTACTAGTAGTTAATGGGTCAAACTCATTAAGAATTTAAAATCCGTATGAAATGGATGGGATTGAGTGTTTTTCAACACAAATAATTGCACTAATATAACATGGAAGATGTGGTTGAAATTAATCTTATGATAACTTTTAAAATTAGGTAAGAAAGGTTAGAGTGGGTCTTAAAAACTTTTCAAATTTGCATAATTAAAAAAAAGGAGTATTGCACAAGCTAGTTTAACTTGGTTGAACTATAATGGCAAAGACACCACGGGCTTTCGATAGTTACATACTTACATGTAGTCAATTTATTCTTTTTTATGATAACAAAATATAGCTTTTGAATATGCAACTCATTAGTGCATAATATTTACTTTGAGTATAGTTGAAGAAAATAATGTGTGTTGAATGCTATCCACAAACCAAAATTCCACAAACTTCAAACCCTAGGCCACCATTGAATATTGTGAATGGAAATAAAAGAAATAATGCACTTCCTCACATGGCTTGCAAATTGTAAATTATGTAATAATATATATTCCTAGAGGTGAGGTAAAGCATTTTTCATAGAGATCTACACAAAGTTAAGTCAACCATGTGAGTGGATTAATCCGTTCTGTTCTTGATTAGAATAAATTTGTTTATGATCATTGAAATTTCCTAGGAAGTTAATCATATGTTAAATGTTTAATTGTAATTTTCTTCTTTTATTTTTAATTTTTTTAATATCTGATTTATTAGCTCTTCAATTTTAACGTAGCAACTAAATTGATGAATGATGAAGTGACAAAGATTATGTGGTATAATTGAAATTTCATCTCATTTATAATTATTTTTTATTTCAATAAAATTATAATTATTATATTAATTAAAAAACTAAAAAATTAAATCAGAATTTTGAATACAATTTTTATTCTATTATGTTTCCGTTCACTTCATTTTAATTTCTTTTTATTTTGATTCGTTTATTTGAAGAAATCATTTGTTTTAGATTTAAATAACTTTTTTTTTTTAATTTTATAATACTATTTATGTTTTTTTAAATAAATAGTAAAAATGATTCCAAAATCGTTCTTTTTAATAAATTAAAAAGTAATTTTGATATTCAATAACTTAAATATTTATTATTATAAATTTTAACATAATAAAAAACACATAATTTTTTAAAATATATTTAAAATATTTAATTTAAGAAAAATTATTCAAAATAGCTTCAAAGTTAAATAATTTAAATTTTGATATTTAAACAAATTTATATTATAAAAAATTCATATTATAAAATAATATTTTATAAAAAAACTAATTACAACGTTTTTTTAATGTTTTTATTTAAATTTTTTTTATTTTTCGAATAAATATATATTATTACAAAATCAGTTAAAAAAGATGAAACAAAATCATTATTAAACATAATTTTGAAGTATATTTTTTAATTAATAAAATGACAAGATATTTATAAAAGTAAATGAATTGTGATTGAATATTATTATGTTCCGAATAAAATCTATATATTGAGCAAAACATGGACCTAACTAGGCCCAAGTTAGAAAAGAACAAAAAAATATATAAACGGTTAATTCTTCTATTTACACCATCTCAGTATTAGAGAGCAAACTCTTGCTATAGAATAAGCAATCTTATTACCCTTTTAAAAAAACAATAAATTATAATAAACATAAAAAGGTGAATGTTCTTGTTAGGGGTGTTCATGAATGCAGACTGCTCTGCAGATTTGTTGATCTAAATCAAATCAATTTATAAATTACTTAGACTTGTTTATTTTCGTATATATTCAATCCAACGTGTAACAACCCATATATTTTTGAATCGGATATTGAGCTTTTATTTTTCAACCTTTTAGATTCGTTGATCCAACCTATTGTTATAACATTAATGATTTTTTTAATTATTATAAATGAAAATATAAAATGAATATTTCATTACTAACTACAATTTTGCTGAAAAAATTATCAATTTTTTTAAAATTAAAAATTCAACTCACGAATCCAATCCAACGCTGCCCATAAATAAAGTGAATTTCTTATTACACACTATATACTTCTAGCGCACCGTGTGAATTTCCAGATATGCTCCATTGTTTCGGAGATATACCACCGGACGCACCTTTTGTACACTCAACAAAGGTAATTCTACGATACAACTCATACATTTGATAAGTTTTATTCTGGAGATATAACTCCGGAACGACTTTAAAGAAAATATTTTAATTGTTCAGTTCTGTGGATATTCAAGAGATGCATCTCCGGAATTATGGGCGACATTTTGAAATTTTCTATCAACTTTGCATGTCAGGTATTCCCCGGATATGCATCTCCGGAAATATTTGATATAGCTTTCAGCCGCATGATCAGTCATCCATTATTGTCATACTTCATTCTTATCCATGGTTGTCAAACTCACGGGTAGACTCGTAAACTCGAACGAGTTTATGAGTCTAGGAAGTAAAAACGAGTAGACTCGCGCATAGAATCGTTTTTTTGATATACTCGAGTAAACTCAGGTAGACTCGCACAAACTCGTATAGACTCGCGAGTCTATGGCAAGTTTATGAGTCTATAATTTCTTTTAAACCCAAAAAAGGTCCAAACTCCCCCAAAACATTTATTTTATTTAAAGAAAATATTTATTTTGTTTGCTTGTATAGGAATTAGAAAGTCTCTCTACTAGTATCTTGTTTCAACAAAGTTTCTTCCTCCCTTCATCGACGACATGTGTTTGTTGTGTCTCTTGCTTTGTTCGCCTTCGTTCCCATAAATCAATCCTTCATTGTGTAAGTATTTTCTTATATGTTTCACTTGTTTCTCTTATATATTCTCTCGCGTAAAGATGATAAATGGATAGCCGAAGATCCTAATGAAGAAAATGTGCAAATTAAAGTTTATGTTGAGAAAGATGATGTTATTGTTAACAATGTTGTGGAAGTTGATGTCGTTGTTATCGAAGGTGAGAAAAGTACACAAGAAGGGGGTTGAATTGTGTTTTCCGTTTTCTTAATTTATGTCTGATCAAAGTTCAAAATCTAAACTGGTATTCAGATTCTGATTATACTCAACATCGAATGTTAATAAAAGCAAACAAATAATAGCAGAAGGCACAAAGATTTATATTGGTTCCTCCCAACTGAGAGTAGTCCAGTCCCCTTGCTTCAAATGAGATTTTCACTATAACCAAATCAAGATTACAATCGCTTATGCATTCTACATAAGTCTTTTACACTGCTCAAGCCCTAGGTCCAAGACTTCTTGCTCAAGTCCGACAGACTCAAGACTTCTGCTCCATATTCTATGAAACGAGCCCTCTTGCTTAAACCACTTAGGTTCAAGACTTCTGATCCAAGTTCCACAAACCGAGCCATGCTGCTCAAGCCACAATGGCCCAAGACTTCTGCTCCGGGTTCCATGAAACGAGCCTTCCTACTCAAACACCTCATCTTTAAGACTTCTGCTCCAAGTTTCACGAACCGAGCCATCATGCTCAATCAATCTACTTGATTAAGACTTTCATTGCTCAAGCACATAACATGAGACTTACATGGCTCGAGCATCTTGGTGAGATACTTCCTTGCTTGAATCCCAATGATACAAGACTTCTGTTCAATCAATCCACTTAATTAAGACTTTCATTGCTCAAGCACATAACATGAGACTTACATGGCTCAAGCATCTTGGCGAGAGACTTAATCTAAACTGCTAAACAAGTTCAGCATAATAGAGAACAAGGTGTACTTTATACTAATATCAGAGGTAGGGGAAATCACCACAACAAAGACCTAAAGCTGTTAAGATTTCTAATATATTCAATGTTCAAGAAATCTTAAGGCTTTTACAATTACAACTTACAACAGAAAATCTGCATACACAACTCATCTGGTTAATCCTTGTTAAAGATTCAGTTTGAACCTTCAGCCACTTATATAGCAGTTGCAACAGACTAGCTATTGGAAGAGATAACTTGATTAAGTTTCTTTGCTTTACTCCATAGTACAAGAGCCGTTGAAGATAGATACACCAAAAGATCTTAATCAATTGTGTAACATGTTTAACCATTGAGTCTTCAAAAAGATCCTGTACTATAGAGCCGTTGAGAGTAGATATCCATAAAGCATGTCAACCTTTCTTGAGGCTTGTGAACTCAGACTTCAGCTGACAAACTGATTTGATAATGCAACTTGTTATATGCAGTACAAACAACTTCAGCTTTATCACTAACTCTGAATGATACGAGAAGCTAATTTACATTCACCAAGTGTAGAGACAATTATGTTGCTTCTTTTGATACTGAGGCCTTCAGCTTCAGAGTCTACACCAGACATCACTTAGCAAGTGTTCTTCAAATTCTGCACCACCAGAAGTTAGTAATTCAGCTTCTCTCAAGTGTGCCTTTGTATATCAGATTTTGTATATAAATATTTACATGTATTAGAACCTGCATACAAGAAACACACATCAAATATTACCATTGTTCTTTAAATACTTTGTTATCACCAAAACCCAAAAAATATATGTCATGAACAAATCTTATTCTAACAATTACTAATGTTGTGCAAAGTGGTGGTGGTGGTGGTGGAAATGTTGAATTAATTAAAATAGAAACATCAAGCAATCAAACTTTGGTTAATGATGAAGATGTTTCAACTGGGGCAGAGTTTGATGTTGATACACAATGTTGCGGTGAGAATCAGATATCAAGCTATTAATTAACTTGAATCACACATCTTTGAAATTCACCACCAAGCTTTGATTTATCCAAAGGAAAGGGTAAAGATCGAAGAAAACCCTAAGTGTGCTATGTAAAGACACAACTAAGAGATCTAAGGTTCGGGGGTTGGTTATACCCAGGGAAGGCGTTAGCATCCTAGATATCTGTAGTACTATACAATAACCTCTTGTTAGTATTTGTGTTATGCTATTGCTTGCTTGCTAAAGGATCTATGTTAGGGGTAAAGGTAAAGACCTAATGATGAAGACCAAGGGATATATACACTAAGTATGCTCGCCAAGACGTCGCATCTCATGCCTACGTATCCTAATAAGGATGGAATCATAGCATTCGTAGTTCACCTCACTAGGGTGAGGAACCATTGACTTTGGTCAAAGCTATAAGGGGGAATGAGTATTCATGATCATGATACTCATATAGAGTTAAAGAACTCTTTAAGTCTAAGTTGTAAAAGGGTAAGTGAATACTCATGATGAGAATCACATAAAGTTTAAGAACTCTAACCTAGTTCTAAGTTAAAGGGGTAAATGGCTCTAATAAAGCCAAAGGGCAAAGGAACATCATCATTATGATGATGCTCACATAGAGTTGAAGAACTCTAGGTGGATCCTAAGTTGTAAGGTAAGTGGATCTAATGAGGCCAAGGGGAAGAAAGCATCTATGATGATAGTGCTTACTAGAGGGGGGAAACCTAACTAATTCAAGGGAGAAGTGGCTCTAATGAGGCCAAGGGTTTGATCCTAATGAGGATAAGGGATGGCTCTAATGAGGCCAATGGGAGAGATGGCTCTAATGAGGCCAAGAGGGTTATGAGCTATCTGTGTCATTAAAGTCAATAGAGAGACTTTCCTTTGGAATGAGGGGAACAAAGAGGGTTAAGGAGGAGAGCTAACAAGCTAGCCTCACTTAAGGGGGGTGTTGCGGTGAGAATTGGATACCATAGTTATTAATGAACTAGGATCACATTCTTTAAATGTTCACCACCGTCTTTGATTTATCCAAAGGAAAGGTTCAAAAGCGAAAAAACCTAAAGATCTAAGGTTCGGGGGTTGGTTACGCCTAGGGAAGGTATTAGCATCCTAAGCGTCCGTAGTACTCTACGGGAACCTCTCGTTAGTATTATGTTATCTCTCAATCGCTTGCTAAGGGTGTTATGCTAAAGGTTGAAAGACCCTAGGGGTTAGTATCTAAGTATACTCGATAAGGTATCGCGCCTTACGCCTACGTATCCTCGGGTGTAGAATCAGAGTATACGTAGTTCTGAAAAGAGGAACTTCTTGACGGGGTCAAGGTTCCAAGGGGAAGTAATGTCTTGGGCAAGACCTTACATAGAGTGCGGTGACTCTAAAGTTGTAGGTTGGTTTAAGAGGGGTAGGATTGTAAATGTTCGCGGCGGAGCATTTACTTGGAGTTCGGCGACTCCGATCCTAAGGCTAAGATTCTAAGTGTCTACGGCGAGACATGGAGTACGGCGACTCCGAATCCTATGGCCAAGGGTTCTAAAGCGTTAATCCTATGACGGTTTAGTCAATATTAATAACTTTCCTTTGGAATGTCGAGGGGCAAACTTAAGATTAACTGTGCATACTAGCAAAGTGGGCTAGCAAAAGTGTATGGTGACCGATAAGGTTGAATGCGAGGCCCAAAGGCACTCGACTTACATAGGTATAAAATTGGCTCGACGTTGGATCGAGAGTTTTTAGTATTTTTGAAAAGGTTTTAGATAAAGTAAACAAGCATGCGTAAACAACAAGCAACAGTAAACAAATATCAATCATGAAATATCACACACATGCGCTTCACTCACGTTGGGGGATCTAACGAATTGATTTAAAAAAAGTTTGATTAAAATTAGGGAAATTTGCGAGGTTTATTATTGTTATGAGAATTATACTAAAAGTTATTTTATTTAAAAGTTGAAGTATTTTGGCTTAAAAGGTTTTTAAATATCTTGAAAAGTTTCTAATGTTAGAGTTATATAACAGCTCTTATTAATTAGAAAAGATTTTTAATATTTCTTAGTAAAGTTTATAAAGGTTTACTAATTAAAAAGCTTAACAAAAGGATCAAATTAAATAAAATTTTATTGTTATATTTTTTATTAAAAGAAAGTGATATTTTAAAAGAAGTTATAATTATTTATAAAAAGTTTCTACGTGTTTATTTATTTTAAAAATTATGTAAAAAAAACCAATTAGTTATTTTAAATTTATCAGAAGCTGTTCTTTTACGGATATGTCCTCACTCTCTCATTCCATCTCTCGTTGTCTCTCTCATTCTTCTTTCTCTCCACTAGGGTTTCCAAAAGCCGCGCCGCCCCCAAGGCTCTCTCACCTTCACCGATCTCTCTATCTCTCTCGAATCAAACAAAAATCAACACAGAAACCCCACCCCACATAAACCATGCCCCGATTTCATTCTCATTATAGTTTTTGATTACAGAATACAAATAATTTTGCGAATGAACAGAAAAAGGTAAAATTGCGATGGTGGTGCGACCTTCCCCGGACCTCCGCTAGAGATAAGTCTTCTCTTCTTCCTCTTTATGTGTGTATGTGTGTTTGTTTATGTTCTTGGATTTGTGTGTAACTGCTGTTGTGGGTGGCGATTGATGGTTTTGTTGATATAAGGATTTGAATCTCTGGTTGTCGTATGGGTTGAATTCTGGTTGTGTATTGTTGGCTGATGTATGATTTGCGAAAGGTTCGGTGTAATGATTTTGCTGTTTTCTGGTGTGTGTATGTGAATAAAATATATTGAATTTCTGCAGATCCCCCCTTGTTTGTGAAAATTTATGTCCAATTTATAGACTCTGAGAGTATTGAAGCATTGACTTTGGAATTAAATGTGCCAGATTATTGTCTTTTTGGTTTTGGAAAGGAGATATGAGTTTGGTGATTTTGTTCCCCTTTGAACCTGAATACGTGTGCTGATTATTTTCATCTCACGCTTCTATATTGATGTCTCCTAAAACTTTCCCAAAATCGTCTTGGCATGTTTGATTGTATTTAGGTAACTTTTGGAAACCGTCTAAATTATGTCTGCTGTGTTAAACAAAAATTCCTAGTCTTATTCAAATTTGAGACCATTTCATTAAGGCTCATAACGTGTGATGACAATGGTATAAATGTTTTCCTTTTTCGATTCACCCTGTTTTAGACATGTTACATCCAGCACTTGAACTTAATTAGAAAGGAATTGATGACTTATAATGGCTGCTGGGAACTTGTACGAGAAAGAATTTGGACTTGTAATTGGTTGTGTTTTGAAAACTTTCCACTTTCAATTGGTTATTTTTGGAAACTCATGATTGTGTTGTTGCTATCATTGCTCTTGTTGGGCCTTAGTGATTTGCTGACTTTTGCAGTAAAGGCTTGCTTCAACTTCTCCTTTGGTCGGGAATCACGTTGGGAATGCCTGCTCAAAATACACAGGTTTTGCTGGTGCTTTCAAATTTGGAGTTAATATTGAGATTGCAAGGCGCTAGTCAGAACAACTTCATCCTACCATGTTTGCTAATTGACATCGTCTTTAGTTTGTGCATGAAGGTACTCCTCTGTATTGAGCGGGATGTAACGAACCTTTAATGTCGGGAGATTCGTAACAGCATATCAAGGCCAACAGTACGGAACATTGTGGTCGTTAGTCATCACAGTTCGTAATAGAACTTAAAGCGAACCTTAAGATAAGCTTGTGTTTATTCTAGATGATGTCATCTTCAAGTAATGATTAATGGATGATTGCAGGTGGGCAAATTAGCATCAAAAGGAGGGTAGCACCCAGGATAATTGCGTTACGTGAATATCGGACTCTTGATGGCGGCATCATCCCTAACCGTGATTCAAACTGCAGAAGCTCTTCTTCTTTGATCCCATCCGATCCTGATTTTATTTGGCTGGTATAGTTCCATCTTTTAATCCTGGTATGTATTCGATTGTTGAAACCGTATCTTCCTGCATATTCAGTGCTGTTGTGACCAATTGAGGAGATTCTTAGTACTCTTTTCCTCTAGTGTACTTGTGACTTGGTTAACTTACGCTTGGAACCGTTTTGAAATGGCAGCTCGTGGCCTATTTTGTGCGTAGAGGTGGTTAGCTCGAGGTGAAGTATGCGGAGAAGTCGTAGAACTCATCCTTGTGTTAACAGCAATATCATGCTGGCGGAAACCTTTGCACTATCACATGTAATTGATGCTTATTGTATTAGATTCCATGGACTTGATTTAGTTGTTTCTGCCAATGTAAGCTTGATTCTATTGGTGAATCCATTACTCTCAAGAAATGCTATAAGCGTTGAACCAATTGTTTCCTCTTTTGAATACTCTTATTTTTGTGTAAACAAAACGCTGCCAGTGTAGTGTGTGGCCCTCTAAAACAAGGATTTGATGAAGTTTGTCCTATATTTGTGATGGAAAACTCAGTTGGTGCGTTCCAACATAATATTAGAAGTTAACCACACAAAACCTCATTTCCTCACGCATGGTAGCAATGAGAAAAAGGGTCATGGCGAAGTTCCATGATAGAAGCTCAATGTACCGCCACCAATTTAACTACTATTCGGAACCCATTGCTTACAAAAGGAGGATTGGCCACGATTGTCACCAAGCCTCTCTCACTAAAGCACTTGGAGTTGACAAATGATAAATAACTGGGCAGTCAACAGTATAACTCATTTTTGCAAAAACTTGAGATCCAAAAGGAAATAAATCTAAACCACCGGATGAATTGGACAAAGGTGAATGCCAAGATGGGTAGCTACACTCTCACAGCAGTAATTGGTCCTAATTTACACGCGAATAAAATCGGTTGTGAAACATGATGTTTTAATAGGGCAATCGAGCAACATAGTATAAATGCCTCGATGTAGAAGTCACTGAGTTCAAGTTCATCACATAATTAATTTGACCAATCATGGCTTAATGACTTGAAATGGGACCAAACCATTTTTGTAAATTTTAAACTAAAATTAAATGGTCTTGAACCGATTTGAATCTCCACGAGCAATACTTTGTAAGTGTAACTTGAATTTGAACGTGAACTTATATATTGTGAGCATCCGTTATATATATATCCACGGGTTTTGGAATGTATGAGACATAAACCCTTGTAATGAAAAAAACTAAACGTCTCCAACCAAACCGGCCAAAACATTCCATCTCTCTAACAACAAACAAAATTTTGAGAACTTGCGAGAATTACTCAATGCTTCCACAAATGGTCAAAACATCTCGAATTTTTTTAATCTCATCGATCTTCAAACTTACTTGACGAAACTCGACAGTTTTTAAGAATACACATATCTTCTTGAAATCATGGCATGAGCTTCATACTTGAATCATATGATATAGAATTGTGGGAACTTCAACCTGAGCTTGCAAGCTTGTGACACGAAGGACTTGAAATTACACCTTGGAATCTAAACTTCTAATTCCCTCCAAAGTGAACCTTCCTTGCACATCTCTTAAGTCAGAGGGGAGAGAATATAACTTTACCACACAACCGGTGACCGGTCTTAGGGGTCTTAACCTCCTGTGGGGACACTTCTGGGTAATCAACTGAGGGGAGGAAGACTTCGGTAGTGGCTTAGGGACCAGAGGATAGAGGCACACAAACCCACGGGAAATCCATACAAACTCGCAAAGACCAGAGAACCTCCACAAACACACACACATCACAGCCTTAAATCTTCTACGGCAACACCTGCACTCACAAATGAAACAAACAGACAAAAACTAGGTAAAGATGTTAGTCGTGCACGAATGATTGACCTAAGATAGTATGCAGACGAATCGATGAATCTAAGGGAAAAATTTGGGGTACAACAGGGGGTAACTTAATGAAGTTAACAAATGATATTCACAATTCATGGTAGCAAAAACACATGGATATAACACATGAATAAAGATGGTGAATGTGATGACATTCAAGGCAAGTATCTTAAAAGTATAAGTGTTATGTAAACACACAAAAAATCATTCATTAATGAACAAGGTAAATACCTAAGGGAACATGATTCAAGTCTAGACTTCTTAAGCAAATAGGTGATGACTTACAAAGGGGAATGTCTTTGACCTAATCTTTGTGTCTAAGGGGAAAATATCATTTATGTTATCCTAAAGTTCACTTTTATGAAAGGGAAGTCTAAGCATAAATGATATGGTGTAACTTAAGTGTATGGTTTGTATCTACTTGATGTCATATACATATGAGGGGAGTCCTAATTTAAAGGTAAAGGCCTTTCTAAGACTTTATAGGGGATGATAAAAGTTCAAACATTTTAAGGTAACAAATAATTTATAAGTGCACCCAAAACCAAAACCTACAATTATGTACAAGTCCTAAGACAAAGGAAGTGATCCTAACATGTTAAGACAAGCCTATACAAGTCCTTAAAGGTGAGGGAGATCAAAGGTTATGGCCTAAACAAACCAAACCACTTTAAAATAACCCTAAAACAACTAGGTTTTACATGTGAATAAAAGACCTAAAAATTAATATTTTTGGAGGTTTTAAAATTTCATAACAAAACACACAATAAATGGAAAATAATGAAAAAAAGAATGGATCAAAAATCATGAAATATGAGTGAGTTATGAAATGGAGAAGTTTGAGAAATAAACTAAAAATCTAAGCCTTAAAAATAATGGGGAGGGTCCCAAAGGGAGTTGAACCCACACCCTAATGGTTATAGCCTAAAAGACTTGCCAAGCCAGCAAGAGCGCGCGTTGTGACAAGAGATAGTTCAAAGATAATATATATGAAGCTAGCTTATTTCAGAAAAAAAAAAAACAGAAAAGACTGGGGCGAGGGGGATTCAAACCTCAGTCTTTTTGCTCAACAAACAAACACACAAACCTCCGTTGACCAGCGGTGCTACGCCCTCACCCGTTAATAAAACTAACTCTAATAATATATATCCTATACACACATATAAACGGCCAAGTCAGCGCCATGTCATGCCTACCTCAGATCCTTCTTTTTCCCTTCTTTTTCTTTCTTTCTTGCTCTCGCTCGTGCCCTAGCCATTGGTACCCAGAACTTCTACACCACACAACTCACTCATTTCTACATCATTTTATGAACTATAAAAATCAAAGTTGGAGCATTTCTTGCAAGGAACCTAATGGTTGTACTGGTTTGTCCTAAAACTAAACGTAAATCTCACAAAAACAACCCTAACAGTGCAACATCACTACACAACACATGAACCAAACAACACATATTTAACTCAAACAAAGCAGGTAAGACTTTAAACACATTGTATATAAGGCATATTACATCTTACTACAATTATGAAACAAGGAGATGCAAAAATATGAGCGTAGGTTTTCAAAGAAGCTTACCTCTTGGAGCAGGTCCAAGGCCTCCTCAAAAGGTGTTGCAGAGATGGACTAAGCTCCCCTTTACTTATTGACACTAGAAAGGATGATTGGAGTGCTTGAAATGGTTGGAAATAAACTCAAACTTCAAACCCGTGTGTGCTTGCAAATGGAAGTTGGAAAATGGCAGATGGTGGATGAGGTGTTACAGAACTTGTTTGATGGTTTAAACAAGTTCTAAGGAGTTTTTATGGAAGGGTTATGAGGTTTGTTTATGAGTTGCACAAGTAGAATGACACTGGTCAGTGGTTTTGCAAGTTTGGTGAGTTCTTGCAAAAACTATGGGAGAGAGAGATTTGAGGGTTTTCAGAATGGTTGCTTGTGTCTTTTGAGGATTGTTTGGGCCCTCTATTTATAGGCAAAGGGTGGAGCTTTGAAGCTAACCAGATGGTTGAGTCTCCCCCCTTTTGACTCGGTTGTAATTCAACTTGAAGTTTCACACAATTTGTCATTTCCCAAGCTATGTACCATGTTGTTCTAGAGTTTTTGGAAGTGTGCAAAGCTTTTTCACTTTCAGTACAAGAATTTTGAATGCTGAGGAACCATTACACAGCTCAAGATAAGTTGACATTGCCAAAAGTAGTTTTATGTAAATGGCAATGCTCACTTTGTGCCAAAAATGGAAAAGTTCATGAAACAATGCTTAAACCTCTTGGATAACACTTCAAAACCACTTGTACTTATCTGATTTAAGCCAAATTAACAACCAAAGTGGTTTGCCACACGAGATCATGAAGATTTGGAGTGATCTTGCAAGTTGAAACATCATGCCATGACCTAAAAATCAAGTTTGTGATCCTAACTTCATGGATTCGAAGCTCCCAGATCACACATCTGTTTGGGGAGTTCTAGTACTTTTTACAAAGCCCCAAGTATGCTCTACAGTGTTCATGTTCACTCCAAGTTCTAGATCCAAAGGGATCATGATGAAAAATGGAGGTGAAGTTGGCTGAAAATTAGGGCAAAAAGAGTGAAATTTCACTAAGTCTTAAATTACCTTGAACTTCCAAGCTTCCTAACTTAAAAACCAAGCCTCTTTTAAAGAAGGACCCTCTAATACATTTTGAAGTTCATGATGAGAGCTTCAATTTTAGCTTTGAGTCACAAAAATTAGATGTGTGGTTTGAAAGTTATGACTCTTCAAAGTTCACACAAGGAGTGAATTCTTCCATTCTTAGAAAATTTCAAGAACCAAACCTTGCCCTTTTTGCAAGAAACCTCTCAAATGTTGATCTTTCATGCTCTAACTCAAGAATCAAGCATGTCTTGATGGAATATGGCTTGAATACTTCATCTAGGATCAAAAACATCAAAAGTCAAAGGTTTGACTTTTCAGTCAAAACCCTAATTTCCTCAAGAATTCAATAGCGTGATCCTTGATGATCTTGCTTTCTCAAACTCTTAAAATACCAATAGATGGCCTCCAATGATGTATATGAACATATGGAATCATGTCCCAAGACTTGGGATCATGCCTTGACCAAAAGTCAAAGGCATGGTTGACTTTTCCTGATGGGGCCAAATGAACTTGAGGCTCATTGCACTTGTGATGGGAGCCAAACACACTTGATTTCTTGATGAATAATCCCTCTTGAGTGTATGTAAGCTCAATTGGTTGATGAACCAATCAAGGCATTGACTGATCACACCAAGATTCCCTTGTAATTTTTTAGGTCAAAACCCTAATTTCCACAACTCTTGATCTTATGGTTTCTCTTTGACTTCTTTTGATTCAATCACATGAGACCATGGAATATGACTTGAAAACTTCATGATTAGCCCTCAAAGCCAAAGATTTAGCTTCTAGAGCCTCAGTTGACTTTCTTGACCAGATGACTTCAAACACCTTTCCTAACCACCTAGTGAACACTTGGGATGGACACATTGTGCCAAGAAGTGTCTTAGGAGACCTTGAAACATATGAGAGCTTGACTTATTGATCTTGTCCTCTTTCTTGTGTAAGCCCTATCTTTTAAAAAGAAGAACAAACTAGCAAAATATGATGGTTAGTTAACAATGCATAAATGATTGAACCCTAATGCAAGTGCAAGATGTTATGACATCTAAGGGGTAAAATTTGGGGTATGACAGTTGCCCCTATTCAAATAGCTTTACCAGATGGCGCGAACGATGATAATCCTCGTGAAATCAAGGTGAAAAGGTATTTAAATATAGCAAACCAAAAATTTTGCCCTTAGATGGAATGCATATGCTAAGGATAAGCAACAGACATGGAAATGCTGACATGCCATGAACTTCTAATATGATGATATGGTGACATGCTGGTGCAAAATGCAGACAAAACAAGACACCAAGGAACAAAAGTTAAACACCCACAAACAAGACTTTCTGGGGATGAAATTTGACAACTAAAAGAGGAGACTCGTAGGGGAGTGATCAAGAAAACACTGGGGATTAAGAAAATAAAATGTGGGGAACCCATAAATCCTCACTGGGGATGAAAATCAGAGAGGTGTTCTCCACTGGGGAAAGATCCAGGGAGATAGATGACAGGTTCCAATATGACCAGACGACATCGGGTACAACAGGAAAGGAGGCAAATTCAAATTCTTTACTGGGGATGAAACCAGAAAGAAGACATGATCTCCACTGGGGATCAATTTGAACAAAAGGGAAGACACCCAACAAAAGATTTTCTGGGGATTTCTTATACTGAAGAGTTCAAACGGGATCTTCAAGAAAAAAAGAAAAGACAAAGATAAACACAAACTCTGCGTGCGCTAAATGATGATGATCACGAAGACTTTCAAAGGGAGTTGGTAATGACTGTTACGGTGAGAATCGGATATCAAGCTATTAATTAACTTGAATCACACATCTTTGAAATTCACCACCGAGCTTTGATTTAACCAAAGGAAAGGGTAAAGATCAAAAGAAAAACCCTTTTGCGCTATGTGAAGACACAGCTAAGAGATCGGGGGTTGGTTATACTAAGGGAAGGTATTAGCACCCTAAGTATCTGTAGTACTCTACAGGAACCTCTTGTTTGTTTTATGTTATGTTATGTTTGCTTGCTAGGGGATCTATGCTAAGGCTAAGGTAAAGACTTATGGTAATGACCATAGCTAAAGGTAAATACCTACGGGTATATACACTAAGTATGCTCGCCAAGATGTCACATCTTGTGCCTACGTATCCTGACTGAAGAATCAGAGCAACTGTAGTTCACCTAACTAAGAGTGAGGAACCATTGACTATGGCCAAAGTTCCAAGGGGAATGAGTGTGATACTCATATAGAGTTAAAGAACTCTCTAAATCTAAGTTGCAAAGGGGAAGTGAATACTCATGATGATGAGAATCACATAGAGTTGAAGAACTCTATCCTAGTTCTAAGTTAAGAGGATGAGTGGCTCTAATAAGGCCAAAGGGAAAGGAACATCATTATGATGATTCTCACATAGAGTTAAAGAACTCTAGGTGGATCCTAAGTCGTGAGGTAAGTGACTCTAAATGAGGCCAAGGAGAGATATGAGCAACTATGATGATAATGCTCACAGAAGGGGAACTTAAATAGGTTAAAGGGAGAAGAGGCTCTAATGAGGCCAAGAGATTGATCCTAATGAGGATATGGGATGACTCTAATGAGGCCAAGGGTAAAATGAGCTATCTATGACTTTGAGGTCAATAGAGAGTCTTTCCTTTGGAATGAGGGGAATAAAGAGGGTTAAGGAGGAGAGCTAAAGAGCTTAGCCTCACTTAGGGAAAACTTAAAGAAGTTCAAGATGATAATCAAATATTGAAAAGACAAGCATGGTAACAACCAAAACAGAGCATATGAATGTAACAACACTCAAGGTTTACTTCAAAAAGAGTGCAAGGTAACAAACAACCTCTTTTCATGGGGATGAATTCATTGTGGTGATAACCAAAGAATATATGAAACAAATATGTTACAACACCTAAACAAACAATGAACTAAGCTCTCATGGTATAAGTTCAAACATGGATAAAGTTTAACAAGGAGGAGGTAACAACCAACAAGCTCATAAGCATACATGTGTAACAATAATCATGTAAGCATAAACAAACATGTATCAAAGGTAACATGTGAACAAGTTTGAATATGTGGGTAAGTAGGTAACAACCATACAAGAATATTGGGTTTAAACATGCATTTGAGAAGGTGATAACATCATAAGGTTCATGCATTCAAAGATTACAATCCAAGACATATAAACACTTAAGAGCAATCAAAACATGGTATCAAAGATTCAAGGCATACATATGCACATGTTTGGTCAAACAACTTCATGTCAAAAGGGTAAATGATCTAACAAGATCTCATGGCAAACAAAACATTTTGGAAAGGCATTTCATATGTAAACAACACGCTTAAGTACCATGGTATCAAAGTGAATCAAAGACATACAATGTTATAACATCATACAAGGTTCAAACAACATGCTTTGGGTTTCAAACAAACAAGAAGTCATGGCTAAAGAACCAAAAGAACAAAGAAGTGTTCATACAAACCTTAAAAAGATCCTTCACTTTCAACATTTTACAAATGCCCCAAAAATAGTTATTTTTGATAATTTCTTTTCACAACCATAAAATAGATATCACAATGAACATTTTTCAAAAATAATGGATCCAAAAGGATAAAATATGAGCAAGTTATGATCAATTCAAATCAAAGCACAAACCATAACACTTACATAAAAACAAGTAATAAAAAAGAAATGGATGTCTCATATGGGTGTTGAACCCACGTCCTTGGAGACCCAGCCACAAAAAAATACCATCTGAGCCATGCGCGCGTAGTGAACAAATGATGCAAACACACAATGAAATAATAAGGCAAGCAAAAAATCAGAAAAAATGCAAAAAGGGTTGATCCGCAGGATCGAACCCAGGCAAAGCAGGAGAAAGGGAAAGGCATGGCAAGGTTTCTACCATTGGGGTGGCTATTACATCCAAACATTATACGCTTTCATTTGTTTTTATTTTAAGAACCAACCAAAATGGTAACCTCAGCGCCACGTTGGGCTGACTGGGTGCCATAACACTATCATCTTCTCCACTCTCTCTCTCTCTCTCTCTCTCTCTCTCTCTCTCTCGCTCGCTCGTGCCCTAGCAACAACAACAATGGCCAGAACATCCATCTTACGTATCTCTCTCATTTCTCAACCAAAATCAAATTTGTAAAACACAAAGTTGGAGAATTTTTCACCAGGAACACGAATATGGCATTACTTTTAATTAAGAACCATCATATAATTCACAAATCAATGCACAACAGTGCAACTCCACAAAACTTCAACATGTGATAACATGATATATTCAAACCAAACAATGCAAGCATACGTTCATAACAACAAAGCACAATACATACTACATTTTTCCACTCAAAATAAGAACAGAAAGGTGCATGAACATGCGAGTTTTAAAGGTCACAATTTCTTACCTCTTGGAGAAAGTCCAACGCTTCTTTTCAGCTACTACAGATACAAGAAAACACCCTCCTTAGCTTCCTTGAATCCTTTAGAACTTGTCTGGATGGTTGGATCAGTTGGAAACACAATGGAACATAGGTCACGATTCTTCTTGCAACAATGGAGGTTGAAAATGGCAGATGATGTATATGGTGTTACAGATTTGTTTCAGTGGTATCAATGAGCTTTATGAAGTGTTTAGAGGTGGTTTGTGAGGTTAGTTCATGAAATGCACGAGTGGAATGAACTGGAGCAATGTTCTTGCAAAATTGCAAGAATGAGTGAGTGAGAGATTTCAGAGAGTATCAGCCTTCGTTTTGGGGTGATTCTGGTGTGTTTTGCAATAAGGATTGATTCTCTATCGATAGGAAAGATGAAAGACTTGAGGTATGGACAAATTTCACAATTTTCCAAAAACACCCTTTCTTGTAACTTCCTTCGTGCAAGCTGGCTTGCTGAGTCATGAACCTTCCCACACTTTAGCAAATGGTCAGCAATAGGGTTTACACTGTTGATGTGTGCTGATGGGATTGGAACAAGGCTCCAAGATGCCAGAAAATTGGAGTGACTATGTGTCTTGAAAAGTTTCTCTCTCCTTGCTTCAAATTGCATCCACTTGACATAAACTAATGTATTTTCAGTTTGCAACTTGTGTAGCTCATGGCAGAGGTCTTGAACACTCTAATCTTGCTTCTAAACATTATAATAGTGAGAGTTTTAGTGATTAGGAATAGTTATCCACCATTATGCACATGTTGGTAACTTTGGACTTCAAGGAATGAACCTCAAACTTCTCTTCTTCGAAACTCCTAGCTCACTCAATGGATTGTGGAGTTCTAGTACTTTTTGGAAAGCCCCAAATGTCCTCTATAACTTTCATGTTCACTCCAAGTTCTAGATCAAAAGGGATCTTGATGAAAAATGGAGATGAAGTTGGCTGATTTTTAGGGGAAAATGTAGTGAAATTTCACCAAGGCTTTAAGTGCCTTGAACTTCCAAGCCTCCTAACTTAAAAACCAAGCCTCATTTGGATAAGGACCCTCTAATATGTTTTGAAGTTCATGATGAGAGCTTCAATTTGAGATTTGAGTCACAAAAATTAGATGTGTGGTTTGAAAGTTATGACCTTCCCAATTTTGCACAAGGAGTAAATTCTTCCACACTAAGAAAAATTTAAGAACCAAACCTTGCCCTTTTTGCAAGAAACCCTTCAAATGGTGATTTCTCATGCTCTAACTCAAGAACCAAACATGTCTTGATGGAATATAGCTTGAATGCCTCATCTTGGGTTAAGGTATCAAAATTCAAAGGGTTGACTCTATCAGATGAAAATTAGGTCAGAGGAATTCCACAGTGCGATCCTCAATGAACTTGCAACTTTGAACTTTCCCAATACTTTAGATGAGTTCCAAGGATGTATAGGAGCACAATGGATCATGTCCCGTGGTTTGGGATCATGCTTTGACCATGAATTAGGGCATAGTCAACTTTCTCCTGAAGAAAACCCTAATCTGGGGTCAGATGAACTTTGAGGCTCATTGTACCTGTGAAGGGAGTCAAACACTCTTGATTTCTTGTTGATAAGATCTCTTGGATGTATGTGAGCTTAATTGGTTGATGAACCAATCAAAGCATTGACTTATCACACCTATATTCCTGGTGATTCTTTAGGTTAAAACCCTAATTCCATAACTCTTGATCTGATGGTCTCTTTTTGATTTCTCTTGATCCAATCTCATGAGACCCTGGCATATGACTTGAGAACCTTATGATTAATCTTTAAGACTAAATGGTTGAACCTTGGAGCCTTAATTGGCTTTCTTGAACATATGACTTCAATTACCAATCCCAATCCTCTAGTGAACACTTGGGGAGATTGCATGGAGCCCAAGAGTGTCTTAGGAGACTTTGAAACAAATGAGAACTTGGCTTATTGATCTTGTCCTCTTTCTTGTGCAAAACCTAGCTTTCACATAAAAGAAACAACTAGCAAGATATGGTGGTTAGTTGACAATGCATAGATGATCGAACCCTAAATGCAAGTGCCAGGTGCTATGACATCTAAGGGGTAAAATTTAGGGTATAACAATTGCCCCTATTTGAATAACTTTACCGGATGGCCCGAGAGATGATAATCCTCGGGGAATCAAGGTGAAAGGTATTTAAATATAGCAAACCAAAAATGTTTCCCTTAGATGGAAAGCGTATGGTAAGGACAGGCAACAGGCATGCAAATGTTGACATGCCATGAACTTCTAGTATGATGATATGATGCCATGATGGTGCAAAGTGCAGACAAAACAAGACAAACAAAGACAAAGAACAAACACCCACAGGCGAGCTTCAACTGGGGAGGAGCTAGGGTCTAGTATCCATAAGCAAGATTCACTGGGAATGTAGGTCAACTAACAAGAGAGACTTACCGAGGAGTGACTAAGAAGACACTGGGGATAGAAAATAAAAAAGGAGGAACCCCATAGATCCTCACTGGAGATAGAAGTCAGAGAGGTAATCTCCACTGGGAATGATCCAAGGAGGTGGACGACAGGTTCAAATATGACCGGACGACATCGGGGACAACAAAGGGGACGACACACTCCTTACTGGGGATGAAACCAGAAAGAAAGCATGATCTCGGCTGGGAATCATTTTGAATAAAAGGTAAGACACCAAAAACAGATTTACTGGGAACTTCTTATACTGAAGAGTTCAAACGGGATCTTTAAGAAAAAAAACAGGAAGACAGAGACAAACACAAACTCTGCGTATGCCAAATGATGATAATCACTAGGACTTTCAAAGAGAATTAGTAATGACCAATCTCGAAATGCCAATAAAGATTGGACTTAAGATGTTGATTATGATCAGACTTTCTGACAAACGCCAGTGAACACTAGACTTTCACGGGGACGTTGGTAATGACCAAAACCTCTGCTGGGGATAAATTGGGAGATGCCAAAAATGATTGGACTTTGAAAAACATGCCAGTAACCACTGAACTTTTACGGTACGATAATGATCGATATAAAACATGCCCGTGAATATTGGACTTTTGACTCACAGTTAAGACTGACCAATTAAGATTGGATTTAAAGGCCTTGCCGGTGAATACCGGACTTCACGATACCGATGATGATCGATATTAAAACATACCAGTGAATACTGGACTTGGGTCATACAGTTATGACTGACCAATTAAGAATGGATTTTTGACAATTGCCAGCAATGACTGGACTTTGGGTACCAAAGAAACAAAGTCTTCCGATGATGCTAATAAACACTGGACTTTACAATACCAATAATGATTGGATCTAAACAATGCCAGTGAATACTGGACTTTCAATACCAATAATGATTGGATTTAAACAATGCCAGTAAATACTAGACTTTCAATACCAATAATGATTGGATTTAAAAGAACATGCCAGTGAATACTGGGCTTTTGTATCAATAATAATGATTGTCCTGAACAAAAAACAGGACAAAATCGGGGTTGCATAGTGATGACTAGACTTCCTGGGGAATACAAATAATAATCAAATTTGACGCACGCAGGTGAAAACCAGACGCAAGCAGGGTATGGATAACGATCCACGAACTCAAAAAGATACCTAACCTGAGCAAGTTAAGGTAAGGGAGGTAAAGATCCACAAACGAAAGACACACGCAATGTAAAAATGCACGATGATATGGTATGATGTGGATGCTCAATGATATGCAAGAGACGACTCTGACAAGAGACGACAAACTGGGGAAAAGGGTAGATGGATGACACGTCCACGGTAAGGGGTCACGCTGAATCTGAAGAGAAACAACCACTCTGGGGATCAGATAGGGGACATTCTTCTTTCTCCTGAGGAGGCAAAGATTTTCCCCCCTCAACAAATAATCTGTGGAAGATACTGGGAAGAAATCCTTTGTATCATGGTAGTCAGTCATTACTGAAGTATCCAATCCAGGAAACATTGTCAATCAAATTTAAATCATGGAGGGAGTTACACGCCAGATGGTTTAACAGTGCTTTTGTCATAGTAAAAGTCATTGGGGAGGCCTGGGATTTTACTAAATCGTCCCGAGAACCAAAAATAGGTTATGTTTTCATTGTGTCTTCTCAAAAGATTTGTTTATTTAAAAATTTTTCACTTTCAAAACCATTAAAAATAAATGAAGTTTTGTATAACAAGGAAAAATTAGAGACATGAAGAATATCAAACAAAGAATGGTCCAAAATCTGATTTTATTAGAATGGTAACTCGCCAATGGAAAAGTTCCATGGAACATTACAATTAGAAAAATGGCAATAGGAAAAAGGTTACATTGTATTCAATGACCACTACTATCCCTAATGACTAAGAGTCCTTCAAAACCTCGCTGCTGATGAGAGTGACTGAGCATGAACTTCTTCTTGAATTCCTTTGTATGGGTGACAACCCTTTCTGACTCAGTGAAACGTCTTTTGTCCCTAACTTTTGCCTGGACCGCCCTTTCGGGTTTTCAGTCCATCGGGACGCTTTTATTGCCTAGGCCGCCCTTTCGGGTTTTCAACCTAGCGAGCTCTTTTCTTTTTATTTTAATCCCTAACTTTTGCCTGAGTCTCCTTCATAGGTTATGACCCACCGGGATAGCCTTTTCTTGCCTAAATCGCCATTTCTAGTTTTCGACTTAGCGGGCTTTTTAGGCGTAATATTTTCTTACTAAGTCAGCGTTCACAGGGTGTGAGAGTTGTTCACCATCCATCGTTGTAAGAATTACGAAACCTTCTGAGAACACTGTCTTTACCACAAATGGGCCTTCATAGTTGGGTGCCCATTTTCCACATACGTCCCTTTGAGATGGCAAGATCCTTCTGAGTACGAGTTCTACTTCACGTAATTTGTGAACATGAACCCTCTTATCAAATGCCCTCTTCATTCTCTTCTGATACAGATGACCATGACACATGACAGTCAGTCGCTTCTCATCAATGAGGTTCAGCTGATCATACCTTTCTTAGACCCATTCCGCTTCATCAAGCTTAGTGTCCATCAGAATTCTCAAAGACGGTATTTCTACTTCAATGGGAAGAACAACATCCATCCCATACACTAGAGAAAAAGGAGTTGCCCCTATCAAAGTCCGAACCGAAGTTCTGTATCCATGCAAGGCAAACGGTAACATCTCATGCCAATCCTTATAAGTCTTGACCATTTTTTGCAGGATCTTTTTGATGTTTTTGTTAGCAGCTTCGACAGCTCCATTCATCTTTGGACGGTAAGGTGAAGAGTTATGGTGCTCAATCTTGAAGCTGTCACACAACTCCTTCATCGTCTTGTTATTCAAATTTGTCCCATTTTCCGTTATGATCCTATTTGGAATTCCATAACAACAGATGATCTGATTCTTGATAAAACGAGCAACCACTTGCTTGGTTACGTTGTGTAGGAGGTAACTTCAACCCATTTTGTTAAATAGTCAATAATCACTAAGATGCACCAGTGACCATTGGAAGCTTTTGGCTCAATAGCCCCAATCATATTAATGCCCCACATAGAAAACGACCAAGGTGATGACAAAACATTCAACAATGTTGGAGGCGCATGCACCTTATCAGCATAGATCTGGCACTTATGACATTTTCTGGCGTATTGGATGCAATTTGTTTCCATAGTTAACCAATAATACCCAGCCCTTAAGATCTTCTTAACCATGGCATGCCCATTGGTGTGAGTACCAAAAGTTCCTTCGCGAATATCATGAATCAACATGTCTGCCTCTCGTTTATGAACATATCTTAGCAAAACCATGTTGTGATTCCTCTTGTAGAGTACATCATTGCTGAGGAAAAACTTGGATGACAATCTTCTCAAAGTTTTCTTGTCAAGAGTGGAAGCATTGGCAGGGTACTCTTGATTTTTCAGATAATTTCTGATGTCATAAAACCAGGGTTTCCCATCCTCTTCTTCTTCAACCAATTGGCAGTAAGCAGGTTCAGTCTTGCGTTCGATACGGGTAAGTGGCGTTTCATTATAAAAATTAACCTTCCACATTGAAGCTAACATGGCTAAAGCGTCATCTATGTGGTTTTCTAATCAAGGAACATGACGAAAAGTAATCTCGTCAAAGTACTGGATCATTTCCATAATGTAGTCATGGTACGGGATCAATTTCTTGTCTTTAGTTTCCCATTCGCTATTGACTTGATAAATAACCAAGGAAGAATCTCTGTTGACTTCCAAAATCTTAATTCTGAGGTCAATAGCTGCTTCTAACCCTAGAATGCATGCTTCATATTCAGTAATGTTGTTTCTACATGCAAAACATATTCTAGCTGTAAACAGGGTAAAACCACCATCATGGTTTATCAACACAACACCTACACCATGTCCACTGTAATTAGAAGAACCATCAAACATCATTTTCCAATGTGAACCAGGTTCAGGGTCTGGCTCTTCACAATCTTTCACAACCATAATGTCTTCATCTTGGAAATCAAACTTGAGAGGCCCATAGTCTTCTACAGGCTGATCTGTGAGGTAATCTGATAAGACACTCCTCTTGATGGACTTCTGAGTGACGTATTGGATGTCATATTCTGATAAGAGCATGTGCCAACGGGCAAGTTGTAGCGCACGATTTTTGTCGGTGACGCGACCACCTTATCGCGGAATTTGGGTTTTCTCCTCAATGAAGAGGAGGGGGTGCTACTTTCTGATTTCTTATTTATCCCATGAAGCTGGAAGGGAAAGGGAAGCTATCTAAAACTAACCTTGCACGCGAATGTTTAACTGAACAGATGCTTAAAGAGATTCGGGGAGTTCGGGGTCAGGTTATACAATAGGGAGTTGTCAGTTACCCATCCTATATGTGGTTATCCACAGGTTGTTAGCTTTAGGTTCTGCTTTGTACTTGATGGTTTTTTATCTGTTAATGGGTTGGGAAAGTTTCTTGGAAAATATGAGAGAGAGAGTGAGTTTTTGTTGATGTTCGGGTTTTTTTCGATATTTTTGGTAAGGTACTGGACCTAAGTTTTGATTGATATGAAGGTACTGGACCTAGATTTTTTGATTAGTATGCTTGCTAAGATTTCGCAATCTTATGCCTACGTATTCCTGTTTAAATGAAACAGGAAAATCAGAGCAATTGTAGTTCCTCCTAATTCTATGGGAGGAAAAAGATGTTTGGTGTCTTGTTCAAAGCCCAAGATTGAAGCTAAAAGGTTGAGTATTTGTGCCTTGTTCAAAGCCCAAGATTGAAGCTAAAAGGTTTGACTGAGAGAGAATTGGTCATCTCTAAAGGGGGGACATATCGTGTCTGTTTATCACAGTTGTTGGGTGACTGTTTATAAAGGAGAATTACTTTAACTGGGACATGTGAATCCAGCAATTCCATAATTTCCTTTATGGGGATTTATCCTGAAGGGGAAAACTTTAACTTAGTGTAGAGTAATGCCATTTTTCCTTAGGAATTTCTCATGCTAAGAGAGGGACAGTGGCGTGGATGTAAATAATCCAGAGGCTTGCCGCTTACAGCAATTAGATGAAAGATAGGATTTACGAGGATAAAAGATGGACAACAACTTGGATATTTGAATCAACAAGTGTGCCACTTATATCAGTTATCTGGGATTAGGGTTTGTTTTGAATGTCTGTTTTGATAAATGATAAACAGAGAAATGACTTCCTACAGAGGGATTTTTTATTTCCTCTGAGGGGATGTTGATTTTGTGTGCCTTGATCAAAGCCCAAGGTTGAAGCTAAGAGGTTGATTGACTCCACTGGGGAAGTCCTTATATAAAGCCTAAGAGGAGGCTGGGTAAGACCGACTCAACAAGAGAGCGTTTTATATTGGTGTCTTGTACAAAGCCTAAGATTGAGGCTAAAAAAGAGACTGACTCTTTGGGGATATCATTATACAAAGCCTAATAGGAGGCTAAAAGTTTTACTTTTCCGGGGAAAATGTTCTATCTGTCTTATACAAAGCCCAAGATTGAGGCTAAAGGGGATTTTGACTCCGCCGGGGAGGTTTATATGTGTCTTGTACAAAGCCCAAGATTGAGGCTGAAAAGAAACTGACTCTGTGGGAAAGAAATCTTTATCTGTCTTGTACAAAGCCCAAGATTGAGGCTAAATGGGAGACTTTTCTGATTCGGCTGAGGATATTTTAAGTGTCTTGTACAAAGCCCAAGATTGAGTCTGAAATAAGTTTGACTCTGCTGGAGAGTATTTCTCAAAGCCTAAAAGAAGGCTGGGAGGAATTGACTCTGCTGGGGAAGATATTTGTCCCAAGAAGGCTATGAAGATTTATGTCTTGTACAAAGCTCGAGATTAAGGCTAAAAGGGTTTGACTCAACAAGAGAGTGCTTTTATCTGTCATGTACAAAGCCCAGGATTGTGGCTGAACAAGCTGGAGAAATCATTATACAAATCCTAAGAGGAGGCTACACTTCTGCTAGGGGAAATCTTTATGCCAAGCCTAAGAAGAGGTTGGAAAAGATTGTCTCAACAAGGGAATGGTTTTATCTATCTTGTACAAAGCCCAAGATTGAGGCTAAAAGGGGTTGACTCAACAAGAGAGTCTGAAAGGTGGTTGACTCAACGAGAGAGTCTGAAAGTGTTAGCTCCGCTGGGGAGAATCATTGTACAAAGCCCAAAAGGAGGCTGACTTTGCTGAGGAAAGATCATTATACAAATCCTAAGAGGAGACTATCTTCTGCTGGGGATTATTTAGATCTCGAGGCAGGTCCAAATGGGGAATCAACTCTTGTTGAGGGTTCCAGAAGAGTTGAGATATCAGATGCCTTGAGGTTCTGATAGGGTTATCCTGATGATAAACTGACCCTGGCTTGGGGACTTTTAGGAGAGAGACTGGATTTTATCCCTATTGGAGATTGATCCAGAATGATCGGGGTTTCCCCTATATTTATAAGGTGCTTGAGAATGTCTTTGAGACTCAAGGGGATTTAGACTATCCAAGTCTATTGGTATGGAAGAGTTTTTACTTGTATAACGCCCAAGAGAAGGCTGACACTTTTAAGGGATAAGTATCAACCCTAAAATTAGTCCGAGGTTTTGACCCTTTTTAGAAAGACAACTCTAACGAAGGATGACTAAATTCTGTCTTATACCTTTAGGAGGTCTTTAGGGTCCTTGTACTAAGCCCGAGAGAAGGCATGAGAACTTCTAAGAAGCCAGAGGGTCCTTGTACAAAGCCCAAGAGGAGGCGGGGATGATTTTAGGAAGCCCCAAACCAAAGAAAAGTTCAAAAATGCTATTCACTGAGAATAGATCATTTAGTGAAAGTTCTGAGGTTTGAAGAAATTCAAGAGATGTTATTCACAGAGAATAGATCACCTATGGGGAATATAATTTCTTTGACAATTTCTAATAGTGACAGTCTGAGAAAAGGTTCACTGAGAATACTGCCTTTCTCTTTGTTCCATATTGTTTAAGCCCAAGAGAAGGCAAGACTATATCTGGAAGTCTTATGGGGATCTAGTTTTGGTTGTATTAAAGAGTGACCAACTGGCTTTACCTAGTTCTAGACCTAGTTGCCGGGGAAAACTCTAAATAGATATACTAGTATATATACAGTTGATATATGACAAGTATTTAAAAGGATATGGAAGAATGACTTACAGGGGAGCAGCTTCCCACAATACAGTTATATATATATTAAAGCATGTAAAAGAAAGCCGATAAAAACTTACAGCCGAGCAAGCTTCCATGTTGTATTGTTAGTTGTTCAAAGAAATTAAAGAAAGTTTTGATAACAACTGTATATTTGAATCTAAATCAAAAGAGAATTTGTTTTGAAAATATTATTGGGGCTTATACTCAAGGAGAGGCCCAAGGTTTAACAATGATCGCACAGTTGTTTTATAAACTATACTGGGGCTTATACAATGACTGAGGCCCAAAGAAGTTTATTTACAAAAAGGTTGAGTCTTCTTACACTCTATTAGAGGCCCAAGTATGTTTTGAAAAAAGAAAGATGGGACTTACAACACGAGGGGAGGCCCAGATGATTTTGTTTTAAAAGGCGACGACTGCGCCGTGATTTTGAAAATATAGTGGGACTTATACAACATCTGAGGCCCATAAAGGTTTGTATTTACAAAGGATTGGGTCTTACACTCTATCAGAGGCCCAAAAAAGATTTAAAAGAAAAGAAATGGGACTTACAACACAAGGGTAGTCCCAGATGGTTTCGTTTTAAAATGGCGATCGCGTCAAGATTTTTGAAAATGCAGTGGGACTTATACAATGTCTGAGGCCCAAAAATGGTTTTAGTTAAAAAGGGATTGGGTCTTACACTCTATTAAAGGCCCAAAGTGTTTAAAATTTAAAATCAAGAGGAAACTCTAATTTTAAATTAAAATGTTATTTTTTAAAGGAAGTTAAATGAAAAAAATGATATAAAATACCAAATATATTCAAAAATAAGGTGTATACCTTGAAAAATATTTTGAAAAATCATGTTTAATTACATGAGAGTTTGAAATTCAATTGGTTTTGAAAGATCAAAGTGGGAATTCCATTTAAAAATGTTTAAAAACAATTAAAATGAAATTAGTTACAAAAATTCTAACTATATTAAATAAATAATATAAATTGGATTTTTTTGTAAAATAAAATAATTTAACATTTTTATGAATTTTTAGAAAAAGAATCAATTCAAAAACATAAATATTCAGAGAGAAATTAATTTTTGAATCATTTCAAAAAATAACAAAAATTCAAAAATTTGAATTATGGCGCCAAGAACACTTGGTTCTTGCCCGCGCCCTCTGTTTTTTCAGATTTGCGTTTTCTCACTTTTCTCCATGATTTCTCACTGGTTTTGCACGATTCAAGTATCAATGTCGTTCACTTTTGAACAAGGATTACAACCATATAGTTTAATTGCATTTATTTTGATTATTGAGTGAGAAATCAGAAGAAAACCTCAAGAATCCTAATTTCAGCATGAACATAATGAAATTCTATACACGATTGATTCATGGAAATTGATTGAGGGCTATCACTCCATACATGATTAGGAACATGTGGCAAAATTATTGTGCAGTAAAATATGCATGCAGCATGGAGTTTGAAGAGTTCATGCTTACCTCTTGCAGCTGGTGATCGAGTTTGGTGATGGAGGTGTTGTAAGTTGGTTCCAATGATCTGGACAGCTTCCTTAGGTGCCAAGGAGTGTGTTTGAATGCTTGGAGTGGTTTGAAATGAACTGGCAACTCTACTAAGAACTTGAGCAGTTGGCTGGTGATTTTGTGAAATTGATGTTCCAGATGTTATGTAAGAGTTTGGATCACTTCTATATGTTATATTTGAGGTGTGTGAACCATTAGTTTGGTTGGAATTGCTCTCAAACTCAAAACCCGATGGTGACTTGTGTTAGAAGGAAAAATTGGGGTGAAAGGGAGATTTTGAGGAAAGCATCAGTTTGGGTGCTTTGGTGTAATCAAACTGATCACAATTGAGGCCTATTTATAGTGTGTCAAGTTTGTTTTGCAAGCAATAGTGTGTGGCAACTGCAGCAGACCTTTGGTCAATTGTGATCAAATGGAATCTCAAGTCTCATCTAGCCATTAACTTGAGATTAGAGCACATGCCTATGGTTCTCTGTTGTATGAGCTTATCTTGACTCATTTGGCTGATCATGGACTGATACATGCCAGCTCTATGCATCCATTGAATGCCTCAAAACAAAATTGGAGTCTTGAGGCATCTTTAGCTTTTAGGGATGCCACCCCTATATGTAGTTCCAAAGACTTGGGAAGCTTATGGATCAGTGCTTGTTCCTCCTTGGTCTCCCCCTGAGGTGTGTAGATGGATAACCATGTTTTTTTTGCACAATTTGATCAATTCGAGCCCTAATGTACAAATTTGTCTTGTAAAACAGTTTGCAGCAAGGCATGTTGCAGCTGTCATAACCCCTAGCTCAAGTGGAGTTTGATGGAGTTCTTGGTCATTTTGGAAAGCTGAAATATCCTATTTTAACATGATGTCCAACTTTGGTTTAGAATCAACCTGAATTACAATGAAAAATGACTCTACATTTTGGAACAAATAAGGCAGATTCTGACTTAGTAAAAATTTCACTAAGTGTTGGAAAAATGTCATTTTCATGTTTTTTGTGATTTTGCTCAAACAATAACTCAAAATCCATGATGAATTGGAATGAGATCTAGTTGACATATTTGAAGTATGTAACATGAACTTCAATCTGAGCTTTGAATGGGAGAAAAAGGCTTTAGGGTTTGGGAGATATGGCCTTGCAAAGTTGGTACCCTAGCCACTTTGTTCCATAACTTAGAAAAATTCTAAGTTTTTTTATGGTTACCCATTTTACAAGTTAACTCACTTTCTTTGATTTTTCTTGATGAATGATGATTCAAATCACATATTAACATTGTTTTAGGGTTAAGGAACCTTGGTTGACCAAAAATCCAAAAAGTCAAGCTTGGATTTTTGTACAGTTGACTTTTTTCAGCAGATGAAATTTTGACTCTGTGATCCTTTTGTGAAATCAATCCTTGGGCTCAATTAAACTTCATGGATGGCCTCCAATGGTATTTAGGAATGTCTTGTACCCCTCCCCAAGGTTTGAGATCAAGGGTAGGTCAAGAGTCAAGGGTAGGGTTGACTTTTTCCATCAGAAACTCTAATTTGTGACCAGATGGTTTTGAGTTCTTGTGGCTTATGACTTGAGCTTTTTGAGTTAATCAAATATTGTAAACATGCCAATATGATGTATTTGAGGTCTTTGAAGTTCATTTTGAAGCTTCAAGCCATGCCTCACTTCACAAGTTAACTCAAGGGTTGAATTAGGTCAAAATCCTAATTCCTGATTTTTTGATAGATGGACCTTCAAGATGATTTTGCCATTGTGGATGGGTTCTTGAGATCCTTTTGAGTTTTTTAGACCATACATTGAGGTATTGGCCCATGCCCAGATGGAAATTTTCATCTGGGGACCCTGGTCGACCAAACCCTAATTTGGTGACACATGCGATCCTGAGGCTCGATCCTCTTGGAATGTTGCAACTTTGTGCTTGATTCTTGATGTGGGAGTCCTCTTGATCCTTTTTGGGTGTTTGAGAGGCTAGAAAAGTTGAACATCATGTCATTTCTTGATTGATCCTTTGTCTAAGTGCTCTGAGAGGGCTCAAAACCCTAATCTTTGATTTGTAGTGAATGCTCAACCATCTTCGAGGAGATTGATGAGGCATGAAGGTTCTTCCATATTGTGGTGATGATTTGCATAATGATGGGAAATCTGGGTGGTCAAAATTTGGGGTATGACAGATGCCCCTATTTAATCTTCTTGGACCCGAAGGTGTGAATGGCGAAGGTATTCAGGCATTTGGGGTACAAGAGGATTAAATATCCAAATACCCGAAATTTTGATGGTGGTTATGAATGGCAGCTTGCTCATCCATCTTCTTTTGCTAAGTAATGATACTTAAAAAAACGGTAAAAACTTCCCCTCGATCCTGGTCTTCAGCCACGGAACTGGTATTAGTTTCTGAAATAAACTTCCCCTAGATCCTGGTCTTCGGCCAAGGAACTGGTCTCAGTTTCTGATATAAACTTCCCCCGATCCTGGTCTTCAGCCAAGGAACTGGTCTCATTTTCTGATATAAACTTCCCCTCGATCCTGGTCTTCAACCAAGGAACTGGTCTCAGTTTCTTTTGTCAATAAACTTTCTTGGCAAGGGACGCTATTTGTAGCGGTTTTCCTTAAACTTCTCGCCAAATTTTCCTGGGGAGATTCCATTTGATGGTAAAAAGTTTTGATGTCAGACTTGCAAGGGAAACCCATTTGTCTGAGCTGTAGAAGTGTACAAACTTCTCTGTTGGAGACGCCATTTGTCGACTCTACTGGGGAAAACGAGTCTCTTGAGAGACTGCTTCCTACTTGGGGATATTACATCATACTTTTCCTCGAGATCTTCTTAGAGAAATGCCATGTGATGTAATCTAGTTTTGAGGTGCTGATGACTTCATTATCATTGAATCTCTTGGGGAGAAAAATCAATGTGTTACTGAGAGTCTTTGGTTGTGAGGCTTTCTCTAGGGATTTTCCTTAACCCGGGAAAGCGAAGATATCATCTTCAATGGTGAAGAGCGGCGTTTGTTGAATGTCTCTTGTCTTTTCAGAGGTTCAATCTATCAAAGTGGTCGAGAACCGGCTCCAATCCAAAAATACACTGGAGGAGAGAGATGGTTCAGGCAAAACATTTCCTGACAAGGAAAGAACTGACAACTCGATTGAGAGGACTTTTATCACTAGGGGATAAGACCGTCTAGAGTGATAGTGATGCAATATGAATATGTACATGAATCAATAATGCATGATGTATGTATGTTTATGCTGACAGTGTGAGAACAAGATTTGGTTATGCAACTTTATCTCTAAGTTTTGATGATATCAAATAGTATTTCTGTATGAACAATTTTGTACAACTAATGTTTGTTACTTGTGAGAATGTAACAAACAGGTTATGCTTCCTTAAATTGGTGCGAACACAATGCTTAATGGAAAATACTTCGCCTATACACTTAAGAAGCAGAACTCAACCCAAGAAAGTATAAAGTTCACAAGACTCTGATACAAAAGAGAAAGAGAACGAATTCTGAAGATCTGAAGACAAAGGTTCTGATTGAACGAAGTCCAGATGCCAAAGGCTTATGCGCTCTGATCAAGGTTCTGAAGACCTAACCATAGTCTCTACTCATGCTTCAACCAGACACTATTAGAAGCCTCTGAAGATATGAAGACAATGCACCAAGCGAACAAGGTTCTGAAGACCAAGTTCTGAAGACTCTGAAGGCGTTACTCTGAGGATTCGAAGACTTGAAAATATCAAGAACCAAGCAATGTTTTCCCTTCTTACTCATGCTCGTAAAAAGCCTCTGAAGTTGAGAAGCCAAGAAGACAAAGCTATATAGTACAACTGTACCTTAATTCAAAGCGAAAATATATTGGTAATAGTGCAACGGTATAAACGAAGATATTCTGACAGGACGCACAACACGCAAAAGTTTTTATTTGTCCTCACGCTTCTAGCTGCCAGCCTAGTTAGCTATCATGATTAGACTTCAATGGCTCTCTCTACATGGCTATATAAAGAAGCAAAAGACTTGAAGAAAGATATAACACACGAACGCGAATGCAATATTCTTTCTAACTGAAATCTTTCTTAAGTCATTCTGGTCGAAACTTGTTTACATTTTCAGCATGTATAGAAGCACTTTTCTGTAAACGAAATTTATTCAAACTTAGGTTTGTGTTTCTTGAGAAAGACCGTGTGGTTGTATTTCTTGAGAAGTCTAGGACGTGTTGTCTTAGAGGTTGTTCCTTGAGTAAGACCTGTGAGGTTGTATTACTTGAGAAGTCTAAAACTTGAGAGTTTTAGAGGTTGTGTTAGTCACCAGCATTTTTGCTCGTGCATTGTACTGATTTGATTGAATAGTGGATTAAGACCTCGTTGAGAGAGGCAAAATCACCTTGGCGGGTGGACTAAACTAACTTGAGAGTTTCTCAAGTGAACTAGTATAAACATAACGTGTTCATCACTTGGTTCTCAGCAAAGGTCATTATTGTTTATAGAAAGAGTCTTATAAAAGGAATTTATTTTTGAAGAAACAATTTTATTTTGAAAAACCAATTCAAACCCCCCTTTCTTGTATTTTTCACTCCTTTAATTGGCATCAGAGCTCCGGTTTTGAGGTGATAAAAAGGTTGAACTTTTATCAAGCACTTAACAGTGTTCAGTACCGATCCAAGTGTGAAAAACAATGTCTATACCAAATGCTGAGACGAGTGTTATTGTAAATGAAAGAGATTCTTATAGTGCAAAACCTCCTATCTTTGATGGAGAAAAATTTGACTATTGGAAAGATAGAATTGAAAGTTACTTTTTGTCGTTTGACTTAGATCTATGGGATCTGGTAGTTGATGGCTACAGTCACCCTGTAGATTCTGCAGGCAAAAAGATTGATAGAAGTGCATTTACAGATGCATAGAAGAAAACTTACAAAAATCATCACAGAGCAAGAACGATTCTGTTAAACGCAATTTCTTATACAGAATATGAGAAAATTACAAACAAAGAAACTGCAAAGTCCATCTTCGACTCTCTTTGTATGAATCACGAAGGCAATGCTCAAGTCAAGGAGACGAAGGCTCTTGCACTAATTCAAAAATATGAAGTCTTCAAGATGGAGGATGATGAATCTGTGGAAACCATGTTCTCAAGATTTCAGATGCTTGTTGCAGGACTTAGAGTTCTGGACAAAGGCTATTCTACTGCTGATCATGTTAAGAAAATTATCAGAAGTCTACCTGTCAAATGGAGACCAATGGTGACTGACTTGAAACTAACAAAGGATCTGAATAGTATAAGTCTTGAGGAACTAATCAGTTCTTTAAGAAGTCATGTAACAGAGCTCCAAGAAGATGAACCCCAAAAGAAAAGCAAATCCATTGCTCTAAAAGCTAAATCTGAAAAGAAAAAGGTGTATCAAGCAGAGGAGGAAGTGGAAGAATCTGAAGAAGAATCAGACGAAGATGACATATCCCTCATATCAAGAAAAATTAGTCAACTATGGAAATACAGAAGAAATAAGTTCAAAGGACCAAGAAGAAGATTTGAGTCTACATATGGCCAAAGGAGAACTTTTGGAAGAGATGTTACGTGTTTTGAATGCAAGGAACCTGGACATATAAAAAATGACTGTCCAAAGGTTAAGAAAGATGAAAGACCTAAGAAAGCTAAAAAGGGTCTTATGGCAACTTGGGATGATTCAGAGTCCGAAGATGATTCTGATGGAGAACGTGCTAACGTAGCACTCATGGCTAAAACCAACGACGTTCTATCAGAAGGAGAACCTTCAGACTCCGACGAAGAGAGAGAGGTACTTTCTTCCCTATCTCGCTCTGAACTTGAAATAGGATTATATGAACTTATGGAAAGATATCAAACTCTTCTAAGAAAACACAAAACTCTGAAAAAGACTCTTGTGGTTCCTTCAGAAGATCTTACTAAAAGAAAACAAACCATCCTTGAATTAAATACTACATCAAAAAGTAAAGTCTCTAGGTTAGAAGAAGAAATCACCTCTAACATAACCAATGCTAATGAAGTAGTAAAGTATGATAAAGCCTTCCAATGCTTTCTCGCTAAAAGCGTAGACAAAAGCAAAATGGCTTCAATGATCTATGGAGTCAGCAGAAATGGTAACATGGGTCTGGGATATTCAAGACCATCACAACCATATGATGAGACCAAGAGTATCAAGACAATACCTCTGTCCAAACATTTTGTGCCCTCTGGCACTATCTTAATATGTTCTGAACAAAAAGGTTCAAAATCGATCACTACACAAACACAGACACTGAAGAAAACTCCTAAACTTAAACACTATGCACAAGTTCCACACTATTATCCTAATATAAGGAAGTCCAAAGGTATCAGAACCTCTGGATAAACTAATGTGAAATGACCCACAAAATGGGTACCTAAGAATGAGATAGTTTACGTTGCAGACATCCTTAATGGCACCATTGAAACACCAGTCATGGTACCTGGACAGTGGATGCTCGCGACACATGACTGGAGAAAGGCATATGTTCCAAGATTTGAAACTTAAACCCAGAGGTGTCGTCGGTTTCGGAGGAAATCAGAAGGGAAGAATTATTGGCTCCGGAACTATTGGAAATGGCAAGCTTCCCTCTATTAATAATGTTCTGTTAGTCGAAGGTCTAATGCATAATCTATTGTCAATTAGTCAACTTAGTGACAATGGTTATGACGTTATTTTTAATCAAACATCCTGTAAAGCTGTAAGTCAAAAGGATGGATCTGTCCTGTTCAATGGTAAGAGGAAGAACAATACATACAAAATTAAATTATCAGATTTAAAACATCAGAAAGTAAAATGTCTTCTGTTTGTAAATGAAGAGCAATGGGTCTGGCACAGATGTCTTGGTAATGTTAGCTTGAGAAGAATCTCTCAGCTGAACAAGCTTGGACTTGTCAGAGGCTTGCCAAACCTGAAGTATTCTTCAGAGGCTCTTTGTGAAGCATGTCAGAAAGGCAAGTTTTCAAAAACTTCCTTTAAAGAAAATAATATTGTTTCTACCTCTAGACCTTTGGAACTTCTTCACATTGATCTATTTGGACCAGTGAAAACTGCTTCTATCAATGGGAAGAAATACAGACTAGTCATCATTGACGACTATAGTCGTTGGACATGGGTTAAATTCTTAAGACACAAGGATGAGTCACATTTTGTGTTTGCTTCCTTCTGTACCCAAGTGTAAAATGAAAAGAATTGCAAGATCGTCAAGGTCAGAAGTGATCATGGTGGAGAATTTGAAAACAAAGATTTTGAAAAACTTTTTGATTCACATGGGATATCTCATAATTTTTCTTGTCCTAGAACTCCACAACAAAACGGGGTTGTAGAAAGAACAGAACAGAACTTTACAAGAAATGGCTCGCACCATGATCCAAGAAACTGACATGGCTAAGCACTTTTGGGCAGAAGCAATTAACACAACATGTTATATTCAAAATAGAATCTCTATTAGACTTATCTTGAATAAAACTCCTTATGAATTGTGGAAGAATAAAATTCCCAACATCTCCTATTTTCATCCATTTGGATGTACTTGTTTTATGCTAAATACTAAAGTGAATCTTGGCAAGTTTGATTCCAAAGCACATAAGTGTCTGCTGTTAGGCTACTCTGAACGCTCAAAATGGTACAGAGTTTATAACACACAATCACAAATTGTGGAAGAATCAATTCATGTTAGATTCAATGACAAGCCTGACTCTGAAAAGTCAGAGCTAGCTGAGAAACTTGCAGATTTGAAAATTAGCTTTTCAGAACCTAAAGAGAAGGCAGATGAAGTTAAAGACCAGCAAGATCCTACTCCGGACACTGTTGATGTAACTCAGAATACTCGACATCAAAAGAAAAGAAGAATGTCTACTTCTCATCCTGAGGAACTAATTCTTAGTAGCAAGGATGCTCCAATCAGAACCAGATCAGCCTTCAGACCATCAGAAGAAATGCTCTTAGGATTGGTCTCGTTAATCGTACCAGCTACTGTTGAAGAGGCTCTTATGGACAAGGAATGGGTTCTGGCTATGGAAGAAGAACTTAATCAATTTTCAAAGAATGATGTTTGGGATCTAGTTCCAAAACCTAAGAATGTTCATGTTATTGGAACCAAGTGGGTATTCAGGAACAAGCTAAATGAGAAGGGAGAAGTTGTCAGAAACAAGGCATGACTTATTGCTCAAGGATACAATCAACTAGAAGGAATTAATTACAACGAAACCTTTGCTCCGGTCACCAGACTTGAAGCAATACGGTTATTAATTTCTTTTTCAGTAAATCACAACATCACCCTATATCAGATGGATGTTAAGAGTGCATTCTTAAATGGTTATATATCAGAAGAAGTCTATGTCGAACAATCTCTTGTTTTTGAAAACTCAGAAAATTAGATTTTGTTTTTAAACTCAAAAAGTCACTTTATGGTCTAAAGCAAGCTCCCAGAGCTTGGTACGATAGATTGAGTAAATTTCTTCTAGAAAATAATTTCACCATAGGAAAGGTTGACACAACTCTCTTCCGTAAAACATATAAAAATGATATTCTTATAGTTCAAATCTATGTTGATGATATTATTTTTGGTTCTGCTAACCCCTCCTTATGCGAAGAATTTTCAAAGTTAATGCAAGCAGAATTAGAAATGAGTTTGATGGGTGAGCTAAAGTTCTTCCTGGGAATTCAAATTGATCAGAAACCAGAGGCCACTTACATTCATCAAAGTAAGTACACAAAGGAACTTCTGAAGAAATTCAACATGATGGATTGTAATACAGCTAAAACACCAATGCATCCAACATGTGTCATGGGAAAAGAAGAAACAGGAATTAAGGTTTATCAGAAGCTTTATCATGGTATGATAGGCTCTCTCTTATATCTAACTGCTACTAGACCTGATATATTATTTAGTGTACATTTATGTGCTAGATTCCAATCAGATTCAAGAGAATCTCATTTAACTGTTGTTAAACGAATTCTAAGGTATCTGAAAGGAACAACTAACCTTGGCTTGATGTATGAGAAAACATCAGAGTACACTCTTTCTGGTTACTGCGATGCAGACTATGTTGGAGACAGATTGGAAAGAAAGAGAACATATGGAACTGTCAGTTCCTAGGGAACAACTTAATCTCATGGTCAAGCAAGAGGCAATCTACAATTGCTCTCTCTACAGCAGAAGCTGAATACATCTCTGCTTCTCTATGCAGTACACAAATGCTTTGGATGAAAAATCAGCTAGAAGACTATCAGATATATGAGAGTAACATCCCTATTTTCTGTGATAATACTGCTGCTATTTGTTCAAGTAAAAATCCAATTTTACATTCTAGGGCTAAACACATTGAAATAAAACACCATTTTATCAGAGACTATGTTCAGAAGGGACCCTTATGCTTAAAATTTATTGATACAGACCATCAATGGGCTGATATTTTTACAAAACCCTTAGCTGAAGATAGATTTCAAATTATCTTAAAACATTTGAAAATGGAATACTGTTCAGAATGAGAATATTTCAGAACCAAATGTGTTTAGTCAGAAGAAATAAGTATTCTTAAAATTGTCAGAACCATTTTTGTGAAATGTGTCTCAGTTCTGATAAATTTTTCATTTAAGTCAGTTCTGATGTGTCATTCATTAGAAAATAATTTTTGCATGTGATTAGATTATATCTAAATCACTATATTTATTTAAATCAAAACAAACAGTAAATTTATCGGGATTGACTCAAAAATTTATTACATTTATTCACTTATTCCCTGTACGTTGTCTATCTCTTTAAATTTTCAAAAACCATTCATATTCTCTCTTTCCCTCGAAAGGAAACCCTAAAACCCTAAATCTCTCTCTCTCTCTCTCTCTCTCTCTCTCTCTCTCTCTCTCCCTCGAATAAGCTCAATTCCTATTCTCATCCTCTCTGGTCTTACCTATCATCATGACAAACATCAATCAACAAGAAACTGTTCTCCTCTCCAAAGAATTTGAAGCGTCACTGAATCCCTCTCAAGAGCTACCATATTCATCTATCACACCTTCTATAACCTACGTGACCACCGCGACGATCGCTTCAACTCCATTATCTCTTCCCACAATCTATGCAAACCATGTAACACAAAGAAATCCCTCTGTTACTTGTGTTGTGCATGCAAATGAAATAATCGTTCTGAAAGAGCTGGATGTCGACTTCGACAATCTTCGTGATAATGGGTTTAACCTAATTGATCAACTAAATACTCAAGGATGGAAAAGTTACTTTGAAAGACTTAGAGGTTCAACCTTTGATGACCTAGTAATGGAATTCTGGAGACACGCTGAAATAGACGATCTTAATGTTGTATCTTTTTTTATGGATCAAAAGATCATTATCACTGAAAAATTTATTTCAGACCTACTAGGGATGCAATTATTGGAAGGAAAAAGAGTTGATGGAAAAACTAAAATATCTGACTCTGTCATCAACAAAGCAATTTTCAAAAATTGTCAACCTGGGACTACAGAGTACAAAAGCAAGAATCTGCGTGACAATCTAAGAATCTGGCATAAAATTATTCTTGGATGTATCAATCCAAGACCTCCAAAGAGTGCTGCAGATTTTTTCAACACAAATCAAAAGTACATGTTGTACTACTTGCACAAGAATGAGAAAATGTGTCTTCCATCCATTCTATTCTTCTACCTAAGAGATATGGCGCGCAAGACAAGAACAACAGCTTCACCGGATATGAAGATTGTAAACTACATTCCTTTTGGAAGACTTCTCTCTGATATCCTTGTTGAATGCGGGCTAGTAGAGTATCTAGTCAAGGAAGCTAAATACACAGATTATCTGCCTGGCAAAGTGGGAGAAGCTTTCAATGCTGTGAACCTTAAGCATATGAAAATGATTACAAGTGTTGATGTGAAACCCGTATCTATCCCTCAGGACACTGTGATAAAAAATAGACGTCCAGTAACAAACTACCCCTACTATCAAAAAGAAGATAATCCAACAGCAATTGCTTCATTTGTGGCCATAATGAGAGAAGAAGGGCATGACATTCCAAAATCCAGAGTTGAAGATGTTGTTCCTAAATCAAAATACATCACCAGGAGTAAGAGGAAGCAAACTGAAGAGGATGCTGAGCCTAAGAAGAAGAAAAAGGATGAAACTGAAACCTCCAAATCTTCCAGATTGGAATCTCCTCTTCTTGAGAAAATCAATAAATCGGCTATCAATTCTTCTGGGTCCATGAATATTACTGAGACAATTACTGCACCATCATCATCTCAAACTACCCTCCTTCCTACCTCAAATCCACAAGTGAACTTCAAACCTCCATCTTTCTCAATTCCTCCTCCAACTACCAATATCCAATCTTCACCCAACTCACCAATCAGTACCCTTATCTCAACTGAAACCATTCCTACCTACACTTCGTCAATAATCTCGTCAATCATTCAGCCAAATAAACAAAGTTCCATGAACCTAATCTCTGAGTCTCGAACCCTCAGCAGTGAGTCTATCTCTGAGGATACAATTTCAGAATCTCTAGAGATTATCACCCCTGAATCACTCATAGACTCAGACACTATAGAAGTGACATCTCCTTTTGATCAACGAATCATTAAACATGCTCCTATTGAGATTGTTTCATCTCAGCCAGCACCACCTGAAACAAATTCTGCCAAGTCTGACCTTGCTTTGGTTATCTATAACAAATCACCTCCAACATCTTTTGAAGAATGCGTAGGTCAATTTAGTGAAAAGGCATTAAACAAGTTTGCTAACTTAAGAAAAGAGTTCCACATAAGTGCCAAGCTCTTGGAGCTTGAAAGCTCTTGTCAAATCTTCCAGAAATGGTTGGATATTGAACTTGCACGAATTGTAAGCTTCTCAGACGCAACCATCACTGCTGGAATTCAACGGGCAAAGGAAAGAGCAGAAGCTGAAGAGCGGATCAGGGTACTTAAATTCTTGGCTGCAAAGCAGAAAGAAGTTGAAGAAAAGGCTGCTGAAGAAGCAAGACTTCTGGCAGAGAAGCATTTGGAAAAATAAGATACTGCAGGTATTTCCTCATCTGATCCTGCTATAAAGCGTTTGGAAAATGCAATTGAAGAAATCAAAGAAGAATAGCAGAAGTTCAGAGAAAACTTTGAGGAATAAAAGACTGTCAATGCTACTCTTCAGGGCATGCTTCAGTAGATATGGGACAAGATGTCCTCTGCAAGCACCTAATTCTTATGTCTCTTTTGTCCTTAAGACTTTAGATCTTTGTTTTTCACCCTTGAACCACTAATCTTTTTGATCAATGACAAAAAGGGGGAAAAGTAATATAAATGTGATATTTTGATTCCATAGTCAATCTCTGAAAAACAATGTTGTTTACATTCTAACAGATAAACTGTTATTTCTATTAGAGTGTTTTTCTCTTTCAGGAATTCTGATCCAAATCAAGCTTCATTAAGAAAATCAGAACTCTGCTGAAAAGAGAATCAAGACTAAGAGCTCATGACCTAGTAAAATCAGGGGGAGCCCAAGTACAGAAATTCATCAAGTCTAAGACTCAGGGGGAGTACTTCATACGAAGGATAAGCTATCTTTAAAATCTGTTATTTTCCCTGCATTACATATATATCAAAATTGTGTCATTAAAATACATAGTTTTGTCATCATCAAAAAGGGGGAGATTGTGAGAACAGGATTTGGTTCTGCAACTTTATCTCTAAGTTTTGATGATATCAAATAGTATTTCTGTATGAACAATTTTGTACAACTAATGTTTGTTATTTGTGAGAACGTAACAAACAGGTTATGCTTCCGTAAATTGGCGCGAACACAATGCTTAAAGGAAAATACTTCGCATATACACTTAAGAAGCAGAACTCAACCCAAGAAAATATAAAGTTCACAAGACTCTGATACAAAAGAGAAAGAGAACGAGTTCTGAAGATCTGAAGACAAAGGTTCTGATTGAACAAAGTCCATATGCCAAAGGCTTATGCTCTCTGATCAAGGTTATGAAGACCTAACCATAGTCTCTACTCATGCTTCAACTAGACACTATCAGAAGCCTATGAAGATATGAAGACAACGCACCAAGCGAACAAGGTTCTGAAGACCAAGTGCTGAAGACTCTGAAGGCGCTGCTATGAGGATTTGAAGACTTGAAAATCTCAAGAACCAAGCAATGTTTTCCCTTCTTACTCATGCTCGTAAAAAAGCGTCTGAAGTTGAGAAGCCAAGAAGACAAATCTACATAGTACAGCTATACCTTAATTCAAAGTAAAAATATATTGGTAACAGTGCAACGGTACAAACAAAGATATTCTGACAGGATGCACAACACGCAAAAGTTTTTATCTGTCCTCACATTTCTAGCCGCCAACCAAGTTAGCTATCATCATTACACTTCAACGGCTCTCTCTACACGGCTATATAAAGAAGCAAAAGACTTGAAGAAAGATACAACACACGAACGTGACTGCAATATTCTTTCTAACTGAAATCTTTCTTAAGTCATTCTGGCCGAAACTTGTTTACATTTTCAGCTTGTATAGAAGCACTTTTCTATAAACGAAATTTATTCAAACATAGGTTTGTGTTCCTTGAGAAAGACCGTGTGGTTGTATTTCTTGAGAAGTCTAGGACATGTTTGTGAGAGCAAGAATTATCTCTACAAGTCAATCTATGTTTTGATGATAACAATACGTATTTGTGAAAGAACCATTTTATGTTCTAACGTGTGTTGTGGGCAGATCATATTCATAGAAATTATTAGATCCAACAAGCACCAGCCTAATGAGCGAAATTGATAATATGCGAAGTTACTATGTGTGACACAAGTCGCAAGAAGCAAGAACGCTTCTGTATCTGATCGTGATCAGTCAGATCCAAGGATGCGATATTGCTAATGCAATGATCTTGTGGATGCTCTCTGAAAGTGATCGAGATTCTGAAGATTGCGAAGCTTCTGAAGAAGAGAACTGAAGTGCTGAAGACTCTCATGACTTGAAGTTCTGAAGGAGGAAGGCTCTGAAGACCATGTGCTGAAAGACTCTGAAGACTTATGTGTTCTGAAGTTTAAGGTTCTGAAGATCAGGTTTGAAGACTCTGAAGACAGATTCCTAATGGACAAGTTCTGAAGTTTCGGAAGACTTGAAGAAGTAAAGGATAACGTGCTCAAAGACAAGTGCTGAAGTTTTGAAGACTGATTCCTAATGGACTTCTTCAAATAATAGAAGACTTGACGTATCAGATATCCTAATTAAGAAGACTTTACTCATGCTTCATCAATTAAACATCAGAAGCCTCTGAAGTTCAGAAGTCACATGTTACCGTTGTGAGTAACTGTACACGGCGCCCAAGAAAGATATATCCCGTCACTTCTCCCACAGCAAAAAGGAGATGTGTCAGTACAGCTAGTTATTACGCAACGTCTCTTTTCCAACAGCCAACAATATTTCAAACGGCTATATTTCTACTGGGCTATTTAAATAAAAGAGTATTCGCTTCTAAAAATGACGAAGTCTAAAAAAGCGATGAAGTCCACAAATTGGGAATTGATCACAGTCATTGTGTGAAGATAGCAACAACAATGAGTTCTCGTTGTAACACTTAGAATATCCAAAGCAATCACCATTTGCACATGGCCATTGTTGTTGAAGCTCAAAGATCATCATTCAACACAACAACAATGAATTGGTATATAGGCTGTTGATGAAGAAGACAACTTTGCAAATCAGTCAAGTCATCAACCACCTTCTCGTCAGCGCTACATTGAAGATCTGAAGCAAGGAATTGCTGCTCAAAGCTTGCTCACCCCGAAGACGAAGAAGAAGAAGATCTACAATATGTCAACTACTATCAAATCATTATATATCTCTGTAGTTTCTTAGAGTAGCAAAGAGCTGTTGCTCACTTCTTGCTTGAACACTTGTGTGTTCTTTGTACTTAAACTTAGGAGTAATCTGCTTGTTAAGAAGCATCTTTGTAATCTCCTGTATAACTAATTCTTGGTGAATTAGGATTCCTTGAGTGGTCAGTGTGACCAGAGACTCGAGAAGACAATGGCGAGATGTCATTGTGGGAAAAGCCTGAAATAGGGTCAGTAGCATTATATTCATTGCGATGAATCCTTGAGCGTCTAGCTGTGAAAGCCTAGCAGTAGATCTTGCGAGATTGGAACCTGCAGGTCAATGTTTGTTATATTCATTAAGTTGAATCCCTGAACGATTCATTGTATGTTAGTCACAGTGCGGTTGTGCAAGTGGTTAGTCACCGGCTGTTGCCCGTGCATCTGTAATCGAGATTGATTATAGTGGATTAAGACCTTGTGTTCAAGGCAAAATCACCTGAGGAGGGTGGACTGGATTAGCCTTTGTGGTGAACCAGGATATATCATGTGTCCTTTACGCTTATGCTTGTTGTTCTTATTTATATTTCTATATTGAGTATCAGAACCTTACATAAGCAAGTCAGAACCTTGCAGCTTAACTCTGATAAGCTTCCGCACTGCAAGTTCTAAGAAATGTAGTTTATGTTTAGACTCTTGTTGGTTCTCATGCTTCACGCATAGCAAGCCTGATAGTATCTTAGCCAGTCAGAGTCTCTCAACGAACTCTGATGTTCTTCTAGGTGCTTTAATGAAAGAAGCAAAAAGTTGTCAAAAGAGTAAATACATAATTCAAACCCCCCCTTTCTTGTGTCTTTATCGCACCTTCAATTGGTATCAAAGCTCTGGTTCTGTTATTAATGGATATCAAACACTTAACAGTGTCAGAAAAAAATCCAGATGTGGTGCGTAGAAATACTCTAGGTGAGATTGAAATCCACTTACAATTTCTGTAACAGTTCAGAAGATGACTGTGTACAAAATTGTAATCAATCTGAGTACTTGAGCAAATCATTGATTCTAGAAGTTTTTCCAGTTGTCAAACAACTAAATCTTCCTCACTTAAGTTTTAATAAAGATTGGAGAATCAGCTAATAAGATAACTTCATCAGATAAGCAGTAGTATCTGTTGAAAGCTTATCTTGGAAGATACGTGTGGATGAACCACGTATTTGCTCAAAGTTGAATTATTAGAAAACAAGAAGTCTTGATTGCTGAAGATCAATTCTTTATGAGTTTTTGAGATGTTTTCAAGAAACGGATTAGGTCCACCCTTGACTTTCTCGTATAAAAACTCATTCAGAACTTCTTCATGTGTTGTTATATGATCTTGAACTTCAGAGTGAAGTCTGTTGAAGTCAGAAAATATGACGAATTCAAACTCTTAGAAATGATTCAACATTTGAATCTTGAATGATCTAGAAGTTAAAAGATTCAATGAAGAACTGAATATTGTTTTCATGAAAATCTATGCAAAAATCTGAAAGAAATTTCGGGAAGAAGAATGTCTAGGATTTGTCAAGTACTTTATCAAGAATGAACACTTAGAGTTTTGATTAAATGAGTATAACCAAGATCTGATGACCTAATATTATCTCTCAGTTGAACCAAACATTAGTGATCAGATCAATATCTGATAAGTGTCTCAGAACCTCTTATACATTGGAATCAGAAGATATCAATCTAAACACTTAGTTCCTCGACTTAAGGATTCTAGTTGCAGACGTCATTCAGAATGAAGAAATCAGAAGTAGGTATGCTATGGGCTATATTCAAACAAGTTAAATCAGCAGCGTGAGAGCAAGAATTATCTTGGAAACTATGTTTCATGTTGTAAACATGCTTGATGATAATCGGTTATGAACTAGGATATACATTATTTGAAGAGACAAGTCAGAAACTATTATGAGATGTCAATATTTCTCAGCACATAATCTTTCAACGGTTCATGTTATAGCCTTGAACTACATGACCTTCTGGAAATAAGGAAGCCTTAAGGAAGGTTGTCGAGTAAATCAAAGTTTCTAATTGGTCATTCTCACAAATCAGATGAGTTTGTCTGAACATGAAAAAGAATAGGATCAATTGATTCTAGTTCTCAAACCAATATCAGAATTCAGAAAATAGTCATACTCTTCAGAAATGAAAATGCAAGTAAATCCCTAAGAATCCAAGAACCCTCAGCAGTTCACTCAGAAGTAAGCAGTGTCTGATTAAGAGCTCGGAACGGAATGCATTCATAAAAGATTACAACGTCAGACCACTGTGAAGGAAGCAGAAGCAAAAAGATGATGATCAGAAGCACAGAGTCAGACTGGAAAGCACTTAGACTAGCCGTAAAAAGATTTCTGAATCTCTAAGGCATGTTATCGCTCACCTCATTATTTGAAATAGTAGCAATAATTTGAACATTAGTTATATTAGGATTATTGAAACTATAATAATACTCTCACGCATTTATGATTAGACAATTTTCAAGAATTAAAATAAGCAGTCATAATCACGTAGTGTCAGCGACCTACTACTATAGATATACGATGATTAAAGTCCATCACACGTTGTTTCACTGACTACCACAGCTATTTATAGCTAGTCTTGGAAATGATGACCCCGTGTGCTCCAGATTGATAAATAGCCATTAAATCTCAAAGTCCTTTTCACTCCATTATCTAACTAGGTAGAACCTCATCTCTCAAACAATTCAACTTTGCTCAGAATGTCTTCCCACAACATCAGGGGAGAAACATCCGATCTAGAACTCCGAAAGGAATTCACTGTGAATTTAAACCTTCTGCCACAGCTCAACAAAACAAGCGTTCTCTCTGGAATTATATTTCAAAACTGGGAAAATTATTTTTTCATGCTTGTTGGACCTATATTCCCTGAACTGGTGACTGAGTTTTGGGCAAATGAACGAATTCTAGAATATGATCTTGGCAAGAATGCTATTCTATCTGTTGTGGCTGGTTGTCCAATCTTGATCAACCCCACCATCATAGCTAAAGCCATTAGGTGTGTTGAAGATGGTGTGACTGTGGAAAGAAACATCAACAACCATAGTTTTGACAGGCATTTGCACATCATTTTTTAAACAGAGGGGCATCCCACTCAACCTTGCACCCTCACTCCATTTGCTAAAGATTGGTACAAGCTTATGGTGACTAATTTAAGACCAAGAGAAAGAGGAGGAGGCTGGCTGTCTGACCAAGAAAGATTATTCATTTTCTTTTTAGTATCTAGGATCAAAATAAACCTACCTCAGTCCATGTACAACCATTTAAAGGAAGAAATTAATCTGTCTAGGGAAGACACAATCTACCAAGTTCCCTACTACAGAGTTATCTCCCACATTCTTGACCTCCAGGGAGTAGTTAGTCATTGCAGAAGAAATGGAATGACTGAGAAGGTCCTTCCTAAATTTTGTTCACCGATGACGTTCTTAGTCTAAGATAGGATTTTAGTTATTTCTATTTAACTAAGCTTATGTTACATCTTAATCTTTTTGTAATTTGTGTGAATATTTCAAATGATCAAAATGCACTAATTATCTAATTAAAAAAATGAGTGCTGCTTAAAATTCACACGAAAATGCTTGGGATTGTCTAGAGACCATAAATCCCCCATAGGTCATGATTAAGTAACGGCTCCATCGCCACTTATTATGTCACGATTCTTGATTAAAGGAATTAATCATTAACCTACCTTCCCACGATACTTAGTGCTTCTAGGAAAATTAAACGTTGCGGTTTCAAACTCTCCACAGAAATAACCTTACTTCTTAATCTATAAAAGCATCAAACCCTAAGACATCAAGACACTCTTACTCATCTGAATCCTCAGCCTAATTACCTTTTATTTTTCTAATCAATCCCTAAAGATGGCCTTCGTCTCACAAAATGCTTCAACTCTCACAACCATGCAAAATCCAATTGATCATCTTGTCGTTTTGTTTGAAACGATTGTAAACTTCAACAATCTAAAGGCGAACGGATGTAATATTACTCCCTCAATGAAAGCACAAGGATGGAATAACTACTTCAAGAGGTTGGAAGGACCAACCTATGGATGTTTGGTTAAAGAGTTCTGGATTCATGCTAATGCAGGTTCGACTCTCATTAGTTCTTCGGTCTTTGGAAGAAGAATCTACATATCTGAAAAGACTATTGCAGATCTCTTGGAGCACGAGAATAATGGATTCAGAATTACCAAGGATCTACTTAATGAGGAAAGAGAAGTAAAAGTCATAGCCTTTATTTTCAATCAAGGAATAGCAGTTGAGAACCAAGTATTCTCAAACCTTAGAGAACCACTACAAGTTTGGTTCAGAATCTTGCAGGGAAACATTTTTCATCATCTTCCTGCGAATCAACTCAACGACACTCAGAAGTGTGTCTTGTTCCTTCTCCTTAAAGGAATTAAGATCAATCTTCCCTCCGTTCTCTTTAAACTTCTGAAGGAAGCCATAAGAAACTCCAGAAGTGGTTCTAATCCTGAGATCAAACTTATTCCGTACGGAAGACTCATCTCTGACATTTTGGTTGAATTTGGAGTAGTTGATGACATTTTAATCGATGAAGGTGAATCAAGAAAGCTGCTTAAAAGCGCTGGGAAGATTCTTAAGTTTGAGGATCTTATGAAGGAAGACACCACTCTGGACAATACATTCTTTAGGGAACTAACTTTGACTCCCATGGTCCCAGTTAAAGGTTTTCCAAAATTTGCCACTTACAATCAGGCAGAAGTCAGAAACTATTTGAGGAGATTTAAGGATGAAGATATCAGTGTTTGGATCAACATGAAGAATATTACCGATATACTTCAAGAACGCACAAATTGGAAAGAAGGAAGTAAGAAGCAGAAAATGGTTGATGATGAGGAACCCTCATCTAAAAGATCAAAAACCGTGAGTGATGCATTAAAATCCTTTAAGGATAATGCAATCACACAAATCCAAAGCTTAGTAGAAGCTTCCAGTTCCTGTGTGGACTCCATGGAAATAAGTAATATCTGGACTGAGTTCCATGAATGGATCTCAGTAGAAATTATGAAGAGCAAGAGACTGGCAATTACTCAAGTAGAAAAGAGGTTGCATGTCTCAAGAAATGATGATTCTGAAAACCTTCTCTCATCGTCTTCATCATCCTTAGGCTCGCTCTAGTCTAACTCATAAGGACCCATGAAAACTCAGTTTTATTAAGTCTACGATTACTTAAAACGTTTCTAATCTGTGTTTGAATTATCTATGTTTTGGTTATCTTGAACTTTTCAAGATTAAGCTCAACCTATGCTATACATTTTAAAACTATTTTATGTTGATGCTTCTATCTGATTGTTCATAAATAAAATGCTATAATTAATATCTACAGATGATCTAAAACCTTCAATTGGCAATCAGATAATTCCATCTAATTGTACTTAAAATGAATATGATATGGTTATAGATGGTTATCATTAAATGACTCGAATTGTTCTTAAATGCTCAAATTCTGGCTCTATGTTCTATGCTGTTTAACATATCCAGAATATATATGCTTAAATGCTTAAATGCTTGACTGATGAAAGAATTACATGCTTAAATGCCCTTATGCTCTAGCACTTTTTGATGATGTCAAAAAGGGGGAGAAATATAATGATTTTGATTGAGAAGAGGAAAGAATTGAGAAAAGGAAATCCAAAGAATGCAACTCAAACAAGTAATCAATCATATAAAAATACGTTGCTACTAACGTTGTTGTTTGATATTATCCAAGGAACTCTAAACAAGTTCACTAGGCATTCTAAGAACAGAAATAGGTTAAGAATGAAGAACTAGTCAAGACAAAGTGCACATTCTCAAGATGCTTACTCAGAGGAACTGTGCAAATCAGAAGTCAAGAGCTGTCTGAAGATCTGGATTGAAGATCCAAGAAAGAAGTCGTTCTGATGTTTACCAGAAACAAATTTAAATGAAAACGATTTGGTATCAGACTAAATCAACAATTTGTAATCAGATCAAGTACACAAAGATTGGTATCAGACTCATCAATCAGAGCAAAGCTGTGGATTATTGTCAAAATACCTTCATTGGTATCAATTTCATCACACTAATGAAATACCTCTCAAGTGTGTGTGAAGAAGTCCTTCACTTGGTATCAGACTCAACATACTCTGGTATAAGACTCAACACATCACGTGATATCAGACCAAAATCAAATCATGAGTACCAGATTCAGAATCAAGCGTTGATTGATCACAAATATTAACCTTTAATTGGTATCTGATCAAAAATCAAGCTTTGATGAACCATTGAGTTGTGAAAATAACAAGGTTCTGAGATGAAGACCTGAGTTCAAAAGTTAAACTCTAAAAAGTCATGATCTTTATTGGTGATTAAAACTTAATATTCCTGAACTACGTTCTGAAAGATCCCAATATCAGACTTATAGAAATTAGGGGGAGACTACCCAGAAGATTCAAATGATAAATCCTATAATCTTCACAAAGTTTGAAACTCAGGGGAAGTTTCTTGAAAGACAATGTCTGTCTCTGATGAATAGCGAGGCTATGTTATCAGATAAGAACTGATCTGTTTGTGCTCAAATGAATCTGCTGAAAAGTAGAAATGCTTCAGAAGACTCTGAAGATTACAACCTCTGATACGACCAGAAATGAACTGAGTTCTGAAGATCTGAAGATGGAAGTTCTGATGAACTAGTCCAGATGCTAAAGACTCTCTGTTCTCTTAAAGACAAGATAGAGAAGTAGTCCTTTTCTATTCTTCGTCTGGAAACTCAAGTTGTTATTCTGTATGTCTTTGGATCATATAAGATTCTAGATGATCTCAGATAAAACTTCGAGGATAAAACATTCAGGGGGAGCTGTTGTTCCAGACTCTGAATATGTTCTGTTTGGTGATTACCCTGTATAAAATGTTCAATCAAAATACTTGGTTTTGTCATCATAAAAAATGGGGAGATTGTGAGAGAAAGAATTGTCTCTACAAGTCAATCTATGTTTTGATGATACCAATACGTATTTCTGAAAGAACCATTTTATGTTCTAGCGTGTGTTGTGTGCAAATCATATTCATAGAAATTATCAGATCCAACAAGCACCAGCCTGATGAGCGAAATTGATAATATGCAAAGTTACTATGTGTGACACAAGTCGCAAGAAGCAAGAACGCTTCTGTATCTGATCGTGATCAGTCAGATCCAAGGATACGATATTGCTAATGCAATGCTCTTGTGGATGCTCTCTGAAAGTGATCGAGATTCTGAAGATTGCGAAGCTTCTGAAGAAGAGAACCGAAGTGCTGAAGACTCTCATGACTTGAAGTTCTGAAGGAGGAAGGCTCTGAAGACCATGTACAGAAAGACTCTGAAGACTTATGTGTTCTGAAGATTAAGGTTCTGAAGACCAGGTTTGAAGACTCTGAAGACATATTCCTAATGGACAAGTTCTGAAGTTTCGAAAGACTTGAAGAAGTAAAGGATAACGTGCTCAAAGACAAGTGCTGAAGTTTTGAAGACTGATTCCTAATGGACTTCTTCAAATAACTGAAGACTTGGCGTATCAGATATCCTAATTAAGAAGACTCTACTCATGCTTCATCAATTAAACATCAGAAGCCTCTGAAGTTCAGAAGTCACATGTTACCGTTGTGAGTAACTATACACGGCGCCCAAGAAAGATATATCCTGTCACTTCTCCCACAGCAAAAAGGAGATGTGTTAGTATAGCTAGTTATTACGCAATGTCTCTTTTCCAACAGCCAACAATATTTCAAATGGCTATATTTCTACTGGGATATTTAAAGGAAAGAGTATTCGTTTCTAAAAATGACGAAGTCTAAAAAAGCGATGAAGTCCACAAATTGGGAATTGATCACAGTCATTGTGCGAAGATAGCAACAACGATGAGTTCTTATTGTAACACTTAGAATATCCAAAGCTATCACCATTTGCACATGGCCATTGTTGTTGAAGCTCAAAGATCATCATTCAACATAACAACAATGAATTGGTATAGAAGCTGTTGATGAAGAAGACAACATTGCAAATCAGTCAAGTCATCAAGCACCTTCTCGTCAGCGCTACATTGAAGATCTAAAGCAAGGAGTTGTTGCTCAAAGCTTGCTCACCCCGAAGACGAAGAAGAAGAAGATCTACAAGATGTCAACAACTGTCAAATCATTATACATCTCTGTAGTTTCTTAGAATAGCAAGGAGCTGTTGCCCACATCTTGCTTGAACACTTGTGTGTTTTTTGTACTTAAACTTAGGAGTAGTCTGCTTGTTAAGAAGCATATTTGTAATCTCCTGTATAAATAATTCTTGGTGAATTAGGATTCCTTGAGTGGTCAATGTGACCGGAGACTCGAGAAGACAATGGCGAGATGTCATTGTGGCAAAAGCCTGAAATAGGGTCAGTAGCGTTATATTCATTGCAATGAATCCCTGAACGTCTAGCTGTGAAAGCCTAGCAGTAGATCTTGCGAGATTGGAACCTGCAGGTCAATGTTCGTTATATTCATTAAGTTGAATCACTGAACGGTTCATTGTATGTTAGTCACAGTGCGGCTGTGCAAGTGGTTAGTCACCGGCGGTTGCCCATGCATCTGTAATTGAGATTGATTATAGTGGATTAAGACCTTGTGTTCAAGGCGAAATCACCTGAGGAGGGTGGACTGGATTAGCCTTTGTGGTGAACCAGGATATATCGTGTGTCCTTTACTCTTATGCTTGTTGTTCTTATTTATGTTTCTATATTGAGTATCAGAACCTTACATAAGCAAGTCAGAACCTTGCAGCTTAACTCTGATAAGCTTCCGCACTGCAAGTTCTGAGAAATGTAGTTTATGTTCAGACTCTTGTTGGTTCTCATGCTTCACGCATAGTAAGCCTGATAGTATCTTAGCCATTCAAAGTCTCTCAACGAACTCTGATGCTGTCCTAAGTGCTTTAACGACAAGAAGTAAAAAGTTGTCAAAAGAGTAAATACACAATTCAACCCCCCCTTTCTTGTGTCTTTCTCGCACCTTCAGTGTTGTCTTAGAGGTTGTTCCTTGAGTAAGACCTGTGAGGTTGTATTACTTGAGAAGTCTAAAACTTGAGAGTTTTAGAGGTTGTGTTAGTCACCAGCATTTTGGCTCGTGCATTGTACTGATTTGATTGAATAATGGATTAAGACTTCGTTGAGAGAGGCAAAATCACCTTGGCGGGTGGACTAGACTAACTTGAGAGTTTCTCAAGTGAACTAGTATAAATATAACGTGTTCATCACTTGGTTCTCAGCAAAGGTCATTATTGTTTATAGAAAGAGTCTTATAAAAGGAATTTATTTTTGAAGAAACAATTTTATTTTGAAAAACCAATTCAAACCCCCATTTCTTGTGTTTTTCACTCCTTCAGACAAAACTGACACGACATACAGACTAGTGGATGAACACGACTGGGTACTCGGCCACTGCTAGGGACGAAGAAGTATCATTTGGTCCAAGATAGCAATTCTTCCATGCTTAGGAGAGATAGTCCCCGTGGGGAAAACGTTGTCGGGCTTAGGAGATAAGAACTCTGTCGAGGATGTCGGACGGAATATTTGTATCTGACACAGCTGATCCTTCGTTCAGGCGCACAGGTGTAGAAGGAGTACCTTAATTCTGCAATTTGAAGCATAATCGCCTTTGGAGTCGCGATCAATGTTCTTTCGATGTTCAACAATCAAAAAAATTGCCATCTTTATTTTAAAAGCAGAAAAATGTTGACAAGTAAATTCATTTTTGTTTTATTTCAAGAAACGTTGATCATATTAAAATGTCATTCTGTAAAGCTAAAACAAATAAGAATTGCAAACAAAAGCACTAGGGCTCAAATTTTATTGATAGGATGGAAATCAGCCAAGCGCGTGATTCCATAGAGTATTTACAAAGTTAGAAAATGGACATTTAAGGGAAAAGGGCCACATCAAAACATAACGACCGTTGTCCTTCTACCAACTTTGAATTCTTGACATCCTGAGCTTCTGTCGAAGATGACCTTGACTGGAGTTTTCCCTGATGGATGGCATGACTGCTGAGGAGTTCAACTGATCAGACGTAGTTACTTGCCATTAATCCCTAACTTTTACCTGGATTGTACTTTGAGATTTCCAATCCATCGGGATGATTTCTGCTTATGTCTATAATTTTTGCCTGGACCGCCCTTTCGGGTTTTCAATCCACCGAGACGTTTTTTTTTGTTTAGGCGAAGTATTTCTTGACTACGTCAACATTTGTGGGGTAGGCAAATTCCTCTCCATCCATGGTTGCGAGTCTCAAAGCGCCGCCTGAGAAAGCTTTCTTGACCACATAGGGGCCCTCATAATTCGGAGTCCATTTGCCCCGGGAATTAGTGAGAAATGATTGTATCTTTTTTAGCACAAGGTCTCCTTTTCTGAAGACGCGGGGTCGGACCTTTTTGTCAAACGCTTTCTTCATCCTTTGCTGATACAACTGACCATGACATAGAGTCGTTATTCGCTTTTCTTCGATCAGATTCAGCTCATCGTGTCGACTTTGACACCATTCAGCCTCTGTTAGCTTAGCTTCCATCAATACCCGGAGTGATGGGATCTCTACTTCTATGGGGAGTACTGCCTCCAGCCATATGCTAGAGAGAAAAGGGTTGCCCCTGTTGAAGTGCGGACAGACGTGCGATAACCGTGAAGAGCAAATGGTAGCATTTCGTGCCAGTCTTTGTAGGTTACAACCATCCTTTGTACGATCTTTTTGATGTTTTTGTTAGTCGCTTCTACCGCTCCGTTCATCTTGGGTCAGTAGGGAGATGAGTTATGGTGTTCAATCTTGAACTCAGCACACAAATCTTTTGTCATCTTGTTGTTCAAGTTGGATCCATTATCAGTAATAATCTGGCTTGGAACACCATAACGGCAGATGAGATTATTTTTGATGAATCGGACCACCACTTGTCAGGTTACATTGGTGTATGATGCTACTTCGACCCACTTGGTGAAGTAGTTAATGGCTACCAGGATGAGCCGATGTCTGTTTGAAGCTTTGGGTTCAATCATGCCGATCATGTCGATTCCCCATATAGAAAAAGGCCACGGGGAAGAGAGAACTTTGAGATATGTTGGAGGTACATGGATTTTGTCTGAGTATATCTAACACTTGTGACATCTCATCATGTACTTGTAGCAGTCGGATTCCATGTTAACCAATAATATCCTGCTCTCAGAATTTTTCTCGCCATTGTGTGTCCGTTGGCATGAATGCCAAAGGATCCTTCGTGAATTTCTTTCATCAACAGGTTTGCTTCTGGTCTGTCTACACATCGAAGCAAGACCATGTCAAAGTTTCTTTTATAGAGTGTATTACCACTCAGAAAGAAGCTGTCAGCCAGTCTTCTAAGGGTTTTCCTATCCTTTTTGGATGCCCCAGGTGGATACTCTTGTTTTTGAAGGAAGCATTTGATATTGTGATACCAAGGTTTGTCGTCCATGACTGCTTCGATCGTGAAAATGTAAGCGGGCCTTTCAAGGGGCATTATGTCAATATTAGGTATGTCATTCCATTGACCTACACTAATCATGGAAGAGAGAGTGGCTAATGCATCAACCATGTGATTCTCTTCACGAGGGATATGATGAAACTCGATTCTGTTGAAGAATGGTAACAACCTTCTCGCGTAATCTTTGTAAGGAATCAATCCTGATTGGTATGTGTTTTAATCTCCTTTGATCTGATTGATAACCAGGGCTGAGTCGCCATATACATCCAAGTTCTTAATTCTTAAGTCGATCACTTCTTCGAGACCCATGATACAAGCTTCGTATTCGGCCTCGTTATTTGTACACGTGAATGTCAGTCGGGCGGTGAAAGGAATGTGGGTACCCTGAGGTGTTATGATGATTTCCCCAATTCTGTTTCCATAATGATTGACAGCTCCGTCAAAGATTAGTCCCCATTGGGAACCTGGTTCTGGCCCTTCACTGGGTAGCGGTTCATCGCAATCTTTCATTTTCAAGTACATGACATCTTCGTCTAGGAAGTCAAATCCGACTAATTCCTGATCGTCAATCGGTTGATGAGCCAAATGATCGACTAGAATACTTCCTTTGACGGCTTTCTGAGCATGGTACTCGATGTCGTTTTCTGATAACAACATCTGCCAACGAGCAATCCTTCCCGTGAGAGCAGGTTTTTCAAAGACGTACTTGATTGGATCCATTGCTGAAATTAACCAAGTAGTGTGACGAATCATGTACTGGCGAAGACGTTTGGCTGCCCAAGCCAGAGCACAACAAGTTTTCTCAAGCATAGTGTACCGAGTCTCGCAGCCGGTGAATGTCTTGCTCAAATAGTAAATGGCAGACTCTTTCCTTTTAGTTTCGTCTTGTTGGCCAAGTACACAACCCATTGAGTCTTCCAAGACTGTTAGGTAGATGATCAGTGGTCTTCTTTGATATTGTCGAAGGTGGTTTGGCAGACTTCTGTCCATACGCAGTCCCGATTCTTTTTGAGTAATTTGAAGATTGGCGCGCATGTCGCGGTCATGAGGAATATAAATCTGGAAATGTAATTCAAACGTCCCAGGAATCCTCGGACTTGTTTCTCAGTCTTTGGAGAAGGAATTTCTTGAATGGCCTTGACCTTGTCAGGATCAATCTCAATTCCTTTCTGGCTGACGATGAACCCTAGCAGTTTTCTTGAGCGGACACCAAACGTGCACTTATTGGGATTCAAGGGGAGTTTGTACTTTCTCAGACGCTCGAATAGTTTTGACATGTGGGCCACATGCTCCCCTACTGTTTTAGATTTGGCAATCATATCATCGACATACACTTCAATTTCTTTGTACATCATGTCATGAAACAGAGTAGTCATGGCCCTTTGATAGGTTGCCCCGACGTTCTTCAAACCGAACGACATTACCTTGTAACAAAAAGTGCCCCATGGGGTGATGAATAAAGTTTTCTCCATATCTTTCGGTGCCATTTTGATTTGATTATAGCCCGAGAATCCATCCATGAAGGAGAATACTTTGAACTTTGTTGTACTGTCTACCAGCATATCAATGTGCGGTAGGGGAAAGTCATCCTTTGGACTGCCCTTGTTCAGATCCCTATAGTCTACACACATTCTGACCTTTCCGTCCTTTTTTGGAAATGGTACTATGTTGGCTAACCATTGAGGATATTCTGATGTGGCAAGGAAATTCGCGTCAATCTGTTTCTGTACTTCCTCTTTGATTTTGATAGCCATGTCTGGATGGGTCTTTCTTAGTCTTTGTTTTACCGGCGGACATTTTGATCTTAACGGTAGATGATGTTCCACGATGTTGGTATCCAACCCTGGCATATCTTGATAAGACCAAGCAAATACATCGGGAAATTCTTTGAGAAGCTTTATCAAACCTTCTTTGACAGTTGGACTGAGCAGTGCCCCAATCTTGACTTTTCTTCTCTCTTTTTCTGAACCCAAGTTGACCGTTTCCAACGGCTCTTTGTGAGGTTCAATGGACCTTTCCTCTTGTCTGAGTAATTGGGAGATATCTTTTGGAATTTCTTCGTCATTTTCTTCTTCAACCTCAAATACCGGGAATTCAAAGTTGGGAGAAGGCATCGTATGTTTCAATGGGGTTTAAAACAAGCAATCTGCATGACGTGATTATTGTTTTTTAGAAGCGATAGAGAGGAGTGCAAGAGTGTGCAATGTATTTTCTGAAAAATGCTTGTTTTTATTATTTGAGTTGTTTTTAGGATTACCATTTTCTAAAAAAGCAAAAAGAGAAAACATCAATAAATACGGAAATTACAGAACGACATTATTTTATTTATGATCTTGTCGATTCTTGAAACTACAACCCTATAAAACAAAACTCTGTCGCTTTGGGCAAAGCGAAGAGGAACATTTACAGAAAGTGAGCCCTATCAAAACATCTGTTTCACCTGGGCAGGGTGAAAGGTTAAAACAAAGACGGCAATTACTTAGACTTATGGACGATTTTCGGGATATCGACAGCAACGCATTGGCAGCGAACTCCTCGGTGAATCACAAAGTCGGGTACCTTCCTTCTGGGCTTGTCTTCAGAAATAACGCTGATTTCTGGTGGAGCAGGATCATTGGAATATGTCTCCCAGGCTGAGTTGTCGTAGGAGGATTCTTCTATTATATCTTGCACAATGCTTGCACTCTCAGGTGGATCTCCCCATGTAGTTGGATGGATGTCTTCGAGCCTGATACGAGAGCTTTCAAGAGCGGTGTACTTGACCAAGAAGTCGTACTTGCCACTCGGTTGTCCTAAGGTGTCCCACACTTCTTTGGAACTGGAGGAGTCATCCTTTTTGATGACGTTAACCTCAGGAAAAGCATAGTTGATGAACTCTAGTCCTACAATCTTTGCAAATTCATCGTCGTGCTGGATATTTTCTGAATGCCCTGAGTAATGATCCCATGGAGTGGTGGGGACGCAAGAATTATTTTCAATGATGCTCAGCTGATATATATCGTTGGGCTGACTCTTTTGCCCCAATTCTCCTAGGTATGGCTGCCAGATAGGCAGGCCATCCATTGGGCCATAATAGTCATGGTCAAAGTTGTCTTTCATTGGAGTGTCTTCCTCTAATGAGTTTGGTGAAGCACGACATCCCTCAGGATCACAATCTCTGTATATCATCTTGACATCTAATCTTGGTATATATCTCAGACTCTGTGCAGGATAGAAAAATGGTGTAGGCATCTCTCCCTGAGACATATAATCATCTTCGTTAAGATAAGACTTCCACTCTTCATCTGTATTGGAGGAATCACCCTCGTTGATGGTATGTACTTCTTGAGATATTGGGTGAAGGAAGCCTCCACTATGGAAGAAGTTCTGAATGGCATAAAGACTTTCATCGTTAGTAGCAGTCTGGGTACAGGTTGAGGAAAAACCAAAGCCTTTCTTTGTCTTGTTATCCGTAGGAATGACAAGCTGTCCTCATCCTTTTGTATTGTTACTTTTGATCACTTCGAGAGCATCTTAGTACGAGGAAATCGACATTCCTCTTTCTGATTGGTTGTCATTGCTCACTAAAAGTGCTTGGAACTAGGTTCCTACAACCTCCTCTGGTTCTACACAAGTGGATGATGATAAGTTGCTCACGATCAAGGCTTGCTCTCCATAGACTGTGACTAGTTGGTCATTCTTGACAAACTTCAGCTTCTGGTGAAGGGTTGACGTGACTCCCCCAGCCTCGTGTATCTATGGTCTTCCTAATAAACAGCTATATGCTGCCCAGATGTCCATGACCTGGAAAGTGACTTGGAAAGTGTGAGGACCGATAGTTATGGGAAGGTCGACTTCGCCGATAACCATTTTTCAGGATCCATCAAATACTTTGACAATGACCTCACTGCCTCTCATCGGAGATCCTTGAAATGATAGTCGCATCAGAGTAGATTTTGGTATAACATTCAGAGCTGATCCGGTGCTACCAGTACGCTGGCTAAAGCATCGTCCTGGCAATTGACTATAATGTTAAGTGCCATGTTGTGATTTTTGCCTTCTCCCAGCAGTTCTTCATCACTAAATCCTAAGTTGTTGTAGGAAGTGATGTTGGAGATGATGCTGTCGAATTATCTTATCGTTACATCTTGTTCCACAAAGGCTTTCTCTAAGACTTTCTGTAGAGCTTCCTTGTGAGCTTCAGAACTGAGTAATAGAGATATCAAAGAGATTTTTGAAGGAGTTTGTAACAGCTGATCTACTATGTTGTACTCACTCTTTCAGATGAGCTTCAGTATCTCATCATTATTCTTTGAAAGGTCGGGATTACTAGATTGACCGACTGGTTGAATGGGAACTTCTGTTTGAGGTTCTTTTTCTTTGGTAGGTTCTCCAACTCTTCGATTGAAGATTCGACCGCTCCGTGTCACTCGGCTTATGTCTGCAATATTCACGACGGAGGGTAATGGAGTTTCCTTTCCATTCTCAATTCACTACAAGAAAATTGGCAAATTACGATGGTTAATTTTGGCAGATTACGGCGGTTACAACCGACGCAAATTGAAAGTCACGGCGGTTCCTCTTCTGTCGTAGAAACATGTGTCGCGGGGCTGTTTTACGATGGTTAGTAAAACTGTCGCTCCAACTGCCGTAACATTTCGCGACGGTTTCGAAACGGCCTCCAATGTATTATTACGACGGTTGTAACCGCCATAATTTTATAATATATATTTCATTGAAAATAACGACGGTTGTAACCGCCACAATTATATATTATATATTTCATATAAAATAGTGACAGTTTAGAACCGCCGTAATTTTATTTTATTTTTTTTAAAAAATAAAAAATTTATACATTATCTCCTTTCTTCGTGTTAGTATAATACCAATAGTATTACAATATTCAATTCAATCGATACAAAAGTACCATGAAAAACTATAATTTTATTAAATAAAAAAATTATCAATATCCACAATAAGGTCAAGAACCTGTTTAAATTCACCGTGATAAAATTTTGAAGAGACAAGTTACATCATCACCATTCACCTCACTAACTTGCATTGTAAAATAAATACTACTTGATGTATAAAACAAAAATGTATACTTGAACCTTGACCATTGTCTACCACTTGAACCACTTGAACCTCATAATAGAAAAACACTTAAATCACTTGAACCTCATAATAGAAAAACTCTTGCTAGGTTTATCCTTGCTAACTTCTATATTATCCAACCTCATAATACAATAACCTGGAATACAATACCCTGAAAAATGGGTGGCAACAAGAAGTTTAGGACAAAGAACAAAAAGGTAACAATGGCAAATTATGCATACCCAGTAGCTTCAGAATGTCGATAAATGTCACCTGCAAAAGAGAATAAAATCTTTTATTTTTGAACAACAGAAAACCTTAACTAGAGAAAGCATAGTTAAGATTAAAATCAAAACATTAAGAGGTAGGATCAACACAACAACAATACTAATCTAGTTCTATAAATTCCACCAGTAAAGATGAAGGAATTAAACAACTTTCGATGATGATGAAACTTATTATAGTAGCGTAAGTGATCATCATTAGGGTTTGACTTCTATTTGTTTTCTCCCTTTATTTTAGTAACCTTCTATGCTTGACAAATACAAAAAGATTCATTATCATGAGACTTTGTAGTTTTATAGTCTGTTTGTTTTCACAGTGATATTAAATCTGATGCTCATCCTTCCTAAAGTTGCAGTTTGTAGCTTTGCTAGTGATAAAACATCAAGATGCGAGTGAGACAACCAGTTTAGAAACCACAATAAAGAAAAAATTTACAAACATGAAATAACTGATTGCCCAAATGAGACAATCAGTACAACGTGAATATCTTACCGCCTCGGGTTTTTGTGAAGTGTCAATCATTGGGGTGCTTTCAATATTTTGCCTCATGACTAGAATCAACATTTTCAGGTTCTGCCTCAAGCATATCCATAATTTCCTTCTGATACAAGAAAAAATGAAGAGATTCAGCAAACAAATATTGAAATAAAAAATATCATGCAAACATTAAAAAGTTGAAGTAAAATAGTAAAAATTTCGATGAGTTACAAATATATGACTTCAACTTTGAGTTAGCAGCAGAAAGAAACAAAAGTTGAATGCAAATCCAAATTTTCTTCCTAATGCCAAGTCAGAGGAACTGGGTGTTTCGATGGTGTTACCAATTTTCTTCCACCATGAATTTGAAAATAAACAACATTCAAGCATAAGTAGAAACAATATTGTGAATTGTACTTCTGTATATAAGTAGAAATTATATTTGTAAATTCTAAGTTTGAATAATAGAAAGGTATATGGACAAAAACATAGACAAAATTGATTGAATAATAAAAAGGTAAATACTGGTTTATTTTGAACAAGAGTTTGAACCATGAATATTGGACTCATGCCAGTGGCTTGAATCAGACTCACGTGTCTAAGTTTAACAAAAAATGTGTTTAGTAGCAATTAGTGCTATATAAATTGAGACCCCTAGCTTCCATTTTGTAGCAGAATATAACACAACCTAAGACACTTCCTTCCATCATGTTGCTTATGCTAACAAAGTGTGGCCAAGTGATGAAGAATTCCGTTTAAAGAAATCATTAGGATTGTGGGAATAAAATCCAAATATTGTTGTATGGATAAGTATAAAAAGTTGTTCGTAGTACTAAAAGCACAAGAAAAATATTACATACCTTTCAAGTCTCAAGGTAGTTATGTATTGGCACACCAGACTCTTCAGTCAACTTTTTAAAACTAGCTTGCAAATTTTTTGTTATTGGCCTGAATTTTCTATCAACGATTATGCGTCCATCAACCTTTACTACATGCAGGTGGTTAACAACCCTTTGTGAATTTGACAAGGAAAGAAATTGATCGAGATTCTTAATATGCAAACAAGGAGGAACAGAAAATTCAAACAGAGTAATATATCATATTAGTAGCATAGTTCAGACAAAACTTTGAAAGGTATAAGGTGTACTTACTGGGCTTAGTTCTCCCATTGTACCTGTTGTCCATACCTGTAAGGCAACTTTCTAGTTATAACTTAACATAAATTTGAATATTCAACCTAGTGGAGAGAGAGGGAGTATTGGAAATAATGACTCTATAACTAATGTGAGTATAATCAATTCCATGTGTCATTTCTACCTTCATTACAAATTATTATATATTATTAATTAGCATGATAATGAAGTTACAAACTTAAAAGGTTTATTGCTTTTAATAATCAACCTCACACATCGCTTTTCCCTTTCAACACCGACTCCATCAACTTCACTTCCCCGACCTATCTATGATGAACTCATCATAGACTGCATTGAAAACATGTGACAGGAAAAATTAACCATAATGAATAACACTACATTGATTCATTAACAAATTATTATATGGAATGAATGTTATTTATAGTCATGTATTCTTGTGATTAAACATTACTCAATGACTACTTGTTTCTTTAAAATTAATTAATTATCTACCTGCTCACAATTGATCATAAATAATACCCTCCCAATTCCTCTTCTGCTAAATTATTCTTACACTCCAAATTGACCATACTGGTTTCATCGATCCTTGAGATCGATCAGTTGACTTGATTCCACAGACACACAAGCACCATAGAACTAAAATTTGTAAACTTCACCATAACTTTAGCAAGAAAACAATAAGAATTGAATACTGCTTTACATCATTAATACAAATAAATCTAGTAACAAACTACAAACACAAATAATCTTCATCCAATCTCTTAGATTAATATTGAACATAAAAACTTCTCTTTGGACAAATATAAACCACAACACATGACATATATGCACAAAGATATACACACCTACACTTCGGAGGCGTTATGACAAATTTGCGCAAGAGTGTCGAGGAGAATTTCTAGCACGGTGGTTTGCAAGGTACAATTCAGCGGTGGTGTGCAAGGAACAGTTCAGCGGTGGTGTGCAAGGAACGGTTCGGCGGCACCGGGAAACCCTTCAATCTCGACAATAAAATAGGATATGAATAAGATATAGTGTTCTATGAAAAATTTAGACATCAAATAAATTATAATAATTTACAAACCTGAAACAAGTTGATGAATGTTTTTAATGATTGGCTCTCTAAAAATTGTTCCTGTAAGGATATAGAGTAATAGTATCCTTATATGTCAATTAAAAACTTATAACACAACAGGGTTATAGAAACATTAGAAAGTTTAGTTACCATTTAAAATGTTCTGGGTTTTTCCATTTGGGCTCCTCCACACTTGTTTTAAGTTAAATTCCTTGACACAACCTTATCTATGAAAAGGAAAACCTTTGGATGTGAATTTCAATTTACACATAGGCAACATGTTTGTATGCAGTTTACGATGTTAACTTAAGATGAAATGGAAAGTCACAACATTCCAAATAAGAAAAATTATGAGTACCTGGAGCAATTGTTACACATTTGAATGATACCTAGAATGAAAGTAAAATGAAATTAGTGGTGATATTTGGAGTCCCCATGCAACAACATATTGCTTGACATTTAATACATACATAAATGAAAACATTGAAAGCTTCTATACTCCTAGTAACTTTACTCTAAGGCAAAGAATGATAACTGAGATATAAACTACGCCACACCTTATCTTTGACCAATCATTTGCAGCATACCAAAGATTTTATTTAAATTAAAAGAAACTTAAAAACCTTCCAGCTCTAAAAAACTTGAAAAATGATAATATTTAAAATAAAAATTAGTCCACTTGATTTAAGTAGTTAATACTGCAACCAAAACCAAATATACCAATCTGTTTTTTTTTTGGCAATAATTATTTCCTTCTAATATTGATCTTCTAACATTATTTGACATAGAACAGGTTTTGGGCTATGAATAGAAAAGTCAGAGAAAGAGCAGCTAAAAGAACTCAATCCACTATTTAATCCCTTATTCTATAAGATACAACAAATATATTATATGTTTGCCCGGTCGACTGATGAAAGAATGATTTTAAGAAGCACATCACAACATGATCTGATAGTGACCTTAACATGAGAAAGAATTGAGAGTGAAACTGTAAAATAAGACTAATTACATGAGCAAGCTCTAATGTTGTGAATTCACTTGGGTTACATAGGTTGAAAGATCTCACATGTTCACTGTCCATCAAAGATGTCAACCCGTTAACCTGCAAATCGGAAAATATACTCGGTTCATCATTGTATAATTTGAACTAATCCAATTTAAAAATTAACATTCAAATAAACAGTAGTAAAAACCTGCATTCACACAATAGTTAATATGCAATTTTAAAACATAAAATCATAGTTTTTACATACCAAATCAGAGACATTATAAACTTCTTGTTTGCTTCCTATCACCGTATACAGTCAATGGCTGTTTGCGAATATCCTACAAACATGGAAAAAAATAGCATAAGAACACAAAAACCTCTCCCATGGTAATTTAATGAAAAACAAAGAAATAATGAAAGGAATACAACCCAGTGCAACATAATTTCTAACAAGGGGAATTAACCTGTAAATTGGAAATGCAGTGAGCCCTACCATAAACCATTTTGAAAAAAACATTAAAACCTTGAAAAAGAAATTGTAACATTAACAAGGGGAACGAAAAAACAAAAGCAGAACAAAACTCACTAACTTTGCTTGACTTACTTACAGCATGACCCATTGCAGATGAAACTTTACAAATTATTGTCTATGTAATCATGATTAGGTTTTTGTTGCAGAATCGAAATCAAAACTTAAATATTTAAATACCTCTAAATTGAAATAGAAACCATGAAATGTAGTGAGTCGCAAATTGAAATCAAAATCAAAATCGAAACTGAAACGTGGAAATGTAGTGAACAACAAATTGAAACCAAAATTGAAATCAAAATTCAAACTTGGAAATGTGGTGACTGAAAATGAAAATCAAAATCGAAACCAAAATTGAAAGCGAAATTGAAAATAGGAAATCTAGTAAACACCAAATAGAAACCTAACCTAGAAATTTAGCGAGCACCAAATCAAAACGAAGTCGATACTGAAAACTAAAAAGGTAGTAAGCAGCGAATCAAAATCGAAATTGGAAAAGTAGTAAGCGGTAATTCAAAATCCAAATGAGGTGTAAAAAGATGTAATGTGCAGAAAATCAAATGAGGGGTGAAAAGAGTTCATGAGCGGAAAATCAAAACGAAGGTGAGACTTGATAGAGGAATTAGGAACGTTCCGGTCAAGGGCTTTGCAATTTCACGAAAAATGGAATACGATTTCAAGTTTAGGGAAAAGAAAAGGGGTTTCATGATTCGAGGGAAAACAAAAATTTTATGGGAAATGTTAGCGCGGGACATAATGGTTTTGGTATGCTTATTATGGGTGTAATTTAGAGGGAGGGTGGAACAACCGTCGCCACATTGGTTTCCAAGCATTTTATCAACAGGTTACAGTTTTGGTGTTCTAGAAGGCGTAAAATTTGATGTGCTAGGGAGAAGGGATATTTTGATGGAGAAGAAGTAGGAGTGTTGTTCAACCGTTGAGATAGTGTTGTGAGGGAGGTTGTAGAGATTTGGTGTGTTAGGCATAGAGAAGAATGATACTTTGACGGAGAATGAGTGTGATGTTGAACACATGTCACGGTAGTGGTACGAGGGCAGTTATGGAACCGTCGTGGGCCTACTTCACAAATGGTATTTTCTATTTATGTAAAAAAAGTCACGACGATGGTCCGTAACTGTCGTTGAAACTGTCGTAAATATTGAATAAGGACAGTTTTCTAGTAAGGGTCGCAATTCAAGTGTCGCAAATCAAAAAAATTCTTGTAGTGATTGTTGTTGCGCCGTACTTGTAATGGATAGCTTTATTGGATTTGTACGGTACTGGTCCTGGCAGATAGATAACTACAGGAGCCTTTTGATTTTTCTGACCATCATAGCCGGCCTCAATTGGTTTGAGGTTGAGAATCCTTCCACTATCAAGAGGAACTCTTGATTCATGGAGCAAAGGGATTATGGCGCATACATCTTTGGCCACTTCTCATTTAGGGATCAAGACAACTCCTTTGCCTTGATTGGGAAGATAGTCTGACATTATGTTAATTGAACCAGAGCTTGAACCCGGTCGAATCTCTTTGTGGTCCAACTGACTTTGAAGGGCTGCTCGCACGAGGTAGCATCCTTGGTTATCCTCTGAGCAAAATCTACAGCGCTCGTAGTTGTGTGGTGGCATCCGGCCACTTCCGCTTTGTATGCAGTGTAACCTTACTAGATTTGTTTCCATTGATCGAACATCCTGACTTTGATGCCTAGTAGGGTTCCCGTTAATCATACTGACTTGTTGTGTGTCTTCATTTAGATAGATCAGAAGCCACCTGTTGTTCAACAAGTGTTGAAGTGTTCTTTGAACGAGAGTACATCCTTGGTCACTCTCACGACATACTTTACAGTTCTGATAATCATGTGAAGTCAGAAAACCGAGATGGACTTGCTTAGTGTGTAATTCCACCAAGCTGGTATTCATCAAACAAACATCAAAGATTTGGATCATGTTAACTTGATAATGACTTTTATCACGGTAGTCCTGAATCCATCCAAGATCCATCTGACGCTAGAGGGCCTCTTGTACAAAAGAGCATCCTTGATTATTTATCGAGCAGATTAGACAAGAATCGTAATCGTGCCGGGGCAGATCATGATGTTGGCTTTTCCTTGAGTGCATTTCCACCAAGTTTGCATTCATTGCACGGATTTCGTGGTTCTAGATGATGTTGGAATTTGTATAAGTCATGTTGACTTCCCGAATTCGGTGATCTTGGATCCATCCGAGATCCATCTGTTCTTGTAGAGCTGATTGCACCACAGAACATCCTTGATTATTTTTAGACAGATATCACACTGGTGATAATTATGAGATGGTACATGACTGTATCCGCTCTGTCTGCAATGCATCTTGACCAGGTTGGTTCCCAATAAGAGGACATCATGCATTTGATAGCTGTGTTTAGACTCCTTCTCTATCAAATCTACCGTAACTTTCTCGTGTTGAAGCAACGGGTTCGTCTGAACATTTGGATTTGTATCCTTGAAGGATAGGACCCCGCTCCTGACAAGCTTCTGTACATCAGATTTAAAGCTGAGACAGTTTTCTATGTTGTTCCCTGGTCCTCCTTGATGGTAAAGACAAGTCTGATCCGCTTTGAACCAAAAAGGTGGATTCTCCAGTATTGCAAGAGGAGACCTGGTTTGGACGTGCCTCTTGACCAATAGTAGTGGAAACAGTTCTGCGTACAACATTGGTATAGGGTCGAACCCTGGTGGTCGTGTTGTACGGTTGTTGTTGTACTGAGGACGAGCCTGCTGAAGAGGCTGTTGTGTCCTTTGCTGATGTTGTTGTTGATTCGGTTGGCTCTGAGCAACCTAAGGTTGATATGTTAGAACAGGCGCAGGGTTGATAGTATGAGTTACAGCTGCTACTGGTTGGTACCGCCGCCTTTGCTTTTCGAGACAGATATTACCAATATTTTGTTCTTTTTTCTTAGGGAAAGCACTACCGTATCTTTTGGTACTGCTTGATGGTCCAGCATCTTTGACCAGACGTCCTTCTCGGACTGCTTCCTCAAGACGAACTCCCATACCCACCATTTCAGTAAAGTTGTTGGGTGCACTGGCGACCATTCGGTCGTAGTAAAATGAGCTCAAGGTTTTCAAGAAGATCTTTGTCATCTCTTTTTCCTCAAGAGGTGGAAAAATCTGAGCGACAATTTCACGCCATCTCTGAGTATATTCCTTAAAGGTTTCCTTGTCCTTCTGCGACATTGCTTTGAGTTGATCTCTGTCCGGTGCCACGTCCAGGTTATACTTATATTGTTGAACGAAGGCAACGCCAAGATCTCTAAAAGTGATGATCTTGGTGCGGTTTAATCCCATGTACCATTTGAGTGTGGCACCAGTTAAACTATCTTGGAAATAATGGATTAGTAGTTGTTGGTTCTCTGTCTGAGTTCACATCTTTCGAGCGTACATCACCAAATGACTTTGAGGGCAAGAGTTACCCCTGTATTTTTCAAATTCAGGCACCTTGAATTTGTGCGGAATTGAGACACAGACGTGAGATTCGTAGGTAAGAAGAATGCGTTATGTGAGAATGATTAATGATATGCAATAATTATATTAATTTTTTTTGTTTAATCAAAAGAAACTTCAACAATTGGATTGCAAATATCATACAGTGGGGAGACCCCGTTTTATTGAATTCAAAGATTGCGAAAATGGAAATACAGTATTTTACAAAGTGTTGTAAAAGGAAAAGTCTAAGCTTATGGATCTTGAGTCCTCTCTGAGGAGAGCTCAGGTGCTGGTTCTGGTATTTTCCTTTTCTTTGACCGGGGCTCTTGAGCCATTGTCGGGTTGTCAGTCCTTTGCCAAGTGAAAGGAGCAAGCAAATTCCTTTGGTCTTCTTGATTTTCTATAGCATGTTGCTCTAAAATCTCGATCAGAGTATATTTTTCTTTTAACAGTTGTTGTATTTTGGTACACTCCACATTGAGAATGCGGTACTTGTTCTTCCAAGATTTCTTTTCCCGTTGAACTTTGTTGAGAGTGACCTAGAGTTTTTCTGTATCAGACATAAAATAAAGGACAAATTCCTTTAACGGAAGAACTTCTTGATGAGGGTAAGGCATCCTCAGCTTGAGAGCTCTAGTTTGTACCAAGTGGAGATAAGGTTCCACAGAGACACAGTCCGGTTTTCCTAGAGACTCTCTTCCTTTCCTGTGAACATGTTTCCAGGCATGCACTATTTCTGTCTTTAGTGCCCTGTCATTTTCTCCTTCCTTGAAGAAAAGACCTTTCAAGTGAACATTACGCGGGACATGTCTCATCGGGTATCCAAATTGACGACGAACTAAAACTGGATGATAATTGATTCCTCCTTTAGTTCCCATGAGGGGTATATTAGGGAAATTTCCACAACGGTCAATGATTCGTATCCCATCATAGATCTGATTGTACCAATCTATGTCAGAGTTGGTAAGAGACATGATTCTCTGTGACCAACATAGAGTACTCTTATGATCCTAAAAAGCAGCAGACTTAGGTAAATGGGAAGTGAACCATTCGTATAGCAGGGGTACACAGCATGTGATCATTCCTCCGCTGTACAAATTCCTTAAGTGTACAGAATGATAAGCATATGCAAGCAAGGTCGGTACAGGGTTTCCAATCAGAAATATATTAACGACATTGATATCAACAAAGTTATCAATGTTGGGAAACAGAAATAACCCGTAGGTGAGCAAAACAAAGATGCTTTCGAAAGCAGACATGTTCCCTATAGTGGCAAAGTACAGGGCTTTCTCTATCAAAAACTTGGATGGTAAACCTGGGATTCCGTCCTTAGCGGTCATGTGAGTCCTGACTTCTGACTCATCCAAATAGATTGCTCTTGCAATGGTTTGATCCTTTGGAATTTCTTCCAGTCCAGAAAAGGGAGCTTGTTCAGTGATGGGTAAATTAGTCAGGTGAGAGTACTCCTCTAGTGTTGGTGCTAGTTAATAATCCGGGAATGTGAAACAGTGATAAACCGGATAGTAGAACTGAATCAGCGTAGACAGGATTCCTTCAATTACATGGACCCTTAACAGAGACAGCAGTCCTCCGTACTTAGCTCTGAAAGCATCAGGGTTGGTGATCATCCTTGCCAACCCTCTTAAATCCTCTAGTTTTGGAACCTTGAAGGTGTACTTGTGAGTCTTCCTTCTACCGAAATCCATAACGCAATCTTTCTCTCTGATATTTACAATCATTGTCTTAGTTTAATTTGAAAAAAGAGAGACTAGAAGAGAAAATTTTTCTTTGTTTAAAGTTTTTTAAATGAATGCATGAATGCAGCACACAAAAACATAGAAAAAACATGGGTCAAAAGGTTCAGCGTCACGAGCATGGAGTCATGGCTCTACCCATTCCCAAAGGTTGTACTATGGTGAATTTTGTACCTGTCCTCAAAATCATTGACCCCTCTTGGGATAACAACAACAAGCTGGTTCACCCGAGCGAGCTGTAGTATCTTAGAGTAATCTCAAATGAGGGTAGTATCGCGTGACAACTATTTTCGATAGCTTACGCACTACAAAATAGTCACATGGTCTCAGTCTACTAAATCCTTAGTTTCATGGATACCACAATCGAACAATCTACTTTCAACAACCGAAGTCGTTTAGACATTGAATCCGCAAAGGGTATCTCCACTGAGGCGATGGTCTACCAGGATCGCTTATTCGGTAATCACTCCCTATAAGACCACTCGTCTATGCCATCACTTATCTTAGGTATCACTCAAACTTTTAAGATGCGGCATCACCCGCAGTCCCATTAGCAGAAAAATAAACACGGATATCAAGTAGGAAAAGCGATATATATATATATATATATATATATATATATATATATATTCATTCCTAAAACTAACATCCTAGACCTCTTAAGAATTCTAGTCCATAATCCTATACAAACAAAATGACTCCCCAGCAGAGTCGCCATTTTACTGTGGAAAATGGGGACGATGATGACTAAGGTAAAATAGATCCTTAGGGGACTCCCCAGCAGAGTCGCCATTTTACTGTAGCGCATGATTTTTGTCGGTAACGCGACCACCTTATCGCGGAATTTAGGTTTTCTCCTCAATGAAGAGGAGGGGGTGCTACTTTCTAATTTCTTATTTATCCCATGAAGCTGGAAGGGAAAGGGAAGGTATCTAAAACTAACCTTGCACACAAATGTTTAACTAACAAACGCTTAAAGAGATTCGCGGAGTTCGGGGTCAGGTTATATAATGGGGAGTTGTCAGATATCCATCCTATATGTGGTTATCCACATGTTGTTAGCTTTAGGTTCTACTTTGTACTTGATGGTGTTTATCAGTTAATGGGTTGGGAAAGTTTCTTGGGAAATATGAGAGAGAGAGTGAGTTTTTGTTGATGTTCGGGGTTTTTTCCGATATTTTTGGTAAGGTACTGGACCTAAGTTTTGATTGATATGAAGGTACTGGACCTAGAGTTTTTGATTAGTATGCTCACTAAGATTTCGCAATCTTATGCCTACGTATTCCCGTTTAAATGAAACAGGGAAATCAGAGCAATCGTAGTTCCTCCTATTTCTATGGGAGGAAAAAGATGTTTGGTGTCTTGTTCAAAGCCCAAGATTGAAGCTAAAAGGTTGAGTATTTGTGTCTTGTTCAAAGCCCAAGATTGAAGCTAAAAGGTTTGACTGAGAGAGAATTTGTCATCTCTAAAGGGGGACATATCGTGTCTGTATATCACAGTTGTTGGGTGACTATTTATAAAAGAGAATTACTTTAACTAGGACATGTGAATCCAACAATGCCATAATTTCCTTTATGGGGATTTATCCTGAAGGGGAAAACTTTAACTCAGTGTAGAGCAATGCCATTTTTCCTTAGGAATTTCTCATGCTAAGAGAGGGACTGTGGCGTGGATGTAAATAATCCAGAGGCTTGCCGCTTACAGCAATGAGATGAAAGATAGGATTTACCAGGATAAAAGATGGACAACAGCTTGAATATTTGAATCAACAAGTGTGCCACTTATAGCAGTTATCTGGGATTAGGGTTTGATTTAAATGTCTGTTTTGATAAATGATAAACAGAGAAATGACTTCCTACAGAGGGATTTTTGATTTCCTCTTAGGGGATGTTGATTTTTGTCTGTCTTGACCAAAGCCCAAGGTTGGAGCTAAGAGGTTGATTGATTCCACTATGGAAGTCCTTATACAAAGCCTAAGAGGAGGCTGGGTAAGACCAACTCAACAAGAGAGCGGTTTATATTGGTGTCTTGTACAAAGCCCAAGATTGAGGCTAAAAAAGAGATTGGCTCTTTTGGGGACATCATTATACAAAGCCTAATAGGAGGCTAAAAGTTTGACTTTTTCGGGGAAAATGTTCTATATGTCTTGTACAAAGCTCAAGATTGAGGCTAAAAGGGATTTTGACTCTGCCGGGGAGGTTTGTATGTGTCTTGTACAAAGCCCAAGATTGAGGCTGAAAAGAAACTGACGCTGTGGGAAAGAAATCTTTATCTGCCTTGTACAAAGCCCAAGATTGAGGCTAAATGCGAGACTTTTCTGATTCGGCTGAGGATATTTTAAGTGTCTTGTACAAAGCCCAAGATTGAGGTTGAAATAAGTTTGACTCTGCTGGAGAGTATTTCTCAAAGCCTAAAAGAAGGCTGGGAGGAATTGACTCTGCTAGGGAAGATATTTGTCCCAAGAAGGTTATGAAGATTTATGTCTTGTACAAAGCCCAAGATTTAGGCTAAAAGGGTTTGACTCAATAAGAGAGTGCTTTTATCTGTCCTGTACAAAGCCCAGGATTGTGGCTGAACAAGCTGGAGAAATCAATATACAAAGCCTAAGAGGAGGCTACCCTTCTGCTAGGGGAAATCTTTATGCTAAGCCTAAGAGGAGGTTGGAAAAGATTGTCTCAACAAGGGAATGGTTTTATCTGTCTTGTACAAAGCTCAAGATTGAGGCTAAAAGGGGTTGACTCAACAAGAGAGTCTAAAAAGGTGATTGACTCAACAAGAGAGTCTGAAAGGGTTAGCTCCGCTGGGGAGAATCATTGTACAAAGCCCAAGAGGAGGCTGACTTTGTTGAGGAAAGATCATTATACAAAGCCTAAGAGGAGGTTATCTTCTACTGGGGATTATTTAGATCCCGGGGCAGGTCCAAATGGGGAATCAACTCTTGCCGAGGGTTCCAAAAGAGTTGAGATATCAGATACCTTGAGGTTCTGATAGGGTTATCCTGATGATAAACTGACCCTGGCTTGGGGATTTTTAGAAGAGAGACTAGATTTTATTCCTATTGGAGATTGGTCTAGAATGACAGGGGTTTCCCCTATATTTGTAAGGTGCTTGAGAATGTCTTTGAGACTCAAGGGGATTTAGATTGTCCAAGTCTATTGGTATGGAAGAGTTTATCCTTGTATAACGCCCTAGAGAAGGCTGACTCTTTTAAGGGATAAGTATCAACCCTAAAATTGGTCTGAGGTTTTGACTCTTTTTAGAAAGACAGCTTCAACGAAGGATGACTAAGTTCTGTCTTATACCTTTAGGAGGTCTTTAGGGTCCTTGTCCTAAGCCTAAGAGAAAGCATGAGAACTTCTAAGAAGCCAGAGGGTCCTTGTACAAAGCCCAAGAGGAGGCGGGGATGCTTTTAGGAAGCCCGTGGGTCCCAAACCAAAGAAAAGTTCAAAAATGTTATTCACCGAGAATAGATCATTTAGTGAAAGTTCTGAGGTTTGAAGAAATTCAAGAGATGCTATTCACGGAGAATAGATCACCTCTGGGGAATAGAATCTCTTTGACAATTTCTAATAGTGACAGTCTGAGAAAAGGTTCACCGAGAATACTGTCTTTCTCTTTGTTTCATATTGTTTAAGCCCAAGAGAAGGCAAGACTGTATCTGGAAGCCCTATGGATATCTAGTTTTGACTGTATTAAAGAGTGACCAACTGGCTTTACCTAGTTCAAGACCTAGTTACTGGGGAAAACTCTAAATAGATATACTAGTATATATACAGTTGATATATGACAAGTATTTAAAAGTATATGAAAGAAGGACTTATAGGGGAGCAGCTTCCCACAATACAGTTATATATATTAAAGCATGTAAAAGAAAGCCGATAAAAACTTATAGGCGAGCAAGCTTCCATGCTGTATTGTTAGTTCTTCAAAGAAATTAAAGAAATTTTTGATAACAACTGTATATTTGAATCTAAATCAAAAGAGAAGTTGTTTTGAAAAGATTGTTGGGGCTTATACTCAAGGAGAGGCCCAAGGTTTAACAATGATCGCACCCTTGTTTTATACACTGTACTGGGGCTTATACAATGACTGAGGCCCAAAGAAGTTTATTTACAAAAAGGTTGGGTCTTACACTCTATTAGAGGCCCAAAGATGTTTTGAAAAAAGAAAGATGGGACTTACAACACGAGGGGAAGCCCAGATGATTTTGTTTTAAAAGGCGACGACCACGCCGTGTTTTTGAAAATACAGTGGGACTTATACAATATCTGAGGCCCATAAAGATTTGTATTTACAAAGGATTGGGTCTTACACTCTATCGGAGGCCCAAAAAATATTTAAAAGAATAGAAATGGGACTTACAACACAAGGGTAGGCCTAGATGATTTCGTTTTGAAATGGCGATCGCACCGAGATTTTTGAAAATGCATTGGGACTTATACAATGTCTGAGGCCCAAAAATGGTTTTAGTTAAAAAGGGATTGGGTCTTACACTCTATTAGAGCCCAAAGTGTTTAAAATTTAAAATCAAGAGGAGACTCTAATTTTAAATTAAAATGTTATTTTTCAAAGGAAGTTAAATGAAAAAAATGATATAAAATACCAAATATATTCAAAAATAAGTTGTACACCTTGAAAAATATTTTGAAAAATCAATTTTAATTACATGAGAGTTTGAAATTCAATTGGTTTTGAAAGATCAAAGTGGGAATTCCATTTAAAAATGTTAAAAACAATTAAAATGAAATTAATTACAAAAATTCTAACTAAATTAAATAAATAATATAAATTGGATTTTTTTGTAAAATAAAATAATTTAACATTTTTATGAATTTTGAGAAAAAGAATCAATTCAAAAACATAAATATTCAGAGAGAAATTAGTTTTTGAATCAATTAACAAAAATAACAAAAATTCAAAAATTTGAATTATGGCGTCAAGAACACTTGGTTCTTGCTCGCGCCCTCTATTTTTTCAGATTTGCGTTTTCTCACTTTTCTCCATGATTTCTCAATGGTTTTGCACGATTCAAGTATCAATCTCGTCCGCTTCTGAACAAGGATCACAACCATATAGTTTAATTGCATTTATTTTGAGTATTGAGTGAGAAATCAGAAGAAAACCTCAAGAATCCTAATTTCAGCATGAACATAATGAAATTCCATACACGATTGATTCATGGCAATTGATTGAGGGTTATCACTCCATACATGATTTGGAACATGTGGCAAAATTATTGTGCAGTAAAATATGCATGCATCATGGAGTTTGAAGAGTTCATGCTTACCTCTTGCAGCTGGTGATCGAGTTTGGTGATGGAGGTGTTGTAAGTTGGTTCCAATGATCTGGACATCTTCCTTAGGTGCCAAGGAGTGTGTTTGAATGTTTGGAGTGGTTTGAAATGAACTGGAACTTGAGATGGTACCCAACTGCAACTCTGCTAAGAACTTGAGCAGTTGGTGGTGATTTTGTGAAATTGATGTTCCAGATGTTATGTAAGAGTTTGGATCACTTCTATATGTTATATGTGAGGTGTGTGAACCATTGGTTTGGTTGGAATTGCTCTCAAACTCAAAACCCGATGGTGACTTAAGTTAGAAGGCAAAATTGGGGTGAAAGGGAGATTTTGAGGAAAGCATCAGTTTAGGTACTTTGGTGTACTCAAACTTATCACAATTGAGGCCTATTTATAGTGTGTCAAGTTTGTTTTGCAAGCAACAGTGTGAGGCAACTGCAGCAAGCCTTTGGCCAATTGTGATCAAATGGAATCTCAAGTCTCCTCTAGCCATTGACTTGACATTAGAGCACTGGCCTATGGTTCTCTGTTGTATGAGCTTATCTTGACTCATTTGGCTGATCATGGACTGATACATGCCAGCTCTATGCATCCATTAAATGCCTCAAAACATAATTGGAGTCTTGAGACATCTTTAGCTTTTAGGGATGCCACCCCTATATATAGTTCCAAAGACTTGGAAGGCTTATGGATTAGTGCTTGTTCCTCCTTGGTCTCCCCTTGAGGCGTACAGATGGATAACCATGTTTGTTTTTGCACAATTTGATTAATTCGAGCCCTAATGTACAAATCTGTCTTGTAAAACAGTTTGCAGCATGGCATGTTGCAGCTGTCATAACCCCTAGCTCAAGTGGAGTTTGATGGAGTTCTTGGTCATTTTGGAAAGCTGAAATATCCTATTTCAACATGATGTACAACTTTGGTTTTGAATCAACCTGAATTACAATGAAAAATGACTCTACATTTTGGAAAAAATAAGGCAGATTCTGACTTAGTGAAAATTTCACTAAGTGTTGGAAAAATGTCATTTTCATGTTTGTTGTGATTTGCTAAAACAATAAATCAAAATCCATGATGAATTGGAATGAGGTCTAGTTGACATATTTGAAGTATGTAACATGAACTTCAATATGAGCTTTGAATAGGAGAAAAAGGCTTTAGGGTTTGGGAGATATGGCCTTGCAAAGTTGGTACCCTAGCCCCTTTGTTCCATAACTTAGAAAAATTCTAAGTTTTTTTTTATGGTAACCCCTTTTACAAGTTAACTCACTTTCTTTGATTTTTCTTAATGAATGATGATTCAAATCACATATTAACATTGTTTTAGGGTTAAGGAACCTAGTTGACCAAAAAGTCAAACTTGGATTTTTGTACAGTTGACTTTTTGAGCAGATGAAATTTTGACTTTGTGATCCTTTTTTGAAATCAATCCTTGGGCTTAATTAAACTTCATGGATGGCCTCCAAGGGTATTTAGAAATGTCTTGGACCCCTCCCCAAGGTTTGAGATCAAGAGTAGGTCAACAGTCAAGGGTAGGGTTGACTTTTTCCATCAGAAACCCTAATTTGTAATCATATGGTTTTGAGTTCTTGTGGCTTATGACTTGAGCTTTTTGAGTTAATCAAATATTGTTAACATGCCAATATGATGTATTTGACGTCTTTGAAGTTCATTTTTAAGCTTCAAGCCATGCCTCACTTCACAAGTTAACTCAAGAGTTGAATTAGGGCAAAACCCTAATTCCTGATTTTTTGATAGATGGACCCTCAAGATGATTTTGCCATTGTGGATGGGTTCTTGAGATCCTTTTGAGTTTGTTAGACCATACATTGAGGTATTGGCCCATGCCCAGATAGACATCCGACGATCATGATGGAGCATAAACCATACTTACCAAACTATAATTGCATTCCTTGTATCTTGGGCATAAGGCTACCTAAGTCACAAATTCTTAGTTGACATAAGCCTTATTCCCATACCTCCTCCGAAAACGGGAACGACAATTTCCCAACAACACACTACACCACTCATCCAAATGATTGGCAACACATGGTTTATCTCTTACTAATCCGTCCCAAGAATAACGTTATCTTATTCCAACCAAAGATAACTGCGCTCATCCTTAAGAAACACGTCAGGATACTCCACGCATCACTGACCCATCTCTAGCCAAAACATCGCCTTCTCCTTTAGAAGGAAGCGCACAACAAGGACACCTGACTGTCTTCCCTCCAGGATCACGCCATTCTCAAAACAATCGAACAATCCAACACTGCACTCTCTCCTGCAGCAACACGATATCCAATCTCTCAACAACTGGAATATCCAAGAGAAGCGAATGATTCTCCCCCACTTATTTCATTCCCAACCTGCAATGGGAAACAAAACAAGCATCGACAGTGTTTTCACACACATGTCGCATACTAGGGAACAACATAATTAAACAACCTGGTCGGACGGACCGACCTGCTCTGATACCACTATGTAACACCCTAAATAACCCCCGCGTAATTTAAATAGAAATCAGATTACTTTCCACACAAACCTATTTAGGATGCCACAATTCAACATAAACATGCTCATGCTATCAAATATGTAACACATATTCTTTTAGATATTATCATTAACAATCATAATTATAAAACTTTCATCAAGTCTAAACATCAACTTTATTACTAGCAGCGTAGTATCAACCATTAATTAATTATTCAAAGTATAATCATGCTATGGGGTAATCATAACTGACATCAACTAAAGAGGTATCCAAACAATCTTCGACATAAAATAAAGGACATGAAAGCGTTCCGAAACCCCAGTGTTACATATCAAAGCGGACACCAACACTAAAAGCATAAATGAAAGACTTCATCTTCCACTCACATCTGATCTCCTACAACGGATTATCTGCACGTTACCCACGTAGAGGCAACATTGAAACAGAAGGGGTGAGATAACATAACTAGATAAAGGAAAACACGATAATTAACAAGCACATTTCATTTCATGCATAAGTCACCCACTCAACACATACATCCACGCAGTCAATATCCATCAACAAAACACAACAACGATCACAACTATAATGCAATGCAATGAGACTCACAACTCGACTCAATGCATGTGGTACCAATTTGATCCCTTTTTCATGATCATAATTTCCGTCAGAATTTCCATATAAGTTGCTCACACCCCACATGGGCACACGACATCCGTAATCGCTCACACCCCACATGGGTACCGATTACCTCAACAACAACAACAACGCGATTCCGTTTCAAGGAATCCGGATAAGACGCTCACACCCACATGGGCACATGGCTTATCTCACAACTCATGCAATCATGTAATGCGTATCAACAACAACATATAATACAACGTACAATGATATTCATCTTAATCATTATACCACACCAATACTGGTCACCATGCAACAACAATGCTATAACAGCTCAACAACATCATCAATGACAACTTACAGTATAACAATCAACAACGGTATATTTTGGATTCTATCACATCACAACACAAACACTACAACTGTCCAGCACACAGCCTATACCTGCCAAAAGAGGAAACAACTACAACCCACATCTACAACACACACTCGCACAACCGAACTCAACATCTTAATGTTTGACGTCTCACAACGTGCACGGAAACACAATTAATGCGTCAAATAGTTGGAATTATGGAATTGAAAATAATTTTAATAGAAACTACATGAAACCAGCTTTCCAACGATTCGAACGACGACTGAAACGGACCTACAGATCAAAAGATATGAATTTTTAAAGTTTTATAAAATTCTGCTCGTCCCAGTGGTAACTACAATGTCCCTGCTCGCCTGAACTCTGCCCAGCGAGACGCGAGCAACATACCTTCGCCCGGAGAAACACCTCATTCGCCCGGTGAAATTCCCCTTTCTCCCAAAGCTCGCCCTCCAGATACTCTTTTTTTCCACCCCTCGCTCGCCTCTCAGTTTCGCTCGGCGGAACGGGTCCTTTGCCCAACGAATTTCTGCGAACATGCAATTCCGCTACATGTTCACACCAGAACTTATTTTCTTAAGTTGTTTCAAAATCAGCTTTTTCTTAGAATTAGTTCAAAACACGTTTCAAGACAAAAATACTTTTCAAAAGTTTAAAAACTCAAGTTTTCCTTTTCAAAATCGTTTCTAACATTGTTCCGACTCTGACACGCGAATTACAGTCCAATAACAACTTCAACATCAAGCAACCTTCAATTAAACGATTCAACAACAACAGCAATTGCAACAATTTCTTCACACTAAAACAATCCCAACATCAACATACAACATTCATCGGAAATCAATCAAATTCAACAAGTACCATTCCATCAAAATTATGATAAAAAAGAAGAGAAACACAAAACCTACATGTTAGAACTACCCACCAATCATCATGTTAACCCTTAGATAGTTAGAACCCCACCCTTACCTTAGAGTTCTTTCAAGAACCTCAACCTTTAGCAATAGAGATTCTTCCTAATTCCTCCTCCTTGCCCTAGCTCTTCTTCTCCCTTTTTCTCAGAGCGTTTTCTCCCAAACTGATCGTACCAAGAATGACTTCTCACTTCTCTCCAATTCCTTTTGTCCAACTTACCCCTAGGACCCCTACTAGAGTTTTTCAACTATGTCCTCACTAATTCTCACACAATTACCACTTAGCCCTTCCTTTTATTTTAAAATAATAATAATAATAATAATAATAATATATATCATATAATCATATTATTATTACCAAAATATTACTAACACATCACACACTTCTAAATTCTCTCATCACCCTCTCAACATCATCAATACCCCACAACACAAATCATCTGGCATAAAAATATTCCACCAAAATTCACCGAAAATCACGAATATTTATAATAACTAAATTAAATAAATATCCTAATTATTTTGGGGTGTTACAAGAAACATGGTTATATGCCATGGATTGATAAGATAAATATAGAAATGTAATGTATGTAATGTTGTTTCCACCAAAACTCAAGGATCGGGAATCCGATTAATACGAGTTCAAAGCCTTTAGAAAGATGATTTAACCAAGGATGCTTGGTAGAGGATAGTAGTGGCTTGTATGCCTTAGAATGTGTGGGAACTACTATGTGGATTATGTTTGACATGTTATGCTATTATGTGTGTTTTATGGGTTGATGTATTATATGCATTTGGTTATTCTATTGTATTACGTTACATCTAATCTCCTATTGTAAAAAGAAATTGAGAGAATATGCATGCTTAAAATGAATTAGGAAGAGTGAGAAACCTTACCCCAAACCTAATGATATGATTCTAGGTTGTGAATAAGATTGTGATAGAGAGTCTAGATGGTGATGCTCGTGCGTTGATGCCTAGGTGTGCATCTTCGACGAGTAATGGTCTAGAGGAGAGTGAGACACTAGTATGGAACATGTGTGAACTTTGTGTCTAGTGAAAAGGCGAATGTGGCCTTAAGGCATTGTGGCCTTGTGATTGTCGAATACAATCACGATTGTGTGTGAGATCACGTAATCGGAACCGTTTCCCTGAGTTGCCGTTTTGCGAGGCGAAGTTTATTTAGAGCTCCTCCAGAATGTACGCATGTTTTATTACTTGGCAGGTTTGATTCCCTCTTGTAGTACGAATGGAACCTATGGGTAGAGAGTTGTGACGGTTAATGGCCTGCGTGAAGTGACGGTTTATAACGGTTAATGGCCCGTAGAACCCGAATCCATTTCGTATGTCAAGTAAGTGGAAGTACGAATGTAACCTATGGGTAGAGACTTGTGATGGTTAATGACCTGTGTGAAGTGACGATTCATAATGGTTAATGGCCCGTAGAACCCGAATCCATTTCATATGTCAAGTAAGTTACAAGGATCCATGACTCGGGTCGACTTATAGACGTAGAAGCGGGCGGGAAAAGGGGATGCCTTGGTAAGGTTATCAATTAGTGATATTTTGAGTTGGTGAACTCATGAACATGTTTCCATATAGTGTGAGACTGTGAACTCAAGGTCATTTTCCCTTCCCCTTGACTTGAGTTAGGATTTGGCTAGAACCCTGTAAAGCTGGGAGAATCCATAAGATAGGGAACTCACTGAGATTTAATATCTCACCCCATTGTTGTTGTTATTTTTCAGGCGTTGTTTGCAGGTTTGATTTACAAGTTGAGCTATTCTGGGATGTTTCAAGAGAAGCTTAGCTTTAGTTTTTCCGCTGTGTAGTTTGTTGTATACAATTGAGGATATTGTATATTAATCTTAGATTTTTGTTTTGGCTAGTTTCCATATCTTGTACCATAGATTGTGTTTATGTTTTAGAAATGGTCAAGTATGTGAATTACGCCATTAGGGACTTATGATGGTGTAAATACCATATAAAATGCTTGTATTGTATTATTCTAGGTATATATTATACAGGGTATTACAGTTGGTATCAGAGCAGGTCGTGTCCTCGACCTAGCCTTGAAACATCATAAGTAAATTTGTTCCTGCCTCTTAAGTGTGTCTTGTCCACATGACTCTTAATATCATACTATGTAGTGTTGGGCCTGATCAACCTAATACTATGTATGTGATAGGTAGAATCATGATTGAGCGACCACGAGGACTCGAAGTGTTGTCGGAACTTGTGCTGTGAGGGTAGGCTTAAGCCAAGAGTTAGTAGTGAGAAGTTTTGGTCAGCTCAGTTGAGGTCTTAGTAGAAGTTGTGCTTTGTGTGGCATGGAATTGAAGGGGAAAAGATGTTTTGTGGAACGTGTGACGTAAGGTCCAGAAGTGAGATAATTATAGGCGTTCCGTTCCTAAGGTCACTATGGTATCTTGAATGGACGAGAGTACCTTAAGGAATGTGTTCGGAGCAATGTATTCCAACTGGTTAAAAGTTGAGAGTTAAGGACGTTCGGCTATTATGAGATCCTAAAGTAGTAGAGAAGTGTGGGAAGAAACACAGGGATGTGTTTTTATACTTCAAGTGAAACAGGCATGTGTCGGACGAATGGTATGAGATATGTTGCGTGTATTCAGTTATGAAGAGACACTACAAGAAAAAAAAAGATTTACGACACTTAAGTTGCGACAGTTATCACAAAACCGTCCTTATTCCTGGATTGCGACAATTGTCACGACAGTTAGGGTCAACTGTCGCAGTTTTTTTGTGACAGTTATCATAAAACCGTCCTTATTCTTGGACTGCGACGGTTGTCACGACAATTAGGAACTGGACTGCGACGGTTGTCATGACAGTTATTACAAAACCGTCCTTATTATGTTATTTACTTAACTTTTTATTTTAAAAAACAATTTTTTTTATTGAGCGCTAAATGAAAAGGGAAAATTTGTTCCCCTAATTCATAAAAAACTCTTATCGACTCCTCAACTTGAAATTCATTCCCTCTCAAATAATCAAAAACCCCTCTATCAACTTTTCTTCTGTCTGATTCTTCTTCCAAACCCTAACTTTAACCTTTTCTTCTTTATCTAATGCTACAGCGATTTACAAAGGTATGATTGTTTAATATTAATTTTGTATTTAAATGGTGGCCTCGAGAAGTTGGAAGGAGGACTTCAAGACAAATTTTACTAGAAAAATCCAAACTCTACTTAAATCTTGCAAAAATCGAAAATCTTATTGCTTCCTTATTTCCAAAATATTATGATTGTAGAAATGTCTTTTGATATGTATATGTCGATGAACTAGTTGAGGATGATTATATGTCAATTTGCAAATCAAAATTTCCAGCTATCCCGGAGCCTTTACTTTCAATGTTGATTTTATTGAATAAAACGATGCATGAAGAAACCATACTGAATCAAAAATTTGCAAAGGATGGTTTCCCATGGGAATTTAATCTTCGCGACGTGTTTCGATCTTGTGAGATAATTTAAGGTCTGTTATTTGTATTCATTATGCTTCTGATTAGATATTTCTATTTTTCCAGCTTTTCCTTTTTCACGTGCCACTGTTTGTTCTGCTTCACTTGTTTCTCTTAATATTATTTCATATGGTTTTGATGGGTTTAAAGTTAGTTACTTTATTGTAATGATATAATATCAATTCGCTCTTTTTTTTTGTACTTGTATTTTTTGTATATGTCATTGTAGCACGTGTAGGAACATTTCAAATCTCTATTTGATTTTATTTTGACAGTTAATGATTAGCTGTGGGATGTCATTAACTTATCTTATAGGAGCATTTGTAAATTGGCGGACTTTGGCTCTAATAGGTAACGTTCTTCTTTCAGGTGTTCTTTTCACAAAACAAAACCAAGTGTTTAATGTAACTCTCATCCTTTTCGTCTCTATCTCAGGAATTGTTCCTTGTCTTATACAGCTTCTCAGTCTTCCCTTTATCCTGGATTCTCCTAGGTGGCTGGTGAGTTATCCGTGATATGATTGTTTGGGATTGTATGTGTTGGACATGGCCTACTGATCGCAAGCCCAAACGCACTACTAAAAGGCCCATTTATTTAAATGATTATGTACTACATTAATTAATATTGTGCTCAGCATTGTTATTTCTTTCTTTGGGCCTAGCCCATTTAGTTTATTTTTACTACTTTATGAGTGTATTTAAACCACTTTGGTTTATGGATTGGTCAATAATTAATTCATCATTTTATCTTCTTTCTAGTTTTGTATTGTATTCAATGGAAAACCCTAGTTTTGGTAATAGTTGTTAATCCCCTTGCATCATTGGTGATTTCATCTTTACCTCATGGCTCCTCCCAAACCAACCCAACCCACCCCTCAAGAAATTGTTGAACAAGCTGTTCAAACTTCCCATCTTCACATTGATAATGCAATCACTCAAATACATTCTGACCTAGATGAAAGATTTGACCTAGTACACTCAGATCTAGACAAGACGCAGCATAATCTTAGCTTAATCAACAGCAGATTGGAGAATGAAAGAAAGATTGAGGATTCGCGTTATGAAACGGTCATGGCCACGCTCAACAAGCTGCTCTCACAAAAAGGTCCCCAATCTACAGCTACCACTGTTTCAACAGCCGCTTGTTCTTCAGGTACAGCGCAAACCCTTTCAATACCCATGGTAACTTCCCCAATTTCTGCTGTGATTTCACCCACACACACACCATTAAGACAACCTGCTACTTTTTCCCACATTTCCGGCCAGCCTCATGTTACAGCGTTTTCACACACACCAACCACACACATTTCCCCACCCTACCAATTCATCCCAACCACTTACCCTATTTTTCCCCCTTACAACCAGATTCCGCCCATTCCACAATTACAAACACAATATGCAAACTCCTTTTCTCACCAGACCCCATACAACCAGATCCCTAATATTCCCCCTTTACCCCCTTTCCGTACTCCAAAATTAGAACTAGCTCTCTTTGATGGATCCAACCCTTTAGAGTGGTTGTTCCAAGCAGACCAATTTTTCAGTTTTTACAATATACCACCAGAAAATAGACTGTCCATGATGTCCTTTTATATGAAATGAGAGGGTTTAGGATGGTTCAAGTGGATGCATCATAATGAATTACTTACAGATTGGGTTTCATTTACTAAAGCATTGGAATTGAGATTTGGACCCTCTACTTTTGCGAATCACCGAGCAGAATTATTTAAACTCAAACAAACAAATTCTGTTGTGGAATACCAAGCTGCTTTTGAGAAATTGGGTAACCAAGTTGTGGGATTATCACCTGATGCAATATTAAATTGTTTTATTTCTGGACTGATTCCTAAAATCCAGAATGAAATTGCTATTCACAAACCTACTTCAATTTCCCAAGCCATTGGGCTGTCCAAGCTTATTGAATCAAAATTGAGGGAATCCAAACCTAAGCCCCAAAAACCCTTTTCCAGCCCTTATACTAAACCCAATCCACCTTCCCAACTTTCTGTTCCGCCACCCACACCCCCCAAACCAACTACGCCACAACAACCCCCCAAATTTCCCATCAGGCGCTTGTCAAGTGCTCAACTTCAAGAGCGACGCTCGAAGGATTATGTTTTAATTGCGATGAAAAATTCATCTCCGGTCACAAATGCTCTGCTGGAAAATTCTTGTTACTATTGGTTGATGATGAGGACTCATCCATACAAGATACCTCACAAGCAATTGAAGAATCCATTATTGAATCAGAACCGGAAGAGACCTACTTTCAACTATCTCCCCAAGCAGCTTGTGGTCAGCTGTCCCCTAAAACACTCAAATTTAGTGAATTCATTTATGGTCTACCGGTCACAATTTTGATTGACACGGGTCGCACGCACAACATTCTGCAGCCGCGTATTGCACACCATCTCAAACTTCCCACTACTCCAATTCCAAACTTTTCAGTCATGGTTGGCAATGGATCTAAATTAGTTTGTTCTGGCCTCTTCCCACAAGTTCCAATTACCCTCCAAAACAACTCATTTACAATTCCCTTTCACTTGCTTCCCATTGAAGGAGTGGATGTTGTTCTTGGTATGGAATGGTTGAGAACTCTTGGACCCCTCATGGCAGATTTTTCCATCCCTAAACTTTCTTTCACCTACAACAACAATGATATCACTATTACTGGTGATCCTAAAACCCTCCCTTCAGTTTCTTCCTATAATCAAATCTGTCATCTTATTCACACAGATTCCATTGCCTCTATCCACTTGTTACTTTACCAGCCCACCTCTCCACCGGAACACAGCCTACTAACATTGAAACAAATCCAATTGAAGCCTTACCTAAATCCCTACCAAACCAAATATCCTCCATCATTAAATCCTTTGCTGCAGTCTTTCAAAAACCATATGGCTTACCACCACCACGCCCCCACGACCACCACATCCCCATTTTACCAAATATTGCACCTGTTAATGTAAAACCCTACAGATATCCCCATTCCCAAAAAGATGCTATGACAGCAATCATCCAAGATATGATTCAAGAAGGTATTATCAAACCAAGTCAAAGCCCTTATTCCTCACCGGTTCTCTTAGTTCGTAAAAAAGATGGTAGTTGGAGATTTTATGTTGATTACCGAGCACTTAACGCTGTTACTGTTCGAGACCGTTTTCCTATCCCTACCATTGATGAAATCTTTGATGAATTGGGATCAGCAACTATTTTTTCTAAGATCGATCTTCGATCTGGTTATCACCAAATCAGGGTTACACTAGAGGATACACATAAAACTGCTTTCAGAACTTTCGATGGACACTATGAGTTTTTAGTGATGCCCTTTGGGCTTACTAATGCTCCTAGTTCATTTCAATCTGCAATGAATGATCTGTTAAGGCCCTTTCTACGACGGTTTGTTTTAGTCTTTTTCGATGATATTTTAATTTATAGTTCATGCCTTTCAGATCATGCTCTTCACTTGAAATTGATTTTAGAGTTGCTTTTATCTCACCAATTTTATGCCAAATTGTCCAAATGTGTCTTTGATGTTCCTAATGTTGATTACTTAGGTCATATTATTTCAAGTGATGGTGTTACCCAAGATCCTACCAAGATTCAAGCAATTATGGATTGGCCTATGCCACGTTCACTCACGACTCTCAGGGGTTTTTTAGGACTCATCAGCTTTTATAGATGCTTTGTGCGTCATTACGCCTCTCTCGCCGCTCCTTTCACCGATTTACTACGTTGCACTAAGTTTACATGGAGTACATCTACCGAAGCAGCTTTTACAATTTTAAAACAAAAAATGACAGAGACACCAATCTTGCGCCTTCCTGATTTCTCCAAGACCTTTGTTCTGGAAACAGATGCTTCAGCTCTTGCAATTGGCGCCGTTTTGTCCCAACAAGGGCATCCCTTGGCCTTCTTCAGCAAAAAGCTTTGTAGCAGAATGCAAGCCTCTTCCGTGTACGTGAGGGAAATGTACGCAATCACTGAATCTGTCAAAAAATGGCGTCAGTATTTGATAGGTCGACATTTCCACATCTATATAGACTAGAAAAGTTTAAAAAATCTGCTAGTTCAGACAATCCAGACACCAGAACAACAGAAATGGGCTGCGAAATTACAAGGTTTCCAATTTGATATATTTTACAAACCTGGAAAAAATTATCAAGTGGCCGATGCTCTTAGCCGTATTCACCAAGAAGAAGAAGCTCTCATGTTTTCAATCTCCTTTCCAGTTCCTCTCCTTATTTCGCAGCTGAAAGACTACTACAAAACCACAAAAGAAGGACAGGACCTCGTGGCCAAGGTCAAGTCAGAGTCAGATGCACATAATCCATTTCAGTTTAAACAGGACATTATGTATTACAAGGACAAGATTTTCATACCTTCAGTACCCGAGCTACACCATGCCATACTTCATGAGTACCACTTAACACCTGTGGCCGGTCACTCAGGGCTTCAACCTACGCTAGCTCGGCTCTCCACGTCCTTTATGTGGCCAGGGATCTATAAGGATGTTGAACTCTTTGTTAAACATTGTCAAACCTGTCAACAGAGTAAATACAGGCCAAAGAAGAAACAAGGATTAATCCAGCCACTTGAAATACCAACACAGGCCTGGGATGAACTTTCTATGGACTTTATAACTCATTTACCTTCTTCCTTTGGTCATACCACCATTTGGGTCATTTGCGACAGACTGACAAAATACATTCATCTCCTGGCGTTACCTACAAGTTTCACTGCGCGCGACTTAGCCAGACGCTTCTCAACGGAGATCTCTCGCTTGCATGGTATCCCTCGATCCATCGTGTCTGATAGGGACCCCCTTTTCTTGAGCTCCTTCTGGAAAGAACTATTCCGGGTGCAAGGTACCACTTTGAAGTTTAGCTCCGCCTATCATCCTGAAACTGAAGGCCAAACGGAAGTTACGAATAGATGTTTAGAGGCATATTTAAGATGCTTTACAAGTGAAAACCCAAGTCAATGGTTTAAATACCTACATCTTGTAGAATATTGGCACAACACAACATATCATTTAGCAATCAAGATGTCGCCATTTGAAGCACTCTACGGACGAGAACCTCCATCTGTGCCTCAATACCGCCATGGGCTCACCTCAGTCCCAGATCTGAACTTAAACCTACAACAGAGACAAAACATTCTTAATACATTGAAAAGAAATTTAGAGCACACAAGACAACGTATGATGGAGCAAGGCAATTAAAAACGAGTTCACTGTACCTTTAAGGAAGAAGATCTGGTCCTCCTTTGACTTCAACCTTATCACCAAATCTCTGTTCACCGTCGTAGTTCTCAAAAGCTTTCCAAACGTTACTTTTTGCCCTTTAAGGTTCGTCGTCGTATTGGACCGGTTGCTTATGATCTGGAGCTTCCAGCATCTTCCAAGATCCACTCCGTTATTCACGTTTCACAGTTGAGGGCGTACAATGGTGATAAACCTTCTGACCACTTTCGTCCGATTCCACAAGCCATCGAAGCTTTGCATGCAGATGAGTTAACAAGTTCAGACGGGTTGCGTATTTCTGATGAGGAAAATGGAGTGGAGAAGTCAAAAGAAAATGACTTTGAGAGAGGAAAGAAAACTGAAGAGTTGGAGTTGGAAGCGAGAGAAGAGGAAAGGATCAAAGTGAGTTCTGAAGAGTTGGAACCAAGTACTTCACTTGATGCAAATGAAAACGTACGTCCCAATGTTCCAACGTCCATGCAATCCCCACCCTCCAGAACTTTGGATTCTCTGAACACCCCATCATCACCGTCCATTTGCTCACCTAACACTCTGATCCCTTCACGTGACACACCGCTTACCAAAGCCACTTGCTCCCTTGGGTCAGAAACACGTGTTTCCCACAATCTCCCATGCGTTACAGCTGTTCCCCATACAAACAATTCAAATTCCACTTCTTCCACTAACCCTAGCCCATCCGCCTTTTCCAATGCTTCCGTGAAAAATTCCTCCAAATGGGCTTCAGCTTTCAAACCGGCCCAAACCTCCTTCAACTCCAACCTTGAGGACAAGGTTGTTAGTGGACACAGAAGTAGTGATAGCAAGCCCAAACGCACTACTAAAAGGCCCATTTATTTAAATGATTATGTACTACATTAATTAATATTGTGCTCAGCATTGTTATTTCTTTCTTTGGGCCTAGCCCATTTAGTTTATTTTTACTACTTTGTGAGTGTATTTAAACCACTTTGGTTTATGGATTGGTCAAGAATTAATTCATCATTTTATCTTCTTTCTAGTTTTGTATTGTATTCAATGGAAAACCCTAGTTTTGGTAATAGTTGCTAATCCCCTTGCATCACCTACCTAAGCGGCTGGAGATTTTTCATCATTATTTTTGTCTGAGTCAAGACATGTCATCCAGTGGTACTCGTGATCTTCTGCAGGAAAAAGTCGGTCGCTTGAAGGAGAGTGATTCTTCATTACAGCGCCTTAGAGGAAAAAATGCTGATGTTTATAAAGAGGCCAATGAAATCAGAGTATGTAATTACTTTTTGTTCTTTAGAGTGCACTCTTGTGTTGCAAAAGGAAGAAGCCAAATGGATTAGTGTATATCATCTGATGAACTGTACTTTTATTTGTAGGACTATACCGAAGCCCTTCAGCAACAAACAAAGGCTAGCATTATTGGCTTATTTCAATTGCAATATTTGAAGTCAATTACAGTGAGCTTTCTTAATTAGTCCTATTCAATATTCATGGATCATATCTTAGTTTTTATTTTGCAGACTCTTATGACAGTTACCTACATTGTTTTGGTAGGACTCGACTTGATGATACTACATTAGTTTGGAGGGATTAATGGCATTGTTTTCTATGCAAATTCTATATTTACCTCTGCTGGTATGTGCAGGTTCTTTTCTATGCTATTAAGTCTTTTTAGCGGTTACAATATCTTAACTAGATAGTTACCTACATGAATGATACATTTTACTATCTGAGGGGATTCCTGAGAAAACAGATTCCAAGGATGATAATCTAGTTTTTGTTGCTGGTGCTACTGGAAAGTTGGCTTAAGAACAGTCAGTTACATTTTCATTTTTCACATTTCGAGATAGAAACTTTTGTTTGCAAAATTTTGAGCAATGATAGTTTCATTCAGGGGGCTTATAAAGCTTGGTTTTAAAGTTAGAGCTGGAGTGAGGAATACTCAGAAAGCCGGTGCATTGGTTCAGGTTAGGGTGATTAATTTACGACTAGTAGTAATAATTAGCTTCCTAATATGCATTAAAGATATAAATATATGATATGCAGAGTGTTAATCAATTGAAGCTTGACGGTGCAAGTGGAGGGAGTGAAGGTAAGCCAAGAAAGTTTTTCGCATTAACAAAGATGTTGCTGTGTTGGATAACAGAATGTTTTTGGTTTTTAGCCCAGCTGTAGAGAAGCTTGAAATTGTGGAATGTGATTTGAAGAAGCCGGATCAAATTGGATCAGCTTTAGGGAATGCATCAACTGTGATATGTACTATTGGTGCTAGTGAGAAGAAATTTTTCGACATTACTGGACCCTGTCAAATCGATTATAGAGCTACCAAAAACCTTGTTGATGCTGGTAACAATAGCTTTCTTTCATTATGATTATGTTCAATGCTATTTGTTTTAGGCATGAATGTTGAATATAGTTTTCTTTTTGGTTTATTCTGTCATGGTGCTGCAACAACTGTTGCCAAAGTAAATCACTTCATATTGGTTACTTCATTGGGAACAAACAAATTTGGTTTTCCTGCAGCTATTCTCAAGTGAGTCTGAATTCTGAAACCTTTTTCAAACAGTAGTTATATTTTTGTGTTCGCATAGTAAAGAAGTTGAAGTGATTGATTAGTTCTATTTCTATTGTTTATTTTGGGGAGTCCTGATTTGGAAAAGGAAGGAGGAAGAAGCATTGATAGCAAGTGGAATTCCATATACAGTAAGTCATTGTAATAACGTCGAAGTGCAGCGCATGTTCGGTCCTAATTATCTTATTATAATGTCATTGTTAAGTTATGTCACTGTTTTCAGATAGTGAGACCTGGCGGCATAGAGAGGACTACTGATGCTTACAAGGAAACACATAATGTAACTCTATCAACCGAAGATACTTTAATTGGGGGTCAAGTTTCAAACCTTTAGGTACATGTAAAATGTATCATTCATGTATGTAACTATCTAGTTAAGATATTGTAATTGCTAAAAGTACCTGCATAGAAAAGACTAATTATTTAATTATTCATGTATGTAACTATCTAGTTAGTTATTTTTGGTGGAATTAACTATTAAGTATTTTATTTCTGTATACATTTGAACACTTGTAGCTTCCATTCAATGACACTGAAAAATGATCATGTGACTGATAAAAAAAACTTTGTGACATTTTTGGGAATGAAAATCTTCCAAGTAGTGACCACAGTTTCGAGAATGAAAATCTTCCAAGTAGTGACCAAAGTAAAAGGTACTAGTGGATATTGATAATTTTTTTGTTTAATAAAATTATACTTTTTCATGGTATTTTGTATTGATTGAATTGAATATTGTAATACTATTGGCATTATACTAACATGAATAAAGGAGATAATGTAGCAATTTTAATTTTTTTTTTTAAATTAAAATAAAATTACGGAGGTTCTAAACCGTCACTAGTTTAAATGAAATATATATTATATAATTGTGGCGGTTACAACCGTCGTTATTTTCAATAAAATATATATTATATAATTATGGCGGTTACAACCGTCGTAATAATATATTGGAGGCCGTCGCAGAATCTTACGGCAGTTGGAACGACAGTTTACTGAACGTCGTAAAACAGCCAATTGCGTCGGTTGTAACCGCCGTAATTTGCCAATTTTCTTGTAGTGAGGGAGATTGGGCTCAGGATAATACGTTAGGGTTGTGTCTTCGAAAAGAGACCATTTTTAGAATTGCTAATTTACCAAAGGAATAGTATAGGGTATTGTGTCGAAGAAAGTTTGAACTTTATTTAGTAACAGAAAGTGTAGTGATACTGACCAGAAGGAGTTGTGTTGAGAAACAGAGTAAGTATCTTGGATTTAAGGAAATTTTAGTATGATGGTTTTATATTTGGACCTAAAAGGATTACAATGGAGAGTGAAGTAAACGCAGTGTGGAAAACAGTATTAACAGTATGTTATGAGAAAGTGATAACAGAATGTATTTTGAACGAATGTGCAATAGAGTTTTAAGGTGTTGATGAACCTATAATTAAGGAGGTGTAATCAAGGATGGTTCACCCACGAGAACCCCAGTAGTATGATGTGAAATGAGAAAGTTACAACTTAGTATTAAGAACAAGCATAATGGTGGCACAGTGGTCACAAGTGTACATGATGGATTCTTATTCTTGAGACAAGTATGAAGGGACGTACCTTGTGGAGCAGTGAATATTGTATTTTAAGAAGTAAGATTGCGGTAAACAACGAGAAGCAAATTAGGACTTATTACAGACTAAGTGTAAATCATGGAATGGTTTATACCGGAAGGGTTTTGTAAATAGTTGACGAGAATTGTCGGTTGCGAATCTTCCATTAAGTAATTTGGTGTAAGTGGGATGTTTAATGGATAATAAAGGGTAAGAAATCCCGGTTAATGTGTACGAAGTGATGGAAAGGTTCTTCAAGAGGATGCATTGCCCCGATTTATTTTCAAGTATAGAGAAACTTCTGTATTTGTGAATAATCGGAATATTCGGAATCTACCTTTTGTTGAACCAAGGACGTAATTGTTTTAGTTCTCACCAAGGAATTCAAGTGAGAGAACAAGGTTGAGTGCTGACATGTTATATCCATCGCTTTTGTGGTACCGTGTAATGGTTGTGTGTTGGGTTTTACTTGTGGACGAATCAAGTATGAGTTGTGGCTAAAACCTTAGAATGTCATCATTTTTGACTTCCCGCTAGCTTAGTTGTTCGAGCAGAGAACGAAATATCCCGCCGAAGATTTGTCGTGTGACCGCGTCGGAATTTGGAATTCTGCCTTGTCACTTGGTTGGAGTGTGTCATCCGCATATTTTAACTTTGTTCGGTATTACCTTGAGTTGATCATGGTTTGTGAATGTTATACAAGTTAGAAGCCGCGAGTTGAGAATGATATTTTAAGTTAGAACAAATCGGATTGATGGTTTGAGTGGGGATGGCTTTGAATTAAGAAGAAACTGGTTTTTAGATTCTGCAGCAGTGTTAACCGACTAACGCAATATGGTTAACCGATTAACACGTGCATGGAAGGTGTTTTACGTTGAATTTTGAGAAGTTAACCGATTAGCTTAGACGGTTAATCGATTAATGTGTGGGTAAATTATGGAATCTATTAAGAACCATCATCTCCGTTTTGTTACCTTATGTTGTTCCGATGGGAGAGTGTTGTGTGAATGGAAAACGAGATTGTAAGTAAATGAAGGAAGGATTTGTGTTTTTGAAATCGTGACTTCTGGAAAGGTGTTGCGTAGTTGACCAACTGTTCAGACGACGAGAGAGTCGACTTTTGGGGAAGTAATCTTGTGAATTGTGTTGAGTGTGAGAAAGCCTTAGGTACATTACTGTTGGAAGCCATGAGGACAAAGTTAGAGAATAATCACGAAGTATCAGACTCGCAAGGAATACTTCAGTATTTTTGATTAGGGAGTTAGTAAGGTATGAACGGTTGATCAGAGTTTAGCATTTGTTATCTCCCGTGAGTTCATGGCATCGGACTTAGACCGTGAGAGTGGTACCAGATGTGTACAGTTGTACTTTATCCATAGAGGAAATTTGAAAGTTATCATTCCAAGTAAGAATACGAATTAGACATTCCGAAGTTCAGTATGTAACTTGAATTGTATATGGAACAGAACGATTGAGAGAGGTGGATTCAATTGAGAAACGTGGTATAGACTTCGAAGGTGTGTGTGTATGCGGAGTGTTGTATGTGAATTGATGAGTGGTATGGAAACTCACAATTATACTTTGGATAGTTTAAGTTTTGATAAGTGGTGACTCACATTTGATTGAAGTTCTGGGTTGGTGTTACGTTGTTATTGGGTGAGATCTCGTGTCAACAAGAAACCTTAAATAAGTCGGAACCCTGCAAGAGGAATCTTTGGAATGTGGTAACCAGAACCGGAGGTTGTTAAACTACTTTGGAGTTGTATGTGTTATGGTTGTAACAATATAACTCATGTACCTGTACCGTCTAGAAAGTTTTGGACCGATGTTAAGATATTGTGTGTTGGCGAGGAAACTATTCTACCATAGGGCGTCAGTAAGCTTCTTGTATCATTGGTTAGTAAGAACCCCAGTGGATAAGTGTGTTTCTCCACTGTCTGTTAGCTACTTAGTAGTGCTTGGGAATCTGTGGTGTTCCACTGTTAGAATTTGGGTTACGCTGTGGAGGGTGACAGATGAAAGAGTTGGTCAGAATGATAAGAATTTGAGGATTATTGCTCGTAAGTACGAAGTAAGAAGATTTCGTTCTAAGTGTGTTACCTTTTGGTGTGATACGAAAGAGATGAAATATCAGATTTGATGAGTGTTTATTATCCTGAACCAAGATAAGGTGTTGCAGTTTTGTTTGTGACTCTGTAGAGGAATATGGAATGGTACATTCTTTCTGAAGGTAGAATGCGACCAAGTATTTTAGTATGAAAGAACAGATGAATTGAGGAAAAGCATGTTGAAAATTTACCCAATATTGGAACAAAAGTATGATTAAGGACGTGAAGTTTGTTAATTTGTGAAAATAAGGATTTTGGTCTGTGAAGTCAAGTTGGAATTGGAATACGTCAGAAATTTGAACGGAAATAAAGTTAAGTATGGATCTAAGACAGTGATACATGTTGCGGCTATTGTCGAGTAGAGGAAATTCGGGGGCGAATTTCAATTTAAGGGGGGGAGAGTGTAATACCCCATATTATCTAAATGCTCAGTTGGATATCAGATGAGATCAGATAAGTATCTATGTTCTCTATCTTTGATTAATTGGATTAATGGAATCCTCTAAGTGCTCTAAGTATTGTCAATTGGGATCAATAGAGCAACTAGTGAACTCTGAAGAGATCATTTATTTTATTAAAGAGACGGATCAATTATTTTAATTCAAGAGGGGATTTTATAGTAACTCTAATAATTGATCAATTAGTGTAAGACGATAAAATATCAATTGGAGATATTTTACTCTGTTGGATTTATATTATATAATAGGCATTATATATATATATATATATATATATATATATATATATATATATATATATATGTTAAGAGAAAGAAGAAAAGAGGAGAAAGAGAGAAAACAGAGAAAAGAGAAAAGAAGAGAAGAAGCTCAAGGAAGAAGAAGAGAAAGTTGGATCATCATCATCATTATTCATCATCTTCTTCAACCTCCTCTTCTATCTCTAAGGTGGGTTCTAGTTAGAAGCTTAAGTTTAGAAGTTTGAAATTGTTAAAAAGTTAGGTTAGAATTTATTAATGAGCTAATTGTGTGAAATCAATGTTTCTAACGGTTAAAATGTGGATTTAGTCAGGTAGTATAATCGGGTTATGCATGGAAATAATCGGGAATACTTGTTATGTTGGAACATGTTTTGGTTGATGAAGTATGGTATAGAAGTGTTCTGGAATGAAGAAAAATGAGATTTTTGGCTCTGTTACAGTAGTAACCGGTTACCCTACTGAGCGTAACTGGTTACCCTTGGAAAATTCACGTTTCTGGGCTGTTTTCGGGCAAGTAACCGGTTACCCATTTTTGAGTAACCGGTACCACTGCTGTGACTTTTGAAAAATGTTTAAAAATCCATATCTTTTGAATCGCAAGTCCGTTTTGGTCCCCGTTCGAAGCGTTGGGAAGCTACTTAAATGATCTATATGATGGTGAGGTAGAAACATGGTAATATGCCATGGATTGATAAGATAAATATAGAAATGTAATGTATGTAATGTTGTTTCCACCAAAACTCAAGGATCGGGAATCTGATTGATACGAGTTTAGAGCCTTTGGAAAAATGATCCAATAAGGTAGTAAATTGTAATGTTAGACCATGATTTAACCAAGGATGCTTGGTAGAGGATAGTAGTGGCTTGTATGCCTTAGAATGTGTGTGAGCTACTCTGTGGATTATGTTTGACATGTTATGCTATTATGTGTATTTTACGTGTTGATGTATTATATGCATTTGGTTATTCTATTGTATTATGTTACATCTAATCTCCTATTGTAAAAAGAAATTGAGAGAATATGCATGCTTAAAATGAATTAGGAAGAGTGAGAAACCTTACCCCAAACCTAATGATATGATTCTAGGTTGGGAATAAGATTGTGATAGAGAATCTAGATGGCGATGCTCGTGCGTTGATGCCTAGGTGTGCATCTTCGATGAGTAATGGTCTAGAGGAGAGTGAGGCACTAGTATGGAACATGTGTGAACTTTTTGTCTAGTGAAAAGGCGAATGTGGCCTTAAGACATTGTGGCCTTGTGATTGTCGAATACAATCACGTTTGTGTGTGAGATCACGTAATCGGAACTATTTCCCTGAGTTGCTGTTTCACGAGGCAAAGCTTATTTAGAGCTCCTCTGGAATGTACGCATGTTTTATTACTTGGCAGGTTTGATTCCCTCTTGTAGTACGAATGGAACCTACAGGTAGAGACTTGTGACGGTTAATGGCCCGTGTGAAGTGATGGTTCATAATGGTTAATGGTCCGTAGAACCCAAATCCATTTCGTATGTCAAGTAAGTGGAAGTACGAATGGAACCTATGGGTAGAGACTTGTGATGGTTAATGGCCCATGTGAAGTGACGGTTCATAACGGTTAATGGCCCGTAGAACCCGAATCCATTTCGTATGTCAAGTAAGTTACAAGGATCCATGACTCGGGTCGACTTCTAGACGTAGAAGTGGACGGGAAAAGGGGATGCCTTGGTAAGGTTATCGATTAGTGATATTTTGAGTTAGTGAACTCATGAACATGTTTCCATATAGTGTGAGATTGTGAACTCAAGGTGATTTTCCCTTCCCTTTGTCTTGAGTTAGGATTTGGCTAGAACCCTGTAAAGCCGAGAGAATCCATAAGATAGAGAACTCACTGAGATTTAATATCTCACCCCATTGTTGTTGTTATTTTTCAGGCGCTGTTTGCAGGTTTGATTTACAAGTGAAGCTATGCTTGGATGTTTCAAGAGAAGCTTAGCTTTAGTTTTTCCGTTGTGTAATTTGTTGTATACAATTGAGGATATTGTATATTGATCTTAGATTTTTGTTTTGGCTAGTTTCCATATCTTGTACCATAGATTGTGTTTATGTTTTAGAAATGGTCAAGTATGTGAATTACGCCATTAGGCACTTATCATGGTGTCAGTAACAAATAAAATGCTTGTATTGTATTATTCTTGGTATATATTATACAGGGCATTACATATATATATATATATATATATATATATGATTTTACTCGATCAGAAAAGGATCAGCAGCCAGCACACGTCGTGAGCTCATTCATTCGCCGGTGGTGGAGAAGAGGAAAGGGTGTACCTGCAAGGCACTCCGATGCTGAAGTCAGTTTCAGCGAGTTATTGCTTGATTTATTTGGTTTTGAAAAAGCTTTTGTTTTTAAGAAACCAAATTCAAACCCCATTTTCTTGTGTTTCTTGCCACCTTCAGTGAAGTAAAGCTTCTCCAACATTATGTTTTGATGAACACAAGTATAGTTTCTCAAGTTCATGTGCATTATCAAATGTATTAGGTGTAACGGGTTAACCAGTTACATAGTAACCGATTAACCAAAATGTATAATCGATTACGCCTTTGAAAAAATTAAATTTTCATAACACACTTCAGATGTAACCAATTATGATTATGTGTTAACCGGTTACCACTGAAGCAGTGGAGCTTTTTGGAAAAAAATCTGATTCTAACGGATTCTAACACTACTACGGAAAACTCATATCACAACGGTTGGAAAATGGGTACCACCACGCAGGTCCAACCGTTGTGATGTAAGGTGTGATTGTATGTATGATGATTTCAACCACGGGCGTGCGATCGTGATTGTATCCATGTAGCGCGCTACCTACCACAACGGTTTCTTTAAACAACCGTTGTGGTATATTAAAATGCAACATATTTAACAACAATTGTTCTAGACAACCGTTGTTAAATATAGCCCTGAGTTTATTATAAATTACGTGGAATGTTTATTTCGCCAATGCTCACTAAACATATAACCTTCCAATCTGCACTAAAAAATTATAATATGAAAAATTAAGTTATATTAGAAGAATAAGTACACGTTCAATGCTTGACAAGGGTTTTTCAACTTCTTATCCGTATTTTGTTCTTTGACAGTAAGAACTTGGTTCAATGATCCTAGTTCTTCAACAACCCCTTCCTTTACCTCTAATTCTTTCTGCAAAGTATTTCTTAGTTTGTAAACAAAATTAGAGGTGGAGAGAGGGGTGGTTGAAGATCTACAATTACTAAACCATGTTCTAACGGTCAAAGAACAACATGCAGTTAATAGTGTGAAGAATTCTTGTCATGAATTAAACGTGTACTTATTTTCTAATACAATTTTATCTATCATATCATAATTTTCTAATGCATTTTGGGAAGTTATATATTCGGTAAAGGGATTGGAAAAACACTCAAACCACATAATATATAATAAACTCATCTTTTAAACAGACATTAACAACAACATTCATCAAAAACATTCATCAACAACAAACCATAAACAACAAACATGATACAACAAACATATCAAGGCATAAAATGCTTCAGAAACATACCATACATGTCAAGTCCCATAATGGCGTTACAACAATGAAATAAGGATGAAGATAAATTTAGACCAGCTAGCAAACTTGTGTATATTTTGAATAGATGTCATTCTGGATCTTTGACACAAGTTTGTCAGGCTAAATTTATCTTCGTCTTCTTTATTGCAATAAGCATTCATACCTACAAGAAGAAAATAGAAGAAAGTTCAAACATCATGAAACAAGCTATTGAAACAGGTTTCGAAAAAAAACTACAGAGAAAACAAACTCGTAAATAACCATTGGCTAAGATTTATTATTATGGTGTCATTTTGTGGTTTCCATATGAGAGAGATGAGTGACAAAGTTGTTAGGGTTTCGTTTTGAGAGACGAGTGAAAGAATTATTAGGGTTTTGTTTTGAGAGAGACGGCTGCTATGTATTGAAACGATAGATAATTTTGCTTATATATAAATAAATATCACGTTTCATCACGGTTGGTGATAAAAACCGTGGTGATATACATGGTCAATAATATTTTTTATTACGACAAATGGCTAATTCTTGGCGATGGGATTCGAACCATTTCACTCCGTGTACTTTTCACTACGATTGCTATATTTGACCGTTGTGACATGTCATCTAGTAAATAAATAAATAAAATATGCGCCAAGGATTAATCTATTACCACAGTTAACACTATGGTCGTCGTAATATTGGTGTTACGAAAGGCTTATTTTGTAGTAGTGTAAATTTCATCTACCAATCAAGGCATTAATTCATGGTATTATACTCATTTCTACAGGTATGATGCATCTATACATATCTTAGGTTTCAGATTTTGAAAACTCACCTCTTTCATTACAATTCAAACTCAATCTTTCAAAAAACAAGTGCCTTGTGTCTTAAGCTTTTGAGTGAAACTTTATGCATTCATTTTTATTGTATCAATAAAAAAGTTTCATGATTTTTCATCTGTGCACTTGATTAACATATTTGTGAATTGTATACATGAAAGGGAAGGTCAATTCAAGCAAATGATAAACATTTTACAACTTCAAACTTCTTGTATAAACTTAGATTTGTGTGTATATCTTGTTGTCTAGGATTGTTGGAAATAAGAGAGTGAAAAAGAGAGGATTATTTTCTTTTTCTACTTTGTAAATCATAAGGGAGTGTTCCTTATTGATTAAGTTAGCAACTTGTGTATAGAGACTATGATTAGGGTTGTACAAGGTTTTGACAATATTGAAGTCTCTTACTGCGTAAGGGGAATGGAGTTCTCCCGGATTGTGAGGGGAACCAGGATATATCGACGATTTTCTTTATTTTTCGACATTTTACCGTTTTCTAAACACTATCAAATTAAAAAGATAAAAGTAACATTTCACTAAACAAAATATCGATCAAACACTACAAGAAAAAAGATGTTTTGCGACACATAAGTTGCGACGGTTTTATTAAAACTGTCCTCATCCACATATTGCGACAGTTCACACAGCAATTCTTTCCAACCCCCTCTTAGGTGCACTCTACACTTACACGCAAGTTGCAACTTATTTGCCACGTGAAGCATAACATTTAGAGATTCACACTCCATTCATAGTGCACTACAACTTTACAATGAAAAACACATTAACTTCTTGGGTCCCGACATGCTTGTTTGTGTGCGTAGAGAAACAAGAGAAGATGGAAGTAGAAAAGAAAAAGAAAAAAAAGTTAATGTTCTGTTATTGGGAGACCGAAGATACTCGTTTAATTTCGCCTAACCCAATGACACAACAACATGATTTTCACATCATAAACAAATTTTTGAAAATTTTAAAATTCCCATATAAAAACATCGTAACATGTATAAACTTAATTTTCTTTTGTTTTAATTATTTTTTTATTTTAAGTTCATTGCCATGTGAATTTCACTTCACAACATTCCTTTTTTGCAAAGTGATTTTCGAGTGACAAAAACACATAGTTGAAAACCATTTTTCTTGTAGTGTAAGATGCGGTGGCAAGGTGAGGTTTCTCAAATTTGAATATTAAAAATTTATCTACGCAACATCGATTGTATACAAAAATTGGTTGAGGTTTCCCATATTTTTATCAAATGTGGACTTTTTTTTTATTCAACCTATGACCGATCTAGAACAATGTGTCTCAAAATAAAATTTATCTTAATACAATTTCAAAAAATATTTAAATTAAGTCGTAAAACCCATTTTTAAACAGATATATTTTTAAACAATATGTCATTTTTATTATGTTAAAATCTTTAAAAATGATATCTAAATTACTAAATACCTAAATTTTTGTTTTAATTTTAATTTTTAACAAATAAGGTTAAAATAAATTTTATTAATTTATAGTAAATTCACTTGAAAACACTTTTAATAATATAAAATTAAAATTGTTTTTAATAAGTCTTTGTCAATGAAAAAAAATATTTTTAATAAGTTATTTTTGAGGTCTCTTCCACGTTTATATTCTGATTTTGATTTGTTAAACAAAATAATAACAAACAGCTTAGGGTTTGTGGAATGAGCAGTAAGAAGCAGCGAGTTTGATGAAACAGTGGCAGCATCAGAGAGTTTCTATGAGAAAGTCCATCGAGATCATTCACTTTCAAATCATCACTCTCATTTTACAACCCCATAGCATGTAGCTTTCCAAGGTATTTATCTAGTTTCCTCTAATAATCATGAACACACAAAATCATATTGATAACAAAGATAGGATCAGCGATTTGCCCGATAGTCTTATACTTCACATACTCTCTTTTTTGAACATCAAACAAGCTATTCACACTTGTATTCTTTCCACAAGATGGAACAATTTCTTGAAGTATCTTCCCACTCTTAAATTAATTTCTTCACAATTCACCTCTGTCGAGATTTTCACCGAATTCGTCTCTCAGATCTTGTCTCTTCGCGATAACTCAACCGAACTGCACACCCTAGTAGTTCACCGCCGTAAAGTCATGGAACCTTGCCTGCTCGAAATGATTCTAAAATATGCAGTTTCACACAGTGTTCGACACTTAGATATCTGTGTAACATGTGATATTCAACACTTTCCGTCTTGTTTATTACAAAGTGGCACGTTAACCTCTCTTGATCTTTGTGTTAATCATCCTACAGTTTATGGTACGACCAAATTGTTTCCTAGTTCTTTGAATATGCCAGTATTAACAAGCTTGGGTCTGTGGTATTTTGCCTTTTCGGTTGGCAATGATGGCCGTGTCGATCCGTTTTCAGCATTAACCAATTTGAAAAGTTTGAAAATGGCGTATTGTAAAGTTGCGGGCAAGCAAAACCTTTGCATTTCAAGTAACAAACTTGTCAATTTAGACATATACATGGATCACTATGTTCGCGAAACCTATTTTGGAATTGAGCTATCTGCTCCAAGTCTTTGCACCTTAAATTTTAGTGGCATTCCTGTTCAGAAACTCCGTTGGAGCGAAAGCAAATACTCTTCTATCAAAAAAGTACGCATTGATATAATAGAATTTTGGAAACCAGAAGAGACTTCATTGGTTCTACTCAACTGGCTGTTTGAACTCGCAAATATGGAATCATTGATCATCTCTTCAACTGCTCTTCAGGTACTTTAGGGGTGGAAAAAAGCTCGTTTTCACTTTACACTTACAAGGGCCCGAATTTTTTTTAATATGCTTGCTTCTTATATTATATTTATAAATGTTATCATCAAACTTAATAGTAGTTGTTTGTTTAGGTTCTTTCCTTAGTTCCGAATTTATCGGTTGAGCTCCCTTCGTTGTGTAACTTGAAGTCACTCGGGGTAGAAAAGAGACAAATTGCATCGATACCCGATGGAATAGTGGACATTTTGATTCAAAACTCCCCTTCACCAAAGGTTTACATCAGAGATTGATTAAGGTAAAATTTGAATTCAACTTCTTAAAGACAGACATTTTTCTTGTGTAATTTGCATATAATTATATAGAGTTTTTGGTAGTATGTGAAAAGTGCTAATCTTTATATAATTGTTTCTTGTTATATACAGCCTGGTGAACTCTTGATCAGGAATAAAGCAAATGATGTGACTAAATTTATGAAGAAATTGAAGGGCCCTTTATGGATTTTGCATATAACAACGATATAGATAGAGGTGTCAAAAAAGCACTAAATGACAAAGTCCCAATAATTAGGCCCTTTGTTGGCCTCATTTTATTAGGCCCCTTACTAAATGAATATTTTCTTGGCCCCTTATTTTTAAGCTCTTTCATATTTTTGTCATTAATGAGGCTTAAGTGAAGGGCTCAAAATCTAATTTATTTGAAATAAAATATTTTATATTATAAAACCGATTTTTTTCTAAAACCAATTTTTTCTTAAAATTGGTTTTTTCCTAAAACCGATTTTTTCCAAAAATAAAAAAAAAACAGATATTTTCAGAAAATAAAAAAAAAACTGATTTTTTCCGAAAATAAAAAAAAAACTGATTTTTTCCGAAAATTAAAAAAACCAATTTTTTCCGAAAATAAAAAAATCGGTTTTTTCAGAAGAAAAAAAAAGCTGATTATTTCAGAAAATAAAAAAAAAACCCGATTTTTTTCGAAGATAAAAAAAACTGATTTTTTCCAAATATAAAAAAACCGATTTTTTCCGAAAATAAAAAAAAACCGATTTTTTCTGAAAATAAAAAAAAAAAACCGATTTTTTTCGAAAATGAAAAAAACAGATTTTTTTCGTAAATAAAAAAAATCGATCCGAAAATAAAAAACCCGATTTTTTCTGAAAATTAAAAATCCCGATTTTGTTTCCGAAAAAAATAAAAAACTAATTTTTTCCGAAAATTGAAAAAAATGCGATTTTTTCCGAAAATAAAAAAAAACGATTTTTTCCGAAAATGAAAATAACCGATTGTTTTTCGAATATAAAAAAAATCGACTTTTTCCGAAAATGAAAAAAACTGATTTTTCCGTATATAAAAAAAATCGGTTTTTTCCGAAAATGAAAAAAACCGATTTTTTCCGAATATAAAAAAAACCGTTTTTTCTGAAAATGAAAAAACCTGATTTTTTTCGAATATAAAAAAAAACCAATTTTTTTCGAAAATGAAACAAACCGATTTTTTCGAAAATAAAAAAATTGATTTTTTTCGGAAATAAAAAAAATGATTTTTTCCAAAAATAAAAAAAAATTGATTTTTTCCAAAAAAAAAAAACAATTGTAAAAAAAAATTGATTGAAAAAATCTATTTTTTAATAAAAAGGTCAAGTTTTGAAAATGTTGGGGCTTTGAGGCCATACTTGAATTTTTGGGGCCCTTAATTTAAGGGGCCTATATATTTTGGGGCTCATTTATTTTTAAAATTTTGGGCCCTTCTATTTTTTGGGGCCTTGAAATTTAGGCCCTAGCCCCCTAAATTGACACCTCTAAACAACGTTGATGATCCCATTTACCTTGCTGTCATCAATGTAAACAAATAGTCTATTCAACTCATGAGTTCAATTCAACTATGTTTTCCTCATTTGCTGAATTACATATTTATTGGTTACTTTAATTGACTGTTATATATTAATGTTTTGATCAACATAACTTTTTTTTCGAAATGCAAATGGAGTAAAATCATTCATATCGAAACTGCATTCTTCATTGGAAAGTTGCATGTGGGAGAACAATAGTTTCTAGTGAGAGAAGTTCTGACTTCTCTCTAAACTTTTTAGCTCTTTCTTTTCCGTTTCCCTCCTTTGGACCTTCCTCGCATCGCCATGCAGTCTTTGTATCCAACTTAGTATCCTTCAACATTCTTGTGACGGGGTTCAGGATTTAACTTATTCATGTTGCGTATCTTCGGCTTAAATTCCTAGCCTTAGGGTTTAGGGGCCTTATTACGTTAGGGTGTTTTGGTTGGATCGTGGAAGCTGTCCCAGTGGTCTGTTTGGAAGGTGATTATGGAATGGCAATCTGTGGGAAGGAAGAAGGGAACGGGGTATGCTAGGAGATTCTCAGTTTGGAAAGAGAACAAAGGTAAGGGGGCTGCGGAAGGCGAAAAGACGACGTCGTTCTTTTTCTCAGAATTCCCTGATCATATGAATGCTAGGGACATGTTCGAAGTTTTTAAGGTTTAAGGTGTTATATCGGAAGTCTATATTCCGGCCAGGAGAGACAAAAGAGGAAAAAGGTTTGAGTTTGCGAAGTTTAGGAAGGTTCACGATGAACGGGTTATGGCGGTGAAGTTAGATAACATTCAGATTGAGGGGAGAAAACTGTTCGCTAATATTCCAAGATTCTCTAGAGATTCCAACAACATTGTTGATGTGAAACGGAAGGGAGGTAAAATTGGTAAGATGATCATTAGTTCAAGTGGAAGACTTGATGAAGTTGCTAAGAATGCTAATGTGTCTATAGGTTTTAAAGCTAGAACTTTCGCTCAAGCTGTTGGTGATAGGAATAAGCTCAATAGGAAGTTATTCACAACTGAATGCTCTTCTGTTAAGGAAGTCGACGTCAACAATTTCAAAATTTCTCTTAACGATGATGAAGAAGAAGATGTGCAGAGATTTGAGAAAGCCATAGTTGGTCGTGTTAAGGAGAATAGATGCCCGTTCAGTGTCCAAAAGGCTCTGAATGCGGTTGGTCTGTTTAACATTAAGGCTACTCCTCTTGGGGCCAACTGGTGTCTCTTTGAGGGTTTTATGGATGGAGCATTGGATGTGTTCACTCAAGAAGCGGGAGTTTGGATTGAGAATTGGCTTAGTGAACTTCGCCCTTGGACTCTTGGTTTTGTTGACTCTGAGAGAATGTGGTGTGGATTAAATGCTATGGCCTCCCATGCCATTTGTGGAGTAATAATTCTTTCAGAAAGATAGTTGAACCAGTGGGGCATTATGTTCTTAATAGCAAGGATACTGAGAAAAAGATTGCGCTTGATGTAGCACATATCCTGGTCAAAACTAAGTTTGGAACGATTCTAGATGTGGGTAACAAGGTGGAGATTGGAAATCGTTCGTTCAATGTCCTGCTAGTTGAAGAATCAAGGGCATTCCTACAGAACTCTTCCCAGGGTCTGTTAGTAGCTTTTGTTCTTCTGATACATTTGAATCTTCCATTGATTCAGGCGCGTGGGATCTCTCAGATGGGGATGAGGTTGTTGAACAAACCAATCCTGCATCTGCAGATTTTGATGGAGACTTGCCTTGTTTTAAGAAGGTAGATTCAGAGGGAGGCGAATTGTCAGAAAACCTTTCTTTTGTTCGTGATAGTTTGGTTAACGAGGTGGCTGATTTAGGTGTGGGACTCGAGGTTTTTTCTGACGAGGATAACAGGCGTCCTTCACAACCTTTGCAGGAGAGACAAGGTTTCGTGAATTAAAAGGTTTGCAAAACATTTAAGAGAAGAGAGAAAGGAGCTTTGGGGGTTAAAGTAAAAGGCGACAGATCACATCATGTTGTCCCTTTCCCCAATATATGTGATAAGGATGACTTGGATAATAGTCATATTATTCTTCCCACGGATCAACTTAAGAAAGGTAGTGTGGTGGTGGACTTGGTGGAATCAGACCCTATCACAGCTCAATCTGGTGGTACTATTGGGCCTGCTATTGGGCCTAAATCTAGGAAGAAAAAACTCCTTCATGAGGTTTATGATTGTGTAAAAATTCCTTATACACCGTCATACTTCTCTGTTTTACTTCATGCCGCTGTATCTGTTCCTGCTAAAGGATAAGTTCCTAACTCAGCTCGTAATCCTAAACTTTGCCCGTTTAGAGAAGTTGGTGATAGCCGTTCTATTGACTTGAAATATAGTGAATCGATTACAGATACGGATGTCATCTGTGGCAATTCTAGGTGCAAGAAGGCTCTTGAGGAAGCTCCGTCCAAGATCTGGCAATCGGTGAAGCTTTTGGGGATTGAAGGTAAAGGGGACGAAGAAGTGTATCATGAAATTCTCAGAGAGTTGGAGGAAGGAGAGAACTTTATTAGGAGTGTTAAGAGGGTTGTAGCTAGGGGTTCCCCATGAATGTTGTTTCCTATAACGTGCGAGGGTGTTGTAATTCTCTCAAAAGGAGGAGTATTAAACAAACATTCTGCAGAGGTAAAGCTGATATATGCTTGATTCAGGAAACCAAATTGAAATCCACAAAGGAGAATATCGTTCAGTCAATGTGGAATTCAGGAAAGTTGGATTGGTCTGCAACAAATTCGGAGGGATTGTCTGGTGGTCTGCTGACTATGTGGAATAGTGATGTTGTGGCTGCTTGTTGCTGTTTTCGTGGTAAAGGTTATTTAGGAATCCAATTATGTAGGAAGAACTTCCTATTTTACGTAGTAAATGTGTACTCCTCTTGTGGGGCTGCCGATAAGAGAATGCTTTGGGCTGAGCTGATAGAGTTGAAGAATCGTTTTTCTCCAGGACGTTGGATCATTGGCAGAGATTTTAATGCCGTTAAATCGACGGCGGAGAGAAAAGGGGGTTCTTTTGCTAACTCTTGAAAATGTCTGAATTTAACTCCTTTATTGAAGGGATGAATCTTGTTGATCTCCCCGTGATTGGTAATAGATACACGTGGTTCAACTCGAATAGTTTAAGTCGGAGTAGATTGGATAGAATCCTGGTTAATGATAGTATTATTATTAATTGGGATTTGAAGAATCAGTGTGTGGGTGATAGGGACGTTTCTGACCATCGTCCCGTTTGGCTGAAACCTAATTCCACCAACTGGGGCCCTAAACCTTTTCGCTTCCTCAGCTGTTGGATGGATCATTAGGATTTCCTTGGCGTTGTGGCGAATTCGTGGAACTCAGTCCCTTTCTCTGGCACCTATAGTAACACCTTGATTCTGAAGTTTAGAACCTTGAAAGACAGGCTTAAAAAGTGGAATGTTAACTCTTTTGGTTGGTTGGACCTCAAAGATGAGGAAGCTGTGGATCGTATCAATAAGATTGAGTTGAATTTAGATACGGTCGGTGATAATTTAGACAGTACATTATTAGAGAGATTGGAAGCCCAGGAAGAAATGTGGAAGAACCATAGAATTAAAGAGAGCTTGATCCACCAGAAGTCAAGGGCTAATTGGATTAAAGATGACGATAATAACTCGAGATTCTTTCATGCTTCGCTGAATTTTCGTAACAGGAGAAATTTTATTGCTGGTATAAAGGCTGGCAACGTCTGGTAGGAGAAAACATGTTGCTGTTTCTTTCTTCAAGGCAAAATACCATGGAGATAGTTCGCGCAGACCTACTTGTGAATTCTTAGATGTGGCCTGTCTTTCTGATTTGGATAGGCTGGCATTGGAAACTGCTTTCTCTAAGGAAGAAGTTATTGCTGCTGTGCGCGAATGTGATGGGAACAAGTGCCCGGGAGTTGATGGATTTAACTTCAATTTCATAAAGAAGTGTTGGGATATTGTCGGGGATGATGTTGTTAATTGTATTCTCGAATTCTTCTCTACTGCTAAGCTTCCAAAGGTCTTTGCGTCGTCATTTATCTCGTTGGTTCCCAAGCTTGATAACCCTCAATCTTTCAAGGATTTTAGGCCAATTAGCCTTATTGGTTGTGTGCTTAAGATAATTTCCAAAATGCTTGCTAGAAGACTGAGTAAAGTTATTGACAAGTTGATTTCCTCGTCTCAAACTGCTTTCGTCCCGGGAAGGCAAATCATTGACTGGATTTTAGCGGCTAGTGAAACGGTGTATCTTGCTCGTAGATTGAAGTCTAAATGTACTCTTTTCAAAGTTGATTTCTCACAAGCCTATGATTGTGCCGATTGGGAGTTTTTGATATCTATGATGGTTAGGATGGGTTTTGGTGTCAACTGGTTAAGGTGGATCCGTGGCTCCGTCTTCAATAGCCATTTTTCTATTCTTATTAATGGTGGTCCTTCTAAGGACTTCAAGGCTTCTCGTGGGTTAAAACAGGGGGATCCACTTTCTCCTTTCCTGTTTGCAATTGTGGCGGAATGACTGGCTAGCCTTGTTAGAAAAGCGGAGTCGGTGAATTTACTGTCAGCTTTCAAATTCCCTGATGCGTCCTCCGCTAGCATCCTCCAATTCGCGGATGACACCCTGCTGATTAGTGACAGATCGATGTCGAATCTTTAGGCTTTCAAGGCCATTTTACGTGGATTCGAACTTCTTTCAGGTCTGAAGATAAATTTCTCGAAAAGTTGTATTTTCGGGATTGGCTTGGAGCATGAATTCCTTATGGCAGCAGAGCAATTCCTTCATTGCAAGTCAGGTGCTATTCCTTTCAAGTTCCTTGGTCTTGTTATTGGAGGTAACCATAGGAGACTATCCTTTTGGAAATCTGTGCTTTCTTGTTTAAGATCAAAATTATCGTCTTGGAAGGGTCTTAACCTCTCTATTGGAGGAAGAGTTGTTCTTCTAAATTCTGTCCTAGCCAATATGCACATCCATAACCTTGCTTTTTTCAAGACTCCGTCTCTCGTGATTAAGGAGATCATTGCCATTCAAAGACGGTGTTTATGGGCTGGTTTCGGTGACAAGAAATTCATTTCGTGGGTGAGTTGGAATACTATTTGTAAACCAAAAAATGAAGGTGGTCTGGGTGTCAAGCACGTTGGTCTCTTCAATAGGGCTTTAATCGCAAAGTGGATATGGAAGTTCTTTCAACCCGGAAACGAGCTATGGAGTCCGTTATTGGTTGCTAGATATGGTAATCTTGCTGAGAAAATCCAATAATTTGATGTTGTTGGTTTTGCTAATTCTGATTCCCTTTGGATGAGGGACATCCTCTCCATTTTAGCCCCTAAAGATCATAGTAGTATCCTGAATTTTATTTGTCTACTGCTCGGTTCAGGTCTTGCATTTGGAATAGGGAGTGCTCTATCAGTTCCCTTTTCCCTATGGCTTACGACGCATTTGCATCTAAATGTTGTGCAGTGTCTGATGTTGGAACCTAGGATGAATTTAATTGGACTTGGGATTTGAGGAAAGCAGGTTTGGGGGAGGGGCGCGCAACTAACAGTGAAGTGGCTGTGCTGGAATTTTTCCTGCATAATTCTAGTATCAGCTGGCAGGTTGCTGAATCTTGGTGGTGGCAACCGGATGCTTCGAAAGGCTTCTCAGTTAACGCATACTACGGTATTTTAATTGACATTTTTCTTCTGTTGGGTTATGCTACTGATATGGCAGCTGGTATGGAGCAGATTTGGGAGTCGAGAATTCCACTTAAAATCCAAATTTTCGCCTGGAGATTAGCCCTTGATAGACTTCCTACACGGATGAATCTCGCCGCTAAAGGAATCATTGATAACCCTCATGACAAGGTTTGTATGTTGTGCTTTCTTAGTCCAGAAGATGTTTCTCATGTGTTATTCTCATGTAGTAAAGTAAGAATGATTTGGAATTTGGTGTGTGATTGGGTGGGTATCGCGAGAATATCGGAATCCGACGGTGCTTCGCATTTAGAGGCTTAGATGAGGCGATAAAATAGAACACGAAATCTAGAAACTTTCTCGGCTATTTGGTTTATTACGTGTTGGGTCATTTGGTTGAGTAGAAATGGTATACTTTTCAATGACGAGATATGCGATATTCATTCCATATTCTATAGAATTGTGACTACCTCTTGGTCCATGTTGGCTTTTGAGTTAGGAGGTAGGATGAAATGTAGGATGTATGATTGGCTTAAGGTCCCTTGGGACTTCTTCTAAGTTGTCGGTTTTGGAGGGTTTGCGAGGTTTTTTTTTCTTGGGTTGTATTGATTTTGTCACAGTCCTATTTGTAACCTTTTACGTTTGTTTGGAGACTTTCTTATTCTCCTTTAATATAATTGCTTATAAAAAAAGTGTTGTTTTTCTGTGTGTCAGAAATGCATGATTCGCTGTAGAAGGTGATGTGAGTTCAGGTTCACATTCAAATTTTTGAATTTAATCAAGGGAAAGCATCTGCTATTTTTAATCAAAGCTTTGCAGATTGGTCTGTTCATATTTCCAAATTCTACTGCTATATCCAACATACATAGCTGCAACTAAATCAGCACAAGGAAAGTAAGATCAACGTGCTCCCAAAATTTGCATGCGAGTGAAAGCTAAGTAATAATCAGCAAGGATCTCCGACTTTAATGTTGGATTTCAGAGCTATTGCTGAAAATTTTCATATGATTAGTACCTATACTTTGAAAGAAAAATTTAAACTACTCTAGGTAAGTTTGAAGAAGTGGAACAAAAAGGTATTTGACATTCTAGATCTCAAGATTGAGAATGCTGTTAAAGAGCTAAACAATCTTGACAGCATCATTAGTTCTCAAACATGAGTTGATTTGATTGAAGCAAGGAAAGATGCTCAACACAACATTTGGAGCAAACTTCATCTAAAGGAAGGTTTGTTAAGGCAAAAATCACTACTACGGAAAACTCATTTAACAACGGTTGGGAAAGGTATATAATCACGACCCAGTAACCGTTGTGATAAACTGGAAAACGTGCACCCTACCACAACAGTTTTTCCAAAAGACCGTTGTGATAAATATAATGGTTCTATGTTTGATTCCCAGCTGCGGCGTTTTGATATTTATTTTTTTCTGAACAGCGCGCGAGATATTATAATGATTATGATATATAACCGTTGTTACATTTTCTGCAGAATTAACAAATAGTATTCTGCTTGTATAATTAATCCAATTTTTTAACCTGTATTATTGTTCACCATATCACAGCAGATAGTTTACACATTCAATTATAACGCAACAAACATCCTACAACTTCGTCATATGATTTCAAATAATTTATCAGAATATCCTACACATTCAATTGTATCATATTCAATTGTAACGCAACAAACATCCTACAATTTATCAGAACAAACAACCTACAGTTTACACATTACATAACATCACTTAATTGTAACTTGGTGTTTTGGTTTTTTGTCTCTTGGTGTCTTGACTCTAAACACCTATAATTTCAAATAATTATACTTGTTAGTAAAAATACTTAGAAACTATAACATACAATTAATATATTATGAATAAAGAATAAATCACGTACTTGTTAATTTTCCCATATGCCTTCTTCATGATCGATTCGAATAGCATGCACGACATCTCCATCAACTTCATCATATGAGGTAGAAACTTGTGTTGTTTAAGAAGGTGTGGACGGAATATCAAGACTTCCATCACTAATAGGAAAGTGTTTTCCTTGGAGAACGATTGACCATTTCCCTGATATGTCTGATGGGTTGGTAACATAGAAAACTTGTTTTGCTTGAGAAGCCATGATGAATGGTTCGGTCATAAAAGAGGCCTTGCCAAGGTCGACCCCAGTGAATCCTAAGTCATCAATGTGCACACCATTACTATTATTGGGAACCCACTTGCATTTAAATAAAGCCACTTTAAAAATAACATAATCAATCTCCCAAATCTCATTAATGACACCATAAAATGCGGAAGTTGCCAATACATGATTCTTATCTTTCGAACTAGATAAATACATCGATTTGGCTTCAACCATAACCCCACTATTTTGCATTGTACTACGATCATCTTTTGATTTTGTATAAAAGGTATAATGACCAATGTCGTATGCAGTCCAAGTAATGACACAAAATTTTGGCTCGTACGACAACCATTTAAGTATCTCGGATGCACTACGATCATTAGATAGACTTTTACTAAACCAATCTATGAATCTATTGTTATGCTCTATCAACAACAACTTGTCACTTATTTGGGAATATTTTTTCCTCAAAAGACCTTTATGAGTATCTATGAAAGGTTGGACTTCATCTATATTATTCAATATATAAAAATGTGCTTGAATAAATACATCCCGAGCCATTGAGTTAACATTTAGACCTTGAATACCTCTTCCGTCTGTGCCAGCATGACGAGACTTTGGAATTCTTATAGAATCTGCGTCCGACAAATAGTTTGTACAAAACTCAACAGCTTCTTCAGTGATGTACCTTTCAACAATCGAAGCTTCGGGTCGGTGGTGATTCTTCGTATATTCTTTAAAGATATTCATATATCGCTCTATTGTATACATCCACCTTAAATAAAATGGACCACAAATTCTGATTTCTCTGACTAGATGAACAAGTAAGTGAACCATAATGTCAAAAAATGATGGAGGAAAATACATCTCCAATTGACACAAGATTATGGCAGCCTCATCTTATAATTCATCTAATTTTTTGAAATCAAAAACTTTATTAAATATGGCATTAAAGAATAAGCATAATCTAGGTATAATTACTCTCACATTTTTTGGTTGGATCCCACGGATAGCCACTAGTAGAAGTTGTTGCATCAATACATGACAATCATGAGATTTTAAACTAATTAACTTGAGATATTTCATTGATACAAGTTTCTTGACGTTTGATGAGTAACCTTGCGGAACTTTAATACCTTGCAAATACTCGTAAAAAATTTTCTTTTCCTTTTTAGATAGAGTGTGACATGCCGGAGGCAGATAAGTTCTTTTTCCTTTCTCTATTGGAGCCAACAGTTTTCGTATACCCATCTTCTCCATATCAAGACGGGAAGTCTTACTATCTTTAGTCTTGCCTGGAATGTTAAGAAGTGTGCCAATCAAACTATCACACACATTGTTCTACACGTGCATCACATCAAGACAATGTCTAACATCAAGACTTGACCAATATGGAAGATCAAAGAAGATGGACCTCTTTTTCCATATATTTTTAGCAACTGCCCCTTTTTTTCTCTCTTCCCAAAGACAACATTAATGTGTTCCTACCGTTGATAAACTTCATCCTCGATTAAAGGTTCAGGTGCCTCATCAAACTCTTTCTCTCCATTAAAAGCCTTCCACAATCTACGATAAGGATGATCAGGTTTTAGAAAATTTTGATGCCCAAGGTAAACGGTCTTTCTTCCAAACTAAAGTTGGTGATAACAAGTATCATCTTCACATATATGACACACTCTATGTCCTTTGACACTATATCCAGCCAAGTTACCGTAAGCAGGAAAGTCGTTGATTGTGCAAAATAACATTGCACGCATCTTAAACTTTTCTCCAGAATATGCATCTTCAACTTCAACACCTTCATTCCACAAGAGTCATAAATCATCAATTAATGGACTTAGATAAACATCTATTTCCTTACCTGGTTGTCGTGGTCCAGAAATCATCATACTTAATAGTATATACTTGCGCTTCATGCACAACCAAGGAGACAGGTTGTAAATAGTGAGAAGAACAGACCACGAAGTATGATTAGTGCTCAGATTACCAAAAGGGTTCATTCCATCGGTGGCAAGCCCAAGCCTAAGGTTTCTTGGCTCAACTCCAAAATTCAAAAGCAACGAATCAATTTTCTTCCATTGCAACGAATCATCTACATGGAAAATGTTTCCATTTCGAGTCCTTTCATCTACATGCCATCTAAGATTCTTTGCGTCGTTCGAATTAGCAAAAAGTCTCTTAAATCGTGAAATTATTGGCAAGTACCATAACACTTTAGCAAGAGGATGCTTCCTACTAACATTGTCATAGTCATTGTCATCACCATTGTTGCCCTTCAGCTTATAACGCGTCAAAACACATTTCGGACATTGATACAAGTTTTCATACTCTTTCCGGTATAATATGCACGTAAGGAATTAAGATGTTGAAGAGTACCGTACTTCGAAGCTGAATAATCAAATGAACGAAGAGGGTGAATATTTGAGCATATACAACAAAAACCAAGAAAAAAAGAAAGAAGATGTTGAAGAGTACCGTACTTCAAAGGTGAAGAATCAAATGAACGAAGAGGGTGAAGATTTGAGCTACAAATGAATGGATACGAAGAGGGTAACGATTACGCCACCGTTGTCGTCTTTGTCTCGCTTGTTTGCCTAGGGCATCTTATGATAGAAATACAGAATAAGTTTTATTTTAATTTTTCAGTAAACTTTTTAATCACGGTTGGACAACCCAACCGTAGTGGAATTGTAAGTCCTCTATCAATAGTTGGTTTACTTCATCATTGTAAAATCATTTACAATTTATTTTTTAAATAATGGATTTAATTCCTCTAACAACGGTTGGTTTACTTCACCGTTGTAAAATCATTTACAATTTATTTTTTAAATAATGAACTTAAGTGACACACGCTTAATGTACTCTAAAAAATGGAAAAAATTTAGTTGTTGGGAATCGAAGCTTGTTACACATCATTTATTACTATGGTGTTTATAACAACTCTCATTAAAGCAATGTTTATAAATCCAGCTACTCACTGGGCGCGAAAATTTTAATCAATTACAACGGTTTTTATGAATCCGTTGTAAACCTGGCGTTGTTGTTTGTGCCTTTTGTAGTAGTGAATCTAGACAAAAATGGATCAAGGAGGGTGACCTTAACTCTAGATTTTTCCACAACATGATGACATCTAAAAGAAGGAAGAACTGTATTGTTGCTCTTGTCACTGAGGAGGGAAGAGTGGAGGATGTGCCTTTGATAAAAAGTGCTGCCAAAGAACATTTTCAACATAGATTCACTGATCTTGGTAGAAAAAGACCATCCTTGGATGGGGTGAATTTTAATTCTTTGACTCAGGTTGATAGATTGTATCTTGAAGAGGATTTCTCTAGGGATGAGATCAGTTGAATTATTTGGGAATGTGATGGGGATAAAAGCCCTGGGTCAGATGGATATAGCATCACTTTCTTAAAAAATTATTGGAATTTCTTGGGAGAAGACATCATTGGTGCTATCCAAGAATTTCATCAGACTGACACGCTTCCTAAAGCCATTACTGCCTCTTTCTTGACCCTCATCCCAAAGATACTGAATCCACAAAAGTTAGAGGAGTTTAGACCTATATGTCTAATTGGTAGTATAAACAAAGTGGTGACAAAACTTCTGGCCAATAGAATCAAGAAAGTCATTGGCAGACTAGTCTCCAAATTTCAAACTGGTTTCATACCAGGTAGGAAGATTCTTTATGGTGTCTTGGTCACTAATGAGATTATTGATTATGCTAACAGGGAAAAAAAGAATGTTTGCTATTCAAGATAGCTTTTGCACAAGCATATGATAATGTAAGTTGGGAATTCTTGAGATATATGCTAGTGAGGATGGGCTTTAGAATGAAATGGTTATGTTGGATAGAGGTTAGTATATTCAAAAGCAGCATGTCCATTCTAATCAATGGAAGTCCAACAGATGATTTTGAGGTAACTAGGGGATTGAGGCAGGGTGATCCACTATCACCAATTTTGTTTTCTATTGTTGTTGGGGGCTTGGCTGGAATCATGAGGAATGTTGTGGATACCAATTTCTTCAGAGAATTAAAGTTGGATGATGGATGCGGTGGACCTTCTTTCAACCTCATACCGTTTGTTAATGACACCATCATGAATGGTGATGGATCTTGGAGCAACCTGTGTGTCATACCCTATATTTTAACCACAAGATTTCCTATCATTTTGCAAAACATCACCACAATATGGATGTACCTTCATGCCTCATCAATCCTATCAAAGATTGTTGAGCATTCACCTCAATCAAGAATTAGGGTTTTGACACCCTCAGAGTACTCAGACAAAGGATCAATCAAGAATTGTCATGATCTTCAACTTGTCAAGTCTCTAAAACATCCATAAAGGGTCAAGAGGTCTCCCACATCAAGAATCAAGCATAAGAGTACAACATTTCAAGTTGATCAATTCTCAAGATCATCAGTGTCACCAAATTAGGGTTTTGGTCGACCAAGGCCTCCAGAGGGAAATTTTCATCTGGGCATGAGCCAATACTTCAAAACATGATTCAAGAAGCTCAAAAGGACTTCATGGGTCCAATCATAAGTTCAAAATAGCCTCAGAGGATGCATTCATCAAAAATCAGGAATTAGAGTTTCTTGACCTAATTCACCCCTAAGTTGACTTTTGGAGCAAGGCATGAGCCAAAACCTCAAGGATTGTTTTGAAGACCTCAAATGTCTTATATTGATCCTCTTACAAGTTCAAATGGATACAAAGAACTTGGTTCATTAGCAATATAGAGATGCAAATTCATCTGGACCACAAACTAGGGTTTCTGAGAAAAAGTCAATCATATCTTTGACTTTTGACCAAGACATGATCTCAAATCTCGGGAAATGATTCAAGACACTCTAAAACACCTATGGTAGCCATCCATTAAGTTTGAGTTTGCCCAAGAACTTGATTTCATCAATGATCACAAAGTTTGAAATTCATCTGATAAAAAGTCAACTGTGCCCAAAACCAAGTTTGCCTTTTGAGATTTTTTGACAAACATGACTCCTTTAAGTTAAAAAAAATGTTAATTCATGGTTTGGATCATCATCCATCAAGAAAAATCAAGAAAACTGAGGTTACTTGCAAAAGGAGTAATCTTAAGAAAACTTGAAATTTCACTAAGTTATGAAAAAAGGATGATTTTTCCCAACTTTGCAAGGTCATAACTCCCAAACCACAAAGTCATTTTCTTCCATCCAAAGCTCAAAAGAAAGCTCTCATTACATACTTCAAAAGTGTCATAGTGCTCCATGAGCCAAAAAAGCTTGGATTTTGAGTTATAGAACCATGAAGTTAGGGTTTCAAAACTTTTGAACTTGAACACTTAGTGAAATTTTGAAACAGAATCTATATCCAAGACCAAAGTTAAACATCAAAGTTGAAGTATGACGTGCAAGCTTTCCAAAGAGTACAAGAACATCATCAAACTCCATTTGAGCAAAGAGATATGGAGTGATCAACATGCCTTGCTGCAAACTGTCTACAAGACAGTTTTGGTTATTTCTTGCTAGCCACGATTAGTTTTGTCAAGTGTAATGATCAATAACACTCACATTCAATGTATAACAGATGAATCACAACAAAACTGCAAAGTTGGACCAAGGAGTCAAGGAAATCTCAAGTGGAATTATGGGTTTTGTCACCTTATGCCTTGAATTCAAAATGGAATTTATGTGCAATAGTGCACATTCAACAAAAGGAGTCTTTTTAGTCAAGATGCTCACATAAACAACAATAAAAGCATATTAGGAATGTGGATTGAGTCAAAAGATGAGCAAGCCATGTGGAGGGCTATGGTACCTTGTATGAGGGTTAATGATACATCTTGCCAAAACTTTTGAATTCAAGCCAATCTCCAAAATATCACTATTCAGCCAAAACAAACTTCCTCTACTATAAATAGAGGTCATGTGTGACTGATCAAAACACACCAAAACAACCACAATGCTTATTTTTTCACAAATCCTCTTTCTTGTAAAATTCAAAGTTCTCAAAGAGTGAAAACTTGGAATTCTCAAACCAGTCCAATTCCACTCAAACCAACCATCCTAACAACTCACATACATCATATATGAGTGATCTATAACCTCAAAACACATCTGGAACACCAGAATCATCAAGTCACTATCCATTTGCTCAAACTTTCTTCAAAGCTGCAGTTGAGGTGCCACAACAAGATACAGGTGTTTTCAATCTATTCAAAGCTTCTAAACACCTTACATAAGGTCCATTGAAGCTGTCCAGATCATCACACAACATCTGTAACACCTCTACATCAGAATTCGAATTCCTCTTGCACAAGTAAGCATGACACTCTCAAACTCTATGATCCATGTATCATAAATGTGTTTTCAAGTTACAAACATGTTTATGAACTTGTGTAGAGTGTTTTCCCTCAATCAATTCCTTTGTAGCTATCGCGTATAGGATTTCATAGTGTTCTTGCAGAAATTAGGGTTCATGTGTTCATCACTTTTGAAGGTCAACATGGTTGAAGGGATCCTGTCTACACTGGTACAATTCTACGATCCGGTATACCACTGCTTCACTTTCCCAGATTATCAGCTCACACCAACACTAGAAGAGTACTCCCACCTGATTGATTTACCTATCACCGATCAAGATCCATTTTCCGAACTAGAAGAAATTCCTAAAGATCAAGCCATTGTATAATCAATCTCTTTGGAAGATTCAGAAATCAGGACTCACATGACCACCAAGGGAGAGATCCAGGGTTTACCGGCTAAATTCCTGATGGAGAAAGCTCTATACTTTGCCAGTATAGGAAATATAACTGCTTTTGAGGATGTCTTTGTTCTGCTTATATATGGGTTATTCCTCTTTCCCAACATTGACAACTTCGTCGACACCAATGCTTTTAAGATAGTCTTAATTGGGAACCCAATCCCAACTTTGCTTGCGGATACTTATCATTCTGTACACTAAAGAAATTTGTACAGTGGAGGGATGATCACATGCTATGTACCATTACTCTACGAATGGTTTATTTCCTACTTGCCTAAGTCTGCTGCTTTTTGGGATCACAAGAGTAATTTGCGATGGTCGCATAAGATTATGTCTCTTACCAATTCAGACATAGATTGGTACAATCAGATTTACGAAGGGATAAATATCATCGACAAATGTGGAAATTTCCTCAATGTACCCCTCATTGGTACTAAAGGAGGGATCAACTATCATCCAATTTTAGCTCGTCGTCAACTTGGATATCCGATGAAGAATATCCCATATAATGACAAGGCACTAAAGAAAGAAATAGTGCATGCCTGGCAACATATTCACAGGAAAGGGAGAGAATCTCTGGGGAGGCCAAACTGCATCTCTGCAGAGCCTTATCTCAACTGGGTGCAAACTAGAGCCATCAAACTGAGGATGCCTTACCCTCGTCAAGAAGTTTTTCCCTTAAAGGAATATGTCCTTTATTTCAAGTCCGATACGGAAAAACTCCATATCGCTCTCAACAAAGTCCAACGTGAGAAGAACTCTTGGAAGAACAAGTACCAGATTCTTAATTTGGAATGTACCAAGATTCAGGAAGTGCTAAAGGAGAAGGATGCTCTGATTGAGATATTATAGCAGCACACCATAGAAAGTCAGGAAGAACGAAGAAATTTTCTCTCTCCTTTCACTTGGCAGAGGACCATTGACCCGACAACAGCTGAAGAGGCTCGATCAAAGAAAAGAAAAATTCATGAACCAACATCTGAGCTCTCCTCAGAGAGAAGTCAGGATTCATAGGCCTAATTTTCCTTCTCGCACTTTGTAAAATACTATATTTTTCCCTGTAAAATACTGCAATCTTTCAATTCAATAAAAAGGGTCTCCCCCCGCTGTGTGATATTTGCAATATGATTGTTAAAAGTTCTTTCGAAAACAAAAACTAAAAAAAAATATCATTATCATTCTTTGCATATCATTCATCATTCTCACATAGCACATCTTTGTCTTTGAGTCTAACATATGTGTCGCACTCTAGACTCAAAATATCTCATTTGTACAATACTCTGGCCAGTCGACAAAAAAAAATGGATGATCTCGAGGAAGAGAACATAGAGCTGAGAGAAGAAATCGACGCTCTAAAGGAGAGTTTGGAGAAACTCCATAACACCATGGAATCCCTAGCAGCAGCCCAGGAACAACAACATCAAAGGACTGTGATCTCAGAGATTACATCTACACCCGCATTTGAGACACCTGGCAGCCATCCTCAATACAACATGCCTAAAGGTTTTCCCTGGGGCATGCCTTTCAATTTTATACCTGAAGGATGTATACCTCTGGTCACTGAAGACCCGGAAGCTAGAGTAGGAACCTCCAGACCTGAAGGTTACAAAATTCAGGTAAATGAAGATGCAAGGGTTACGATAGAAACTTCTGAAGGTTACAAACATCAGGTCACTGAAGCGCCGAGAGTTTCCTTCGTAATGACTATACCGCAACCAGTGGTACACACTATCCCAGAAGAACACATTCTGCTGGCCACTTCTGGCAAAAATGAAGAAGTATACGAAAGGATGAATGAATTCCAGGAACAATTCTTGGAAATGCAGAAAGAACTGCATGCCATTCGTGGACATGACTTATTTAGTAAGGACGCTGCTGACCTCTGTTTGGTCCCTAATGTAAAGATACCGTACAAATTCAAGGTACCTAACTTTGAAAAATACAAAGGCAACTATTGCCCTCAAATTCATTTGGTAATGTATGCTCGGAAGATGTCTACCCAGATAGAAAACCAACAACTACTAATCCATTACTTCCAAGACAGTTTAACCGGTGCCGCACACAAATGGTACATGAGTTTAAACCCCACCAAGATTAGTACTTTCAGAGATCTTGGGGAAGCCTTCTTTCAGCAGTATGAATACAATTTGGACATGGAGCCAGATAGGGACCAACTCAGAGCAATGTCCCAGAAAGATAAAGAAACCTTCAAGGAGTATGCTCAGAGATGACGTGAAATCGCCGCCCAGATCTGTCCTCCTCTCGAGGAAAAAGAAATGACAAAAATCTTCCTAAAACCCAAGAGCTCGTTTTAATACGATTGAATGGTCGCTAGTGCACCTAGTGACTTCACCGAAATGGTGAGCATGGGGGTACGACTTGAGGAAGCAGCCCCAGAAGGACGATTGGTCAAAGATGCAGAGCCAACCAGCAATACTAAAAGATACGGTAGTGTTTTCCAAAAGAAGAAAGAGCAAGATATCAGTAATATCTCTCTGGGAAAGCAAAGACGAAGATATCAACCGGTAGCAGTAGTAACTACCGTTATCAACCCAGCGCCAGCTCCGACATATCAACCCCGGGTTTCTCAAAGCCAACCAAATCAACAACAGTATCAGCAAAGGCAGCAACAGCCTCTTCAGCAGGCTCACCCGCAGTACAATAACAATAATCGTACTACACGACCATCAGGGTTCGACCCTATACCAATGTTATATGCAGAATTATTTCCACTTCTGCTGGCCAAGGGGCACGCTCAAACTAGGACTCCTCTTACAATACCAGAAAATCCACCTTTTTGGTTCAGAGCAGATCAAACTTGCCCTTACCATCAAGGAGGATCAGGACATAACATTGAGAATTGCCTCAGCTTCAAGTCTGATGTACAGAAGCTCGTCAGAAATGGGGTTTTATCTTTTAAAGATACTAATCCAAATGTTCAGACGAACCCATTACCGCAACATAAGAAGACTATGATGAATTTGATATAAGAAGAACCTGGCAGCAGTTATCAAATTCACAATGTACACTTACTAGGAACCAACCTGGTAAAAATGCATTGCAGATAGAGCAGGTACGACCATGTGCCATCTCACAACTATCATCAGTGTGATATTTATTCCAAGGACAATCAAGGATGTACCATAGTACAAGCAGATCTTCAAGAATAAATGGATTTAGGCTGGATTCAGGATCACAGGATTCTTGAAGTAAACATGGCCCATGCACATCCAAACAATGTTCAAAACCATGATATTCGTGCAATAAACATCAATCTAGTGGCATTGCATTCAAGACAAAGTCACTATTACAATTTGTCGCGGTACGATTATAGCACTTGCCCGATTTGCTCAAAAGACAATCAGGGATGCTCTTTTGTACAATAGGCCTTCCAGCGTCAAATGGATCTTGGATGGATCCAAGACTATCATGAAAGGAATGATCATAAGGTTAACATGGTTTAGATCTTTGACATCCGCTTAATGAATACCAGTCTAGTGGAATTGCATGCCAAACAGGCCAGACTTGGTTTTTTGGCCTCGCACGATTATCAAGACTGCAAAGAATGCTACGAAAACGACCAAGGTTGTGCGCTTGTACAAAGAACTCTTCAGTATCTATTAGACCACTGGTGGCTCCCAATCTACCAAGATGAAGACACACAACAAGTTAGCATAACTAATGGGAATCCTGATAGACACCATAGATGTGATATCTGCCTACTGGAAACAGATCTGGTAAGAATGCACTGCATACAAAGTGGGTACGGTCGGGTACCACCTCACAATCACAAGCGTTGCGGAATATGTTCGGAAAATAACCAAGGATGCTACCTCGTGCGAGCAGCTCTCCAGTATCAGTTAGACCGAAAGGAAATTCAACCATGCTTGAATTCTGAATCAATCAACATGGTACAAAGTTGCCTCCCTGTTCAAACAAGGACCAAGGACTACTAGACAAAAGTATTTTCATAGTCCCCGATCATGGAATAACCAAGGATGTTTGCGCCATAATTCCTCTGCTCAATGAGTCAAAAATCTCTCTTGACAGTAGAAAAGTGTCTGACCTGCCCAATTTGGATCCAATCGAAGTTGCCTATGACGGTCAAAAGGCCCAAAAAACCTCTGTGGTTGTCTATTTGCCAGGTTCAATGTCATACAAGTAAAAAAATGCTATTCTGTATAAGTACGGTGCGACTACAATAGAAGATGGAAAAGAAATTCCATTACCATCTGTTGTGAACATTGCTGACATCAGTCGAGTTACCCGAAGTGGTCGAATCTTCAACAGAGGAGTTGGAGAACCTGCCAAAGAAAAGTAACCTCAAGTCGAAGTTCCTAATCAACAAGTCGGTCAATCAAGCAACACGAAACCTATAAAGAACAACGATGAAATGCTAAAGCTTATCTAGAAAAGCGAGTACAACATTGTGGATCAATTGTTGAAAACTCCGTATTGAATCTCTATACTATCTCTCCTGCTTAGTTCAGAAGCTCACAGAGAAGCTTTACAGAAAATCTTGGAACAGGCCTTTTTAGAACAAGATGTGACAATAGGACAATTTGACAGCATTAACTCCAACATCACTTCCTGTAACAACTTGGGATTCAGTGATGAAGAAATTTCCAGAGGAAGGCAAGAACCATAATATGGAACTCAATATCACAGTCAATTTCCAGGACGATGTTTTAGCCAACGTACTGGTAGACACGGGTTCATCCTTGAACGTCATGCCAAGGTCAACTTTGGTACGACTATCTTTTCAAGGTACTCCCATGAGAGGCAATGATATCATCGTCAAAGCCTTTGACGGATCCAGGAAAATGGTTATCGGCGAAGTCAATCTTCCCATAACCATTGGTCCCCGCACTTTCCAATCCACTTTCTAGGTCATGGACATCCGAGCAGCATACAGCTGTTTATTAGGAAGACCTTGGATACTCGAAGTCGGGGCAGTCAGTTCGACACTTCATCAGAAGCTGAAGTTCGTCAAGAACGACAAATTAGTCACGATATGCGAAGAGCAAGCTTTAATCATGAGCAACTTATCATCATTCTCCTGCGTGGAACTAAAGGAGGTCGTTGGAACTCAATTTCAAGCACTCTCGATAAGCAATGAGAATCACCAAGGAAAAGGAACATTGATTTCCTCATACATAAACGCTCTCAAAGTAATAGGGAGTAGTGACATCAAAGGATGGGGACAGGTTGTAATTCCTGATGATAACAAGACAAGAAAAGGTCTTAGTTTCTCTCCGGCCTGTACCCAGACTACAAAGAAGGATGAAAGTTTTCATCCCATTCAGGATTTCTTCTACAGTGGAGGCTTCCTCCACGCAGTATCTCAAGAAGTCCACACCATCGATGGGAATAACTCTTCTGATATAGATGAGGAGTGGAAGTCATATCTCAATGATGAAGGTTATATATCTTAGGGAGAAACGCACATGCCATTCTTCTCTCCAAAGCAAAGTCCCAGATATATACCGAGATCAAATGTCGGAATAATCTACAGAGATTGTGATCCCGAAGGATGTCGTGCTCCATCCAATTTGTCATACCCCAAATTTTGACCACCAAGTTTCCCATCATTGTGCAAATTATCATCACAATGTGGATGTGCCATTATGCCTCCTCAATTTCCTCAAGGATTGTTGAGCATTCACCATAATCAAGGATTAGGGTTTTGAGCCCTCTCTGAACACTTAGACAAAAGATCAATCAAGAAATGACATGATCTTCAACTTGTCTAACCTCTTAAAAACCTCCATGAGGAATCAAGAGGACTCCCACATCAAGAATCAAGCACCAAGTTGTGGCAATCCAAGAGGAAGGAGCCTCGAAACCCCCTAATCACCGGATAACTGCTGTAAGTGGCACACTTGTTGATATAAACATCCAAGCTACTGTCCATCTCTTATCCTGGTAAACTTCATCTAATCATTGTAAGTGGCAAGCCTCTGGATTATTTACATCCAAGCCAATGTCCCTATTTTAGCATGAGTTCCTAAGGAAAAATGGCATTGCTCAACACTGAGTTAAAGTTTTCCCCTTTAGGACAAATCCCATGCAAAGGAAATTATGGCATTGCTGGACTCCATGCATTCCAGTCAAAGTAATCCTCCTTTAAAACCAGTTACCCAAACAACTATGATAACAGATGAGATATCTCCCTTTAGAGATGACAAATTCTCTCTTAGTCAAAACCTTTTAGCTTCAATCTTGGGCTTTGAACAAGACACAAACAAACCAACCTCTAGCTTCAATCTTGGGCTTTGAATAAGACACCAAACATCCGTTTCTCCCTTAGAATAGGAGGAACTACGATCGCTCTGATTTCCCTGTTTTCCCTAAAAAACGGGAATACGTAGGCATAAGATTGCGAAATCTTAGCGGGCATACTTATAAAAAACCTTAGGTCCCTGACCTTACCAAAAACATCGGAAAACCCGAAAACCACAAAAACTCTCTCTTTCAGACATCCACAAGAAGAAACTTTCCCATTTTACAGACAAACACAATCAAGTATCAAAGCAGAACCTGAAACCATCATCTCATGGATAACCATGTATAGGATGGGTAATTGACAATTCCCCATTGTATAACCTGACCCCGGACTCCCCAATCACTGTCAAGCGTTTGGCCAGTTAAACATTCGCGCGCAAGGTTAGTTTTAGAAAGCTTTCCCTTTCCCTTCCAGCTTCACGGGATAAATAAGAAATCAGAAAGTAGCAACTAACATTCCTCCCACTGAGGTGAGGAAAGCCCAATTTTGCGATAAGGTGGTCGCGTCACCGACAAAAATCGTACACTATATAAAAATGGTGACTCTGCTGGGGAGCCAAACTAGGACTAGAATTCATAAGAGGTCTAGGATGTTAGTTTTAGGAATACTATATATACTGCTTTTCCTACTTGATATCAGTGTTTATTTTTCTATCAATGGGAATGCGAGTAATGTCGCATCTGGAAAGTTTGAGAGAAACCATAAGATAAGTGATGGCAAAGAAGGGGAACATTTATAGGGAGTGATTCCCGAATAAGTTGAACCTGGTAGACCATCGAGTCAGTAGAGGTACCCGTGTGATACTACGCTGAACAACTGTTTGTTGTAAAAGTGGACGGTATCATAGTGCGGTGACCCGTGAAACTGAGGATTTAGGAGACATTAACCATATGGCCAGTTGGTAGTGCGGTGACTATCAAGAATAGTTGATACACGATGCTACACTCAAACTGAGATTTCTTCTGGAATACTATAGCTCGCTCGGGTGAACCAGCTTGCTATTGTTATCTCCAGATTAAGTCAGTGATTTTTGAGAACTTTAACCCGTTCTACAGATATAAAAATCACCAAAATAGTATAACCTTTTGGGGATGGGTAGAGCCATGACTCCATGCTCGTGACGCCGAACCTTTGAACCCATGTTTTTTCTATGTTTTTGTGTGCTGCATTCATGCATTCATCTAAAAAACTCTTTACAAACAAGAAAAAAAAATCTTTTTCAAAATTAAACTAAACGATAAATTGCAAAAATCAGAAGGATTGCGTTATGGATTTTGGTAGAAGAAAGACGCACAAGTACACCTTCAAGGCTCCGAAACTAGAGTATTTAAGGAAGTTGGCAAGGGTGATTACCAACCCTGAGGCTTTCAGAGCCAAGCACGGAGGACTATTGTCTTTGTTAAGGGTCCATGTAGTTGAAGGAATTCTGTCTACGCTGATTCAGTTTTACGATCCAGTTTATCACTATTTCACCTTCCCGGATTACCAACTGACGCCAACCCTAGAGGAGTACTCTCACCTGATTGATTTACCTATCACTGACCAAGCTCCCTTTTCTGGACTGGAAGAAATTCCAAAGGAACAAATCATTGCAAGAGCAATCTATTTGGACGAGTTATAGGTCAGGACTCATTTAACCACTAAAGGAGGAATCCAGGGTTTACCAGCTAAATTCCTGATTGAGAAAGCCCTATACTTTTCCAGTGTAGGAAACATAACCTCTTTCAAGGATATCTTTGTTTTACTCACATACAGATTATTCCTCTTTCCCAACATCGACAACTTCGTTGATACCAATGCCATTAAGATATTTCTGATTGGAAACCCCGTACCAACCTTGCCCGCAGATGCTTATCATTCTGTACACTTGAGGAATTTGTATAGCGGAGGAATGATCACATATTGTGTACCCTTGCTTTACAAGTGGTTCATTTCCCATCTACCCAAGTCTGCTGCGTTTTGGGATCATAAGAACTCTCTACGTTGGTCACAGAGAATCATGTCTTTCACCAACTCTGACATAGACTGGTCAAATAGGATTTATGAGGGTGTAGAAATCATCGACAGATGTGGAAACTTCCCTAATGTACCCCTCATAGGAACTAAAGGTGGAATTAATTATCATCCAGTTTTAGTCCGCCGTCAATTCGGATGCCCAATGAGACATATCCCGTGAAATGTTCATTTAGAAGGTCTTTTCTTCAAGGAAGGAGAAAGTGACGGAGCACTTAAGAAAGAAATAGTGCATGCCTGGCAACACATTCACAGAAAAGGGAGAGAGTCTCTAGGAAAACCAGACTCTATCTCCTTGGAGCCTTATCTCCATTGGGTACAAACTAGAGCCCTCAAGCTGAGGATGCCTTACCCTCGTCAAGAAGTTTTTCCCTTAAAGGAATCTGCCCTTTATTTCATGTCTGAAACGGAAAAACTCCAAGTCGCTCTCAACAAAATTAAACGAGAAAAGAATTATGGGAAAAACAAATACCGAACTCTCAGTGTAGAGCGTACCAAAATCCAGGAATTATTAAGAGAAAAGGACGCTCTGATTGGAATATTAGAGTAACATGCTGTAGAAAGTCGGGAAGATCAAAGGAATTTGTTCGCTCCTTTCATTTGGCAAAGGACTGATAACTCGACATCGGTTGAAGAACCTCGATCGAAGAAAAGGAAACTACCAGAACCAGCATCTGAGCTCTCTTTAGAGAGGACTCAGGATCCTTGAGCATTAGATTTTTCCTTTTACCAGCACTTTGTAAAATACTATACTTTTCTTTGTAACATATCGTAATCCTTAAATTCAATAAAAAAAGGGGTTCCCTCTCTCTGTATGATATTTGCAATTTATTTAAAGTTTCTTTTTGATTAAAGAAAAAAACTAAAAGATATATCATTGCATTCATCATTCTCACATAACGCATTCTCTCGAGTCTCACGCGCGTCTCAATTCTAGAGTCAAACTGTCGTACTCATACAATACTTGGGCCAATCGACAAAAGAAAATGGATGATCTCGAGGAAGAGAATAGAGAGCTGAGAGAAGAAATCGACGCTCTGAAAGACGATCTGAAGAAACTTCATAGTGACATGCAATCCCTGGCAGCAGCTCAGGAGCAGCATCAGCAAAAGACTGTGATCTCGGAGATCACGTCTACGCCCATAGTGGAGACACGTGAGATTCATCCATGGTACAACATACCTAAGGGGCGGCCTTGGGGCATGCCTCTCAACTTTATCCCTGAAGGATACATTCTGCCGGTCACGGAAGACCCAGATACTGTAGCAGGAGCCACTGGTTCTGAAGGTTACAAACTTTGGGAAAGTGAAGACGCAAGGTTTACAACAGGAATTCCTGAAGGTTACAAACTTCAGGGCTCTGAAGAACCAAGAGTCACAACCGTAATGACTATACCACAAGCAGTGGTACACACTGTCCCTGGAGGACAGATTCCACAAACGATCTCTGGTGGAAACGAAGAGATGTATGAAAAAATGAACGTGTTCCAGGAACAGTTCTTGGAGATGCAAAAGGAACTGCATGCCATTCGCGGTAGGATTTATTTGGAAAGGATGCCGCAGACCTCTGCTTGGTCCCAAATGTCAAAATGCCGCACAAATTTAAGGTGCCCGACTTTGAAAAGTACAAAGGCAATTCTTGCCCTCAAAGTCACTTGGTGATGTACGCTCGAAAGATGTCAACTCAGACAGAAAATCAATAGCTACTGATCCATTATTTTTAGGACAGTTTAACCGGTGCCGCTCTCAGATGGTACATGGGTTTAAACCGCACTAAGATCAATACTTTCAGAGATCTCGGTGCTGCCTTCGTCCAACAATATAAATACAACCTGGACATGGCACCGGATAGATATCATCTCAGAGCGAAGTCTCAAAAGGACAAAGAGACATTTAAGGAGTAAGCTCAGAGATGGCGTGAAATTGTTGCCCAAATTTGTCCACCTCTTGAGGAAAAAGAGATGACAAAGATCTTTCTTAAAACCTTAAGCTCATTCTACTACGACCGAATGGTCACCAGTGCGCCCAGTGATTTCACCGAAATGGTAAACACGGGAGTACACCTTGAAGAGGCAATCCGAGAAGGACGGTTAGCCAAAGAGGCTGGACCATCCAGCACTACCAAAAGATACGGTAGTGCTTTTTAGAAAAAGAAAGAACAAGAGATCAGCAATATCTCCCAAGGAAAACAAAGGCGAAGGTACCAACCAGTAGCGGCGATAACTCCCACTATCAACCCTACGCCAATTTCGGCTTATCAGCCTCAGGTTGCTCAAAATCAACCTAGTCAACAACAGTATCAGCAAAGGACACAACAGCCTCTTCAGCAGGCTCGTCCTCAGTAAAACAATAACAATCGTGCAACACGACCACCAGGGTTTGACCCTATACCAATGTTGTACGCGAAACTCTTTCCACTGTTACTGGCCAAGGGGCACGCCCAGACTAAGTCTCCTCTTACAGTACCGGAAAATCTACCTTTTTGGTTCAAAGTGAATCAAACTTGCCCTTACCATCAAGGAGGATCGGGGCACAATATCGGAAATTGTCTCAGCTTCAAATCTGACGTACAGAAACTTGTCAGGAATGAGGTCTTACCTCTCAAAGATACTAATCTGAATGTTCAGACGAACCCGTTGCCACAACATGACAAGGCTGCAGTAAATTTGGTAGAGGAAGAATTTAGCCGCAGTTATCAAATTCGCGATGTACTCTAGTTGGGGACCAATTTGGTCAGGATACGATGCTTGCAGAGCGGGTACGGTCACGTACTGCCTCACAACTATCACCAGTGTGATATCTACTCAACGAATAATCAAGGGTGTTCCGTAGTGCAGTTAGCTCTACAAGAATAGATGAATCTCGGATGGATTCAAGATCATAGAATCCGGGAAGTCAACATGGCTCATGCTAACCCCAACATTGTTCAGAACCGCAGCATTCTTGCGATGAATGTCAATTTGGTGGCGATGCACTCAAGGCAAAGTCAATATTATAATCTACCATGACACGATTATGACGTTTTCCTGATCTACTCAACAAGCAATCAGGGATGCTCTTTTATACAAGAGGCCCTTCAACGTCAGATGGATCTCGGATGGATCCAGGACTATCAGGAAAGAAATAACCATCAAGTCAATATGGTTCAGATATTTGACATACGCTTGATGAATACCAGTCTGGTAGAACTACATGCTAAACAAGTCAGGCTCGGTTTTCTGGCATCACATGATTATCAGCACTGTGAGGAGTGTCAAGAGGACGACCAAGGCTGTGCGCTTGTCCAAAGAACACTTCAACACTTATTGGACCACTGGTGGCTTCCAATTTACTTGGACGAAGCTACGCAGAAGATCAGTATGTCTGACGAAAATCCTAGTAGACATCAGAGTCAAGATGTCCGCTCAATGGAAACAGATTTGGTCAAAATGCATTGCATACAAAGTGGGTGTGGTCGGGTGCCACCACATAACTATGAACGTTGTAGGGTTTGTTCAGAGAACAACCAAGGATGTTATCTTGTATGGTCAACTCTTCAAAATCAGTTGGACCAAAAAGAGATCCGACCGTGTTCAAGTTCCGGGTCAATCAATGTAATACAAGACTATCTTCTTGATCAGAGAGAAGATGTTGTCTTACTTTCCAAGCATGAAATGGCTGAAGACATATGCGCCATAACTCCTTTGCTCAACGAGTCGAAAGTCCCTCTTGACAGTAGAAAGAGTCTTAACCTTGAACCAATTGAGGCTTCCTACGATGGTCAGAAAAATCAAAAGGTTCCAGTGGTGATTTACTTTCCATGACCAATACCGTACAAATCAGATAAGGCTATCCCTTATAAGTACGATGCAAAAATGATCGAAAATGGAAAGGAAACTCCATTACCTTCTGTCGTAAACATTGCCGACATCAGTCGAGTCACACGGAGTGGCCAGATCTTCAACAGAGGAGTTGGAGAACCCGCCAAGGAAAAGGAACCTCAAACAGAAGTTCCGAATCAACAAAACGGGCAGTCCAGTATGCCCGAACTTTCAAAGAACAACGATGAGATGCTGAAGCTCATCTAGAAAAGCGAGTACAACATTGTAGACCAATTATTGCAAACTCCATCCAGGATCTCTATGTTATCTCTCCTACTCAGTTCCGAGGCTCACAGGGAAGCTCTGCAGAAAGGTCTGGAGCAAGCCTTCATGGAACAAGGTGTAACTGTAGGACAGTTCGACAGCATCATCTCCAATATCACTTCCTGCAACAATTTGGGATTTAGTGATGAGGAATTGCCGGAAGAAGGAAAAAATCATAACATGGTGCTTAACATTATAGTCAACTACCAAAATGATGCTTTAGCCAGCGTGCTAATTAACACAGGATCATCTCTGAATGTTATGCCAAAATTAACTTTAACACGACTATCATTTCAAGGAGCTCCGATAAGAGGCAGTGAGATCATTGTCAAAGCTTTTGACGGATCCAGAAAAACAGTTATCGGTGAAGTAGATCATCCCATAACCATCAGACCTCACACTTTTCAAGTCACTTTCCAGGTCATGGATATCTGATGCGTGCTATCCGCAAGTATACGGAGTACGTCAGAGTAATATAAAAGATTTATCGTTCCCACAGAGACCAATGTCAAATCTATCGATTGTTATTGTTACGGTGCTTATCTAAGGCTAATAGAAATCTGAGTACAAGTTTAAACTGAACGAAAATAGAAATTAATCAGATAAATAAATATGCTGGAATGTAATTCACATCAATCAAACAATACTCCTATCTTCTAAATAGTAACACTTATGGGGCAATGTTTCTTTCTTTGAAATAGAGTTAATTAAAAAGGATCCGCCGCGTTAGCGTGATCGGAAACAGACCTAACCTTTAATCTATACCAGCCGCTCACGCTGCACCGGTCGCTCCTTGCGTTAAAGTGTTGAAGGTCCTTTTTTATATAATTACCTCTAAGACTTAGTTAAAAAGTGTTTTCGATTGAAAATATTTTATACCAAAGGGTTTCCGGCATATGCTCGGCCAACCGGATCCTAAATCTATAAACGCGTCCGAAAATAGTTTTAAAACCTCTTTCTAATAATATAAAACTTTCCTAGTTAGTTAATAAAGTGCTTCCGCTGTATTTATCAACTAACAACTAACAAACTCTTTTCTAAAATGCCGGACGGCTTTCGATCTTACCCGATCTAGTCACTGTCATTACACAAACAAAAACACGGTCTTGTTTACGTAATGACCGATCAATTTAAGTTCAGAAGAGTTTAATTAAAATCAAAAACAGCCCCTAAAGTATTTCTAAAGAGAAGACATGTGGAGTATCGTCGAAATGACGATCCTCACATTCTAGCACAGGGAAATTAGCTAGACATAGTGATTAAAGACATAATTATAAATTGGTTTGTTAAAGGAAACATTTATAATATAAAAATTGTGCGAAGTGTGATAGTGTACTTTAAGAGTGTGAACACAAGTGTCACGCTTAAGTTCAGATCCAAAATACAACAGATCACACAGATAAATAAATTAAAGAAGTAAAGCAGAGACAGAAAATAAACGAATTTAAAGCAGTGCGAGAAAATAAATAATATAAAGGCAATGCGGAATAAAATAAAATGCGATTTATAAATAAACCTGCTCCAAAGCGGAGACTGAATCTGGTACAAGGATGGAAAGTAAATTGCGAGAAATGTAAATCTTCTAACTACAGTGCTCCAATCGAACCAACAACTATAGTGCAATAACCCCTCGATGTGACGGATTATTGCTTTACAAAGTGAATTCTCTGCCTAAGGTTGAAACTAAGATTGGATGATATGAAAATGAAAATGCAAGTCCTATTTATAGGAAATTCGCAGCTGTAACTGCCTCTAATCATAATGAAAAAATGTTTCATAAACTAAATTCTTCAGATGTAACTACTGCCTTGAGCGTTTCAAACCGTTCCCTATTTATCACTCTCGGCGCCCGCCGACCCCTGCTCCGCGCCCGCCGAGTGTTTATTTGGAGGTGAAACGCCTTTTGTGACCGTTGGCGTGGGGGTGAAGTCATTAGGCCTATGGCGTCCTCCTTGGCGTTCGCTGAGTGAAACGGCTAGTGTATGTTTTCACAAGAAATCCCCGTTTTTGCTCCGTTTTGCTTTGTTTTCTCACCGTGGGCTCAAATAAGGCAATAAACCTGAAAGTAAAACAAAATACCATAATAGCAAAGGAAAATAACAAATAAACGACTAAAATTATGTAAAATCAGAGCCAAATATACAGTGTATTTCAGTGTTATCAAATTCTCCCACACTTAAACCTTTGCTTGTCCTCAAGCAAACTCTGATAAGTAAACAAAGGAAAACAGCAAACACGCACTAAACTGATCTGGGCTAAGAACTTGAGTTTGATCAATAATGCATCAGTAGGTACTAACTCATGAACCAAGGGTATCGTAATGACACTTTCCGCGATTTGCGGGCATAAGTTTCTCTCCTACACAAACTAATCCACACCGTGATATTATACTTAGGCCTATCTTACTCATCCCTTTCTTACCCCTTTTCATTCAAGCGCAATCACATTAAGCCCGTTATCTCTCACTCGCATGGTGAACATAACCTGTGGTAATTCAGATCCTTTTTGCCAATTCTTGTATTTTTTCTGAAGATACTTGAACATCTTCTTGAAATTATTTATATTATTATTTTATTTTTTTATTTATTATTTTTTTCTTTTTATTATTATTTTTTTTTCTTTTTTTTTCTTTTCTTTAGCAGGATTTTTACCTATTTGCATCGGTTTCTCACTTAGCGGTGATTAAGATGGTGCTGACTGCTAAAATAAACTACTTAAAGGTTAGAGATGGAGGGTGAGATTTTAAGGCCACTGTATAATAAGAATCTAGATAAGCTCCTATAATTGAGAAACTCACGGTGTAAAAACGATATCGATTTTTCAAATAGTTTTCCCAAGCCTTTGCAATTGATCTTACTTGTCCTGATAGCCCAAATAATCGAAAAAAATAATGTTGTTTCTTTGTTAAAATTTTTTTTGTTAAGGCTCAAGAATTGGAAGAATTGATAAACTACACAAAATGACTCGTAAATCACATAAACTAAACTACACTAGAAGACAGTAAATAAATAAATACTAAAAACAGTAAATATCTCCTCCCACGCTTAAACCGAACATTGTCCTCAATGTTTCGATAAAAGTGAGAAAGGGATAGGTGAAACCTGGTACTCAATCGTGTCGGCCACTGGGGCCTTCTCCACCATGCCCTGGGCGTCTGGGACGACGGGTCCTACTGCGGTGTCGGATAGTAGGTGACAGCTCCATCTGCTCAATCCTCTCGATTAGAGAGGCATTTTGATCTCTAAGTGCTTGGAAACTCTCAAGAGTGGATTGTTGTGACTCCCGCATAAAGTTCATCATCTCCCGCTGCTGTTGGTACATGGCATAAAATAAGCCATCACGCTTTTCTTCTCTGGCTTGTTGTGCTTGCCACATTTCTTGAGTTATGTAAAATCCGGAAGAGGTACCTGCAGGATGGTTAGTAACTGGTGGGGTGTGTGCAGGTGATACAGGAATGGGAGACTGCTCCATATGCTCATATTCGTCATCTGTCTCATTTCCCTCGTCCTCAGGGACGCTTGGAAGATATGGGCCTAAAACAGGAGCAGCCTTTAAATCATAGAGTCAGTTTTCTCTTTTGCGCACATCTGTGCGTGCTGAACAAGGCAGTGCGACACTCGGGATGGCAGCATTGCGAACCATGAGGATATATCCTCCTTCTGGCCTCGTTTTGCATAAACGCATATCTCGCAAAAATTTTAAATCAATAGTACGAGACGGGAGTGGTTCTAATGTGGCCAACTCGGCGTCCAGGTGCAGGGTTCGTGCAATGAAGGTAATCAACCCTCCAAAAGACACGGTGTTGCCCTTTTTCTCAACTGCCCTCATATGCGACAACATAAATGGTACAGGATTTAATCTTCTCTTGAGTAAAGCAGCCTGTAAAAATATGAATTCTTTGGAATTCATTTTGTTAGAGTTCTCTCGGGCAAAAATGGTATCAGCTACTAAAAGGCGAAATACCCGTATGGCCTCTCGTAGGTAGGCTCCTTGCGAATAAAAATATTCTCTAATTTCAAATTTTGTAATAAATAAAATACGCTAAATCTAATACCTAGGCTATAGAGACAAGTATCATTAACGTACCTGGTCGCAAGAATGTTGCGTGTCCGAAGCCGGTCCCATTTTTCCCATTGCTTGACTCCATCCTCTCCATCCCGAAAGATGATATTTTCTTGGTTCCCCGCTGCCATTATTGAGGAAAAATGAAGGTTTGGAGGTGGGGAATGGGTATTTTAGTTTTTGTAGATTTTGGTGAAATCTATGGATTTTATAGATATGATGGGTAATGGAATATGTAATGGTGATAGGGAAGTTATGAAATAATGGATTTTAAGGGTTTAATGGGGATTTATGGTGGTTAAATTCGAGTTTATGGAGGTAGGAGATGAAGAGAGTTGGGAAAAAAATGGGTTTTCTAATTCTGGTTCGTTTTAGAACCCAGATCGCTTCCGCGTCCGCCGAAGGGGGATCCGCGTCCGCGGACTGTAAAAATGGGCTGGCACGGATTGGGCCTTGGCTGGTTCAATTTTCTTTCCTGGGGGTGTCTATAGTACACTGGAATATGAAAGAAACAAAGAGAATATTTTATTTATTTATATTTATATATTTGTAAATGTTTTATTTAAATAACAGTTACTTCTATTACTATTATTATTATTTTTTTTTTTTTATAATAAAATGAATAAACGAAAATTAAATACAGACAATATATTATACTAGAGTAGATATTTATTATAATTCGAAATGAAATAACACTCTCAAAAGAAACATAAGGTTGCCATAATTCTAATAACCACAAAAAATAAAATCCACTAATAGTCTGATAAAAATCACAATAACAATAAAGATAGTAGTGCGGTAAAATAAACGATCTAAACAAGCATGAGGTAAATCTCCTCCACACAAAGTATGAGCTATGCTCCAGAGCTCCTGAATGTCTCCTAAGAAGACTGATGACGGACACCCTGAGTCATGTGAGGACAAGGTGTTCGTGCCTCTGCAAGCTGGCGCTTGAGGTTGTAAATCTCCTGTTCCAAAAGATCATATGATGAAGCGTTCGTAGCGTCTGAGATCTCTATCTGCAAGGTGAGCTCTGCGCATTCCTCGCGAAGAGAAATGATCTCCTTGCGTATAGCGTCAAACTCTGAATATAAGTTCTTGCGTTGCAGATTAACGTTAGAGGAATAAACAGTAGTCCTTTCAGGGTAAGGTGAAGGGTGGTATTCTGGTACAGGGTGGTTTCTTGGTTTGACTGGCGTCTCGTCCTGGCCTTTCAAAGCGTATGACCAGTTAGCTCTATCATGGACACTAGTTCGGGTATGGTTTGGTAGTCCAAAGTGGTGAATGACTTCGTTGTCTATTAGGAGCTTATAGTTATCCGCACTAAAGAATGCTCTCCTAATAAGACCACGGTCAAGGCAGTGAGGAATGTCAATCAGGGTATAGCCACAATGGGATGTAAGGTGAGTCAGCTTGTTGGCTAGACCTAAAGCATGAGCTATGTGTGTGATCGTACCGCCCACATGGATGGGTCCTTTGGAAGATGCAGTAATCAAATACAGGTTATATATCAGAAAATTTTCACTGGCTAATGGTCGTGATTCAGCAGTACAAAAGAGCATCAGAATCTCTTCTGCAGTAACTTGGTTCTCAGTATCACTCCTACCAAAAAAGGTCTCAGCTAGGATCATTTGGAAATAACGGAAAGCTGGATTGTGGATTTTGCTTGCCAATTGGGTGGAAGGATCAGGTCCTCCTCCACCGGTGATTTTGCTCCAGAACGAGTCAAGTTCATCTTGCATAACATTGGTTTTATGCATAAAGTGGATTGCATCCAGGCCACACTGAAAACCAAGTATTCTAGCAAAATCTCTGTGGTTCAGGGCATACTCATTTCCAAATAGTCTAAACTTTATGCTTCCACTTTTATAACCTCTTCCACTATAAGGTTCAGAGATGAGTGAGCTGAGGAACTCTAAGGTCAGATGCTTATAAGTTACATTCATCGCTTCAGAATACTAATCCCATTCGAGCTGGTGACAAAGGTATCTCACACTGGCCTCAATACCTAAGGCTGATAGACAATTAGGATCAGGGTACCTAGTGGGTAGGATTGGTCGCTCAGAAAGGACTACGTATTTCTTCCTCTGTTCGTCATCTCTGAACACAAAGTGCATGTCATCATAGCTCTGCATCCTGCAAAGAAAGTTAGTGTGGAATGTCTGAGATGATGTGACCTGTAACCTGTAAACATAGCAATTGCATAAGTTAATCATGTAAAATCACTATTATAATATAAAAAAAATAAATTCTATTAAAAATAAAATTGTGGGTTGCCTCCCACGCAGCGCTTGTTTAACGTCGTTAGCTCGACGACTGAAAAACTTACGTTGTGGATGTTGCTATAGGTGGTTCTATCAGAGTGTGACCTGAGTAGTAAGTAGGGATGTCCCCTCCATAGTAGGGTTTCAATCTTTGTCCATTCACTAGAAAGGGACTACATGAATAATTTGCAATTTCAAATGCTCCTGATTTCAGAACTTTTGTGACCTCATAGGGTCCATTCCATCTTGAGCATAATTTACCTAGAAACAATCGTAATCTAGAATTGAAAAGAAGTACAGGATCGCCTACGTTGAATTCTTTTCGGATAATCTTTTTGTCATGCCATGCTTTGGTTCTTTCTTTATATATTATGGCATTTTCATAAGCATCCCGGCGTAGTTCTTCTAATTTATGAATATCTAGAATTCGTTTATCTCCGGCTGTTAAGTAATCCATATTAAGGGTTTTTATGGCCCAGTAGGCCTTATGTTCAAGTTCAAAGGGTAAATGGCAAGATTTTCCGTAGACTAGTTGATAAGGGGTTGTTCCTATAGGGGTTTTGAAAGCGGTCCTATAAGCCCACAAGGCTTCCTGTAGTTTTAAGGACCAGTCTTTTCTAGAGATCGATACGGTTTTTTCTAAGATTTGTTTTATTTCCCTATTGGAGACTTCAACTTGTCCACTTGTCTGTGGATGGTACGGTGTGGCTACTCGGTGTTTCACTCTGTATTTCTTTAATAGTTTCTCAAATATCCTAGATATGAAGTGCGACCCTCCATCGCTTATAACCAATCGGGGTACTCCAAACCTAGGGAAAATATAGTTTTTAAATAGTTTAATGACTACACGAGTGTCGTTGGTGGGTGCAGCTATGGCTTCAATCCATTTGGATACATAATCAACGGCTACCAAGATATACTTGTTTCCCATTGAAGATGGAAATGGTCCCATAAAATCTATACCCCAAACATCGAAGAGTTCTACTTCCTGAATATTTTTCAAAGGCATTTCGTCTCTCCTTGAGACGTTCCCTGTGCGTTGGCATCTGTCACATTTTACAATGTAGGCATGAACATCGCGCCATAATGTTGGCCAGAAAAGACCTGCTTGAAGAATTTTAGCGCATGTTTTGGATGAGCCTAAATGTCCACCATATGGTGAAGAGTGACAATGCTTAATTATATTCTCAACTTCTTCTTCAGGGACACAGCGACGGAAAATGCCGTCCGCGCCTCTCTTGAATAGAAGGGGTTCATCCCAATAGAAGTGTTTTACGTCATGAAAGAACTTCTTCTTCTGTTGGTAATTTAAATCAGGGGGTATGATATCGGCTGCTAGGTAATTAACAAAATCTGCATACCAAGGTACTGTTGCAACTGCGAGTGCTTTTTCAATGTCTTCTTCGGAATAAGGGTTAGGGTCATCATCCTGGATGGTTCTAACTACCCCTACTAATCTGTCGTATGCGAAATCATCATTGATAGGTACAAGATCTGGTTTTAGATATTCAAGCCTTGAGAGGTGGTCAGCGACCATATTCTCAGTGCCTTTCTTATCACGGATTTCCAAATCGAATTCTTGGAGTAAAAGGATCCAGCATAGTAATCTAGGCTTAGCGTCCTTTTTGCTTAATAGTAATCTTATCGTTGCGTGATCAGTGTAGACTATGATTTTTGCTCCTACTAAATAGGATCGGAATTTGTCGATTGCAAAGACTACAGCCAGGAGTTCCTTCTCAGTTGTGGCATAATTCAGCTGAGCCGCATCCAAGGTTCTACTGGCGTAGTAAATTACATGGAGTTTCTTATCTTTCCTTTGCCCTAAAACAGCACCTATAGCGTAATCGCTAGCATCACACATAATTTCAAAAGGTTGATTCCAATCAGGGGGTTGAATTATAGGTGCAGAAATCAGTGCATGTTTCAGGTATTTAAAGGCTTCAAGACATTTATCATCGAATTTGAATTCGGCATCTTTCATAAGTAGATTGGTTAATGGTTTAGTTATCTTGGAGAAATCTTTAATGAAGCGTCGGTAGAAACCGGCGTGTCCAAGAAAACTTCGGATTTCTCTTATGGTTTTAGGTGGTTGAAGGTTTTCTATCACTTCTATTTTAGCTTTATCAACCTCAATGCCTCTCTCGGACACTATGTGTCCTAGTACTATGCCTTCAGTTACCATAAAGTGGCATTTTTCCCAATTTAGAACAAGGTTGACTTCTACGCATCTTTCCACGATTTTCTCAAGGTTTGTTAAACAGATTTTAAAATTGGATCCACATACCGAGAAATCGTCCATAAATACCTCCATGATCTCATCAAGGAAGTCTGCGAAGATTGACATCATACAGCGTTGGAAAGTGGCTGGGGCATTGCATAGCCCAAATGGCATTCGTCTGTAAGCAAATGTTCCATAGGGACATGTAAAGGTTGTTTTCTCCTGATCGTCAGGGTGAATGGGTATTTGGAAAAATCCTGAGTATCCATCTAAATAACAAAAGTAAGAATGTCTAGCTAAACGTTTGAGCATTTGGTCAATGAATGGGAGTGGGAAGTGATCTTTCCTAGTCACCTTATTAAGTTTTCTGTAATCGATACACATCCGCCAACCATTTTCTACACGTTTGGCTATTTGTTCTCCTTTTTCGTTTTGTACAACGGTGACACCTCCTTTCCTAGGTACCACATGTACAGGGCTTACCCATTTACTATAAGATATTTGGTATATTATTCCAGCCTCTAATAACTTTAACACTTCCTTTTTTACTACTTCACTCATGATAGGATTTATCCTTCGTTGATGTTCCCTGGAGGGTTTAGTATCTTCTTCTAGCATAATTCGGTGCATACACACAGAAGGACTTATTCCTTTGAGATCGGAAATTTTATAACCTAGAGCTGAGGGATATCTTCGTAAAACATCTAAGAGTTGATTGGTTTCAGGACCATCTAACGTGGCACTGACTATGACTGGGCGATTTAATTCTTCATCTAAGAACTCATATCTTAGATTCTTAGGTAGCTCCTTAAGCTCTATTGATGGTTTTTTCTGACATGGCATATGATCTGGGGTAAGTGCCAAGCATTCATAAAGACTATTATCTATATAGGGTTTAGGTAAATGTTCAAATTCATCATCCTCCATTATGGGGATCGACGGTAGTTTGATGGTTTCTACTGGATCTTCTTTATCTAATTCTCTTATGCATTCATCAATTATATCAATGACATAACACGAGTCATCTATGGCTGGTGCATTTAAGAATTGGGATAGGATAAATTCTACTTTTTCATTACCCACCTCGAATGTCATTCTTCCTTTCTTAACATCAATTATAGCTCCGGCCGTTGATAAGAAAGGTCTACCTAAAAGAATCGGGATCTCATCGTCTTCTTTAATGTCCATTACTACGAAATCTGTAGGAATATAAAGTTGACCAAGTCTAACTAGGACGTCTTCCAGAATGCCAATTGGATATTTAACTGATCTGTCAGCTAATTGGAGAGACATCCTAGTTGGTTGTAATTCTCCTAGGTTTAACCTTTTACAAACAGCTAAAGGCATTAAGCTTACACTTGCTCCTAAGTCCAGAAGCGCTTTATCTATAACTTGGTTTCCTAAAACACAAGGGATAGAAAAACTTCCTGGGTCTTTCTCTTTCTTAGCAAGCTTATTCTCAGCTATTGAATTGCATTCTATAGGTTTAGGATCTTCTAATCTTCGTTTATTGGTTAAAATGTCTTTAAGGAATTTGGAATAAGATGGTATTTGGGTAATAGCTTCGGTGAATGGAATCTCTACATGGAGTTTCTCAATCACTTTTATGAATTTCTTATATTGATTATCCAATTTGGTTTGTTTAAGTCTTTGTGGGTATGGGATCGGAGGTTTGTAAGGAGGAGGTGGTACATAAACTTTTTCATTTTCTTCTTTTTCCTTCTCCTTAACTTCCGTATCTTTAGATTTCTCAGGTTCCACTGATTTCTCAACTTCTTTCTCCGGTGTGATCACAACTTTTCTAGGAGGTTCAGGATTATTCAACCTGGGGTTTATTGGCCCATTGTAAGTGGTTCCGCTCCTTAGGGCTATAGCATTAGCATGCCCTTTAGGGTTAGGTTGAGGTTGTCCAGGAAATTGTCCTCCTGGTGTAGTATGAGTAGATTGTTGTTGTGCTACTTGAGAGATTTGGGTTTCCAGCATTTTGTTATGGGTGATTACAGAATCGAGTTTAGTACCCAATTGAGTAATTAGTCCATTAATGTGAACGTTTTGGTTCATGAACTCCTTGTTTTGCTGTAATTGAGCTGAGATGAATTCGTCCATCTTCTTCTCAAGATTTGACTTCTGAGGAGCATAAGTTGTAGGTTGGTTGGGTCTTTGAGGTTGGAAACCGGGTGGTCTTTGAGGTGTTGAATTTTGAGTAGGGTTATTATTCTTATATGAAAAGTTTGGGTGATTCCTCCATCCAGGGTTATATGTGTTTGAATACGGGTTTCCTTGGGCGTAATTGACCTGATCTGTGGGACTTTCGGCTAACAGGTTGCATTCAGCCATTGTATGTCCTAAGGTTCCACAGATTTCACATCCGGGTTGTATTGCTGCTACAGTTGCTGTGGGGTTTACAGTTAGGTTTTCTACTTTTTGGGCTATAGTGTCCATTTTTACATTCATATGGTCAAAACAACTTACCTCATACACACCTCCTTTGGTCTCTTTCTTCTCTACTTGTGCTCGTTCGGTCCCCCATTGGTAATGGTTTTGTGCCATATCCTCAATGAGAGCGCTAGCGTCGGCGTAGGGTTTGTTCATTAGAGCGCCACCAGCGGCAGCGTCTATGGTCATCTTGGTGTTGTACATGAGTCCATTATAAAAGGTATGGATTATGAGCCATTGTTCTAAGCCATGATGTGGACATACTCTTAATAGTTCCTTATATCTTTCCCAAGCGTCGAAAAGTGATTCTCCTTCGCTTTGGGTAAATCGGGTTATTTGGTTTCGTAAGACAGCAGTTTTACTCGGGGGGAAGTATCTAGCAAGGAATACTTTCTTTAGGTCATTCCAAGTGGTTATAGAGTTGGCTGGAAGGGAATCTAACCATGATCGGGCTCTATCTCTGAGGGAAAATGGGAATAGTCTTAGACGTATTGCCTCAGGAGGAGCTCCGTTCGCTTTTAAGGTATCTGCTAGTTGAATAAAAACTTTAAGATGTTGGTTCGGGTTTTCCGTAGGAAGACCTGCGAACTGGTTCTGTTGAACTATTTGTAACAGAGATGGTTTTAATTCAAAGTTATTGGCTGGTATAGTTGGATTAACTATACTAGAATGGGGTTCTTCGTTAGAGGGTAGGGCGAAATCCTTAAGAGGTTTAGCATTTTCTTCTTCTGCCATTGCTCTTTTGAGTTTTCGAAGTAAAAGACGAGTTCGGGCGTAACGTTCTGGCTCTTCTAAAGGATCAACTAGGTTTCCGGTACTGCGAGTTCTTCGCATTTACCGGCTAAGGGATGCCTTAGTCTAGACGGTGTAACAACAGGGTACGAAATTTTGACGTAATTGGTCCCCGGCAACGGCGCCAAAAACTTGATGCGTGCTATCCGCAAGTATACGGAGTACGTTAGAGTAATATAAAAGATTTATCGTTCCCACAGAGACCAATGTCAAATCTATCGATTGCTATTGTTACAGTGCTTATCTAAGGCTAATAGAAATCTGAGTACAAGTTTAAACTGAACGAAAATAGAAATTAATCAGATAAATAAATATGCTGGAATGTAATTCACATCAATCAAACAATACTCCTATCTTCTAAATAGTAACACTTACGGGGCAATGTTTCTTTCTTTGAAATAGAGTTAATTAAAAAGGATCTGCCGCGTTAGCGTGATCGGAAACAGACCTAACCTTTAATCTATACCAGCCGCTCACGCTGCACCGGTCGCTCCTTGCGTTAAAGTGTTGAAGGTCCTTTTTTATATAATTACCTCTAAGACTTAGTTAAAAAGTGTTTTCGATTGAAAATATTTTATACCAAAGGGTTTCCGGCATATGCTCGGCCAACCGGATCCTAAATCTATAAACGCGTCCGAAAATAGTTTTAAAACCTCTTTCTAATAATATAAAACTTTCCTAGTTAGTTAATAAAGTGCTTCCGCTGTATTTATCAACTAACAACTAACAAACTCTTTTCTAAAATGCCGGACGGCTTTCGATCTTACCCGATCTAGTCACAGTCATTACACAAACAAAAACACGGTCATGTTTACGTAATGACCGATCAATTTAAGTTCAGAAGAGTTTAATTAAAATAAAAAACAGCCCCTAAAGTATTTCTAAAGAGAAGACATGTGGAATATCGTCGAAATGACAATCCTCACATTCTAGCACAGGGAAATTAGCTAGACATAGTGATTAAAGACATAATTATAAATTGGTTTGTTAAAGGAAACATTTATAATATAAAAATTGTGCGAAGTGTGATAGTGTACTTTAAGAGTGTGAACACAAGTGTCACGCTTAAGTTCAGATCCAAAATACAACAGATCACACAGATAAATAAATTAACGAAGTAAAGCAGAGACAGAAAATAAACGAATTTAAAGCAGTGCGAGAAAATAAATAATATAAAGGCAATGCGGAATAAAATAAAATGCGATTTATAAATAAACCTGCTCCAAAGCGGAGACTGAATCTGGTACAAGGCTGGAAAGTAAATTGCGAGAAATGTAAATCTTCTAACTACAGTGCTCCAATCGAACCAACAACTATAGTGCAATAACCCCTCGATGTGACGGATTATTGCTTTACAAAGTGAATTCTCTGCCTAAGGTTGAAACTAAGATTGGATGATATGAAAATGAAAATGCAAGTCCTATTTATAGGAAACTCGCAGCTGTAACTGCCTCTAATCATAATGAAAAAACTTTTCATAAACTAAATTCTTCAGATGTAACTGCCTTGAGCGTTTCAAACCGTTCCCTATTTATCACTCTCGGCGCCCGCCGACCCCTGCTCCGCGCCCGCCGAGTGTTGTTTTGGAGGTGAAACGCCTTTTGTGACCGTTGGCGTGGGGGTGAAGTCATTAGGCCTATGGCGTCCTCCTTGGCATTCGCTGAGTGAAACAGCTAGTGTATGTTTTCACAAGAAATCCCCGTTTTTGCTCCGTTTTGCTTTGTTTTCTCACTGTGGGCTCAAATAAGGCAATAAACCTGAAAGTAAAACAAAATACCATAATAGCAAAGGAAAATAACAAATAAACGACTAAAATTATGTAAAATTAGAGCCAAATATACAGTGTATTTCAGTGTTATCAATATCCAGACGGCTTACAGCTGTTTATTAGGAAGACCTTGGGTACACGAGGCTGGGGCAGTCACTTCGACACTTCACCAGAAGCTGAAGTTCGTCAAGAATGACAAGCTAGTCACGGTCTGTGGAGAGCAGGCCTTAATCGTGAGCAAATTATCACCATTATCCTATCTAGAACCGAAGGAGGTTGTTGGAACCCAGTTCCAAGCACTCTCGGTGAGCAATGAGAATCGACCAGAAAAAGGGACGTCGATTTCCTCATACAAGGACGCTCTTGAAGTGATAAAAAATGATAACGCCAAAGGATGGGGACAACTTGTGATTCCCACAGATAACAAAACGAGGAAGGGTCTTGGTTTCTCCTCGACCTGTACCCAGTCTGCCAAGAAAGACGAAAGTTTTCGTCCCATTCAGGATTTCTTCCTCGGTGGAGGATTCCTTAACCCAATGTCTCAAGAAGTACACACTATCAATGAAAGTAACTCCTCTGATATGGATGAAGAGTGGAAATTATATCTCAACGAGGATGGTTATCTGTCTCAGGGAGAGACACCTGCGCCATTTTACTTTCCTACACAGAGTCCGAGATATATACCAAGATCGGATGTTAGGATGATTTGCGGAGATTGTGATCCGGAAGGATGTCGTGCTCCTCTTAACTGACTAGAAGACGATCCGATGAAAGATAACTTCAACTATGACTCTTATGACCCACTAGATGACTTGCCTATCTGGCAGCCATACCTAGAGGACTTAGGGCAAAAGAGTCATCCCAACGAGGCATACCAGTTGAGCAACATTGAAAAGAATACCTGCGTCCCCACCCAGTCATGGGATCATTACTCAGGCTATTCAGAAAACACTCATCGCAACGATGAATCTGCAAGGACTGCAGGACAAGAGTTTATCAACTATGCTTTTCCAGAGGCCAACGTCATCGAGGAAGATGACTCCTCTTCTCCCGCTGAAGTGTGGGACACTTTAGGACAACCAAGTGGCAAGTACGACTTCTTGGTCAGGTATACTGCTCCTGAAAGCACTCTTATCAAACTCGAAGACATCCAGCCAACTGGATGGAGAGATTCCCTTGAGAGTGTAGATACCTTAGAAGATACAACTGAAGAGTTCGTTTACGACAACTCTGCCAGGGAAGAAGATTCCAATGATCCTGCGCCGCCAGAAATCAGCGTCATTTCTGAGGACAAATCAAGAAAGAAGGTGTCAGACTTTGTGATTCACCGAGGAGTTCGTCGCTATTGAGTTGTTGTCGATGTCCTGAAAGTCGTCCATAAGTCTAAGTAAATGTCGTCTTTGTTTTAACCTTTCACCCTGCCCAGGTGAAACAGATGTTTTTATAAGGCTCACTTTCTGTAAATGTCCCTCTTTGCTTCACCCAAAGCGACAAAGTTTTGTTTTATAGGGCTATAGTTTCAAGAATCGACAAAATCATGAATAAATAAATGTCATTCTGTCACTCCCGCGTTAATTATTATTTTCTCTTTTCGCTTTTCAGAAAATGGTAATCCTAAAACAACTCAAATAAAATAAAAAAAACAAGCATTTTCAGAAAATACACTGCACATACTCTTGTATTTCTCTCTATCTCTTCTAAAAAACAAATCATCACGCCTTGCAGATTGCTTGTTTTAAACCCCATTGAAACATAGGATCCAATGCCTTCTCCCAACTTTGAATTCCCGGTATTTAAAGCTGAAGAAGAAGAGGACGCCGAAATTCTAGAAGAGATCTCTCGATTACTCAAGAGGAAAGGTCTATTGAGCCTCACAAAGAGCCGTTGGAAACAGTCAGTTTGGGTTCAGAGAAAGAAAGGAAAGAAGTCAAGATTGGGGAACTGCTCAGTCCGACAGTCAAAGAAAACTTGGTAAAGCTTCTCAAAGAGTTTCCAGAGGTATTCGCTTGGTCCTATCAGGACATGCCATGGTTGGATACCAGCATCGTGGAACATCATCTAGCGTTAAAATCAGAATGTCCTCCAGTAAAACAAAGGTTGCGAAGAACTCACCCGAACATGACTATCAAAATCAAAGAGGAAGTGCAGAAACAGATAGACGCTGGTTTTCTTGCCACCTCAAAATATCCTCAATGGCTAGCTAACATAGTGCCAGTTCCAAAAAAGGACGGAAAAGTCAGAACGTGTGTAGACTACAGGGATCTGAACAAAACAAGTCCAAAGGAAGACTTCCCCTTACCACACATTGACATGCTGGTAGACAGTACAACAAAGTTCAAAGTTTTCTCCTTCATGGACGGATTCTCGGGCTATAACCAGATCAAAATGGCGCCGAAAGACATGGAGAAAACTTCATTCATCACCCCATGGGGTACCTTTTGTTACAAGGTAATGTCGTTCGGCTTGAAGAACGCTGGGGCAACCTATCAAAGGGCCATGACAACTCTGTTTCATGACATGATGCACAAAGAAATCGAAGTGTATGTCGATGATATGATTGCCAAATCAAAAACAGAGGAAGAACACGTTGAACATTTGTCAAAATTGTTCGAACGTCTAAGAAAATACAAACTTCGCTTGAATCCTAACAAGTGCACGTTCGGTGTTTGCTCAGGAAAGCTCCTAGGGTTCATCGTCAGCCAGAAAGGAATTGAGGTTGATCCGAACAAGGTCAAGGCCATTCAAGAAATGCCTTCTCCAAAAATAGAGAAATAAGTCAGAGGATTCTTGGGACGTCTGAATTACATCTCGAGGTTCATATCCCTCATGATCGCGACATGCGTGCCGATCTTCAAACTGCTCAGAATGAATCAAAGTTGTGAGTGGACAGAAGATTGTCAGAAAGCTTTCGACAGTATCAAGGAATATCTGTTGAATCCACCAATTCTTTCTCCTCCAGTGGAAGGAAGACCACTTATCATTTACCTAACAGTCTTGAAAGACTCGATAGGTTGTGTACTTGGCCAACAAGACGAAACCAAAAGAAAAGAGTCTGCCTTTTACTATTTAAGCAAGAAATTCACCGACTATGAGACTCGTTACACTATGTTTGAGAAAACTTGCTGTGCTTTGGCTTGGGCAGCCAAACGTCTTCGCCAGTACATGATTTGCCACACTACTTGGTTGGTCTCTGAAATGGATTTGATCAAGTATGTCTTTGAGAAACCTGCTCTCACGGGAAGGATTGCCCGTTGGCAGATGTTGTTATCAGAATATGACATTGAGTACCATGCTCAGAAAGTCGTCAAAGGGAGTATTTTACCTGATCATTTGGCTCATCAACCGATTGACGATCAGAAATCAGTCAGATTTGACTTCCCAGACGAAGATGTCATGTGTCTGAAAATGAAAGATTGCGATGAATCGCTACCCAATGAAGGGCCAGAACCAGATTCCCAATAGGGACTAATTTTTTACGGAGCTGTCAACTATTATGAAAACGGAATTGGGGCAATCATTGTTACCCCTCAGGGTACCCACATTCCTTTCACTGCCAGATTGACATTCAAGGGTATAAACAACGAGGCCGAATACGAAGCTTGTATCATGGGTCTCGAAGAAGCAATCGACTTAAGGATCAAAAACTTGAATGTATACGGCGACTCAACCCTGGTTATCAATCAAATCAAAGGAGATTGGAACATATACCAATCCGGACTGATTCCTTACAAAGATTACGCGAGAAGGTTGTTACCCTTCTTCGACGGAGTTGAGTTTCATCATATCCCTCGTGAGGAAAATCGCATGGCTGATGCGTTAGCCACTATCTCTTCCATGATTAGTGTAGGTCAATGGAACAACATACCTAAGATTGACGTAATGCGCCTTGATAGGCCCGCCTATATCTTCACGATTGAAGCAGTCATTAACGACAAACACTGTTATCAGGATATTAAGTGCTTCCTTCAAAAACAAGAGTACCCACCTAGGGCATCCTGAAAAGACAGGAAAACTCTCAGGAGACTGGCTGGAAACTTCTTCTTGAACGATGATACACTCTATAAAAGAAACTTTGACATGGTTTTGCTTAGATACGTAGACAGACAAGAAGCAAACATGTTAATGAAAGAGATTCACGAAGGATCCTTTGGCACTCATGCCAACGGACACACAATGGAGAGAAAAATTCTAAGAGCATGGTACTATTGGTTGACAATGGAATCCGACTGCTACAAGTACATGAGGAGGTGCCATAAGTGTTAGATATACGCAGACAAAATCCATGTACCGCCAACACATCTTAAAGTTCTTTCTTCCTTATGGCCTTTTTCCATATGGGGAATCGACATGATTGGCATGATTAAACCTAAGCCTTCAAACGAACATCGGTTCATCCTGGTCGCCATTGACTACTTCACCAAGTGCGTCGAAGCAGCGTCATACGCCAATGTAACCCGACAAGTGGTAGTCCGCTTTATAAAAAACAATCTCATCTGTCGTTATGGTGTTCCAAGCCAGATCACTACGGATAATGGATCTGACTTGAACAATAAGATGATGAAGGAGTTGTGCACTGAGTTCTAGATCGAACACCATAACTCATCTCCCTACTGACCTAAGATAAACGGAGCGGTAGAAATGACTAACAAGAGCATCAAAAAGATCGTTCAAAAGATGGTTGTAACCTACAAAGACTGGCACGAGATGCTACACTTTGCTCTTCACGGTTATCGTACATATGTCTGCACTTCAACAGGGGCAACCCCTTTCTCTCTAGCATATGGCATGGAGGCAGTACTCCCCATAGAAGTAGAGATCCCATCAATTCGGGTATTGATGGAAGCTAAGCTAACAGAAGCTGAATGGTGCCAAAGCTGGCACGATGAACTGAATCTAATTGAAGAAAAATGAATAACGACTCTATACCATGGTCAGTTGTATCAACAGAGAATAAAGAAAGCGTTTGACAAAAAGGTCTGACCCCGTGTCTTCAGAAAAGGAGACCTCGTGCTCAAAAAGATACAAGCATTCCTCACTGATTCTTGGGGAAAATAGACTATGAATTATGACGGCCTCTATGTGGTCAAGAAAGCCTTCTCAGGCGGTGCCTTGAGACTCGCAACTATGGATGGAGAAGAGTTTGCCTACCCCACGAATGTTGATGTAGTCAAGAAATACTTCGCCTAAACTAAAAAAAATGTCTCGGTGGATTGAAAACCCGAAAGGGCGGTCCAGCCAAAAATTAGAGACATGATATGAAAAATCATCCCGGTGGATTGGAAATCTCAAAGTACAATCCAGGAAAAAATTAGGGATTCGTGGCCAGTAACTACATCCAACACGGGTAAATTCCCCAACGGTAATACTTCCTGTCAGAAAAAGACTTCGGTCAAGGTCACCTTCGACAGAAGCCCAGAATGTATAGAATTCAAAGTTGGTAGAAGGATAACGGTCGTTATGTTTTAATGTAGCCCTTTTCCCTGTAAATTACCATTTTATAACTTTGTAAATACTCTATGGTATCACGCGCTTGGCTGATTACCATTCTATCAATAAAATTTGAGCCTTTGTGCTTTTGTTTGCAACTCTTATTTTTTTTTCTTTATAGAATGACATTTTAACATGATTAACGATTCTTGAAACAAAAATGAAGTTACTTGTAAAATTCTTTTTCCGCATTCAAAATAAAGATGGCATTTCCTTTTGACTCTAAACGTCTGAAAGAACATTGACAGCTTCCCCGGAAGTGAATAAACCTCAAAATGCATATCAGAAGTACTCCTTCTAAACCAGTGCACCTGAATGAAGGATCAACTATTTCAAACATCAGGTCCCACCTGATATCCTCGACAGAGTTCTTACCTCCTAAGGCCGATCATCAACATTTTCTCCCCGCATGGTCTACTTCAACTAAGCAAGGCATTATTGCTATTTTGAACAATGGTACTTTCATTCCCCATAGTGGCCGAGTATCCAATCCTGTTCATTCACTAGTCTGTATGTCACGTCTGTTGTGTCAGCATAAACATACATACATCATGCATTATTGATTCATACTCATATTCATATTGCATTGCTATCGCTCTGGTCATCTCACTCATAAGTGATAAAGTCCTCTTGTCAACCGAGTCGTCAGTACTTTCCTCTTCAGGAAATGTTTTGTCTGAATAATCTCTTCCCCCCGTTTATTTCTGGATTAGAGTCCGTCTTCGACTACTTTGATAACTTGAACCTCTGAAAGACCAGAAAACGTTCAACGGACACCTTAGGAACATCACTCTTCACCATTGAAGATGATACCTTTACTTTCCCGGATTAAGGAAAATCCCCAGAGAAAGCCTCTTAACAAAAGACTCTTGACAGTACATCGGTCTTTCTCCAAAGAAACCAAATGTTAGTGAAGTCATCAGCACCTCAAATTGGATCACATTACATGGCATTTCTCCGAAAAGGATCTCGAAGAAAAGTATGATGTAATATCCCCAAGCAAAAAAAACAGTCTCTCAAGAGACTCATTTCCCCCAGTAGAGTCAACAAATGGCATCTCCAACAGAGAAGTTTGCACACCTCTACAGCTCAGACCTATGGGTTTCCCCAGCGGATCTGGCATCAAATTTTACATCAATTGGCATCTCCCAGTGAAACTCGGCGAGAAGTTTGATAAAAAGCACTGCGAATAGCATCCCTTGTCAGGAACAGGAACTTGACAAGAAGAAACTTATACCAGTTCCTTGGCTGAAGACCAGGATCGAGGGGAAGTTTATTTCAAAAACTTAGACCAGTTCCTTGGCTGAAGACCAGGATCGAGGGGAAGTTTATTTCAGAAACTGAGACCAGTTCTTTGGTTAAAAACCAAGATCGGGGGGATGTTTATTGACAAAAGAAACTAAGACCAGTTCCTTGGCTGAAGACCAGGATCGAGGGGAAGTTTTACCTTTTCTAAGTATCAACGCTTAGCAAAAGAAGATGAATGAGCAAACTACCATTCATAACCACCGTCAAAATTTCGGGTATTCTGATATTTAATCCTCTTGCACCCTGAATATCCGAATATCTTCGCCATTCACACCTTCGGGTCCAAGAAGATTAAATAGGGTCATCTTTCATACCCCAAATTTTGACCACCAGGATTTCCCATCATTGTGCAAATCATCATCACAGTGTGGATGTTCCATAATGCCTCCTCAAATTTCCTCAAGGATTATTGAGCATTCACCATAATCAAGGATTAGGGTTTCGAGCCCTCTCTGAACACTTAGACAAAAGATCAATCAAGAAATGACATGATCTTCAACTTGTCTAACCACTTAAAAACCTCCATGAGGAATCAAGAGGACTACCACATCAAGAATCAAGCACAATGTTGTGGCATTCCAAGAGGAAGGAGCCTCGAAACCCCCTAATCACCAGATAACTGCTGTAAGTGGCACACTTGTTGATATAAACATCCAAGCTACTGTCCATCTCTTATCCTGGTAAACTTCATCTAATTGCTGTAAGTGGCAAGCCTCTGGATTATTTACATCCAAGCCAATGTCCCTCTTTTAGCATGAGTTCCTAAGGAAAAATGGAATTGCTCAACACTGAGTTAAATTTTTCCCCTTTAGGACAAATCCCCTGCAAAGGAAATTATGGCATTGCTAGACTCCATGCATTCCAGTCAAAGTAATCCTCCTTTAAAACCAGTTACCCAAACAACTGTGATAACAGATGAGATATCTCCCTTTAGAGATGACAAATTCTCTCTCAATCAAAACCTTTTAGCTTCAATCTTGGGCTTTGAACAAGACACAAACAAACCAACCTTTAGCTTCAATCTTGGGCTTTGAACAAGACACCAAACATTTATTTCTCCCTTAGAATAGGAGGAACTACGATCGCTCTGATTTCCGTGTTTTCCATAAAAAAACGGGAATACGTAGGCATAAGATTGCGAAATCTTAGCAAACATACTTATCAAAAACTTTAGGTCCCTGACCTTACTAAAAACATCGGAAAACCCGAAAACCACAAAAACTCTCTCTCTCTCAGACATCCACAAGAAGAAACTTTCCCATTTTACAGACAAACACAATCAAGTATCAAAGCAGAACCTGAAACCATCATCTTATGGATAACCATGTATAGGGTGGGTAATTGACAACTCCCCGTTGTATAACCTAACCCAAGACTCCCCAATATCTGTCAAGCGTTTGTTCAGTTAAACATTCGCGTGCAAGGTTAGTTTTAGATAGCTTTCCCTTTCCCTACCAGCTTCACGGGATAAATAAGAAATCAGAAAGTAGCAACCAATGTTCCTCCCATTGAGGTGAGGAAAGCCCAATTTTGCGATAAGGTGGTCGCGTCACCGACAAAAATCGTACGCTACACAATTCTTTAGAGGAAGACACTCTGATGAAAGACAACTTTGACTATGATTATTATGATCCCCTGGATGATTTACCTATCTGGTAGCCATACATGGAATACTCAGGGAAAAAGAGTCAGTCGGATAATTCCTATCAGCTGAATAATCTTGAAAAGAATACGCCTGTTCCCCCAGAGTCATGGAATCCTTCCCCAGAACACTCCGGGAATATCCAACACTATGTTGATGATTTCGCAAAGGCCGCAGGACAAGAATTCATAAAATACGCATTTCCTGAAGTCAACATCATTGAGGAAGATGACTCATATATTCCCACAGAAACCTGGGATACCTTGGGGCAGCCAAGCGGCAAGTAAGACTTTCTTGTCAAATACACTGCTCCCGATAGCTCTCGCATCAGATACGAGGACATCCAGCCAACTGGATGGGAAGATCCTCTTGAGAGTGAAAATACTATGGAAGATACAACAAAAGGGTCCTCTTATGATAACTCTGCATGGGAAGAAGACTCCAATGATCCTACTCTGCCAGAAATCAGTGTTATTTTTGAAGACAACCTAAGAAGGAAAGTATCGGACTTAGTGATCCACAGAGGAGTTCGTTGCCATTGGGTTGCGGTCGATGTCCCGAAAGTCGTTCATAAATCGAAGTAATTGCCACATCTTTGTTTTGACCTTTCACCTTGCCCAGGTGTAATGGATGTTTTATAGGGCTTAATTTTCTGTAAATGTCCCTCCTCGCTTCGCCCAAAGCGACAGAGTTTTATTTTTTAGGGTTATGTTTCAAGAATCGACAAATCATGAATAAATAATGTCATTCTGAATTCCCGCATTTATTTCTATTTTCACTTTTCGTTTTTTCAGAAAATGGTAATCCTAAAAAATAACCCAAAATAAAAACAAGCGTTTTCAGAAAATACACTGCGCACACTTTTGAATTCTCTCTGTCTTTTCTAAAAAAGGAATCATCACATCATGCAGATTACTTGTTTTAAACCCCATTGAAACATGCGATCAATGCCTTCTCCCAACTTTGAATTCCCGATATTTGAGGCTGAAGAAGAAGAGAACGAAGAAATTTTGGAAGAGATCTCCCGACTACTCAGGCAAGAGGAAAGGTCCATTGAGCCATACAAAGAGCCGTTGGAAATGGTCAATTTGGGTTCAGAAGAAGAAAGGAAAGAAGTTAAGATTGGAGCACTGCTCAATCCAACTGTCAGAGAAGGCTTGATAAAACTTCTCAAAGAATTTCCAGATGTCTTTGCTTGGTCCGACAAGGACATGCTAGGGTTATATACTAGCATCGTGGAACATCACTTACCACTAAAAACAGAATGTCCTCCGGTAAAACAAAGACTGAGAAGGACTCATCCAGATATGATCATTAAAATTAAGGAGGAAGTGCAGAAGTAGATCGACGCGGGTTTTCTCGCCACCTCAGAATATTCTCAATGGTTAACCAACATAGTGCCAGTTCCAAAAAAGGACGGAAAAGTCAGAATGTGTGTAGACTACAGGGATTTGAACAAAGGAAGTTCAAAAGATGATTTTCCCTACCACACATTGACATGCTGGTAGACAGCACAACAAAATTCAAAGATTTCTCCTTCATGGATGGATTCTCGGGCTATAATAAAATCAGAATGGCGCCAGAATACATGGAGAAAACTTCATTCATCACCCCATGGGGCACCTTTTGTTACAAGGTAATGTCGTTTGTGCTGAAGAACGTCAGAGCAACCTATCAAAGGGCCATGACAACTCTGTTTCACGACATGATGGACAAAGAGATTGAAGTGTACGTCGATGACATGATTGCCAAATCTAAAATAGAAGAAGAACATGTGGAACACCTACCAAAGTTATTCGAGCGTCTGAGAAAATACAAACTACGCTTGAATCCTAATAAATGCACATTCGGTGTTCGCTCAGGAAAACTCTTAGGATTCGTCGTCAGCTAGAAAGGAATTGAGGTTGATCCCGACAAAGTTAAGGCCATCCAAGAAATGCGTTCGCCTAAGACTGAAAAACAAGTTAGAGGATTTTTGGGATGTCTCAATTACATCTCAAGATACATATCCCTCATGACCGCGACGTGCGTGTCGATCTTCAAACTACTCAGAAAGAATCAAAGTTGTATATGGACAGAAGACTTCCAAAAGGCTTTTGACTACATCAAAGAATATCTGCCGAATCCACCGATTCTGTCTCCTCCAGTGGAAGGAAGACCATTGATCATCTACTTAACAGTCTTGGAAGACTCCATGGGTTGTGTGCTTGGCCAACAAGATGAGAGAAGAAGAAAAGAGTCTGCCATTTATTACTTAAGCAAGAAGTTCACGGACTGTGAAACTCGATACACTATGCTCGAGAAAACTTGTTGCGCTCTGGCTTGGGTAGCTAAACGTCTTCGCCAGTACATAATTTGTCACACTACTTGGTTAATCTCCGAGATGAACCAAACCAAGTACGTCTTTGAAATGCCTACCTTAACAGGAAGGATTTCCCGGTGGAAGACGTTGTTATCAGAATGTGACATCAAGTACCATGCCCAGAAAGCTGTCAAAGGAAGTATTTTAGCTGATCATTTGGCTCATCAACTGATTAACGATCAGGAATCAGTCAAATTTGACTTCCTAGACGAAGATGTGATGTACTTGAAGATTAAAGATTGTGATAAACCACTACCAAGCAAAGAGCCAGATCCAGGATCTGAATGGGGATTAATATTTGACGGAGATGTCAACGCTAATGGAAGTGGAATTGGGGCAATCATTGTTACCCCTCAGGGTACCCATATTCCTCTCACTGCCAGATTGACATTCAAATGCACAAACAATGAGGCCGAATACGAAGCTTGTATCATGGGTCTCGAAGAAGCTATCGACTTAAGAATAAAGAACTTGGATGTGTATGGAGACTCAGCCCTGGTTGTAAATCAGATCAAAGGAGAGCGGAACACATATCAATTGGGATTGATTCTTTTCAAAGACTGCGCAAGAAGGTTGTTACCCTTCTTCAACAAGATCGAGTTTCATCACATCCCTCGTGAAGAAAACCACATGCCTGATGCACTAGACACTCTATCCTCCATGATTAGTGTGAGTCGATAGAACGACGTACCCAAGATTGACATAATGTGCCTTGAAAAGCCCGCTTACATCTTCGCGATCGAAGCACTCATAAATGACAAACCATGGTATCACGATATCAAATGCTTCCTTCAAAGACGAGAATACCCGCCTGGGGCATCAAGAAAAGATAGGAAGACTCTCAGAAGACTGGTTGGCAACTTCTTCCTAAACAATGACATACTATACAAGAGAAACTTTGACATGGTTTTGCTCAGATGCGTAGACAGACAAGAAACAAACATGCTAATGAAAGAAATTCATGAAGGCTCCTTTAGCACTCATGCCAATGGACACGCAATGGCAAGAAAAATTCTGAGAGCGGGATATTATTGGCTACCAATGGAAACCGATTGCTACAAGTACATGAGGAATTGTCACAAGTGTCAGATATACGCCGAAAAAATCCATGTAGCGCCAACGCATCTCAAGGTTCTTTCTTCTCCATGGCCTTTTTCTATATGGGGAATCGACATGATTGGCATGATTGAACCTAAAGCTTCAAACGGACATCGATTCATCCTAGTAGCCATTGACTACTTCACCAAGTGGGTCGAAGCAGTATCATACACCAATGTGACCCGGCAAGTGGTGGTCCGATTTATCAAGAACAATCTTATATGTCGTTATGGTATTCCAAGCCAGATCATTACTAATTATGGATCTAATCTGAACAACAAGATGATGAAAGAGTTATGTGCTGAGTTCAAAATTAAACACCATAACTCATCTCCCTACCGACCTAAAATGAATGGAACGGTAGAAGTGGCTAACAAGAATATCAAGAAGATCATTTAAAAGATGGTTGTAACCTACAAAGATTGGCATGAGATGCTACCCTTCGCTCTTCACGATTATCGCACATCCGTCCGTACTTCAACAGGGGCAACCCCTTTCTCTCTAGTATATGGCATGAAAGCAGTACTCCCCATAGAAATAGAGATCCCATCAATGAGGTTATTGATGGAAGACAAGTTAACAGAAGCTGAATGGTGTCAAAGTCGACACGATGAACTGAACCTGATCGAAGAAAAGAGAATGACGACTTTATGTCATGGTCAGTTATATCAGCAAAGAATGAAGAAGGCATTTGATAAAAAGGTCCGACCCCGTGTCTTCAAGGAAGGAGACCTTGTGCTCAAGAAGATACAATCGTTTCTCACTGATTCCAGGGGCAAATGGACTCCAAATTACGATGGCCCTTACGTTGTTAAGAAATCCTTCTCAGGCGGTGCCTTAAGACTCGCAACCATGGATGGAGAGGAGTTTATCTACCCCACAAATGTTGATATAGTCAAGAAATACTTCGCCTAAAAAAACGCCTCGTTGGATTGAAAACCCGAAAGGGCGGTCCAGGCAAAAATTAGAGACATATACAATGACTATCCCGATGGATTGGAAACCCGAAAGGGCAATCTAGGCAAAAGTTAGGGATTAATGGCAAGTAACTACATCCGACAAGATTGGCTCTTCAGAGGCAACGTCATCTGTCAGGAAAACTTCCGTCAAGGTCACCTTCGACAGAAGCTCAGAATGTCCAGAATTCAAAGTTTGTGGAAGGATAACGGTCGTTATGTTTCTGTGTGACCCCTTTCCCTTTAAATTACCATTTTCTAAACTTTGTAATACTCCATGGGATCACGCGCTTGGCTGATTACCATTCTATCAATAAAATTTGAGCCCTTGTGCCTTTTGTTTGCAATTCTCATTTATTCTGCTTTGCGAAATGACATTTTAAAATGATCAACGATTCTTGAAACAAAACAAAAATGAATTTACTTTTGTTTTCAAAACAGAAAGTTGAAGTTTTATTTCTGCTTTTAAAATAAGGATGGCAATTTCTTTTGGTTACTGAACATAAAAAGGAACATCAACGGTTTCTCCATAAGTGATCAAACTTCAAAATGCAGAATCAAAATGCTCCTTTTGACCAGTACACCCTGAATAAAGGACAAACTGCTTCAGAAGAAATGACCCATCTATCATCCCCGATAGAGTTCTTACCCCTGAGAGTCAATGATTGGTTTTTCTCCCAAGTGGGGTCTACCCTTGAAAAAGAAGAACGAATTTCTATCCCTAGACAGTTTGTATCTCCAGGAGCCAGAACAAACGCATGGGTCCCCATGCTCAAACGAACGTACAACTTTCAGAATCTCCAGTGATACCCCCATCTCCTAGAGTGGCCGAGTATCCATTTGAACAATCACTAGTCTGTATCTCGTGTCTGTTTTGTCAGCATCAGCATCTCATACATCATGCATAATTGATTCATATTCATACTCATGTTGCATTAATATCACTCTGGTCATATTCATCCCCAAGTGGTAAGCGTCCTCTCTCCGATAGAGTTGTCAGTCTTCCTTACCACGTTCGATAGGATAAAATTCTGGTTTAAGTTCTTTCCTCATCAAGAAAAGTTTTGTCTAAACAATCTCTCTCCAGTATATTCCTTGATTGAAATCGATTCACGACCACTTTGATAACTTGAACCTCTGAAAGACAAGAAGCCATTTGGTTGCACACCTTTGGAATTTCCCTTTTCACCAATAAAGATGATATTTTGCTTTCCCGGATTAAAGAAAAATCCCCAAAGAAAACCCCTCTACAAAAAAACTCTTGGTAATACGGCAGTTTCTCCCCAAGAAATTTGCTTTCAATGGAGTCATCAACACCTCAAAATTGGATTACATCATACATCATTACTCCAAAAAAGGGAAGTATAATGTAATTTCCCCAGCAAATGGTATTTCCCACAAGAGAAGTTTGCACACCTCTGTAATTCATACGAACGGTCCCCACCAACAAGTCTGACATTAAAAACTTTACTCATCTTATGGCATCCCTCCAAATAAATTTCGAAGAGAAGTATGATGAAACACGTTTTTCCATCGAATGTCATCTCCCCAGCGAGAAGTTTGATGAAAACCATCACAAACAGCATTCCTTGTCAAAAAATGGACTTGACAAGAAGAAACTAAGACCAAATCCATGGCTGAAGACCAGGATCGAGGGGAAGTTTATTTCAAAAGAAACTAAGACCAGTTACATGGCTGAAGACCAGGATTGAGGGGAAGTTTATTTCAAAAGAAACTAAGATCAGTTCCATGGCAGAAGACCAGGATCGAGGGGAAGTTTATTTCAAAAGAAAACTGAGACCAGTTATGTGGCTGAAGACCAGGATCGAGGGGAAGTTTTACCCTTTTCTAAGTAGCCTTACTTAGTAAAAGAAGATGGATGAGAAAATAACTGCTATTCATAACCACAATCAAAATTTCGGGTATTCCGATATTTAATCATCTTTAACCTTGAATGTCCGAACGTCTTTGCCATTCACACCTTCAGGTCCAAGAAGATTAAATTGGGGCATCTGTCATACCCTAAATTTTGACCACAAGATTTCCCATCATTGTGTAAAACATCGCCACAATATGGATGTACCTTTATGCCTTATCAATCCTCTCAAAGATTGTTGAGCAATCACCTTAATCAAGAATTAGGGTTTTGACCCCCTCGGAGTACTCAGACAAAGGATCAATCAAGAATTGTCATGATCTTCAACTTGTCAAGTCTCTCAAACATCCATAAAGGGTCAAGAGGTCTCCCACATCAAGAATCAAGCATAAGAGTACAACATTTCAAGTTGATCAATCCTCAAGATCATCAGTGTCACCAAATTAGGGTTTTGGTTGACCAAGGCCTCCAGAGGGAAATTTTCATCTGGGCTTGAGCCAATACTTCAAAACATGATTCAAGAAGCTCAAAAGGACCTCATGGATCCAATCATAAGTTCAAAATAGCCTCAAGGGATGCATTCATAAAAAATCAGGAATTTGGGTTTCTTGACCTAATTCACTCCTAAGTTGACTTTTGGAGCAAGGCATAAGCCAAAACCTCAAGGAATGTTTTGAGGACCTCAAATGTCTTATATTGATCCTCTTAAAAGTTTAAATGGACACAAAGAACTTGGTTCATGAGCAATATAGAGATGCAAATTCATCTGGACCACAATCTAGGGTTTTTAAGAAAAAGTCAACCATACCTTTGACTTTTGACCAGGAAATGATCTCAAACCTTGGGAAATGATTCAAGACAGTCTAAAACACCTATGGAATCCATCCATTAAGTTTGAGTTAGCCCAAGAACTTGATTTCATCTAGGATGACAAAGTTTGAAATTCATCTGATAAAAAGTCAACTGTGCCCAAAACCAAGTTTGACTTTTGAGATTTTTTTACAAACATGACTCCTTTAAGTCAAAAACAATGTTAATACATGGTTTGGATCATCATCCATCAAGAAAAATCAAGAAAAGTGAGGTTACTTGCAAAAGGGGTAATCTTAAGAAAACTTGAAATCTCACTAAGTTATGAAAAAGGATGATTTTTCCCAACTTTGTAAGGTCATAACTCCCAAACCACAAAGCCATTTCCTTCCATCCAAATCTCAAATGAAAGCTCTCATTACATACTACAAAAGTGTCACAGTGCTCCATGTGCCAAAAAAGCTTGGATTTTGAGTTATAGAGCCATGAAGTTAGGGTTTCAAAACTTTTGAACTTGAACACTTAGTGAAATTTTGAGACAGAATCTGTTTCATTTTTTTCCAACTTTGAAGTCATTTTTCTCCATGATCCATAATGATCCAAGACCAAAGTTAAACATCAAAGTTGAATTATGATGTGCAAGCTTTCCAAAGAGTACAAGAACATCATCAAACTCCATTTGAGCAAAGAGATATAGAGTGATCAACTTGCCTTGCTGCAAACTGTTTACAAGACAATTTTGGTTATTTCTTGCTAGCCACAATTCTTTTTGTCAAGTGTAATGATCAATACCACCCACATTCAATGTATAACAGATGAATCATAACAAACCTGCAAAGTTGGACCAAGGAGTCAAGGAAATCTCAAGTGGAATGATGGGTTTTTTCACCTTATTCCTTGAATTCAAAATGGCATTTATGTGCAATATGGCACATTCAACAAAAGGACTATTTTCAGTCAAGATGCTCACATAAACAACAATAAAAGCATCTGAGGAATGTGGATTGAGTCAAAAGATAAGCTAGCCATGTGGAGGGCTATGGTACCTTGTGTGAGGGGCAATGATACATCTTGCCAAAACTTTTGAATTCAAGCCAATCTCTAAAATATCACTATTCAGCCAAGACAAACTTCCTCTACTATAAATAGAGGTCATGTGTGACTGATCAAAACACACCAAAATAACCACAATGCTTGTTTTCTCACAAATCCTCTTTCTTGCAAAATTCAAAGTTCTCAAAGAGTGAAAACTTGGAATTCTCAAACCAGACCAATTCCACTCAAACCAACCATCCTAACAACTTACATACATCATATATTAGTGATCCATAACCTCAAAACACATCTGGAACACCAGAATCATCAAGTCACTATCCATTTGCTCAAACTTTCTTCAAAGCTGCAGTTGAGGTGCCACAACAAGATCCAGGTGTTTTCAATCCATTCCAAGCTTCTAAACACCTTACAAAAGGTCCATTGAAGTTGTCCAGATCATCACACAACATTTGTAACACCTCTACATCAGAATTCGAATTCCTCTTGCACAAGTAAGCCTGACACTCTCAAACTCTATGATCCATGAATCATAAATGTGTTTTCAAGTTACAAACATGTTTCTGTACTTATGTAGAGTGTTTCCCCTCAATCAATTGCTTTTTAGCTATCGTGTATAGGATTTCATAGTGTTCTTGCAGAAATTAGGGTTCATGTGTTGATCATTTGATTTCTCACTCTACACTTAAAATAAATGTAATTAATTGGTACCATTGGAATCCTTATTAAAAAACGAGCAACTTTCATGTTTACAAAAGTCAAAAGCATTGAGTAATCAGAGAGTTATGAGAGGTTTTGCAAATCAGGGGAAACAGGGCACGCGCGAGGAAGAAGGTTGTTCTTGGCGCCCTTTTTCAAATATTTGAATATTTGAATTTTCTTTTATTTTTGTAATTGATTTCAAAAATTAATTTCTCTCTGATTTTTAATCATTCTGGATTGATTCTTTTTTTTCAAAATTCACAAATATGTTTAAATATTTTATTCCACAAAAAAATAAAATAAAAAATTATTTATTTAATATATTTTGAATTTTTGTGAAGAATTTCTTTTTAATTGTTTTTAAACATTTTAAAAGAGTTCTTTCTCTTGATTTTTCAAACTCAAATGAATTTCAAGTCATCATATGGATAAAACATGTTTTTTCAAACATTGATCCAAGGTCACAACTTGTTTATTAAATAAATTTGATAATTTTCATCATTTTATTTAATTTTTCTTCAAAATAAATACCTTTTTTATGGAATTAGGTTTTCTTTGATTTAACCTTCAAATTTTGTTTTCAAAAACACTTTTGGGCTTCTTTGTAGAGTGTAAGACCCACTCATTTTTACATAAATATTTTGGGCCCCAATCATTGTATAAGTCCCACTGTGGTTTTCAAAATTAAAAACTTTGGGCCTCTCCTTGAGTATAAGCCTCATTTTTCTTCTTTACAAACACTCATGGGCCTCTAATAGAGTGTAAGACCCAAACCCTTTTTGTACATAAACAATTTTGGGCCTCTGTTATAGTATAAGTCCCACAACGTCTTTCGATATCGCAGCGCGATCAGTATTTTCAAAATAAGTCATCTGGGCCTCTCCTTGAGTATAAGCCCCAATATTGTGTACATAAACTTTGTCTTAAACAATAAACAACCTACATGGGCCTCTCCTTGAGTTGTAAGCCCCATATCTCTGTTTTCAAAATCACTTGTCTGTTTTAAACTGGTACTAAGAGGAGAATTATTCTCGGTGAAACTGCTCTTAGACCACTTGGGCCTCTCTTTGAGTTATAAGCCCCAAACATTCTTTTCTTTTCAAACCACTTGCTTTTAATTCAAATTCAAATTTAAAGTTTTCTAAAAACTTTCTTCAATTTCTTAAAACCCTAATCATACAGTTGTAATCAATACAATCAATCACAATACACTTGGGCTTCTTCTCAGAGTGTAAGACCCAACATCTTTTCAATTCAATGTATATTTGTTTATGTACCTGTCAATACACTTATCTATATATACTTATGCATATTTGTCTAGAGTTTTACCCAGCAGTTAGGTCTACACTTAGGTCAAACCAGAGGTTACTTCTAACTTAGTAAAAACTAGTTTCCTCATAGGAAACTTCCCACAATACAGTCTGCCTCCTCTCGGGCTTATTCAATATGGAACAGAGAAAAGCATTATTCCCGGTGAAACTTTTCTCAAGACTGTCAAAACTTAGAAACATATACAAGAAATTAATTTCCCTAGAGAGGATTAATTCTCGGTGAAACCTCTTTTGAATTTCTTCAAACTTTAGAATTGTTCAACAAAGAAAGGATTATTCCCGGTGAAACCTTTCTTGAACTTTTCTTAGGCTTGGACCCACAGGCTTCCAAGAAGTATCCCCAACCACCTCTTGGGCTTATTACAAGGACCCAAAGGCTTACTAAAAGCATATGATAGAATTTAGTCATCTCTACTAGTTCAATCCCCAGGAGAGTCAAATTTCCAGAACATCTAGTCAGTCAGGAATTGTTCTCCATTTCTAGAATCCTCGGTCGCCTCTTGGGCATCATACAAAGATCTCTTTACACCAGAGTCTACCACTTCTTAAGAGACTTGGACAGTCTCAGCCTCCTCTTGGGCTTCATTCAATTAAACTTGGAAATTATCATAGTCTCCCTTTGGACTTCACAACAAGAACCTCAGGTTCCCTAAAGGAATAGGGTAAACCCTGATCATTTTACCAATACACCAGTCTCCAGAAGAGTTAAAACCTCTAAGGTTTTCAAACTCACCTTTAAAACTTCTCTGACCTCAACAAAACCCTAATAGAATCAGAGCCTCATGACATCTGATACTTCAACTCTTCCCTAATTCCCCAGCAAGAGTTAGATCCTTTTTTGGGTTCCCTAACACAATTTAGACCTCCCCCTGGATTTCAATAATCCTCAGGAAGAGTCAGCTTCCTCTTAGGCTTCATATAATGATTTCCCCAATTAGCCTTAATCTTGGGCTTTGTACAAGACAAATATCATACTCCCAGTTGAGTCAGTCTTCTTTGAAACTACACTCAAACTTTTCAGCCTCAATCTTGGGCCTTGTACAAGACAGATAAAACCCTCCCCAGTGGAGTCATTTTCTTTCAACTTCAACCTTGGGCTTTGATCAAGGCACACAAAAATCAACATCCCCTCAGATGAGACCATGAGTCCACTCTGTAGGAAGATATAACCTCTTCTATACATCACATATGAAAACAAACCATCAAAACCTTTTTCCAGATAGTTGCTATAAGTGGCACACTTGTTGATTCAAAATCCAAGCTGAAATTCTTCCCTTATCCTGGCTAAAACTTCTCTTTCATCTAACAGCTATACGTGGCAAGCCTCTGGATTCCATATATCCAAGCTAATGTCCCTCTCTTAGCATGAAAGTTCCATAAAGGGAAAAGTGGCATTGCTCTACACTGAGTTAAAGCTTCTTCCTTCATGACATCTCTCTTATAAAGGAAATTATGGCATTGATGGATTCCACACATCCCAGTTAAAGTAATTTCCCTTATAACCAATTTCTCAACATTTGTGAAGAATATGTGAGATTTCTCCCTTTAGAGATGACAAATTCTCTCCCAGTCACCCTTTAGCTTCAATCTTGGGCTTTGAACAAGACACAAACCTTTAGCTTCAATCTTGGGCTTTAAACAAGACACAAATACTTAGCTAGCTTCAATCTTGGGCTTTGAACAAGACACCAAATATCTTTTCCTTCCATAGAAATAGGAGGAACTACGATTGCTCTGATTTCCCCGAATCTCTTTATGGGAATACGTAGGCATAAGATTGCGAAATCTTAGCGAGCACACAAATCAAAAATCTTAGATCCAGTACCTTCCCAAAAACAACAGAAAAACCGAAAATAAGAAAAACATTTCCTCAGTACTCCCAAAGGAGAAACTTTCCCAATCCACAACAGATAGACACATGAAACCGTTTCAAATAGCATAAATACATGCAAAAGAAGGTTCCTATAGATTACTATAGATACACTGGGTGTTAATAGCTTCCCTTTGTATAACCACACCCCGATCTCTTAGCATTTGTTAAAGAAAAAACTTGCGTGCAGGGTTAGTTTAGGATATCTTCCCCTTCTTTTCTAGCTTCATAGGATAAATACAAAAATTAGAAAGTAGCACCAATTATGCGGTAAGGTGGTCGCGTCACCAGGAAAAAACTGACGGCTACACTGTGGGCAATCAAATTCATCTTAAGAGCATTTGATATGGCTTCTGGTCAAATAATTATATGAGCAAAAGCAAAGTGTATGGCATAGGCTTGTCACCTGAATTTTTGTTGGCAGCTTCCAATTTCCTCTTTTGTAGCATAAACAAAATTCCCTTCAAATTTGTGGGGATCAAGGTTAGAGTCAATCAAAGGAGAACTGAAGCTTGGAAACACATCATATATGTCTTCAAGAACAAGCTATCTAGGTGGAAGGGCAAATTCTTGCCTTTAGGTAGCAGGATCACACTCTTGAATTTTGTACTTAACAACCTTCCAATTCACCATATTTCCTTCTACAATACCAACAACTGTCAAGAAGAAGATCATCACCATTCAAAGACACTTCTTATGGAAAGTATTAAAAGAAGGCAAGGGAATCAACTGGATCAGTTGGGAATTAGTGTGCAAAAGCAAGTCAGAAGGAGGCCTTGGTGTTAAGGAAATAGGAACTTTCAACCAAGATTTGTTGTACAAATGGACATGGAGGTTTTTCAATGAAACTGATTCCATATGGAGTGGTATTGTGTCACATAGATATTGAGGAATCATTCATAATATGTGACTGGACATTGACAAAAAAACATCATCTCTTCAATCCCTATGGTGGAGGGATCTCATGAGCATTAGTAAAAACATGAAGGGCAATGTGGATGAGAGATATGGCATGAAACAATTGATCATATTTAGACATGGAAATGGTGCTTCCACACCTTTTTGGAAAGGCATTTGGATTGGTACCTCATCATTGGAAGTTATTTTCTCGGGACTTTATTCACAGGCAGTAAATAATTTGGCCATGGTAAGTGAGTGTGATGATTGGCTAGAGGGTGCTTGGCATTAGCATGTTCAGGACTCTGTTGCTGCCTTGGATCTAACTCTTGCAACTGAACTCCATGATTTGAAGATGATTCCTACAGATATCTCCCCTAACTTGATGGAAAAAGATTAACTCATCTAGGAGGCAGTTGTTCATCATACTTTTTTTGTCAAGCAGTGTTACAATAACCTGCAGGTGCTCGAGTCACAACAACAACATCAAGATCAGTTGGCATCCACTTGGAGGAAATTATGGAAGATGAAAGTTCCAAAAAAGGTGAAGCCTTTTTGTTGGAAATTGTTGCATAACAGGCTACCTACAAGGCAACAACTCCTTAGAAGAAATGTCATCTTGGATCCATCCTTGGCCAAGTGTGTTTTTTGTCATGGAGAGATCGAAACAATTGATCATTTGATGTTTAATTGTCCAGTCACAACATTGGTTTGGAAACATGTCTGGGATTGGATTGACATGTTTACACCTATGCCAATTCATAGTATCATGGATTTCATGATTTTGTTGGAAGCTTTCAAAGGAAAGGTTCGAAAACATTGTGAGGGCACTCTGTGGATGATCACATGTGGTGCATTTGGAATAAGCGAAATGTCATGATTTTTAAAGAATAATCTTGTCACGTAAGGGAGATTGAATTCAACATCAAATTCATTTCTTGGCTTTGGCTTGGTCTTCTCATAAAATCATATTCAGACAGCTTCCTTGAATGGTCCATTGTACCACTAGATTTCTTATTGTAACCACCTTGTTTTGGTGTTGGATTTTGGTGTTTATCCACTACCCCTTGGATTTCCCTTGTATGATAATACGAGTGTACATCATACTCTCATCAATGAAAATCTTTTGCTTATAAAAAAACCAACTATAAACGGTGCACAAATTAACATTCATTGAATAGTTCATAAGTCCGATTAGTTTGATATAGAAATACATGTATGTTTGCAAATCAATGAGTTACTTGAAAATATGGTAGAGTAGAAATGACTGAACAATCTATATGGTAGAGTACTAACCAATTGCAGTGAGTACAATAGAAGCGATTTTGCCTATTATAAGCTAAACACAAGGTCTTTAAGATTCTGATATGTGGAAAATCAATGGATTGATCAAATTTTCTACGTAGATATAGCTTCATATATTCTATGAAGGGTGTCGAGTCCTCCTCCAATAATATAGGTTATGTGCAATATGACTCTGACCCATTTTAGCTAACTCAGTGAGATTTGCGACATAACACAGTTCCACAAACAAAAGGTCTACATGGGCGAAGTTGTTTAAGAAAGGACATAATTGTCCATAGCCTCTCAAGCAAGAGGCTTTATATGTGAAGTTGCTTATTAAATGACATAAAAACCCATAATCTTTCAAGCACGAGGCCTATAAACATAAAGAGCTTAAGATCGACGAGTTTTTCAAAGCTACCGGTTTTGTGTGTCTTGTTGTAATACGCTTATTTTAATTTTAATTACGAGGTTTACATCATTACGATACAACGTCGTCGTTGTACCATCATTACTACAGAAAACACCTTTCGTCAAACAATATTACAATGGCCTAATAATAAAGCCTATAGTTGATGTCTCTTCAGCATAAGTCGACACAGAGGAATTTTAGGTCGACACCCATTCCCCAATAATAAAGCCTATAGTTGTTGTCTATGTGCTGACTGACATTGGTCAACACATGATAGACACAAGAACTTTATAGGTCGACCTAAGACCTTCATAGGTATGCATATTTGCTTTGGTAGGTCGACCTATAGCTTTCATAGGTCGACACATGCAATGCATTTTTTCAAAAATCACAATTTTCTCCACGTGTTTGCATTCTTTTTTGCTTCCAAACTTTCATAATTACAAATACTTGATACATGCATCTTTTTTTAGTAAGGTTTAAGAGTAAAACCTAGATGAAACCAAAATTTCAAAGCATACTCATCATCTTCAACCTCTCTTCTATGCATACACACAATCAAACTACACATAATCATTTTTTGACTAGGTGACCATATAGATTAGGGTTGATAACGTCCAATTAGGTTGTTGTACAGAGAATATTGGGTTGAGTTCTTAGAGTGTTTTAAATAAGAAAACCATGCTGAGATTTTCCTTCAAGATCGTTGAGGATTTGAAGGTTTTAGACAAGATTACGCAATTCAGATATGATCGTGTGAAAGCCTTGGGATACGGGGTGCCTTGCAAGGGAGTAACGTGAGACGGTGGATCATGTTGGTAAATCTTAGGTTTCAACAAGTGTGCGCTTGGGATTAATTCAACGGTGTGAAATCCTTGGAACAATGGGTACATTGCAAGGAAGTAGCAAGAATTAGTGAATTGAAGCGGCATTGTTGGTGACTTGATCAATCTTTTATCAAGGGTTTTGAAGATGGTAGAATCAACAATAAACCATAGGATTTGTAGGGTTAGAGTTCTTCATCTCTTGTATATACACTTGTTGCAAAGTAAAGTTAATTTCAAGTATCACAATTCAAATTCAAATTGAGGGAAAACGTACCCATAGCGAGGGTGATTGGGGAACTGCCTAAACAAATCCTTCTCTCTCCCTCCCTCACTCTCTCTCTCTCTCTCTCTCTCTCTCTCTCTCTCTCTCTCTCTCTCTCTCTCTCTCTTTTAATTTTTCTGTTTGCAAATTATTGGATTCATTGTTTGGTTGATCAATTTGTTTCGAAATGATTTTTTATCACATTTTTTAATTAGATTTTGTTGATAGAATCATAATCCGGTTGATTGTTATTGGTTTTGAATCAACAAAACAAATCAAATTTTCCAAACGATATCATTTGTACACAAAGTGTTCGATAAATTACATTATTGTGTTTTTTGTGTTTGTGATAATTGGAAATAAGCTCTACGTATAGCTTAGCATTTAATTGTTTGTGATTAATCATTGTTGAACGATTTGTGTTCATTATCATTCAATTGTGTACCTTTACGCATATCTGAGCTTTTCGATAGAGGTTCGGTTAGACGATTCGATCCGGGTTGTTTCCATTGTGCCATAAAACTTTTGAAAACCATTTTTCCTACACTTTGATTTTAAATTTGTGATCTATTTACCCCTCCCCTCTAGATCATAGCCTATCGTCTAACAAGCGGTATCACGAACTATGATTAATTATGTGCTTAAGATTTACTTTTTAGAAGAATGGCTACTGAATATAAGGGAGCGTAGAGAACCAATTTTCACCGGTGAAAATTATGGCTATTTGAAAGATTGTATGCGTATTCATGTCAACTCTGTTGACAAGGGTATATGAGACGCCATCAAAAATGGTCCGAATGAAATTACCATGACCAATGCTGAGGGTGTTACCATACCTAAATCCAAAGCACAATGGAATAAAAATGATTGGAAATTGTGGTCACATGATTGGAAAGCGAAAAATATTCTCACATCCGCTTTAGGTGTTGATAAGTATTATCGTGTTTCTCATTGTGAGACCGCCAAGGCTATGTGGGATGCATTAGAAGTCGCCCACGAGGGTACTAATGATGTCAAAAAAGCTAGGATCAACATATTAAATTAAGAGTTTAAGCTATTTCATATGGAGCATGGTGAAATCATTGCAGACATACGAAAACGGTTCACACATCTTATCAATCGATTAAATGTATTAGGTATGCCTATTTACAATGATATTTCTACTAACAAAATGTTGAGATGCTTAAATAGAGAATGGAAACCCAAGGTCACCGCTATTAAAGAGGAGAATGATCTTAAAGTACTTGATATCATGACTTTGTATGGAAAATTGGAAGAGCACGAGCAAGAACTCTCTTGCTTGGAAATACATGAAAAACAGTATGAAAAGAAGCGAAGAAGGAGAAAGGAAAAGACAAGGAAGTAGATAAGAAGTCTATTTCTCTAAAGACATCAAGCTCAAGATTATCTCATAATGAGCAAAGTGATTGTGAAAGTGAAGATGACAAGTATTTCTATGATGAGGATATGAGGCTGTTTGTAAAAAGATATCATAGGTATATAAGAAAGAATGAAGTTAGAGACTCCGACAAGAATCTAGTAAAATTTAGAAGGCTAACAAATTCTTCAAGGATTGATGATGATAGGAAAGGTAAACTTAAAAGATCTTGCTATCATTGTGGTGAAGTCACTCGCTAAAGACCGGAGTGTCCTATGGAGAAGAAATACAAAGAGAAGAGCTATCATAAGAAATCTAGAAAATCTAGAGAAGCTTATGCCGCTTGGGAGAGTGCAAGTGATTCCTCAAGTGATGAAAGCACAACTTCAAGTGTTGAATCGGATCGAATTTGCCTCATGGCTAATAGAAAGAAGAAAAATGTAAGTATTTCTAAGCTTGAATTTATTAATGATTTATCTTATTCTTAATTACGAAAAGATATTTAAGATCTTCATAGAGAGGCCTTAATTAAGAGTTTTTAACAAGTTAGTTTCACATGAAATAGTCTTTTTAAACTTAGAAGCTAAAGTGTTAGAATCTGAAACGAAGTTAGAAACTGTGAAGATATCTATGATAGATATTCAAAGTAAAAAGGATAAGGATACAAAACCTTCTATGTTTGATTGTGAACATTGTCAAAATTGGTAATAAGTAAATACTCTTCAAAATGATAAACCAATTTGCGAATGAGAAACCAATTTACATATAACACATCTCAACCTTGCTGCCAGAACCTTCGAAATGATTTTATACACACACCCAATTAAACAAATGGGGCGATATTCTACAAGCCCTTGCGGATTCTCAACTTTAGGAATAAGTGCTAAAAAAGAAGAAGTCACAAATTTGGGTAAAAAAGCAGAAGTGTGAAATTCTTTTATGCACTTGATGACATCCTCCCCAACCACCTCCCAACAAGGCTTCAGAAAACCAAGATTGAAACCATCCGGTCCAGGACTCTTAGATTCGTCGCTATCAAAAACGGCTTCCTTAATTTTCTCCACCGAAAAATCTCTCTCTAAATCCATGCTTTCCTCCAGGCTAAGTTTGGGCAGATCTTCGCCCTTGAGAACCGGTTTCACACTCTCCAAATTTTTGAACCTACTTTTATAAAACAAACTAATAACCTCTTTGATCTCCAAAACACCTTAAAGCACAACATTCACATTCTTCAATTGCACAATATTGTTCCTTCTATTTCTTGCTTTCAACATAAAATGATAGAATCTTGTGTTATTATCTCCCTCCCTCAACCATTTTATTCTCGACTTTTGCTTGATAATACTTTCCTGAAATTTCAACTTGTTCCACATCTCTTCATTAGCCTTACTCCTATAAACCAAACTTTGTTGTAAATTCACAACATTCTCCATGTAACACCCCAAAATAATTATAATATTTATTTAATCGATTTATTATGATTATTTGGTGTTTCGGTGAATTTTGATGAATATTATGACGCATGGTGAATTTGTGCGGTGTTGTGGGGTAGTATTGAGTTAAGGGAATATTGAGGCACTTAGAATTAGTAATTTAATTAGGATTATTTTATTAGTAATAATAATAGAATAATTTGAATATTTTTATATTATTATTATTATTTAAAATAATTAAAAGGAATATTAAGGGTAATACGGTATTATTGGGAAGGTTAAGTGAGGGTAATATGGGGAAGTTATAATTGGAGTCCAAGGGGTAAGTTTGACAAAAAGAAAGTAGAGATTAGGAAAGTTATTCTGTACAATCGTAAAGAGTGAAGAGAACGGAGAAAATAAGGCTAGGGCACAGAGAACGAGGGAGAATCAACCGTGGAACCCCGAAGAAGAACCTTTTTGCTGAGAATTCAAGGTATGGGGGTTAATCCGGGTTAATATGTCTAATATGGGTTTAAGGTAGATGTAGTTTTGTGTGCTTTGTGTTTTTGACGAATTTATGATGAATCTATGAAGAATTGTATGTTGAATTTTCGTGGATATGGTACATATGATTTCTGTCATGAATTTCGTATGAGTTGCTGTAATTGCTGTGAAATTCGTGTGAATAATTGTTGTTGTTGTGTTAAATATAAAAACAAAATCGGACCTGAGATTGAGGGTGGGGATTAACAAATTAGGGCTTGATAATTAGAAAGAAATTGATGAAAATAATGAAGTAGGATTAGAACTTAGATCTGTGATGAATCAAAATAGTTTTGGGTCTGATTTGGAGGATTGAAGGTGCTGGAATAGGAAGAATTTCGTCCAGATGCGAAAATCTGAATTTTTTAGGAGCTTCTGGCCATACGCGTAAGGGAGGGAGCCTTACGCGTATGAAGGGGACATCCCCAGGGTGATACACGTAGAATACGCACCCGTCCCCAGGGCCAGCACAGCCCTCTTCCAGTACGCGTAGGGTACGTGTAAGGGAAAGTGGTCATACGCGTATGGAGGGCCATTACGCATATGGGAAATGTGGGGAAGGGGCATTACGCGTATGGGCTACCCATTACGCGTATTGGGAGTTTGAAGGGAATTTTGAAAGGGAAACCTCTCTGGTGATATGTGTAACACTCATGGTGATACGCGTATGGAAGGCCTGGGTAGGTGCCCTACGTGTATGATACGCAGGCCAGTGGGCAAGGAAGAGGACCATACCCGTATGGGGCATGGCCATACGGGTATGGGCAGAGCTGCTGCCAGATTTGTCCGTTTTTGCGATTTTCGTCCCGATTTCGCTTGTAATGCAGTTTCCTTGAAACGTAAGACTATGATGAGGTAATAAAACATGAGTAAACTATTGATGATGGTAAATGGGATAAAATCGGAAAAATTGTGACATGATGATTATAATTTGATGAATTATGAGGTATTGTGACGAATCGTGATGAGTGTTAATTGATGTTGTATTTATGATGTTGGATGATGATTCATGGATGATGATGCAAATTTGACGACTTTATGATGATGATTATTATGACGCTTTGCATCATGCATTCATGGCATAATTGGGACTCTGGTCCAGTGGTGGCTTCAATCCCATTGTGTGGATTGAAGTGTTTGTGACGTGCTCCGGTTCTTGTGTAGAATCAATCCTATTGGTGGGGATCTTTGGAGGGTGATGGCCCAGTGTCCATCAATTATGAGGAATTGGTACGACATGCATGAGTCTATGACGTTGCATTTTCATACTATGTGGCATTGCATTCTATTGACGTATTTGATGCATTGGGATGTTTGTGAATGACTTGGTGATGTTTTGCGTTGCTACTTTATCTTTTTCTTATATCTTATATATTGATTTGTGATTACTCACCCTGCCTGTTTGAATGTTGCCTCCACGTGGGTAACGTGCAGGTGATCAGGCTTAGCTCTCTCAGTGCATGAAGATTTAGCTTTCGAAGTATCTTTGGTTTTCCGTCGATTAGAGGGTCTTGCTCTGATATGTAACATCGGGTTGGGACGTTTGAGTCGAACGATTTACGTTCTTTTATTTGTTGGCATGATGATGTTTATGAGTTTTTTTAAGACGTTTTGGGATTATAAATTGTTTTGAATTTTGATTTTCGCTTCATAATGTTTAAATGAATTCATGATGATAAAACCCGTGTTAAGGAGCAGGATGATATTTTGACGTTTTATGACTAAATGTGACGCCCTTTTAGGATTTTACTCTGATGAAATTGTTGTATTTATTGGCGTTGTTTGTCGGGTAGAAAAGGGTGGTACACTTCATGCCTAAATCTTCTTCTAACTTATTAAGATTTCCAACCTTCTCCTCAATGTCAAGATCCACCTAACCAAAGACCTCCATATTCTACTTTCTAAGCCTCACTCTAAGTTCTTTCAATTTCAAACTTAGAATAAACGCAGCACTCCCCCGGAACTTAAACGAACACCATTCATGTTGAACAAAATCCACAAATTTTGGATATTCGTACCAACAATTAAAAACTTTAAATGGTTTGGCTCCCCAATTCAACCTGTTATAGCTTTAAGCCACACCAGACGATGGTCCGAAATATCTCTCACTCCAACAAGTTAAGCCACCAAATTCCAATTATTTATCAGACCATCCAAAACAAGCATTCTATCAAGCCTACTCATGCATTTCCCATTTTCTCTAAACCAAGTGAATTTATTACCTATCACCGGAAGGTCAGTCAACTCCATTGAATCAATAAAGGTCGAGAAATCCTCCATTTCTGACCAATGAACCTTCCCACTGCCCCTCCTTTCCTTCACATCCTTAATTGCGTTAAAATCCCCTGCAACAACCCAATTACCTACAGGCAACCATAATTTACGTTTTTCTACCTCATCACACGGCGCGTATTAAGGATGTGAAAGAAAGAAGGGGCAGTGGGAAGGTTAATTGGGCAGAAATGAAGGATTTCTCGACCTTTATTGATTCAATGGAGTTAATTGACCTTTCGGTGATAGGTAATAAATTCACTTGGTTTAGATACAATGGGAAATGCATGAGTATGCTTGATAGAATGCTTGTTTCGGATGGTCTAATAAATAGTTGGAATTTGGTAGCTCAACTTGTTGGAGTGAGAGATATTTCGGACCATCGTCCGGTGTGGCTTAAAGCTAACAGGTTGAATTGGGGAGCCAAACCATTTAAAGTTTTTAATTATTGGTACGAACATCCAAAATTTATGGATTTTGTTCAACATGAATGGTGTTCGTTTAAGTTCTGGGGGAGTGCGGCATTTATTCTAAGTTTGAAATTGAAAGAACTTAGAGTGAGGCTTAGAAAGTGTAATAAGGTGGTCTTTGGTTGGGTGGATTTTGACATTGAGGAGAAGGTTAGAAATCTTAATAAGTTAGAAGAAGATTTAGGCATGGAGAGTGTTGTGAATTTACAACTGAGTTTGGTTGATAGGGGTAAGGCCAATGAAAAGATGTGGAACAAGTTGAAATTTCAGGAAAGTATTATCAAGCAAAAATCGAGAATAAAATGGTTGAAGGATGGAGATAATAACACAAGATTCTTTCATTCTATGTTGAAAGCAAGAAATAGAAGGAACAATATTGTGCAATTGAAGAATGGGAACGTTGTACTTGAAGGTGTTTTGAAGATCAAAGAGATTATTAGTTCGTTTTATGAAAATAGGTTCAAAAATTTGGAGAGTGTGAAACCGGTTCTCAAGGACGAAGATCTGCCCAAACTTAGCCTGGAGGAAAGCATGGATTTAGAGAGAGAGTTTTCGGTGGAGGAAATTAAGGAAGCCATTTTTTATAGCGACGGGTCTAAGAGTCCTAGACCGGATGGTTTCTATCTTGGTTTTCTGAAGCCTTGTTGGGAGGTGGTTGGGGAGGATGTCATCAAGTGCATAAAATCATTTCAATCTTATGCTTTTTTACCCAAATATGTGACTTATTCTTTTTTAGCACTTATTCCTAAAGTTGAGAATCCGCAAGGGCTTGTAGAATATCGCCCCATTTGTTTAATTGGGTGTGTGTATAAAATCATTTCAAAGGTGCTGGAAGCAAGGTTGAGATGTGTTATAGGTAAATTGGTTTCTCATTCACAAACTGCCTTTATTCCCGGTCTTAATATCCTTGATGGTATTGTGGTGGCAAATGAGATGGTAGACCTTCTGAAGAGACGAAAAGAAAGTGGCTTATTGTTTAAAATTGACTTCGAACAAGCGTACGACTGTGTGGATTGAGTATTCCTAGTAAATATTATGAAAGATATGGGTTTTGGTAAAAAATGGTTGAATTGGATTCGGGGTGGTGTGTTCACTAGTCATCTTTCTATCTTAGTCAATGGAGGAACTACAAATGATTTCAGGGCTACGAGAGGGTTGTGTCAAGGTGATCCTTTGTCGCTGTTTTTATTTGTGCTTGTGGTTGAAGGCTTGGCTTTGTTAGTAGGCGGGCTAATCATTTGAATATGCTAACTGATATACAGCTTAACAATGCGGCTTGCTATAACCTGCTCTAGTTTGCTGACAATACCATTTTGATGTGTGATGAAACTTTCTGTAATCTTTGGGGTTTGAAGGCAATCTTGCATGGTTTTGAAATGGTATCGGGTCTTAAAATAAACTTGTGGAAGAGCAACCTTACAGGGGTGGGTGTGCAACGTGGATTCTTGGAGGCAGCAGCTGATTTTTTGGCTTGTCGCATAGGTTTAGTTCCTTTCAAGTTTCTGGGCCTTACGGTGGGTGGGAATCATAGAAGATACTCGTTTTGGAGACCGGTAATAGACAGTTACAAAACAAAGCTCTCCTCTTGGAAAGGCAAGTTGCTTTCTGTTGGTGCGAGAGTGACACTTATTAATTCCGTTTTGATGAGTTTACCTATTCATTTTTTTTCTTTTTATCAAGCTCCTAAGTTGGTCTTAAAAGAAATCGTGGTCATTCAACGCAACTTCCTTTGGGCAGGATCGATGGATAAAAAATTTGTGGCTTGGGTGAAATGGAGTGTTATTTGTTGTCCTAGAGATGGAGGGTGCCTTGGCATTAGGGACACCCGTTTTTTTAACAAAGCTTTGATGGTTAAGTGGTTGTGGAGACTCCTAACGGATTTTGATGCTATTTGGTGTGGGATTATTGGGTATAAGTATGGGAATTTTGTGATGCGTATTCTCAATCATAAAGTTACTGCTACTACCTCGTTGGACTCCTTGTGGTGGCGAGACCGTATGCAACTTGGTGATGTTTTGGATAAAAGGGTATTTTTTAGAATCTTTAGCTTGCAAATTGGGAAAGGGAAACATGATATCTTTTTGGTATAATAAGTGGATTTCCTATGTTCCACTGTATTTGTTGTTTCCGGGTTTGTTTGATGTAGCAGGTATAGAAAATATCTTAGTTTGTGACGTTGGGATTATTGCTGATGGTATCTGGTCTTGGAACCTGGAAGCTCTGGGTTTTGACTACAATAGAGTCGTGGCTAGCGAGCTTGCAGAGTGCAGAGTTTTGCTGGGTGAAGTGCAGATTTCTGGGGCTGATTTAGACAGGTTTTTTTTGGCCTTGGAGCTGCTCTGGAGAATTTTCAGTTGCCTCGTTTTATGACAGAACGCAGTTATTTACTGGGCCGGTAGTCTTGGAAGGAAATGTCTCAATGGCTTTGAAGATTTGTTGGGGATCTTCAATGCCTTTTAAACTCAAGGTGTTTGGCTGGAAACTTTTATGGGATAGATTACCAACGAGGTCTAACTTGACACTCCATGGTATTTTACATAATCCTCACGATCTCGTGTGCGTATTTTGTTTCCGTCATGTTGAGGATATTGATCATATTTTGTGTCATTGCCGTATTACAAGATTGGTTTGGAAAAATGTTTTTTCTTGGTTAGGCATGCTGTCGTTTGGCAAAGAAGACGGGGTCAGTTTTTGCTTGGAGTGGTTTGTTAGGCTTAGGAGCAGGTGTTCGAATCATTTATCCGGTTTGATTTGGTTTATGTCTTGTTGGTGCATTTGGTTCTCTAGGAACCAAATCATTTTCAAAGTGGAAGTTGGGGATCCGGAGGTGATCTTTCATCGTATTTTGTTGTTATCGTGGTGTTGGGTAGCTTTAGAAGCTATGGGTTGTAGTATTTGCAATTATTATGATTTTTTGTAATTGTCCGCTATTGTATTTGGGTTGGAGTACCCCTAGTACTCCTATCTAAATAATATTGCTACTCATTTCAAGTCAATTTGGACAAAACCTTACAACCTAAGATTGCATTTGCTATTAATCCTTCAAAATGTGAAAAGTCTTTGAAATCATTTTAATAAAAAGCATAATTACCTAGATCTCTGTTTTAATTTTAATTTGTAAAAAATAAGCTTAAAATAATTTTTATTAATTTATAGAAAATGCACTTGAAAACACTTTTAGGGTACTTGGGTTTCAAGGGTTTGCTCCCCTTGAGGTCCTGAGTTCGAAAGAGCATAGGTTCAACTTTCGGAGGCTACGTGGGACGTTGCTTACGGACGCGCTCTCGGGTGGATTAGTCGGTACGGAAGGAAGGATACCACTCTATAAAAAAAAACAATATAAAATTAAAATTGTTTTTAATAAGTCTTTGTCAATGAAAAAATATTTTTAGTAAGTTACTTTTGAGGTCTCTTCCACGTTTATATTCTGATTGTTGATTCGTTCATACCCAAATAATAACAAACAGTTTAGGGTTTGTGGAATGAGTAGTCAGAAACAGCGAGTTTGATGAAACAGTGGCAGCATCCGAAAGCTCTATGCGAAAGTCCATCGATTATTCACATTCAAATCATCACTCTCATTTCACAACCCTAGAGCATGTAGCTTCCCAAGGTATTTCTCTATTTTCCTCTAATAATCATGAACACACAAAATCATATTGATAACAAAGATAGGATCAGCGATTTGCCCGATAGTCTTATACTTCACATACTCTCTTTTTTGAACATCAAACAAGCTATTCACACTTGTATTCTTTCCACAAGATGGAACAATTTGTGGAAGTATCTTCCCACTCTTACATTAATTTCTTCACAATTCACCTCTGTCGAGATTTTCACTGAATTCGTCTCTCAGATCTTGTCTCTTCGCGATAACTCAACCGAACTGCACACCCTAGTATTTCGCCGCCATAAAGTCATGGAGCCTTCCCTGCTCGAAATAATTCTAAAATATGCAGTTTCACACAATGTTCGACTATTAGATATCCGCGTAACATGTGATATTCAACACTTTCCGTCTTGTTTATTACAATGTCGCACGTTAACCTCTCTTGATCTTTGTGTTAGTCATCCTACAGTTTATGGTACAACCACATTGTTTCCTACTTCTTTGAATATGCCAGCATTAACAAGCTTGGGTCTATGGCACTTTGCCTTTTCGGTAGGCAATGATGGTCGCGTTGATCCTGTTGGTAGTTGGTTAGTTGATAGTTGAAAAAAGATAGTTTTAGAAAATTGTTTAGAAGAAGGCTATGTTATTGATTTCTTGGATGATCAATTACATGATACCAATGGCCTATTTATAGGCTCAAGTCACTACCTTCTACATTACATTAGTTCTTTCTAGAGTTTTCATGATAGATGAGTATCATGATAGTTCTAGGTTCTTCTATCATTTTAATATACTTATAGTTCTAGATTGTTCTACCATATTCATAACTATTATAATTCTAGGATCTTCTACCATTTTCCTACATATTATATTTAAGAATATTCTAGAAATTTGTAGCAATTTCAACACTCCTCCTTGATGCAAATTTCTGTGACTCCAAGCATAGCTCGTAGCTCTTCGAATCTTGGTCTCGGCAACGCCTTCGTGAATATGTCTGCAATTTGATCTTCTGTTCTACAGTAGTCGAGTTTGACCTCTTTAGTTGCTTCAGCTTCTCTGATAAAGTGATACTTGATTGCTATGTGTTTTGTTCTGTTGTGATGTACTGGATTTTTCGCTATTGCAATTGCTGATTTGTTGTCGCAATTGATTTTAGTAGGCCCGTCCAGTTTTTCTCCCATGTCTTCAAGTATCCTTCGAAGCCATATAGCTTGACTCGTTGCTTCAGCAGCTGCCACATACTCTGCTTCTGCTGTAGATTGTGCAACCGTAGCTTGCTTCTTCGATGCCCAAGAGAAAATTCCCGATCCTAGTGAGAAAGCATAGCCAGAGGTGCTTTTCATGTCATCTACCGAACCTGCCCAATCACTGTCGGTGTAGCCAAGTAATCCTGAGTTGCTTTCGGTAGTGTACCATATACCTAATTCTTTTGTTCCTTGTAGATACCTCAAAATTCTTTTTCCTGCTCCAAAGTGTATTTGACTTGGGCTTTGCATGAATCTTGATAGAAGACTTGTAGCATACATTATGTCTGGTCGTGTAGCTGTCAAATATAGGAGGCTTCCAACTAGACTTCTGTATATGGAAGCATCAGCTTCTGGTGCTCCATCATTCTTCTGTAGTTTCTCATTTGTTATGAGTGGAGTAGCGACTGGTTTGCAACCATACATCTTGAATTTCTTAAGTAAGCCTTCTGTGTATTTCTTTTGCGAGATGAATATTCCTTCTTTTCTCTGACTTACCTCTATACCGAGGAAGTAACTCATCAAACCAAGGTCGGTCATCTCAAAGGTCTTCATCATGTCTTCTTTAAACTCCATCATCATCTTAGTATTACTTCCCGTGTAGATAAGATCGTCCACATATAGAGAGAGTAAGAGAGTGTGCTGACCTTGAGACTTGATGTAAAGTGTAGGCTCACTTTTGCTCCTCCTGAATCCTTGGCCCATGAAATACTGATCGATTCTGCTATACCATGCTCGAGGTGCTTGCTTCAAACCGTAGAGTGCCTTTCTTAGTCTTAACACTTTGCTTTCTTCTCCTTCAGACATGAATCCTTGTGGCTGCTCCACATAGATCTCTTCGTCAAGTACGCCATTGAGGAAGGCAGATTTGACATCTAGGTGATGTATACTCCATCCTTTTTGTGCCGCAAGAGCTATTAGAGCTCTAATGGTATCAAGACGAGCTACTGGTGCAAATGTCTCATTGTAGTCAATCCCAGGTTGTTGTGAGTAACCCTTAGCTACTAGTCTCGCCTTGTGTTTTTGTATGGTGCCATCAGGGTTGAGCTTTGTCTTATAGACCCACTTAACCCCAATGATATCTTTTCCAAGAGGACGATTTACTAACTCCCATGTGTTGTTTTTTTCTATCATCTTTATCTCTTCTTCCATTGCCTTGACCCATACTTCCTGCTTTGACGCTTCTTCAAAGCTTCCAGGTTCAAGAATGGCCAAGTTACAGGTTTCATATATATCCACCAAGGATCTTACTCGTCTTGGATTAGACTCTGGTGATGATAGTTCTTGATCTTCTTGTTGTGGTGGAGGTGAAGCAGATTCACCTGAGTCTTCTTCCTCAGCTTCTTCTTGAGGTAGTTGGACTGGTATAAGGATGTTCTTCTCCACTTTTTCTTCATCCCAATTCCAAGAAGCATTCTCATCAACTTCAACATCTCGACTGATGATGAGTTTTTTTGTTTGCAAGTTGTAGACACGGTAGCCTTTAGAGATAGTGCTATACCCCAGAAAGATACCTCGTATAGTCTTATCTTCAAGCTTGTGCCTCTTCACGTCTGGAATATGAATGTAGCATATAGATCCAAAGACCCTTAGGTGCTTTGCTGATGGCTTCTTTCCATTCCAAGCTTCAATTGGAGTCTTATCTTGTACTGCCTTAGTTGGACATCTGTTGAGTATGTAAACAGCAGTGTATACTGCTTCAGCCCAGAATGTGTTAGGAAGTCCCTTCTCCTTGAGCATCGATCTAGCCATTTCCATAACTGTGCGATTCTTTCTCTCTGACACACCATTTTGTTGAGGAGAATATGCGACCGTAAGTTGTCGCTCAATGCCTTCATCCTCACAAAATTTGTCAAACTCACGGGAGGTGTATTCCTTGCCTCGATCACTTCTTAGTACTTTTATCCGTTTTCCACTTTGATTTTCAGCAAGGGCCTTGAACTTTTTGAATACTCCAAAAACTTCTGATTTTTCTTTTAGGAAATAGACCCATGTCATTCTAGAGAAGTCATCAATGAATAGTATGAAGTACCTGTTGTTCTCGTGTGATGGCGTTCTCATTGGTCCACAGACGTCAGTATGTATCAGTTCCAATAGATCTTTCGCTCTCCATGCTCCGCTTGTTGAGAACGGAAATCGGTGTTGCTTACCAACGAGACATCCTTCACACACTTCATTATTCTCCTTTATGCTTGGAAGATCTCTCATCATATTCTTCTCATGCAACAACTTCAAGGCATGTGTGTTGAAGTGGCCAAATCTTCGATGCCAGAGCCATGAATCATCAACTTGCACCTTCATGGCAATGTTAGTTGCATATTTTAAATTTAGCGGGAAGCTTCTATTGCTCTTATTCATCTTCACTTGGGCTATCTCAGACCTTTTATTTTTGTTGTCTAAGATTTTGCATACACCTCCTTCAAAGTGAAGTGTGTAGCCTCTCTCCATCATTTGGCCAATGCTTAGAAGATTTTCTTTTAGGCTGGGAACTAGTAAAACATCATGGATGAGTCGTGTACCTTTATTTGTCTCCACCATGACAGTGCCTTTGCCTTTTGATTCAACCACACTTCCATTTCCCAGTCGAACTTTGACTTTGACAGACTCGTCAATGCTTTTGAAAATAGTCTCATCCTTAGCCATGTGGTTGCTACATCCACTATCCAAATACCAACTTCCACCTTTTTCTTTGATTGAGTCTTGAGTGGCATAGAACATACATTGTTCTTGATCATGCTCCTCTGCGATATTAGCTTGATGCCTATTTTTGTTGCGACAATTTTTCTCTACGTGCCCGAACTTCTTGCAGTGGTTGCATTGTGGCATATTACGGTACCAACAATTTTTCTCTGCGTGGCCTAGTCTTTTGCATATATTGCATTGAGAGTTTTTGTCTAGCTTGTTCTTAAGGAAATTTCTAGAAACTTCTCTTCTTCTGGAAGTTTCTCCATAATTTTTCTTTCCTTCACTTTCTTTATTTTGGGGCTGAAATTTTAGCTTTGACTGGAAGGCATTTTCTAGTGTATCTTCTTTATGCCTATACAGTCTTTGCTCATATGCTTCAAGAGAGCCCACAAGTTCTGTCACTGATAGAGTGGACAGATCTTTGGTTTCTTCAATCGTTGTCACGATTGGGTCAAACTTTGGGGGCATAGTAATTAGAATTTTTTCAACGATTTTCTTGTCAAGAATTTCTTCCCCAAAAGCTCTCATTTGATTAACTATTTCTTTAACTTTAGAATAGTAATCTTTAACTGTCTCAGACTCCTTCATCTTCAATAGTTCAAAATCTCTTCTTAGAGATTGAAGTTTAACGGCACGTACCTTATCGCTTCCTTGAAACTCCTCCTGCAGCGTGTTCCATGCTTCTTTGGCAGTCTTAGCTCCCATAATTCTTGGAAAAATTGCATCAGTCACCGCTTGTTGCAAGGTGAACAACGCCTTTGAATTTTTCTGTTTGTTTTGCTTCAACTCTTTTTCTTGAGCTGCATTAAGAGCCGAAGTATCCGCGGGAACGGTGAAGCCTTTTTCTACTATGTCCCATAAATCTTGAGATGAAAAAAATGTTTCCATTTTAACACGCCAGAAATCATAATTTTCACCATTGAAAATAGGGACAGAAATAGATGATGATTGAGTGGTGTTATCCATAGTTTAAAAAAAATTTCGGAGTGGGTTTATAGTACAAAGAAAATTTTTGTAGTAGTTTGGAGGATTTTAGAATGTTAGGTAGGTAATATAACTACGCCCAATATATGACCGAACGTAGCTCTGATGCCACTGTTGGTAGTTGGTTAGTTGATAGTTGAAAAAAGATAGTTTTAGAAAATTGTTTAGAAGAAGGCTATGTTATTGATTTCTTGGATGATCAATTACATGATACCAATGGCCTATTTATAGGCTCAAGTCACTACCTTCTACATTACATTAGTTCTTTCTAGAGTTTTCATGATAGATGAGTATCATGATAGTTCTAGGTTCTTCTATCATTTTAATATACTTATAGTTCTAGATTGTTCTACCATATTCATAACTATTATAATTCTAGGATCTTCTACCATTTTCCTACATATTATATTTAAGAATATTCTAGAAATTTGTAGCAATTTCAACAGATCCGTTTTCACAATTAACCAGTTTGAAAAGCTTGAGAATTGTGTATTGTGAAGTTGTGGACGGGCAAAACCTTTGCATTTCAAGTGCCAAACTTGTCAATTTATGTATATACATGGTTCATTATGCACCAAAAAGCTATTTTGGAATCGAGCTATCTGCTCCAAATCTTTGTACCTTTGCTTTTAGTGGTATTCCTGTTCAGAAACTCTGTTGGAGCAAGAGCAAACTCTTTTCTATCAAAAAAGTATGTATTGATATAATAGAATTTTGGAAATCAGAAGAGACTTCATTGGTTCTACTCAATTGGCTGTTTGAACTTGCAAATATGGAATCATTGATCATCTCTTCAACTGCTCTTGAGGTACTTTAGTGGCGGGAAAAGCTCTTTTTCACTTTACACTTACAATGACCCGAGTTTTTTTAATATGCTTGCTTCTTATATTGTATTTATAAATGTTATACAAAATATGACTTGAATTAAACAGATCTTAATAGTTGTTGTTTGTTTTAGGTTCTTTCCTTAGTTCCGAATTTATCGGTTGAGCTTCCTTCGTTGTGTAACTTGAAGTCACTCGGGGTAGAAAAGAAACAAATTGCATCGATACCTTATGGAATAGTGGACATTTTGATTCAAAACTCGCCTTCACCAAAGGTTTACATCAGAGATTGATTAAGGTAAAATGTGAATTCAATTTCTTAAAGAGAAACATTTTTCTTGTGTAATTTTGCATATGATTATATAGTTTTGGGTAGTATGTGAAAAGTGCTAATTCTTATATATTTGTTTCTTGTTATACATAGCCTGGTGCACTCTTGGTCAGGAATAAAGCAGATGGTGTGACTAAATTTATGAAGAAATTGAAGGATTTTGCATATAACAAGGTTGATGATCTCATTTACCTTGCTGTCATTAATGTAAACAAATAGTCTCTGCAACTGATGAGTTCAATTCAACTATGTTTTTCCTCAATCTCTGAATTACATATTTATTGGTTACTTTAATTGACTGTTATAAACTAATGTTTTGATCAACATAACTTTTTTTCCGAAATGCAATATATATTTGCATCAAGTGTTGTTTTTCTGTGTGTCAGAAATGCATGATTCGCTGTAGAAAGTGATGTGAGTTCAGGTTCACATTCAAATTTTTGAATTCAATCAATGGAAAACATCTGCTAATTTTAGTCAAAGCTTTGCGGATTGGTCTGTTCATATTTCCTAATTCTACTGTTATATCCAACATACATAGCTGCAACTAAATCAGCACAAGGAAAAGTAAGATCAACGTGCTCCCCAAAATCAACATGCTAGTGAAAGCTAAGTAATAATTTGCAAGGATCTCTGACTTTAATGTTGGATTTCAGAGCTATTGCTGAAAATTTTCACATGATTAGTCATATAATGAAATCAATCTACCGCTACAATAGGGCTAAATCACACACATACCAACTATATACAGTGCACAAATTAACATTCATTAAATTGTTCATAAGTCCAATTAGTTTGATATATAAAAAGGTGTATATGTTTGCAAATCAAAGACTTACTTGAAAATATGGTAGAGTGGAAACAACAGTACAATCTATATGGTGGAGTACTAACCAATTCCCATGTTCTTGCAATGAGTATAATAGAAGTGATTATACCTATGATAAGCTAAACACGAGGTCTTTAAGATTCTAATAAGTGAAAAAGTAAAGGATTGATCAAACCTACTACATAGATATAGCTTCGTATCTTCGATGATGAAGGGTGTCGAGTCCTCCTCCCATTAGGGGTGTTCGCGGTGCGGTTTGGGCGGTTTTGACGCTAAAAATCATCCGAACCGCAAGAGAAAAAGGCATGTGGTTCGGTTTGGTTCGGTTGGCTTTTAAAAAAAATCCAAACCAAACCAAACCAAACCAATGCGGTTTGGGTTGGTTCGGTTTTTTACAAGATTTTTATTGAGTTATATATACATATATAGAGAACAACATAACTTTGAGTTTAGTCATTCATACATTAGCAAATAACAACAAAACTCATCATATTTAGACAAAAACTTCTCATTCAATATACAAAAATCAATTTAAACAAAAGTGAAAAAAAATAGTAGCATAAAACAATATCAAAAATATTATAATAAAATAGAAAAAATAGAGGAGAAGGGAGATTAGAGAAGATGAAAAAGAAAGAACATAAGAGATGAGAGATTGGAGAAGAAAGGCGCGATACAAACATAATTAGAAGAGAAAATAGTAACATAAAAATGAGAAGATGAAAAAGAAAGAACAATACTATTAGGAGAGATTTGAGAAGATTAAAACTGAAAAGCTAAGTGTGATTAAGAGAAAATATTTCGTAATTATAAGGTTAGGGCATAATGGGTTTGAGTTTTTGGTTAGATGTGAGATGAGTGAAGTTTGAGTTGTAACATAATGCGGTTTGGTTTGGTTTAGTTCGGTTTTCAAAATACAAACCGCAAACCAAACCAAACTGTGCGGTTTTGTCAAAAGATGGCCCAAACAAATCCGAACCAAATGCGGTTTTTTGCAATTTCGGTTTGGTTTGGTTTGGTTTGCGGTTTTTTATTGGGTTGGTTCGGTTTTGAACACCCCTACCTCCCATATTATCTATTATGTGCAGCATGACTCTGACCCATTATAGCTAACTCAGTGAGACATGGGACATAATGCATTCCCTCATGGTGTGTTTGGTTCGGAGTAGATGGAGGGGAGGAGAGGGGAGGGGAGGGGAAAATTTTAATTAAATGTGTTTGGTTTAAATTTTAGGAGGGGAGGGAAGGGGAGCAAAATCCCTCCAAAACACATTTTTTGCTCCCCTCCAAATTGGGGGGATTTGGAGGGGAGGGAAGGGAAAGAGAGTTTTGTAATTAAAAAAATATTATATTTACTAAAATATCCTCAATTTAATTTTATTATTTCAAAATTATTCGTATTTTTCGTGTTACTATTTCTCTTATGTTTGATTTTTTCGATTGCTTCCATCAATTTATTAAATTAATCTCCAACTTCAAATTATTTTATAGTATTTTCCTTAATATAAATCATAATCATTTTACTTCTTTTCTGTTTTTTTATTAAAAAAATTATGTTTACTTATATTCGTTTTTTTCTTCTAATTTTATAATGTATCATATCATATTTTCTTTTATATCAAATTTTAAACCATTTATTTTATTAAATATTTTAAATCATTAATATTTAATAATAATTTATTTTATGTATTTGTTTGGTTAGATGATTCATCACGATTTAAACGGTGTTATCAGCATATAGTTTAATTTATATTGGAGAGTTTTAATCTGAACCGTACTCATTTTTTTTAATGTTATGAGATAAATAAATAATTTTTTAGTCAATCAATATTCAAAATTTTATCACAAAAAAAAACATGCATGAATTTTTCACATTTGAATATCATATCACTTATATAAGATCATAAGGATAAAAATGTAAATTATTAATAAAATCTCTCCCCTCCCCCTCCTGAACCAAACACATTTTTAATTAAAATCCCTCTCTTCCCCTCCCCACCCCTCTTTTGAACCAAACACTTATCTAATTAAAAAAAATCCCTCACCTCCCCTCCCCTCCCCTTCCCTCCATTAAAATCCCTCCCCTCCCATCCCCCTCATTTGAACCAAACATACCCTCAAGCAAATGGCTAGCAGGGGCGAAGTTGTTTAAGATATGCCATATAAGTCCATAGTTCTCTCAAGCAAGAGGATTGTATATGCGTAGTTGTAGTTGTTTAAGGAATGACTTAACAACACACAATCCTTTAAGCACGATGCCTATAAACGTGAGAGTTTAACGTTGACGAGTTTTGCGAAGCTACCGATAGATTGTGATTAAGACTACTTTATGTAGGATTAATTTTATTAATCCATTAAAAAATGACTCATTTAAATTAAAGATTGACTTAAATAAAAGACACATTAATGTGATGAATATTTAGGTTGATGGATAACTAAGGCAATGAGGTTTTTATTTTGAATTTCAAAATAAAATTTAAATCCCTCTTCTCTCTTCATAGCTATTGGGACATGACTGTTGGGATAGGATATGACTATTGGAATAAAATGCCTATAAATAGGCATCATTAAGAAAGCAACAATAACAATTCTCATTCTTTCTAGTTATCCCATAAACAAAGAAATGAAAATATCTTAATCATCGAAGATACAGAAAAGGAGGAAGAAAGAGAGGAGAAAACCATTCAAATCAAAGATTAAGAACTGGACTATTTGGATCAAGAACCAAGAAATGGACAAGAATTGACGTCATGGATAAGGGTATGTTTTTACAGTTTTTAATGGCAACTGGAATAGTGTGAAAATCATGATATCAAGATCCTAAATCATAAAATTTTCTAACTGTTGGTATCAGAGCAAGGTTACAGATATTGTGATTTTTCTATAATAATTATTTATATAAATGTATTTTTGAATAGAAATAAACAAAATACATTATCGTTGATGATTTTCTTACTATCGGAATGAATGTGGTAATTAAAGTTTTCATTCTGGAAAGATATTATATATCGATCATTGAAAGTAAAAATGCGATACATTATTCACTTTGCTTTTCTAGTCTGGAATGGCATATATATGTGATTTTATGTAATGGATTGTGCTTAACGGAAAGAAAAAAACTACACCTATTAGTAATTAATTTTGCTTGCATTCAATTCCTTGCCTTCATTCCATGTGTATGACAGTACTTAAATAGTACAAATTAGAAATAGAATCCAATGACACTTCTAAAAAATTTAATGACATCGCCTAAAACAGACTGATGAGTCATAGCAAAGGAATATTATAGAATGCTATTTTACTAATTCATGACAAAGTCTTTGAAATACTTGGGCTTGTTCCTGTTCCTTTTGGGCCTTGGTGTGGGTATGTTCTCTTCTTCCTCTTCCCAATCTTCTTGGGCTTCCTCCTTAATTGGCCCCATAACATCCCCCTGGTTTTCAAAACACACCTTGTCCTCAAGGTGGAAATCCGGATAGCAAGCCATGATGTGATGGTAGTTCTCCCAAGTTGTATCTTCTGGGATTAAACCATCCCACTGAATCAACACTTGCTTTACATTCTCAGCCCCATGAAGACGCCAATCTAACACAGCCAGGGGTCGAATTAAGGGTTGGTTTTCTACTGCTTCAGGCGGCAATTCAAGTCCAGGTGCATTGCTGCCAAAGCAAGGTTTCAACAAGGATACATGGAAGACAGGATGTATCTTGCTACTGGACGGTAAGTCGAGTTGAAACGCAACCTCTCCAATGACCTTTATGAACCCGTTTTTCTGCACTAGAAGTTTGACGATAAGGTCTCAATTTCACAAAAACCATATCGCCTACCATGAAATTATGAGGAATTTGAGTGCGATCAACATTCCTTTTCATGGTTTCCTGGGCTTTGAGAAGCTTCTTTTTCAACTCTTGTAAGATAGAGGTGTGATCCATTAGCATTGTATCCACAACATGTATGTGTGTTGTGCCTTCAACATAATCAGACAGGGAAGGAGGTTGTCTTCCATACACAATTTGAAAAGGTGTGAAGCCCGTCGAAGTGTGTATTGTTGTGTTGTAATGTCATTCATCCCAATGGAGGTAGGTTCCCCATGTTCTTAGTTTATCATGCACAAAGCTCCTCAAATACTGTTGCAACACTTTGTTGACAATCTCAGTCTGGTCGTCACTTTGTGGGTGGTAGGCAGTGGACATGCGAAGTTTGGTGCCACTTAAACGAAAAAGCTCCTGCCAAAAGTGACATAGGAAAATGGGGTCTCAATCTGAAACCATACTTCTTGGCATTCCATGTAACTTACATACCATTATAGAAAACAATTCCGCTACCTTCGAGGCCGTGAATTATAAAGGTAACATCCCAAAATGGACAGCTTTCGAAAGTCGGTCCACTGCTGAAGCGGTAAAGTGACAAGCAATAAAACTTTTTAGAAGTATTTTTTCGGAAATTTATCGTGTCCATAGAGATCGTGCTATTCAACTGCTATTCGACAAGTCTCGCGTTTATGAGTTTAGATTAAATTGGTTAAAGTAAAAGCAGAAAAGTAAATATGAACATAAAAAGAATTCATTCTTCAGAGAGAAGAAACTTATCCGGTATACATATAATCCACTCGTCACAAACTTAAACTTACCGACCAATTATACTCAACCGACAATACTCCTCAATATCATCCAGTATCGCTCACAACAGTGTCCATCTCTGACACACTGAGCTGAGAGAACAACTGTATTACTCTCGTCGACACTCTCGCACCTGACTCAAACAACACGAAGGCATTAAGCTCCGATACCCATAAAGATTGTTAGCTCTAAATCTATCTCTAGCATCCAGAAACTAACAGATAATCATCTCTAATCAAGGTTTGTGATGTTTATCTCTAACACAACCGAAACCCCGAGCATAAAGCAAAAAAATCAAGGACAATCACCGATAAAGATTTGTAGAGCAGATTTTATACAACGCCATGAGCGATAAATATACATAAGATCAAAGTAAATACATATACAAAACCCAACAAATGAAGAATACACAAAGAAGAAGAGAAATGAACCAAAAATCTCCCGGTTTGTTAGCGCCGATCGATGATCAATCCACTCCGGATCATCCATATGCAAGCTCCAATGTTGTTTTCAAGCTAAATCTACCAAAAAATGAAAGTTTGATGCATTGGGAACAAATATTACCCAACCATCCTCTAAAAAAATGTGTTTTTAGCCCTTAAATGGTGTTTCTGTCCGTCCAGATTCACCCGGCGAAGTTCTGGTTCGCTCAGCGAGCTAAGGCGGCTTATTCTGGACTTTTTTACACGTTTCTGTCTGTCTTCCTCGCTTCTGCTTCGCCCGGCGTGCACAGGGCGAGATCAGACATACATCATTTTCTGTTTTCTTGTTTCAGCCATAACTTTCGAACCGTAACTCCGTTTTTCGCCCGGTTCAAAGTGTTGGAAAGCTTATTCAATGCTCTTTATGAATATGACAAGATATCCTTGCATGAATACCTGCAAAAAATAAATGGAAAACAATTAAATTCGATGATATTTACACAATAACGTAATATATACACTATAACATAAAGTATACGTATTTACAAACAAAGCGGAGTTTATTCGAACGATATTAACAAAAAGTATTGATAAGTGCAACAAAACTTATATACAAAAATAGCTATAATTTGCACTTATCAAACTCTCCCCTACTTAAACTTGTTTGTCCCTAAACAAGAATCAAGCGACTCAAAGAAACAGAGTGACAACCAAAGAATCACGAATCAACAGGTTTTGAAAAACATAGACAAATGAATGGTTCAAATGAAAAATGGTACACGCAAAGTAAATCTTACCACTAAACTACAACGACAACATAGGTACAAAACAAATGCTAAATACAAAAATCATGTCAAACATCCTAAAACAACACAAGTTCAAACGTGAATCACACCTAGCAAAAACAATCATCGGTAGATGGAAAACACAAAATGAGGTACTTTTCACTCACACAAAAGTCTTGCAAACAAAAGACTAAATTATGCATTCATCTAAAAATTCACATTGAACATACAAATGCAAGAATCACAAGGTCTTTCAAGGTTATAGCGTGGTCGGGTAAACAAACAAGGGACAATTTCTAAGGGTAATTGAAATAAAAACTTGCTTAAACCTAAGGGAGTGATCAACTCACAAAGACTGAAACACAAAATTCCAATCAACTTCTTCCAAAATCCCAAGTGTTACACAAAACACAATACTTATTTAGCACAATTATTTGAACTCTTTTTGTTTCCTTTCACAAGGATTTTCTTTTTCTTTTTTTTCTTTCTTTTTTTTTTCTTTTCTTTTCTTTTCTTTTTCATATTTTTCTCTTTTTTCTTTTCTTTTTCAACCTCATAGAAACCAACCAATGAGTAAACAATCACTCTCTCCCTAACTTGAATTCAACCACATCATCATGTGAATACTCTCTACTTTCTAAGGCAAGGTAAAAATTGATACAACAACACAAAGTTAAGGGTTCAAGAAAAAAATGCAATCAATCATAATACATACAAAAAGTGAATTCAATACTCATAGACAATCATTAAGTTCAAACAACATGGATAATGATAGAAATGCACAAAGGGGTTTAACAAATGCTCACACACTCACATGGTGAATTGACTATTTGGCTAGGTAGTTGTGCTCAAAATGAAACAAGATACCTTGATCCTTTTCATGCTTTCATATAATCAACACAAACAAAAGATCCTATTAGAACAAGAATGTTGGCACTCCGCGCATATATGAACAATGGAAAGCTACCTCACAAAAAGGGTGGGAACTAAAGTGATTCACATCAAGAACAAGTATACAAAAGAATGAATGGCATGGAAGTTTGTAAAAAGCCTAAGTATCATGAATATGCTAAAGTCTAGAAAGCGATAAATACATACCTTGGACGTGTACAAAACTTAACAATATCATTACCATACATCCGCAAGTTGAAATGATCAAACTTGGAACATCACCTTAAATTTCTCAAGCTACTCGAAAAAAAATTCATTGACAAACACAAGAATTATTAATATAAACATACTAAAAGACCGGGTGAAATTGTCTAAACAAATTTAAAAGTGAAGATTTGAAATTTTAGTGGTGGTACGATTTAAATTTATTTAGACAATTGCACCATACTACCTAAACTAAACAACAACAAAAAAATAATACAACATGCTTGTTTTACGTCATAAGCTCGACACCTATTATTTACAAACCAATACGTTGCTTCGGATGGGCCAAATGCTTTCCTCCCGCCGTTGCTCTCATCTCTTCGAGCTTTAACCGGAACTACACATTTAACCACACTTTTGGCAAACGTGAAGAGAAAAAAATATATACACTATATTCACAAGTATGGAAAACATGTAAAATTCAAAAATATGATAAACATATACAAGTATCAATATAAACAAGTGAAAATAGACAATATATACGATATCTACAAAACTAAAAAATAAAGAAACTATCGCAATACGATCCAATAAAAACATCAATCCCCAGTAACGGCGCCATTTTGTTGAAGCGGTAAAGCGGCAAGCAACAAAAGGTTTTGGAAGTATTTTTCCAGGAATTTATCGTGTCCACAGAGATCGATGTTATTGAACTGCTGTTTGACAAGTCTCGCGTTTATGAGTTTGGATTAAATTGGTTAAAGTAAAAGCAGAAAAGTAAATATGAACATAAAAAGAATTCATTCTTCAGAGAGAAGAAACTTATCTGGTATGCATATAATCCACTCGTCACATACTTAAACTTACCGACCAGTTATACTCAACCTACAATACTCCTCAATATCATCCAGCATCGCTCACAACAGTGTCCATCTCAGACACACTGAGCTGAGAGAACAACCGTATTACTCTCGTCGACACTCTCGCACCCGACTCAAACAACACAGAGGCATTAAGCTCTGATACCCATAAAGATTGTTAGCTCTAAATCTATCTCTAGCATCCAGAAACTAACAGATAATCATCCATAATCAAGGTTTATGATGTTTATCTCTAACACAACTCAAACCCAGAGCATAAAGCAAAAAAATCAAGGATAATCACCAATAACGATTTGTAAAGCAGATTTTATACAACGCCATGAGCGATAAATATACATAAGATGAAAGTAAATACATATACAAAACCCAACAAATGAAGAATACACTACAAAAAAAGAGAAATGAATCAAAAATCTCTCGGTTTGTCAGTGCCGATCGATGATCAATCCACTCCTGATCATCCATATGCAAGCTCCAATGTTATTTTCAAGCTAAATCTACCAAAAAATGAAAGTTTGATGCATTGGGAACAAATATTACCCAACCATCCTCTAAAAAATGTGTTTTTAGCCTTTAAATGGTATTTCTGTCCGTCCAGATTCGCCCGGCGAAGTTCTGGTTCACCCGGCGAGCTAAGGCGGCTTATTCTGGACTTTTTTACACGTTTCTGTCTGTCTGGCTCGCTTCTGCTTGGCCCGACGAACACGGGGCGAGAACAGACAGACATCATTTTCTGTTTTCTTGTTTCGGCCATAACTTTCGAACCGTAACTCCGTTTTTCGCCTGGTTCGAAGCGTTGGAAAGCTTATTCAATGCTATTTATGAATATGACAAGATATACTTGCTTGAATACCTACAAAAATAAATGGAAAACAATTAAATTCAATGATATTTACACAATAACGCAATATATACACTATAACGTAAAGTAAACGTATTTACAAACAAAGTGGGGTTTATTCGAACGATATTAATAAAAAGTATCGATAAGTGCAACAAAACTTATATACAAAAATAGCTACAATTTGCACTTATCATCCACCACTAGGATAATTACCGTTTTGTTTTGGAATGAAGGGTGGTCTACAATAAAATCTAGGGAAATGTCTTTCCAGACTTGAGTAGGAATAGGAAGTGGCTGTAACAATCCATATGGTGCCTGATTAGTTGGTTTAGTTTGCTGACAAACCACAAAATTCTTCACAAACTCGATAACATCCTTGCGCATTCCGAACCAGAAAACGTTCTCTTGTAATCTGCCAAGGGTTCGATGAATGCCACCATGTTCCCCTAGTAATGAAGCATGAAATTCCTCCAACAAGGCCTGTTAAATCGATGCATCTCGTGGAACAAAAATCTTCCCCTTAAAAAACAGCAACCCATCAATAACTTGAAAGCCTTTATATTTCGCTGGGTTTGACTGGATATCGAGCACAAATTGCTTGAATCCCTCTTTGTTTACTAACCGTTGTCTGAGTTTGTGAATAAATTTTGCATGAGGAATTGAGATTGCTAAACAGTGGACACGAGACAAGGTGTTGTACCCCAAATTTTACCCCTTAGATGCCATCTTCATTTTTGCATCTTAGGTTAATCATCTTCATTTTTGCCATCTCCCTAGTGAAGTCGTCATTTCTGTTGCGGTGAAAATCGGATAACAAGCTATTAATTAACTTGCATCATTTTCTTTTACAACCGACTTTGATTTATCCAAAGGAAAGGTTCAAGATCGTTAGAAAAACCTAAAAGGGGGGAGATCTAAGGTTCGGGGGTCGGTTATACAAAGGGAAGGTATTAACACCCTAAGTATCTGTAGTACTCTACGGAAACCTCTTGTTTGATGTTTGTGTTATGCTAAAATTTGCTTGTTGAAGGAAAATGCTAAGGTAAAAAAAAAATCTAAGGCTATATACACTAAGTATGTTCGCCAAGACATCGCATCTCGTGCCTACGTATCCTGACGGGAATGGAATCAGAGCATTCGTAGTTCCCCTCGACGGGGGTGAGGAACTCTTGACTTTGGTCAAGGTTCCAAGGGAAAGTAGGGTGAAAAGCTTGAAAGCAAAGCTTGTGAGGATTGATTGGTTAAGAGAAAGAGATTAATGGATATCTCTTGTGAAAGGATTGTGAAAGGTTGGACCGTCTTAAAGGAGAAGAGATTAATAGCTATCTCTTTGGGAAGGCCAGGTTAGAAGGGAGAAGAGATTAATGGATATCTCTTGTGAAATGGTTTGAGGTTAACAGGGTATTTGAGCTATCTATGACATGAAGTCAATAGAGAGACTTTCCTTTGGAATGGAGTATAAGAAACAGGCAAACAGAGGGGCAAGAAGGAAGACCCCGAGTGTCAAGAGTAAAATGAGTAGCACTACCATATATATAGCAAATGTAATAAGAAATAAATTAAAAATGAATATTATGAATTGATTAAAATGAAAATATGAGGATCTGTCAAGATAAAATTAAGCATTAAATAAAAATCTAAATAAACAAGATAAAAATAATAAACCAAATTCTAAATAAATTAAAAAACTAAATTCTAATTCTAATTTAAAAATTAATTAAGCTAATTTCTAACCAAAACTAATTTCTAAATAACTAAACTAAATAAATATTAATTAACAACTTAGTAAAATAAAAATCTATTGATTAAATTCTAGTTAAAGTCCTAACTAAACAAAAATCTAATTACTAACCCTAACAATGTTAATTAATTAATTAAAACTAAAGTAATATAAATAAATAAAAAACTAAAATAAAAATAAATAAAAGAAGAAAGAAACGTGAGGGAGAAGCACCCCACTTTCTTTCACTTAGTGCATTTTATAAAAAAAATATTAAGCATAAATCAATGTAAAACAAAATCCTAATTATTTAATAAATTAATAGATAATATATAAACAATAATAATAATAAAAAATGAAAAAAATAAATAAAAAAAATAAACAAAGAGAGGAGGGACGGACGGTTTTGTACCAGAGAGAGATTACCTTTTCAAAATTCTAAACAAAACTAACTCATCATCAATGTGACTTAAATTTCATTATTAAAATTAATCAAAGAAACAATTAAATTCCTATTTTTCCTCACTATTACCGTAACAACAATATATCAAAAAAGGAAAAAAGTCTACATTGCTTTTAATAAGTAAAATTAAAATAGAATAATATGCTTCTAAGAAAAAACTAAATAAGACCAAATATTAAAAGAGCTAAATATCAAGATAAAGCCAAGGTTAATTAAAAGTCTAAACAAACAAAATCTAAAAAGACTAATTACAAAGCTAATTAAATAAATTCTAAAATTAATCAATTAAAATTAAAAAAAAAAACTAATTCTAACTAGACTAAGTCTAATCCAACAAAACTAAATAAATTAAAATCTAATTTATACTAATTAGCTAAAATTCTAATTGAAAATTAAATAAGTTAATTTCTAATTAAAATTAATTGAATTAAATTCTAATTAAGTCTAATTGAACTAAAAATCTAAAAAAAAAAAGAACTCAATCCTAATAAAAGGTTAATTCAACTAAATTATATAAAAAATCTAGTTAATATTAAATAACCAAAATTTAATTGAAACAACATACTAATTCTAAGAACACTAAAGAACTAAATCCTAAAAACTAAATCATAAAGAATTAATTCTAAAGACAAAGGATTTCAATTCTAAAAGTTGAAAACGATGGGCCAGGAGAAAAGAAAACAAAACTGCAGTAACCCAGGTTTCCTTTAAAACGGGTCGGGTCAGGTATGTGTAGAAATGGGTCGGTTTGACCCAGCTCTTAGCTTCATCCTAAACCTAAAAAAACACGGCCAGACAGACAAAGAAAACAAAATACGCTTAAAAGAAAAAAAAGGGGAAGAACGCTCTGAACCTCTCTCTCTCACAATTCATTGCTTTCAACCGTTAATCTTTCTCCCTGCCTCGCGATAGCATTTCTCTCGGCTCTTCTTCTTTTTCGCGGCGGTTTCTCTCAATCCTAAAGTGAAACACGGTTCTGAAACACCACAGGAAGAAAACGATCGAAATTTCTCCATGGCCAAATCCTTCAATCGCATCTCGACTCACGATCCCTTTCTAAATCACACTCTCGGTCTCTCTCGCACGGTCTCTCTCTAAATCACACTCTCAGTCTCGCAAGTTCAAACAATATTCAAGGAAACAAACCAACAAAATACAGCATTGCAAAGTGTTTTTGAACAAAATCCACAACAATTAAGAACAGAAACGTATACCTCTGAGTAATTTCGACACGACAGCTTTGACGGTTTCGACGGGTACGTCTTTTCTTCTTTCCGATCCTCTGCTGCGTGTGTATGTGTGAATTTTCTGGTGTGGAATATGGTTGGAAAGATATGGAGAAAGTTGCAGCAAAACTAAGGTTGTTGTTACAGGTGAATGGTGGGCGATGGTTTGAAGGGAGGAAAGTTATTTGTGACTGATTTTCTGAATTTCTGTAGAGTTGGTTTTGGGTGAAAGTTGTGGAAGAGTGTTGTTTGCTGAGGTTCTGCAAGTGTATGTGTTTGTGAATTTTTTATGCTTTTTTTTCACTCTGTGTTTTGTTTGAACTGGTCTGATGAACACTCACCCTCCTTGTTCTGTTCTTTTTATTTGTGATTTTTTGGTTTGCAGTATCTTGTTACAGCAGCTATAACAGCATGGGTTAAAGTGTTCAGTTGTTGCGTGAAGAGCTTGTTGTGCAAGAGTTGCACGCAAGGCTTTGTGGGCTTAGCAGCATGAAATCTGGACCCTTTTTGTTTTTGCAGAGGTATTGGTACGGTTACAGCAGAAAAAGTGGAGAAGGTTTTAGCTTTTGAATTTGAAGTGTGCAGGGCTGTGGCGTGTAGCAGAGGCTTTTGGGGTTGAAAAGGGGTGTTTTGGATAAAGTTTGGTTTTGCTCTGGTATGCAAGCACGGTTGTACTGGTACAGTCGTGATGTAGCATGTCTGGAAAGAAGATTTAGAGTGTAGGGGCTTTGGTAGTAACTTTTTTCATTGTTTTTTTGTTTTGTATTAAATCATAAATAAAATGACTATAAGTATTAATATTTTATGAGTTTTTTTTTTTTAGACAAAAGAAAGTGATTAAATGAAACTAATTAAACTAATCTTAAATTATAATCAAAATTAAAGTTAATTACAATTAAAATTAAAATGAAAAAATAAGAATTACACTAAGTTAATAAATTATATTAAAATTAATCTAATTAAGACTATACTAAAAATAGAAGCTAAACTAAAATAAAATAAAATTAAGTCTAAAATAAAAATTGTAATTTAAAAAACATTAAACTAAATTAAATGTGAACTAAGTAAAAGATAAATTGAAATTAACTAAAATAAATCTTAGACAAATTTAAAATGAGAATCTAACTAAAAATACAAAAATAATAAATAATTTAAATCAAGAATAACATGAAGAAGAAAATGCATGATTAATGAGATGTTTACTAAAAATGCGAAAACAGAGACTGACTCAGAATGAAATGATCAGAAAAATCTGAGGGTAAAATTTGGGGTACAACACAAGGCATCCGCCACCTTATTCTGAGTGGCCTGGTTTGTAAACAATCTCATAAGAATAGCCCAGTAATTTAGCCAAATAGAATTGTTGTTCTGGTGTTTGGATCACTTGAGTCATCAACTCTCTCAAACTCTTTTCATCTGTATGTATAGTAAACGTACCGCCTAGTAAGTAGGTTCGCCATTTCTTGACTGCGGAAGTAATAGCACAAAGTTCCCTCACATATGTGGAGGCTGCTAGCAATCTTGGGCAAAATTGTTTACTATAGTAACACAGTGGATGACCGTTTTGAATGAGGACCGCGCCCATCCCCGAGCCTGATGCATCGGTTTCCAAAATAAATTGCTCTTGGAAATTGGGTAAAGCGAGCACAGGGGATTCAAACATCGTTTTCTTCAATGCTGCAAAGGCTTTAGCAGCCTCTAAACTCCACATAAAGGCATCTTTACGTAACAGGGTTGTTAGTGGAGCAGCAAAAATAGAGTAATCCTTAACAAACTTTCTGTAAAAACCTGTAAGGCCCAAGAAGCATCGCAATTATTTGATGTTGATAGGAGTGGGACAATTGATCATAGCACTTATCTTCTCAGGATCAGGACATACGTCAGCGATAGAAACAATATGCCCCAAGTTCTCAATAGAGGTATGGGCAATGGAACATTTGGATTGCTTCAAGCAGAACTCATGTTCCAGCAAACATTGAAACACAACCTCTAAGTGTTGGAGATGATCCTCGAAAGTAAGACTGTAAACCAATATGTCATCGAAGAAAATGATGACGTAGCGACGAGGATAAGGTTCAAAAATGAGGTTTATGGTCGCTTGAAAGGTTGAAGGGGCATTGCAAAGCCCGAAGGGCATAACCAGGAATTCATAGTGACCCTGATGAGTGCGAAAAGCAGTTTTGTGGATGTCTGAAGCTGCCATGTGGATTTGGTGATAACCAGAACGTAGGTCAAGTTTGGAGAACCAACGCGTCCCATACAACTCATCCAGGAGCTCATCAATGGCTAGAATCGGAAAGCGATCTTTGATGGTAATTGCATTCAACACGCGGTAGTTCGCGCATAACCTCCATGTACCATCCTTCTTCCTTACAAGCAGCACAGGAGAAGAAAATGCACTTGTGCCGGGTTGAATGAGGTCGTTACTGAGCATTTCTTTAATCTGAGTCTCAATTTATTATTTCCGAAAGTGGGGATATCGATAGGGTCGAACATTCACCAGGTCAGAAGTGTTTGAGAGGGGTATTTTATGGTCGATTGGTCTCTTTGGTGGGAGGGAGGTGGGATTGTGAAATAGTTTGGAGTATTTCGTGAGGATATGAGGAATGTGTTCAACAATGGTGTTGGAAGGATAATGAGGCTTAGGGGTGATAAGTTGTAGATGAACACAAGTTTCAATAGCCTTGGTGTGGATTAAGCGTTGGAGTTGATGAAGATTTGCTTCTGCTAGATTGGGTTTGAGAATACCCTGCAGGTGAACTGGTGAACCATTGTAGGTGAAGGTCATGGTTTGTTTGTCATAGTCAGTGAGAATTGGCCCCAATGTTTTCAACCATTGCACCTCTAAAACCAATTCAGCGCCACTTAGGGGTAAGACAAAGAGCTCCAAAAAGAATTCACGTTGACCCAATTTCAATGAAACCTGGGGACAAATTATGGTACATTGAAGTTCTTCCCCATTGCCTACCAAGACTTTGAAAGAGTGGGCTGACTTTGTATGGAGGCCCAATTGTTTTGTTACACGGTCTTGGAGAAAATTATGGGTACTCCTACTATCAATCAGAATTGAAACTGGGCTTTGGTGGATTAGGCCCACAACACAGAGGGTTTGAGGCCCACAACACATTGAAATTCTTTTCAAAATCTCATTTTAATATATATTTTTATGATGGCGCACCAAGACTGGCAAGCCAGCCTTGGCGTAGTGGAAAGGGATGTATGTCTTGTGTGTGTGAGAGAAAGGACGTGGGTTCAATCCCCCCACCTCTTTTTCTTTCTTTCACTCATTTTCTTCCTTCCTTTCCTTATTCTTCTTTTCTTTCCTTTTTTATTTTCTTTAATTTCTTTCTATTTTCTTTTTCTTCATTTTTATTTTATTTTAACTTTCATTTTTTTTAATACCTTAAAAAACCAAAAAAAATATTTAATTATTTATCTTATTTCTTTTATTTTAATTTACACTAAAATAAATAAAAAAATTTGTTTAATTATTCATTTTTGTTATTTTTAATTTAAACTTAAAAAACCAAAAACATGTTTTATTAATTAATTAATTTTAATCCCAAGTTTATATTAAAAACCCTAATTATTTTTATTTTGCTATTTAAACTTATTTAGGTCATTTATTAATTACTCGCCTTTTAAAACCCCTTTGAATAAATATCTTGTTGATTTCTTTGTAAAGTCGTGTTTGGATTTTTTCCTTTTGGTTAATTTGTGAACTTTGTATTAATTAAATTATGTAGTTCATATGTGGTAGGATTATTGAATTCTTGAATATTGACCATCTTGTTTAGACTAAACTAAAATGTTTTGATGAATGATATACATGATGATTATTACCTTTTAACCTAGTTGTTTGAAAAGCATGTTTGATTTCTCTTTGACTACCATGTTTAAATCAATCTCTTGAGATAAATTTTGTGATGAATATGAACTTAATGTATGTTATACTCTAAGTGTGATTTATTGAACTATGATCATTGATTGTACCCATAAGCTTTGATGAGGTCTCATCCACGATATGTATTTAATGTGTTACCTTATTGCTGTTTAACATAATTGTGTTCATATGACTTTGTCAAGTCATTCTTTGATGATGTTTCATTTATATAATATGTGAGCTTAATGTTCACCCAATTGTTGTTTAATATGATTAGTTCATATGACTTTGTCAAGTCATTTCCTTTTGACCTAATCCAAGGGAAGAAGTTTACTTCTTTGATTTGTCAATCATGTTGTGTAAGTGTGTTATTGTCATAACCCTTACCCATCCAAACCCTAATTCTTCATACGTGAACCATTTTTTAGACAAAACTCTGGCTCTTTGTCAAATGCCCTCTCAAACTTTCTTCTTTTCATAAGAATCACTAAAATACTTTAAAGTACATCAAAACTCTTTTAAAATAAACTTGAAAGAAAAGGATTGTTGGAATCTAGCACTCTAGTAAAACCCTTGAATGATTGGTCTCAAGCGTCGCGCATTGGGATAACCAGTTATTTCTTTCTTTCATCCCTAAAACACTTAATAAATAACTTTGACCAATAAGGGCCGTTAGAATCTAGCATTCTAGCACAACTCTTTGAACCATTGATCATTATCAATGTTCATTATCCAACAAACAATTTTCACAATCAATCTTGAATGAAAATGGCTGATAGAGTCTAGCACTCTGACATAACTCTTTGAACAATTCATTATCATCAATTGTTCATCATTCTTAAAATATATCCAAATCATATTCAAAATTCCTAATTTATGAACAAACCTTGATTATCATCAAGCGTATTTTCCCAATAAAATTTCAAGACATCTAATAAAGATCAAAGACTCTTTTCAAAATGAAAGGTATGTTGTCTTAATAAACACTAGGGCAATGTTTTGTCTACAACCATTGAGTTAAGATAAGTGGCGTGAATGAGATTTATAAATCCATTCAATGTGGTGTAAACGTCCGCTCCTCACTTGTTTTGGGTAAAACAAAGTTCTTACGTTGATTAATACAAATTTGCTTTCGTTAAAATCAACCAACAAACTTTTACTCGAACTACGAATGCTCTGATTTCTTCCTTGTAAGGATACGTAGGCACTTGACTGCGAAGTCTTGGGGAGCACCCTAATAATAAAAAACTTCTTTAGGTCCTTATCATTAATAAAAATCTATAAAAAAACATTTCTCTTTTCCCTTTTTTCCCACTAAATAAATAGAAGATTAGAAACTCACCTTAAGCTAACATTCTTTCAACCCTAACTAAACGGTTCCCGTTGAGTACAACGGACGTGAGGGGGTGCTAATATCTTCCACTTGCGTAACCGACTCCCAAACTCAGATATTGGTTGCGATGACCATATCCTTGTCCTTTCTTTTAGGGTTTTTATTCGATATTTTCCTTTCCGTCTGTGGGAATAAATAAAGATCGGTGACGACTCTGTTAAGTCCATCCCGCGAGCGTGCGATTGCGCTTCGCGAGGTTGTTCTCATTTTTTGAGGTACAATAGTTACATTCTTGAGGTGTTTGTAATTGCGAAAATCTTTTGCAAGATCACATGTACAGGGTGTAGGATAAGAACAAGAAGGTGTAGGACGAAGATCTTCAAGTTCATCCTAAAGAATCTTGAGATCAAGAAGGTTTAGGAAATGATGGAATGAAGATTGCGTAAGAGATCAGAGAAACGGAAGTGGTTATCCTTTATGAATCTTTCTCAAAGATCTTCTCAGAGGTCAAAGGCGGTGTCCAAACATATGGTTATTTCTGCGATGTGAAGAGCTAGAGTTTGGTTAATCAATGAAAGAACAATGCTATTAGCTTGATCCCATAGCTAAAAATTGGGATAGGAGAAATTAGGTTTTCTGAGGGTGTCATTGATGAATGATAACGTGTTTTTCGATGTAAGGGCTCAACACATGGATTTACACCATTTATGATAGTTGTTATAGTCAAGGGAAGTATATACGAGAATGAAGCCAAGATTTTCACCGAGATGAAGGTAATAGGGACTTCTAGAGTTTTGAGTTGGAACTTTGGGTGTTGTTGGATTGGAAGGATCAATGGTGATGGAATGATTAGTGGTGCCATTGTTGTTGGTGATGAAATTGTCGTGGGTTTCGTCATCGGAAGCCATGGTTAAAGAAAGGGGGAAAGTTGAAAAGGAATTACAAAGAAAAACCATAGGAAAGGTTTGGGGATGAAAGAGGCTTAGATCGATTCTCGATCTCTGATTCCAAGTACAATGTGAATGAATGAAGATTATTGGGCTGAAATGAATGCATTGATAATTTGTTTATGGAAAAGTTAATCTTACAAGATAAATGCCAAAGAATATTTATAGCACTTGGGCTTGGATCTAACAAACTTCCTAAAGTCTAGTAAAATCTCTAACAAAATAACTGACTTAATCAACAACTAACAAATTATGCTTGTAATATATGTCTATAAACCACAATTCCTCATGTTTATTCATGGGAACATGGCGAGAATGACTATAAATAGGCATTCTTCATATAATGAAGTGTAAATTTGATATTGCAATGATAAGAATTAATTTTGAGTGAATTAATTTTGTAGAATTAACTCTAGTTAAAAGCAAGTTGGATATAAAATGGTTTATTTTGAATTCATTTATATAAAAATGAATTGAACAATAAATTTGAGTGTAAAAATCACGTTTAAATTCAAAAGATACAAATTATTACTTCAAGTAAAATTAATTTTAAAAAACATAATTAATTCTACTTTAAAATAATTAGATATCTCAAAATCATTTTGAAATCAATTATACACAAGTAGAATTGATTTTGACCATTACAAAAATTAAATCAACCATACACTAAATAATTAAACTATGAATAGCTAGAGAAAGAAAGAGAGTTGTTCCAACCATTTATTTATATTGCTTGACCGTGCCATTAACAATTACATATTCAAAATCACCAATTCTTCTAAGACCAGAGGAGTACAAAGGTGACATTGATATAATAACAAAGTTGAAAATCTTAGGCACGCAAAATGAAGAGCAAAATATGAGCAATCATTTGAGAAGGAACTTTTGGAGCCAAAAAGCAGAATACTTTGGATATCTTCTCAAATTATTTTTGAAATCAACATATAAGATTCCAAATCGTACTGTGTACCCTGCATCCCATTCATAGCTGTCGGTAAATTACCATGCATAGTAGCCTTTCACATTTGCACCATCTCTGCAAGGAAAACGACATAATTATTCACTTCTTTATGACCTATACAAGTACTACTAGTATTATTGTTGATTGGACACTTTACTCATAGTAAAATTGAAATAATTGAGTTATAATAAAACAGTTTTAGAAATTTATTTAAAATTAAATCTAGTCAAAAATATTAATTTAGTACTTTCTCCTTCCCAAATTATAAGTTACTTTGTCAAAAAAATTTGTTCCAAATTATAAGTCATCTTACATTCCCAATGCAATATAAATGACATATTCTCCAATATACCCTCAAATATTTATTATTATTTATTCTTTCAACTCTTTTAATTTCTCTCTCCTATATAATTATCTCAAATATTTATTATTATTTATTCTTTCAACTCTTTTAATTTCTCTCTCCTATATCATTATGAGTGGCATTACTGTAAAATTATACATAATTTGTCTTTCCCATATAGTACTAATTAAGTTTCTTAATTTGTGTGAAAAGTCCAAAACATCTTATAATTTGGGACGGAGGGAGTATAATGATTTAAAGTTGAACTTTTTATTATTTTTGAATTTTTTGAGTAAAAAATTTAAATTTATTTTATGCATTTTCATTTTTATTTTCGATTTTATTTTGTCATTTATTTCAGTTTTAAAACTATTTATGTAACAAAAAATCTATTCAATAATCAAACATAATTGTACAATTATTTTAATTTTAATTTAGTTGTTTGATTCGATTTAGCAGATTTTTTTAACAGTTTTATTTGAAATATTTTATAAAATAATATAATAAGGTAATACTATTATTATTGTGTCCAAATATAAATAAATAAATTGTTTAACTCATACTTTATTCCTTGCAGAAGAAATTTGAGATGTTCATCATGGTATTTAATCCTAATACCATCTTTACGAGCTTCATTGATTGGTATTGAGTCATTCCTTGATTGAGCAATGCCTAAAAAATTCACAAAAAAAAATATTAATCTAATTAACACACTCATTCAATTAAATAACTAGTAACCTTTATAATCAATTAATTACCATTTTCAGTAATGTAAACTGGTGGATTCTTGTAAGCATCTTTTATGTATTTTACAAGATCATGAATTCCCTTTGGATACACATATAGCCAGTTCAAGTCAGTCTGCACAAATATAAAGTTACACTATTATTAAACTTCATAGAAAATAATAATAAAAAACAATATTTATATAATATGGTTTTAAATTATAGTCCACAATCGTGACATTATCTTATGTCGCATTTGTATGCAGTTAGTTAGAAATTTGAAAATCACAATTGTATTGAAATTGATCTATAAAAAATATCGTACCGCAGGGCCAATGGATACACCATTCTTCAATGCTGCGAAGAAGAAAAAAAAAATGAATGTTTGTTTTGTTAGTTCAATGGTAAAATGTAATAGAAAAATTTTTATAAGACATATTTGAATTTTATTTTTTATAAATACTTACGAGTAACATTTGCTTGCATATCAGTGTAGTATGACCTGTTGACACTTGTTGGTGGAATGCTTTGTGCATAATATGTGGAGTAATAATTTACCCCAAGAAAATCATAGGAACCTTTGATCAATTCAACTTCTTCTTTTGAGAATTTGGGGAGTCTATTACCTAAGGAAGTTATCATAGATTGAGGATAATGACCATATGTAAGAGGATGAGCAAACCTGAAAAAGATAATAAGGTTAGATGGTTTATCATGTAAAAATTCCGTTTAATCAGCTAAATTGTTAACTATACCAGAGGGGCGATCCACTCTCTCCGTTCCTTTTCGCTCTTGTTGCTGAGGGGCTGGCAAGTATGGTTTCTAAGGCAGTTTTTAGCAACTTATTCGCAGGAGTTAAGTGTGGGGATGACCGGGGTTACGACATACTCCAATTCGCGGACGACACTCTGGTTATGGGGGAATACAGTCAGCAGAATTTATGGGCATTGAAAGCAATTTTCAGAGGGTTCGAGTTGGTCTCGGGACTTAGAGTTAATTTCAGCAAAAGCAAGGTATATGGCTTAAATTTGACAGACTTGGAGGTTAATACTGCTGCAGATTTTTTATGTTGTGGTGTGGATTCGGTTCAGTTCAAATTCCTTGGTATTAAAGTAGGGGCTAATCCTCGGAGGGTGAATTCGTGGAAAGATGTCATAGATTTCATGAAGATGAAACTCGGTAGATGGAAAGGTAAATTTTTGTCGTTTGGCGGTAGGGTCACGTTACTGAATTCTACACTCAACAGTATTCCGTTATATATGTTATCTTTCTATAAAGCTCCTAAGGCCGTTTTGCGCACGATTTGTCGATTCAATCCAAATTCTTGTGGCATGGTAACAAAGAGAAGAAGGGGATTAATTGGGTTAAGTGGAAAACTGTTTGCAATTCGAAAGAGGAAGGAGGGTTGGGGGTTAAGGATATCTCGATTTTCAATTTGGCGTTACTTGCGAAATGGAAATGGAGGTTTCTTACTGATCACAAGGCAATTTGGAGAAATTTTCTGGAGTTTAGGTATGGTAATATTGCTAAGGCGGTTTTGTATCCTGAAACTTCAAACACGATCAGAAATTCATCTTTCTGGTGGAGAGACCTGATGTCGTTAAGGACCTGTAACGGCATGTCGGCTAATTGGTTTCCGTCAAACATTCGTGGCAGGGTTGGCGATGGTAAGATTTTGGACTTTTGGAGAAGTTCCTGGTGTGGAACCCATTCTTTGAGCTTCCTGTTTCCAGAATTTTTTGCGAGATATTCCAACTTGCATTGGCCTGTGCATAAATTTGGAAATTGGATCGATGGAGTTTGGGAATGGAATTGGGACTTGTGTGCTGATGTGAACTTGCAGAATGAGGAGCGGAGGTCTGTTTTTATTTCAATTGTGTCGACGGTTTCTTTGGTTAGTGAGCTGAAGGATTCTTTTGAATGGAAGGGTGACTCGTCTGGCGCTTTTTCGGTTAAATCGTGTTACGTTGTGCTAAGATCTAATATGGATAACAGCAGGAGTTCAGTGGAAGCGGTTGACAGTCTCAGATTTCTATGGCAGACGAAGATACAGTCGACGTATCATTTCTTCGGATGGAGGTTGTATATTAATAGACTCCATACAAAGGTGGAACTCGAGAAAAGAGGTGTCCTTCATAATCCTGTGGAGTTGGTGTGTGTTTCGTGTTTCTACCCTGCCGAGGATGCTTTTCATTTATTCATCGATTGCCCGTTTGCGAAGCATATTTGGCAAATGGTCTACGATTGGTTGGAGTTGAATCACATTTATGAAAATTCTGTCCCTAATCATGCTGTGAATTTTTATCAACAAATGAGGAACAAAGCGACCGCCAATAAGCGGTTATCAATTTGGATGGCAACTTGTTGGTGTCTTTGGATCCGGAGAAATAATATCATTTTCGACAAGGATGTTTGGAACCTTGACGAAACGTATTACTACATTAAATATATGTCTTGGAGGTGGATGGGAGTAGAAGTTAGTAGTAAAACGGTTTTGTATTTTTATAATTGGTGGAGAAATCCTGTGGATTATCTCAAATTACGTTGATCTTGTAATTTGTTTCGAGCACTTTTTGTGCTCCGTTTCAATCAATTGCTTATTGAAAAAAAAAACTGTGCTAGAATTCCGTTTAATCAGCTAAATTGTTAACTATGCAAGAACATCTGACAACAAAGACATAGATTCAAATTTACAATACTCCATTTATTCATTTTTATAAAGTGAAATTTGAGGTATTAAATTATTGGATCAAAAAAGAAATTTTAACTTATGTCGACTAACCGAAAAAAGTTTAACTTTGTAATCGATTTAATAAGTACTATTAAATGGTAATAATATCACTTTAATTAATAATAGAAAAAATTATTTCATTGTTTTAAAATAGTTCAAAATTTGTAGATTATTGAACTTCGACTCAACTTATAAATCTTACCATCCTAAAAAGAAGTCGAGTGCTCGACTTGCAGCTTGACGATCGGCAGCACTTTTGGAATATGGTTCGAAGAAATGAGTCACCAACGTGGCGCCAATATTTCCTTTCTGATGAGCCTAAGACAAAAAAAAAAAATTATTATTCGGTGAATGCGTATATTAACGAGTATGCAATCTCGACTGTAACATCAAAGTTTTTGACATTTTCACGACTACAATTTTTCCTAACCATCTGATCACAAATCAACGGTGGAGAATCTTTATATATGATTTTGCTAGCACATCCTCCAATTTTCAATATATTATACTTTATATCCATCAATTTTGATAATTTTTTTTTTGAGAATTACCTGATATTTGGCCTTGTACAATCTGGCAGCAACAGCGCGCATGAGAAAGAATCAAATTATGAGCAACAATGTAAGTCTCAGTAGACGAGTCACCAAATTCGCAATTTCCAACATATTTAGAACATCTACCAGGTGCAAATGTGCCGCCATTGTAACCATTGAGGCTGAAGGAAAATGGTTCATTAAGTGTCACCCAATGTTTAACCCTGTCTCCAAATGTCTTGAAGCAAAAATCAGCGTAGTTTTCAAAATCCTTCCTGTTTTTTATCCATTAAATAGTGAATAAATTAATTTTTAAAGGATTTAAACTAATAGAATATTGATTTATAATTTAAAAATATAGTGTTACTTACACTACTTTATAACTTAGAAATCCTTTATATTCATCTTCAAGACTTTGTGGAAGATCCCAATGAAAGAGTGTTACGAATGGTATTAAGCCTGCCATCATGTATGCAAAGAAAATGAGTCCATAGAGTTGGTGATTTTCTTTATAAATTAAAATGCCGGTAATATTGATTTTACAAACGTCTCGGACAGAATTTAAGCTTTGTTTTTTAAAATTAAATCAGTAGATTCTTACGACTGAATATAGAAATGTTTTAGATGGAATTTAAACTTTATTTTTTAAAATTACATGATCAAACTCTTACGACTAAACTTACAAAGGTCTACGACAGAATTTTAACTTTGTTTTTTAAAATTTCATGATGAGACTTTTACGACTGAACATATCATATGTCTAGGAAGGAATTTAATTTAAGCTTTGTTTTTAAAAAATTATATGATCATACTCTTACGACTGAACTCACACAGACAATTTGGTAGATCGAGTTAGGAGAACGAACAAATGATGAATGTATTATAAAAAGTGTTTACCATTTGCTAAGATCTCATTGATGAGATTGTTATAGAATTTAACTCCCAAGGGATTTACTTCTCCCTTTCCCTCTGCATATGATATATCATTGAACAATCAAAATCACTAAAAATTATTATATTTAAAAAAATACAAAAAAAAACTAAGATGAAAAATCTTCACATGATATCATACTTGGGAATATTCTTGACCATGAGATGGAGAATCTGTATGAGTCCAACCCAATTTCTTTAACAACTTTGATGTCACTCTACAAAATAATTGAATATTCTATTAAATTCTTTACTTCAAATATATTACTTTTTTTTTCTCACAGAAACCAAAACAAAAATGATTAAAAATTTTGAGTTAAGTGTACCTTGTATCTATGATAAAAATCAGCACCTATATTACCACTACTGTGGTCCCAAATTTTTTCTGCTCAATCAAGACAAAGAGAAAGAGAGATTTTATTATTTGGGAATTTCTTAATATACCACCCAAGTTTCTTAAACACCATGTGAAATTTTATTTTTGTCCCCAGATTCCGAATTTGCACATCCGACGCACCAAATTTTTAAAAAACGCTGATATGTTCCGGATGTGCACATCCGGAAGAATTCCTGATTTACAAATCCGAAAAAAATCAAAAGAATTCCATAAAATCATTTACTTCTAAATATAATTAAATCTAATATAATTAAAATTAATATCATTTTTTCAATATAATTAAATTCAATATAATTAAAATGATTAATATGGTATTTAATATGATTAATTTTTTTCAATATAATTAATATGATTAATATGGTATTTAATTTTAAATGATTTTTTTATATTGAAAAAATTAATTTAATTATATTGGATTTAAAATTATATGGTATTTACTTCTAAAATTGGATTTAATTATATTGGTATTTAAAATTATATGGTATTTACTTCTAAATTATATGGTATTTACTTCTAAATTATAATTAAAATTATATGGTATTTACTTCTAAAATTAATTTAATTATATTGAATTTAATTATATTGAAAAAATCATATTAATTTTAATCAAATTTATTTTAATTATATTAGATTTAATTATATTGAAAAAATCATATTAAGTTTAATTATGTTGGATTTTAATTATATTGGATTTAATTATATTTAGAAGTAAATGATTTTATGGAATTCTTTTGATTTTTTCCGGATTTGCAGATTAGGAATTCTTCCGGATGTGCACATCCGGAAAAAACTGAAAAATTTTAGAGAAAGGGTACGTCCGGATGTGCACATCCGAAAATTGGGGGCAAAAACGGAAATTCAGGTGGTGCCTAAGAAACAAGTGTGGTGTAATAAGAAACTCCCTATTATTTTTAATTAGGTTTATATGAGTTCAAAATTTTAATTTATGAAGAATTGAATTTAACCATAAAAAGATAGATAAATAGATAAATAAATAAATAAAGTAACCTGGATGTTGTTTAGTGAAAGTGTCCCATATACTTGGTCCCCTCCCATCTATATTTGAAGCTCCTTCTACCTTGAATATTTAGCACAAAATGAGAAAAAGTCATTGATTCTTGATTATTATAAAATGATACGTCACATATCACATATCACTAATAACACGTTATTCAAAATTACACGTCATATCCTATTAAGTTAGTTAAGTCGATACTTCTATTAAAAACTCTACGTTATATTCCATCAAGTTAGTTGAGCTTATAGCTATGAAGGAATATCAAATTAGAGACGCAGATTTAACTCCGTGATATTTTACTTATCGAGATCTGGTTCCTTCTTAAAAGTAATGAAAATAAACTAGAATTACCTTATTTTTATAATTTCAAAAAAATAATGAAAAATATGAAATGCATAGTCTCTAATTATGTGGTTGTGTGAACCTGATAAGCAGAAGAACCGATTCCAAATAGGAAATCGGAAGGAAAGAGACTCCTATTGAATGTTGTAGCATAGTGACTTGGAGGCACATCATGTGATGATGGAGTTCCAGTTGCAGTGACAACAGCCAAAAGGGTAGCTAGAGAAAAAAGATAGAGGAGGGAAGGACTTATAGCTCTCATGGCTGCAGATTTTGATGTGTAAATGTGGAGTGGTGATATCTTATTTAAATGCAAAAGAGTGGACTTTGGCTTATTTTCTAATTAGATTATTTGAAATTATTGATATTTTTTAATAATATCAATCTCAATCAGTCTTTTATAAACCATACTGAATCGCTAATAGAACTGATAATTGAAAGTGTCACTGAATATTAGATCGAATAAGTTATTGAACCAATGAGAACCAGCAAGAATCAATCAAAACTAATCCAAACCAATGAACAGATGATTTTGGAAAACCGACAGATAAAATACTTGTTTTTTTTTTCAAATAAAACAACAATGTTTTAATAATTTTTTTAAAAAATTAAATTAAAATATAAGTAGAATTTATTCAAATTTATTTGGAACAACTTTCTTTCTATAAAATTAAATTTATTAGAATTAAATTTGTTCAAAATTTATTGAATATGGATTTTGTATTATTGTATTGTGTGTTTTAAAATATGAATTTAACGAATAAATATGTTGATGTTACAGTCGAGATTGCATACTCGTTAATATACGCATTCACCGAATAATAATTTTTTTTTTTTTGTCTTAGGCTCATCAGAAAGGAAATATTGGCGCCACGTTGGTGACTCATTTCTTCGAACCATATTCCAAAAGTGATGCCGATCGTCAAGCTGCAAGTCGAGCACTCGACTTCTTTTTAGGATGGTAAGATTTATAAGTTGAGTCGAAGTTCAATAATCTACAAATTTTGAACTATTTTAAAACAATGAAATAATTTTTTTTATTATTAATTAAAGTGATATTATTACCATTTAATAGTACTTATTAAATCGATTACAAAGTTAAACTTTTTTCGGTTAGTCGACATAAGTTAAAATTTCTTTTTTGATCCAATAATTTAATACCTCAAATTTCACTTTATAAAAATGAATAAATGGAGTATTGTAAATTTGAATCTATGTCTTTGTTGTCAGATGTTCTTGCATAGTTAACAATTTAGCTGATTAAACGGAATTTTAGCACAGTTTTTTTTTTCAATAAGCAATTGATTGAAACGGAGCACAAAAAGTGCTCGAAACAAACTACAAGATCAACGTAATTTGAGATAATCCACAGGATTTCTCCACCAATTATAAAAATACAAAACCGTTTTACTACTAACTTCTACTCCCATCCACCTCCAAGACATATATTTAATGTAGTAATACGTTTCGTCAAGGTTCCAAACATCCTTGTCGAAAATGATATTATTTCTCCGGATCCAAAGACACCAACAAGTTGCCATCCAAATTGATAACCGCTTATTGGCGGTCGCTTTGTTCCTCATTTGTTGATAAAAATTCACAGCATGATTAGGGACAGAATTTTCATAAATGTGATTCAACTCCAACCAATCGTAGACCATTTGCCAAATATGCTTCGCAAACGGGCAATCGATGAATAAATGAAAAGCATCCTCGGCAGGGTAGAAACACGAAACACACACCAACTCCACAGGATTATGAAGGACACCTCTTTTCTCGAGTTCCACCTTTGTAGGGAGTCTATTAATATACAACCTCCATCCGAAGAAATGATACGTCGACTGTATCTTCGTCTGCCATAGAAATCTGAGACTGTCAACCGCTTCCACTGAACTCCTGCTGTTATCCATATTAGATCTCAGCACAACGTAACACGATTTAACCGAAAAAGCGCCAGACGAGTCACCCTTCCATTCAAAAGAATCCTTCAGCTCACTAACCAAAGAAACCGTCGACACAATTGAAATAAAAACAGACCTCCGCTCCTCATTCTGCAAGTTCACATCAGCACACAAGTCCCAATTCCATTCCCAAACTCCATCGATCCAATTTCCAAATTTATGCACAGGCCAATGCAAGTTGGAATATCTCGCAAAAAATTCTGGAAACAGGAAGCTCAAAGAATGGGTTCCACACCAGGAACTTCTCCAAAAGTCCAAAATCTTACCATCGCCAACCCTGCCACGAATGTTTGACGGAAACCAATTAGCCGACATGCCGTTACAGGTCCTTAACGACATCAGGTCTCTCCACCAGAAAGATGAATTTCTGATCGTGTTTGAAGTTTCAGGATACAAAACCGCCTTAGCAATATTACCATACCTAAACTCCAGAAAATTTCTCCAAATTGCCTTGTGATCAGTAAGAAACCTCCATTTCCATTTCGCAAGTAACGCCAAATTGAAAACCGAGATATCCTTAACCCCCAACCCTCCTTCCTCTTTCGAATTGCAAACAGTTTTCCACTTAACCCAATTAATCCCCTTCTTCTCTTTGTTACCATGCCACAAGAATTTGGATTGAATCGACAAAATCGTGCGCAAAACGACCTTAGGAGCTTTATAGAAAGATAACATATATAACGGAATACTGTTGAGTGTAGAATTCAGTAACGTGACCCTACCGCCAAACGACAAAAATTTACCTTTCCATCTACCGAGTTTCATCTTCATGAAATCTATGACATCTTTCCACGAATTCACCCTCCGAGGATTAGCCCCTACTTTAATACCAAGGAATTTGAACTGAACCGAATCCACACCACAACATAAAAAATCTGCAGCAGTATTAACCTCCAAGTCTGTCAAATTTAAGCCATATACCTTGCTTTTGCTGAAATTAACTCTAAGTCCCGAGACCAACTCGAACCCTCTGAAAATTGCTTTCAATGCCCATAAATTCTGCTGACTGTATTCCCCCATAACCAGAGTGTCGTCCGCGAATTGGAGTATGTCGTAACCCCGGTCATCCCCACACTTAACTCCTGCGAATAAGTTGCTAAAAACTGCCTTAGAAACCATACTTGCCAGCCCCTCAGCAACAAGAGCGAAAAGGAACGGAGATAGTGGATCGCCCCTCTGGCATAGTTAACAATTTAGCTGATTAAACGGAATTTTTACATGATAAACCATCTAACCTTATTATCTTTTTCAGGTTTGCTCATCCTCTTACATATGGTCATTATCCTCAATCTATGATAACTTCCTTAGGTAATAGACTCCCCAAATTCTCAAAAGAAGAAGTTGAATTGATCAAAGGTTCCTATGATTTTCTTGGGGTAAATTATTACTCCACATATTATGCACAAAGCATTCCACCAACAAGTGTCAACAGGTCATACTACACTGATATGCAAGCAAATGTTACTCGTAAGTATTTATAAAAAATAAAATTCAAATATGTCTTATAAAAATTTTTCTATTACATTTTACCATTGAACTAACAAAACAAACATTCATTTTTTTTTTTCTTCTTCGCAGCATTGAAGAATGGTGTATCCATTGGCCCTGCGGTACGATATTTTTTATAGATCAATTTCAATACAATTGTGATTTTCAAATTTCTAACTAACTGCATACAAATGCGACATAAGATAATGTCACGATTGTGGACTATAATTTAAAACCATATTATATAAATATTGTTTTTTATTATTATTTTCTATGATGTTTAATAATAGTGTAACTTTATATTTGTGCAGACTGACTTGAACTGGCTATATGTGTATCCAAAGGGAATTCATGATCTTGTAAAATACATAAAAGATGCTTACAAGAATCCACCAGTTTACATTACTGAAAATGGTAATTAATTGATTATAAAGGTTACTAGTTATTTAATTGAATGAGTGTGTTAATTAGATTAATATTTTTTTTTGTGAATTTTTTAGGCATTGCTCAATCAAGGAATGACTCAATACCAATCAATGAAGCTCGTAAAAATGGTATTAGGATTAAATACCATGATGAACATCTCAAATTTCTTCTGCAAGGAATAAAGTATGAGTTAAACAATTTATTTATTTATATTTGGACACAATAATAATAGTATTACCTTATTATATTATTTTATAAAATATTTCAAATAAAACTGTTAAAAAAATCTGCTAAATCGAATCAAACAACTAAATTAAAATTAAAATAATTGTACAATTATGTTTGATTATTGAATAGATTTTTTGTTACATAAATAGTTTTAAAACTGAAATAAATGACAAAATAAAATCGAAAATAAAAATGAAAATGCATAAAATAAATTTAAATTTTTTACTCAAAAAATTCAAAAATAATAAAAAGTTCAACTTAAAATCATTATACTCCCTCCGTCCCAAATTATAAGATGTTTTGGACTTTTCACACAAATTAAGAAACTTAATTAGTACTATATGGGAAAGACAAATTATGTATAACTTTACAGTAATGCCACTCATAATGATATAGGAGAGAGAAATTAAAAGAGTTGAAAGAATAAATAATAATAAATATTTGAGATAATTATATAGGAGAGAGAAATTAAAAGAGTTGAAAGAATAAATAATAATAAATATTTGAGGGTATATTGAAGAATATGTCATTTATATTGCATTGGGAATGTAAGATGGACAAATTTTTTTGACAAAGTAACTTATAATTTGGGACGGAGAAAGTACTAAATTAATATTTTTGACTAGATTTAATTTTAAATAAATTTCTAAAACTGTTTTAGTATAACTCAATTATTTCAATTTTACTATGAGTAAAGTGTCCAATCAACAATAATACTAGTAGTACTTGTATAGGTCATAAAGAAGTGAATAATTATGTCGTTTTCCTTGCAGAGATGGTGCAAATGTGAAAGGCTACTATGCATGGTCATTTACCGACAGCTATGAATGGGATGCAGTAGGGGTGGACACACGGTCGGATACGGTCGGTGACGGACCAAAAACACCGATCCGCTTGAAACCGCGGTTACATAATCCAGACCCATTTTCGACCATTCACACTTTCGGTTTTTTCGGATGACGGTTTGGACGGGTTACGGCCTGTCTCGGGTGGTTTGTTTCGGGTGTTAATCATCTTCATCATCAACAATCAAAATCCATAGAAAACAAAAACAGAGCACAAAATTGAGAAGGAAGTAGTGAGTAGAAAAAAAAACAGCAACAAATATAGAGCAACTAAAACTCAGATAACAAATACACATTCAAAAAACAAAATACTAAAGTGAAGTAACATGTATTTGATGGAGAGTAAAATATAGCTTCCCTATTTTTCAAAGAAACCCAGTATATGTTGGCTTTGATTTTTCAACAAAGAGATGACCCATTTCAATGAATGAATGTCCTGATAGTTTTCTAAAGAGAGAGATGAATTAAAAGTAATTTAGTTTAGAAAAGAAAGCAACTAAAATTTAAGGAGTGAAAGTTTAAGATACACACGTTCACTAAATCATAACCATTCATTTAAATAATCTTTGTACATAATCCAACGAGATGTGTATTTGCCAGGTGTTAAAGTTGTTTTCACTTTTATGCTACCTATTATTACATGGCTACATAATACATATTATTACATGCCGACAAAAAGTCAGTTTCAAGACAAAATATATGCATTGTTAGTGTTATATTCCATCAATGTTCAGTTAATTATTTTTAAATCGGTCGGTGTCGGTTATAAAGGGGTTCATTTTGTAGATCCGAGCCCGACCATGCCCACTCATAAAGAACCGAAAATGCAAACCCGACAACCCGATAACCCGCACAGACCCAACCGTTTGGCCATTTTCCTATTCGGTTTTTTCGGTTTCGGTCGGCTATCGGTTTCTTGTCCACCCCTAGGATGCAGGGTACACAGTACGATTTGGAATCTTATATGTTGATTTCAAAAATAATTTGAGAAGATATCCAAAGTATTCTGCTTTTTGGCTCCAAAAGTTCCTTCTCAAATGATTGCTCATATTTTGCTCTTCATTTTGCGTGCCTAAGATTTTCAACTTTGTTATTATATCAATGTCACCTTTGTACTCCTCTGGTCTTAGAAGAATTGGTGATTTTGAATATGTAATTGTTAATGGCACGGTCAAGCAATATAAATAAATGGTTGGAACAACTCTCTTTCTTTCTCTAGCTATTCATAGTTTAATTATTTAGTGTATGGTTGATTTAATTTTTGTAATGGTCAAAATCAATTCTACTTGTGTATAATTGATTTCAAAATGATTTTGAGATATCTAATTATTTTAAAGTAGAATTAATTATGTTTTTTAAAATTAATTTTACTTGAAATAATAATTTGTATCTTTTGAATTTAAACGTGATTTTTACACTCAAATTTATTGTTCAATTCATTTTTATATAAATGAATTCAAAATAAACCATTTTATATCCAACTTGCTTTTAACTAGAGTTAATTCTACAAAATTAATTCACTCAAAATTAATTCTTATCATTGCAATATCAAATTTACACTTCATTATATGAAGAATGCCTATTTATAGTCATTCTCGCCATGTTCCCATGAATAAACATGAGGAATTGTGGTTTATAGACATATATTACAAGCATAATTTGTTAGTTGTTGATTAAGTCAGTTATTTTGTTAGAGATTTTACTAGACTTTAGGAAGTTTGTTAGATCCAAGCCCAAGTGCTATAAATATTCTTTGGCATTTATCTTGTAAGATTAACTTTTCCATAAACAAATTATCAATGCATTCATTTCAGCCCAATAATCTTCATTCATTCACATTGTACTTGGAATCAGAGATCGAGAATCGATCTAAGCCTCTTTCATCCCCAAACCTTTCCTATGGTTTTTCTTTGTAATTCCTTTTCAACTTTCCCCCTTTCTTTAACCATGGCTTTCGATGACGAAACCCACGACAATTTCATCACCAACAACAATGGCACCACTAATCATTCCATCACCATTGATCCTTCCAATCCAACAACACCCAAAGTTCCAACTCAAAACTCTAGAAGTCCCTATAAAATTGTTACAAGAAAATAGTATCTCAGGTTCCCAAGAACAAACCATATTTTCTACCTATGTGTTTCTTAATCTCTTTAAATTTATGTATATGAATCACACAAATCCAAAGCGTTTAAAAGTGTTTCTCAACCCCCTAAGATACTTTCGAAGATTTTCCTAATTGCAAAAACACAAACATAGAAATTTGTACCTTGTCTCTCTACGTTTCCCTTTGCATTCCTCACTCTTTTCTTTTTCTTTCATACTACATTTTGAGAGTTATTTTAAAAGTCTGAAATTTAAACGAGTCGGGCTTAAAAGGCATGATTATATTTTATAGTAATTTATTAATTAGAAATTTATTTTTAAGAAAAAAAATAATAAACCATACATTAAAAACTAAAACATATATGAGTATTTAGCACTAAAAAAATATAATTCAATTACATTCATAACATCTAAGATAAAATATTATAAAAATAAACTATGTTAATCAAATAATCAAGAACTACTAACATTATTTTGTTTGAAAATTAAATTTCATTAAAGTTTATTTATATATAATAATTTATTAATTATAAACAGAGTAAAGAAAATTAATATTAATTTTAATGAATTAGATCTTTAAATTTAATCAAATTGATCAACATTTTGAATATATATATATATATATATATATATATATATATATATATATATATATATATATATATCAAATGAATTAATAATTTGATTTTTGATTGAACTTTGTGTGATATATGGACGATTATATTATGCATTTAATATATATAAATAAAAAATCAATATTATATTTTTAATAAAAATAATATGGACATTAGTTGTATAATGTGCTATAATTTTAATAAAAAAAATTATATTAAATAAGTGGGCTACTAGCGACCTGGTCGGACTAGCTCGATTAAACATCGGACTTTTAATGGGCCGTGCTTAAAAACTCGGATAATAAACACTCTTTAATTTTTTTGTTCAAGCTTGAAATCTTTTACGAACTTTTAGGTTGACACTACAAAAAATATAGACAGTTCTCACGTGAAAATCACGTCACTAAGACAAATATCACATCATTAAGCCAAATTAGAGACATGGGTCAAGCACGTCGTAGGAGCATCTATGGCAACTTACCACATGAATATCATGTCACTAAATCGTGACATGGTTAGCACGTCGCAACATATAAAATTATTTGGACTAGGTTCTCACTTGAAAATTTTAAAATTTTGAAAGTGTTGTGTTTTTTTAAAAACCGAGTCATTCAACTTAATCGATTTAATAATTATATTTTCTTTTACAAATATTAATTTATTCAATTTAATTATTTTATTTAATTTAATTTAGTCATTCGATTCGATTCGACCTAAAAAGATGGTTTGAGCAATGAGCTAAATTTTCAGTACTCTTGATTTGATTACCAATTCAATTTTTAATACACTGATCTCAATGACAATGATTATCTACTGAAAAGATCTCATGAATTTTAAAATAGTATAAAAGTAGTGGGGTACATGGTAACATGTTCTGGTGTATCCCTCTTTTAAAGATGGCAGAAGAAATAATGCAGAAACAATTTTGAATGGCTGTCTAGCTGCAAAAAGAGGCATCTCTTTAATAAGCAGGTTTGAGGGGTTCAATCCTCGTTAGTCTCTTTGGATTAAAATGAAATGTGAATTTCTTTATTTGTTTTTTGATTTGATGACACTAGTTTAAGATGAAGCACGAATAATCACCAAATGGTAGATATATGTCATAAAATTATACGTGATGAAGAGAATAAAATTGTATTTTCAGATAGTCAAAAAGCAAGATTTATAGAAAGTCAAGAGTCATTCCGACAACGCCTGAGTTGCGAGGCGACATCAAAAGTAAACCTGACAAAACGAGTCGCACTATAAAAAAAACATGTCATTACTTACGTGATATTGTGACGTGATATATATATATATGGTAAAAAAATGGGGGTTGCGACATGTATATCACGTCACTAAGTGTGTATATTAATAAAGACAATAGAGTTAACGTTTGCACACGGAGAGTCAAAAATAGTTTTAAAAAAATATGTTGTGATGTGGATTCTACGTCGCAACATAAATAACTAAAATAAAAAATGAAAACGTTATGCTTTCTTGTAGTAGAAATTTTGAAAATTTTCAGAATTTTGGTAGTGGCGTTAAATTCACGTCACTAAGTCAAATTCAAAAACCAAAAAAACATAGTGAAAAACATGTCTGATTTGAGAATTGATGGGACTGACACCTTTTGCTAGTGGCATGAGAAACATGTCACTAAAATATTAATGTTACCTTGTTGCGACGTGAAAAACATGTCACTGGGTTGCGACGTATTTTTCACGTCGCTGAATGAACGGTATATTTTTAGCACTGGCTCTTTGTTCCAGTGTCCTCATCTTGTTCATTTTCTTCACTTTTTTTCCACCGTTTTCTCTCTTCACGCCCTCATTTCCAGATTCCTCAATTTCAATTCTTCATTCTGTTTGCATCAAGGTATTATTTGTAGTTATTTCTTCTTATTTTTTGTTCGATTGAAAAGTTATCATAATATTTTCCGATTTAAAATTTTTTATGTTTGTTGTTCAAAGATAAATATTTGAAAGATTCAATATCTCATCAAGACTCAAAATAATTGTTCAAGCTTTATTGTTGCTTCATTGACGTATGATTGCAATTTCATTTATTTATATTTTTCCAAATTTTTATGAATGAAATATATGGTTGTTGGTTGTAGTTGTGTTATTTTTTTTATATTTATTTTTTTCAGATTTTATTAGATTAAAAAATATAATATTAGATTTATATATTATCAAAAAAAATTATATATTATTTAATCCAAAAATATATTTTATTTTAATAATATATTATTTTAAAAATATAGATTGATTTATTAAAAACAAATTTATGTTATATTTAGTAAAAACAGAAATTATAATTATATATTAAAAACAAATTTATTAAAAATATAATAGTTTTTATAAAGAGATTAATTGGAATACACTGTCAGTGTAAAACTACTTTACACTGACACCAATTAGAATGAATCATTTTGACACATAATTATGAAATTAAAAATAAAAAAAATAAATTATAATTAAACTATTTTAATAACTACTTCTTCCATGTTTTTCTCTTCTCATGTGTCAAAATAATTCATTTTAATTGGATGATAGTGTAAAGTAGTTTTACACTGACAGTGTATTCCAATTAATCTCTTTTATAAAACAGAAATCATAAAACAGTTTTTAAAAATATAATAAAACAGAATTATAATTATATTATTAAAAACATAAATAAAACAGATTTAAAAATATTATTAATATATATATTAAAAACAGATTTATTAAAAATCTATTAATTTTTTATTTTTAATATATATTATGTTATATTTTATTAAAAACAAATATATATTATATCTTAATTATAAATAGAATATAAAACATTTTAGTTAGATATCATAAAACAGAAATTATAATTAAAACAAATATATAATATAGTAATTAAAAACTAATATTTTTTTATTTTTATGAAAAACAGTTTTGTTAAACAATTTTGTTAAACAATGTTGTGAAATATTTTTTGCTGTTATTAAATTTTTACTATATTATTATAAAAATATTAATTTGAAAATAATTAATATAAATTTTATTTTTATTTGATTAAAATGTATAACTAGATTTTATATACAAAATATGCTATATAAATTTGTTAAAATAGAAAAAATTATTTTTTATTTTTATTAAAAATAAAATTGTAATATTTTTTTATTTTTATAGTAAGGAAAAATATATTATAAATAAGTATATATGTTTAAGTAATATTTTTAAATAATATTTTTTATCAGTGACATGATATTCACGTCACTAAATTATAATAATTTTGAGTTTTGTGACGTGAATTTCATGTCACTAATTAGTGATGTGATATTTACTTCACTGTATGCTAACACTAACACTTTTCTGCATGTTTCAGAATTGTGGGTTGCGATGTGAAAAGTATGTCACAATTTAGTGACGTGATTTTCAAGTGAGAACCTAGTCCAAATAATTTTATATGTTGCGACGTGCTAACCATGTCACGATTTAGTGACATGATATTCATGTGGTAAGTTGCCATAGATGCTCCTACGACGTGCTTGACCCATGTCTCTAATTTGGCTTAATGATGTGATATTTGTCTTAGTGCCGTGATTTTCACGTGAGAACTGTCTATATTTTTTGTAGTGTCAACCTAAAAGTTCGTAAAAGATTTCAAGCTTGAACAAAAAAATTAAAGAGTGTTTATTATCCGAGTTTTTAAGCACGGCCCATTAAAAGTCCGATGTTTAATCGAGCTAGTCCGACCAGGTCGCTAGTAGCCCACTTATTTAATATAATTTTTTTTATTAAAATTATAGCACATTATACAACTAATGTCCATATTATTTTTATTAAAAATATAATATTGATTTTTTATTTATATATATTAAATGCATAATATAATCGTCCATATATCACACAAAGTTCAATCAAAAATCAAATTATTAATTCATTTGATATATATATATATATATATATATATATATATATATATATATATATATATATATATATATATATATATATATATATATATATATATATATATATATATATATATATATATTCAAAATGTTGATCAATTTGATTAAATTTAAAGATCTAATTCATTAAAATTAATATTAATTTTCTTTACTCTGTTTATAATTAATAAATTATTATATATAAATAAACTTTAATGAAATTTAATTTTCAAACAAAATAATGTTAGTAGTTCTTGATTATTTGATTAACATAGTTTATTTTTATAATATTTTATCTTAGATGTTATGAATGTAATTGAATTATATTTTTTTAGTGCTAAATACTCATATATGTTTTAGTTTTTAATGTATGGTTTATTATTTTTTTTCTTAAAAATAAATTTCTAATTAATAAATTACTATAAAATATAATCATGCCTTTTAAGCCCGACTCGTTTAAATTTCAGACTTTTAAAATAACTCTCAAAATGTAGTATGAAAGAAAAAGAAAAGAGTGAGGAATGCAAAGGGAAACGTAGAGAGACAAGGTACAAATTTCTATGTTTGTGTTTTTGGAATTAGGAAAATCTTCGAAAGTATCTTAGGGGGTTGAGAAACACTTTTAAACGCTTTGGATTTGTGTGATTCATATACATAAATTTAAAGAGATTAAGAAACACATAGGTAGAAAATATGGTTTGTTCTTGGGAACCTGAGATACTATTTTCTTGTAACAATTTTATAATTTCTTATAACAATTATTGGAAATATTGTGAATTGGAGAGTTGCATTACCCCCATAGTAGATCAGTTTGATCAAACTTGTTGAACAAGTTTCGTCGTGCTCTTGTTTTTTTTCCCTCTTACTTACATTGTTTGGTATCTTATTTTGTTGTTTAAGGCCATGGATAATAAATGGGATATCGAGAGGTTTTCAGGAGACATCGATTTTGAGTTGTGAAAGTGAAGATACAAGTCAGCGTAACACAAAAAAAAAAAAGTGTATTGAAGCATTAGAGGGTGATACATTAAAATGGTGGACAAGCTCAGTAGTGTCATTATCTTGTGCCTCGGGGATTAAGCTCTAAGGGAAGTCTCCAAAAGGATGAATATGGATTTATGTGTGTAAATTTTGAATCATTATATATGAATAAGTCTTTGGCTCACAGGCTGCATTCCAAACAATAACTTTATTCATTCCTAATGGTATAGAACAAGTCCATAGTAGAGAAGTTGATAGAATTTCACAAGATCATTTATTATCTAGAGAATATTAAGGTGAAGATTAATGATGAGGACATGGCTTTAATCTTGTTAAGCTCGTTACTTTGATCCTTTAAGCACTTCATGTATGCCCTTCTTTATGGTAAGGAAAGTAATGTTACGTTGGATGAAGTCCATAGTGCTGTGAGATCCAAAAGAAATTCAAAGGTGAAAGATTTGATGAATAACGATGGTGGAAGCGGGCAAGATTTTATTATGATTAATTCAACATGCACAACAAAGAGGATGAAATGATATGTGAAGAAGAATACCCAATTAAAATAAGGATTTCATCTTTGTTCAACTTAGAGAGTACATATTAAAAAGGTCAAGAGACGAGCTTGACTCGCTGAACTTATTAGAAAACAATTAGAAACAAGTATTTGAGAAAATGCAGATTGCTTCATGTGGTCAATTGTCTACATGTCAAGCATCAACCTTGAAGTCGTCTGCTATAACTTTGTTGTTGACCCCTCTTCTTGTTGCGTGGTTCAGCGTCCACGCTTCCAGTTACTTGAAAATGCTAAGGTCACCTAAAAATTTGTTAATGAAATTGTAAAAGTGGGGTTCATTTCCAAAGCTAAGAACACTACTTAGATGCTAAATGTTGTTTTGCTAAATACATTTTAATAATAAATGAATAATGTGTGCTTATTATACCAATCTTAACAAGGTGTGCCCTAAGAAAGTCGGCTTTGTCCCAAATATAAATAAATTAGGGGATAGCTCTTTCCATTTTAAATTTTATCTTTTATGGGTGTAACTCAGGTTACAATCATATCTCAATAGATTCAAAATATCATGAGAAAATGACATTCATGATAAACTCAAAGAGTTACTTCTATAATGTGATGCCATTCAAAATAAAAAATAGGAAAAAATATATGCAGTGTCCTTTAAGTTATTTTATTGTAGCAAGATAGTCCTTTATGTTTTTTTCGCTAAAATTTGGTCCTTTGTGTTAACTAACGTGTTCACCGTTGACCTTTTTCACAAACTCCGTTTCAAAAAATATTTTGTGGCACTAACAACGACGCTGATATGTCAGAGGAATCTAACCACACTCAAGCCAAAAAAAACACCTTCGGAATACGATTTAGGAAATTCCTACAGTTCTACCTTACCTAAATAGGGTTCGAAGTTGACTCAGACAAGTGCAAGAATCTCACTTAAATGCCCATTCCATATTCCAAATATCACTTCAGAGCTTAAGAGGGATGTTAATCGTAACTACCCAGTTCATAGAAAAATGATCCCATCGTGGACTATTGTTTTACATACTGCTAAAGAAAGAAGTTTTGGTTGAATGGATAGACGAGTATGAGACACAACTAAAATAGGTCATTTCCTAACCTGTTGGGTTGTCAAGACCGTCTTAAGGAGAAACTCCTTTACTTATATTTAGTAGTATCTACAAAGGCTTTTAGCGCGATCATAATCAGAAAAACCTAAGAAGACCAAAAACTAGTATACTTAACGAGCAAAGTTCAACAAGTGCTAGAGTTTAAATACCAATAGATGAAAAAAAGTTGCACTCGCTCTCGTAGTAGAAACTAAAAGGTTACAACATTACAACCTCACCCATACTATCGTGGTAAAAACCAACCAACCAATCAGAAAAATCTTATTTTGTTTGAATGTTGCATATAGAATGGCGAGATGGTCAAGAGACATATCACAATTATAGGTTTATTCCTTGATGGACTTCATAGCCAAGAAGGAACCCCAACCAAACAAGTGTGTCCTAAATGGACTGTGTTTGTAAAAGATTCATCGACTAATATTGAAAGTGAGTTTGGGATAAATATCTTAGGAACATTCCTCACATAAGTCAAATACTTAGTGATCGCGACCAATTATTTTACCAAATGCTTAAAGGTCAAGGCATTGGTTAAATTCACATCGATCGAGTTTCTTTGATTCTTCAAAAGAAACATTCTAGAAAGATTTAAAAATCGAGAACTTTTCATAATCAACTTGGATACGTCTGCTCAGCAGCCCATGTACCCTACCCCCTGGATATCATTGTTATTCAGGTCGATGCAGGGATCTTCTCAGATGGTTCAGTGACCTTTGGTTGTGTGTTTAAGAGCAATGAGTTGGGAATCTAGTTTGCCGCGAGCAAGAAGGAGATGATCATGGTGAATCCTAGTCTTGCCATGAGTTGCTTGCTATTAGGTGGTTCTTAAACATTGCTATTGAGCTCAAGCTGGAGAAAATTCTCTTATAGTTAGATGTTCAGACGGTGGTGGATTGTATCAACTCTGTTACGGGTAATGTTGTTCTTAAGCCCATTGTGGCCAATTGTAGGTTGTCCCTTAGAAAATTTAAGGTTGGAACTATTATGTTTTTAAGTAGGAATTTTAATGTTGTTGCTCACAATGTTGTGGGGTTGAGGCATAGTTATGGGACAAAGACTTGGATTGGAGGTTACCCTGTAGTGGAATCTATTGTATCTATTTTTTCTCTTGCCTTAGTTTGAATGAAAGGGTTTTCCCATCAAAAACTTGGGTACGTAATTCTCATATTAAAGTATATGAGAATATTAGAAGAGATGAAGATGAAACAACAAGTCACAATAGTGAATCACTCAAAAGAATGACCAAGAAGAAGATGTAGATTACATTATCCTATAAGGACTTAAAAAAAAAGGGTAGACGGGGCTAAATGAAACTGGACCAAAGAATTACACCTGGTGCTATGAGGATATAGAACAACATAGCATTCAATCTCATGCAACTCATCATCCCATAAGCTAAGATATGAGATGGAAGAAGTAAAACTAGTTGAAATATGAAAGACCATGCAGAGGACAACACATCCACTAAGTCTTCAGGAAAATGAAAGTCTTGGAGAAGAACTCGATTTTAAAATTAATTAAAAAAAAACTCACATTTTTCCTACTTTTTTCTTTTGTTTTTTTAATTAAAAAATTATTTTATTATTTATTAAAATAATTTCAATATATTTTCCAACTCTTTCTTCATTTATTTATTTATTAAATTAATTTCATAAATAAATTATTTATATGTTATTCAATAAATTATATTTGAATTATCATTTAAGGTAATCTATTGGAACTTTAAAATAAGTTACATGGATTATACTCATCCATATTTTTAAATAGATGGTATTGATAGATGAAATTGTCATCCCTAGACCAATGAAATCTACTAATCTCAGCAAGTTGAAAGACATGTAAGAAGAGTAGGATTGTAGAAACAAAGTTTATGTGTTTGCTCGTCAACTCAAATGCTAGATAAGCTAACAAGTTTAAATGCCACTAAACTGAATATATTCTTCTCCAAAGGTATAAAGGGCCTCCAAAATCCCATCTCCTTGAGCACTAACTCCTACATATGCAAATTCGTTTATAGTTCGTGCAAATTCGTTGGATCTTTTATGGTTTAAAGTTTAGTTAGTTCATCTCTAATTCCGTCTCAGTTCTATTTAGTGATGGAAATTCTGCATTTTAGAGACAGATTTTGCCTGTCTTTAATTTTGATTTTTCTAGTAGTGTCGGTGTTTCTAGGACACAAGTTAAAAAATTCATTTATAAAAATTTTATATTAAAAAAATAATTAAAAGATTAATTCTATATTTTATTAAAATTAATGTATAATTTTTAGAATTTAATTGGTATATGTTGATATTGTAAAACTATTTTATACTGTCAATCAAGTACTCTCATGTATTCCGCCATATTAGATTGTAAATTTTAAATTAATTGTATGATATAACAGATTGATAAATTTCTATTGGATGACAATGTAAAATTATTTTACACCGTCAGTACATACCAATTAAACTCTAATTTTTAAGTTAACATTTCTTCTTTTTAGTTTTTAATTTGTGTTTTTAGGGCACAAGTTAATATTATGTTTTAAAATTTAGAGTTTACGAAGTAGATTAGTAAATGTAATATCCTTTGTATAAGAAATAATAAGAAAAAAATAAATATATTTAACTATCACTTTTTGTAGATATTTTTATTTATAATTGAGTTCATAGTAGTATTAACCATATATAAACTAAAGTTAGTGTATATTTGGTTTATATTTTAGAAGATTCAAAAACAATTTTAAAGTTGTAGATTTAATTTTAAATTGATTCTATTATGTTTGGTTTCTATAAAATAGATTTGGTTTTGCATCTAGATTAAATTCTACTTAAAGATAGATTTGTAGGTTTTAAATTTAATCATAATTTTTATACTGAAATTTATTTAATGTTCAAATCAATTTTAAATGAATGTATCTAAACATAAATTGTTTTATCTTCCATTCACTTTTTAACCAAATAAATTTTACATAATCATTTAGAGCATTTACAATGTTTTTTTTTTTATTTCGGTTCTTAATTGAGATTCATTTATGAACGTCATTTATTACCTAATAAACAATTAATTCCTCAAACTAAGTATTTCAACCCGTGTTTTAAAAACTATAACGGTTGATCGGTCGTATCGATCGAACCACGAATTAGGTAATCGTTTGGGTCAGGTTATTGGGCCCTATATGTTATTGAATCAATTCAAACCAATGTGCTCATAATCGAGAAAAATTGATAAATCGACGATTTTTACGAATCAGGTGGTTAAATAGCTTTTTTTTAAGGGGTGAGATTTTAAACAATGTTAATTTGCTCTCTTTTTTTTATTAAATTATTATGATAAAAGAGAAAGAAAAAAAATCCAAAACAAAAACATGATTTTAGAAAATATAAGAACCATAGTCCTCCATTTCTCTCGATAGCACTTTCTCCATCCTCTATTTTCCCTCCGCTCTTGTCACTCCCTTCGTCTTTCTTACAATTGGTTAATTTCAGTTAAAAAATATGTTAAAAATGAAACATTCAAGGAGAAAGAAAATGATCTTTTAAATCTAGGCCTTTTGATAGAGACCATAGTGAAATCACAAGCTTTATCCGGCCGAGTCATCAGGCTTTATCTGGTTTGATATACGGTTAAACTATTATGTTGAGAAATAAGTGTGAGCTGTGTTGAGAAACAAGTGTGAGTTGTGTTGAAAAACAAGTGTGAGTTCTAAGTCCCACATTGCTTAGAAAAGTGGAGGCTGAGCACTTTATAATTAAGAGGATCCATATGTCGCTAAGGTAATTCCTTGTGTTGAAGCATGTTGCACGATAGAAGCAATGTGATGTCGAAACACTTAGATGTTGAAATGTCGCAGAAGCATGTCTTCGAAAGAAATTTTGACTTAGCTTTATTTGTTTGTTTTAGCTGAGTTAGTTAGGTTAGTTAGAGATTGCTTAGTGTGCAAACAATCTCAACCTATAAATAGGGAGGTACCCTATCATTGATGTAATGCAGTTGCATAGTTGAATAAAATTTCAGTGTGAAAAGTAGAGAAGTTTCTTTGCAAAATTATTCTTCTTCTTCCCCTTTTCTCTAAAATCCTAATCTTCTTTTCTTCCCCAATTTTCATCTTTTCTTTTCTTCTTCAATAATCGTTGTGTATCGGAATCATCTTGCAACTAAGGTGTGGTTGATTCACTCGGGTGAAGAGTGAAGAACAAAAGGAGTAATAAATTAGAAAGATTGATTCTTGTTCATCAAGATTGATTCAGAATTCTTCGTAAGTTTGGGTGTAATTCTAACATATGGTATCTAGAGCACCGGTTGTGTGATTTTTGGGAAGCATAACATATTGGATCATCTGAACGAGCATTTTCTAGTGAATCTCCCAATTTCGAAGAATCGAAATTACGAGAATTGGTGCAAGCAGATGAAGATTTTTTTTTCTGCTGTCAAGATTTTTAGGATCTTGTGAAGGAGGGAGTAACGCTGCTTGCAGAAAACACGATGGGTGAAGAAAAGATTGCACACAAAGAATTGAAGAAGAAAGATTATAAATCTCTCTTTATAATTCATCAATGTGTTGATCCAGACAATTTCAAAAAGTTGAATGATATTGAATCAGCAAAAGAAGCATGGGAAATTTTGGATAAATCGTTTGGAGGCGCTGAAAAGGTGAAAGAGGTGAGGTTACAAACTCATAAAAAAAAGATATGAATTGCTTCAAATAGAAGAAATTGAAAGCATAACTGATTTTTTTTACTAGGGTTACGAAACTGGTGAATAATATCAAGGTATATGGAGAAGAGTTGACATCATGATTAGTTGTTGCAAAGATCTTAACACTAATATGGAAAACATATACAACAACGGTTAGAAAAGGGATACCATCATGTGTGACCCATCGTTGTGAAGTAACGTGTGGTTATAAGTTCGCTATATACCACTACGGGCGCGTGATTGTTGTGATATACTAGGTAACGCTTTACTTATAACCACAGTCATTGGTATCAACCATTGTTACATAGTCTCGAGGTCATGGGTTTGAATCTCAACAGTTGAGTGAAAAATTATATTAGACGTGTTTCCTATCAACACGGACCTTTGTATAAACCGTTGTGAAATATTTATTAGTTTTTTATTTTTATATTATTGCATTACCAACCCATTATATTTTTGTACCTGTATTCTGAACATGATTTTATACATATATTACAAAGGAAAATAGATCAAAAGCCAAAAAATTTATTTACTTCATCAAATCCAAAAAATATTATTTACATAATCAAACTCAAATGCATATCAAACATATATACAAATTAAACTCATGTTTGAGGACCCTTAAGCACATTGAAGATATACGTCCAACGTTTACGAATGTCTACAGAGTCTTCATAGAGGAATGGTGTAACGTCGTTAAACGTCTACATAAAAAAATGCAAAAATGTGAATATCACACATATATGATAATCATAGCCAACTTAAACAATAATATGTTATTGTAAACAATTCATTACACATATAATATGTACCTGATCCCATGAATCAACAATGCCGACGACGACAATGTTTAACATGTGTTTCATTACATAATACCCACACTCATATCCCTTTGGTTGTCTCCTCGTCTACAAATTTAAACATTAATTTCATGAATGTTATAACCACACATGCATGTAACAATATATATAAATGAATGTCACAAGTAATCTGGCCACTTATATTAAGCGAGCAAAATTTGGGATTTTTTCTATTATTGTCCAAGATATTGTGTCGCTGCACAACACTGTACATTGAAAATGATTTAAACATAATACGCGTTAAACCAATTACAAAGTCAAAGAAAATATTACTAAAAAGTTTCATATAAACATAAACTTACCTATTAATAATATGCTTCATTTTAGGTTCGAGTGGTTGATGTAAGGAAAACAGTGTCATTACCGTATTAGTCCTAAGTGACATGATGATCAATTGCCAATTATCACTGAATAAACACGAGCATATATATAATTAGTATTTTCTAAAACAAAACTAACTATAACAGATAAACCACAATTGCAAAATTACTTACGATTTATTAAATGGTGCTAGGTAACATTCTTTTCCCCCTCACTTAATTGTTCTGTAATGTAACCTTTAATCCCTTTTGGATCATTATTTGTCCATCAAATACTATTTGAATCCAAGATACCATAAATATTCGATTTATTTAATTCTATAAAAACACAATGAATGTAACTAAATGGTTAAACAAAATTCATAAAATAAGTGAGGAAATACAAAAACAATAACGAACTATATATAATGACATGCATATTCAATTATATACTTACGTTCACCAAACTTGTAATATCCCTATGTCCAACCAGTGATTTCCAGAGAGAATATCTCGTATATCATTAGGAGTAGAATAAAAGAGCTCTATCTTTAGACAATGCTCGAGCGGAAGAGAAATTGGGTCATCGTTATTTGCAACCAACAGGTATAACGTGGTGATTTCATGTGCGGAAAGATCCAATATCTCATTGACCTCTTGAGCGGGGCGGATGAACAGTTACTTCCTTTTGTGCTAGCACCATGTACAACATTTGTTTCGGGAAATTGATCATCAGCATGACCATCATTTTCATTTGTATGTTGTTGGAAGGATCCACTTATTCTCTTCAACATAATATTCGTTTTGAACATAATACATAATAAACACATTTCTATCTTTTCTAACTTTTCAGATAAAACACATAGTGCATATAACTCTCCTGACTTTTCTAACTTTTCTATGTCTTTCCTCCGATTTTCTTGCTCCACTTCTAACAACTTCGTTTGTTCTTCTAACTATTTCTCAAAAGCCACAATACTTTCTTTTTGTGCTTGTAATTCGGTGCTTTCATCATTTTTTCTGTATGAACCAAAGAATAATCTCAGGCCGACGCCTTCTTCAACATCACTGACACACCCACCATGCTCATCTGTTCCGATAGCTTCTAATAGTATATCATGTCGATTGGAGGTAACAAATACTTTGTCACATTCATAAATGATTTTAGTTGAACACTGTGGACTTACCTAATCAAGCAGAAAAATGAAGTGGGGAGAAGTTGTGTCGACTGAAACATACATACTAAAAAGATGTCTGATGAAGAAGTTAGAAGGAATCACGCCAGAAGAATGTTGTTCTGGTGTCAAGCCTACCTTAAATCATCTGAAAGTATTTAGATCTATAACACATATACATGTTCCTTATTAGTTTAGAAGAGAGCTTAGTGACAAGTCGAGTCAAATGATCCTAATAGGATATCATTCAACTAGTGAATAAAAGTTGTTCGGCCCAATGAACAAACAAGTAGAGATCAGCAGGAACGTGATCATAGATGAGCATAAGGAATAGGATTAGACTGAAAAATGTCAAGAAGGATTCAGTGAGAATCCTATGTGAAGAACTAGCAAGTGAAGTCGAAAGAGAAGTTCGACAAGAAGAAGTTAAAGGTCAAGCAAGCACAAGCAGAACTCAAAGAACAAGACACGTGCATGCTAGGTTGCAAGAATGTGTGAATACATCAGATGATGTGGTCAATGATGAATGTGAGATGCTACTATATGCTTTCTATGCATATGTCGAACCAGTGAATGCAACTGAGGCATTGAAGGATTTGAAATGGATGAAATCAATGAATAAGGATCTGAAGTCCATCAAAGTAAAAAACACTTGGTTATTTGTCGAATTATCTCAAGGCAAGAAGACAATCGATGTAAAGTGGAAATACAATATGAATTTAAATCCCAAAAGAGAATTAACTAAACACAAGGCGAGACATATGGCGAAAGGATTTATTTAGAAAGAAGGAATCGACTTCGGCGAAGTTTTTGCACCTGTTGCTAGGATCGAAACAATTAGGTTGGTTGTTGGTATAGCAAACATAAACAACGGGCATATGTGTCAGATGGATGTGAAATGTGCATTCTTGAATGACCCCTATATAGATGAAGAAGTTTGTGTTGCACAACCAATTGGGTTTTTGAAATAAGGTGAAGAAATATGGTATACAGGCTACATAAATTACTGTATGGACTCAAATAAGCTTCGAGAGCTTGGAATAAGAAGATAGATAGCTTTATAAAGGAGAAGGAATTTGTGATGTGCACAACTAAGCATGGAGTATATGTAAAAAAAGTAAGACTGAATTACTTATACTATGTCTTTATGTCGATAACTTGTTGATAACAAATAGCTATAAGAAAGAGATCGAAGACTTCAAAGGTGAACTTAGCAAGGAATTTGAAATGTCTTATCTGGGCGACATTTCATACTTCCTTGGTATCAAATTCTACAAGAGTATTAGAGGTTTGATGATTCATCAAAAAAGATATGCAAGCGAGGTACACAAGAGATTTGAGATGGGAGATTGCAATTGGACTTCGCACCTGTTGAACCAAGACTGCAACTATCGAAAGACTTAGAGGAAGATGATGTCGACCCAACACACTACATAAGACTTATTGGGTCATTAAGATACCTTTTTCACATAAGGCATGATCTAGCATACAATGTAGGTATGGTGAGTATATTCATGTAGAAGCCAAAGGTATCACATCTAGCAACGACGAAGAGGATACTAAGGTATCTAAAAGGAACTCTTGACTATGACATTTTGTTTGCTACAGCTGATGAAGGAAAAGAATGCAGACTAGTGGGTTACACCGACTCAAGTTGGTGTAGTGGTGTTGAGGATAGAAAATCCACAGCTAGTTATCTGTTTATGCTAGGAAATGCACCAGTTGCTTGGAACTCAAGAAAAGAATCAATAGTGGAACTTTCTTCGTGTAATGCAGAATACATAGTTGCTTCTCTTTATGCATGTCAAGCAACGTGGATGATGACTCTGGTCAAAGAAATTACAGTGAAGAATCATGGAGAAATTACCATGAAGATTGACAATATGTCTGCTATCAATATGGTGAAGAATCTGATAGCACATGGAAGAAGCAAACACGTCAAAATGAGGTTCCATTATCTTTGAGAGCAAGTAGCGAGTGGGAAGATGAACTTTAAACACTATAGAGCTGAGAGTCAGATTGCAGGCATTATGACGAAAGATGTGCAGGTCGAACTATTCAAGAAATTAAGATCTATGATTAATGTAGATAGCTTACACACAATGAATTAGGCAAAGTGTTGAGAAGGTAATTCTTTGTGTTAAAGCATGTTGCTCGATAGAATCAAGGAGATGTCAAAACACTTAGATGTTGAAATGTTGAAGAAGCGTGTCTTCGACAGAAGTTTTGACTTAACTTTATTTGTTTATTTTAGTTGAGTTAGTTAGGTTATTTAGAGATTGCTTAGTGTGCAAGCAATCTCAGCCTATAAATAGGGAGGTACACTACCATTGATGCAATGCAGTTGCATAGTTGAGTAGTGTGAAAAGAAAATAAGTTTCTCTGCTTAATTCTTCTTCTTCCTCTTTTTCTCTAAAACCATAATCTCTATTTCTTCCCTAATTTTTATATTTTCTTTTCTTCTTCAATAATCATTGTGTAGCGGAACCATCTTGTAACCAAGGTGTGGTTGATTCACTAGAGTGAAGAGTGGAGAACACGAGGAGTAATCAATCAGAAAGATTGATTCTTTTTCATCAAGATTAATTCGGAATTCTCCATAGGTTTGGGTGTAATTCCAACACCATACATCTATCACCTTAAGGTTTTGGGTGAATATGTGGTGTCTCTCTCACTTGTTTAGTGAGTCTTTGACTTTTAGGTGAGTGTTTGACCTAATATGAATGTTCCTCCCTCATGATGATCCATCAATGGTATCATAGCTTGGTTCGAGTAAGGGATCGACTCCCTGTGTTGAAAGTCTTTCTGATATGGTGGCCAGACGGCATGTTCCAATGAAATGCCCATGACGAGATAAAGGTGTGTCTTAACGGTGGTACATGCATGTGGATGAAAGAGCTTCCACTTGAAGGGGAGCACAGTGGATGGACTCACACATGAATGAGAGATTGTTTAGAAACAAGTGTGAGTTGCATTGAGAAACAATTGTGAATTCTAAGTCCCACTTTGCTTAGAAGAGCGGAGGTTGAGCACTTTATAAGTAAGAGGACCCAAACACATATCACCTGAAGGTTTTGGGTGAATATATGGTCTCTCTCTCTCACTTGTTTGGGTTAGTCTTTGACCTTTAGGTGAGCATTTGACCCAATGCACATGTTTCCCCCTCATGATGACCCATCACATTGACCTCCTAATTTGACCAACGATCCCTTGAATCCATGACATTGTCGTGTTGACGACCAATACCCATTTTTTAAAATATTGATTTCAACCAATATTATTAATTTTATACATTAATAATTCTAAATCATTATACATAACAATATTAATTTATTTTAATAAATTTTATTCAATTTTTTTAATAAGGACAAATTATTGAATACAAATGAAAAAAAAGGGATATAAAACTTAACATATCAAATAGGTAGCAAAACGATAGTTGAATATGTCAAATCTATTCATAAAAAACTTTAAAAATCACAAATACAAAGTGAATCTCGCCAAATGTCATAATCAACAAAAAAATTTGCATTGGCTAATCTATTTGTACATGCATTTCTTTCTTTGAAAACATGAGATATCTTAAATCTAAAACAATGTATAATATGTAAAGTATTCTTTCATTTAATTAAAAAATATTAAGATACGATATTCATGTTAGAAAATGCATGCATGTTCAACATTGGTCAGTTTCTTCTATTAGCATATTTGATAAAAAATATAATTTCATACCGTTCAGTTTAAAATAATATGTAAACCTCAATTTTAGTAGAGAAAGCGCTAAAAAATGTTCATTAAACTATCTTTAAAAATATCACAAGTTGATATTTCACGATTTTTTTCCTATGAAGTCTCATTATTGCACTTAATACAAAAATTAATTAAAAAAACATAAATCAACTTATATGATTTTATTTGCAAAGAATTTAATAATGTTTATTCAGTAAAGTCTAAAGAGTGAGGAATCTTCCATAAACACTTTTCTTTCTAATCCTTCAAAATCTCACCTCATAATAGAAGTATGGCTAAATGTACGAAGTTTGTAACACCCCAAATTTCGTAAGAATATTTATTTAATTTATTTAAATATTATATTCGTGATTTGCTATGAATTTTGGTGTTTCGTGCCAGTGTCGGTGTTTTGTGAAGTTTTGGTTATTTAATTAAATAATAGTATATGTTATGGAATATAATGTATTATTATTTATTTTAAATAATATTAGAGGAATTAAGGGTAAAGTGGACATTTGAGGAGAATTAGTAAGGGTTTAATGGTAAGAGCACATTTCGGGGTATTTTAAGGGAGAATAGTGAAAGGAACTCATTATTCGTATTATTTTTTAGGAAGAGGCAAAGGTGCTCTGAAGAACAAGTGAGAAGGAGGCTAGGGCATAGAAGAATTCCGGTGAAACTCCGAGAGAAGATCGAAAGAAGCAAAACTCTAAGGTATGGGGAGTATCGCTTTACAATATTTGTGATATAAAGATTAGGTGTTGTGGGTAATTGGGGTTTTGTGGGAAAACCTAGGAATTGAGGTTAGGGATGATGGATTGTGATGATTTACTAGGTGATGATTGTTGTTATTGATGTATATATGATAGTTATAGGTTATAATAACATAATATGTGATGATTTGAGGAAAAATCTGGGTTTTGGAGTGTGGAATCGCAGATGGGGAAGTGCTGTTATTGCAGGGTTTTTTCTGCAGAAATTGCAGAGCCCGCTTAGCGCGGTCTGAAGGAATTTCGCCTCTTCGAGGCAGTCAATAGCGCTCTTAGAGCGGGAGGGGAGCACTTAGCGCGACCTGGAACTGAAGAATATCATTTTTATTGATTTAAAATTCATAAAAAAATATATGTTTTATATTATATTGATGCTGTGACGTTGTCGTGAATTTATGCTATGTGTTAATGTGTTATATGATGAATTAATTAGTGATGAAAATAATGGTCTGGTGATTAGATGATGATATGATGTTATTGATGATTATTAGATGTTCATGTGCGATGTTTGATGACAAAATGATGATGTGAAGTACCATGAGTATATTGATGATTTTACATGACTATCTTGATGCGTATATTGATGATTTGACGATGATGAATCATGATGTTTTGACGATGTACATGATGATATGATTAACATGAGGTTTTGATGAATGTTGATATAAGTGATGACTTTTGTGGATGAATGATGATGCACCTTATGATGTTTAATTGGCAATTAATTGATGATATGAATTACTGTAAAGACCATGTACAATACATGCCTCAAATCATATATTATACATGAGTTTCACTTTTGGTACTGAAACATAATAAGTTCCTAGTTAACACATTGTACACATAAATGCCTCTAATACAAAACACCTAAAAGTCTAAGGCATTACATATACAAGATGTTCCCAAAATGATAAAAACTAAGAACTAGATCAAAACAATGATCTCAAAACATAACGCCATAGCGGAAGCCATGCCATCACAAAACCACGATCCGTAAGGAAAGTCAAGTAACCTTGTCCTTACCCTTCGCCAAACCTGCAGAACCTGTGATGTAAACAACAACAGTGGGGTGAGATACATCAAATCTCAGTGAGTTCCCTATCTTAAAGTCCTCTCGGCTTTACAAGGTTCTAACAAAGTCCTAACTCATGTCCAAGGGGAAAGGGGAAAGACCATGAGTACACACACACAAGTAACCGCCACGGTGAGCCTGTAAACTCACACTAGTACCGAAGTACCTCTTGAGCCTGTAAACTCAAGGATTCACAAAGTACCGAAATACGTTCTGAGTCCGTACACTCAAGAACTCACATATCAATAACCAATACCAAGGTATCCCCTTTTCCCGTACCCTTCTACGTCTAGAAGGCGATCCGAGTCATGGATCCTTGTAGCTACTTGGCATACGATTGGATTCGGGATCACGGGCCGTACACCGTGATCCGTCACTTCTCACAGACCGTACGCCGTCTCAAGTCTCTTTACCCGTAGGCTCCAATCGTACTTAACACGGGACTCAAACCTGCCAAGTAGTTGTGTATAACGTTCAGAGGAGGTGCTCGAGTCTCATGAACTACACCGCACAACTGTGGTTATTGATAAACAGAATGCACACGCCTCGGCCTCCATGCACGAGCGTTGCAACACATGGAACAATTCACACTTCCAACACAGTTTTTGGTAAAAATCCTCACCCTGCCTAGTCCACATTTTAACATGCATACATTGCCAATAATAGTTACACACCATTAACAGATAAAAGGCGATAAAACGACACAATTTCAGAAATCCCAACTTAATTAAATCGGCCGACGATCTTAAAACCATTTTAATAAGAAAGTACATTTTATTATCTTTCCAACGATATCAAAATTGTTCCAATCCGAGTTACGTACAAAAAGTTACGGCATTGTAAACAATCGATCGGAAAAATAAATCACAACAGCAGGATTCTGTAACTCTCCTGGCCGTACGCGTATTGGCACTCCCCGTACGCGTATTGCCCAAATTCTCGCCCAGCCATACGCGTATTGCCCCAAGCGATACGCGTATTGCTCAACATGCCCGGCCATCCATACGCGTATTGCCCTTGCCGTACGCGTATTGACCAGCTCCATACGCGTATTGACATGCTCCATACGCGTATGGGCAGAGAAAAAATGCAGAAGTTCCTGCAGAATTTTCTGCTACGGGTTGATCCAAAATCAACCCCAAATCCCATTTTCATCAATCAAAATGCATCAAAACATGTTATAACATCACAACCAGTATAACATATAATCAAGCATTGCATTTAGCAGTTAGATTCACGAATTTTGTGCAAAAAGATTCAATTTTCACAATTTCCAATCTAACTCTAAACTCAAAATAATCCTACTCTAAAGAGTCTAACTAGAACCCACCTGGATTACTAGACGAGGAGGTTGATACTGAGACGAGTAAACGAAGAACAGATGAATTGATGATGATTCTTGAGCTTTTGGAAAATTTCTCTTCTTCCTCTTTCTTTTCCTTTCCTTCCTTCCCTTTTTCCTTTTCTTTCTTTCTCTTTAGCTTTGTTTGGTTTTCCAAGGAAAAAGAAAAGAAAATAGATAGTATAGAAACTATCATTTTTAGTAACACTACTAAATGTCCAAAATTAGCTCAAATACATCAAATTATAAAAACTCAACGTTAAATACTATTAATTTAATCGACTCTGAGTTCGTCAGTTTACTCTAATTATTTTATCAAATAATTACTCAGAGTACTCCGGAACCCAGTTGATCATAATAATATTAACCAGAGCGTTTATAAATTTACGGGGTATTACATCCTCCCCCCCTTAAATAGAAATTCGTCCTCGAATTTAGAATATTACCTGAACAGATGTGGATAAGAATCTCGCATTTCCGATTCTAGTTCCCAAGTAGCATCGCCCGGATGCGTCATATCCCATTGCACCTTAACAAGTGGAATATCTTTGTTCCTTAACACTTTTGTTTCCCTTCCCACAATACAACTCGGTTGTGGTTCAAAAGTCAAATCCGCTTCAATTTCCACTGATTCGGGTAGAATTGGCTGAAGAGGATCAGGAATAAACTTACGGAGCTGAGATACGTGAAAAACGTCATGCATCTCGGATAGAGAGGGTGGTAAGGCTAATCTATAAGCAACTTCACCAATCCTTTCTAAAATCTGATACGGTCCCACGTATCTCGGACTTAACTTACGCGACTTAAACGGTCCTTTCAATCTCAATCTCAGAGTAACTTTCAGAAATACATGGTCACCTTCCTCAAATTCCAAAGGTCTCCTACGATTGTCCGCATAACTCTTTTGACGATCTTGTGCTTGTTTAACCTTCTCGCGGATCATTCGAATCTTTTCCGTAGTCTCTTGAATAATCTCGGGTTCCAAAATTCTATCTTCGCCAATTTCAGCCCAACACAAAGGTGTTCTACACTTCCTCCCATACAATGCTTCATACGGAGCCATACCGATGCTCGCATGATAACTATTGTTATAGGAAAACTCAATTAACGGCAAAAGTTCTTTCCAATTCCCTCTACTCTCTAACACACAAGCTCTTAACATATCCTCCATCGTTTGTATTGTTCGTTCAGTCTGACCATCCGTTTGAGGATGATTCGACGTGCTCAAACACAGATTCGTACCCATCGCTTGTTGGAACACTTTCCAAAATCTCGAAGTAAACTTCGGATCTCTATCGGACACAATACTGGAAGGAATACCATGCAATCTCACAATCTCAGCAATAAACAACCTTGCAAGATGACTTGCCTTATGAGTAGTCTTTACGGATAAGAAGTGTACAGATTTCGTTAGTCGATCTACAATCACCCAAATAGAATAATACCCACCTTGGGTACGGGGTAAACCCACTGCAAAATCCATAGAAATACTATCCCACTTCCAAACTGGAATATCCAAAGGTTGTAACAAACCGCCCGGTCTTTGGTGTTCAATCTTCACTTGTTGGCACACCGCACATTCTGACACATATCCCGCTATATCCTTTTTCATCCCAGGCCACCAATAATCCTTCTTTAAATCCTGATACATCTTTGAAGAACCAGGATGTATCGTAAAAGTACCTTTATGAGCTTCGTCTAAGATCTTCCTTTTCAATGCCTCGTCCCTCGGAACACAAATCCTTTGATTAAACAGAACAATCCCATCTGTCGCTCGTGTAAAACCCGGCTGAAGTAACAATTCTTGTAACTCTTCCTCTAACAATTGTGCCTGTTGAATCTCAACTCTCAAGGTAGAATTGATATTCCAATTTCCCATAATCACACCATTCGGAGTCCACACAAATTGGAGATTAAGATCTCTAAACTTTTCCAACAATGAATACTCTAAAATCATCAATTCCGCACTATGAACCATTTTCCGACTTAAAGCATCCGCTACTTTATTCGCCTTTCCTGGATGATACTTCAATTCTAAGTCATAATCTTTTAAGTACTCCATCCACCTTCTTTGTCGCATATTCAACTCCTTTTGATCAAACAAATACTTCAAACTTTTGTGGTCACTGAACATTTCAAAACGTACACCATATAAATAATGACGCCACACCTTCAGTGCAAAAACCACTGCAGCTAGTTCCAAATCATGAGTTGGATAATTCTTCTCATGAACTTTTAACTGTCGAGAAGCATAAGCTACCACTTGACCACCTTGCATCAGAACACCCCCTAATCCCCTCTTAGAAGCATCACAGAATACTTCATAAGAGTTGTTAGGATCAGGAATAATTAATACTGGAGCACTCGTCAAACTTTCCTTCAAATGCATAAAACTTTGTTCGCAACCTGAATCCCATTCAAACGTAACATTCTTCCGAGTAAGTTTCGTCATTGGTAAGGCCAATTGAGAAAAGCCCTTAATAAACCTTCTATAGTAACCGGCCAATCCCAAGAAACTTCTGACTTCTGAAACATTTCTCGGTCTCTCCCAATTAATTACTGCTTCTACTTTCGATGGATCCACTGCCACACCACCTCGAGATATCACATGTCCAAGAAAATTAACTTCCGACATCCAAAACTCACACTTGCTCAACTTAGCAAACAATTGCTTCTCTTGCAAGACCGATAAGACAATCCTCAGATGTTCTCCGTGCTCTTGTGGAGTACGAGAATAAATAAGAATGTCGTCAATAAAGATTACCACAAATTGGTCCAAGTAAGCCTGAAATATTCGATTCATGTAATCCATGAAAACAGCTGGAGCATTAGTCACACCGAAAGGCATCACTAAGAATTCGTAATGACCGTAACGTGTCCTAAATGCAGTCTTTGGCACATCGGAACTCTTCACTCGAATCTGATGATAACCCGACCGTAAATCAATCTTCGAGAACACACAGGCTCCTTTCAATTGATCTAATAAGTCGTCTATCCTTGGTAAGGGATACTTATTCTTAATGGTAACTTTATTCAACTTACGATAATCAATGCACAAACGCATTCCCCCATCTTTCTTCTTTACCAGTAACACTGGAGCTCCCCACGGTGAAACACTAGGCCTAACGAAATGCTTGGACATCAAGTCCTCCAATTGGTCCTTTAATTCTCTTAATTCAAGCGGTGCCATCCGATACGGAGAAACAGATATAGGAGCCGTTCCCGGTATCAGGTCAATAGAGAACTCAACTTCTCTCTCTGGAGGAAGAGAAGAAACATCCTCAGGAAACACTTCAGGAAATTCACACACTATTGGAATACTCAGAACTTGCTGTTCACTACCTCCCTCCTTAGTAAGAACCAATAAAACAGATTTCTCTTTTTCAAACAAGAAATTTACCATCCCCACCGTACCTTCTAAAATCGTCGATAAAACATCTTTCGGAGTAGCCTCAGCAGATGGAATAATAATTAGCTTCTCCTCACAACCGATAAAAACCGAATTAGCTGAAAGCCAGTCCATTCCCAGAACAACATCCACTTTCTTAAGCGGCAGACAAATAAGATCAATCTGGAAGACTCTTTCGTTCACCGACAACACACAATTTTCACACATCAGTGGTGTTTCAACCATTTCATCCATGGCAGTAGTAACCACCATAGGAGGAAACAAAGGAATAGTTTGCAACCCAAGTCGCTTCACACATCTTAAAGACACAAAAGAATGTGTAGCCCCACAGTCAAATAAAACAAAACAAGGTTGACCATTAACAAAACACGTACCCGCAATCAAGGAATTATCACCCTTTGCTTTCCTTGCATCCAGAGTATATACTCGACCAGTAGTCTTCCCTTGTGTCTGATTTCTACCCTGAGGACAATCCCTCGCCCAATGACCCATCTTGTTACACTGATAACACCGTACTTCTTCCGATTTGCACCTACCAAAATGACTCCTCCCACAAGTGCGACATACTGGAGGCGCACTAGTTCTAGAGCCCTGTACTTGCTTCCCTTTGGAAGACTGTTGCCTTTGTCTAAACTGTTGATTCGACCTTCCACGGTCACCTTGAGTTACCCTGTTCGAATCCACCTCCATTTGTATCTTTTTCAAGCTATTTTCCGCCACATAACATTGTCTTAACATTTCAGCATAAGTAGCAAATTCCCGTTGGGACACGCTGTGTGAAATCTCAGCCCTTAACCCAAACAGAAACTGATCTATCTTCCACCTCTCATCAGGAGCATACATGGCCTGTCTAGAATAGTCAGCCATGATCTCAAATTGTTCCGCATAAGAAGCCACTGATAAATTTTCCTGTCTCAACTGTTGGAACTCAAACTCCTTTTGAGACCTTAAAGAACTCGGAAAATATTTCTCCATAAAGATTACCTTAAACTGTTCCCACACTTTCGGCACTTCCTGAGTTGTCATCAAGGCTGAAGCGCTCTCCCACCACCTCATGGCAGGACCCTTCAACCAGTGAGAAGCAAAGACCACCTTATTCTCCTCACTGCAATGAACTATCAGAAAAATCCGTTCCATACCTGTTATCCATTCGTGTGCCTTTACCGGATCTAGCCCTCCTTGAAACTCCGGAGGATTCATACGAATAAATTCCCTATAGGTTCCTCCTGTAACTTCCGGAACAACCACTGTAGGATGCATACCATCAGCCATTTGTTGCATCATTCCTTGCATAAACTGATTCTGCTGTTGCTGCATCTGTTGCATAAATTGGTACAACGGGGCATTCCCTTCATCACCTTGTGGAACTGTCCCAGCTGGAGTAGTCCTTGGTCTTCCACGGTTGTTTCTGCATCTATCAGCCATGTTCCTAAATTCCATATCAATAGGATTAAGTTGATCAGACTCAATACCATAAATATAACAGACAAGACCCATGGCGACCCGCCGCATATGAAACGGAAAGAAACACTTATTCTATTTCATGGCTAGGTCGAGGATACGACCTGCTCTGATACCAACTGTAAAGACCATGTACAATACATGCCTCAAATCATATATTATACATGAGTTTCACTTTTGGTACTGAAACATAATAAGTTCCTAGTTAACACATTGTACACATAAATGCCTCTAATACAAAACACCTAAAAGTCTAAGGCATTACATATACAAGATGTTCCCAAAATGATAAAAACTAAGAACTAGATCAAAACAATGATCTCAAAACATAACGCCATAGCGGAAGCCATGCCATCACAAAACCATGATCCGTAAGGAAAGTCAAGTAACCTTGTCCTTACCCTTCGCCAAACCTGCAGAACCTGTGATGTAAACAACAACAGTGGGGTGAGATACATCAAATCTCAGTGAGTTCCCTATCTTAAAGTCCTCTCGGCTTTACAAGGTTCTAACAAAGTCCTAACTCATGTCCAAGGGGAAAGGGGAAAGACCATGAGTACACACACACAAGTAACCGCCACGGTGAGAATGTAAACTCACACTAGTACCGAAGTACCTCTTGAGCCTGTAAACTCAAGGATTCACAAAGTACCGAAATACGTTCTGAGTCCGTACACTCAAGAACTCACATATCAATAACCAATACCAAGGTATCCCCTTTTCCCGTACCCTTCTACGTCTAGAAGGCGATCCGAGTCATGGATCCTTGTAGCTACTTGGCATACGATTGGATTCGGGATCACGGGCCGTACACCGTGATCCGTCACTTCTCACGGACCGTACGCCGTCTCAAGTCTCTTTACCCGTAGGCTCCAATCGTACTTAACACGGGACTCAAACCTGCCAAGTAGTTGTGTATAACGTTCAGAGGAGGTGCTCGAGTCTCATGAACTACACCGCACAACTGTGGTTATTGATAAACAGAATGCACACGCCTCGGCCTCCATGCACGAGCGTTGCAACACATGGAACAATTCACACTTCCAACACAGTTTTTGGTAAAAATCCTCACCCTGCCTAGTCCACATTTTAACATGCATACATTGCCAATAATAGTTACACACCATTAACAGATAAAAGGCGATAAAATGACACAATTTCAGAAATCCCAACTTAATTAAATCGGCCGACGATCTTAAAACCATTTTAATAAGAAAGTACATTTTATTATCTTTCCAACGATATCAAAATTGTTCCAATCCGAGTTACGTACAAAAAGTTACGGCATTGTAAACAATCGATCGGAAAAATAAATCACAACAGCAGGATTCTGTAACTCTCCTGGCCGTACGCGTATTGGCACTCCCCGTACGCGTATTGCCCAAATTCTCGCCCAGCCATACGCGTATTGCCCCAAGCGATACGCGTATTGCTCAACATGCCCGGCCATCCATACGCGTATTGCCCTTGCCGTACGCGTATTGACCAGCTCCATACGCGTATTGACATGCTCCATACGCGTATGGGCAGAGAAAAAATGCAGAAGTTCCTGCAGAATTTTCTGCTACGGGTTGATCCAAAATCAACCCCAAATCCCATTTTCATCAATCAAAATGCATCAAAACATGTTATAACATCACAACCAGTATAACATATAATCAAGCATTGCATTTAGCAGTTAGATTCACGAATTTTGTGCAAAAAGATTCAATTTTCACAATTTCCAATCTAACTCTAAACTCAAAATAATCCTACTCTAAAGAGTCTAACTAGAACCCACCTGGATTACTAGACGAGGAGGTTGATACTGAGACGAGTAAACGAAGAACAGATGAATTGATGATGATTCTTGAGCTTTTGGAAAATTTCTCTTCTTCCTCTTTCTTTTCCTTTCCTTCCTTCCCTTTTTCCTTTTCTTTCTTTCTCTTTAGCTTTGTTTGGTTTTCCAAGGAAAAAGAAAAGAAAATAGATAGTATAGAAACTATCATTTTTAGTAACACTACTAAATGTCCAAAATTAGCTCAAATACATCAAATTATAAAAACTCAACGTTAAATACTATTAATTTAATCGACTCTGAGTTCATCAGTTTACTCTAATTATTTTATCAAATAATTACTCAGAGTACTCCGGAACCCAGTTGATCATAATAATATTAACCAGAGCGTTTATAAATTTACGGGGTATTACATCCTCCCCCCCCTTAAATAGAAATTCGTCCTCGAATTTAGAATATTACCTGAACAGATGTGGATAAGAATCTCGCATTTCCGATTCTAGTTCCCAAGTAGCATCGCCCGGATGCGTCATATCCCATTGCACCTTAACAAGTGGAATATCTTTGTTCCTTAACACTTTTGTTTCCCTTCCCACAATACAACTCGGTTGTGGTTCAAAAGTCAAATCCGCTTCAATTTCCACTGATTCGGGTAGAATTGGCTGAAGAGGATCAGGAATAAACTTACGGAGCTGAGATACGTGAAAAACGTCATGCATCTCGGATAGAGAGGGTGGTAAGGCTAATCTATAAGCAACTTCACCAATCCTTTCTAAAATCTGATACGGTCCCACGTATCTCGGACTTAACTTACGCGACTTAAACGGTCATTTCAATCTCAATCTCGGAGTAACTTTCAGAAATACATGGTCACCTTCCTCAAATTCCAAAGGTCTCCTACGATTGTCCGCATAACTCTTTTGACGATCTTGTGCTTGTTTAACCTTCTCGCGGATCATTCGAATCTTTTCCGTAGTCTCTTGAATAATCTCGGGTTCCAAAATTCTATCTTCGCCAATTTCAGCCCAACACAAAGGTGTTCTACACTTCCTCCCATACAATGCTTCATACGGAGCCATACCGATGCTCGCATGATAACTATTGTTATAGGAAAACTCAATTAACGGCAAAAGTTCTTTCCAATTCCCTCTACTCTCTAACACACAAGCTCTTAACATATCCTCCATCGTTTGTATTGTTCGTTCAGTCTGACCATCCGTTTGAGGATGATTCGACGTGCTCAAACACAGATTCGTACCCATCGCTTGTTGGAACACTTTCCAAAATCTCGAAGTAAACTTCGGATCTCTATCGGACACAATACTGGAAGGAATACCATGCAATCTCACAATCTCAGCAATAAACAACCTTGCAAGATGACTTGCCTTATGAGTAGTCTTTACGGCTAAGAAGTGTACAGATTTCGTTAGTCGATCTACAATCACCCAAATAGAATTATACCCACCTTGGGTACGGGGTAAACCCACTGCAAAATCCATAGAAATACTATCCCACTTCCAAACTGGAATATCCAAAGGTTGTAACAAACCGCCCGGTCTTTGGTGTTCAATCTTCACTTGTTGGCACACCGCACATTCTGACACATATCCCGCTATATCCTTTTTCATCCCAGGCCACCAATAATCCTTCTTTAAATCCTGATACATCTTTGAAGAACCAGGATGTATCGTAAAAGTACCTTTATGAGCTTCGTCTAAGATCTTCCTTTTCAATGCCTCGTCCCTCGGAACACAAATCCTTTGATTAAACAGAACAATCCCATCTGTCGCTCGTGTAAAACCCGGCTGAAGTAACAATTCTTGTAACTCTTCCTCTAACAATTGTGCCAGTTGAATCTCAACTCTCAAGGTAGAATTGATATTCCAATTTCCCATAATCACACCATTCGGAGTCCACACAAATTGGAGATTAAGATCTCTAAACTTTTCCAACAATGAATACTCTAAAATCATCAATTCCGCACTATGAACCATTTTCCGACTTAAAGCATCCGCTACTTTATTCGCCTTTCCTGGATGATACTTCAATTCTAAGTCATAATCTTTTAAGTACTCCATCCACCTTCTTTGTCGCATATTCAACTCCTTTTGATCAAACAAATACTTCAAACTTTTGTGGTCACTGAACATTTCAAAACGTACACCATATAAATAATGACGCCACACCTTCAGTGCAAAAACCACTGCAGCTAGTTCCAAATCATGAGTTGGATAATTCTTCTCATGAACTTTTAACTGTCGAGAAGCATAAGCTACCACTTGACCACCTTGCATCAGAACACCCCCTAATCCCCTCTTAGAAGCATCACAGAATACTTCATAAGAGTTGTTAGGATCAGGAATAATTAATACTGGAGCACTCGTCAAACTTTCCTTCAAATGCATAAAACTTTGTTCGCAACCTGAATCCCATTCAAACGTAACATTCTTCCGAGTAAGTTTCGTCATTGGTAAGGCCAATTGAGAAAAGCCCTTAATAAACCTTCTATAGTAACCGGCCAATCCCAAGAAACTTCTGACTTCTGAAACATTTCTCGGTCTCTCCCAATTAATTACTGCTTCTACTTTCGATGGATCCACTGCCACACCACCTCGAGATATCACATGTCCAAGAAAATTAACTTCCGACATCCAAAACTCACACTTGCTCAACTTAGCAAACAATTGCTTCTCTTGCAAGACCGATAAGACAATCCTCAGATGTTCTCCGTGCTCTTGTGGAGTACGAGAATAAATAAGAATGTCGTCAATAAAGATTACCACAAATTGGTCCAAGTAAGCCTGAAATATTCGATTCATGTAATCCATGAAAACAGCTGGAGCATTAGTCACACCGAAAGGCATCACTAAGAATTCGTAATGACCGTAACGTGTCCTAAATGCAGTCTTTGGCACATCGGAACTCTTCACTCGAATCTGATGATAACCCGACCGTAAATCAATCTTCGAGAACACACAGGCTCCTTTCAATTGATCTAATAAGTCGTCTATCCTTGGTAAGGGATACTTATTCTTAATGGTAACTTTATTCAACTTACGATAATCAATGCACAAACGCATTCCCCCATCTTTCTTCTTTACCAGTAACACTGGAGCTCCCCACGGTGAAACACTAGGCCTAACGAAATGCTTGGACATCAAGTCCTCCAATTGGTCCTTTAATTCTCTTAATTCAAGCGGTGCCATCCGATACGGAGAAACAGATATAGGAGCCGTTCCCGGTATCAGGTCAATAGAGAACTCAACTTCTCTCTCTGGAGGAAGAGAAGAAACATCCTCAGGAAACACTTCAGGAAATTCACACACTATTGGAATACTCAGAACTTGCTGTTCACTACCTCCCTCCTTAGTAAGAACCAATAAAACAGATTTCTCTTTTTCAAACAAGAAATTTACCATCCCCACCGTACCTTCTAAAATCGTCGATAAAACATCTTTCGGAGTAGCCTCAGCAGATGGAATAATAATTAGCTTCTCCTCACAACCGATAAAAACCGAATTAGCTGAAAGCCAGTCCATTCCCAGAACAACATCCACTTTCTTAAGCGGCAGACAAATAAGATCAATCTGGAAGACTCTTTCGTTCACCGACAACACACAATTTTCACACATCAGTGGTGTTTCAACCATTTCATCCATGGCAGTAGTAACCACCATAGGAGGAAACAAAGGAATAGTTTGCAACCCAAGTCGCTTCACACATCTTAAAGACACAAAAGAATGTGTAGCCCCACAGTCAAATAAAACAAAACAAGGTTGACCATTAACAAAACACGTACCCGCAATCAAGGAATTATCACCCTTTGCTTTCCTTGCATCCAGAGTATATACTCGACCAGTAGTCTTCCCTTGTGTCTGATTTCTACCCTGAGGACAATCCCTCGCCCAATGACCCATCTTGTTACACTGATAACACCGTACTTCTTCCGATTTGCACCTACCAAAATGACTCCTCCCACAAGTGCGACATACTGGAGGCGCACTAGTTCTAGAGCCCTGTACTTGCTTCCCTTTGGAAGACTGTTGCCTTTGTCTAAACTGTTGATTCGACCTTCCACGGTCACCTTGAGTTACCCTGTTCGAATCCACCTCCATTTGTATCTTTTTCAAGCTATTTTCCGCCACATAACATTGTCTTAACATTTCAGCATAAGTAGCAAATTCCCGTTGGGACACGCTGTGTGAAATCTCAGCCCTTAACCCAAACAGAAACTGATCTATCTTCCACCTCTCATCAGGAGCATACATGGCCTGTCTAGAATAGTCAGCCATGATCTCAAATTGTTCCGCATAAGAAGCCACTGATAAATTTTCCTGTCTCAACTGTTGGAACTCAAACTCCTTTTGAGACCTTAAAGAACTCGGAAAATATTTCTCCATAAAGATTACCTTAAACTGTTCCCACACTTTCGGCACTTCCTGAGTTGTCATCAAGGCTGAAGCGCTCTCCCACCACCTCATGGCAGGACCCTTCAACCAGTGAGAAGCAAAGACCACCTTATTCTCCTCACTGCAATGAACTATCAGAAAAATCCGTTCCATACCTGTTATCCATTCGTGTGCCTTTACCGGATCTAGCCCTCCTTGAAACTCCGGAGGATTCATACGAATAAATTCCCTGTAGGTTCCTCCTGTAACTTCCGGAACAACCACTGTAGGATGCATACCATCAGCCATTTGTTGCATCATTCCTTGCATAAACTGATTCTGCTGTTGCTGCATCTGTTGCATAAATTGGTACAACGGGGCATTCCCTTCATCACCTTGTGGAACTGTCCCAGCTGGAGTAGTCCTTGGTCTTCCACGGTTGTTTCTGCGTCTATCAGCCATGTTCCTAAATTCCATATCAATAGGATTAAGTTGATCAGACTCAATACCATAAATATAACAGACAAGACCCATGGCGACCCGCCGCATATGAAACGGAAAGAAACACTTATTCTATTTCATGGCTAGGTCGAGGATACGACCTGCTCTGATACCAACTGTAAAGACCATGTACAATACATGCCTCAAATCATATATTATACATGAGTTTCACTTTTGGTACTGAAACATAATAAGTTCCTAGTTAACACATTGTACACATAAATGCCTCTAATACAAAACACCTAAAAGTCTAAGGCATTACATATACAAGATGTTCCCAAAATGATAAAAACTAAGAACTAGATCAAAACAATGATCTCAAAACATAACGCCATAGCGGAAGCCATGCCATCACAAAACCACGATCCGTAAGGAAAGTCAAGTAACCTTGTCCTTACCCTTCGCCAAACCTGCAGAACCTGTGATGTAAACAACAACAGTGGGGTGAGATACATCAAATCTCAGTGAGTTCCCTATCTTAAAGTCCTCTCGGCTTTACAAGGTTCTAACAAAGTCCTAACTCATGTCCAAGGGGAAAGGGGAAAGACCATGAGTACACACACACAAGTAACCGCCACGGTGAGCCTGTAAACTCACACTAGTACCGAAGTACCTCTTGAGCCTGTAAACTCAAGGATTCACAAAGTACCGAAATACGTTCTGAGTCCGTACACTCAAGAACTCACATATCAATAACCAATACCAAGGTATCCCCTTTTCCCGTACCCTTCTACGTCTAGAAGGCGATCCGAGTCATGGATCCTTGTAGCTACTTGGCATACGATTGGATTCGGGATCACGGGCCGTACACCGTGATCCGTCACTTCTCACGGACCGTACGCCGTCTCAAGTCTCTTTACCCGTAGGCTCCAATCGTACTTAACACGGGACTCAAACCTGCCAAGTAGTTGTGTATAACGTTCAGAGGAGGTGCTCGAGTCTCATGAACTACACCGCACAATTGTGGTTATTGATAAACAGAATGCACACGCCTCGGCCTCCATGCACGAGCGTTGCAACACATGGAACAATTCACACTTCCAACACAGTTTTTGGTAAAAATCCTCACCCTGCCTAGTCCACATTTTAACATGCATACATTGCCAATAATAGTTACACACCATTAACAGATAAAAGGCGATAAAACGACACAATTTCAGAAATCCCAACTTAATTAAATCGGCCGACGATCTTAAAACCATTTTAATAAGAAAGTACATTTTATTATCTTTCCAACGATATCAAAATTGTTCCAATCCGAGTTACGTACAAAAAGTTACGGCATTGTAAACAATCGATCGGAAAAATAAATCACAACAGCAGGATTCTGTAACTCTCCTGGCCGTACGCGTATTGGCACTCCCCGTACGCGTATTGCCCAAATTCTCGCCCAGCCATACGCGTATTGCCCCAAGCGATACGCGTATTGCTCAACATGCCCGGCCATCCATACGCGTATTGCCTTTGCCGTACGCGTATTGACCAGCTCCATACGCGTATTGACATGCTCCATACGCGTATGGGCAGAGAAAAAATGCAGAAGTTCCTGCAGAATTTTCTGCTACGGGTTGATCCAAAATCAACCCCAAATCCCATTTTCATCAATCAAAATGCATCAAAACATGTTATAACATCACAACCAGTATAACATATAATCAAGCATTGCATTTAGCAGTTAGATTCACGAATTTTGTGCAAAAAGATTCAATTTTCACAATTTCCAATCTAACTCTAAACTCAAAATAATCCTACTCTAAAGAGTCTAACTAGAACCCACCTGGATTACTAGACGAGGAGGTTGATACTGAGACGAGTAAACGAAGAACAGATGAATTGATGATGATTCTTGAGCTTTTGGAAAATTTCTCTTCTTCCTCTTTCTTTTCCTTTCCTTCCTTCCCTTTTTCCTTTTCTTTCTTTCTCTTTAGCTTTGTTTGGTTTTCCAAGGAAAAAGAAAAGAAAATAGATAGTATAGAAACTATCATTTTTAGTAACACTACTAAATGTCCAAAATTAGCTCAAATACATCAAATTATAAAAACTCAACGTTAAATACTATTAATTTAATCGACTCTGAGTTCGTCAGTTTACTCTAATTATTTTATCAAATAATTACTCAGAGTACTCCGGAACCCAGTTGATCATAATAATATTAACCAGAGCGTTTATAAATTTACGGGGTATTACAATTACCATGATGTATATTGACGTTATGAGCTAAGTATATGTGATGTTAATGTTTAATTGATGACGTGAACTACTATGAGATATGTTGATGATTTTATGACAATGATACATGACTATTTTGATGTGAAGTACCATGAGTTATGGTGATGATTACGAAATGAAGACTAATGATGTTTTGAAAATGTATTTGATGATATGACGAATATGTGAGTTTGATGAATGATGATGCACGTAATAACTTTTGTTGATGATGATGATTATGATGTTGTGCATCATGCATTCATAGCATTTAGACTTCGGTCTATTGATGATGATAGGACTTCGATCCAGTGACGATGATAGGACTTCGGTCCAGTGGTGGCTTCAATCCCATTGGGCGGATTGGAGTATTTTGTGACGTGCTCCTTTGTGGAGGGTTGATGGCCTAATGTCCATTATTATGACAATTTGTTACCACTTGCATTTCTATGACGTTGTATTTCATTCTTGGTGGCATTGCACGATTGCATATGAGTGATATTGGTGATGTGATGTTTTATATGATGTTTAGGGTGAGAAGTTGTAGTATTTGATGAAAACAATTGTTGCCTGTTGATGTCTTTTCTTTATATGATTTATATTGAATTGTGATTACTCACCCTACCTGTTTGAATGTTGCCTCCGTAACGTGCAGGTGATCAGGTTTAGCCGTGGACGTTTTCGAGGACTTGAGTTTATTTGCTTTGGTAGATTTAGAGGGTCTTGCTCTGATAGTGTAACATCGGGTTGGGGTCCTTTGAGTCAAACTATGTTGTTTCTTTATTTTGTTGTTATTTGATGATGTGGGTTATTTGGATTATTATGACGTTTGTTGGAAACCTTTTTAATTGAAAGTTTTGAGTTCCGCTGCCATGTGAAGGATTTTAACTTAATTTTGAAGAAGACCCTTGGTTTATAGAGCAATTGTGTTATTTTGAATTAAATGAGAAATGAGCACCCTTTGAGGTGATTTTTACTCTGATATTTTGTGTATTTTGCTGTGTTTATTCGAGGGGTAGAAAAGGGTGTTACATTAGTGGTATCAGAGCAGGTCAGTCCGTCCGGCCAGGTTGTCTAATGATGTTTGTTCCCTAGTGTGCGACATGTGCGTAAAAACAATGTCGATGCTTGTTTTGTTTTCCATTTGCAGGTTGGGAATGAAACAAGTGGGGGAGAAGATGGTGCTTCTCCAAGGTGTTTCGAGTGTGGAGCGTTGGCTAAGTGCAGTGTTGGACGCTACAACGGTTTGGTAAGATAGTTTGTACCGCCTCGTGATAGTCGGCTGTTATTGACAAATTGAGGAACTGATCACCCTTAATCTCTTGTTGATAATAGACGGGATCATGTGGATAGGATGGACGTGTCTTGCGAGCTTGAGTAGTGTGCGCGGTGAATTTTTGGGGTTAAGCCGAGTGCTTACGGATGGTTTTGATGAGTTAATGCAGACTATTAGATTTGAAGATGCGGCGAATTAGAGTTTCTTGTCTGTCGGTCAAGTGGGAATACCTTGAAGAGAACGACCAGGTATTGTTGATGTCTTCTTTTTGAAGGATAGAGAACAGTGTGGCGACTAGTGATATGCCGGTGGTGTGTAATTCCTGACGATCACCTAAATCTAATTTTGACGAAGGTGAAGAGTTGTTGGTTATGCGAAGCAGGTGGGTAAGTCTGTGAAAGATGGTGAAAAGGCATTATGATGTTGCGTTTTTGGGAAGGCATAAAGGATGCGGTGGTGTGTGACTATTTGGAGGTGTTCCCATGAGATGTCAGTGAATTACCACTGTAGTGTGGAGTGTAACTTGTTATCGACCTGGTACTCGATGCAAGCTCGATGTCGGTGTTCACATACGGAATGTATGTTTCTGAATAAGTGAATTGAAGGAATGGCTGGAAGAATTGTTTGAGAGGAAGTTGTTCGACCGAGTGTTTTTCTGTGAGGTGCTCCTGTGATGTAGGTGAAGAAGAAAGATGGAAGTATGAGGTTATGTGTTGATTATCGGCAGCTGAATAAAGTGACTATCAAGAATAAGTATCCGCTACCGAGAATCGACGATTTGATGGATCAGCTAGTAGGTGCCTGTGTGTTCAGCAAGATTGATTTGAGGTCGGGTTATCATCAGATCCGAGTTAAGCCTGATGATATTCCGAAGACGACTTTCAGGACGAGGTATGGTCACTATGAATACACTGTGATGCCGTTTGGTGTATCCAATGCACCTGGTGTGTTCATGGAGTACATGAATCGAATTTTCCATGAGTATTTGGATAAGTTTGTGGTGGTGTTTATCGATGATATCTTGATATATTCTAGATCCGAAGAAGAACATGCCGAGCATTTGAGGACTGTGTTGCAAGTGTTGAAGGAGAAGAAGTTGTATGCAAAGCTGTCGAAGTGCGAGTTCTGGTTGAGGGAAGTGAGTTTCCTTGCCCATGTAATTTCAAGTGGTGGTGTTGCTGTTGATCCTTCTAAGATTGATGCCGTGTTACAGTGGGAGACTCTGAGGGCTGCTACTGAGATACAAAGTTTTCTGGGATTAGTGGGTTATTACCGCAAGTTTATTGAAGGCTTTTCTAAGTTGGCATTACCTTTGACTCAGTTGACTCGAAAAGGTCAAGCTTTTGTGTGGGATGTAACTTGTGAAGAGAGTTTCGTGGAATTGAAGAAGAGATTGACTACTGCTCCAGTGTTGATTTTGCCTAATCCGAGCGAATCTTTTGTGGTGTATTGTGATGCGTCGAAGATGGGTCTTGGTGGAGTGTTGATGCAGAATGGATAAGTTATTGCTGATGCTTCGAGACAATTGCGAGTTCATAAGAGGAATTATCCTACCCATGACCTGAAATTGGCCGCTGTGGTGTTTGTGTTAAAGATTTGGAGACATTATTTGTTTGGCTCTAAATTTGAAGTGTTTAGTGATCATAAGAGTCTGAAGTACTTGTTTGATCAGAAGGAATTGAATATGAGGCAGAGGAGGTGGTTAGAGTTGTTGAAGGATTTCGATTTTGATTTGAGTTATCACCCGGGCAAAGCAAATGTAGTGGTTGATGCATTGAGTAGAAAGTCATTGCATATGTCGATGCTTATGGTGAAAGAGTTGGAATTGATTGAGCAATTCAGAGATTTGAGTTTGGTGTGTGAAGCGACTCCTGAAAGTGTGAAGTTAGGAATGTTGAAGTTGACTAGTAGTATTCTGGAAGAAATCAGAGTGGGACAGCAATCTGATTTAAAGTTAGTTGACCAGTTGACTTTGATTAACCAAGGTAACAGAGGTGACTTCTGGATTGACGAGAATGGCGTAATGATGTTCAGAGACAGAGTGGGTGTCCCAGATATTAAGAAGAGCATTCTTGAAGAAGGACATCAAAGTGGGTTGAGCATTCATCCCGGTGCTACGAAGATGTACCAGGATCTGAAGAAGTTGTTTTGGTGGCCAAGTATGAAGAAGGATGTTGCAGAGTTTGCTTATGCGTGTTTGACTTGCCAGAAGTCAAAAGTTGAGCATCAGAAGCCTTTAAGTATGATGCAGCCGTTGAGGATTCTAGAATGAAAATGGGATAGTATTTCCATGCATTTTGTGGTGGGATTGCCGAAGACTGCTAAGGGGAAGGATTCAATTTGGGTGATCGTGGATAGATTAACTAAGTCGGCTCATTTCTTGCCGATGAAGATTAATCATTCCATGCAGAAGCTAGCCGAGATGTATATTGAGGAGATTGTGAAGTTACATGGGATACCTTCGAGTATTGTGTCGGGTAGAGATCCGAGGTTTACATCGAGGTTTTGGAAGAGTTTACAAGATGCTTTGGGTACTAAGTTGAGGATGAGTTCTGCCTACCATCCGCAGACGGACGGTCAGACAGAAAGGACTATCCAATCTTTAGAAGATTTGCTGAGGGCTTGTGTGTTGGATCATGAAGGATCGTGGGATAGCCATTTACCGTTGATTGAGTTCACGTACAATAATAGTTTTCATGCTAGTATTGGAATGACGCCTTATGAAGCTTTGTATGGAAGGAGGTGTAGGACTCCGTTATATTGGTATGAGTCGGGCGAGAGTGTTGTACTCGTACCTGAATTTGTGCAAGAGACGACTGAGAGGATTAAGAAGATCCAAGAGAGGATGAAAGCTTCATAGAGTCGTCAGAAGAGTTACCATGATAAGAAGAGGAAAGCACTTGAATTCCAAGAGGGAGATCACGTATTTTTGAGAGTGACGCCAGTGACTGGTCTAGGAAGCTCACTCCACATTTTGTTGGTCCGTATCAGATATCACAGAGGATAGGAGAGGTAGCCTATCGAATTGCTTTACCGCCGTCACTTGCGAATTTGCATGACGTGGTCCATGTGTCTCAATTGAGGAAGTACATTCCGGATCCGTCGCATGTGATTCAGATGGATGATGTACAAGTGAAGGATAATCTGACTGTGGAAGCATTGCCGGTGCGTGTTGATGGTCGAGAGACGAAGCAACTGTGGGGTAAAGACATAACTATGGTGAAGGTGTTGTGGGGTGGACCAGCTGGTGAAAGTTGGACTTGGGAACGTGAAGATCGGATGAGGGAGTCGTATCCGACTCTATTCCCTTGAGGTAATTTTCGAGGGCGAAAATTCTCTAAGTGGGGGAGAGTTGTAACACCCCAAATTTTGTAAGAATATTTATTTAATTTATTTAAATATTATATTCATGATTTGCAGTGAATTTTGGTGTTTCGTACCGGTGTCGGTGTTTTGTGAAGTTTTGGTTATTTAATTAAATAATAGTATATGTTATGGAATATAATGTATTATTATTTATTTTAAATAATATTAGAGGAATTAAGGGTAAAGTGGACATTTGAGGAGAATTAGTAAGGGTTTAATGGTAAGAGCACATTTCGGGGTATTTTAAGGGAGAATAGTGAAAGGAACTCATTTTTCGTATTATTTTTTAGGAAGAGGCGAAGGTGCTCTGAAGAACAAGTGAGAAGGAGGCTAGGGCATAGAAGAATTCTGGTGAAACTCCGAGAGAAGATCGAAAGAAGCAAAACTCTAAGGTATGGGGAGTATCGCTTTACAATATTTGTGATATAAAGATTAGGTGTTGTGGGTAATTGGGGTTTTGTGGGAAAACCTAGGAATTGAGGTTAGGGATGATGGATTGTAATGATTTACTATGTGATGATTGTTGTTATTGATGTATATATGATAGTTATAGGTTATAATAACATAATCTGTGATGATTTGAGGAAAAATCTGGGTTTTGGAGCGTGGAATCGCAGATGGGGAAGTCCTGTTATCGCAGGGTTTTTCTGCCGAAATCGCAGAGCCCACTTAGCGTGGTCTGAAGGAATTTCGCCTCTTCGAGGCAGTGAGTAGCGCGCTTAGCGCGACCTGGAACTGAAGAATATCATTTTTATTGATTTAAAATTCATAAAAAAATATCCGTTTTATATTATATTGATGTTGTGACGTTGTCGTGAATTTCTGCTATGTGTTAACGTGTTATATGATGAATTAATTAGTGATGAAAATGATGGTCTGGTGATTAGATGATGATATGATGTTATTGATGATTATCAGATGTTCATGTGTGACGTTTGATGACAAAATGACGATGTGAAGTACCTTGAGTATATTGATGATTTTACTGACTATCTTGATGCGTATATTGATGATTTGACGATGATGAATCATGATGTTTTGACGATGTACATGATGATATGATTAACATGAGGTTTTGATGAATGATGATATAAGTGATGACTTTTGTGGATGAATGATGATGCACCTTATGATGTTTAATTGACGATTAATTGATGATATGAATTACCATGATGTATATTGACGTTATGAGCTAAGTATATGTGATGTTGATGTTTAATTGATGATGTGAACTACTATGAGATGTGCTGATGATTTTATGACGATGATACATGACTATTTTGATGTGAATTACCATGAGTTACGGTGATGATTACGAAATGAAGACTAATGATGTTTTGATGATGTATTTGATGATATGACGAATATGTGAGTTTGATGAATGATGATGCACGTAATAACTTTTGTTGATGATGATGATGATGATGTTGTGCATCATGCATTCATAGCATTTAGACTTCGGACTATTGATGATGATAAGACTTTGGTCCAGTGACGATGATAGGACTTCGGTCCAGTGGTGGCTTCAATCCCATTGTGTGGATTGGAGTATTTTGTGACGTGCTCCCTTGTGGAGGGTTGATGGCCTAGTGTCCATTATTATGACGATTTGGTACCACATGCATTTCTATGACATTGCATTTCATTCTTGGTGGCACTGCATGATTGCCTATGAGTGATATTGGTGATGTTATGTTTTATATGATGTTTAGGGTGAGAAGCTGTAGTATTTGATGAAAACAACTGTTGCCTGTTGATGTCTTTTCTTTATATGATTTATATTGAATTATGATTACTCACCCTGCCTGTTTGAATGTTGCCTCCACGTGGGTAACATGCAGGTGATCAGGTTTAGCCGTGGACGTTTTCGAGGACTTGAAGTTTATTTGCTTTGGTCGATTTAGAGGGTCTTGCTCTGATAGTGTAACACCGGGTTGGGGTCCTTTGAGTCGAACTATGTTGTTTCTTTATTTTGTTGTTATTTGATGATGTGGGTTATTTGGATTATTATGACGTTTGTTGGAAACCTTTTTAATTGAAAGTTTTGAGTTCCGCTACCATGTGAAGGCTTTTAACTTAATTTTGAAGAAGACCCTTGGTTTATAGAGCAATTGTGTTATTTTGAATTAAATGAGAAATGTGCACCCTTTGAGGTGATTTTTACTCTGATATTTTGCCGTGTTTATTTGAGGGGTAGAAAAGGGTGTTACAAAGTTGCTATTAATAGATAGAACTAGACAATAGTATTCCCTTCAGCTTTTATTTATAAGCAAACTTTCTAAATTTGTTGGCTTTAAATATATACAAATATCAATAAATCTAAATATATTTAATGTTTTTATTCCAAAATTATCCTACATTACTTACTTAATATTATTAGTGATTGGAGGTGATCAGACTGGATCATTGTGGCCTTCGCGTAGGGCAGATGATGATGCTTGTAGGAGAGGAGGGGGTGTACCTGCAAGGTACTCTGTCGCTCAAGTAAGAAAAGGTCCGAGAAAAAGGGGCAAGTACAAAGTGTGTTCTTAGGATGATTATTGGATACTTGACCTTCTCACTTGAGAGGGTCAGGTATCCAATAATCATCCTAAAGAATAGGTAACTCCCCAAAACTAGTCGTTATGTTGGGCAGGGTTCCCACAACTAGTCGTTATGCCGGGCAAATGCGTAGTTTCGGGCACATGCCCATGACTGTCCTAGGATAAATGGTGCCATGCGTGACGGACAGAAGTACCGGGGAGGAGCAGATGTCCTTGGGGTTCATCTGACCAAGGGTGCCCGGTTGGAGTGTAGAAAGGTAAATTCTCCCCTTCATGGGTTGGACTTAGGCAATTGGGTCGTTCTGGGAGAAAAAGTGGATTTGGCCATGCCTAGCCATTGGTCCAGTCCAGAACAGGAGCCCCCCAAGTTGTTGCTCGCGAGCATGGGAGTGATGACTTAAGGATAACTCGTTGTTCCGGGGAATTGTAACGGGGTCGTCGTTTGGTGACGGAGGGAGTTGTCTCGTGGTGCCCGTGGGCCCTAGCGTTCGTAAGGCTCGTAACAGAATTTGGTTGCCCGGTGCACGGGGAGACCAACGGTTAGGAGGAACTGAAACGATGGGGCGCCACGTGTGCGTCGAGCCCTGTGCTGCAGTAACTAGGCAGTGATGGCTAGTCTAGGGCCATTATGACCTACACGGGCGTGCGTCTGCACGTGCTCTCCCGCTGTATATAAGGAGAGGGGGTATGGTCATTTTACACTTTCGTTTCTCTCTCTTCTTCTTCTTCTTCTTCTTCCTCAGAGGTTCAATACATTGCTTCAGCCACCATGACAAGCTTTGAGCACCTCTTCTCAGCCTTTCTGACCATGTAAGTCATCCTAGAATGCATGTGGTTAGGTTAGTTTTAGGTGGGATAGTGGTACTTTTCTGGTGGCTGTTGGTGGTGCACAGTGGCTAGGCCATCTTCCGCCGCTGATGTGGCCTCCGGAGTCCTTGAGGGAGCTTAAGAGTGAGGTCGTTACTGGCACTATTGCGATGATAGCGCATGCGTAACCGGCGTGGATGTTCAGTTTCTGGTGCTCTGATGAAATTTTCGGTTGATGTATGAAGTTTCTGGTGGATGTATGAAGTTTTCGGTGGATCTTCAAACGGAAACTGGGAAGTGGTTCGAGGAAGCTCCTCGTTGTATGAGGGGCTTGCCCCGAACATCTCCTCATGGGAGACTCTTGTATTTTTGTTTAATTTAGGGCTTAGGCCGGGGACGCCGTCCTTGGCCATTTGCGCTCCCTTTCACTTGACTAGCGGTGGAAGGGTGGATTTGATTTTGCGGTCAAATTCACTTTTGTCCTCTGCTTTTTAGGTGATCGAGATGACGACAGGGCCCGACGAAGAGATTTTAATAGATTTGTCCGTGGAGAGCTCCTCGGAGAGTAGCATCACAGAAGCTTTAACTGCTCCCAGCAAAGTCGGGGAGGAGCTCGAGGAAGATTCCGCGGAGGAATGGTCGGTGGTAGAGCCTGCCGAGCATGAATCCACCTTCACGTCTTTCACCAGGGACGTTTTCACGGTTGTTAGACGAGAGGGGGAATGTAAGGTGCATTTCCCCTCCAAGGATGATCGTATCTGTAAGGATTACGGGGAAAGATTCTCCATGTACGAGTATGCTTTTAAGGAGCTAGGCTTGAGGCTGCCCTTCACTGACTTTCAGCAGTCCGTTTTCGTACACCTGGACCTGGCCCCGTCACAACTGCACCCTAACTCGTTGGCGTTTATTCGCACCTTCGAGATGACCTGTGAGTTCCTGAAGGTAGGAGCCACGCTGCCTTTGTTCTTCACCATCTTCCATCTTCAGAGGCAGGTCACGGGGAGGAGATATGGCTGGGTGTCGTTGAAGCAACCCCGTAAGCTGTTTAAACCTTTCTCGGAGTCTATCCGAACGTTTAAGGAGAGGTTCTACATTATTGAGCCTGTGTCAGAGCGGGCCCAAGACAACAGGTATGTTTGGGCGGTATCCATTGATGAGAATGGTAATGATATGCATGACGAGGACGGGAAGTTGATCGGGGATAGAGAGTTCAAGTTTCCCTTTCATTGGAGTGGACATCATTTCTCTAAGGAGCCCAATGGTTATGTTGCTCAGCCGAGCATGTTGGAAGAGCAGGACCTGGCCAGCTATGAGACACTGGTGATCTATGTCAATTCTTTCTGGCTTGCTGATTGCTGGACGAAGAAGGGTGACCCAATATTTGAGGAGGATGGTAGTCAACGGGTGGAGTACCGTTACATCAATACAAAGGCACTTTTGGAGTGCAAGACTCCTGCAGATGCTTATAAGCTGCTTGGTAGTCTTAGCTTTTTTGACTTACCCGAATTGTGTTTTCTTCTCCATTGTCTAATTATGTTTATTGTGTTTTCGCAGGTGAGATGTCCTCCGTCCACGAAAGAATGGTGAAGAATGCTGTTGCAAGGAACAAGCTTGGTACGGCCGCTCCAAAGTCTCGATTTCCCCAGCGGGTACCTCCTCCCCCACCATAGACAGGGAGCTCCTCACCTATCCCTTCCTTAGCTCAGGGGTCCCCATCGCCTTTAGCTTCAAGGTTCAAGCGGGCCAGGGACAACGAGCTAGTGGACCTTAGCCGGGCAGCTGAAAAAGTGCAAGTTTGAACTCCCTTCCTGCCTCTATGACAGGAAATACTTTGAGGGGACGTCTCTGGTGGTTCCTCGGGCTGAATCTCTTAAGTTGGAGGGCGTTGTTGGCGTAGGATGCCTCTGCGGTGGTCCGTGTTTTGGAGATGGCGGCGGTGTATGCGGAGGGCGACACCTCCTCTGAGCTTGAGGTTAAGATGGCCCAGGCGACGATAACTGCCCTAGAGGAGAAGTTTAAGAAGGCCAAGGAGGAGGCCACCGCAGCTTCCGCTGCGAGGACGAAGTCATACGAGGAAGTTGTCTGGTTAAGGGGAGAGAACGAGACTTTGGCTGCTGAGAAGAAAGCTGCCGAGGATCTGGTCGAACAGCTGAGATCCGCAGGTGCTCCAGCCGAGGATGAGCCTGAAGACGTGAAGGCGCTGAAGACCAGGGAGGAGTTAGTTGCTCGCATGCTTCGGGCGGAAGAGGACGTGTTTTCCATTGGGGAGGAGTCGTTCGAGAATTCTGTGGCCCAGCTTAGGTTGGTGAACCCCGACGTCCAAATTTCCAAAGATGGTACCAACTATCTCGGCCATGTGGAGAATGGCAAGATAGTGGTCCCTGATTTTCTTAACCTTGGTGCCGAGCATGCCGGTCTCGAGGAAACCCAGTCGCCGCGGCCTACCCCCGAGCAGTCAGAGTTCGTCCAGGATCAGATAGAGCGGATGGAGGAGTGATCTCTTTTTATCTTGTTGTAATGTATTTGGCCTGCGCGCCATATTTTGATGTAATTTATTTTGTTTGGGGCATGGCCCTCTGGTATTGTAATAGGCACAATATGTGGCCCTTGTGGTCACTTAACTTAATTGTATGTGTCCGGTCAGTGTGGTCGATTTTTGTATGTTTGCGTATGGCTTTTATTGCTTTTTTTTTTCTAAGTGTTGCACTGTTGCTCGGTAAGCTTTTATGCCCGTAGCAGGGATCACTGATTTATTTTAATATTTAAGGAATTGCTCGACGTAGGTGTGTTCGACAGTGAGGGGGAATGGTCGAACGGCCGGGGAAGTAGTTTCGCCGGTGATGAGACTAGGATCTCGGTTGAGGTATTAATCCCATAGGTTTGGAATGTTCCCATCGCAAGTTGGGTGTCCTGCCTAATTGGTGTGGCAACGGCGGAGCTTGATTGAGGTATCCCCATTGTACGCAGAGTCTGCTTGTTTCTTAAGCAGAAACTACCGGGGCACGGTCCTGTAGCCGAGTCGTAGCCCTGTTAAGGGTGATCTCGTCGGCAGTTAGTCCGACCTCGTAGTTGGTTCTAACTGTAGTATTGTTTAAGCTTTTTAGCATTTCATGGTCGAGAAAATGGTTCTCCGTTCAGAGTTTCTAAGTAGTAGGCTCCGGTGCCCGTTTTGGAGTTGACCCTGTAGGGTCCTTCCTAGTTCGCGGCCAGCTTTCCTCTCGCGAATCCTTATGGTTTCTGCGTAGGACCAAGCTGCCAACGGGGAAGTCATGCTTCATGACCCTAGCGTCATGGCGCAAGGTTATTTGTTGTTTTAGCGAAGCTTCGCGGAGAGCTGCTCCTAACCGTATTTCTTCGACCTGATCGAGCTCTTCTCTTAGGGCTTCATCGTTCATCTCTTCGTCGAGGGGAGCTTCCGTTCATCTGGAAGGTTCCCTGATCTCCACCGGTATCACCGCCCCAATTTCGTAAGCTAATCGGAAAGGGGTTTCCCCGATGGTGGAATATGCTGTTGTTCTGTAGGCCCAGAGCACGCTATGTAGCTTTTTGACCCATCTCTTCTTGGCGTCGCCCAACCTTCATTTTAGACCGCGAAGGATTACCCTGTTTGCCGCCTCTGCTTGCCCGTTAGTCTGGGGATGCTCAATGGACGTGAAGTGTTACTTCGTGAGTAATTTGGCGACGAAGTCCTAGAACTTTCTGTCTGTGAATTGTGTCCCATTGTCGGTCACGCGAGATTGGGGTACTCCGAATCGTGCGAGGACGTTCCTTTTGTAGAAGCAAAGTATGTTAAAGGTTGTGATCTTGGCGAGGGCTTCGGGCTCAATCCACTTAGTAAAGTAGTCGACGGCCATGATTAGAAATTTGTTTTGATAAGATCCCATTATGAAGGGGATGAGTATGTTCATCCCCCACCATATGAAGGGCCAAGGCGAGGATAGAGTCTTCAACTCGTTGGGGGGCGCTAAGTGCATGTCCTCGTGACGCTGGCATCGGTCACATTTTTGAAAGTGCTCTTTGGCATCGTGCTGCATTGTGGGCTAATAGTACCCTGCTCGCAGGGCTTTTCGTGCCAATGATCTCCCTCCTAAATGTTGTGCGTTGATGCCCCCCATGAATCTCTTGGAGAATTTCGGGGACCTTGCTCTCCTCGACACATTTCAGGAGAGGGATGGATAACCCTCATCGATAGAGTTTGTCCTCAATCAGCACGTACGAGCAAGCTCTTCGTTTAGTCACGCTGGCCTCCTTGCAGTCCTCGGGCAGTTCCCCTTTGGTGAGGTACTTGTACACAGGGGTCATCCAGTAGTGGCTGTCTCCGATGGCGTTGACGTCGAGCAGCTCCGATGGTTTCTTGATGCTGGGTCGGGCGAGTATTTCTTATACGACGGATTTATTACTGCCATTCTTCCTGGTGCTAGCCAGCTTGGACAAGACATCTTCCCGCGTGTTTCAATCGCGAGGGATGTGTTGGACTTCCCATGCGCCAAACTTGGTAATTCTTTCCATCACTAGCGTCAGATATTTGACCAGCTGGTTGTTCTTTGCTTGAAACTCCCCGTACCTGTGATGCTACGAGTTGGGAATCGGTGTAAACTTTTACCTCTCTGGCGCCCAAGTCCTTGGTCAGCCGTAGTCCTGCGAGGAAGGCCTCGTATTCAGCTTGGTTGTTAGACGTAGGGAAGGACAGGACTAGAGATACTTCGATCAATATCCCTTCCTCGTTTTCGAGGATAATACCTGCGCCGCTACCTGAGGGGCTGGATGTCCCGTCCACGTAGATGGTCCATCTCTGCGTTTCACTTGGCGGGGACGATGGGGGCGTCATTTCTGCCACGAAGTCGGCCAGGACTTGTGCCTTAAAGGTCTTCCTGCCTTCGTAGTGGATGTCGAATTCTTAATACTCTAGGGACCATTTGAGCATTCTGCCGGCCATGTCTGGTCGGCAAAGCAACTGCCTTATGGGTTGGTATGTGCGCTCTATTATAGTGTGTGTCAGAAAATAATGCCTGAGCCTTCTCGCGGCGATAACAAGGGCAAGGGCGACTTTCTCTATCTGCGCGTATCTGATTTCTGGCCCTTGTAGGGCCTTGCTGGTGAAGTAGATAGGCTTTTGCCCGTCCGTTATCTCGCGAATGAGTGCAGCGCTAATGGCTTTGCTAGTAACGGAGAGATATAGATACAAGGTTTCTCTGCATTCTGGTCGGGATAAAACGAGAGGCTCGGATAGGGCTTGCTTGAGATGGGTCAGGGCCTGCTCGCACTCATCTGTCCATTCGAATGTGGCCTCCTTTCTGAGGAGTTTAAAGAAGGGCAGGGCGAGCTGGGCAGACTTGGCCACGAAACGAGAAAGTGAAGCGAGCATCCCGTTGAGGGATTGTATGGACTTCTTTGACCTGGGCGTGGGGAATTCTGCAAACGCCTGACATTTGTCAGGGTTCGCCTCTATCCCCCTCTCGGTAAGATAGAACCCGAGGAACTTTCCTGCCTGCACGCCGAAGGTGCATTTTTCTGGATTGAAGCGCATCTTGCACTTTCTAGCCTGGTCGAAAACTTTTTGCAAGTGGGACGTATGGTCGGATTCCTCTTGGGATTTCACGATCATGTCGTCCATGTAAACTTCGAGCATGTCTCTGATTTCTGATCGGAAGACCTTGTTCATCATGCGCTGGTATGTGGCCCCAACATTCTTCAGACCGAAGGGCATTACATTGTAGTAATAGTTCTCCGACAAGGTCATGAACGCGATGTACCTCTTGTCCTTTTCGGCCATAGGGATTTGGTTGTATCCCGAATATGCGTCCATAAAGGACAAAAGTTTGAAACCTGCAGAATTATCTACGAGCTTATCTATGCTCGGTAAGGGATAAGCGTCTTTCGGGCAAGTCCGATTGAGATCAGTATAGTCAATGCACATGCACCATTTTCCAGTATGTTTCTTGACAAGTACCATATTGGACAACCAGGTTGTATACCTGGCCTCCAAAATGAATTTTGCCTCTAAGAGGTCTTGTACAAGTTTTTCGGTAGCTTGTGCCTTTTCGTCGGATTGTGTCCGCCTGTGCTGTGCGACGGCACGGGAAGCTGAATCGATGGTCAAATAGGGGCATGCGGTATCAGGGTCCAGGTCGGGCATGTCTGCGACACTCCAAGCAAACAGATCAACATTGTCTTCCAAGCATTTCTTCAGTTGTTGCTTGACCTCGCCGGGCAATCCAGCACCAATCTTCACCCCTCTGTTGGGGTTATTGCTGAAGGGGATGACTTCAAATTCCCCATCTGGAACTGGGCGCATGAGGGCTGATGTGGAGGAGCTGGTCGTCCCCGTTGACACGTCTTCATTGCTATCTTCCTCGCCTTCATCTGAAATTCGGCTGTCAAGGTCGATAGTGTGTACAGGGAGTGCAGGTTTCTTATCCAGTTGGCCTTCTTCGGATGGATGGTCTTTCTCCCTTGCCCGCTTAGTTGCTTTGGGTGCTTCGAGCAGCCTCTATATCCCCGTGCAGTGTCCCAACGTGACCCTTCTCCGTATAATACTTCAACTTGAGGTGAACAGTTGAAGGGACAACAATTAGCTCCACGAGGGCTGGTCTCCCCAAGATGCATTGGTATAGTGACGGGCAATACATCACCAGGAAATGGGTTTTGATTGACATGGACGCCTCTTCTTCCCCGAACGTGACCAGTAGTTCCACATACCCCCAGGGTCTGGCCGTGGCTCCGTTGAATCCTTGCAAATCGGATCCCACGTATGGCGAGAGGTTTTTTGGTCTAGCTTGAGGGCACGAAATAAGCCAGTGTAGATTATGTCCACCGAACTACCCTGGCCGGCCAGGATCCTTCTGACGTCAGTGCTTGGCAATCTTGCTCTGAAGAGCAAGGGGATGTGTGAGTTTGGAGAGCCCCCAGGCAGCTCTTCGCGGTAAAAGGTGATCGGTTGGGAGCGCCCCTTGATCTTCTCAAGTGTGGATAGCCGGTCAGGACTACAATGAATGAGCTGCTCAAACTTTCTCTTGACAGATCCCACCGTCACCTCGTTGTACCCTCCGCATGAGATAACCATGGCCGCATGGAATGCTTCCCAAGTGCTGTGCGCGAATATCTGGGAAGGTTCCTCGAAATAATCAGGGATGACAAAGCCCTCTGGTCGCGTGATGGACATAGCCACCCGCAGGGGAGGATTGGGTGGAGATGATTCTGCTTTCTTCTTCGAGTCTGAAGCCTCTCGTCGTGAAGACTCACCTTTCTTGATATACTGCTTCAAATGACCCTCCTTGATGAGGATCTCAATAACATCTTTAAGGTGCACGCAGTCCTCGGTCGTGTGGCCATGGCTGTGGTGGAACCAGCAGTATTTACTTTTCTCCACGTTGCGTTTGGACGTCGTCGATTTGGGGAACCTGACACCTCCCTGCTTGAACTCTATATTGATGCATTCAGAGAGAATGCGCTCGCGAGGAGCGGTGAGCAGGGTATACTCCGTGAATCGGCCAGCAGGCCCTTTACCTTCCCGAGGGCGATCGTCTCGTCGCCTCTCTTTTCCTTGCCGGGATGTCTCCGACTCATCTTTTTTTGGTGCTCTGTACTTTCTCGATCTCTTGCATCCCGGGCATGATATGCGACTTCCTTCTCTTCGTACTGTATATATGCTTCAGCTTTCCGGAGAAGTTCCGTCAACGTTCGAGGGGTCTCGATTCCGACAGCTTTTCGAAACTCGCTCTTTGGTCTCAAGCCTTTCTCGAGGAGATACTTTTTCATATGGTCTGTCGTGCGGACCTCCACGGCCTCTTTGTTGAACTGTTCAATATATGCCCGCAGGGGCTCGTCCCTGCCCTGTATGATAGCTTCTAAGGTGGCCTCCGACTTGGAATGTCGTCGGGAAGCCGTAAAATGTCGGGCGAACCGGCTCTTTAAATCTCTCCAAGATGTGAATGACCCCCGGGCAAGGCGCTTGAATCAAGCCATAGCCCCTTTCCTGAGGGTGATTAGGAACAATCTGCATTTTATGGCTCCACTCACATTGTGGTAGTGGAGCATTGCCTCTATGTTTTCTATGTGCTCGCTGGGATCGGTGGTCCCATCGTATGTCGCCAGACAGGGGGATTCTCCAACCCGCGAGGAATTCTGGTGTCCATGATCTCTTGTGAGAGGGGATCATGGACATCGTCGTCACTGCTTGTGCTCGGAGAATGGGAAAAAGAATAACTACGACCACGGCTTCTGCTTCGTCGTGGAGAATGCCTGCGCGATCGGTGATGCTCGTACTTTTCTGAGGGCCTGGATTTCTTTGACGCAGGGGAGCGTCTCGACCTCCGCAGAGGAGACCGGTGTCGCCTTCTTGCAAGGTCGGATGCGGGCTCTTCGGATCTTAATCCTCTTCTCTCCGGGGAGAGGCTTCTGGACATGTCACGCCTCCGTTTCTGAGGAGGAGACCGAGGACGTCGAGAAGGGCTGCGAGGTTTCTCTGAGGACAGGCGCTCCTGGAGGACGTGCTCGAGAGCGTCGATCTTTTCACCTTGTTAGAAGATCAGGAGGTTTGACCTGTTGAGGGAGGCAATGAGGGCAGCTGTGCTGGGGTCAGCGTCTTGCGGAACGGGAATAGGCTCAAAAACGTGGTCAGTAGCCTGTGCCCAAGGTTTCACTTCATCGGGGGTAGGGGACGCAGGCTTCCTGTCCCGTTGGTCAGTTTCTGGATGAGCAGCTCCGGAGAGAAAGTGGTCGACGTTATCAGTAACGATGGCGGCAGTAGGTTATTGACGAACATCATCTTTCTTGGTGGAGGCCATGATGATCGGGAGGAATTTGAAGAGAGCTTTGGTCTTTTAGGTAAAAAAGAGAGGATCTTGAATCAAAAGACGGGGAAGCTTTTTCCCACAGACGACGCCACTGATCGGAGGTGATCAGAATGGATCGTCGTGACTTTCGCGCGTAGGGCAGATGATGTTGCTTGTAGGAGATGAGGGGGTGTACCTGCAAGGCACTCCGACGCTCAAGTAAGAAAAGGTCAGAGAAAAAGGGGCAAGTACAAAGTGTGTTCTTAGGATGATTATTGGATACCTGACCCTCTCAAGTGAGAGGGTTTATATAATGCCCCCAGGGCGTGGCTAACGGTCCCTATTTTCGGGGCGAAATAATCATTTTTCGAAGAATAGGTAACTGCTCAAAACTAGCCGTTATGTCGGTCAGGGTGCCCACAACTAGCCGTTATGTCGGACAAAGGCGTAGTTCCGGGCACATGCCCATGACTGTCCTGTAATAAATGGTGTCGTGCGTGACGGACATAAGTCTTGGGGAGGAGCAGATGTCCTTGGGGTTCATCCGTCCAAGGGTGCCGGTTAGAGGGCAGAAAAGTAAATTCTCCCCTTCATGGGTTTGATTTAGGCAATTGGGCCGTTCTGAGATCAGAAGTGGATTGGATCATGCCTAGCCATTAGTCCAGTCCAGAACAATTAGAAAATAATAATTTAGTTAACGATATATTAATAATTGTGTTAATTCTTTTACATGTTATCAAGAAAATTAAAAAACGTGAAATTTTTTTTTCTCTCTCTTATAATTCAAATCGAAGTTGTACGCAATAAAGAAAACAGTCAATGGCCCAGTCATTAAACTTGAATTTCCTTTTGGCCTTACCTTTTTTGTTCTAACTATGCTTTGGCCCCGCCCCATATTTGGACATACTAATAATAATTAAAATGCATGATAAGAGTCTTTAAACTCAATAAATGAAAGGCACTAATTTGTGATTGTAATAATGTTCTCGAACTGCATTATTTTGTAGGTCCTATACTATATAATGAAGATAGGAGTAGTAGGGTATAGTATTGTTGTTAGTTATGTCTCTTTTAGTTTTACACAAGTACTCTTGTCTAATTTAATCTAATCTCTTTTTAAGTTTTCTTAACCCTACTCATTAAAATTTTAATATGTTGGTTTAAATTTCTGTTTTATTTATAATAGCATTTTTAATCATTCAATTTCAAATTTTAGATTTTAGGTTCCGAGATTTGATATATTGTTGTAATTTTCGTGTTACTCATTTTTATCCATTAAATGATGAATTCTTTTTCTTTTAAGGATGAAAGAAAAAGAAGGCTAGATAAATTATAAAATAGTAAATAAAAATAAGATGATTACGAGAGAATTTGTAGTAAATGAATTGAAAGATAAAGATAGAAAGTTTTAAATCGTAGTAATTTATTTGTTATATTTATTGGCTATAAAAATTTTGCATTGTTTTATTTTATAACAACACATCTAAAATAAAATCTTTTGAAAAAAAAAAAAAAGTTTTGCCACCTTTTGAATACGTGAGATTGTAATAATTATAATGTTTATTCTCAATAATTTAAGAAAGAAGATATGTGTGTTGTTCTAATGTTATTATTAAGATGATATATTCAACTAATCCAATTTGATGGTTTTAATCATAGGGTTGTAGGTGTAAAGTGTACAATATAGACCTTATCTCTAATTTATATAAAATGCTTTAATTATCATCTTTTGTATTCATTCAATCAAATGAATCAATATGAGTCAATAATACCTTATCTTCTCCAACTACTTTCTGTTACACCATTGAAGCACAATTTTCTTTTCATTCTTGCATTCCCTTCCATTCTTGCAATATAGTGTGGAAAAAGAATGACTTTACAATATTCAATTATTTGTTGGTCTAATATTAGATGTATTTTAATTTGTATTGTTTACAACAAATGATATCATAGTTTTGGTTCACCACATATTTTAACTTCTATTATGCACAATAGACGAGTTAATTTTGATGACATCAACAATAATGATTAAAAGAACCTCTCCAAACTACTCCATTTGGAAGCCCGGAAGGAAAGACATAGTTTACCACAAAGATTTGTATGAACCTTTGCAGAATAAAGGGACAAACTCATCCAATAAATCTGATGATAACTGGAATTTGATGAATATAAAAATTGTTGGGCAAATTTAATAGTGGATAGTTCATGGTGTCCTTCATCATCTTGTGTAAGAAATAGTTGTGTACACATTATGGACAAAACTAGAAACCTTGTACGAAAAAAAGATATCCCAGAATAAAGCCTCTAATAAACATCAAGTAAAGAGAAACCCATAGTGTTTGTGAACACTTGAGCGATTTTCAAAGATTGATAAATAAACTCACCAATATGAGTATGGTGCTTGAAGATGAATCACAAGCATTATTTGAGGTATCTAATCGATTAGACAAGTTAATAGGTCCATATATTGTTTCCAAATTTACACCATGCCTTAACCTATAAAAAAAGAGCTTCTCTATCACCTTTTAACACCAGAGAAAAACCTCACTTTTTATTTCTCTCATCACCTCTTTAAATCTATCCTATTTTCTCATATATTTTAGTCCTAGTGCTTCGTGAGTTTTCTTGAATTTAAGTGAGAAATATTATTCTGGATGAGAGCAAAATTATAAATTTACCAAAAGTTAACTTTTCTCTTAAGTGAATAATTCTTTCATAGGATGTTCTTATTTTTAGTTGTGAGTTAAACTAGTTAAATGCTCTTATATGTATTGAGGGATTCTCTTAGGAAATCTTTGTCTGATTCATGAGTTTTTCCATTGAAGAAAAAGCTTTCTTTTTGTTCGTGAAAACTAGTAAGTGAAAATCTCCACAACAGTTCTTGAGCTTATTCTAGTTAAAAGATTTATTGGTTCGAGATCAGCTAAGTTAAAATCTCTATTGGTTTTTTAGTTTACCCTGGTGTAAAAGCTCAGTAGGTTCGAGATCAACCCGATAAAAATCTCTGTTCGGTTCGTGGTTAGCCTGTATAAAACCACCATTTGGTTTAAAGGATAACCAACTAAAATTTTTGTATATGCTCACCATCAGCTTGTGCAAAATCTTTTTTTTTTTTTGTGGAGACTAACATTTTTAAGCCTTGTTCACTGTTTGATTATAAATTATCTTGAAAACTTCATTTCCTTTTATAAGGGGTTCGTGGGCATAACCTTATAAAAGCTCTCAAGTCTAATGGATACTCTCAAGAAAAATTCTTGGGGACATGATTAGATATTCTTGGTCGAAATTGTATAATTCTTCAGTTTTATTTCTCTTACCATATCCCTTGATTTTCCAATTATTTTATTTACTTTGAATTTTCGCTGCATATTTAGTCAACTATTTTATAAAATGGTTTTAAACTCTGATTTATCAAATGATTTTGTTTCAAACCAAAGTTTTTCAAACCTCCATAATTCACCCCCCCCCCCTCATTTCTCTTGTGTATGGGGTCACCTTTCTGTTAGATGTCAAACATGCTATATATTTGTATTTGATACTTGAAATTTTTCAACACTTTCTTGTTTTAATTGATGATTTTATTAGTGAATTGTTGTTGTTCTTCAAACATTGTATGTATACCTTTGGTGCTTGTAATGTGTGTGCTATTGTGCAGAAAAGTGCACTAATTGATCAAAGATTTAAGACACAAAGAGATGATGCAAGCTGTAAAAGAGTGAGGAAAACAGTAGCAGGTTCGCTTTGCGAACGCTGGCGAATTCACCAGCGAACGTTCGCTTTGCCAACTCTGGCGAGGCTCCCAGCGAATAGCTCCAGAATTGGACAGGGGGAAAAGGGACTAAAGTTCGCTTTGCGAACTCCCAGCGAATGTTCGCTACTTCGTTAGCTTTGCGAACACCCTGGCGAAGAACCCTTGGTTTTGGCAGTGGCAAAAGGACCCAAAATTCGCTTCGCGAATATTTTGGCGAGTGGTTCGCCTTGCGAATGAAACGTTCGCTTTGCGAACCCACGAAGACAGTCAAAGGCAGTTTAACTTTCAGAAGGCACTTAAGGTGCCATTTTCTTCATTCGCTAGGCGAATGATTAATTCGCAGTGCGAATGTAGCTGATCTCAAGTGTATTATAAATAGATTTTTATGTTTTCTTGGGATCATAACTTGATATTATCACACAAAAACGTACTTTTATGAGTTTTCTTCATCCAAGAGAGATTTTACACTTTGAGAAGCTGAAGTCGCATCCGATCTCGATTATTCGACGCGGATGTTCTTTCATCTCCTCACGAAACCTTTGATACAAGCTACCATGAAAATGTGTAGCTAAACACATCTTGTGTTAAGATTAGAGGTAGTTAATCTTGCTTATATGTATTTCTTTTGATCTTTTGTATATGAACAAGGTTGATGATCAATATATGATGAAGTTGTTTGTTCTTAATGATGTATTTGTGGTTTGAATCACTTTAGACATAGATTTTCCAAATCTTGACCTAATATCTTCATCTCTTAAAAACCAAACTCTAGACATAGATTTGGGGTTTAATATTTGCTTTGTATTGATCTTAACGGTTGTTATTTCGATTGTTAGCGTGAGACATCATCTAACGATTTAAACAACGATACTCACGAATTTGCTTTAGACATAAACTTATTCGCGAGGATACGCGATTGTATTGATCGGAACTAAGTTCATATGCTTGATTAATCAGATACGTATGAAAAGGATTAGCCAAATTTAATCTTGACATGCTTTTATAAAACTTACAACATCTTTGTTATAGTTTACTTCTTTGTTACCAAAATTGATGTTACACAACCAAGAACAATTTGAATACCCCTTACTTAAAATGTTTCGACTATTAAACGACAAACATCAAAATATCACAAATCCATGTGGATACGATAAAAACACCCCCCGAATTACTCTTCAACAAAATGGCGCTGTTGCCGGGGATTGATGTTTGATATTGCAAGCATTGCAATAGTTGTTAAGTTTTAAGCTTGTTTAACTTTTTCTTGAGATTGTTGATTTGTTTGGTTTAGTGTGCAGACTCTATTTTATGCGAGGGAAGTTATCCGCAGACCAACTCCTTTTTGATCCTGAAATCGAAAGAACTGCGCGTAAGTTAAATAGCAGAACAAGGCGGAGGAGGCAACTTGTCAAAGAAAGACGAGAGCGAGACGAAAGTTCAACTTCGACGCAAATACCACAGTTACCGCCAACTATGGCTGCTCCACCACCACCACCTGCTTCAGTTCCTTGTACAAATAGTCCGAGACATACAATATAATTTGCACGTAATGCTCAGAACGGTCAACATTCATAAAAGAAAACTGGTATCCTTTCGCTTCTATATCAGAATCCTTTCACTGGTATGGATCACGAGGATCCTTTTACACACTTGACTAAGTTCTATGAGATTGCGGGAGCACTAGTGCACCCGAAGCTGAAGAAGAATCACTGTTTAAGAGACTATTCCTGCATTCCCTCATTGGGAAGGCCAAGGAATGGTATCTTGACCAATCTACGACAATCATGACTGACTGGAACATATTAGAGGAAAAGTTTTTGAAAGGATTTTTTCCACACAATCGTTTCATGGAGGCTAAAAGAGCAATTGCAATTTTCACTCAAGGTGGAAATGAATCTCTCAACGAAGCTTGGGAGAGATTCAAGTACATGTTGAGAAAGTGTAAAGGGCACGGTTTCGATAACCTTACTCAAGTCCATATTTTTAGAAATGGTCTTCAATTGGTCCATAAAACATTGTTGGATGCCACCGCGGGTGGATCGTTAATGGCTAAAAGCGCTGAGGAGGCTATTTCTATCATTGACCGTATGGCTCTAAATGACCATCAAGGACACCATAACCGTGGCCCTTCGCAAAAGAAAGCGGGAGTTCTTGAGTTGGGAACTAATGATGCAATCCTTGCACAAAACAAACTATTATCACAACAAGTGGAGTTGTTGACGCAACAAATGGCAAAACTTCCACAACAAATAAAAGAGTTGCAAGAAGTTCCCAACAAAAACCAAATAATAGCGAGTTGTGAGCTTTGTAGAGGAGATCACCCTACCGGGTATTGTCCTCCGATAGTGGAAGAGGTAAATTATGCGGGAAACCAAAATCAAGGATACCAACCTCGACCACCTTACCAACAAGGCAACCAAGGTTACCAACCAAGAGGTAATCAAGGTTATCAACAACCGTGGAGAGCTCAAGAAGCCGGACCTTCAAATCATCAACAATATCAAGATGGAGGACACTCTCACACAATTTATGCAAATGTCAATGTCAAATCAAAAGAATACAGATGCGTTCATAAAGAATCTTGAGACGCAAGTCAGACATTTATCAAAACAATTGGCCAACCAACACAAAGGAACTTTTCCGGCGAATACTCAACCAAATCCAAAAGAGCATTGTAAGGATATTCTAACAAGAAGTGGAAGAGAGATTGACATGGGCATAGGTGAAGTTGTAGTGGAGGAGGAGGAAGTAGTTGAAAAAGAAAAAGATAATGATGAGATTGAAGTAGAAAAAAATGTTGAGGGAGATTTAGTTGAAAATGAAATGAAAAAAAGTGAGGAAGAAGAAAAAAGAAAGAGAGAAGAAAAATTGAAAAATACTAGGAAGGGGAAGGAACCGTTGAGTACTATTCTGATCCAACATTTTCCATATCCTCATGCTCCGTCAAAGAAAGATAGTGTGAGGCACTATGCTCGGTTTATGGATATTTTCAAACAATTGCAAATAAACATTCCATTTATGCCGAAATATGCAAAATTTATGAAGGATATTCTCACAAAAAAGAAGAGGTATACGGATCAAGAGACTATCATGGTTGATGCTAGTTATAGCGTGATCAGTCACCATTTATGCTATGTATGTCGCTATATAATTACAAATAAGTCAGGTAAACTGTGTGAATTTGAGTGTGTTTTAGTAGCAATTAGGTGTGTTTTGATTATGTCAAGTGTGTCATGAATTATGAGTTTCTCGAGGATATTTTACGCTTTTGGTATGTCAGCAGGTCAAATACGGATTTGGAAGCTCAGAGGATCGAGCAGTGGATGTACAACCGAGCCGGTGCGAGAAAGCGGAAGAAAAATACAATTTTTGGAAGACTTGCTGCCCATACGTGTAATGCTATATGTGTTACGCGTAAGGCCTACATGGTACGCGTACAATATGTGAATGAGCAGAGGGTTGAAAAATAGAGAAAAAAGGAAGCCTCTGCCCATACGCGTAAGGGTCTTGTCAATACGCGTATGAGGTTGCGTGCTGGCTGGCCATTGGTGCCATACGCGTAAATAATCTGGAGCAAAACATGTCATTACGCGTATGGAGTAGGTCAATACGCGTATTGAAGCCCAAAAGTATTGAAAGCCCAGAGTTTGATTATTTATTCCCAGAACGCGATTGTGCAAGGGTTGGACGATTTTGGAGAGCAAAATACAAGTTTTGAAGGCTGACGACTCAGATTTTCGGAAGGATTTCATATGTTCAAGAGTTTTCAGACAATTGAAGATTGATTCCTCGAGATATTCTGTAATGACAACATTTTCATCTTTGATTTTATTTTTCCTTATGAGTAGCTAAACCCCCCATTGCTAGGGGTGACCCTGAATCTGATTGTAATGATTTCGATTTTATGAATGCAATGACTATTTTAATTGGTAATTGTTGATTTGTTCTTAGTTCTATGCTTAATGTTTAAACCGTCGGAAAAACGGATTTTGACTTTTACATATAATTTGTGCTGGACAGCTATTATATGTTGATCTGACTAAGACCATTAGACAATAAATATCACCTAGGACTATGGATACTTTATCTTAACCGGAATTTCTTGTTATGCATATGCTTGATCATGAATGTAATTATCTATGGACATTGTAATTAGATTACATGATCAAAGATCTTTTCACTAAGGACTTAGGATCAGATACCCTAAAGAACCGGTAATCAACTGTTATTGATTTTGTTACTGCGTTTATAAGTCATAATTGTTGCATGAAGATTCATTCACCGAACCCTAGTGTCGCTCCCGAAAGGATTCGCATCCAACGGTACAAACGCGAGAGTGGCGCAAAAGAACACAGAGTCGCCAGCAAAGTGTATTTATCCCAAGAGAGGGAAAGGAAACACTGCGTAAACCTGGAAGAAGGGAAAGAGCACGGTCACGCGACCAAGAGAACGGGTACGGGAGTCGGTTACGCGAAGGGAAGGTGTTAGCACCCAACACGTCCATCGTACTCGATGGGATCCACGCTTGCTGTCTGCATCAAAGGGTGTCGTCATCTGGAACTCCGCTGCCACTGGACCGGAGAAGAAACGAGGGCGGAAAGAACGGAGAGACGAAGAAGAAAAGAAGAAAGAAGAAAAGAAGTGACTCGATAGGACATCGCTCGTCCTATGCCTACGTATTCCCTCGTGCAGTGGGAAAGTCAGAGTCAACGTAGTTCGGACACGAACTAGGGGGGAGGTTGCTCGCCAAGACATCGCCGTCTTGTGCCTACGTATCCTCAATCGGACGAGAAAGAGGAAATCAGAGCAGTCGTAGTTCGACCTACGGGTCGAAAAGAGACAAAGAGGTGATAAAGAAGGGTTGTGAAAGAAATGTTCTCGGAGAGATATCGCACGATCTCCTGCCTACGTATCTCACTCGCATGTGAGAATCAGAGTGACGTAGTTCCCCTCACTAGGGGTGGATTGTGTTTTTTAAGGAACGGCTTACGTTCTAGCTCAGGTGTTGCAGGCTCGCTGAATCGAGTGCGTTGCCGTCCTGCAAGAGAACGAGTAGGAGCACGTTCGTACGTCAAGAGTGAGTGAGATGAGAGAAGAATTCCCGAAGGAAAGGCGTTATCGTTTGTTTTGAGTTTTTTAGACAGAAGTGTTTTTTAAGTTAGCTTGTAACTTGCATTGCACCAAAGTCTATCATGCGGGAACGAGTGAGTCACATGGTCGCCCCCAAATGGAACGTATGCTAAACACTCTAGAAGAGGAGGGGGGACCCCTCGCTCTTCATTTCCTACATTTAAGGCTCGAACGCAATGCACGTTAACCTTTATTAAGTATTTTTGAGAAGTTTTGAGATGAGAAGAGAAACGACGCAAGGGAAACTCTAAAGGGAAACTAAGAGTCCTAATGTTATCATGCATGGATGTCCTATGGTTAATGAGGTTTAGGAGAAAAGACTAACTAAAACCTAATGCTAATCCTACTCCAAACTTAATCAAAAATTAAGTTGGACTAGGTAGCTCTAAAGGGAAGGAATCCAAGACTTGAACAAGTGTTGAGACTCATGGGATGAGAAAGAGTGAAAGAGAACAAAAGAGATGAGAAACCAAAGCGGGCAGCAAGTACATCATGCACATCACATCCAATTCATATCATTAATCATGCTTCAAAAGATCACACAAGGAGAACCCACATAAACAAGTAAGAACAGACAAGAAAGGATGCATGCAAACTTGCATAAGAAGCACAGTTAAACATCATACAATTCCGTCACAAATAAAATTAAGACTTAGACAAGTCTCAAGAAGAGGAAGAGAAAGAAAACTCAAACATGTACAAGTATTCAATTATCAACAAGTTGACACAGAAAAGATACAAAGCACATAAGTACTAAACATGATGCGCAAACAGAGCCTACTTCGAGGTAGGGCTTCAGATGTACTCAATATGCTTCTAACATGGATACAATCCTAGAATGAGGCATGAAAAATGAAATTGAGATTCTAGGGGTACCTAATGGAGAAGGTCTGTTGCCTCTTCAAATGTACGCAAACGGCTCAAGGAGACTTGTAAAAACTTCGCAATTATCAATCCAATTAATCCTCAAGTGCCCAACGTCACAAATCATCATCCAAGGCAACTGAGCCAAAATAAAAAATGCTAACAAGAGAAACCAAAAATTAGCAAGAAAGTCAATTAAAATTCTAATCACAATCAACTAAGAAATTAATCATAGGCCTCAATCCAAATTCTATTCTAATTAACCAAAGTTTTAATCAAAATCTATGTATAAAGTTAAAAAGGGTTAACTAAAAGCTAGAATGAAAATATTGATCAAAACTATTAACCAAAACTAACTATCTAAAGCAAATTATCCGAATTCAAATTAATTAAAATCTAACAAAATAGTTAATAATCAAATTAATCAATAATCAACTAAATCAAAATCAAATTATCTAAACCTAATAAATTAAAGACAAATGCTAGAGACCATTTTCTTTACAAATAGTAAGAAAGAAATTGAAGGAAAAAAAAAAAAAAAACTGGATCAAGATATGGGCTGGTGACGAAAGCCCACGATCCAAAATCCAACAGGGGTAAATCACTATAAGCAGCACCATGTTCAGATTCTCGCAAGATCCACGATATTCATCGTTTTCAATCCTCAAAGCCAAGCACGGTCAAAGCAGAAAAAAACCAAAGTCACAAGTCATCTTGCCCTTTCTTCGCTTCGCTTTCGCCTTTCACTTGTTCGCTTGGATTCGTGTTTGGTCATGTTCCCCTACATCTCGGATCATCAAGGTTTGCCTCGTTTGAGTTTTCTCACTCTCGATTTCTCCCGTTCCTCTTTGTTCTCCTCTCGCTTGCTCAAGTTTGTGGAGTTTTGGGTGTGTGGGTGTTGATCTGTTCTCGAATCACTCTTATCTCTTCATCTATTCTTTTCTGTTGATTCAGTTTTGAAATCGATTTGAAGCTGGTTTGATTGAAGGTTGTATGGATTTGGTTCTGAGGTTTTGTTGTTGATGATTTGGTGTGGTTGTTGGTTGAAAATGAAGGAAATAGAGCTTTAGTCGGTGGGTGATGGCCGTGAGATTTATGGTCCTGTAGATGGTTGAGAACGAAGATGAAGAAGGCGGCTGGGTTCGAAAAGAAGAGAATAATGAAGGTCACTGAGGTTTGTGGGTGAGGTTGATTTGAGTGAGTTGTCTTCTGGTTTTGATTTTTTTAATAAGAGTGAATGAGGTTGTGAAAGGTTGACGTTACTGAAGAAGAAAGCTGGGTCGGTGGTTTGAGTTTAGTGAACGTTGTTGAGGTTATGGAGTGGCTGTTGGTTGAAAAACGGGTTGATAGGAATGATAAAGATGAGTGTTGGTGTTTTGAAGATGATTTTGGCAGGGTTTCTCTAGTTCCAAGAACTTGAGGTTTTGAGGGAGAGGAGTGTTTCATTTATAGGGAAAATAAAGGGCAAAGATGGGAGACTTGGGGAGAAAGTTTGTGATGGAATGTTGGGTGTAGTGTGAAGGAATTTGGTGTGTTATGCGTGACCGTGGTACAGGCTGGAGGTGTATAGTTTTCGCAAGTTTCTGTTAGGAAATTGTTGCGTTGTTGTACGATTTGTTGTTTTATGTCTAACAAAAACTTGTGTCTGCTGCGGTTTGGTTTTGAAGAGGTTTATGAAGGGTGAAATTTGCTGCAGGCCGTGCTTTACGTGATGGGTGATTTTGGTACGTACGGTTCGTGGTTGGCAAAGTCATGGTTTTTTTTAATTTGTTTTGTGCGTTTTGCCAATTTGTTATTGTTGCTGCATAGTGGTACGGTTTGCACAAGTTTTGTGTTGGAATTGTGGGCTGGAATCTGCCAACGGTTGTGTGGTACGAGTTGCTTTGCGTAAGTTATGCCTTGAGTGGTGTGAGCAACGCATTTTCGTTTGCGGTTTTATCTTTTGGCAGTGGGTAGTACGGTTTGGAACATTGGCGGGTTGAGTGTATGAAATGGTTGTAGCAACACCAGGTTAGGCGTGATGCAGGCTTTGTGAAAAGTTCAAACTGAAATGGGCTTGGAAATTTTGACAAGTTGAAATTAATTAGAAAGATAATATAATGGATAATGAGTTATTTAATTAGAAAATAAAAAAAAGAGGAAGTTGGATTGAAATGGGTGAAAATGGATTATAGAAAAAATATGGATAATAAATTTGAAATAAAATGGATATGAGAAATGGATTTAATTGGATATGAATAATAAGTGAAAAATGAAAATGATGGATTATCTGAATGGTTAATTGAGAAAAAGTGTGAATGAATGTTAAATGGGAGGTGAAAATGGATAAAATTGGGTAAAGAATAAACGATATATGTACATATAAATTGGTATGGGATATGGGTTTGTACATGGAGAAAGAAAAAAGGTTCTAAAAAAAAAAAAGAAAAGGATAACCACACTACACCAATTCCAAACTTTTCACAACATCACAACGGCCCTTAACTTAGCTTTCAATTCCAACACCTTGAATAATCACCAATGACATCCATTAACGCCTCACACTGAATAACAGGCAACTTTGACTTGAAAACAGATTCTTGAATCTCTGATCTTCTGGACCAAACCTCACATGAATCAATTCTTGATGACTTGATGAGTTCCATGCACAACAACTTGACCTTGAATACATACTGTCAGAGAAACAGCCATTGATACTGATAACTTGCGATTGAAGTAAGCTCTTGACGGTTTGACCAAGATAAAATCAAACTTCCACTTGATCCCGATTATGACTGAATAAACGACACCTTACTTGAAATTGAATACCTTAACCTGGAACCAATGCTCTTGAGGTGTTGAGAAGGATTCAAACCCTAATTCACAGCCTTCCCAATTAACCATGATGTAACCCTGATCACTTGACGCCTCTTGAGAAATCTTGAAGCAGATGGCTTGAACTGAGAAGAAATTAAACCCTGATTCACACCAATGAACCTCTGACCCAAAGCCTTTGATGAATCTTCTGAATAAGGCCAATAAGAAAAACTTTCGATCCCATGTCTCAAGAACCAATGCGGAGATGATAATGCAAGAAAGAAATGTAGCATAAGCCAGTTAGAGGTTAGAAAAAGAGAGGGCAAATTTTGAGGTGCTACAGCTGCTCGTATTCAAACTTCTTGGATCCGAGGGTATGGAAGCAACGGCTTTCAGACAATTGGGATACAGGGAGATTGAATACCAAAGTAACCTGGAAATTTGCAACCTGTGGGGATCAAAGGTAAGTGTTTGCCAACCGAAAATGGACTTAGACACAGTAGATACCAACCAATAGTTGGGATAAAAGAGGGATACCAACCAATAGTTGGGATAACCAAGAAAAGATACCAACCAATAGTTGGGATAAAAGAAGGGTACCAACCAATAGTTGGGATAACCAAGAAAAGATACCAACCAATAGTTGGGATAAAAGAAGGGTACCAACCAATAGTTAGGATAACCAAAAGGAACATACCAACCAATAGTTGGGATAAAAGAAGGGTACCAACCAATAGTTGGGATAAAAGAAAAGGTACCAACCAATAGTTGGGATAAAAGAAGGGTACCAACCAATAGTTGGGATAACCAACAAAAGATACCAACCAATAGTTGGGATAAAAGAAGGGTACCAACCAATAGTTGGGATAACCAAGAAAAGGTACCAACCAATAGTTGGGATAAAAGAAGGGTACCAACCAATAGTTGGGATAACCAAGAAAAGGTACCAACCAATAGTTGGAATAACCAAAAGAAGACATACCAACCAATAGTTGGGATACAAGAAGGGTACCAACCAATAGTTGGAATAACCAAAAGAAGATATACCAACCAATAGTTGGGATACAAGAAGGGTACCAACCAATAGTTGGGATAACCAAAAGAAACATACCAACCAATAGTTGGGATAACGAGGACGGCCGAAGGCGAACTCGAAAAGATGGACTTTCAAACCCGAAATAAGTAGAAACAACAGATCTACAAAGATGACTCCGCTGGGGATAAGAGAAATCTAAACAGACAACTCTGCTGGGGAGTGTAAGAAGGACCAACAAGAAGGACGAATCCACTGGTTGCGGTGTAATGTTAAACAACATCTCCTGAATCATGTTACTTTATGTTGGGGGAAAGAAACTGGTAAAAGATATCAAACCTGGCTTATGCTTCAAATGCATATGTTTGAATTTTTCTATGGCGTAATGCTCCATACGAAATGGAAATGCTACGCATCTGGGAGGATGCTATGCAAAATGCTTATGCAATGCAAAAGGAACGCCTCAGCAAAATAAATGCTGAAGACGAAGGCAAATCCACTGGGGATGACAAACTAAATTGTCCTCTGAAATAAGAGACCCTGCCGAGAAAGATTTCGCTCTGCTGGGAAAGAAACTGATCACCAACTCTGCTGGAGATGAAAACTCCGAGAGAAAACCCACCCCGTTGGGGGTGGACAATGAAAATTGAAAGTGAAACCCAAAGAGAAACTCTCTCCGCTGAGAAACACCAACTGACTTCTACCGGGATCTGAAAGGATGCCAATAACAATTGGACTTAAGACCTACTGGGGATATCAACCTCTGATGTTGAACAAACCACTGAGAGGATCACCATCAAACTCTGCTTGGGGAGACAGGTCAATAATTTCGAACCTGCTTGGGAGATGCTCTTACCTTTACCCCGCTGGAGAATATCAGCCAATACCAGCAAATCTGCTTGGGGAATGGTGATTGACAACATCAACTCTGCTAGGGGATACCGTCAAGCTTACTCACCTGCTGGGGATTAACTCATACTGTTGTTGGTGAGAAAAATGCTTCTTGATTAGCTGAGGAGAATGAGTGCTCAGACCCTGAGGGGAAAGTAACATCTTTGTCCAAAGAAGATATTCCATAAGTCTCCTGCTGGGGATGCAACGACATCAACTTCTGATTGTTTGCTGAGAAAGTGATGAATCTATCACAACTTTAGCTGGGGAATTAATCTTCTGCACTCTGCTGAGGAAGATAATTCTTGACACTCTGGCTGGGAAAACAATAACCTGCTGAGGAGAATGAAGTTTCGATGTTGAGGGGAGTAACTCTACTAGGGAGAAACCCTGCTACCTTGCTGGGGATTAGAGCATGCCGCTGCTGACGGAACTACATTTCTTGACCTCCTGAGGAAAGTGATTACCAGGCTCTGTGGGGTAAATAAAGTCTTTTCAAAGACATCCAACACACCTCCTGCTAGAGACACAACCACACCCACCTCGGAGCAATCCACTTTAAACTGTCTGCTGGGGGAAATGAGTTCTGCTGAGAATGATGAACTTTCAGTGCTGGGGAGAGTAATGCTACTGGGGAAAAACAAACTTGTTACCCAGCCTGAGCTGTCTCTATGGTCATAAACGGCCCTTTGAACTCTCCACTTGCCCTAGACCGCCAGGTCTAATCGAAGAAACCATCTCAAGAGGATTTTATAGAAGACCGGGCGTTCAACATGCCCCAGGTCTTCAAACTCTTAGAGATGTATCACATCTCAACATAACTGCCCCAGACTTCATGACCCATGAAGTAACTTACCTCGAAAGGATTTGTAATGCCCTGAAATATTTTGCCCCAGTATTCTGAACTTCGAAGGGGTGCCCCGAGTCTTGAAGAAACTTTGCCCCTGACTGATCTTACAGAGATTTGTCAAATCGACCTGATTGCCCCTGTTTGGCTGCTTCTTATCACCATTTATCGGAAACCTCTAGGATGTGCACAGTCTCTTGGCCACATACCCCTTGACGTGACTGTCCTTCGGAGTCTTCACCAACTCAACTTGGCGTGATCGAGCTTCTCGACTGATGTTCATTGTGTAAGCTCCTTTGATGTCAAACACATGCAAACACAAAATGTTTATTGTGAGAATGACAATTCTAATGCAACACTCGTGTTAACCTGAAGTTTTATTGAAAATGCGTCGCTAAGCCTCGTGAACGAATCACTAGCTAGGATGCGACATTGATTTTTGAAGGGAAACAATACGCACATGCAATACCAACAAAAATATTACTAGCATAACTCATAGGAGTCAGGAACGCTATCTCGCTAAAGTACGCCTTCGGACTAACCCTGCTTCAATTAGGACTTTTTAAGGGTTGTAATATGGTCTGGTTCACGGTTTTGAGAAAAAAGGATTTAAGGCTCAAAGTTTACTGGTGCCCACCCACTCTTCGTGATGTTCTCCAGTTCTATGTTCAGCTAATCTGACACAAGCGCTCACCTCTCAAAAGGTTTTATGATCCCTAAAGAACCCATGCAATTGATGGTTCGAGACCTGATGAGGTTTTGGAGCAACAGACACCCCTTTTGTCTTTTGTGCCTGGTCACACGACTTGTTCTTATCTGAGGATTTTTTCTTTGGATCCTCTCTTTTTGTTTTTCGCCTTTTTTATTTCCCTGATTTTGCCTGGACTGACTCTTTTGATATTTTTTTCGATTTTGAAGTCCAGCGGGATGCCCTAACTTTTGCCTAAGTCATTTGTTCTCAAGTTTTGACTTAGCGGGCTCTTCTTTTTTCTTTTTTTTATCTTTTTTTTTGGGAACAAGTCGTGTGACACCGTTTGTCTTACTTGCCTGAAAGGGTTGTGACTGCCTCACTATTTGATTGTCGGTGGATAAACATTGTGGTTCTACACCTCTTGACCTTTTGATGGTGGCATGGAAGGTAATGGATCCTTAGATGTGCACTCCTTCTGAAAGTTAAACACTTGGTCAAACTAACTGACGCCTACCCTGCCCCTGGGTTAAAATTGAGGTTTTTTCGTTTCAGAAAGAACTCCTACTACTAGGCTAAAAGGGGTTGACAAAGGTCTATCTCCTTATCTCTCTAGTGTTTGTGAATTGGAAACAATGCCTGTACATCCTCAACAGGGTTTTATCCAAAAGCGTACCATTAGAAACCTGCGTTCTTATCTCGTCATCCTCCCTCAAGAGTTCTAGACAAGAAAGGTTGGTATCGCCGTGCATATAAACATGACATGAGTGCATAAAAGTAGGATACTTCAGGGACAACACATCATTGCATTAAAATCAACATTCAAACACAAACAAATTCTTACATGCAGATAATGTTTAAACAAACAAAGAAAAGCTACATATGAAAATGCAGTAAAGGAAGCTGATGATTGCCATTGTTGAAGAGATTTGTCTCCGTCTGGACTGATTGCTTCCGACAATATCCTTGTAGTCCCAAGTGCCCACTTGGGAGGCTCCAGTTGAAATGCATACCATCAACATTGAAAGTAATGACCCCTGCATCAATCAGCTTTTTCACTTCGTGCGGGAGCGCCTTACAATCCTCAGTTGAGTGCCCCTATGCCCCCAACATGGTACCCACATCGAGCATTGGCATTAAACCCTGGCGGATACGGAGGAATGATCGGATCTGATTTCCTTGGCACAATCAAACCTCTTTTAACCAACTCTGGCATTATCTGACCATACAGCCTTGGTAGCACAGAAAACTGTCTGCTTCTTGGCTTCCGTCGACCCCCTTTGGAACTATTCTGTTGTTGACTTTGATTCGCGTGTTCCTCTGGCTCAGGCGCTTTCCCTCTCAGACTTAATCGAGGAGTAGGCAATAGTTGCGGACGCGGGGATTCCAAGTTCAAAGATTGCAAGAAATGCCCCTGACTTGAATCAGCCTCAGGAGAGGTAACAGAGATATCCACTTCTTTTTTCAACAGCTAGTGTAGGACCACCTTGTATGCTTACACCGCCCGACATGAATTCAATTTCCCTCGAATCGACCAGATCCTGTACGACATGCTGAAAGGCCTTACAGTTTTCCACATTATGCCCCGGTGCACCAGAGTGGAAGTCACAATGGGCTCTTGCATCATAACCCGGTGGAGGAATACCAGAGAGAGGAGCCAGAGTCCTTCTTTGTACCATTTGCAACTGAAGAAGATGATGTAATAGTTGAGAATATGGCACCGGTGGAGTCTCAAGATGCCTATTCTGCTTAGGCCTTGGCTGATTCTGGCGAGGGGCCTGATTTGGCCGTTGAGATACAGCCGGGACGGCTACAGTGGCAATTTGCTCGCTTTTTGGGAGGGATCCCTTAAACAATGGAGGAGAGACAATTCCAACCGCAGCTTCAGGCATGGGAGTATCGGATTTGCTTAGCAAACCTCTCACGACCTCCATAACCAGATTCATCTGAGTCTTCAGTTGGTTGACCTTTTCTTTCAGCACTTCCTGGTCTTGAACCAAAGTTTGCATCTTCCCCATGAACTGCCCCATCTGAACCTTCATTTCGGTCATTTCTGCACGGAATTGTTCCATGGCTATCCCCTGATTATCACTGGCTGAGTAGTGGTGGCAAGTCAAACTGTCAACTCTGAAAGTAATACCAAGTCAGACTGAGAAATCCAATCCTGAGCACCTGCTATGCACATGAATATGCTAATGCAATGCAACTGCCATGCTCAAATATTTCCAAGGAATCATTCTGTTTTAATTCAAGATTTTTCAGAAGAACCACAAGGGATAAATGGAAATGCTCAATAGTGAGCCTCAACAATGGTATCCTTGGAAATACAAGAACATGTATGCAAGAATGATGATGCATATGCAATGGACACGGGATCAAGGTATCCACAAATTCTAAATAACTGTCGAGCTGCTGACTGAATAAGTTTAAAGGTATGCTCTGAAGAGAATACCGGAATACCAGAATATCTGAATAACCAGAATACCAGAATATCAGGCTAATAAGTCCACACTGATAGGAAAACCAGAATACCAGGTAGGTTGAAGGTCACGGTTACCTGCAAACCTGTAAACAACCCGCCCTTCTCACGTGTGGGTACTAGGATGTTCAGTATCCCGGGCTCTCAGGTCGAGAAATGATGATACGTTCACCATTTCTGGTTTGGCATCATCATCAAAAGAGGAGGCCTCAACTGATTCTCCAAAACGGGAGGTCCTCAACTTCGGAGGTTTGAGAAGCAATAGCACATTCAGCCCGAAGGATACAATGCTACCGCCAATCAAAGAGGTCGTCTGCTGATTCACCTCAAAAGGAAAACCTATAGCAAGTTCCCAGCATTGGGTCCTCGGATCGAGAGTGTGCAATGGGTTTGCCACAAAACGTGGTCTGCCACTGTCACAACTCGGGAGGAGTGCCGCAACTGAGTCCTCGGGAAACGGTCGCTAGAGTCGACAATTTTCCAGATTATATTCCATCATCTGCCCCAAATGGACAGGACAGAATATTACCAAGAAAACCTCGTCTGGATGTGGAGTTTTCATGTATACTTCGTCTGGCCAAATGCCAAACAAGTCACACTACTTTCCACGCTAAACATAGGTGTATGCTCAAGCCTTGGTATTGGGCTTCTCTCTCATGAATCCAGCCCACCCTACAAACAGAAAAACCAGCAGCAGAACAACACAGCAATATCCAGTATGACAGTAATGAAATGCAATGCAGTGCAATAAAGAGCTGTAAATACAGTAAAGTAAATAAGACAGTAAGTACAGTAATATACAACAAAGCAAAGCACCATAAAAACAAACACCTAGAGAAAATAAACAGACAAGCGCTAGGATCGACTCGCTAAAGGGGAAGGACCAGCGTAGGTCAACCAGAGTCCCCAGAAGAGTCGCCAGCTGTCGCTCCCGAAAGGATTCGCATCCAACGGTACAAACGCGAGAGTGGCGCAAAAGAACACAGAGTCGCCATCAAAGTGTATTTATCCCAAGAGAGGGAAAGGAAACACTGCGTAAACCTGGAAGAAGGGAAAGAGCACGGTCACGCGACCAAGAGAACGGGTACGGGAGTCGGTTACGCGAAGGGAAGGTGTTAGCACCCAACACGTCCATCGTACTCGATGGGATCCACGCTTGCTGTCTGCATCAAAGGGTGTCGTCATCTGGAACTCCGCTGCCACTGGACCGGAGAAGAAACGAGGGCGGAAAGAACGGAGAGACGAAGAAGAAAAGAAGAAAGAAGAAAAGAAGTGACTCGATAGGACATCGCTCGTCCTATGCCTACATATTCCCTCGTGCAGTGGGAAAGTCAGAGTCAACGTAGTTCGGACACGAACTAGGGGGGAGGTTGCTCGCCAAGACATCGCCGTCTTGTGCCTACGTATCCTCAATCAGACGAGAAAGAGGAAATCAGAGCAGTCGTAGTTCGACCTACGGGTCGAAAAGAGACAAAGAGGTGATAAAGAAGGGTTGTGAAAGAAATGTGCTCGGAGAGATCTCGCACGATCTCTTGCCTACGTATCTCACTCGCATGTGAGAATCAGAGCGACGTAGTTCCCCTCACTAGGGGTGGATTGTGTTTTTTAAGGAACGGCTTACGTTCTAGCTCAGGTGTTGCAGGCTCTCTGAATCGAGTGCGTTACCGTCTTGCAAGAGAACGAGTAGGAGCACGTTCGTACGTCAAGAGTGAGTGAGATGAGAGAAGAATTCCCGAAGGAAAGGCGTTATCGTTTGTTTTGAGTTTTTTAGACAGAAGTGTTTTTTAAGTTAGCTTGTAACTTGCATTGCACCAAAGTCTATCAAGCGGGAACGAGTGAGTCACATGGTCGCCCCCAAATGGAATGTATGCTAAACACTCTAGAAGAGGAGGGGGGACCCCTCGCTCTTCATTTCCTACATTTAAGGCTCGGACGCAATGCACGTTAACCTTTATTAAGTATTTTTTAGAAGTTTTGAGATGAGAAGAGAAACGACGCAAGGGAAACTCTAAAGGGAAACTAAGAGTCCTAATGTTATCATGCATGGATGTCCTATGGTTAATGAGGTTTAGGAGAAAAGACTAACTAAAACCTAATGCTAATCCTACTCCAAACTTAATCAAAAATTAAGTTGGACTAGGTAGCTCTAAAGGGAAGGAATCCAAGACTTGAACAAGTCTTGAGACTCATGGGATGAGAAAGAGTGAAAGAGAACAAAAGAGATGAGAAACCAAAGAGGGCAACAAGTACATCATGCACATCACATCCAATTCATATCATTAATCATGCTTCAAAAGATCACACAAGGAGAACCCACATAAACAAGTAAGAACAGACAAGAAAGGATGCATGCAAACTTGCATAAGAAGCACAGTTAAACATCATACAATTTCGTCACAAATAAAATTAAGACTTAGACAAGTCTCAAGAAGAGGAAGAGAAAGAAAACTCAAACATGTACAAGTATTCAATTATCAACAAGTTGACACAGAAAAGATACAAAGCACATAAGTACTAAACATGATGCGCAAACAGAGCCTACTTCGAGGTAGGGCTTCAGATGTACTCAATATGCTTCTAACATGGATACAATCCTAGAATGAGGCATGAAAAATGAAATTGAGATTCTAGGGGTACCTAACGGAGAAGGTCTGTTGCCTCTTCAAATGTACGTAAACGGCTCAAGGAGACTTGTAAAAATTTCGCAATTATCAATCCAATTAATCCTCAAGTGCCCAACGTCACAAATCATCATCCAAGGTCAACTGAGCCAAAATAAAAAATGCTAACAAGAGAAACCAAAAATTAGCAAGAAAGTCAATTAAAATTCTAATCACAATCAATTAAGAAATTAATCATAGGCCTCAATCCAAATTCTATTCTAATTAACCAAAGTTTTAATCAAAATCTATGTATAAAGTTAAAAAGGGTTAACTAAAAGCTAGAATGAAAATATTGATCAAAACTATTAACCAAAACTAACTATCTAAAGCAAATTATCCGAATTCAAATTAATTAAAATCTAACAAAATAGTTAATAATCAAATTAATCAATAATCAACTAAATCAAAATCAAATTATCTAAACCTAATAAATTAAAGACAAATGCTAGAGACCATTTTCTTTACAAATAGTAAGAAAGAAATTGAAGAAAAAAAAAAAAAAACTGGATCAAGATATGGGCTGGTGACGAAAGCCCACGATCCAAAATCCAACAGGGGTAAATCACTATAAGCAGCACCAGGTTCAGATTCTCGCAAGATCCACGATATTCATCGTTTTCAATCCTCAAAGCCAAGCACGGTCAAAGCAGCAAAAAAAACCAAAGTCACAAATCAACTTGCCCTTTCTCCGCTTCGCTTTCGCCTTTCACTTGTTCGCTTGGATTCGTGTTTGGTCATGTTCCCCTACATCTCGGATCATTAAGGTTTGCCTCGTTTGAGTTTTCTCACTCTCGATTTCTCCCGTTCCTCTTTGTTCTCCTCTCGCTTGCTCAAGTTTGTGGAGTTTTGCGTGTGTGGGTGTTGATCTGTTCTCGAATCACTCTTATCTCTTCATCTATTCTTTTCTGTTGATTCAGTTTTGAAATCGATTTGAAGCTGGTTTGATTGAAGGTTGTATGGATTTGGTTCTGAGGTTTTGTTGTTGATGATTTGGTGTGGTTGTTGGTTGAAAATGAAGGAAGTAGAGCTTTAGTCGGTGGGTGATGGCCGTGAGATTTATGGTCCTGTAGATGGTTGAGAACGAAGATGAAGAAGGCGGCTGGGTTCGAAAAGAAGAGAATAATGAAGGTCACTGAGGTTTGTGGGTGAGGTTGATTTGAGTGAGTTGTCTTCTGGTTTTGATTTTTTTAATAAGAGTGAATGAGGCTGTGAAAGGTTGACGTTACTGAAGAAGAAAGCTGGGTCGGTGGTTTGAGTTTAGTGAACGTTGTTGAGGTTATGGAGTGGCTGTTGGTTGAAAAACGGGTTGATAGGAATGATGAAGATGAGTGTTGGTGTTTTGAAGGTGATTTTGGCAGGGTTTCTCTAGTTCCAAGAACTTGAGGTTTTGAGGGAGAGGAGTGTTTCATTTATAGGGAAAATAAAGGGCAAAGATGGGAGACTTGGGGAGAAAGTTTGTGATGGAATGTTGGGTGTAGTGTGAAGGAATTTGGTGTGTTATGCGTGACCGTGGTACATGCTGGAGGTGTATAGTTTTCGCAAGTTTCTGTTAGGAAATTGTTGCGTTGTTGTACGATTTATTGTTTTATGTCTAACAAAAACTTGTGTCTGCTGCGGTTTGGTTTTGAAGAGGTTTCTGAAGGGTGAAATTTGCTGCAGGCCGTGCTTTACTTGATGGGTGATTTTGGTACGTACGGTTCGTGGTTGGCAAAGTCGTGGTTTTTTTTTAATTTGTTTTGTGCGTTTTGCCAATTTGTTATTGTTGCTGCATAGTGGTACGGTTTGCACAAGTTTTGTGTTGGAATTGTGGGCTGGAATCTGCCAACGGTTGTGTGGTACGAGTTGCTTTGCGCAAGTTATGCCTTGAGTGGTGTGAGCAACGCATTTTCGTTTGTGGTTTTATCTTTTGGCAGTGGGTAGTACGGTTCAGAACATTGGCGGGTTGAGTGTATGAAATGGTTGTAGCAACACCAGGTTAGGCGTGATGCAGGCTTTGTGAAAAGTTTAAACTGAAATGGGCTTGGAAATTTTGACAAGTTGAAATTAATTAGAAAGATAATATAATGGATAATGAGTTATTTAATTAGAAAATAAAAAAAAGAGGAAGTTGGATTGAAATGGGTGAAAATGGATTATAGAAAAAATATGGATAATAAATTTGAAATAAAATGGATATGAGAAATGGATTTAATTGGATATGAATAATAAGTGAAAAATGAAAATGATGGATTATCTGAATGGTTAATTGAGAAAAAGTGTGAATGAATGTTAAATGGGAGGTGAAAATGGATAAAATTGGGTAAAGAATAAACGATATATGTACATATAAATTGGTATGGGATATGGGTTTGTACATGGAGAAAGAAAAAAGGTTCTAAAAAAAAAAAAGAAAAGGATAACCACACTACACCAATTCCAAACTTTTCACAACATCACAACGGCCCTTAACTTAGCTTTCAATTCCAACACCTTGAATAATCACCAATGACATCCATTAACGCCTCACACTGAATAACAGGCAACTTTGACTTGAAAACAGATTCTTGAATCTCTGATCTTCTGGACCAAACCTCACATGAATCAATTCTTGATGACTTGATGAGTTCCATGCACAACAACTTGACCTTGAATACATACTGTCAGAGAAACAGCCATTGATACTGATAACTTGCGATTGAAGTAAGCTCTTGACGGTTTGACCAAGATAAAATCAAACTTCCACTTGATCCCGATTATGACTGAATAAACGACACCTTACTTGAAATTGAATACCTTAACCTGGAACCAATGCTCTTGAGGTGTTGAGAAGGATTCAAACCCTAATTCACAGCCTTCCCAATTAACCATGATGAAACCCTGATCACTTGACGCCTCTTGAGAAATCTTGAAGCAGATGGCTTGAACTGAGAAGAAATTAAACCCTGATTCACACCAATGAACCTCTGACCCAAAGCCTTTGATGAATCTTCTGAATAAGGCCAATAAGAAAAACTTTCGATCCCATGTCTCAAGAACCAATGCGGAGATGATAATGCAAGAAAGAAATGTAGCATAAGCCAGTTAGAGGTTAGAAAAAGAGAGGGCAAATTTTGAGGTGCTACAGCTGCTCGTATTCAAACTTCTTGGATCCGAGGGTATGGAAGCAACGGCTTTCAGACAATTGGGATACAGGGAGATTGAATACCAAAGTAACCTGGAAATTTGCAACCTGTGGGGATCAAAGGTAAGTGTTTGCCAACCGAAAATGGACTTAGACACAGTAGATACCAACCAATAGTTGGGATAAAAGAGGGATACCAACCAATAGTTGGGATAACCAAGAAAAGATACCAACCAATAGTTGGGATAAAAGAAGGGTACCAACCAATAGTTGGGATAACCAAGAAAAGATACCAACCAATAGTTGGGATAAAAGAAGGGTACCAACCAATAGTTAGGATAACCAAAAGGAACATACCAACCAATAGTTGGGATAAAAGAAGGGTACCAACCAATAGTTGGGATAAAAGAAAAGGTACCAACCAATAGTTGGGATAAAAGAAGGGTACCAACCAATAGTTGGGATAACCAACAAAAGATACCAACCAATAGTTGGGATAAAAGAAGGGTACCAACCAATAGTTGGGATAACCAAGAAAAGGTACCAACCAATAGTTGGGATAAAAGAAGGGTACCAACCAATAGTTGGGATAACCAAGAAAAGGTACCAACCAATAGTTGGAATAACCAAAAGAAGACATACCAACCAATAGTTGGGATACAAGAAGGGTACCAACCAATAGTTGGAATAACCAAAAGAAGATATACCAACCAATAGTTGGGATACAAGAAGGGTACCAACCAATAGTTGGGATAACCAAAAGAAACATACCAACCAATAGTTGGGATAACGAGGACGGCCGAAGGCGAACTCGAAAAGATGGACTTTCAAACCCGAAATAAGTAGAAACAACAGATCTACAAAGATGACTCCGCTGGGGATAAGAGAAATCTAAACAGACAACTCTGCTGGGGAGTGTAAGAAGGACCAACAAGAAGGACGAATCCACTGGTTGCGGTGTAATGTTAAACAACATCTCCTGAATCATGTTACTTTATGTTGGGAGAAAGAAACTGGTAAAAGATATCAAACCTGGCTTATGCTTCAAATGCATATGTTTGAATTTTTCTATGGCGTAATGCTCCATACGAAATGGAAATGCTACGCATCTGGGAGGATGCTATGCAAAATGCTTATGCAATGCAAAAGGAATGCCTCAGCAAAATAAATGCTGAAGACGAAGGCAAATCCACTGGGGATGACAAACTAAATTGTCCTCTGAAATAAGAGACCCTGCCGAGAAAGATTTCGCTCTGCTGGGAAAGAAACTGATCACCAACTCTGCTGGAGATGAAAACTCCGAGAGAAAACCCACCCCGTTGGGGGTGGACAATGAAAATTGAAAGTGAAACCCAAAGAGAAACTCTCTCCGCTGAGAAACACCAACTGACTTCTACCGGGATCTGAAAGGATGCCAATAACAATTGGACTTAAGACCTACTGGGGATATCAACCTCTGATGTTGAACAAACCACTGAGAGGATCACCATCAAACTCTGCTTGGGGAGACAGGTCAATAATTTCGAACCTGCTTGGGAGATGCTCTTACCTTTACCCCGCTGGAGAATATCAGCCAATACCAGCAAATCTGCTTGGGGAATGGTGATTGACAACATCAACTCTGCTAGGGGATACCGTCAAGCTTACTCACCTGCTGGGGATTAACTCATACTGTTGTTGGTGAGAAAAATGCTTCTTGATTAGCTGAGGAGAATGAGTGCTCAGACCCTGAGGGGAAAGTAACATCTTTGTCCAAAGAAGATATTCCATAAGTCTCCTGCTGGGGATGCAACGGCATCAACTTCTGATTGTTTGCTGAGAAAGTGATGAATCTATCACAACTTTAGCTGGGGAATTAATCTTCTGCACTCTGCTGAGGAAGATAATTCTTGACACTCTGGCTGGGAAAACAATAACCTGCTGAGGAGAATGAAGTTTCGATGTTGAGGGGAGTAACTCTACTAGGGAGAAACCCTGCTACCTTGCTGGGGATTAGAGCATGCCGCTGCTGACGGAACTACATTTCTTGACCTCCTGAGGAAAGTGATTACCAGGCTCTGTGGGGTAAATAAAGTCTTTTCAAAGACATCCAACACACCTCCTGCTAGAGACACAACCACACCCACCTCGGAGCAATCCACTTTAAACTGTCTGCTGGGGGAAATGAGTTCTGCTGAGAATGATGAACTTTCAGTGCTGGGGAGAGTAATGCTACTGGGGAAAAACAAACTTGTTACCCAGCCTGAGCTGTCTCTATGGTCATAAACGGCCCTTTGAACTCTCCACTTGCCCTAGACCGCCAGGTCTAATCGAAGAAACCATCTCAAGAGGATTTTATAGAAGACCGGGCGTTCAACATGCCCCAGGTCTTCAAACTCTTAGAGATGTATCACATCTCAACATAACTGCCCCAGACTTCATGACCCATGAAGTAACTTACCTCGAAAGGATTTGTAATGCCCTGAAATATTTTGCCCCAGTATTCTGAACTTCGAAGGGGTGCCCCGAGTCTTGAAGAAACTTTGCCCCTGACTGATCTTACAGAGATTTGTCAAATCGACCTGATTGCCCCTGTTTGGCTGCTTCTTATCACCATTTATCGGAAACCTCTAGGATGTGCACAGTCTCTTGGCCACATACCCCTTGACGTGACTGTCCTTCGGAGTCTTCACCAACTCAACTTGGCGTGATCGAGCTTCTCGACTGATGTTCATTGTGTAAGCTCCTTTGATGTCAAACACATGCAAACACAAAATGTTTATTGTGAGAATGACAATTCTAATGCAACACTCGTGTTAACCTGAAGTTTTATTGAAAATGCGTCGCTAAGCCTCGTGAACGAATCACTAGCTAGGATGCGACATTGATTTTTGAAGGGAAACAATACGCACATGCAATACCAACAAAAATATTACTAGCATAACTCATAGGAGTCAGGAACGCTATCTCGCTAAAGTACGCCTTCGGACTAACCCTGCTTCAATTAGGACTTTTTAAGGGTTGTAATATGGTCTGGTTCACGGTTTTGAGAAAAAAGGATTTAAGGCTCAAAGTTTACTGGTGCCCACCCACTCTTCGTGATGTTCTCCAGTTCTATGTTCAGCTAATCTGACACAAGCGCTCACCTCTCAAAAGGTTTTATGATCCCTAAAGAACCCATGCAATTGATGGTTCGAGACCTGATGAGGTTTTGGAGCAACAGACACCCCTTTTGTCTTTTGTGCCTGGTCACACGACTTGTTCTTATCTGAGGATTTTTTCTTTGGATCCTCTCTTTTTGTTTTTCGCCTTTTTTATTTCCCTGATTTTGCCTGGACTGACTCTTTTGATATTTTTTTCGATTTTGAAGTCCAGCGGGATGCCCTAACTTTTGCCTAAGTCATTTGTTCTCAAGTTTTGACTTAGCGGGCTCTTCTTTTTTCTTTTTTTTATCTTTTTTTTTTGGGAACAAGTCGTGTGACACCGTTTGTCTTACTTGCCTGAAAGGGTTGTGACTGCCTCACTATTTGATTGTCGGTGGATAACCATTGTGGTTCTACACCTCTTGACCTTTTGATGGTGGCATGGAAGGTAATGGATCCTTAGATGTGCACTCCTTCTGAAAGTTAAACACTTGGTCAAACTAACTGACGCCTACCCTGCCCCTGGGTTAAAATTGAGGTTTTTTCGTTTCAGAAAGAACTCCTACTACTAGGCTAAAAGGGGTTGACAAAGGTCTATCTCCTTATCTCTCCAGTGTTTGTGAATTGGAAACAATGCCTGTACATCCTCAACAGGGTTTTATCCAAAAGCGTACCATTAGAAACCTGCGTTCTTATCTCGTCATCCTCCCTCAAGAGTTCTAGACAAGAAAGGTTGGTATCGCCGTGCATATAAACATGACATGAGTGCATAAAAGTAGGATACTTCAGGGACAACACATCATTGCATTAAAATCAACATTCAAACACAAACAAATTCTTACATGCAGATAATGTTTAAACAAACAAAGAAAAGCTACATATGAAAATGCAGTAAAGGAAGCTGATGATTGCCATTGTTGAAGAGATTTGTCTCCGTCTGGACTGATTGCTTCCGACAATATCCTTGTAGTCCCAAGTGCCCACTTGGGAGGCTCCAGTTGAAATGCATACCATCAACATTGAAAGTAATGACCCCTGCATCAATCAGCTTTTTCACTTCGTGCGGGAGCGCCTTACAATCCTCAGTTGAGTGCCCCTATGCCCCCAACATGGTACCCACATCGAGCATTGGCATTAAACCCTGGCGGATACGGAGGAATGATCGGATCTGATTTCCTTGGCACAATCAAACCTCTTTTAACCAACTCTGGCATTATCTGACCATACAGCCTTGGTAGCACAGAAAACTGTCTGCTTCTTGGCTTCCGTCGACCCCCTTTGGAACTATTCTGTTGTTGACTTTGATTCGCGTGTTCCTCTGGCTCAGGCGCTTTCCCTCTCAGACTTAATCGAGGAGTAGGCAATAGTTGTGGACGCGGGGATTCCAAGTTCAAAGATTGCAAGAAATGCCCCTGACTTGAATCAGCCTCAGGAGAGGTAACAGAGATATCCACTTCTTTTTTCAACAGCTAGTGTAGGACCACCTTGTATGCTTACACCGCCCGACATGAATTCAATTTCCCTCGAATCGACCAGATCCTGTACGACATGCTGAAAGGCCTTACAGTTTTCCACATTATGCCCCGGTGCACCAGAGTGGAAGTCACAATGGGCTCTTGCATCATAACCCGGTGGAGGAATACCAGAGAGAGGAGCCAGAGTCCTTCTTTGTACCATTTGCAACTGAAGAAGATGATGTAATAGTTGAGAATATGGCACCGGTGGAGTCTCAAGATGCCTATTCTGCTTAGGCCTTGGCTGATTCTGGCGAGGGGCCTGATTTGGCCGTTGAGATACAGCCGGGACGGCTACAGTGGCAATTTGCTCGCTTTTTGGGAGGGATCCCTTAAACAATGGAGGAGAGACAATTCCAACCGCAGCTTCAGGCATGGGAGTATCGGATTTGCTTAGCAAACCTCTCACGACCTCCATAACCAGATTCATCTGAGTCTTCAGTTGGTTGACCTTTTCTTTCAGCACTTCCTGGTCTTGAACCAAAGTTTGCATCTTCCCCATGAACTGCCCCATCTGAACCTTCATTTCGGTCATTTCTGCACGGAATTGTTCCATGGCTATCCCCTGATTATCACTGGCTGAGTAGTGGTGGCAAGTCAAACTGTCAACTCTGAAAGTAATACCAAGTCAGACTGAGAAATCCAATCCTGAGCACCTGCTATGCACATGAATATGCTAATGCAATGCAACTGCCATGCTCAAATATTTCCAAGGAATCATTCTGTTTTAATTCAAGATTTTTCAGAAGAACCACAAGGGATAAATGGAAATGCTCAATAGTGAGCCTCAACAATGGTATCCTTGGAAATACAAGAACATGTATGCAAGAATGATGATGCATATGCAATGGACACGGGATCAAGGTATCCACAACTTCTAAATAACTGTCGAGCTGCTGACTGAATAAGTTTAAAGGTATGCTCTGAAGAGAATACCGGAATACCAGAATATCTGAATAACCAGAATACCAGAATATCAGGCTAATAAGTCCACACTGATAGGAAAACCAGAATACCAGGTAGGTTGAAGGTCACGGTTACCTGCAAACCTGTAAACAACCCGCCCTTCTCACGTGTGGGTACTAGGATGTTCAGTATCCCGGGCTCTCAGGTCGAGAAATGATGATACGTTCACCATTTCTGGTTTGGCATCATCATCAAAAGAGGAGGCCTCAACTGATTCTCCAAAACGGGAGGTCCTCAACTTCGGAGGTTTGAGAAGCAATAGCACATTCAGCCCGAAGGATACAATGCTACCGCCAATCAAAGAGGTCGTCTGCTGATTCACCTCAAAAGGAAAACCTATAGCAAGTTCCCAGCATTGGGTCCTCGGATCGAGAGTGTGCAATGGGTTTGCCACAAAACGTGGTCTGCCACTGTCACAACTCGGGAGGAGTGCCGCAACTGAGTCCTCGGGAAACGGTCGCTAGAGTCGACAATTTTCCAGATTATATTCCATCATCTGCCCCAAATGGACAGGACAGAATATTACCAAGAAAACCTCGTCTGGATGTGGAGTTTTCATGTATACTTCGTCTGGCCAAATGCCAAACAAGTCACACTACTTTCCACGCTAAACATAGGTGTATGCTCAAGCCTTGGTATTGGGCTTCTCTCTCATGAATCCAGCCCACCCTACAAACAGAAAAACCAGCAGCAGAACAACACAGCAATATCCAGTATGACAGTAATGAAATGCAATGCAGTGCAATAAAGAGCTGTAAATACAGTAAAGTAAATAAGACAGTAAGTACAGTAATATACAACAAAGCAAAGCACCATAAAAACAAACACCTAGAGAAAATAAACAGACAAGCGCTAGGATCGACTCGCTAAAGGGGAAGGACCAGCGTAGGTCAACCAGAGTCCCCAGAAGAGTCGCCAGCTGTCGCTCCCGAAAGGATTCGCATCCAACGGTACAAACGCGAGAGTGGCGCAAAAGAACACAGAGTCGCCAGCAAAGTGTATTTATCCCAAGAGAGGGAAAGGAAACACTGCGTAAACCTGGAAGAAGGGAAAGAGCACGGTCACGCGACCAAGAGAACGGGTACGGGAGTCGGTTACGCGAAGGGAAGGTGTTAGCACCCAACACGTCCATCGTACTCGATGGGATCCACGCTTGCTGTCTGCATCAAAGGGTGTCGTCATCTGGAACTCCGCTGCCACTGGACCGGAGAAGAAACGAGGGCGGAAAGAACGGAGAGACGAAGAAGAAAAGAAGAAAGAAGAAAAGAAGTGACTCGATAGGACATCGCTCGTCCTATGCCTACATATTCCCTCGTGCAGTGGGAAAGTCAGAGTCAACGTAGTTCGGACACGAACTAGGGGGGAGGTTGCTCGCCAAGACATCGCCGTCTTGTGCCTACGTATCCTCAATCAGACGAGAAAGAGGAAATCAGAGCAGTCGTAGTTCGACCTACGGGTCGAAAAGAGACAAAGAGGTGATAAAGAAGGGTTGTGAAAGAAATGTGCTCGGAGAGATCTCGCACGATCTCTTGCCTACGTATCTCACTCGCATGTGAGAATCAGAGCGACGTAGTTCCCCTCACTAGGGGTGGATTGTGTTTTTTAAGGAACGGCTTACGTTCTAGCTCAGGTGTTGCAGGCTCGCTGAATTGAGTGCGTTACCGTCTTGCAAGAGAACGAGTAGGAGCACGTTCGTACGTCAAGAGTGAGTGAGATGAGAGAAGAATTCCCGAAGGAAAGGCGTTATCGTTTGTTTTGAGTTTTTTAGACAGAAGTGTTTTTTAAGTTAGCTTGTAACTTGCATTGCACCAAAGTCTATCAAGCGGGAACGAGTGAGTCACATGGTCGCCCCCAAATGGAATGTATGCTAAACACTCTAGAAGAGGAGGGGGGACCCCTCGCTCTTCATTTCCTACATTTAAGGCTCGGACGCAATGCACGTTAACCTTTATTAAGTATTTTTTAGAAGTTTTGAGATGAGAAGAGAAACAACGCAAGGGAAACTCTAAAGGGAAACTAAGAGTCCTAATGTTATCATGCATGGATGTCCTATGGTTAATGAGGTTTAGGAGAAAAGACTAACTAAAACCTAATGCTAATCCTACTCCAAACTTAATCAAAAATTAAGTTGGACTAGGTAGCTCTAAAGGGAAGGAATCCAAGACTTGAACAAGTCTTGAGACTCATGGGATGAGAAAGAGTGAAAGAGAACAAAAGAGATGAGAAACCAAAGAGGGCAACAAGTACATCATGCACATCACATCCAATTCATATCATTAATCATGCTTCAAAAGATCACACAAGGAGAACCCACATAAACAAGTAAGAACAGACAAGAAAGGATGCATGCAAACTTGCATAAGAAGCACAGTTAAACATCATACAATTTCGTCACAAATAAAATTAAGACTTAGACAAGTCTCAAGAAGAGGAAGAGAAAGAAAACTCAAACATGTACAAGTATTCAATTATCAACAAGTTGACACAGAAAAGATACAAAGCACATAAGTACTAAACATGATGCGCAAACAGAGCCTACTTCGAGGTAGGGCTTCAGATGTACTCAATATGCTTCTAACATGGATACAATCCTAGAATGAGGCATGAAAAATGAAATTGAGATTCTAGGGGTACCTAACGGAGAAGGTCTGTTGCCTCTTCAAATGTACGTAAACGGCTCAAGGAGACTTGTAAAAATTTCGCAATTATCAATCCAATTAATCCTCAAGTGCCCAACGTCACAAATCATCATCCAAGGTCAACTGAGCCAAAATAAAAAATGCTAACAAGAGAAACCAAAAATTAGCAAGAAAGTCAATTAAAATTCTAATCACAATCAACTAAGAAATTAATCATAGGCCTCAATCCAAATTCTATTCTAATTAACCAAAGTTTTAATCAAAATCTATGTATAAAGTTAAAAAGGGTTAACTAAAAGCTAGAATGAAAATATTGATCAAAACTATTAACCAAAACTAACTATCTAAAGCAAATTATCCGAATTCAAATTAATTAAAATCTAACAAAATAGTTAATAATCAAATTAATCAATAATCAACTAAATCAAAATCAAATTATCTAAACCTAATAAATTAAAGACAAATGCTAGAGACCATTTTCTTTACAAATAGTAAGAAAGAAATTGAAGAAAAAAAAAAAAAAAAACTGGATCAAGATATGGGCTGGTGACGAAAGCCCACGATCCAAAATCCAACAGGGGTAAATCACTATAAGCAGCACCAGGTTCAGATTCTCGCAAGATCCACGATATTCATCGTTTTCAATCCTCAAAGCCAAGCACGGTCAAAGCAGCAAAAAAAACCAAAGTCACAAATCAACTTGCCCTTTCTCCGCTTCGCTTTCGCCTTTCACTTGTTCGCTTGGATTCGTGTTTGGTCATGTTCCCCTACATCTCGGATCATTAAGGTTTGCCTCGTTTGAGTTTTCTCACTCTCGATTTCTCCCGTTCCTCTTTGTTCTCCTCTCGCTTGCTCAAGTTTGTGGAGTTTTGCGTGTGTGGGTGTTGATCTGTTCTCGAATCACTCTTATCTCTTCATCTATTCTTTTCTGTTGATTCAGTTTTGAAATCGATTTGAAGCTGGTTTGATTGAAGGTTGTATGGATTTGGTTCTGAGGTTTTGTTGTTGATGATTTGGTGTGGTTGTTGGTTGAAAATGAAGGAAGTAGAGCTTTAGTCGGTGGGTGATGGCCGTGAGATTTATGGTCCTGTAGATGGTTGAGAACGAAGATGAAGAAGGCGGCTGGGTTCGAAAAGAAGAGAATAATGAAGGTCACTGAGGTTTGTGGGTGAGGTTGATTTGAGTGAGTTGTCTTCTGGTTTTGATTTTTTTAATAAGAGTGAATGAGGCTGTGAAAGGTTGACGTTACTGAAGAAGAAAGCTGGGTCGGTGGTTTGAGTTTAGTGAACGTTGTTGAGGTTATGGAGTGGCTGTTGGTTGAAAAACGGGTTGATAGGAATGATGAAGATGAGTGTTGGTGTTTTGAAGGTGATTTTGGCAGGGTTTCTCTAGTTCCAAGAACTTGAGGTTTTGAGGGAGAGGAGTGTTTCATTTATAGGGAAAATAAAGGGCAAAGATGGGAGACTTGGGGAGAAAGTTTGTGATGGAATGTTGGGTGTAGTGTGAAGGAATTTGGTGTGTTATGCGTGACCGTGGTACATGCTGGAGGTGTATAGTTTTCGCAAGTTTCTGTTAGGAAATTGTTGCGTTGTTGTACGATTTGTTGTTTTATGTCTAACAAAAACTTGTGTCTGCTGCGGTTTGGTTTTGAAGAGGTTTCTGAAGGGTGAAATTTGCTGCAGGCCGTGCTTTACTTGATGGGTGATTTTGGTACGTACGGTTCGTGGTTGGCAAAGTCGTGGTTTTTTTTTAATTTGTTTTGTGCGTTTTGCCAATTTGTTATTGTTGCTGCATAGTGGTACGGTTTGCACAAGTTTTGTGTTGGAATTGTGGGCTGGAATCTGCCAACGGTTGTGTGGTACGAGTTGCTTTGCGCAAGTTATGCCTTGAGTGATGTGAGCAACGCATTTTCGTTTGTGGTTTTATCTTTTGGCAGTGGGTAGTACGGTTCAGAACATTGGCGGGTTGAGTGTATGAAATGGTTGTAGCAACACCAGGTTAGGTGTGATGCAGGCTTTGTGAAAAGTTTAAACTGAAATGGGCTTGGAAATTTTGACAAGTTGAAATTAATTAGAAAGATAATATAATGGATAATGAGTTATTTAATTAGAAAATAAAAAAAAGAGGAAGTTGGATTGAAATGGGTGAAAATGGATTATAGAAAAAATATGGATAATAAATTTGAAATAAAATGGATATGAGAAATGGATTTAATTGGATATGAATAATAAGTGAAAAATGAAAATGATGGATTATCTGAATGGTTAATTGAGAAAAAGTGTGAATGAATGTTAAATGGGAGGTGAAAATGGATAAAATTGGGTAAAGAATAAACGATATATGTACATATAAATTGGTATGGGATATGGGTTTGTACATGGAGAAAGAAAAAAGGTTCTAAAAAAAAAAAGAAAAGGATAACCACACTACACCAATTCCAAACTTTTCACAACATCACAACGGCCCTTAACTTAGCTTTCAATTCCAACACCTTGAATAATCACCAATGACATCCATTAACGCCTCACACTGAATAACAGGCAACTTTGACTTGAAAACAGATTCTTGAATCTCTGATCTTCTGGACCAAACCTCACATGAATCAATTCTTGATGACTTGATGAGTTCCATGCACAACAACTTGACCTTGAATACACACTGTCAGAGAAACAACCATTGATACTGATAACTTGCGATTGAAGTAAGCTCTTGACGGTTTGACCAAGATAAAATCAAACTTCCACTTGATCCCGATTATGACTGAATAAACGACACCTTACTTGAAATTGAATACCTTAACCTGGAACCAATGCTCTTGAGGTGTTGAGAAGGATTCAAACCCTAATTCACAGCCTTCCCAATTAACCATGATGAAACCCTGATCACTTGACGCCACTTGAGAAATCTTGAAGCAGATGGCTTGAACTGAGAAGAAATTAAACCCTGATTCACACCAATGAACCTCTGACCCAAAGCCTTTGATGAATCCTCTGAATAAGGCCAATAAGAAAAACTTTCGATCCCATGTCTCAAGAACCAATGCGGAGATGATAATGCAAGAATGAAATGAAGCATAAGCCAGTTAGAGGTTAGAAAAAGAGAGGACAAATTTTGAGGTGCTACACCTAGCAATCTACTTTTATCTGTTAAATCGTTTAACTATTTTAATCGCTTTATTTAACTGCAATTTTAAATATTCTTATCAAATCTAATACCCCAAAGACCTTTTGTTTAATTGAAATAATCTCTGAACTCTGTATCGTCAAGCAGTCCTTGAGATTCGATACTTGGGATTTTTCCCTTCATTACTACAATAGGCAAAATAGTACACTTGCTATTTTCCTATCAAGTTTTTGGCGCCGTTGTCGGGGACTGCCAAAGATAATAGAGTTTAACGGTTTATTTCAATTAGAATTTTGTTGCTCCGCGACTAAAATTTTATTTTCTGTTTATTTTATTTTTATTTTATTCTTATCTTTACTAACCATTGCCTAATCTGTGAATGCGAGGGAAGCCCTCAACTGAATTTATTTTTGACGCAGAACCAGAAAGATCGTTGCACGCTAGACTTCGGAAAGCTAAATGAGAAAGACTGGCAGCGTCAAAATCAGAACCAGAAAAAGAAGAAGAAGTTTCTGTCCATTCTGAGAATACTGACTCAGAAGCCGATACAGACACAGAGACACTACCAGAGACTGTGATCATGGCTGGAAATCAACCAGCGGGGAGACTTCTGGGAGATTATGGCGGAGCAAATGCTCCAACTGGGCGATTGACCATAGTGAATCAACCGGTCAATGTAGCACACTTTCAGTTGCACCCAACTACGATCAGAAAGCTTGAAAATAGACCGTTCACTAAAAAAATAAATGAAGATGCAAACAAACATTTACAACAATTTCTGACGATGAGAACAACCTTGAAGATCGAGGGTCACTCAGAAGAGGCTAAGAAACTAAGGATGTTTCCTTTTACCTTGGATGAAGATGCTGAAGAGTGGTTTTACTCCCTACGTGCGGGAAGTATAACTACTTGGGAAGAAATGGAGACAACATTCCTGAATGAGTACTTTCCTGCTTCTGTTTACATTCGCAAACGATACGACATTGTGAATTTCAAACAGAAGGAAGGAGAATCACTTGGAGATGCTTATAAGAGGTTTAAAAGGTTATTGGTCGCTTGCCCAACTCACAACATGGATCCTACTGAACAGATGCAAAAGTTTGTTAATGGGTTAAGGATGAAGAATAAACAAATGATTGACACAGCTGCCGGTGGCTCATCAAATTTTACAACAGCCACTGGTATTAAGAAGATTATAGAAGCTATAACAGCTAATGAATATTTGGAGTTGTATGACCGTAGTGTGAACAAACAAGAGGGGATTATTGATTTAAAACTGGCAGATTAGGTGGTAAAAATGGAAGATAAAATTAAAGCGGAAGTAGAAAGAAGGTTGAAAGCGATGAATGTTAGTACTCAGCAAGTAGCCCAAGTTCAACCCGTCCAAGCAGTTAATTGTGAGATTTGTAATGGACCACACTTTACTGCACACTGCGTTGCGACTCCGCAACAAATTGAGGAGATTAAGTATCTGAGGCAAAATAATCCATATCCTCAGACATACAATCCAGGTTGGAAAAATCATCCCAACTTTGCTTGGAAGGGTCAATAAGGGAATGTTCAGCAACAACCATCTTAGCAACAGGTACCAAAGAAAGCAGATTGGGAGATAGCTATTGAAAAGATGGCTGCTCAGAGTGTTCAATTCCAGGAAGAAACCAGAAATAATCAGAGGAACACTAATGCTTCTATAAAAAATCTAGAAGTTCAACTGGGAAAGATAGCACAACAGATAACAAGTTCTCAAGCACCAGGTACCTTACCTAGTGCAACAGTGACAAATCCAAGAGATCACAATAATGTGAGTGCTGTAACAACAAGAAGTGGGAAATCAGCTGAAATACCTGAAGAGAAATCTGAGGAGGAAGATCAATTACTTAAAGTGGATCTTGAAATCTTAGAAAACAAGAATCCACCTGAGGAAGAAGTGGTTCTACAACCTGTTGTGAAGGAAAAGCCCACTGAACCAAAACTCATCATAAAGCTTCCATTCCCACAAAGAAATAAGAAGAAGAAGCAAGATGAGAAAATTTTTCAGAAGTTTGTAGAGATGTTCACGAAATTAGAGATCAACATTCCATTCTCTGAAGCACTTGAGCAGATGCCTATTTATGCCAAATTCATGAAGGACATCATCTCCAAAAAGCGTACCACTGACACTGATCCTATTATACTAACTGAAACTTGTAATGCTATTTTGCAGGGTATGAAGATCCGGATAAAGAAGCCAGATAGAGGCTCTGTTACTATTCCTTGCACCATTGGTGATATGTCTTTTAAAAGGGCACTGATTGATTTGGGAGCTAGTGTGAGTCTTATGCCCTTATCTATTTACAGGAAGCTGGGAATAGGAAGCGTTCAAGATACAAGAATGACACTCCAATTTGCTGATCATTCAGTAAAGAGACCTTATGGGGTGGTCGAAGATGTTCTTGTCAAAGTTGATAAATTTGTCTTTCCTGTTGATTTTGTGATTTTAGAAATGCCAGAAGACGAGGATATCCCTCTGATTCTGGGAAGGCCTTTCTTGGAAACAGGTAGATGTATGATAGACATTGAGGGAGGTACCATGACCCTCAAAGTTTACGATGAAGAGCTGAAAATTGATGTCAGGGATACCATGAAACATAAGGAAGATATTGGTACAAGTCACACTGTCGAAGTAATTGATCAGATGGTAGTGAAAGCCATTCACAGCCGACTCCCTGAGTCACCGTTGGAAAGAGTGATAAGCCTGTCAGCCCAAGAGATAGAAGAGAATCAGGATGAGAAAGAAAAAGAAGTTCTCGCTATGTTTGATGCACAACCACCTTGGTTGAAATCCAAACCACACCGGTGGGAGGATCTGAGAACTTTACTTGAAAAAGAGACTGAACAGGAAAGCAAAACAGATACAAAGTCTGAATTAAAACAATTACCTGAAAATCTTAAATATGTCTTTTTGGATTCTGGAATAAACTGTCCTGCTATTATTAATTCTGGGTTGAATGAAAAGGATGAAGAAAAGCTGATACAGGTACTTAAGGCATACAAGAGTGCCATGGGTTGGACCATCGGGGACTTGAAAGGAATTAGCCCCACAGTGTGCATACATAAGATACTGATGGAGGATAATTATAAACCTGTGGTACAACCTCAAAGGAGGTTAAATCCAGCAATGAAAGAAGTGGTGAGAAAAGAGGTTGTAAAATTGTTGGATGCAGGGTTGATTTATCCTATTTCTGATAGTTCTTGGGTGAGTCCTCTACATGTGGTACCAAAGAAGGGAGGAACAACCGTGGTTCTAAATGAGAAGAATGAATTGATTCCTACTCATACAGTAATAGGCTGGAGAGTGTGTATTGACTACAGGAGGCTTAACACTGCAACAAGGAAATACCATTTTCCTCTCCCATTTATTGACCAGATGTTAGAGAGACTTGCAGGTCATGAGTACTATTGTTTTTTAGATGGGTATTCGGGATACAATCAAATTGCTGTAGCCCCGGAAGATCAGGAGAAGACCGCGTTCACATGTCCTTATGGTATCTTTGCCTATAGAAGGATGCCATTTAGATTATGCAACGCCCCTGCTACTTTTCAGAGATGTATGACATCTATATTCGCCGACATGCTTGAAAAGCATATGGAGGTGTTTATGGATGATTTTTCTGTTTTTGGTTCTTCTTTTGATATTTGTTTAGCTAACTTGTCTCTTGTTTTGAAAAGGTGTCAGGAAACTAACCTTATTCTCAATTGGGAGAAATTTCATTTTATGGTGCAGGAAGGTATCATGCTGGGACACAAGATCTCCCACAAAGGGATTGAGGTGGACAAAGTAAAAGTGGAGGTGATAGCTAACCTCCCACCTCTTGTGAATGAAAAGGGAATAAGAAGTTTCTTAGGTCATGCAGGTTTCTATCGCCGGTTCATTAGAGATTTCTCAAAGGTGGCCAAACCCTTAACTGAATTGCTTGTAAAGGACAAGCCCTTTAATTTTGATGATAAGTGTATGGCCGCTTTTGAGAATCTAAAGAGTAAGTTAAGTACTGCGCCTGTGGTGACAGCCCCCGATTGGTCTCTACCTTTTGAAATTATGTGTGATGCAAGTGACATTGCTGTGGGTGTTGTCTTAGGACAAAGGAAGGACAAATTACTGCATGTGATTTATTATGCTAGTCATGTTCTTAACCCGACCCAAATTAATTATGCAACTACCGAAAATGAGTTGTTGGCTGTGGTTTATGCTTTTGACAAATTCAGGTCCTACCTGCTTGGTTCTAAAGTTATTGTTTATACTGATCATGCTGCTTTAAAGTATTTGTTTGCTAAACAAGAATCAAAACCTCGACTATTGAGGTGGATCCTCCTCCTTCAAGAATTTGATCTTGAGATCCGAGATAAAAATGGGTGCGAGAATACTGTTGCAGATCACTTATCTCGCATGTCCCCAATAAAAGAAACGGAGGAGGAGCACCCGATTCATGATACCTTTGCTGATGAAAGCATCCTTGCGGTTACTAGTGTCCCATGGTTTGCTGACTTTGCAAACTACTTGGTAGGTGGGGTGATACCTGATGATTTTAATTCTCACCAAAAGAAAAAGTTTCTTTATGATTGCAGGTTGTATCTGTGGGATGACTCATTCTTGTATAAAATGGGAGTGGATGGATTGATCAGAAGATGTGTGCCAGAAGGTGAGCAGAGAGATATACTAAAAGCTTGTCATAATTCTGAGTATGGAGGGCATTTTAGTGGAGATAGGACAGTGGCAAAAGTCCTCCATTCTGGGTTGTATTGGCCCACCTTATTCAAGGACGCTCACTATCTAGTCCGAGAATGTGATAGGTGTCAAAGAACTGGTAATATCTCTAGAAGGAACCAGATGCCTCAAAATTCTATGCTAGAGGTAGAGTTGTTCGATGTGTGGGGTATTATTTTATGGGACCGTTCCCACCATCTTTCGGCAAGAATTATATACTGGTTGCGGTAGATTATGTGTCAAAGTGGGTCGAAGCTGTAGCACTGCCTATTAATGATGCTAAAGTGGTGGTGAATTTCCTGAGGCATAACATTTTCTCTAGGTTTGGGGTACCAAGGGCGTTAATTAGTGATGAAGGTACTCATTTTTTGAATAAATTGATGGAGAATTTGTTAAAGAAATATAATGAGAAGCATAAGATTGCCACTCCGTATCACCCTCAAACGAGTGGGCAAGTAGAAGTGTCTAACAGGCAAATAAAGCAGATTTTAGAAAAGACTGTGAGCGCTTCTCGAAAGGATTGGTCCGCGAAGCTGGATGATGCACTGTGGGCATACAGGACATCATTCAAAACACCAATAGGTATGTCTCCCTATCAACTTGTTTATGGTAAGGCCCGTCATTTACCGTTCGAACTCGAGCACAAAGCTTTTTGGGCTTCCAAATTCCTCAACTGCGATCTTCTGAAAGCTGGTGAGTCCCGAACTCTTCAACTTCATGAGTTGGAAGAGTTTCGGAATCAAGCTTATGAGAATGCCAAAATTTACAAAGAACGAACAAAGAAATAGCATGATCAGAAAATCCAGAAAAAGGAATTCTGGGAGGGACAGTTGGTTTTGTTGTTTAATTCCAGGTTGAAGCTGTTTCCTGGTAAACTGAAGTCGAGATGGTCTGGTCCCTTCACGGTTAACAAAGTGTTCCCTCATGGAGCAATCGAGTTAAGGAACGACAAAAATGGCGATACTTTCAAGGTTAACGGTCAAAGATTGAAACCGTATTACCAGGGCCAAGGCGGCCCTGTAGAAGAGGTTCGTCTTGTCTGAGTATGAGGTAACCCGTCGAGCCATGCGACGTTAAACAAAGCGCTTCTGGGGAGGCAACCCAGGGGAGTTTTATTTATTTATTTATTTATTTTGGTATTTTAATTTAGTATTTTGTAGAGTCTGGTACAACAGAAGAACCCAAAAAATAAAAATTTTAACTTAGAAATTTTTTACAAAAATAAAAAATTTCAAAATAGTGAAGGCCTCTGCCGTTACGCGTAACAGGGGCTCATTACGCGTAACTGCAAGTGAAAAATGGGGTTCTCTGCCCATCTGCGTAACTTACGCGTATCAGTCACGCATACGAGATCTGAACACGCGTATCACCACCCATACGCGTATGATACGCGTATTGAAATGCCATACGTGATCTATTACGCAAAAGCCGGTTTTCACTTAAGATTTGCTGCGTACCAGACGCGTATGAGTCCCTTATACGCGTATGGCTGCTTATAATACGCGTATGGTCGCGTAATGTACGCGTATGGCTGCGTATGTTACGCGTACCAACTTTTTCCATTTGCTTAAATACTTTTTCCATGCGTTCGTGTCATTTTTACAATTTTCTGTTACGCGACTTCGTCGTATCACTCTGTTTCTCTGTGTTTTCTATTTTTCTTCCAGTTTTCAAAGGTAATTATCACTATGTCTACCCCATCTGATGAAACCCTGATCTTTCTCTCTGACGATCATGAAGCACGGTACCACCAACTCAGAGCTCGCACCTTCACAGAAGAAAAACAATGGAGTTTGGGAGTCAATGAATTGCCCGAGGTTGCTGCTATTCTGAAAAAGCAAAAACTGAGTTATTTGAATAAGAACATAAGGCCGGTTGCAATGGATCTGGTAAGGGAATTTTATGCCAATGCCTACAAGGTGCCAGGGCGAGCTGTAGAGAACGAGGTCACTGAAATGACGTCTTTGGTTCATGGAAAAGAAATCAAGTATGACTGGAAGATGATCAATAGTGTGCTCAAATGTAAATTTTATGAATCTCACTGTCCATTCTTCGATATGAAGCTGTCAGATAAGAACAGATGACCCTATAGTACCATAAAGGATCTAACTGCACGACCGGGTAAAGATTGGCATCCGACCACCAAAGCATATCCATCAAAGATCCTAGTTATTGATTTAGCCCCTATCCCAAAAGCCTGGGCCTATTTCATTCACCATACTTTGGACACGAATCAGAGTGGCTCTGATTTGATCATCACTGAGAGAGATCTAGTGCTCTATTTCTTTCTGAATGACCAACAATTGAATATTGGGAGAATTATTTCGACTGATATGGATGAGATAGCACAATCATCGAAGAAGTCTCTGGGACATGCTTCGGTGATTTATCTTCTGTGTAAGAAGGCCGAAGTGACTGATTTGAGCGATAATGTGATGCTGAAGCCGACACGTTCTCTTGATGCTACTTGGCTAAAGGAATACACTATTTCTGTTGATGAGCGCCGACCCCTCCGATGTTCACACGATCATGAGGCAAGCATCAGCACTCAGCGCCAGGACGCGCATCAGACAGCACCAGAGACAGCTCATGCATCCCCACCAGTTTTTTGATGAGGATTCCGTAGAGCACAGGATGCGGATGTCGCACTTCTGCATGATGCAGGACTTCTGCTATCAGTACGGGCTTTCAGGCCGATATCTGACGCATCAGGCAGATTTGTGGGCTGATGCTCAGAGGTTCAGAGACAGGTTCGCGGGCGACCCTCTAGCACCTCACTATGGGCAGTTCACTTTTCATGGATTGACTCACCCTGTTCAGATAGGAGGGCCGGTACCTTAGCCTCAGCAGCCCACACCGCAGCAGCATCAGCAGCAGCATACACCTTCGGCCCGATCTGAGGAGATGACTCCAGTCACTGCCTTTGTCCATGGGCGATTATCGATTGATCCGACCGACCTCATAGACTTTGACGCTGAGATGCATGATAGATATGACAGAGCAGAGTCCTGAGTGGTTGTTTTTAGTTCTTTTCTTTCTAGCAGTATTTTTACTTTTGTTTGTTATTTGTACACTCTGTTATTTCTCTTTGGTATTTTTAGTTTTATATGCTGTACGTTTATTTTCATGTTATTTTGTTTTGTCTTTCTTTTGAAAGTAAGTGTAAGTGCCCGTTTTTGGGTTTTGCAAATTTAATGAATGTTGTTACTTCATACAGTTTCTTGAAATATTTCAGTAGATACGTGATGATACTAGCTATAGTGGATGATACTGATGACTTTCACAACTTGCTTGTGCGTCCTTTCATTAAGTCACCCTGACGGTTTGATACTGTTGTATATAATTGGATGCACTGGTTAAAGATAATGTCAAAACCAGGAGCAAATGAGCCTTGAACACAGAGACATTATGGACGCTGTCAGCTTTAACCGTCCTGGTGAGATCAAAAAATACATACACTGTACATCATCAAAGAGATATCAGGTATGCCTTTATCTATCATGGTTTGCGTCCGTTCTCTTTGACTATTGACTGCATGAGTACACGTACTGAGGCACATTTTTGTTTTTCACCTAGAGCCTTTCTAGCCGTCCCTATTATTATGTTTATCCTTCGTTAACCCCCATTGAGCCTGTATCCTTTTGTTTGTTATTTAACCTTTCTTATAATTAACCATTGGCCAAATTATTTTCCCACCTTGTTCAGAGTATGTTTTATTATATTTGGATCTGTGTTCAGATTTAAGTTTGGGGTTACTGTTGGAATAGTAACCTTTAAGTTTGGGGTAACTATGCATTGGTTGGAGGTGAGTGCCTTACGAAAGAGAAAATGAAAGCAAAAGGAAGGTGAAAAAAAAAATAAAAAAAGAAGAAGAAAGATTGCACTCACCGAAAGTTTGAAAGAAAAGGAAAAAGAGCACCCAGGCAAATGTATCATGAAACAAACACAGTGATAAGGATGATATCACATACTCTGAACCAATAACCCTTGTTTTCTTTTTATATCCTACCTTAACCCAAGCCCCGTTACAACCTAAAGACCTCAAAAAGTATGTGTGTTGTGCATGTTGATAGGATTGGAGAATTTATTCAAACTATTGATCTGATATTGATTACCGTGATTTTTAACGTTATAACACTTTAACCCTGAGAGAACTGGTAAGAGTGTGATATAAGCTGACAGGTGAAGTAGTGTTTCTGTGTGAAAAGTGTTTCTGGCTTGCTGGATAGGAACAACAAAGAGAAAACCCAAGGCAACATCACAGGGTCCAGTGTGAAAGATTTCAGCAGTATTGTGGTAAGGACTATTTTTACGGTAAGTTTGGGGTGACGTGATCTATTTTATTTAGAGTGTTACTTGAGGACTAGCAACAAGATAAGTTTGGGGTTATGATCAGTCACCATTTATGCTATGCATGTCACTATTTAATTGCAAATAAGTCAGGTAAACTGTGTGAATTTGAGTGTGTTTTAGTAGCAATTAGGTGTGTTTTGATTATGTCAAGTGTGTCATGAATTATGAGTTTCTCGAGGATATTTTACGCTTTTGGTATGTCAGCAGGTCAAATACGGATTTGGAAGCTTAGAGGATCGAGCAGTGGATGTACAACCGAGCCGGTGCAAGAAAGCGGAAGAAAAATGCAATTTTTGGAAGACTTGCTGCCCATACGCGTAATGCTATAGGTGTTACGCGTAAGGCCTACATGCTACGCATACAATACGTGAATGAGCAGAGGGTTGAAAAATAGAGAAAAAAGGAAGCCTCTGCCCATACGCATAAGGGTCTTGTCAATACGCTATGAGGTTGCGTGCTGGCTGGCCCTTGGTGCCATACGCGTAAAGAATTTGGAGCAAAACATGTCATTACGCATATGGAGTAGGTCATTACGCATATTGAAGCCCAAAAGTGCTGAAAGCCCAGAGTTTGATTATTTATTCCTAGAACGCGATTGTGCAAGGGTTGGACGATTTTGGAGAGCAAAATACAAGTTTTGAAGGCTGACGACTCAGATTTTCGGAAGGATTTCATATGTTCAAGAGTTTTCGTACAATTGAAGATTGATTCCTCGAGATATTCTGTAATGACAACATTTTCATCTTTGATTTTATTTTTCCTTATGAGTAGCTAAACCCCCCATTGCTAGGGGGTGACCCTGAATCTGATTGTAATGATTTCGATTTTATGAATGCAATGACTATTTTAATTGGTAATTGTTGATTTGTTCTTAGTTCTATGCTTAATGCTTAAACCGTCGGAAAAACGGATATTGACTTTTGCATATAATTTGTGTTGGACAGCTATTATATGTTGATCTGACTAAGACCATTAGATAATAAATATCACCTAGGACTATGGATACTTTATCTTAACTGGAATTTCTTGTTATGCATATGCTTGATCATGAATGTAATTATCTATGGACATAGTAATTAGATTACATGATCAAAGATCTTTTCACTAAGAACTTAGGATCAGATACCCTAAAGAACCGGTAATAAACTGTTATTGATTTTGTTACTGTGTTTATAAGTCGTAATTGTTGCATGAAGATTCATTCACCGAACCCTAGCAATCTACTTTTATCTGTTAAATCGTTTAACTATTTTAATCGCTTTATTTAACTGCAATTTTAGATATTCTTATCAAATCCAATACCCCAAAGACCTTTTGTTTAATTGAAATAATCTCTGAACTCTGTATCGTCAAGCAGTCCTTGAGATTCGATACTTGGGATTTTTCCCTTCATTACTACAATAAGCAAAATAGTACACTTGGTATTTTCCTATCATAGCGCTATCATTCAAGTACTCTCCCGAGGAAAGAAAGTGATCCGGGACGAGTCACTTTGCCGGTTACAATAGGAAATATCTATATTGGCAACGGTTGATCGATTTGGGCTCTAGTATCAATTTGATACCTTTGTCTATTGTGAAAAGGTTGGGACAGATGGAATTGAGAACCACTCAAATGATGTTGCAACTTGCCGATAAATCCACTACCCGTCCTCACGGTGTAGCGGAAGATGTATTGGTTAAAGTGGACAAATTCTTATTTCCTATCGACTTTGTGGTGATTGAAATAGAGGAAGATGAAGACGCTCCATTGATTCTTGGAAGACCGTTTATGAAAATTTCTAGAATGACAATTGATATGGACGACGGTCTTATGAAGGTTAAAGTCCAAGATAAGGAGGTTTGTTTCAATCTATTTGGGGCCATGAAGTACAAAAAGGACAAAGGCGATTGTTTTAGAATAGATGCAACGGAGAAGGCAATTGAAGAAGTAAAGGAGCAATTACAAGTTCCAACCCCTTTGCAAAAAGTTCTCACAAATGCTCTTCAAAGTATCGATGAGGCCAGAGAAAAAGAGATCGAAAAGTGTTTGCGCAAACTAGAAGAATTGGATGAAATTCCTCCTTTGAAAGAAAGGGTGGATATTTTGAAAAAAATAAAACAATGAGGAAATTAAGCTTGAATTGAAGTTGTTGTCGTCTCATCTTAAGTATGTTTTTCTTGATGATGAGGGGCATAAACCAGTGATAATAAGCACAGAGCTAACCACAATGGAGGAGAAAAAATTAAGGAATATTTTGAAGAAGAATCAAGAGGCAATGGGATGGACTCTTTCGAATCTAAAAGGAATAAGTCCCTCTTATTGTATGCATCGAATATTCATGGAAGAAGATTTCAAATCGGTCGCTCAATCGCAACGCCGCTTAAATCCTACAATAAAAGAGGTGGTTAGGAAGGAAGTGGTAAAAATGTTAGATGTCGGAATGATTTATCCCATTTCTGATAGCCCATGGGTTAGTCCGGTACAAGTGCTGCCGAAAAAAGGCGGATTAACGGTTATCCGAAATGAGGAAAATGAGTTAATCCCAACAAGAATCGTGACCGGGTGGAGAATGTGCATAGATTACCGCAAGCTAAACCAAGCTACGAGGAAATATCATCTCCCTCTCCCGTTTATGGACCAAATGCTCGAGAGACTTTCCGGTCAACAATTCTACTATTTTTTGGATGGTTTTTTGGGTTACAATCAAATTATTGTGAACCCAGAGCACCATGAAAAAACTGCTTTCACATGCCCTTTTGGAATCTTCGCTTATAGGAGGATGTCGTTTGGGTTGTGTAATGCACCATCGAATTTTCAAAGGTGTATGCAAGCAATATTCTCAGATTTGATCGAAAAGACAATTGAGGTTTTTATGGATGACTTCTTGGTTTTTGGACAATCGTTTGATATTTGTTTGAAAAACTTGGATGCAATATTGGAACGGTGTGTGGAAACCAACTTGGTACTCAATTGGGAAAAATGTAACTTCATGGCGACCGAAGGAATTGTGCTTGGCCATAAAGTTTCTTCAAAGGGCCTTGAAGTCGATCAAGCCAAGGTGGATGTTATTGAGAAATTGCCACCACCATTGAATGTAAAAGGTATAAGGATTTTCCTTGGACATGCGGGATTTTATCGGAGGTTCATCAAGGATTTCGCAAAGACAGCAAAGCCTTTGAGCAATTTGCTCAACAAAGATAAGTCCTTTGATTTTGATGAGTCTTGTATGGTCGCTTTTAATTCTTTAAAACAAAGTTTGACTACCTCACCCATAATCATCGCGCCCAATTAGAAAATGGATTTTGAACTCATGTGTGACGCGAGCGATTATGCGGTGGGTGCGGTTTTGGGTCAACGGAAAACAAAAAATTTTCATGCTATACACTACGCGAGCAAAGTCTTGAATGAAGCTAGAGTAAACTATGCAACAACTGAAAAAGTGTTGCTTGCGATAGTGTATGCATTAGAGAAATTTCGTTCGTATTTAATTGGGTCTCGAGTAGTTGTTTATACGGATCACACAGCGATTAAGTATTTGCTCACCAAGCTAATTCGTTGGAGCCTCTTGTTACAAGAATTTGATTTGGAAATTCGTGACAAGAAAGGATCTGAGAATTTGGTGGCGGATCACTTATCCCGCCTTGTAAATGTTGAAGTGACAAAAAAGGAATTAGAGGTCAAGGAGGAATTTTCGGACGAAAAGTTGTATATGGTGCAAGTTAGACCATGGTTCGCCGACATGGCTAATCACAAAGCCGCCGGATTAATACCGGATGGTCTAACTCACCATTAGAAAAAGAAATTTTTGTCAGACGCCAAGTCTTTTGTTTGGGATGAACCATATTTGTTTAAGCTTGGTGTCGATAACCTTTTGAGAAGACGTGTTTCAAAAGATGAGGCCACTAGCATACTTTGGCATTGTCACAACTCTCCTTATGGAGGGCATTTTAACAGAATAAGAACGGGAACGAAAGTCCTCCAATCGGGCTTTTATTGGCCTTCTTTATTCAAAGATGCGCATGCGCATGCACAAAGTTGTGACAAGTGTCAAAGGAGTGGTGGAATTTCAAAGCGGCATGAAATTCCTTTACAAAACATGTTGGAAATTGAGGTGTTTGATTGTTGGGGAATCGACTTTGTTGGACCTTTTCCATCATCGTTTTCCAATGAGTATATTTTGGTCGCAATTGATTACGTATCCAAATGGGTAGAGGCAATAGCATGTGCTAAAGCGGACGGAAAAACTGTGATAAAATTTTTGAAAAAAAAACATTTTTTCTCGATTTGGTACTCCGTTGGTGTTTATAAGTGACGGAGGATCCCACTTTTGCAACACTCAGCTTGAAAAAGCCTTGGAGGAATATGGTGTAAAGCACAAAGTTGCAACACCATATCATCCACAGGCCAATGGGCAAGCAGAGGTATCAAACTGGGAAATTAAAAGAATTTTGGAAAAAACGGTGTCATCCTCAAGAAAGGATTGGTCAAATAAGCTAGACGATGCTTTGTGGGCCTATCGAACAGCTTTTAAAGCTCCGATTGGTCTCAAACCTTTTAAATTGGTCTATGGTAAGAATTGTCATTTACTGGTGGAGTTGGAACATAAGGTATTTTGGGCCTTGAAATTTCTGAATTTTGATCTAACTTTAAGCGGAGAAAGAAGAAAGATGCAATTGTATGAAATGGAGGAATTGCGCCTCTAAGCGTATGATTCCAACAAGCTGTATAAAGATCGAGTCAAAACTTACCATGACAGAAAGATAGTGACCAAACAGTTTGAAGTAGGGCAGCTGGTCCTACTTTTTAATTCTCGATTAAAATTGTTCCCTGGTAAATTGAAATCTAAGTGGTATGGTCTATTCCGGATTCGTGAGATCTAGCAATATGGGGCAATAGTCATTGAAGACACAAAGTCAAAAGAGAGTTGAACTGTAAATGGTCAGAGGTTGAAGATTTATCTAGGTGGTGATTTCGAGGGAAATCCCTCCGTTGTGGTGTTTTGCGATCCTTGAGGTTGCATTGGACCGTCGAGCTTAGCCGACGTTAAACAAGCGCTTGTTGGGAGGCACCCCAACATTGTAAGTATTTATTGCTGCGTTTGCTGCCACCTCAGTTTAAAAAGGGATTTAATTTTATGGGTGGGCCAACACTTGGGCCCAAGACCCATATCATTTTCTAAACATTTGAAAGGGAAAACCTACTCCCTTTTGCATTCCCACTCTTGCCTCTCTCATTCAAACAAAACGCTCTCTCAAGAACTCAATCTCTCACGCGCACTGTTCATCTCAAATTTCACCAAGTTTTCCCCAATTTCAATTACAAGTTCAGGTTTGAATCTCGTTTTCTTTCTAATTTCTGTTTAGACATATGGTTAGGGTTGTGGTTTGCACATTAGAGACATTTTTTATTCTAGGGTTTAATCTCTGTTTAAAGGTTTGATTGATTGCATGTTGAATTTTGTGCAAGCCTTATAATAGAAATGATATTTTGTGAATAAAACTCGGATGATTGGAAGTATGGCTGTTGTTTTTCTGAAATTATCGCGGGTTCCCTGTTCAGTTCGCCTTGCGAACCTGGGCGAGCATTCGCCAGACCTTCGCTTTACGAATCTGGGGCGAATGTTTGCCAGCCTTCGCTTTGCGAACTCTGGAGCGAACGTATCAGAATTCTAAATTTTTTTATTTTGTCTGGTTTGTGATTTTGTTTGGCTTCCAAATTCTAATGAACCGTGTTGCTACTTGTTGTTGTTTTATTTGTTGATTTGTGCAGATGGGTCCAAAGATTAATCCCGCGAAGAAGCGAAAGGCAAGCACATCGCGACAAGTGCCAATCCAGTTTGACGATAATCGCTTTAAGGGTGCCAAACAAGCAGCAAGGTATCTTACCTTAGAAAAGAGAACCATCTTGCTAGAAAAGAGGTTTAACTTGAGTGACCGAGGGAGTTATCGGTCTGTGGCTGCACTCTTGGAAGGAAAAAAATGGGGACGACCGATAACTCCAGTCAATAGCTACAACATTGAGATTGTCCGAGAATTCTATGCTAACGCCCTTCCTGATGATGGGCAGGAATTTAGTTGGACAACCTTCGTTGGGGGGAAGGTGGTGAGATTTGACCGTGTAGCAATTAGTATTGTTCTTGGAAGTCCTCTACCGTTAAGAGCTAGTCAGATAGAAGACTACCATAGAGACCTACACCTTCACCGAGACATACCTGCCATGACCAGAGATCTTCTACGACCGGGAAAAACTGTAGAACTCAACCCATCTGGGGTTGCAATTAGGTACCGGCGTGAGGACATGCAACCTTTGTCTCAGCTTATTTTGCTCTTGGTGATAACCAACATCAAGCCGAAGTCGCATTCGTCTACCATCCCTATACCACTAGCCTACCTTGTCCACAGTATTTTGACTAACGTGCAGATTGATGTGGCCCGTATTATCGCCGATGAGATTAGGGCTATTGTGGAGAGTGGCCTTGGTGGTACTGCTTCTCGGGCGAATGCCCCTCTTGCATTTCTCTATCTCATCATGACGTTGTGTGCATATGTTGGGGTTAATATAACCGCACGCCTTCAGGTCACTATTCCTTCTGCGATCGATGATCGTTATGTCGACAAGTTTTGCAAGCCAAAGGGGACAAGGGGAGAGACATCGAGTGCTGGTGTTGATGCCGCCACAAGGGGTGGTGATGCTTCTGGTTCTGGGTCACAGGGGTTCTACCCTTATCAGCAGGAGATATGCCAGTATAACTGGGACTGGATGGCGGCTTCTCAGCGCGCCATAACTGATTTACATGACTCCATGCAGGTACTGCAGCTACAGATTCGCGATCCCCCACTGATCAAAATCTGATGTCAAGGGAGCAGTTCCTTATGCATGCTGGTTGGCCTGAGGCCAGGCCAGTATTCGGAGGGGGAGAGGATGCAGCTGGTGCTGATGATGCTGATGAGGAGGTTGGTGATGCTAATGATGATGAGGTGACTAGTTCTGTTTATGGTTCAGAGGCTGGAGAGGAGGTTGAGGTGTCCGGTTCAGAGTCGGAGGACCGATTTTTCGTTGTTCTGATTATGTACTTCCTTTGAGCATCAAAGTGAAGTTTTCTTGTATTTTGCTTTTTATTTCAGTTGTTATTGATGTACTTGTACCCTTTTGTGGTACTTTTGACTTTGTTGGTGTTTTTCACACCATGACATCATTATTATTATTAGTAATATTTTGTTTTTCAGAAAATTTTTCTGTTTTCAAGTTTACTAATATTTCGTTTTTTATTATTGTGTTAAGAGTTGAATTCTTCAGTTTACGAATGTTCAACTCTTAAATTGTTGGTATGCTTTCGTTTTTTATTATTGTTGTTAAGAGTTGAATTCTTCAGTCTACGAATGTTCAACTCTTAAGTTGTTGATATGTTTTTTTATTGTTTTATGTTGGTATGCTTGTGGAAGTTTAATATTTCCAACTTTTGGATGTTTTGTGGAAAAACTTAGGTTGGTGTTGTTTGTGCATCAAAGAAGATTCATCCAAATTAGATGGCGATGATAGTAATTTAAGCATGATAATGTTGGCAAGGTACATAGTTACCTAGTTCTAGAATTTAGAATGTATTAGAACTTTTTGTCTTTGTACAAATGAAAATGTTGTTTCTTGTTACAACTCTATTTGATTGCTTGTGTCATTTAGGTCCAAAAACCAAAAAAGTAAGAAACCTCCATGTTATACTAAATGCTTTGGATTGATGATGAATGTTGTTGTATACTTATAATTCATGCTTTATCTTGCTTGTTGTTTTGAAATTATGGAAACATAGAAATGATCAAGGCAATGTTTGTGTACTTTAAGTATAACCACCATTCCAAAAACACTTCAAGTCACCTTGTGAGTGTGCGCGTATTTGAAACCTCTTTTGAGCCGAAATGAAATTTTTGTTTGAATCATGAACCCGATTTTAACCCATTTTGAAGAGCATTTAAACTAAGCTTATGGCAATGTTGAAGTTGGGGAGAATGGTTTATTTTGAAAAGAGAAAAAGGATTTGGTGATACAATGCATTCTAAGACAAAGAAATTGAAAAAAAAAGAAGAAAGTAAAAGAACAAAAAGAAAAGAAAATAAAAAGAATAGAATGCATTGTGAAAGAAAGAAATAAGGATTGAACAAGATCGAAAATTTTCAAAAAAAAAAAAAAAAGAAATGCACTTCATAGTCTTTACCCTTTCTTGTTTCAATGGTCGTGTACATATGTCCCTTGTTTTTAACCCCGACCAAGTTACAACCGATAAAAGCCCTTAGTGATCTTTTGCTTCTATAATCACTTGCGATTGATTAGATATTATATGAAAATCTTAGCATTTGCATTATTTGTCATTTGAGTGAAATTGCCCCGCGGTTTCCTTCAATCCTATTTCGAAGAGGAGTGTTAGAGTGACATGAGCATGATGATTTAGTTGTCTCTTGAACCATTGTCTGAGATTTGTTTTAAGAATCAAGTTCTTTTCCATTTTCCATTACAGGATTGTGTAATTGTGCTTTGTTACAATTGTTGTTTATTTGAGCAATTTATCCTTTCTTGGATTGAATCAAATGCTCGAGCAAATTCTCTTGTTTTCAATGAGAGGCATACTTTGCTTGAGGATAAACAAAGAGTTAGTTGGGGAGAGTTTGTTAGATGTCAAACATGCTATATATTTGTATTTGATACTTGACATTTTTCAACACTTTCTTGTTTTAATTGATGATTTTATTAGTGAATTGTTGTTGTTCTTCAAACATTGTATTTATACCTTTGGTGCTTGTAATGTGTGTGCTATTGTGCAGAAAAATGCACTAATTGATCAAAGATTTAAGACACAAAGAGATGATGCAAGCTGCCAAAGAGTGAGGAAAACAAAAGCAGGTTCACTTTGCGAACCCTGGCGAATTCACCAGCGAACATTCGCTTTGCGAACTCAGGCGAGGCTCCTAGCGAATAGCTCCCGAATTTGACAGAGGGAAAATGGACTAAAGTTTGCTTTGCGAACTCCTAGTGAATGTTCGCTGCTTCGTTCGCTTTGCAAACACCCTGGAGAAGAACCCTTGGTTTTGACAGTGGCAAAAGGACCAAAAATTTGCTTTGCGGATGTTTTGGCGAGTGGTTCGCCTTGCGAATGAAACGTTCGCTTTGCGAACCCAGGACGCCAGTCAAGGGCGGTTTAACTTTCAGAAGGCACTTAAGGTGCCATTTTCTTCATTCGCTAGGCGAATGATTAATTCGCAGTGCGAATGTAGCTGATCTCAAGTGTATTATAAATAGATTTTTATGTTTTCTTGGGATCATTGTCGCTCCCAGGATTTTCATCCAGGTACAAACACGAGAGTGGCGCGGAAAAACAGAGTCGCCAGCCGTGTAAATTTATCCCAAGAGAGGGAAAGGGAACACCGCATAAACCTGAGGAAGAGGGAACAGAATGGTCATCGCAACCATAACCTGGGTTCGGGAGTCGGTTACGCGAGGGGAAGGTGCTAGCACCCCACGCGTCCATCGTACTCGATGGGATCCACGCTTGTTGTCTATTCTAAGGGTGAGTTATCCTATCATCTAGGGATGTACTAAAACGAAGAAGGGAGAGACAAAGACAGACTCGGTAGGACGTCAACGTCCTAGGCCTACGTACCCCCCTTGTGCAATGGGGAATTCAGAGTCAACGTAGTTCGGACCAAGTTCTTTTTGTGTTTTTTATGAGCGACATTAAGTTCGCGTCCGGCAGTTAGGGTCGATGCCTGTTTGCGTCTCAGACGGAAAGTAACGTGCCCTTTTTGAAAATAGCCTTTAGTTTGACAATCCCGAAGGACAAAAAGGTTTGAAGTTTGTTTGTATTTTTTAGGACAGAAGTGACTTGAGTTAGTTCATAAGCTGCATTGCACCAAAGTCTAGGGCACAGGGGCGAATACTTAACGCATCGTCCCAAGACAGGACGCTCGCTAAGCACTCTAGAAAGATGAGAGGAAGCCCCTCATTTCTCATTCCCCACGCTTAAGGCTCGTGCGCAATACACTTTATCCTTATTAAGTGTTTTTCAAGCAATTTTGAGATGAGAAGAGAGAAGACACAAAGGAAACTCTAAAGGGAAACTAAGAGTCCTAATGTTATCATGCATGGGTGACCTACGGTTAGTGAGGTTTGACGACAACCTAAGCCTAAAGAAAGGAAAAGATGAGAGAAGGGAAGAGTAAGGTGGACATGGATGGTTATCCACACCCTTGAATAACTTACCTCGGTCCCTGCATAAAAGGTTAGCACAAAACAGACACAAGTAATATTAAGGCAAATGAAAGCCAAACAATGACATATAATAGTGATTAAATGACCTATAACAATCCAAACATGAATTAAAAAGTCAAGGAATCAGTCCCAAACAATGGCACAAGTGCCTTTTCAAACAAGGTAACCAGACGTGATCAGAAATATGCATACAAGAAGATTTCACATGAAGAGCAGTTAAACAATTAGCAAAACATGTTGTAAAATCACCAAATAAATTATCAACATTGCTCAACCAGAACCAAACCAAATACCAAAAAATCCTGCAAAAATTCAAGATGTTAGTCACTCAAACAATTATGCGAATCCAGATGAGAAATATGGCTCAACATGCAAAAGGCAAGGACTAAAATGCAACATGAAATGATTTTAAAAATGAAAGAAAAATATTGTAATGCATTTCAGAGTATTGATGAAAAAATGCAAAAAGAATGAGTTCAAAAGGTTTTGTATGCTATGAGAACAAAATTCTACAAGTTTAGGTATGCAAGAATAAATAATTACAAGAAAGAAATTATTAAAATAATTATTTCAGATGATAAAAATAAAATAAAATAATAAAATAAAATTTGTGAAAATTTTATAAAATTATAAATATGATGCATAAATTTTTTTGGAATTTTTTAATGCAATTAATTATTTTTTAAAAATGAAAATGAAATGTAATAATTAAATAAAGATAAAAATAAATTGAAAACAAGTGGGGGTGTGTTCAGCAGTTTATTCACGTTGGAATGATAATGGGCTGGAAAAGAGGGGGTGTAATTAGCGAGCCCAAACATTAGAACCCATCAGAAAAATAAAATAAAAAAAAGAGACACGCGTGGACCTCAGTCAACCCAGTTGACTGCATACCTGCCCTTGGATGAATCCTGCGCTTACCAATCAGTCAACCAAACCAGCGGTCATCAAGATTAACAGCCACGATTAAAAAGTACACCATAGTTAACGTATACTCACGCACACGCAATTGCTCAAAAAATAAATTAAATAAAATCATTGCACGTGGTAAGGCACATGGTAAATTAATTCGTTGGCATAGTATCAGCCACCTGATTCATCAAACGGGTCAGATTAGTCAAACAAAAGAAAAGGTAATTAAGATGAGAGATCTGGATGGCTGGCACATGATAACAACCGTGGGGTAATAAACATACAAACCAAAAATAAAAACAAAAAAAATTAAAATGCGTGGCAGCATATGGACCGTACGGTCTGGCTGATGGACGGTCATGATTCCATCTTCTACCTCCAAACCCTAGTCTGACCGGAGCTCCACACCAGACGCCGGAACTAGGGTTCCGGCCACCCTCTCCGGTCACCTGCAATGAAAAATGCACCAAAACACGCAAACGAATACACTACCTTGACCAGAATTTCACCGGGATCAATAATATCACGTTAAAAATCACCAACAATCAACACACAAAGAGATTCACACGAAACATGTTAGGGTTCCAAAACTTAAAACTCACGATGTACACATGATACACGTCTAAACTCAAAATAAAACACATCAGAGTCATCAGCAACAATCACAGATCATTAGGCATGTAAAAAAAATAGAGTTTTAGGATCATGGAAATTATCACCAACCTGAGATCAAGCAATCATAATCCTTGCTGTTAGCTTCAAACGATGGATGATTTACGTTCTATGGATGCCAAGGATGAAGGTTGTGAAGGAATCTTGTGAAAAGCCCTTGTGGATTGAGAGATTTGAATGATTGAAGTTTTAGGGTTCAAACTTTTGTTCTCCTCAAAATCACGTGTGTTCTCTCCAATGAGTGTATGAGTTTTGGTTTTTTGATATTGTGAGAATTGAGAGAAAAATTTGAGAGTTTTTGGTGTTTGTGAGAATGAGTGAAATTATGGGAAAATGAGATAGAGTTTTGAATATATAGTGGAGTCTAAAATGAGGGGCAAAAGGTAGAATTTTGGCTTAAGTGAAAATAACACCGTCTTCGACAAGAAATTTCGACTCTGAGCCTTCCACAACATCGTCCGCCTCTGAATCACGGTTGCAACGCAAAAAGAACGGACGTCATACGATCAAAATCGAGTGCGAGCGATATTTTTAAGCTGCAAGACGTCACTGAATAAGTTGTTTTTTCAGCTTATTTAGTGTCCGCTACTCGAAAACGTGACGAGGTCAACCTCTTCGGAGCATAATCTCGACTCGACTTTGTCAGCAAAGTTGTAGGTCTATGAGTCAGTGACATCGTGTTAAAAGATGAACACGATCAGACAAAAAACAAGTGAGATATGAATTTTCCCGTGAAATAACTTTCAGCCTTTTTCTTCGGTTCAGCACTTCCGTTTTGCGAAATAAACCAAAACGATGATCTTTGGAGCATCGTTCGAACTCGAGCTTGTCTTCAATCTTAAAGAGCACAAAATTTGTGAACCGTAGCTTCGGGAACGGACACAGTCCGATAAAAATTGACCGAGTTATGATTTTTACAAAATCTGACAGACAATGCACTGCATCAAAGAACCCCACTGGTAATTCACATTTTCGGGGTCCTTCCGCTTGGACCGGACCCAAACTGAATTCACGACACGAAGATAATATCTAAATGGAATTTTAGGCACCGGAACGGCATTAATCCGATAAACGAGCTGAGAGTTATGAATTTTTTAGTGTCCGAAATACACAGGTTCAGCACTATTTTTCACTGTTTTTTGCACTGTATCGACTCTGAAAACTCGTGTGTTCAGAGATCTTCCTCAAAGAATCAGCCCTCGGTCCAAACAAAAAAGTTGCAGATAATTTCAATATGGAACTTTTTGGCATAGGAATAGCTCAGAAATGATGATCCAATCAGAAGTTAAGCCCTTTTGAATACCGCTGACGCAATTATCCAGCGAAACCAAAATTCCAGAAACAAATAATTCCCACCACTTTCCTTGATGAATTGACTTCCGAGCCGAACATAAAAGTTGTAGAGAATACCAAGACGGTTCTAACAGTTGAATATCCAGCCAAAACGAGTTCCAGAGCAAGAGTTATGAATTTTGCAAATTTGCACAGCAAACTGATTTTCTGCTCAAACTGTTCTGAATCGGCTGAAAACTTCAACTTCCTACGAGATTCTTGACATGAAAAATTATGTTTGATAAGAGCTTTGCTGACCCGTTGATTACATAACCCGGAGAAAATACTTTGCGCATAGGTCGAGTGACGAAATAAACGTCTGTTGCAACCTGACGATGCTTGAACAGAGAACATTGATCCCATAACCACAGAGCCAAATGATATGCACACATGATAATGCAAAATGAGATGAAACATAAGCCAGTTAGTACTAAAGTAAGGAGAGCAAATTTTGGGGTGCTACAATCATAACTTGATATTATCACACAAAAACATACTTTTCTGAGTTTTCTTCATCCAAGAGAGATTTTACACTTTGAGAAGCTGAAGTCGCATCTGATCTCGATTATTCAACGCAGATGTTCTTTTATATCCTCACGAAACTTGTGATACAAACTACCATGAAAATATGTAGCTAAACACATCTTGTGTTAAGATTAGAGGTAGTTAATCTTGCTTATATGTATTTCTTTTGATCTTTTGTATATGAACACGGTTGATGATCAATATATGATGAAGTTGTTTGTTCTTAAGCTGCAAGACGTCACTGAATAAGTTGTTTTTTCAGCTTATTTAGTGTCCGCTACTCGAAAACGTGACGAGGTCAACCTCTTCGGAGCATAATCTCGACTCGACTTTGTCAGCAAAGTTGTAGGTCTATGAGTCAGTGACATCGTGTTAAAAGATGAACACGATCAGACAAAAAACAAGTGAGATATGAATTTTCCCGTGAAATAACTTTCAGCCTTTTTCTTCGGTTCAGCACTTCCGTTTTGCGAAATAAACCAAAACGATGATCTTTGGAGCATCGTTCGAACTCGAGCTTGTCTTCAATCTTAAAGAGCACAAAATTTGTTGTTTTTTCAGCTTATTTAGTGTCCGCTACTCGAAAACGTGACGAGGTCAACCTCTTCGGAGCATAATCTCGACTCGACTTTGTCAGCAAAGTTGTAGGTCTATGAGTCAGTGACATCGTGTTAAAAGATGAACACGATCAGACAAAAAACAAGTGAGATATGAATTTTCCCGTGAAATAACTTTCAGCCTTTTTCTTCGGTTCAGCACTTCCGTTTTGCGAAATAAACCAAAACGATGATCTTTGGAGCATCGTTCGAACTCGAGCTTGTCTTCAATCTTAAAGAGCACAAAATTTGTGAACCGTAGCTTCGGGAACGGACACAGTCCGATAAAAATTGACCGAGTTATGATTTTTACAAAATCTGACAGACAATGCACTGCATCAAAGAACCCCACTGGTAATTCACATTTTCGGGGTCCTTCCGCTTGGACCGGACCCAAACTGAATTCACGACACGAAGATAATATCTAAATGGAATTTTAGGCACCGGAACGGCATTAATCCGATAAACGAGCTGAGAGTTATGAATTTTTTAGTGTCCGAAATACACAGGTTCAGCACTATTTTTCACTGTTTTTTGCACTGTATCGACTCTGAAAACTCGTGTGTTCAGAGATCTTCCTCAAAGAATCAGCCCTCGGTCCAAACAAAAAAGTTGCAGATAATTTCAATATGGAACTTTTTGGCATAGGAATAGCTCAGAAATGATGATCCAATCAGAAGTTAAGCCCTTTTGAATACCGCTGACGCAATTATCCAGCGAAACCAAAATTCCAGAAACAAATAATTCCCACCACTTTCCTTGATGAATTGACTTCCGAGCCGAACATAAAAGTTGTAGAGAATACCAAGACGGTTCTAACAGTTGAATATCCAGCCAAAACGAGTTCCAGAGCAAGAGTTATGAATTTTGCAAATTTGCACAGCAAACTGATTTTCTGCTCAAACTGTTCTGAATCGGCTGAAAACTTCAACTTCCTACGAGATTCTTGACATGAAAAATTATGTTTGATAAGAGCTTTGCTGACCCGTTGATTACATAACCCGGAGAAAATACTTTGCGCATAGGTCGAGTGACGAAATAAACGTCTGTTGCAACCTGACGATGCTTGAACAGAGAACATTGATCCCATAACCACAGAGCCAAATGATATGCACACATGATAATGCAAAATGAGATGAAACATAAGCCAGTTAGTACTAAAGTAAGGAGAGCAAATTTTGGGGTGCTACAATCATAACTTGATATTATCACACAAAAACATACTTTTCTGAGTTTTCTTCATCCAAGAGAGATTTTACACTTTGAGAAGCTGAAGTCGCATCTGATCTCGATTATTCAACGCAGATGTTCTTTTATATCCTCACGAAACTTGTGATACAAACTACCATGAAAATATGTAGCTAAACACATCTTGTGTTAAGATTAGAGGTAGTTAATCTTGCTTATATGTATTTCTTTTGATCTTTTGTATATGAACACGGTTGATGATCAATATATGATGAAGTTGTTTGTTCTTAAGCTGCAAGACGTCACTGAATAAGTTGTTTTTTCAGCTTATTTAGTGTCCGCTACTCGAAAACGTGACGAGGTCAACCTCTTCGGAGCATAATCTCGACTCGACTTTGTCAGCAAAGTTGTAGGTCTATGAGTCAGTGACATCGTGTTAAAAGATGAACACGATCAGACAAAAAACAAGTGAGATATGAATTTTCCCGTGAAATAACTTTCAGCCTTTTTCTTCGGTTCAGCACTTCCGTTTTGCGAAATAAACCAAAACGATGATCTTTGGAGCATCGTTCGAACTCGAGCTTGTCTTCAATCTTAAAGAGCACAAAATTTGTTGTTTTTTCAGCTTATTTAGTGTCCGCTACTCGAAAACGTGACGAGGTCAACCTCTTCGGAGCATAATCTCGACTCGACTTTGTCAGCAAAGTTGTAGGTCTATGAGTCAGTGACATCGTGTTAAAAGATGAACACGATCAGACAAAAAACAAGTGAGATATGAATTTTCCCGTGAAATAACTTTCAGCCTTTTTCTTCGGTTCAGCACTTCCGTTTTGCGAAATAAACCAAAACGATGATCTTTGGAGCATCGTTCGAACTCGAGCTTGTCTTCAATCTTAAAGAGCACAAAATTTGTGAACCGTAGCTTCGGGAACGGACACAGTCCGATAAAAATTGACCGAGTTATGATTTTTACAAAATCTGACAGACAATGCACTGCATCAAAGAACCCCACTGGTAATTCACATTTTCGGGGTCCTTCCGCTTGGACCGGACCCAAACTGAATTCACGACACGAAGATAATATCTAAATGGAATTTTAGGCACCGGAACGGCATTAATCCGATAAACGAGCTGAGAGTTATGAATTTTTTAGTGTCCGAAATACACAGGTTCAGCACTATTTTTCACTGTTTTTTGCACTGTATCGACTCTGAAAACTCGTGTGTTCAGAGATCTTCCTCAAAGAATCAGCCCTCGGTCCAAACAAAAAAGTTGCAGATAATTTCAATATGGAACTTTTTGGCATAGGAATAGCTCAGAAATGATGATCCAATCAGAAGTTAAGCCCTTTTGAATACCGCTGACGCAATTATCCAGCGAAACCAAAATTCCAGAAACAAATAATTCCCACCACTTTCCTTGATGAATTGACTTCCGAGCCGAACATAAAAGTTGTAGAGAATACCAAGACGGTTCTAACAGTTGAATATCCAGCCAAAACGAGTTCCAGAGCAAGAGTTATGAATTTTGCAAATTTGCACAGCAAACTGATTTTCTGCTCAAACTGTTCTGAATCGGCTGAAAACTTCAACTTCCTACGAGATTCTTGACATGAAAAATTATGTTTGATAAGAGCTTTGCTGACCCGTTGATTACATAACCCGGAGAAAATACTTTGCGCATAGGTCGAGTGACGAAATAAACGTCTGTTGCAACCTGACGATGCTTGAACAGAGAACATTGATCCCATAACCACAGAGCCAAATGATATGCACACATGATAATGCAAAATGAGATGAAACATAAGCCAGTTAGTACTAAAGTAAGGAGAGCAAATTTTGGGGTGCTACAATCATAACTTGATATTATCACACAAAAACATACTTTTCTGAGTTTTCTTCATCCAAGAGAGATTTTACACTTTGAGAAGCTGAAGTCGCATCTGATCTCGATTATTCAACGCAGATGTTCTTTTATATCCTCACGAAACTTGTGATACAAACTACCATGAAAATATGTAGCTAAACACATCTTGTGTTAAGATTAGAGGTAGTTAATCTTGCTTATATGTATTTCTTTTGATCTTTTGTATATGAACACGGTTGATGATCAATATATGATGAAGTTGTTTGTTCTTAATGATGTATTTGTGGTTTGAATCACTCTAGACATAGATTTTCCAAATCTTGACCTAATATCTTCATATCTTACAAACCAAACTCTAGACATAGATTTGAGGTTTAATATTCGCTTTGTATTAATCTTAACGGGTTTTTTTTTTCGATTGATGTATTTGTGGTTTGAATCACTCTAGACATATTAAACCTCAAATCTTTTGTATATGAACAAGGTTGATGATCAATATATGATGAAGTTGTTTGTTCTTAATGATGTATATGTGGTTTGAATCACTCTAGACATAGATTTTCCAAATCTTGACCTAATATCTTCATATCTTACAAACCAAACTCTAGACATAGATTTGAGGTTTAATATTCGCTTTGTATTAATCTTAACGGTTGTTGTTTCAATTGTTAGCGTGAGACATCATCTAACGATTTAAACAACGATACTCACGAATTTGCTTTAGACATAAACTTATTCGCGAGAATACGCGATTGTATTGATTGAAACTAAGTTCATATACTTGATTAATCAGATACGTATGAAAAGAATTAGCGAAATCTAATCTTGACATGCTTTTATAAAACTTACAACATCTTTGTTATAGTTTACTTCTTTGCTACCAAAATTGATGTTACACAACCAAGAACAATTTGAAAACCCCTTACTTAAAACGTTTCGATTATTGAACGGCAAGCATCAAAATATCACACAATCCCTGTGGATACGATAAAAACACCCCCCGAATTACTCTTCAACACTTTCCAACACTAGAAGTTTCCCAAATTTATGCTTCTTTGGGATAATAATATGGGTAAGCACATAGTGGATGAGATGGATATCAAGACTCATTATGCTTACCTTAAAAGGAGTAAGGATTCTAGGACTAGGATCTTTTAAGAAGGGTATAGCATCAGACATATAAGAATAACCATTACTTATATCTTTATTAACTTTGAATTCGGAACTAGTGCACAGAAGATTGCAAATCTTGGGGAATTCCTCAAGTGACAATTAGATTTGATGCTTCTTCACTTCACTAGTAAGGATCCCACTAACATACTTAAGGTTGGAATATAACATCCTCACCAAATTTGGAAACTTTTCTTCAGGGATATCATACATGAAGCTCCTTAGTTAGGCTTCATTAAATAAGTTAGGGATATCATAGATCATTTAATAAGTTTGCCATGATAGATTTCTTTCTATCATGGCAAACTTATTAAATGATCTATTAGGTTTATTACCTTTTTCATTTTTATTAAAAGAAGCCTTTTAATTAAAATAAATTAAATCGAGCTTATCTTTACCCTTAGTAAATTTCTCTAAAATTTCATGCAAACTAATTACATTATTTTCAAAGATTCATAAGATTCACATTTATCTGATCTTCAGGATCCACTTCTTATATTAGAAATTTATTCACCAAGAATCTTATTTCTATTTTCTAAGAATTGAATATAATCCCTACTCTAATTTATCATTTTTGTTACTGAGCTTAACATTGAGCTTGAACATTTGACTATGAGTTAATGAAGTTAGCTCATTTTTATCTTCTCCCGAAACTTTGAGACATACATGATCTTTTTGATAAGATTCCATTATTTAAGAATGTACTTCATAGGAGAAAAGTTTTAAGAATTCACCTAGTATTACTTCTATGATTCTAAGTGATAAAGGGGATATTTTTAAGAAATCAAATAAGTAAAATACCTATTCACTAGGAAAAATAGAAAGAATAATTCTCTTAAAGTGATTATTCATTATTGTAAAGAAACGGGTAATATTAGGTCTTTATGTCGTATTAGGAACGTAAGAGTCCCTAGTGGTCTCATGATATTGGTACCTAAAGGTCCTAGCACTAACCCCTAAGGATGCAACACAAGTTGGGTACCTAAATTATCTTGTTGATCTTCACGTAGGAATGCCTTACAACTTCAAATACAATATGATTTCTAGACAGAGGTTGTTCAAGGCATATGACAGAAGACACATTAATGTTTATTAACTTTGTTGAGAAAAAGCGTGAGTATATCACGCATTGGGACAATAATCAAGGTAAGATTTTAAGTGAAAGTATTATGAGAAATCTCTCTATAATCACCGTAGATGGTGTTCTTTTAGTTCAAGGGCTTAAACACAACCTCTTAAGAATTATCCAGTTATGTGACAAAGCATATTCTATCATTTTTGACATCTTTGGTTGCTTAATTAAACAAAAAGATAATAATAAGTTGGTGTTAATGGTGCTAGGGTTGATAACGCTTATATGATGAACTTAAAAGATGTGTCAAATAATAGTACCAAATGTTTAGTCACCTGCAGTGAAGATTCCTGGCTAAGGTATAGTCTCTTGGGTCATGTCACTTTGATTTGATAAATATGATAGCATCTAAGAATCTAGTAATTCGACTACCTAAGATAAAATTTTCAAAAATAGAATATATGTGATGCATGGAAAATGGGAAATCAAACAAGGGTGCATTTTAAACCAAAAATTGTGTTCCCCTAGAGAAGAGAACAAGAACTCATAAAAACCCTTACTGAAGTTAACCCCCATTTTCACTTCCTTCCATTAGTTACGTAACTTCTCACGCAGGCATTCACCTTCCAAGGAGGTGAACCCTTAGGCCAAATGATTCTACCGTGCAAGTCGTGTTTCACGATTCAATGCTAGCTAATTCATATTTGAGAATGGTGATCGACATGCAATCTCCTTTGGCAGTCATATTAGTGTTAATATGTAATTTATTTATTTAATTGGAGCTTATCTTAGAGCATTCATATATAAAGAATCAATTTTGATTCTTTAAATAGTGTCATACCCCAAATTTTGACCACTAAGATTTCCCATCATTGAGTAAATCATCATCACAATATGGGTAAACCATCATACCTCATCAGTTTCCCCAAAGATGGGTGAGCATTCACTAATATCAAAAATTAGGGTTTCAAGCCCTCTCTGAGCTTTAGACAAGGATCAATCAAGAAATGACATGATATTCAACTTTTCTAACCTCTCAAACATCCACAATCGATCAAGAGGACTCCCACATCAAGGATTAAGCACAAGGCTGCAACCTTCCAAGTGGATTAAGCCTCAGGACCGCCAGTGTCACCAAATTAGGGTTTTGGTCGACCAAGGCCTCCAGATGGAAATTTTCCTCTAGGCATGAGCCAATGCTTCAAAGCATAACCTAAAATACTCCAGGGAACCTCATGGACCCAATCATCAAGTCAATTTAGCCTCAGCGGACGCATTCACTAAAAAAATCAGGAATTAGGGTTTATTGACCTAATTCACCCCTAAGTTGACTTTTGGGACAAAGCATGAGCCAAGACCTCAAGACATGATTTGAGGGTCTATAATACACCACATTGATCCATTTGCAACAATGGATTGATCCAAGAAGCTTGATCCACAAGTTTCAAGTTCATCAGAACCACAATTAGGGTTTCTCAGAAAAAGTCAACTGTGCCTTTGATTTTTGACCAAGACATGCTCCCAAACCTTGGGACATGATTCAATACACCCTATAACACCTATGAAATTAATCCATCAATTTTAATTTAGGTCAAGGACTTGATTTCATAGAGAATCTCACAATTTGGAAATCATCTGATAAAAAGTCAACTGTGCCCAAAAGTCAAAGTTTGACTTTTTGATTTTTTGATCAATTATGGTTCCCTAACCCTAAAATTATGTTAATGTGTGATTTGAATCATCATTCATCAATAAAAATCAAGAAAAGTGGGATAACTTGTAAAAGGGGTAACCATAAAAAACTTAGCAATTTTCTAAGTTATGGAACAAAGTGGCTAGGGTACCAACTTCCAAGGATCATAACTTGAGATCCAAGCAACCATTTGGGCTTATCCAAAGATGGATTTGTAGCTCTCATGGCATACTTTATAAGTGTCAACTATGCCTCATTCTAATTCATCATGGATTTTGAGTTATGGTTGGATCAAAATCACAAAAAGTGAAAATGTCACTTTTTTCCAATACTTAGTGAAATTTTCACTAAGTCAGAATCTGTCTTGCTTTTTTTTCCAAAAGTAGGGGGATTTTTCACTTAGATCCAAAAGGTATCAAGACAAACTATGATCAAACATGTGTTGTATCATATGAGAGCTTTCCAAAATGGCCAAGAACTCCATCAAATTCCATTTGAGCTAAGAGTTATGATAGTGGCAAAATGCCTTGCTGCAACTGTCATAACTAGGCAGATTTGTGCATTTTGCTCGATTTGAGCTATTTGTGCAAATGACAAACAAGTTTATCCATCTGAACACCTCATGGAGGGACTAAGGAGGGACAAACACTGATCTATAAGCCTCCCAACTCTTTGGAACTAAAAATAGCATGCCAAACCTAAAAATGCCTAAAGAGGGGACAAGACTCCAATTTTGTTTTGGGGCATTCAATGGATGCACCAAGGTGGCATGAACAGAGTCTTTTCCAACTGAATGAGTCAAGGATGATGTCTGAAATAGGGAACCAAAGGCCTGTGCTCTAACCTCTAGTCAATGGCTAGAGGAGACTTGAGATTCCAAAGTGCAACCATTGTCCAAACCTCTGCTGCAGTTGCCATTCACTATTGCTTGCAAAACAAACTTTCTCTACTATAAATAGAGCTTATTTATGCTTAGTTTAAGTACACCAAAGCCATCAAACTGATGCTTTCCTCAAAATCACCTTCACACTTCCAAAATTGCCTTCTAAAACAAGTCACTATCGGGTTTTGAGTTTGAGACCAATTCCAACCAAACCAATCACACACACACACACACACCTCATAAACATCATATAAAAGTGATCCAAACACTTAAACAACATCTGGAACACTGATTTCTCAAAATCACCATCCAACTGCTCAAGCTTTTAGTAGACTTGCAGTTGGGGTACCATCTTCAGTTCCAGCTTATTTCAAACCATCCCAAGCATTCAGGCACATCACTTGGCACCTAGGGAAGCTATTCACATCATTGGAACCTAGCTGTAACACCTCCAACACAAAACACGATCACCAGCTGCAAGAGGTAAGCCCCAACTTGGGCATCTCATGATTCATGCATATTTCCTCACACAATACTTTTGCCAAATGTTCATAATCATGCATAGAATGTTTCCCCTCAATTAATTGCTTTGTTTAAATTGTGTATCAAAATTCTCAGCCTTCATGCAAATTTTAGGGTTCTTGAGGTTTTGTCTTGATTTCTTATTCCATGCTTAAAATAAATGAAATTAAAGACCATAGACATGATCGTGAGGTAAAAATGAGCAGATTGATATGTGGATTGTGTGATTTCATCAAGTATTCAGTGAGATTGGTGAGAAAACACAAATCTGCAGAAACAGAGGGGTGGCGCATGTTCTTGGCATGTTCTTGGCGCCTTTTTTGAAAATTCAAATATTTGAATGTTGTGATTTTATTTAATTGATTCAAAAATTAATTTTGTCTCTGAATTTTAATGATTTTGAGTTGATTCTTTTTTTAATAATTCACAAAAATGTTAAAATATTTTATTTTGCCAAAAATTCCCAAAAATGTTATTTATTTCATATATTTGATATTTTTTCAAAGAATTAATCTTTTATTTGTTTTCTACATTTAAAATATTTTTCCCTCATTGATTTTCCAAATTTAATTGGTTTCCAATCATTTTGTGGATATATAAACATGATTTTTCAAACATTAATCCAAGATCATAACTTGTTTTTCATACATGTTTGATAATTTTGATCATTTTAATTAAATTTTTATTTAATTAAAATACATTTTGAAATTAATTTAGGGTTTCGATCTTAATCACCCTAAACAAATCATTTTCAAGCACTCTTGGGCCTCTTGATAGAGTGTAAGTCCCACCTCTTTGTAAATAAAAGAATTTGGGCCTCAGTGCATTGTATAAGTCCCAATACAGTTTCAGAAATTTCGACGCAATTGCCATTTTAAAACTATTTTACTTGGGCTTCTCCTTGAGCTATAAGACCCGTCTTTATTCATTTGCAAACTCTTTGGGCCTCTAGTAGAGTGTAAGACCCAATCCCCATTTTAACCAAAACCTTTTTGGGCCTCAGTCATCGTATAAGTCCCACTGTGTTTTAAAAAAATCTCGGCGCGATCACCAGTTCAAAAATTAAATCACCCGGGCCTCTCCCTGAGTTGTAAGACCCACCATTTGTACAAAACACTTTTGGGCCTCTAATAGAGTGTAAGACCCAACATCTTGTACATAAAAACTTTTGGGTCTCACATATTATATAAGTCCCTCTGTACAGTTTTCAAAACAACGGTGCAATCATCGTTAAAACCTCGGGCCTCTCCTTGAGCTGTAAGCCCCAACAAACTTTTCAAAGCACTTTCTCCTTTGATTTTGAATTCAAATATCTGTTCTTATCAAAACTTTCTTTGTTGAACAACTAACAAAACAACATGGAAGCTCTACAATGGGTAAGTGTTTATCCGCTTTCATTTATCGCTTTCATATGTATATAACTGTATTGTGGGGCTGTTTCACTATAAGTCGTCTTTCACATCCTTTTATATACTTGTAAAATATCCACTGTGTAATACTAGTATAGTTATTTAGAGTTTTCCCCGGCAACTACGTCTAGCACTAGTTAAAGCCTTGTTGGTCACTCTTAAATACAAACAAAACTAGATCCCCCGTAGGATTCCAGATACAGACTTCCCTTCTCTTGGGGTTAAACAATATGGAACAAAGAGAAAGGCAGTATTCTCGATGAACCTTTTCTCAGACTGTCACTCTTAGAAATTGTCAAAGAAACTCTACTCCCCAGAGTTGATCTATTCTCCATGAATAGCATCTCTTAAGTTTCTTCCAAATTCTCGAACTTTCCTGGAATGATCTCTTCTCTGTGAATTGCATTTCTTGAACTTCTCTTGGTTTGAGGACCCACAGGCTTCCTAAAAGCATCCCCGCCTCCTCTTGGGCGTTGTACAAGGACCCTTCGGCTTCTTATAAGTTTGTATGCCTTCTCTTGGGCTTAATACAAGGACCCTGATGACCTCTTAAAGGTATAAGATAGAACTTAGTCATCCTTTACTAGAGCATTCTTTCCAGTGTCAAACCTCTGGCCACTTTAGGGTTGATACTCATCCCTTAATGCCCGTGCCTCCTCTTGGGCATTATACAAAAGATAAAACTCTAGACTTGGACAGTCTAAACCCCATTGAGTCTCAAAGACATTCTCAAGTTCCTTTTAAACATAGGAAAAAACACTGATCACTCTGAAACCCGGTCTCTCTCATGAGAGTTCCCCACCCTTTGGCCTGCCTATGGATCTAATCTTCAGTAGTAACACAACCTCCTCTTGGGCTTTGTACAATGATTCTCCCCAACGGAACTAACCTTTTCAACTCTCTTGTTGAGTATAAAAGACTCTCTTGTTGAGTTAATATCATTTTAGCCTCCATCCCGGGCTTCGTACGAGACACTAAAACCCTCTCTTGTTGAGTATAAAAAACTCTTTTGTTTAGTCACTTTCCTTTTAGCCTCCGTCTCGGGCTTGGTACAAGACATATAAAAAATCCACTCTCTTGTTAAGTATAAAAGACTCTCTTGTTGAGTCAATATCCTTTTAGCCTCTATCTCGGGCTTCGTACGAGACATCAAACTACTCTCTTGTTAAGTATAAAAGACTCTCTTGTTGGGTCAATCTCCTTTTAGCCTCCATCTCGGGCTTTGTACAAGACACTAAATCACTCTCTTGTTGAGTATAAAATACTCTCTTGTTGAGTCAATCACCTGTCACATAGACTCTCTTGTTGAGTCAACCTTTTTAGCCTCCGCAATGGGCTTTATACAGGATAAATAAAAGTACTCTCTTGTTGAGTCAAACCTTTTAGCCTCTATCTCAGGCTTCGTACAAGACAACAAATAAAAGGCACCCTCTTGTCGGGTCAATCGCCTCCTCTTAGGCTTTGTATAAGGAAATCTCGGTTGAGTCAATCAACCTTTTAGCATCAAATTTGTGCCTTGCTCACAGCATACAAACATCAACAACTCCTCCTTAGAGATGACAAATTCTCTCTCATCCAAAACCCTTTAGCTTCACATCTTGGACTTTGAACAAGATACAAATCACCTTTAGCTTCACGTCTCGGGCTTTGAACAAGACACCAAAACAACCTTTTTCCTCCCATAGAATATGAGGAACTACGATCGCTCTGATTTCCCTGTCTCGGGAATACCTAGGCATATGATTGCAAAAATCTTAGCGAGCATACTAATCAAAAACCCAAAATCTAGTACCTTCATATATCACTCAAAAGCATCAGACCTAACACCTTACCAAAAAACCTCACAAATAGTCCAGACACCGTGTTCTTAGGCAAAATAACCCTGAAAGACGAACCCCCTTTTGTAGCATATCTAAACCAACAGTTTTGATTGTTTAACCTCAGTTTGCAAGCAAGGTTAATTGGAGACATATATTTCCCTTCCTTAATCAGCTCAATAGGATAAAAAATGAATCGAACTGTAGTACCAAAGCGATAATGATTCGAAACCACAAAAATTGCGCTATAGAAAAATGGCGACCACAGTGGGAGGGCCATGGTAAGATCTTGTCGTCCCCATTTTCCATAGAAAAATGGCGACCAAAGTGGGAGGAGATAAGCATCCTCCCATCTCTTGGGTAGAAAGCCCTGAGTTCACAAAGTATCACAAAAATGGCGTCTCTGCCGGGGAGTCATTGTCTGTATAGGATCATAAGACTAGAGGTCTAGGATATTAAGACAAATATATATACTGCTTTTCCTAATTGATATCTGTGTTTATTTTTCTGCTAATGGGAATACGTGTGATGTCGCATGTGGAAAGATTAAGTATACACCTAAGATAGGTGATGGCATTATACATGTAATCTTACGGGGAGTGAATCCCAGTTAAGAGTCCCCAGTCGACCATCAAACTCAGTGGAGACTCCCTTTGCAGATACATTGCCTATACGACTTCAGTTGTTGAAAGTAGTGTGGTCGATTGGGTTTTCTGAGAAGCAGAGGTTTTTAGTAGACTGAAACCATTTTGTAATGCGGAAGCTATCGGAAATAGTTGTCACGTGATACTGCCCTCATTTGAGATCACTCTAAGATAAATCAACAGTTTTGACCGAAGAGGGGCCCACATCTTAATAGCATCTGTAAACCAATATTTTTGACTGTTTAAACTCAGTATGCAAGCGGGGTTAATTGGAGACATCTATTTCCTTTCCTTAATCAGCTTAACAGGATAAAAAATGAATCAAACTATAGTGCTCAAGCGATAGTGACTCAGGACCACAAAAATCGCGCTACAGAAAAATGGTGCCCACCGTGGGGCCATTTTCTCTTTCTTACAATCTTCGGTAGAAACCTTAAGTTTAGAGAATGGCGACCACAGTGGGAGGCATTCTTTCTAGTCTCTTTTAGGGTGAAAACCTTTAAATTCAAAAAAATGTCACAGAAATGACGACTCTGTTGGGGAGTCATTGTCTGTATAGGATCATAAGACTAGAGGTCTAGGATGATTAAGACAAATATATATACTGCTTTTCCTAATTGATACATGTGTTTATTTTTCTGCTAATGGGAATGCGTGTGATGCCGCATGTTGAAAGATTAAGTATACACCTAAGATAGGTGATGGCAATGCGGGTAATCTTGTGGGGAGTGAATCCCAGTTAAGAGTTCCCAATCGACCATCAAACTCATTGGAGACTCCCTTTACAGATACATTGCCTATACGACTTCGGTTGTTGAAAGTAGTGTGGTCGACTGGGTTATCTGAGAAGCTGAGGTTTTTAGTAGACTTAAACCATTTTGTAGTGCAGAAGCTATCGGAAATAGTTGTCACGTGATACTACCCTCATTTGAGATCGCTCTAGGATACATCAGCCCGCTGGCGATCCGCTTGCTGTTGTTATCCCAAGAGGGGTCAATGATTTTGCGGACAGGTACAAAAAATCACCAGTATAAACCTTGGGGGGGGGGGGGGGGGGTAGAGCCTTGACTTCATGACACCGACCCTTTGACCCCATGTTTTTTCTATGTTTTTGTGTGCTGCATTCATACATTCATTTAAAAAACATTTAAACAAAGAAAACTTTTCTCTTTTAGTCTCTCTTTTTCAAATTAAACTAAGACAATGTTTGCAAATGTCAGGGAGAGAGATTGCGTTATGGATTTCGGTAGAAGAAAGACTCACAAGTATACCTTCAAGGTTCCAAAGTTAGAGGATTTAAGAGGTTTGGCGAGAATGATCACCAACCCTGAGGCTTTTAGAGCTAAGTATGGAGGACTGTTGTCTCTATTAAGGGTCCATGTAATGGAAGGAATCCTGTCTACACTCATTTAGTTCTACGATCCGGTCTATCACTATTTCACATTCCCGGATTATCAGCTAGCACCAACATTGGAGGAGTACTCTCACCTGACTGATCTGCATATCACTGATCAAGCTCCCTTTTCTGGACTAGAAGAAATTCCAAAAGATCAAACCATCACAAGAGCAATTGATTTGGACGAGTCAGAAGTCAGGACTCACATGACCACTAAGGGTGGAATCCAAGGTTTTCCAGCCCAGTTTTTGATAAAGAAATCCCTGTACTTTGCCAGTATAGGGAATATGGCCGCTTTCGAGAGCATCTTTGTTTTGCTCACCTACGGGTTATTTTTGTTTCCCAACATCGATAACTTCGTAGATATCAATGCCATTAAGATATTTCTGATTGGAAATCCTGTACCAACCTTGCTCGCAGATGCGTATCATTCTATACACTTAAGGAATTTGTACAGCCGAGGAATGATCACATGCTGTGTACCCCTGCTGTACAAATGGTTCACTTCCCATTTACCCAAGTCTGCCGCATTTTGGGATCAAAAGAATACTACACGTTGGTCACAGAGGATCATGTCTCTTGCCAACTCTGACATCGATTGGTACAATCGAATCTATGACGGGATCAGAATCATTGACCGTTGTGGAAAATTTCCAAATGTACCCCTTATAGGAACTAAGGGGGGAATCAATTATCATCCGGTATTAGTTCGTCATCAATTCGGATACCCAATGAGGCATGTCCCGCGTGATGCTCATCTGGAAGGTATTTTCTTCAAGGAATGGGAAAATGACAGGGCACTAAATACAGAAATAATGCATGCTTGGAAACATGTTCATAGGAAAGGAAGAGAGTCTCTAGGAAAACCAGACCGTGTCTCGGTGGAGCCTTATCTCCACTGGGTACAAACTAGAGCTCTCAAGCTGAGGAAGCCTTACCCTCGTCAGGAAGTTCTTCTGTTAAGGGACTCTGTCCTTTATTTTATGTCTGATACGGAAAAACTTCAGGTTACTCTCAACAAAGTTCAGCAGGAGAGGAGGTCTTAGAGGAACAAGTACTGCATTCTCAATGTGGAGTGTAAGAAAATACAACAGCTATTGAAAGAAAAAGACGCTCTGATTGAGATTTTAGAGCAACATGCTGTAGAAAATCAGGATGACCAGAGGAATTTCCTCGCTCCTTTCACTTGGCAAAGGAATGACAACCCGACAACGGCTCAAGAGCCCCGGTCAAAGAAAAGGAAAGCACATGAACCAGCACCTGATCTCTCCTCAGAGAGGACTCAGGATCCATTAGTTTAGACATTTCCTTTTACAGCACTTTGTAATCTACTGTATTTCCATTTCCGCAATCTTTGAATTCAATAAAACGGGGTTTCCCCACTGTTTGATATTTGCAATCCTATTGTCGAAGATTCTTCTGATTGAATAACAAACATAATTAATCATTGCATATCATTCATCATTCTTGCAAAAACGCATTCTTCTTCCCTGCGAATCTCACGTTTGTGTCTCGATTCTAGAGTCAAAGTGTCTCATTCATACAATACTCGAGCCAATCGACAGAAAAAGATGGATGATCTCGAGGATGAAAACAGAGAGTTGAGAGAAGAGATCGACACTCTAAAAGAAAATCTGAGAAAGCTTCATAACGACATGCAAGCTCTAGCAGAAGCTCAGATGCAACAACAAATGACTGTGATCTCAGAGATCACATCTACGCCCATAGTGGAGAAGTATGATCCTAGGTACAAAATGCCAAAATATTGTCCCTGGGGCATGCCTATTAACTATATCCCGGAAGGATATGTTCCGCCAATCACTGAGGATCAGGGAACCGCAGCAGGATTCGCTGGGCCTGAAGGTTACAAACTTCGGGAAAGCGAAGATGCTAGTGGCATGACAGTAACTCCTGAAGGTTACAAACTTCGGGAGGCACCAAGAGTCTCTGCCATGATGACTGTACCACCACCTGTGGTACACACTGTCCCGGAAGGACAGGTTTCCCAGATACCGTCTGGTGGAAACGAAAGTATGTTCGACATAATGAATGAGTTCCAGGAACAATTCTTGGAGATACAAAAAGAACTGCAAGCCATTCGCGGTCAGGATCTATTTGTAAAGGATGCCGCAGACCTTTGCTTGGTCCCCAATGTGAAAGTTCCGCACAAGTTTAAAGTGCCAGAATTCGAAAAGAACAAGGGTAAATCTTGCCCTCAAAGTCATTTAGTGATGTACGCTCGGCGAATGTCAACTCAGACAAAGAACCAGGAGCTACTGATTCACTACTTTCAGGATAGTTTAACTGGTGCCGGACTCAAATGGTACATAGGTTTAAACCGCACTAAGATCGGCACTTTCAGAGATCTCAGCGCTGCTTTCATTCAGCAGTATAAGTATAACCTGGACATGGCACCAGACAGAGATTAACTCAGATCGATGTTACAAAAGGACAAGGAAACCTTTAAGGAGTACACTCAAAGATGGCGTGAAATCGCCGCCCAGATTTGTCCCCCTCTTGAGGAAAAAGAGATGACAAAGATCTTCTTGAAATCCTTGAGCTCATTCTATTACGACCGAATGGTCGCCAGTGCGCCCAGTGACTTCACCGAGATGGTGGGCATAGGAGTTCGTCTTGAGGAAGCCGTCCGAGAAGGACGTTTAGTTAAAGACGATACGGTAGTGCTCTCCCTAAGAAAAAAGAGCAGGATATTGGGAATATCTCTCTCAGAAAGCAAAGGCAATGATACCAACCAGTAGCAGCTGTAACTCCTGCTATCAACCCTGCACCTGTTCCAACGTATTAACCTCAGGTTGCGCAGAGCCAACCGAATCAATAACAATATCAGCAAAGGACACAACAGCCTCTTCAGCAGGCTCGTCCTCAGTACAAATACAACCGTACAACGCGACCACCGGGGTTCGACCCTATACCAATGTTGTACGCAGAATGGTTTCCACTCATACTGGTCAAGGGGCATGTCCAAACCAGGTTTCCTCTTACAATACCGGAAAATCTGCCTTTTTGGTTCAAGGCAGATCAAACTTGCCCTTACCATCAAAGAGGACCAGGGCATAACATAGAAAACTGTCTCAGTTTCAAATCTGACGTACAAAAGCTTGTTAGGAGCGGGGTATTATCTTTCAAAGAAACGAATCCAAATGTTCTCACGAACCCGTTGCCTCAACACGAGAAAGCTGCAGTCAATTTGATAGAGGGAGAGTCTAACAACAGCTATCAAATTCATGATGTACTCTTATTGAGGACCAATCTGGTCAAGATGCATCACAGACAGAGCGGGTATGGCCATATACCACCTCATAACTATCACCAATGTGATATATGCTCTAAGGACAATCAAGGATGTTCTGTGGTGCAGTCAGCTCTACAGGAACAATTGGATCTCGGATGGATCCAAGAACACCGAATTCGTGGTGTCAACATGACTTATGCGAATTCCAACATCATTCAGAACCACGACATCCGTACAATGAATGTCAACCTGGTGGCGATGCAATCAAGGCAAAGCCAGTATCATAATCTGCCGCGGCACGATTACAATTCCTGTCTGATTTGCTCGGTAAACAAACAAGGATGCTCTTTTGTACAAGAGGCCCTCCAGCGTCAGATGGATCTTGGATGGATCCAGGACTACCATGATAGAAATCCCTATCAGGTGAATATGATTCAAATCTTCGATATTCATTTAATGAATATCAGCTTGGTGGAATTACACGATAAGCAAGTCCAGCTCGGTTTTCTGACTTCGCATAATTATTAGAACTGTAAAGGATGTTGTGAGAGTGACCAGGGATGTGCTCTCATTCAAAGAACTTTGTAACACTTGTTAAACCACTGGTGGCTTCCGATCTATATGGACGAAGACACGCAACAAATCAGTGTGGTTAATGGGAACCCTACTAGGCATCAAAGTCGGGATGTTCAATCAATGTAAACTTATCTAGTGAGGTTACACTTCATTCAAAGCAGACGTGGCCAGGTGCCACCACTTAATTACGAGCGCTGTAGAGTTTGCTCAAAAAATAATCAAGGATGTTACCTCGTGCAAGCAGCCCTTCAGAGTCAGTTGGACCGCAAAGAGATTCAACAATATTTTGTTTCGGGGACCATTAACTGGACGCCAGACTACTTCGCTGATCAAATCAAAGATGTGGTTGTAATCTCTGATCCTGAGAGGACCATGGATATTTATACCATCATCCCTCTACTGGACGAATCAAAGGTTCTTAACCAGGAACTGATTGAAGTTACCTACAACAGTAAGAAAAATCAGAAAGCTCCTGTAGTTATCTATCTACCAGGACCAGTACCGTACAAATCTGATAAGGCGATCCCTTACAAATACGGTGCAACAATAATTGAGAATGGAAAAGAAATTCCATTACCCTCCGTCGGGAATATTGCAGACATCAGTCGAGTAACACAGAGTGGTCGAATCTTCAACCGAGGAGTTGGAGAACCTAACAGGGAAAAGGAACCTCAAACAGAAGTTCCTAATCCACCGGTCGTTCAGTCCATTGATCCCGACCTTTCAAAGAACGATGATGAGATGTTGAAGCTCATCCAAAGGAGTGAATACAACATTGTTGATCAGCTGTTACAAACTCCTTCAAAGATCTCTGTATTATCTCTTTTACTCAGTTCCGAGGCTCACAGGGAGGCTCTACAAAAAGTCTTAGAGCAGGCCTTTGTGGAACAGGATGTGTCAATACGACAGTTCAATAGCATCGTCTCTAACATCACTTCCTGCAACAACTTGGGGTTTTGTGATGAGGAATTGCCAGAAGAAGGAAAAAGTCACAACATGGTGCTCAATATTACAGCCAACTGCTAGGACGATGCCTTAGCCAGCATACTGGTAGATATCGGATCGACTCTCAATGTTATGCCGAAGTCCACCTTAATGCGACTATCATTCAAAGGATCCCCGATGCGGGGCAGTGAGGTCATCGTCAAAGAATTTGACGGATCTCTGAAAGCAGTTATTGGCGAAGTCGACCTTCCCATAACCATCGGTCCTCACACTTTCCAAGTCACTTTCCAGGTCATGGATGTCCGGGCAGCGTACATATGTTTATTAGGAAAACCTTGGGTACACCAGGCTGGGGCAGTCACTTCGACACTGCACCAGAAACTAAAGTTCGTCAAGAACGATAAACTCGTCACGGCCTGCAGAGAACAAGCCTTGATAGTGAGTAACCTTTCATTATCCACTTGTGTAGAACCCGAGGAAGTTGTTGGAACTCAGTTCCAAGAACTTTCGGTGAGCAATGAGAATTAATCAGAAAAAGGAACATCAATTTCTACGTACAGAGATGCTCTCGAAGTGATCAAAAATAGCAATTCAAAAGGATGGGGACAACTTGTCATTCCTACTGATAATAAAACAAAGAAAGGTCTTGGTTTTTCCTCAACCTGTACCCAGACTGCTACTAACGATGAAAGTCTTCATCCCATTTAGGATTTCTTCCACAGTGGAGGTTTCCTTCACCCAATATCTCAAGAAGTACATACCATCAACGAGGGAGATTCCTCCGATACAGATGAGGAGTGGAAGTCCTATCTTAACGAGGACGGTTATATCTCTCAGGAAGAAGTGCCTACGCCATTTTGCTATCTCGCACAGAGTCTGAGATTTATACCCATGTCAGATGTCAGAATGATATACGGAGACTGTGATACCGAAGGATTCCGTGCTCCACCAAACTTATTAGAGGAAGACACTCTGATGAAATACGGCTTTGACCACGACTATTATGGCCCGATGGATGGCCTGCCTATCTGGCATCCGTACCCAGGAGACTTGGGGCAAGAAAATCAGCTGAACAATGAAAATCAGCTGAGCATCATTGAACAGAATACCTGCGTCCCCACCATATCATGGGACTAACACTCAGGTCATTCAGAAAATATCCAGCACGACGATGAATTTGCATAGCTTGCAAGACTAGAATTCACCAATTATGCTTTTCCCGAGGTCAACGTCATCGAGAGGGATGACTCCTCCAGTTCCACAGAAGTGTGGGACACCTTAGGACAACCAAGTGGAAAATACGACTATATGGTCAAGTACACAGCTCCTGAAAGCTCTTGTATCAGGCTCAAAGACATCCAACCAACTGGATGGGGAGATTTACCTGAGAGCGCAAATACTATGCAAAATACTACAGAGGAATCCTCCTACGACAACTCTGCCTGGGAGACAGATTCCAATGATCCTGCTCCACCAGAAATCAGCGTTATTTCAGAAGACAAATCAAGGAAGGTACCAGACTTTATGATTCACCGAGGAGTTCGCCGCCAATGGGTTGCAGTCGATGTTCCAAAGATTGTTCATAAGTCAAAGTAATTGTCGTCTTTAACCTTTCACCCTGCCCAGGTGAAACAGATGTTTTGATAGGGCTCACTTTCTATAAATATTCCTCTTCGCTTTGCCCAAAGCAACAGAGTTTTATTTTATAGGGCTGTAGTTTCAAGAATCGACAAGTTCATAAATAAAATAACGTCGTTCTGTAATTTCCGCATTTATTGCTTTTTTCCCTTTTTGCTTTTTCAGAAAATGGTAATCCTAAAAAACAATTCAAATAATAAAAACAAGCAGTTATCAAAAAATACACTGCACACACTTTTGCATTCTCTTTATCTCTTCTAAAAAACAATCATCACGTCATGCAGATTACTTGTTTTAAACCCTGTTGAAACATACGATTCAATGCCTTCTCCCAACTTTGAATTCCCGGTATTTGGGGCTGAAGAAGAAGTTGACAACGAAATTTCAGAAGAGATCTCCCGATTACTCAGAAAAGAGGAAAGGTCCATTGAACCTCACAAAGAGCCGTTGGAAACGGTAAACTTGGGTTCGGAAGAAGAGAGAAAAGAGGTCAGGATTGGGGCACTGCTCAGTCCAACTGCCAAAGAGAGTTTGACAAAGCTTCTCAAAGAATTTCCCGATGTATTTGCTGGTCCTACCAGGACATGCCAGGGTTGGATTCCAGAATCGTGGAACATCATCTACCGTTGAGATCAGAATGTCCGCCAGTAAAACAAAGTTTGAGACGGACTCACCCAGACATGGCCGTCAAAATCAAGGAGGAAGTACAGAAACAGATTGACGCAGGTTTCCTCGCCACGTCAGAATATCCTCAATGGTTAGCCAACATCGTACCAGTCCCAAAAAATGACAGAAAGGTCAGAATGTGTGTAGACTATAGGGATCTAAACAAGGCTAGTCCAAAGGACGACTTTCCCTTACCACACATTGACATGCTGGTAGACAGTACAACAAAATTTAAAGTCTTCTCCTTCATGGATGGATTCTCGGGCTATGATCAGATAAAAATGGCGCCGAAAGACATGGAGAAAACTTCGTTCATTACCCCATGGGGTACCTTTTGTTACAAGGTAATGTCGTTCGGTTTGAAGAACGCCGGGGCAACCTATCAACGTGCCATGAATACTCTGTTTCATGACAAGATACACAAGGAAATCGAGGTATATGTCGATGATATGATTGCTAAATCTAAGACGGGAGAGGAGCATGTGACCCACCTGTCAAAACTATTTGAACGGTTGAGAAAGTACAAACTCCGCTTGAATCCAAACAAGTGCACCTTCGGTGTCTGTTCAGGGAAACTCTTAGGGTTCATTGTCAGCCAGAAAGGAATTGAGGTTAATCCTGACAAAGTCAAGGCCATTCAAGAAATGCCTTGTCCGAGGACTGAAAAACAAGTCAGGGGATTCCTGGGACGTTTGAATTACATTTCCTGATTTATATTCCTTATGACCGCGACATCCACACCGATTTTCAAATTACTCAAAAAGAACCAGGACTGCGTTTGGACAGAGAATTGCCAAACCGCCTTCGACAGTATTAAAGAATACCTGTCAAACCCACCGATTCTATCACCTCTTGTGGAAGGAAGACCACAAATCATCTACCTCACAGTCTTGGAAGACTCAATGGGTTGTGTAATTGGCCAACAAGATGAAACAAAAAGGAAAGAGTCTGCCATCTACTATTTGAGCAAGAAATTCACTGACTGCGAGACCCGGTATACTATGCTTGAGAAAACTTGCTATGCTCTGGCTTGGGCAGCCAAACGTCTTCGCCAGTATATGATTCGCCACACTACTTGGTTAATCTCCGAAATGGATCCAATCAAGTACGTCTTTGAAAAGCCTGCTCTCACGGGAAGGATTGCCCGTTGGCAGATGTTGTTATTGGAATATGACATCGAATACCACGCTCAGAAAGCCGTTAAGGGAAGTATTTTAGCCGATCATTTGGCTCATCAACCGATTGACGATCAGGAATCAATCGGGTTTGACTTCCCAGACGAAGATGTCATGTATTTGAAAATGAAAGATTGCGATGAACCGCTACCCAGTGAAGGGCCAGAACCAGGTTCCCAATGGGGACTTATCTTTGACGGAGCTGTCAATCATTTTGGAAACAGAATTGGGGCAATCATCATAACACCTCAAGGTACCCACATCGTCATACCCCAAATTTTGACCACAAAGATTCCCCATCATTTTGAAAATCATCATCACAATATGGATGTACCATCATACCTCATTAGTCTCCCCAAAGATGGGTGAGCATCCACTACAATCAAACTTAGGGTTTCAAGCCCTCTCAGAGCCTTTAGACAAAAGATCAATCAAGGAATGACATGATCTTCAATTTGTCTAAACCTCTTAAACATCTGCAATGGATCAAGAGGACTCCCACATCAAGAATCAAGCACAAGGTTGCAGCATTCTAAGTGTCACCAAATTAGGGTTTTGGTCGACCAAGGCCTCCAGATGGAAATTTTCCTCTGGGCATGAGCCAATGCTTTAAATCACAACCTAAAAAATTCTAAGGGACCTCATAAACCCAATCATCAAGTCAATTTAGCCTCAGGGGATGCATTCATAAAAATTCAGGAATTAGGGTTTTTTTTTACCTAATTTACCCCTAAGTTGACTTTTGGGACAAAACATGAGCCAAGACCTCAAGACATGATTTGAGGGTCTCTAATAACCTACATTGATCCATTTGCAATAATGGATTGATCCAAGAAGCTTGATTCACAAGTTTCAAGTTCATCAGAACCACAGTTAGGCTTTCGCGGAAAAAGTCAACTGAGCCTTTGACTTTTGACCCAGACATGCTCCCAAACCTTGGGACAAGATTCAATACACCCTATAACATCCATGGAACATGTACATTAAGTTTGATTTAGGTCAAGGACTTGATTTCACAAAGGATCGTACAGTTTGGAATTCATCTGACAAAAAGTCAACTATGCACAAAAGTCAAACTTTGACTTTTTGAGATTTTTCACAATTATGGTTCTTTGACCCTAAAATGATGTTAATATGTGATTGGAATCATAATTCATCAAGAAAAATCAAGAAAAGTGGGATAACTTGTAAAAGGGGTAACCATAAAAAATTAGAAATTTTCTAAGTTATGGAACAAAGTGGCTAGGGTACCAACTTTGGAGGATCATATCTCCTAAACCACAAGGACATTTTTCCCCATTCAAATCTGGATTTGTAGCTCTCATGGCCCTCTACAAAAGCTTCAACTACACCTCATTCCAATTCATCATGAATTTTGAGTTATGGAATGATCAAAATGGCTGAAAACATGAAATGTCACTTTTTCCAACACTTAGTGAAATTTTCACTAAGTCAGAATCTGTTTCACTTTTTCCAAAATGTAGGGGCATTTTTCACTTGGATCCAAAAAGTATAAAGACCAATTATGATCACACATATGTTTTATCATATGAGGGCTTTCCAAAATGGCCAAGAACTCCATGAAACTCCACTTAAGCCATGAGATATGACCATGCCAATATGCCTTGCTGCAAACTGTCATGGCAAGGCAGATTTGTGCATTTTGCTCAATTTGCTCAAATTTTGCAAAGGGAAAGCAAATCTATCCATCTGAACACCTCAAGGGGGGACCAAGGAGGGACAAACACTGATCCATCAGCCTCCCTAGTCTTTGGAACCAAAAGTAGCATGCCAAACCTAGAAATGCCTAAAAGAGGGACAAGACTCCAATTTTGGTTTGGAGCATTTAATGGATGCACCAAGGTGGCTTGGACTGAGCCTTTTCTAACTGAATTCAGTCAAGACATATCTAAGAACAAGGGAACCAGCAGCCTGTGCCCTAACCTCTAGTCAATGGCTAGAGGAGACTTGGATTCCTATTGATAAACATTGGCCAAACCTCTGCAGCAGTTGCCATTCACAATTGCAGCCAAAACAAACTTAGTCTACTATAAATAGAGCTCATTTGTGCTCAGTTTGTGTACACCAAAGCACTACAACACTTGCTTTCCTCAAAATCTATTTCTCTTGGCAAAAATGCCTTCTTTAGCAAGGTAACTTTGAGTTTTTGAGTTAGAGAGCAATTCCACCACAGCTCATGATCCAAACACATCTAATATGTCATATCTAAGTTGTCCAAACCTTCACAAGTGACCTGTAACACCAAAATCACAAAGTCACCTCTCAAAACCTCAAAATAGGACTTTTGTGCATTTTTCAAGCCATGTCTTGATTCAGTCACTTTCCAAACCAAATAAAACCTCAAAGACACTCCAAATATCATCCTTGAACTATCCCAAATGGTTCCCCACATCTAGAACACTATTTGAGAGAGTTGCTATTTTGGCCACTTTTGCCCCTTTTGCAAGAAAGAGCCCAAACTTGTTCCTGAGGTTTCCAGCTGATTTCAACCATCCCAAAAGCTTCTAAGAGATCATTTGAGGGTGTCCAAAGCATCAAATCATTTCTGGAATTAAGCACTTGGCAGATTGCACAAAAGCTCCAAAAAGAGGTAAGCCTCACAACTTGAATTCTTTGAATCATACTTTCCTTTGATGTCCACTGATCATGCACACCTTATACATGTTATATGTGTTGTGTTTGTACCAATTCATCATATAATCCATGCCTGTAACAAGAGATATCACAGAAAATGCAAATCATGGCCTATTTCAAAACCACTATAGGGTTTTTCAATAGGAGCATGATCTGAAAAAAAACACCACCACCATTGGATTCCTTGTGAAATTCTAGGCAGGATAGACCTAAATTTTGTCCCAATCCATGGAGAAATGAGAAAGTTATGGCCTTCACGTTTTTAACCAAAATCTTGCCTTGCCTTGCCTTGGGTCAGGCCAAAAACAAGGCAAGCCTTGTATATTTGTGGTTGTGTTTCAATCAACGAATGTATCACCACCCCAGTGGTAAGGCGCGTGCCCTGTACACAAGAGGTCTGGGGTTCGAATCCCCCTCGCCCCAGACCCTCTTTTTGCTTTTTTTCCCCACTTTTTACTATTTTTCATATTATTTTTAATAGTTTGGAAAATTAATAACTCCCTCAATTTTAATTATTTTTTATTGGTTCTTTTTACAAAAAAATCACAAAAATGTTGAAATATTTTATTCCACAAAAAAAGCAAAGTTATATTATTTATATAATATAGTTAGAATTTTTATGAATAAATTCATTTTAATTGTTTTTTAAACATTTTTAAAGTGAATATTCATCTTGGAAATCAAAACCAAATGAGTTTTAATTCATCTTGTGATTAATCCCTCATTTTCCAAACCTTAAACCATAAATCATAAGTTGTTTATTAGAACTTATTTGGTATTTTTATCATTTTATTAATTTTCCTTGAATAAATTACTTTAAAATGATGAAATTAGGATTTAATGGGTTTATTACCCTAAAACAAATTTTTTTCAACTCTTTGGGCCTCTAATAGAGTGTAAGACCCAACCTCTTTGAAAACCAACACATTTGTGGGCCTTATTCACTGTATAAGACCCACTGCATTTTCAAAAATCTCGGCGTGATCGCTATTTCAAAACGAAAATCACCTGGGCCTACCCTCGTGTTATAAGTCCCATTTCCTTTCTTTAAAACACTTTGGGCCTCTAATAGAGTGTAAGTTCCAACCCTTTTTTTTAAAACCAAAATGATTTGGGCCTCAGTGTATTATATAAGTCCCGATACCATCAAAAAGTTCGGCGCGGTCGTCGCCTTTTTAACAAAAAACCTTTGGGCCTCTCCTTGAGCTGTAAGCCCCATCTCTTGTACAAAAATAACCTCTTTGGGCCTCTAATAGAGTGTAAGACCCAACCTCTTTTTGAAACCAAAATTATTTGGGCTTCTAATAGAGTGTAAGACCCAATCCTATTGTACAGAAAACCTTTTGGGCCGCACATATTGTATAAGTCCCACTGTACGAATTCAAACAATAGTACAATCACTGATAAAACCTTGGGCCTCTCCTCGAGCTATAAGCCCCACAATCCTTTCAAAAATACTTTCTCCTTTGATTTTGAATATGTTGTTATCAAAACTTTCTTTGTTGAATAACTAACAAAACAACATGGAAGCTCTACAACGGGTAAGTGTTCATCCGCTTTCATTTACCGCTTTCATATGTATATAACTGTATTGTGGGGCTGTTTCACTGTAAGTCTTCTTTCACAAACTTTTATATACTTGTCAAATATCCACTGTGTAATACTAGTACAGCTATTTAGAGTGTTCCCCGGCAACTACGTCTTGCCCTAGGTACAGCCCTGTTGGTCACTCTTAAATACAAACAAAACTAGATCCCCAAAGGATTTCCAGATACAGTCTTCCCTCCTCTTGGGGTTAAACAATTTGGAGACGTGAAAGGCAGCATTCTCGGTGAACCCTTTCTCAGACTGTCACCCTTAGACATTGTCAAAGAAACTCTAACTCCCCAGAGATGATCTTTTCTCCGTGAATGGCATCTCTTGAGTTTCTTCCAAATTCTCGGACTTTCCTGGCTTGATCTATTCTCGGTGAATAGCATATCTTGAACTTATCGGGGTTTGGGGACCCACAGGCTTCCTAAAAGCATTCCCGCCCCTCTTGGGCGTTGTACAAGGACCATTCGGCTTCTTAGAAGTTCGCCTTCTCTTGGGCTTCATACAAGGTCCCTGACGACCTCTTAAAGGTATAAGACAGAAGTTGGTCATCCATTGCGAGAGCAGTCTTTCCAGCGTCAAAAAACTCCGGCCGTTGTAGGGTTGATACTCATACCTTAATGCACGTGCCTCCTCTTGGGCATTGTACAAAAGATAAAACTCTAGACGTGGAAATTCTAAGACCCTTGAGTCTCAAATACATTCTCAAGCTCCCTTTTAAACATAGGCAGAAACTCGGTCTCTCCCAGGAGAGTTCCCCACACTTGGACCCGCTTCAGGATCTTCAGAATCCACAGCGGTAAGGCAGCCTCCTCTTGGGCTTTGTACAATGATCCTCCCCAACGGAGCTAACCTTTTCAGACTCTCTTGTTGAGTATAAAAGACTCTCTTGTTGATTCAATCTCCTTTTAGCCTCCATCTCGGGCTTCGTACAAGATACTAAAACACTCTCTTGTTGAGTATAAAAGACTCTCTTGTTGAGTCAATCTCCTGTTAGCCTCCATCTCGGGCTTCGTACGCGATACCAAATCACTCTCTTGTTGAGTATAAAAGACTCTCTTGTTGAGTCACTTCCCTTTAGCCTCTATCTCGGGCTTCGTACGAGACATCAAATCACTCTCTTGTTGAGTATAAAAAGACTCTCTTGTTAAGTCAACCAACTTTTAGCCTCCGTCTTGGGCTTTGTACAAGACATAGAAAGTCACTCTCTTGTTGAGTATAAATGACTCTCTTGCTGAGTCAACCAACTTTTAGCCTCCGTCTTGGGCTTCATACAAGACACATATAAAACACTATCTTGTTGAGTATAAAAGACTCTCTTGTTGGGTCAATTAACTTTCAGACTCTCTTGTTGAGTCAATTTCCTTTTAGCCTCTTTCTCGGGCTTCGAACGAGACAACAAAACACTCTCTTGTTGAGTATAAAATACTCTCTTGTTGGGTCAATAAACTCTCAGACTCTCTCGTTGTGTCAATCACCTTTTCAGACTCTCTCGTTGAGTCCATCTTCCCTTTTCGCCTCCGTCTCGGGCTTCATACGAGACACCAAATTACTCTCTTGTTGAGTATGACAGATTCTCTTGTTGAGTCAAACCCTTTTAGCCTCAATCTTGGGCTTTGTACAAGACATAAAGAACATTTTCCCCAGAAAAGTCAACTTCTAGCCTCCTCTTAGGCTTTGTATAAAGAAAACCCCGGTTGAGTCAATCAACCTTTTAGCATCAAAGTTGTGCCTTGCTAACAGCATACAAACATCAATAACTCCTCTTTAGAGATGACAAATTCTGTCTCAACCTTTTAGCTTCACATCTTGGGCTTTGAACAATATACAAATCACCCCTTTAGCTTCAATCTTGGGCTTTAAACAAGACACCAAACCACCTTTTTCCTCCCTTAGAATAGGAGGAACTACGATCGCTCTGATTTCCCTGTTTCGAGAATACGTAGGTATAAGACTGCAAAAATCTTAGCGAGCACACTAATCAAAAACCCAAAATTCCATACCTTCATATATCAACCCAAAAGCATCAAATCTAAACACATTACCAAAAACCTCACAAATGGTCCAAACATTCTATTCTTAACAAAATAACCGAAGAGGGGCCCACATCTTAATAGCATCTATAAACCAACAGTTTTGACTGTTTAAACTCAGTATGCAAGCGGGGTTAATTGGAGACATCTATTTCCCTTCCTTAATCAGCTTAACAGGATAAAAAATGAATCAAACTATAGTGCTCAAGCGATAGTGACTCAGGACCACAAAAATTGCGCTACAGAAAAATGGCGCCCACCGTGGGGCCATTTTCTCTTTCTTACAATCTTCGGTAGAAACCTTAAGTTTAGAGAATGGCGACCACAGTGGGAGGCATTCTTTCTAGTCTCTTTTAGGGTGAAAACCTTTAAATTCAAAAAAATGTCACAGAAATGACAACTCTGCTGGGGAGTCATTGTCTGTATAGGATCATAAGACTAGAGGTCTAGGATGATTAAGACAAATATATATACTGCTTTTCCTAATTGATACCTGTGTTTATTTTTCTGCTAATGGGAATGCGTGTGATGCCGCATGTGGAAAGATTAAGTATACACCTAAGATAGGTGATGGAAATGCGGGTAATCTTGCGGGGAGTGAATCCCAGTTAAGCGTTCCCGATCGACCATCAAACTCAGTGGAGACTCCCTTTGCAGATACATTACCTATACAACTTCGGTTGTTGAAAGTAGTGTGGTCGACTGGGTTATCTGAGAAGCTGAGGTTTTTAGTAGACTTAAACCATTTTGTAGTGCAGAAGCTATCGGAAATAGTTGTCACGCAATACTACCCTCATTTGAGATCGCTCTAGGATACATCAGCCCGCTGGCGATCCGCTTGTTGTTGTTATCCCAAGAGGGGTCAATGATTTTGCGGACAGGTACCAAAAATCACCAGTATAAACCTTTGGGGGGGGGGGGGGGGGTAGAGCCTTGACTTCATGACACCGACCCTTTGACCCCATGTTTTTTCTATGTTTTTGTGTGTTGCATTCATGCATTCATCTAAAAAACATTAAAACAAAAAAAATCTTCTCTTCTAGTCTCTCTTTTTCAAATTAAACTAAGACTATGATTGCAAATGTCAGAGAAAGGAGGTTGCGCTAATGGATTTCGGTAGAAGGAAAACTCATAAGTACACCTTCAAGGTTCCAAAACTAGAGGATTTAAGAGGTCTGGCGAGAATGATCACCAACCACGAGGCTTTCAGAGCCAAGTATTGAGGGTTGCTGTCCTTGTTAAGGGTCCATGTAATTGAAGGAATCATGTCCACACTAATCCAGTTCTACGATCCAGTCTATCACTGTTTCACATTCCCGAATTATCAACTAGCACCAACGCTGGAGGAGTACTCTCACCTGACTGATTTACATATCACTGATCTGGCTCCCTTTTCTGGACTGGAAGAGATTCCAAAAGATCAAACCATTGCAAGAGCAATCTATTTGGATGAGTCAGAGGTTAGGACTCACATGACCAATAAGGGGGGATCCAGGGGTTGCCAACCCAGTTCTTGACAAAGAAGGCTCTATACTTTATTAGTATAGGGAACATGGCCGCTTTCGAGAGCATCTTTGTTTTGCTCACCTACGGGTTATTTTTGTTTCCCAACATTGATAACTTTGTAGATATCAAAGCCATTAAGATTTTCCTTATTGGAAACCCTGTACCGACTTTGCTCGCAGATGCTTATCATTCGGTACACTTAAGGAATTTGTATAGCGGAGGAATGATCACCTGTTGTGTACCCCTGCTGTACAAATGGTTCACTTCTCACTTGCCCAAGTCTGCTGCATTTTGGGATCAAAAGAATACTTTACGTTGGTCGCAGAGAATCATGTCTCTTACCAACTCTGACATCAATTGGTACAATTGAATCTATGACGGGATCAGAATGATTGACCATTGTGGAAATTTCCCAAATGTACCCCTTATAGGTACTAAGGGAGGAATCAATTATTATCCAGTTTTAGTTCGTCGTCAATTTGGATACCCGATGAGGCATATCCCGCGTAATGCTCATCTGGAAGGTCTTTTCTTCAAGGAAGGAGAAAATGACAGGGCACTAAAGACGGAAATAGTGCATGCCTGGAAACACATTCATAGAAAAGGAAGAGAGTCACTACGAAAACCAGACAGTGTCTCGGTGGAGCCTTATCTCCATTGGGTACAAACTAGAGCTCTTAAGCTGAGGATGCCTTACCCTCGCCTGGAAGTTCTTCCATTAAGGGACTCTGCCCTTTATTTTATGTCTGAGATGGAAAAACTTTAGGTTACTCTCAGCAAAGTTCAGCAGGAGAAGAGGTCTTGGAGGAACAAGTACCGTATTCTCATGGAGTGCAAGAAAATACAACAACTATTAAAAGAAAAGGATGCTCTGATTGAGATTTTAGAGCAACATGCTGTAGAGAATCAAGAAGACCAAAGGAATTTGCTCGCTCCTTTCACTTGGCCAAGGAATGACAACCCGACAACGGCTCAAGAGCCCCGGTCAAAGAAAAGGAAAGTACCAGAACCAGCACCTGAGCTCTCCTCAGAGAGGACTCAGGACCCATTAGCTTAGATTTCCTTTTGCAGCATTATGTAAATTACTGTATTTCCATTTCTGCAATCCTTTGAATTCAATAAAACGGGGTTTCCCCACTGTTTGATATTTGCAATCCAAGTGACGAAGTTTACTTTGAATAAAAAAATATATACAATTAATATAATCATTGCATATCATTCATCATTCTCACTTAACGCATTCTTCTTACCTACGAATCTCACGTTTGCGTCTCGATTCTAGAGTCAAACTGTCTCATTCGTACAATACTCGGGCCAATCGACAGAAAAAGATGGATGATCTCGAGGAAGAGAACAGAGAGTTGAGGGAAGAGATCGAAACTCTGAAAGAGGATCTAAGAAAGCTCCATAACGACATGCAAGCTCTAGCAGAAGCTCAGATGCAACAACAAAGGATTGTGATCTCAGAGATCGCATCAACTCCCATAGTGGAGAAGTATGATCCTAAGTACAAAATGTCTAAAGATCGTCCTTGGGGCATGCCTATCAACTATATCCCGGAAGGATATGTTCTGCCGATCAATGAGGATTAAGGAACCGCAGCAGGAGCCGATGGGCCCGAAGGTTACAAACTTCAGGAATACGAAGATGCCAGGGGCATGACAGCAACTCCTGAAGGTTACAAACTTTGGGAGACACCAAGAGTCTCTTCCGTAATGACTATACCACCACCTGTGGTACAAACTGTCTCGGAAGGACAAATTCCACAGATACCTTCTTGTGAAAATGAAAGTATGTTCGACATAATGAATGAGTTCCAGGAATAATTCCTGGAGATACAGATAGAACTGCAAGCCCTTTGCGGTCAGGATTTATTTGGAAAGGACGCCGCAGACCTTTGTTTGGTCCCCAATGTGAAAGTCCCGCACAAATTCCAGGTGCCCGATTTTGAAAAGTACAAGGGTAACTCTTTCCCTCAAAGTCATTTAGTGATGTACGCTCAGCGAATGTCAGCTCAGACAAAGAACCAGGAGCTACTAATCCATTACTTCCAGGATAGTTTAACCGGTGCCGCACTCAAATGGTACATGGGTTTAAACCGCACTAAGATCGCCACTTTTAGAGATCTTGGCGTCGCTTTCGTTCAACAATATAAATACAATTTAGACATGGCACCGGACAGAGATCAACTCAGATCGATGTCACAAAAGGACAAGGAAACCTTTAAGGAGTACGCTCAGAGATGGCGTGAAATTGCCTCTCAGATTTGTCCACCTCTTGAAGAAAAAAGATGACAAAGATCTTCTTAAAGACCTTAAGCTCATTTTACTACGACAGAATGGTCGCCAGTGCGCCCAGTGACTTCACCGAGATGGTGGGCGTGGGAGTTCGTCTTGAGGAAGCAGTCCGGGAAGGACGTTTAGTTAAAGACGTTGGATCATCAAGCATTACAAAAAGATACAGTAGTGCTCTCCCTAAGAAAAAAGAGCAGGATATTGGGAATATCTCTGTCGGAAAGCAAAGGCAACGATATCAACCAGTAGCAGCTGTAACTCCTGTTATCAATCCAACGCCTGTTCCTAGGTATCAACCTCTGGTTGCGCAGAGCCAACCTAATCAACAACAACTTCAACAAAGGACACAACAGTCTCTCTAGCAGACTCGTCCTCCGTACAACAACAACCGTACAACGCGACCTCCAGGTTTTGATCCTATACCTGTGTTGTACGCGGAACTGTTTCCATTACTACTGGTCAAGGGGCATGTCCAAACCAGGTCTCCTCTTACAATACCGGAAAATCCGCCTTTTTGGTTTAAAACGGATCAGACGTGCCCTTACCATCAAGGAGGACCAGGGCACAACATAGAAAACTGTCTCAGTTTCAAATCCGACGTGCAAAAGCTTGTTAGGAGCGGGGTCTTATCTTTTAAAGATACAAATCCTAATGTTCTCACGAACCCGCTGCCTCAATATGAGAAGGCTACAGTCAATTTGATAGAGGGAGAGTCTAACACATCTATCAAATTCATGATGTACTCTTATTGAGGGCCAATTTCGTCAAGATGCATTGTAGACAGAGCGGATACGGCCATGTGCCACCTCATAATTATCACCAGTGTGATATCTGCTCTAAAAACAATCAGGGATGTTTTATGGTGCAAGCAGCTCTACAGGAACAGTCAGATCTCGGATGGATCCAGGAGCATCGAATTCGTGGTGTCAACATGACTTATGCGAATTCCAATATCATTCAGAACCATGACATCTGTACAATGAATGTCAACTTGGTGGCGATGCACTCAAGGCAAAGCCAGTATCATAATCTGCCGCGGCACGATTACAATTCCTGTCTGACTTGCTCGGTAAACAAACAGGGATGCTCTTTTGTGTAAGAGGCCCTCCAGTGTCAGATGGATATTGGAAGGATCCAGGACTACCGTGATAGAAATCCTTATCAGATCAACATGATTCAAATCTTCGATATTCGTTTGATGAATACCAGCTTGGTGGAGTTACACGCCAAGCAAGTCCAACTCGGTTATCTCACTTCACATGATTATCTGAACTGTAAAGTATGTTGTGAGAGTAACCAAGGGTGTGCTCTCGTTCAAAGAACGTTACAACACTTGTTAAACTACTGGTGGCTTCCAATCTATATGGATGAAGACACGCAATAAATCTGTGTGGTTGACGGGAACCCTACTCGGCATCAAAGTCAAGATGTCTGATCTACGGAAACAGATCTAGTGAGGTTACACTGCATCCAAAGCGGACGTGGCCAGGTGCCACCACACAATTACGAGCACTGTAGAGTCTGCTCGGAAAATAATCAAGGATGTTACCTCACGCGAGCAACCCTTCAGAGTCAGTTGTACCGCAAAGAAATCCAACAATATTCAGTTTCAGGGTCTATCAACTGGACGCCCGACTATTTCCCTGATCAGATTAAGGATGTTGTTGTGATCTCTGATCTTGAAAGGACCAAGGATGTTTGCGCCATCATCCCTCTACTTGACGAATCGAAGGTTCTTGACCAGGAATTGATTAAAGTTACCTACGACGGTCAGAAAAATTAGAAGGCTCCTGTAGTTATCTATCTGTCGGGACCGCTACCGTATGAATCAGCTAAGGCGATCCCTTACAAATACGGTGCAACAATAATTAAGAATGGAAAGGAAATTGCATTACCCTCCGTCGTGAATATTACAGACATCAGTCGAGTAACACAGAGTGGTCAAATCTTCAACCGAGGAGTTGGAGAACCTAACAGAGAAAAGGAACCTCACACAAAAGTTCCTAATCCACCAGTCGGTCAATCCAGTGATCCCGACCTTTCAAAGAATGATGATGAGATGCTGAAGCTCATCCAAAGGAGTGAATACAACATTGTTGATAAGCTGTTACAAACTCCTTCAAAGATCTTTCTGCTATCACTTTTACTCAGTTCCGAAGCCCACAGAGAGTCTCTACAGAAAGTATTAGAGCAGGCCTTTGTGGAACAGGATGTGTTAATACGATAATTCTATAACATCGTCTCTAACGTCACTTCCTGCAACAACTTGGGGTTTAGTGATGAGGAATTGCCAGAAGAAGGCAAAAGTCACAACATGGCGCTCAATATAACAGTTAACTGCCAGGACAATGCTTTAGCCAGCGTACTAATAGACACCGGATTGGCTCTCAACGTTATGTCGAAGTCCACCCTAATGCGACTATCATTCAAAGGATCTCTGATGAGAGGCAGTGAGGTCGTCATCAAATCATTTGACGGATCCAGGAAAACGGTTATCGGCGAAGTTGACCTTCCCATAACTATCGGTCCTCACACTTTCCTAATCACTTTCCAGGTCATGGACATCCGGGCAAAATACTGTTGCTTATTAGGAAGACCTTGGATACACCAGGCTGGGGCATTCACTTCGACACTTCACCAGAAGCTGAAGTTTGTCAAGAATGACCAGCTCGTCATAGTCTGTGGAGAGCAAGCCTTGATCGTGAGTAACCTTTCATTATCTACTTGTGTAGAACCCGAGGAGGTTGTTGGAACTCAGTTCCAGGCACTTTTGGTGAGCAATGAGGGTCAACTAGAGAAAGGAACATCAATATCCTCGTACAAAGATGCTCTCGAGGTGATCAAAAGTAACAACGCTGAGGGATGGGGACAACTTATCATTCCTACTGATAATAAAACAAAGAAGGGTCTTGGTTTTTCTGCAACCTGTACCCAGAATGCCACTAACGGTGAAAGTCTTCATCCCGTTCAGAACTTCTTCCATAGTGGAGGTTTCCTTTACCCAGTGTCCCAAGAAGTACACACTATCAACAAGGGAGAGTCCTCCGACACAGAGGAAGAATGGGAATCTTATCTTAATAAGGACGGTTATATGTCTCAGGAAGAGGTGCCTACGCCATTTTGCTATCCTGTACAGTGTCTGAGATTTATACCAAGGTCAGATGTCGAAATGAGATACGAAGATTGTGATCCGGAAGGATGCCGTGCTCCGCCAAACTCATTGGAGGAGGACACTCCGATGAAATACAACTTTGACCATGACTACTATGGCCCAATGGATGGCCTGCCTATCTGGCAGCCGTACCTAGGAGACTTGGGGCATGAAAATTAGCTAAACAATGAAAATCAGTTGAGCATCATTGAAAAGAATACCTGCGTCCCCACCATGTCATGGGATCAACACTCAGGTCATTCAGAAAATATCCAGCACGACGATGAATTTGTAAACTTTGCAGGATTAGAATTCATTAACTATGCTTTTTCCGAGGTCAACGTCATCGAAAGGGATGACTCATCCAGTTCCAAAGAAGTATGGGACACATTGGGACAACCGAGTGGAAAATACGACTTCATGGTCAAATACACCGCTCCTGAAAGCTCTCGCATCAGGCTCGAAGTCATTCAGCCAACTGGGTAGGGAGATCCACCTGAGAGAACAAATACTCTGCAAAATACAACTGAGGAATCCTCCTACGACAACTCTGCCTGGGAGACAGATTCCAATGATCCTGCTCCACTAGAAATCAGCGTTATTTCTGAAGACAAATCAAGGAAGGTACCAGACTTTGTGATTCACCGAGGAGTTCGCCTCCAATAGGTTGCAGTCGATGTTCCGAAGATTGTTCATAAGTCTAAGTAATTGCCGTCTTTAACCTTTCACTCTGCCCAGGTGAAACAGATGTTTTGATAGGGCTCGCTTTCTGTAAATGTCCCTCTTTGCTTCGCCCAAAGCGGCAGAGTTTTGTTTTATAGGGCTGTAGTTTCAAGAATCGACTTGTTCATAAGTAAATAAACGTCGTTCTGTAATTTCTGCATTAATTGCTGTTTTCTCTTTTTGCTTTTTCAGAAAATGGTAATCCTAAAAAACAATTCAAATAATAAAAACAAGCAGTAAAAAAATAATAAAATACACTGCACACACTCTTGCATTTTCTCTATCTCTTCTAAACACAAATCATCACGTCATGCAGATTGCTTGTTTTAAACCCCGTTGAAACACACGATCCGATGCCTTCTCCCAACTTTGAATTCCCGGTATTTGAGGCTGAAGAAGAAGATGACGACGAAATTCCAGATGAGATCTCCCGATTACTCATACAAGAGGAAAGGTTCATTAAACCTCACAAAGAGCCGTTGGAAATGGTCAACTTGGGCTCAGAGGAAGAGAGAAAAGAAGTCAAGATTGGGGCACTACCCAGTCCGATTGTCAAAGAAAGTTTGACAAAGCTTCTCAAAGAGTTTCCCGATGTATTCGCTTGGTCCTACCAGGACATACCAGGGTTGGATACCAGCATCATGGAACATCATCTACCGTTAAGGTCAGAATGTCCGCCAGTAAAACAGAGGTTGAGACGGACTCACCCGGACATGGCCATGAAAATCAAAGAGGAAGTACAAAAACAGATTGACGCGGGTTTTCTCGCCACATCAGAATATCCTCAATGGTTAGCCAACATCATACCGGTTCTAAAAAAGGACGGAAAGGTCAGAATTTGTGTAGACTATAGGGATCAAAACAAGGCTAGTCCAAAGGACGACTTTCCTTTACCACACATTGACATGCTGGTTGACAGTACAGCGAAGTTCAAAGTTTTCTCCTTCATGGATGGATTCTCGGGCTATAATCAGATAAAAATGGCACCGAAAGACATGGACAAAACTTCCTTCATCACCCCATGGGGTACTTTTTGTTACAAGGTAATGCCGTTCGGTCTGAAGAACGCCGGGGCAACCTATCAACGGGCCATGACTACTATTTTTGATGACATGATACACAAGGAAATCGAAGTGTATGTCGATGATATGATTGCTAAATCTAAGACATAAGATGAGCATGTGACCCACTTGTCAAAACTATTCGAGCGGTTAAGAAAGTACAAACTCTGTTTGAATCCCAACAAGTGCACATTTGGTGTTCGTTCAGGGAAACTCTTAGGGTTCATCGTCAACCAGAAAGGAATTGAGGTTGATCCTGACAAAGTCGAGGCCATTCAAAAAATGCCTTCTCCAAAACCTGAAAAACAAGTCAGGGGATTCCTGGGACGTTTGAACTACATTTCTAGATTCATATTCCTCATGACCGCGACGTGTGCGCGAATTTTCAAATGACTCAAAAAGGATCAGGACTGCGTTTGGACAGAAGACTGCCAAACTACCTTCGACAGTATTAAGTAATATCTGTTAACCCCGCCGATTCTATCACCTCCGGTGGAAGGAAGACCACTGATCATCTACCTCACCGTCTTGGAAGACTCCATGGGTTCTGTACTTGACCAACAAGACGAAACCAAAAGGAAAGACTCTGCCATTTACTATTTGAGCAAGAAATTCACCGACTGCGAGACTCGGTACACTATGCTTGAGAAAACTTGCTGCGCTCTGACTTGGGCAGCCAAACGTCTTCGCCAGTACATGATTCGTCACACTACTTGGTTAATCTTTGAAATGGATCCGATCAAGTACGTCTTTGAAAAACCTGCTCTTACGGGAAGGATTGCTCGTTGGCAGATGTTGTTATCAGAATATGACATAGAATACCACGCTCAGAAAGCCGTTAAGGGAAGTGTTTTATCCGATCATTAGGCTCATCAACCGATTGACGATCAAGAATCAGTCAGATTTGACTTCCCAGACGAAGATGTCATGTATCTAAAAATGAAAGACAGCGATGAACCGCTACCCAGTGAAGGGCCAGAACCAGGTTCCCAATGGGGGCTTATCTTTGACAGAGTTGTCAATCATTACGGAAACGGAATTGGGGAAATTATCATAACACCTCAGGGTACCCACATTCCTTTCACTGCCCGACTTATGTTCAAGTGCACAAATAATGAGGCCGAATACGAAGCTTGTATCATGGGTCTTGAAGAAGCGATCGACTTAAGGATCAAGAACTTGGACGTATATGGCGACTCAGCCCGGGTTATCAATCAAATCAAAGGAGATTGGAACACATACCAATCAGGACTAATTCCTTACAAAGACTACGCAAGAAGGTTATTACCTTTCTTCAACAGAATTGAGTTTCATCATATCCCTCGTGAGGAGAATCACATGGCTGATGCATTATCCACTCTCTCTTCCATGATTAGTGTAGGTCAATGGAATGACCTGCCTAAGATCGACATAATGTGCCTTGAACGGCCCGCTTACATCTTCATAATTGAGGCGATCATAGACAACAAACCTTGGTACCACGATATCAAGTGCTTCCTTCAGAAACTGGAGTACCCACCTGGGGCATCCAGAAAGGACAGAAAGACCCTCAGAAGATTGGCAGGCAGCTTCTTCCTGAGCGGTGATACACTCTATAAGAGAAATTTTGACATGGTTTTGCTCTGATGCGTAGACAGACCAGAAGCAGGCATGTTGATGAAAGAAATTCATGAAGGATCCTTTGGTACTCATGCCAACGGACACACAATGGCGAGAAAAATTCTAAGAGCAGGGTACTATTGGTTGACAATGGAATCCGACTGCTACAAGTACATGAGGAAGTGTCACAAATGTCAGATATACTCAGACAAAATCCATGTACCGCCAACGCATCTCAAAGTTCTTTCTTCCCCATGGCCTTTTTCCATATGGGGAATCGACATGATTGGCATGCTTGAACCTAAGGCTTCAAACGGACATCAGTTCATTCTGGTAGCCATTGATTACTTCCCCAAGTGGGTCGAAGCACCATCGTACGCTAATGTGACCCGACAAGTGGTGATCCGATTTGTCAAAAACAATATCATCTGCCGTTATGGTGTTCCAAGCTAGATCATTAATGATAATGGATCTAACTTGAACAACAAGATGATGAAAGAGTTGTGCGCTGAGTTCAAAATCGAACACCATAACTCATCTCCCTACCGACCCAAGATGAACAGAGCGGTAGAAGCGGCTAACAAGAACATCAAGAAGATTGCTCAAAAAATGGTTGTAACCTACAAAGACTGGAACAAAATGCTGCCATTTTCTCTTCACGGTTATCGCACATCTGTCCGTACTTCAACAGGGGCAACCCCTTTCTCTCTAGTATATGGCATGGAAGCGGTTCTCCCCATAGAAGTAGAGATCCCATCAATACGGGTATTGATGGAAGCTAAGCTTACAGAAGCTGAATAGTGTCAAAGTCGACACGATGAATTAAACCTGATCGAAAAAAAGAGAATCACGGCTCTATGCCACGGTCAGTTGTATCAACAGAGAATAAAGAAGGTGTTTGACAAAAAGGTCCGACCTCGCGTCTTTAGGAAAGGAGACCTCGTGCTCAAGAAGATACAATCATTTCTCACCGATTCCCGGGGCAAATGGACTCCGAATTATGACGGCCCCTACGTGGTCAAGAAAGCCTTCTCAGGAGGCGCCTTGAGACTCGCAACCATGGACGGTGGATTGAAAACCCGAAAGGGAGGTCCAGGAAAAAATTAGCGACTTAATAAAAAAAATCATCCCGGTGGATTGGAAATCTCAAAGTACAATCCAGGCAAAAATTAGGGATTCATGGCAAGTAACTACGTCCAACAAAGGGGCAAGTCGCTCAGCAGCAGTTACACCATCCATCAGAAAAACTCCAGTCAAGGTCATCTTCGACAGAAGCTCAGGATGTCCCGAATTCAAAGTTGGTAGAAGGATAGTGGTCGCTATGCTTCAATGTAGCTCTTTTCCCTTAAATTACCATTTTCTAAACTTTGTAAATACTCTATGGAATCATGCGCTTGGCTGATTTCCATCCTATCAATAAAATTCGATCCCTAGTGCTTTTGTTTGCAATTCTGATTTGTTTTAGCTTTATAGAATAACATTTTTAACATGATCAACGATTCTCGAAATAAAACAAAAATGAATTTACTTGTCAAACTTTTTCTGCTTCTAAAATAAGGATGGCAATTTCTTTTGACTGTTGAACATCGAAAGAACATCGATCGCTTCTCCAGAAGTAATCGAACTTCAAAGTGCAGAATCGAAGTACTCCTTCTAAACTAGTGCACCTGAATGAAGGATCAGCTGTGTCAGAAGCGAATATTTCATCAGACACCCCCGGCAGAGTTCTTATCTCTTAAGCTCGACCAACGGTTTGCCCCGCATGGACTATCTCTTCTAAGCAAGGCGGAATTGCTATCGTGAACCAGTGATACTTTTCATCTCCCACTGTGGCCGAGTATCCAGTAATGTTCATCTATCAGTCTGTATGTCGTGTCAGTTTTGTCAGCATATACATACATACATCATGCATTATTTATTTACAGTCATATTTATGTCGCATCGCTATCACTCTAGTCGGCCTTGTTCCCTAGTGATAAAAGTCCTCTTAGTCGAGTTGTCAGTTCTTTCCTTGTCAGGAAACGTCGTGTCTGAACAATCTCTCCTCCAGTTTATTTCTGGATTGAAGCTTGTCCCTTGACCACTTTGATAACTTGAACCTCTGAGAAGCCAGAGAGCTTTCGACAAACGTCACTCTTCGCCATTGAAGATGATATCTTCGCTTTCCCGGATTAAGGAAAATCCCCAGAGAAAGCCTCGTAACTACAGACTCTCAGTAACACATTGGTTTTTCTCTTCAGAAAGTCAATGTTAATGAAGTTATCAGCACCTCAAAATTGGGGTACATTGTATGGCATTTCTCCGAGAAGATCTCGAAGAAAAGTTTGATGTAATATCCCCAAACCGGAAGCAGTCTCTCAAGAGACTCGTTTTCCCCAGTAGAATCAGCAAACGGCGTCTCTAACAGAGAAATTTGTGCACCTCTACAACTCAGAAGAATGGGTTCCCCAGCAAGTCTGACATCAAAATTTTTTCCATCAAATGGCATCTCCCCAAGAAAATTCGGCGAGAAGTTTGAGGAAAACCGCTACGAATAGCGTCCCTTGTCAAGAAAGTTTATTGACAAAAGAAACTAAGACTAGTTCCTTGGTAAGAAACCAGGATCGAGGGGAGGTTTATATCAGAAACTTAGACCAGTTCCTTGGTAGGAAACCAGGATCGAGGGGAAGTTTATTTCAGAAACTTATACCAGTTCCTTGGTAGGAAACCAGGATCGAGGGGAAGTTTATTTCAGAAACTTAGACCAGTTCCTTGGCTGAAAACCAGGATCGAGGGGAAGTTTTACCTTTTCTAAGCATCATCACTTAGCAAAAGAAGATGAATGCGCAAGTTACCATTCATAACCACCATCAAAATTTCGGGTATTTTGATATTTATTCCTCTTGCACCCCGAATGCCCGAATACCTTCGCCATTCACACCTTCGGGTCCAAGAAGCTTAAATAAGGGCATCTGTCATACCCAAAATTTTGACCACCAAGATTCCCCATCATTGTGCAAATCATCATCACAATATGGATGTACCATCATACCTCATTAGTCTCCCCAAAGATGGGTGAGCATCCACTACAATCAAACTTAGGGTTTCAATCCCTCTCAGAGCCTTTAGACAAAAGATCAATCAAGAAATGACATGATCTTCAATTTGTCTAAACCTCTCAAACATCCACAATGGATCAAGAGGACTCCCACATCAAGAATCAAGCACAAGGTTGCAGCATTCTAAGTGGATCAAGCCTCAAGATCGTCAGTGTCACCAAATTAGGGTTTTGGTCGACCAAGGCCTCTAGATGGAACTTTTCCTCTGGGCATGGGCCAATGCTTTAAAGCACAACCTAAAATACTCTAAGGGACCTCATAAACCCAATCATCAAGTCTATTTAGCCTTGGGGGATGCATTCATAAAAAATCAAGAATTAGGGTTTTTTTACCTAATTCACCCCTAAGTTGACTTTTGGGACAAAACATGAGCCAAGACCTCAAGACATGTTTTTAGGGTCTCTAATAAGCTACATGGATCCATTTACAACAATGGATTGATCCAAGAAGCTTGATTCACAAGTTTCAAGTTCATCAGAACCACAGTTAGGGTTTCGCGGAAAAAGTCAATTGTGCCTTTGACTTTTGACCCAGGCATGCTCCCAAACCTTGGGACATGATTCAATACACCCTATAACACCCATGTAACATGTCCATTAAGTTTGATTTAGGTCAAGGACTTGATTTCACAAAGGATCGCACAGTTTGGAATTCATCTAACAAAAAGTCAACTGTGCACAAAAGTTAAACTTTGACTTTTTGAGATTTTTCACAATTATGGTTCTTTGACCCTAAAATGATTTTAATGTGTGATTGGAATCATCATTCATCAAGAAAAATCAAGAAAAGTGGGATAACTTGTAAAAGGGGTAACCATAAAAAACTTAGAAATTTTCTAAGTTATGGAACAAAGTGGCTAGGGTACCAACTTTGGAGGATCATATCTCCTAAACCACAAGGGCATTTTTCCCCATTCAAATCTGGATTTGTAGCTCTCATGGCCCTCTACAAAAGCTTCAACTACACCTCATTCCAATTCATCATGGATTTTGAGTTATGGAATGATCAAAATGGCTGAAAACATGAAATGTCACTTTTTCCAACACTTAGTGAACTTTTCACTAAGTCAGAATCTGTTTCACTTTTTCCAAAATGTAGGGGCATTTTTCACTTGGATCCAAAAAGTATCAAGACCAACTATGATCACACATATGTTGTATCATATGAGGGCTTTCCAAAATGGCCAAGAACTCCATGAAATTCCACTTAAGCCATGAGATATGACCATGCCAATATGCCTTGCTACAAACTGTCATGGCAAGGCAGATTTGTGCATTTTGCTCGATTTCCTCAAATTTTGCAAAGGGAAAGCAAATCTATCCATATGAACACCTCAAGGGGGGACCAAGGAGGGATAAACACTGATCCATCAGCCTCCCAATTTTGGTTTGGAGCATTTAATGGATGCACCAAGGTGGCATGGACTGAGTATTTTCCAACTGAATTCAGTCAAGACATATCCAAGACCAAGGGAACCAGCAGCCTGTGCCCTACCTCTAGTCAATGGCTAGAGGAGACTTGGATTCCTATTGATCAACATTGGCCAAACCTCTGCAGCAGTTGCCATTCACTATTGAACCCAAAACAAACTTGCTCTACTACAAATAGAGCTCATTTGTGCTCAGTTTAAGTACACCAAAGCACTACAACACTTGCTTTCCTCAAAATCTCTTTCTCTTGGCAAAAATGCCTTCTTTAGCAAGGTAACTCTGAGTTTTTGAGTTAGAGAGCAATTCCACCACAGCTCATGATCCAAAAATATCCAATATGTCATATCTAAGCTGTCCAAACCTTCACAAGTGACCTGTAACACCAAAATCACAAAGTCACCCTCAAAACCTCAAAATAGGACTTTTGTGCATTTTTCAAGCCATGTCTTGATTCAGTCACTTTCCAAACCAGATAAAACCTCAAACACACTCCAAATATTATCCTTGAACTGTCCCAAATGGTTCCCCACATCTGGAACACCATTTGAGAGAGTTGCTATTTTGGCCACTTTTGCCCCTTTTGCAAGAAAGAGCTCAAACTTGTTCCTGAGGTTTCCAGCTGATTCCAACCATCCTAAAAGCTTCTAAGAGATCATTTGAGGGTGTCCAAAGCATCAAATCATTTCTGGAACAAAGCACTTGACAGATTGCACAAAAGCTCCAAAAAGAGGTAAGCCTCACAACTTGAATTCTTTGAATCATGCTTTCCTTTGATGTCCACTGATCAGGCACACCTTATACATGTTATATGTTTTGTGTTTGCACCAATTCATCATGTAATTCATGCCTGTAACAAGAGATAGCACAAAAAATGCAAATCATGGCCTATTTCAAAACCACTATCGGGTTTTTCAATATGAGCATGATCTGGAAAAAACACCACCACCATTGGATTCCTTGTGAAATTCTAGGCAGGATAGACCTAAATTTTGTCCCAATCCATGGAGAAATGACAAAGTTATGGCCTTCATGTTTCTAACCAAAATCTTGCCTTGCCTTGCTTTGGGCCAGGCCAAAAACAAGGCAAGCCTTGTATATTTGTGGTTATGTTTCAATCAACGGATGTATCACCACCCCAGTGGTAAGGCGCGTGCCCTGTACACAAGAGGTCTGGGGTTCGAATCCCCCTCGCGCCAGACCCTCTTTTTGCTTTTTTTTTCCCACTTTTTACTATTTTTCATATTATTTTTAATAGTTTGGAAAATTAATAACTCCTCAATTTTAATTATTTTTTATTGGTTCTTTTTGCAAAAAATCACAAAAATGTTGAAATATTTTATTCCACAAAAAAATCAAAGTTATATTATTTATTTAATATAGTTAGTATTTTTATGAATAAATTCATTTTAATTGTTTTTTAAACATTTTTAAAGTGAATATTCATCTTGGAAATCAAAATCAAATGAGTTTTAATTCATCTTGTGATTAATCCCTCATTTTCCAAACCTTAAACCATAAATCATAAGTTGTTTATTAGCACTTATTTGGTATTTTTATCATTTTCTTAATTTTCCTTGAATAAATTACTTTAAAATGATGAAATTAGGGTTTTATGGGTTTATTACCCTAAAACAAAATTTTTTTCAACTCTTTGGGCCTCTAATAGAGCGTAAGACCCAACCCCTTTGAAAACCAACACATTTGTGCGCCTCAGTCATTCTATAAGACCCACTGCGTTTTCAAAAATCTCGGTGCGATCGCCATTTCAAAATGAAAATCATCTGGGCCTACCCTTGTGTTATAAGTCCCATTTCCTTTCTTTAAAACACTTTGGGCCTCTAATAGAGTGTAAGACCCAACCCTTTTTTTTAAAACCAAAATGATTTGGGCCTCATTGTATTGTATAAGTCCCGATACCATCAAAAAGTTCGGCGCGATCGTCGCCTTTTTAACAAAAAACTTTTGGGTCTCTCCTTGAGCTGTAAGCCCCATCTCTTGTACAAAAATAACCTCTTTGGGCTTCTAATAGAGTGTAAGACCCAACCTCTTTTTGAAACCAAAATTATTTGGGCCTCTAATAGAGTGTAAGACCCAATCCCTTTGTACAGAAAACCTTTTGGACCGCACATATTGTATAAGTCCCACTGTACGAATTCAAACAACAGTGCAATCACTGATAAAACCTTGGGCCTCTCCTCGAGCTATAAGCCCCACAATCCTTTCAAAAATACTTTCTCCTTTGATTTTGAATATGTTGTTATCAAAACTTTCTTTGTTGAACAACAAACAAAACAGCATGGAAGCTCTACAACGGGTAAATGTTCATCCGCTTTCATTTACCACTTTCATATGTATATAACTGTATTGTAGGGCTGTTTCACTGTAAGTCTTCTTTCACAAACTTTTATATACTTGTCAAATATCCACTATGTAATACTAGTATAGCTATTTAGAGTGTTCCCCGGCAACTACGTCTAGCACTAGGTAAAGCCCTGTTGGTCACTCTTAAATACAAACAAAACTAGATCCCCATAGGATTTCCAGATACAGTATTCCCTCCTCTTGGGGTTAAACAATATGGAGACGTGAAAGGCAGTATTCTCGGCGAACCCTTTCTCAGACTGTCACCCTTAGACATTGTCAAAGAAACTCTAACTCCCCAGAGATGATCTTTTCTCCGTGAATGGCATCTCTTGAGTTTCTTCAAAATTCTCAGACTTTCCTGGCTTGATCTATTCTCGGTGAATAGCATGTCTTGAACTTATCGAGGTTTGGGGACCCACAGGCTTCCTAAAAGCATCCCCGCCTCCTCTTGGGCGTTGTACAAGGACCCTTTGGCTTCTTAGAAGTTCTCATGCCTTCTCTTGGGCTTCATACAAGGACCCTGACGACCTCTTAAAGGTATAAGATAGAACTTAGTCATCCTTTTCTAGAGCAGTCTTTCCAGCGTCAAAAAACTCCAGCCGTTATAGGGTTGATACTCATCCCTTAATGCCCGTGCATCCTCTTGGGCATTGTACAAAAGATAAAACTCTAGACGTGGACAGTCTAAGACCCTTGAGTCTCAAAGATATTCTCAAGCTCCCTTTCAAACATAGGCAGAAACCCGGTCTCTCCCAAGAGATTTCCCCAAACTTGGACCCGCTTCAGGATCTCCAGAATCCACAGCGGTAAGGCAGCCTCCTCTTGGGCTTTGTACAATGATCCTCCCCAACAGAGCTAACCTTTTCAGATTCTCTTGTTGAGTATAAAAGACTCTCTTGTTGAGTCAATATCCTTTTAGCCTCCATCTCGGGCTTCGTACGAGATACTAAAACACTCTCTTGTTGAGTATAAAAGACTCTCTTGTTGAGTCAATCTCCTTTTAGCCTCCATCTCGGGCTTCGTACGAGATATCAAATCACTCTCTTGTTGAGTATAAAAGACTCTCTTATTGAGTCACTTCCCTTTAGCCTCTATCTCGGGCTTTGTACGAGACATCAAATTACTCTCTTGTTGAGTATAAAAATACTCTCTTGTTGAGTCAACTAAGTTTTAGCCTCCGTCTTGGGCTTTGTACAAGACATAGAAAATCACTCTCTTGTTGAGTATAAAAGACTCTCTTAGTGAGTCAACCAACTTTTAGCCTCCGTCTTGGGCTTCATACAAGACACATATAAAACACTCTCTTGTTGAGTATAAAAGACTCTCTTGTTGGGTCAATTAACTTTCAGACTCTCTTGTTGAGTCAATTTCCTTTTAGCCTATTTCTCGGGCTTCGTACGAGATAGCAAAACACTCTCTTATTGAGTATAAAAGACTCTCTTGCTGGGTCAATTAACTCTCAGACTCTCTCGTTGAGTCAATCACCTTTTCAGACTCTCTCGTTGAGTCCATCTTCCCTTTTTGCCTCCGTCTCGGGCTTCATACGAGACACCAAATTACTCTCTTGTTGAGTATGACAGACTCTCTTGTTGAGTCAAACCCTTTTAGCCTCAATCTTGGGCTTTGTACAAGACAAAAAGAACATTTTCCCCAAAAAAGTCAACTTCTAGCCTCCTCTTAGGCTTTGTATAAAGAAAACCCCGGTTGAGTCAATCAACCTTTTAGCATCAAAGTTATGCCTTGCTAACAGCATACAAACATCAACAACTCCTCTTTAGAGATGACAAATTCTCTCTCAACCTTTTAGCTTCACATCTTGGGCTTTGAACAAGATACAAATCACCCCTTTAGCTTCAATCTTGGGCTTTGAACAAGACACCAAACCACCTTTTTCCTCCCTTAGAAAAGGAGGACCTATGATCGCTCTAATTTCCCTGTTTCGGGAATACGTAGGCATAAGATTGCAAAAAATCTTAGCGAGCATACTAATCAAAAACCCAAAATCCCGTACCTTCATATTTCAACCCCAAAGCATCAAATCTAAACACATTACCAAAAACCTCACAAATGGTCCAAACATTCTATTCTTAACAAAATAACCGAAGAGGGGCCCACATCATAATAGCATCTGTAAACCAATAGTTTTGACTGTTTAAACTCAGTATGCAAGCGGGGTTAATTGGAGACATCTATTTCCCTTCCTTAATCAGCTTTATAGGATAAAAAATGAATCGAACTGTAGTGCCCAAGCGATAGTGACTCAGGATCACAAAAATCGCGCTACACACATTCCTTTCACTGCCAAACTCACGTTCAAGTGCACAAACAACAAGGCCGAATACAAAGCTTGTATCATGGGTCTCGAAGAAGCGATCGACTTAAGGATCAAGAACTTGGATGTATATGGCGACTCAGCCCTGGTTATCAATCAAATCAAAGGAGATTGGAACACATGCCAATCAGGATTGATTCCTTACAAAATTACGCAAGGAGGTTGTTACCCTTCTTCAACATAATCGAGTTTTATTATATCCCTTGTGAAGATAATCACATGGCTGATGCACTAGCCACTCTCTCTTCCATGATTAGTGTAGGTTAATGGAACGACTTACCTAAGATCGATATAATGCGCCTTGAACGGCCCGCTTACATTTTCACAATTGAAGCAGTCATATACAACAAATCTTGGTATCACGATATCAAATGCTTCCTTCAGAAACAGGAGTACCCACCTGGGGCATCCAGGAAAGACAGAAAAACCCTCAGAAGACTGGCAGACCGCTTCTTCCTGAGCGGTGATACACTCTATAAGAGAAACTTTTACATGGTCTTGCTCCGATGTGTAGACAGACCAGAAGCAGACATGCTGACAAAAGAAATTCACGAATGATCCTTTGGCACTCATGCCAACGGACACACAATGGCGAAAAAAATTCTGAGAGCAGGGTACTACTGGTTGACCATGGAATCCGACTGCTACAAGCACATGAGGAGTTGTCACAAGTGTCAGATATACTCAGACAAAATCCATGTACCTCCAACGCATCTCAAACTTCTTTCTTCCCCATGGCCTTTTTCCATATGGGGAATCGACATGATTGGCATGATTGAACCCAAAGTTTCAAACGGACATCGGTTCATCTTGGTAGCCATTGATTACTTCATCAAGTGGGTCGAAGCAGCATCGTACGCCAATGTAACCCGACAGGTGGTGGTCCGATTTATCAAAAACAATATCATCTGTCGTTATGGTGTTCCTAGACAAATCATTATGGATAATGAATCTAACTTGAATACTAAGATGATGAATGAGTTATGCGCTAAGTTCAAGATCGAACACCATAACTCATCTCCCTACCGACCTAAGATGAACGGAGCGGTAGAAGCGGCTAACAAGAACATCAAGAGGGTTGTTCAGAAGATGGTCGTAACCTACAAAGATTGGCACGAGATGCTACCCTTTGCTCTTCACGGTTATCGAACATTTGTCCGCACTTCAACAGGGGCAACCCCTTTCTCTCTAGTATATGGCATGGAAGCAGTGCTCCCCATAGAGGTAGAGATCCCATCAATCAGGGTATTGATGGAAGCTAAGCTAACAGAAGCTAAATGGTGTCAAAGTCGGCACGACGAACTGAATCTGATCGAAGAGAAACGAATGACGGCACTATGCCATGGTTAGTTGTATCAGCTAAGGATGAAGAAGGCATTTGACAAAAAGGTCCGACCTCGCGTCTTCAGGAAAGGAGACCTTGTGCTCAAGAAGATACAATCATTTCTCACTGATTCTCGGGGCAAGTGGACTCCGAATTATGACGACCCTTATGTGGTCAAGAAAGCTTTCTCAGGCGGCGCCTTGAGACTCACAACCATGGATAGAGAAGAGTTTACCTACCCCACAAATGTTGACGTAGTCAAGAAATACTTCGCCTAAACTAAAAAAAAACGTCTCGGTGGATTAAAAACCCGAAAGGGCGGTTTAGGCAAAAATTAGAGACATGATCAAAAATCATCCCGGTGGATTGGAAATCTCAAAGTACAATCCATACAAAAGTTAGGGATAATGGCAAGTAACTACGTCCAACAGGGGCAAATCCTCCAGTAGCAGTCATGCCGTTTATCAGAAAACTCCAGTCAAAGTCATCTTCGACAGAAGCTCAGGATGTCCCGAATTCAAAGTTGGTAGAAGGATAGTGGTCGTTATGTTTCAATGTAGCCCTTTTCCCTTAAATTACCATTTTCTAACTTTGTAAATACTCTATGGAATCACGCGTTTGGATGATTTCCATCCTATCAATAAATCTTGAGCCCTTGTGCTTTTGTTTGCAATTCTTATTTGTTTTAGCTTTACAGAACGACATTTTTAACATGATTAACGATTCTTGAAATAAAACAAAAATGAATTTACTTGTTAAATTTTTTTTACTGCTTTAAAATAAAGATGACAATTTCTTTTGACTATTGAACATTGAAAGAACATCGATCACTTCTCCCGAAGTAATCGAGCTTCAAAGTGCAGAATCAAAGTACTCCTTCTAAACCAGTGCGCCTGAATGAAGAATCAGTTATGTCAGATGCGAATACTCCATCTGACACCCCTGGCAGAGTTCTTACCTCCTAAGCCCGACCAACGGTTGTTCCTCGCAGGGACTATCTCTCCTAGGCAAGGCATAATTGCTACCGTGAACCAGTGATACTTTTCATCTCCCAGCGTGGCCGAGTATCCAGTTGTGTTCATCTACTAGTCTGTATGTCGCGTCAGTTTTGTCAGCATAAACATACATACATCATACATTGTTGATTTACATTCACATTCATATTGCATCACTATCACTCTGGTCAGTCTTATCCCCAAGTGATAAAAGTCCTCTCAATCGAGTTGTCAGTTATTTCCTCGTCAGGAAATGTTGCGTCTGAACAATCTCTCCTCCAGCTTATTTCTAGATACAAGTTGTTCCCTTGACCACTTTGATAACTTGAACCTCTGAAAAACAAGGAGATCTACGACAAGCATCACTCTTCGCCATTGAAGATGATATCTTCGCTTTCCCGGATTAAGGAAAATCCCCAGAGAAAGCCTATGAATCAGAGATTCGGTAATACAACAGTTTTTCTCCGAAAGGTCATCAGCACCTCAAAATTGGATCACATCATATGACATTTCTCTGAGAAGATCCCAAGAAAAGTATGATGTAATATCCCAAGCAGGAAACATCCTCTCAAAAGACTCGTTTTCCCCAGTAGAGTCAACAAATGGCATCTCCAAACAGAGAAGTTTGTGCACCTCTACAACTCAGATGACTGGTTTCCCCAGCAACCCTGACATCAAAGTTTTTCTATCAAATGGCATCTCCCCAGGAAAATTCGGTGAGAAGTTTGAGGAAAACCGCTACGGATAGCGTCCCTTGTCAAGAAAGTTTATTGACAAAAGAAACTGAGACCAGTTCCTTGGTAGGAAACAAGGATCGAGGGGAAGTTTATTTCAGAAACTGAGACCAGTTCCTTGGTAGGAAACCAGGATCGAGGGGAAGTTTATTTCAGAAATTGAGACCAGTTCCTTGGTAGGAAACCAGGATCGAGGGGAAGCTAATATCATAAACTAAGACCAGTTCCTTGGTGGGAAACCAGGATCGAGGGGAAGTTTATATCAGAAACTTAGACCAGTTCCTTGGTGGGAAACTAGGATCGAGGGGAAGTTGACAAAAGAAACTAAGACATGTTCCTCGGTAGGACCAGGATCGAGGGGAAGTTTATTTCAAAAGAAAACTGAGACCAGTTCCTTGGCTGAAGATGAGGATCGAGGGGAAGTTTACCTTTTCTAATAATCATTGCTTAGCAAAAGAAGAAGGATGCGTGCCCGGGAAAAAACGGAGAATGGGGCCTATTACCTAGAACATCTCAACGGGGAAGAACTTCCTCGACCATGGAACGCCGAAAAGCTAAAGCAATATTATAGCTAAGGCCTTAACTGTCGCTTTGATTCGTCAAAATGACAAACGTCACCTACCGACCACGATGCGCGCCTAGGTACAAGCGTCGCATGTCAGTAAAGCAGAACCCCGCTCAAGAACGAGCCAGGTCCCTGCTCGACAACGGTCCCTCAATCGAGCACCGCCGTCGTCAAAGTACCACGATAGGTAGAACACCCAGCTCGCGATGGGAGTTTCATGCCGCGAACTCAGGCCTCAAACGCGACCTGAGCTCCGCTCTCTCGCCCGGACATTCCCTGGACGTTCGACCAGTACCCCTCACTGCAGAACACATCTACAACGAGCAATTCCCTGAAACTTAAAGCAAATCAAAGTAACCCTTATTACGGGCACACATGCATATCGAGCGAAAGTACAACACTTAGCAGAAATCAAAACAGATAAAGCCATACAAATCACAAAACCGGCCACGAGGATCAGACACTTGCATAATTAAGTGATAAGTGGTCACGAGGACCACGATTGTACTTGTTACATTAACAGGGGGCCACACCCCCATACAAAATGATAAATTACATCAAACAAACATGGCACGCAGGCCGGATAAATTACAACAAAGATAAAAGCCCCATCACTCCTCCATCCGCTCAGGCTGCTCGAGGTTGGGCTCAGGCTCCTGGGTCTCCCCGTTCAGAACTTCAGCATGCTCGTCACCACTAAGGAGGGAGTTCGGACTGACTATCTTGCCATCCTCGACATGAGCCAGGTAGTGGGTACCCTCGGTGAAGATCTCAACCCTAGGGTTGACCACCCTCAGTTGGGCCACGGAATTCTTAAAAGATTCGTCCCCGATGACAATGATGTCATCCTCGGCCTTCAACATACGAGAAACCAGCTCGGCCCTTGTCTTCACTACCCTCACATCCTCAGGTTCATCTTCGCCCGGAGCACTCCCTAACCTCAGCTGCTCGATCAGCTCCTCAGTTGCCTTCTTCTCCGCTGCCAGCGTAGCATTCTCCTCCCTCAACCTGGTATCCTCCTCGTCTGCCTTTCTTCCAGGCATCACCAACACTCTTAGCTTCCTCCTTGGCCTTCCTCGCCGTCTCTTCTAGAGACGCTATGGTAGCCCGGGCAGCTCTGAGTTCGGACTCAGTCGAAGAATCTCCTTCAGCATAGATGACCGCCATCTCCAGAACTCTGACTAATGCAGAGGCATCCTGGGCCACCAGCGCCTTCTTGCTCGGGCGATCCTTGCCCTCCAGTTGGAGACACTCTGCCCGCGGCACCACCAAGGACGTCCCCTCAAAGAATTTTTTGTCTAGAATACATGGAGGAAGCTCGAACTTCCCTTTCTCTAGTGCCCGACTGAGGTCTACAGCTTCATTAGTTCTGGACCGCTTGAACCTTGAGGCCAGAGGCAAGGGGGATCCTTGGGCAGGAGCAGCCGAAGAGCTCCCCGACGCTGTTTGAGGAGAAGGAGCATGCTGGGGAAATCGAGTCTTGGGAGCAGCTGCCCCGAGCCTGTTCCTCGCGATAGCATTCTTTACCATTCTTTCATAAGCAAAAGGCATCTCACCTGCAAAAACAAAACAAATATGTTAGACGACCGAGGAAAAATATGTCGGGCAAATCAAATAACTAAGACTAACGAGCAATTTATAAGCATACGTAGGAGTCTTACACTCCAAAAGCGCCTTGGTGTTAATAAAACGATACTCCATCCGCTGGCTACCATCCTTCTCGAAAATCGGGGACCCCTTCTTCGTCCAGCATTCAGCAAGCTGGAAAGAGTTAACATACTTCACCAGCTTCTCATAGCCAACCAAATCCTGCCCGTCCAGCATGTGTGGTTGAGCGACATATTCGTTGGGTTCCTTGGAAAAGTGCCCAGCACTCCAGTGAAAGGGAAACTTGAATTCTCTCTCCCCGACCAGCTTCCCGTTCTCGTCGCGCATGTCATTATCGTCCTCATCAAGAGACACTACCTAGACATACGTGCTGTCCTGGACCCTCTTCGACACAGGCTCTATGATATATAACCTTTCTTTAAACATCCGGATTGACTCCGAAAAGGGCTTGAACAACTTACGGGGCTGTTTCAACGACACCCAATCGTATCTCTTCCCTGTCAACTGCCGCTGAAGATGGAAGATGGTGAAAAACAAAGGAAGAGTAGCTCCTATCTACAAGAACTCACACGTCAACTCGAAGGCACGGATGAAAGTCAGCGAGTTGGGATACAGCTGCGACGGGGCCAGGTTCAGATACACGGAAATTGACTGCTGAAAATTGGTGAAGGGCAGCCTCAACCCCAGCTCTTTAAATGCATATTCGTACATCGCGAACCGCTCCCCAAAGTCTGTGCAGATCCGATCATCCACGGAGGGGAAATGTACCTTTCATTCCCCCTCTGGCCCAACGACCGTGAAGACATCCCCAAGGTAGGTCGTAAAGGTAGATACGTGCTCGGCAGGCTCAGCCACCGACCACTCCTCAGTAGAATCCTCATCGACCTCCTCCCCGACTTTGCTGGGGATAGTGGAAGCTTCTGTACTGCTGCTCTCCGAGGAGCTCTCCTCGGATGAGTCTATTATAATCTCCCCGTCAAGCCCTGTCGCCATATCAATCACCTGAAAAGCAGAGAAAAAAAGTGAATTTGACGAGGAATCAAATCCACCCTTCCACCCCTAGTCAAGTGAAAGGGCGCGAGAAGGGCCTAGGACGGCGTCCCCGGCCTAAGCCCTAATATTAAACAAAAAGCTCAAAAGTCTCCCACGAGACGAGGAACTTCCTCGGGCCACTTCCCAATTTCTGTTTGAAGCTCCACCGGAAACTGCAAACGTTCACCAGAAACTTCCTCGAAGCACCGGAAACTGAGTAACAGCAACGGTTACCTATGTGTCATCGTCGCAACAACGCCGGAAACCGCCCTATTCGCGAGTTATCTAAGAGGCTCCAGCAGCCCTATCGACGGCAAAACACGGCTTAGCCACCCTCCACCACCAACAAACCCAGAAAAAACAACCCTATGTCATCTAAACCTAACCTAGCCACATGCAATCTAAAGAAGAAGATGAACGAAAGCAGAGGACCAGAAAACTTACATGGTTGAAAAGCTGGAAAACGGGTGCTCGAAGCTAGTGACGGCGGTTGAAGCAGCAGACGACGGCGGCGGGCAAAGCTCTCTGCGAAAGACGAAGAAGAAGATAGAGAAGCGAAAGTTCCAAATGACCTGGCTCCTTTTCCTTTTATATTGCTGAGGAGCACGTGCAGAGGCACGCTCACCTAGGTCATAATGGCTGTAGACTGGGCATCATTGCCTAGTTACTGCGGCACAGGGCTCGAGGCACACGTGGCGCCCCAACGTTTCATTTCTTCCTAACCGTTAGTCCCCCCGTACGTCGGACAAATCAAACACAGTCATGAACCTTACGAACACGAAGGCCCACGGGCACCATGAGACAACTCCCTCCATTACCAAACGAAGACTCCGTTAGGGTTATAAATTGCAGCCGTCCCCGACAGCACCTTTGAGTTTTAACCATACCAGTTCCCGACAGGTCCATTTACCCATTCCCGATAGGTAAGCCTTGGTTATAAACTGCAGCCGTCCCCGACAGCTCCCTTTAGTTTGAACCTTGCCAGTTCCCGACAGGTACACTTACCCATCCCCGATAGGTAACACAGGTCCAAGCTCACCAGTTCCCGACAGGTAGTTCACCAGTTCTCGACAGATAGTTCACCAGTTCCCGACAGGTTTCCTATGGGGTCCAATGGTTCCAAATTCTCTCTCACAAACTTTTCTTCCTTACCATTGCTTTATTTACAATATTTTTCTTTATCCACACTGTGCAAATTTTCTCGGTTATCTTTGTATTCAATCCCTATGTATCTTGAATTCCTGATAGCCGCTGCTTTCATCCATTCAGATTCACAGTTGATTGAATAGGGGCAGCTGTAATACCCCAAAATTTTCCCTCATGTTTTCTCAATAAAGTGGTCTATGCTTTACTCATTTGCATCTCATAGTAGGTCATAAATTGCATATCATTAGTTGCAAGGCATGGTATCTGGTGCTTCAAGGTGTGAATAATTGAAAGCCAAAGAAAAGCAAGAGAATAAGATCCAAGGGTCTTCAAACAAGCCTCAAAAGTCTCTTATATCATATGTCATCCCATTTGGACCCACAAGTCATGAGAAGATGGGAATTCATCAGGAAGATTGGACAATGCATCATCTCTTACACAAAATAGTCTAAAATTGGGATCTGACCCTCAAATGGGCAAGCTCTTTGAGTTTTTATCACCTCCAAATGTCATATCTCATCTTTGTTAGATAGGATATACATCATATTCAGAGGAATTTGGATTTGGAGGATGTGTTATTTCCTCCTAACCAGAGGGTACCAAAATTAGGGTTTGACATAAAATCAGTTTATTTCTGATTTTTTGGAAAAAACTTGATCTCATGGTATTCCTTATGTTCCTAAGTGTATAGGGATGGAAAATTGCCCATCAACTGGTTTTAGAAGGGTTTCAATTGGTCAGAAGATTCAAAATCAAGAAATTGGGGAAAAAGTCAACTGTGCAGTGAAAAAAGTCAACTCCCGACTTTTTAAGATCAAATTCATGAAATTCAAGTTAAATATGTTCATTGGACAAGATTTGGTCAAGAAATGATGGAGGAATCATGAAAAATCAAGAAAGGTACAAAGTTTCCATTTTTGGAAATTTAGGGTTTCCCAAAATGGCAAGTTTGGACCATTTTGCACCACACTTTGAGGCTTTCTTTCGCCATGATAAAAGTTCCAAACCTCAGGTCTAAGTTGATCCAATTAAATTTCACATTCTAAGCTTCAAATCCATATAAAGAATTCTTCCATTGGATCAAAATTGAGGAAGTTATGATCAGTCAAAGTTTGGCAAAACTAGGTCAAAAACCAAGTCATGACCAAGCAAGTTCAGGCCCATGTGCCATAATTTTGTCAAACACATGGTGAGAAAAATGTCAAGCTACTTTTTTCAATTATGAAAGCTCCAAATGAAAAAATGTTGAACATCAAAGTTGTTCATCTCAATGTCCTCTTCAACTTTGATGTTGGACATTTTTCCATTTGAGCAAGTTATGAGGGAGTTATAGTGGTCCAAAGTTGAGATGTTCATACTGAAAATTCATGTGTCATGTTGCCATGCCAGTTTACCAAGTCGTTTGCCCATAATGCAGTTTGGATCTCTTGTGTTCTAAGCAACTTTTCATCACTTTATAGACATTGTTTCACTTGGAATCAAACATCAAATATGTTCTACCATGTACCATCTTTCATTTGCCACCAAGATTACACGTTTTCATCCATTAATGTGAGAGAATTTTATCATCAAACTTCATTGAAACCATGCTGCCAAGTTAGAATGTTATGTAATTGTTGTTGTTAAAACTCAGCTTGCACGCATGCACTACACTAACCATTCATTACTTCATTTGTACCAACACATTCCCTTACATCATACACATACATGATGCTTCATACATAAAAAAGGAAAACAGAAACTTGTCTTGCAAGCTGGCTGCAACATGACTTCATCACCACCATTCATTAACATCACACGGTTCCCTCTCATTTTCATTTCTCTCAACCTCACCATAACTTAATGAACATCAACCACACTACATCACAGCCTCACCCACTCGCCCTAACTAACTTGACTCAGTTAGTTAGAGGCAACTCACTCACAACTCAATTAACCATACCAGTTAACATATTTAACCCAGCCTATATATTCAAATCACACACACAATTTCAAAAAAACTTCATTTTTCACACTCACTTCAAAATCATTCTCACTTTTTCTCTCAAGTTCTCAAGCTCTCTCCCTGAATTTCTCTCTCACGCATTGGTGCTTTCTGAACTTCTCCATCTGATTCTTCAAACTTCATCATTAATCAATCTCAAGAAGCATAAAGCAATGGAAGTTCGATTTCTTCTCCTACTTCACTGAATTTCTTCATCATCCTCGCTGCTAGAACAACCTGCTTACACCTTTATTTGGTCAGTTTTCTCAAGGATAGAGGAGTGCTCGTTTCTGGCTTTTTGAAGATCCAAAGTTCTTCAAGTCAGGTTTAACATTTCTCAACCTTTTCTTGCGTTACATCACTGATTACAGATTGTTTTTTAGTTTATTTAGGCTTACTAGAAGCATGGTAACATTTCTGGCTAGTTGTTAGACCTATTAGAGGTATAGATCCAAACCTAGGGCTAATTTCATCTCATCGGTTCTCTGTGACGGTGTGTTGTTTGTGAAATATTTTGGTGGATTATTGATCTCCTCAACTTCCTCTTCATTTTGGTACCATTTTTGTGCATTTCTGAAAGTTTGGAAAGTTGCAGGTGGCGGAGAGTGGCCGAAGAAGATGACCGGAGGTCCTTCTCCGGCCGGTGAGGTTTAATCCTAGGGTTTTTCCATTTTATATCATGACCGTCTGATCATTTCCATCGTGCGGCTGAAACCTTTCCAACACATTAAAACATCATGTGCATCTCACATGCTTGAATTTGTAACCTGAATGCTTGTGTACATGTGATCCATGCTTGTTATTGTATGTCTCTAATCTGAACCACTCATCATGTGTGATTGATCATCATAAAACTGATCCACTGCTTGATGTTATGCCAACACATTAATGAGGAGGTGGCTTATCACGTGCTTCTTTTTTTGGTTTCAGATGTTTACGTGTGGGTGAGTGCATGGTAACTGTGGTGTGCGTGTTTTGTGTTTCATTGGATTAAGTTGCTTGATTAATCATGTGGTTCTGATTGCATCAGCGTGTTAACTGCATATGCACACTATCACACACAAGCACGCGTGTTGGACTGGATTGACTATTTGATGTTCACACTCCCATACTGAGCCCAATGCATATTTTAAACGTGCCTTTTACTTCTTCTGCACCCCCATTCCATTTTCTCTTGTTTTTATTTTCTTTTCCATATTGTTTTGGTTTTCTTATTTTAAAAAATAGTAAATAATTTCCAAAAATCCCAAATTAATTCATGAGTGTTCTTTATACATTTAAATAATTTTCTTTTATTTTTAATTATGACTTTATGAATTTTTGAGCATATTTCCATTATTTTCTTCTAGTTTCTTTTCTAATTGAACTTCTTCATTGATACTCAAACTTGTATATTTTCTTTCTCCCATCTCACACAATATTTTGTATCCATTCTTTTTCATTGGTTAAAAGACATAATGAAGCATCTAAAAATATTTTGATTGCATTTTAAAATTCATTCTATCATATATTTTGATGTGCATATTTGAGTTTCTTTTGATGAGCTTAAATGTGACTTGGTGAGACTCTTGTGTCATGTTTTCTTTTGGATTTGGTCATGGAATTTTAACATATGTGTTGCTTCTGATTTAGTTTGTTTAGGACTTAATTTTCACAATTTTATCATATGCTTTGATAATTGTTGATGACTTGCATTTGAAGTTACTTTTGTGCACTTTATTCTACTTCATTCTAACATGTTTTTGATGAGGCATTTATGCCACCATGTGATGATTGTTTGTGCATCTTTTATATGTCATTTGTATGATATTATAGGGCATCTTAGTTACATTATAGGTCACCTTGACTTGTGTTTGCATGTGGTGTGAGTTTATGTGTTATAACTTGAAAGTTTGACATGTTTTCTTCTCTTGTTTTCTTCTTATGCTCTATGGGTTTTGTGCTTGCATTTTATATGACATTTCCCTCATGCAACTAGCCTCTTATTAATAGTATGCCACTGCCCATATGCATTCTCTAATCATGTTACATGTTGTGCATCTTTGATATGTCATTTTGTGCATCTAATTGAACATGTTTCTCTTATTCTTACTTCTACTTCATCTTATCTCTTCTACTTGTACTCTTTTGGTTCATGATTTGTGTGATGATCCATGTGTATCTTAAGACATTGATAAATGATAAATGGTTCTGACTTTGGTCTTTCATGAAGCATTAATGCATGATCACCTTGCATATTCACCCATTCTTCATCTATTCCTTGCCTAGTGCATTTCTTTGATGTTTAGGACATTGTGTATAGTTCATGTGTGTTTGATATCTTAGGATTAGAGAACATCCTCTAGGTATAGGTTCTGACTTTGATTGATTTTAATCTCTTAGGATCTTAATTCTTTGGTTCTTATTTTGTTTGATCATTATTTGGTATTCTTTCCTTATTTCACTACTTGTAAATAGTTTTTGAACTAACCTTTTTGTGTAGGTGCAAACGGTAAGTAAGTGTGTGGACGTGCTTCCACATACACTTATTTCTTTCATCCTCACTTATTTCTTTTAATAATTCAATTTGTGATCATGATAAACATTTATATGCTTTCCTTGAATAAATTCTTCTTCATCCCTCTTTAGGATCAACTTACCTTCCATCTTGGAAGTAAGTTGCTTCTTTTGCTCTTCTTCTCCTTTCTTTTAGGATTAGATTTCTTAAACCACATTAACCATAGGAACATCCATGTATGATAACTTTAGGGTTTGAGTCTTAGTCCCCTTTAGCTTTCACCTTTTGGTCTTATTTGAGTCTCTTCTTCTCATCTTGAAACAAAAGTAAAAAACACTTAATAAATGCATAACGAATATTGTATTTGAGCCTTTCATGTGAGAATAATATGGTGAGGGGTCTTCTCTCACTTTCTTAGAATGTTTAGCGCACGTCCCGTCTGGGGACGATGTGCGAGGCATTCGATCTTACGTGACGGACTTAAATACAATATACGTTACAAGACACCAAAACAATCAAAACACTTCTTTCTTAAAAGACAAAAACAAACAGTAACGTCTTTCCTTCGGGAATTCTCTTCTCATCTTACTCATTCTCAATGTACGAATGTGCTTCTCCTCGTTCGCTTGCAAGATGGTAACGCACTCAATTCAGCGAGCCTGCAACACCTGAGCTAGAACATTAGTCGTTCCCTAAAAAACACAAACAGTTTTCCCTAGGTGAGGGGAACTACGTTGCTCTGATTCTCATGTTCCCGATGAGATACGTAGGCAGTGGGGTAGGGCCCATTCGAGCACTTCTTTTATTTTCCCTACATTTGTTTCTCTTTCTCTCTATTTTCCTTTTCCAGTTCTCCATCTCGCAGTTCATTTTCCAGTATCCTTTCCTTACACCCTTTGATTGAAGCAGCAAGCGTGGATCCCATCGGGTACGATGGACGCGTGGGGGTGCTAATACCTTCCCTTCACGTAACCGACTCCCGAACCCAGTTCTCTTGGTCGCAAGACAATGTTCTTTCCTTCCCTCAGGTTTACGCAGTGTTTCCTTTCCCTCTCTTGGGATAAATACACATTGTCGGCGACTCTGTTTCGGTGCCACTTTCGCGTTTGTACTTGGATGAAAATCCCGGGAGCGACAACTGGCGACTCTGCTGGGGATCGAACCCAGAATCTCTGGTTTCCTTAGTGAGTCAATCATAGCGCTTGTTTGTTTCTCTTTCATTGGGTGTTTATTTTGGAGCTGTATTTTGTTGTATTTACTGTTGTACTGTATTTCTATTTACTGTATTGCGGCTTTACCGTACTTTACTGTATTTATCGCATTTACTGCATTACATATCATTATTATGCTGGACTGTGCTGTTGTTTTCTGTTTGGTGGGCAGGGTGTTCTGAGAGATAAGTCCACTACCCAGGCTTGAGTACACACATAGGTATTAGAGTGGATAGTCATGACGCTTGCGTGGTGGTGACCACGTATTGTTCTTCATGAGACCCACAACCAGACGAGGTTCTATCAGGAGCTTTCTGCTACTGCATGTTATGCAGGCCAGTAGTTATTCTCCCGAGGAACTGTCGATTCTGGTGACCATTCCTGAGGAATCAGTTATGGCACTCCTCCCGAGATGTGACAGTGGCAGACCACGTTCTGTGGCAAACCCATTGCACATTCTCGATCCGAGGACCCAATGCTGGGAACTTGCTATAGGATGTCCTATTTGAAAGAGAATCAGTGGAGGTACTCCTCGATTGGCGATAGTACTGTACCCCGAGGGATGAATGTACTATTGCTTCTCGACCTCAGTGCCAAAAGCTGAGGACCTTTCGTTTCGGTGAATCAGTTGAGGCCTTCTCGATTGATGATGATGCCAAACCAGAAATGGTAAACGTATCATCATTTCTCGACCTGAGAGCCCGGGATACTGAGGATCTTAGTACCCACATGTGAGAAGGGCGGGTTGTTTACAGGTTTGCAGGTAACCATAACCTCCTAAATACGCGGTTTTCTGTTGTCATTACGCAAAAGGAGAATTCATCCTATTGTATTCAGATGGTCCCTATCTATGGTTCTATATTGTTCTCAGAGCTACACTGACACCGTTCACAGTCCAGCAGCACATACACTTGGCACATTGATACCATGCCCTTTGCATTGCATTTACATATCCTAACATACATCTTTATTCATTTCTAGGTGCATATTTTACCCTCGATTCCAGTCATCAGGTTCTCACAAGGATGAACACTAAAGAGAGGAAGAATATCATCAATTACAAGTTCTTCATGCCTACTCTGGGCCCTATTATTGTCCTGAAAGGAATGGCAAGCCCTGAAGTGCGGACAGCTTTCGAAGAAAAATATGGGTGGATTTTATCTTTTGTTTACAATGTCAGTGATTACGAATACAGGGGTCTCCATACTTTGATGCAGTTCTACGACCCCCCGCTGAGGTGTTTCGTATTTCCAGATTATTTGTTGGTACCTACTTTTGAGGAGTATTCCAACATGCTAGGAATTGCTATCAGGGAGGAGCCTCATTTCTTTGGGTCTGTGGGTGATCTTGACTTTGGAAAAGTGGCCACGTCATAGATTCTACTGACTGTGTGTACTAAGGGACCAAAATGAAAGAATTTTCAAATGGCAGAGACGGAATCTGTGTTTTTTTTACAGGGTCATTTTTCGAATTCGCCCCAAATGGCAGGGGCTAAAACGTATATTAACCCTATATTATATATATATATATATATATATATATATATATAAAGAGAGAGAGAGAGAGAGAGAGTTCATATCCTATGAGAATGACATTTTTATGTAAGAACATGATAATGAATCTGAATCATTAGATTTAAAAATAAATGGTGGAGATTATGTGTGATTTTTATTTTTCTCTCTCCTCCATTATTAAAATAAATGATGGAGGAGAGAGAAAAAAACTGACACATAATGAATGCTTCAGAAACAATATTTAAATATTTAATTTAAATACATTTTTGATCTCTCTATGTTAATATTTTTAATGTTTTAGTCCTCTTTTAAAAAGGCCAAACATTTTAATAAATCTAATCATTTTTTTTCCTGAATTTTTTTTGTCCCTTCCACTTTTGAGTAATCGAACCCACACAGTTTTACAAAATTGCTTAATCACATGCCAGTTAAGCCATCAAACCTTTATTAAATATCATCTGCCAAATAAATATAGGCTTAATACTCTTTTTAGTCCCTTACCTATACCTCTGAGTTCATTTTGGTCCTCTTTCTTTTAAAACGTCCAAGTTGGTCCCTTACACTTAGCCTGGTAGTTGGACCCTTTGTAACAGATGATTGAGCTGGTTTCCTAACAGGTAATTATTTGGCCTCCCTCCTTGCTGAGATGACTGAGTTGTTTGAGATGCTTGTGTAGCCCTTGCTTGAGTTGTTTGAGTTAGTTGCTGAGATGCTTGTGTAGCCCTTGCTTGAGTTGTTTGAGTTGGTGGCTGAGATGCTTCTGTAGCCCTTGCTTGAGTTGTTTGAGTTGGTGGCTGAGATGCATATATTGAAGGAGCCCTCTAACAAGTTGATTTATTGTGTCTAGTTTGTCTACACCTGGTACACCTAAGTACCATTCCAATTTTTTCTCATCTTTCTATCTGTCCCATCAATTTCACCATTATTCCTAAAATTGTTATATAAGTGTCTTACATAAAATCTCTGTTCAACATTGGGTAGTAATTTATCCATTGTAGGAAGAAGACCCTGCAAAATTAAACCAAATGATAGTGACTAAATACATTTACTAGGGACAACATACTTTAACTGAATGTGAAGAAAATAGGATGGTACCTTTTGCTGATCAGAAATAAATGTATAGGTTCCACATTCATCCCTACCTCCTAGATCATCAATAAGGAGATCCAAAAACCATTACCAACTTTCTTTAGTTTCCCCTTCCACAACAACAAAAGCTATAGGTAACATCTGGTCATTGGGATCTGTACCAATAGCTGCCAAAATATGACCTCCACAAAGACCTTTTAAGAAACATCCATCAAGACCAATAATAGGTTTACACAACTTGAAACTCTTTTTGCAAGAAGCATAGCAAATATATAACCTCTCGAAATAAGTCCTTGTATCCTCAACACTTTCTTAGACAGGTGTGAAATTTAATTTGACAGTTGAGCCAGGATTTGTCCTTAGAATTTCATGAATATAATCATATATTCTTGTATAATCCCCTAAAAAATGAGCCATCAACCATATCTCTAGATGCAAATATGGCCCTAATTGCCTTTGTCTTGTTAACCCCCACATTCCATTTCTTTAGAGCCTTTTTATTTATATCCTTTAGCTTCATCTTAGGATTATTTTTTAGTGAATTTTGAAACCTCTTGCTAAGCCATTTGGTACTCATCATCTTCACATTGTAATCTCTAGAGCAATTGCGAATATCAACTATTTTCCTATGTTGCCAAGTCTCCTCATTAGACAACTTTCCACAATATGCAGACCACTAACAGCCTTCTTTACACCCCACCCTCACTCTTTGTTTGTCATTTTCTAAAAAACTTTAGAGCTCTCCCTGTAACACCCCAATTCCCATCGCGAAATAAATAACACATAATAAATATCAGAGTAACTAAAAAATTTATTTTTCCGACAGAAACAGGGATGCCACATTTAAAGAAATAAAATACAATCCCTGCTCAACATTTTTGATACATAACACAAAGGGAAACTTTTCCTTACAAAAGGATGGTCAATTATGGAATAAAGCGGAAAGATCCATAACCGACTTGTTTTACAAAATAAACTGTTTTATACATCCAAATATTCATACAAAATAATATTTAATATATTCAACAAAAATATACATATAATAAACGTTCCCCGACTCCTGTGCTACGTATCAGAGCAGACACCAAGACCGACAACGGAACGGAGGACTAATCTTCACAAAAGCCTCCACGCCTCTAAAGCTGACAATCTGCACTATGCCATAAAAAGCATATTCCAGCAGAAGGGTGAGAAATAACAACTATAGCAAGATTGCATAATAATATGCAAAAACACATAAAATCACATACACAGTTATTCTCACCTCACACATCACACTTAAAAACATAACTACACATTTGCACATAAAGCATACCAAGTCATAGCATGTATCACATATGCACATCCAATTACCAAGGCCATCACAACCTCAACACATAACAAATCAATGCACAATTTCCACACATAGTCATCAAATCATGATTTTCCACCAATCATGCATCCATTCACAATCACATATGTCAAACAAACATATACCATTCAATACAATTGCACATATTTCATCTCATCAATCACAATCACAATTTCATGCACAAATGACTCATGATTTATGCAATGCACATAGATCGACACTACGACTCTATGCACATGCCATGCGGTACCGACTTCCAACCTTGTAATTCATTAGTTCCCCAGGAACTCTTGGAATCATCGCTCGTTACTGGGACATAGCCAATAACACCCCGTCGGGTCTACGATGTTCACCCGTCGCTTTAAGTCCTCAGGCATCGCCTCGTATTTTCGAGGCCCACGACGTTAAGGATTGCTTTAAGTCTCCAAAGGAGCCCACAATCGTCTATAACCACCGCTTTAAGTCCTCAGGCAGCGCCTCATATTTTTGAGGCCCACGGTGTTATAGCAGATTCCCTCTGGAATCAAACCGTCACTCAGGACGTTCAACAATGCATATTATGATGTTTGGCATACAATGACTCATGACATTCACATTGCACCCACATACACATCCATAATCATGCATATATAATCAAATACCACACATTGCATATTCTTGCCCTTAGGCCACAAATCAACAACACATTCATGCATTGCAACACAATTCAAACAATGCATTTCAAACCATAAAGGCCACCACACCACATACATTGAATTTCACATGACAATGCATTTCATCACAAACCACAAACCACAACATCGCATCACAACACCATATCACAACAACTCATCATGTATATTCACATCATATAGCAACACACCAGCTACACATTACATATCAAAAGCTTATAGCATAATAGCACATCAATCGCACGCGATTAACGCGATAAAAACCCGACAACTCGACTATTTTTCCAAAAACACGAATTAATTAAATCATCTTTTACCCTCCAAACCATTTTTAATAGAAAGAGCTTTTCATTAGCTTTCCAACGGTATAAAGAACGTCCCAATCCGAGCTACGGATCAAAAGATATGAATTTCCGAAGTTTCCCCGAAAAACAGAATTTTCTGGTGCAGCACATTAGGCATCGATCCCTAACTCGCATGTATCGATCCCTGCTGTAGAAAAATTCCATTTTTCCCAATTTTCACAGTAGGGATCGATCCCTGGGATTAGGTATCGATCCCTAACCCTGTTTTTCACAAAAAACCAGATTTTCTCCATTACACCTATGCTGTCCTTTTCCGAAACACCCAAAAACTCGACTAAATCGAACATTTTCACCGAAACAAACATATACTCATAAACACCAAATACATAAGAACAATTTAGAACACTTAAACGAAATTTCTACGACGTTCGATTTTTCGATTAAATTTCAACCGTTCAAAAACCAGAATTTTCAAACCTCGCCAAATCGAATGAAAAGCACGCTATACGACGACCTAACCTTCCTCGATACAACTACGTAATTTATTTCGAATTCTAACCGTGAAAACATCGTTTTCTATCAATTTCCTATAATTCGACCTAAACGGAAACAACAACGGAAACATACCGAAAACTAACCGAAACCTAACCAAACTTCGTGAAACTTTAAACAGCAGCTCACATACATATAATTAACCAACACATGTATTTACACGACTTTCCGACCGTAGAAACATCGGTTTCTATCGATTTCGTCCAATACGGCATACACGGAAACATATTGAAAACAACCAAAACATTCACCACAAATAACACATATACATACACAAGCAAGATATAATTGAAACTTCTCACCCTTACCCGATTATTCGCGCTTTAGACGGAGTTTTCTCGACTTTCCTCTCTTTTCCTCTTCTCCCTTCTTTCCTTCTCTTTTCTCTTCTCTTCTCTTTCTATTTTTCTGTTTTCTTTTCTCCTCTTTCTTTTTCTCTCAACTTTTCTATTTATTCAAAATATCTAATCCCCTAAAAGACCATTTTACCCCTCAACTCAAATATCTCGCAAACGCTCTCAAAATGCGATAAAACATAATAACGATGAAAAATAACATTTTTCTAAATAAAAGTCGAAAATAAAATAATATAATAATAAAATAATCAATTAAACTCGATTAAATAAAACTCACAAAAACTGGGGCGTTACAATTCTCCCCCACTTAGACATTTTCGTCCTCGAAAATATAACCGAGACGAACAACTCCGGACACGACTCTCGCATCCGACGAACAAACCAACATGCCAACAAAAGGCACACCACGAATAACACAACAGACAAACACCTTGCTAACCGTAATTACAACAACACGATACGACGACAACTACAACGACAAGATGCAAAGCCCATACAATGCACTTGACGACCAACTCACAACTCAAGGAAAACCACGATACCAACACACAGGTTCACTCTAGACCCGAAACACAACAAGATCGTTACCCTACCATAGGTAACACTCCCCTAATTCCCCACACACGAATTAGCTACACACGCTCGAACCATCACCATGGAAACGAGGCAACAACACAAACAAGAACACAAGTTCCACGACACAACATCGATTAAACAACCTCCACACAACCATAATACTAACATCCTTGTCACACAATCATACCACAACAATGCTACGATTCACCAATCGAACATATAACCGAAACATCCATCTACATAGTAGCCCATGGATAACATTTAAACCTTTCACTTATCACTTCCATTTTGAAACGTCCAATGGTCTCATCAATCCTACATGTTCCCAATATTCCTCTTATGAACTCTTACAAGTCACACACACGCAAATACAAATCATGCTACATCACGCATCCGCTGCGCACTCTGATTACTCGCAACCATCAAAACTACCAATCTCACGACCAAAGTTTAACTCTTTCTCATATTCACCAAAAATCATTGTTCACTTTTAATATATCCAACTTCACACTCTACAGTGTTATCTCCCACACCAGACACCAGTCTCGGAACTGCTCAAATTATTCTAATTCTCTGACCATCAAAACAGACATACACTGAAACTTCCGACTTAACTTTCCAAGCAAGACCTTACCTTTACCAACAGGATAATTCCAACTAAAGTCATAACTCATCAAAATTTCCAACCATCCACTCTGTCTCATACCATATTCCTTCAAACCAACCAAGTACTCAATATTCTTGTGATTACTAAACACTTCGAACCCAAAACCATAAAGATAATACCTCCAAATTTTCCAACACAATACAACCGTAACCAATTCCAAATCCTGAATAGTATAGATCCTTTTATGAATCCTCAATTGTCGTAAAGCATAAGCCACGACTTTACTCCCTTGCATTAACACACTGACTAACTCATCAAAGACATCTCACAAACGGTTGAACAGGATCACACAGACTCAAAACTGGAGCCGTAAACAACTTCTACTTCAGCTCACCAAAACTTACTCACAGCGAACATCCAACACAAATGACTCACCCTTTGAAAGTCAATTGAAATAACAGAAGTACGAACTTAGCAAAGTCTTCTATAACCTTTCGTAACAACCAAACTGAGCCCAAAAGTTTCTAATCTCCTTAACCAACTTCGGAACCTCTCGTTGTAAAACCAGATCCACTTCCGATGGATCCATAACAATACCATTACCTGAAATAACATATCCAAGAAGACTAACCTTTTTCCAACCCAAATTCTCACTCGAATAACTTAGCATAAAACTTCGTCTCTTTCCAACACTTGTAATTCCATTCTCAAACCCTCTACCTGTTCTTCTTCCGAGTTTATAACAGATTCGAATATCCTCAATCAAAACCACTACGAACTTATTCAATTAAATAGGGAAGATACGATTCATATACTCCACAAACATTACGGACGCATTACTAACACCAAGCAACATCACCGCACGTTGTAATGTCCAACCAAATTCCAAAAGATATAAATTCTTAAAGCTTTTGCAAAACCTTGCACTGGGTAAATGGCTACTCACACACAAGCTTAACCGAGTAATTACCAGTCTATTCCGATGATAACAACATAACCAGTCACATCAAATCGATCAAAGTCTTAACTCGCACAATTCACCACTCTTATCAAACATTCCAAACAATTGCAAGTTCACTCAAACTCAGCCAAACCATTACAGTCATCCGCTCATGAAAGTGGACACTTATTCTCTATCGTTACCTTATTCAACTGTTAGTAATCCATACACAAGTCCTTCTCTTAACCGTCCAAATTCCATAAATCCCAACATGTAGCAACAATCAACCAAAAAGAACTCTTAAATAATACATCCACACTTAAGGTTTTCTCAAAATTTCCATTAATGCTCTAAAATTCCAAAAACCCCAAACCTCTTCGGAACTCTAAGTTTCGCTTCCCTTAGTCTCAATACCATTATACTTGTTATTCCATTATATCATCCTTCCGTTTGTTACCAACAATACTGGAGCTCTCCAAGATGACACACTTGGCTTCACAATTCTCCTTTCCAGTAAATCTTCCAACTGCTCTATCAGTTCGGGTACCTCTAACGCTAACATCCAATATTCCATCCGGGAATACATCTGAAAATCACGCACAACCGGTAGCTCATCACTGTGTCCTTCCTGCCAATTTCTAGAAAACTATCATCACGAACATAACAACATCTTAGTTTCACTTCCTAAAAGTTCTCCTGCTTACTTAGCAGATCCAAACCTGAAATCCTTACCTTCGTCCAATTTGAGTTCACACTATTCTCTCTGAGAACCACCATTAACGATGCCCAATCATTCACTCTCAAACTTCCCAATTGAACCAACATACCAAAACCTCTAATCCATTTCATCTTCCGATATTAGCATCTTCATCGACTCGTCAAAACAATCTGTAATCGTTTCCTTAAATTCCAAACACTCATTTCATACGCTATCAAAGCCGGAAAGACACGTCTATTCCATCCAACATAATTTCCGCCTGCTATCAACAAGAGATTAAGGGTGATCAGTTCCTCAATTTGCCAATAGACAGCCGACAATCATGATGGGGCATAAACCGTCTTTTCCAAACTATAATAGCCTTTCTTGCATCCCATACACAAAACTACCTAAGGCACAAACCTTACCTCCGCATTCCCTCTGGAACCGGGAACCACACTGTCCAAAGAGCACTTACAATCTTGCAACCAACGGTACACTGAGCCAACGCTCCACACCTGAAACAACATGGAGAAGTACCAGCTTCTCCCCCACTTATCTCAATCTCACACCTGAAGACAAAGGATTAGAAAACCAGAAAGCACTGACAGTGTTCCGCACACCTATCACGTACTAAGGGACAAACAACAACGACAGTATTCAACTGTCACACCAACTGACTCAACAACTTGGCCGGACGGACCGACCTGCTCTGATACCACTAATGTAACACCCCAATTCCCATCGCGAAATAAATAACACATAATAAATATCAGAGTAACTAAAAAATTTATTTTTCCGACAGAAACAGGGATGCCACATTTAAAGAAATAAAATACAATCCCTGCTCAACATTTTTGATACATAACACAAAGGGAAACTTTTCCTTACAAAAGGATGGTCAATTATGGAATAAAGCGGAAAGATCCATAACCGACTTGTTTTACAAAATAAACTGTTTTATACATCCAAATATTCATACAAAATAATATTTAATATATTCAACAAAAATATACATATAATAAACGTTCCCCGACTCCTGTGCTACGTATCAGAGCAGACACCAAGACCGACAACGGAACGGAGGACTAATCTTCACAAAAGCCTCCACGCCTCTAAAGCTGACAATCTGCACTATGCCATAAAAAGCATATTCCAGCAGAAGGGTGAGAAATAACAACTATAGCAAGATTGCATAATAATATGCAAAAACACATAAAATCACATACACAGTTATTCTCACCTCACACATCACACTTAAAAACATAACTACACATTTGCACATAAAGCATACCAAGTCATAGCATGTATCACATATGCACATCCAATTACCAAGGCCATCACAACCTCAACACATAACAAATCAATGCACAATTTCCACACATAGTCATCAAATCATGATTTTCCACCAATCATGCATCCATTCACAATCACATATGTCAAACAAACATATACCATTCAATACAATTGCACATATTTCATCTCATCAATCACAATCACAATTTCATGCACAAATGACTCATGATTTATGCAATGCACATAGATCGACACTACGACTCTATGCACATGCCATGCGGTACCGACTTCCAACCTTGTAATTCATTAGTTCCCCAGGAACTCTTGGAATCATCGCTCGTTACTGGGACATAGCCAATAACACCCCGTCGGGTCTACGATGTTCACCCGTCGCTTTAAGTCCTCAGGCATCGCCTCGTATTTTCGAGGCCCACGACGTTAAGGATTGCTTTAAGTCTCCAAAGGAGCCCACAATCGTCTATAACCACCGCTTTAAGTCCTCAGGCAGCGCCTCATATTTTCGAGGCCCACGGTGTTATAGCAGATTCCCTCTGGAATCAAACCGTCACTCAGGACGTTCAACAATGCATATTATGATGTTTGGCATACAATGACTCATGACATTCACATTGCACCCACATACACATCCATAATCATGCATATATAATCAAATACCACACATTGCATATTCTTGCCCTTAGGCCACAAATCAACAACACATTCATGCATTGCAACACAATTCAAACAATGCATTTCAAACCATAAAGGCCACCACACCACATACATTGAATTTCACATGACAATGCATTTCATCACAAACCACAAACCACAACATCGCATCACAACACCATATCACAACAACTCATCATGTATATTCACATCATATAGCAACACACCAGCTACACATTACATATCAAAAGCTTATAGCATAATAGCACATCAATCGCACGCGATTAACGCGATAAAAACCCGACAACTCGACTATTTTTCCAAAAACACGAATTAATTAAATCATCTTTTACCCTCCAAACCATTTTTAATAGAAAGAGCTTTTCATTAGCTTTCCAACGGTATAAAGAACGTCCCAATCCGAGCTACGGATCAAAAGATATGAATTTCCGAAGTTTCCCCGAAAAACAGAATTTTCTGGTGCAGCACATTAGGCATCGATCCCTAACTCGCATGTATCGATCCCTGCTGTAGAAAAATTCCATTTTTCCCAATTTTCACAGTAGGGATCGATCCCTGGGATTAGGTATCGATCCCTAACCCTGTTTTTCACAAAAAACCAGATTTTCTCCATTACACCTATGCTGTCCTTTTCCGAAACACCCAAAAACTCGACTAAATCGAACATTTTCACCGAAACAAACATATACTCATAAACACCAAATACATAAGAACAATTTAGAACACTTAAACGAAATTTCTACGACGTTCGATTTTTCGATTAAATTTCAACCGTTCAAAAACCAGAATTTTCAAACCTCGCCAAATCGAATGAAAAGCACGCTATACGACGACCTAACCTTCCTCGATACAACTACGTAATTTATTTCGAATTCTAACCGTGAAAACATCGTTTTCTATCAATTTCCTATAATTCGACCTAAACGGAAACAACGACGGAAACATACCGAAAACTAACCGAAACCTAACCAAACTTCGTGAAACTTTAAACAGCAGCTCACATACATATAATTAACCAACACATGTATTTACACGACTTTCCGACCGTAGAAACATCGGTTTCTATCGATTTCGTCCAATACGGCATACACGGAAACATATTGAAAACAACCAAAACATTCACCACAAATAACACATATACATACACAAGCAAGATATAATTGAAACTTCTCACCCTTACCCGATTATTCGCGCTTTAGACGGAGTTTTCTCGACTTTCCTCTCTTTTCCTCTTCTCCCTTCTTTCCTTCTCTTTTCTCTTCTCTTCTCTTTCTATTTTTCTGTTTTCTTTTCTCCTCTTTCTTTTTCTCTCAACTTTTCTATTTATTCAAAATATCTAATCCCCTAAAAGACCATTTTACCCCTCAACTCAAATATCTCGCAAACGCTCTCAAAATGCGATAAAACATAATAACGATGAAAAATAACATTTTTCTAAATAAAAGTCGAAAATAAAATAATATAATAATAAAATAATCAATTAAACTCGATTAAATAAAACTCACAAAAACTGGGGCGTTACACTCCCAGATTGGACAACATATGTTTGAATTGCTTCCTTAAAGTCACTTTTTGAACTAAAATAAGTTCCCAACTCCCATTTATAATTAGACATATCTTTCATTAACTTGAAAATGGGATACTTCTTCTTTCTTGGTGCATCACTCCCCTCACTATCACAACCACTTTCTAACTCCTCACTCTCATATGCACTTTCATTCTCCACTCCACTGTCTCTTTCCCATTTCTTTTTCTTCTTTTTACTTGTTCCTTCATGGTTTCCATCATATTCAACTAGGTTGTCTAAATGTTCTTCAACATAATCCACACTCATATCATAATCACTAAATGCAACTTCCAAAGCACTATCATAATCGTAAGTCTCATCTTCATTGTCATCAGAGCTTGTAACAACATTCAACAAACCAACATTAGTATTTATACCATCATGCACCTCACCATCATTGTTCAAATCCTCAAGACCTACATTCACACCTTTAACACCATCTTTGTTCAAACCATCATGATATACATTCACACCATCAGTACCTACATTCACACCCTCTACAACATCATTGTTCACACCCTCACTATCTTGCTTATCATCCTTAGTGACTTCTTCATAAAGATCTTCAAGTATGGCTTCTACCTCCGGATTAAACACACTTATAGGTTCTTCCTCCATGTTTATAGGTTCTTCCTACATGTTTATAGGTTCTTCTATAGGACTATCAACATATTCTAGTTGGGATAAGGGATGTTCTATATAAATATCAATTGTCAAGTGTACCCTACATAGGTCAGTAATCTCTAACCCACCCTTATCATCATTAAGAACATTCATCCCAAAAGTGGGTCATTATAATAGATGGTGTCTACCTCAGTATAACCTAGATCTTTCAGTACACCAACCAATTAAAAGTAACTCCACCTATCCACATCTACTTCTAAATCATTGCATTTACCCCCATATACACAGTTTTTTCAGAGTCCACAAACTCACCACTATGATGAATTTTCAAACACAAAATTTCATCCATTTCTACCTAACACAAGAAAACGCAAATTATATAACATATTTCAAAAGGGGCGAAAACTCTATATATCTAAATCCAACAATCGAGACTATGAACATACAATGATAGTACGGAAATGCAACGAAACTATTAACACACAATGATAATAGATAAAGACATTGTGTAAATTAACCTTGATTGAGAACTTTGTCGTCTACGATGCATCTTAGTATACTACAATGCCATCTTCGTTCTCTCTGCTAGGGTTCCTATTTTAACTTTTGTGAGAATGAAATATGAAATGGGAATATAATCTTACTTACCATGCCACCTAAGCATTAATCTTACTTATCATGCCACCTAAACAATCCTTTCCTGCCACCTAAGCAATAACTTAACACGTCAGCTAGGTTTATATTACTAATCTAACGTTTCTAACAGAAAGGAAAAACATGGTACACTTTTAATAACGTAAGGAACCAACTTGGACGTTTTAAAAGAAAGAAGACCAAAATGGACCCAGAGGTATAGGTATGAGACTAAAAAGGTATTAAGCCATAAATATGACACTTTCTTTACTCAAAGAGCATGCCCACTACCCCACCACAACAAACCTCCATATCTGGGCATGTATTGTGTAATTGCAACAATGTAAATTTAAAACTTTGCAAGATTGGAACAACAACACATGTTTATGGCTTTGCAAGATTGGAACTACATATAAATCTAAAGATTGGAAGATATGGTTATGGATTTGAAAACACATGTTTCTGGTTTTGCAAGATTGGAACTACATGTAAATTTAAAGCTTTGCAGAATATGGTTATGGTTTTGAAAACAGAAACACGTGTTTGTATGGAAATGGTCAGTATAAATAATGCAACTAAACAATTGTATAAAAACAAGAAATTAATGCAGAACACAGAAGCAAACTATGACAACCAGTATAAATAACCATGCAACCATGTTATTTGTAGCGTGGTTGTTGTTGTTGCATGTTCTAACTACAATGAGAAGCATCATTGTGTGATTGCGACATTGTAAATTTAAAACTTTGTAAGATTGAAACTACAATGAGAAACATTTAAAACATCTTAAGAATTTGGTTCCTATTTGTCGTTGGAACATGACGAAGGTGAGGAAAATTTTCGCTGTGATGAAAATTTTATGCTAAAGTAAGGGTTAACGGAGGTATAATAGCTCAAATGACAAGTGATAATAGGGTTTTGAAGAGTGTGTGAGTTTGATCCTTGATTTCTACAAATATTTATTTTGTTAAATGGCTAATAATACATTGACACGTGGCATTCTAAATTATTTAATAAATATTTTTTAATTTAAATAAGTATATTCAATGTATTTAATATATAAAAAAACATTATAATTTTTTTAAATAAATATGATGTGGCAACGATTTTGTGGCGCCACATAGACAGTGCCATGAGAGAGCCATGTCACACAATGAGGCTCCACGTACTAAAAAGTGGAGGGGGACCAAAAATAATCCAAAAAAAGTTGATTAGAGGGATCAAAATGATGAGTTTCTTTAAAAGGGGACTAAAACATTAAAAATATCAACATAAGAGGACCAAAATTGCATTTACACCTAAATATTTTAAATAAAGAAAATATTCTTTTAAAAAGTTGATGATTTCAATTTTCAATTCATTGATTATATAGATTTTCCCAAATAAAAAACTTAATTGTTTAAAGTTTTAAGAAATGCCCTTGGGACATTTGTTAGCATTTCCTTATATTTAATTCAAGGGTTAAATATGTTTTTTGTTCTTATAAATATCTCATATTTCAGTTTTAGTCCATATAAAAAAAGGATATATTTTGGTCCCTACAAAAGTTTTATGCGTGCATTTTTAGTCCTTGCTATCTAAAATTTTGAAAACTATTTAATTACCCCTAAACTTTTAAATTTTTTAATAATGTTTCTTTATCAAATTATATAATTTTTTTTTAAAATGAGGAGAATTAAATATGAATTATTTAAATTTCAAAAAATAATTTTAAAAGTAATGAAAATATCGGCTTATAAATCAAATTTTGATTATAAATTATTTTAGTTATATTTTAATATAAAATTTTAATTAATAAATTAGTTTAGTTATATTTTTTTATTAATTTTTATTTTCATATTATTTAAAAAAAATATTTTTTCCACCACACCAACCTTTTTCATATTTTTTTTAACTTTTACTCATTAATTAGTCATCCACTCACTCATTGAATTAATACAAAATTTAATTAATAAATTGATTTAATTCCACGTTTTATTAATTACAATTTCCTATTATTTTTTAGAAGATTTTCTTTGATACACACCGACCTTTGATCTAATTTTTGTTTGTTTTTTTAATTTTTTAATATAAAATGTTACTCTTTTTTTTTACATTATATTTATACAAAATAATTAATTAATTAATTTTAAACTTATAATTTTTATTAGAATCTATTGTCATTTTATTAATATAATACTTAATTTAATTTAATTTAATTTATATTTTCATTCTAATCAATAATAAATAATTTATTTATAAAAGTATTTTTGTTTTGATTTATATTATATATTTATATTATATTATTGTATCATCTATTTTAATGAAAGTTATAGGATATCATTTTACGCATATTATTGAATAAAATGTAGATTATTCAATAAAATAATTGATTTTTCTTTCATATTTTTTTATTCATTAAGACTAATTCGATATAACTACAATTTATTGCAAAATTTATTTGTTAAGTAAAAATTGATGAATTTCGATCTATATAAAAATTAAAAACAATAAAGTTATAACTTAATCATCTAAAATAAATTTAGGATTATTTTTAGGAATAACACAATTTTATTTTAAAGAATTAGATAATAAAATTAATTTTATTCTAGTTATCATAAACTATAAAAGGAATAATTTTAAGAATCATTATTCTAATTTAAATAGTTATATAACTATTAAAATAAAGTAAATATAAATTATAGAAATATCTAAAGTATAATAACAAAAATTATATAAATTTAGGTATTATTAAGATAAAATAAATATAAAATATACAAAATTAAAATATAATTACCAATGGTGTGAGAATAGGTCAGACCAACTAACAGGAGTCTACGACCTAGTCTCCATAGATTCAGGCCAAGCTATACTTTTTCTTAAATAGAAAAGGCCTAGAATTTTTTTATAAGTCTATTTAGCTAAAGAGGATTAGGCCACAGACCGTAAGAAAAGCCTTTTGAACCTATCAGGTCGACCTATTTTAAAAAAAAACCTCAATAAATTTATTATTTTTATTATATTATATTTTGTACTTTGAATTAAAATACGAAAATAAAGCTTAGTTATCTTGAAGGTTTTATGAAAATAAGTTGAAAAAATACTATAAATAATGTCTTAAATTGTTGTCATAAGTTTCTTTCATAAGTTCTCTCTAACAAATAGTATTACCAAACTTATACTAATAGGTAAACTAGAATGAGACAATGAAAACAAACATTTAGCCTCATTGATATTTTAATTTGTTAGTCTATTTAACATTAGTTGAATTTCTTATTTACAAATGTTCAAATGAAATAGGATTTTAAATAGGCTAGTAGGTCAGTCAGGCCTTGAAAAGGCCAGACTCAGGCCTAAAAAATAAGCCTATGATAGGCTACAAGGCATGCTTACACTTTAAATTTTTTAGCAAGTCAGGCTCAGGCTTAGCAAAGCCTAACTCGGCTTAGCCTATTCCCACCCCTAATTACTATTGTACCCTAAATTTTACACCTAAGATCCCACCTTATTTATATTTTTGCAATGCATCAAGATCACAAACTTGGTTATCTCTAACCCTATCATCTTTGGGTTTACCTTTGCAGAGATCACTAAGCACCTCTTTGTGTCTTTTATCATTTCTTGTACTTATATGCTTTATAGTTCACTAACCACTAATCAAAATACAAAAAAAATATGCCTTGTCCCTTTTGTTTCTTTTGCAAGGTAGGGTTTGGAATCAAGAGCATCAAGTGATTGTTTTCTCAGCTAGGGTTTTAGTTCCTCAAGTCAAAGTGTGGTCAATCATTGATTTTCAAAGGCTATTCATTAAAGCATTACCTCTAATCTCAGATCATAAATTCTCAAGCATTATTCAAATTCATTTTTCAAAGAAACTTCAAAGTTTGATAGCTTGTTTTTCAAGAAATTTCATAGGTTCATGTGTTTATTTCCATGTTTTCATCAAGATGTTTCCTCAATCCATTGCAAGTTTCATCAAAGGACATTCAAGAAATCATCATTTTGAGTTTATATGATCATTAATGTACCTAGAAATGCAAGAAAAAGTCTAAGGTTGCAAGTTTGTACAAAGAAGTTTGACCAAAAAGTCAACATTTCTAGCCCAACTTCAAGAACTCATAACTTCTTCATACTTCAACATTTTTGAGTGCCTCTTTGGGAAAATGACTCATCTTGACATCCCCTCCATCTTCTCTTCACAAGTCAAATTCCAATTATGCTTTGAAGGCCATAAAAAGTTTGGAAACATTATAGGTCATTTTGTGGACTTAGTGAAATTTGACCTAAATTCAAGTGATATTTGCCTAACTTCCAAAGATCATAACTTCTCTAACTTCCAGCTTTTATGGGCGCTTCATTTTTCCAAATATCCTTCTTGATGTCCTCTACAACTTTTCTTTAGAGGTCAAACATCAATTCATGCTTCAAAGACCTCAAATCTTGAAGGTCATTTGTGCACAAAATTAGGTCATGACCTGTTTGACCTAATGCCATACCTAATTTTCAGTGGTTTTTCCTCAACTTTCCAAGCTTGCCATTTTCTCATCATACATCCAATTAAGTTGATTCTTTTTGCATTGTCTTCCTTGCCATGAAAGGAACATTTGACTCAAGAAAAATCACAAAATACATGAAGGAATTTCATTTGGCCTTGGTTAGAACAAGGTGACCTGAACTTCGCTTACACCGTGACCTACAATTTTAGAAAGCGTGTGCAAACTCAACTTGGGGGCCACAAAACATGTGAAAACTCATTCTAAATGGTAAATCGCATCTGGTACAACTTGAAACGACTTAGTTGAGCTCAGAATCACACTTTCAACACGTTTTGTATCTAGAAAATTCTTAATTCGGTTGGCACGATTGAGAGGGAATTTCACACAAGAAATGACCTCACTCATTTCCCTATAAATAAAGGACCAATTACCAATCATTTGCAAGATTGAATAGCCAAAGAAACTCTGCTTCCATAGAACCTGAAACCTCTCATAAACCAGATCTTCATTTTTCAAAATCAAGCTCGTTTCTCTTTGTTTCTTTGCCCAGAATCCATCACCTTCCTTATCTTAAGCTAACGGAAGCATTGTCGTGACTTGAAACAACTTGAATCCAAGCTTTCCACTTCACCATTGTTGAACCTCCGATCTTCAACTAAAAAGGTAGATAAATGTAAAATTACACCTCAAACTAGTTAACAGTAGCTTCGTGTTGCTTCAATGATCAATAACCCTCTCTTACCTTGTATTTATATTTCGTATTTGGAATTTAATTTTACTTTTAAGTTTTAGGGTTCTTGTGCTTTTTTAGCAAATTCTCTCTGCTAAGAGCAAATAAATTGCTCTGAAGTAGAGAGACATAAACGATGACATGTTAGGTCACTGAATCCATGGTCGATTCGAGCTAAAAACACTAGTTCATGAATTTGCAGAAATTGAACTAAGGAAGAAGATGAAGTTGAGGTTCGCGCATTTTGGAACCAAAATTCAAATTCTATCTAATAGCGTGTTAACACACATTTTTTTTCAAATTGTTTTTTCCGTTGTGATTGCGTGCAGTGATCTATTAGTGAGCGTTTTTTGACTTTGCATCCTGACCCTCAGATCCTTGACTCTAACTCAGTCATCAGATCACGTGGCCTATAGTGCTTCTTTCCACGCGCGTTGGGTTGATCAAATAGTTGTGGTTTTTCTTGTTTCATTTTAATTGTTTTAAATTCTATTTTCTTTAAAAAAAATCATAAAAAATAGCTCCCTCAGTCTTTTTCACACCAAATTATTTCTATAATCTTCTAAAAATATTTATTATCTTATGTGCATTTTTTTCACATTTTTATTCCATGAGTTGATATTTTTCATTATTTTTCACATTTTTCATGCATTTTAATTTGTTAAAAATATACTTTTATGCATTTTAAAATTCTTTAAAAAATATATTATATGATCTTTGACTTATTTCTGACCTATCTTAATTTTCTTGAGCATTTAATTTTTATTTAGAGGCTTCATCTTGATTTCTCTTTTATTTCATTTAAAAATCATTTTTAAAATCCTTTTCATGCATTTTTATTTGTTTATATTGCATTTTAGCTTGGTTACTGGTTGTTGCCTTGGATCATGGTTTCTTGATCAAAATCTTCCTCAATTTCAATGGACTTTGGGTGTTGATGAGGTTGAATGAATCTTCATCAATTCAAATCTATCATTAAATGAATAATTGATTCATTTTTTGTGCTTTGGTTTAATGATAGGCTTAGTGCCTTAATCCACCAATAAAGGTGATTGAAATTGATGATAAATGGATCTTAAATCTTGATTCAATTTGGTTCCTCTCTTCATCTTTCCTTCTCCTTCTTATTCTTTTTCTTTTCTCTTGATCAATTAGATGATTTGGTGTCCATCTTGTTCATGATGTTTGGATTTATGCTTGATGAACTTTCATCATTTCAAATCTACCACTCAATTGATCAATAATCATTGGGGGTACTTTGGATTAATACATAAGTTTGTCCTAAGTTGTCATGAAGGATGATTGATGTAATGGACCAATTGTAACGCCCCAGTTTTTGTGAGTTTTATTTAATCGAGTTTAATTGATTATTTTATTATTATATTATTTTATTTTCGACTTTTATTTAGAAAAATGTTATTTTTCATCGTTATTATGTTTTATCGCATTTTGAGAGCGTTTGCGAGATATTTGAGTGTAGGGGTATTTTGGTCATTTGGGTAGATATTTTGTTTAAATAGAATAGAAAGATAGAAATAGAGAGAAAAGAAAACAGAAAAATAGAAAGAGAAGAGAAGAGAAAAGAGAAGGAAAGAAGGGAGAAGAGGAAAAGAGAGGAAAAGTCGAGAAAACTCCGTTTAAAGCGCGAATAATCGGGTAAGGGTGAGAAGTTTCAATTATATCTCGCTTGTGTATGTATATGTGTTGTTTGTGGTGAATGTTTTGGTTGTTTTCCATATGTTTCCGTTTATGCCGTATTTGACGAAATCGATAGAAACCGATGTTTCTACGGTCGGAAAGTCGTATAAATACATGTGTTGGTTGGTTATATGTATGTGAGCTGCTGTTTGAAGTTTCACGAAGTTTGGTTATGTTTCGGTTAGTTTTCGGTATGTTTCCGTTGTCGTTTCCGTTTAGGTCGAATTGTGGGAAACCGATGTTTTCACGGTTAGAATTCGAAATAAATTACGTAGTTGTATCGAGGAAGGTTAGGTCGTCGTATGTCGTGCTTTTTATTCGATTTGGTGAAGTTTAAAAATTCTGGTTTTTGAAAGGTTGAAATTTAATCGAAAAATCGAACGTCGTAGAAATTTCGTTTAAGTGTTCTAAATTGTTCTTATGTATTTGGTGTTTATGAGTATATGTTTGTTTCGGTGAAAATGTTCGATTTAGTCGAGTTTTTGGGTGTTTCGGAAAAGGACAGCATAGGTGTAATGGAGAAAATCTGGTTTTTTGTGAAAAACAGGGTTAGGGATCGATACATAATCCCAGGGATCGATCCCTACTGTGAAAATTGGGAAAAATGGAATTTTTACTACAGCAGGGATCGATACATGCGAGTTAGGGATCGATACCTACTGTGCTGAAACAGAAAATCTGGTTTGTCGGGGAAACTTCGGAAATTCATATCTTTTGATCCGTAACTCGGATCGGGACGTTCTTTATACCGTTGGAAAGCTAACGAAATGTTCTTTCTTTTAAAATTAGGTTGGAGGTCAGTAGATGATTTAATTAATTCGTGTTTTTGGAAAAATAGTCGAGTTGTCGGGTTTTGTTGCGTACAATGTGTGCGATTGATGCGTTATTATGCTATATGCTTTTGATATGTAAGGTGTAGCTTGTGTGCTGTTATATGATGTGAATATACATGATGAGATGTTGTGATAATGTTGTTGTTGTGCGGTAAATACATTGTTTGATTGAATATCAATGTATGTGGTTATGATGTTGTGTTGGTTTGTGGTTTATTGTTGTGGTTTGTGGAATGTGATGATGTTGAAGCATGTGACAAGTTATGGTAATTGTTGTGATGATGATTGGTGGCCGAGAGGCAAGAAAATGCTAAGTGTGGTATATTGGTGTTTGTGGCCATTTTGGGCAATTGTGTGCATTACTTTATATGTACTTGAAATGCATGATTTAATGTATGAGTCTTGATTGCCATGGGTCATTATATGACATGCATCATGTGGAAGACATTGTAGATCCCTTCGTGGGCGTAAACAATGCAGTTAGACATTGTAGATCCCTTTGTGGGTGTAAACAATGCATGAAGACATTGTAGATCCCTTTGTGGGTGTAAACAATGCATGTTGAATTGTAGATCCCTTATGGGTGTAAGCAATTGTTGTATTGATCGTGTGCCTATTATAAAGGACTAAAAACGATCCATAACGTCGTATGCTTGGTGATAAGTGGTAGCGACGGGGAACATCGTATGCCCGACGGGGAGTTACCCTAAGTAACGAGCGATGATTCCAAGAGTTCCTGGGGAACTAATGAATTACAAGGTTAGAAGTCGGTACCGCATGGCATTTGCATAGAGTCGTTGTGTCGGTCTCTGTGCATTTGCATAAATCATGAATTAATTGGCATGGAAATGTGTTTGTGATTGATGAGATGAAATATGTGGAATTGTATTGAATGGTATATGTTTGATTGGAGTATGTGATTATGTGTGGAAAATCATGATTTGATTGATTATATGTGGAAGTTGTGTATTGATTAGTTATGTGTTGAGATTGTGATAGCTTTGGTGAGTTGATATGCATTTTGATAAATGTATTGAGCATGATTGGTATGCTTTGTGATGGATGCATAAATGATTATGTGTTGTGAATTATGTTATGTCTTGGTGACATGCTATATATATTGGTAGGTGATGTTGTGGTGAGAAATATTTTATATGTGAATTTATTTGTGTTGTGGCATATTATTATGCAATCTTGTTATAATTGTTATTTCTCACCCTTCTGCTGGAATATGCTTTTTATGGCATAGTGCAGATTGTCAGCTTTAGAGGCTTGGAGGCTTTTGTGGAGATTAGTCCTCCGTTCCGTTGTCGTTCGTGGTGTCTGCTCTGATACGTAGCACGGGAGTCGGGGAACGTTTTGTTATATGTATATAATTGTTGAATATATTTTGTATTTATATTTTGATGTTCTAAAACCATTTATTTGTAAAACAAGTCAGTTATGGATCTTTCCGCTTTATTCCATAATTGACCATCCTTTTGTAAGGAAAAAGTTTCTCTTTGTGTTATGTATCAAAAATGTTGAGCAGGGATTGTATTTTGTGCATTTAAGTGTGACATCCATGTTTCCTGTCGGAAAAAAAATAAATTTTTAGTTACTCTGATTTTATTAATTGTTATTTATTCGCGATGGGAATTGGGGTGTTACAAGTGGTATCAGAGCAGGTCGGTCCGTCCGGCCAAGTTGTTGAGTCAGTTGGTATGACAGTTGAATACTGTCGTTGTTGTTATCCCTTAGTACGTGATAGGTGTGTGGAACACTGTCAGTACTTTCTGGTTTTTCTAATCCTTTGTTTTCAGGATTGAGTTTGAAATAAGTGGGGGAGAAGTTGGTACTTCTCCATGTTGCTTCAGGTGTGGAGCGTTGGCTCAGTGTATTGTGAATTGTAAGATTGTAAGTGTTGTTCGGACAGTGTTGTTCTCAGTTCCGAAGGGGATGCGGAGGTAAGGTTTATGTCAACTAAGGATTTGTGCCTTAGGTAGTTTTGTGTACAGGATGTAAGAAATGCTATTATAGTTTGGTAAGGACGGTTTATGCCCCATCATGATTGTCGGCTGTCTATTGACAAATTGAGGAACTGATCACCCTTAATCTCTTGTTGATAGCAGACGGGAATTATGTTGGATGGAATAGACGGGTCTTTCCGGCTTTGATAGTGTGTGAAATGAGTGTTTGGAATTTAAGGAAACGATTACAGATTGTTTTGATGAGTCGATGAAGATGCTAATATCGGAAGATGCAATGGATTAGAGGTTTTGGTATGTTGGTTCAATTGGGAAGTTTTGAGAGTGAATGATTGGGCATCGTTAATGGTGGTTCTCAGAGAGAATAGTGTGAACTCAAATTGGACGAAGGTAAGGATTTCAGGTTTGGATCTGCTAAGTAAGCAGGAGAACTTTTAGGAAGTGAAACTAAGATGTTGTTATGTTTGTGATGATAGTTTTCTAGAAATTGGCAGGAAGGACACAGTGATGAGCTACCGGTTGTGCGTGATTTTCAGATGTATTCCCAGATGGAATATTGGATGTTAGCGTTAGAGGTACCCGGGCTGATAGAGCAGTTGGAAGATTTACTGGAAAGGAGAATTGTGAGGCCAAGTGTGTCGTCTTGGAGAGCTTCAGTGTTGTTAGTAACAAAAAGGAAGGAGGATTGACCGAAATAACAAGCATGATGTGTATAATGGTATTGAGACTATGGAAAGCCAAACTTAGAGTTCCGAAGAGGTTTGGAGTTTTTGGAATTTTAGAGCATTAATGGAAATTTTGAGAAAATCTTAAGTGTGGATGTATTATTTAAGAGTTCTTTTGGATTAGTTGTTGCTACATGTTGGGAATTATGGAATTTAGACTGTAAAGAGAAGAAATTGTGTATGGATTATTGACAGTTGAATAAGGTAATGGTGGAGAATAAGTGTCCACTTTCATGAGCGGATGATTGGAATGGTTTGGTTGAGTTTTAGTGAAATTGCAATTGTTTGAAATGTTTGATAAGGATAGTGAATTGTGTGAGTTAAGGCTTTGATCGATTTGATGTGACTAGTTATGTTGTAGTCATCGGAATAGACTGGTAATTACTCGGTTAAGCTTGTGTGGGAGTAGCCAGTTACCCAGTGCAAGGTTTTGCAAAAGCTTTAAGAATTTATATCTTTTGGAATTTGGTTGGACATTACAAAGTACGGTGATGTTGCTTGGTGTTAGTAATGTGTCCGTAATGTTTGTGAAGTATATGAATCGTATCTTCCATATTTAATTGGATAAGTTGTAGTGGTTTTAATTGAGGATATTCGAATCTGTTATAAACTCGGAAGAAGAACAGGTAGAGTGTTTGAGATTTGAATCACAAGTGTTGGAAAGAGACGAAGTTTTATGCTAAGTTATTCAAGTGAGAATTTGGGTTGGAAAAAGGTTAGTCTTCTTGGATATGTTATTTCAGGTAATGGTATTGTTATGGATCCATCGGAAGTGGATCTGGTTTTGCAATGAGAGGTTCCGAAGTTGGTTAAGGAGATTAGAAACTTTTGGGCTCAGTCGGTTGTTACGAAAGGTTATGGAAGACTTTGCTAAGTTCGTACTTCTGTTATTTCAGTTGGCTTGCAAAGGATGAGTCATTTGTTTTGGATGTTCGTTGTGAGTAAGTTTTGGGTGAGCCGAAGTAGAATTTGTCTACGGCTGCAGTTTTGATTCTGTGTGATCCTGTTCAACCGTTTGTGAGGTGTCTTTGATGAGTTAGTCAGTGTGTTAATGTAAGGGAGTAAAGTCGTGGCTTATGCTTTACGACAATTAAGGATTCATAAAAGGATCTATACTATTCTGGATTTGGAATTAGTCGCGGTTGTATTGTGTTGGAAAATTTGGAGGTATTATTTTTATGGTTCTCGGCTCGAAGTGTTTGGTAATCGCAAGAGTCTAGAGTACTTGGTTGGTTTGAAGGAATAGAGTATGAGACAATGAGGATGGTTGGAAATTTTGATGAGTTATGACTTTAGTTGGAATTATCCTGTTGGTAAAGGTAAGGTCTTGCTTGGAAGGTTAAGTCGAAAGTTTCAGGGTATGTCTGTTTTGATGGTCAGAGAATTAGAATAATTTAAGCAGTTCCGAGACTGGTGTCTGGTGTGTGAGATAACACAGGAGAGTGTGAGGTTAGGAATATTAAAAGTGAACAGTGATTTTTGGTGAATAAGAGAAAGAGTTAGACCTTGGACGTGAAATTGGTAGTTTTGATGGTTGCGAGTAATCAGAGTGCACAGCGGATGCGTGGTGTTGTACAATTTGTATTTGCGTGTGTGTGACTTGTAAGAGTCCATAAGTGGAATATTGGGAATATGTAGGATTGATGAGACCATTGGACGTTTCAAAATGGAAGTGATAAGTGAAAGGTTTAAATGTTATCCATGGGCTACTATGTAGAGGGATGTTTCGGTTATATGTTCGATTGGTGGATCGTAGCATTGTTGTAGTATGGTTGTGTGGAGGTTGTTTAAACGATGTTGTATCGTGGAACTTTATGTTCTTGTTGTGTTGTTGCCTCGTTTCCATGGTGATGGTTCGAGCGTGTGTAGCTAATTCCTGTGTGGGGAATTAGGGGAGTGTTACCTATGGTAGGGTAACGATCTTGTTATGTTTCGGTTCTAGAGTGAACCTGTGTGTTGGTATCGTGGTTTTCCTTGAGTTGTGAGTTGGTCGTCAAGTGCATTGTATGGGCTTTGCATCTTGTCGTTGTAGTTGTCGTCGTATCGTGTTGTTGTAATTACGGTTAGCAAGGTGTTTGTCTGTTGTGTTATTCGTGGTGTGCCTTTTGTTGGCATGTTGGTTTGTTCGTCGGATGCGAGAGTCGTGTCCGGAGTTGTTCGTCTCGGTTAGATTTTCGAGGACGAAAATGTCTAAGTGGGGGAGAATTGTAACGCCCCAGTTTTTGTGAGTTTTATTTAATCGAGTTTAATTGATTATTTTATTATTATATTATTTTATTTTCGACTTTTATTTAGAAAAATGTTATTTTTCATCGTTATTATGTTTTATCGCATTTTGAGAGCGTTTGCGAGATATTTGAGTGTAGGGGTATTTTGGTCATTTGGGTAGATATTTTGTTTAAATAGAATAGAAAGATAGAAATAGAGAGAAAAGAAAACAGAAAAATAGAAAGAGAAGAGAAGAGAAAAGAGAAGGAAAGAAGGGAGAAGAGGAAAAGAGAGGAAAAGTCGAGAAAACTCCGTTTAAAGCGCGAATAATCGGGTAAGGGTGAGAAGTTTCAATTATATCTCGCTTGTGTATGTATATGTGTTGTTTGTGGTGAATGTTTTGGTTGTTTTCCATATGTTTCCGTTTATGCCGTATTTGACGAAATCGATAGAAACCGATGTTTCTACGGTCGAAAAGTCGTATAAATACATGTGTTGGTTGGTTATATGTATGTGAGCTGCTGTTTGAAGTTTCACGAAGTTTGGTTATGTTTCGGTTAGTTTTCGGTATGTTTCCGTTGTCGTTTCCGTTTAGGTCGAATTGTGGGAAACCGATGTTTTCACGGTTAGAATTCGAAATAAATTACGTAGTTGTATCGAGGAAGGTTAGGTCGTCGTATGTCGTGCTTTTTATTCGATTTGGTGAAGTTTAAAAATTCTGGTTTTTGAAAGGTTGAAATTTAATCGAAAAATCGAACGTCGTAGAAATTTCGTTTAAGTGTTCTAAATTGTTCTTATGTATTTGGTGTTTATGAGTATATGTTTGTTTCGGTGAAAATGTTCGATTTAGTCGAGTTTTTGGGTGTTTCGGAAAAGGACAGCATAGGTGTAATGGAGAAAATCTGGTTTTTTGTGAAAAACAGGGTTAGGGATCGATACATAATCCCAGGGATCGATCCCTACTGTGAAAATTGGGAAAAATGGAATTTTTACTACAGCAGGGATCGATACATGCGAGTTAGGGATCGATACCTACTGTGCTGAAACAGAAAATCTGGTTTGTCGGGGAAACTTCGGAAATTCATATCTTTTGATCCGTAACTCGGATCGGGACGTTCTTTATACCGTTGGAAAGCTAACGAAATGTTCTTTATTTTAAAATTAGGTTGGAGGTCAGTAGATGATTTAATTAATTCGTGTTTTTGGAAAAATAGTCGAGTTGTCGGGTTTTGTTGCGTACAATGTGTGCGATTGATGCGTTATTATGCTATATGCTTTTGATATGTAAGGTGTAGCTTGTGTGCTGTTATATGATGTGAATATACATGATGAGATGTTGTGATAATGTTGTTGTTGTGCGGTAAATACATTGTTTGATTGAATATCAATGTATGTGGTTATGATGTTGTGTTGGTTTGTGGTTTATTGTTGTGGTTTGTGGAATGTGATGATGTTGAAGCATGTGACAAGTTATGGTAATTGTTGTGATGATGATTGGTGGCCGAGAGGCAAGAAAATGCTAAGTGTGGTATATTGGTGTTTGTGGCCATTTTGGGCAATTGTGTGCATTACTTTATATGTACTTGAAATGCATGATTTAATGTATGAGTCTTGATTGCCATGGGTCATTATATGACATGCATCATGTGGAAGACATTGTAGATCCCTTCGTGGGTGTAAACAATGCAGTTAGACATTGTAGATGCCTTTGTGGGTGTAAACAATGCATGAAGACATTGTAGATCCCTTTGTGGGTGTAAACAATGCATGTTGAATTGTAGATCCCTTATGGGTGTAAGCAATTGTTGTATTGATCGTGTGCCTATTATAAAGGACTAAAAACGATCCATAACGTCGTATGCTTGGTGATAAGTGGTAGCGACGGGGAACATCGTATGCCCGACGGGGAGTTACCCTAAGTAACGAGCGATGATTCCAAGAGTTCCTGGGGAACTAATGAATTACAAGGTTGGAAGTCGGTACCGCATGGCATTTGCATAGAGTCGTTGTGTCGGTCTCTGTGCATTTGCATAAATCATGAATTAATTGGCATGGAAATGTGTTTGTGATTGATGAGATGAAATATGTGGAATTGTATTGAATGGTATATGTTTGATTGGAGTATGTGATTATGTGTGGAAAATCATGATTTGATTGATTATATGTGGAAGTTGTGTATTGATTAGTTATGTGTTGAGATTGTGATAGCTTTGGTGAGTTGATATGCATTTTGATAAATGTATTGAGCATGATTGGTATGCTTTGTGATGGATGCATAAATGATTATGTGTTGTGAATTATGTTATGTCTTGGTGACATGCTATATATATTGGTAGGTGATGTTGTGGTGAGAAATATTTTATATGTGAATTTATTTGTGTTGTGGCATATTATTATGCAATCTTGTTATAATTGTTATTTCTCACCCTTCTGCTGGAATATGCTTTTTATGGCATAGTGCAGATTGTCAGCTTTAGAGGCTTGGAGGCTTTTGTGGAGATTAGTCCTCCGTTCCGTTGTCGTTCGTGGTGTCTGCTCTGATACGTAGCACGGGAGTCGGGGAACGTTTTGTTATATGTATATAATTGTTGAATATATTTTGTATTTATATTTTGATGTTCTAAAACCATTTATTTGTAAAACAAGTCAGTTATGGATCTTTCCGCTTTATTCCATAATTGACCATCCTTTTGTAAGGAAAAAGTTTCTCTTTGTGTTATGTATCAAAAATGTTGAGCAGGGATTGTATTTTGTGCATTTAAGTGTGACATCCATGTTTCCTGTCGGAAAAAAAATAAATTTTTAGTTACTCTGATTTTATTAATTATTATTTATTCGCGATGGGAATTGGGGTGTTACACCAATCTCCTTGCCTTATTGCTTGATCCCTCCTTGGTTTTTACTTGTGCGACATGTTTTAGGAGTATGATTTCTATCTCTAACATGTATGGTACATAAATTGTTATTTACCAGCCTCCCATAGTATGATCTTCCTAATAGATTATGCTACGATTGCTTAACATAGCGCTAAATTTATCCTGAATCGATTCATTAACTCTAACTCTAATATTAACAATATTATTGTGATAACTTTTACTTTATGCCATTTACTTTTCTTGCATCTTTAATGTCTTGTCATTTAATTTCATGCTCTTTACTTTTATGCTTTTATTTTAACATTTATATTTCATATTGTTTATGTTTATGCTTATTTTTTTCCTTTGTCCATTTGGAATTTTCTTTTCTTTTAAAGACATTAATAAAGGAAAATCCCCTAAAAAACTTTAATCTCTCTTGGACTATGGCTATTATCCTTTACTTGACTTGGAGTTTGACCTATGGACTTAGAATTAGGATTTCCCATGCTTGGAGTTTTCTTGTATAAACATGGAAGTTTTCTTGTTGCTTGTGGCTTACTCTAATGGAATGGGATTTTGATCTTGACTCTTGTCAAGTGCTGGCTAGATTCTGGTTAGTACACTTGCACACACTTTCACTTTATTGCTTTTATTAGGGTAGTCTCTTCATCTCCTCCCTTTCTTAAATTTTCAAAATCTTCTCCCTTTTTCAAAACCTTCTTGTTTTCAAACTTGAACCACTTTCTCAATAAACCTTGACTTTGTCAAGTGATTTTTCAAAACCTTTTTTTTAAGTATATGCTAATTCATCTTAAGCATATCAAAACCATTTCAAAAGACATAAAAAACACATAACTCATTCAAACTATTTTGTGCCCTTTATGCACTCTTCCTTTTAAAAACCTTTTCTCAAGGACTAGACATGAGTCATTTTCATAGTTGAGATGTGATTCTCCTATCCCCATAGTAATAATTGAAATGATGATTCTTTTCCACTCGAGAGAGTTAGTGGCATACTTGTTGTTTTCTATCCAAGTTGGAGCCCTTCTTAATAGTGATGTAAAGACCTATTTCCTCATACTTGTGGGTGATTAGTTGAGTTTTCTCCTTAAAATGACAAAGTTTCTTTCTATTTAAAATCAATTAAAACAAATTCTTTTGTTATTTATACCACGAACTACGAGTTTTTGTCCTCCATTGCACTTTGTGGGTGCGTACGTAGGCACGAGACTCAGGAAGTCTTGTCAAACACCAAAAATATAAAAAAAAATTTCTCTTCTCATCTCCCTAATCTTTTGCAAACAACCAATTTTAAGTCAAACATAGATTTTCAAGAGGTTCCTATAGAGTACTATAGATGTTTTGGGTGCTAACATCTTCCCATTGCATAACCAACCTCCTTACCCTTGTCTCTTTGTTTTATTAGTTTTGTTTTAAAACTTTTGTGAGTTTTATTCGCTCTTTTCCCATTCCTTTGGAAAAAATAAGGTGCGGTGGCGACTCTTGCTTTATGAGTTAAGTTAATCAATAGCTTAATCTCAAATTTTTCACCGCTACAGAAAAGTGTCGACTCTGCTGGGGACTAGTCCCCAGTGGGTTTAGCCTAACTTGTTTATCTGTGTTTTTATTATTATATGTTGTTTGCTTTTGTTTTTTTTTTTTGTGCTTGGTGATCTCTGAGTTGATAGATAAGTCCTATACATGGACTTGAGAGCACTTGAGATAGGATGGTGGTATACTCATGTTTGGCTTACGTGGAGTTAATCCTTAACAAGTTGACTTGAGATCCCCGACTCAATGGATGCCTCCTTGAGGGTGATAATTCTGAACAAGTGAGTTGTGAAGGCATTATTACTTTCAACCTGAGATCCCGGGAAGTTGAGGACCTTAGAACCCTTTAACCCATCTTGGCCTTTTTAGGACGTAGTGCGGTGACTATTCAGGTGTATACTTGGATTAGTTGTTACACGATACTACACCCTGACGAGTTTCTCTTGAGAATATTATTGGATGATGAGTAGTTGTTTGAGCCGGTAATATCTGAAAGATAGAATCACGACTCTAGGAACTTTGTAGAACCTTGTTGTACAAGTGATTTACCCTTAGTATATACCTTGTGGGTGGTTCTTACCCTTGACTCAATGCTCGTGACGTCGAACCTTTGAACCCTGTTTGTGATTGTTGCATAATCATGCACTCATGCATTCATGAACATCCTATTTCACTTAGTTTTCAAGGAACTTAGAGACTTTCTTTGCAAACATCACAGGCATTACGATCATGGATATTGGAAGCAAGAACACTAAGAAGTACAGTTTCAGAGCTCCTGATCTCAAAGAATTGAGAAAGTTAGCATCCTTAGTGATTGATCCTGTGGATTTCAAAGCTCACTATGGAAGAATTTTAGTTATTCTCTCCACCAATGTTGAAGATGGAATTCTTAACACTCTAACTCAGTTTTATGATGCTATCTACTGGTGCTTCACTTTTCCACATTATCAACTTAAGCCTACCTTGGAAGAGTATGCTTATCTTATGGGTGTGCCACTTTCTGACAAAGTTCCCTTTAGTGGTTTGGAGGAGGTTCCTAAATCACAAGTTATTGCAGCGATTATTCACTTGAGGAAATCTTATATAGATGCCAATCTTATTGTCAAAGGAGGCATTCAAGGGTTGACTTCAAAGTTCTTGATTGAGAGAGCTACTTCTTTTGCTAGTGCTGGTAGCATGATGGCTTTTGAGGATATTTTAGCCTTACTCATTTATGGACTGGTCTTGTTTCCTAAAATTGACAACTTTGTTGATTTTAATGCTATTTGGATCTTCTAAATTGGGAATCATGTTTCGAATTTGCTTGACGATACTTATTTCTCTATCCATCATAGGACTTCCAAGGGAAATTGTACTATTGTATGTTGCGCACCTATACTGTACAAGTGGTTTATTTCGCACTTGCCACAATCTCCTATCTTCAAGGAAAACAAGAGTTGTTTGAGGTGGTCTCAAAGGATCATGTCCCTTACCAATGATGACACCACTTGGTATTCTTCAGTATATGGTAATGTCAAGATCATATATAGTTGTGGGTAGTTCTCTAATGTACCTCTTCTTGGTACACAAGATGGAATTAACTACAACCCTAGTTTAGAAAGACGTCAGCTTGGGTATACCTTGAAAGATAAACCTAATAACATTTTGTTGGAGGGTTTATTTTTCCAAGAAGGGAAGGATACTCAAGGTTTGAAGAAGAGGATGGCTCATGCCTGGCACAACATCCATAGAAAGGGGAAGGGTGAGCTTGGAAAACAAAATTGTGTAGCTTTGGAACCTTATACTCTTTGGGTGATGGAGAGAGCAATGGAGCTCAAGATGCCATATGCTTATGAGTAGCCCATGTCTCTAGTGGTTGCCTAACCACCTACCATTCCTACCGAAGATGTGAAAGAACTTCAATAAGCTTTAGCCAAGATGAAGCAAGAGAGGGATATTTGGAAAGGCAAATTTCATGCTTCAAACCTTGAGAAGATAGAGTTGCAGAAGCAGTTGAAAGAAAAAAAATGATTTGATAGAGTTACTTGAGCAATATACTGTGAAGAGAGAAAGAGAGGATTTATTTTCTTCTAGTATTCCACCATCTCATCCTCCTAACTCAGGTGCTTGGAAGGGCATTGTGGATCAACTTGTGTTAGAAAAAGCTACCATAAAGGATACTTATGAGAGGGAGATCAAGAGACTTAGAAGGAAGTATCAGCTTGGAGTTGGATCAGTTTTTGATGTGGTTCCTTAGGATCTAGCTTTTCCCTCTTGTATTTAGGATCTTTTGAAACTTGTACTTAGAATTGTAATCCTTTCCAATTATCAATGAAATGAGAATTTTTCAGTATTTCAAAAGTGTAATTTCTTTATAAAGTTTGCAATTGCTTTATGATATCTTAAAGTTCTTTGAAAACTAAATGAAAACATTTGCATTGCATATCATGCATCATTTTGCATTAGGTCTTACTTTTGAGAGTTCTACAGGTGTCTTATTTCTTTCCTCTTGGTATTCTCAGAAGTCAACTTGTCTCACTCGTACAACTCTCGAGCTAACTGTCAAAGGAAAATGGATCATCTAGAGAAAGAAAATTGAGAACTTCGTGAAGTGGTGACAACCCCGAGGGCTGGGATCGAAAAACTCAATGTTTTGGTTGAATCTGTGGTCTCTCTCTAGAATTAATCTCCTCATCCTCCTCATACTCCTTTGGTAACTCGGCCTCAAGCTATAGGTATTTCTGAAGTTGTGTCAGTTCCTATTTTTGTGACCTTAATCAGTGCTCCGCTACATCGAATGCCCAATGGTTATTGTAACACCCTTTTCTACCCCACAATTATACACGGAAAATTACACAAATTATCAGAGTAAAATCAGAATCACCTCAAAGGGTGCACATTTCTCAGTAAATTCAAATCAATAAAATTGCTCCGTAAACAACGGGTTTTCCTCAAAATAACTCAAAAGCCTTCAAAGGGCAGCAGAACCACCATAACCACAAAATCCCACAAAAGGGTTTATTAAAATAAAACCATAGTCATCAAATAATCAATAAAATAACAGCCAAATAAAACTCAACATGATTCGACTCAACGACCCAACCTGATATTACACTATCAGAGCAAGACCCTCTACATAGACCAAAATGCAAATAACTTCAAAAGTCCTCGAAAGCATCCACGCTAATCCTAATCACCTACACGTTACCCACGTGGTGGCAACATTCAAATAGGCAGGGTGAGTAATACAATTCATTATTATCAATATAAAATAGGATATGCATAAAAATGGCGTCATCATCATTGAAGATGGCTGGTTTCTACCTGAGTGAATCGCACACTCAAAGATAACAACAGAGTCGCCACCGAACTTTATTTAGTCCCAAAAGGACAGGGAAAATAGCGATAAAACCCAAGGGGAAGAGAAACGGGATTGGGGGGTCAGTTATCCAAAAGGAAGGTATTAGCACCTAACGCATCCGTCGTACTCGACGGGAACCATTTCGCTTGCTTCTAGGCTTGGATGGGTTATCTATCTAAAGGCTTCTAGCTAAAAGAAAGGAGAGAGAGAAAGGGGAAAAAGAAAATAAAGAAGGAAAGTGCTCGCGGAGGAACGAAGTCCTCGTGCCTACGTACCCTCATAGTGCAATGAGGAAGTCAGAGCGCTGTAGTTCTTGGAACCAGGGGACGAAGAAAAGGAAAGAAAGGAGGAAGACGTAAGAAAGGTGGAAGTGTGCTCGCCAAGACATTGCGTCTCGTGCCTACGTATCATACATTCGAAGGAATGCAGAATCAGAGCTTCCGTAGTTCAGGGAACTGAACGGAAAACAAAACAAGGGAGAAACAAGGAGATGAAAGAGGTGGTGTCGAAACCAAGAGCAAAAGAAAAAAGGAAATTCCACTGAGGATTCCAAAGAAATGGCGTCAACCCCAAGAAAAGAGTGTAAAGGAAAGAAATAGTAACTGTACTGAGAATAAAGTGCGAGAATGGTTTCGAAACAAAGAGAATAAGAGCTAGAGAAAGATCTGCTAGGGATACAAAAGAAATGGTGTCATAACCAAGAAAGTAAGAGCAAAGGGAATAGGAAGGACTCCGCTGGGGATCCAAATAAAAGGATGGTGTCATAACCAATAGAACAAGGAGACTCGGTATATTAACTGGCTGGCAGTGGTTAACCGAAGAAAAGAGAATAGAACCCTGGCAGGGAAAAGAAGCTGGTGTCAACAGACGGACTGTGATGAACCAAGAGAGAGAGTGCTGAACCAAGAGAAGGTGTTTGACTTTGAAGGGGCCTCGGTATATTAACTGGTAAACAGTGGTTAACTGAGGAAAGAAAGGTTTGCAACTCTGTGGGGGTAGAGAAGCATTGGTTTTAACAGAGAAAACTGTGATTAACCAGAAGCACGGGTGTATGACCGAGTAGAGGTCGTGACCCAAATGGGTTCGGTAAACTGACTGAACAAACAGTACTCAACCGAAGAAAGGGTATTTGAACCAAAGAAAGGTTATTAACCCAAGGGGGAAAGTATTCGAACCAAGAGGAGGTTGCCAAATGCGGGGGATTCGGTGTTTACAGACGGACTGTGACCAACCGAAGAGAAAAGCGAGTGATTAACCAAGAGAAGGTGATTAACTCGAAAGGAGCGAGTGATTAACCAAGAGAAGGTGATTAACTCGAAAAATGTTCAGTATTTTAATAGACGGACTGTGGTTAACTGAAGAGACGGTTGATTAACCAAGAAGAGGTGCTTAACCCAAGAGGAATTTAGTGTTTTAACAGACAGACTGTGATTAACTGAAGAAAAGGGTGATTGACCAAGAGAAGGTTGCGAGCTCCTAGGGGAAATGGTCGTGACAGGAAAACTGTATTGGACCAAAGAAAGAGAATTGAGACTCTTCAGGGTAATCAAAAAAAGCAATGATTGATTACAAGAAAAGCGTAGGGTATTGAAACGAAGAAAGCTTGCTAACCCAAGGAACACAGGATCGTAACCGAGAAGAATGGTGATAGATCAAGAGAGAAATTGAAAGAGATAAGAGTGATCAAGGATCGAAAGGGATCGCAAAGAGAGAAGAGTGATCAAGGATCAACTCGACTGGAGACGGAAAGCATATTACCGCCTAGAGATAGAGATGACTAAACCAAGCACATGGTCATTTGTCCCCTACCTAAAGTAGTCAGAATGAGAGTAGGAATTCTCCCTTCTCATCCCTTCCCTAACACACACAGGATGTAATGCGGAAGTTGAACCGGACGGCCCAACATCTCCAAATTATACAGTGCTCCTGCGTAGAGAAACGGACAGCAAAACGACGTCAATTTGTACAGTGCTCTGATGCAAGGCGCAGCGTGAAACTCTAACTCCACAGGGGGAATGAGAGAAAAAGCTCTAAAGGAGACCTAAAGAGATGAAAAGGGAAGATCGATTAATCGAAACAAAGTTTCGATCAATTAACCAAGGGATAAACATGCTAACAACTTTCCAAAGAGGATGAAAAGTCATTAAAGCAAAAAGGAGTGAATTATTGATTATACAAGATTTAGTTTATCCATGAAGAATAAACTTTGAAATTCTGGTACTAGACGTGTGATGTTAAGGTGCGATGTCACAACAACACACTCTGCAATAATGGACAGAATAAGCAACAGGAAAAACACAAGGAATTGTTCACCCAGTTCGGTCTAACTACCTACGTCTGGGGGCTACCAAGCCAGGGATGAAATTCACTACTTGTAGATATAATTTACAGACTCAACACACCAGTTGACAATCTCCTAAACTTATACTCTACTAGTGACTTTCTACCTAAGAAACCACTTAGATATGAGAACACTACTCAATCCCCTAAAACACTCAAAGAACAACCTCTTTGAGATCCCTTGATCTTGCTTCCTAGCTTCGATCAATCAACAACTCTCTATTGCTTCACAGCTTCTAGATAGGACAGAAAATTCAACACCTATTCAAACCTAGAATAGTGTGATTACAAGTACTCTAAACAAACCCTAGACTCTAAGCCTCCAGCTCTTGATCTTCAATCTGTTTTCTGTACCTTCTTCCTTGGTCTTGTGCGCTTTATATAGCTCCTTGAATTTGGATTGGATTTGTCACAATATTTGATCAGATTTGTTAATTAAAAACTGAATCTTTTAAAACAGATTTTATCCCCAAAATCTTTTTAAATCTTCCACCTTTTAATTCTCCAACAACCTGCAATCAAATCTCCCATGTAACAGAAAATATCTAGCCCAAGATATTCTCATCCAACGAGTCAACACTCTCCACAATTCCAGCTAATACGCGACCCTAATAACAACAAGCCCATGCTGTCATTAGCTTCAGTTCTGCAGGTCTGATGTTACAACATCACCTATGTGACATTAGACATCCACTTCAGCAACTAGCAACCTTAACACAACCCAGTGTTAAGTGCAATGTTATGACATCAAGCCCATGACATCAAACATAGTTAACCTTCACAACTTAGTACAGCCCAGTACTAAGACTCAATGCTGCAACATCAACACCATGACATCAACATTGAACACCTTGTTGTTTTACCAAAATTCCAGCCAATCCAGGAACTTACAATCTCCCCCTTTGGCTAATTTTGGCTAAAACAATCTCTGCATCTTCAGAGACTTCAGCAGCGGAATATCTTCAATATTTTCAAACTTTAACTTGCAGCAGTTTGACAATCTTCATATAGTCTTCATTACTTGATCTGCTGCAGCACCATCTTCATTATTGACAACAACCAATTGGTGCTCCCCCTCAAAAACTTGAACCAGCATCACAGCTGTTCAGTAGCTCACAATGTGCAGCACATCTCCCCCTTGATGTCTGCTTTGCTGCACTCTGCACTCTTCAATGCTATGAATTCTTCACTAGCATCTCCACAACTATGCTGTCTATACTCCCCCTCCACAGCTGCATCATTACACTTTCCACTTTTCAACTAGACACCTTAATCTTTTACTACTCTTCTCTTTATGGCATTTATTAACTCTCCCCCTTTTTAGCCATAATTAGACAACTATCCCAAATCAAATGCCCTACAAGGTGACATAATACTGGTCCCTATGTAGTCTCCAAGCACAATGTTCTGACATTATTAATGACACAGTCAAAAACAACTTCCAACCCCTTGACTGGTCGGGCGATACAACCCAAGCATTTGAACAAACCATTATAAAACCACTCTTTCTCCTATGCTCAGAACAACACACCAATAAAGCATGAGTCAATCAAGCTCCAAAGAACCAACCAAGAACCTCAAGCATGAGGATACCCAACCAGACCCTTTGAAGAAGAATATCAAATCTCAGACGACATCAGGTCCTTCTACAGGAGCAACAAAAACTGGCAGGACTTCAGTGACCACTATGAAGCCTGGTAAGAACCATTCTGCTCAACAACAGCCTTCAGAAGATGAATGGGATGCAGATTGGAAGGCTTTTCTGGATGCAGGAGATTGGCATGAGGATGTAGTCTAATCTTGTATTTTCAACTATTGAATAAAAATCCTATTTTTAGATTTTTCAGTTGCCATGCCAAACACTTTACAGTACTATTCTAAACTGCTGAAATTTGTACTGCATTAAACAGAACCAGAGCACCAAGATGAGTTTCTTAGAGAGACTACACTAAAAAATTGAACAGACTATTTTATGTACCATACTATCTGCAGTTGAATAACCATTATCTTATAGGCCAACTGCACCATAAAACATCTAATTTTGAAGTAATACGCTCCCCAATTTTAAGCTCTCAAATTGGTTAGCATACATGAACTCATCATCTAAACTCTCTTTATTTACCAAATAATCTGAGTATTTAACCAGATCTTTTCTATCAACCTGCTCATCATCCCATTGATGAGTAACATTCTGCAATGTTGTAACATCTTTCTTGACATGGTGATTGCCCATCAGTCGTTTCTTCCACAAGAGTTGATAGCATGAGTTCTTTCCACATAACACTGATCTACGACTGTTCTTCTTCTTAGATTTGAGAACTAATCTGATTTTGCCCCTCTTTCTTCTTCTTAATCTTCCAAGATCAGTTTGTATCTTTTGACCAACATGATTCCATCCTAGAGGATGTGTATTTATTCTTGACAATTTAATCCAGGATCTGATAGAGCCAATATCAAAGGTCCTCTGCATGTCAATTTTCATATTGGAATCAGTCTTAGACTCTAGTCTATTCTGAATCATTTTTGCACTTTGCTCATCATCCTTCTTGAGGCTAGAAATACTCTTCTTGTCTTGAGATGTTTCAGCATCTGCTCTGACATCTGTATCTTTCGACACAGAGCTATTCATCCAGGGGAGGTTTTCTTCTGAGACATCGATCTTCTTCAGATCTTGATGATATAATTTTTTATAGTTACCACTGGTATCTCCCATAACTTCAGTGAGTTCTTCAATCTCTAGCTTTTTAGACTTACTCACAGTCAGACCACTACATTGATGTGAGATTCTGATGATTTGTTCAGATGTCAAGACATCAGCACCTTTCCTCTCGAGAGATGTTTCTCTATTCAGCTCCTGAGAACCTTTAATCCTTCCATCAATGGTGAGGACTGATGTGTAACATTTGCCCTTGACTAATTTCAGATCATCTTTTCTTCTGACCTTCATCAACTTGAGGGAACCTTCATCATTCTGATGTCTACACTTGATATCTTCTTTATCATCACCAGACTGGCTTTCAGTTTGAGGAATCCACTGATAACAATTGTCTTTGGACCTTGCACCAGTCATTACAGCCTCACCCTTCTCATTCGTTACAACACATTTGTCTTTGGTGTAGCTGACTAAGTAACCTTCATCACATAATTGGCTGATGCTTATCAGATTAGCATTCAAACCATTTACAAGATAGACATTATCAAGTTCAGGTCCTCTTACTTTTCCAATACCTTCTACAACTCCGTTATTCCCTTTACCGAACACCACTTCAAGAGAAGGACACGGTCTACATTCAGCAAACATGGATCTACATCCAGACATGTGTTTGGAACACCCACTGTCAAAATACCAAGTTTCTTCTTTAGCTTCTTTGTCAGCCAGGTGAGCCAATAAGCACTTCATCTTCTCATTAGGTACCCATTGTTTACCAACTTTGGGCTTGTGCTTTCTCCCTCTGTTTTGAGGCTGAGGGTATCCATGCAGCTTGTAACAAGAGTACTGCATGTGTCCATACCTTCCACAATAGAAACATCTGATTCTATCATCTCTGTAGTGGTTAAACCTTCTCCCACCTTGATGATAAAGCTGTGGCTGCCACTCATAATGTTATCTTCTCCTTCCAGAGTTAGCTTGTCTTCTATCATGCTGATGTCTTTTACCATAGGTAGACTGTCTCCTGAACTGACGATGCTGTCTTCTAGGCTGTCTCCCATGGTGATGAGGCTTCCTCCTCCTATAATTGTAAGGTACAACATTGTTGAAACCAGATCCATACCAGTTTTCCTAATGTTGAGACATCTGCTCTGACATGTTCTGTTTGTGCCTTGCAGCCTTCATGCTCCTATGATATTGGGGAGGCATATACTGTCTAGCACCTTGAGGCTGCTTTCTCTTCTGATTATGACCAGTCTTCTTCTCAATCTTCTTAGGTTGTGAAACATCAGCTTCCTTGGGAGTAATATTCTGCCTCTTTGGCTGATGTTGAGGCACAGTTTGTGACTCTTCCTTCTTTAGACCTGAAGTACTTGCTTCTGAGGTACCTTTGTCTTCGGCCACATATCCTATCCCAGCTTTGTCTCCAGCAACTTTTTCTGACTGGAGTATCTTGTCAAGAGTGGTTGTACCACTGTTCAGCATCCTAACAGACTTGGTCATTTGATCAAGATGAGCTCTTACTAGCACCACTTCATTTTCCAGATCAGCTTTTTCATTCTCAAGCTGAGCAATCTGTTCCTTGTGACACTTGTTCTCTTGACAAATCTCAGCACTTTTAAAACACAGCTCTCTGTAGGTTGAAGCTAGCTCATCATAGGTGACTTCTCCATCACTATCATCATCAGATTCAACAATTCCTGTCAAAGCTGTAACATGCTTTGCTAACTCACTTTCATCTTCGCTATCAGTGTCAGACCAGGAAATTGTCAAGCCTTTATTCTGCTTCTTCAAGAATGTGGGACACTCTTTCTTGACATGTCCATACCCTTCACATTCAAAGCACTGAACGCCTTTATCTTGGACAGTCTTCTCTTCATCTTTCTCTTTTGACTTGCTGATGTCAGAGGAGATGTTCTTGACATTAGGCCTGTAGTTATAGTTCATCTTCTTGAACACTTTGTTGAACTGTCTTCCTAACATAACTATAGCCTGAGGCAGATCCTCCTGGGACTCATCATCTTTAGCTGCTGCAGGAGTGGAGACTAAAGCTATACTCTTAGGCTTCTTTTTTGGTTCTTCCTCATTCAGTCCAAGTTCAAATGTTTGAAGAGATCCAATAAGCTCATCAACTCTCATCTTGCTGATGTCTTGAGATTCTTCAATGGTTGTTACCTTCATCTTATACTTCTTAGGGAGGGACCTAAGAATCTTTCTCACCAGCTTCTCTTCTGTCATCTTCTCACCAAGAGCACTGGATGCATTCGACAGCTCAAGAACATTCATGTGGAAGTCATGAATAGTCTCATCTTCCTTCATCTTCAAGCTTTCAAACTTAGATGTTAGAAGCTGAAGTCTAGACATCTTAACTCTAGATGTGCCTTCATGAGTAGCCTTCAAAATATCCCAAGCAGCCTTAGCAGTTTCACATGAGTTGATCAGCCTGAATATGTTCTTGTCAACCCCATTGAAGATAGCATTTAGGGCTTTTGAATTCCCAAGGGCAAGCTCATCTTCGTCCTTGGTCCATTCTTCTTCAGGCTTAGGCTTTGAGGTGCCTTCTTTATCCTTGCCAGCCTCATCTTTCTCACATACCTCTGGAGCTTTCCACTCTTTAATGACAGCCTTCCAAGCTCTGTTGTCTAATGACTTTAAAAAAGTAGTCATTCTAGGCTTCCAATACTCATAGTTTGAGCCATCCAAGATAGGGGGTCTGTTGACGAATCCTCCAACCTCTTTGTCCATCTTTCACCAGAAAGTAACTTCCCTAGATCTCACCCAGAGACAGATAGGATGCCTGCTCTGATACCAATTGAAATTCTGGTACCAGCCGTGTGATGTTAAGGTGCGATGTCACAACAACACACTCTGCAATAATGGATAGAATAAGCAACAGGAAAAACACAAGGAATTGTTCACCCAGTTCGGTCTAACTACCTACGTCTGGGGGCTACCAAGCCAGGGATGAAATTCACTACTTGTAGATATAATTTACAGACTCAACGCACCAGTTGACAATCTCCTAAACTTATACTCTACTAGTGACTTTCTACCTAAGAAACCACTTAGATATGAGAACACTACTCAATCCCCTAAAACACTCAAAGAACAACCTCTTTGAGATCCCTTGATCTTGCTTCCTTGCTTCGATCAATCAACAACTCTCTATTGCTTCACAGCTTCTAGAGAGGACAGAAAATTCAACACCTATTCAAACCTAGAATAGTGTGATTACAAGTACTCTAAACAAACCCTAGACTCTAAGCCTCCAGCTCTTGATCTTCAATCTGTTTTCTGTACCTTCTTCCTTGGTCTTGTGCGCTTTATATAGCTCCTTGAATTTGGATTGGATTTGTCACAATATTTGATCAGATTTGTTAATTAAAAACTGAATCTTTTAAAACAGATTTTATCCCCAAAATCTTTTTAAATCTTCCACTTTTTAATTCTCCAACAACCTGCAATCAAATCTCCCATGTAATAGAAAATATCTAGCCCAAGATATTCTCATCCAACGAGTCAACACTCTCCACAATTCCAGCTAATACGCGACCCTAATAACAACAAGCCCATGTTGTCATTAGCTTCAGTTCTGCAGGTCTGATGTTACAACATCACCTATGTGACATCAGACATCCACTTCAGCAACTAGCAACCTTAACACAGCCCAGTGTTAAGTGCAATGTTATGACATCAAGCCCATGACATCAAACATAGTTAACCTTCACAACTTAGTACAACCCAGTACTAAGACTCAATGCTGCAACATCAACACCATGACATCAACATTGAACACCTTGTTGTTTTACCAAAATTCCAGCCAATCCAGGAACTTACAAACTTAATGCAAACTGAAATGGAAGGTGTAAAACAGTGCCAAATGATCATTAAAATGCCACACAAACTCATGTATCATGTGAACAAAAATAGTGCAAGAATTGCTATGTTTATACAATGCTAAGAACATGAAACAAATGAATAATCGAAAATGTACATCGAAAGTTCATGAATTTGCTTCAACCAGAAGTGAAATGACATTAAAAACATCCATAAAATCAAGCATAACAATTAATGGAAGTTAAAATGAAGAAAGCATGGCAAACACACTTGAAAATGCAAGAAAATGGCCATTCTGTTAAGTGGTAACCGGTTACTCACCATGCGTTAACCGGTTACTTGCTTGAAAATCAGCGTTCTTGAGGAAAATTGCATTGAGTAACCGGTTAACCACCAAACGTTAACCGGTTACCACTGAACAATGGTGAAAAAAATAGAAAAACAACTTTTCATAAGTAGCTTTCAACACATAATCACTTATGTAAACTACCACATGCTAGGAACTGAAATTGTGCACGAAAATTGAACTTAAAAACAACAAATAAACAGTGATAGAATCAACTAACACAATAGGATCATGGATCAAACAAATGCAAAACCAAATCACACACAACAATTATCGACTACATTGCGAACGATATGAAAATACGCGAAATGGTAAAATTAGTTAGATCCACCAACCTACAAGCCAGAGATTTGGCTTGGTAAATGTTGCAAAGGATTCTTGATGCAGAAAATCAAAGAAAACCAGAGGAATATTCAATTTGTAGACAAACCGTATCGAAATCGAGCAAAATACGATAAAGCTCCAAAATGCGAATTCAAACCGTTGGAAGTTGCAGCAAATACTCAAGATTAATCCAAAAGCTGAAATAACTCCAGAAATCCAAGTGTAATAGCAAGAATGATGAAGGTTGAGCTCAAGAAATAATCACTTTTGATGTAAAAGTGATTATCCTTCAAAGTAGAAATGAGCTTTGGTGAGGTTTTGGGAGAGAATTGAGATGAAGATGAAGATGTAGTCGAGAAATTTAGAGAGAATATGGGAGAATTGAGAGTGAAATGGAGCAAATGGTTGAAGGTACTTGAAAATGAGTGAAGGTGAGCTTATATAGATTTTAGGTTTGGAGTGTGAGATGGTTTGGAATTTGGCTTGGAATTAGCTTTGGGTTTGGAACTAGGCTAGGAGTTAGTTGGACTTGACTCACCGAGTCAAGGCGGTTAACTCGGTTAGTTAGAACAAACTCGGTAACAATCCCAAGGTGCACTCCATCATCCAAAGGTTGATATACTTGGAAAACAAGGAACACGGTGCACTTGAATTAGAGTAAAACATTGGAATAAATGCACTTGGGAGGTCTTGAAATGTCTAGAGATGTCTAGAATATTCGACACACTGCTAGAACACTGTAGAATCAATGACCAAAGAGAGTGCATGGCTGCTGTCCCAAAATGCAGCAAGAATTGTAAATTTGCACTGAGTAACCGGTTACTCACCATGCGTTAACCGGTTACTTCAGTCAATTTTTGTCCAAATTGCTCAGGAAATGATACTGGAGTCCCGGTTGTGGTTTTCTACTTCTTGTATTGATGAATAGGCATGTAAACCTTCACCTTGTGCTTGCTTTGATGACGCGATGATCCTGTGAGGATATGATTAATCGGGCTTGGAAAACCTGAATATCCTGTAATCAAAACACCAGAGGAAAAAATGCGAATGTGTATGCCAGCGATGCGAATGCTTATGCTTATGCAAAAGGCAAAAGAGATAGGTCAAATTTCGGGTTACGACAGTTGCCCCTATTTAATCCTCTTGGACCTAAATGTACGAATTGCGCCAGCTTTTTGATGATTCTAGGTAAAAGGGGATTAAATAAGAGAGTAGCTCGAGAATTTGGCCGATGGCGACAAAGGAAGAGTTGAAAGTGTTTGAAGTTTGATAAGTGCAAGGATAGCTGAAAATCTGCTGGGAGATAAGTCAGGTAAAAAAGAGAGGGAGTATGATACATATGCTATGTATGCGTTTCTACATGATGCTTGATATCATGCAATGCAAAGGCTCAAGCTGAGGCACAGTGTGAAGTGATTAGGCAGAAACCGTAGCAAAACGACTTCGACATCCTCGGTCGGGGAGAGAACCCGCCGATGAAGATAATCTCTGCTGGAGACAACAGTTCACAAAGGATGATGATTTCGCCGGGGAAAGAAACTGAGAACATCTCAGGTTTCTAGATCACCATGGCTGTCCCTGTAGAGGATGAAAGAACCAAGTCAATCCTTCCTACCAAGACTGGCTCTGCGTGGGGAAAAGAGATTCCTGAATCATGTTGACTCAACTGAGGAGAAACCACTGCTGCTGGTGACAGATAGTTCCTAATCATTTGGAGAAGATGCACAACCCTTGCTGGGGAAAAGTGAACAAATCGTCTTTGCTGGGGAACACCTTAGCAACCTGCTGGGGAGAATGATGACCCTGCTGAGGAACTGCTTAGGAGACAACAACTTCTTTATAGAATCATCCCATTGCCGGCTAGACGTTAGGCTTACCAATGGATATTACCGATCACCTTGCAGGAATTACCAGTAACACATGCAATGCATAATGCTTTCTTGATTGATTTAGCTTTTTATTGTTCTCAACATTTTTTAGTATTATGTGATCACAAATAATTGTTTATTTTGCTAACAAAATACTGGAATGAAAACAAATTGAGGTAACAAAAATGCATTTTATTGAATGTGAAACTTGGTACATAAAGTGTGTACAAGGATGCAAAATCCTTGATGAGGAAATTTGCAATAAAATTGAAAAAGAAATGTAAATGGCAAAGGGAAATTATGCTTTGCATTGATTATAACATTGGCCACCATCCGCTGTAAATCTAGGTTCCAACACCTTGCACCAGTTGATGATGATTCGACTACTCTGTTACCGTCTGAGGTCTAGCCGTGAGGAAAAGAGGCTCAAGTGTTCACAGTCAATGCCTTTATCCCTAATTTTTACCTGGACATGTTTTCACATTTTTTTTCCATCCACCGGGATGCCCATTTTTGCCTAAGTCGCCCTTTCGGGTTTTCAACTTAGCGGGCTATTATTGTTTTTTTTTTCATTGTCCCTAACTTTTGCATGGACATTTCTTTTTTTTGGTCCATCTGGACATCCATTTTTGCCTAGATTGTCCTTGCGGATGTCAATCTAGCGGACTTTTATCCATTTTTTTTCATGCATAATATTTTTTGACTATATCGAAGTTCACGGGCGATGGCAACTCCTCCCCATCCATTGTGGTGAGGATCAGGGCTCCGCTTGAGAATGCCTTTTTGACAACAAAGGGTCCTTCGTAGTTGGGAGTCCACTTGCCTCGTGGATCCGAGTGAACAGGTGAATATCTCTTGAGCACGAGTTCGCCTTCGCAGAAGGTTCGAGGGCAAACTTTCTTGTCAAAAGCTCGCTTGAGGCGTCTCTGATACAATTGACCATGACAAACGGCTGCAAGGCGCTTCTCTTCGATGAGATTCAGCTGGTTGTATCTGGATTGAACCCATTCGGCTTCATCAAGACCTGCTTCCATGATGACTCGGAGCAAAGGAATTTCGACTTCGATGGGTAGAACAACCTCCATACCATACACAAGTGAGTATGGAGTTGCCGCAGTAGAAGTGCGAACTGAAGTTCTGTAGCCATACAGTGCAAAGGGAAGCATTTCATGCCAATCCTTGTAAGTCCTGACCATTTTCTGGACAATCCTCTTGATGTTTTTGTTTGCTGCTTCAACGGCGTCATTCATCTTGGGCCGATATGGTGAAGAGTTGTGGTGCTCGATCTTAAATTCTTGACATAACTCCTTCATCATATTGTTGTTCAGGTTGCTTGCATTGTCCGTGATAATGCTGCTAGGAATGCCATAGCGACAGATTATCTCTTTCTTGATAAATCTAGCAACCACTTGTCGTGTAACATTTGCATAAGAAACATCTTCAACCCACTTGGTGAAGTAATCGATAGCAACTAGAATGAATCGATGACCGTTGGAAGCCTTCGGCTCGATCATTCCAATCATATCTATACCCCACATGGAAAATGGCCAAGGTGCAGTCAAGACATTCAATGGAGTTGGAGGCACATGGATCTTGTCTCCGTAGATTTAGCACTTGTGACATCTTTTGGCAAAGTTGTAACAATCTACTTCCATTGTTGTCCAGTAATACCCAGCCCGAAGGATCTTCTTGGCCATAGCAGGACCTTTAGCATGTACACCCTCGCAGCCCTCATGTATGTGATGCACCCCAAAATTTGCCCTCCTTACTTTAGTACTAACTGGCTTATGTTTCATTTCATTTTTGCATTATCATGTGTGCATATCATTGGTTCATAGCATGGGGTCAAGGTGCCTGAGGCAAGTTCAAGAGGAGAAGATGTTCTTCAAAGGGTCAAGCAAGAGAGTTCAAGTGGATCACTTTCTCCTAACCAGTGCAGAAATCAAGGTTTTGAGATTCTTGGGTTTATTGCTCCAATGGGCAAGCTCCTTGGGTTTTTATCATCACTAAATGGCATATATTATTTTTGTTGGAGAAGATACACATCATATTCAGAGGAATTTGGATTTGGAGATTGTGCTATTTCCTCCTAGACTGATGGTACCTGGATTAGGGTTTGCTATAAAGTCAGTTTATGTCTAATTTTTTGGGAAAGACTTGATTCCATGGTATTCCTTGGGTCCCTAAGTATCTAGGAGTGGAAGATTGTCCATCAGTTTGGTTCAGGAGAAGTCCAATTGGCCAAGGGATTGGGAATCAGGAGAATCAGGAGAAAAGTCAAACAGTGAGAGGGGAAGTCAACTGTGGAATTTTGAGGTTCTCTCCAAGGTTTTCAAGGTCTCACATCCTCATATGATCTTCAAGAGTCAAGTTTCATACCATTTATCAAGAATCAAGGGTTGGTACAAAAGTTACTAAATATGGAAATGACCTATAATTTGAAAGTTTCCTTTTTGGGCAAGTCCTTACACTACATTCAACTTGACTTTTCACCATCAAGAAAGCTTCAAATGAATTTTCCTCAAACCTGAAAGTTGAAGATCTTTTTCTCCTCTTTCCAACAAGTACTAGTGGGTCTCCATATCATTTATGAAACTCAGGTTATGATCAAAAGAAGGCAAAGTGGTTTTTAGGGTTCCATTTTCACAAACTTTTGCATTTTGGAACATATGGACCTATAATTGATTCCATTGCTTCAAGACATAGTCCAACATCAAAGTACAATCCATAAGGACTATTTTTGGCCTTTGAATCAAGGAGTTTTATGGTTTATTCATCACTTATTCTCCATTATTTCAAATTGCCAAATTATTTAAAACTCATGAACCAAGGCATCTCAAGGCCCAATTTCAATTTAGGTGTGATTAGCAATTGCTGAGTAAGTGATCCATCATGAAATACTTGGATATCCATGCATGGAGGAGGGTGTATCTCACATTATTCAAATTTCCAAAATTGCCCAAAACTCATTAAGTGGAGAATTACCAAGGCCCAAATCATTATCAGTATTTTAACCTAGCCTATTTAAACTCACTCATGCTAGGGTTGAAAAGGAGGACACGTGATTTTTGAGGAGAAAAGAGTTGGAACCCTAAAAGCTTTTCTTCATTGAATCTCTCAATCCACAAGGTTTCTCCCAAAAATTCTTCCACAATCTTTTTTCTTGGGATCCCCAGAGCACGAATCAATCCTCATTCGCAACTAAAAGCAAGGATATAGGAGGCGTGATCTCAGGTTGGTGGGTTTTTTGATGATCATAGAACTATTATTTTTGACTTGTGTATTGATCTGTGGTGTACACTGATGATGCTGATATATTTATTTTTGAGATTGGACGTGTGGTTTGATTGCTGCGTGTGTTTAAAGTTTTGAACCCTAACCTTTTCTCATTCGTTTTTCATTATGCATTGGTTATTTGTGAATTTGGATGTGATATTTGAGATCCTGACGAAATTCTGGTCAGAATGGTGTACCCCTTTGCATTTTCTGGGTTCTTTAAGGTTGCAGGTGGCCGTGGACGGTCGCCAGAACCCTAGCTCCGGCGGCTGGTGAGGGTTCCGGCGAAGGGAGAGGCTGGAGGTAGAAGACATAATCCCAGCCGTTGATCTGTTTCATCGCATGGTCCATATGACGCCACATGTTTTGTTTTTTTGTTTTTAATTTAATAGTTTCATGTGTGCTCACCCACCTGTGCTACCGTGTACACCCAATTAATTTCTCATATTTTAATTACTTTTTCTTTTGTTGACTTAACCGTGTGCGTCTGATGAATCGTATGGCCATCGTTGTGCCAACAAATTAATGAAGCCATGTGCCAGGCACGTGGGAGACGCATGGTATGCTGAGTGACTTTATGCGCGTGTGTGTACGTTAACTATGGTGTGTCTTGTGATCCTGAACACTCATCATAATTACCTTTTATTTGGTTGACCAAATGGTAAACGTTAGATTGATCTAAAGGTTGGCATTGGGTCAATTGGCTGACTAAGTCCATGGTATTCCCTTTTTTTTTTTTTCGCTGATGGACTTTTAGTGATTGGGCCTCGCTAATGGCACCCCCTCTGAGCCCATTTGTTTATTTTAAATGTGCAATTGTTGCTAATTACACCCCCCACGCTCATTCCCTTTCATTTTATTTTTATTTAATTATTACATTTCATTTTAATTTTTTAAAAATAGATAATCGCATTAAAAAAATCCCAAAAAATTCATGAATCATATTTAGCATTTTATAAAATTTTCACAAATTTTATTTTATTATTTTATTTTATTTTTAGCATCTGAAATAAATATTGGTTTATTTTCTTTTTGAATTAGTCATATCATGCATACCTAAACTTGTTTATTTTATTTCTCTGCATCCATAAATTATTTAGAACTCATTCTTTTTGCATTATTTTACCAATACATTGAAATGCATTAAAATATTTTTCTCTCATTTTAAAAACTTTTTCATATTGCATTCCAGTCCTTTTCTTTAGCACATTGAACCATATTTCTCATCTGAATTTGCATAATTGTTCGAGTGACTTATATTTTGAATTTTTGCAGGAGTTTTTGATATGTTGTTTGTTTCTGGTTGAGCAATATTGATAATTAATTTGGCAATTTTATAAGATGTTTCACTAATTATGTGACTGCTCTTTATGCATATTTCTGATCATGCCTGAGTTTTTGTTTGAGAAGGCACTTGTGCCATTGTTTTGGGATTGTGTCTTTGACTTCTTAATTCATGTTTGGATTGTTATAGGTCATTTGATCACTATTATATGTCATTGTTTGGTTTTAATTTGCCTTAATATTACTTGTGTCTGTTTTGTGCTAACCTCTTATGCAGGGGCTGAGGTAAGTTCTTTGAGGGTGTGGATAATCATCCATATTCACCCTTACTCTTTCCTTCTCTCATCTTTTCTTTTCTTTAGGCTTAGGTTGTCGTCAAACCTCACTAACCGTAGGTCACCCATGCATGATAACATTAGGACTCTTAGTTTCCCTTTAGAGTTTCCTTTGTGTCTTCTCTCTTCTCATCTCAGAACTTCTTGAAAACACTTAATAAGGATAAAGTGTATTGCGCACGAGCCTTAAGCGTGGGGAATGAGAAATGAGGGGCTTCCTCTCATCTTTCTAGAGTGCTTAGCGAGCGTCCTGTCTCGGGACGATGCGTTAAGTATTCGCCCATGTGCCCTAGACTTTGGTGCAATGCAAGTTATGAACTAACTTAAGTCACTTTTATCCTAAAAAATACAAACAAACTTCAAACCTTTTGTCCTTCGGGATTGTCAAACTAAAGGCTATTTTCAAAAAGGGCACGTTACTTTCCGTCTGAGACGCAAACAGGCATCGACCCTAACTGCTGGACGCGAACTTAACGTCGCTCATAAAAAACACAAAAAGAACTTGGTCTGAACTACGTTGACTCTGAATTCCCCATTGCACAAGGGGGGTACGTAGGCCTAGGACGTTGACGTCCTACCGAGTCTGTCTTTGTCTTCCCCTTTCCCGTCTTAGTACAGCCATAGATGATAGGATAACTCACCCTTAGAATAGACAACAAGCGTGGATCCCATCGAGTACGATGGACGCGTGGGGTGCTAGCACCTTCCCCTCGCGTAACCGACTCCCGAACCCAGGTTATGGTTGCGATGACCATTCTTTTCCCTCTTCCTCAGGTTTATGCGGTGTTCCCTTTCCCTCTCTTGGGATAAATTTACACGGCTGACGACTCTGTTTTCCGCGCCACTCTCGCGTTTATACCTGGATGAAAATCCTGGGAGCGACAGCTGGCGACTCTACTGGGGACTCTGGTTGACCTATGCTGGTCCATCCCTAAGCGAGTCAATCCTAGCGCTTATTTGTCTTTGTTCTCTTTGGGTGTCTTTGTGTTTGCTTTGCTGTGTTTGTTGTATTTTATTTGTACCGCATTTTCTGCATTGCATTTCATTTTTATTACTGTCATACTGGATATTGCTGTGTTGTGCTGGCTGTTTTGCAGGTTGGGTTGTTCTGAGAGATAAGCCCCATACCCAGGCTTGAGTACACCCTAGGACTAGAGTGGAAAGTAGTGGGACCTACGTTCCCGCTTGGTACATTTGTGTGTTCACGAAATTCAAAACCAGACGAGGCTATCTTGGGACGCGTTCTAACGTGTGTGTCTTGCGCATGTTAGGATGTTGATCTATAGAGCTGTCGACTTTGGTGACTGATCATCGAGGACCTTAGTGGAAACATCCCTCTTTAGTGGTGACAGTGGCAGACTACATCCTGTGGCAAACCCATTCGCACCCGAGGGCCCACTTTGGAACTCACATAGGATGGCCCCTATCTTTTGAAGAGAATCAGTGGAGGCACTCCTCGATTGACGACAGTACTGTACCCCGAGGGATGAATGTACTATTGTTTCTCGACCTCAGTGCTAGAAGCTGAGGACCTTCCGTTTTGGAGAATCAGTTGAGGCCTCCTCGATTAATGATGATGCTAAACCAGAAATGGTGAACGTATCATCATTTCTCGACCTGAGAGCCTGGGATACTGAACATCCTAGTACCCACACGTGAGAGGGGATGGGTGTTTGCAGGTTTGCAGGTAACCGAAACCTTCAACCTACCCGGTTTTTCTTGATTTCTCATCAATGTTTGATTATCAGGGTTCCTGGTTATCTCAGTGGTTCGGTATTTTGGAATTCTAGTTTTCTGGGTTGTGGTTCTCGTTCAGTTAACAGCACAGCACATCCAGCAGTGTTGCCTTGATCCCATGTTTGCATGAGCATATCATTTTTCTTGCATTCTGACATGTTTGGCATTTTTCAGGGCTTGCATCTTACTATTGATTCCGGTTTTCTGAGGTTTCCTTGACATGGATGTCCAAAGAAAGAAGATTGTTGCCTATTCGTTCCCAGATCCGACCTTGACATTGATTCACAAGCTGATTAGTATGACTGGTCCCAGAGTTCGTACAGAGTTCAGTGGAGGGTATGGGAGACTTCTGAAGTTTGTCTACAATATCTCCAAGTATGAAAAGGATGCCATTCATACACTTCTTCAGTTTTACGATCCGTCTTTGCGTTGCTTCACTTTCCCAGACTACATCTTGGCCCCAACGTTGGAGGAGTTCTCATTTATTTTGGGAATCCCCATCAGGCATGACATAGTATTCTTTTCTGAAGAACACCCCGGGATAAAGGAAATGGCTATTGCTTTTCATATTGGTGAATCCGTTCTGAGCAGTAATATTGAGGAAAAACAAGGAGCTAAGGGTTTCTTATTGAAGTTCTTGTTTGATCAAGCTTGCATACATGTTAAAGAGAAGAACTGGACTGCTTTCCAAGCTATTCTGGCTATGTGCATCTATGGGATTGGCCTGTTTCCCAATGTTCCTGATCTGGTAGATATGCATGCTGTCAGAATCTTTATTTCGAAGAATCCTATACCTACCTTGCTAGGTGATGTGTATCACTCAGTCCATTACAAGAATGAAAATAGGCGGGGAAAAACCGTGAGTTGTTGTTCACCGCTCTTATCTACTTGGTTTCTGAGCCATCTCCCCGAAACTAGTGCCTTCGTTGATACGAAAGATTCCCTGAAGTGGTCAAAGAGGTTAATGGGCTTGATTACTGACAACATCGCCTGGTTCAACCGTGACTTGCTAGGAATAAAGATTATTTGCAAATGCGGAGAATTCCCTAATGTACCCTTGATAGGGAGAAGAGGTGGAATTAACTATAATCCTTCCCTTATTATCAGGCAGTTTGGTTATCCTTTGAAAGGTCCACCCGAAGAGCGAGATGTCAGAGAGTCCTTATTCTTCAATGGTACTGAGGATCAAGAGATGATAATGAAGATTGTGAATGCTTGGAAATAGGTGACCAAGAAGGGAAAAACTTCATTCGGGAAGTGTAACAACTGGGCTTTCCCTTCCTATAAAGAGTGGATTAAGAAGAGAGCAGAAGATGAGCTTCTTCCCTTCCTGGTAGAACCACCATCTTACCCCGTGCTGATTGAGCCTCCTACCACAGTTGAGATAGAGAAGTTTAACAAGTTGTGGGTTGAGAAGGAAAAGCTGCGAGAAGAAAACAGTGAGCTACGAAGAGAGATTTATCAGTTGAAACATGAGCGGGGTGAAGCTGTTCATACCGCCAAGTTGAAGACAGAGCTTCTCGCTAAGGCAGAAAAGGAGCTAGTTGACATGGTCACGGCCAGACAAAGGATGAAACAAGCACTAGACGGTATCAGTAAGGTTCTCGAGTCTAAGAAGGAAGAGTTGGACAAGGCTTTGTTAAAAATTCACAGGTTCAATGCTCACCGAGAAACTGCAATGGCTGAGAATAAGCAAAAGGAAGACGGTTACCTGGCTCAGATTGATCAATTGAAGTCGCAGCTCAAGAAGAAAGACGCTGAGATCTTATCAGGGATATTCCAGAGACAAGTAGTCGAGGGTCGACTCAATGAAGCCATAGCCTCCATAGAGGAGCTGAAGGTCCAAGCTGAAGTGAAGAGATCTAGACATGAGGGACCTAGCATGGATGGTGTTTCTGGAGAAGACGCTTGGGAGTTACATTGCAGATACTTGGAAGGGATTATGCATAGGAGAGACGTTCTCATTCAAGAGCTAATCCAGAGACCGAAGCATCCCGACACCAGAAAGCTGTTCAAGGAAATTCAAGACTGGAGCAGAAAGCATAATGGATGGGGGGGATTGACACTCGTGGACTTTGATGATATGCCGTAGTTTTCTATTTTCTTTCATTATTTGGACCACTGCCAGGCTTGTTGGCTGGGATCTATGATTATTGTGTTCAGACTTGTTATCTTGGATTTGTGATTGTTAACATTTGGTTTTCCTCTGGTTTTCTTAATATATGAGCAGAAGTTTCGTTTTATCTTTATGTCAAACTGGAATCAAGGGGTGGATCGCCCTGAGGATATTCAAACATGTTCATTTGCATTTGCATATTCATAATCATTTTGCATGACAGGTGTTTATCTCTGGTTTTATTATCTTGTTCCAATCTCAGGATTGCAGATCAGCACATTCACCGGTATTCTACCAGACAAAATCAGAAGAAATTCATGAATCATATTTAGCATTTTATAAAATTTTCCCAAATTTTATTTTATTATTTTATTTTATTTTTAGCATCTGAAATAAATATTGGTTTATTTTCTTTTTGAATTAGTCATATCATGCATACCTAAACTTGTTTATTTTATTTCTCTGCATCCATAAATTATTTAGAACTCATTCTTTTTGCATTATTTTACCAATACATTGAAATGCATTAAAATATTTTTCTCTCATTTTTAAAAAATTTTCATATTGCATTCCAATCCTTTTCTTTAGCACATTGAACCATATTTCTCATCTGAATTTGCACAATTGTTCGAGTGACTTATATTTTGAATTTTTGCAGGAGTTTTTGATATGTTGTTTGTTTCTTGTTGAACAATATTGATAATTAATTTGGAAATTTTATAAGATGTTTCACTAATTATGTGACTGCTCTTTATGCATATTTCTGATCATGCCTAAGTTTTTGTTTGAGAAGGCACTTGTGCCATTGTTTTGGGATTGTGTCTTTGACTTATTAATTCATGTTTGGATTGTTATAGGTCATTTGATCACTATTATATGTCATTGTTTGGTTTTCATTTGCCATAATATTACTTGTGTCTGTTTTGTGCTAACCTCTTATGCAGGGGCTGAGGTAAGTTCTTTGAGGGTGTGGATAATCATCCATATTCACCCTTACTCTTTCCTTCTCTCATCTTTTCTTTTCTTTAGGCTTAGGTTGTCGTCAAACCTCACTAACCGTAGGTCACCCATGCATGATAACATTAGGACTCTTAGTTTCCCTTTAGAGTTTCCTTTGTGTCTTCTCTCTTCTCATCTCAGAACTTCTTGAAAACACTTAATAAGGATAAAGTGTATTGCGCACGAGCCTTAAGCGTGGGGAATGAGAAATGAGGGGCTTCCTCTCATCTTTCTAGAGTGCTTAGCGAGCGTCCTGTCTTGGGACGATGCGTTAAGTATTCGCCCCTGTGCCCTAGACTTTGGTGCAATGCAAGTTATGAACTAACTTAAGTCACTTCTGTCCTAAAAAATACAAACAAACTTCAAACCTTTTGTCCTTCGGGATTGTCAAACTAAAGGCTATTTTAAAAAGGGGCACGTTACTTTCCGTCTGAGACGCAAACAGGCATCGACCCTAACTGCCGGACGCGAACTTAGCGTCGCTCATAAAAAACACAAAAAGAACTTGGTCCGAACTACGTTGACTCTGAATTCCCCATTGCACAAGGGGGGTACGTAGGCCTAGGACGTTGACGTCCTACCGAGTCTGTCTTTGTCTTCCCCTTTCCCGTCTTAGTACAGCCATAGATGATAGGATAACTCACCCTTAGAATAGGCAACGAGCGTGGATCCCATCGAGTACGATGGACGCGTGGGGTGCTAGCACCTTCCCCTCGCGTAACCGACTCCCGAACCCAGGCTATGGTTGCGATGACCATTCCTTTCCCTCTTCCTCAGGTTTATGCGGTGTTCCCTTTCCCTCTCTTGGGATAAATTTACACGGCTGGCGACTCTGTTTTCCGCGCCACTCTTGCGTTTTTACCTGGATGAAAATCCTGGGAGCGACAGCTGGCGACTCTGCTGGGGACTCTGGTTGACCTATGGTGTGTCTTGTGATCCTGAACAATCATCATAATTACCTTTTATTTGGTTGACCAAATGGTAAACGTTAGATTGATCTGAAGGTTGGCATTGGGTCAATTGGCTGACTAAGTCCATGGTATTCCCTTTTATTTTTTTTTATTTTCGCCGATGGACTTTTAGTGATTGGGCCTCGCTAATGGCACCCCCCCTCTGAGCCCATTTGTTTATTTTAAATGTGCAATTGTTGCGGATTACACCCCCCACGCTCATTCCCTTTCATTTTATTTTTATTTAATTATTACATTTCATTTTCATTTTTTAAAAATAGATAATCGCATTAAAAAAATCCCCAAAAATTCATGAATCATATTTAGCATTTTATAAAATTTTTAAAAATTTTATTTTCTTATTTTATTTTATTTTTAGCATCTGAAATAAATATTGGTTTATTTTCTTTTTAAATTAGTCATATCATGCATACCTAAACTTGTTTATTTTATTTCTCTGCATCCGTAAATTATTTAGAACTCATTCTTTTTGCATTATTTTACCAATACATTGAAATGCATTAAAATATTTTTCTCTCATTTTTAAAACTTTTTCATATTGCATTCCAGTCCTTTTCTTTAGCACATTGAACCATATTTCTCATCTGAATTTGCATAATTGTTCGAGTGACTTATATTTTGAATTTTTGCAGGAGTATTCTACCAGACAAAATTAGAAGAGATTCATGGATCAACTACAAAATGAGATAACTGAGATGCGGACTCGCATGAACCAATTCATGGAATTAATGCAAGGTGTCGCTCAAGGCCAAGAGCAGTTGAGGACTCTCGTTCAGCCACTGATTGCAAGGGTCGATGAGGACGGTGTCATTCATACTGGTGTTACTGGTAATAATGTTCAGAATGGCCCTCCGGGCAGAAGTATTCCTGTTGTTGGTGTTGTGATTCCTCCGGGTGGAGGAGAAAATGTTGTGATTCCTACTGCAGTGGGGGGAGGTAATGGTGCTGGCGCAATTCATGGCCGTCAGTATGATGATGTTCAAGATGATGCATTTTCTCTGCCAGGTGGGGATGCTGGCCCCCAGATTGACAATGATCAGAGGTTCCGGTTGATTGAGGAATAGCTAAGGGGTGTTGTGAATCAGGATGCTTTGGGTATGGATCTAGAGGATTTGGGGTTGGTTCCAGGCGTTGTTATTCCGCACAAGTTTCAGACTCCTGCTTTTGAGAAGTATAATGGTATGACTTGCCCAAGGACCCACGTGAGGGCATACGCGAGTAAAATGGCTGCGCATGCGAAGAATGAGAAGCTGATGATGCATTGCTTCTAGGATAGCCTATCTGGGGTATCCCTGGAGTGGTACATGCAACTAGAGAGGAAGGATGTGCGTAGTTAGAGAGATCTGGCAGGGGCATTTATTAGACACTATCAATATAACACTGACATGGCTCCGAACAGAACACAGCTGCAGAATTTGTCACAGAAGAACAATGAGAGTTTCAAGGAGTACGCCCAGAGGTGGCGTGAACTGGCAGCAAGGGTTTAGCCTCCCATGTTGGAACGTGAAATGATAACTATGTTTATGGCCACCGTGCAGGGTCATTACTACGAAAAGCTGGTACCGTGTATGACTGGAAAGTTTGCTGATTTGATTTTAGTAGGAGAGATGGTGGAAAGCGGAATCAAGGCAGGAAAAATATCAGGCTGTGATGGGTCCTCATCTGGAGGAAGTAAGAAGCCTTATGCCAGTGGTTACAAGAAGAGGGAGGGAGATACAAACTCTGTGTCATCATATCGTGGTAGAGAAGGACCTCGTCAGAACTTCAATCAACAGGTATTTTCTGTAACCATCCCAGCAGCACCTCAGCAGCAAGCAGTGTCTCATCAACAAAATCAGGCTCCTCGCCGATCGCAGCCTCTGAATAGGCGGGATAGGCATTTTGACACTCCACCTCTTCCCTACGCTCAGTTATTTCAGCACTTGTTAAAGCTACAATTAATTCAGACTAGAACATTGGCTCCACCTACTGGTAATCCATCTCCCGGCTATGAAGCCAACGCCCACTGCGAGTTTCATTCTGGGGCACCCGGACATCATATTGAGAACTATAAAGTTTTTAAGCATAAGGTTCAAGATTTGGTGGATTCCAAAGCCATCAATTTCTCCAATGATGTTCCAAATGTGAATCAGAACCCGATGCCAAATCACGGTGAGCCGAGGGTCAATGCTATTGTTGAAGACTGTGAAGACTTGAGTTTGATTTCAGATGTGAACGGGGTCCAAACTCCCTTGGGTGTGGTGAAGGAAAGACTACTGAGGGGAGGGGTATTTCCAGGCTGTGATGAAGGTTGTGTAGGATGTGTGTCACAGCCAGGAGGTTGTGGTTTATTAAAAGCAGGTATTCAAAAAATGATCAGCGAAGGGATATTACAGTTTGATAGAGGTTGTAAGCAGAGTAATGTCACTGACAGAGAGATTGATGTTGCCACGATAACAATTCCATTCAAGACAATAACTATATCAGCGCCGGCGAGACCAGCACCAGTCACTATCACTGTTCCTGGACCAGTCCTGTATGAGAGTACCAAGGTCATCCCATGGAATTATGGGGCCGAGGTGTTTGTTAATGGTAAGAAGCAGGAGTTGGAAGAGACATCAACTGTGAATTCAGGGGTTGAAAATCTTGTTGAAGCAGGGGCTATCACTAGGAGTGGTAGAGTATTTATTCCGTCCGAGGATCAAGCTGGCAGTTCAAGACAAGACAAAGGTAAACAGATGATGGATGAGTCTGCACAGAGACAGGAATCAAATAATTCTATGACAAAGCCGGTTGGGGATACTTTCTCAGAAGACGTAGAAGAGTTTATGAGGCTGATCAGGAAAAGTGATTACAAGATTGTTGATCAACTTCACCAAACTACATCAAAGATTTCCATTCTATCCTTGCTATTGTGCTCTGAGGCACACCGAAATGCATTGCTGAAGGTTTTGAATATGGCTTATGTACCATAGGAAATATCCGCCAATCAGTTAGAAGGGGTTGTGGCTCATGTGAATGCTGGTAATGGTTTAGGTTTCACCGATTTAGATCTGACTCCGGCTGGGAGGAATCACAACAATGCTCTGCATATTTCAGTGGAATGCGGTGGTTCTTTAATGTCGCATGTGTTAGTTGATACTGGGTCATCTTTGAATGTGTTACCAAAGAAGGCTTTGATGAAGTTGGATACTCGTGGGTTAATTTGTACACCAAGTGACTTGGTGGTACGTGCTTTTGATGGCTCCAAGAGGTCAGTGTTTGGAGAGTTAGTTCTGCCAATCAAGGTGGGTCCTGAGATTTTCAACACCACCTTTTACATAATGGATATTCAGCCTGCCTATAGTTTTTTGCTGGGTCACCCTTGGATCCATGGTGCTGGGGCAGTAACATCTACGCTGCACCAGAAGTTGAAGTATATGGTGGATGGCCACGTTGTGACTGTTTGTGGTGAAGAAGATATCATGGTGAGTCACTTATCGACCTTCAAGTATGTAGAGGTAGATGGTGAGATACAGGAAACTTTGTGCCAAGCCTTTGAAGCTATGAAATTTCCCGAGGAACCCCCAAAGGCAGTCAGTCAGCCTGAGGTAGTTGCCCAACCTGAAGTTGTCAGACAACCAGAAGTTCCAATGTCCTCTTTCAAGGAGGCGCGCGCTATAGTTGAAGCTGGTGGTTCTCAGAAGTGGGGCAGTGTCATTGATGTTCAAAGAAAGCAAGATACTCATGGATTGGGTTACAAGCCACCTATGCGTTCTTAAGAGCCTCCCAAGTTCTATGGTCTAGTCCATTTCACCAGTGCCGGTGTTTTCTTCGACAGAGTCAATGCTATTGAAGATGAAGGAGATAGTGACTGTGACATGGATGAGTGGATCCATCCCTGCACCCCTGGTCAGAGTTTAGGCAACTGGTCCTCCGAGAAAGTCATCCAAGTGACGCGCCCGGAGTAATTTACTTTTGTTTTCTGTTATGTTGAATCCTACGTTCTGCCCAAGATGTAGTGATATTTATTTGTAGGGCTTGGATGTTTTATTTGCTATTTTTATCATCAATAATGGACGTTTTTTCATTCAAATATTTTGATCCCTGTCTTTCTATTTTTTTTTTTTACTTTTTGCATTAACCCACATCAAAATGGCAATGTGTTTTCTTGTTTGTTGCACTCATAATAAACATAAAACATCCATCTTGCAGGTTCCTTTGTTCAGATTCCACCCCTCATGACTTAGCTATGGCTCGATATAACTTCGACAATCCCATCTATTAGGCTGAAGAAGAGACTGACGAAGACTGTGACTTACCAGAAGAATTAGCCAGGTTACTGAAACAAGAGGAAAGGGTTATTCTACCTTATCAGGAGGAAGTTGAGACTATTAATCTGGGAACCGAGGATGTTAAACGAGAAGTAAAGATTGGGGCTGCTTTGGAAGACACTGTTAAGAGAAGATTGGTTGAGTTGCTTCGAGAGTACGTGGATATCTTCGCCTAGTCTTACCAAGACATGCCCGGGCTTGACACTGACATTGTTTCACACAGACTGCCGCTTTAAGAGGGTTGTACTCCAGTCAAGCAGAAACTAAGAAGAACGAAACCAGATATGGCTGTCAAGATCAAGGAAGAGGTTCAGAAACAGTTGGACGCCGGATTTCTTCCTGTGACAAATTATCTCCGTGGGTTGCTAATATTGTACCTGTACATAAGAAGGATGGGAAGGTCAGGATGTGTGTTGATTACCGAGATTTGAACAGGGCGAGCCCGAAGGATGATTTCCCGCTCCCCCACATTGACGTGTTAGTGGACAATACTGCTCAATACTCTGTATTTTCCTTCATGGATGGCTTCTCTGGGTATAACCAAAATCAAAATGGCCCCAGAGGACATGGAGAAGATTACATTCATAACACCGTGGGGAACATTTTGCTACAAGGTATTGCCCTTTGGATTGAAGAATGCTGGGGCAACCTATCAGCGGGAAATGGTGACTCTCTTTCATGATATGATTCACAAGGAGATTGAAGTTTATGTTGATGACATGATTGCGAAGTCACAGACAGAGGAAGAACACTTGGTAAACCTCCAGAAGTTGTTTGGAAGGTTGAGGAAGTTCAGGCTGAGATTGAATCCGAACAAGTGCAATTTCGGTGCGAGGTCTGGTAAATTGCTGGGATTCATTGTTAGTGAAAGAGGTATCGAGGTTGATCCTGCCAAGATAAGAGCCATACAAGAGATGCCTGAGCCAAGGACAGAGAAAGAGGTCCGTGGTTTCTTGGGGAGGTTGAATTACATTGCTAGGTTCATCTCTCATATGACAGCCACGTGTGAACCGATTTTCAAGTTGCTAAGAAAGGATCAAGAGGTCAGGTGGAATGAAAATTGTCGAGAGGTGTTTGAAAGGATAAAGACGTATTTGCAGGAACCTCCAGTCCTTATGCCACCGGTGTCCGGGAGACCGTTGATTATGTACCTTACGGTTCTTGAGAATTTGATGGGTTGTGTGCTAGGTCAACACGACGAGACAGGTAGGAAAGAGCACGCCATTTACTACTTGAGTAAGAAGTTCACTGATTGTGAATCAAGATATTCAATGTTGGAAAAGACATGTTGTGCGCTCGCTTGGGCAGCCAAGCGCCTGAGGTAATATATGTTAAACCACATAACCTTGTTGATTTCGAAGATGGATCCGATTAAGTACGTGTTTGAGAAGCAAGCACTTTCTGGAAGGATAGCCCGTTGGCAGATGGTTTTGACAGAGTACGATATTCAGTATGTTTCTCAGAAGGACATTAAGGGAAGTGTTCTGTCAGAATATCTTACTGAACAGCCGGTCGAGGATTATCAGCCAATGAAGTTTGAGTTTCCAGACGAGCATGTTATGTTTCTGAAAATGAAAGATTGTGAAGAGCCTCTGCCTGATGAAGGACCTGAGATCGGGTCTCAATGGAAGATGATTTTTGATGGGGCTGTCAACTCATATGGTAATGGAATTGGGGCAATCATTACAACCCCGAAGGGTTCTCATATACCTTTGACTGCCCGGTTAGCATTTGTGTGTACCAATAACGAGGTGGAGTATGAAGCGTGCATCATGGGGTTAGAAGAAGAAATTGATTTGAGAATTAAGAACCTCGATGTCTATGGTGATTCCGCGTTGGTAGTTAATCAGATTACAGGAGAATGGGAGACTCGTCAGGCAAATCTGGTGCCTTATAACAACTATGCCAGAAGGTTGTTACCGTTCTTTGACAGGGTGGATTTTCATCATGTGCCCCGAGCTGAGAATCAGATGGCTGATGCGTTAGCGACATTGGCATCCATGTATAAGGTGAACCGTTGGAATGAAACACCTTCGATTAGAATCATGCGCCTGGACAGACCATCTTTTGTGTTTGCAATTGAAGATGTGTCAGATGGCAAACTGTGGTATCATGATATTAAGGTTTTTCTGAAGAGATAGGAGTATCCAGAGGGTGCATCCACCAAGGATAAGAAGACTCTGAGGAGGTTGGCAGGAAACTTCTTTCTGAACAAGCATGATGTGTTATATAAGAGGAACTTCGATATGGTCTTGCTACGTTGTGTTGATGAACACGAGGCAGGTTTGTTGATGGAGGAAGTTCACGAGGGCTCTTTTGGTACTCATTCCAGTGGACACACCATGGCTAGAAAGTTGTTGAGGGCAGGACATTACTGGATGACTATGGAGTCTGATTGTTTCAAGTACGCCCTAAAGTGCCATAAATGCCAGATTTATGCAGATAAGATGCATGTACCGCCTACGCCTCTAAATGTGTTGTCATCTCCTTGGCCTTTTGCAATGCGGGGCATAGATATGATTGGAAAGATTGAGCCCACTGCTTCCAATGGGCATCATTTCATTTTGGTTGCCATTGACTATTTCACGAAGTGGGTGGAGGCAGCCTCGTACACCAACGTCACCAAGCAAGTGGTAACCCGGTTTATAAAGAAGGATATCATCTGTCGTTACGGGGTCCCGGAGAGAATCATTACTGATAATGGCTCGAATTTGAACAATAAGATGATGAAGGAACTATGTCAGAGTTTTAAGATCGAGCATCATAATTCCTCTCCATATCGTCCGAAGATGAATGGTGCTGTTGAGGCGGCGAATAAGAATATCAAGAAGATTGTGCAGAAGATGGTGGTAACGTATAAAGACTGGCACGAAATGCTACCTTATGCGCTACATGGTTACCGTACTTCGGTGCGTACGTCAACTGGGGCAACCCCTTTCTCATTGGTGTATGGTATGGAAGCAGTTTTACCCTTAGAGGTCGAGATTCCGTCTTTGAGAGTTCTGGAAGATGTGAAGCTTGATGAGGCTGAATAGGTGCGTTTCAGGTTGGATCAGTTGAACCTTATTGAAGAAAAGAGATTGGCATCCATCGCACATGGTCGGTTGTAACAGAGCAGGATGAAGCACACCTTTGACCAGAAAGTGCATCCTTAGAGTTTTCAGACAGGTGAATTGGTTTTGAAAAGGATCTTATCTCGTCAGACAGATCACAGGGGTAAATGGACTCCAAACTACGAAGGGCCGTATGTAGTCAGAAAGGTTTTCTCTGGTGGAGCCTTACTACTTTCAACTATGGATGGCGAAGAATTTACATCCCCTGTGAACGCAGACGTAGTCAAAAAATACTTCGCATAAAAGAGACCCGCTGGACATAAAAAGAAAGTCCAGGCAAAAAAGGGGCATCTCGGCGAACCATAAATAGAAAAAGGTTCGGTGTAACACCCTATTTTCTACCCAACGTTTATTAAAAATCAGAGTGCAAAATTTTCGACATAAAACAAATAAGATGTCACATTTTCAACTTGAACAACAAAACCAATAACATAAACCTGTATTTCTTTTTTAAAAGTGATACATAGCATTCGACATTCACAACTTATAAATCAGCTAACAACTTTATTCAACTAGATCAAACTTCGTTCAATTTATAATTATTCAACAATTAGTAATAAAAACAACTTAGAAACAACAACATAAACATTCCCCCCGAGTGCTACGTATCAGAGCAAGACCAACTCGAACTAACAGCAACTAAAGGACTTCATAAAATTACTTCACTTCCACAGCTATTCTTCAGTACCTGCTCAATTACCCATAATAGGTAACATCATTACAGAAGGGGTGAGATATCGAAAAATATAATCAAAGGCATGATAATTAATATATTAGATTAGAATCACACCAATTTCACCGCTTCATACAACAGTCATACAACAACTATTAGTAAATAACTTAAGAGCAACCACAACTTATAACAAACAACAACTTATAACAAACAACAACTTATAACAACAACCTGTATCAAGCGAAAACTTACAGCAATAACAATTTATAACAACAATAACTCACAACAATAACAACTTATATCAACAACACCAACAATCAACAACAACGTAATAATATTAACAACTTCAACATGCAACTCAACTATGCACATGCATGTGGTACCATCGGAGTAAAACTCCCAACTTAAACATATGCCAGGTTATCGAGGCATTTTCAACTTAATCGGATGCAATCAAAGCCAACTTAAACAGGTGTCATCAAGGCCAACTTAAACAGGTGCCATCAAGGTGCCATCGGATGCGATCGGCTTTCCGACGGCAACTTCTCGTAACCGTTTTCTCCAATTTCCTCGTTCTCCCATTCTCCCATTCTCCCACGTTCAGTTCCTCTTTCTCCTCTTGACTAATACTTCTCCCCTTGACTAATTCTTCTTCCCTTTTTCTTATTATTAAAATAATACTAATAATAATAATCCAATACAACAATTAATGGGCCTAAGTCATACACCCCTTAATTGCTAATCCCGACGAAAACCAAGCCCATTACCCAACATGCTCCAATAATCCATAATATCATTTATAATATTATTTCTTCGACTTTTCGACTAATATTCCGACCTAACGACTTAATTCTTCGAAACACAAAATTAACCGAAATAATAATTCGCGACCAACTACTTACTCCCGGCTTAATAGATTAATTCCGATTATCAACCAAATGGTCCAACAATTCAACTTAGTTAATTAAATAAGATAGTCCAATAAATAAATAATATTATTCTTAAGATTATTCCTCCGATTTAACCGACTAAAATCCGACTTTAACTTAATAATCCCAATACGCCTCTTAAAATAATACCGACAAATCCAACTACTCCGATTAATTCTCAACTTCGTCTAAATCCAATAATTTAATTAACTAATTAATTAAATTCAGGCGTTACAACTCTCCCCCACTTAGAATATTTTCGTCCTCGAAAATTTATCCGACACGACTATTCCAACAACTTAATTCTTCCGAGTAATCAAATCTCGTCCTCGCAAGGCAACTCCACATATAACACAAACAACGGTTCTTAACCTCAACGGCGACAACAACACGAATATTACCCAAGTGATGCAATTGACAACTAACATCGCAACACAAGAAGTAACCAACTTAAGAATTTACCGGTTTAAGAACCAGAACACAACAACATAAGAATACCAACTTAAACACAACGTCAACGTAACCAAATATCAACATCGGTATAATTCACGTCTGAACAACCGCAATGCACTACGCGTTCGCTGCGCACTCTGATTACTTTCATGGTACTAACTCTACTAAGTTGACCTCCACCTTCCAATCATCAAAATTGACATAATACCAAGGCTTTCGACTTAACTCTTCGGGATCTCCCCGTTAACACCACACATAAACTACAACTTTACTATCTTTTATCAACATAGTTCCCAAAATCACCTTAGGCGCATAACAACATTACAACAACATTTGACACCTGAGTCCACTTACATTCAACAAGATAAATCATCTTTACCAACCAAAACTCCACTTTTACAAATCAACTTATAATTTAACTTCTTGTTCTACCTGTAACTCAACTCTCACATTATCTAGTCTCAACTGAAATTTTCCATACTACTCATCAATCAAACACAACTTCGTGCTGTCATCCTTAAATTCAACTAATATTCTAACATATGAACTTGTATCAGGAAAAACAAACAACCTTCAAGCACTTGGCTTGACTTCGACCAATTCAATGTACATACTATACTAGTTGGCACGACACATCTATCCATCAATTATGACTCCGTCTACTATCAACAATGGATTAAGGGTGATCAGTTCCTCAATTTGTCAATAGACAGCCGACAACCATAATGGTGAAATAAATCATCAGCACCCAACACAATAGCGTACTTCAACTTGTGTCCAAAGTCCGTAACCATAATGCTCCGCCAACTTTCTAAGGCTTACCAATGCCACTCTTAGTTTCTTTAGTTTCAAATTCGTCAACGATACAAAAACGTTCAAAATACATTACGCATCCTCTTATGCACGTTCATAGTACAACACGACTTTAAATATTTTTCCAACACCGAAATCGCTACAACATTGAGAACGATCCAATTCAGTTTGCTCCAATTACAACTTTCAACCATGGTGAAAATTCTTAGCAACACAAATCAACATTCACATTTCTCTCAACATTACCTTTACTTAACATCATCGTCTTAATCATCCTCATTCAACATAACTTGCATCTCCAAGCATTCTCCGATACAGTCACATCTTACAAATACCAACATTTTATTCTTAATAATATTCCACACTTGTTTTCATCCTTCCAAATTTTTCAGCAATTGTCGCTCAACTTCAACCATATATATCTCCTTCAATACAGATCTCTCAATCACAAAATCATATTCCAAAATGAAGAGAATCTTGTGTAGATTTCAGAACTTCAAGAATCGCGTAAATCCGACTTACGAGTAAAACGTTATCAGCCACACAACGGGACTGGTTCAGAATTTCCGTATGCAGAATTTTCCAAATATCAGCATCAGACCCAAACAATAAAATGCACTTTTCTCCCTCTTCACAAACCTCCTGAAGGAAAACCTTGTATGAAAACTGTAGGGAATTTCGTAAGCTTTCCGAAAAAATCCAGAACCGCTTCCATCCGAATCACGAGTCAAAAGTTATACCTCGTTTACTGACAGCTGCTCTAAAATCACAAAAACCAGAATTTGAGGTTGATGAACATAAGTTCCATTTCCCTCTCTTGCTTCCAAGATCTACCAACATCCTCCTTTTCGTCCAACTACGAAAATCACTCAACTTTAATCCAACTATACTCAAGATATACAACTTACCGAATTAATCCACCAACTTATCATTCCATTCAGAATAATTCCTTAATTTCAATCATCTTTGATTCACCGTCCAGACTCTACGCACATCTCCAACTTGACTGATACGGATTCGCGAGTCCAAACTCTCGCCGGTCCGCAATAACATCGCTCCAACATATGCACTCTTGCAAGCAACATCACCTTGAAACAACTTCTACATACCAACAACACGTACGGGAGCAAACTTCTCTCCCACTGAATTCAAACCAACCTGTAGACAACTACTAGAAACTACTAACAACAAGCACCGACAGTGTTCCATACACATGTCGAGTACTAAGGAAGAAACAACATTAGACAACATTGGCCGGACGGACCGACCTGCTCTGATACCACTAATGTAACACCCCATTTTCTACCCAACGTTTATTAAAAATCAGAGTGCAAAATTTTCAACATAAAACAAATAAGATGTCACATTTTCAACTTGAACAACAAAACCAATAACATAAACCTGTATTTCTTTTTTAAAAGTGATACATAGCATTTGGCATTCACAACTTATAAATCAGCTAACAACTTTATTCAACTAGATCAAACTTCGTTCAATTTATAATTATTCAACAATTAGTAATAACAACAACTTAGAAACAACAACATAAACATTCCCCCCGAGTGCTACGTATCAGAGCAAGACCAACTCGAACTAACAGCAACTAAAGGACTTCATAAAATTACTTCATTTCCACAGCTATTCTTCAGTACCTGCTCAATTACCCATAATAGGTAACATCATTACAAAAGGGGTGAGATATCGAAAAATATAATCAAAGGCATGATAATTAATATATTAGATTAGAATCACACCAATTTCACCGCTTCATACAACAGTCATACAACAACTATTAGTAAACAACGTAAGAGCAACCACAACTTATAACAAACAACAACTTATAACAACAACCTGTATCAAGCGACAACTTACAGCAATACCAATTTATAACAACAATAACTCACAACAATAACAACTTATATCAACAACACCAACAATCAACAACAACGTAATAATATTAACAACTTCAACATGCAACTCAACTATGAACATGCATGTGGTACCATCGGAGTAAAACTCCCAACTTAAACATATGCCAGGTTATCGAGGCATTTTCAACTTAATCGGATGCAATCAAGGCCAACTTAAACAGGTGCCATCAAGGCCAACTTAAACAGGTGCCATCAAGGCCAACTTAATCAATGCAAATGTATGCATGCAACAATAACCACAACGTCACAACAGCAACAACGCAATAACAACAACAAGAACAATAACTTAAACATGCACCACTTGTATCAACTTAATCCAACATTGGTCGTTCGACCTACAACTTAATCAACAACATATTCAACATCACATCACCAACATTGGTCATAAGCCTACCAATTCACCACCACCTGCAAATTCATATTTTTCAGCAAGTATACAACACACCGATTCAACCAAAACAAGTTACAAACGTTCCGTAATTATTCGGACAGTTTTCGACTAAAAACCGATTAATTAATTATCGGCTAAAACTACTAATATTTCTATTATTTTCTACTCTGCTACTTTAATTAATCTTGCCACTAATTTACCTTCACTGTTAATATTGATTTCTGTTAAAACTACTAGCCCTGCTACTAAATTAATCAAACTAGTAACTCTGCTAAACTACTTGAACAAACTTTGTTTAACCACAATTATTTCTGGGACACCATTGCTACTAAATATGCTACTGCTAATTATAAATGTTACCTTATAGTCTCATGTTCCTACTACATATATACTACCTGTCATTTAATTATTCAGACTAATTCTTAGACTAGTAGAATACCTCTAATTCTAAAACTCCAAAAATTATCTCATTAATAATACCAAACTATTATTATCATTACTAATATATAGTTCATATGTGCTACTAACATGTATATATATATATATATACTAATATATAATTCATATGCTACTGATATATAAACGAAATCTCTAATTTTCCACAACCCAGGATTTGCCCGCGTGACGGTCGTCACAACATCACCACGGTCGTCACGACACCATCACGATCGTCACAACACCACCACGGTCGTCACGACCCCAAAATCCTTCGTCTCAGAATCCGTTCGTTCCAGTTTCTTTCCAAATTCACAACCTTTCCTCAGATTCATATCAATTTCAATTTGTCCAAGACAGTGAACAGAACTACAACAGAATTACACCCTAAGGTAACATCTACCAGTTTCTCACAACCAATTCGTCAACCGCAATGCATTTTTCGCAATAAAAACCCGACAACACAACATTTTATAAAACCCCGAAATCAATAAATCATCTACTGGAAGCAAGACTATTTTTAATAGAAATAATATTTTGTTAGCTTTCCAACGTTTCGAACGGGGTCAAAACGGACTTACGGATCAAAAGATATGAATTTTTGAAGTTTTTCCAAAACAGAATTTTCTTCATAAAACTGCTACGGGTTGCTGCAATTTTCCTCTAAAATCCAACAAATTCAATCATGTTTCATGAAATAAACACATATTCATTCATACCTAATATATAGTAATGATTTGGAACCATAAAACATGAATTCTAACACTTTGGTTTTGATCCCAAATCTCAAAATCTCAACATATCAAATGTTGTAATTTTCCATTCAATTCGACCAAACATGTGAAATCATACGAATAAGCATTTTACGTCCAATTCAACAGCGTGGATCAAATTAATCATTCAATACAACAGTTAAATGCACAGACAGTAGCAATTATATAAGACCCAATCCTACATATCAATTATCATATTCCCGGTTATAAAATTCGAACCCCACCCTTACCTTAAAATCGGTGGCCGCTCGAATTTCCGATCGGCTTTCCGACGGCAACTTCTCGTAACCGTTTTCTCCAATTTCCTCGTTCTCCCATTCTCCCATTCTCCCACGTTCAGTTCCTCTTTCTCCTCTTGACTAATACTTCTCCCCTTGACTAATTCTTCTTCCCTTTCTCTTATTATTAAAATAATACTAATAATAATAATCCAATACAACAACTAATGGGCCTAAGTCATACACCCCTTAATTGCTAATCCTGACGAAAACCAAGCCCATTACCCAACATGCTCCAATAATCCATAATATCACTTATAATATTATTTCTTCGACTTTCCGACTAATATTCCGACCTAACGACTTAATTCTTCGAAACACAAAATTAACCGAAATAATAATTCGCGACCAACTACTTACTCCCGGCTTAATAGATTAATTCCGATAATCAACCAAATGGTCCAACAATTCAACTTAGTTAATTAAATAAGATAGTCCAATAAATAAATAATATTATTCTTAATATTATTCCTCCGATTTAACCGACTAAAATCCGACTTTAACTTAATAATCCCAATACGACTCTTAAAATAATACCGACAAATCCAACTACTCCGATTAATTCTCAACTTCTTCTAAATCCAATAATTAAATCCTTCAATAATTTAATTAACTAATTAATTAAATTCAGGCGTTACATTCGGGCAAAAATTAGGGATAAAATGTAAAAAGAAACGTGTAAACCCGCAAAGTTGAAAACCTGCAAAGGCAACTTTGGCAAAAATGGGTATCCCGATGGATTGAAAACCCGAAAAGGGCGATCCAGGCAGAAGTTAGGGATCTATAAGCGAAAGGCTATGGTCTGCGTTCGATCTGTGAGCACCTTCAATACCTGGAAATTCTGAAAGAAAGGGATCAACACAGTTAGTCTCTTCAAAGGTCAAGACATTTGTGGATAAGCAAGACATATGGGTCATAGCTGAGTCGAATCATGGTGGATATCTGTTCCCACATTGCCAACATGTGTATTTTCTTTTTGCTTTTGCGCAATTACCTCTTTTTAGGAATTGCTTCCTATTGTAAATGCCTATTTACAGGCCACTTTTCTCAATAAAATATTCATTTCACTCAAAGAGCTTTCCGTTGTTTGTTTTACTTTTACTGTTTTGTTTGCAAAAAACGTCCGATATTTTTGATAAACATTGCATATAAAACTTCGAGCTTTGCGGAGCATAATGAAAAGCAGTGGAAATTACCTAGGCGTTAACGGTGATAGTCATGTTGTGGCACATTCTTTTTGTTGTTATTTGACTTGCAGGGCAACAGGATTGTATTTCCCCAGCAGTTTGCTCTCCCCAGCATTGAGATTGCAGCTTTCCTTAGCAGAGCAGACCTTCCCCAGCAGGAGACCTGGAAAGTATTTTCTCCGAATCAAGACTTTATCTCCCCACAAAATCAGGGTTTTCACTTCCCCCATCCAGTCAGGAAGCGTGTTTTCGCCGACAATGTCATATTCTAGTCCCTAGCAAGGTGGGAGTAAAGTCATTCTCCCCACCAGCAGGCTAAGTTCAGCAGTATCCCCAAGCAGGATGGTATTATGGACTGTTTTCCCCAAGCAGGATGGTATTATGGGCTGGCATCCCCCAGCAAGTTCTGAGCCCGATTGGATATTAGCAATCCACAGCAACGGACTTCCGGTTCCGTTATTGGCGTTCATTCTCAACTCCCCCAGCAGAGGAGAAATCTCAGGTTTTGGATTTTACCTTCAGTGAAAGACTGGTGTGGCCCTCGGTAGTTCTTTCGGGATTCCATCCCCAGCAGAAGTTGTTGATCCGAAGAGTCGATCAGCATGACCCTCCTCAACAGAGTTCATGGATTCAGAGGACAATTTATTTTTGTCATCCCCAGCTGAATTGGTCTTTTCTCTCCAGCATTTATTTTGCTAGAGGGGCTCTTTTTGCATATCATAAGCATCCGCATTGCACCCTCAAACGCGTAGCATTTCCACTTCGTGTGGAGCATTACGCCACAATTCAAACATTTTCATTCGAAGCATAAGCCAGGTTTGATGCTTTCCTTGCCAGTTCTCTTTCCCAGCAGAGATGGCATAACTCAGGAGATTTTGGAGGGATGCGTTCCTCATACTTGTGCTCCCCGACAGAGTCTTTTATTTAGACTTCTCCTTTCCCCAGCGGAGTCATCTTATCTATGGACCGTAAGTCCGTTAGAAGGTTGCCTTGGTTTGGCCTTTCTCTTTAGTGAAATTCAGTTCTCGCCTGATAGTCAGTTCTCGCTTGACATATTTTATTTTGCTAGTTCTCTTTATCAGCAGAGATAACAATCTTTTGGATATTTTCTTCACCAGTTCCCTTTATCAGCAGGGATGGCATTTATGTTGCTAATCCTCTTTATCAGCAGAGATGGCAATCTTTCGAGGATTTCTTCGTCAGTTCCCTTTATCAGCAGGGATGGCATTTGTGTTGCTAGTTCTCTTTATCAGCAGAGATAGCAATCTTTTGAAGATTTTCTTTCGTCAGTTCCCTTTATCAGCAGGGATGGCATTTATGTTGCTAATCCTCTTTATCAGCAGAGGTAGCAATCTTTTGAAGATTTTTCTTTCGTCAGTTCCCTTTATCGGCAGGGATGGCATTTGTTTTGCTAGTTCTCTTTATCAGCAGAGATGGCAATCTTTTGAAGATTTTCTTCGTCAATTCCCTTTATTAGCAGGGATGGCATTTATTTTGCTAGTTCCTCTTTATCAGCAGAGGTAGCAATCTTTTGAAGATTTTCTTTTGTCGGTTCCCTTTATCAGCAGGGATGGCATTTATGTTGCTAGTTCTCTTTATCAGCAGAGATAGCAATCTTTTGGATATTTTCTTCGTCAGTTCCTTTTATCAGCAGGGACGGCTTTTGTTTTGCTAGTTCTCTTTATCAGCAGAGATAGCAACCTTTTGGATATTTTCTTTCGTCAGTTCTCTTTATCAGCAGAGATAGCAACCTTTTGGATATTTTCTTTCGTCAGTTCCCTTTATCAGCAGGGATGGCATTTATGTTGCTAATCCTCTTTATCAGCAGAGGTAGCAATCTTTTGAAGATTTTTCTTTCGTCAGTTCCCTTTATCAGCAGGGATGGCATTTGTTTCGCTAGTTCTCTTTATCAACAGAGATAGTAATCTTTTGGATATTTTCTTTCGTTAGTTCCCTTTATCAACAGGGATGGCATTTATGTTGCTAGTTTTCTTTATCAGCAGAGATAGTAATCTTTTGGAGATTTTCTTTCGTCAGTTCCCTTTGTCAGCAGGGATGGCATATTCCGAGATTCCTTTGTCAGTTCTCTTTATCAGCAGAGATGACATAACTTGGGAGAGTTTGTTTCACTTTATACCGAGCATACCTGACACTCATCCGTATTGTGACAGTACAACATTTAGGGCTGATTCTCCAGTTAGGATTGCAAATTTTCGGGTTCTTTGGTATTCAATCTCCATGCATCCTGATTGTCTGAAAGCCGTCGCTATCATAGCCTCAGGACCAAGTTGATTGAATAGGGGCAGCTGTTGCACCCCAAAATTTGCCCTCCTTACTTTAGTACTAACTGGCTTATGTTTCATTTCATTTTTGCATTATCATGTGTGCATATCATTGGTTCTTGGCATGGGGTCAAGGTGCCTGAGGCAAGTTCAAGAGGAGAAGATGTTCTTCAGAGGGTCAAGCAAGAGAGTTCAAGTGGATCCCTCTCTCCTAACCAGTGCAGAAATTAGGGTTTTGAGATTCTTGGGTTTATTGCTCCAATGAGCAAGCTTCTTGGGTTTTTATCATCACCAAATGGCATATCTTATCTTTGTTGGAGAGGATACACATCATATTCAGAGGAATTTGGATTTGGAGACTGTGCTATTTCCTCCTAGACTGAGGGTACCAAAATTAGGGTTTGCTATAAAGTCAGTTTATTTCTGATTTTTTGGACAAGACTTGATTCCATGGTATTCCTTGGGTCCCTAAGTATCTAGGAGTGGAAGATTGTCCATCAGTTTGGTTCAGGAGAAGTTCAATTGGCCAATGGATGGGGAATCAGGTGAATTGGGTAAAAGTCAACATTGAGAGGGGAAGTCAACTGTGAAATTTTGAGGTTCTCTTCAAGATTTTCAAGGTCTCACATCATCATATGGTTTTCAAGGGTCAAGTTTTACACCATTCATCAAGAATCAAGGGTTGGCAAAAAAGTTACTAAATATGGAAATGACCTATAATTTGAAAGTTTCCTTTTTGGGCAAGTTCTTACACTACATTCAACTTGACTTTTCAACATCAAGAAAGCTTCAAATGAATTTTCCTCAAACATGAAAGTTTAATATCTTTTTCTCCCCTTTCCAACAAGTACTAGTGGGTCTCCATATCATTTGTGAAACTCAAGTTATGGCCAAAAGAAGGAAAATGGGTTTTTAGGGTTCCATTTTCATAACTTTTGCACTTTGGGACATATGGACCTATAATTGATTCCATTGCATCAAGACATAGTCCAACATCAAAGTACAATCCATAAGGACTATTTTTGGCCTTTGAATCAAGGAGTTTTATGGTTTATTCATCACTTATTCTCCATTATTTCAAATTGCCAAATTATTTAAAACTCATGAACCAAGGCATCTCAAGGCCCAATCTCAATTTAAGTGTGATTAGTAATTGCTGAGTAAGTGATCCATCATGAAATACTTGGATATCCATGCATGGAGGAGGGTGTATCTCACATTATTCAAATTTCCAAAATTGCCCAAAACTCATTAAGTGGAGAATTACCAAGGCCCAAATCATTATCAGTATTTTAACCTAGCCTATTTAAACTCACTCATGCTAGGGTTGAAAAAGAGGACATGTGATTTTTGAGGAGAAAAGAGTTGGAACCCTAAAAGCTTTTCTTCATTGAATCTCTCAATCCACAAGGTTTCTCCCAAAAATTCTTCCACAATCTTTTTTCTTGGGATCCCCAGAGCACGAATCAATCCTCATTCGCAGCTAAAAGCAAGGATATAGGAGGCGTGATCTCAGGTTGGTGGGTTTTTTGATGATCATAGAACTCTTCTTTTTTACTTGTATATTGATCTGTGGTGTACACTGATGATGTTGATATATTTATTTTTGAGATTGGACGTGTGGTTTGATTGCTGCGTGTGTTTAAAGTTTTGAACCCTAACCTTTTCTCATTCGTTTTTCATTATGCATTGGTTATTTGTGAATTTGGATGTGATATTTGAGATCCTGACGAAATTCTGGTCAGAATGGTGTACCCCTTTGCATTTTCTGGGTTCTTTTAGGTTGCAGGTGGCAGTGGACGGTGGTCGGAACCCTATCTCCAGCGGCTGGTGAGGGTTCTGGCGAAGGGAGAGGCTGGAGGTAGAAGACATAATCCCAACCGTTGATCTGTTTCATCGCATGGTCCATATGACGCCACGTGTTTTGTTTTTTTGTTTTTAATTTAATAGTTTCATGTGTGCTCACCCACTTGTGCTACCGTGTACACCCAATTAATTTCTCATATTTTAATTACTTTCTCTTTTGTTGACTTAACCGTGTGCGTCTGATGAATCGTATGGCCATCGTTGTGCCAACAAATTAATGAAGCCATGTGCTAGGCACGTGGGAGACGCATGGTATGCTGAGTGACTTTATGCGCGTGTGTGTACGTTAACTATGGTGTGTCTTGTGATCCTGAACACTCATCATAATTACCTTTTATTTGGTTGACCAAATGGTAAACGTTAGATTGATCTGAAGGTTGACATTGGGTCAATTGGCTGACTAAGTCCATGGTATTCCCTTTTATTTTTTTTATTTTCGCCGATGGACTTTTAGTGATTGGGCCTCGCTAATGGCACCCCCCTCTGAGCCCATTTGTTTATTTTAAATGTGCAATTGTTGCTTAATACACCCCCCCCCCCCCCCCCCCCCCCCACGCTCATTCCCTTTCATTTTATTTTTATTTAATTATTACATTTCATTTTCATTTTTTAAAAATAGATAATCGCATTAAAAAAATCCCAAAAAATTCATGAATCATATTTAGCATTTTATAAAATTTTCACAAATTTTATTTTATTTTTAGCATCTGAAATAAATATTGGTTTATTTTCTTTTTGAATTAGTCATATCATGCATACCTAAACTTGTTTATTTTATTTCTCTGCATCCATAAATTATTTAGAACTCATTCTTTTTGCATTATTTAACCAATACATTGAAATGCATTAAAATATTTTTCTCTCATTTTTAAAACTTTTTCATATTGCATTCCAGTCCTTTTCTTTAGCACATTGAACCATATTTCTCATCTGAATTTGCACAATTGTTCGAGTGACTTATATTTTGAATTTTTGCAGGAGTTTTTGATATGTTGTTTGTTTCTGGTTGAGCAATATTCATAATTAATTTGGCAATTTTATAAGATGTTTCACTAATTATGTGACTGCTCTTTATGCATATTTCTGATCATGCCTGAGTTTTTGTTTGAGAAGGCACTTGTGCCATTGTTTTGGGATTGTGTCTTTGACTTCTTAATTCATGTTTGGATATTTATAGGTCATTTGATCACTATTATATGTCATTGTTTGGTTTTCATTTGCCTTAATATTACTTGTGTCTGTTTTGTGCTAACCTCTTATGCAGGGGCTGAGGTAAGTTCTTTGAGGGTGTGGATAATCATCCATATTCACCCTTACTCTTTCCTTCTCTCATCTTTTCTTTTCTTTAAGCTTAGGTTGTCGTCAAACCTCACTAACCGTAGGTCACCCATGCATGATAACATTAGGACTCTTAGTTTCCCTTTAGAGTTTCCTTTGTGTCTTCTCTCTTCTCATCTCAGAACTTCTTGAAAACACTTAATAAGGATAAAGTGTATTGCGCACGAGCCTTAAGCGTGGGGAATGAGAAATGAGGGGCTTCCTCTCATCTTTCTAGAGTGCTTAACGAGCGTCCTGTCTTGGGACGATGCGTTAAGTATTCGCCCCTGTGCCCTAGACTTTAGTGCAATGCAAGTTATGAACTAACTTAAGTCACTTCTGTCCTAAAAAATACAAACAAACTTCAAACCTTTTGTCCTTCGGGATTGTCAAACTAAAGGCTATTTTCAAAAAGGGCACGTTACTTTCCGTCTGAGACGCAAACAGACATCGACCCTAACTGTCGGACGCGAACTTAACGTTGCTCATAAAAAACACAAAAAGAACTTGGTCCGAACTACGTTGACTCTGAATTCCCCATTACACAAGGGGGGTACGTAGGCCTAGGACGTTGACGTCCTACCGAGTCTGTCTTTGTCTTCCCCTTTCCCGTCTTAGTACAGCCATAGATGATAGGATAACTCACCCTTAGAATAGACAACAAGCATGGATCCCATCGAGTACGATGGACGCATGGGGTGCTAGCACCTTCCCCTTGCGTAACCGATTCCCGAACCCAGGTTATGGTTGCGATGACCATTCCTTTCCCTCTTCCTCAGGTTTATGCGGTGTTCCCTTTCCCTCTCTTGGGATAAATTTACACGGCTGGGGACTCTGTTTTCTGCGTCACTCTCGCGTTTGTACCTGGATGAAAATCCTGGGAGCGACAGCTGGCGACTCTGCTAGGGAAGAGCAAGGCCAAGAACAGTTGAGGACTCTCGTTCAGCCACTGATTGCAAGGGTCGATGAGGACGGTGTCATTCATACTGGTGTTACTGGTAATAATGTTCAGAATGGCCCTCCGGGCGGAAGTATTCCTGTTGTTGGTGTTGTGATTCCTCCGGGTGGAGGAGAAAATGTTGTGATTCCTACTGCAATGGGGGGAGGTAATGGTGCTGGCGCAATTCATGGCCGTCAGTATGATGATGTTCAAGATGGTGCATTTTCTCTGCCAGGTGGGGATCCTGGCCCCCAGATTGACAATGATCAGAGGTTCCGGTTGATTGAGGAACAACTAAGGGGTGTTGTGAATTAGGATGCTTTGGGTATGGATCTAGAGGATTTGGGGTTGGTTCCAGACATTGTTATTCCGCACAAGTTTCAGACTCCTGCTTTTGAGAAGTATAATGGTATGACTTGCCCAAGGACCCACGTGAGGGCATACGCGAGTAAAATGGCTGCGCATGCGAAGAATGAGAAATTGATGATGCATTGCTTCCAGGATAGCCTATCTGGGGCATCCCTGGAGTGGTACATGCAACTAGAGAGGAAGGATGTGCGTAGTTGGAGAGATCTGGCAGGGGCATTTATTAGACACTATCAATATAATAGTGACATGGCTCCGAACAGAACACAGCTGCATAATTTGTCACAGAAGAACAATGAGAGTTTCAAGGAGTACGCCCAGAGGTGGCGTGAACTGGCAGCAAGGGTTCAGCCTCCCATGTTGGAACGTGAAATGATAACTATGTTTATGGCCACCTTGCAGGGTCATTACTACGAAAAGCTGGTACCGTGTATGACTGGAAAGTTTGCTGATTTGATTTTAGTAGGAGAAATGGTGGAAAGCGGAATCAAGGCGGGAAAAATATCAGGCGGTGATGGGTCCTCATCTGGAGGAAGTAAGAAGCCTTATGCCAGTGGTTACAAGAAGAGGGAGGGAGATACAAACTCTGTGTCATCATATCGTGGTAGAGAAGGACCTCGTCAGAACTTTAATCAGCAGGTAGCTTCTGTAACCATCCCAGCAGTACCTCAGCAGCAAGCAGTGTCTCAACAACAAAATCAGGCTCCTCGCTGATCGCAGCCTCTGAATAGGCGGGATAACCATTTTGACACTCCACCTCTTCCCTACGCTCAGTTATTTCAGCACTTGTTAAAGCTACAGTTAATTCAGACTAGAACATTGGCTCCACCTACTGGTAATCCACCTCCCGGCTATGACGCCAACGCCCACTGCGAGTTTCATTCTGGGGCACCCGAACATCATATTGAAAACTGTAAAGCTTTTAAGCATAAGGTTCAAGATTTGGTGGATTCCAAAGCCATCAATTTCTCCAATGATGTTCCAAATGTGAATCAGAACCCGATGCCAAATCACGGTGAGCCGAGGGTCAATGCTATTGTTGAAGACTGTGAAGACTTGAGTTTGATTTCAGATGTGAACGAGGTCCAAACTCCCTTGGGTGTGGTGAAGGAAAGACTACTGAGGGGAGGGGTATTTCCAGGCTGTGATGAAGGTTGTGTAGGATGTGTGTCACAGCCAGGCGATTGTGGTTTATTAAAAGCAGGTATTCAGAAAATGATCAGCGAAGGGATATTACAGTTTGACAGAGGTTGTAAGCAGAGTAATGTCACTGACAGAGAGATTGATGTCGCCACGATAACAATTCCATTCAAGACAATAACTATATCAGCGCCGGCGAGACCAGCACCAGTCACTATCACTGTTCCTGGACCAGTCCCGTATGAGAGTACCAAGGCCATCCCATGGAATTATGAGGCCGAGGTGTTTGTTAATGGTAAGAAGCATGAGTTGGAAGAGACATCAGTGTTAATTCTTGGAGTTGGCTAGAATTTTGGTAAAACAATGTTGATGTCATGGTTGATGTTTCAACATGAGTTTTTAACAGCCTTGTTATGTTTAGTTAACATTCTGGTTATGTTAAGTGTTTAAGGGTTGCAGTTTTGTGCTGATGTCAAACCCGATGTCATAACATCAGTTGACAGAACATCAGAAAACCATTTGTTGTGGTTTTTGTATTGCAGAATGTTAAGGTGTTGAAGAGTTAAAGTGCTGAAGAGTGATGTCACATGCGATGTCTTGACATCACTATACCAGAAACTTAAAACATCAGGTTGTGATGTTTTTAGGGCTGCACGCATTAGTTTGATTTGAGGAGATCTGTTAGTTAGATTGGATGCGAATTTATTGGAGAAGATTTATTCTGATACAATTAATTCTGCATATCTTGTGGAGAATAGTTTGTTACTATTTTTGTGCAAATAGACATGGAGAATTGTTCCTATTTGTGTGGAGAAGATTGTTCCTATTTGTGTGGAGAAGATCTTGCAGCTGAATAGTGAAGATTTAAAAGATACATAATATCCTGGAAATATAATGTGGAGCTGAATTTAATGCATAAAGATATGGAGAATATTTAGAGTTAATGATTGAAGATTTAATTGAAGATTTGATTGAGGATTTAATTGAAGATCTATTTAGTAGCAGAATCTTTTGGAGATTTGGAACAGAAGATTTGATATGATTTGAAGGCCCAAATCCAGTTGGGAAATAGGTTATAAATAAAAGCATTGTAACCTAGTTTTAGGAAGCCAGCCATCATGTAGATTAGAAGGGCTGTGTTGATTGATGAACCACCCGGGTTGTGGGATGGTCATCGTGTTTATCTCGAAGCCTGTAGGTAAGAGATGTATTGTTCTTGGAGGAAGCTTTGAAGCAACTCCAAAGGGTTGTCATGGAAGTGTGTCTTCCAAAGTCTATGTGATAGAAAAGATTAGGGAATCAAGTTGTTGATGCAGTGACGGTGTAGTTGACTGCTAGACATCATCGAGATGATTGGAAGTGAGATGGAGTCTCTTACCTAGGGAGGACTTAGGTAGAAGGGTCATTGGGTAGGGATTAAATTAGGTAGATTGTCAACTGGTCTGTTGAGTCTGTAATTTGATACTACTAATAGTGGACTTCCTTCCTGGCTTGGTATGCCCCCAGATGTAGGTTGGTTGAACCGAACTGGGTGAACAATTGACTGTATTCATATTCTGTTTTATTGTCTTGTTCATGCAACAGAGTTTGATGTTGTGACATTGAACCTGACATCACATGTCTGTACCAGAATTTCAATTGGTATCAGAGCAGGCATCCTGTCTGTTTCTGGATGAGATCTTGGGAAGATACTTTCTGGTTCATGAGCAAGGAAGATAGTGTTGCTGAGATGGTCACATGGTGTTTGAATAGTCCCTTGAAGTGGAGGATGGACTATTGGACCTATCAGTTGTGTAGCTTTGGTGGAGAACTGCTGTTGTGTGTTTTCAAACCTTGTTGTTGGCACTTGGTCTAAGGTGATGGTATGCAAGGATTATTGAGTAGTGCCTGAAGGTTGTTGAGGAGTTGTTGTGTGTTCCGCTACATGGTATCTGATGTAACCCTGATTGGTTCTTGTATCTCTGGTGGTGAGATTCTAGGAAGGTATGCTCTTGGAAATACATTAGGGTTTGGTCTCCTCAGCAGGATATTCTATGATGTTGCAGTTTGCATGGGGATTATCTCTTATCTATGTTTTGGGAAAGAAGTGATCAAAAGGTGAATAGGGTGGAGACAAAGCAAAAAAGTATCACTGTCAAATCTTTCATGCGGGAGTGAAGATCTTGATCAGTCATCTCTTAAGCTTATTGGTGGAAGTTGAGCTTAATATGTCAATTCGGATGTCTCGATATCGTGCTTCACATTAGCAGTTTATGGTAAATGCTAAGTCAAGACCTATTAGAATGTAGCTACTTAGAAGGATCACGGAAGCTGTGAAGTTGAACAATTGTTGAGATACTGTTCAGCAGGAGCTGGTTGAAGTGAAGGGAAAAGGCATCCAAGAGTTGGTGTGCAGTAGCAGGGTAATTCAGCCAGTGGTCAATTGGTGTTTGCTTGAGCTCTTTCTGTTTTGTGCCTTAAAGGATTCAAAGTAGCAGACTGTCTATGGTATGTTTCTGCAGAAGGATGGCAATTATTACTCTTTGGTTAGAAGGTCTGAACCTTGTGCTTATTAGAAAAAGCCTCTGGAAGAGTGTGTTATGCAAGTTACTACAGTTTTGTTGGTCTAATCTTAAAAGATGCTGATATGCTCTCTTATGTTCCCTGCAAGAGTTATGTATGATTAGGAGTTGTGATTAAGACTAAGGTCAGAACTGATGTTGGAACATCAAGTCAGTTCTTTGCTCAGGGTGGAGTGAAAGATCAAGACACTGACCTAACCTGGAAGGCTTTGTGGTATAAGTGGTTTTCGTGATGGTTTGGATCAGCAGATGGCGGTTGTGTGAAAAGGTTACCTCGACAGGAGTTGAGTATTTATCTGCTTTAGAGGATGTGCTGTCAACTAATGATAAAATACATTGACGGGAGACTATGTATATGTCTGATGTAAAAGTGCAAGTCTGTTGAAGTGTTGAGAATATACTTTTCTCTGTATGGCTCTTTATTGGTGTTGTTGAAGACTTCATAATCTTGAGGGTTTCAGCTTGGATCAGTTTATCTAAGTGGTTTGGAGCATGGTGTTTGCTCTGGTTGTGAAGGTCGAGGATAAGTGGCAGTTATCTCTGGCTTTCTACTGACGACTCTACTAAGGGAAGTGACTTTCTTTAGTATTGCTATGGGGTAGTCTTGGACTACTTATTTTCTGAAGATTCAGATGTGGTAGGTTTGAAGTCTTTGGAGTTTCTAAGCAGGATGGAGGTTGTCTACTCAAACTTGATTGTTGAATCAAGTCTATGAGAGCATGGAAATCTGTTTCTGCAAAGGGAGGAGGTTCTTTTGAGTGGCAGAAGGAAGAGCTGAATTCAACAGTTGGATGTCATAACGTTCTGACATCTAGCTTAACATCAGAAGTCTCAGCTGGTGATGTGGCACATTAGCTAAGATAGAAGTGATCTACTGTAATGGAAGTTATGGATGCTTCAAAAAGGTCTGTCTCATACAGTTTGCGGGAGCTGTGGTTTGAGAAGATATTACTGACTTAGAGATTCTAAGTGCAAGCAAGAGGAACATGTGATTTGAAGATCAATTTCAGTGGGTAGATCAGGATATCTTTGTGAGAGTTTTGACAAACGTGAAGAAGATAATTTGTGGCAGTTGGCTTTTTCATATGAGGATTCATGAATGAGGTGATTAAACTGTGGCATTTGGTTGATCTCAGAAGTGGATTCGAAGAATCAAGATAATCAGAGTGTGGCAGCTGGTTATTATTGAGGATTGTCTTGGAACAAGTTACTCTTGGGCAGAAGGGTGATGAGTTGAAGACTTAAGGAGATTATTCTTCTTGAAGGTGGATGAGAGTTTAAGTCTCTAGGTCTTTGGATTACTATGCAATAGTAAGTCCAGTTGGTGGAGCATATCAAGAATCATGGTGATGATGTCTTGGTGTGTGGGAGATGTTCTAACTTGGTGTTGGGACATTATCTAGGTTGGATATCCTTGGTGAAGGATGTTTATGCTCTGGTTCAAGAGCTTGGTGCCTACATTATGCCTAAGGAGCGTCTACATTGTCATACGGGAGAATGATGAAGTAGAAGGTCTACCTTGGATGGAGAATGTAGAGAAGACTGTAGTAGATCAGGTATTGATTGATTGGAAGCCTGATGAGAATGGTCATATTTAGGAGATGATTGCTCCAACATTATTTCAAAAGAGGTGTTTCTGATGTTGTGGATTAGAATGTGGAGATTCTAATCTTGGTTTGTTGTAGTATGTTCTGGCAAAGCATGTCTACTATTTTTGAAGACCTCACTAGTGGATATAATGGCAGAGGAACTGAGACAGATGAGGTAATTGGATCAGAAAATTTTGAAGAGATTGGATCTCAGTAAAGCTTTTAAGTAATCTGAGATTTCGTGGAGTTTGTGAGCAGTGTCATACCAGTCAGGATAATTGATTGTGTTCTCCAAGAGTGAAAGTACAATATGTGAAAGTGCTCAGCAAGTGTGCTCAAATGTTCATCTCCATCTAGAGCTTTAGTTAACCATGACAGGGGGAGTAATTGTCTATGGATTCTGCAGCAAAGGTGCATATATTGTGAAGCTTGCATGCTGATCAAGCTTGTGGATATTGGTTGCCTCTTGTGTGGAGATAATGTCAGATAACATGTTATGACATCAGACTGTTGGATGACGTGTTGGTGTGGACATGAATGGTTTTAGCCATGTGGAGCCAATTGTTTGAATCATATGCGCACATGCTTCTGTGGAGGAGTCTGAAGGACGATTTTATTTGTGCAGATGTTGGAATTACTTTGTGAGGGTCTTTGTTGATGGGAGATGTCACACTTGTCTAGGTGTGTGGTTTTAATTCAAAGTTAGAAGACTTGACTTAAAGTGTAGTGGATGGCAGTGTATTTGTGGATGTATGAAGACTATGATCAAGAAATTTATTCCTGAGAGAAGTTGATCAGCTTGGCAAGATGTGAGTTTTGGAGCATGAGAAGATAACCACTTAAGAGGGAATTATGTGATTAAGCACTAAGTGAATGCGTTCAGCAGGTGAGTTGAACAGAGAGTGCGCTCTTGAAGACATGAAGATGAGTCTTATGTTTTCCATTCATTTAAGGTGTTCTTTTTGCAAAGGTGCACTGGTTATCTTAGATAGGGGGAGTTGATCTTTTCTCTGCTGATCATTGAAAGTAGTAGCTGCTGAGTCTGGGTTTTGTTCTGAGTATATTGGTTGGATGATTCAGAGTTTGCCTTTGGAAATTTTTTTGTGCTTGCTGCTATGTTCAGAGTTTGTCCAATTATGGCTAAAAAGGGGGAGAGTTAGCCTAGTGGTTGCCAAGGTGTGGTTGTGAAGCCTTTTCTGATATGGTGCAGCAGTTGAGGGGGAGAGTGTTTGAACAGCTGTGAGCTGGTTCAGAGTGTTTGAACAGCTGTGAGCTGGTTCTTGGTTTGAGGGGGAGTTTGCCCTATGCTGATGTGAAAGTGTTCGTTTCTGCTGCAAGTTGGTCCAAGTTGGTCTGATGTAGGCTGAAATTGTTTTAGCCAAAATTAGCCAAAGGGGGAGATTGTTAATTCTTGGAGTTGGCTAGAATTTTGGTAAAACAATGTTGATGTCATGGTTGATGTTTCAACATGAGTTTTTAACAGCCTTGTTATGTTTAGTTAACATTCTGGTTATGTTAAGTGTTTAAGGGTTGCAGTTTTGTGCTGATGTCAAACCCGATGTCATAACATCAGTTGACAGAACATCAGAAAACCATTTGTTGTGGTTTTTGTATTGCAGAATGTTAAGGTGTTGAAGAGTTAAAGTGCTGAAGAGTGATGTCACATGCGATGTCTTGACATCACTATACCAGAAACTTAAAACATCAGGTTGTGATGTTTTTAGGGCTGCACGCATTAGTTTGATTTGAGGAGATCTGTTAGTTAGATTGGATGCGAATTTATTGGAGAAGATTTATTCTGATACAATTAATTCTGCATATCTTGTGGAGAATAGTTTGTTACTATTTTTGTGCAAATAGACATGGAGAATTGTTCCTATTTGTGTGGAGAAGATTGTTCCTATTTGTGTGGAGAAGATCTTGCAGCTGAATAGTGAAGATTTAAAAGATACATAATATCCTGGAAATATAATGTGGAGCTGAATTTAATGCATAAAGATATGGAGAATATTTAGAGTTAATGATTGAAGATTTAATTGAAGATTTGATTGAGGATTTAATTGAAGATCTATTTAGTAGCAGAATCTTTTGGAGATTTGGAACAGAAGATTTGATATGATTTGAAGGCCCAAATCCAGTTGGGAAATAGGTTATAAATAAAAGCATTGTAACCTAGTTTTAGGAAGCCAGCCATCATGTAGATTAGAAGGGCTGTGTTGATTGATGAACCACCCGGGTTGTGGGATGGTCATCGTGTTTATCTCGAAGCCTGTAGGTAAGAGATGTATTGTTCTTGGAGGAAGCTTTGAAGCAACTCCAAAGGGTTGTCATGGAAGTGTGTCTTCCAAAGTCTATGTGATAGAAAAGATTAGGGAATCAAGTTATTGATGCAGTGACGGTGTAGTTGACTGCTAGACATCATCGAGATGATTGGAAGTGAGATGGAGTCTCTTACCTAGGGAGGACTTAGGTAGAAGGGTCATTGGGTAGGGATTAAATTAGGTAGATTGTCAACTGGTATGTTGAGTCTGTAATTTGATACTACTAATAGTGGACTTCCTTCCTGGCTTGGTATGCCCCCAGATGTAGGTTGGTTGAACCAAACTGGGTGAACAATTGACTGTGTTCATATTCTGTTTTATTATCTTGTTCATGCAACAGAGTTTGATGTTGTGACATTGAACCTGACATCACATGTCTGTACCAGAATTTCAATCAGCTGTGAATTCAGGGGTTGAAAATCTTGTTGAAGCAGGGGCTATCACTAGGAGTGGTAGAGTCTTTATTCCGTCTGAGGATCAAGCTGGCAGTTCAAGACAAAACAAAGGTAAACAGATGATGGATGAGTCTGCACAGAGACAGGAAGCAAATAATTCTATGACAAAGTCGGTTGGGGATACTTTCTCAGAAGACGTAGAAGAGTTTATGAGGCTGATCAGGAAAAGTGATTACAAGATTGTTGATCAACTTCACCAAACTCCATCAAAGATTTCCATTCTATCCTTGCTATTGTGCTCTGAGGCACACCGAAATACATTGCTGAAGGTTTTGAATATGGCTTATGTACCACAGGAAATATCCGTCAATCAGTTAGAAGGGGTTGTGGCTCATATGAATGCTGGTAATGGTTTGGGTTTCACCGATTTAGATCTGACTCCGGCTGGGAGGAATCACAACAACGCCCTGCATATTTCAGTGGAATGCCGTGATTCTTTAATGTCGCATTTGTTAGTTGATACTGGGTCATCTTTGAATGTGTTACCGAAGAAGGCTTTGATGAAACTGGATACTCGTGGGTTGATTTGTACACCAAATGACTTGGTGGTACGTGCTTTTGATGGCTCCAAGAGGTCAGTGTTTGGAGAGTTAGTTCTGCCAATCAAGGTGGGTCCTGAGATTTTCAACACCACCTTTTACATAATGGATATTCAGCCTGCCTATAGTTTTTTGTTGGGTCGCCCTTGGATCCATGGTGCTGGGGCAGTAAATTCTACGCTGCACCAGAAGTTGAAGTATATGGTGGATGGCCACGTTGTGATTGTTTGTGGTGAAGAAGATATCATGGTGAGTCACTTATCGACCTTCAAGTATGTAGAGGTAGATGGTGAGATACAGGAAACTTTGTGCCAAGATTTTGAAGCTGTGAAGATTCCCGAGGAACCTCCAAAGGCAGTCAGTCAGCCTGAGGTGGTTGCCCAACCTGAAGTCGTCAGGCAACCAGAAGTTCCAATGTCCTCTTTCAAGGAGACGCATGCTATAGTTGAGGCTGGTGGTTCTCAGAAGTGGGGCAGTGTCATTGATGTTAAAAGAAAGCAAGATACTCATGGACTGGGTTACAAGCCACCAAGGCGTTCTGAAGAGCCTCCCAAGTTCTATGGTCCAGTCCGTTTCACCAGTGCCGGTGTTTTCTTCGACAGAGTCAATGCTATTGAGGATGAAGGAGATAGTGACTGTGACATGGATGAGTGGATCCGTCCCTGCACCCCTGGTCAGAGTTTAGGCAACTGGTCCTCCGAGAAAGTCATCCAAGTGACGCGCCCGGAGTAATTTACTTTTGTTTTCTGTTATGTTGAATCCTACGTTCTGCCCAAGACGTAGTGATATTTATTTGTAGGGCTTGGATGTTTTATTTGCTTTTTTTATCATCAATAAAGGACGTTTTTTCATTCAAATATTTTGATCCCTGTCTTTCTGTTTTTACTTTTTGCATTAACCCACATCAAAATGGTAATGTGTTTCTTGTTTGTTGCACTCATAATAAACATAAAATATCCATCATGCAGGTTCCTTTGTTCAGATTCCACCCATGACTTAGCTATGGCTCGATATGACTTCGACAATCCCATCTATCAAGCCGAAGAAGAGACTGACGAAGACTGTGACTTACCAGAAGAATTAGCCAGGCTACTGAAACAAGAGGAAAAGGTTATTCTACCTCATCAGGAGGAAGTTGAGACTGTTAATCTGGGAACCGAGGATATTAAACGAGAAGTAAGGGTTGGGGCTGCTTTGGAAGACACTGTTAAGAGAAGATTGGTTGAGTTACTTCGAGAGTATGTGGATATCTTCGCCTGGTCTTACCAAGACATGCCCGGGCTTGACACTGACATTGTTTCACACAGACTGCCGCTTAAAGAGGGTTGTACTCCAGTCAAACAGAAACTAAGAAGAACGAAACCAGATATGGCTGTCAAGATCAAGGAAGAGGTTTAGAAACAATTGGACGCCGGATTTCTTGCTGTGACAAATTATCCTCCGTGGGTTGCTAATATTGTACCTGTACCTAAGAAGGATGGGAAGGTCAGGATGTGTGTTGATTACCGAGATCTGAATAGGGCGAGCCCGAAGGATGATTTCCTGCTCCCCCACATTGACGTGTTAGTAGACAATACTGCTCAATATTCTGTGTTTTCCTTCATGGATGGCTTCTCTGGGTATAACCAAATCAAAATGGCCCCAGAGGACATGGAGAAGACTACATTCATAACACCGTGGGGAACATTTTGCTACAAGGTAATACCCTTTAGATTGAAGAATGCTGGGGCAACCTATCAGCGGGCAATGGTGACTCTCTTTCATGATATGATTCACAAGGAGATTGAAGTTTATGTTGATGACATGATTGCGAAGTCACAGACAGAGGAAGAAAACTTGGTAAACCTCCAGAAGTTGTTTGAAAGGTTGAGGAAGTTCAGGCTGAGATTGAATCCGAACAAGTGCACTTTCGGTGTGAGGTCTGGTAAATTGCTGGGATTCATTGTTAGTGAAAGAGGTATCGAGGTTGATCCTGCCAAGATAAGAGCCATACAAGAGATGCCTGAGCCAAGGACAGAGAAAGAGGTTCGTGGTTTCTTGGGGAGGTTGAATTACATTGCTAGGTTCATCTCTCATATGACAGCCACGTGCGAATCAAGATATTCTATGTTGGAAAAGACATGTAGTGCGCTCGCTTGGCCAGCCAAGCGCCTGAGGCAATATATGTTAAACCACACAACCTTTTTGATTTCGAAGATGGATCCGATTAAGTACGTGTTTGAGAAGCAAGCACTTTCTGGAAGGATAACCCGTTGGCAGATGGTTTTGACAGAGTACGATATTCAGTATGTTTCTCAGAAGGCCATTAAGGGAAGTGTTCTGTCAGAATATCTTGCTGAACAGCCGGTCGAGGATTATCAGCCAATGAAGTTTGAGTTTCCAGATGAGCAAGTTATGTTTCTGAAAATGAAAGATTGTGAAGAGCCTCTGCCTGATAAAGAACCTGAGATCGGGTCTCAATGGAAGATGATTTTTTATGGGGCTGTCAACTCATATGGTAATGGAATTGGGGTAATCATTACAACCCAGAAGGGTTCTCATATACCTTTCACTGCCCGGTTAGCATTTGTGTGTACCAATAACGAGGCGGAGTATGAAGCGTGCATCATGGGGTTAGAAGAAGCAATTGATTTGAGAATTAAGAACCTCGATGTCTATGATGATTCCGCGTTGGTAGTTAATCAGATTACAGGAGAATGGGAGACTCGTCAGGCAAATCTGGTGCCTTATAACAACTATGCCAGAAGGTTGTTACCGTTCTTTGACAGGGTGGATTTTCATCATGTGCCCCGAGCTGAGAATCAGATGGCTGATGCATTAGCGACATTGGCATCCATGTATAAGGTGAACCATTGGAATGAAACACCTTCGATTAGAATCATGCGCCTGGACAGACCAGCTTTTGTGTTTGCAATTGAAGATGTGTCAGATGGCAAACCATGGTATCATGATATTAAGGTTTTTCTGAAGAGACAGGAGTATCCAGAGGGTGCATCCACCAAGGATAAGAAGACTCTGAGGAGGTTGGCAGGAAACTTCTTTCTGATTAAGGATGATGTGTTATATAAGTGGAACTTCGATATGGTCTTGCTACGTTGTGTTGATGAACACGAGGCAGGTTTGTTGAAGGAGGAATTTCACGAGGGCTCTTTTGGTACTCATTCCAGTGGACACGCCTTGGCTAGAAAGTTGTTGAGGGCGGGATATTACTGGATGACTATGGAGTCTGATTGTTTCAAGTACGCCCGAAAGTGCCATAAATGCCAGATTTATGCAGATAAGATGCATGTACCGCCTACGCCTCTAAATGTGTTGTCATCTCCTTAGCCTTTTGCAATGTGGGGCATAGATATGATTGGAAAGATTGAGCCCACTGCTTCCAATGGGCATCGTTTCATTTTGGTTGCCATTGACTATTTCACGAAGTGGGTGAAGGCAGCCTCGTACGCCAACGTCACCAAGCAAGTGGTAGCCCGGTTTATAAAGAAGGATATCATCTGTCGTTATGGGGTCCCGGAGAGAATCATTACTGATAATGGCTCGAATTTGAACAATAAGATGATGAAGGAACTATGTCAGAGTTTTAAGATCGAGCATCATAATTCCTCTCCATATCGTCCGAAAATGAATGGTGTTGTTGAGGCGACAAATAAGAATATCAAGACGATTGTGCAGAAGATGGTGGTAACATATAAAGACTAGCATGAGATGCTACCTTATGCCCTACATGGTTACCGTACTTCGGTGCATACGTCAAATGGGGCAACCCCTTTCTCATTGGTATATGGTATGGAAGCAGTGTTACCCTTAGAGGTCGAGATTCCGTCTTTGAGAGTTCTGGCAGATGTGAAGCTTGATGAAGCTGAGTGGGTGCGTTCCAGATTGGATCAGTTAAACCTTATTGAAGAAAAGAGATTGGCAGCCATCGCACATGGTCAGTTGTATCATAGCAGGATGAAGCACGCCTTTGACCAGAAAGTGCGTCCTCGGAGTTTTCAGACAGGTGAATTGGTTTTGAAAAGGATCCTTCCTCCTCAGACAGATCACAGGGGCAAATGGACTCCAAACTACGAAGGACCATATGTAGTAAGAAAGGTTTTCTCCGATGGAGCCTTACTACTTTCAACTATGGATGGCGAAGATTTTACGTCCCCTGTGAACGCAGACGTAGTCAAAAAATACTTCGCATAAAAGAGACCCGCTGGACATAAAAAGAAAGTCCAGGCAAAAGAGGGGCATCCCAGCGAACCATAAAAAGGAAAAGGTTCGGGCAAAAGTTAGGGATAAAATGTAAAAAGAAATGTGTAAACCCGCAAAGTTGAAAACCGGTAAAGGCAACTTTGGCAAAAATGGGTATCCCGATGGATTGAAAACCCGAAAAGGGCGATCCAGGCAAAAGTTAGGGATCTATAAGCGAAAGGCTATGGTCTGCGTTCGATCTGTGAGCACTTTCGATACCTGGAAATTTTGAAAGAAAGGAATCAGTACAGTTAGTCTCTTCAAAGGTCAAGAAATTTATGGATAAGCGAGACATATGGGTCATAGCTGAGTCGAATCATGGTGGATATCTGTTCCCACATTGCCGACATGTGTATTTTCTTTTTGCTTTTGCGCAATTACCTCTTTTTAGGAATTGCTTCCTATTGTAAATGCCTATTTACAGGCCACTTTTCTCAATAAAATATTCATTTCACTCAAAGAGCTTTCCGTTGTTTGTTTTACTTTTACTGTTTTGTTTGCAAAAAACGTCCGATATTTTTGATAAACATTGCATATAAAACTTCGAGCTTTGCGGAGCATAACAAAAGCAATAGAAATTACTTAGGATCTAATAGTGATAGTCAGGTTATGGCATATTCTTTCGTTGTTATTTGACTTGCAGGGCAACGGGATTGTATTTCCCCAGCAGTTTGCCTTCCCCAACATTGAGATTGCACTTTCCTCAGCAGAGCAGACCTTCCCCAGCAGGAGACTTGGAAAATATTTTCTCTGAATCAAGATGTTATCTCCCCACAGAATCAGGGTGTCAGGAAACATGTTTTCACCGACCATGTCATATTCTAATCCCCAGCAAGGTGGGAGTAAAGTCATTATCCCCATCAGCAGGCTAAGTTCAGCAGTATCCCCAAGCAGGATGGTATTATGGACTGTTTTCCCCAAGCTGGATGGTATTATGGGCTGACATCCCCCAGCAGATCCTAAGCCCATCTGTTATTGGCAATCCTCAGTAACAGACTTTCGGTTCCGTTATTGGCGTTCATTCTCAACTCCCCCAGCAGAGGAGAAATCTCAGGTTTTGGATGTTACCTTCAGTGAAAGACAGGTGTGGCCCTCGATAGTTCTTTCGGGATTTCATCCCCAGCAGAAGTTGTTGATCCGAAGAGTCGATCAGTATGACCCTTCTCAGCAGAGTTCCTGGATTCAGAGGACAATTTATTTTTGTCATCCCCGACTGAGTTGATCTTTTCTCTCCGGCATTTATTTTGCTGGAGGGACCCTTTTTTGCATATCATAAGCATTCGCATTGCATCCTCAAACGCGTAGCATTTCCATTTCGTATGGAGCATTACGCCACAATTCAAACATTTGCATTCGAAGCATAAGCCCGATTTGGTACTTTCCTTGCCAGTTCTCTTTCCCAGCAGAGATGGCATAACTCAGGAGATTTTGGAGGGATACGTTCCTCATATTTGTGCTCCCCGGCAGAATCTTTTATTTAGACTTCTCCTTTCCCCAGCGGAGTCATCTTATCTGTGGACCGTGAGTTCGTTAGAAGTTTGTCTTGGTTTGGCATTTCTCTTTAGTGAAATCCAGTTCTGGCTTGGTATCCAGTTCTTGCTTGACATATTTTGCTTGCCAGTTTCCCTTTATCAGCAGGGATGGCATTTATTTTGCTAGTCCTCTTTATCAGCAAAGATAGCAATCCTTTGGATATTTTCTTTCGTCAGTTCCCCTTATCAGCAGGGATGGATTTTATTCTGCTAGTTCTCTTTATTAGCAGAGATAGCAATCTTTTGGATATTTTCTTCGTCAGTTCCCTTTATCAGCAGGGATGACATTTGTTTTGCTAGTTCTCTTTGTCAGCAGAGATAGCAATCTTTTGAAGATTTTCTTTCATCAGTTCCCTTTATCAGCAGGGATGACATTTGTTTTGCCAGTTCTCTATATCAGCAGAGATAGTAATCTTTTGGATATTTTCTCTCGTCAGTTCCCTTTATCAGCAGGGATGGCTTTTGCTTTGCTAGTTCTCTTTATCAGCAGAGATAGCAATCTTTTGGATATTTTCTCTCGTCAGTTCCCTTTATCAGCATGGATGGATTTTGCTTTGCTAGTTCTCTTTATCAGCAGAGATAGCAATCATTTGGATAATTTCTTTCGTCAGTTCCCTTTACCAGTAGGGATGGCTTTTGTTTTGCTAGTTCTCTTTATCAGCAGAGATGGCAATCTTTTGGATATTTTCTTCGTTAGTTCTCTTTATCAGCAGAGATGGCAATCTTTTGAAGATTTTCTTTGTCAGTTCCCTTTATCAGCAGGGATGGCATTTGTTTTGCTAGTTCTCTTTATCAGCAGAGATAGCAATCTTTTGAATATTTTCCTTCGTCAGTTCCCTTTATCAGCAGGGATGGCATTTATTTTGCTAGTTCTCTTTGTCAGCAGGGATAACAATCTTTTGAAGATTCTTTTCGTCAGTTCCCTTTATTAGCAGGGATGGCATATTTCGAGATTCCTTTGTCAGTTCTCTTTATCAGCAGAGATGACGTAACTTGGGAGAGTTTGTTTCACTTTATAACCAGCATAGCTAGCACTCGTCCATGTTGTGACAGTACAACATTTATGGCTAATTCTCTAGTGGAGGATTGTAAATTTCCGGGTTCTTTGGTATTCAATCTCCGTGCATCCTAATTGTCTGAAAGTCGTCGCTATCATACCCTCAGGACCAAGTTGATTGAATAGGGGCAGCTGTTGCACCCCAAAATTTGCCCTCCTTACTTTAGTACTAACTGGCTTATGTTTCATTTCATTTTTGCATTATCATGTGTGCATATCATTGGTTCATAGCATGGGGTCAAGGTGCCTGAGGCAAGTTCAAGAGGAGAAGATGTTCTTCAAAGGGTCAAGCAAGAGAGTTCAAGTGGATCACTTTCTCCTAACTAGTGCAGAAATTAAGGTTTTGAGATTCTTGGGTTTATTGCTCCAATGGGCAAGCTCCTTGGGTTTTTATCATCACCAAATGGCATATATTATTTTTGTTGGAGAAGATACACATCATATTCAGAGGAATTTGGATTTGGAGACTGTGCTATTTCCTCCTAGACTGAGGGTACCAAGATTAGGGTTTGCTATAAAGTCAGTTTATGTCTGATTTTTTGGGCAAGACTTGATTCCATGGTATTCCTTGGGTCCCTAAGTATCTATGAGTGGAAGATTGTCCATCAGTTTGGTTCAGGAGAAGTCCAATTGGCCAAGGGATTAGGAATCAGGAGAATCAGGAGAATCAGGAGAAAAGTCAAACAGTGAGAGGGGAAGTCAACTGTGGAATTTTGAGGTTCTCTCCAAGGTTTTCAAGGTCTCACATCCTCACATGATCTTCAAGAGTCAAGTTTCATACCATTTATCAAGAATCAAGGGTTGGTACAAAAGTTACTAAATATGGAAATGACCTAAAATTTGAAAGTTTCCTTTTTGGGCAAGTCCTTATACTACATTCAACTTGACTTTTCACCATCAAGAAAGCTTCAAATGAATTTTCCTCAAACATGAAAGTTGAAGATCTTTTTCTCCTATTTCCAACAAGTACTAGTGGGTCTCCATATCATTTGTGAAACTCAGGTTATGATCAAAAGAAGGCAAAGTGGTTTTTAGGGTTCCATTTTCACAAACTTTTGCATTTTGGGACATATGGACCTATAATTGATTCCATTGCTTCAAGACATAGTCCAACATCAAAGTACAATCCATAAGGACTATTTTTGGCCTTTGAATCAAGGAGTTTTATGGTTTATTCATCACTTATTCTCCATTATTTTAAATTGCCAAATTATTTAAAACTCATGAACCAAGGCATCTCAAGGCCCAATTTCAATTCAGGTGTGATTAGCAATTGCTGAGTAAGTGATCCATCATGAAATACTTGGATATCCATGCATGGAGGAGGGTGTATCTCACATTATTCAAATTTCCAAAATTGCCCAAAACTCATTAAGTGGAGAATTACCAAGGCCCAAATCATTATCAGTATTTTAACCTAGCCTATTTAAACTCACTCATGCTAGGGTTGGAAAGGAGGACACGTGATTTTTGAGGAGAAAAGAGTTGGAACCCTAAAAGTTTTTCTTCATTGAATCTCTCAATCCACAAGGTTTCTCCCAAAAATTCTTCCACAATCTTTTTTCTTGGGATCCCCAGAGCACGAATCAATCCTCATTCGCAGCTAAAAGCAAGGATATAGGAGGCGTGATCTCAGGTTGGTGGGTTTTTTTATGATCATACAACTCTTCTTTTTTACTTGTATATTGATCTGTGGTGTACACTGATGATGCTGATATATTTATTTTTGAGATTGGACGTGTGGTTTGATTGCTGCGTGTGTTTAAAGTTTTGAACCCTAACCTTTTCTCATTCGTTTTTCATTATGCATTGGTTATTTGTGAATTTGGATGTGATATTTGAGATCCTGACGAAATTCTGGTCAGAATGGTGTACCCCTTTGCATTTTCTGGGTTCTTTTAGGTTGCAGGTGGCCGTGGACGGTGGCCGGAACCCTAGCTCCGGCGGCTGGTGAGGGTTCCGGCGAAGGGAGAGGCTGGAGGTAGAAGAGATAATCCCAGCCGTTGATCTGTTTCATCGCATGGTCCATATGACGCCACGTGTTTTGTTTTTTTTGTTTTTAATTTAATAGTTTCATGTGTGCTCACCCACTTGTGCTACCGTGTACACCCAATTAATTTCTCATATTTTAATTACTTTTTCTTTTGTTGACTTAACCGTGTGCGTCTGATGAATCGTATGGCCATCGTTGTGCCAACAAATTAATGAAGCCATGTGCCAGGAACGTGGGAGACGCATGGTATGCTGAGTGACTTTATGCGCGTGTGTGTACGTTAACTATGGTGTGTCTTGTGATCCTGAACACTTATCATAATTACCTTTTATTTGGTTGACCAAATGGTAAACGTTAGATTGATCTGAAGGTTGGCATTGGGTCAATTGGCTGACTAAGTCCATGGTATTCCCTTTTATTTTATTTTTTTTTTGCCGATGGACTTTTAGTGATTGGGCCTCGCTAATGGCACCCCCCTCTGAGCCCATTTGTTTATTTTAAATGTGCAATTGTTGCTGATTACACCCCCCACGCTCATTCCCTTTCATTTTATTTTTATTTAATTATTACATTTCATTTTCATTTTTTAAAAATAGATAATCGCATTAAAAAAATCCCAAAAAATTCATGAATCATATTTAGCATTTTATAAAATTTTCACAAAATTTATTTTATTATTTTATTTTATTTTTAGCATCTGAAATAAATATTGGTTTATTTTCTTTTTGAATTAGTCATATCATGCATACCTAAACTTGTTTATTTTATTTCTCTACATCCATAAATTATTTAGAAGTCATTCATTTTTAATTATTTTACCAATACATTGAAATGCATTAAAATATTTTTCTATCATTTCTAAAACTTTTTCATATTGCATTCCAGTCCTTTTCTTTAGCACATTGAACCATATTTCTCATCTGAATTTGCACAATTGTTCGAGTGACTTATATTTTGAATTTTTGCAGGAGTTTTTGATATGTTGTTTGTTTCTGGTTAAGAAATATTGATAATTAATTTGGTAATTTTATAAGATGTTTCACTAATTATGTGACTGCTCTTTATGCATATTTCTGATCATGCCTGAGTTTTTATTTGAGAAGGCACTTGTGCCATTGTTTTGGGATTGTGTCTTTGACTTCTTAATTCATGTTTGGATTGTTATAGGTCATTTGATCACTATTATATGTCATTGTTTGGTTTTCATTTGCCTTAATATTACTTGTGTCTGTTTTGTGCTAACCTCTTATGCAGGGGCTGAGGTAAGTTCTTTGAGGGTGTGGATAATCATCCATATTCACCCTTACTCTTTCCTTCTCTCATCTTTTCTTTTCTTTAGGCTTAGGTTGTCGTCAAACCTCACTAACCGTAGGTCACCCATGCATGATAACATTAGGACTCTTAGTTTCCCTTTAGAGTTTCCTTTGTGTCTTCTCTCTTCTCATCTCAGAACTTCTTGAAAACACTTAATAAGGATAAAGTGTATTGCGCACGAGCCTTAAGCGTGGGGAATGAGAAATGAGGGGCTTTCTCTCATCTTTCTAGAGTGCTTAGCGAGCGTCCTGTCTTGGGACGATGCGTTAAGTATTCGCCCCTGTGCCCTAGACTTTGGTGCAATGCAAGTTATGAACTAACTTAAGTCACTTCTGTCCTAAAAAATACAAACAAACTTCAAACCTTTTGTCCTTCGGGATTGTCAAACTAAAGGCTATTTTCAAAAAGGGCACGTTACTTTCCGTCTGAGACACAAACAAGCATCGACCCTAACTGCCGGATGCGAACTTAACGTCGCTCATAAAAAACACAAAAAAAACTTGGTCCGAACTACGTTGACTCTGAATTCCCCATTGCACAAGGGGGGTACGTAGGCCTGGGACGTTGACGTCCTACCGAGTCTGTCTTTGTCTTCCCCTTTCCCGTCTTAGTACAACCATAGATGATAGGATAACTCACCCTTAGAATAGACAACAAGCATGGATCCCATCGAGTACGATGGATGCGTGGGGTGCTAGCACCTTCCCCTCGCGTAACCGACTCCCGAACCCAGGTTATGGTTGCGATGACCATTCCTTTCCCTCTTCCTCAGGTTTATGCGGTGTTCCCTTTCCCTCTCTTGGGATAAATTTACACGGCTGGCGACTCTGTTTTCTGCGCCACTCTCGCGTTTGTACCTGGATGAAAATCCTGGGAGCGACAATATGGACCTTATGATCGTGTTTGCTTCGTGTCTATCCACGCATCTGAGCAACACGGAATCATAATTCCTCTTGTACAATACACCACCACTTAAGAAGAATTTGGTACAAAGCCGTCTAAGAGCCTTCTTGTCAGTGATAGTGATACCCTCGGGATATTCCTGTTTTTCCAGATATCTTTTGATGTCGTAGAACCAAGGTTTGTCATCAGGCTCATCCTCGATTGCTAAACAGTGTGTTGGTTCGTTCAAGTGATCAATGCGGATATGAGGAGCTTCATTCTTCCACTTGACCTTGAACATGGATGCTAGAGTGGCAAGAGCATCAGCTAGTTGATTTTCCTCTCTGGGAATATGATGAAAAGTGATCTCATCAAAGTAAGGAATCAACTTCGCTATGTGTTGTTGGTACGGAACCGGCTTGGAATCCCGAGTCACAAAATTCCCTCTGATTTGACCGATGACCAAGGCAGAATCTCCATAGACCTCAAGAATCTTGATTCTCATGTCAATTGCCGCTTCAATACCGTAAATACATGCTTCGTATTCAGCCATATTGTTGGTGCATGCAAAGCATAATCTAGCAGTGAAGGGAAGGTGAAAACCTGTTGGAGAGATGAGGATAGCACCGATTCCATGACCTTTAGAATTGGAGGCACCGTCGAACACGAGCGTCCATCGCACCCCTGGTTCGGGTCCTATATCAGGATCTGGAATCTCATAATCTATGCTAAACAGAACATCCTCATCGGGAAATTCAAACTTCATTTGTTGATAACCCTCTACAGGTTGGTGGGCAAGCTAGTTAGACAAGACGCTCCCTTTTATTGCTTTCTGGGTAACATGTTGGATATCATACTCAGTTAACAGCATCTGCCACCGAGCAATCCTTCCAGAGACAGCAGGCTTTTCAAATATGTACTTTATCGGATCCATTTTGGATATCAATAAAGTAGTATGGCAAATCATGTATTGTCGTAGGCGTCGAGCAGCCCAGACCAGAGCACAACAAGTTTTCTCCAAGAGTGAGTATTTGGTCTCACAATCAGTGAACTTCTTGCTCAGATAGTATATTGCATGTTCTTTTCTGCCAGTGTCATCATGTTGACCCAATACACATCCCATCGATTCGTCGAGAACGGTGAGATACATGATTAAAGGCCTACCAGGAACTGGCGGTACTAAGATCGGTGGTTCTTGCAAGTATTGTTTTATTTTGTCAAATGCTTCCTGACAATCATTATTCCATTCCACCGATTGATTTTTTCTTAGTAATTTGAACATTAGTTCATAGGTAGCCGTCAAATGAGAAATGAATCTTGAGATGTAATTAAGTCTGCCCAGAAAGCCACAAACTTCTTTTTCTGTTTTGGGAGGCGGCATGTTCTGAATTGCCCGAACCTTGTCAGGATCAACTTCAATGCCCTTCTGACTTACTATAAAGCCCAACAGTTTACCAGATTGAACTCCGAAGGTGCACTTCGCAGGATTCAACCGCAATCTAAACTTTCGGAGTCTGTCAAACAATTTCTTCAGATGAACCAAGTGATCATCCTCAGTTTTGGACTTGGCAATCATATCGTCCACGTAAACCTCAATCTCTTTATGAATCATATCGTGAAAGAGGGTATTCATGGCACGCTGGTATGTTGCCCCTGCATTCTTTAGACCGAATGGCATGACTTTGTAGCAATATGTACCCCATGGCGTGATGAAAGTAGTCTTCTCTATATCAGCTGGGGACATCTTGATCTGATTATATCCTGAAAAACCGTCCATGAAGGAAAAGACAGAGAACTGCGCAGTGTTGTCTACCAAGACATCAATATCAGGCAAAGGAAAATCATCCTTCGGGCTTGCTTTGTTGAGATCTCAATAATCCACACACATTCTGACTTTCCCGTCCTTCTTTGAAACTGGGACGATGTTGGCAATCCATTCAGGATACTCAAAAGTGACTAGGAACCCAGCGTCAAGCTGCTTCTTTACCTCTTCTCTGATTTTGAGTGCCATGTCGGGTCTAGTCTTCCTGAGTTTTTGCTTGACAGAAGGACATCCAGGCTTGAGTGGCAAGTGATGTTCAACGATGTTGGTATCCAACCCAGGCATATCTTGATAGGACCAGGCGAAGATATCAACATACTCTTTTAATAACTTGACCAACTCGGAGTGTACATGCTTAGCGAGGGAGGCGCCAACCTTGACTTCTCTTCTGACCTCATCAGTACCAAGATTGACAACTTCTACTGGCTCTTTGTGTGGCTGAATCTCTCTACGTTCGTGCTCAAGGAGCCTTGCCAGTTCAGCCGGTAATTCAGAATCTTCCTCACCATCTTCTCCGGCTTGGCTAATTGGAATTCCAGAGTTACAATGGATGTATGCCATGTTGTTATCAATGCTTTTATTAGTTCTGCATGTTTATGAATATGTTTAGAATGAGCTATGAAAAAGAAAAGAAACTTTTGCCATTTATTTGTGAAAAGTAAAATAAAGAAAGAAAATAGAGCATAATTTTGAATGCAAAAAAATTTTATTTATTGATCACATAATATTGCAAAAGCGCAAGGCCCTTTACAAGCTATCCACTCGTCTCGGGAGAGGATGAGGGAATGAAAAAGCAAAATGCATTACATGTTATATGGGAAAACCACAGGAATCACGGTAGATGTCCAATTGTTGAGCTTGAAACCTGGCGGACACTTGCGCACAAAGCTTGAAGTCTGATTGCTAGGCCTAGCATCATCAGCAGCTGCCATGATATCCCCCTGCTGGAAACCCGCGCTATGGAACTTGACAAAGTTGCATTGCTTCTGATCAGAGGACCCAGATTGACGACCAGGATGATAGCCCACTCCAAAACGATTATGCTTCTCAACCACATCAATCACGTGCCCCCAGCCTGGCAAGGCACCTCTATCGATGGTCTCTTTAGCACTCTTAGCAGACGCTAAAGTCAATTGTGGTGATCTACTTTGACTAGTTGAAGCAGAGCTGACATCTTAGAACTCGAAACACTGCAACGGCACCTCAGCTATGCCTTCTTCGGTCTCGACGTATCAAAAAGATGATAACTCGCTTACAATCAGATCCTCTTCACCACAGACAATGACAAGCTGATCGTCAAACATGAATTTCAACTTCAGATGTAAAGTGGATGTAACTGCACCTGCCGCGTGGATCCACGAACGACCCAGTAGGCAACTGTATGCTGGATTGATATCCATCACTTGGAAAGTAATGGTAAACAGATGCGGCCCAATGTTGATGGGTAAGTCCACTTCTCCAATGACCTGCCTTCGAGAACCATCAAAGGCTCTGACAACTAAGGCACTTGGTCTCATCTCGATTCCTTCTACTGGTAATTGACTCAACGTGCCCTTAGGCATCACATTGAGAGAAGAACCAGTATCCACTAGAACACGAGATAACAGGATGTCTGTGCAGGTTACATATATGTGCAGTGCTTTATTGTGGGTAGTTCCTTCAAGAGGCAATTCCGATTCATTGAAACCCAAATACCGACTTGCAGTTATATTGGCCACTACATCATCGAATTCGACAACGGATATATCTTGCATGACATGGGCACTGTTCAACACTTTCAACAAAGCTGATCTGTGCACAGGCGAACTCATGAGTAAGGACAAAATTGAGATCCTCGAGGGAGTCTGACCCAGCTGATCCACAATTTTAAAGTCACTTTTCTTGATCAACTTAAGGAACTCTTGATCATCAAGGGTCTCTTTGCTCTTTGAAACATCCTCAGATGGGAGAGTTGGTACTGGAACGACAGTAGATGCCCCTTGTTGAACAACAGGGGTTGCGAATGCAGGTGTCTCCTTGGGAGAAACAACAATTGGAATTTGCACGGGCTTCGTAGTGACCTTCGGAGCAAACACTCGTCTACTACGAGTCATACCTCCACCGGCTGTAACATTCACGATCTTGGACTCGGCTAACCTTACCTCTTGACCTCCAGAAAACATAGAAGGCCCATACTTCCAAGGTACCTCCTTAGAATTCTGGTACGGAAACGGCTTCGGCGGGCAAACAGCGATGGGTTACACCTTCTTCTATTTAGGGGATTCCACAGGAACCTTCCTATAAACGATGGTGAACGGCTCGATGGCAGCAACTTCCTCGACAGGTTTAGATCTGGCAAATTGCACTTCCCCACGGTTCATCAAAATCTGGACACAACCCTTCATCCTTCGACACTGGTTGGGATTATCGTCACAAATCTGACATTTACCATGCAAACCTTTCAACAGCCCATGTTCGTTCAATTTCTTGAAAACCATAGCCATCGGAGTCTTTACTTCGTCAACATCCATGATCAATTCAGCCCTTGAATTATCCTCAACCATGTTAACTGCAGGTCCATCGTGATTCGGAAACAGATTACTCTGAATGTTGGGTCCTTCCTCAGCAAAAGTCAGAACCTTCTTATCAATGAGTTCCTGAACCTTGGTTTTGAAAACAAAGCAATCCTCTGTTGCATGTCCTATGTACCCAGCATGATAAGCACAAGATGCATTTGGGTTATGCTTCGGGCCAAATGGAGGAATTGCAGGTGCAATTTGCTTGGGAACAATTGCCCCTTGGTGAACCAAGTAAGGAAACAGTTCCGTGTATGACACCGGAATTCTATCAAAATTCGGACGCTTACGGTTTCCTTGATTGTTGTTGTTCTGACGATTTTGATTTTGCTGATTTTTATTCTGTTGATTCTGTTGCTGATTCTGAGCATTCTGGACTGGTTGTTGCAGATGATACTGATATGGAGGTTGTTGATACTGTGCAGCAGCAATGTACGGATACGGATAGTACGGCAAGGGAGCCATGGGAGCTTGATACTGAGGAGAAACTTGAGCTGTCACATCATTGGCTTCACCTTCCTTTTTCTTGGAATGACTGTTCTAAGACTTCCTAGTGGCCGGCTGCTGGGAAGCAGCTCCAAGAATCTTTCCAGTCTTTAAACCATTCTCAATCCGTTCACCGATCATCACAACATCAACGAAGTTCGATGAAGAACTACCCACCATTTTCTCATAGTAGGACCCTTGCAATGTACCCATAAAGATGTCAACCAACTCATTATCAGAGAGAGCAGGTCGCACACGAGATGCCATCTCACGCCATCTTTGTGCATACTCCTTGAATGTTTCAGCTGAGCGCTGGGACTAATTCTGCAATTGTAATCTAGTTGGCGCCAGATCAAGGTTATATTTGTATTGTCTCACGAACGCTTCAGACAAATCCCTCCAAGTACGGATTTTGTTGTGCTCCAAACCCATGTACCAATCTAATGAAGCACCAGACAAACTATATTGAAAACAATGAACTAGCAATTCATCATTATCAATATGGGATGCCATCTTCCTGCAGTACATAGTGATGTGACTACGCGGGCAGCTCAAGCCTTTATACTTTGGCAAATCAAGTATCTTGAATTTCTGCGGCAGCAAAACATTCGGAACCAAACACAAATCTTTGGCTTCCATGCCAAAAGCAGAGAACTCTTCAATATCTCTGATACGATCTTCCAATAACTTGTAGTCAACCGATCTATTCTGATTAGTGGGCCTGACAAGAATCTGAGGATTTGGCAGCTGAGAAGTAGCAGGAGCATTCACTTGTGGAGTAGCAAACTAAGAAGGATACACCAAACCCGGATTAACCATCTGACCAGCATTCTGACCCATCGGAACACCATACAGATAATTTGGAGGAGGTACTACAGCAGCTAAGGAAGATGCCCCCGGATAGAACATCCCAGGATGAATATTCGGAACAACAGTTTGAGCAGTCTGAGACGAAACCGAAACATGAATAGGAGGACCTCTATACACATGCTCTTCTTCATCAGGAGTTTCAGTGTCAACCAATCTGGCAGTTTAATGAGTTTGAGCCTGAAGATTCTCAGGATAATCATTCACCACTGGAGGCGGGACTGGAGTAGGCATGACCCATGGATAGGTGGCAACATTCCCATTAGGCATGGGTGCAACAAAAGGCTGATACGACATGAAGGCACTACCATTATTTGCAATCTGAGGAGTGTAATTCTGAGGCATGCCCCAAGGAAAACCAGCGGGCATCTGGTTCAAACTAGGCTGAACAGCAGGCTGATTCACAGGCTCAACGGGCACTTCAACTCTAGCAGGAGAAGGAACAACGGCAACAGGAGTAGATGTGAAAACGGGAGGAACAGTCACAGGAGTGACAACAGTTGCATCAGTAGTAGTTGTAACAACAGTAGCAGCAGCAGTGGCATCCCTCTGGGCACGAAGGAGCTCCATAATGACATCCATGGTCGTCTAGAACTGATCCATCCGACCTTGGAATTGTGTCAGAGTTTCCTTGTAAGCAGCGTTCTCAGCTTCAAAGTCAGCCATGATTCTGGATTTGTTTGAGCGAGTAAAATACCGATGTCGAGTCGTCGTCTTGCTACAAGGAATACGGACAAGGATGAGCAACGGTTTTGGATGAAAAGACGTGCATATGTGTGCAGATGAATATATGAAATGCATGCAAAAATAAAGTTTTAAATTCCAGGAATTCTTAAACTTATCTTTGTTGATAATAATCATAAAGCATACAAATGAAGGCATAAAAGATAGAGTGAGCAAGCATCTTCATTCATTCATTCAATAGAGGAAGAAATACAAGTCGAATACAAGTCAAATATCTGCCTTTTGGGCTACAAAAAAATCTGCACGGATCCTATCAAATACCACCCTACACACAGATAAGAAATGAAAAACTTCCCAAGGAAGCCGGTGCGGCAATGCATCAGCATATGCATCCCTCAACAACCCTGGTAGGTCCTCCAATGCATGCTCAGCAAATCTGGATAAACGGTCGTGCCTCTCACTCCAGTACTTGCATCCTTCATGAGGTTACGCAGCAAAGAATGATTAGGTTCCTGAATCATGTCCTGAAGAAAGGCCTCTTTCTGATCCAGGAGGTTGTGTAGATGACGGCTTTGATGCTCCCACTGAGTGCTCTCTGTGTTGAGCTGACTAATCTGCTCTTTGCTCTTATGTGCTTGGTCTTACAGCTTTTGAATCTCACCGAAGACTTTGTCGAGCTTAGCTTGACATTGGGAAAAGTCCTTTGCTAACTGATTACCACGGTCTTGTTCACTTTGCCACTTCGTCTTGAACTCGGATAATTTCCCTCGAAGCTCTTCAAGTTGCTTGTTGTAGCTCAGCTCCTCTTTGTAGGCTTGATAATGAGCATCGGCGAGTTGTCTCTTCTTTGAAGCAAGTCCCTCATAGGTGATCTTCAAAGCATCACCCACCTTCCTACGCTTGTTTTGTTCAACCTCCACCTCTTTGAGCATACGCTCGCGCTTCTGACGGAGCTCAATCTGTAGGTTATCCTTCTCGAAAGTGACTCTATCAAAGTTGCAACGAAGATCAGCATTCTCCTTCTTCAACTTCTCAACAATTAGCTTGAGTTGATCGACCTCAGATGGAGGAACAATGGCAAGTTCAGGAAGCTTGGCATTCATGGAAGGCTCAGGAGGGAAGGGCAACAAGATCTCTTTGACGCGCTCTTTGACCCAAAGTGTGTAAGCTTCCTTGGCTACGCAATTCTTCTTACCCTAATCGGCTCTTCCTTCGAGATGAATCTGAGCCCAAGCGGCACTAAACCTCTTCAGCAAACCCATGTCGTCAACCCCTTCATGAAAGATGAACTCTTCCACTACCTCAGGATCAGGTTTGTCAACCATAGGTATCCCAACTGTCAGAAAGCCATTCTCGGATTATAGTTAATTCCACCCTTTGTACCCAAGAGAGGCACATTGGAGAATTTCCCACAATGAAGAATGATCGGAATGTCGTCGAAGACCCGAGAATACCAAGAAATATCATCAGCGGTAAGAGACACGATTCGTTGAGACCACTTGAGATTATCCTTATTGTCAACAAAGGGACCCTTCTACGGAAGGTGAGACATGAACCATCGGTACAACAAAGGAGCACAACAGACAATGGTTCCCTTCTTCTTTTCATTCCTAGAATGAATAGAATGGTAGGTATCAGCAAGAAGCGTCGAAACATGGTTCTTGGACAAGAAAATGTTGATGGCAGCCTGATCTACGAAATCCTCCATATTCGGAAACAAGACAATCCCATATAGCAGCAAAGCGAGAACGGCGTTGAAAGCCTTCCAGTTTCCATCCTTAGCAAAAGTAGTGGCCTTGTCAACCAAGAACTTCGAAGCAAACCCTCGAATACCTTTCCCTTTGGTCTTGAGATTATCCTCCACATCTTTCTTACTAATGCAAAGCACATCAGCAATAAGATGAAACTTCGGACAACCGCTAGTGTAAACATAAGGAACCTGCTTCTTGATCTCAACCCCTAGAATATAAGCATACTCTTCAAGTGTAGGTGCTAGCTGATAATCCTGAAATGTGAAACACCTATATGGCGGGTCGTAGAACTGGACCAGAGTATGAATAGCAGTGATGTTGACTTCAGTGTTGAGGATGGTCAACAGATTACCATAAGTACCTATGAAAACCCCTCTGTGATCTTCAACCAACAAAGATGCCAAACTTCTCAAAATACCCAGCTTAGGCTCCACAAACTTGTAACTGAAGATGCCACGACGACCAATACTCATCTCTATGATAATGTCAACAAAAAATAAGCCTTCGAATACCTGGAAATGCACATGCAAAAATTAATTTACATGATGAAATGATATGCAACACAGCAACAAAAAGCCAACACTACCGAATAATCAAATCTGAACAATCCGGATATCTGTACATAATCTGTGTCAGTGCAACATAATCTGATGTGTCGGTGAAGAAATCTGGCGTGTGTGAGAACAAGGGTATGAAGTGGCTTGTTTTCCTGCAAAAAAAAAACCATCCCCCTCACAGGTGTGATCTAGACACAACAAGGTGGTCCCTAGAAAAGGTCGCCCAAACCATAGGACTCAGGATGAAAACCCCCCGTCGTAGTGAATTCTCACAGGACGGATGTATTCTCAAACGAATCACGATCTGGGATGTGGGTCTCGTGATATCCCAACGCGCAAAACGCAGGCCTCACGACTATCCACGTTCTAGTCTATGTGTATACTAGGCCCGGTGTTAGGACCTTTCTCTCCAATAGTATCTACCCATCCCAACAACAGCAGAAAATAGCAGATATCCAAAATATGCAGCATATGAATATTCAAAGCAGTAAAGAAATGCGATAAATAAACATAAAGATAAAGCAGGTAAAATAAAGCTAGTAAAGCGCTAAAGATATACACCCAAGCAAGCAAGAAAGCAAACAAAACTAGGCGAGACCCCTCAAGGGATGGACCAGCAATAGGTCAATCTCTCCCCAGCAGAGTCGCCAGCTGAAGATGGCTGGTTTCTACCTGAGTGAATCGCACACTCAAAGATAACAACAGAGTCGCCACCGAACTTTATTTAGACCCAAAAGGACAGGGAAAATATCGATAAAACCCAAGGGGAAGAGAAACGGGATCGGGGGGTCGGTTATGAGAAAGGAAGGTATTAGCACCTAACGCATCCATCGTACTCGACGGGAACCATTTCGCTTGCTTCTAGGCTTGGATGGGTTATCTATCTAAAGGCTTCTAGCTAAAAGAAAGGAGAGAGAGAAAGGGGAAAAAGAAAAGAAAGAAGGAAAGTGCTCGCGGAGGAACGAAGTCCTCGTGCCTACGTACTCTCATAGTGCAATGAGGAAGTCAGAGCGCCGTAGTTCTTGGAACTAGGGGACGAAGAAAAGGAAAGAAAGGAGGAAGACGTAAGAAAGGTGGAAGTGTGCTCGCCAAGACATTGAGTCTCGTGCCTACGTATCATACATTCGAAAGAATGCAGAATCAGAGCTTCCGTAGTTCGGGGAACTGAACGGAAAACAAAACAAGGGAGAAACAATGAGATGAAAGAGGTGGTGTCGAAATCAAGAGCAAAAGAAAGAAGGAAATTCCACTGAGGATTCCACAGAAATGGCGTCAACCCCAAGAAAAGAGTGTAAAGGAAAGAAATAGTAACTGTACTGAGAAAAATGTGCGAGAATGGTGTCGAAACCAAGAGAATAAGAGCTAGAGAAAGATCCGCTAGGGATGCAAAAGAAATGGTGTCATAACCAAGAAAGTAAGAGCAAAGGGAATAGGAAGGACTCCGTTGGGGATCTAAATAAAGGGATGGTGTCATAACCAATAGAATAAGGAGACTCGGTATATTAACTGGATGGCAGTGGTTAACCGAAGAAAAGAGAATAGAACCCTGGCGGGGAAAAGAAGCTGGTGTCAATAGACGGACTGTGATGAACCAAGAGAGAGAGTGTTGAACCAAGAGAAGGTGTTTGACTCTGAAGGGGCCTCGATATATTAACTGGTAAATAGTGGTTAACCGAGGAAAGAAAGGTCTGTAACTCTGTGGGGGTAGAGAAGCATTAGTTTTAACAGAGAAAACTGTGATTAACCAGAAGCACGGGTGTAGGACCGAGTAGAGGTCGTGACCCAAATAGGTTCGGTAAACTGACTGAACAAACAGTACTCAATCGAAGAAAGGGTATTTGAACCAAAGAAAGGTTATTAACCCAAGGGTGCAAGTATTCGAACCAAGAGGAGGTTGCCAAATGCGGGGGATTCGGTGTTTACAGACGGACTGTGACCAACCGAAGAGAAAAGCGAGTGATTAACCAAGAAAAGGTGATTAACTCAAAAGGAGCGAGAGATTAACCAAGAGAAGGTGATTAACTCGAAAAAGGTTCAGTATTTTAACAAACGGACTGTGGTTAACTGAAGAGACGGGTGATTAACCAAGAAGAGGTGCTTAACCCAAGAGGAATTCAGTGTTTTAACAGACGGACTGTGATTAACTGAAGAAAAGGGTGATTGACCAAGAGAAGGTTGCGAGCTCCTGGGGGAAATGGTCGTGATAGGAAAACTGTATTGGACCAAAGAAAGAGAATTGAGACTCTTTAGGGTAATCAAAAAAAGCAATGATTGATTACAAGAAAAGAGTAGGGTATTGAAACGAAGAAAGCTTGCTAACCCAAGGAACACAGGATCGTAACCAAGAAGAATGGTGATAGATCAAGAGAGAAATTGAAAGAGATAAGAGTGATCAAGAATCGAAAGGGATGGCAAAGAGAGAAGAGTGATCAAGGATCAACTCGACTAGAGACGGAAAGCACATTACCGCCTGGAGATAGAGATGACTAAACCAAGCACAGGGTCATTCGTCCCCTACCTGAAGTAGTCAGAATGAGAGTAGGAATTCTCCCTTCTAGTCCCTTCCCTAACACACACAGGGTGTATTGCGGAAGTTGAACCGGACGGCCCAACAACTCCAAATTGTACAGTGCTCCTGCGTAGAGAAACGGACAATATAACAGCGTCAATCTGTACAGTGCTCCGATGCAAGGTGCAGCGTGAAACTCCAACTCCACGGGGGGAATGAGAGAAAAAGCTCTAAAGGAGGCCTAAAGAGAGGAAAAGGGAAGATCGATTAATCGAAACAAAGTTTCGATCATTTAACCAAGGGATAAACATGCTAACAACTTTCCAAATAGGATGAAAAGTCATTAAAGCAAAAAGGAGTGAATTATTGATTATACAAGATTAAGTTTATCCATGAAGAATAAACTTAATGCAAACTGAAATGGAAGGTGCAAAACAGTGCCAAATGATCATCAAAATGCCACACAAACTCATGTATCATGTGAACAAAAATAGTGCAAGAATTGTTATGTTCATACAATGCTAAGAACATGAAACAAATGAATAATCGAAAATGTGCATCGAAAGTTCATGAATTTGCTTCAACCAGAAGTGAAATGACATTAAAAACATCCATAAAATCAAGCATAATAATCAATGGAAGTTAAAATGAAGAAAGCATGTCAAACACACTTGAAAATGCAAGAAAATGGCCATTCTGTTCAGTGGTAACCGGTTACTCACCATGCGTTAACCGGTTACTTGCTTGAAAATCAGCGTTCTTGAGGAAAATTGCACTGAGTAACCGGTTAACCACCAAACGTTAACCGGTTACCACTGAACAATGGTGAAAAAAACATAAAAAACAGCTTTTCAAAAGTAGCTTTCAACACATAATCACTTATGTAAACTACCACATGCTAGGAACTGAAATTGTGCACAAAAATTGAACCTGAAAAAAAAAATAAACAGTGACAGAATCAACTAACACAATAGGATCATGGATCAAACAAATGCAAAACCAAATCACACACAACAATTATCGACTACATTGCGAACGATATGAAAATACGCGAAACGGTAAAATTAGTTAGATCCACCAACCTACAAGCCGGAGATTTGGCTTGGTAAATGTTGCAAAGGATTCTTGATGTAGAAAATCAAAGAAAACCAGAGGAATCTTCAATTTGTAGACGAACCGTATTGAAATCGAGCAAAATACGATAAAGCTCCAAAATGCGAATTCGAACCGTTGGAAGTTGCAGCAAATACTCAAGATTAATCCAAAAGCTGAAATAAATCCAGAAATCCAAGTGTAATAGAAAGAATGATGAAGGTTGAGCTCAAGAAATAATCACTTTTGATGTAAAAGTGATTATCCTTCAAAGTAGAAATGAGCTTTGGTGAGGTTTTGGAAGAGAATTGAGATGAAGATGAAGATGTAGTAGAGAAATCCAGAGAGAATGTGGGAGAATTGAGAGTGAAATGGAGCAAATGGTTGAAGGTCCTTGAAAATGAGTGAAGGTGAGCTTATATAGATTTTAGTTTTGGAGTGTGAGATGGTCTGGAATTTGGCTTGGAATTAGCTTTGGGTTTGGAACTAGGCTAGGAGTTAGTTGGACTTGACTCACCGAGTCAAGGCGGTTGACTCGGTTAGTTAGAACCAACTCGGTAACAATCCCAAGGTGCACTCCATCATCCAAAGGTTGATATACTTGGAAAACAAGGAACACGGTGCACTTGAATTAGAGTGAAACATTGGAATAAATGCACTTAGGAGGTCTTGAAATGTCTAGAGATGTCTAGAATATTCCACACACTGCTAGAACAATGTAGAATCAATGACCAAAGAGAGTGCAAGGCTGCTGTCCCAAAATGCAGCAGGAATTGCAAATTTGCACTGAGTAACCGGTTACTCACCATGCGTTAACCGGTTACTTCAGTCAATTTTTGCCCAAATTGTTCAGGAAATGATACTGGAGTCTCGGTTGTGGTTTTCCACTTCTTGTATTGATGAATAGGCATGTAAACCTTCACCTTGTGCTTGCTTTGATGACGCGATGATCCTGTGAGGATATGATTAATCGGGCTTGGAAAACCTGAATATCCTGCAATCAAAACACCAGAGGAAAAAATGTGAATGTGTATGCCAGCGATGCGAATGCTTATGCTTATGCAAAAGGCAAAAGAGAGAGGTCAAATTTTTGGGTTACGACAATCATATACAGCATCATCAGAGTCATCACAGGCAAACATCAAAGCACGACATCATAAATCACAACAATATGCCACATAAATGCAATGCACAACAAGACTCATGCATGTGGTACCAATCGTCACAATCGATGGACACTTAGGCCATCACCCTCCAAAGATCCCCGTCAATAGGATTGGTTCCATACAAGAACCGAAGCACGTCATAAACCACTTCACATCCACACAATGGTATGGAAGCCACAATAGACTATGAATGCATGATGCAAAACGTCATAATCATCATCATCAATAAAGTCATCACGTACGTCATCATTCATCAAAATCTCATATTCGTCATATCGTCATTTATTCATCAAAACATCATGCATCATCATCTTATCATCATCAACATAGCTTATGCTAATTCACATCAGTATTTAATCATCAAACATCGGTATAAACAGCTCAAAATCATCAATACACTCGTGGTAATTCATATCATCACTTAAATCATCAAACATCACGAAATCATCGTCATATGATCATCAATAACATCATGGTTCAACAATCACAACTTCATAACACCACTAATTCAACAACGACATCTATCATACGTATATCGTCACAATTAACCTCAATTCCTCATAGTTTAGACAATGGAAAAATACTCCATACTGCTCTTTTGGTTTCACTAAAAAGTAGTTCATCGCGTTAGCTTTCCAACGCTTCGAACGGAACCTCAATCGGACTTACGGATCAAAAGTTATGATCAAAACCGTATCTGGACCCAAAGCTGCCTGGCTGTGATGAAACTGCATGGCGACTGTCGTAAGCCTTATGGGGCACGCCGTTTACCTACAGAATGCAGATTTTGCATTTTTCATCGTTGGAGGCCTTCCAGACCTCCGATTTCGATTCCGTAAAAAGTCCCGGTTTCATAATTCAAAATCCTACAACTGTACAACCTTTATAACAGCATATGACACTTATTTTAGGGATACAACCATCATATTATCAACAATTTCTGCATCTCATTCCTTCAATTCTCCCCTAAAACATTCCCAAAACAGTTCTGAAACATCAAGGCAATCAAAGGCATAAAACCTAAGACTATTAGGTCGGTTAATTTCACTATTCTAACTCGAAATACCTAAACCTTCACAAATTCTCAAGATTCCCATAAACCCCATAAATCCCTTTCTCATACAAGATCCCACATATCATCAAAGAAGGATTTGCCTCGAAGGCTTATTTTTACCCGAATCAATTCAACCCTTAATAATCCATCATCGATCCTCAGAAATACGTCTAAATCATTAATAACTCATAAACCCTTCAAAAACCCCAAAAACCCCAAAATCCACTTTAAACACATCACTTCCTATATTGAAAACAATGAAAGACAATACTCCTCATACCTTAGATTGTCGATCCGGAGCTTTTCTCTATTGAGCCTTTGGAAACCTTCTCGAATCCTCGCCTTTTCCTTTTTCCTTAGAGCTCTACACTTCCTCCTTATTTTCACGATCTAACAAAATGAATCCTATTCTTCCCAATTCCTTTTTGTTAAACCCTTGGGCTTCCAAAATGGGCTTTCCCCATAATACCCTCATTAATCCTCCTCAAAAGTCCATCTTACCCTTAATTACTCTAATATTATTTAAATTAAGAATAATACTAATATATTCATATTATATACTATTATTTACTTAAATAACCGAAACTCTACGAAAATGCCAACGTCAACACAAACCACCAAAATTCACCGAAAATTCACAAATATTATATTTAAATAAATTAAATAAATATTCTTACAAATTCGGGGTGTTACAGTTATCCTTGGGGCATGCCTATGAATTTCATACCTAAAGGTTATAGGCCCACTATTAAGTTTCCTACTATACAACCTGTCATGACTGTTATTCCACCCGTGGTTCATATTGTTCCACAAACTGAAGAGCCTATTTTTTATACTGAGCCTAGTGAAAGCATGGGTGTTTATGAAAGGATGGATGAATTCTAAGACTAGTTTCAAGAGATGCAGAAGGAAATTAAAGCTTTAAGAGGGAAATAATTATTTGGGAAGAACGCTCATGACTTGTTGGCGCCGATACAGATAATTATCAGGTTCTAATCCACTATTTTCAAGATAGCCTTATTGGCGCTGCTCTTAAATGGTACATGGGATTAAACAATACTTAGATTCACACTTTCGATGACTTGGGGGAAGTGTTTATTGGACAATAAAAATATAATCTGGACATGGCACCGAACCGAGATAACCTTCGTGCTATGTCACAAAAAGAGAAAGAAACTTTCAAAGTATACGCCCAGAGGTGGCGTGAAATTGTTGCTCAAATTAGTCCTCCTTTGGAAGATAAAGAGATGATGAAGATATTTTTGAAAACTCTGAGTTCTTTTTATTATCTAAGAATGGTGGCTAGTGCACCCAATGACTTCACCGAGATGGTAAACATGGGTATGCGTCTGGAAGAAGGTGTCTGAGAAGGACGATTGGTTAAAGATGGTAATTTAGCTGGTAATCCGAAGAAATATGGGAGCATATTTTCTAAAAAGAAATAGGGAGAGTCTAATGCCATTTCCCAAGAAAGGCATAGAAGGCACCGAGGAAGGAACAATCATCATCAACAACAGATGGCCTCAGTCACGCTTGTTATTAATACTGCTCTGGTTGCTCAAGCGACTCCAGCTTATCAACCCTAATTTCAACAACAAACTCATCAACAACATATTCAACATAACCGCGCTCAAAAGAAATCTCAGTTTGATCTGATTCCCATGTCGTATGTTGAATTGTATCCTGCTCTAGTACAAAAGAATCTTGTACGAACTAGAGATCCATCGGTTGTTCCGAAAGATCTCCCTTGGTGATATAAATCTGATATTTTTTGTGCTTACCATCAAGGGGCACCTGGTCATGACATCGAGAATTGTTTTACACTGAAGGCTGGAGTTTAGAGGTTAATTCGAAGTGGTATTCTGTCCTTCAAGGATCTTGGACCCAATGTTCAAGCTAATCCGTTTCCCAAACATGGAGGTGCCAATGTGAATATGGTAGATGGTTGTCATGGCAACTATCATGTCTTTGATGTTAATTTGAGTAGAAGATCTATGGTTGATTTTCATGTCAGTTTGTGTAGAGTGAGTTATTATGAGGATGATCATGCTGCTTGCCGAATTTGTTCAAGAAATCCTCGAGGATGCTCTGTGGTAAAGAGAGATCTTCAAGAAATGCTGGATCAAAGTGTCGCTCCCGGGATTTTCATCCTCGTACAAACGCGAAAGTGGCACCGAAACAGAGTCGCCAACAATGTGTATTTATCCCAAGAGAGGGAAAGGAAACACCGCATAAACCTGAAGGAAGGAAAGAACATGGTCTCGCGACCAAGAGAACTGGATTCGGGAGTCGGTTACGTGAGAGGAAGGTATTAGCACCCCCTCACGTCCATCGTACCCGATGGGATCCACGCTTGCTTGTTTCGATCAAAGGATGTAGAAAACTGGAGCTCCGCTACTACTGGAAAGGAAAAGGAACGAGAACGAAAAGAAACAAAGAAACAAATGTAGGGAAAATAAAAGAAGTGCTCGCATGGGCCCTACCCCACTGCCTACGTATCTCATCGGGAGCATGAGAATCAGAGCGACGTAGTTCCCCTCACTAGGGAAAATTGTTTGTGTTTTTTAGGAACGGCTAACGTTCTAGCTCAGGTGTTGCAGGCTCGCTGGTCCGAGTGCGTTACCATCTTGCAAGAGAACGAGGAGGAGCACGTTCGTACGTTGAGAGTGAATGAGGTGAGAAAAGAATTCCCGAAGGAAAGACGTTATTGTTTGTTTTTGGCTTTTATGAAGAATTTTTCATTTGTTTGCATATGATAGTGTATCTAAATCTTAATCATTAGAATGTATACATCCTCACATTCCAAGATGGAATGAGTAAGAAAGTACACTAAGTGTGAAGAAGACCCTCACATTTAGTTCCAATTAATAAGGTTCAAACACACTAGCATACTTGTATTTATTAAGTGTTTTTGTTGATTATGAAATGAAGAAGTGTTTTTCCTTTATTTGTATCTTCAACAAGTATTGCATTTAAGTCCCTCATACAAAATCAAATGTTTAACACATTGACCCAAGATGGGCTATATGCTACACATTCTAAGATTATAAGAGAAGACCCCTTATAATCTTTTCTTTATATAAAAGGCCTAAATGCAATAAATGCTTACCTTTATTAGATATTTTGAATTTTGTTTGAGATGAGAAGATGAAAGACTCAAGTGGGAGAGAAAAAGGTAAAATCTATGTGAATTAAGACTCAATCCTAATTGATTAGTTAAGGGAGTGATCCTAAAGGTTTGTGAGGTTGCAAAACCTAAACTATAAGGAGGAGAAGAACATAAGAAGCAACTTACTTCCAAGATGGAAGTTAAGTTGATCTTAAAGAGGGATGAAGAAAAATTAAGTAAGCAAAGAAGCATTTAATCAGGAATTAATCAGAAATTAATCAACAATTATTCAAGAATAGGCAATTAAAATCATGGTCAAAAATAACAAAGCTAGAATTAAAATGCTAATACAAAAAGAAGATTAAAATCTAACACGAAGAGTTAATCTAAAATTAATTCTAAATCTAAAATTAAACCTAAAGTTAATTCTAGTTAATTCCTAGACTAATTCTAAAGTTATGATTAAGAATTAAAAACAAAACTAAAATTAAATTCTAGTTCTCTAATCAAAAATCTAATTCCTAAAATATAAATCCAAAATTATTTACTAAACAAATTAATAAACTAAAATTAAAACACTTAGTAAAGAAACAAATAAAAACAAGGAGGAGTGCAAAGAGATTCAGGGAGGTGGAAACAGTATGCCAGGCGCACGGGCCTTGAAGTCCTAAGCCCAAATGATTTTATCCTTCAGCCATGGGGTGTAAGCATCGTGTTGGGAGGTGAAATGTTATGATCGTGTGGACTCTAAACAACTGGCCCAATGTTTTTCATTATGCAGCAAAGAGGGGTGTGGAATTGGGAACCGGAGGTGTGAACACGAGAAACGATTGGGCCTAAGCCCGATCTAAGAACATCTTAACCTAACATTATGAATTCAATGCAACGTCTTCTACACTTCTTCCTCTCCACACAAACACGTCGGCGGCTCCCTCCACAAACGATTGCCGGAAACAATCCAACTCCACCGCACCGTTACAACTCTCGGCTCCCAAACCTCACTCGCCATCAGTGACCTTCGCTCAACATCATTTTTTCTCTTTCTCACCCGCCGCCGTTCTCTCCTTTTGCCGTAAGCCATCGCCTTCGCAAAAAACTCCATTCAACCTTCTTCTTTCATCGCCTTCGTCCATCTCCATCTCTTAACATTCTCCTCTCCCTCAGCTCACACCGGAAAACAGCGACACCGTGCCGGAGCCAAAACAAACACCACGTCGCTCGTGACTTCTTCTTCTCCATTCACGAACAACATCATCGGAACGACACCGCCACGATGAGCTTGCTTCTTCCTCAACGACTCCAACGATTCCTCCGTCAATGACGCCGCCACGGACGTGTCATCATCGGCGTTCGTCCTCCTTCGCCATCCTCTTCTCCGATCGCTCAAAATCGCCGGCTCATCTCTACGTCGCAATACCTCCTCCTCTCCTCTCACACAACAAGGTTCAAGACGCACACGAACAACTCAAGTAAAAATGAAACAACGCAAACTCATAACGGCAATTTGATCAACAATAAAATCATGGAGCACGATTGACATACCTACCGGAGATAGTCTGACGCTTCTTCGACTGCGAGCAATTTGGTAGAAACCGAGGAATACTTCAGGTATGCTTCAATTTTGCCTTCTCTTCTACTCCAATCCACTTCTTGCGTGTTGTATGAGTTGCGATGTTATTTCCTTCTCGTGATTTCCAATTCTGCAGGTTTTGGCGACGAACTTCTGCTTGCGTTTTCCTTCTTCTACTTTTTCATTTTTCTTCAATCCTTGTTCGTAATCGCGACTCTGTGTGAACCGCCATGATTCTTCGTGCGTGAGTAGCGAATGGTGTTGAGGTGGTTCTGTTATGAATTCACAGTCACGTTGTTGCATCGTTGAATTGAAGACCACAAACCAGAACTCTTGCTGATGATTATTTCTTATTGAATCATTTTTGCAGGTTGATTATGGTGATGATGAGAAATTACTGAAGAATAAAGCAGAAATTCGGTTATGGCAGGTTTTGAAATTGAAAATGGTGAAGAGAAGATTGGAAGAGAATAAAAAAGAATGAAGAGTGAAAAGTTGCAGAATGAATCAGAGAGACTGAAGAATGAAGAGGATGAAGTTTTTTATACCAGAATTAGGGAGGGTAATTTGGTCTTTGCAGGTGAAATTCAGTTAGAGTTTGTTGGAAACTTGTGTTAGAAACTTCTGTTAGAAGCTTAGGAAGATTTGTGAATTTTCTACATGAAACTGGTTTGAAGTTACATGGTTTGCACTTGGTTTTGTAATTTTATTTTTTCCCCACTGATGTATTTCTTGTTAAGTATTTTCACTGCCATTTTCTGAATACTACTGCAATGAATTTCTTTTAATTCTCTGCGCTAACTTTTCCCTGCTGCTTTTCCTTCTATTGTTTGTTCTATGTGGTATGTACGTGGGTTTTTCATTCGTGACTTACAGATTGTGGGATGTATGAAAGGATTAGCATGTGATGCGGTACGGTGATGGTTAGCAGGATATTAATTCCTTGTATTCCAAAGAAGCGGTCTATGTGCTTTGTATGGTAATGGTTTGGTTTCGTGCAGGTACAACTTGGTTACAGTGTGTAATTGATTTTTGTTGAATTTCTACACATGAGCAACATAAACAAGGAAATGAATATGGATGATTAAATGGATCTAAAAGGATTTGAATGTACCAATGAAATTTGAAATCTAAATGGATATTGGATAAGTTTTGAAAATGGATTTAAAAAATGGATTAAAATGGATAAAATATAAAAGAGGAAGTGGATATGGATAATAAAAAAATGATTAATGGATATTAATTGAAATGGATTTAAGAGTTGGTTTAGAAATGAATATTTGGACATGGATATCAAAATGGTCAAAATGGTTATGGGTTTAGAAAAAATATGTGGGCATGGTATAATGGATACTATATGGACAAATGGGCTTTTATGGATATATAATTGAAATAAATGGATATTTAAAGGTTATGAGAATGGATATAAATAAAAATGGGTAAAGAAAATTGGATAAAAAATAAAAATGTGGACAAGGTAAAAAGGTTTAAAAATTGGTTTAATGGTTGAAAATGGTCATGGTGGATGGAAAATGGATAACCCAAAGAATTCCAAAACCAATCACAAACTATTCACAAGGCTCTGATAAAATGGTCACAGCTACCACTGAACAACCTGGCCACTCACATGATCCACTGAAGAATCTCAACCAATAAACAGTCCACAAACTGAACCATGAATAAAAAACCTGAATCCCCAGATGTACACTGATGAACTTTGCAGAAGATGACTTGCAGAATCGCCTCGAATAGGGCAAACACTGATAACAAGAAAATCCTTCGATCCCATGTCTCAGAAAACCAATGCAATGATATGATTATGAGTTATGACCTAAAAATGCAGATGGAGGCGAAATAAAAGCCAGAAAAAGGTAGGGCAAATTTTGGGGTGCTACACAAAGGCTTATCCAGATTACTCAAACAAGGGCTGATGTTGATCATGAAGTGGATGTCACAGTTCCTCATTGTGGAAGAATCTTTGCATGTTACTTTTGATGAATCTTATCTGAAAACTGTCGGGAAAGGTATTTATTTTCATGGTGCAGGTGTATCTTCGGAAGACATACTCAAAGACACTGAAGAAGGGATTGATCAACCTGAATCGATGAAAGTTGAGGAGGAGGAAGATCAAAACTCTGAAAATATTGAGGAGGATCATCTAATTAGCAACGATGACCTTCCTTTGACATGGAAATCCTCAAAGAATCATCCAATCGACAATATTCTTAGAGATATAGCAAAAGGAGCAATGACACGGTCTAAGATAAGTAACTTTTGTTATGACTTTGCTTTCGCCTCTCAAATTGAGCCTAAAAACTCCAAAGAGGCCTTACTCGATGAACATTGGTTTTTGGCAATGCAAGAGGAATTAAATCAATTCAAAAGAAATGAGGTTTGGGACCTTGTCCCCCCTCCGCGAGGCCATCGGTGATTGGTACAAAATGGGTATTTAGGAACAAACTAGACAAAAATAGAGTATTAACTCGTAATAAAGCCCGGCTATTGGCTCAAGTCTATAACCAAGAGGAGGGCATAGACTATGAGGGGACTTATGCTCTGGTTGCTCGCCTTGAGGCTATACGCCTTTTGCTAGCCTATGCTTGTTCAAAGAATTTCAAATTATATCAAATGGATGTTAAGAGTGCTTTCTTAAACAGATATATTAATGAAAAGGTTTATGTATCTCATCCTCCCAGTTTTGAAAGTCATGAGTATCCTAATTACGCTTATAAACTTAAAAGTGCTTTGTATGGTCTCAAACAGGCCCCAAGGGCTTGGTATGAGCGACTTAGAAAATTTTACTTGATCAAGGATACTCAAGAGGGAAGGTTGATACTACACTCTTTATTAAGCGTCAAGGAAATCACTCTATTTTAGTTCAATTTTATGTATATGGCATTATTTTTGGATTTACTAATATGGGCTTGGTCAAGGAATTTTCAAAGCTAATGCAGGGTGAGTTTGAGATGAGTATGATGTTGGAGCTTACCTACTTCCTTGGACTTCAAATCAAACAACTCGAAGAAGGAACATTTGTGAGACAAATAAAGTATTGTTATGATCTACTCAAGCGCTTTGATATGGCAAACGCAAAAGCTATTGATACTCCAATGCCCACAAGTGTGAATTTAGATCGAGATGAAAGCGGTAAGGTCGTCGACGTAAGGAAGTATATAGGTATGATAGGTTCTCTTCTATATCTCACTAAATCTCGACCGGATATCATGTTTAGTGTTTGTAAGTGTGCTAGATATCAATCATATCCCAAGGAATCACATTTGAAAGAAGTAAAGCATATACTTAGATACCTTTGTGGTACATCCAAGTATGAGCTTTGGTTTTCCAAGAGAAGTGATTGTAATTTGGTTGGCTATTCCGATTCTAATTTTACCAGTTGCAAATCGGATAGGAAGAGCACTAGTGGTACTTGTCATTTCTTTTCAAATTCCTTAGTCAACTGCCAAGGTGGAATACTTCGCATCCAGTAGTTGTTGTGCCCAAATCTTGTGGCTTAAACAACAACTGCTCGATTTCAATGTTAAACTTGATCTTATTCCTATGTTTTGTGATAATACGAGTGCCATCAATCTAACCAAGAATCCAGTGCTACATTCTCGCACCAAACATATTGAGATTCGTCACCACTTCCTTAGGGATCATGTTGAGAAAGGAGATGTCGTATTCGAGCACGTTGATAGTCAAAATCAACTTGCCGATATTTTTACAAAACCTCTCGCGACGAAACCTTTCTTTAACATTCGTAGGGAATTGGTGTTCTCGATATCTCGGATCGTGTCTAATGAATTGTTGCATGCTCTCTATTTATGCTTGTTTATATATTGCTTAACCATGTTTGAAAGTTTAAGCTATGTGAGGGCATTCTTCTTTCATCACCATTAGAGGTAATATCGTTCCTATCTAATTGCTTTATCTTGGCTAAATAGATGTTTTCTATTATGTGTAGAGTGCAATTTTGATCATTAAATGATAGTTTTAGATTCCTCTCTTATTCCATATTGATGTTTGAAATGGTATATGCCTGCTATTTATGTTTCTGTGCATCATTCATGTCATTTTTTCTATTTTTTTCATTTTTCAATAGTATGCGTCGACCTGTAGAGTTTGCAGGTCGACTCATGGTCATCAAAATTCAAGCATGGAAGTCTCTACATGTCATGCATCGACCTGAGGGTCCCTCTTGCGTCGACTCATATTGAATCTTTAAAATTTTTGAAAAATTTATTCGCATGCGTCGACGCATAGCACCTGGAGGTCGACGCATCGCTCGTGTTTTCTGAAATTTTATAAAATTAAAACCTTTCATGCTTGTGTTGTGTCTTGCATCTTGTAATTTGTGTCTCTTGCATCTTTCACAACTCTCTCAACTCTCACAACTCTTCCAATACCCTAAAAACCCCTTCAAAGATTCTCAAAAATTAGGGATTCAAACCTCAATTGGTGAAGAATTTCACCTTTCTACACTCATCTCTGCTGCTGCAACTGTGTATCTTCATCTATAAATAAGATTTATCTCATATGGCTACTTCAAGAGTGATTAGTAAAAGGTATGGTAGGGCATCATCTTCTCAAACTCCAGTAAATGCTTTACCACTACTCTCTTCTGAACTTGTTGAAGTATATGAGACAGATTTTAGGAAAAGATCTATTATTAAGCAACATGTATATTATCCTAAGGTAGCGGATAGGATGCATATTCCTGAAATTGTTGATATTCTAAACCATCAAAAGATTAATGCGTTTTTGGAATGTAATGCAAATTATAATGAAGATATGGTTAGAATGTTTTATACGGGTTGAATGATAAATTTATTGGTTATGAGTTTGCTTTTAAGACTGGGGGCAAAAGTTACAATGTTGGTAGCACCGTGTGGCGAGACTTGTTTGACATGTGTTCTTGCCTTTCTCCTGATCTTCATATAACTGATACTAAGTTGGCTCCACAGTATGAATTTAAGGATGCGTTTAACTCCATGCTTAAGGACTCTTATCCCGAGGAAGTAGTCGCAAGTGATTTCTTCCCTAAGTCTGTTACTACTAGTATGTTGAAACAGAAGGATAGAATCCTACAGTGGATTGTCTCCCACATTTTACATCCAAAGAAAGGTGGTTATTCTCGAGTTGATCAAGCTAAAGTTCATTTAGTTTATCTTCTCATGAACAAAATCAAGGTAAACTGGCCTTATTATGTTGCAAGTCGCATTTATGCTTTGAAAGAAAGCGGAAGAGGCTCATCATTATGCTACAGATCGTTCATCCAAAGCATATTAGATCATGTCGGAATTTCTGTGCCAGACATCCCTTACATCTCTCTTTCTGATGACCAAGATTTTAGTCAAAAGACTATGACTCTAATGAGATACATTTGGGACAAGAAACAGAAGACTTATGTGGTCAAGTCTAAGGGTTCAAGTGGATGCATCTGGGACTTAGATGAAGCTGAAGAGGAAGAACAAGATGAAGATGAGGAAACTCATCCCATGGAAACTGAGGTTCCCTTTGAAAGTCATGATGAACGTGCTTGGTTTGGTGACTCTCTAGTTCAGGAAACTAATGCTAACCAAGGATGAGGTACATGGCGTCAAAATGCTTGGTCCGAGCAAAGGACCTCATATGTTCCTCCTTCTCCAAATCAACCTCAAACAGACAATTCGGTTGTTATTGAAATGCTCCAAAGCATGCAACTTGAGCATCAAAACATTGCAGCTCTTCAAGAACAATAGTATGAAACAATAAAGGGACAAATTCGTGTGCAGAATGAGAACTTTAATCTCTTTGCATCAAGGGTCTTGGGTCGGTTCGATCAAATGGCTGAAACCTTAACAAATCAGCAACGCGCCCTCTCATTGAGCTTCAACACTTTCAAACGAAGTGTCCTTGGTCTGTGTGAGCCTCTGAACGCTCTAGGACCAAATCAAGAGCAATCATTCCAAGGGAGAGGTCAACCTCATAGGGGTCAAAGACCATATTTGATTGAGTTGTTGTCTTGTCTTGCATCTCATGTTGCATCTTGTTTTGTTTTGTTTTCTCATTTTGTTTTTCTCAAGATTTGTTAAGAACTATGTATGTTGTGTAATGCATTAATATTTCTCTATGGTTCTTGAGTTATTTATCTCTCTATTATTTGCATTGACAACATTATATCTGGATACTTGTTAATGTTGTATATGCTGCAATAACATATGTTTGTGTTGGTATGTGTATGGTTGTAGCGTGCGATTTTTGTCGGTGACGCGACCACCTTATCGCAAAATGGGTTCCTCTTCACCGCAATGGTAGGAGGATGAGTGCTACTTTCTGATTTCTTATTTATCCCGTGAAGCTGGAAGGGAAAGGGAAGCTATCTAAAACTAACCTTGCACGCGAATGTTTAACTGAACAAATGCTTAAAGAGAGATTGGGGGGTCCGGGATCAGGTTATACAATGGGGAGTTGTCAATTACCTATCCTATATGAGGTTATCCACAGGTTGTTAGTTTCAGGTTCTGCTTTGTACTTGATGGTGTTTATCTGTTGATGGGTTGGGAAAGTTTCTTGGGAAATATGAGAGAGAGAGAGAGAGAGAGAGAGAGAGAGAGAGTTTTTGATGATTTTGGTGAGGTACTGGACCTCAGTTTTTGATTAGTATGAAGGTACAGGACCTAGAGTTTTTTATTGGTATAAGGTACTAGACCTAGAGGTTTTGATTGGTATGCTCGCTAAGATTTCGCAATCTTATACCTACGTATTCCCGTTTAAAGAAACAGGGAAATTAGAGCAATCATAGTTCCTCCAATTCTATGGGAGGAAAAGATGTTTCAGTGTCTTGTTCAAAACCCAAGATTGAAGCTAAAAGGTTTATTTGTGTCTTGTTCAAAGCCCAAGATTGAAGCTAAAAGGTTTGACTGAGAGAGAATTTGTCATCTCTAAAGGGAGACATCTCGTCTGTTTATCACAGTTGTTGGGTGACTGATTATAAAGGAGGATTACTTTAACTGGGATATGTGAATCCAGTAATGCCATAATTTCCTTTATGAGGGATGCTATCCTGAAGGAGAAAACTTTAACTCATTGTTGAGCAATGCCATTTTTCCTTAGGAATCTTTCATGCTAAGAGAGGGACAATGGCGTGGATGTAAATAATCCAGAGGCTTGCCGCTTATAGCAATTAGATGAAAGAGAGGATGTTTTCCAGGATAAGAGATGAACGACAGCTTGGATATTTGAATCAACAAGTGTGCCACTTACAGCAGTTATCTGGGATTTAGGGTTTATTTTGCTTTTCTGTTTTGAAGAGTGATACACAAAGAAATGTCTTCCTATAGAGAGATTTTGATTTCCTCTGAAGGGATGTTGATTTTTGTGTGCCTTGATCAAAGCCCAAGGTTGAAGCTAAGAGGTTGATTGACTCCATTGGGGAAGTCCTTATACAACGCCTAAGAGGAGGCTGGAAAAGACTGACTCAACAAGAGAGTATTTTTATCTGTCTTGTATAAAGCCCAAGATTGAGGCTAAAAAGAGACTGACTCTTTTGGAGATATCATTATACAAAGCCTAAGAGGAGGCTAAAAGTTTGACTTTTCTGGGGAAATATTTTGTCTGTCTTGTACAAAGCCCAAGATTGAGGCTAAAAGGGATTTTGACTCCGCTGAGGAGGGTTTGTATGTGTCTTGTACAAAGCCCAAGATTGAGGCTAAAAAGAAGGCTGACTCCATAGGAAATAAATATTTATCTGTCTTGGACAAAGCCCAAGATTGAGGCTAAAATGAGACTTTGCTGACTCGGCTGAGGATATTTTAGGTGTCTTGTACAAAGCCCAAGATTGAGGCTGAAATGAGTTTGACTCTGCTGGAGAGTATTATCTATCTTGTACAAAGCCCAAGATTGAGGCTGAAAAGAGGATTAACTCTGCTTAGGGAAATTTATATGGTGTCTTGTACAAAGCCCAAGATTGAGGCTGAAAAAGGGTTGACTCAACAAGAGAGTGTTGAAAAGGGTGATTGACTCAACAAGAGAGTCTAAAAAAGTTAGCTTAGCTGGGGAAAATCATTGTACAAAGCCCAAGAGGAGGCTGACTATGCTGAGGAAAGGAAGGATCATTATACAAAGCCTAAGAGGAGGCTGACTTTGCCGAGGATTATTGAGATCCAAAGGCAGGTCCAAATGGGGAATCAACTCTTGCTGAGGGTTCTAGAAGAGTTGAGGTATCAGATGCTTTGAGGTTCTGATTGAGGGTTTATTGATAGTAATTAGACCCTGGCTGGGGATTTTAGGAGAAAGGGTGGGTTTTAGAACCCATGGGTTTTAACTCTGTTGGAGATTTATTAAAATGACCAGGGTTTCTCCTGTGTTTGTAGGGAACTTGAGAATGTCTTTGAGATCAAGAGGGGATTAGACTGTCCAAGTCTACTGGTATGGAAGAGTTTATCTTTATATGATGCCCAAGAGGAGGCTGATGTCTAACTTTCTCATTTCTCCATGGATTGGGACAAAATTTAGGTGCATTTGACCTAGAATTTCATGAGGAATCCAATGGTGCCCTTGGAATTTTCAGAAAATGTTTCCTCCTCAAAATCCGATAGTGATTTCAAAATAGGCCTATTTTTGCATCATCTATGCTATCTCATGGTACAGGGAAGAATTACATGGCAAATTGGTTCAAACACAACATATACAACATGATGAGATGTTTATGATCAATGGACATCAAAGGAATGCATAATTCAAAGAGTTCCAGTTGTCATGCACTTACCTCTTGGAGCTTTTTGTGCTATCTACCAAGTTCCTTGTGCCAGAAGTAATTTGATACTTTGGACACTCTCAATTGATCCCTTAGAAGCTTTTAGAATGATTAGAACCAGCTAGAATCCTCAGGAACAAGTTGTGGTACTTTCTTGCAAAAGGGGCAAAAGTGACCAATATGGCAACTCTCTCAAATGGTGTTCCAGATGAGGGGAACCATTTGGGACAGTTTGGGGATGATATTTGGAGTGTTTTTTAGGCTTTGTTTGGTTTTGGAAGTGACTGAATCAAGACAAGGCTTGAAAAATGCAGAAAAGTCCAATTTTGAGGTTTTGGAAGTGGACTTTGTGATTTTGGTGTTTCAGGTCACAAGTGAGTGTTTGAACAGCTTAGATACAACATATTAGAGGTGTTTGGATCATGAGTTGTGGTGGAATTTCTCTCTAACTCAAAAACTCAGAGATACCTTGCAAAAGAAGGTATTTTGGCCTAAAGAAAGAGATTTTGAGGAAAACAAGTGTTGTAGTGCTTTGGTGTACTCAAACTGATCACAATTGAGCTCTATTTATAGTGTGTCAAGTTTGTTTTGGCATTAATAGTGAATGGCAACTGCAGCAGGACTTTGGCCAATGTTGAGCAAAAGGAATCTCAAGTCTCCTCTAGCCATTGACTTGAGGTTAGGGCACATGCCTATGGTCCTTTGATTCAGAGCTTATTCTTGACTCATTCAAATAGGAATTTGTCAGTCCATGCCACCTTGGTGTATCTATTAAATACATTGCAACAAAATTGGAGTCTTGGCATCTTTTTAGTCTTTTTAGGTTTGTTATGGCTAAGTGTAGATTCTTGGACTTTGGAGGCTTGGGGATCAGATCATTCTCCTTTTGTTTTATCCTCAGATGTGTCCAAATGGATGACAAGGCTTGGAGTTGCTCAATTTTGCCAAATCGAGCAAAATGCCAAAATATGCCAAAATATGCCTTGTCCAAGACAGTTGGAAATGGTACTTTTGAGGGATTCATATCTCCCTGCTCAAGTTGAGTTATGGGAGGCTCTTGTGCTTTTTAGAAAGCCCTCATATGATACAAAACATGTGTGATCATAGTTTGTTTTGAAACTATTTGGATCCCATTGAAAAAATCCTCATGAACATTGATGTTCAAGGCTGGTAACTTAGGCAGATTTTCACTAAGTGTTAAAAAAAGTGTCATTTTGATCACTCCATAACTTAAAATCCATAAAGAATTGGAGTTGGAGTTAGTTGAAGCTTTTTTAGAGTGTAGCAAGACCTACAAATCCAGCTTTGGATCACCAAAAATGGTTGCTTGGATCTCAAGTTATGGTTCTTGGAAGTTGGTACAAAAACCACTGTTATTCCATAACTTAGAAAAATTTTGGTTTCTCAAGGTTGCCCCTTTTGCAAGAAACCTCACTTTTCTTGATTTTTCTTGATGAATGATGATTAATATCATACATTAACATTATTTTTGACCTAGGGGAAACATATTTATGAAAAATTCCAAAAAGTCAAACTTGATTTTGTGCACAGTTGACTTTTTATAGGATGATATCCAAACTATGCGATCCTTTGTGAAATCAAGTCCTTGACCTAAATCAAACCTAATGGATGGATTCCATAGGTGTTATAGGGTGTATTGAATCATGTCCCAAAGTTTGGGAGCATGTCTTGGTCAAAAGTCAAAGGTACAGTTGACTTTTTTCTTCAAAACCCTAATTGTGGTCTGTGAAATTGAAACTTGTGAATCAAGCCTCTTGGGTCAATCCATTGTTTCAAATGGATCAATGTGGTGTATTGGAGGCCCTCAAATCATGTCTTGAGGTCTTGGCTCATGCTTTTTCCCAAAAGTCAACTTAGGGGTGAATTAGGTCAAGAAACCCTAATTCTTGAAATTTTTGATACATGCATCCCCTGAGGATAAATTGACTTGATGATTGGGTCCATGAGGTCCCTTGGAGTATCTTAGGTTATTTTTTAAAGCATTGGCTCTTGCCCAGATGAAAAAATTTCATCTGGAGGCCTTGGTCGACCAAAACCCTAATTTGGTGACACTGGCGATCTCGAGGCTTGATCCACTTAGAATGTTGCAACTTTGTGCTTGATTCTTGATGTGGGATTCCTCTTGATCCTTTAAAGTGTTTGAGAGATTAGACAAGTTGAACATCATGTTATTTCTTGATTGATCCTTTGTTTAAGTGCTCTAAGAGGGCTTGAAACCCCTAATTCTTGATTGTGGTGAATGCTCAACCATCTTTGAGGAGATTGATGAGGCATGAAAGTACATCCATATTGTGATGATGATTTACACAATGATGGAAAATCTTGGTGGTCACAATTTGGGGTATGGCAATGGTATGTTTACAAATGACCGTTTGCTTCACTCATTTTAATGTTGTCAAAGGGGGAGAAAGCAAAAGCGAGTTCACAAAGTTCAGAATTCTATGGAAGTGCATACAGTTAGGTGGAGAATGTCCTTCAAGTACTCAATGTTTTGGGAAGATTTTGAAATGTTTTGCCATCATAGAAAAGGGGGAGTATGTGAGGGAAAGGTTCCTTTCTTACTATGTTTTAATGATGTCAAACCTAGGATATTTCGTACTTTTGTATTTTGGATGGTATCACCTTGTCTAAGTCATGCATTCATCTTTTACAAACGTGCATAAAGATCCATCTACATGTATTTAGACATATAGGATCATACACTATGTCAAAAATGAGTTTTGAGTCACTTTTTAAGCCTTAGGTTGACTCACATAGGTTATAGGTCAACTCAAAATCAAGAGAAATGGTTAATGAAACTCTCTGGCATGCTTGCGTTGACCCATGACTCCTATAGGTCGACGCACACAGTAAAGAAAAAGTTTGAAAAATTTTCTGCCTTCCATGCGTGCATGGCCTGCTGTAGGTCGACGCATTGACCCCTTTTGTGTGCAGTTTTGATTTCTGTCTTATTCAGGTCAACTCACAGCTCCTACAGGTCGATCTCTCGTGCGTATCCACCCATTTTTCTGTATCTTTATGTTCCCAAACTCAGTTTTTTGTGTTACTAATTCATGTACATATATATTCTCATATGCATTGCTTTGAAAACAAGAAGAAAATTGAAAGATACATTGCATTGCTCTTCATCTTCACTCTCATAATTGCATTCATCAATAATCACAGATAATCATCTTTATTGATTGTGCTTTGTCAAGGGTGATAACGTCCAAACGTAGGATTTATAAATCAAGTTTGGGTAGAGATTCAATGGGATTTTATTCAATAAAACCATTGGGGTTTTGTCCTCCAAGATCTTGATAGATTTAGGGGTTTTTGCACAAATCTTTGCATTACAGATTCAACCGAGTGAAAGCCTTGAAGAACGGTGGGTTAGGTCAAGGGAGTAACGGTAACCAGAGGATTGTTTTGAAAGATTTGGGGTCAAACATCTTGTGATCGAAATCAGTCGAGTGAAAGACTTGAAAAACATAAGGTTCGGTCAAGTGAGAAGCCGTAATCGGAGGTTTCTTCGGAGTGTTTAATGTTCTTGATTCAGTATGAATCAAGGGGAGAGAAGTGGTTAGATTCAACTTCAACAATTGGGTTAGATTGTTGGTTAGCTAGGACTTCTCTTGTGTTGAATATTGCAAAGAGATATTATACATATCTCAATTCTATTTTTAGAATTGGGGGCAGACGTACCCGAAGCGAGGACGAAAGGGGAACTGCCTAAACAAATTGGGTGTCGTTCTCTCTCTCTCTCTCTCTCTCTCTCTCTCTCTCTCTCTCTCTCTCTCCATCTCTTTAATTTTATATTGATGAAGTTTGTGTGAAATCAATTTTTAACAATATTTCGATTGATTTGTAGTGTTTTAAAACTATTGTGAAAAACCCTTGCAATCACTTTGATTGCAAGTGTGAAAAATTCTGCACTACAAATTTAAAGGAAACTTGACTTGGTGTGTTTCGTACGCCAAGTGTTTGACATATTGATAGCACACAAACTATTTTTAAAATTTTTAATTCAAATTTAATCAACTATTAAGCATTAGAAACTAGTTCACCTTAAGTCGCTTTTATTTGAATTGTTGATTAGGAACCTTATTGATTATATTCTCTTATCAAGATCATTCCATTCGGTTTCGCATATCCGATCTTTCCAATAAAGTTTCGTTTAGACAAGTTTTGATCCAAGGCCGCTTTCGTATATTTTTAAAACAATTTTTAAGTGCAAATTATTAAAAATTAGTGATCTATTCAACCCCTCCCCCTTCTAGATCAGTGCCATCGTCTAACATGAATCCCTAGCAAGTCTTCATCTTTCCGTGGCAGAGTTTGTGTGGTGTTCTTTTCCCCTAGAAGAGTTTAGAATATTTGTGTTGCTGTGTTTCCCCAGCGGATCTTTCCATTCCCTTAAAGTGGAGTTCATATTGTTATCCCCTTAGTGGATTATTGGTGTCAGAATACTGAATATTGGGTTTCTCCCCAAGTAGTATCTTTCTCTCCCCAAAGACGTGAACCTTGAAGTAGGACTTCGTTCCTTCAGTGGTTTCTGTTTATATCCAACTGAATCCCTATCAGGATCTTCAATAGAATCTCCAGTGGTATCTCCATCTCGATGAGATTTAGTCGAGTATCCAGTTGTACTGAGATTTTGGTCATCCTCAGTTTATCTTTTTGCTTGTTTTGGCAGCATATACTTACATATACATATATACATTCATTCATTCATACATACATTATGCATAGCTGAATGTATATTCATGCTCATCTTAACAAATCAGCATCGCGCCCTCTCATTGAGCTTCAACACTTTCAAACGAAGTGTCCTTGGTCTGTGTGAGCCTCTGAACGCTCTAGGACCAAATCAAGAGCAATCATTCCAAGGGAGAGGTCAACCTCATAGGGGTCAAAGACCATATTTGATTGAGTTGTTGTCTTGTCTTGCATCTCATGTTGCTTCTTGTTTTGTTTTGTTTTCTCATTTTGTTTTTCTCAAGATTTGTTAAGAACTATGTATGTTGTGTAATGCATTAATATTTCTCTATGGTTCTTGAGTTATTTATCTCTCTATTATTTGCATTGACAACATTATATCTGGATGCTTGTTAATGTTGTATATGCTGCAATAACATATGTTTGTGTTGGTATGTGTATGGTTGTAGCGTGCGATTTTTGTCGGTGACGCGACCACCTTATCGCAAAATGGGTTCCTCCTCACCACAATGGTAGGAGGATGAGTGCTACTTTCTGATTTCTTATTTATCCCGTGAAGCTGGAAGGGAAAGGGAAGCTATCTAAAACTAACCTTGCACGCGAATGTTTAACTGAACAAACGCTTAAAGAGAGATTGGGGGTCCGGGATCAGGTTATACAATGGGGAGTTGTCAATTACCTATCCTATATGAGGTTATCCACAGGTTGTTAGTTTCAGGTTCTGCTTTGTACTTGATGGTGTTTATCTGTTGATGGGTTGGGAAAGTTTCTTGGGAAATATGAGAGAGAGAGAGAGAGAGAGAGAGAGTTTTTGATGATTTTGGTGAGGTACTGGACCTCAGTTTTTGATTAGTATGAAGGTACAGGACCTAGAGTTTTTTATTGGTATAAGGTACTAGACCTAGAGGTTTTGATTGGTATGCTCGCTAAGATTTCGCAATCTTATACCTACGTATTCCCGTTTAAAGAAACAGGGAAATCAGAGCAATCATAGTTCCTCCAATTCTATGGGAGGAAAAGATGTTTCGGTGTCTTGTTCAAAGCCCAAGATTGAAGCTAAAAGGTTTATTTGTGTCTTGTTCAAAGCCCAAGATTGAAGCTAAAAGGTTTGACTGAGAGAGAATTTGTCATCTCTAAAGGGAGACATCTCGTCTGTTTATCACAGTTGTTGGGTGACTGATTATAAAGGAGGATTACTTTAACTGGGATATGTGAATCCAGTAATGCCATAATTTCCTTTATGAGGGATCCTATCCTGAAGGAGAAAACTTTAACTCATTGTTGAGCAATGCCATTTTTCCTTAGGAATCTTTCATGCTAAGAGAGGGACAATGACGTGGATGTAAATAATCCAGAGGCTTGCCGCTTATAGCAATTAGATGAAAGAGAGGATGTTTTCCAGGATAAGAGATGAACGACAGCTTGGATATTTGAATCAACAAGTGTGCCACTTACAGCAGTTATCTGGGATTTAGGGTTTATTTTGCTTTTCTGTTTTGAAGAGTGATACACAAAGAAATGTCTTCCTATAGAGAGATTTTGATTTCCTCTGAAGGGATGTTGATTTTTGTGTGCCTTGATCAAAGCCCAAGGTTGAAGCTAAGAGGTTGATTGACTCCATTGGGGAAGTCCTTATACAACGCCTAAGAGGAGGCTGGAAAAGACTGACTCAACAAGAGAGTATTTTTATCTGTCTTGTATAAAGCCCAAGATTGAGGCTAAAAAGAGACTGACTCTTTTGGAGATATCATTATACAAAGCCTAAGAGGAGGCTAAAAGTTTGACTTTTCTGGGGAAATATTTTGTCTGTCTTGTACAAAGCCCAAGATTGAGGCTAAAAGGGATTTTGACTCCGCTGAGGAGGGTTTGTATGTGTCTTGTACAAAGCCCAAGATTGAGGCTAAAAAGAAGGCTGACTCCATAGGAAATAAATATTTATCTGTCTTGGACAAAGCCCAAGATTGAGGCTAAAATGAGACTTTGCTGACTCGGCTGAGGATATTTTAGGTGTCTTGTACAAAGCCCAAGATTGAGGCTGAAATGAGTTTGACTCTGTTGGAGAGTATTATCTATCTTGTACAAAGCCCAAGATTGAGGCTGAAAAGAGGATTAACTCTGCTTAGGGAAATTTGTATGGTGTCTTGTACAAAGCCCAAGATTGAGGCTGAAAAAGGGTTGACTCAACAAGAGAGTGTTGAAAAGGGTGATTGACTCAACAAGAGAGTCTAAAAAAGTTAGCTTAGCTGGGGAAAATCATTGTACAAAGCCCAAGAGGAGGCTGACTATGCTGACGAAAGGAAGGATCATTATACAAAGCCTAAGAGGAGGCTGACTTTGCTGAGGATTATTGAGATCCAAAGGCAGGTCCAAATGGGGAATTAACTCTTGCTGAGGGTTCTAGAAGAGTTGAGGTATCAGATGCTTTGAGGTTCTGATTGAGGGTTTATTGATAGTAATTAGACCCTGGCTGGGGATTTTAGGAGAAAGAGTGGGTTTTAGAACCCATGGGTTTTAACTCTGTTGGAGATTTATTAAAATGACCAGGGTTTCTCCTGTGTTTGTAGGGAACTTGAGAATGTCTTTGAGATCCAAGAGGGGATTAGACTGTCCAAGTCTACTGGTATGGAAGAGTTTATCTTTATATGATGCCCAAGAGGAGGCTGATGTCTAACTTTCTCATTTCTCCATGGATTGGGACAAAATTTAGGTGCATTTGACCTAGAATTTCATGAGGAATCCAATGGTGCCCTTGGAATTTTCAAAAAATGTTTCCTCCTCAAAATCCGATAGTGATTTCAAAATAGGCCTATTTTTGCATCATCTATGCTATCTCATGGTACAGGGAAGAATTACATGGCAAATTGGTTCAAACACAACATATACAACATGATGAGATGTTTATGATCAATGGACATCAAAGGAATGCATAATTCAAAGAGTTCCAGTTGTCATGCACTTACCTCTTGGAGCTTTTTGTGCTATCTACCAAGTTCCTTGTGCCAGAAGTAATTTGATGCTTTGGACACTCTCAATTGATCCCTTAGAAGCTTTTAGAATGATTAGAACCAGCTAGAATCCTCAGGAACAAGTTGTGGTACTTTCTTGCAAAAGGGGCAAAAGTGACCAATATGGCAACTCTCTCAAATGGTGTTCCAGATGAGGGGAACCATTTGGGACAGTTTGGGGATGATATTTGGAGTGTTTTTTAGGCTTTGTTTGGTTTTGGAAGTGACTGAATCAAGACAAGGCTTGAAAAATGCAGAAAAGTCCAATTTTGAGGTTTTGGAAGTGGACTTTGTGATTTTGGTGTTTCAGGTCACAAGTGAGTGTTTGAACAGCTTAGATACAACATTTTAGAGGTGTTTGGATCATGATTTGTGGTGGAATTTCTCTCTAATTCAAAAACTCAGAGATACCTTGCAAAAGAAGGCATTTTGGCCTAAACAAAGAGATTTTGAGGAAAACAAGTGTTGTAGTGCTTTGGTGTACTCAAACTGATCACAATTGAGCTCTATTTATAGTGTGTCAAGTTTGTTTTGGCATTAATAGTGAATGGCAACTGCAGCAGGCCTTTGGCCAATGTTGAGCAAAAGGAATCTCAAGTCTCCTCTAGCCATTGACTTGAGGTTAGGGCACATGCCTATGGTCCTTTGATTCAGAGCTTATTCTTGACTCATTCAAATAGGAATTTGTCAGTCCATGCCACCTTGGTGTATCCATTAAATACATTGCAACAAAATTGGAGTCTTGGCATCTTTTTAGTCTTTTTAGGTTTGTTATGGCTAAGTGTAGATTCTTGGACTTTGGAGGCTTGGGGATCAGATCATTCTCCTTTTGTTTTATCCTCAGATGTGTCCAAATGGATGACAAGGCTTGGAGTTGCTCAATTTTGCCAACTCGAGCAAAATGCCAAAATATGCCTTGTCCAAGACAGTTGGAAATGGTGCTTTTGAGGGATTTATATCTCCCTGCTCAAGTTGAGTTATGGGAGGCTCTTGTGCTTTTAGAAAGCCCTCATATGATACAAAACATGTGTGATCATAGTTTGTTTTGAAACTATTTGGATCCCATTGAAAAAATCCTCATGAACATTGATGTTCAAGGCTGGTAACTTAGGCAGATTTTCACTAAGTGTTAGAAAAAGTGTCATTTTGATCACTCCATAACTTAAAATCCATAAAGAATTGGAGTTGGAGTTAGTTGATGCTTTTTTAGAGTGTAGCAAGACCTACAAATCCAGCTTTGGATCACCAAAAATGGTTGCTTGGATCTCAAGTTATGGTTCTTGGAAGTTGGTACCAAAACCACTGTTATTCCATAACTTAGAAAAATTTTGGTTTCTCAAGGTTGCCCCTTTTGCAAGAAACCTCACTTTTCTTGATTTTTATTGATGAATGATGATCAATATCATACATTAACATTATTTTTGACCTAGGGGAAACATATTTCTGAAAAATTCCAAAAAGTCAAACTTGATTTTGTGCACAGTTGACTTTTTATCGGATGATATCCAAACTATGCGATCCTTTGTGAAATCAAGTCCTTGACCTAAATCAAACCTAATGGATGGATTCCATAGGTGTTATAGGGTGTATTGAATCATGTCCCAAAGTTTGGGAGCATGTCTTGGTCAAAAGTCAAAGGTACAGTTGACTTTTTTCTTCAAAACCCTAATTGTGGTCTGTGAAATTGAAACTTGTGAATCAAGCCTCTTGGGTCAATCCATTGTTTCAAATGGATCAATGTGGTGTATTGGAGGCCCTCAAATCATGTCTTGAGGTCTTGGCTCATGCTTTTTCCCAAAAGTCAACTTAGGGGTGAATTAGGTCAAGAAACCCTAATTCTTGAAATTTTTGACACATGCATCCCATGAGGATAAATTGACTTGATGATTGGGTCCATGAGGTCCCTTGGAGTATCTTAGGTTATTTTTTGAAGTATTGGCTCTTGCCCAGATGAAAAAATTTCATCTGGAGGCCTTGGTCGACCAAAACCCTAATTTGGTGACACTGGCGATCTCGAGGCTTGATCCACTTAGAATGTTGCAACTTTGTGCTTGATTCTTGATGTGGGATTCCTCTTGATCCTTTAAAGTGTTTGAGAGATTAGACAAGTTGAACATCATGTTATTTCTTGATTGATCCTTTGTTTAAGTGCTCTAAGAGGGCTTGAAACCCCTAATTCTTGATTGTGGTGAATGCTCAACCATCTTTGAGGAGATTGATGAGGCATGAAAGTACATCCATATTGTGATGATGATTTACACAATGATGGGAAATCTTGGTGGTCACAATTTGGGGTATGACAATGGTATGTTTACAAATGGCCGTTTGCTTCACTCATTTTAATGTTGTCAAAGGGGGAGAAAGCAAAAGCGAGTTCACAAAGTTCAGAATTCTATGGAAGTGCATACAGTTAGGTGGAGAATGTCCTTCAAGTACTCAATGTTTTGGGAAGATTTTGAAATGTTTTGCCATCATAGAAAAGGGGGAGTATGTGAGGGAAAGGTTCCTTTCTTACTATGTTTTAATGATGTCAAACCTAGGATATTTCGTACTTTTGTATTTTGGACGGTATCACCTTGTCTAAGTCATGCATTCATCTTTTACAAACGTGCATAAAGATCCATATACATGTATTTAGACATATAGGATCATACACTATGTCAAAAATGAGTTTTGAGTCACTTTTTAAGCCTTAGGTTGACTCACATAGGTTATAGGTCAACTCAAAATCAAGAGAAATGGTTAATGAAACTCTCTGGCATGCTTGCGTTGACCCATGACTCCTATAGGTCGACGCACACAGTAAAGAAAAAGTTTGAAAAATTTTCTGCCTTCCCTGCGTCGATGCATGGTCTGCTGTAGGTCGACGCATTGACCCCTTTTGTGTGCAGTTTTGATTTTTGTCTTATTCAGGTCAACTCACAGCTCCTACAGGTCGATCTCTCGTGCGTATCCACCCATTTTTCTGTATCTTTATGTTCCCAAACTCAGTTTTTTGTGTTACTAATTCATGTACATATATATTCTCATATGCATTACTTTGAAAACAAGAAGAAAATTGAAAGATACATTGCATTGCTCTTCATCTTCACTCTCATAATTGCATTCATCAATAATCACAGATAATCATCTTTATTGATTGTGCTTTGTCAAGGGTGATAACGTCCAAACGTAGGATTTATAAATCAAGTTTGGGTAGAGATTCAATGGGATTTTATTCAATAAAACCATTGGGGTTTTGTCCTCCAAGATCTTGATAGATTTAGGGGTTTTTGCACAAATCTATGCATTACAGATTCAACCGAGTGAAAGCCTTGAAGAACGGTGGGTTAGGTCAAGGGAGTAACGGTAACCAGAGGATTGTTTTGAAAGATTTGGGGTCAAACATCTTATGATCGAAATCAGTCGAGTGAAAGACTTGAAAAACATAAGGTTCGGTCAAGTGAGAAGCCGTAACCGGAGGTTTCTTCGGAGTGTTTAATGTTCTTGATTCAGTATGAATCAAGGGGAGAGAAGCGGTTAGATTCAACTTCAACAATTGGGTTAGATTGTTGGTTAGCTAGGACTTCTCTTGTGTTGAATATTGCAAAGAGATATTATACATATCTCAATTCTATTTTTAGAATTGGGGGCAGACGTACATGAAGCGAGGACGAAAGGGGAACTGCCTAAACAAATTGGGTGTCGTTCTCTCTCTCTCTCTCTCTCTCTCTCTCTCTCTCCATCTCTTTAATTTTATATTGATGAAGTTTGTGTGAAATCAATTTTTAGCAATATTTCGATTGATTTGTAGTGTTTTAAAACTATTGTGAAAAACCCTTGCAATCACTTTGATTGCAAGTGTGAAAAATTCTGCACTACAAATTTAAAGGAAACTTGACTTGGTGTGTTTCGTACGCCAAGTGTTTGACATATTGATAGCACACAAACTGTTTTTAAAATTTTTAATTCAAATTTAATCAACTATTAAGCATTAGAAACTGGTTCACCTTAAGTCGCTTTTATTTGAATTGTTGATTAGGAACCTTATTGATTATATTCTCTTATCAAGATCATTCCATTCGGTTTCGCATATCCGATCTTTCCAATAAAGTTTTGTTTAGACAAGTTTTGATCCAAGGCCGCTTTCGTATATTTTTAAAACATTTTTTAAGTGCAAATTATTAAAAATTAGTGATCTATTCAACCCCTCCCCCTTCTAGATCAGTGCCATCGTCTAACATGAATCCATAGCAAGTCTTCATCTTTCCGTGGCAGAGTTTGTGTGGTTTTCTTTTCCCCTAGAAGAGTTTAGAATATTTGTGTTGCTGTGTTTCCCCAGCGGATCTTTCCATTCCCTTAAAGTGGAGTTCATATTGTTATCCCCTTAGTGGATTATTGGTGTCAGAATACTGAATATTGGGTTTCTCCCCAAGTAGTATCTTTCTCTCCCCAAAGATGTGAACCTTGAAGTAGGACTTCGTTCCTTCAGTGGCTTCTGTTTATATCCAACTGAATCCCTATCAGGATCTTCAATAGAATCTCCAGTGGTATCTCCATCTCGATGAGATTTAGTCGAGTATCAAGTTGTACTGAGATTTTGGTCATCCTCAGTTTATCTTTTTGCTTGTTTTGGCAGCATATACTTACATATACATATATACATTCATTCATTCATACATACATTATGGATAGCTGAATGTATATTCATGCTCATCTTGCATTTCTTGGTGTTTCTTATCCACCACTCTGGTGCTGTTATCCCCCACAAAGTGTGTGTCCTATCTCCATTAGAGTGTTAACCTTAAGCAGAAAGTGTAGATTCTTTCTAATTCCCCACCGAGTTTATTCCTCGTGGAAGAATTTTGTTTTAGCTTTCCTTTCCAACTCATTTATCTGGATGGAACCGCTCCCCAGTTGAGTTATTTCCTCACTGGGTAGAGTCTTGTTTGACCGTTTTTCTCCAGTTTTCTCTTGGATTGAACTTTGGTCTCCTGTAGCAATTATTTTGAAGATTTCTAGGCTATGAAACCTAGATGATGAGAAGGCATTTATTTTGCACTATTTTCCTCAGCAGAAATCTGTTTATGATTCCCCATCGAGAGATAAAGATTTTTTTCCCCAGCAGTGTTGATAACACTCTATTGGAATCTTTTCATGACAACAAGTGACTATCTATTTATTTGAGAAGCTTGATTGTTCCCAACATTCTGATCTTTTGTATGACGAGTGGAAATCTCTTTACTCTGAGAAGTTTGTATGTTACCAACTTTTGAGCAATGACAAGTGGCAGTCTTTTGAGAAGCTTGTTTGATAATTTCACCTTACGTGTGATTACAAGTGGCGATCTCTTTATACGTGAAGCTTATATGTCCCCAACATGAGAAACTTTACTTGGTAACAAGTGGCAGTCTCTTTGAGAAGCTTGTGTTGTTATTTCAACATTTGTAATGATAAGTGACAAACTCTTCTGAGAAGCTTATCCGTTCTTGATGGTCCTCCAACCTTTGCAATTACAAGTGGCAGTCTCTTTGGGAAGCTTGTTTGCTATTTTCAATTTTTGTGTGACTTCAAGTGACGATCTATTTATTTGAGCAACTTGTTTGTCCCCAAATATCAATCTGTATCTTCACATTAAATGGAATCTCTCTAGTTTACCCTCAGCAGGCAAGTTTATTGTGAAATCCTTGATCTTTATCCAATCAAGTGAAGTGTTGGACTCATTATTTGAACAAGTGGCATCTCTTTATTTGATAATCCTGTTGCGACTCAATCAAATGGCATCTCTTCGGTATATTCCCGTTAGAGAAGTTTGTAGCAAAACCCTTATTATCACCAACAAATGGATGTCTCTTTATTTGAGAAGTCTGTTGTACAATCTAACCTGCGCGTATCTCTTTTGAAGATCTCCGATAGAGTTATTGATTCCTAATTCCTAACAGGTGGCAGTCCCTTTAGTGGAGACAACTTATATTTGGTCTTTTTACAAGTTTGTGACATGATTAAAGAAGAAGTTGAGCCCTATTCTAATAGTGGAAGCTTATTATTAATTCAACTTGATTCATTATTTGAACACATGTTTATCTATTTATTTGAGAAACCTGTTGCAATCCAACGAATATTTTGTCCCCAACAGATGGTTGTCTCTTTATTTGAGAAGTCTATTGCGTGGTTTGACCTGCTCCCATCTCTTTTGAGTTTCTTTGGCAGAGTTATTATTTATCTTTAGTAAGTGGCTATCCTTTGTGAAACTTGTCTGTTACCAGCAAGTGGCTATGCTTTGTGAAGCTTGTCTGTTACCCTTTTCAAGTTTGAAACTTGATTAAAGAAGAAGTTGAGCCATGTTCTAATACTGGAAGCTTATTATCATGTTAATACTTGTCTATCTAGGAGTTTCTTCTCCATTATAGCAATTGAATTTCCTTTTGAGGATCCCCAGTGGAGTCCATATCCTCTTCATATTTCTCACTACCTATTCAGAGTTTCATTCCCCAATAGAGTCAGTGATCTGTTGCCTCTCCAGGTTTATCCCGCTATGGAGTGGGTATCTCTTTTTCTCCTTGCATTGTTAAGTTTTCCCCCAATGGAATCTTACTTTGTTGTTTGCACTAACTTAGTTTTGGTTTATGCATAATTATACCCAAGTCGAGTCTTTCCCATTGATTTATTTTCCTGGTGGACCTCCTCTTTTCTCTTTATCTCCAGCAATTTCAAGTCGTAGCTTCATCTACGAACTTTTCCCATCTCGTGTGTAATTTTATAATCCCCAACTGGGTCTCTTCTTATTTTTTCCCTTGAGAAGTGTCTTTTTCCTCTTCTAAGATTCTCCAGCAGTAGTTTGTCTCTTGTGGCACCTTTTTCCATAGAGTCGTGTGCATGCATTCATATCATAATTATTTTGCGGAATCATAGGGCCAAAAATTGAGTTTTATGTTTTTAAGTCTCTTCAATCTCGTCGAGACGAAGATGTCAATCTTCATATCTCCGGATAGAAGAAACTTAAATAGGGGCATCTGTCATACCCTAATTTTTACCCAAATTTCAAAGTTTGATATCTTGCTTCTAATGAAATTTCAAAGGCTCATGTGTTTATTTACATGCCTTCATTAACATGTTTCCTCAAGCAATTGCAAGTTTCATCAAAGGACATTCAAGTATACATCATTTTGAGTTTATATGATCATCAATGTACCTTGAAATGCGATAAAAAGTCCAAGGTTACAAGTTTGTACAAAGAGGTTTGACCAAAAAGTCAACATTTCAAGCATAAGTTCAAGACTTCATAACTTCTTCATACTTCAACATTTTTGAGTGCCTCTTTGGGAAAATGACTCATCTTGACATCCCCTCAAACTTATTTTCACAAGTCAAGAACCAATTATGCTTGAAAGGCCATAAAAGTTTGGAAACATTTTAGAACATTTTATGGACTTAATGAAATTTGGCCTAAATTCAAGTGATATTTGCCTAACTTCCAAAGATCATAACTTCTTCAATTTTCAGCTTTTAAGGGCACTTCTTCTTTCCAAATATCCTTCTTGATGTCCTATACAACTTTGCTTTAGAGGTCAAAAATCAATTCATGCTCCGAGGACCTCAAATCTTGAAGGCCATTTGTGCACAAAACTAGGTCATGACCTGTTTGACCTAATGCCTATGGGTGGAAATAGGCCAGGCCAATAATAGGGGCCTACGGGCCTAGCCTACACAGGCTCAGGCCAAACCAAGCTTTTTTTAAAATAGAAAAGGCCTAGGTTTTTATATAAGCCTATTTAGTTAAAAAAAACTAGGTCTCATGCCATGAAAAAAGCCTTTTAAGATTAACAGACAAGCCTATTTAAATAAAAATGAATAATTTTTTTTTTATCTTCATTATGTTATGTTTTGTACTATGAATTAAAATACTTAAATAAAAATTGATTATCTTGGAGAACTTATGAAAATAATATGACAACACCTTATGAACAATGTTATAAGTTATTTTCATAAGTTATCTTAAACAAATAATCTCATAAAACATATACTAATAGGGAATTTAAAATAAGTCAATGTAAACAAACTTTTAGTCTCATTGGTTTTTTAATTTGTTAGTCTATTTAAAATAACAGACTTTTATGTAGGCTAACAGGCTAACCAGGCCTTAGAAAAGGCCAAACTCAGGCCTAAAAATAAGCATATGACATGCTACAGGCCAGACTTGGGCTTCATTTATTTTGGCATGCCAGACTTAGACTTGGAAAATACTAGCTCGGCCCAGCCTATTTCCACCCCTACTAATGCCAGACCTAATTTTCAGTGGTTTTCCTCTAGTTTCCAAGCTTGCCATTTTCTCCTCATACATCCAATTGAGTTGATTATTTTTGCATTGTCTTTCTTGCCATGAAAGGAACATTTTGCTCAAGAAAAATCACAAAATGCACGAAGGAATTTCATTTGGCCTCAGTTAGAACAAGGTGACCTAAACTCTATTTACACCGTGACCTATAATTTTAGAAAGCGTGTGCAAACTCAACTTGGGAACCACAACACATGTGAAAACTTATTCTAAATGGAAAAACGCATCTGGTACAACTTGAAACAACTTGGTTGAGCTTAGAATCACACTTCATGCCAATTTTTCACACGTTATAGATCTAGAAAATTCTTGATTCAGTTGGCACGATTGAGAGGGAATTTCACACAAGCAATGACCTCATTCACTTCCCAATAAATAGAGGATCAATTATCCTTAATTTGCAAGCTTGAATAGCCAAAGAAACTCTACTTCTATGGAGCCCAAAACCTCTCTCAAACCAGATCTTCATTTTTAAAATCAAGCTTGTTTCTCTTTGTTTCTTTGCCCAGAATCCATCACCGGCCTTATCTGAAGCTAACTGAAGCATTGTCGTGAATTGAAACAACTTGAATCCAAAATTTCCATTTCACCATTGTTGAACCTTCGAGCTTCAATTGAAAAGGTAGATAATTATAAAATTACACCTCAAACTAGTTACCAGTAGCTTCGTCCTGCTTCACTGATCAATAACCCTCTCTTACCTTGTATATATATTTCGTATTTAGAATTTAATTTTACTTTCAAGTTTTAGGGTTATTGTATTTTCTGAGCAAATTATCTCTGCTTAGAGCAAATAAATTGCTCTAAAGCATAGAGACATGAACGATGATATGTTAGGCCACTGAATCCATGGTAAATTCGAGCTAAAAACAGTAGTTCAAGAATTTACAGAAATTGAACTGAGGATGAAGATGAAGTTGAGGTTCGCGCGTTTTGGAGCCAAAATTCTAATTCTGTCTCATAATGTGTTGACATGCATTTTCTTTTCAAATTGTTTTTTCCGTTGTGATTGCGTGCAGTGATCTATTAGTGAGCATGTTTTGACTTTGCATCCTAACCCTTAGATCCTTGACTCTGACTCAGTCATCAGATCGCGTGGCCTATAATGCTTCTTTCCACGCATGTTGGATTGATATGATGGTTGTGGTTTTTCTTGTTTCATTTTAATTTAATTTTGATTGTTTTAAATTCTATTTTATTTCAAAAAATCATAAAAAATAGCTGCCTCAGTCTTTTTCACTCTAATTTTTTTTATAATTTTCTAAAAATATTTTCTATCTTATGTGGATTTTTTTCACATTTTTATTCCATGATTTGATATTTCACATTATTTTTCACATTTTTCATGCATTTTAATTTGTTAAAAAAAATACTTTTATGCATTTTAAAATTCTCCAAAAAATGTTATATGATCCATGACTTATTTCTGACCTATCTTAATTTTCTTGAGCATTTAATTGTTATTTAGTGGCCTCATCTTGATTTTCTCTTTTATTGCATTTAAAATTCATTTTTAAAATCTTTTTCATGCATTTTTTTGTTGTTTATTTTTCATTTTAGCTTGGTTACTGGTTGTTGCCTTGGATCATAGTTTCTTGATCAAAAATTTTCTCAGTTTCAATGGACTTTAGGTATTGATGAGGTTGGATGAATCTTCATCAATTCAAATCTATCATTATATGAATAATTGATTCATTTTTGGTGCTTTGGTTGATGATAGGTTTAGTGCCTTAATCCACCAAGAAAGGTGATTGAAATTGATGATAATGATGTACCACGAAAAATACGATCTTTGCGATGCGCAAAACTAGGGTTTTCACGATCACGGATGGACTTATGAGAGTCGCCACCGAATTTTGTTTATTTCCATGGAGGGAAAGGGAAAATATCGAGAAAATCCACGGGAGAAAAGATAGGGTATGGTCATCGCAACCATGTTGGGTTCGGAAGTCGGTCATGTAAGGAGAAGGTACTAACACTCCCTACATCCATCGTACACAATGGGAACCATCTAAGTTGTCTAGGCATGAAGGAGTATCTGATATCTATAAGCTTGCTAAGGGAAAGAAGATAATTACTTGAGGAAAAATAAGAAATTTTTATTATTGAGTTCGTTTGAATTTACAATTCAGTGCCTACGTATCCTAGAGGGAATCAGAACTTCGTAGTTCATGTTGAAAAATGTTTCTTTGTTTATTGTATGTTCTTTTTATGGACGATGCTAGGTAGCATGCCCTTTTTGAAAAGTTTTAAACGAAAAAGCCAGGAGGCAAAAAGATTGGGATCTGTGAAGTGTTTTTTTAGGGTTTGAAAAATAGTTAAAGATAAGCACCACACTAAAGTCTATGACAATAGGAGTGAGTATTTCGTACAATTGGTCCAGGCGTCCCTCGTACGAAATAACTTAAGAAGAGGTAAGGAAAGACTCCAGCTCATCTTTTCCTATGTACTTAAGGCTAATGGGCGGATGATACCGTATTTAGTTAAAAGATATTTTTGTATTTTGAAGGTAAGATTTTAGTTTTAAATGAAACAGAAAATCTAACCTAATTCTATGACCTAAGACTAAGATAAAGGGAAATTCCTATCCTAGAAGTTATCATGCAAGAAATTAAAGCCTAAAGCCTATATTTATTCAATTTATCAAAAATTGAATCAAGAACTTAAGGGAACATGAAGATCACACATACAACCAAATAGCATCAAGTATCAAAAGCGACCATCAAGAACATATATCTAAGCCATGACTTAAATCATCCACAAGTACGCATTAAGAAATTTATGATAAACTATTCACATTCCATGATCCTAAAATGAGGAAACCAAAATAAACTTAAACCATGAATCAGTCACTAGTCTAAATTACCAGCTAGTCACATTAATCGTGAATTTAAAATTGATCATATATTTTAATAGTCAAGAAATTAACATCAAAATTAATGGTAAGATCAAGCTTTTAAACAAGATTAACATCGATGTTAACATGACTATTTTAACTAATTGCTAATATTAAAAGTTAAACTTACCGTTAAAATCATCAACTAATTAAAAAAATAGAAATAACGAGTGCAACAAAAGAAAAAAAGAAAAACAAAATTATAAATAAATAACATGGGCCATCTTTATAAGCCCAAGGGAGGTGAGAAACAAATGATGGTGTCAAAACAAAAATCATATGGGCTAACATTTCCCAAGGCCATTAAACCAAACCATCAAAACCAAAATATAAAAAAAATGAGACTGGGAAAAAGAATCAGTAAATCACAATAACAAGTTTCTCCTTTCTCTCTTGACCTCACTTGATTCTTCAATGTCGTTTCTCTCTTTTTTCTCTCATCCGACCGCAGCTCGTAACTCACTCTCAACCATTACTCTTTCTATCTCTTCTAGTATCGTCTCCCTTTCTCTCTTTCGCACCCGCGTCTTGCTTCTTCTTTCCTTGCGCATCGCCGAAACAAAAGGAAGTCTGCCACGCCATGGCCTATGGCCGACGACGGTGGAGAATACATTACACACTCCTCTCACTCTCTTATCTAACGACTAATTTGATTCAACTCCGCCTCAGACTCTTCACCAGAATAGAAATACCACAATTCAAACTACGCAAACTAAATGAAAAGGAATAGAGGAATTACCTAGAAATCAAATGGAGGTATGATTTTGTTATAAGTTTCTCCCTCTCTTCTCTGCGTGTATTATAGCTATTGTAATGTTGATGTCACTTCGATTCTGTTCGCGTGCCGTTTTGACTTTGAACTGATGGTTATTACTCGTGTTCTTCATTGCTTCCTGTTACACTTTGTTAATTCATGTGCATTTTGTGATACTGTGTGTATTGCTGCAAATTCTGAGTTGTTATATGTTGCTTGCTTCTGATATGCCCTGTGTATGATTGTCGCTGTATGTGATGGTTATTTTGTGTCCTGCCTCAAAACTGTGTGTGATGTGCGTGTGATATGGTTGTTAATTCTTTACTGTTATGCGTGTGTAGTGATAGGTGTGTTGGTATTTTACTGGTGTTGTGGTGTTGTTGATGTTTTGCTGATGATAAAATAAAATCATGTCCTTTTTTGTGTGAAGTTTTTCCCTTTTTATAACCATCTTTAAACTTGATATTAAAATGCTGATGTTTCTTCTTGAGTGCTAATAATTGTGTTGCAATCTTTTTGTTTTGGAAAGAATTCAAATATGTTTGGAACTTTTTTTGGAAAGAATTAAAGCTTGTTGGAACATGTTTATTATGATGATAATATTATTTCTGTTTCTATTCAAACATGTCCAAACATGTTCGAATTTTCCTGTTCAAATCGTCAAGTGAAACCTGATTATGTTTTAGCCTTTTAATGATCATGAATTTCTGATTTGCAGGGACTTTATGATTTCAAAAATTCGTCACGATTTTGCCAAATCTGCTAGCACACTCTCCCCTTTTCCAAACTCCTCCGCAAAGGGGCAACCTTTGAGTGGACGGAGGAATGCGACAAAACCCTCCTCAACCTAAAACAAGCGTTATCGGAATCTCCGGTCCTCTCCTGACCAGATAACGGGGAGACCCTCTATCTTTATCTCGCTGTCGCGACCGAGGCTGTGAGCGCCGCCCTCATTCGTGAAACCCCTGACAGGCAGAAGCTCAAATACTTCACGAGCAAGGCGCTTTAAGGACCAGAACTTAGATACCAACAGATAAAAAAATTATCCCTAGCCCTCATCAACGATGCGAGGAGGTTGAGGTACTACTTTCTAGCCCACACAATCGTGGTGCGCACAGACCAGCCCGTGAGGCAACTGTTAGGCCGCCCAGACATGGCCGACAAAATGCTCAAATGGTCGCTGGAACTGTCCGAGTTTGACATCTATTATGAGAGCAGAAAAGACATCAAAGCTCAGGCACTGGCCGACTTCGTGGCGGAGATGACCTTGCCCAACTCCCCGACTTGCGGGGCTCGCAGGTGGACAATCTTCGTCGACGGAGCATCCAGCTCGGCAGGGAGCGGAGCAGGCATCGTCCTGGAAAACAAGGAGGGTATCCTCGTCGAGGTCTCTCTTACCCTATCTTTCCCCACCTCCAATAATCAGGCAGAGTATGAGGCCTTTCTTGCAGGTCTACATCTCGCCGAAGACCTGGGAGCCGAGGAAGTCGTAATCTGCACAAATTCTCAACTCGTGGCCCTCCAGATGCAGGGAGAGTATCAGGCCAAAAACGACAACCTATCAGAATACTTGACCTTGGTCAAGGAAAAAATGACGACGTTCACATTGGTGGAGGTAAAGCATATTCCCCTTGAACACAATGTTTGGGCAGATATCTTGTCAAAGCTGGCGAGCACAAAGAAAATGGAGGAAACAAATCCTTCATCCATGAAGTACTTCCTCAACCTAGCATCGAGAGAACTCCCACGACCCTCAACATGCACGTCATTGGTGACATCAACTGCTAGATGACCCCAATCTACAACTACCTCGCCAAAGACAAACTACCATCCGACCCAAAGGAAGCTAGTGTGGTCAGAAATGGTCTCCCACGTCCTGCGCGAAATCCACGAAGGAATCAACGCCCAACACCTTAGAGGAAGACCCCTCGTTAGGAAATCCTTACGAGCAGGATACTACTGGCCGACCATGCAGCACGACGCGAAGGAACACGTAAAAAAATGTGACAAATACCAACGTCATGGGGACATGCACTTGGCACCGCCCAATGAGCTCAAAGCAATGTCCTCCCTGTGGCCCTTCGCATGGTGGGGCCTGGACATCCAGAACAAATACCTGATAGTGGGCGTGGACTACTTTACAAAATGGATAGAAGCAGAAGATATGGCAAAAATAACGGCCCACAACATACTTCACTTCTACAAGCAAAACATTCTTGCTCGCTTCGGCATCCCCCAGGAAATTGTCACCGAAAACGGGACACTATTCATGAACAAAATATTCCAGGAGTTCGTCGCCCAACTGGGCACTAAATAACACTTTGCGTCCGTCGAGCACCCGCAGACGAACGGGCAAGCCGAGGCAGCCAACAGGATAATCCCGCGGGGTCTCAAACGAAGACTGGACGAAACCAGGAAACAATGGGTCGAGGAGCAGCACAGCATGCTCTGGGCCTACTGCATTACAGGGGACTGAGGCAATAATCCCTATCGAATTACACGTGCCCTCCAAGTGGACTGAAGCTCCCTTGGACAAGGAGAACAACAGTGAGGCATTAAGGGAGGAGCTCGACCTCGTCGAAGAGGTATGATCAGGAGCAGCCCTCTGTGAGGCCTCATAAAAACACAAAATCGCAATTAGGAACAACGACAAAGTCATACGATGAGACTTCCAAGTGAGCAGTCTCGTCCTAAGGAGGAATCACAAAGATTTTCGTGAAGGCAAACTCGCCGCAAACTGGGAAGGCCCCTATCGTGTTCGAGCAAAAACAGGGAATGGGGCATACTACCTAGAACATCTCAACGGGGAAGAGCTCGCTAGACCATGGAATGCCGAAAAGCTAAAACAATATTATAGCTAAAGCCACAACTGTCGGCATGCTCTGTCGACACAACGAGCATAGTGTACCAACCATAAATGTGCGCCCCGGTACAAGTGGTGCATACCAAAATAAATCAAGGCAGGTTTTTACTCTAGAACGAGCAAAACCCATGCTCGACAGCGGTCCCTCGACCGAGCCCGCCGTCGCCAAAGTACCACGAAAGGTAGAACACCTAGCTCGCGATGGGAAGTTCACGCCGCGAACTCAGGCCACAAACGCGACTTGAGCTCCGCTCTCTTGCCTGTAGACTACCAAAGTCTTTCGACCAGTTCCCCTCACTGGCGAACACCAATTTGTCTAGCAAACCACGAAACTTAAAATCGTTCACAAAAATAGCCCATACAATGGGCACGAGTGACGAACAAGGTCTGACACTTCGCGAATTTAAGCAAAGTAAAAACATGCATAAAAGACAAATCATACACAACCGACCATCACAGCCAAAAATAAATATTATAGTTGTGACCATGTCCTCCGCGGCTTTCTTCTCCGCCCTTATACTTCTTTTTCGTCTCCTTGGTGGCCTTGGTGATATGTGCTAAATTGGAGTGATATTGAGTGTGAATAAGTGGCACTTATTGGCTTAATTCAACCAATAAACCTCAACTTTAGTATATATTCGGTATATTTTACATTATAGTGTATATATTGTGTTATCGTGTAAATATCATTGAGTTTAATTGTTTTTATCTCATTTCTGTAAGTATTCAAGCATTGATATTTATTCATTGTTAGATAGAGCATTTAATAAGATTTCTAACGCTTCTAACCGGACCTCAAACGGAGTTACGGTTCAAATGTTATGAATAAAACAAGTGCAAGATTTTGTTGTACTGTCAGCGCTCGCCGGGCGAAGCAGGGGCGAGCCATAAGAGTCAAATTCACAGTAGAGGCAGTAGAAAATTCCTCCTTGGTTCGCCGGCCGAACCGGGGTTTAGCCGGGCGAATTTGCTTGGGCAGAAACACATTAAAAAGGCTAAAAACAGATTTTTTAGGTTATGGGTTGGGTATTTTTGACCCCAACTTCATCACAAACATATTTTTGATGAGAGAAGCTAGAAAACAACATTGGAGCTTGCATATGGATGATCCGGAGTTGGATTTCTCATCAATCGGTGCTAACAACCCTTGAGATGTTTAGTTTTACTCTATTTCTTCTCCATGTATTTCTCTTTTTGTTGGGTTATGTTTGTATATTTACTTTAAACATATGTATATTTGTTGATCATGGTGTTGTATAATATATATGTTTTACAAATCAATCTTGTGCTTTCCTTGATCTTTTTGCATTTAAGTTTGGATTTGTGTTGTTGTAGAGATAGGCCTCACAAATCTATTAGTTTCTAGATTCTAGAGATAGATTTAGAGCTAATAATCACGTAGGTATCGAAGCTTAATGCTTCCGTGTTGTTTGAGTCGGTTGAGAGATCGTCGACGAGAGTAATACAGTTGTTCTCTCAACTCAGTGTTGCAGAGATGGACACCGTGGTGAGCTATACGTGATGATTTTGATGAGTATTGTATGTTGAGTGTGACTGATTGATAGGTTTAAGTTTGTTTTGATTAGTGTAAATTCATGCTTGATAAGTTTTCCTCTTCAAAGAATGTATTATTTTTTTGTTCACATGTTTAATTTCCACATTTACAATTTCAAACCATTTTAACCCAAACTCAATAACATTTAAATTGTCAAACGGATGTTCAATAGCACTAATCCCTGTGGACACGATAATTTCTCGGATAAATACTTCCAAAAATTTTTGTTGCTTGCCGCTTTAGCGCACCAACAAAATGGCGTTGTTGCCGGGGATTGATGTTTTTATCGGATCCCATTGTGATAGTTTCTTTGTTTTTGAGTTTTGTAGATATCGTATATATTGTTTATTTTCACTTGTTTATATTGATACTTGCATATGTTTACCATATTTTAGAATTTTACATGTTTTGCATACTTGTGAATATAGTGTATTGATGACGTGAAAATACATCGTTTATTTGACTTGATTAATGCATGTTTTCTAGTTGTTTTGATTTGTATTTGCACTATTATGTTGGTATTTAGTTTGTTTTTAGGTATTTAGCCATTTAAGAGTCAAATGTGAAGAAACGAAGCAATTCAGATGAAAAACAAAAGAAATGGAGCAATTTGCACACAAGGCGTTCGCTATAGAGAAAGCCAAAAACGAGAAAAGGGAAGGAAAAGTACAAGAAAGACAAGGGAAAGCCCACATGACAATCGATTGCAGTCTTAATGAAACCAAAGATGTTGTTTTTCCCTTGTAGCGCTGTCCCACGATTCTAGCCATAACTTTTGATTCGTAAGTCCGAATAACGCCCCGTTCGAAGCGTTGGAAAGCTAAAGCTGAGATATACATCATGGGAAATGGACCCATGATGCTCACTATAACACCCCAATTCCCAATCCCGAATAAATAATACATAAATTAATCAGAGTAGATAAATATTTATTTTTCCGACAGAAACCAGGATGCCACAACAGTAAAAAGAAAATACAATCCCTGCTCATATATTTTTAATACATAACACAAAATAGAATACCCTCAAAGGGAATTTTTTCCATATAAAAGGGAAGCTCAATTATGGAATAAAGCGGAAAGATCCATAACTGACTTGTTTTACAAATAAATGGTTTTATAACGTCAAAATATACATACAAAAGTAATACAAAATATATTCAACAATTGTATACATATATATCACAAAAGCGCTCCCCGACTCCCGTGCTACGTATCAGAGCAGACAGACCAACAAAAGGGATGGAGAACTAATCTTCACAAAAGCCTCCCAGACAACTAATCTGCAATTGCCTCATAGAGCAACAAACCACAGCAGAAGGGTGAGAAATAACAACTAAAATCAAGATTGCATAATAATATGCAAACACATAAAAATTCACATGCATAGTTATTCTCACCACAAGCATCACCTACTAATACATATATCGATTATCCAACATAATCACATATTTGCACATAAGGCATACCAAAGTCACAACATATGGAAACACACCACCACATCACATAGCATATGTCTATACATAAAACATATTATCCACAACCAATGCACTTATCACATATGCACATCAATTCACCAATTCTAACATAAATCTCGATACACACTCAATCAATTCATGATTTTCCACACATAATCAATCCATTCATGATTTTCCACACATAATCAATCAAATCATGATTTATGCAATTGCAAAGAGACCGACACAACGACTCTATGCAAATGCGGTAATATCCATCCATCTATCTCATCACTAGTTCACTCAGGAACTATTGGAATCATCGCTTATTACTTAGTGTAACTCCCCGTCGGGCAAACGATGTTCCCCGTCGCTTTAGGTCCTCTTGGTATAAGGCGCACGACGTTTATGGATCGCTTTAGGTCCTCTTTGTATAAGGCGCACGATCCGATCGCTTTAGGTCCTCTTTGTATAAGGCGCACGATCGTCTATAATTATCGCTTTAGGTCCTCTTTGTATAAGGCGCACGATGTTATAGCGGATTCCCTCTGGAATCGTTTCGTCGCTCACACCCACTAGGGCACACGACATCACAAGATGCATATCATGATGCTTGACACACAAGAACTCATGACAATCAAATGCATCATCACAATTCAACAATATGAATTATCTCATCATCATTATTCATGCATTGAAAACACTTCAAACAATGCATTTCATCACAAACCACAAACCACAACAATCATGCAATCACAATTACTTCCACAAGGGATTCACACCACAAAGGCTACCCACAACACATCATAACAACATACATTGATATTCAATCAAATAATGTATTTTACCACACAACAACGTCATTAGTCATGCATCGAAGTTTAACCCAAAACAATGCATTTACTTGCCATAAGGCCAAAAACCATCATCACATCAATTCATCACATGCATTCACATCGTATAACAACACACAAGCTATACGTTATATATCAAAGGCACATTGCATGATAACACATCAATTACCCACGGTACAACGACAAAAGTCGACAGAACGACACATTTCCAAATTCCTGACATAATTAAATCAGCCACCCATATCAAAACCATTTTAATAAGAAAGAAGGTCTCAATAGCTATCTAACGATACCAAGAATGTTCAGAACGGATAATCGGGTCACAAGTTATGGAATTTAAAAGAAAAAGGAACGTTTGAAAAGTCCCAGCAGCGCCCGGGGCTACTCAAGGATCGCCCGGCGGTGGCCCTTCGCCGCTACATCGCCCGGCGAAGTAGAGACGTACGATCTCTCAACCAAGACTCAAAAGAGTCAGAATCGTGCTAAGCTGCGCCTCTCGGGCATCGCCCGACACCAGGCCGCATCGCCCGACGCTCAAAGCGCCGCCCGACGGTTCACATCAGTTGCAGAATTTTCTGCTGCGGGTTTACACTGTTCCAAACCCCAAAACTCCCATTTTTCACCCCCAAATCAATTCCAACAGCAAAGACAAGTATCAACGATTGTTCACTAACCTAGTGTGATCATACAACGCAATTTATATCAAATCCCGACCGTGAAAACATCGATTTCTATTCGATTATCTCATTTCGACCTATAATTGAAAAACGAGAGGAAACGACCAAAACACTCCAAGAAAACATACACATATACATACACAAGCAAGATATAATCGAAACTTCTCACCCTTACCCGATTAATCGCGATTGAAACGGAGTTTCCTCGATTTTTCCTCTTCTCCCTTCTTTCCTTTCCTTTCTTTCTCTTCCTTTTCTTCTCTTTTCTTTCTCTTTTCTTTTTTCTCTATTTTTCTCTCTATTCCTATTTTAATGAAAAATAACCAAGCAAAAGACCAAAATACCCCTCAGCTCAAATATCTCGCAAACGCTCTCAAAACGCGATAAAACATAAACAGCGATGAAATATATTTCGGTAAATAAAAGTTAAAAAGAAATTATAGTTTATTGTAAATATTTTACCTATTAGGGAAGTTAACCAATTAACTCAATTAGCAGGTAAAATACAATAAATTCACACATTTCACAAAATTCACATAAATGAAATAAATAAATGCAATTAAACAAATCAGGGCATTACAATTCTCCCCCACTTAGAAATTTTCGTCCTCGAAAATATTACCGATACGAACAACTCCGGATACGATTCTCGCATCCGACCAACAAACCAACATGCCAACCAGAGGCACACCACGAATACCACAAACTGACAAACAACCTTGCTAACAGCAGCTACAACAACGACACGACAACGACAACAACTACAACAACGACACGACAACTACGACAAGATGCAAAGCCCATACAATGCACTTGTCGACTAACTCACGACTCAAAGAATACCCAAGTTACGAACGCACATAGGAATTAGCTACAAGCACTCGAACCATCACAATGGAAACGAGGCAACAACAAAGACAAGAACATAAAGTTCCATGACACAACATCATTCAACAATCTCTACATAACCACCATACCAACATGCTTGTCACACAACAATATTACAACAATGCTACGATTCACCAATCGAACATATAACCAAAACATCCATCTACATAGTAGCCCAAGAATAATATTTAAACCTTTCCCCTAACACTTCCATTCTGAAACGTCCAATAGTCTCACCATTCCTACATGTTTCCAGTGTTCAACCCAAGGACTCTTACAAGTCACACACGCATATAAGGATTGTGCCACATCACACTTTCGATGCCCACTCTGATTACTCGTAACCATCAAACTACCAATCTCACGTCCAAAGTCTAACTCTTTCTCATATTCGCCAAAAATCACTGTTCACTTTTAATATACCCAACCTCACACTCCGCTGTGTTATCTCACATACCAGACACAAGTCTCGGAATTGCTCAAATAATTTTAATTCCCTGACCATCAAAACAACCATGTATAAAAACTTTTGACTTAACTCATCAGGCACAACAATAGCTTTTCCCCAAAGGATAATCCAAGCCAAATCCATAACTCGTCACGAATTCCAACCATCCTCGTTGTCTCATACTCTATTCCTTCAGACCAAACAAGTTCTCAATATTCTTGTGATTACAAAACACTTCGAACCTAGAACCATAAAGATAATACCTCCAAATATTCCAACACAATACAACCGCAACCAATTCCAAATCCAAAATAGTATAGATCCTTTTATGAATCCTCAATTATCGTAAAGCATAAGCCACGACTTTACCATCTTGCATTAACACACTGACTAAGCTCATCAAGGACACATCACCATACCTCACCAACGGTTGATTAGGATCACACATAATCAAAACTGAAGCCGTAGACAAATTCTGCATCAGCTCATCCAAAACTTATTCACAACGAACATCCAAAACAAACGACTCACCCTTTGCAAGTCCACCGAAGTAACGAAAACGCTAAATTGGAAAAGCCCTCCATAACCTCCGGTAATAACCAACTAAAGTCCAAAAAGATTTTATTCTCCTTAACCAACTTCGGAGCCTCTCCTTGTAGAACTGCGTATACTTCTGATGGATCCATAACCATACTATCGTCAGAAATTACATATCCAAGAAACTAACCTTTTTCAACCCAAATTCTCACTTGAATAACTTAGCACAAAACTTCGTCTCTTTTCGACACTTGTAATTCAAATCTCAAACACTCTACCTGTTCTTCCTCTGAGTTTATAACAGATCCGAATATCCTCAATCAAAACCACTACGAACTTATCCAATTAAATATGGAAGATACAATTCCTCTACTCCACAAACATTCCAGACGCATTACTAATACCGAACAACATCATTATACATTGTAATGCCCAACCAAACCAACCCTCATTCAAACTTGTCCAGACTCACATACAAGCTTAATCGAGTAAATAACAACCCATTCCGATGATAACAAATAGAACCAGTCCCATGACATCGATCAAGACCTCAACTCACCAAACTCTAAGTTTCACTTTCCATAGTCTCAATACCATTATACACATCATGCTTGTTATTCCCTTCAATCATCCATCCTTTTTGTTACTAACAATCCTGGAGCTCTCTACGACGACATACTTGGCCTCACAATCCTCCTTTCTAGTAAATCTTCCAACTGCTTTTTCAGTCCGGGTAATTCTAACGCTAACATCCAATATTCCATCCGGAAATACATCTGAAAATCACGCACAACTGGCAGCCCTTCACTGTGGCCTTTCTGCCAATTTCCAGAACTCTATCATCACGGACATAACAAACATCTTGGTCTCATCTCCTAAGAGTTTTCTACTTACTTAGCAGATCCAAACCTCAAATATTCACCTTCGTCCAATTTAAGTTCACTCTCTACTCTCTGAGGAGCAACCACCAATAATACCCAAACATTCTCCCTCAGAGACATTCCAACCTGACCAACATACAAAACCTCGAATCCGCCTCATCTTCCGATATCATAATCTTCATCGACTCGTCAAAACAATCTGTAATCACTTCCTTACTTCCATATAATTCCTTGCACCTACTATCAAAGCCGGAAAACACGTCTATTCCATCCAACATAATTTAGTCTACTATCAACAAGAGATTAAGGGTGATCAGTTCCTCAATTTGTCAATAAACATCCGACAATCATGTGGGGCATAAACCGTCTTTACCAAACTATAATAGAATTTCTTGCATCTCGTGCACAAAACTACCTAAGGTATAATTCCTTAGTTGACATAAACCTTACCTCCACATTCCCTCCGGAATTCGGGAACAACACGGTCCAAACCACACTTACACTCTTGCAATCAACGGGACACTGAGCCAATGCTCCACACCTGAAGCAACTTCGAGAAGCACCAGCTTCTCCCCCACTTATCTCATTCTTACACCTGAAAACAAAGGATTAGAAAACCAGAAAGCACTGACAGTGTTTCACACACATATCATGTACTAAGGAACCTACAACCTCGACAGTATTCAACTGTTACACCAACTGACGCAACAACTTGGCCGGACGGACCGACCTGCTCTGATACCACTATTATAACACCCCAATTCCCAATCGCGAATAAATAATACATAAATTAATCAGAGTAGATAAATATTTATTTTTCTGATAGAAACCAGGATGCCACAACAGTAAAAAGAAAATACAATCCCTGCTCATATATTTTTGATACATAACACAAAATAGAATACCCTCAAAGGGAAACTTTTTCCATATAAAAGGGAAGCTCAATTATGGAATAAAGCGGAAAGATCCATAACTGACTTGTTTTACAAATAAATGGTTTTATAACGTCAAAATATACATACAAAAGTAAAACAAAATATATTCAACAATTGTATACATATATATCACAAAAGCGTTCCCCGACTCCCGTGCTACGTATCAGAGCAGACAGGCCAACAAAAGGGATGGAGAACTAATCTTCACAAAAGCCTCCCAGACTACTAATCTGCAATTGCCTCATAGAGGAACAAACCACAGCAGAAGGGTGAGAAATAACAGCTAAAATCAAGATTGCATAATAATATGCAAACACATAAAAATTCACATGCATAGTTATTCTCACCACAAGCATCACCTACTAATACATATATCGATTATCCAACATAATCACATATTTGCACATAAGGCATACCAAAGTCACAACATATGGAAACACACCACCACATCACATAGCATATGTCTATACATAAAACATATTATCCACAACCAATGCATTTATCACATATGCACATCAATTCACCAATTCAAACATAAATCTCAATACACACTCAATCAATTCATGATTTTCCACACATAATCAATCCATTCATGATTTTCCACACATAATCAATCAAATCATGATTTATGCAAATGCAAAGAGACCGACACAACGACTCTATGCAAATGAGGTACCATTCATCCATCTATCTCATCACTAGTTCACTCAGGAACTATTGGAATCATCGCTTGTTACTTAGTGTAACTCCTCGTCGGGCAAATGATGTTCCCCGTCGCTTTAGGTCCTCTTGGTATAAGGCGCCGATGTTTATGGATCGCTTTAGGTCATCTTTGTATAAGCCGCACGATCCGATCGCTTTAGGTCCTCTTTGTATAACGCGCACGATCGTCTATGATCATCGCTTTAGGTCCTCTTTGTATAAGGCGCACGATGTTATAGCGGATTCCCTCTGGAATCGTTTCGTCGCTTACACCCACTAGGGCACACGACATCACAAGATGCATATCATGATGCTTGACGCACAAGAACTCATGACAATTAAATGCATCATCACAACTCAACAATATGAATTATCTCATCATCATTATTCATGCATTGAAAACACTTCAAACAATGCATTTCATCACAAACCACAAACCACAACAATCATGCAATCACAATTACTTCCACAAGGGATTCACACCACAAAGGCTACCCACAACACATCATGACAACATACATTGATATTCAATCAAACAATGTATTTTACCACACAATAACGTCATTAGTCATGCATCGAAGTTTAACCCAAAACAATGCATTTACTTGCCATAAGGCCACAAACCATCGTCACATCAATTCATCACATGCATTCGCATCATATAACAACACACAAGCTATACATTATATATCAAAGGCACATTGCATGATAACACATCAATTACACACGGTACAATGGCAAAAGTCGACAAAATGACACATTTCCAAATTCCCGACATAATTAAATCGGCCACCCATCTCAAAACCATTTTAATTAGAAAGCACGTCTCAATAGCTATCTAATGATACCAAGAATGTTCAAAACGGATAATCGGGTCACAAGTTATGGAATTTAAAAGAAAAAGGAACTTTTAAAAAGTGCCAGCAGCGCCCCGCGCTACTCAAGGATCGCCCGGCGGTGGCCCTTCGCCGCTACGTCGCCCGACGAAGCAGAGACATACGATCTCTCAACCAAGACTCAAAAGAGTCAGAATCGTGCTAAGCTGCACCTCTCGGGCATCGGCCGACGCTCAAAGCGCCGCCCGGCGGTTCACATCAGTTGCAGAATTTTCTGCTGCGGGTTTACACTGTTCCAAACCCCAAAAATCCCATTTTTCACCCCCAAATCAATTCTAACAACAAAGACAAGTATCAACGATTGTTCACCAACCTAGTGTGATCATACAACGCAATTTATATCAAATCCCGACCGTGAAAACATCGATTTTTATTCGATTATCTCATTTCGACCTATAATTGAAAAACGAGAGGAAACGACCGAAACACTCCAAGAAAACATACACATATACATACGCAAGCAAGATATAATCGAAACTTCTCACCCTTACCCGATTAATCGCGATTGAAACGGAGTTTCCTCAATTTTTCCTCTTCTCCCTTCTTTCCTCTCCTTTATTTTTCTTCCTTTTATTCTTTTTTCTTTCTCTTTTCTTTTTTCTCTATTTTTCTCTCTATTCCTATTTTAATGAAAAATAACCAAGCAAAAGACCAAAATACCCCTCAGCTCAAATATCTCGCAAACGCTCTCAAAATGCGATAAAACATAAACAGCGATGAAATATATTTCGGGAAATAAAAGTTAAAAAGAAATTATAGTTTATTGCAAATATTTTACCTATTAGGGAAGTTAACCAATTAACTCAATTAGCAGGTAAAATACAATAAATTCACACATTTTACAAAATTCATAATAAATGAAATAAATAAATGCAATTAAACAAATCGGGGTGTTACAATTCTCCCCCACTTAGAAATTTCCGTCCTCGAAAATATAACCGATACGAACAACTCCGGATATAACTCTCGCATCCGACCAACAAACCAACATGCCCACCAAAGGCACATCACGAATACCACAAACTGACAAACAACCTTGCTAACAGCAGCTACAACAACGACACGACAACGACGACAACTACAACAACGACACGACAATGACGACAAGATGCAAAGCCCATACAATGCACTTGACGACTAACTCACGACTCGAAGAATACCCAAGTTACGAACACACATAGGAATTAACTATAAGCACTCGAACCATCACGATGGAAACGAGGCAACAACAAAGACAAGAACATAAAGTTCCACGACACAATATCATTCAACAATCTCTACATAACCACCATACCAACATGCTTGTCACACAACAATATTACAACAATGCTACGATTCACCAATCGAACATATAACCAAAACATCCATCTACATAGCAGCCCACGAATAATATTTAAACCTTTCCCCTAACACTTCCATTCTAAAACATCCAATAGTCTCACCATTCCTACATGTTTCTAGTGTTCAACCCAAGGACTCTTACAAGTCACACACGCATATACAGATTGTTCCACATCACGCTTCCGATGCGCACTCTGATTACTCGTAACCATCAAACTACCAATCTCACGTCCAAAGTCTAACTCTTTCTCATATTCGCCAAAAATCACTATTCACTTTTAATATACCCAACCTCACACTCCACTGTGTTATCTCACATACCAGACACAAGTCTCGGAATTGCTAAAATAATTTTAATTCCCTGACCATCAAAACAACCATGTATAAAAACTTTCGACTTAACTCATCAGGCACAACAATAGCTTTTCCCCAAAGGATAATCCAAGCCAAATCCATAACTCGTCACGAATTCCAACCATCCTCGTTGTCTCATACTCTATTCCTTCAGACCAAACAAGTACTCAATATTCTTGTGATTACCAAACACTTCGAACCTAGAACCATAAAGATAATACCTCCAAATATTCCAACACAATACAACCGCAACCAATTCCAAATCCAAAATAGTATAGATCCTTTTATGAATCCTCAATTGTCGTAAAGCATAAGCCATGACTTTACCATCTTGCATTAACACACTGACTAAGCTCATCAAGGACACATCACCATACCTCACCAACGGTTTATTAGGATCACACAGAATCAAAACTGAAGCCGTAGACAAATTCTACTTCAGCTCATCCAAAACTTATTCACAACGAACATCCAAAACAAACAACTCACCCTTTGCAAGTCCACCGAAGTAACGAAAACGCTAAATTGGAAAAGCCCTCCATAACCTCCGGTAATAACCAACTAAAGTCCAAAAAGATTTTATTCTCCTTAACCAACTTCGGAGCCTCTCCTTGTAGAACTGCATCTACTTCCGATGGATCCATAACCATACTATCATCAGAAATTACATATCCAAGAAACTAACCTTTTTCAACCCAAATTCTCACTTGAATAACTTAGCACAAAACTTCGTCTCTTTTCGACACTTGTAATTCAAATCTCAAACACTCTACCTGTTCTTCCTCTGAGTTTATAACAGATCCGAATATCCTCAATCAAAACCACTACGAACTTATCCAATTAAATATGGAAGATACAATTCCTCTACTCCACAAACATTCCAGACGCATTACTAATACCGAACAACATCATTGTACATTGTAATGCCCAACCAAACCAACCCTCATCCAAACATTTACCCGACTCACATACAAGCTTAATCGAGTAAATAACAACCCATTCCGATGATAACAAATAGAACCAGTCCCATGACATCGATCAAGACCTCAACTCACCAAACTCTAAGTTTCACTTTCCATAGTCTCAATACCATTATACACATCATGCTTGTTATTCCCTTCAATCATCTATCCTTTTTGTTACTAACAATCCTGGAGCTCTCTACGACGACACACTTAGCCTCACAATCCTCCTTTCCAGTAAATCTTCCAACTGGTTTTTCAGTCCGGGTAATTCTAACGCTAACATCCAATATTCCATCCGGAAATACATCTGAAAATCACACACAACTGGCAGCCCTTCACTGTGTCCTTTCTGCCAATTTCCAGAACTCTATCATCACGGACATAACAAACATCTTGGTCTCATCTCCTAAGAGTTTTCTACTTACTTAGCAGATCCAAACCTCAAATATTCACCTTCGTCCAATTTAAGTTCACTCTCTACTCTCTGAGGAGCAACCACCAATAATACCTAAACATTCTCCCTCAGAGACATTCCAACCTGACCAACATACAAAACCTCGAATCCGCCTCATATTCCGATATCATAATCTTCATCGACTCGTCAAAACAATCTGTAATCACTTCCTTACTTCCATACAATTCCTTGCACCTACTATCAAAGCCGGAAAACACGTCTATTCCATCCAACATAATTCTGTCTACTATCAACAAGAGATTAAGGGTGATCAGTTCCTCAATTTGTCAATAGACATCCGACAATCATGATGGGGCATAAACTGTCTTTACCAAACTATAATAGCATTTCTTGCATCTCGTGCACAAAACTACCTAAGGCACAATTCTTTAGTTGACATAAACCTTACCTCCGCATTCCCTCAGGAATTCGGGAATAACACGGTCCAAACCACACTTACACTCTTGCAATCAACGGCACACTGAGTCGATGCTCCACACCTGAAGCAACTTCAAGAAGCACCAGCTTCTCCCCCACTTATCTCATTCTTACACCTGAAGACAAAGGATTAGGAAACCAGAAAGCTCTGACAGTGTTTCACACACATATCACGTACTAAGGAACCTACAACCTCGACAGTATTCAACTGTTACACCAACTGACGCAACAACTTGGCCGGACGGACCGACCTGCTCTGATACCACTATTATAACACCCCAATTCCCAATCGCGAATAAATAATACATAAATTAATCAGAGTAGATACATATTTATTTTTCCGACAGAAACCAGGATGCCACAACAGTAAAAAGAAAATACAATCCCTGCACATATATTTTTGATACATAACACAAAATAGAATACCCTCAAAGGGAAACTTTTTCCATATAAAAGGGAAACTCAATTATGGAATAAAGCAGAAAGATCCATAACTGACTTGTTTTACAAATAAATGGTTTTATAACGTCAAAATATACATACAAAAGTAATACAAAATATATTCAACAATTGTATACATATATATCACAAAAGCGTTCCCCAACTCCCGTGCTACGTATCAGAGCAGACAGACCAATAAAAGGGATGGAGAACTAATCTTCACAAAAGCCTCCCAGACTACTAATCTACAATTGCCTCATAGAGCAACAAACCACAACAGAAGGGTGAGAAATAACAACTAAAATCAAGATTGCATAATAATATGCAAACACATAAAAATTCACATACATAGTTATTCTCACCACAAGCATCACCTACTAATACATATATCGATTATCCAACATAATCACATATTTGCACATAAGGCATACCAAAGTCACAACATATGGAAACACACCACCACATCACATAGCATATGTCTATACATAAAACATATTATCCACAACCAATGCATTTATCACATATGCACATCAATTCACCAATTCAAACATAAATCTCAATACACACTCAATCAATTCATGATTTTCCACACATAATCAATCCATTCATGATTTTCCACACATAATCAATCAAATCATGATTTATGCAAATGCAAAGAGACCGACACAACGACTCTATGCAAATGAGGTACCATCCATCCATCTATCTCATCACTAGTTCACTCAGGAACTATTGGAATCATCGCTTGTTACTTAGTGTAACTCCCCGTCGGGCAAACGATGTTCCCCGTCGCTTTAGGTCCTCTTGGTATAAGGCGCCGACGTTTATGGATCGCTTTAGGTCATCTTTGTATAAGGCGCACGATCCGATCGCTTTAGGTCCTCTTTGTATAACGCGCACGATCGTCTATAATCATCGCTTTAGGTCCTCTTTGTATAAGGCGCACTATGTTATAGCGGATTCCCTCTGGAACCGTTTCGTCGCTCACACCCACTAGGGCACACGACATCACAAGATGCATATCATGATGCTTGACACACAAGAACTCATGACAATCAAATGCATCATCACAATTCAACAATATGAAGTATCTCATCATCATTATTCATGCATTGAAAACACTTCAAACAATGCATTTCATCACAAACCACAAACCACAACAATCATGCAATCACAATTACTTCCACAAGGGATTCACACCACAAAGGATACCCACAACACATCATAACAACATACATTGATATTCAATCAAACAATGTATTTTACCACACAACAACGTCATTAGTCATGCATCGAAGTTTAACCCAAAACAATGCATTTACTTGCCATAAGGCCACAAACCATCATCACATTAATTCATCACATGCATTCACAACATATAACAACACACAAGCTATACGTTATATATTAAAGGCACATTACAAGATAACACATCAATTATACACGGTACAATGGTAAAAGTCGACAAAATGACACATTTCCAAATTCCCGACATAATTAAATCGGCCACCCATATCAAAACCATTTTAATCAGAAAGAACGTCTCAATAGCTATCTAATGATACCAAGAATGTTCAAAACGGATAATCGGGTCACAAGTTATGGAATTTAAAAGAAAAAGGAACTTTTGAAAAGTCCCAGCAGCGCCCGATGCTACTCAAGGATTGCCCGGCGGTGGCCCTTCGCCGCTACGTCGCCCGGCGAAGCATGGCGTACGGTCTCTCAACCAAGACTCAAAAGAGTCAGAATCATGCTAAGCTGCGCCTCTCGGGCATCCCCCGACGCTCAAAGCGCCGCCCGGCGGTTCACATCAGTTGCAGAATTTTCTACTGCGGGTTTACACTGTTCCAAACCCCAAAAATCCCATTTTCACCCCCAAATCAATTCCAACAGCAAAGACAAGTATCAACGATTGTTCACCAACCTAGTGTGATCATACAACGCAATTTATATCAAATCCCGACCGTGAAAACATCGATTTCTATTCGATTATCTCATTTCGACCTATAATTGAAAAACGAGAGGAAACGACCAAAACACTCCAAGAAAACATACACATATACATACACAAGCAAGATATAATCGAAACTTCTCACCCTTACCCGATAAATCGCGATTGAAACGGGGTTTCCTCGATTTTTCCTCTTCTCCCTTCTTTCCTCTCCTTTCTTTCTCTTCCTTTTCTTCTCTTTTCTTTCTCTTTTATTTTTTCTCTATTTTTCTCTCTATTCCTATTTTAATGAAAAATAACCAAGCAAAAGACCAAAATACCCCTCAGCTCAAATATCTCGCAAACGCTCTCAAAACCGATAAAACATAAACAACGATGAAATATATTTCGGGAAATAAAAGTTAAAAAGAAATTATAGTTTATTGCACATATTTTACCTATTAGGGAAGTTAACCAATTAACTCAATTAGCAGGTAAAATACAATAAATTCACACATTTCACAAAATTCACATAAATGAAATAAATAAATGCAATTAAATAAATCGGGGCGTTACACTCACCCGTTGTACAAATGGCGGGCGCCATGTAGAGATGGAAGACGCCATCTTCCCAAAACGTGGATCAGTCAAGGACGGTTAGAGAAAGTGACCCATGATCCCCATTTTTCTCTCACACGAATGTTGAAGGAGTTACGTGCATTCCAAGGCTTATACCACTATAAATAGGACTTAGTTCATTAGTTTTAATCATTCAATCTTAGTTGCAGCATTAGGCATAAATTCACTTTGTTAAAGCATTAATTCTTTACATCGGGGAGTTATCGCACCATTGTTGTAATTGAGTTTGGATCAATTTATTTTAGAGCTTTTAATCTTGCCGCCATTTACTTTCCTTCAAAGTTTATTTCTTGTATCAGATTCAAGTCTCCGGTTTGGAGCAGGTTTTTAATATATTTCGCATCGCTTTACTTTATTTTATTTCCTCGCACTACTTTACATCGTTTATTTCTTGCCTTGGCTTAAATTTGCTTACTTTATTGCTCTGCTTTATATTCTTTACTTTATCGCACTACTTGTTTTAATTCCTTTATCGCAAAAAGATCTGTTTCCAAACCGAACTTAAGCGTGACACTTTCGTTCTTACTTTTGAAAACCAATCTCACACTTAGCACGTTTTTATTCCCTAAATGACTTATTCTGCAAATCAATTATATGCCATGTTTACCTTAGTCATGTCTAGCTAAATCCGTTGTGCTGGCATGTGAGGACCGTCGTTTCAACGGTGCTCCATATGTTGTACCTGTAGAAATAATACAACTTTTCTAAATTTAACTTGATCGGCCATTACATAAATGGGACTGTGTTTCTGTTTACGTAATGACCGTGACTATATCGGGTAAGATCGAAAGCCGTCCAATACTTAAGATAAAAGTTGGTTAGTTTTTAATTAATAAAAACAGCGAAAGCGCTTTGTTAATTAACTAGGGAAATTTAATATTGTTAGAAAATTATTTTAAAACTATTTACGAAAGCGCACCGTTTATAGATTTAGCATCCGGTTGGCCGAGAATATGCCGGAAACCCTTTGATGTTAAAAGTTTCCAATCAAAAGTACTTTTTAACTGAGTCTTAGAGGTAATTATATAAAAAATGATTTTTCACTTTAACGCAATACGCGACTGGTGCAGCGTGAGCGGCTGGTAAAGATTAGAGGTTAGGTCCGATTCCGATTACGCTAACGCGACGGTTCCTTTTTAATTAACTATTTTTCAAGGAATAAAATATTGCCCCATAAGTGTCCCTACTTAAACAATAAAAGTATTGTTTGATCGATGTGAATCACATACCAGTACCATTTATCTAAATTCATTTTTACTCATTATTCTCTATTTTCTGTGCACTTTACACTCTATTTCTATTAGCCTTAGATAATCGTCATAACAATAGTAATCGATAGATTGACATTGGTTCTATGGTTCAACAATCTTTTATATTACTTTGATAGGTCCGTGCACTTGCGGATTTCACCCATCAAGTTTTTGGTGCTGTTGCCAGGGACCAATTTCGTCAAATATCGTAACCCTGTTGTTACACTGTCTAGACTAAGGCACCATTTTCTCTATTACTATGTGTCATACCCCAAATTTTGACCACCAAGATTTCCCATCATTGTGTAAATAATCACCACAATATGGATGTACCATCATGCCTCATCAACCTCCTCAAGGATTGTTGAGCATTTACTATAATCAAGAATTAGGGTTTCCATCCCTCCCAGAGCACTCAGACAAAGGATCAATCAAGAAATGACATGATCTTCAACTTGTCTAACCTCTTAAAACATCCATGAGGAATCAAGAGGACTCCTACATCAAGAATCAAGCACAAAGTTGTGGCATTCCAAGTGGAAGGAACCTTGAAACACCTGATATCACCAAAATAGGGTTTTGGACGACTGGGACCTCCAGAGTGTGATTTTCACAAGAGGATGAGCCAAGACTTCAACATATGACTGAATATGCTCAAAATAACCCTAGGAATCCATTTTCAAAGTTGAATTACCCTCAGAGAATGCATTCCCCAAAAATCGGGAATTAGGGTTTTGCGCGCGAAACCGCTCTAGAGCCAAAAGTCAAAACATGACTTTTTTGGCAAAAATGATCCTTATGACTCATATTTTCATAAAATATGGCTTATAATGTCGTTTTAATAAGAAATGATCAAAGAAATCAAGATAACTTGTAAAAGAGATCAAGAAATCAAGAAATCAAGAATTGATCCTTATGACTCATCTTGAAAATTTGAAAAATTTTCTAAGTTACTCAATTTGAATGGTTTTGGTGCCAACTTCCAAGAACCATAATTTCTTATCCAAGTAGCCATTTTGAGTGATCCAAAGCTTGATTTGTAGGTCTTCCTACATTCTACAAAAGCTTCAACTACCTCAAACTCCAATTCTTCATAGAATTTTAGTTATGGATGGATCAAAGTGTTGAAAAAAATCAAAGTTCAAACATTTAGTGAAAATTGCCTGAGTTTTCAGCCTTGAACATCAATGTTCATGAGGATTTTTCAGTTGGATTCAAATAGTCTCAAGACAAACTATGATCACACATGGATTGTATCATGTTAGGGATTTCTAAAAATAACAAGAGCTTTATATAACTTCATTTGAGAAAGGAGATATGATCCTCTCAAAATGGCATTTTCCAACTGTCATGTACAAGGCTGTTTTATGCACTTTTGCTCGAGCTGGAAAATTTTTGCAACCTTGAACGTCAAGACACCACCCCTTTTGGCATGTGGAATTCAATGTTCCAAATCCAAAAACTCCAATTTTGTTCCAAGGAATTCAAGAGGTACTTTGAGGTGGCATGGAATGAGTCTTTGATCACTAAAACAGTCAAGCATTAGCCCTGGAACAAAGGACCATAGGCCTGCTGCACTGACCTAAGTCAATGGCCAAAGAAGACTTGGATTCCTTTATGCCACAATTGACCAAAGGCCTGCTGCAGTTGCCATTCACTATTTTAGCCAAAACAAACTTGATCTACTATAAATAGAGCTCATTTGTTATCAGTTTGAGTACACCAAAGAACTACAACACTTGCTTTCCTCAAAATCTCTCACATTAGGCCAAAACACCTTTTTTTGCAAGTCACCACTGAGTTTTTGAGTTAGAGAGAAATTCCACCACAACTCATGATCCAAACACATCCAATGCATCATATATAAGCTGTTCAAACAATCACATTTGATCTGAAATACTGTAGCGAGATTTTTGTGGTCCTGAGTCACGATCGCTTAGGTACTACAATTCGATTCATTTTTTATCCTATTGAGTTGATTAAGGAAGGGAAATAGATGTCTCCAATTAACCCTGCTTGCATACTGAGTTTGAATAGCGGTCTGTTAGGTTGCAGATGCTATGTGGATGTGGGGCCCAATCTTTGGTTATTTTGCTGAGGACACAATGTCTGGATTATTTGTGAGGTTTTTGGTAATGTGTTTAGATTTGCTACTTTTAGGTTGATTTGGTGGGAATACTGGATTCTGGGTTTTTTTTATTAGTATGCTCGCTAAGATTTTTTCAATCTTCTGCCTACGTATTCCCGTTTAACGAAACAAGGAAATCAGAGCGATCGTAGTTCCTCCTATTCTATGGGAGGAAAAAGGTTGTTTTGGTATCTTGTTCAAAGCCCAAGACGTGAAGCTAAAGGTGGTTTGTATATTGTTCAAAGCCCAGGATGTGAAGCTAAAGGGTTTGTATCTTGTTTAAAGCCCAAGATGTGAAGCTAAAGGGTTTTGACTGAGAGAGAATTTGTCATCTCTAAAGAGGAGGTGTTGATGTTTGTATGTTGTGAGCAAGGCATGACTTTGATGCTAAAAGGTTGATTGACTCAACCGGGGTTTTCTTTATACAAAGCCTAAGAGGAGGCTATTGACCCAACAAGAGAGTGCTTTCATATGTCATGTACGAAGCCCAACACGGAGGCTAAAGAGGTTTGACTCAACAAGAGAGTCTTGAACAGGTGATTGACTCAACAAGAGAGTCTGGAGGTTGTTTGACTCAATGAGAGAGTCTTTTTTACTCAACAAGAGAGTGTTTTCTATCTCGTACGAAGCCTGAGATGGAGGCTAAAGAGGTTTGACTCAACAAGAGAGTCTTGACCGGGTGATTGACTCAACAAGAGAGTCTTTTGAGACTCAACAAGAGAGTGATTTATATCCCGTACGAAGCCCGAGATGGAGGCTAAAAGGAGGTTGACTCAATAAGAGAGTCTTTTATACTCAACAAGAGAGTGTTTTTCTATCTCGTACGAAGCCCGAGATGGAGGCTAAATAGGAGTTTGACTCAATAAGAGAGTCTTTTATACTCAACAAGAGAGTGTTTTAGTGTCTCGTACGAAGCCCGAGATGGAGGCTAATAGTTTGACTCAACAAGAGTGTCTGAAAAGGTTAGCTCCACTGGGAAGAATCATTGTACAAAGCCCAAGAGGATGCTAACTGTGCTGGTGACTGTTTCAGTTTAGTGACAGGTCCAGTATGTTGGATAAAAGAGAAAATCAATTCTTATGAAGGAAAGATTAAAGGGATTATTGTGCTTTGGTATTGATCAGAGGATCAGGGTTATTTCCTGTTCTTTAAGGAAATGGAAAATCCAAAGGGTATTGAGACTGTCCAAGTCTACTAGTGTTTTGATAAATCGATTCTCAGATAGTGAGTGATCTTGGTATGATGCCCAAGAGAAGGCTGGTATGTTAAGGGATGAAGGTCAACCCATTAACAGGCCTGACACTTGACTTAGAAAGACAGCTCTAGCAAATTGATGACTAGGTTCTGTTCCTATACCTGTAGAGGTCTCTGGGTCCTTGTACTAAGCCCAAGAGAAGGCATGAGAGCTTTTAAGAAGCCGAAGGGTCCTTGTACAACGCCCAAGAGAAGGCGGGGATGCTTTTAGGAAGCCTGTGGGTCCCCAAACCCCGAGAAGTTCAAGACATGCCATTCACCGAGAATAGATCAAGCCAGGAAAGTCTGAGAATTTGGAAGAAACTCAAGAGATGCCATTCACGGAGAAAAGATCATCTCTGGGGAGTTAGAGTTTCTTTGACAATTTCTAAGGCTGACACTCTGAGAAAGGGTTCACCGAGAATGCTGCCTTTCACGTCTCCATATTGTTTAACCCCAAGACGAGGGAAGACTGTGTCTGTTAATCCTATGGGGATCTAGTTTTGTTTGTATTTAAGAGTGACCAACAGGGCTTTACCTAGTTCTAAACGTAGTGGCCGGGGAAAACTCTAAATAACTATACTAGTATTACACAGATGATATTTGACAAGTATATAAAAGTTTGTGAAAGAAGACTTACAGTGAGCAGCCCCACAATACAGTTATATATATATATATATATATATATATATATATATATATATATATATATATATATATATATGAAAGCGGATAAAGAAAGCGGGTAAACACTTACTCGGTTGTAGAGCTTTCATGCTGTTTTGTTAGTTGTTCAACAAAGAAAGCTTTGATAACAATATTATATTATAAATCAAAGGAGAAAGTGCTTTGAAAAGATTGTTGGGGCCTACAGCTCAAGGATAGGCCCAAGGTTTTATCAGTGATTGCACTGTTGTTTTGAAATTGTACAGGGACTTATACAAGTGACTGAGGCCCAAAAAGGTTTTCTGTACAAAGGGGTGGGTCTTACACTCTCTCAAGAGGCCCAAAGGTGTTTAAAGAAAAAGAATGGGGCTTATAACACGAGGGTAGGCCCAGATGGTTAGATTTTTGAACTGGCGATCACGCCGAGATTTTTCTTTTAACGCAGAGGGACTTATACAATATCTGAGGCCCAAAAAGGTTTTGGTTAAAAGGGGATTGGGTCTTACACGCTATTAGAGGCCCTAGAATGATTTTAAAAGAAAAGATGGGGCTTACAACTCAAGGAGAGGCCCAGGGGTTTTGTTTGAAAAATGACAATCGTGCCGAGATTTCATTAGCGTATTGGGACTTATACAATGCACTGAGGCCCAAAAAGGTTTTATTTACAAGGGATGGGTCTTACACTCTATTAGAGGCCTAAAAGTGTTTGAAAAAGATTTGATGAGGGTTGAATTGATCAAAACCCTAATTTGTTTTCAAAATATATTTTAATTGAATAAAAATTCAATTAAAATAATCAAAATTGTTAAACATTTGTGAAAAACAAATTGTGGTATTGGATTAATGTTTGAAAAATCATGTTTATACCCAAAAAATAATTGGAAACCAATTATGTTTGGAAAATCAAGGGAGAAAAAATATTTCAAATGTTAAAAACAAATAAAACATTAATTCTTTGCAAAAATATCAAATATATGAAATAAGTAATATTTTGGGGATTTTTTGGTAAAATAAAATATTTTAACATTTTTTTGAATTATTAAAAAAGGAATCAACTCAAAATAATTAAAACTCAGAGAAAAATTAATGTTTGAATCAATTAAACAAAATCACAAAAATTCAAAAATTCAAAAATTTGAAAAAGGGCGCCAAGAACATCTTGGCCTTGCCTGCGTGCTCTGTTTTGCCCAGATTTGCGTTTTCTCGTCAATCTCACTGAATACTTGATGAAATCACACAATCCACATATCAATCTACTCGTTTTCACCTCACGATCATGTCTATGGTCTTTAATTTCATTTATTTTAAGCATGGAATAAGAAATCAAAGAGAAACCTCAAGAACTCTAAAATTTGCATGAAGGCTCCGAAATTCCATACACGATTCAAACAAAGCAATTGATTGAGGGAAAACACTCCATGCATGATTATGAACATATGGCCAAATTATTGTGCAGCAAAAAATGCATGGATCGTAGAGTTAGAAGAGCTCATGCTTACCTCTTGCAGCTGGTGATCGTGTTTTTTGTTAGAGGTGTTACAGCTAGGTTCCAATGATGTGGATAGCTTCCCTAGGTGCCAAGTGATGTGCCTGAGTGCTTGGAATGGTTTGAAACAAGTTGGAACTGAAGATGGTATCTCAACTACAACTTGGTTAAAACCTTGAGCAGTTGGCTGGTGATTTTGTGAAATCAGTGTTCCAGATGTTGTTTAAGTGTTTGAATCACTTCTATATGATGTTTATGAGATGTGTGTGTGTGTGTGTGTGATTGGTTTGGTTGGAATTGCTCTCAAACTCAAAACCCGATAGTGACTTGCTTTGGAAGGCAAATTTGGAAGTGAGAAGGTGATTTTGAGGAAAGCATGTGTTTGATGGCTTTGGTGTACTCAAATTGATCACAAATGAGCTCTATTTATAGTGGAGCAAGTTTGTTTTGCAAGCAATAGTGAATGGCAACTGCTGCAGAGGTTTGGCCAATGTTGATCAATGAGAATCCAAGTCTCCTCTAGCCATTGACTAGAGGTTAGGGCACAGACTGCTGGTTCCCTTGGTCTTGGATATGTCTTAACTGAATTCAGTTGGAAATGGCTCAGTCCATGCCACCTTGGTGCATCCATTAAATGCTCCAAACCAAAATTGGAGTCTTGTCCCTCTTTTAGGCATTTCTAGGTTTGGCATGCTACTTTTGGTTCCAAAGACTTGGGAGGCTTATGGATCAGTGTTTGTCCCTCCTTGGTCTCCCCCTAAGGTGTTCAGATGGATAAGTGTGTTTGTCATTTGCACAAATTTGGCAAATCGAGCAAAATGCACAAATCTGCCTTGCTTTGACTGTTTTCAGCAAGGCATATTGCTATTGTCATATCTCATGGCTCAAGTGAAATTTGATGGAGTTCTTGGACATTTTGGAAAGCCCTCATATGATACAACAATTGTTTGATCATAGTTGGTTTTGATACTTTTTGGATCCAAGTGAAAAATGCCCATACATTTGGAAAAAAGTGAAGGCAGATTCTGACTTAGTGAAAATTTCACTAAGTGTTGGAAATAAGTGACATTTTCACTTTTTGTGATTTTGATCATTCCATAACTTAAAATCCATGAGGAATTGGAATGAGTTGTGTTTGAAGCTTTTGTAGAGTGCCACGAGAGCTACAAATCCATCTTTGGATCATCCAAAATGTTTGCTTGGATCATAAGTTATGATCCTTGGAAGTTGGTACCCTAGCCACTTTGTTCCATAACTTAGAAAATTTCTAAGTTTTTTATGATTACCCCTTTTACAAGTTATCCCACTTTTCTTGATTTTTCTTGATGAATGATGATTCCAATCAGACATTAACATCATTTTAGGGTTAGGGGGACCATAATTGATAAAAAAATCAAAAAGTAAAACTTTGACTTTTGGGCACAGTTGACTTTTTATCAGATGAGTTCCAAACTGTGCGATCCTCTGTGAAATCAAGTCCTTGACCTAAATCAAACTTGATGGATTAATTTCATAGGTATTATAGGGTGTATTGAATCATGTCCCAAAGTTTGGGAGCATGCCTGGGTCAAAAGTCAAAGATACAGTTGACTTTTTCCCGCGAAACCCTAATTGTGGTTCTGATGAGCTTGAAACTTGTTGATCAAGCTTCTTGGGTCAATCCATTGTGGCCAATGGACCAATGTGGTTTATTAGAGACCCTCAAATCATGTCTTGAGGTCTTGGCTCATGTTTTGTCCCAGAAGTCAACTTAGGGATGAATTAGGTCAAGAAACCCTAATTCCTGATTTTTGATGAATGCTTCCCCTGAGGAAAAATTGACTTGATGATTGGGTATATGATGCCCCTTGGAGCATCTTAGGTTATGCTTTGAAGCATTGGCTCATACCCAGAGGAAATTTTCCATCTGGAGGCCCTGGTTGACCAAAACCCTAATTTGGTGACACTGGCGATCTTGAGGCTTAATCCACTCAGAATGCTGCAACCTTGTGCTTGATTCTTGTTGTGGGAGTCCTTTTGATACATTTTAGGTGTTTGAGAGGCTTAGACAAGTTGAAGATCATGTCATTCCTTGATTGATCCTTTGTCTAAGAGCTCAGAGAGGGCTTGAAACCCTAAGTTTAATTGTAGTGGATGCTCACCCATCTTTGGTGAGACTAATGAGGGGGAATCTTAGTGGTTAAAATTTGGGGTATGACAAATGCCCCTATTTAATCTTCTTCAACCCGAAGGTGTGAATGGCGAAGGTATTCGGGCATTCGGGGTGCAAGATGTTTAAATATCGGAATACCCAAAATTTTGATGGTGGTTAAGAATGGCCGTTCACGCATCCTTCTTCTTTTTCTAAGCAATGATGCTTAGAAAAGGAAAACTTCCCCTTGATCCTGGTTTCCTACCAAGGAACTGGTCTAAGTTTCTGATACAAACTTCCCCTCGATCCTGGTTTCCTACCAAGGAACTGGTCTAAGTTTCTGAAGTAAACTTCCCCTTGATCCGGGTTTCCTACCAAGGAACTGGTCTCAGTTTCTAAAGTAAACTTCCCCTCGATCCTGGTTTCCTACCAAGGAACTGGTCTAAGGTTTTGATATAAACTTCCCCTCGATCCTGGTTTCCTACCAAAGAACTGGTCTAAGTTTCTGAAGTAAACTTCCCCTCGATCCTGGTTTCCTACCAAGGAATTGGTCTTAGTTTCTGAAGTAAACTTTCCCTCGATCCTGGTTTCCTACTAAGGAACTGGTCTCAGTTTCTGAAGTAAACTTCCCCTTGATCCTGGTTTCCTACCAAGGAACTGGTCTTAGTTTCTTTTGTCAATAAACTTTCTTGACAGGGACGCTATGTGTAGCGATTTTCCTCAAACTTCTCGCCGAATCTTCCTGGGGAGATGCCATTTGATAGAAAAAAATCTGCTGTCAGAGTTGCTGGGGAACCCTGTTGTCTGAGTTGTAGAGGTGCACAAACTTCTCTGTTGGAGACGCCATTTGTTGATTCTACTGGGGAAAACGAGTCTCTTGAGAGACTGCTTCCAGCTTGGGGATATTACATCATACTTTTCTCAGAGATCTTCTCGGAGAAATGCCATATGATATGATCCAATTTGGAGGTGCCGATGACCTTTTTGTCAGCAGATTTTTCGGAGAAAAATTGCCGTATTGTCGAATCTCTGATTAAGAGGCTTTCTTTGGGGATTTTCCTAAATCCGGAAAAGCGAAGATATCATCTTCAATGGCGAAGAGTGATGTTTGTCGAAGGTTCTCTGGTTTTTCAGAGGTTCAAGTTATCAAAGTGGTCAAGGGCCGATTCTAATCCAAAAATAGACTGGAGGAGAGAGATAGTTCAGACGCAACATTTCCTGACGAGGAAAGAACTGACAACTCGATTGAGAGGATTGTTATCACTAGGGGATAAGACCGACTAGAGTGATGGTGATGTAATATGAATGTGAATGTAAATCAATAATGCATGATGTATGTACGTATATGCTGACAAAATTGATGCTACATACAGACTGATAGATGAACATGACTGGATACTCGGCCACCGCGGGGGATGAAAAGTATCACTGGTCCAAAAGTAGCAATTCTGCCTTGCTTAGGAGAGATAGTCCCTGTGGGGGACAACTGTTGGTCGGGCTTAGGAGGTAAGAACTCAGCCAGGGGTGTCAGATGAAACACGGTCTCTGACACAGTTGATCCTTCGTTCAGGCATACTGATTAAGAAAGAGTCCTTAGATTCTGCACTTTGAGGTTCAACCACTTCTGGAGAAGCGATCGATGTTTTTTCCATGTTCAACAGTCAAAAGAATTGCCATCTTTATTTTAGAAGTAGAAAAAGTTTGACAAGTAAATTCATTTTTGTTCCGTTTCAAGAATCGTTGATCATGTTGAAATGTCGTTCTATAAAGCTAAAACAAATAAGAATTACAAACAAAAGCACAAGGGCTCCAATTTTATTGATAGGATGGAAATCAGCCAAACCCGTGATCCCATGGAGTATTCACAAAGTTAGAGAATGGTAATTTTAAGGGAAAAGGGCTGCATTGAAACATAACGACCACTATCCTTCTACCAACTTTGAATTTGGGACATCCTAGGCTTCTGTCGAAGACGACCTTGACTGGAGTTTTTCTTCTGATGGATGGTGCGACTGCTGCTGGGGGATTTTCCCCTGTTGAACATAGTTACTTGCCATTATCCCTAAGTTTTGCCTGGATTGTACTTTGAGATTTCCAATCCACCGGGATGATTTTTGATTGTGTCTCTAATTTTTGCCTGGACCGCCCTTTCGGGTTTTCAATCCACTGAGACGTTTTTTTTTAGTTTAGACGAAGTATTTCTTGACTACATCAACATTCGTGGGGTAGGTAAATTCTTCTCCATCCATGGTTGCAAGTCTCAAGGCGCCGCCTAAGAAAGCTTTCTTAACCACATAAGGGCCGTCATAATTCGGATTCCATTTGCCCCGGGAATCAGTGAGAAATGATTGTATCTTTTTTAGCACAAGGTCTCCTTTTCTGAAGACGCGAGGTCGGACCTTTTTGTCAAACGCCTTTGTCATTCTCTGTTGATACAACTGGCCATGGCATAGTGCCATTATTCATTTTTCTTCGATCAGATTCAGTTCATCGTGTCGACTTTGACACCATTCAGCTTCTGTTAGCTTAGCTTCCATCAATACCTGGATTGATGGGATCTCTACTTCTATGGGGAGCAGTGCCTCTATGCCATATACTAGAGAGAAAGGGGTTGCCCCTGTTGAAGTGCGGACAGACGTGCGATAACCGTGAAGAGCAAAGGGTAGCATCTCGTGCCAATCTTTGTAGGTTACAACCATCTTTTGAACAATCTTCTTGATGTTCTTGTTAGCCGCTTCTACCGCTCCGTTCATCTTGGGTCGGTAGGGAGATGAGTTATGGTGTTCGATCTTGAACTCAACACACAACTCCTTCATCATCTTGTTGTTCAAGTTGGATCCATTATCGGTAATGATCTGGCTTGGAACACCCTAACGGCAGATGAGATTGTTCTTGATAAATCGGACCACCACTTGTCGGGTTACATTGGCGTATGACGCTGCTTCGACCCACTTGGTGAAGTAGTCAATGACTACCAGGATGAACCGATGTCCGTTCGAAGCCTTGGGCTCAATCATACCAATCATGTCGATTCCCCATATGGGAAAAGGCCATGTGGAAGAAAGAACTTTGAGATGCGTTGGCGGTACATGGATTTTGTCTGAGTGTATCTAACACTTATGACACTTCCTCATGTACTTGTAGCAGTCAGATTCCATTGTCAGCCAATAGTACCCTGCTCTTAGAATTTTTCTCGCCATCGTGTGTCTGTTGGCATGAGTGCCAAAGGACCCTTCGTGAATTTCTTTTATCAGCATGTCTACTTCTCGTCTGTCTACGCATCGGAGCAAGACCATGTCAAAATTTCTCTTATAGAATGTATCACCGCTCAGGAAAAAATTGCCTGCCAGCCTTCTGAGGGTTTTTCTGTCTTTCCTTAGTGCCCCAGGTGGGTACTCTTGTTTCTGAAGGAAGCATTTGATATTGTGGTACCAAGGTTTGTCGTCTAGGACTGCTTCAATCGCGAAGATGTAGGCGGGCCGTTCTAGTCGCATTATGTCGATCTTAAGTAAGTCGTTCCACTGACCCGCACTAATCACGGAAGAGTTCATCCATGTGATTCTCCTCACGAGGGATATGATGAAACTCGATTCTGTTGAAGAAGGGTAACAACCTTCTTGCATAATCTTTGTAAGGAATCAATCCTGATTGGTATGTGTTCCAATCTCCTTTGATCTGATTGATAACCAGGGCTGAGTCGCCATATACATCCAAGTTCTTAATTCTCAAGTCGATCGCTTCTTCGAGACCCATGATACAAGCTTCATATTTGGCCTCGTTGTTTGTGCACTTGAATGTCAGTCGGGCGGTGAAAGGAATGTGGGTACCCTGAGGTGTTATGATAATTGCCCCAATTCCATTTCCATAAGCATTGACAGTTCCGTCAAAGATAAGTCCCCACTAGGAACCTGGTTCTGGCCCTTCACTGGGTAGCGGTTCATCGCAGTCTTTCATTTTTAGATACATGACATCTTCGTCTGGGAAGTCAAACCCGATTGATTCTTGATCGTCAATCGGTTGATGAGCCAAATGATCGGCTAAAATACTTCCCTTAACGATTTTCTGAGCGTGGTATTCTATGTCATATTCTATGTCATATTCTGAGAATAACATCTGCCAACGGGAAATCCTTATCGTGAGAGCAGGCTTTTCAAAGATGTACTTGATTGGATCCATTTTTTAGATTAACCAAGTAGTGTGACGAATCATATACTGGCGAAGACGTTTGGCTGCCCAAGCCAGAGCACAACAAGTTTTCTCAAGCATAGTGTACCGAGTCTCGCAGTCAGTGAATTTCTTGCTTAAATAATAGATGACAGACTTTTTATTTTTGGTTTCGTCTTGTTGGCCAAGCACATAACCCATCCAGTCCTCTAGGACTGTTAAGTAGATGATCAGTGGCCTTCCTTCCACTTGAGGTGATAGAATCGGCGGATTCAACAGGTATTCCTTGATACTGTCGAAGGCGGTTTGACAATCTTCTGTCCAAACGCAATCCTGATTCTTTTTGAGTAATCTGAAGATCGGCGCGCATGTCACGGTCATGAGGAATATGAATCTAGAAATGTAGTTCAGATGTCCCAGGAATCCTCTGACTTGTTTTTCAGTCTTTGGAGAAGGCATTTCTTGAATGGCCTTGACCTTGTCAAGATCAACCTCAATTCCTTTCTGGCTGACGATGAACCCTAAGAGTTTCCCTGAACGGACACCGAAGGTGCACTTGTTGGGATTCAAGCGGAGTTTGTATCTCCTCAAATGCTCGAATAGTTTTGATAGGTGGGTCACATGCTCGTCTTCTGTTTTAGATTTTGCAATCATATCATCAACATACACCTCGATTTCCTTGTGTATCCACTACAAGAAAAAAGAAGATTTACGACACTTGAGTTGCGACAGTTATCACAAAACCGTCCTTATTCCTGGATTGTGACGGTTGTCACGACAGTTAGGGTCAACTGTCGCATATTTTTTGCGACAGTTATCACAAAACCGTCCTTATTCCTGAACTGCGACGGTTGTCACGACAGTTAGGGACTGGACTGCGACGGTTGTCATGACGGTTATCACAAAACCGTCCTTATTATGTTTTTTACTTAACTTTTTTTTTATAAAATAATTTTTTTGATTGAGCAAAAGGGAAAATTTGTTCTTCCCAATTCATAAAAAAAATTCTTATCGACTCCTCAACTGAAACTCAATTTACTTTAATATATTATAAATATTTTTTATATAATTGTTTTGATAAATACATTATTATATATATATATATATATATATATATATGTATATATTTCACTTTTTTAAATATGATTTAAATGATAAAATGTTTTGAATATTTTTTTCAAAATTTTATTTAACATTTTTTAAAAAAATTCCATTGTTTTAAATAGATATAAAAAAAATTAAACTTATTTTAAAATTATTATAAAATTATCAAAATTATTATTTTAAATTTAATAATTCACAAAAACTATTAAAATTTATTAATAATTGGAGAAATTGGAGGAAGAGGGATGCGACTATTGATGAACTGTCATCCCCTAAATATTGTACCGGTGCTACGGTTATTTAACAATATATATATATATATATATATATATATATATATATATATAATCATAACATATACTAATATTCAGCAAAAAAATAATATTTTTAGGAGATGCGAGGTTTTTGTTAAATCCATGACAAAGAAACAATGAGCACGAGGTCCAAAAACTTGAACTCCGTTTTCTACTCCGATGTCTACCATCCCATTCAAGCCGGAAGTATCGACGACACCGATATTCTTCCTCACGACAACGCCATTCTTCGCGCTCAACTATGTTCCTCTATTGGCCTCTGTTCGTATTCAAATCTCCATGTCCCTCTTTTCACTTTTTTTTCTCTTAATCTTCATCATCGCTTGTTTATTTTCCAAAATTCAATTTTGCAGATGACCCATTTGGTGATCCTAAGGCCACTGGTGACCCTTATTATACCATCTTCGTAGGCCGTCTCTCAAGACTCACCACTGAAGACACTCTCCGCAAGGTAACATTTTTAGGGTTAACTATATTCATATGACATGTTAGAATTTCTACTAGAAAAAATTGTCTTGCATAAAGTTTTTAGGAGCAACACAAGTATGGAGAATATTGTCTCTGATTTATAATTTTAATTCAATTTAATTAGGTTCGTTGTTACTAAGAAATAAGAACTTAGATCACATGGTTCTAACTTAACACTGAAAAAATGTGTGTCTGTGTTTGTGTCCGACACCGACACCTGTGATTACTCTTATTACGTTAAATTTATCAATTTTTTCATATTATTAGTAATGTCAACGTGTCATTATGGTGTCATATTTCATAGGTTCTAATTTATGTGTTGTAAAGGGGTATCTCAAACTCAGTTATATTTATTGATTTATTGAAGCTTAGGACGCTGCCACTTCATTTGTTTTGGTTGTTTTTAAGTTCTCTCCCATATCTTCATTTTTGTAATATGGAATGTTTGGGTTTATCTTTCAGGTTATGAGTCAGTATGGCCGGATTAAGAACTTGCGCTTGGTGAGGGACATTGGTAATTTTCTTTACTCTATCTTAGTTCTTGAACCATCTTTGATTTCAATTTTTGCATGTTGTTTTGTCTCATTGTGTTACATGTTCAAATTGGGTGTTTTCGAAAAAAATCTAACAGATATTATGTTTCCCGTTGAACATGCGTGTCAGTAAGACTGAGGACTTGCTGATTGAGGGCTTGTATGATACTCTTCATTGGATTGTGTTTTTGAAAATTAGCATTTCAAAGGATATGTTATCTTCATCTGTTGTATTTAAGCCACTGCTATTAACTAACTAGTTTAGCACTGCTACACATACCACTGTTACATATTTGGATTTAGAGGAAGCGTGACAAAAGCAGATAAGCTACTGTGATTTTGCTGCCACTACACTAGTGGTGGATTTTTGTATATCGGTAATAGCGATTAGTGGACTTGATGAATTCAATGTTTCAAGCTTGTACTATTTTTATTTCACAACTGAAGTTTGCATAAGCAAGTATATGGGATGGATCCATTGAAAAATTGAGAGAATAATTAGGTAGTTATGTGTTGTTAGTAGAGAGAGAGAGGAAATTAAAGGTAAAGAGTATGTGTGAGGGGTTTGTTTGAGTTTGAGTCGTTCAATGTGATGTATTATATAGTGTAGAAAACGTAATTAACTAGTTGGAAATGCTTTCTATGAAATTGCTCTTATCCTTTAGCACTAATATTTTCCTATATTATAGAGTAAGTGATCATATATCTCATTTGTTTTTTTTGTGAATATTTTAATACCAACTGAATCTTAAATATGCACATGAGATTGTGCTGAAGATTATATCTTAATAAAGAAAACCTTTTGAATCTCGAAAGGCTAGATTTTCCAATTTGGCTCATGCAAGTCGCCACGTGGTATTGGCTACTAATCAAGAGTATCTTACAGCCATCAAAAAAGCTAAGACTCTCACCTCAGTGGCCATTCTTTTCAAACTCACTCACACAAGTGGTAATCAATTATAAAACATTGCAAAATTAAGAACATGATACATAAGAACGGTTCCATAGATACTCTTTTGGTTTTCGTTATGTATGACTTTAATTCGATTTCATTCTTCAGTTTGATGATACCTTTTTGAGCTTATTGCAGGTTCATTCTGTAAATTTCATCACGACAAGCTTTTAGAAGAAACTGCAGACATTTTTTTTAATCAGGTGCCTCATTTCATTAATTGGAATTGTTAGATTGATGAATTTTTGCTTATTTGTTTTTAACTATTTAATACTATTTTATCACTAACTATTAGATGTGGATTTGTTTGTTTGTGAATGATTTCATCACTGTACTCTGTTGTAGTAAAATTCATGTTAAATTGTCCCTGGTTGTGTCTCATGACTTGTGTTTCTTACATTGATAATCTACAGTTTTTATTTTGAATCTATTAGCATAAGGTATATATGGGACATTCAGTTTTAAATTAGACAAAGTGACACAAATTAATATATTCTGAACACACAAACATGATGGCACTGTGTTTGTAGGAGCAGTTTGGTTGACAAAGTGAATCAATGTGAATATTGTAATGTGCACGTTAGGTAGATTAGCACGCGTACGTCACATGTGTAATGGTATTACGATTTCGTGATAGTCATTCCCTCTCGCGCCTGCCCAGGTTCATGAGTTTGTCATCTTGATCCTGAGTTGGATGGTTGCCATAGCTTTATTTGTATGGTTATCGAGTAGGACAATTTCTAAGCTGATTCGGATTGGATATATATCCTATATTCTAACTGGCTGAACTGACTGTTTAGGTCATGTAAGTATCACAAGATTTTATTATCTTAGTTTCTTTAGTCTGTGTTTTGGGGGTTGAAGAAGAAAGTCATATAATTTAATCTCAGTTTTTCATTTGATTTAATCTCTTTCAAATACTTGAGTATTAATTAAATAAGTTTGACGACTGTGTTGCTTTAAGCGTATCGGTTACTTCTGGCGTGCGGTATCCTGTTACTCTAGTATCCTGCATACATTCTGATAATATTTTTTATGCTTCTGGCACGCGGTATCCTGTTACTCTAGTATCCTGCATAAATTCTATGAGGAAGTTTGTTAAAAAGTTAACAGAGTTAGGTTTTGTCGTTAAATGCAATTAACTCGTTGAATTGAAGTTAGTTATGGTGAGTCATGTTAGAATTAGCTAAAGAAACTGATCAGTAAGATATGTGAGTTTAACAGTTAGTGATTGTTAGAATTGAAAATTAAAGTTAGTGTAGTTCGATGAATTTCGAAGTTAATGAGTTGTTAAGTGAGCTATGTTAGAATGAACCAGGCTATATTAGAATTGGTAGGTAAATGTTAGTGGATAACTTTGCTCATCTCAAATCGAAATTTGTTTGAATTTGAGATTAGGATAGTTATTTTGAATTAATTGTGGAATTGTTGATTAGTTTCTTAATGATTCTGTTAGCACAGTGGAGATGTTATTGATTTTTGTTAAGGAACTGATTCAGTTATAATTTTGATGTGAAAAAAAATTAGTTAGTGAATAGCTCGTGAATGACTTGTTTTCTATTGAATTGCTATGGCTGCTTGAAATATTTGAACTAAGTTTGTCATTGTTATGGAATTGGTATGTATATGATGTTAGCATGGTTGTTACGAAAAGAATTAGTTAGTATGTTAGATGAATATAACTGTTTGATGGAAATGTGCAGGATGCTTATTTTGGTATTAATATGATATAAGAAGGGATTGAGAAGGATGCTTATTATGCTGGAATCAACTTCAACTTTTGTGTTTTGTTTTACTACATACATCATTGTATATATCAACTTCAACATATGTTTAACATTGCTGCTTATATTTTAATGACCATGTTGGAAATATTTGAGACTGTTGTCTTTTACTGCAGTCAATACTTTAATATTGCATCATGATAATTTTAATTATTTGAATTAAATATCGTAATAAAATTACAATTTTTAATTTTTTTTTAAAATAAAATAAAATTACGGCGGTTCTAAACCATGACTATTTTAAATAAAATATATTATATAATTATGACGGTTACAACCGTCGTTATTTTCATTGAAATATATATATTATATAATTGTGGCGGTTACAACCGTCGTAATAATATATTAGAGGCTGTTACAAAATTGTCGCGGAAAGTTACGGCAGTTGGAGCGATAGTTTTACAAACCGTCGTAAAACAGCCTCGCGACACATGATTCTACGACGGAAGAGAAACCATCGTGATTTGTAATTTACGTCGGTTGTAACCGCCGTAATCTTCCAAAATTAACCTTCGTAATTTTCCAATTTTCTTGTAGTGATCATGTCATGAAACATAGTAGTCATGGCCCTTTGATAGGTTGCCCCGACATTCTTCAAACCGAACGAAATTACCTTGTAACAAAAGGTATCCCATGGGATGATGAACGAAGTTTTCTCCATGTCTTTCGACACCATTTTTATCTGATTATAGCCCGAGAATCCATCCATGAAGGAGAAGACTTTGAACTTTGCTGTACTGTCAACCAGCATGTCAATGTGTGGTATAGGAAAGTCGTCCTTTGGACTAGCCTTGTTCAAATCCCTGTAATCTACGCACATTCTGACCTTTCCGTCCTTTTTCGATACTGGCATGATGTTGGCTAGCCATTGAGGATACTCTGACATGGCGAGGAAACCCGCGTCAATATGTTTCTGTACTTCCTCTTTGATTTTGATGGCCATGTCCGGGTGAGTCCGTCTCAACCTTTGTTTTACCGACGGGCATTCTGATCTTAACGGTAGATGATGTTCCACGATGCTGGTATACAACCCTGGCATATCCTGATAGGACCAAGCGAATACATCGGGAAATTCTTTGAGAAGCTTTGTCAAACTCTCTTTGGCAGTTGGACTGAGCAGTGCCCCAATCTTGATCTCTTTTGTTTCTTCTTTTGAACCCAAGTTGACCATTACCAACGGCTCTTTGTGAGGTTCAATGGACCTTTCCTTTTGTCTGAGTAATCGGGAGATCTCTTCTGGAATTTCTTCGTCATCTTCTTTTTCAGCCTCAAATACCGAGAATTCAAAGTTGGGAGAAGGCATCAGATCATATGTTTCAACGGGGTTTAAAACAAGCAATCTGCATGACGTGATGATTTATGATTAGAAGAGATAGAGAGAAAATGCAAGAGTGTGTGCAGTGTTTTTCTTTGGAAAGTTGCTTGTTTTTATTATTGAGTTGTTTTTTAGGATTACCATTTTCTGAAAAGCGAAAAGAGAAAACAACAATTAATGCGGAAATTACAGAATGACGTTATTTTATTTATGAACTTATCGATTCTTGAAACTACAGCCCTATAAAACAAAACTCTGTCGCTTTGGGCAAAGCGAAGAGGGATATTAACAGAAAGTGAGCCCTATCAAAACATCCGTTTCACCTGGGCAGGGTGAATGGTTAAAGTAAAGACGACAATTAATTTAACTTATGAACGATCTTCGGAACATCAACAGCAACCCATTGGCGACGAACTCCTCGGTGAATCACAAAGTCTGGTACCTTCTTTCTTGGCTTGTCCTCAGAAATGACGCTGATTTCTGGCGGAGCATGATCATTGGAATCTGTCTCCCAGGAAGAGTTGTCGTAGGAGGATTCTTCTGTTGTATTTTGCATAGCATTTGTGCTCTCAGGTAAATCTCCCCATCCAGTAGGCTGGATGTCTTCGAGCCTGATACGAGAGCTCTCAGGAGCGGTGTACTTGACCAAGAAGTCGAAATTGCAACTCGATTGTCCTAAGGTGTCCCACACTTCTGTGGAACTGGAGGAGTCATCTCTTTCGATGACGTTGACCTTAGGAAAAGCATAGTTGTTGAATTTTAGTCCTGCAAACTTTGCAAATTCATCGTTGTGCTGGATATTTTCTAAATGACCTGAGTGTTGATCCCATGACATGGTGGGGACGCAGGTATTCTTTTTGATGATGCTCAGCTAATTTTCTTGCCCCAAGTCTCCTGGGTACGGCTGCCACATAGGCAGGCCATCCATTGGGCCATAATAGTCGTGGTCAAAGTTGTATTTCATCAGAGTGTCTTCCTCTAATGAATTTGGCGGAGCACGGCATCCTTCCGGATGACAACCTCCGTATATCATTTCGACGTCTGACCTCGTTATAAATCTCGGACTCTGTGCGGGATAACAAAATGGCGTAGGCACCTCTTCCTGAGACATATAACCGTCCTCGTTAAGGTAGGATTTCCATTCCTCATCTGTGTCGGAGGAGTCTCCTTCATTGATGGTATGTACATCTTGAGACACCGGGTGAAGGAAACCTCCACTATGGAAGAAGTTCTGAATGGGATGAAGCCTTTCACCATTAGCGGCAGTCTGGGTACAGGTTGCAGAAAAACCAAGACCCTTCTTTGTTTTGTTATCAGTAGGAATGACAAGCTGTCCCCATCCTTTTGCGCTGTTACTCTCAATTACTTTGAGAGCATCTTTTTATGAGGAAATCGATGTTCCTTTCTCTAATTGATTCTCATTGCTCACCGAAAGTGCCTGGAATTGCGTTCCAACAACCTCCTCGGGTTCCACACAAGTGGATAATGAAAGGTTACTTACGATCAAGGCTTGTTCTCCACAGACCGCGACGAGTTGGTCATTCTTGACAAACTTTAGCTTCTTGTGAAGTGTCGAAGTGACTGCCCCAGCCTGGTGTATCCAAGGTCTTCCTAATAAGCAACTGTATGTTGCCCAGATGTCCATGACCTGGAAAGTGACTAGGAAAGTGTGAGGACCGATAGTTATGGGAAGGTCGACTTCGCCGGTAACTGTTTTTCTGGACCCGTCAAATGCTTTGACAATGACCTCACTGCCTCTCATCGGAGATTCTTTAAATGATAGTCGCATTAGAGTGGACTTCGGTATAATGTTGAGAGCCAATCCGGTGTCTACCAGTACGCTGGCTAAAGCATCGTCCTGGCAGTTGACTGTGATATTGAGCGCCATGTTGTGGCTTTTTCCCTCCTCTGGTAAATCCTCATCACTGAATCCTAAGTTGTTGCAGGAAGTGATGTTAGAGATGATGTTATCGAATTGTCGTATTGACACATCCTATTCCACAATGGCTTCCTCTAAGACTTTCTGTAGAGCCTCTCTGTGGGCTTCAGAACTGAGTAAAAGTGATAGCACAGAGATCCTTAAAGGAGTTTGTAACAGTTGATCAACAATGTTGTATTCGATCCTTTGGATGAGCTTCAGCATCTCATCATTGTTTTTCGAAAGGTCGGGATTAGTGGACTGACCGACTGGTGGATTAGGAGCTTCTGTCTGAAGTTTCTTTTTTTTGTTAGGTTCTCCAACCCCTCGGTTGAAGATTCGACCGCTCCGTGTTACTCGACTGATGTCTGCAATATTCATGACGGAGGGTAATGGAATTTCCTTTCCATTCTCAATTATTGTTGCACCGTATTTGTAAGGGATCACCTTAGCTGATTCATACGGTAATGGTCTTGGTAAATATATAACTATAGGAGCCTTCTGATTTTTCTGACTGTCGTAAGTAACTTCAATCAGTTCCTGGCTAGGAACTTTTGACTCGTCAAGTAGAGGGATGATGGCACAAACATCTTTGGCCCTCTCAGGATCAGAGATTACAATAACATCCTTGATTTGATCAGCGAAATAGTCTGGCGTCCAGTTAATGGGCCCCGAAACTGAATATTGTTAAATCTCTTTGCTGTCCAACAGACTCTGAAGGGCTGCTCACACGAGGTAACATCCTTGATTATTTTCCGAGCAGACTCTACAGTGCTCGTAGTTATGTGGTGGCACTTGGCCATGTCCGCTTTGATTGCAGTGTAACCTCACTAGATCAGTTTCCATAGATCGGACATCTTGACTTTGACGCCGAGTAGGGTTCCCATTTGTCACACTAATTTTTTGTGTGTCTTCATCCATATAAATCGGAAGCCACCAGTGGTTTAACAAGTGTTGTAAAGTTCTTTGAATGAGAGCGCACCCCTGGTTACTCTCACAAATCCTTTACATCTCAGATAATCTTGAGAAGTGAGAAAACCGAGTTGGACTTGCCTGGCGTGTAATTCCACCGAGCTGGTATTCATCACATGAATATCAAAGATTTGGATCATGTTGATTTGATAAGGATTTCTATCATGGTAGTCCTGGATCCACCCAAGATTCATCTGACGCTGAAGGGCTTCTTGTACGAAAGAGCATCCCTGTTTGTTTACCGAGCAAGTCAGACAGGAATTGTAATCGTGCCGCGGCAGATTACGATATCGGCTTTGCCTTGAGTGCATCGCCACCAAGTTGGCATTCATTGCACGGATGTCATGATTCTGAATGATGTTGAAATTTGTGTAGGTCATTTTGACTCCACGAACTCGATGCTCTTGGATCCACCCGAGATCCAATTGTTCTTGTAGAGCTGACTGCACCACAAAACATCCTTGATTGTCTTTAGAGCAGATATCACACTGGTGATAGTTATGAGGTGGGACATGCCTGTATCCACTCTGTCTACAATGCATCTTGACCAAATTGGCCCTTAATAAGAGTACATCATGAATTTGATAGTTATTATTAGCCTCTCCTTCTATCAAATTTACCGCAACTTTCTCGTGTTGAGGCAGCGGGTTTGTGAGAACATTCAGATTCGTATCTTTGAAAGATAACACCCGCTCCTAACAAGCTTTTGCATATCGGACTTGAAACTGAGACATTTTTATATGTTATGCCCTGGTCCTCCTTGATGGTAAGGACACGTCTGATCCGTTTTAAACCAAAAAGGCGGATTTTCCGGTACTGTAAGAGGAGACTTAGTCTGGACGTGCCCCTTGACCAGTAACAATGGAAATAGTTCTGCATACAACATGGGTATAGGATCGAACCCTGGTGTCCGCGTTGTACGGTTGTTGTTGTACGGGGGACGGGCCTGCTGAAGAGGCTGTTGTGTCCTTTGCTGATATTGTTGTTGAATCGGTTGGCTCTGAGCAACCTGAGGTTGATACGTAGGAACAGACGCAGGGTTGATAGTAGGAGTTACAACTGCTACTAGTTGGTAACGTCGCCTTTGCTTTCCGAGAGAGATATTTCCAATATCCTGCTCTTTTTTCTTAGGGAGAGCACTACCGTATCTTTTTGTACTACTCGATGATCCAGCGTCTTTAACTAAACGTCCTTCCCGAACCGCTTCCTCAAGACGAACTCCCATGCCTACTGTAACGCCCCATTTTGTCTTATTTATTTAATCGAGTCGATTTAATTATTTTCGTTTTTATACTATTTTATTCTTGACTTTTATTTGACAATATATTATTTTTCATCGTTATTATGTTTTATCGCGTTTTGAGAGCGTTTGCGAGATATTTGAGCTGAGGGGTAAAATTGTCCTTTTAGGGGTTTAGATATTTTGTTATTATAAGAAAGAAAAGAGAGTTTAGAGAGAAAATAGAGAGAAAGAAAAAGAGAAGAGAGAAAGGAAGAGAAGGGAAAAGAAGAGGAAAACTTGGGATAGAAGAAATCTCCGTTTCAATCGCGATTAATCGGGTAAGGGTGAGAAGTTTCGATTATATCTTGATTGTGTATGTATATGTGTTGTTTGTTGTAATTGTTTTGGTTGTTTCACAACTTTTTCTCATTGATAAATTGATGAACAATTGATAGAAATCGATGTTTTCATGGGTGAATTTCGATATAAACTGCGTAGAATACTTGTTGATTATGTTGGAACATGTTTTGGTTGATATATTGTGATTTGGAAGTGTTTGGGTGGAAGAAATGATGAATTTTGGTCCCATATGACCTATATTGACGCTGCTGTGAATTTTTGGGTTTGCAGGTTCGCTTTGTGAACCCCAGCGAAGGGGAAAGCGAAGGTTCGCCCAGAAGTTCGCATTGTGAACTTTATGTTGTTTTTTCTCTGCCACGGTTCCCTGGGGGTTCGCATTGCCAATAGGAAAGCGAACGTGACAGATTTCCCATTTTGTTTTCTTCATAACTTTTGATCTGTAACTCAGATTGAGGCACGGTCGGATGTGTTGGAAAGCTATTTCAATGCTCTTTATGAAAGTGGAATAGAAACATATGTTTATGCCATGGATTGATATGGTAGAGTTAAATATTGTGATGAATGTGATAAGTGTAGTTTATGTTTCCACCAAAATTCACGAATCGGGATTCCGATTGATATGGGACTTGAAGCCTTGGAAAGAGAATCCAACGTGCTAATAATTGGTTATGTGATACCATGTGTTTACTAAGAATATTTGGTAGAGGATGATTAGTGGTTTGTAGGTTTTGTTGTGTTTGTTGGTGTTCGATGTGATATGCTATCGTCCTATAAATGTGGGGGCCTTTGTGCTATTTATATGATGCTGATGCTTGTGATACTGATGTTGTTGTGTGGTAAAATAAATTGTTTGATTGAATATCAACGTATGTTGTTATGATGTTTTGTGGGATTGTTGTGGATTATGATGAAATGCATTGTTTATGTGAAGTTCAATGTGTGTTATTTGGTGGCCTTAGGGCAAATAAATGCATTGTTTTGGGTTTGATTTCAATGCATGATTATTGATGTTGAGATGGTTCACATGCTTATGTATGTTATGCATTTGATTGTCATGAGTCATTGTATACCAAGCATAATGATATGCATTCTTGTGATGTCGTGTGCCCTAGTGGGTGTGAGCGACGAAACGATTCCAGAGGGAATCTGCTGTAACGGCCGTGAGCCTTATACAACGAGGACCTAAAGCGACATTACAGACGATTGTGAGCCTTATACAAAGAGGACCTAAAGCGATCGGATCGTGAGCCTTATACAAAGAGGACCTAAAGCGATCCATAAACATCGTGGGACTTATAAAAAGAGGACCTAAAGCGACGGGGAACATCGTTTGCCCGACGGGGAGTTACACTAAGTAACAAGCGATGATTCCAATAATTCCTGAGTACATTAATGATGAGAATGATGGATGGATTGGTACCGCATTGCATTTGCATAGAGTCGTTGTGTCGGTCTCTTTGCATTAGCATAAATCATGAATGGATGGATTATGTGTGGAAAATCCTGAATGGATTGATTATGTGTGGAAAATTGTGAATTGATTGATTATGTGTTGAGCTCGTGATAGCATTGGTGAATTGATATGCATTTGTGATAAATGTATTGGTTATGGATGATATGTTTTATGTATAGACATATGCCATGTTTTGTAGGGATGTTACACATCACAATGATTGTATTACTTATCTATGATATGCTATATATGAATATATGTGATGTGGTGGTGTGTTTCCATATGTCATAGCTTTGGTATGCATTATGTGTGAATATGTTATTATGTTGGATTATTAGAAATGTGTTATGTATCTGTGGCATGCCATATGTATGAGCATGTGATGTTTGTGGTGAGAAGAATTATGCATGTGAATTTATATGTGTTTGCATATTATTATGCAATCTTGATTTAGTTGTTATTTCTCACCCTTCTGCTGTGGTTTGTTGCTCTATGAGGCAATTGCAGATTAGTAGTCTTGGAAGCTTTTGTGAAGATTAGTTCTCCATCCTTTTGTCGGTCTGTCTGCTCTGATACGTAACACGGGAGTCGGGGAACGGTTTTATTATATAAGTATACATTTGTTGGATCTATTTTGTATTACCTTTGTATGAATATTTTGATGTTATAAAACAATTTATTTTGTAAAACAAGTCAGTTATGGATCTTTCCGCTTTATTCCATAATTGAACTTTCCTTTTATATGGAAAAAGTTTCCCCTTTAGGTTTATTCCATTTTGTGTTATGTATCAAATTTATGAGCATGGATTGTGTTTTCTTTCTTTAAATGTGGCATCCTTGTTTCTGTCTAAGAATAAAATTTTATTCACTCCGATTTATTTACGTATTATTTATTTGCGATGGGAATTGGGGTGTTACATTAGTGGTATCAGAGCAGGTCCGTCCGTCCGGCCAAGTTGTTGAGTCAGTTGGTGTGACAGTTGAATACTGTCGATGTTGTTTGTTCCTTAGTATGTGATATGTGTGTGAAACACTGTCAGTACTTTCTGGTTCTTCTAATCCTTGGTCAGCAGAATTTAGAATGAGATAAGTGGGGGAGAAGCTGGAGCTTCTCCAAGTTGCTTCGGTTGTGGAGCGTTGGTTGCAAGATTGTAAGTGTTGTTTGGACAGTGTTGTTCCCGGTTCCGGAGGGAATGCGGAGGTAAGGTTTACGTCAACCAAGGATTTGTGCCTTAGGTATTTTTGTGCACAAGAGGTAAGAAATGCTATTATAGTTTGGTAAAGATGGTTTATGCCCCATCATGATTGTCGGTTGTCTATTGACAAATTGAGGAACTGATCACCCTTAATCTCTTGTTGATAGTAGACGAAATTATGTTGGATGGAATAGACGTGTCTTTCCGGCTTTGATAGTCTATGCAATGAATTGTTTGGAATTAATAAAATGATTACGGATTGTTTTGATGAGTCGATGAAGATTCTTATATCGGAAGATGAGACGAATTAGAGGTTTTGGTATGTTGGTCCAGTTGGGAAGTCATTGAGAGAGAATGCTGGGGCATTATTAATGGTTGCTTCTCAGAGAGTAGAGAGTGAACTCAAAATTGGACGAAGGTGAATAGTTGAGGTTTATATCTGCTAAGTAAGTAGAAAACTCTCAGGGGATGAGACTAAGATGTTTGTTATGTTTGTGATGATAGTTTTCTAGAAATTGGAAGAAAGGCCACAATGATGGGTGTAACGCCCCAGTTTTTGTTAGATTTATTTAATCGAGTCGATTTAATTATTTTTATTATTATATTATTTTATTTTTGACTTTTATTTGGCAATATATTATTTTTCATCGTGATTATGTTTTATCGCGTTTTGAGAACGTTTGGGAGATATTTGAGTGTAGGGGTATTTTGGTCTTTTGATGGGTAGATATTATGTTTTTCATTTAAAATAAAACTTAGAGAGAAAAATAGAGAGAAAGAAAAAGAGAAGAAGGAAAGGAGAAAGAAAAGGAGAAAAAAGGAAAACTTGGAGAGAAAGAAATTAAATCAACCGACTTTTGAAAGCGCGATTAATCGGGTAAGGGTGCGAAACTCGGTTATGCTATGGTTGTGTATGATCATGTATGTGTTTGTTGGGTTGTTTTTCTAGTTTCGATTCTAGGTCGATTGAGAGAAAACGAGAGAAATCGAGGTTTTAGCGGTTGAAAATCGGTATAAATACGGTAGAACACTTGTGGTTATGATTGTAATATGTTCTGGTTATTATGATATGGTTTGGTTGGGTTTTGATGAGAAAATGGTGAGTTAGGATGAGTAACAACGCTGCTGCGAATCCCAGAATTCCCAGGCTCGTAGTGCGAACAAGCAGCGAAGAGGAAAGCGAAGGCTCGCCAGGGCTTCACAGTGCGAATGGGTGGGCGAATGTTCGCCAGGAGTTCGCAAAGCGAACTTTATGCTGTTTTTTCTCTGCCTCGGTTTGGTGGAGCTTCGCACGACGAATGAGGAAAGCGAATGCTCGCTGGGAGATTCGCATAGCGAACATGACAGATTGTTCCATTTTATGTTCTTCATAACTTTTGATCCGTAAGCCGAATTGAAGCGCGGTTGGGTGCGTTAGAAAGCTAATGAGATGTTCTTTCTTATAGGAGTGGTTTTGGAGATTGTTGGCCGATTTAATTATGTCGGGAATTTGGAGTGTGTCATTTTGTCGACTTTTACCGTTTTAATGGAGTGTATTTAATGTGTTATCATGCAATATGCTTTTGATATATATATCGTATGACTTGTGTGATGTTATATGATGTGAATGCGTGTGATGATATGTTGTGATGATGGTTTGTGGCCTAAGGGAAAGAAAATACATTGTGTTGTATTTGATTATATATGCATGATTATGGATGTGTATATGTGTGCATTTGAATGTCATGATTCATTGTATGCCAAGCATCATGATATGCATTCTTGTGATGTCGTGTGCCCTAGTGGGTGTGAGCGACGAAATGATTCTAGAGGGAATCCGCTATAACATCGTGAGCCTTATACCGAGAGGACCTAAAGCGATGATTATAGACGATCGTGAGCCTTATACAAAGAGGACCTAAAGCGATCGGATCGTGAGCTTTATACCGAGAGGACCTAAAGTGATCCATAAACGTCGTGAGCCTTATACCAAGAGGACCTAAAGCGACGGGGAACATCGTTTGCCCGACGGGGAGTTACACTAAGTAACAAGCGATGATTCCAATAGTTCCTGAGTGAACTTTTGTTGAGAATGATGGATGGAATGGTACCGCATTGCATTTGCATAGAGTCGTTGTGTCGGTCTCTTTGCATTTGCATAAATCATGAATGGATTGATTGATATGCCTTGTGATGGATGTATGAGGTATGGATTGTGTTGTCTTGCATTTGAATTATGGTGTAAGTTGTGGTGAGAATGTTTTATATGCGTACTTTTGTGTTATTATATGATTATATGCAATTATATTATGATTGTGTTTCTCACCCTTCAGCTGTTTTGAATGCTCTATGAGGCATTGCAGATTAGATGCTGGAGGTCTCTTTGTGAAGCGTAGGTCTTCATTCTTTTGTCGGTCGGCTCTAATATGTAGCACCGGGTAGTCGGGGTGATCGTTTGTGATTACGTGTATATGTATATGTTCTTTTTGGATTGTACATGTATGACTCTGTAGATGACAGACAGACTTTTATGTTATATATATATGAGATTCAGTTGCAGATTTTCCACTTTTATTTTGTATCTGAATAGTGGGTGTTAGGAACTCAGTTCCTCTATGATGTGCTACCTGATTGTTGCATATCTATATGAGCAGGTGGTTGTATTTTATTTCAATTGATGTGACGCCTCCGTCTATGCCATGAATGTTTTAATTATACTATGATATATTTGTTATCGCTTTATTTAATTAGGGGATAGATTGGGGGTGTTACAATGGGCCGTCAGTTGTGCATGGTTTTTAGATGGGTTTTTGGATGAAACATTAGTGTGTTGACTTGAAGAGGTCCAGCATGGTTGGTAAAGAAAAGGATGATAGCATGAGGTTGCGTGTTAATCAGTGAGTAGTATGGAAACTTGCGGTTGTGTTCTGGATAGCTTGAGTTTTGAATTGTGATGAATTGCGAACGATTTGAAGTTCATTGATGGTATTACTTTTGTTATGGGTTGAGATCTCGTGTCAGCAGAAACATTGAGTAAGTTGGAACCCTGTAAGAAGAATTGATATGGAATGTGAGTAACCAGTTACCCAGTGAAAAATTTTGCAAAACCTTTAAGAATTTATATCTTTTGGAATTTGGTTGGGCATTACAACGTACAGTGATGTTATTTGGTGTTAGTAATGCGTCTGTAATGTTTGTGGAGTAGAGGAATCGTATCTTCCATATTTATTTGGATAAGTTCGTAATGGCTTTGATTTAGGATATTCGGATCTGTTAAACTCAGAGGAAGAACAGGTAGAGTGTTTGAGAATTGAATTACAAGTGTTGAAAAGAGACGAAGTTTTATGCTAAGTTATTCAAGTGAGAATTTGGGTTAAAAAAGGTTAGTTTTCTTGGATATGTTATTTTAGATGAGAGTATGGTTATGGATCCATGGAAGTAGATGCAGTTCTACGATGAGAGGCTCTGAAGTTGGTTAAGGAGATTAGAATCTTTTTGGACTTTAGTTGGTTATTACCGGAGGTTATGGAAGGCTTTTCCAAGTTAGCGTTTTCGTTACTTTGATTGACTTGCAAAAGGTAAGTCGTTTGTTTGGGATGTTCGTTGTAAGGAAAGTTTCAGAGAGCTAAAGTAGAAGTTGTCTACGGCTCCAGTTTTGATACTGTGTGATCCTGATAAACCGTTTGTGAGGTATTAGGATGCGTCTTTGATGAGTTTAGCCAGTATGTTAATGCAAGAGAGTAAAGTCGTGGCTTATGCCTTACGACAATTGAGGATTCATAAAAGGATCTATACTATTCCGGATTTGGGATTGGTTGCAGTTGTATTGTGTTGGAATATTTGGAGGTATTATCTTTATGGTTTTAGGTTCGAAGTGTTTAGTAATCACAAGAGTTTAGAGTACTTGTTTGGTCTGAAGGAATAAAGTATTAGACAACGAGGATGGTTAGAATTCGTGACGAGTTATGAATTTGGCTTGGATTATCCTTCGGGAAAAGCTAATGTTGTGCCTGAAGAGTTAGGTCGATAGTCTTTGTATATGGCTGTTTTGATGGTTAGAGAATTAAAATTATTTGAGCAGTTCAGAGACTTGTGTCTGGTGTGTGAGATAACACAGTAGATTGTGAGGTTGGGTATATTAAAAGTGAATAGTGATTTTTGGCGAATATGAGAAAGAGTTAGACTTTGGACGTGGGGTTGATAGTTTTGATGGTTACGAGTAATCAAAGTGCGCATCGAAAGCGTGATGTGGCACATTTCGTATATGCATGTGTGACTTGTAAGAGTTCATAGGTTGAACATTGTAAACATGTAGGAGTGATGAGACCATTGGACGTTTCAGAATGGAAGTGTTAGGTGAAAGGTTTAAATATTATTCATGGGCTACTATGTAGATGGATGTTTTGGTTATATGTTCGATTGGGGAATCGTAGCATTGTTGCAATATTGTTGTGTGACAAGGATGGTGGTATTGTGGTTATGTAGAGGTTGTTGGAACGATGTTGGGTCGTGGAACTTTATGTTCTTGCTTGTGTTGTTGCCTCGTTTCTATCGTGCTGGTTCGAGTGCGAGTAACTAATTCCTGTGTGGGGGATTAGGGGAGTGTTACCTGGGTGTTGGTAACATGGTTTTCTTTGAGTCGTGAGTTAGTCGTCAAGTGCATTGTATGGTCTTTGCATCTTGTCGTTGTAGTTGTCGTCGTTGTCATGCCGTTGTTGTAGTTGCTGTTAGCAAGGTGGTTTATCATTTTGTGTTATTCGTGGTGTGCCTTTTGTTGGCATGATAGTTTGTTAGTCGGATGCGAGAGTCGTATCCGGAGTTGTTTGCACAAAGTATATTTTCGAGGACGAAAATGTCTAAGTGGGGGAGAATTGTAACGCCGCATTTTGTCTTATTATATTTAATCGAGTCGATTTAATTATTTTCGTTTTTATACTATTTTATTCTTCACTTTTATTTGACAATATATTATTTTTCATCGTTATTATGTTTTATCGCGTTTTGAGAGCGTTTGCGAGATATTTGAGCTGAGGGGTAAAATGGTCTTTTTAGGGGTTTAGATATTTTGTTATTATAAGAAAGAAAGAAAAGAGAGTTTAGAGAGAAAATAGAGAGAAAGAAAAAGAGAAGAGAGAAAGGAAGAGAAGGGAAAAAAGAGGAAAACTTGGGATAGAAGAAATCTCCATTTCAATCGCGATTAATCGGGTAAGGTTGGGAAGTTTCGATTATATCTTGCTTGTGTATGTATATGTGTTGTTTGTTGTAATTGTTTTGGTTGTTTCACAACTTTTTCTCATTGATAAATTGATGAACAATTGATAGAAATCGATGTTTTCACGGGTGAATTTCGATATAAACTGCGTAGAATACTTGTTGGTTATGTTGGAACATGTTTTGGTTGATATATTGTGATTTAGAAGTGTTTGGGTGGAAGAAATGATGAATTTTGGTCCCATATGACCTATATTGACGCTACTGTGAATTTTTGGGTTCGCAGGTTCGCTTTGCGAACCCCAACGAAGGGGAAAGCGAAGGTTCGCCCAGAAGTTCGCATTGCGAACTTTATGCTATTTTTTCTCTGCCACGGTTCACATTGCGAATAGGAAAGCGAACGTGATAGATTTCCCATTTTGTTTTCTTCATAACTTTTGATCCGTAACTCGGATTGAGGCACGGTCGGATGCGTTGGAAAGCTATTTCAATACTCTTTATGATAGTGGAATAGAAACATATGTTTAAGCCATGGATTGATATGGTAGAGTTAAATATTGTGATGAATGTGATAAGTGTAGTTTATGTTTCCACCAAAATTCACGAATCGGGAATCCGATTGATATGGGACTTGAAGCCTTGGAAAGAGAATCCAACGTGCTAGTAATTGGTTATGTGATACCATGTGTTAACTAAGAATATTTGGTAGAGGATGATTAGTGGTTTGTAGGTTTTGTTGTGTTTGTTGGTGTTCGATGCGATATGCTATCGTCTTATAAATGTGGGGGCCTTTGTGCTATTTATATGATGCTGATGCCTGTGATAATGATGTTGTTGTGTGGTAAAATACATTGTTTGATTGAATATCAACGTATGTTGTTATGATGTTTTATGGGATTGTTGTGGATTATGATGAAATGCATTGTTTATGTGAAATTCAATGTGTGTTATTTGGTGGCCTTAGGGCATATAAATGCATTGTTTTGGGTTTGATTTCAATGCATGATTATTGATGTTGAGATGGTTCACATGGTTATGTATGTTATGCATTTGATTGTCATGAGTCATTGTATGCCAAGCATCATGATATGCATTCTTGTGATGTCGTGTGCCCTAGTGGGTGTGAGCGACAAAACGATTCCAGAGGGAATCTGTTGTAACGGTCGTGAGCCTTATACAAAGAGGACCTAAAGCGACGTTATAGAAGATCGTGAGCCTTATACAAAGAGGACCTAAAGCGATCGGATCGTGAGCCTTATACAAAGAGGACCTAAAGTGATCCATAAACGTCGCGAGCCTTATACAAAGAGGACCTAAAGCGAAGGGGAACAACGTTTGCCCGACGGGGAGTTACACTAAGTAACAAGCGATGATTCCAATAATTCTTGAGTGAATTAATGATGAGAATAATGGATGGATTGGTACCGCATTGCATTTGCATAGAGTCGTTGTGTCGGTCTCTTTGCATTTGTAAAAATCATGAATGGATGGATTATGTGTGGAAAATTATGAATGGATTGATTATGTGTGGAAAATTGTGAATTGATTGATTATGTGTTGAGCTCGTGATAGCATTGGTGAATTGATATGCATTTGTGATAAATGTATTGGTTATGGATGATATGTTTTATGTATAGACATATGCCATGTTTTGTGGGGATGTTGCACATCACAATGATTGTATTACTTATCTATGATATGCTATATATGAATATATGTGATGTGGTGGTGTGTTTCCATATGTCATAGCTTTGGTATGCATTATGTGTGAATATGTTATTATGTTGGATTATTAGAAATATGTTATGTATCTCTGGCATGCCATATGTATGAGTATGTGATGTTTGTGGTGAGAATAATTATGCATGTGAATTTATATGTGTTTGCATATTATTATGCAATCTTGATTTAGTTGTTATTTCTCACCCTTCTGCTGTGGTTTGTTGCTCTATGAGGCAATTGCAGATTAGTAGTCTTGGAGGCTTTTGTGAAGATTAGTTCTCCATCCTTTTGTCAGTCTGTCTGCTCTGATACGTAACACGGGAGTCGGGGAACGCTTTTGTTATATATGTATACATTTGTTGGATCTATTTTGTATTACCTTTGTATGAATATTTTGATGTTATAAAACAATTTATTTTGTAAAACAAGTCAGTTATGGATCTTTCCGCTTTATTCCATAATTGAACTTTCCTTTTATATGGAAAAAGTTTCCCTTTTAGGTTTATTCCATTTTGTGTTATGTATCAAATTTATGAGCATGGATTGTGTTTTCTTTCTTTAAATGTGGCATCCTTGTTTCTGTCTAAGAATAAAATTTTATTCACTCTGATTTATTTACGTATTATTTATTCGCCATGGGAATTGGGGTGTTACACCTACCATTTTGGTGAAGTCACTAGGCGCACTGGCAACCATTCTGTCGTAGTAAAATGATCTTAAGGTTTTCAAGAAGATCTTTGTCATCTCTTTTTCCTCAAGAGGTGGACAAATCTGAGCGGCAATTTCACGCCATCTCAGAGTGTACTCCTTAAAGGTTTCCTTGTCCTTTTGTGACATCGATCTAAGTTGATCTCTGTCTGGTGCCATGTCTAAATTGTATTTATATTGTTGGACAAAAGCAGCGCCAAGATCTCTGAACGTGCCGATCGTAGCGCAGTTTAAACCCATGTACCATTTTAATGCCGCAGCGGTTAAACTATCCTGAAAGTAGTGAATTAGTAGCTCCTGGTTCTTTTTCTGAGATGACATTCGCCGAGCGTACATCATCAAATGGCTTTGAGTGCAAGAGTTACCCTTGTACTTTTCAAAGTCGGGTACCTGGAACTTGTGTGGAACTTTCACATTGGGGACCAAACAAAGGTCCGCATCGTCCTTTCCAAATAGATCCTGACCGCGAATGACTTGCAGTTCTTTCTGCATCTCCAGGAACTGTTTCTGGAACTCATTCATTCTGTTAAACATACTTTCGTTTCTGCCAGAAGGTATTTGTGGAATCTGTCCTTCCGGGACAGTGTGTACCACGGGCGGTGGTATAGTCATTATGGCCGAGACTCTCGGTGCCTCCCGAAGTTTGTAACCTTTAGGAGTTGCTGTCATGCCCCTGGCATCTTCGCTTTCCCGAAGTTTGTAACCTTCAGGCCCAGCGGTTCCTGCTGCGGTTCCATGATCCTCAGCGATCGGCGGAACATATCCTTCCGGGATATAGTTGAATGCAATGCCCCAGGGACGATCTTTCGGCATTTTATACCTAGGATCATACTTCTCCACTATGGGCGCCGATGTGATCTCAGAGATCACAGTCCTTTGTGGTTGCATCTGAGCTTCTACTAGAGCTTGCATGTCGTTATGAAGCTTTCTCAGATCCTCTTTCAGAGTGTCGATCTCTTCCCTCAACTCTCTGTTCTCTTCCTCGAGATCATCCATCTTTTTCTGGCGATTGGCCCGAGTATTGTACGAATGAGACACTTTGACTCTAGGGAAGAAGAATGCGTTTATGATGAATGATATGCAATGATTATATTAATTATATGTTTTTGTTTATTCAAAGTAAACTTCGACAATTAGATTGCAAATATCAAACAATGGGGAAGATCCCGTTTTATTGAATTCAAAGATTGCGGAAACGGAAATACAGAAAATTACCAAGTGTTGTAAAAGGAAATCTAAACTAATGGATCCTGAGTCCTCTCTGAGGAGAGCTCAAGTGTTGGTTCTGGTGCTTTTCTTTTCTTTGGCCGGGGCTCTTCAGCCGTTGTCGGGTTGTCATTCCTTTGCCAAGTGAAAGGAGCGAGCAAATTCCTTTGGTCATCCTGATTTCCTACAGGATGTTGCTCTAAAATTTCAATCAGAGCATCTTTTTCTTTTAATAGCTGCTGTATTTTCTTGCACTCCACATTGAGAATACGGTACCTGTTCCTCCAAGACCTCCTCTCCTGTTGAACTTTGGTGAGAGTCAGCTGAAGTTTTTCCGTGTCCGACATGAAATAAAGGACAAAGTCCCTTAACGGAAGAACCTCCTGACGAGGGTAAGGCATCCTCAGCTTGTGAGCTCTAGTTTGTACCCTGTGGAGATAAGGCTCCAGTGAGACACAGTCTGGTTTTCCTAGAGACTCTCGTCCTTTCCTATAAACATGTTTCCAGGAATACACTATTTCTGTCTTTAGTGCCCTGTCATTTTCTCCTTCCTTGAAGAAAAGACCTTCCAGATGAGAATTATGAGGGACATGCCTCATTGGGTATCCAAATTGACGACGAACTAAAATTGGATGATAGTTGATTCCTCCCTTAATTCCTATAAGAAGTACATTTGGGAAATGATTCTGCAATCCCGTCGTCATAGAACTGGATTCTTTTGATCCCAAAATGCAGCAGACTTGGGTAAGTGGGAAGTGAACCACTTGTAAAGCAGGGGTACACAACACATGATCATTCCTCTGCTGTATAAATTCCTTAAGTGTACCGAATGATACGCGTCGGCGAGTAAGGTCAGTATGGGGTTTCCAATCAGAAAAATCTTAATGGCGTTGACATCTACGAAGTTATCAATGTTGGGAAACAAAAATAACCCGTAAGTGAGCAAAACAAATATGCTCTCGAAAGCGGGCACATTCCCTATACTAGCAAAGTACAGGGCTTTCTTTATCAAGAATTGGGCTGGAAAACCTTAGATTCCACCCTTAGTGGTCATGTGAGTCCTGACTTCTGACTCGTCCAAATAAATTGCTCTTGCAATGGTGTGATCCTTTGGAATTTCTTCCAGTCCAGAAAAGGGAGCCTGATCACTGATATGTAGATCAGTTAAGTGAGAGTACTCCTCCAGTGTTGGTGCTAGTTGATAATCCGGGAATGTGAAATAGTGATAGACCGGATCATAGAACTGGATTAGTGTAGACAGGATTCCTTCGATTACATGAACCCTTAATAGAGACAGTAGTCCCACATATTTGGCTCCAAAAGCCTCGTGGTTGGTGATCATTCTCACCAGAACTCTTAAATCCTCTAACTTTGCAACTTTGAAGGTGTACTTATGAGTTTTACTTCTACCAAAATCCATTAGCGCAATCTCCTTTCTCTAACATTTGCAATCATTGTCTTAGTTTAATTTGAAAAAGAGAGACTAGAAGATAAGATTTTTCTTTGTTTTAACGTTTTTTAGATGAATGTATGAATGCAGCACACAAAAACATAGAAAAAACATGGGGTCAAAGGGTCGGTGTCATAAATTCAAGGCTCTACCCCCCCCCCCCCCCAAAGGTTTATACTGGTGATTTTTTGTACCTGTCCGCAAAATCATTGATCCCTCTTGGGATAACAACAACAAGCGGATCGCCAGCCAGCTGATGTATCTTAGAGTGATCTCAGATGAGGGTAGTATCGCGTGACAACTATTTCCGATAGCTTCCGCACTACAAAATGGTTTCAGTCTACTAAAAACCCCAGCTTCTCAGATAACCCAGTCGACCACACTACTTTCAACAACCGAAGTCGTATAGGCAATGTATCTGTAAAGGGAGTCTCCACTGAGTTTGATGGTCGATCAGGGGCTCTTATCTAGGATTCACTCCCCGCAAGATTACCCGCATTGCCATCACCTATCTTAGGTGTATACTCAATCTTTCCACATGCGGCATCACACACATTCCCATTAGCAGAAAAATAAACACAAATATCAATTAGGAAAAGCAGTATATATATTTGTCTTAATCATCTTAGACCTCTAGTCTTATGATCCTATACAGACAATGACTCCCCAGCAGAGTCGCCATTTCTGTGACATTTTGTGAACTCAGGGTTTTCTACCTAAGATTGTAAGAAATAGGAAAGGGCCCCACGATGGTCGCCATTTTTTCAGTAGCGCGATTTTTGTGGTACTGAGTCACGATCGCTTGGGTACTACAGTTCGATTCATTTTTTATCCTATTGAGCTGATTAAGGAAGGGAAATAGATGTCTCCAATTAACCCTGCTTGCATACTAAGTTTGAACAGCGGTCTGTTAGGTTACATATGCTATGTGGATGTGGGGCCCAATCTTTGGTTATTTTACTGAGAACACAATGTCTGGATTATTTGTGAGGTTTTTGGTAATGTGTTTAGATTTGCTGCTTTTAGGTTGATTTGGTAGGAATACTGGATTCTGGGTTTTTTGATTAGTATGCTCGCTAAGATTTTTTCAATCTTATGCCTACGTATTCCCGTTTAACGAAACAGGGAAATCAGAGCGATCGTAGTTCCTCCTATTCTATGGGAGGAAAAAGGTTGTTTTGGTGTCTTGTTCAAAGCCCAATACGTGAAGCTAAAGGTGGTTTGTATCTTGTTCAAAGCCCAAGATGTTAAGCTAAAGGGTTTGTATCTTTTTCAAAGCCCAAGATATGAAGCTAAAGGGTTTTGGCTGAGAGAGAATTTGTCATCTCTAAAGAGGAGTTGTTGATGTTTGTATGCTGTGAGCAAGGCATGACTTTGATGCTAAAAGGATGATTGACTCAACTGGGGTTTTCTTTATACAAAGTCTTAGAGGAGGCTATTGACCCAACAAGAAAGTGCTTTTATATGTCTTGTACGAAGCCCAAGACGGAGGCTAAAGAGGTTTGACTAAACAAGAGAGTCTTGAACAGGTGATTGACTCAACAAGAGAGTCTGGAGGTTATTTGACTCAATGAGAGAGTCTTTTATACTCAACAAGAGAGTTTTTTCTATCTCGTACGAAGCTCGAGATGGAAGCTAAAGAGGTTTGAATCAACAAGAGAGTCTTGACCGGGTGATTGACTCAACAAGAGAGTCTTTTATACTCAACAAGAGAGTGATTTATATCCCGTACGAAGCCCGCGATGGAGGATAAAAGGAGGTTGACTCAACAAGAGAGTCTTTTATACTCAACAAGAGGGTGTTTTTCTATCTCGTACGAAGCCCGAGATGGAGGCTAAAGAGGGGTTTGACTCAACAAGAGAGTCTTTTATACTCAACAAGAGAGTGTTTTAGTGTCTCGTACGAAGCCCGAGATGGAGGCTAAAAGTTTGACTCAACAAGAGAGTCTGAAAAGGTTAGCTCCACTGGGGAGAATCATTGTACAAAAGACCAAGAGGAGGCTAACTGTGCTGGTGACTATTTCAATTTAGTGACAGGTCCAGTATGTTGGATAAAAGAGAAAATCAGTTCTTATGAAGGAAAGATTAAAGGGATTGTTGTGCTTTAGTATTAATCAGAGGATCAGGGTTATTTCCTGTTCTTTAAGGAAATGGAAAATCGAAAGGGTATTGAGACTGTCCAAGTCTACTGGTGTTTTGAGAAATCGATTCTCAGATAGTGAGTGATCTTGGTATGATGCCCAAGAGAAGGCTGGTATGTTAAGGGATGAAGGTTAACCCATTAATAGGTCTGACACTTGACTCAGAAAGATAGCTCTAGCAAATCGATGACTAGGTTCTGTTCCTATACCTGTAGAGGTCTCTGGATCCTTGTACTAAGCCCAAGAGAAGGCATGACAACTTTTAAGAAGCCGAAGGGTTCTTGTACAATGCCCAAGAGGAGGCGGGGATGCTTTTAGGAAGCCTGTGGGTCCCCAAACCCTGAGAACTTTAAGACATGCCATTCACCGAGAATAGATCAAGCCAGGAAAGTTCGAGAATTTGGAAGAAACTCAAGAGATGCCATTCACGGAGAAAAGATCATCTCTGGGGAGTTAGAGTTTCTTTGACAATTTCTAAGGGTGACACTCTGAGAAAGGGTTCACCGAGAATGCTGCCTTTCATGTCTCCATATTGTTTAACCCCAAGAGGAGGGAAGACTGTGTCTGGTAATCCTTTGGGGATCTAGTTTTGTTTGTATTTAAGAGTGACCAACAGGGCTTTACCTAGTTCTAGACGTAGTTGCCGGGGAAAACTCTAAATAACTATACTAGTATTACACAGTTGATATTTGACAAGTATATAAAAGTTTGTGAAAGAAGACTTACAGTGAGCAGCTCCACAATACAGTTATATATATATATATATATGAAAGCGGATAAAGAAAACGGGTAAACACTTACTCGGTTGTAGAGCTTCCATGCTGTTTTATTAGTTGTTCAACAAAGAAAGCTTTGATAACAATATTATATTCTAAATCAAAGGAGAAAGTGCTTTGAAAAGATTGTTGGGGCTTACAGCTCAAGGAGAGGCCCAAGGTTTTATCAGTGATTGCACTGTTGTTTTGAAATTATACATGGACTTATACAAGTGACTGAGCCCCAAAAAGGTTTTCTGTACAAACGGGTGGGTCTTACACTCTCTCAAGAGGCCCAAAGGTGTTTAAATAAAAAGAATGGGGCTTATAACACGAGGGTAGGCCCATATGGTTTGATTTTTGAACTGGCGATTGCGCCGAGAGTTTTCTTTTAACGCAGAGGGACTTATACAATATCTGAGGCCCAAAAAGGTTTTGGTTAAAAGTGGGTTAGGTCTTATACGCTATTAGAGGCCCAAGAATGATTTTAAAAGAAAAGATGGGGCTTACAACTCAAGGAGAGGCCCAGGGGTTTTGTTTGAAAAATGACGATCGTGCCGAGATTTCATTAGTGTATTGGGACTTATACAATGCACTGAGGCCCAAAAAGGTTTTATTTAAAAGGGATGGGTCTTAAACTCTATTAGAGGCCCAAAAGTGTTTGAAGAAGATTTGATGAGGGTTGAATTGATCAAAACCCTAATTTGTTTTCAAAATATATTTTAATTGAATAAAAATTTAATTAAAATAATCAAAACTGTTAAACATGTGTGAAAAACAAATTGTGGTATTGGATTAATGTTTGAAAAATCATGTTTATACCCACAAAATAATTGGAAACCAATTAAGTTTGGAAAATCAAGGGAGAAAAAATATTTCAAATGTTAAAACAAATAAAACATTAATTCTTTGCAAAAATATCAAATATATGAAATAAGTAATATTTTTGGGATTTTTTGGTAAAATAAAATATTTTAACATTTTTGTGAATTATTAAAAAAGGAATCAACTCAAAATCATTAAAACTCAGAGAGAAATTAATTTTTGAATCAATTAAATAAACTCACAAAAATTCAAATATTCAAATATTTGAAAAAGGGCGCCAAGAATATCTTGGCCTTGCCCGCGTGCTCTGTTTTGCCCAGATTTGCGTTTTCTCATCAATCTCACTGAATACTTGATGAAATCACACAATCCACATATCAATCTACTCGTTTTCACCTCACGATCATGTCTATGGTCTTTAATTTCATTTATTTTAAGCATGGAATAAGAAATCAAAGAGAAATCTCAAGAACCCTAAAATTTGCATGAAGGCTCAGAAATTACATACACGATTCAAACAAAGCAATTGATTGAGGGAAAACACTCCATGCATGATTATGAACATATGGCAAAATTATTGTGCAACAAAAAATGCATGGATCATAAAGTTAGAAGAGCTCATGCTTACCTCTTGCAGCTGGTGCTCGTGTTTTTTGTTAGAGGTGTTATAGCTAGGTTTCAATGATGTGGATAGCTTCCCTAGGTGCCAAGTGATGTGCCTGAGTGCTTGGAATGGTTTGAAACAAGTTGGAACTGAAGATGGTATCTCAACTGCAACTTGGTTTAAAACCTTGAGCAGTTGGCTGGTGATTTTGTGAAATCAGTGTTCCAGATGTTGTTTAAGTGTTTGGATCACTTCTATATGATGTTTATTAGGTGTGTGTGTGTGATTGGTTTGGTTGGAATTGCTCTCAAACTCAAAACCCGATAGTGACTTGCTTTGAAAGGAAAATTTGGAAGTGAGAAGGTGATTTTGAGGAAAACATCTGTTTGATGGCTTTGGTGTACTCAAACTGATCACAAATGAGCTCTATTTATAGTGGGGCAAGTTTATTTTGCAAGCAATAGTGAATGGCAACTGCTGCAGAGGTTTGGCCAATGTTGATCAATGAGAATCCAAGTCTCCTCTAGCCATTGACTAGAGGTTAGGGCACAGGCTGCTGGTTCCCTTGGTCTTGGATATGTCTTGACTGAATTCAGTTGGAAATGGCTTAGTCCATGCCACCTTGGTGCATCCATTAAATGCTCCAAACCAAAATTGGAGTCTTGTCCCTCTTTTAGACATTTCTAGCTTCATTAATTGCCTTGCATGAATCGTGTGTGGAATTTCGGAGCCTTCATGCAGAATCTAGGGTTCTTGAGGTTTCTCTTTGATTTTTTATTCCATGCTTAAAATAAATGAAATTAAAGACCATAGACATGATCGGGAGGTGAAAATGAGTAGATTGATATGTAGATTACATGATTTCATCAAGTATTCATTGAGATTGATGAGAAAATGCAAATATGCAGAAACAGAGGGGTGGCGCGTGTTCTTGGCGCCATTTTTGAATATTTGAATATTTGAAATTTGTGATTTTATTTAATTGTTTCAAAAATTAATTTCTCTCTGAATTTTAATGATTTGGAGTTGATTCTTTTTTTAATAATTCACAAAAATGTTAAAATATTTTATTTTGCCAAAAATTCCCAAAAATATTATTTATTTCCTATATTTGATATTTTTGCAAAGAATTAATATTTTATTTGTTTTTTTACATTTAAAATATTTTTTCCTCCTTGATTTTCCAAATTTAATTGGTTTCCAATCATTTTATGGATATAAACTTGATTTTTCAAACATTAATCCAAGATCACAACTTGTTTTTCGCACATGTTTGATAATTTTGATCATTTTAATTAAATTTTTATTTAATTAAAATACATTTTGAAATTAATTTAGGGTTTTTGATCTTAATCACCCTAAACAAATCATTTTCAAACACTTTGGGCCTCTAATAGAGTGTAAGTCGCAATCCTTTGTAAATACACCATTTTTTGGGCCTCAGTGCATTGTATAAGTCTCGATACAATTTCAAAAACAACGGCGCGATCGTTGCCTTTTTAACAAAAACAATTGGGCCTCTCCTCGAGCTATAAGTCCCATTACTTTTCAAAAACAAAAACCTTTTTGGCCTCTAATAGAGTGTAAGTCCCAATCCTTTTGTAAATAAACCAATTGTGCGCCTCACTTATTGTATAAGTCCCTCTGAACAATTTCAAGTGAACGGCGCGATCGTCGCCTTCTCAACAAAACAATTGGGCCTACCCTTTTGGTGTAAGTCCTATTTTTCTTTTCAAAATAATCTTTAGGCCTCTAATAGAGTGTAAGACCCAACCCCTTTTTTGAAACCAAAATGATTTGGGCCTCAGATGTTGTATAAGACCCACTGGGTTTTCAAAAACCTCGGCGCGATCGCCGTTTTCAAACAAAAATCTTTGGGCTTCTCCTTGAGCTATAAGACCCATCTTTATTTATTTTCAAACTCATTGGGCCTCTAATAGAGTGTAAGACCCAATCCCCTTTTAACCAAAACCTTTTTGGGCCTCAGATATTATATAAGTCCCTCTGTGTTAAAAGGAAAACCTCAGCACGATCGCCAGTTCAAAGCAAATCATCTGGGCCTACCCGCGTGTTATAAGCCCTATTTCTTTTCTTTAAGTCACTTTGGTCCTCTAACAGAGATTAAGACCCATCCCCCTGTACATAAAAACTTTTGAGCCTCACTCATTGTATAAGTCCCTCTGTACAGTTTTTTTAAAACAACGGTGCGATCATCGTTAAAACTTGGGCCTCTCCTTGAGCTGTAAGCCCCAACAATCCTTCCAAAGCACTTTCTCCTTTGACTTCGAATTCAAATATCTGTTGTTATCAAAACTTTCTTTGTTGAACAACTAACCAAATAGCATGGAAGCTCTACAACGGGTAAGTGTTTATCCGCTTTCATTTACCGCTTTCATATGTATATAACTGTATTGTGGGGTTGCTTCACTGTAAGTCTTCTTTCACATCCTTTTATATACTTGTCACATATCCACTTTGTAATACTAGTATAGTTATTTAGAGTTTTCCCCAGAAACTACGTCTAGCACTAGGTCAATCCCTGTTGGTCAGTCTTTAAATACAGACAAAACTAGATCCCCCGTAGGATTCTAGATACAGTCTTCCCTTCTCTTGGGGTTAAACAATATGGAACAAAGAGAAAGGCAGTATTCTCGGTGAACCTTTTCTCAGACTGTCACCCTTAGAAATTGTCAAAGAAACTCTAACTCCCCAGAGATGATCTTTTCTCCGTGAATGGCATCTCTTGAGTTTCTTCCTAGAATGATCTCTTCTCCGTGAATCGCATTTCTTGAACTTCTCTTGGTTTGGGGACCCATAGGCTTCCTAAAAGCATCACCGCCTCCTCTTGGGCGTTGTACAAGGACCCTTCGGCTTCTTAGAAGTTCTCATGCCTTCTCTTGGGCTTAATACAAGGACCCTGACGACCTCTTAAAGGTATAAGACAGAACTTAGTCATCCTTTGCTAGAGCAATATTTCCTGCGTCAAAACTCCTGCCACTTTAGGGTTGATACTCATCCCTTAATGCCCGTGCCTCCTCTTGGGCATTGTACCAAAGGTAAAACTCTAGACTTGGACAGTCTAAACCCCCTTGAGTCTCAAAGACATTCTCAAGTTCCTTTCTAACATAGGAAGAAACACTTATCACTCTGAAACCCGGTCTCTCTCATGAGAGTTCCCCACCCTTGGGCCTGCCTATGGATCCAATCCTCAGCAGTAAGACAGCCTCCTCTTGGGCTTTGTACAAATGACTCTCCCCATCGGAGCTAACCTTTTCAGACTCTCTTGTTGAGTCAAACTCCTTTTAGTCTCCATCTTGGGCTTTGTACAAGACATATAAATCACTCTCTTGTTGAGTATAAAAGACTCTCTTGTTGAGTCAAACTCCTTTTAGCCTCCGTCTTGGGCTTTGTACAAGACATATAAATCACTCTCTTGTTGAGTAAAAAAGACTCTCTTATTGAGTCAAACTCCTTTTAGCCTCCGTCTTGGGCTTTGTACAAGACATATAAATCACTCTCTTGTTGAGTATAAAAGACTCTCTTGTTGAGTTAAACTCCTTTTAGCCTCCGTCTTGGGCTTTGTACAAGACATATAAAACACTCTCTTGTTGAGTATAAAAGACTCTCTTGTTGAGTCAATCTCCTTTTAGCTTCCGTCTTGGGCTTCGTACAAGACACATATAAAACACTCTCTTGTTGAGTATAAAAGACTCTCTTGTTGAGTCAATCTCCTTTTAGCTTTCGTCTTGGGCTTCGTACAAGACACATATAAATCACTCTCTTGTTGAGTATAAAAGACTCTCTTGTTGAGTCAAACAACCTTCAGACTCTCTTGGTGAGTCAATCACCTGATCAAGACTCTCTTGTTGAGTCAACCTTTTTAGCCTCCGTCTTGGGCTTTATACAGGACAGATAAAAGTACTCTCTTGTTGAGTCAAACTGTCTCAGCCTCCATCTTGGGCTTTATACAAGATACATTCTCCCCAACGGAGTCAAAAATCCCTTTTAGCCTCAATCTTAGGCATTGTACAAGACAGAAAGAACATTTTCCCCGGAAAAGTCAAACTTCCAGCCTCTTCTTAGACTTTGTATGAGGAAACCCCGGTTGAGGCAATAAACCTTTTAGCATCAAATTTGTACCTTGCTCACAGCATACAAACATCAAGAACTCCTCTTTAGAGATGACAAATTCTCTCTCGACCATTTTTAGCTTCACATCTTGGGCTTTGAACAAGATACAAATCACCTTTAGCTTCATGTCTTGAGCTTTGAACAAGACACCAAAACACCTTTTTCCTCCCGTAGAATAGGAGGAACTACGATCTCTCTGATTTCCCTATTTCGTTAAACGGGAATACGTAAGCATAAGATTGCAAAATCTTAGCGAGCACACTAATCAAAAACCCAAAATCCCGTACCTTCATATATATATATATATATATCCATCAAAATCAGACCTAACACCTTACCAGAAACCTAGTCCAGATCCTGTGTTTAAGCAAACAACCTTAAAAGACGAACCCCCTATTTTGATAGCATCTGTAAATCAACAGTTTTGACTGTTTAACCTCAGTTTGCGAGCAGGGTTAATTTGAGACATCTATTTCCCTTCCTTAATTAGTTCAACAGGATTAAAAATGAATCGAACTGTAGTACCTAAGCGATAGTGATTCAAAACCACAAAAATCGCGCTACAGCTGTGTAGCACCCCAAAATTTGCCCACGTGTTTTACTATAACTGGCTTGTGTTTCATTTCATTCTGGCATTATCATCTTTACATCGTCATTTTTGCATTTAAGCATGGGATCGAGGTATCTTTCAGCAGCTCATGGCGTTATTGGTTCGAGTTTGACTTTCAGCAATATTCCGAGCCAAGCAGATAGCTTTCAGTGTCTTTTGAGCATTTATTTTGCTCATTAGATGATTTGATAATCATAAGCTCCGGCAGTCATTTTTTATCAGTGATTCAGCACCAGACAATTATTTTCAGCAGGATATTTCAAGGGCGGAAAGGAATTCACAGCATATTTCAGGCATGATTCAATGGTAATATCAAATGGCAATTTTCAGGGGTCTAACATGGCTCAGAACAAGTGAAAACGGGCAATTCTCCAAGTTTCCCTCCAAAAGTCGCCAAAATTAAAATTTTGAACTGAGTAACCGGTTACAGCATATCTGCTAACCGGTTACTCCTTTGTTTTTCTGCGCATTTTTAAGTTTTTTGAACAGAGTAACCGGTCAGCATATATGCTGTAACCGGTTACTCTGGGCAAAATTTGTAAAATTCAGTTTGCATCATTTGTGATCACGTGCTTGGCTTGTGCATGTGTGGAAAGGATCTAGAACTGATATTTTCATCATTTTCCACCAAAAATTCAAATTCCTTCCAACAATTTCCACCCTAACTCCTCATTTCCTTTCCTAATTCATTTTTCACCCCAATTTCCACCCACTAAACCTCACTCCAAACCCAAACTTAACTCCTAACCTAGGGGTTATTTAAATCAATTCATTCCAAACCTCTCAAAAAAACTTGGATCCATTTTCTGAATTTTCTACACATCTCACTCCATTTTTCTTTCAACTTTTCTCTCATTCCAAACCCTCAGTCAAAGTTCCACCATCAAAGTTCAACAAATTTTGCATTGAAATTTATTGATCTTGGAACTAAACCTTCATCCATCCATTAATCCTTGAAGGAATTCTGGTTTTGCTACTCTTTTGCTTTTGGATCTAAGTTCTTGGAAGTGATTTTTGGGGAAGCTTGAAGCAAGTTCATCACATTGCATTTATTTTGCATTTTCTCTTGAAGATTGCATTGAATCTCTGAATTTCTTGCTTAAATTCATCAATTGCAGCTTATCAACACTCACCAAAGCAATTCTCAGCTTTGCAGGTTGGTGAATTTCAGATCTACTTTTCATTTTAGCTAATTTTGCTTGTTCATGATGTAGATCTTGAGTTTGTTGTGTTTGATCCATTGGATTGTGGATTTGATCGTTGTTGCTGGTTGATTGATGTGTGTTTGCTGTTCTTGAGATGTAATTTTCGTGCATATTGAGATGCCCTAACATGCAGGTGATTGGAGAAGTGATAAGCTGCTGAAAAGTGATTCTGAACACTTATTTTTGAATTCTGCTGCTGTGTAATCGGTTACAGCATATCTGCTAACCGGTTACCTTGTTGTTTTCTGCGTAATTTTTGCTGTTTTGAAATGTGTAACCGGTTACAGCATATCTGCTAACCGGTTACCACTGCTGTAGAATGTGATTCTCTTGCATTTTCTTGCTTGTTTGAGATCCTTTGCATGTCTAAACTTCATGGATTAATATGTTGATGATTTGTGGATTATTCTTGAGCTATTTCACCTCACACCCTTGTATGAACACGATTCTTCGACACGCGATTCTTGGTTCTCAATGTTGAGTGTTCATGTTTGCATTGATGCTTTCTTGATGTGATGAACACCTTGCACACACTCCTTGAGCATGTTTAACTGTGGATTATTGCTGGTGTTACTGGGATTGTTGTGTTGTGCATGCTTGGTTGTATTTAATTTCATGAGATGCATACTTGATTTGACTTGTTCATGTGCTTAATGTTGTGCATTATCTCATGATGTTTTCATGTTTGTTTAGTATGGTGTGTGGTATGATTGTGATCATTGTTTGATTGAAGAATGTGTAATGCTTGATGCATGTTCGCTATTCCATGTTTGAATCATTTTTGAATGCATGCTGCCCTGTTTTCACTGCTGTCTATGTGCATATGTGCTGTTATATGTGCTGCTGTTTGGCCCTTTTACACCTATCCTTGTGCTGATTACGAGCTGTTGAATGCTGTTTGGTGTGTTGTGCTGAATCTACCGTTGTGCAGGTGCTGAGACGCTGTTGTAGCTGCTATTTTTTGTTCATTCATCGCTTATTTCACCTTCTTCTTCATCTCTTTCACTCCTTTCCCTCCCTTGAATCTCAAGACTTGTTTAAGTCTTGGATTTCTTTTTTCCCTTAGGCTTCCCTAGTCCGACTTAATTTCCGATTAAGCTCGGAGTAGGATAAACATTAGGCTTTCATCCAAGCATGCTAACTTAGGTAGATGCTTCCCTTCTTACCTCAACTTTAGGGCCATCTTTTGCATGACAACATTAGGATAGAATTCCCCTTAGTGTCTTCTTTTCCTTTGAGTTCTCTCTTCTCATCTCTTAACAATTCTAAGACACTTAATAAAGGTAACGTGTATTGCGCATGAGCCTTGTATGTGGGAAGTGAGAAATGAGGGGTTTCCTCTCATTTTTCTAGAGTGTTTGGTGGACGTTCCATCTTGGAACGATTTGCTAAGCATTCGTTCCTATGTCATAGACTTCGGTGCAATGCAAGTTACGAACTAACTTCAATCCACTTCTGTCTAAAAAACACAAACAAATTCAAAACCTTTTCATCCTTCGGGATCGTTCATTTTCAAATCATTTTCAGAAAAGAACACGTTATTTTCCGTTTTGTCGCAAACAGGCATCGACCCTAACTACCGGACGCGAACTTAACGTCGCTCATAAAAAACACTAAGACCTTGTTAGGTCGAACTATGACTGCTCTGATTTCCTCTCTCTGGTTAGATTGAGGATACATAGGCACAAGACGGCGATGTCTTGGCGAGCAACCTCCCCCCTTAGTTCGTGTCCGAACTACGTTGACTCTGACTTTTCCATTGCACAAGGGGATGCGTAGGCATATGACGACGATGTCCTATCGAGTCATTTCCTTTCCTTTTCTTCTTTGTTTTATTCATTCTTTTCCGTCCCTGTTTCTTCTCCTTTCCAGTAGCAGCGGAGCTCCAGACGATGACACCCTTTGATCGAGACAGCAAGCGTGGATCCCATCGAGTACGATGGACGTGTGGGGGGTGCTAATACCTTCCCCTCGGGTAACCGACTCCCTTACCTGTTTCTCTTGGTCGCGAGACCATGCTTTTTCCTTCCCCTCAGGTTTACACAGTGTTACCTTTCCCTCTCTTGGGATAAATACACATTGCTGGCGACTCTGTTTCCGCGCCACTTTTGCATTTGTACTTGGATGAAAATCCCGGGAGCGACAAGCTGATCCATTACTTTCAAGATAGTTTAACCGGTGCCACACTCAAATGGTACATGGGTTTAAACCGCACTAAGATCGTCACTTTTAGAGATCTTGGCGTTGCCTTCGTTCAACAATATAAGTATAAACTGGACATGGCACCGGACAGAGATCAAATTAGAGCCATGTCGCAGAAGGACAAGGAAACATTTAAGGAATATGCTCAGAGATGGTGTGAAATTGCCGCCCAGATTTGTCCACCTATTGAGGAAAAAGAGATGACAAATATCTTTTTGAAAACCTTGAGCTCATTTTACTACGACCGAATGGTCGCCAGTGCACCTAGCGACTTTACTGAAATGGTGAGCATGGGAGTTCGTCTTGAGGAAGCAGTCCGAGAAGGACGTCTGGTCAAAGAGGCCAGACCATCAATCAGTACCAAAAGACACGGTAGTGCTCTCCCTAAGAAAAAAGAGCAAGATATTGGAAATACCTCTCTCAGAAAGCAAAGGCGAAGATACCAACCAGTAGTAGTTGTAACTCCTGCTATCAACCTTGCGTCTGTCTCCTCTTACAACACGAGAAAGCTACAGTAAATTTGATAGAAGAAGAGTCTAAGCACAGCTATCAAATTCACGATGTACTCTTATTAGGAACAAACCTGGTCAAGATTCATTGTAGACAAAGTGGATATGGTCATGTACTATCTCATAACAATCACCAGTGTGATATCTGCTCTAAAAACGATCAAGGATGTTCTGTGGTGCAGTCAGCTCTACAAGAACAGATGGATCTCGGATGGATCCAAGATCACCGAATTCGTGAAGGTAACATGACTTATACGAATTCCAACATCATCTAGAACCACAACATTCTAGCAATAAATGTCAACTTGGTGGCAATGCACTCACGGCAAAGCCAACATCATAATCTGCCACGACACGATTACGATTCCTGTCTGACATGCTCGGTAAACAATCAGGGATGCTATTTTGTACAAGAGGCCCTCCAGCGTCAGATGGATCTTGGATGGATTCAGGATTACCGCGATAGAAGTCATTACCAAGTGAATATGATTTAAATCTTTGATATTCGCTTGATGAATACCAGCTTGGTGGATTTACACGCTGCACAAGTCCAGCTCGGTTTTCTGACTTCGCATGACTATCAGAACTGTAAAGTGTGGTGGGAGTGACCAAGGATGTGCGCTCGTTCAAAGGACACTGCAATACTTGTTGATCCACTGGTGGCTTCCGATTTATCTAGATGAAGACACACAACAAGTCAGCATGACTGACGGGAACCCTACTAGGCATCAAAGTCAGGATGTTCGATCAATGAGACAAATCTAGTGAGGTTGCACTGCATACAAAGCGGACGTGGCTGGGTGCCACCACACAACTATGAGCGCTGTAGAGTTTGCTCAGAGAATAATCAAGGATGCTACCTCGTGCGAACAACCCTTCAAAGTCAGTTAGACCACAAAGAGATTCAACCAAGGTCAAGCTCTGGTTCAATGTCGAACTATCATCCTAATCAAGGCAAAGATGTTGTCTTGATCCCCAAGCGAGAAATGGCCAAAGATGTGTGCGCCATAATCCCTTTACTCCATGAATCAAGAGTTCCTCTTGACAGTGGAAAGGTTCTCAATCTCGAACCAATTGAGGCCGGCTACGACGGTCAGAAAAATCAAAAGGGTCATGTAGTTATCTATCTGCCGAGACCAGTACCGTACAAGTCTGATAAGGCTATCCCTTACAAATATGGTGCAACAACAATTGAGAATGGGAAGGAAACTTCATTACCCTCCGTCGTGAACATTGCAGGCATCAGTCGAGTAACACGGAGCGGTCGAATCTTCAACCGAGGAGTTGGAGAACCCAGCAAAGAAAAGGAACCTCAAACAGAAGTTCCTGATCAACCAGTCGGTCAATCCTGTGATCCCGACCTTTCAAACAACAATGGTGAGATGCTGAAGCTCATCCAGAAAAGTGAATACAACATTGTTGACCAACTGTTGCAAACTCCTTCCAAAATCTTGGTGCTTTCTCTTTTACTCAGTTCTGAGGCTCCCCGGGAAGCTCTACAGAAAGTCTTAGAGCAAGCCTTTATGGAACAGGATGTAACAATAAGACAATTCGCCAACATCATCTCCAACATCACTTCCTGCAATAACTTGGGATTCAGTGATGAGAAACTGCCGGAAGAGGGTCAAAGTCACAACATGGCACTCAATATTACAATCAACTGCCAGGTGTTTTACCGTGAATTTTGGTAAACAACCTCTGATCTATCAATCTAAACGCAAATTGATTTAACTTGCAGGATCGATCACACAAATCCTAGGACATGTGCTAAGTTTGAGTGACAAGTGTAACTTAAAGAAAATGTAAACTGAACTCCACGTTCGACAATGCTGAAAATAAAATCTAACTGAACTCCACGTTCGACTACAGGCAATAAAGTAAAATGAGAACTTGAAAATTTAAAGTAATGCAAGTAAAGGGTGCAAAAATTAAAGGCGTCGAATTAGTAAAGGTTTTAAAAGTAAAATGCAACGAACTCCATGTTCTTGGAAAGTAAAGGCTGGGATAGTGAAAGTGATGTCGAAGGTAAAGTGCTGGAAAGTAAAAGACCTTGAAAATAGATGCAATTGATTTAAAGGAGAACTTCACGTTCTTGAAAATGAAAGACTTTGAAAAGTAAAGGTTCGAAGATTAAATACTTTGAAAAGTAAAGTGCAGTCGAAAGTAAAACGCAGAAAACTTAAATGACTTTGAACATAAATTTGTCATGGAAGATAAATTTCAAGAAACTGTAAAGGCATGGAAAATAAACATGCTGAAGATAAATTAGATTAATGAAGACAATGGTGTTACATTACGTACATTCTCACGAACTCGTTTCTCTACACGCGGGTACTTTGAGTTTCTTAGAGTAACTTGTACAAAAATATGAACACCCCCTTTACATAGAACCAACTCCTATTTATAGTGCTAGGAAATAACTACTCAGTGGTGGTTACTGCTTCGAACGTGTGGATTTTGGCGCCTTCCCCTTAATCTCAAATGTTCCCACGTCCACAACTGCTCTTGTTTAAAATTCAAATATTGGAAATTCCCTCCAATCTTAACATAACCACTGCAGCGTTATATTCTCATGGTCGAAGAACCATTTCCATACTTAGCCATCCTTTAAGGTTTCTCCACATTTATTCGACTCAGGCCTCCCAAAAGTTAGGTCAAAGACTTCTTTATATTAAAAATGATTTTTTAACATTAACATAACTTTGACTTTGTCTGGCGTCGAAATTGAGGGTTAACAAATTGCCCCCAAGGAATGTCCTTTCGCCAGACTTGGTAGGAAGGCCATTTCTTGACATAATGCTTATTTCGACGCCTATTTGCATGGCCTTAACTTAACATCCCACTAATTCCCTAATGGCTAAACTGTTCAGTTTCTTTAACCCACGCCTCTGATGTCCCGCCATCATGACAAATCCTTAAAACGTCTTTTCAGCCGTATTCATCATAGCGCCTTTCTCGAAAACAGACGTTAACAGTCTGCACATAACTGCTCCTTTCCATCACGCCTTCAGGAGGAAGCCACGTGTCCCACTAACCCCTCAGCTTCAACGGTGGATCCAAGTCCCTGAAGGTTTTCAAACATCTATATATATCCCTTTCCGCCATTTTGTGATCTTTCCGCTCCTTTAGTATTCTCAAGCAACTCTTCTTCTCTTCAGTTTTTTGCGCAAACCCAGTAAAGACACCATCTTTCCATCTTCCTCCACAATGGCATCCTCCCACATTAATCCTCAAGCAAACAAGACCCAAAAGGGCAAAGTCACTCCATTCAAGCAAACCATCCCACCGTTCGCTAACATCCCAGGCCCTCAACTGGTAGATAACCGTCGTTGTTTACCGGAACCTACCTCTACAGAAGCAAGAGCCATCTACCAATCTCAGGTAATGATTCCCCTTGTTATGTCTGATAAAACTTATGCATTATCTGGTCCTTTGGCTGAGGTGGATATTTCTAACGAGAAGCTGAGTGAGTTTTTCCCCTCGTACCGGAAATCCAAACCATTAGGGCAAAAGAGTTCCCCTAAAATTGATTCTGCTGCTGGAGCTTCCCCCGAAGAGATCCCTTTACCCAAACTCAATGTTGGCTATCTCACTGATGGCACTAGATTGATGAGAGCCGTCAACCCTTTAAAGGAATTCGACCAATGGATGGCAAAGATGGAGAAAGTTAAAGCTGACCATTGGAAGGAGATAGGGATCTATGACCTTCTGATGCTGTCGAAGACCAACATACCTTATTGCTTGAACATGTTGGCAGCATCTTTGTACTTTTGGGATAGCACCCATTATACATTCCACCTGCCATGTGGAATGGTCACTCCAACCCTCTTTGACGTAGCTGCCATCACGGGGCTTCGACCAGATGGCTTCGTCTAGAATCCTGAGGTTGATGCTGATGATACCATCAACATTGCAGGCTCGAAACTGACCTACACCCTCTTTATCAAGCACCACTTCAAACAAGAAGATGATGAGGTGTCTGATGAAGAACACATCGCTTTCCTCACAGTCTGGCTGTCGAGGTATGTTTTTTGTACCAAGTCCTTGCAGGTGGCTAAAAAATACCTGCCCCTGGCGACCAACTCCACAACAACAGAGGGACCTGTCTGAGTGAACTCATTCTGGCAAATCTTTATGAATCTATCAGTGAAGGGGCTTCTCGACTAAAGAATGTGGACGCCCAAGGTCCTATGCATTTGAGTGGTCCTCTTTGGCTACTTCAACTGTGGTTCAATGCTACGTTTGAGGCTAGCCTCCCCAGAAAAGGCATAGTCGATGAAGCTTCCACTGAGATCAGGGAGAGGAGCGTCGAAGGGACACGTCTGGCTAAGCTTACTCCTAATGATGATGGTGAAAACCTTCAGAGGGCTTTCACCAGTTATATAATGATGTTCGCCAAACGCTATGAGTTTACTCCTAGCATGGCACCCTTTGTTCGACGAAGCCATGGCCCTGAGTGGTTTCAAAGGCCATTTCCAAATCCTCTCCAACCCCTTGATCCAGAGTCTGTTGCCATCTGGGAAGCCTTTTTGATTCCTAGATTTATTGTCCACAGTCTGAACCTAGGGAGAGGTTTATCAGCGTTGATTGCCTACCAACCCAACTCGGTTTCTCGACAATTTGGGCTGGCCAAGAGTTTCCCTCAGTGCCTATATAAGAAAAATGGTCAAGTGATTTTTCACACCGCCTACCTCGACGAGGAGAGCGTCTCTGAAGCACTCAACATCAGGAGCGAAAAAAGAAGCATCCTCTCCCCTGTGTTTTTCGAACCTTCCTTTTTATGCACTTCATCCTTCCACCAATGGTGGTTGAAGCATTATAATGAGCACTTCCTTGATGCGACTATGTTTTCTTCGTTACTTGACCAAGCTTTCCTCCATGTGCAGGACAAGATGAAAAAAAGTAAGTCCACTCACATCGAAGAAATACAGGCTTTTCAAAAATACTTTGAAACTATCTATCGACCAGATGATCTTAGTTGAACCATTCATGAGGCTGCTGTTACTCTAAAGAGAAAATTTCTAGCAAAGCTGGGTCAACTAAAAATTCCTCCCAACGCCCCTCGTGAGGAACGTTATGAGGTAGCTTTTAAACTTTTTTCCCCAAAATTCCCTCGACTGCCTAATGCTGATTTTGGAGTGGCGCTTGCCCCTCCATTTCCAGATTGGTTTGTCTGTGGGGAGCATTTAAAGCTTCTTCGACAGCAGTCTCAGCCAAAAGCCCAACGAGTGGTTTCGACTAAGCATACGTTAGACAGTTTTAAAGGGCACCTTCATATAGGAATTCAGGACGTTCGTGTCGAATCCGAAATATATGAAGGTTTGACATCCTTACTCCATGGCTTTATGACTAGTCATGTAATCATTAACTTGTAACAATTGTGTGCTATCTTTCAGCTGTGCCTAGGAAAGCTGCTTCGACCATAGCTGCCACCTTGCAAAGTGGTAAAGACCAAGGGAGCACACAGGTATACTTTGCACCTTTTGTTTTTGCTTGTACTCTATGAATTTTTTCCTTATTTTCACCGTCTCTTCAGACTGGTCGAAAGCCTCCAACACCTTCCAAGAAGGGTAAGAAGGATGCCCCAGCTGTGGTTACAGTTTCAGAGGCCTCAGATGAATCTCCTGAAGAGGTTCTCACGAGGAAAAGGAAAAAACCCACAAAGGCTTCTGGACCTGCTGGCCCACCTCCTTCGAAGGTGGCCAAAAAACTCGAAAAGGCATCCACCACAAGTGGTGTCGAGAAGGAACCCTCTAAGGTAGCCTCGAGAACCCCTCTTGGTGACCATGGGGTTGAAGAATCAAGTCCTGCTGTTGAACAAAATTAGGTATGCGCACCATTATCTTTTCTATTATGCTTGACATCCTCTGCCTATTATTTCATTCTCATTATCTCCACTTGTGTTCTTCAGGCATCCATCATCAACGATCCGGATCCTCGACCAACTCCAAGCAACTTCGCCGCCGCCACACTTGACGAATCCGTTCCTCACCCTACTTCAGAAAGCCTCACCACCACGCTTCTCTACAGCCAAGGTGAGCCAACTTATCACCCATCTTCTGATATTGGCTCTGGTTTGAGTGAGATCAATCAACCTATTCCACATGTTACAGCAGCTACTGCAGCACCAGTTCAAACTCCAACTCAGCACGCACAAGCAGAGGGAGCTAACTATGATGAGGATGACGCTTCAAGCCCACCACTTATTAATCAGGGTACCTCCATGGATAAGGTCCAGATGGTTGAAGACGAAAGGCGTGAACCTGAGATCCAAACACACAACGCCACTCTTGATCAAACCACACCGGCTGATCAGCAGGAGAATGTGCAACCAGCTGCGGATGAATCTGATGAGGAAATGGGAGGAGAAAAAGATGGAGAGGAAGAGGAATCATCAAAGAAGGAAGAAGAACAAGCTGAGCCTCGCCCCCACCACACTCCTTTGCCTATGGTCGCTCCACTATCTGGGGACTCACTGATAGTGTTCAAGTGGTCGAAACCACGTGAGTTTGCCAAATTAATTCTTGAGCAAAGGCACGATTCTTCCTCTGTTTCTTCGACCTCAACACCAGATGACTTCACCCAATCAATTCTCCAAGCCATCAAGAAATTTTTTTTCAAAGGGGACATTTACAAAATTCTGGCCTCAGATCCAACTGCAACTGCTTACCTGAAGGACACCCTTGCAAAGATTGAGCTCACTACCCTCACTCCAGATGTCTCTGGTTTTCTGCTAGAGCTAACTGCCGTGGTAAACCAAATAGCTGCAGAAATAAAACTGCTTCCTTCGATCAAGGACACCATCGAGAGAATATCTGGCTGTGAGAGCGCAGCCTGGTGTAGTGCACAAGAGGCGTATGAAGAGATCCAACGTATGGAGGCTGATCAAAAGAAAAAGCAAGACGAGGTAGCCTCCAACACGAAGGACATTGAAGCATGGAAGCAGCAGATCACAGAGCTACAAGCTAAAATTGCAAATGCTGAAAACCACAACCGTGCTCTGTGCCAACTCGACGACACTGAGATAGCTGAAGAGACGAAGCATGTTATTGATCATATTGAGGCGGCCCAAAGATACGAGAAAGAGCTCGCAGAAGCAAAACTTGACGAATCTTTGTGCAACGCTCGACTCAAATATCACATAGAGTCTTTTTCTCAGTTGGCGTCGAGGCTTCCCTTCTGATACCTTCGACACCTTTATTTCATTTGTCTAATCATCACTTGTTTCTTGGCCTTTTCAGGCTTTTTATGTAATGACGATTTTATGCCTGTTGGCACTGATTTAATTTATTATTATTATCCTGCCTTTAACTGCTTTCGACCTATATTGCATGATGATGTTCTCTATTGTTATTTTTACCAGTCAAATTCGCAATTAAGGCATTCTATCTTTTTCTTGGAAAGTCACCCTTCCAGCTTTAAATTCCAAGGCATAAGCTTCTAGCTTTAAAGTGACACTTATAGCATAGCCCTCAGGCCTATTTCCAAGAATCACTCACCTATTTCCACCGTTTGACTGGCCAATCCAATCAACCCTTAGCCTCTATAAATCTCTTCCATCTGACCATGTTTTGTGTAGAAGCAACCATGAATACTTCAGAGAAACCTCCAACCAAGAAGATGGCTGGAAAGGCCAAGGCAACTGAGGAAACAAAGAAAGTAAAGGCGCCTCAACAACCCAATGCCTCCATTGGAGCAGCCCCTTTAGCCAAGAAGAAGGAAACCAAAATGAAGATCTCCAAGAAAGGGCGCTCCAGCACTCAAGAATCTGATGATGAGCCAGATGCAGATTATATGGAATTCCTCAAATCCATAGATTGGAGAGATTATGAATAACCTTACCTTGAGAAAGAAAAATGTTGTACTATTTTCTCTTCGCTTTGTATGCCATATTAGCCTGACTCGACCTATTTTGGCTTTCTTTTATCAAATAAAGCTTATGTTTTTATATGAATCTCCTGCAGCATAGGCTTATATTTTTTTAAATACTTGCCATTTACTTTCAAGATTCTTTTATCTCTGTCTAATTCTTCCACTTCATAAGCTCCATTAGAGAACACTTGTATGACTTGGAATGGTCCTTCCCACTTAGGGGACCACTTGCCCAATGCTCTATCTTTTCGATCCATGGGCAAAATCACCTTCCAAACCAATTCCCCATATGCAAAAGATTTAGATTTAACCTTTTTGTTGTAGGACTCTTCGACCCTCTTCTTTTGTCTTCTCAGCAATTCCAAGGCTCTAAGCCTTTCTTCATCCAAATCCACTAATTCATTCATCATCATTTCCCAATAATTCTCAGAGGGAATTTCATGATGTCTTTGAACTCTTACAGACTGTAGATGAATCTCAACAGGTAGTACTGCATCATGACCAAAAGTGAGTCGAAATGGGGTAGTGTTGGTAGCCTCTTTGGGGGATGTTCGACACGCCCAAAGAATTTGGTCTAACGTCTTGTGCCAATTTCTAGGCCTTTTTCCCACATGTTTCTTGATTAGTCCAATCACTATCTTATTGGCCGCTTCGACTTGCCCATTGGCCTGAGCATAATACGGTGTAGAAGTTAATAACTTAAAACCTATCTCTTTGGCAAATTCCTGCATTTTTCGACCAGTGAACACGGATCCCTGATCTGTAGTAATTGTTTCAGGAATACCAAATCTATAAATAATGTGACTTTGGATGAACTCAATAACATCTTCCTGACCTATATTCGCCAGTGGTATTGCTTCAATCCACTTGGTGAAATAATCAATTCCCACCAAAATATATCTCTGGTTCTATGAAGATGCTGGTCGAATCTCTCCCACTATATCCAAAGCCCATCCTCTGAAAGGCCATGGTTTCACTATAGAATGTAATTCACTTGCAGGGATGTGCTGTATGCCAGCATGAATTTGACATTCTTGGCACCCTTTAGCAAATTCTATGCAATCCTTCAGCATAGTGGGCCAATACATGCCTTGTCGAAACAACAACCATTTCATCTTCTGGCCAACTTGGTGTGCTCCACATGCCCCACTATGTACTGTCGAAAGTGCCAAATACGCCTCTGCCTCACTAAGGCATTTCAATAAGACTCCCTCAGGGGTCTTTTTAAACAATTCATTACCCATCAGCACATAACTCAAAGCTTGATACCTGATTTTCCGTTCTGTCGAAGCCGTTGGGTTTTGTAAATACTCAACTATGGGCCTTCTCCAATCTTCATCTGTTAAATTATCTATGGCAAAAATTTCAAAATTTTCGCCATCTATACACCCCAGCTTAGTTGTTTCTAAGTCTGATGGACATAATCCAACAGCCACCACCTTACCTCTTGCCTCAATTACTTCTTGAAGGTTCTCTTTCGACACCTTGTATCCAGAGCAATTTGGGCCAAGTCTTTAGCAACTTGATTCTCTATTCTAGGTATGTGTTGAATGGCCACTACCTCAAATTTCTTTAATAATCTATTGGCTATCACAAAGTACATAATGAGATTTTCTTTAACACATTTATACTCCTTTGTGATTTGTTTTATAACCAATTCTGAATCTCCCATTATTTCGACTCTAGTTGCCCCCAATTCTAACAAAATTTCAAGGCCAGCAATTAATGCTTCATATTCCGCCTCATTGTTAGAACAAGGACCTTCGATCTTGTACTTGGATTTTGTTGGAATTTTTTCAGGAGAAATAATGTATATTCCTACTCCTGTTCCATTCTTATGACTTGATCCGTCAAAGTATAATTTCCAAGACCTTAATTCGACGTAATTCAAATCATTTTCATTTATGGAATGGTCAACTATGAAGTCTGCAACTATTTGCCCTTTCACAGCTTTTAAAGGTCGATATGTTAAGGAAAATTCTGTCAATGCTAATGCCCATTTGCCAATTCGACTGTGCAAAATGGGTTTGGATAACATATGTTTTACAACATCAAAGTGAGACGAAACATACACATCAACAGGTTTTATATATTGCTTTAATTTAGTACAAGAGAAATACAAGCATAAACACAACTTTTCAATCATGCTATACCTAGTTTCTGCATCATTTAAAACTCGACTAAGGTAATAAATGGCTCTTTCGACTCCATTTTCATCCTCTTGAGCTAACATGCTCCCTAGAGTTTTATCTGCTGCAGCTATGTACAATCTCATACTTTTGTTTCTACAAGGTGGTGAAAGAATTGGAGGGTGGCTTAGGTACTCCTTGATCTTGTCGAAGGCTCCCTGCTGCGATTGCCCCCACTCGAAACCATCTTTGTTAAAACGAAGCAATGGCGAAAAAGCTTGTGTTTTGCCACTCAGGTTAGATATAAACCTTCTTAAGAAGTTGATTTTGCCCAACAACGACTGCAACTCCTTTTTGGTTGATGGTGATTTTGCCTCCATTACGGCTTTGGTTTTATTCTGATTTATTTCAATCCATTTCTTGTGGACCACAAAGCCTAAGAAATCCCCTGCCTGCACACCAAAAGCACATTTAAGAGGATTCATTTTAAGACCATATTTTCTCATCCTTTCAAAGGATTGTCGAAGATGGTCAATGTGACTATTCCCAGAAATAGATTTTATAACAATATCATCAATATAAATTTGCATGAACGTGTCTATAAAATCGTGGAAAATTGAATTCATTGCCCTTTGATAAGTAGCACCAGCATTCTTGAGGCCAAAAGGCATCACTACCCACTCATAGGTGGCTAAGGCTCCAGGGCATCTGAAAGCAGTTTTATGAACATCTTCCTCAGCAATGAATATTTGGTTATAGCCAGAATATCCATCCAGCATACTAAGATATTCATGTCCTACTGCAGAATCTATTAACATTTCTGCTACTGGCATTGAATATTCATCTTTGGGAGTTGCAGAGTTTAAATCTCTAAAATCGATGCACACTCTCAAAGACCCATTCCTTTTAATAACAGGTACTATATTAGCCAACCATTCGACATACCTTGCAGTGCGAAAGAATTTGCAACGAAGCAGTCTTTCGACTTCCTCTTTGATCTTTAACAGTATTTCTGGTGCAAACCGTCTTGGATTTTGCTTGACTGGTTTTTTCCCAGGCGTCATAGGCAACTTGTGTTCGACTAACTCCCTGCTCAGACCAGGCATCTCATCATAATCCCAAGCGAAGCAGTCTTTGAATTCTTTCAACAGCTGGACTACGTCGACTTTCAACTGGGGATCGAGATTGGCACTGATGTAAGTAGGCCTTTTGGTTGCCCCCTCACTGAGATCCACTTCTTCCAAAGGATCTTGTGCTAGCATTTTTATATTGTTTGCCAACAGATCCTTTTCAAATCCCAAAGGCTCATCTTCATAGATGGCGTCGAGCCTCTGGCTTTGCCCTCCAGTTTCAACCTTGTCGGGTGGTTTTGGGTCGAAGTCCTTGCCAGGACCTTCTTGATACACTTCAGAAATGGCTTCACCAGCCATATAATCATTGGCGGCTTCCAAAGCCGCTTGTAGTTTTGTTTCGGCCACATAGGCCGAAATTCTTTTCATAGCGTCGAACTCAGTCATGATCACTGAATTCATCTCCCCACCCTGTGGGCTCTATTGGAGGTGTGCCTAAGCATGGCAATCTTCCTCCTGGTACCTCCCTGTCCCATCTGAAACCTTCTACAGGGTGTAAGTACAACGAATAAAACGTCTCCTCGTCAGGTGTAAACTCAAAATCAGCTGGAGGACATGGAGCAATGTTCGCCAGATGTTTCTCAAATTGCCTACTGTTCACATGATTAACAGGCACCTTGAAGTACCCTTGATCAGCTTCAATGTTTTCCACTATCCCATCTGGTCTCCAGATTGTGATTCTCTGGTGCATAGATGAGGGTACTGCTCCTATCCCATGAATCCACTCCCTTCCTAAAAGTAGATTATAGTTAGCCTTTGTTTCGACGACCATGAACACTGTTGTTCTAGTAATAGTTCCCACAGTGAGATCTACCTGAATCACTCCCAGAGTAGAACCAACTTTGCCTTCATAGTTCGAAAGAACCATGTTGTGGGGTTTAGTATCAGTTTCAAACTTTCCAATCTTGCTCAACAGAAATCTTGGCATCAAATTAACCGTCGCACCACAGTCTACCAAAATCTTGTTGACAGGAACGTTCGCCACTTTTCCAGTAATATAAAGAGGCTTCAAGTGACCCTTCATTGCCTCCGTGGGACGTTCAAAGAAAGCATTCTGTTCTTCGACGCACCCATTGTTCATGATGTAATAGCACACAGGCTTGTGTGCCATCATTTCCAATTCAGCAGTTTGGTCTAAGTCTTCGACCTCTGAGACTTGACCAAATTCTCTTGGCATCACTGACACCACATTTACCAAAATGTTTAGGGAAGCTGCTGACTCATTGTCGAAGTTATCAGTCATATCATCATCCTCTTCGACCTTTTCCTCTGGTTGACTAGTAAACAACTTTCGTCGTATGGGCATCTTTTCCATTGCCCCAGCCACATTGGTGCTTGACTCCCCTTGCACCTGAGCCTCCCTAACAGCTTTTCGCCTGCGCTGCTCTCTTCGCCATTGCGATCTGGACATTGGGTTGTTACCCTTGTAATTCTGCGAAATGTATGCAGATTTGTTTGTGGTGCGATTCTCCTTCCTGTACTCAAATGACGCACCTCTTTCCACGTCGAACTTCTCCCACTTTTTCTTCTGTCCTCTCCCTTCGACAGGCTTGATCCAACTACCCGTTGGCACATTCACAGCAGGTTTAAATGTTCCTGACTTGGCTCTTGGTACTTGGTTCTTTGGCCCTGTCGAAAGTCGCCTATGGTCAAAACCTCGGTGCCCCTTGCTCACCTTCTGCCCCCAGCTTTCGCCAGCCTTCTTGACCCCTTCTAGCTTGTGGGCAGCTTTTTCATCAAAAATGGCGCTGCACCTGGGACACAGCATTACTCCAGAGCCTTTTTCTGGCAACGATGCAAGAAGTCCAAAATTGTCTCTTCTGGCTCAGGATAAGCCATTTTGTTAAGTTTCTCTTGCTCATCCACCTTACTCAATTGTTCATCCTTTCGATCCATAATTTCGACCATGTTGACATCCATTCTGTCCTTTAGGCGCATCTTGGAGAAGCTGGCTTCTAGACTTTCAGTGGTCTTTGCCAAGTAGCCACTACCTACTGCTGCTTTTGCAGCTCTATGGGAAGCTTTTACCCAAGCAGCTTTCTCAGCCTCCACCATCTCCTCAGCATTGACTCTCTCGACATCAGGAGATGTCTTGAAAAAAGTCTCAGCAGCCATACAGATCCAATTTTCCACCAGACAACCATCCATGTCCAGCATCTCTCCAACCAAGAGCATGTCATGTTCTAATTCCTTAACAACTTGAACTTTAGGGGCATTTCTACCCATAGCCTCATTGGTGTTGATACTATCTGAACTAGAATCAGACTCCTCAGCCAACTCGACCATATTAATGCCTTCATTGGCAGTTATCTTCCGCCCACTCACGGTTACATCAAAAATCTTAGCGGCATTATCCATTTCCACAAACTTATCAGCAGTTTCTTTGGTCACGAACATCAGACTGGTACCATCAACGTTTAGGCCACTTGTAGCCTTACTAGAACCTTCAATCATCACAACACTGATGGTGAAGTCTTCAATAACTTCCACCATGTTGACTGACTCGTCGAATCCCCCTGTGGCTTCCACCATCTGAACCTCATGAGGCTCTGTATAGTTGGCCTCTGCAACTTGCAACGGGTCAGAGTCAATCTTCATCTGGGCTTTGCCTTTTTCCCCAAACTTCAGCCTTCCTTCCTGGATAGTGTTTTGCACCAAATCCCTGAAAAGAAAACATTGCGAAGTTTTATGACCCAAAAAATTATGGTACTTACAAAAACCTCTTTTCTTTCTTTGTTCTAAAGGCGGCGTTTTAGCACCAGCAGGCACTATCATTTGCCCATCTTTAACTAACAAATAAAAAATTTCATCACATTTAGTGACGTTGAAAGTATATGTTTTCTTAGGGAATTTGTCGTTAGATTCGACAGGATTTTTTCCTTCTGAAGGAGCTAATAATTTGCAAGCGTAAGGTGGACCTTGCTTTAATTCAGCAACGTCAACCTCATTTTTGTCGAAACAAGATGGCTCGCCATACAGACTCTCCACATCTTCCTTGCAGTCGACAAACGCTACTTTTTTACCCCTACTGAATTTGGCTTTTTCTTCTTTTAGCCTTTCTAGCTGTCGAACCCTATCAGCCAGCTGGGCCATATCTCTAAGATATTGGGTATCTAATTTCTTCCTAATGGAATAATCAAGACCCCCAGCAGCCATTTCGACCAACTCATGTTCTGGCACTTGTTTAAAGCACCGGGCTATAAGAAGTCGAAACCTATTCAGGTAATCGTCAATTGGTTCAGTGACCTTGCGCTTGATGCTAGCCAATTCTTTCAAACTAATCTTAGTTTGCCCCATATAAAACTGATCATGAAACAAACGTTCTAATTGGGTCCAATTGTATATGGAATTTGGAGGCAACGTAGTAAACCATGTGAAGGCATTCTTGGTAAGGGAACTTGGGAAGTATTTGATCCTAAGGCTTTCGCCAGCTGCAATCTCCCCCGCTTCGATCAAATATCTAGCCACATGTTCGACAGTAGACTCAGTAGTATCTCCTGAAAATTTGCTGAACTTTGGAACCTTCATCCTAGGGGGAAGTTCTGCTTGGAGAATGTAGTCCACTATAGGTGATGTATAATTTGGCCTGGTGAAGCCAAAATTCATCCCATTCCTAGTCATTATCCTTTCGACCATGGCTGCAAGATTATTTTCTTCTGCTTGATTCTGTTGTCGAACCTGCCTAAGTAGTTGATCTGCGTTTTGGTTCCTGTTCACCTTCACTACTGGTTCTTCCTCCATCTGGTATGGCCTCTGGTTTCTTGGTGGTTCGACTCTGAAATGGTCAACCATCTCTTGATCCTCTAGGTTAGCATCAGGTATCTGATGTTGATGATGTCTTGGGATATCTTCGACCACCGTCGCTCTTAGATCCACTACTGGTACTCCCATGAAATCAACCATGCGTGCCACTTGTGCAGCCAGTTGTTGGTTAGTTTGGGTTGTATTTTGGATCAAAGGTTGAAAAACTTCTCCCATTGTCTGAGACAACGTATGTACCATTTGCATGTTACTTTCATCCATCTGCTGTCTCAAACAATTTATGGATGTATTTGTAAGGCTAGGTGTTTGAACAAAGTAACCAACGCCTATACTCTGGTTGTTTCGTCCTCCTGATCCTGATCCTTGTAATGGCGAAGACACAACATTTTCTGAAAATGCAGGTGGAGCATTCTGCAGGTTTTGCATCATTGATGTAGGCATACCATAGGGTTGACTCCTCGACCCTGGATGTGGGAAACCTGGTGGAGGGACGTGCCTGTATATTGCATTTCCTCCTGGGGGTGTTGGCAAATTAGAGCTTTGTGGCCCTATATATTCCAACACAGGTTGAGTATATGATTTTGTATATGTTGATCCTGGCTCAGACACCACTAACGGAAGCGACGTCGGTCCTCCTGTCGAAGACACTGGTGATGGAGTGCTTTGAGTCCCAATACTGCTACTGGACTGAGTGTTTGAAATACTCCCTTGAGGATCAACTTGTTGATTGGCATTAGTTGCCATCTTCTTAGTATATCTTCTCTTTGGTATCTCTTCGTTTGCTGTGGCTAACTTACCACTTCTAAATAACATGCAACGAAATTACTTCTTCACCAAGAGAGACGAGGCTGACAAAGAGGTTTGACTTAGCACTGGGTCCCACCGGGCGTGCCAATTTGTTTTACCATGAATTTTGGTAAACAACCTCTGATCTATCAATCTAAACGCAAATTGATTTAACTTGCAGGATCGATCACATAAATCCTAGGACATGTGCTAAGTTTGAGTGACAAGTGTAACTTAAAGAAAATGTAAACTGAACTCCACGTTCGACAATGCTGAAAATAAAATCTAACTGAACTCCACGTTCGACTACAGGCAATAAAGTAAAATGAGAACTTGAAAATTTAAAGTAATGCAAGTAAAGGGTGCAAAAATTAAAGGCGTCGAATTAGTAAAGGTTTTGAAAGTAAAATGCAACGAACTCCACGTTCTTGGAAAGTAAAGGCTGGGATAGTGAAAGTGCTGTCGAAGGTAAAGTGCTGGAAAGTAAAAGACCTTGAAAATAAAGGCAATTGATTTAAAGGAGAACTTCACGTTCTTGAAAATGAAAGACTTTGAAAAGTAAAGGTTCGAAGATTAAATACTTTGAAAAGTAAAGTGCAGTTGAAAGTAAAACGCAGAAAACTTAAATGACTTTGAACATAAATTTGGCATGGAAGATAAATTTCAAGAAACTGTAAAGGCATGGAAAATAAACATGCTGAAGATAAATTAGATTAATGAAGACAATGGTGTTACATTACGTACATTCTCACGAACTCGTTTCTCTACACGCGGGTACTTTTAGTTTCTTAGAGTAACTTGTACAAAAATATGAACACCCCCTTTACATAGAACCAACTCCTATTTATAGTGCTAGGAAATAACTACTCAGTGGTGGTTACTGCTTCGAACGTGTGGATTTTGGCGCCTTCCCCTTAATCTCAACTGTTCCCACGTCCACAACTGCTCTTGTTTAAATTTCAAATATTGGAAATTCCCTCCAATCTTAACATAACCACTGCAGCGCTATATTCTCATGGTCGAAGAACCCTTTCCATACTTAGCCATCCTTTAAGGTTTCTCCACATTTATTCATCTCAGGCCTCCCAAAAGTTAGGTCGAAGACTTCTTTATATTAAAAATAATTGTTTAACATTAACATAACTTTGACTTTGTCTGGCTTCGAAATTGAGGGTTAACACCAGGATGATGCTTTAGCCAGCGTGCTGGTATACACCGGATCATCTCTAAATTTTATGCCCAAGTATACTCTGATGCGGTTATCATACCAAGGATCTCCGGTGAGAGGCAGTGAAGTCATCGTCAAAGCATTTGACGAATCCTGAAAAACAGTTATCGGCGAAGTCGATCTTCCCATAACTACCGGTCCTCACACTTTCCAAGTCACTTTCCAGATCATGGACATTCGGGCAGCATACAACTATTTGTTTGGAAGACCTTGGATACACGAGGCTGGGGCAGTCACTTTGACACTTCACCAGAAGCTGAAGTTCATCAAGAACGACCAACTAGTCACAGTCTGCAGAGAGCAAGCCTTGATCGTGAGCAACTTATCATCGTTCACTTATGTAGAACCGGAGGAGGTTGTTGGAACCCAGTTCCAGGCACTTTTGGTAGGCAATGACAACTAATCAGAAAGAGGGACGTCGATTTCCTCGTACAAAGATGCTCTCGAAGTGGTCAAAAGTAACAATGCAAAAGGATGGGGACGGCTTGTCATTCCTACTGACAATAAGAAAAAGAAAGGTCTTGGTTTTTCTTCAACCTGTACCCAGATTGCTACTAACAATAAGAGTTTTCATCCCATTCAGGACTTCTTCCACAGTGGAGGCTTCCTTCACCCAATATCTCAAGAAGTTCATACCATCAACGAGGGTGACTCCTCCGATACAGATGAAGAATGGAAGTCCTATCTTAATAAGGACGGTTATATGTCTCAGGGAGAGGTGCCTACGCCATTTTGATTTCTGGCACAGAGTCCGAGATATATACCGAGGTCAAACTTCAAGATGATATACGGAGATTGTGATCCAGAAGGATGTCGTGCTCCACCAAATTCATTAGAGGAAGACACTCTGATGAAAGACAACTTTGACCACGACTATTATGGTCCAATGGATGGTCTGCCTATCTGGAAGCCGTACCCAGGAGACTCGGGGCAAGAGAGTCAGGCAAACGATGCATATCTGCTGAGTATCATTGAAAAGAATGCCTGCGTCCCCACCGGATCATGGGATCATTACTCAGGGCATTCAGAAAATATCCAGTACGACGATGAATTTGCAAAGATTGCAGGACAAGAGTTCCTTAACTATGCTTTTCCCGAGGTCAACTTCATCGAAAGAGATGACTCCTCCAGTTCCAAAGAGGTGTGGGACACCCTAGGACAACCGAGTAGCAAATTCGACTTCTTAGTCAAGTACACCGCTCCCAAAAGCTCTCGTATCGGGCTCGAAGAGATCCGGCCAACCGGATGGGGAGATCCATCCGAGAGTGCAAACACTATGCAAGATACAACAGAAGAATCCTCCTACGACAACTCTGCCTGGGAGACAGATTCCAATGATCCTGCTCCACAAGAAATTAGCGTTATTTCAGAAGACAAGCCGAGAAAGAAGGTGCCATACTTTGTGATTTACCGAGGAGTTCGCCGCCAATGGGTTGCTGTCAACGTTTCGAAAGTTGTTCATAAGTCTAAGTAATTGCCGTCTTTATCTTAACCTATCACCTTGCCCAGGTGAAACAGATGTTTTGATAGGGCTCACTTTCTGTAAATGTCTTTCTTCGCTTTTCCCGAAGCAACAGAGCTTTGTTTTATAGGATTGAAGTTTCAAGAATCGACAAGATCATAAATAAAATAACGTTGTTCTGTAATTTCCGCATTTATTGCTGTTTTATCTTTTCGCTTTTTCAGAAAATGGTAATCCTAAAAACAACTCAAATAATAAAAACAAGCATTTTTCTGAAATTACACTGCACAACGCTCTTGCATTTCTCTCTATCCCTTCTAAAAACAAATCATCATATCATGCAGATTGCTTGTTTTAAACCCCATTGAAACATACAATCCAATGCCTTCTCCCAACTTTGAATTCCCGGTATTTGAGGCTGAAGAAGAAAATGACGAAGAAATTCCAGAAGAGATCTCCCGATTACTCAGACAAGAGGAAAGGTCCATTGAACCTCATAAAGAGCCGTTGGAAATGGTCAACTTGGGTTCAGAAGAAGAGAGAAAAGAAGTCAAGATTGGGGCACTGCTCAGTCCAACTGTCAAAGAAAATTTGATAAAACTTCTCAAAGATTTTCCCAATGTATTCGCTTGGTCCTATCAGGACATGCCAGGGTTGGATACCAGCATCGTGGAACAACATCTACCATTGAGATCAGAATGTCCGCCGGTGAAACAAATACTAAGACGAACTCACCCAGATATGTCCATCAAAATTAAAGAGGAGGTATAGAAACAGATTGACGCGGGTTTCCTCGCCACATCAGAATATCCTCAATGGTTAGCCAACATCGTGCCAGTTCCAAAGGACGACTTTCCCTTACCGCACATTGACATGCTGGTAGACAGTACATCAAAGTTCAAAGTATTCTCCTTTATGGATGGATTCTCGGGCTATAATCAAATCAAAATGGCGCCGAAAGACATGGAGAAAACTTCATTCATCACCCCATGGGGCACCTTTTGTTACAAGGTAATGTCGTTTGGTTTGAAGAACGTCGGGGCAACCTATCAAAGGGCCATGACTACTCTGTTTCACGACATGATACACAAAGAAATAGAGGTATATGTCGATGATATGATTGCCAAATCTAAAACAGAGGAGGAGCATGTGACCCACCTGTCAAAGCTATTCGAGCGGCTGAGAAAATACAAACTCCGCTTGAATCCCAATAAGTGCACAATCGGTGTCCGTTTAGGGAAACTTTTAGGGTTCATCGTTAGCCAGAGAGGAATTGAGGTTGATCCTGACAAGGTCAAGGCCATTCAAGAAATGCTTCTCCAAAGACTGAAAAACAAGTCAGAGGATTCCTGGGACGTCTGAACTACATTTCCAGATTTATATTCCTCATGACCGCGACATGTGCGCCAATCTTCAAATTACTCAAAAAGAATCAGGACTACATTTGGACAGAAGACTGCCAAACCACCTTCGACAGTATCAAGGAATATTTGTTGAATCCACCGATCCTATCACCTCCAGTGGAAGGAAGACCACTGATCATATACTTAACAGTATTGGAAGACTCAATGGGTTGTGTGCTTGGCCAACAAGACGAAACGAAAAGAAAAGAGTATGCCATTTACTATTTGAGCAAGAAATTCACTGACTGTGAGACTCGATACACGATGCTTGAGGAAACTTGCTGTGCTTTGGCTTGGGTAGCCAAACGTCTCCGCCAATATATGATTCGTCACACTACTTGGTTAATCTCCGAAATGGATCCGATCAAGTATGACTTTGAAAAACCTGCTCTCACGGGAAGGATTTCCCGGTGGCAGATGTTGTTATCAGAATACGACATAGAGTACCATGCTCAGAAAGCCATCAAAGGAAGTATTTTAGCCGATCATTTGGCTCATCAACCGATTGATGATCAAGAATCAGTCGTATTTGACTTCCTAGACGAAAATGTCATGTACTTGACAATGAAAGATTGCGACGAACCGCTACCCAGTAAAGGGCCAGAACCAGGTTCCCAATTTGGACTAATCTTTGACGGAGCTGTCAACACTTATGGAAACAGAATTGGGGCAATCATCATAACACCTCAGGGTACACACGTTCCTTTCACTGCACGACTGACATTCAAGTGTACAAACAACGAGGCAGAATACGAAGCTTGTATCATGGGTCTCGAAGAAGCAATTGACTTAAGGATGAAGAACTTGGATGTATAAGGAGACTCAGCCCTGGTTATCAATCAGATCAAAGGAGATTGGAACACATACCAATCAGGATTGATTCCTTACAAGGATTACGCGAGAAGGTTGTTACCATTCTTCAATAGAATCGAGTTTCATCACATCCCTCGTGAAGAGAATCACATGGCTGATGCACTAGCCACTCTATCTTCCATGATTAGTGTAGGTTAATGGAATGGCATACCTAAGATCGACGTAATGCTCCTTGAACGGCCCGCTTACATCTTCGCGACTGAAGCAGTCATAGATGACAAACCTTGGTAGCATGATATCAAGTGTTTCCTTCAGAAACAAGATTACCCACCTGGGGCATTAAGAAAGGACAGAAAGACCCTCAGGAGATTGGCAGGCAGTTTCTTCCGGAACAGTGATACACTCTATAAGAGAAACTTTGACATGGTCTTGCTTCGATGTGTAGACAGACCAGAGGTAAGCATGCTGACGAAAGAAATTCACGTAGGATCCTTTGACACTCATGCAAACGGACACACAATGGCGAGAAAAATTCTGAGAGCAGGGTACTATTGGCTAACAATGGAATCCGATTGCTACAAGTACATGCGAAGATGTCACAAGTGTCAGATATACTCAGACAAAATCCATGTACCGCCAACACATCTCAAAGTTCTTTCTTCCCCATGGCCTTTTTCCATATGGGGAATTGACATGATTGGCATGATCGAACCCAAAGCTTCAAACGGACATCGGTTCATCTTGGTAGCCATTGACTACTTCACCAAGTGGGTCGAAGCAGCATCATACGCCAATGTAACCCGACAAGTGGTAGTCCGATTTATCAAAAACAGTATCATCTGCCGTTATGGTGTTCCGAGCCAGATCATTACTGATAATGGATCTAACATGAACAATAAGATGATGAAGGAGTTGTGCGCTGAGTTCAAGATCGAACACCATAACTCATCTCCCTACCGACCCAAGATGAACGGAGCAGTAGAAGCGGCTAACAAGAACATCAAGAAGATTGTTCAGAAGATGGTTGTAACCTATAAAGACTGACACGAGATGCTACCCTTTGCTCTTCACAGTTATCACACATCTGTCCGCACTTCAACAGGGGCAACCCATTTCTCTCTAGTATATGGCATGGAGGCAGCGCTTCCTATAGAAGTAGAGATCCCATCGATCCGGGTATTGATGAAAGCTAAGCTAACAGAGGTTGAATGGTGTCAAAGTCGACACAACGAACTGAATCTGATCGAAGAAAAGTGAATAACGGCTTATTGCCATGGTCAGTTGTATCAACAAAGAATGAAGAAGGCGTTTGACAAAAAGGTCCGACCTCGCGTCTTCAGAAAATGAGACCTCGTACCCAAGAAGATACAGTCATTTCTCACTGATTCCCGGGGCAAATGGACTCCGAAATATGACGGACCCTATGTGGTCAAGAAAGCTTTCTCAGGCGGCGCCTTGAGACTCACAACCATGGACGGAGAGGAGTTTACCTACCCCACAAATGTTGACGTAGTCAAGAAATACTTCGCCTAAATAAAAAAAACATCTCGGTGGATTGAAAACCCGAAAGGGCGGTCCAGGCAAAAATTAGAGACATAATAAAAAATCATCCTGATGGATTGGAAATCTCAAAGTACAATCTAGGCAAAAGTTAAGGACTAATGGCAAGTAACTACGTCCAACAAAGGGGCAAATCCCCCAGCAGCGGTCATGCCATTCGTCAGGAAAACTCCAGTCAAGGTCATCTTCAACGGAAGCTCAGGATGTCCAGAATTCAAAGTTGGTAGAAGGATAATGGTTGTTATGTTTCAATGTAGCCCTTTTCCCTTAAATTACCATTTTCTAAACTTTGTAAATACTCCATGGAATCACGCGTTTGGCTGATTTCCATCCTATCAATAAAATTTGAGCCTTAGTGCTTTTGTTTGTAATTCTTATTTGTTTTAGCTTTACAGAATGACATTTTAACACGATTAACGATTCTTGAAATAAAACAAAAATGAATTTAATTGTCAAAAATTTTTCTTATAAAATAAAGATGGTAATTCTTTTGACTGTTGAACATCAAAAGAACATCGATCGCTTCTCCGGAAGTAATTGAGCTTCAAAGTGCAGAATCAAAGCACTCCTTCTAGGCCAGTAGGCCTGAATGAAGGATCAGCTGTGTCAGATGCGAGTATTTCGTCCGACATCCCCGGCGGAGTTCTTACCTCCTAAGCCCGACCAACGTTGTTCCCCCCAGGAACTATTTCTCCTAAGCAAGGCAGAATTGCTATCTTAAACCGAAGATACTTCTTCGTCCCCTGTAGTGGTCGAGTATCCAGTCGTGTTCATTCATTAGTCTGTATGTCGCGTCAGTTTTGTCAGCATAAACATACATACATCATGCATTATTTATTTACATTCATATTCATATTTCATCACTATCACTCTAGTCGGTGTTATCCCCTAGTGATAAAAGTCCTCTCAATCGAGTTGTCGGTTCTTTCCCCATCAGGAAATGTTGCGTCTGAACAATCTCTCCCCAGTTTATTTCTGGATTGGAGACGGTCCACGACCACTTTGATAACTTGAATCTCTGAAAAGCAAGAAAACTTTCGACGAACGTCACTCTTTGCCATTGACGATGATATCTTCGCTTTCCCGGATTAAGGAAAATCCCCAAAGAAAGCCTCTTAGTCAAAGATTCGGCAATACAAGAGTTTTTCTCCAAAAAATTCGCTGACGAAAAGGTCATCAGCACTTCCAAGTCGGATTGTATCACATGGCATTTCTTCGAAAAGATCTCGAGGAAAAGTATGATGTAATATCCCCAAGTAGGAAACAGTCTCTCAAGAGACTCGTTTTCCCCAGTAGAGTCAACAATTGGCGTCTCCAACAGAGAAGTTTGTACAACTCTACAACTCAGACGAATGGGTTTCCCCAGCATGTCTGACATCAAAACTCTTTCCCATCAAATGGTATCTCCCCAGGAAAACTCGGCGAGAAGTTTGATGAAAACCGCTACAAATAGCGTCCCTTATCAAGAAAGTTTATTGACAAAAGAAACTGAGACCAGTTCCATGGCTGAAAACCCGGATCGAGGGGAAGTTTATATCAGAAACTGAGACCAGTTCCTTGGTTGAAAACCAGGATCGAGGGGAAGTTTTTACCCTTTTCTAAGCATCATTGCTTATCAAAAGAAGATGGATGAGCAAGTTGCCATTCATAACCACCATCAAAATTTCGGGTATTCCGATATTTAATCCTCTTGCACCCGAATGCCCGAATACCTTCGCCATTTACACCTTCGGTGTAACACCCTAAACCCCCGCGACAATTAACAACAAAATATCAGAGTAAAAATAACACACATAGATTTAGGATGCTACTTTCAACTATTCAACTTCTCATGCATACTAAAAGTAATACATCAACATCGAAATTAAAACATGGTATTTAAACATTTCTACAGCAGCGGAAATTCAACGAAATCGGAAACATGGTCAACCACACATAACATCATCAAATAAATGAGTAATAACACATAACAAGGTAAAGGACTCTAAGCGTTCCGACTACCCGATGTTACAATCAGAGCAGACGCGACTCGATGACATAAAAGAGAAGACCTCGTCTTCGCTAACTCCAACTTCGAACTACTCATGCGTATCTGCACGTTACCCACGTGGAGGTAACATTCAAACAGAAGGGGTGAGATTCTCAAAATCACATAAGAAAAGCATAATATACGTATGAAAGAACATAATTCTTATACGGCTCACCCTAGGCACACAACATCCACACAAACACGACAACATCAACACAACACGAACGTCCATACATGCATACAATTTTATGCATCACAACCCGACACAATGCAATGCAATGAGACCTACGACTCGACTGAATGCATGTGGTACCAATTCGACCCCTGTTTCATGGTCATAATTCCTGTCGAGATTTTATAATAGTCGCTCACACGCCACATGGGCACACGACATCCGTGATCGCTCACACCCCACATGGGCACACGATTACCTCACCAACAACAATAACACCAACACGATTCTATTTCAAAGAATCCGGATAAGACGGTCACACCCCACATGGGCACACGGCATATCACACAACTTATGCAACATGCTATGCATTTAACCACAACATCATACCACATCATAAGCAACCACTATTGCATTTACAAGTTATGCCACAACACAAAATGCCATAACTAATCAACAACATCATCATACAACATCATAAGTAACAACCATTATATTTACACGATATGCCACAATAACTCAACAACAACATCATGCAACATCATAAGCAACAACTATTGCACTCAGCAACGACATACAACAACGACGTAAAGCATATGACTAGCATATCACCAATAAATTACCTTACGACTGCCCAACATACAGCATATACCTGCTCAAACATGCAAACATTGCAATCCACAACAACGACACGCATACACACCAACGAATCCATCATTTCAACTTACAACATATAACAACATACACAAAACCCAATTAACACGTGAAAGGGTTGGAATTCTGGTATTGAAATCAATTTTTATAAATAGTATGCGAAACCAGCTTTCCAACGCTTCGAACGGCGACTGAAACGGACCTACGGATCAAAAGATACGAATTTTTAAAGTTGCAGAAAATTCGGTTCGTCTCAGCTCTGCTCGCCTGGTGGAGCAGTGGTGAATCTTCTTCCCCATACAAAATCCAGAACCCCCATTTTCACCCTTCGCTCGCCTCTTAATTCGCCTGGTGACCATCTGGCGGATTTTCGCCTGACGGCCATCTGGAGGATTTTTGCCTGGGGATTTCCTTTTGCCTGGCGAATCTGGCAGGATCAGCAATCTTGCAATTTCAATTCTGCACGACTCATACCTCAATTATTCCCCAACTTCACTCCCAATTCAGTCCAAAAACACACATATAATCACATGTTAACATACAAACAAGTAGGAAATACAGAAATCACATTTCAACCGATAAATTTGTGAATTCTCCCCCTTATCAAAACTTCCGACACGTAAAACCCCAATCCCCAAATCAACACCAACAACACATAGGGATGATCCTAATGGTTTATTTACCCTCATACAAACAATATGCAACCCTTAGAGATTAAAGAACCCCACCCTTACCTTAGTTGAAGATTCTTCCGACGTCACTAGGCCCTAGCTCTGCTTTTCCCTTTTCCTCAGAGCGGTTCTCCCAGAATGATCGTACCAACAACGACTTCTTATTTCTATCCAATTCCTTTTTGTCCCCTATACCCTTAGGACCCTTAATATGTTTTCCCAACTTTGTCCTCACTTATCCTCGCACAATTACCACTTAGCCCTTCCTTTTATTTTAAAATAATAATAATAATAATATATCATATAATCATATTATTATTACCAAAATATTGTTAACACATCACATACTTCTAAATACTCTCAGCACCCCCTTAACATCATCAATACCCCGCAACACAGGTCATCAGGTATCAAAATATTCCACCAAAATTCACCTAACTCACGAATATCTATAATAACTTAATTAAATAAATACCCTAATTATTTTGGGGCGTTACAAATCTCCCCCACTTAGAATATTTTCATCCTCAAAAATTCACCCGATACGAACAACTCAGGATACGCCCTACGTATCCTGCTCTCCTACTCTCAAGTCATGAAAGGAAACACCATGAGTGACACAAAACAACAACCTACTTCATCAACAACAACCACAAGATGCAATGTCCACACAATGCACTCGACAACCAATTCGATAAGCAACGAATAACCGAGTTAAGCACACTCATGTTCACCCCTGAACCAGAACATAACAAAATCGTTACCATCACCACAGGAATAAGAACATAAAGTTTCCCGACACAATATTGCCCTAACCACCTCCACATAACCGGAACACCAACCTCGTAGTCACACAATCATCAAGAAAACAATTCTACGATTTACTAATAGGACAGGTAACTAGTAGTACATGATTAATATTTAGACCTTTCACCAGATCACTTCCATTCCTACAAGTCATAACGTTCAACCTTTGAACTTCTACCGTTCACACACGTACATTCGAACCGCGCTACATCACGCTTCTGCTGCGCACTCTGATTACTCGCAACTATCAAATCCACTAATTTTACATCCAACTTCTGACTGTCTCCAACATTTACCAGGAAGTCATCATTCACCTTTTATATACCCAACCTCTCACTCTACAGCGTCAGCTCACACACCAGATATAAGTCTTTGGACTACTACTCAATTCTAATTCTCTAACCATCAAAGCAGACATATGAAAGACTTTTGACTTAACTCATCATGCACGACATTAACTTTATCAATTGGATAATTCAATCCAAGGTTATAACTCCTCAGAAATTCCAACCATCCTCGTCGTCTCGTACGCTATTCCTTCTGACTAAACAGGCGTGCTACACTCTTACGATTACTAAACACTTCGAGTCCAGATCCATAAAAATAATACCTACGGATCCTTAACACAAATGCAACCACAGCCAATCCCAAATCTTGGGCAGGATAGACCCTTTCATGAATCTTCAATTGTCGTAAAGCATAAGCTACGGCTTCACCATCTCACAATAGTACACTGTCTAAACTCATCACAGACACATCCCAATACCCCAAAAACGGTTTATTAGGATCAAGCATAATTAAAACCGGAGCCGTAGTCAACCTCTACTTCAACCCTCTAAAACTTTCCTCACAACGAACATCCCTACACAAATAACTTACCCTTCGCAAGTCAACTAAGACAAAATGCTAACTTGGAAGAGTCATCCATAACCTGCGGTAATCACCCACTAAGTCCGAAAATCCTCTAATCTCCTTAACCAACTTCGGAGATTTCCCACTGTAGAACCGCATCTACTTTGGATAAATCCACGACAACACTCTTATCTACAATAGCATAACCAAGAACTCATCCTTATCAACCAAAAATCACGCATTGGTAACGTAGCATAACTTCATCTTTCTTCAATACTTGTAACTCAATTCTCAAATACTCCACACATTCTTCTTCTGATTTTATAATGGATTAGAATACCCCAACGAACACCACTTCGAACTTATGCGATTAAGTACGGAAGATATGGTTCGTAATCCCCACACACACCAACGCATTATAAACACCGGACAACATCATCCTATATTGTAATACTCCAAACCGAGTTTCAAAGATTCCTAGTCATATATTCTTGAAAGTGGACACTTATCCTTAAGCACTTTGGAGAGTTATTAATCTGCATAGAAACACACTTATCCACTGGAGTGCCTACCCATTAAACAGTACACAAATGTCATTTATGTCCATCAGTAGAATAACCTCCCTATCAACAAGCAGCCATTTAGTATAGGTCCAACACTCTCCAATGATAGAGATGCAAGAGTAATACTACTACAATCATAACACACGCAACAGTCGAAATTCATTCTGAGTTCAAAACAATTTATCCAAAACAGCTTAACAACCTCTGGTTCTGGTTACCACATTCCATATCAATTCTTCTTACGGGGTTTTGACCCACTCAATGTTTCCGTTGGCACGAGATTTCCAACCCATAACAAAGTAATACCATCAAGGAACTACAAATCATCTGTGATTCATCACAATTCAAACTCAAGCTATCTAGCATACAACTGTGGGTTCCCATACTACTCACCAATTAACACGCGACCTCAAGCTATCATCCATTTCTCTACTACCAATACTGAAGCTCTCCAAGGCGACACCCTTGGTCTCGCAAATCTTCTTTCTAATAAATATTTTAACTGCTCTTTCAGTTCTACTAATTCTAACTCTAAGATCATGTATGATGCCATAGAATATGGTACCAGGGACAAGATCAACAGAGAATTCCACCTCTATCTTTAGCGGCACGTCCGATATGTCATCCAAAACACGTTTAGAACTCACGCACAACTGGAAGTTCATCGACGTGACTTTACTGCTACTCTATAGAATACCATCATCGCAAACATGGCAACATCTGAGCATCATCTCTTGAGAGTTCTTCTACTTACTTAGCAGGCATAGCCTTAACTCTTCACTTTTGTCAAGGTTAAGTTCACTCTTTACTCTCTAAGAAGCAACCATCCACAATACCAGATCATTTCCTCTCGGAGACATCCCAACTTACCGACGTACAAAACCTCAAATCTGTCTCATCTTCAGATATATAAGAATATGAATTGGCTCATCAACACCATCGGTAAGCACTTTGCTTAACTCAGAACAATTCACTGAACACACTATCTAAGCTGACAAGATACGTCTATTCCATCCCGCATGATCTCCTCTACTATCAACAAGAGATTAAGGGTGATCAGTTCCTCAATTTGTCAATAGACAGCCGACCATCATGATGGGCATAAACCATCTTTACCAAACTATAATAGAGTTCCTCACATCTTGTGCATAAGCTATCTAAGGCACAATCCGTAGTTAACACAAGCATTCTTTCTGTATTTCCTTCAACTTCAGAAACAACACACTCTCACAACTCCTACATCTTTGAAATCAGCAACATACTACCTTACTTATCCAAACGATTAGTAACTACAGGGTTTAGCTCATACCAATGTGTCTCAAGAGTAACATCATCTCGTTCCAATTGAAGATAAACGGTTCCCATCCTTAGGGAACGCGTCACGATACTCCACGCGTCGCTGGCTAACCTCTAGTCAAACATCGCCTCCTCCCTCACAAGGAAGCGAACAGTGAGGACACATGTTCGTCTTCCCTCGAGGGTCACACCATTCTTAAACAGGTGAACAATCTAACACTGCAATCCCTCATGTAGTAACACGATATCCGCTCTCATCAACAACAGGAACAACATTGTCCCAATCAACAATCGCACTCTTGCAATCAACGACACACTAAGCCAACACTCCACACCTGAAGCATCTTGGAGAAACTCAAGCTTCTCCCCCACTTGTCTCACTCTCATCCTGCAAACAAGGGATATAGAAAAACAAGAAAGCACTAATAGTGTTTCACACACATATCACGAACTAAGGAACAAACAACATTGACAGTATTCAACTGTCACACCACAACGACTCAAAAGATACGAATTTTTAAAGTTGCAGAAAATTCGGTTCGTCTCAGCTCTGCTCGCCTGACGGTCGCTTGGCGACCATCTGGAGAATTTTCGCCTGGCGACCATATCGCGGATTTTCGCCTGGCAGATTTTCCTTTCGCCTGGCGGATTCCCCTTTCGCCTCATGCTTGCCTGGAGGAGCAGTGGCGAATCTTTTTCCCATACAAAATCCAGAACCCCCATTTTTCACCCTTTGCTCGCCTCTTAATTCGCCTGGCGACCATCTGGTGTATTTTCTCCTGGCGACCATCTGCCGGATTTCCTTTTGCCTGGCGAATCTGGAAGGATCGGCAATCTTACAATTGCGATTCTGCACGACTCATACCTCAATTCTTCCCCAATTTCACTCCCAATTCAGTCCAAAAACACTCATATAATCACATATTAACATACAAATAAGTAGGAATACAGAAATCACATTTCAACCGATAAATTTGTGCATTCTTCCCCTTATCAAAACTTCCGACACGTAAAACCCCAATCCCCAATTCAACACCAACAACACATAGGGATGATCCTAATGGTTTATCTACCCTCATACAAACATTATGCAACCCTTAGAGATTAAAGAACCCCACCCTTACTTTAGATGAAGATTCTTCCGACGTCACTAGGCCCTAGCTCTGCTTTTCCCTTTTCCTCAGAGCGGTTCTCCCAGAATGATCGTACCAACAACGACTTCTTATTTCTATCCAATTCCTTTTTGTCCCCTATACCCTTAGGACCCTTAATATGTTTTCCCAACTTTGTCCTCACTTATCCTCGCACAATTACCACTTAGCCCTTCCTTTTATTTTAAAATAATAATAATAATAATATATCATATAATCATATTATTATTACCAAAATATTGTTAACACATCACATACTTCTAAATACTCTCAGCACCCCCTTAACATCATCAATACCCCGCAACACAGGTCATCAGGTATCAAAATATTCCACCAAAATTCACCTAACTCACGAATATCTATAATAACTTAATTAAATAAATACCCTAATTATTTTGGGGCGTTACAAATCTCCCCCACTTAGAATATTTTCATCCTAAAAAATTCACCCGATACGAACAACTCAGGATACGCCCTACGTATCCTGCTCTCCTACTCTCAAGTCATGAAAGGAAACACCATGAGTGACATAAAACAACAACCTACTTCATCAACAACAACCACAAGATACAATGTCCACACAATGCACTCGACAACCAATTCGATAAGCAACGAATAACCGAGTTAAGCACACTCATGTTCACCCCTGAACCAGAACATAACAAAATTGTTACCATCACCACAGGAATAAGAACATAAAGTTTCCCGACACAATATTGCCCTAACCACCTCCACATAACCGGAACACCAACCTCGTAGTCACACAATCATCAAGAAAACAATTCTACGATTTACTAATAGGACAGGTAACTAGTAGTACATGATTAATATTTAGACCTTTCACCAGATCACTTCCATTCCTACAGGTCATAACGTTCAACCTTTGAACTTCTACCGTTCACACACGTACATTCGAACCGCGCTACATCACGCTTCTGCTGCGCACTCTGATTACTCGCAACTATCAAATCCACTAATTTTACATCCAACTTCTGACTGTCTCCAACATTCACCAGGAAGTCATCATTCACCTTTTATATACCCAACCTCTCACTCTACAGCGTCAGCTCACACACCAGATATAAGTCTTTGGACTACTACTCAATTCTAATTCTCTAACCATCAAAGCAGACATATGAAAGACTTTTGACTTAACTCATCATGCACGACATTAACTTTATCAATTGGATAATTCAATCCAAGGTTATAACTCCTCAGAAATTCCAACCATCCTCGTCGTCTTGTACGCTATTCCTTCTGACTAAACAGGTGTGCTACACTCTTACGATTACTAAACACTTCGAGTCCAGATCCATAAAAATAATACCTACGGATCCTTAACACAAATGCAACCACAGCCAATCCCAAATCTTGGGCAGGATAGACCCTTTCATGAATCTTCAATTGTCGTAAAGCATAAGCTACGGCTTCACCATCTCCCAATAGTACACTGTCTAAACTCATCACAGACACATCCCAATACCCCACAAACGGTTTATTAGGATCAAGCAGAATTAAAACCGGAGCCGTAGTCAACCTCTACTTCAACCCTCTAAAACTTTCCTCACAACGAACATCCCTACACAAATAACTTACCCTTCGCAAGTCAACTAAGACAAAATGCTAACTTGGAAGAGTCATCCATAACCTGCGGTAATCACCCACTAAGTCCGAAAATCCTCTAATCTCCTTAACCAACTTCGGAGATTTCCCACTGTAGAACCGCATCTACTTTGGATAAATCCACGACAACACTCTTGTCTACAATAGCATAACCAAGAACTCATCCTTATCAACCAAAAATCACGCATTGGTAACGTAGCATAACTTCATCTTTCTTCAATACTTGTAACTCAATTCTCAAATACTCCACACATTCTTCTTCTGATTTTATAATGGATCAGAATACCCCAACGAACACCACTTCGAACTTATGCGATTAAGTACGGAAGATATGGTTCGTAATCCCCACACACACCAACGCATTATAAGCACCGGACAACATCATCCTATATTGTAATACTCCAAACCGAGTTTCAAAGATTCCTAGTCATATATTCTTGAAAGTGGACACTTATCCTTAAGCACTTTGGAGAGTTATTAATCTGCATAGAAACACACTTATCCACTGGAGTGCCTACCCATTAAACAGTACACAAATGTCATTTATGTCCATCAGTAGAATAACCTCCCAATCAACAAGCAGCCGTTTAGTATAGGTCCAACACTCTCCAATGATAGAGATGCAAGAGTAATACTACTACAATCATAACACACGCAACAGTCGAAATTCATTCTGAGTTCAAAACAATTTATCCAAAACAGCTTAACAACCTCTGGTTCTGGTTACCACATTCCATATCAATTCTTCTTACGGGGTTTTGACCCACTCAATGTTTCCGTTGGCACGAGATTTCCAACCCATAACAAAGTAATACCATCAAGGAACTACAAATCATCTGTGATTCATCACAATTCAAACTCAAGCTATCTAGCATACAACTGTGGGTTCCCATACTACTCACCAATTAACACGCGACCTCAAGCTATCATCCATTTCTCTACTACCAATACTGAAGCTCTCCAAGGCGACACCCTTGGTCTCGCAAATCTTCTTTCTAATAAATCTTTTAACTGCTCTTTCAGTTCTACTAATTCTAACTCTAAGATCATGTATGATGCCATAGAATATGGTACCAGGGACAAGATCAACAGAGAATTCCACCTCTATCTTTAGCGGCACTTCCGATATGTCATCCAAAACACGTTTAGAACTCACGCACAACTGGAAGTTCATCGACGTGACTTTACTGCTACTCTATAGAATACCATCATCGCAAACATGGCAACATCTGAGCATCATCTCTTGAGAGTTCTTCTACTTACTTAGCAGGCATAACCTTAACTCTTCACTTTTGTCAAGGTTAAGTTCACTCTTTACTCTCTAAGAAGCAACCATCCACAATACCAGATCATTTCCTCTCGGAGACATCCCAACTTACCGACGTACAAAACCTCAAATCTGTCTCATCTTCAGATATATAAGAATATGAATTGGCTCATCAACACCATCTGTAAGCACTTTGCTTAACTCAGAACAATTCACTGAACACACTATCTAAGCTGACAAGATACGTCTATTCCATGCCGCATGATCTCCTCTACTATCAACAAGAGATTAAGGGTGATCAGTTCCTCAATTTGTCAATAGACAGCCGACCATCATGATGGGCATAAACCATCTTTACCAAACTATAATAGAGTTCCTCACATCTTGTGCATAAGCTATCTAAGGCACAATCCGTAGTTAACACAAGCATTCTTTCTGTATTTCCTTCAGCTTCAGAAACAACACACTCTCACAATTCCTACATCTTTGAAATCAGCAGCACACTACCTTACTTATCCAAACGATTAGTAACTACAGGGTTTAGCTCATACCAATGTGTCTCAAGAGTAACATCATCTCGTTCCAATTGAAGATAAACGGTTCCCATCCTTAGGGAACGCGTCACGATACTCCACGCGTCGCTGGCTAACCTCTAGTCAAACATCGCCTCCTCCCTCACAAGGAAGCGAATAGCGAGGACACATGTCCGTCTTCCCTCGAGGGTCACACCATTCTTAAACAGGTGAACAATCTAACACTGCAATCCCTCATGTAGTAACACGATATCCGCTCTCATCAACAACAGGAACAACATTGTCCCAATCAACAATCGCACTCTTGCAATCAACGACACACTAAGCCAACACTCCACACCTGAAGCATCTTGGAGAAACTCAAGCTTCTCCCCCACTTGTCTCACTCTCATCCTGCAGACAAGGGATATAGAAAAACAAGAAAGCACTGATAGTGTTTCACACACATATCACGAACTAAGGAACAAACAACATTGACAGTATTCAACTGTCACACCACAACGACTCAAAAGATACGAATTTTTAAAGTTGCAGAAAATTCGGTTCGTCTCAGCTCTGCTCGCCTGACGGTCGCTTGGCGACCATCTGGAGAATTTTCGCCTGGCGACCATATCGCGGATTTTCGCCTGGCAGATTTTCCTTTCGCCTGGCGGATTCCCCTTTCGCCTCATGCTTGCCTGGAGGAGCAGTGGCGAATCTTTTTCCCCATACAAAATCCAAAACCCCCATTTTTCACCCTTTGCTCGCCTCTTAATTCGCCTGGCGACCATCTGGTGTATTTTCACCTGGCGACCATCTGGCGGATTTCCTTTTGCCTGGCGAATCTGGCAGGATCGGCAATCTTGCAATTGCGATTCTGCACGACTCATACCTCAATTCTTCCCCAATTTCACTCCAAATTCAGTCCAAAAACACACATATAATCACATATTAACATACAAATAAGTAGGAATACAGAAATCACATTTCAACCGATAAATTTGTGCATTCTTCCCCTTATCAAAACTTCCGACACGTAAAACCCCAATCCCCAATTCAACACCAACAACACATAGGGATGATCCTAATGGTTTATCTACCCTCATACAAACATTATGCAACCCTTAGAGATTAAAGAACCCCACCCTTACTTTAGATGAAGATTCTTCCGACGTCACTAGGCCCTAGCTCTGCTTTTCCCTTTTCCTCAGAGCGGTTCTCCCAGAATGATCGTACCAACAACGACTTCTTATTTCTATCCAATTCCTTTTTGTCCCCTATACCCTTAGGACCCTTAATATGTTTTCCTAACTTTGTCCACACTTATCCTCGCACAATTACCACTTAGCCCTTCCTTTTATTTTAAAATAATAATAATAATAATATATCATATAATCATATTATTATTACCAAAATATTGTTAACACATCACATACTTCTAAATACTCTCAGCACCCCCTTAACATCATCAATACCCCGCAACACAGGTCATCAGGTATCAAAATATTCCACCAAAATTCACCTAACTCACGAATATCTATAATAACTTAATTAAATAAATACCCTAATTATTTTGGGGCGTTACATTCGGGTCCAAGAAGATTAAATAGGGGCATCTGTCATACCCCAAATTTTGACCACCAAGATTTCCCATCATTGTGAGGATCATTACCACAATATGGATGTGACATCATGCCTCATCAATATCCTCAGAGATGTTTGAGCATTCACCACAATCAAGAATTAGGGTTTTGAGCCCTCTCATAGCACTTAGACAAAAGATCAATCAAGGAATGACATGATCTTCAACTTGTCTAACATCTCAAACCCCCATAAAGGATCAAGAGGACTCCCACATCAGGAATCAAGCATAAAGTTGCAACATTCCAAGTGGATCAAGCCTCAAGATCGCCAGTGTCACCAAATCAGGGTTTTGGTCGACTGAGGCCTCCAAATTGAATTTTTCCTCTGGGCATGAGCCAATGCTTTAAAATATAACCCAAGATACTCTAAGGGACCTCATGGACCCAATCATCAAGTCAATTTAACCTCAGGGGAAGAAGTCATCAAAAATCAGGAATTAGGGTTTCTTGACCTAATTCACCCCTAAGTTGACTTTTGGGACAAAACATGAACCAAAACCTCAAGACATGATTTGAGGGTCTCTAATACACTACATTGATCCATTTGCAACAATGGATTGATCCAAGGAGCTTGATCCACAAGTTTCAATTTCATCAGTACCACAATTAGGGTTTCGAGGAAAAAGTCAACTGTACCTTTGACTTTTGACCTGGAAATGCTCCCAAACCTTGGGACATGATTCAATACACCCTATAACACCTATGGAATATATCCATTAGGTTTTATTTAGGTCAAGGACTTGATTTCATAAAGGATCGCACAGTTTGGATTTCATCCGATAAAAAGTCAACTGTGCACAAAATCAAGTTTGACTTTTTGGAATTTTTCACAATTATGGTTCCTTGACCCTAAAACAATGTAAATATGTGATTTGAATTATCATTCATCAAGAAAAATCAAGAAAAGTTAGGTTTCTTGCAAAAGGGGTAACCATAAAAACTTAGACGTTTTCTAAGTTATGGAACAAAGTGGCTTGGGTACCAACTTCCAAGGACCATAACTTGAGATCCAAGCAACCATTTTGGATGGTACAAAGCTGGATTTGTAGCTCTCATTACACTCTACAAAAGCTTCAACTACAGCTCATTCCAATTCCTCATGGATGTTAAGTTATGGAGTGATCGAAATGACTGAAAACATGAAAATGACATTTTTCCAACACTTAGTGAAATTTTCACTAAGTCAAAATCTGCCTTACTTTTTCCCAAATGTAGGGACATTTTTCACCTTGATCCAAGTCAAACCAGGTCTAGGGGTGGACATCAAAGTTAAAGTATGCCATGAGGGCTTTCCATCAAGTGCCAGATCATCTCCAAATTCCATTTGAGCAAGGAGATACAACCCTTGGAACATGGCATGCTGAACTGGTTTTTACAAGGCAGATTTGTGTACATTGGCTCTATTTGTTCAAATTTGATCAATCCAAGCCTTGTCATCAATTTGGACACATCAGAGGATAAAACAAGAAGGGAATGATCTGATCCCAAAGCCTCCAAAGTCCAAGAATCTACAATAGCCATGCCAACCCTAAAAAGGCTACAAAGATGCCAAGGCTCCAATTTTGTTTCCAAGCATCTAATGGATGCACCAAGGTGGCATGAACTGAGCCTATTCTAACTAAATTCAGTCCAAGTTTATCTCTGAAAAAAAGCTACAAAGTCTGTGCTCTAATCTCAAGTCAATGGCTAGAGGAGACTTGAGATTCCATTTGATCACAATTGGCCACAGACCTGTACCAGTTGCCATTCACTATTGCTTGCAAAACAAACTTGCTCTACTATAAATAGAGCTCATTTGTGCTCAGTTTGAGTACACCAAAGCACCCAAACTGATGCTTTCCTTAAAATCTCCACTTTCACTCCAATTTTGCCTTCTAACTCAAGTCACCATCGGGTTTTGAGTTTGAGAGAAATTCCAACCAAACCAATGGTTCACACACCTCACATATAACATATAGAAGTGATCCAAACTCTTTCATAACATCTGGAACATCAATTTCTCAAAATCACCAGCCATCTGCACAAGCCTTTGAGAGATTTGCAGTTGAGGTGTCAAATCAAGTTCCAGCTTAATTCAATCCACTCCAAGCATTCAGACACACTCCATAGCACCTAAGGAAGTTGTTCACCTCATTGGAACCAACCTGTAACACCTCCAACCTAGAACTCGATCACCAGCTGCAAGAGGTAAGCATGAACTCTTTAAACTCCATGATGCATGCATATTTTACTGCACAATAATTTTGCCATATGTTCTTAATCATGTATGGAGTAATAACCCTCAATCAATTGCCATGAATCAATCGTGTATGAGATTTCATTGTGTTCATGCAGAAATTAGGGTTCTTGAGATTTTCCTCTAATTTCTCACTCAATACTCAAAATAAATGCAATTAATCTATATGGTTGTGATCCTTGTTCAAAAGCGAACAAGATTGGTACTTGAATCGTGCAAAACCATTGAGAAATCATGGAGAAAAGTGAGAATACACAAATCTGAAAAAACAGAGGGCGCAGGTAAGAACTTGGTGTTCTTGGCGCCATAATTCAAATTTTTGAATTTTTGTTATTTTGGTTAATTGATTCAAAAATTAATCTCTCTCTGAATAATTATGTTTTTGAATTGATTCTTTTTCTCAAAATTCACTAAAATGTTTACATATTTTATTTTGCAAGAAATCCAATTTATATTATTTATTTAATATAGTTAGAATTTTTGTAATTTATTTCATTTTAATTTTTTTTAAACATTTTTTAATGAAATTCCCACTTTGATCTTTCAAAATCAATTAAATTTTAAACTTTCATATGATTAAACATGATTTTTCAAGATATTTTCCAAAGTGTATAACTTGTTTTTGAATATAATTGATATCTTATCATCTATTATTTAAACTACCTTTGAAAAATGACATTTTTATTTGAAATTAGGGTTCCCTCTTAATTTTAAATTTTCAAATCTTTTTGGGCATCTAATAGAGTGTAAGACCCAATCCCTTTTTGAAACCAAAATAACTTGGGCCTCAATTATTGTATAAGACCCACTGTGATTTCAAAAATCTCGGCGTGATCGCCGTTTTCAAGACATTTTCATCTGGGCCTACCCTTGTGTTGAAAGTCCCATTTCTTTTCTTTTAAATCTTTTTGGGCATACCCTTGTGTTGTAAGTCCCATTTCTTTTCTTTTAAATCTTTTTGGGCCTACCCCTGTGTTGTAAGTCCCATTTCTTTTCTTTTAAACCTTTTTGGGCCTCAGTCGTTATATAAGTCCCGATACGATCTTCAAAACAACGGTGCGATCACTGTTAAACCTTGGGCATCTCTTTGAGTATAAGCCCCAACAATCTTTTCACAAACAACTTCCTTTTTGATTTAGGTTCAAATATACAGTTGTTATCAAAACTTTCTTTAATTTCTTTGAATAACTAACAATACAGCATGGAAGCTTGCTCACCTGTAAGTTTTAATAGCTTTCATTTACTCGCTTTCATATGTATATAACTGTATTGTGGGAAGCTGCGCACTGTAAGTCTTCTTTCGTATCGTTTTAAATACTTGTCAAATATCAACTCTATATATACTAGTATAGTTATTTAGAGTTTTCCCCGACAACTAGGTCTAGAACTAGGTAAAGCCAGTTGGTCACTCTTGAATACAATCGAAACTAGATCCCTATAGGATTTACAGATACAGTCTTGCCTTCTCTTGGGATTAAACAATATGGAACAAAGAGAAAGGCAATATTCTTCATGAACCTTTTCTCAGACTATCACCTCTAGAAATTTTCAAAGAAATTCTACTCCCCAGAGTTGATCTATTCTCGGTGAATAGCATCTCTTGAGTTTCTTCAAACCTCAGAACTTTCACTAAATTATCTATTCTCGGCGAATAGCATTTCTTGAACTTTTCTTGGTTTGGGACCCATAGGCTTCCTAAAAGCATCCCCGCCTCCTCTTGGGATTTGTACAAGGACCCTCCGGCTTCTTAGAAGTTCTCATGCCTTCTCTTGGGCTTAGTACAAGGACCCTGACCACCTCTTAAAGGTATAAGATAGAACTTAGTCATCCTTTGCTAGAGTGGTCTTTCCTGTGTCAAACCTCTGACCAATTTTAGGGTTGATTCTCATCCCTTAATACACCCGCCTCCTCTTGGGAATCATACAAAAGATAAAACTCTTCCACACCAGTAGACTTGGACAATCTAATCCCCTTGAGTCTCAAAGATATTCTCAAGTTCCCTACAAACATAGGAAGAAACCTCAGTCACTTTTTATCAATCTCCAGCAGAGCTGAAACCTAGTCTCTCTCCTAAAAATTCCCCTACCAGGGTTAGGTTATCATCAGTATAACACTATCCCAAATCAGAACCTCAAGGCATCTGATACCTCAACTCTTCTGTAAACCTCAGCAAGAGTTGATTCCCTATTTGGACCTGCCTCGGTATCTCAATCATTCCCAGTAGAAAGATAGCCTCCTCTTAGGCTTTGTATAAGGACCTTTCCTCAGCGCAGTTAGCCTCCTCTTGGGCTTTGTACAATGATTCTCCCCAGCGGAGTTAACCTTTTCAGACTCTCTTGTTGAGTCAATCACTTTTTCAGACTCTCTTGTTGAGTCAATCAACTTTCAGACTCTCTTGTTGAGTCAATCACCTTTTCAGACTCTCTTGTTGAGTCCATCACTGTTCAGACTCTCTTGTTGAGTCAACTCACCTTTTCAGGCTCTCTTGTTGAGTCAACCCTTTTAGCCTCAATCTCGGGCTTTGTACGAGACAGATAAAAACACTCTCTTTTTGAGTCAATCTTTTTCCAGCCTCATCTTAGGCTTGGTATAAAGATTTCCTGTAGCAGAAGGTTAGTCTCCTCTAAGGCTTTGTATGAGTAATTTCCCCATCTTGTTCAGCCACAATCCTGGGCTTTGTACAGGACAGATTAAAATACTCTCTTGTTGAGTCAAACCCCTTTAGCCTCAATCTTGGGCTTTGTACAAGACATAAATCTTCATAACCTTCTCTTAAGCTTGGGACAAATATCTTTCCCAGCGAAATAAATTCCTCCTAGCCTTCTTTAGGCTTTGAGAAATAAATTCCCCTAGCAGAGTCAAACCCTTTTAGCCTCAATCTTGGGCTTTGTACAAGACACATACAAACCTCCCCGACGGAGTCAAAACCTTTTAGCCTCAATCTTGGGCTTTGTACAAGACAGATAGAACATTTTTCCCAGAAAAGTCAAACTTTCAGCCTCCTCTTAGGCTTTGTATAATGATATCCCCAAAGAGTCAATCTCTTTTTTTGCCTCAATCTTGGGCTTTGTACAAGATACTGATATATACACTCTCTTGTTGAGTCGGTCTTACCTAGCCTCCTCTTAGGCTTTGTATAAGGACTTTCATAGTGAAGTCAATCAACCTATTAACTTCAACCTTGGGCTTTGATCAAGGTACACAAAAATCAACAATCCCTCTTTAGAGATGATAAATTCTCTCTCAGTCAAATAAACCTTTTAGCTTCAATCTTGGGCTTTGAACAAGACACCAAACATCTTTTTCCTCCCTTAGAATATGAGGAACTACGATTGCTCTGATTTCCCTGTTTCGTTTAAACGGGAATACGTAGGCATAAGATTGCGAAATCTTAGCGAGCATACCAATCAAAAACTCTAGGTCCAGTACCTTCACACATCATTCAAAACTTAGGTCCAGTACCGTACCAAAAACACCCGAACATCAACAAAAACTCACTCACTCATATTTCCCTAGAAGCTTTCCCAACCCATTAACGGATAAATACCATCAAGTACAAAGCGAAACATAAAGCTAATAACCTGTGGATAACCACATATAGGATGGGTAATTGACAACTTCCCATTGTATAACCTGACCCCGGACCCCCCTAATCTCTTTAAAGCGTTTGTTCAGTTAAACATCCGCGTGCAAGGTTAGTTTTAGATAGCTTGCATTTCCCTTCCAGCTTAACTGGATAAATAAGAAATCGAAAAGTAGCACCCCCTCCTACCATTGCTGTGAGGAAAACCCAGCGATAAGGTGGTCGCGTCACCGATAAAAATCTCTTGCTACAGTGCCACCATGGTCAAATCCTCTCTGATCATGCTCTTGTTGTTCATGTCTTCGCTGGCCACTTCTACTTCGGCTGCGGGAATTTTGAGATACCTTTATTTGTTGAAATTGTTGTTTCTTAAAGCAGCTCATCATGTTGCCCGTTTCCAGGGGAAGTACCTACAAAAAGTGTTAGAAAAATACAATGCGGTGTGTGCAGGTGGAAGCTGACCATGAGAAGAATGAGGAGGAGGTGAGCTACGAACGGGTGAGACATGCTCTCTCCTATCATACTCCTCATCGGTGTCACCACCAGCAGTGACATTCGTAGGAATTTCTGTGGGCACCAGCTCCTCTCTAGGATTGTTATGTAGAGGTTTTTCTCCTAGAAGTAGGTGAGACATGACAAGCAATCTATCTCTTTATTTTCTACAAATTTAATCAATAAAGGAAATCATTAAATTAAAAGCTCGTGGGTTGTCTCCCACGCAACACTTCTTTTTACGTCGTTAACTCGACTGCCCAGTAGTGTAAGTACTCATGGTGGTTCTTTTGAGAATGATTCCTCAATCAAAATTTTAATAATCTTTGGTTTTAATGTCCACTTATCAAGCCATCTCACATATCCCTCGCCTTTACTTTTCTTTCTTCTATGGGGTGGTTCATTCTTTTGAACTTGTGGTGGTTCTGGATCTATCCTAAGTATTAGCTTCTCAGGTTTGAGTTTAGTTCTTTCATCCACTACCTCAAAATCTAACATTTCCCTCTTTATACTAAAGATTCCACTAGTTCTGTGGTCCTTTAGTTGTCTCTTTTTATGCATGACCTCAGACAAAGGTGAATTGGTGTGGGTATCTTCCAATACCTCCACATACGTTTTAGATTGGGAGTTTACCTTAGCTTCCATAAGTATTTGGGGGAAAAGAATTGGTGGGTTATAGGGAGGAGGAACAACAATAGGTGTTTCCTTCTCTACCTCTTCGACAACCTCCCTTTCGGGTGGTGTCGGTGGATTTTTCTCAATCTCTACTCTTTTCTCACCAAAAATCTCCTCAACCTCATTATCACTCTCCTTAGGATATTCGATTTGTTTTTCACTACTGGTTGTTACAACATCCACATGTCTCTCAGGGAAGGGTCCTAGGGCTGTTTGTGCGAGCAAGGAAATTTGAGTCTCCAATGCTATGCTATGAGTCGCGAGGGACTCGACCATAGTGTTTAGCTGCCTAAGGTTTTCATTAATCTGAAGACTTTGTTTTCTAAACTCCTTATTCTGGAGAGTTTATGTCTCCCCAAACCTCCTCCACATAGATTCTAGCCTACAGAGAGACTGCGTCTCAATGAAATTCTCCATTATTATTTTGAGGTCGGATTTATTGGAATAGTGCGGTTCCTCAAAGTATTGAGAGTGGTAATTATAGGGAAAATTTGGGTGATACATAGTAATAGAGAAAATGGTGCCTTAGTCGAGACGGTATAACAACAGGGTTACAATATTTGACGAAATTGGTCCCCGGCAACGGCGCCAAAAACTTGATGGGTGAAATCCGTAAGTGCACGGACCTATCGAAGTAATATAAAAGATTGTGGAACCCACAGAGACCAATGTTAATCTATCGATTACTATTGTTACGGCGTTTATCTAAGGCTAATAGAAATAGAGTGTAAAGTGCACAGAAAATAGAGAATAATGAGTAAAAATGAATTTAGATAAATGGTACTGGTATGTGATTCACATTGATCAAAAAGTACTCATATTGTTTATGTAGGGACACTTACGGGGCAGTATTTTATTCCTTGAAAAAGAGTTAATTAAAAAGGAACCGCCGCGTTAGCGTAATCGGAACCGGACCTAACCTCTAATCTATACCAACTGCTCACGCTGCACCAGTCGCGTATTGCGTTAAAGTGAAAAATCCTTTTTTATATAATTACCTCTAAGACTCAGTTAAAAAGTACTTTTGATTGGAAACTTTTAACATCAAAAGGTTTCCGGTATATGCTCGGCCAACCGAATCCTAAATCTATAAACGGCGCACTTTCGTAAATAGTTTTAAAATCATTTTCTAACAATATTAAATTTCCCTAGTTAATTAACAAAGCGCTTTCGCTATTTTTATCAATTAACAACTAACCAACTTTTATCTTAAGTATCAGACGACTTTCGATCTTACCCGACATAGTCACGGCCATTACGTAAATAGAAACACGGTCTTAACAAAGTAAATTTATTCCTAATGCTGCAACTAAGATTGAATGATTAAAAATAATTAACTAAGTCCTATTTATAGTGGTACAAGCCTTGGAATACGCATAACTCTTTCAATATTCGTGTGATAGAAAAATGGGGATCATGGGCACTTTCTCTAACCGTCCTTGACTGATCCACGTTTTGGGAAGATGGCGTCCGCCATCTCTACATGCCTCCCGCCATGTGTAAAAGGGGTGAGCACCATGGGTCCATTTCCCATGATGTAGATCTCAGCGTTAGCTTTCCAACGCTTTAAACGGGGCGTTATTCGGACTTACGGATCAAAAGTTATGGCCAGAATCGTGAGACAGCGCTACAAGGGAAAAACAACATCTTTGGCTTCACTAAGACTGCAATCGATTGTCATGTGGGCTTTCCCTTGTCTTTCTTGTACTTTTCCTTCCCTTTTCTCATTTTTGGGTTTCTCTATAGCGAACGTCTTGTGTGCAAATTGCTCCATTTCTTCCATTTTTCATCTGAATTGCTTCGTTTCTTCACATATGACTCTTAAATGGCTAAATACCTAAAAACAAACAAAATATCAACATAATAGTGCAAATGCAAATAAAAAAAACTAGAAAACATGCATTAATCAATTCAAATAAATGGTGTATTTTCACGTCATCAAACTCTCCCACACTTGAACACTTGCTTGTCCTCAAGCAAGACTCATGTAAACAGAAAGAACAGTGATTCTTATAGTGACTAAGCTTATGGACTTTACTTTGGAAAAGGTCACACCGATAGGTACTAACTCAAAACTAAGGATATCGTAACAACACACTTTGGATTTTTGCGGTCATAGGTCTCTTTCCTATACTTACCGATCCACATCATATTATTATGCTCAAGCCAAACTTACTCATCTCACCTTTCATCTTTTTCAATCAGGCGCAATCACATTAAGCCCGTTATCTTGTACTCACATGGTGAACAACCCTGTTGGTGATTATGATCCTGATTTCTATGCCTAATTTCAACACTTTTTGCTATCTTTTTCAATATAGACGCACAAGCATTATTTCAAAGGTTCCTCCGTCGTTCGGGCTAAATAACTTGGTGAGGGTTACCTAACTTAGAAGGCGGATTCTCTTTTCAAATCGTTTGCTTTTCATTACTTATTTTTCTTCTTTTTTCTTTCTTTTTACGGGATCATTCACTTATTTCCATTGGTTCATTCGCTTAGCGATAACCAAGATGGTGCTGCCTGCTAAAATAAACTACTAAAGACTACTTCAAAAATGAGAATTCAAAGCTTTCGAATAATAATTATGCAAATTGATTCTTATATTCAAGAGACCTATGGTGTTAAGACGATACCAATCTTTTAGGAACTTTCCCAAGTCTTTGTAACTTATCCTCTGTTTGTTCCAAAAATTTCAAAAATTTCAAAATTTATTCTCTTTTTCCAAAATTTATTCAATTTTTCTGGTATGGCTCAAGAAAGAGGGAAAGCGGGATAAACGATAGGAAACACACATGAATGACTCGCCAATGTATGCAATGACTCGATAACAAACAAAGAAAAATAAAAGAAAGCGATAAATCTAACTAGAAAGCGAGTAAAATCCCTCCCACACTTAAACCAAACATTGTCCTCAATGTTTTGAAATAAGGTGGAAAAGGAATGGAAGAACCTGTATGAATGCTACTACGTGCCACCACGGCCAAATCCTCTCTGATCCTGCTCTTGTTGTTCATGTCTTCGCTGGCCACTTCTACTTCGACTGCGGGAATTTTGAGATACCTTCATTTGTTGAAACTGTTGTTACTTAAAGCAGCTCATCATGTTGCCCGTTTCCAGGGGAAGTACCTGCAAAAAGTGTTAGAAAAATACAGTGCGGTGTGTGTGTCATACCCCAAATTTTGACCATCAAGATTTCCATCATTGGGGAGATCATCACCCCAATATGGATATACCATCATGCCTCATCAATCTCCCTCAAAGATAGTTGAGCATCCACCATAACCAAGAATTAAGGTTTCGAGCCCTCCCAAGACACTTAGACAAAAGATCAATCAAGAAATGACATGATCTTCAACTTGTCTAACCTCTTAAAACATCAACAAAGGATCAAGAGGACTCTCACATCAAGAATCAAGCACAAAGTAATAGCATTCCAAGTGGAATGAGCCTCGATACACCCGTTATCCCCGAATTAGGGTTTTGGACGACTGGGACCTCCAAAGTGAGATTTTCATAAGGGGATGAGCCAAGACTTCAAAATATGGCTCAACATGCTCAAAATAACCCTAAGGATCCATTAGAAAAGTTAAACTACCCTCAGGAAGTGCATTTTTCAAAAGTCGGGAATTAGGGTTTTTACGCGCCGAACCGCTCTGGAGCCAAAAGTCAAAACATGACTTTCTTGGCAAAAAAGATCCTTATGACTCATATTTTCATAAAAATATGACTTATAATGTCATTTGAACAAGAATTGATCAAGATCTCAAGATAACTTGAAAAAGGGGCAACCATAGAAAACTTAGAAATTTTTCTATGTTATGGAAGGTAATGATTTTGGTACCAACTTTAAAAGGTCATAACTCCTAAAACCTAAAGCCATTTGCTTCCATCCAAAGCTCAAATGAAAGCTCATCTCACATACTACAAAGGTGTAGGATTGGTCCATAGCCAGAAAATGCTTGGATTTTGAGTTATGAAGTGATCAAAATCAAGAAAAGTGTGAAAAGGATTCCAACACTTAGAAATTTTTTTAGGCAGAATCTGTCTGGTTTTTCAGCAACTTTAAGCCCATTTTTCACTTTGATCCAAGTTGAATTAAGAATAACCTTGGACATCAAAGTTGAAGTATTTCATTCAAGTTTTCCAAAGAGTACAAGAACACTCAAAGATTCCATGTGAGCAAGGAGTTATGGATCTCCCAAGTTGCCCTGTTGCAACTGTCTTCAAGACAGATTTTGGGTCAATATTCTTGCACCACACGATTTCAATTTGCAAGTTTGTCATCTTGCCAACTTTTTCATCTTCCCAAATCAATGAGGAACAGATTGAGGAAAAAGATCTCTGAGCCACCAGGCTTGCAAGTTAAGAAATCATCAATGTTGGCATGTGGGATTCAATGATGCAAAATCCAAAAACTTCAAATTTGGCATGGAGCATTCAATGGATGCATCAAGGTGGCATGGACTGAGACAAATCCAACTGAATGAGTCAAGATAAAATCTGAGAATAGAAGACCATAGGCCTGCTCCATTGACTCAAGTAAATGGCTAGTGAAGACCAAAGATTCCGTTTGATCACCATTGAACATTGGACTGTACCATATGCCAAACACTATTGCAGCCAAAACAAACTTGCTCTACTATAAATAGAGCTCATTTATGATCAGTTTGAGTACACCAAAACACCTAAACTGATGCTTTACTCAAAATCCCTCTTTCACTCCAAACTTGCCTTCTAGCTCAAGTTAATATCTAGTTTTGAAATTGAGAGTGATTCACACCAAACCAATCATGCCAACACCTCATAAACATCATATGTAGGTGATCCAAACACTAAAACAACATCTGGAACATCAAATTCACAAAATCCCTAGCCAATTGCTAAAGTTCTTAACAGAGTTGCAGTTGATCACTTCAATCCATTCTAAGCATCCAAACACATCCCTTGGCACTTAAGGAAGCTGTCCAGATCACTCCAACACTTCAAAAACACCTCCAAACCAGAATTCGATTCTCACCTGCAGAGGTAAGCCTCAAACTTTCAAACTCAGTGGATCATGCATCATAAATATATTTTCCAATTACCATTGTGTTTCTAAATGTTTATAGATGATTTACCCTCAATCAATTGATATTTATAGTTCGTGTATAGGATTTCATTAAGTTCTTGCAAATTTTAGGGTTCATCTGATTTCAACTTGTTATCTTTTGATTCACTAAATTTAAACAAAATTGAATATTGCCATTGTGTCCCTTGTTTAAAAACGCACGATTTTCATATTTGGATCATGTGAAATGGTTGAGAATGAGTGAGATATGAGGCTTCACGTAGCTTGCCCAAGGAAGAAGATGGCCCTGGTGCCATTCTTCAGAAAATCAACTAGTTTTACTATATATTTTATACTTGCCATATTATGTTTGAATTGGCATTGCGCCCTAGTGGAAACACTAGTATTTGTGTGTGTGTAGCGAGCGAGAGGTCTGGGATTCGAATCCCCCTCGCCCCAGGCCTTTTGGTATTTTTTTTAACTATTTTCAAAAGGGCTTTATCACATATTATTCATTGATGTCATCCTTTTTCCACCCACGCACATGGCTCAGATGGTAGAATTTTAAACTCTCCGCCCAAGGGCGTGAGTTCAATCCTTGGGGGGGCCATTCCTAATTTTTTACCACTCATTTTATTTCATTTTCTTCACCATCTTTTTAATAATTTCAAAAATTAATTTCTCACTCATTTTTTATCATTTTTTATTGGTTCTTTATTTGAAAAATCACAAAAATGTTTAAATATTTTATTTTACAAAAAAATCCAATTTATATTATTTATTTAATATAGTTAGAATTTTTGTAATTAATTTCACTATAATTATTTTTAAAACATTTAAAAAATGAAATTCTCACCTTGATTTTTCATTCCAAATGAATTTCAAACTTTCATGTGATTAAACATGATTTTTCAAAATACCTTTCAAAGTATACAATTTGTTTTTGAATATATTTGATATTTTTATATCATTTATTATTTAAATTCCCTTTGAAAAAGGACATTTTAATTTAAAATTAGGGTTTCCTCTTGATTTTAAATTTCAAAACACTTTTGGGCCTCTAGTAGAGTGTAAGACCCAACCCCTTTGAAAACATAAACGTTTTTGGGCCTCAGACGTTGTATAAGTCCCGACACAATTTTTAAAACGACAGTGCAATCACTGTCTTTCACTGGGCCTCTCCCTGAGTTATAAGTCCCATTCATTTTCTTAAAACACTCTTTGGGCCTCTAATAGAGTGTAAGACCCAACCCCTTTGAAAACATAAACCTTATTGGGCCTCAGACGTTGTATAAGTCCCAACACAATTTTTAAAATGACGGTGCGATCACTGTCTTTCACTGGGCCTCTCCCTGAGTTATAAGTCCCATTCTTTTTCTTAAAACACACTTTGGGCCTCTAATAGAGTGTAAGACCCAACCCCTTTGAAAACATAAACATTTTGGGGCCCAGGCGTTGTATGAGTCCCAACACAATTTTTAAAACGACGGTGCGATCACTGTCTTTCACTGGGCCTCTCCCTGAGTTATAAGTCTCATTCTTTTTCTTAAAACACACTTTGGGCCTCTAATAGAGTGTAAGACCCAATACTTGTTGTACATAAACCTTTTTGGGCCTCAGTCATTGTATAAGTCCCAATACGATTTCAAAACTCTCGGCGCGATCGCCGTTTTCAAACAATTTCAATCTGGGCCTACCCTTGTGTTGTAAGTCCCATTTCTTTTCCTTTTAAAACACTTTTGGGCCTCTAATAGAGTGTAAGACCCAACCCTTTTGTAAATACAAACCTTTTTGGGCCTCAGTCATTGTATAAGTCCTACTGTGTTTTCAAAAATCTCGGCGCGTTCGCCAGTTCAAAACAAAATCAACTGGGCCTACCCTTGTGTTGTAAGTCCCATTTCTTTTCTTTAAAACACTTTTGGGCCTCTAATAGAGTGTAAGACCCAACCCCCTTTTTGTACATAAATAAATTTGGACCTCAGTCATTGTATAAGTCCCCGTACAATTTTCAAAATAACAGTGCGATCATTTTTTATTTGGGCCTCTCCCTGAGTTGTAAGCCCCATATCTTGTACAAAAATAAACTCTTGGGCCTCTTGATAGAGTGTAAGTCCCACCTCTTTGTAAATAAATAATTTTGGGCCTCAGTTGTTTTATAAGTCCCAATATAGTTTTCAAAACTTCGATACGATCGTAGTCTTTTCAACAGAATTCATCTGGGCCTCTCCTTAAAGTATAAGCCCCAAACTTCTTTTTAAAAAACAACTTTCCTTTTGATTCAAATTCAAATTCATAGTTGTTATCAAAACTTTCTTTAATTTCATGAACAACTAACCATACAGCTGTGGAAGCTTGCTCACCTGTAAGTTTAAAACAAATTTCTTTTACATACTTGTATATATATATATATATATTTGTTTGTAATGCTGGAAGCTTGCTCACCTGTAAGTCCTTCGACCTTCTTTTAAATACTTGTTCATATATATCTCAACTGTATATATATATATATATATATATATATATATATATATATATATATAGGGGAATGCTACAACACACCTATTCATTTTTATGAAGGTGTGTTTTAGCAACATGCACCTTAGGGTGTATTTAATGAATTTTTAGTTATTAATTGCTAACAAACTCCTTCTAAAAAATTAATAGGTGTATTATAGTTAATGCCTAAAGGAGATGCTAACTTACACCCACATACTTTTGAGAAGGAGTGTTTTAGTAACATGCACCTTAGGGTGCATTTAACCATTTTTTAGTTAAAGCTTACTAAAACACACATTCATAAAAATAAGTAGGTGTGTTGTAGCATTCCCCATATATATATATATATATATATAAGCATTCCCCATATATATATATATATATATATATATATGAAATTCTGGTGCATGTGCAGAATTCAGATGTCCTAGAATATGCCGTTCGACATCTGGTCTGACATGATCATAAATGGCAAGGTATAATCCAATAAACATGGTATTGAAAAGAAATAAGAGCAAGACACACATAATTGTTAACCCAGTTTGGTCTAACACACCTACTCTGGGGGCTACCAAGCCAGGGATGAAGTCCACAATCAGCAGTATCAATTCAAAGCTAAACTACCCGTTTACAGCTTATCACTTAATCACTACCCAGTGACCCTTCTACCTAGATCCTCTCTAGATATGAGAAACCCTTCTCACTCCCAATCATCGCAATGATGTCTAGCAGTTGACAACCCGCCACTGCATCAACGGCTCTTTACCTATACAACAATTCAACACGGAAGATACACTTCCAAGACACAACTTAGAGTTACTTAAAAGCTTCCTCCAAGAACAATACTCCTCTTACTTAACAGCTTCGAGGATCACACTCACAAACTGTCCAACTCACATGTTGAGTGGTACAGCCATACAAACTCTCCTAGAGAGTGGTTCACAAGAACGAAACCCTAATAATTTTACATCTTGGAATCGTTACTGAACTAGGTTACAAACACTCCTATTTATATGCTACATCCCAACTGGATTTGGGCTTCAAATCACAGCATATCAGTTGCTACAAATTAGCAAAAACTTCTGCTACAAATCAGGTCTTTAAATCACTAACTTCCTAAAATATCTCCATATTTAGAAAGTTCATATTTTCCCATATTCTTCTCACATTCAGACATGAATATTCAGACCTGTAAATCAGCGCCTCATGATTGTATAATATTCCAGAATATTCTGCATCAGTTAAAACCTAACAGAATTAACAAACCACTTCAGTTCTGGCGCGATGTCGAATGGACCTGCATGGGACATCTTGATACGACATGTTGTTCCAGATGTTGAAACCACTTCAACTTAACATGTTCCAAACTTCCTCTAAGATTTCTGCTATTTTCTGTTTATTCTTTAGGACAATGGGAGCAGTTCTTTATTTTATTGCTGCTATATTTGTTTTACAAAATTACTGCCAATCCTTACAAATACAGAACTAACAATCTCCCCCTTTGGCAAATTTTGACTAAAACAAATAACTAAAAAATTACATCACAGTTTGTAGCAATACCCAATTACCAGTAGTCATCAGTAACTACTGAACTTAGACAGAAGCCATACACAACAACAAAGAAAGGTCAAGTTGTCATAACATCTTGCTTGACGTCTTCACTTCAGCTTTCTGACCATTCCTTGTGCAGCAAATCATGATCGATACCTTCTGAAAGTCCTGAACTCACTTGGTGTTCATGAGGAAGAAGATATCCAATACTCCCCCTCAAATCAGGAATCTGTGGATCTTTCTTCTACACATTTCTTTTTCCTTCCAAGAAGGATCTAGCTACATAGAAGGACCAATGGTGGCATACGAGATCTGCCCACCTTGATTGATTAGTCACCCCTAGTCGACAGAAGCGCCAATTTGCCAACCTGGGTAACTCAGAACACAAGTCACAACTGTGTTCATAACTCAGGACACAAGTCACAAAAACACTCCAACCATCAAGATGGTTATGACTTCCTTCTTGTCATTTTTGTTGCACCTGTACTGCAGACTCCATACACCATTTCTCAGCATCTGCGCAAAACTCCCCTTCTCCCCCTTTTTAGCCAAAATTTGACAAAGGAGGCCATCACAAAACCAGATCCAGGAAATGCTCACCCACATACAAACAAAAGCCATTAGAGATAGGAAAGGAAAACACTCACAATTCTGAAGAGGAGAAACGACTGCCCCCTATAAATAGATGACCAGTAACTTAGGAATTAACGAGCCTTGAATATGTCAAGGTTCTTGGTCAAAGAAACGCTATTTTAGGTATATAAAAAAAATGCATTCAAATTCAATGCCTACCTTCAAAAATTTCCTTGACTGCCTTAAATGTTTCACAACTGAATCTTACCATAAATTAGGCCAATAACGCTTCATGCATAGGCAGAGACATGTGTTTTGCTTATCCTTATACCACCGTCCAGAGTAATTCCTTGTTTGGATCAAGAGAGAAAAAAAACATGTCCTGTACCATGTTCTGACATCTTATCAGACAATGTCTGCTTGCTCACAACATTATCAGCCCAAGACTCCACAGACCCCTATACAAACCCATCTTCTTATCAGATGGATACTGAGACGACTTCTCTCAATCCCTTCTAGACTCCTTCAAGGAAGCAGAGTAAAAATAAAGTCACCCAAAACCACCAAATCTGCTTTTCAGACCTCTTCTACACAGCTATGATGTATTCCATCATGAAGTTCGACATCACACTGCACAAACTCGACCAGCGCACATGCTACACATAAATCTGCACCCTTGCAGTAATAGACCATAGACGACAGCCTTCACTCCCCCTGACATGAACAACCAAAGCTCCTTAAGAAGATGAACACTTGACACCAGATGATAACACAATGATATTGCCACATTCTCAAAATCAAGAACTGCCACTTCTTGTATCTGTTGAGCATAATCTCACCAGGTTTATGCCAAGTCCAACATAAAAGCCCACTTGATTCACACAATCCACAACAGATGTCTTTTAGATTACTTGCAACACAAGATAAGGATTGCAACCACCTTTTACTTGTATTAGAATAACCTTCAGCCATTCTGATCCGATCACACCACTGACAACAACCTTCTGTCCTTACATTCACAAGCACCTAAGAAGTCTTCATCATGAAAGTAGTCATGTACTACTTAACATCAAGATTAGAATCTGCCCATTCTAATCCACATTATGTTAGAACTCCCACTTCAGACAATAATGTTGCTTCTTCTAAATCCACAAGCACAGTCCCAAACCTTCATCCAGGATACACAACAGCCAATGATGTTGTAACATTATGTAGGACATCAGCCTTGGATAAAAGATCACACCTTCTGCATTTTATTCAGGTAATCACACCCACCTGATCGTAACAAGGTCTTTACCATCAGTCGCTTACACATCTCCATCAGACTCATACCTACCTCTCGACATGGTATTTGTTATCCAAGAAAGATTCACTCACAAATAGCAGATGATGCTCACTTCTTCATTCACACACTTTTCATACAGTCTGCTGATAAGGCTACCTCATGTTGTCATCAACCGCACCCACTCAGAAAGAATAAATTCCTGAACCATAATATTCAGACTGTAGACTTGCATAATTCTCTAGACAAATACTTAGTCTCCCGTCCAAGTATTTACCCTTATGCATAGACAAATACTAAGTCTCCCGTCAAAGTATCTACTATTAGTCAGAGAAAAGATTACCTTCTCACACAAGGTATGACAATTTGTTTGTAACCTTCTGCATACGTCTGTCAACTTCTGATTCTTCTTTATGACAAATTGTCATGACATTTATTCCCAAGTTACTTTAACTTGGATCAGTGGCTTGATCTTGGACTTCTTTCTGCGCAAAACAATCTTGGCTGAACAAGCAATAATCACCTGAATTGATGTTCCAACATCAATCTCAGTCTCACATCTTCACATAGCTTTTCTAAAGATATCATCTATAGTCAAGCTCGAGGAGCAACCATTAGTAGCTGATCAAGCTTCCAAGTCATATCACATGCAGCAGGAACATCTCAAGGGTCTTCTCCTTAAATTACAACATCTTGTCTGACTTTGAGATGTTGGATGTCATCAACATTCCATAATCACTTTGCCTCTTCTAATCCTTCAGCCACACTCATCCCAGACAATTTGGCTGATAATCCAAGCACATAGTCACCAACCAACCCCACCGGCTGATTCAACTCCACAATGCTTAACCCTTGAAGGTTTTCCACTACACCAGAATAAGAGTTCCATGCTCTCAAAGACTTGATAAATGTCATCAAGTTTGAGTAAACAACCTCCATCCTGAATCAGAGAAACATCATCCAGACAGCTTAAGAAAATAAGTTCTTAATACATTGATGTCAAGACATGTCTTCAAGGTCATTCAAAACATCAGGTACTCTCCCTCAAAATCTGCCAAGAGCACTTCAGAGAATCATACAGACTGTGATTAGATCATATCAAACCTTAAGCACACAGTCAATACTTATCTAGCTTCACAAGATCATTCAGATAATGCTTCCAAATAACAGAGGAAACTCATAACTTTTTGGATCTTTGACCTTCATGTCCAAGAAGTCTGCTAGAGATAATACTTCTTGAATCTCAGGTTCTCCACTCCTGCAGCAAGGACCAGAAATAAACTGACCTCAGGAGTAACATGTTGATCACACCTTGACCAACTCACCCACCCAAGATAAGTTCCAGGGCCAGAACCTTCTTAGACAAATCACACAGATGCCTCCTCTTCCAGATCAGGAGTAGGTTCCAAACTCATGTGATACACCCACATTAGTTCAACACCCAGAGCATCTGCTATGTCATTCCTTCAGAATTCAGCACAATTCTGACGAGATGTTCTAACACAAGATAGGACATCATTCCAAGGAACACATCAAGAGATCCAAGACTGGGAATTGGCAAAAGTAAATTGCTTCTCAGATCTCTTCCTTACAACTTCACTTATCAATGCCTTTATGAGTGGACTTGTACAATAAAATTCAAGTATCGTTGACCAGGTAAGTTAAAGCAGTCTTGCAAAAATCCCATCACCATAGGATATACATTCAGAGAGGAACAACCTTCTCAGTTACAACCTCAGGAGTTTTCAGATAGATTCGCAGCGGATCAAAATACAAACTCCTCAAGGCCCTCAGGTGTCATATATCAGCCCTAGCATCATGAATCAGGTGACACCTCAATACCATAGGTTTGAAAATAAATCAAACCTAACAAAGCCACAACACAACAGTTTTTCAATCAAAACTCTAAGCCTTTAGCACATGCCACGAACAGTCCATCCTCCACTTCTAGGGACCATTCTCATAACTAAGTGAACTACTCCAAGTTCAAACAACTTTTCAGTAGAAGGCTTCTACCTTGACCATGAACCAGAAAGTATCTTCCCTCGGATCTCATCCAGATACAGAACAGAATGACCTGCTCTGATACTAATTGAAATTCTGGTGCATGTGCAGAATTCAGATGTCCTAGAATATGTCGTTCGACATCTGGTCTGACATGATCATAAATGGCAAGGTTGATGACACTGAATTTCACCGTATTTTTGACTCCGATTTCACATGCATTCTTAGTCTTTTAATGTCATTTTATTATGTTATTATTATGTTTTTCTTTGTTTTCAGGTTTTTAGTCTAATCGGAGCCCCGAGCGAGAAAAGGAGCGAAAAAGGAGCCGAAATGAGCTAAAATAGAGAAAATCAGCATTTTGCACTTATGGCATCCACTCTGGCGGCTGCCACAGGGTCTTCCATGACGTGGCCATGTCTCAAACTCCTCCCAACTATTTTTCCCCACAATCTCCAACTGCCCAAGCAATTTTACACTCATGGCGGGCGCCATGGTGTTGTGGCGGACGCCACAAGAGCAAAACAAGTTCCCGCCCAAATTCAAATGCTAGGGGCATCCTTGTCTTTTCCACATGTTTCCTTGCCTATAAATAGGACTTTAGATTTTCATTTTTCTTCATCCAAGTTTAGTTGTTCATAAGCATATATCAGTGTAATAGTGGTAATCGCTTCACATCGAGGTGTTACTACATTTGAGAGATCGAGTCTGTAAGAGCCTGTGAGATTGAGTCTTGGAGCACTCTGGAAGGAAGTTAATCCTGCCGCCATTTTACTTTCAGTTCTCATTTTATTCAACCACTCCAATTGGAGCAGGTTTTTATTACTTTACCTTTTGTCAACTTTATTTCTTGCACTGTCTTTTAATTTCATTTATTTTCCGCACTGCTTTACTTTCATTTACTTTCCGCACTCGCACTACTTTCATTTACTTTCCGCACTCGCACTTAAATACTTTTTTTTTATGAAAAATCTAAAAATGAACTTTTACTTTACCATGTCTGGCTAATTTTATAAAGGTTAGAATGTGAAGATCATAACTGAACCGATAATCTGTACAATTGTTAGTGGAAACACTTAAGGGCTATTTTAACTTTCAATATAAGTTTTCCTGTTCTTAAATTCCGTTGGGTAAGATCGAAAGCCGTCCAACGCCTATCTAAACTTAATTGTTTTTAAACTATTTCAAAAACAGCGAAAGCGCTTTGTTTAGTTTATTAGGAGTTTTTAATTTAAAAGGAAAAGAGATTTTAAAACCATTTTCGGACGCGTTAAGAAGTTTAAAGTCTGGTTCGTAAGAACCTCTTTTTTTTAGAAAATCCAGGTTAAAATACTTTTCAACTTGGTCAAGATACTATATTTCTTAAAAATAGGTTTACTACTCTAACGCAATGCGCGCCTTTTTATCCGTGACAATAAGAGGGTTTGATTAGGGGGTATAACTCGGTTCTGAGTACGCGAAAGCGACAGTTCCTGTCAAATTAGTTATTTTCAAAGTAGAAGATATTACCCGTAAGTAGTTCTATTAGCAAGTACTTGGATTATCAATTGGTTGTGTGAATTGCATTCGAACCTGTCTTTATCAATTAATTTTAATTACTTTATTTACTACCGTGCACTCTTCAAAACTACTATTTTCAATCACCTTAGATACACACCTTAACAATAGATAGCGATAGATTGACACTTGGTCTCTGTGGATACGATAATCTTTTATATTACTCTGACGCGTTCGTACACTTGCGAAAAAATACGCATCAAAGGTATAATCCAATAAACATGGTACTGAAAAGAAATAAGAGCAAGACACACAGAATTGTTAACCCAGTTCGGTCTAACACACCTACTCTGGGGGCTACCAAGCCAGGGATGAAGTCCACTATCAGCAGTATCAATTCAAAGCTAAACTACCCGTTTACAGCTTATCACTTAATCACTACCCAATGACCCTTCTACCTAGATCCTCTCTAGATATGAGAAACCCTTCTCACTCCCAATCATCGCAATGATGTCTAGCAGTTGACAACCCGCCACTGCATCAACGGCTCTTTACCTATACAACAATTCAACACGGAAGATACACTTCCAAGACACAACTTAGAGTTACTTAAAGCTTCCTCCAAGAACAATACTCCTCTTACTTAACACCTTCGAGGATCACACTCACAAACTGTCCAACTCACATGTTGAGTGGTACAACCATACCAACTCTCCTAGAGAGTGGTTCACAAGAACGAAACCCTAATAATTTTACATCTTGGAATCGTTACTGAACTAGGTTACAAACACTCCTATTTATAACCTACATCCCAACTGGATTTGGGCTTCAAATCACAGCATATCAGCTGCTACAAATCAGCAGAAACTTCTGCTACAAATCAGGTCTTTAAATCACTAACTTCCTAAAATATCTCCATATTTAGAAAGTGCATATTTTCCCATATTCTTCTCACATTCAGACTTGAATATTCAGACCTGTAAATCAGCGCCTCATGATTGCATAATATTCCAGAATATTCTGCATCAGTTAAAACCTAACAGAATTAACAAACCACTTCAGTTCTGGCGCGATGTCGAATGGACCTGCGTGGGACATCTTGATACGACATGTTGTTCCAGATGTTGAAACCACTTCAACTCAACATGTTCCAAACTTCCTCTAAAATTTCTGCTATTTTCTGTTTATTCTTTAGGACAATGGGAGCAGTTATTTATTTTATTGCTGCTATATTTGTTTTACAAAATTACTGCCAATCCTTACAAATACAGAACTAACAATATATATATATATATATATATATATATACTTGTATATCTGCTTAGAGTTTTCCCCGACAATTAGGTCTAAGATTAGATAAAGCCAGTGGTCACTCTTTCAACACAATCAAAACTAGTTCCCCATAGGAATTTCCAGATACAGTCTTGCCTCCTCTCGGGCTTATACAATATGGAACAGAGAAAGGCATTATTCCCGGGGAAACTTTTCTCAGACTGTCACTTTTAGAAAATTGTCAAAGAAATTCAATTTCCCCAGAGAATATTAATTTCCGTTGAAACTTCTCTTGAATTTCTTCAAACCTTAGAATTGTTCACTAAAGAAAGGATTAATTCCCGGTGAAACCTTTCTTGAACTTTACTTAAGTTTGGACCCACAGGCTTCCTAAAAGCACCCCCAGCCTCCTCTTGGGCTTTGTACAAGGACCCTCAGGCTTCTTAGAAGTTCTCATGCCTTCTTTTGGGCTTAGTACAAGGACCCAGAGACCTCTTAAAGGTATAGGATAGAACTTAGTCATCCTTTGTTAGAGCAGTCTTCCTGAGTCAAAACATCAAATCAATTTAGGGTTGATTCTCATCTCTTAAAACATTAGCCTCCTCTCGGGCATCACACAAAGATCATTCTCCACCTAAGAGTCACCTCTCCATACCAGTAGACTTGGACAGTCTCATCCCCTTTTGGATCTCAAAAGAAACCTTCAAACTTCCTAAGCACAGGAAAGATCCTGATCTCCTGATCAATCTCCAAGTAGAGTTAAAACCTCCATAAGTTTTACAATTCAATCTTTAAACTCTCACTTTAAATTTCCCCGACTTGGGTCAATTTACTGTCAATAAACTCTCAAAAAACTCAGGACCTCATGGTCTCTTATATTCCAATTCTTCTTTAATCCCCAACAAGAGTTGATCCCCCAATTTGGACCTGTCTCTGGATCTCAATAATCCTCAGCAGAAGTTAGCCTCCTCTTAGGCTTTATATATGAAATTTCCCAATTAGCCTCCTCTTAGGCTTTGTATAATGATCATCCCTTAGTAATTTTCAGCCTCAATCTTGGGCTTTGTACAAGACCCCTAAATATCTCTCCAATAGAGTCAGTCATAACTTTTCAGCCTCAATCTTGGGCTTTGTACAAGACACCATAAAAATATCCTACAACTGAGTCAGTTAGGATCTTTTAGCCTCAATCTTGGGCTTTGTACAAGACAGATATCAGAACTCCCTAAGCAGAGTCGTAACTTTTTAGCCTCAATCTTGGGCTTTGTACAAGACAGATATGAATACTCTCCAACTAAGTCAATCCATTTAGCCTCATTCTTGGGCTTTGTACAAGAGAGATAAAACCCTTTCCTCCAAAAGAGTCAATTCTCTTTTAGCCTCAATCTTGGGCTTTGTACAAGACACAGATAAACACTCTCTTGTTGAGTCAGACTTTTCCAGCCTCCTCTTAGGCTTTGTATAATGATCTCCCCTGTGGAGTCAATCAACCTCTTAGCTTCAACCTTAGGCTTTGATCAAGGCACACAAAAATCAATATCCCCTAAGAGGAAATCAAAAAAATCTCTCTGTAGAAATACATTTCTCTGTTCAAATCACACACCAAAACAGAAAATCAAAACAAACCCTAATCCCAGATAACTGCTATAAGAGGCATACTTGTTGATTCAAATATCCAAGTTGTAGTCCATCTCTTATCCTGTTAAACTTCATCTAATTGCTGTAAGTGGTAAGCCTCTGGATTATTTACATCCAAGCCAATGTCCTTCTATTAGCATGAAATATTCCTAAGGAAAAATGGCATTTCTCTACATCGAGTTAAAGTTTTCTCCTTCAGGACAAATCCCCTGTAAAGGAAATTATGGCATTGCTGGATTCATGTATTCTAGTTAAAGTAATCCTCCTTTATAATCAGTCACCCAAACAATTGTGATAAACAGATGAGATATCTCCGTTTAGAGATGACAAATTCTCTCTCAATCAAACCATTTAGCTTCAATCTCGGGCTTTGAACAAGACACATATAACCTTTAGCTTCAATCTTGGGCTTTGAACAAGACACAAATACAACCTTTAGCTTCAATTTTGGGCTTTGAACAAGACACCAACCATCTTTTCCTCCCATAGAATAGGAGGAACTATGATTGCTCTGATTTCCATGTTTCCTCTTTAACGGGAATACGTAGGCATAAGATTGCGAAATCTTAGCGAGCATACTTATAAAAAAACCTTAGGTCTAGTACCTTACCAAAAATATTGAAAAACCTGAAAACAAACAAAAACACTCTCTCTCAGACATTCCCACAAAGGAGAAACTTTCCCATTTATGACAAATAAACACCAGTAATTAGAAATTAGAACCAAATACTAATCAACCCATGGATTACCATGTATAGGATGGGTAATTAACAACTCCCCATTGTATAACCTGACCCCGAACTCCCCAATCTCTTTTAGCGACTGTTCAGTTAAACATTCGCGTGCAAGGTTAGTTTTAGATAGCTTCCCTTTCGTTTCCAGCTTCACAGGATAAATAAGAAATCAGAAAGTAGCACCAAGTTCCTACCATTGCGGTGAGGAAATTCCCATGGCGATAAGGTGGTCGCGTCACCGACAAAAATCGCACGCTACAGAAAAATGGCGACTCTGCTGGGGAGTCTTTCAGATTATAGTTCCTAAGAGGTCTAGGATGATAAGTTTTAAGTACTATATATATACTGCTTTTCCTACTTGATATCCGTGTTTATTTTTCTGTCAATGGGAATGCAATTGATACGCATGTGGAAAGTTTGAGAGAAACCATAAGATAAGTGATGCCATAGACGGGGAACATTTATCGGGAGTAATTCCCGACTAAGTTGAACCTGGTAGACCATCGAACCAATGGAGATACCCGTGTGGATTCAATGTTGATCGACCGATTATTGTGAAAGCAGATTGTCCCAATGCGGTATCCTTGAAACTGAGGATTTAGTAGACATTAACCATATGACCAGTTGGTAGTGCGGTAACTATTGGGAATAGTTGATACGCGATACTACACTCAAATTGAGATTCATCCTGAGATATTATAGCTCCCTCGGGTGAACCAACTTGGTGTTAATTTTCCTAAGGGGGTCAGTGATTTTTGGGAACCTTAGAACCCGTTCTACAGTTACAAAAATTATCCAAAATAGTACAACCTTTGGGGATGGGGTAGAGCCATGACTTCATGCTTGTGACGTTGAACCCTTGAACCCATGTTTTTTCAATGTTTTTGTGTGCTGCATTCATGCATTCATCTAAAAAACTCTTTTCAAACAAGAAAATATCTTTTTCAAATTAAACTAAACAATAATTACAAATATCAGAGAGAAGGATTGCGTTATGGATTTCGGTAGAAGAAGGACGTACAAGTACACCTTCAAGGCTCCAAAACTAGAGGACTTAGGGAAATTGGCAGGAATGATTACCAACCCTGAAGCTTTCAGAGCTAAGCACGGAGGATTGTTGTCTCTATTAAGGGTCCATGTAGTTGAGGGAATCCTATCTACGCTGATACAGTTCTATGATTCAGTTTATCATTGCTTCACATTTCCGGATTACCAACTGGCACCAACCCTAGAGGACTATTCTCACCTAATTGATCTACCTATCACTAACCAAACTCCTTTTTTTGGACTAGAAGAAATTCCAAAGGAACAAACTATTACAAGAGCAATCTATTTGGACGAGTCGAAAGTCAAGACTCACATAACCACTAAGGGAGGAATCCAGGGCTTGTAACACCCCCAATCTATACCCCAAATTAAATAAAGCAGTAAAAGAAAATTCAAAATTTCATCAGAGTATATTTAAAACTTGCACGGCATAGACCGAGGGGTCACATCAATTTGAAACAAACATACAACACCTTCTCATAAAGATATGCAACACTCACAGGTAGCAAATAAACAGAGGAACATAGTTCCTACTACCCACAATTCATGTACAGAATAAAGCAGAAAATCTGTACTGAATCTCATATATATATATATATCATAAAAAGTTTGTCATACATCAAGTCATACATGCACAAGCCAAAAGATATATATACATATACACATCAAACTACGAAACGATCACCCCGACTACCCGGTGCCACATATCAGAGCCGACCGACAAAAGAATGAAGACCCTAGCTTCACAAAAAGACCTCCAGCAACTCTAATCTGCAATGCCTCGTAGAGCATTATAAAACAGTAGAAGGGTGAGAAACATAATCATCATATAATTGCATATAATTATATATAACACAAAAATACACATATAAATTATTCTCACCATAACTCATACCAGAATTCAAACACAAAACAACACAATGCATATTTTCCATATCCATCACCAATGCATATCAATTATGCATAATACAATTATCACCAACACAGTATATATGTACACACACCACTCATCAATTCCAATCACAATTCCATACAAAATCAATCTATTCACGATTTATGCAAATGCACAGAGACCGATCCAACGAGTCTATGCAATGCATATGCGGTACCGTCTTCCAACATTTCTCATCACTAGTTCACACAGGAACTCTGCTGGAACCATCGCTCGTTACTTAGGATTACTCATGTAACACCCCGTTGGGCAAACAATGTTCCCCGCCGTTTAGGTACTCTTATGTATTTAAGGCACACGACGTTTATGGATCTCTTTAGGTCCTCTTATGTATTTTAGGCACACGATCCGATCACTTTAGGTCCTCTTTGTATAAGGCACACGATCGTCTATAATCATCGCTTTAGGTCCTCTTATTTTTAAGGCACACGATCCATCCGATCGCTTTAAGTCCTCTTATTTTTAAGGCACACGATGTTATAGCGGATTCCCTCTGGAACCAAACCGTCGCTCACACCCCATATGGGCACACGACATTACAAGATGCATATCATGATGCTTGACACACAAGAACTCATGACAGTCAAATGCATCTTCACACATATATTCAACCATCTCACTCATCATTAATCATGTTTTGCAATTCAAGCCCAAAACAATGCATTTACACCATACAACAGCACGCAAATCATACCATATCCATATCAACAGCACATTGCATAGTACACACCAATTACACGCAATTAAAACGACAGAAGTCAAAAAAATGACACTATTCAAATTCCCGACATAATTAAATTGGCTAACAATCTCGAAATTATTATCATAAGAAAGGACAGTTCAATATCTACTCAACGATACCAAGAATGTTAAAAACGGATAAACGGAACACAAGTTACAGACTAAACAAGAAAAGACATCGCGGAAAAACCCCATTTTGCAATTTTCCTGACAATACGCGTATTGCCATGAGCCATACGCGTATTGCCCTGATTCCTCGCCCATTCCATACGTGTATTGCCCAAGGTCATATGCGTATGGGCAGAGACCATTTTTCCCCAAAATTTCCATTAAAATTCCAATACGTGTAGTGCCCAACACCATACGCGTATTGCCCTAGACGTTACGCGTACCATACGCAAATGGACAGATGGCTGAGAAATTGAAGCTTCCATTAGCGTATTGCCCATTTTTCTTCAATGCCATACGCGTATTGCCTTGACCAATACGCGTATTGCCTTGTCCAATACACGTATTGCCTTGAGTGATACGCGTATGGGCAGTAGAAAATCCAGAAAATTCTGTAGAACTTTGTTCTGCGTTTTTCCAACCAAAATCAACCCATTTTCACCTATACACAAGAAAAATTACCAATACAATGCCTAACAACAGGTATCTAACATGTATCAACAATAATGGACCTGAAAACATAATTTCCGACACAATTTAATCGATTTCCCATCAATTTTTACATAATGTGGTTTTTACTATATATTTCCATTTCAATCCAATAACATCCAAAAACATACATACATAATCATACACAAGCATATAATAATCGAGTTTCGCACCCTTACCCGTTTTAATCGCGTTTAGAAAAGTCGAGAGATTGATTTCTTGATTTTCAAGTTTTCTCTCTTTTTTTCTTCTTTTTCCTCTTCTCTTTTTCTTCTTCTCTTCCTTCTCTATTTTTCTTTTCTTTCTACTTTTCTCTCTTTCTATTTCTATTTCTATGAAAAAAATATAATATCTACCCGACAAAAGACCAAAATACCCCTACACTCAAATATCTCGCCAACGCTCTCAAAATGCGATAAAATATATTCACGACGAAAAATAATATATTTTTAAATAAAAGTCAGATATAAAATAATATAATAATAAAATAATCAAAACGACTCGATTAAATAAAACGGACTAAAACTGGGTCGTTACAACTCTCCCCCACTTAGAAATTTTCGTCCTCGAAAATATACTGAGATGAACAACTCCGGACACGTCACTCGCATCCGACCAACAAACTAACATGCCAACAAAAGCACACCACGAATAACACAAACTGACAACCACCTTGCTAACAACAACTACTACAATGACACGGCACGACGACAACTACCACAACAAGATGCAAAGCCCATACAAAGCACTTGACGACCAACTCACAACTCAAAGAATACCCAAGTTACGAACACACACATATACAAAATGTGCCACCTCACGCTTCCGCTGCGCCCTCTGATTACTCATAACCATCAAAACAACTTACACAAAAACTTTTGGCTTAACTCATCAGGCACAACCTTAGCTTTTCCCGAAGGAAGATCCAAGCCAAATCCCTAACCCGTCACGAATTGCAACACTCCTCGTTGTCTCATACTCTATTCCTTCAGACTAAACAAGTACTCAAAACTCGTGTGATTACTAAACACTTCGAACCTAGAACCTTAAAAATAATACCTCCAAATACTCCAACACAATACGACCGCAACCAATTCCAAATCCAAAATAGTATAGATCCTTTTATAAATCATCAATTGTCGTAAAGCATAAGCCACAACTTTACCCTCTTGCATTAACACACAGAATAACCTCATCAGAGACACATCTCACTACCTTACAACCGGTTTATTAGGGTCACACAGAATCAAAACTGGAGTCGTAGACAACTTCTACCTCAGTTCTCTAAAACTTTCCTCACAATGAACATCCAAAGCGAATGACTTACCTTTTGCAAGTCAACCGAAGTAACGAAAATGATAACTTGGAAAAACCTTCCCTAACCTCCGGTAATAACCAACTAAAGTCCAAAAAGACTCTAATCTCCTTAAGCAACTTCGGACCCTCTCATTGTAGAACTACATCTACTTCCGATGGATCCATAACCATACTCTCATCTGAAATAACATATCCAAAAAAACTAACCTTTTTCAACCAAAATTCTCACTTGAATAACTTAGCATAAAACTTCGTCTCCTTTCAACACTTGTAACTCCACTCAAACTCAACCATCTCAATCGTTACCTTATTCAACTGTTAGTAATCCATACACAATTTCTTCTCTTAACAATCCAAATCCCATAAATCCCAAAGTGTAGCAACAACCAACCCCAAGGAACTCTCGAGTATTACATCCACACTTAAGGTTTTCTCAAAATTTCCATTACTGCTCTAAAATTCCAAAAACTCCAACCTCTCCGGAACTCTAAGTTTCGCTTTCCATAGTCTCAATATCATTATACACATCATGCTTGTTATTCCATTCAATCATCCTTCCTTTTTGTTACTAACCCTACCGGAGCTCTCTAAGACTACACACCTGGTCTCACAAATCCCTTTTTCAGTAAATCTTCTAACCGCTCTTTAAATCTGAGTTACACTTCCTACAAGTTCTTCTACTACCTAGCAGATCCAAACCTCAAATCTTCCCCTTCGTCAAATTTGAGTTCATACTCTACTCTCTGAGAACAACCATTAACGATGCCCAATCGTTCACTCTCAAAGACATTCCAACTTGACTAACCTACAAAAATCTCTAATCCGTCTCACCTTCCGATATGAAAATCTTCATCAACTCAGCAAAACAATCCGTAAACATTTTCCTTAATTCCAAACAATTCATTACACACACTATCAAAGCCAGAAAGACACGTCTATCCCATCCAACATAATTCCGCCTACTATCAACAAGAGATTAAGGGTGATTAGTTCCTCAATTTGTCAATAGACAGCCGACAATCATGATGGGGTATAAACCATCTTTACCAAACTATAATAGCATTCCTTACATCTCATGCACAAAACTACCTAAGGCACCAATCCTTAGTCAACATAAACCTTACCTCCGCATTCCCTCTGGAATCGGGAACAACACTGTCCAAACAACACTCACAATCTTGCAACTAACGGCACACACACCAAATCCATTTCAAAGTCTTTACCATAAATGGTCAAAGGACAACTTAAACAAACCAAAGAAGTAGTTACTGACCCCATTGCTGGAGTATCAATAACCATCTCACCACCCACCGAAGACAACATAAGATTCAAACGCTTTGTGCACTCAGACGAAATAAACGAATGAGTGGCTCCGGTATCAATAATAGAAACTAAAGGCGTACTATTAATAAAACAAGTACCTCTGATCAGACGGTCTGCACTTGAAGTCTGAGTCCCTGCCAAAGCAAAAACTTTCCCACCAGTCCGAGCTCTCTTCGGTTTCGGACACTTCGTACTAACATGCCCAGGTGCACCACAGTTGAAACACTTCACCACATTCCTTTTACAATCAGCTGCAACATGCCCTAAACCTCCACAATTCGAACACGTCCTCAAATCTTTCCTACATTCAAACTGACGGTGTCCCAATTCACCACACCTAAAACATCTCGGAGAATTAGGCATACCTCCTCCACTTGGCCTTTTCTCAAAATTCCCCCTTTGTTTACCCTTATCAGCTGGTGTGACATACGGACCATCACGGAACTGTTGCTTCCCTTTCCTCTCGCTCACACTCTTATAGTGAGTAGAACGAGCTTTACTATCCTCCTCATAAATCCTACAACAATCCACCAAGTCTGAAAACCTTCGAATCCTTTGGTAACCGATTGCCTGCTTTATCTCAGGACGCAATCCGTTCTCATACTTCACACACTTAGAAAATTCCGCAGTCGCTTCATCATAATGTGGATAAAACTGCACAAGCTCCACAAACTTAGCAATGTAATCAACAACGAACATACTACCTTGTTTCAATTCTAAGAACTCAATCTCCTTCTTTCCTCTTACATCTTCAGGAAAATACTTCCTCAGAAACTCAATGCTAAACACATCCCAAGTAATCTCCTCCTCTGCAGCTTCCAACACATGACGAGTACTAACCCACCAATCATCAGCTTCTTCTTGCAACATGTAAGTACCCAGTCTCACCTTCTGATCCTCATCATAATCCATCACTCGGATGATCCTTTCAATCTCTTTCAACCAAATCTGTGCACCATCAGGATCATATCTTCCTTTGAAGATAGGCGGTTTTTTCTTCCTGAACTCATCATTACCTGCAGCATTAGGTGCACCCTGCACAGCCCGAGCCATAGCTTGCATAGCAGCAGCCAAACCAGCGTCATTCCTACCAGCCATATTTTGTTCATTCCCAATAACAGCAACTATGGTTAAACAAACAGCTCACCGAACCACAAAGACCAACAAGGACTGACACAACTGACACGGACTGGCTCTGATACCACTTAATGTAACACCCCTAATCTATACCCCAAATTAAATAAAGTAGTAAAAGAAAATTCAAAATTTCATCAGAGTATATTTAAAACTTGCACGGCATAGACCGAGGGGTCACATCAATTTGAAACAAACATACAACACCTGCTCATAAAGATATGCAACACTCGCAGGTAGCAAATAAATAGAGGAACATAGTTCCTACTACCCACAATTCATGTAGAGAATAAAGCGGAAAATCTGTACTGAATCTCATATATATATATATATATCATAAAAAGTTTGTCATACATCAAGTCATACATGCACAAGCCAAAAGATATATATATACATATACACATCAAACTACGAAACGATCCCCCCGACTACCCGGTGCCACATATCAGATTCGACCGACAAAAGAATGAAGACATTAACTTCACAAAAAGACCTCCAGCAACTCTAATCTGCAATGCCTCGTAGAGCATTATAAAACAACAGAAGGGTGAGAAACATAATCATCATATAATTGCATATAATTATATATAACACCAAAATACACATATAAATTATTCTCACCACAGCTCATACCAGAATTCAAACACAAAACAACACAATGTATATTTCCTATATCCATCACCAATGCATATCAATTATACACAATACAATTATCACCAACACAGTATATATGTACACACACCACTCATCAATTCCAATCACAATTCCACACAAAATCAATCTATTCATGATTTATGCAAATGCACAGAGACCGACCCAACGAGTCTATGCAATGCATATGCGGTACCGACTTCCAACATTTCTCATCACTAGTTCTCTCAGGAACTCTGCTGGAACCATCGCTCGTTACTTAGGATTACTCATGTAACACCCCGTCGGGCAAACGATGTTCCCCGTCGCTTTAGGTCCTCTTATGTATTTAAGGCACACGACGTTTATGGATCGCTTTAGGTCCTCTTATGTATTTAAGGCATACGATCCGATCACTTTAGGTCCTCTTTGTATAAGGCACACGATCGTCTATAATCATCGCTTTAGGTCCTCTTATTTTTAAGGCACACGATCCATCTGATCGCTTTAAGTCCTCTTATTTTTAAGGCACACTATGTTATAGCGGATTCCCTCTGAAACTAAACCGTCGCTCACACCCCACATGGGCACACGACATTACAAGATGCATATCATGATGCTTGACACACAAGAACTCATGACAGTCAAATGCATCTTCACAAATATATGCAACCATCTCACTCATCATTAATCATGCTTTGCAATTCAAGCCCAAAACAATGCATTTACACCATACAACAGCACACAAATCATACCATATCCATATCAACAACACATTGCATAGTACACACCAATTACACGCAATTAAAACGACGAAAGTCGACAAAACGACACTTATCCAAATTCCCGACATAATTAAATCGGCTAACAATCTCGAAATTATTATCATAAGAAAGGAAAGTTCAATATCTACTCAACGATACCAAGAATGTTAAAAACGGATAAACAGAACACAAGTTACGGACTAAACAAGAAAAGACATCGCGGAAAAACCCCATTTTGCAATTTTTCTGACAATACGCGTATTGCCATGAGCCCTACGCGTATTGCCCTGATTCCTCGCGCATTCCATACGCGTATTGCCCAAGGTCATACGCGTATGGGCAGAGACCATTTTTCCCCAAAATTCCCATTAAAATTCCAATACGCGTAGTGCCCAACACCATACGCATATTGCCCTAGACGTTACGCGTACCATACACAAATGGACAGATGACCAAGAAATTGAAGCTTCCATACGCGTATTGCCCATTTTTCTTCAATGCCATATGCGTATTTCCTTGGCCAATATGCGTATTGCCTTGTCCAATACACGTATTGCCTTGAGTGATACGCGTATGGGCAGCAGAAAATCCAGAAAATTCTGCAGAACTTTGTTCTGCGTTTTTCCAACCAAAATCAACCTATTTTCACCTATACACCAGAAAAATGACCAATACAATGCCTAACAACAGGTATCTAACATGTAACAACAATAATGGACCTGAAAACATAATTTCCGACACAATTTAATCGGTTTCCCATCAATTTTTACATAATGTGGTTTTTACTATATATTTCCATTTCAATCCAATAACAACCAAAAACATACATACATAATCATACACAAGCATATAATAATCGAGTTTCGCACCCTTACCCGATTTAATCGTGTTTAGAAAAGTCGGGAGATTGATTTCTTGATTTTCAAGTTTTCTCTCTTTTTTTCTTCTTTTTCCTCTTCTCTTTTTCTTCTTCTCTTCCTTCTCTATTTTTCTTTTCTTTCTACTTTTCTCTCTTTCTATTTCTATTTCTATGAAAAAAATATAATATCTACCCGACAAATGACCAAAATACCCCTACACTCAAATATCTCGCCAACGCTCTCAAAATGCGATAAAATATATTCACGACGAAAAATAATATATTTTCAAATAAAAGTCAGATATAAAATAATATAATAATAAAATAATCAAAACGACTCGATTAAATAAAACGGACTAAAACTGGGTCGTTACAGGGCTTACCAGCTAAATTCCTGACTGAGAAGGCTCTATACTTTGCCAGTATAGGAAACCTAACCGCTTTAGAAGATATCTTTGTTTTACTCACATACGGATTATTCCTCTTCCCCAACATCGATAACTTAGTCGATACCAATGCCATTAAGATATTTCTGATTGGGAACCCCATACCAACCCTGCTCGCAGATGCTTATCATTATGTACACTTAAGGAATTTGCACAGCGGAGGAATGATCACATGTTGTGTACCCTTACTCTACAAATGGTTCATTTCCCATCTGCCCAAGTCTACTGCTTTTTGGGATCATAAGAGTACTCTACGTTGGTCATAGAGAATCATGTCTCTCACCAACTCTGACATAGATTGGTACAATAGGATTTATGAGGGGATAAAGATCATCGACAGATGTGGAAATTTCCCTAACGTACCCCTCATTGGAACTAAAGGAGGAATCAACTACCATCCAATTTTAGCTCACCGTCAACTCGGATACCCGATGAAGCATATCCCTCATAATGTTCATCTAGAAGGTCTTTTCTTCAAGGAAGGAGAAAATGACAGGGCACTTAAAAAGGAAATAGTGCATGCCTGACAACATATTCATACGAAAGGAAGAGAGTCTCTTGGAAAACCGGATTATATCTCCATGGAACCTTATCTCCATTGGGTTCAAACTAGGGCCCTCAAGCTGAGGATGCCTTACCCTCGTCAAGAAGTTTTTCTGTTAAAGGAATCTGCCCTTTATTTTATGTCTAATACGGAAAAACTCCAGGTCACTCTCAACAAAGTTCAACGTGAAAAGAACTCTTGGAAAAATAAGTATCGAATCCTTGATGTAGAGTGTACCAAAATTCAGGAGCTGTTAAAAGAAAAGGATGCTCTAATTGATATATTGGAACAACATGCTATAGAGGGTCAGGCAGACCAAAGGATTTTGCTCACTCCTTTCACTTGGCAAAGGACTGACAACCCGATAACAGTTGAAGAACCTCGATCAAAGAAGAGGATACTACCAGAACCGACATCTGAGCTCTCTTCAGAGAGGACCCAGGATCCTTGAGTTTAGACATTTCCTTTACAGCACTTTGTAAAATAATGTACTTTTCTTTGTAGCATACTGCAATCTTTCAATTTCAATAAAAAAAGGGTCTCCCCTCACTATATGATATTTGCAATTTATTTGTTGAAATTTATTTTTGATTAAGACAAAAACTAAAATATATATATATATATATGTCATTGCATTCATCATTCTCACATAACGCATTCTCTCAAGTCTCACGCGCGTGTCACAATTCTAGAGTCAAACTGTCTTACTCGTACAATACTCGGGCCAATCGACAAAAGAAAATGGACAATCTCGAGGAAGAAACAGAGAGCTGAGAGAAGAAATCGACGCTCTGAAGGAAGATCTAAAAAAACTTCACAGTGACTTGCAATCCCTGGCAGCAGCTCAGGAGCAACATCAGCAAAAGACTGTGATATCGGAGATCACATCTACACCCATAGTGGAGATGCATGAGATTCATCCACGGTACAACATCCCCAAGGGTCGGCCCTGGGGCATGCCTTTCAACTTTATCCCTGAAGGATACATTCCGCCGGTCACTAAAGACCCATAAACTATAGCAGGAGCCACTGGTCCTAAAGGTTACAAACTTCGGGAAAGTGAAGACGCAAGGTTTACGACAACAAATCCTGAAGGTTACAAACTTCGGGGCATAGAAGAACCAAGAGTCACAGCCGTAATGTCTATACCACAATCAGTGGTACACACTATCCCGGAAGGAAAAATTTCACAAGTAATCTCTGGTGGAAACAAAGACATGTACGAAAAGATGAATGAGTTCCAATAAAATTTCTTGGAGATGCAGATGGAACTACAGATGGAAATGCATGCCATTCGCGGTCAGGATTTATTTGGAAAGGACGCCGCAGACCTCTGCTTGGTCCCAAATGTCAAAATCCCGCACAAGTTCAAGGTGCCCGACTTTGAGAAGTACAAAGGCAATTCTTTCCCTCAAAGTCATTTGGTGATGTACGCTCGAAAGATGTCAACTCAGACAGAAAATTAACAGCTACTGATCCATTATTTTTAGGATAGTTTAACCGGTGCCGCTCTCAGATGGTACATGGGTTTAAACTGCACCAAGATCACTACTTTCAGAGATCTCGGCACTGCCTTCGTCCAACAATACAAGTATAACTTGGACATGGCACTTGATAGAGATCAACTCCGAGCGATGTCGCAAAAAGACAAAGAGACATTTAAGGAATACGCTCAGAGATGGCATGAAATTGCCACCCAGATTTGTCCCCCTCTTCAGGAAAAAGAGATGACAAAGATCTTTTTGAAGACCTTGAGCTCATTCTATTACGACCGTATGGTCGCCAGTGCGCCCAGTGATTTCACCGAGATGGTGAATATAGGAGTACGCCTTGAAGAGGCAGTCCGAGAATGACGGTTAGCCAAAGAGGCAGAACCATCTAGTAGTACCAAAAGATATGGTAGTGCTTTCCAGAAAAAGAAAGAACAGGAGATCAACAATATCTCTCATGGAAAGCAAAGGCTAAGGTATCAACCAGTAGCGGCTCCAGCTTATCAGCCTCAGGTTGCTCAAAGTTAACCTAGTCAACAACAGTATCAGCAAAGGACGCAACAGCCTCCTCAGCAGGCTCGTCCACAGTACAACAATAACAATCGTACAACACGACCGCCAGGGTTTGACCCTATACAGATGTTGTACGTGGAACTTTTTCCACTTCTTTTGGCTAAGGGGCACATCCAAACCAGGTCTCCTCTTACAGTACCGGAAAATCCACCTTTTTGGTTCAAGACGGATCAAACTTGCCCTTACCATCAAGGAGGATTGGGGCACAACATTGAAAACTGTCTCAGCTTCAAATCTGACGTACAGAAACTTGTCAGGAATGGGGTTTTATCTTTCAAAGATACTACCCCAAATGTTCAGACAAACCCTTTGCCACAACATGAGAAGGCTGCAGTAAATTTGGTAGAGGAAGAATTTAGCCGCAGTTATCAAATTCATGATGTGCTCCTATTATGAACCAATCTGGCCAGGATGCATTGCAGACAGAGCAGGTACAGTCATGTACCACCTCAGAATTATCACCAGTGTGATATCTGCTCAAAGAATAATCAAGGGTATTCCGTAGTGCAATTAGCTCTATAAGAACAGATGAATCTGTCATACCCCAAATTTTGACCCCTAAGATTTCCCTTCATTGTGCAAATTATCATCACAATATGGATGTACCTTCATGCCTCATCAGTCTCCTCAAAGATGATTGAGCATCCACTACAATCAAACTTAGGGTTTCAAGCCCACTCAGAGCTCTTAGACAAAGGATCAATCAAGGAATGACATGATCTTCAACTTGTCTAAACCTCTCAAACACCCCTAATGGATCAAGAGGACTCCCACATCAAGGATCAAGCACAAGGCTGCAACATTCCAAGTGGATCAAGCCTCAAGATCGCCAGTGTCACCAAATTAGGGTTTTGGTCGACCAGGGCCTCCAGATGGAAATTTTCCTCTGGGCATGAGCCAATGCTTCAAATCATAACCTAAGATACTCCAAGGGACATCATGAACCCAATCATAGTGTCAATTTTGCCTCAGGGGATGCATTCATAAAAAATCAGGAACTAGGGTTTCTTGACCTAATTCACCCTTAAGTTGACTTTTGGGACACAACATGAACCAAGACCTCAAGAGAGGATTTGAGGGTTTCTAACACACTACATTTATCCATTTGCAACAATGGATTGATCCAAGAAGCTTGATCAACAAGTTTCAAATTCATCAGAATCATAATTAGGGCTTTGAGGGAAAAGTCAACTGTGCCTTTGACTTTTGACCCAGGCATGCTCCCAAACCTTGGGACATGATTCAATACACCCTATAACACACATGGAACATGTCCATCAAGTTTTATTTAGGTCAAGGACTTGATTTCATAGAGGATCGCACAGTTTGGAGTTCATCTGACAAAAAGTCAACTATGCACAAAAGTCAACTTTGACTTTTTGAGATTTTTCAAAATTATGGTTCTTTGACCCAAAAATGATGTTAATATTTGATTGGGAGCATCATTCAACAAGAAAAATCAAGAAAAGTGGGATAACTTGTAAAAGGGGTAACCATAAAAAACTTAGAAATTTTCTAAGTTATGGAACAAAGTGGCTAGGGTACAAACTTCCAAGGATCATAACTTGAGGTCCAAGCAACCATTTGGGCTGATCCAAAGATGGATTTGTAGCTCTCATGGCATACTTTAAAAGTGTCGACTGCACCTCATTCCAATTCATCATGGATTTTGAGTTATGGTTGGATCAAAGTGGCTGAAAACATGAAATGTCACTTTTTCCAACACTTAGTGAAATTTTCACTAAGTCAGAATCTGTCTTGCTTTTTTTCCAAAAGTAGGGGTATTTTTCACTTGGATCCAAAAGGTATCAAGACAAACTATGATCACACATGTGTTGTATCATATAAGAGCTTTCCAAAATGGCCAAGAACCCCATCAAATTCAACATGAGCTAAGAGTTACGACAGTGGCAACATGCCTTGCTGCAACAGTCATAACAAGGCAGATTTGTGCATTTTGCTCGATTTGGGCAATTTGTGCAAATGACAAACAAGTTTATCCATCTGAACACCTCAGGGGGAGACCAAACAAGTCCTTGGAACCAAAAGTAGCATGCCAAACCTAGAAATGCCTAAAAGAGGGACAAGACTCTAATTTTGGTTTGGAGCATTTAATGGATGCACCAAGGTGGCATGGACTGAGCCCTTTCAAACTGAATTCAGTCAAGACTTATCCAATAACTATGGAACCAACAACTTGTGCTCTAACCTCTAGTCAATGGCTAGAGGAGACTTGGATTCCTATTAATCAACATTTGCCAAACTTCTGCAGCAGTTGCTATTCACTATTGCTTGCAAAACAAACTTGCTCTACTATAAATAGAGCTCATTTGTGCTCAGTTTGAGTATACCAAAGCCATCAAACCGATGCTTTCCTCAAAATCACCTCCTTACTTCCAAATTTTCCTTCCAAAGCAAGTCACTATCGGGTTTTGAGTTTGAGAGCTATTCCAACCAAACCAATCACACACACACACACCTCATAAACATCATATACAAGTGATCCAAACACTCACATAACATCTGTAACACCAAAATCATAAAATCACTTGCCAACTGCTCAAGTTCATGACAGAGGTGCAGTTGAGGTACCATCTCAAGTTTCAGCTTGTTTAAAACCACTCCAAGCATTCAGGCACACCACTTGGCACCTAAGGAAGGTGAGCAAATCATTGGAACCAGCTTGCAACACCTCTAACACAAAACACGATCACCAGTTGCAAGAGGTAAGCATGAACTCTTCTAACTCTATGATCTATGCATATTTTGCTTCACAATAATTTGGTCATATGTTCATAATCATGCATAGAGTGTTTACCCTCATACAAATTTTTTGTTTGAATCGTGTATGGAATTATGAGCCTTCATGCAAATTTTAGGGTTCTTGAGGTTTCTTTTTTATTTCTTATTCCATGCTTAAAATAAATGAAATTAAAGACCATAGACATGATCGTGAGATGAAAACGAGCAGATTGATATGTAGATCGCATTATATCATCAAGTATTCAGTGAGATTGGATAGAAAATGCAAATCTGCAGAAACAGAGGGTGGCGCGTGTTCTTGCCATGTTCTTGGCGCCTTTTTTGAAAATTCAAATATTTGAATTTTGTGATTTTATTTAATTGATTCAAAAATTAATTTCTCTCTGGTTTTTAATGATTTTGAGTTTTATTTTTTTTAATAATTCAAAAAAATGCTAAAATATTTTATTTTACCAAAAAATATCAAAAATATTAATTATTTCATATACTTGATATTTTTACAAAGAATTAATATTTTATTTATTTTTCAACATTTAAAATGTTTTTTCTCCCTTGATTTTCCAAACTTAATTGATTTCCAATCATTTTGTGGATATAGACATGATTTTTCAAACATTAATCCAAGATCACAACTGGTTTTTCACACACGTTTGGTAATTTTAATCATTTTAATTAAATTTTTATTTAATTACAATACATTTTGAAATTAGTTTAGGGTTTTGATCTTGATCACCCTAAACAAATCATTTTTCAAACACTTTGGGCCTCTAATAGAGTGTAAGACCCAATCCTTCTTTGAAACCAAAATAGTTTGGGCCTCAGTCATTGTATAAGACCCACGGTGCTTTCAAAAATCTCGGCGCAATCGCCAGTTCAAAAACAAATCATTTGGGACTACCCTCATGTTATAAGCCCCATTTCTTATCATTAAACTCTTTGGGCCTCTAATAGAGTGTAAGACCCATCCCCTTGTACGTAAAAACGTTTTGGGCCTCACGTATTGTATAAGTCCCTCTGTACAGTTTTTAAAACAACGGTCCGATCATCGTTAAAACTTGGGCCTCTCCTCGAGCTGTAAGCTCCAACAATCTTTTCAAAGCACACCCTCATTTGGCTTTGAACTCAAATATATGTTGTTATCAAAACTTTTCTTTGTTGAACAACTAACAAAACAGCATGGAAGCTCTACAACGGGTAAGTGTTTATTCACTTTCATTTACCGCTTTCATATGTATATAATTGTATTGTGGGGCAGCTTCACTGTAAGTCTTCTTTCACATCCTTTTATATACTTGTCACATATCCACTGTGTAATACTAGTATAGTTATTTAGAGTTTTCCCCGGCAACTACATCTAGAACTAGGTAAAGCCATGTTGGTCACTCTTAAATACAAACAAAACTAGATCCCCCGTAGGATTCCAGATACAGTCTTCCCTCCTCTTGGGGTTAAACAATATGGAACAAAGAGAAAGACAGTATTCTCGGTGAACCTTTTCTCAGACTGTCACCCTTAGAAATTGTCAAAGAAACTCTAACTCCCCAGAGATGATATTTTCTCCGTGAATGACATCTCTTGAGTTTCTTCCAAATCCTAGAACTTTCCTGGAATGATCTCTTTTCGGTGAATTGCATTTCTTGAACTTCTCTTGGTTTGGGGACCCACAGGCTTCCTAAAAGCATCCCCGTCTCCTCTTGGGCGTTGTACAAGGACCCGTCGGCTTCTTAAAAGTTCTCATGCCTTCTCTTGGACTTAATACAAGCATCCCCGCCTCCTCTGTAGCGAGTGATTTTTGGATGTGGTTGCGAAGCACGATCGCTCTGGTACTACAGCTTGATTCATTTTTTATCCTATAAAAGCTGATGAAGGTAGGGAAATATATGTCTCCAATTAACCCTGCTTGCATACTAAGATTAAACAGCGTCTGTTAGGTTACAGATGCTACAAAGATTCGGGGTTTTTCCTGGGTTTATTTTGTTGTCGAGGTGTGCTTTAGGCTATCGGTTGAGATGTTAGGACGGATATATATGAAAGTATGGGATTTTGGGTTTTTGTTTAGTGTGCTCGCTAAGATTTTTCTTTCAATCTTATGCCTACGTATTCCCGTTTACCGAAACAGGGAAATCAGAGCGTTCGTAGTTCCTCCCAATAGGAGGAAATGGTTGTTTTGGTGTCTTGTTCGAAGTCCAAGACGTGAAGCGAAAGGTGGTTTTTATCTTGTTCAAAGCCCGAGATGTGAAGCTGAAGGGTTTATTTGTTTCTTGTTCGAAGCCCAAGATGTGAAGCTAAAAGTGTTGACCTTAGAGAGAATTTGTCATCTCTAAAGAGGGGGTTGTATGTCATAACTATTTTATAAAGGAGAATTACTTTAACCGGGATATGTGAATCCGACAATGCCATAATTTCCTATATAGGGGATTTTAACCTGAAGGAGAAGACTTTAACTCAGTGTAGAGCAATACTATCTTTCCTTAGGAATTTCTCATGCTAAAAGAGGGACAGTGGCATGGATGTAGATGATCCAGAGGCTTGCCGTTTACAGTAGTTAGATGGAGGGGAAGGAGTTGTTGATGTTTGTGTACTGTGAACGAGGCACAACTTTGATGCTAAAAGGTTGATTGGATCAACCAGTGGTTTTCTTATACAAAGCCTAAGAGAAGGCTATTATGTGTCTCGTACAAAGCCCGAGAGAGAGGCTAAAAGGTTTTGACTCAACGAGGGAATCTTTTGGTATCTCGTATAAAGCCCGAGATGGAGGCTATTTGACTCAACAAGAGAGTTTTTTGTATCTCGTACGAAGCCCGAAATAGAGGCTATTTGACTCAACAAGAGAGTTTTTTGTATCTCGTACGAAGCCCGAAATGGAGGCGAAAGGGTTTTGACTCAACGAGGGAGTCTCTTATGTGTCTCGTACAAAGCCCGAGAGAGAGGATAAACGTTGTTTGACTCCGCTGGGGAGAATCATTGTACAAAGCCCAAGAGGAGGCTAACTTCACGGGAGGAGGATCTTTATACAAAGCCTAAGAGGAGGCTGTGGTGAGTGTTCAGTTAAGTGACAGGTATAGTAGACTAATTGTAAAGAGAAAATTAGTTCTTATATGAGCAACACTGTACTCAAGGATTTGATTCGAGGATCCGGGTTATTCTTGTTCTTTAAGGAAGTGGGAAGTCCGAAGGGTATTGAGATTGTCCGAGTCTACGGGTTCCTTCCTATTCTTGAAGGGTGCTTGAGAATGTCTTTGAGACTCAAGGATATTAGACTGTCCAAGTCTAGAGTTTTATCTTTTGTACTGTGCTTTGAGATACAGTAGTAGACTCTTTGAAAGGACTGTTCCATGCAGATGACTAAGTTCTGTTCCTATACCTCTAGGAGGTCGTCGGGACAACTTGTATGAAGCCCAAGAGGAGGCTGGAAACTTTTAAGAAGCCGACGGGTCCTTGTACGAAGCCCAAGAGAAGGCTATCATTCCCGGAGGAAGAATCATTATACGAAGCCTAAGAAGAGGCTGTGAATACTTCTAAGAAGCCGTAGGGTCCTTGTACTAAGCCCAAGAGGAGGCGGGGTTACTTTTAGGAAGCCTGTGGATCCTTGTACGATGCCTAAGAGGAGGCCGATGCTTTTAAGAAGCCCGTGGGTCCCCAAACCCCGAGAAATTCAAGACAGACTATTCACAAGGAATAGATCAAGCCAGGAAAGTTCGAGAATTTGGAAGAAACTCAAAGATGCCATTCACGGAGAATACATTCATCTTTGGGAGTAGAGTTTCTTGACAATTCCTAATGAGGACAGCCGAAGAGAAGACTGTATCTGGTGATCCTATTGGGGATCTAGTTGTCTATTTCTATGAATAAACGAAACGGCGTCACCTAATTCTAGACGTAGTTGCCGGGGAAACTCTAAATATCTATACTATTATTACACAGTTGATATGAGTTTATGAAAGAAGACTTACAGTGAAACAGCCCCACAATACAGTTATCTGCATATGAAAGCGGTAAATGAAAGCAATAAACACTTACTCGGTTGTAGAGCTTCCATGTTGTTTGGTTAGTTGTTCAACAAAGAAAGATTGAAAACAACAGTATATTCAAAATCAAAGGAGAAAGTGCTTTGAAAAAGAAAGATTTGGGGCTTACAGCTCAAGGAGAGGCCCAGGGTTTTATCAGTGAGCGTACTGTTGTTTTTGTACAGAGGGACTTATACAAGTGACTGTGGCCCAAAAGTTGTTTTCTATACAAAGGGATGGGTCTTACACTCTCTCAAGAGGCCCAAAAGGTTTAAAGAAAAATAGTGGGGCTTATAACACGAGGGTAGGCCCAGATGATTTTTCCGTTTAAAATGGCGATCGCGCCGAGGTTTTCTTTTAACGCAGAGGGACTTATACAATAAGTGAGGCCCAAAATGTTTTGGTTAAAAGGGGGTTGGGTCTTACACTCAATTAGAGGCCCAAAAAGTTTTAAATGGGTCTTATAGCTCAAGGAGAGGCCCAAGGTTTGATTTTTTGAATTGGCGACGATCGCGCCATTTGTTTTTTACGGTATCGGGACTTATACAATACACTGAGGCCCAAAAATGATTTGGTCAAAAAAAGGATTGGGTCTTACACTCTATTAGAGGCCCAAAAGGTTTGAAAAGGTTTGGTGAGGGTTGAATTAATCCAAAAACCCTAATTTGTTTTCAAAATGTGTTTTAATTGAATAAAAATTCAATTAAAATGACCAAAATTGTTTAACATAGGAAAAACAAATTGTAATATTGGATTAATGCTTCAAAAATTAAGTATTGACCTACAAAATAATTAGAAAGCATTAAAAGTTGCAAAATCAAGGTGGAAAAAATATTTTAAATGTTAAAAACAATTAAAACATTAATTCTTTGCAAAAATATCAATTATACAAAATAAATAATATTTTTGGGATTTTTGGGAAAATAAAATATTTTAACATTTTTGTGAATTATTAAAACAAGAATCAACTCAAAATCATTAAAACTCAGAGGGAAATTAATTTTTGAATCAATTAAATAAAATCACAAAATTCAAATATTTGAATTTATGAAAATGGCGCCAAGAACATGGACCAAGAACACGCGCGCTTTCTGCCTTACCCAGATTTGCATTTTCTATCCAATCTCACTGAATACTTGATTATATCATGCAATCCACATATCAATATGCTCGTCTCAACCTCACGATGATGTTTATGACAATTAATTTCATTTAAATTAAGCATAAAACAAGAAATCACGATAAATCCTTATGAACCCTAATTTCTGCATGAAGGCTGGGATTTTTAATACACGATTCAAACAAAGCAATTACTTGAGGGGAAACATTCCATGCATGATTATGAACATTTGCCAAAAGTATTGTGCGAGGAAATATGCATAGATTGAGAGATGACCAAGTTTAAGCTTACCTCTAGGTTGTGACAGCAAGAGCAAATTGATTTCTGAGTAGGAGGTGTTACAGATGAATTGTGATGATCTGAACAGCTTCCCTACACCCTATGGAGTGTGTTTGAATGCTTGGATTTGACTGAGAATGGCTGGATCACTTCATGGCATCTCAACTGCACTTTGGTTAAAACCTTGAGCAATTGACTGGTGATTCTGAGAAATCAGTGTTCCAGTTGTTGTTTAAGTGTTTGATCAGCTCACATATGATGTATATGAGGGGTGTGTGTGTGATTGGTTTGAGTGGAATTGCTCTCTAATGAAAAACCCGATAGTGACTTGCTAAGAAAGGCATTTTTGAGAGTGAGAAGTGGTTTTTGAGAAAGGCAAGTGTTGTAGGCCTTTGGTGTACTTAAACTGATCACAATTGAGCTCTATTTATAGTAGAGTAAGTTTGTTTTGGGATCCACAGTGAATGGCAACTGCAGCAGGTGTTTGTTCAATGTTGGCCAATGGAAATCCAAGTCTCCTCTAGCCATTGACTAGAGGTTAGGGCACAGGGCTGTGGTTCCCTTGGTCTTGGATAAGTCTTGACTGAATTCAGTTGCAAATGGCTCAGTCCATGCCACCTTGATGCTTCCATTGAATGCTCCAATCCAAAATTGGAGTCTTGTCCCTATTTTGGCCATTCTAGGTTCAACATGCTATTTCTTGTTCCAAAGACTTTGGAGGCTTGGCTCAGTGATTGTCCCCTTTAGATTCAATCCTCAGAGGTGTCCAAATGGATAGGAGCATTTGGATTTGGCTAATTTTGGCAAATCGAGCAAAAATGCAAATTCTGCCTTGCCTTGGCAGATTTCAGCAAGGCAACTTTCCAATGTCATATCTCATGACTCAAATTGAATTTGGTAATGTTCTTAGTCATTTTGGAAAGCCCTTACATGATACAACAACTGTTTGAACACATTTGGTTTTGATCTCTTTTGAATCCAAGTGAAAAATCCCCCTACATTTGGCAAAAAGTAGGGTAAAATCTGACTTAGTGAAATTTTCACTAAGTGTTGAAACAAAGTGACTTTTCTTGATTTTGATCACTCCATAACTCAAAATCCACGAGGAGTTGGAATTAGGTCTAATTGAAGTTTTTGTAGAGGGTAATGAGATCTACAAATCAAGCCTTGGATGGTAGAAAATGGCTTTGTGGTTTAGGAGTTATGGTCTTCCAAAGTTGGTAGACTAGCCACTTTATTTTTTAACTTAGAAAATTTTCTAAGTTTTTTATGGTTACCCCTTTTACAAGTTACCCAACTTTTCTTGATTTTTCTTGATGAATGATGATTCAAATCATACATTAACATCATTTTAGGGTTAAAAATCCATTTTGGTGAAAAATCTCAAAAAGTCAAAGTTGACTTTTGTGCACAGTTGACTTTTTATCAGATGAATTCCAAACTGTGCAATTCTTCAGGAAATCATGTCCTTGACCTAAATCAAACTTGATGGACATGTTCCATGGGTGTCATAGGGTATGTTGATGCATGTCATAGGGCTTGGGAGCATCTCCTGGTCAAAAGTCAAAGTTACAGTTGACTTTTTCCTTAAAACCCTAACTGTGGTGCAGATGAAATTGAGACTTGTTGCTCAAGCTTCTTGGATTAATCCATTATTGCAAATGGATCAATATAGTTCATTAGAGACCCTCAAACCCTCTCTTGAGGTCTTGGCTCATGATTTGCCCTAAAAGTCAACTTAGGGGTGAATTAGGTCAAGAAACCCTAATTCCTGATTTTCGATGAATGCATCCCCTGAGGCAAAATTGACTTGATGATTGGGTCCATGAGGTCCCATGAAGTATATTAGGTTAGGTTTTGGATCATTGGCTTGTGCCCAGATGAAAAATTTCCATCTGGAGGCCCTGGTCGACCAAAACCCTAATTTGGTGACACTGTCGATCTTGAGACTTAATCCACCTAGAAGGGAGCAGCCTTGTGCTTAATCCTTGAAGTGGGAGTCCTTTTGATCCATTGTGGATGTTTGAGAGGTTAGACAAATTGAATATCATGTCATTCCTTGATTGATCCTTTGTCTAAGCACTCAGAGAGGGCTTGAAACCCTAATTTTGATTGTAGTGAATGCTCACCCATCTTTGGGGAGACTGATGAAGTATGATGGTTCCTCCATATTGTGATGATGATTTTCACAATGATGGGAAATCTTAGTGGTCAAAATTTGGGTATGACAGATGCCCCTATTTAATCTTCTTGGACACGAAGGTGTGAATGACGAAGGTATTCGGGCATTCGGGGTACAAGAGGATTAAATATCGGAATACCCAAAATTTTGATGGTGGTTATGAATGGTAGCTTACGCATTCATCTTCTTTAGCTAAGCAATGATGCTTAGAAAAGGTAAACTTCCCCTCGATCCTGGTCTTCAGCCAAGGAACTGGTCTCAGTTTCTAAAATAAACTTCCCCTCGATCCTGGTTTCCTACCAAGGAACTGGTCTTAGTTTCTGAAGTAATCTTCCCCTCGATCCCAGTTTCCTACCAAGGAAGTGGTCTTAGTTTCTTTCGTCAATAAACTTTACTGACAAGGGACGCTATTCGTAGCGGCTTTCCTTCAAACTTCTCGCCGAATTTTCCTAGGGAGATGCCATTTGAGTGGCACAAGTTTCGATGTCAGACTTGCTGGGGAACCCAGTCGTCTGAGTTGTAGAGGTGTATAAACTTCTCTGTTGGAGATGCCTTTTGTTGACTCTACTTGGGGAATGCGATTCCCTTGAGAGACTGCATTCGCTTGAGGTCTTTACATCATACTTTTCTCGGAGATCTTCTTGGAGAAATGCCATATGATGTGATCCAATTTTGAGGTGCCGATGACCTTTTCATCAGTGGGTTTTTCGGAGAAAAAATGCCGTACTGCCAAATCTCCGATTTAGGAGGCTTTCACTCGAGATTTTCTTTTATCCGGGAAAACAAGGATATCATCTTCAATGGAGAAGATTGATGTTAACTGAGGGCTCTCTGGTCTTTCAGAGGTTCAAGTTATCAAAGTGGTAGAGGACCCAACTTCAATCCAGAAGTAAAACTGGAGGAGAAAGATCGTTCAGACGTAACACTTCCTAACGAGGAAAGGGTTGACAACTCGATTGAGAGGACTTTTATCACTAGGGGACAAGACCGACTAGAGTGATAGTGATGCAATATGAAATGTGAATGTAAATCAATAATGCATGATGCATGTATGTTTATGCTGACAAAACTGACGTAACATACAAACTGATGGATGAACACGACTGGATACTCGGCCACTGCAGGGGACGAAGAGGTATCGCTGGTCCAAGAGTAGCAATTCTACCTTGCTTAGGAGCGATAGTCCTTGTTGGGAGCTACGTTGGTCGGGCTTAGGAGATAAGAACTCGGCCGAGGCGTGTCAGACAAACAAGGTCTCTGACACAGTTGATCCCTTCCTTCAGGCGTACTGGGTTAGAAGGAGTACTTTGATTCCGTACTTTGAAGTTCGCTTATTTCTGGAGAAGCGGTCGATGTTCTTCTGATGTTCAATAGTCAAAAGAAATTGCCGTCTTTATTTTAAAGCAGAAAAAGTTTTAACAAGTAAATTCATTTTTGTTTTATTTCAAGAATCGCTAATCATGTTAACAACGTCGTTCTGTAAAGCTAAAACAAATTAGAATTACAAACAAAAGCACAAGGGCTCAAATTTTATTGATAAGATGGAGATCAGCCAAACGCGTGATTCCAAAGAGTATTTACAAAGTTAGAAAATGGTAATTTACAGGGAAAAGGGCTACGTTGAAACATAACGACCACTATCCTTCTACCAACTTTGAATTCGGGACATCCTGAGCTTCTGTCGAAGATGACCTTGACTGGAGTTTTCTGGCGGATGATATAACTGCTGATGTTGAGGGACTTGCCTCTGTTGAACATAGTTACTTACCATTATCCCTAATTTTTGCCTGGATTGTACTGTGACGTTTCCAATCCACCGGGATGATTTTTTTCTTTTTATGTCTCTAACTTTTGCCTGGACCGCCCTTTCGGGTTCTCAATCCACCGAGACATTTTGTTTTTTTTAGTTTAGGCGAAGTATTTCTTGACTACATCAACATTCGTGGGGTAGGCAAATTCATCTCCGTCCATGGTTGCAAGTCTCAAGGCGCCACCTGAGAAAGCTTTCGTGACCACATAGGGGCCATCATAATTCGGAGTCTACTTGCCTCGCGAATCAGTGAGAAATGATTGTATCTTCTTGAGCACGAGGTCTCCTTTCCTGAAGACACGAGGTCGGACCTTTTTGTCAAATGCCCTCTTCATTCTCTATTGATACAACTGACCATGGTATAGTTCCGTGATTCGCTTCTCCTCGATTAGATTCAATTCATCGTGTCGGCTTTGACACCATTTAGCTTCTATGAGCTTAGCTTCCATCAATACTCGGATTGACGGGATCTCTACTTCTATGGGGAGCACTGCTTCCATGCCATACACTAGAGAAAAAGGGGTTGCCCCTGTTGAAGTGCGGACAGATGTGCGATAACCGTGAAGGGCAAAGGGTAGCATCTCGTGCCAGTCTTTGTAGGTTACAACCATCTTTTGAATGATCTTCTTGATGTTCTTATTAGCCACTTCTACCGCTCCGTTCATCTTGGGTCGGTAGGGAGATGAGTTATGGTGTTCGATCTTGAACTCAACGCACAACTCCTTCATCATCTTATTGTTCAAGTTAGATCCATTATCAGTAATGATCTGGCTCGGAACACCATAACGACAGATGATATTGTTTTTGATAAATCGGACCACCACTTGTAGGGTTACATTGGCGAATGACGCTGCTTCGACCCACTTGGTGAAATAGTCAATGGCTACTAGAATGAACCGATGTCCGTTTGAAGCCTTGGGCTCAATCATGCCAATCATGTCGATTCCCCATATGGAAAATGGCCATGGGGAAGAGAGAACTTTGAGATGTGATGGCGGTACATGAATTTTGTCGGAGTATATCTGACACTTGTGACACCTCCTCATGTACTTGTAGCAGTCAGATTCCATTGTCAACCAATAGTACCCTGCTCTTAGAATTTTTCTCACCATTGTATGTCTGTTGGCATGAGTGCCAAAGGATCCTTCATGAATTTCTTTCATAAGCATGTCTGCTTCTGGTCTGTCTACGCATCGGAGCAAGACCATGTCGAAATTTCTCTTATAGAGAGTGACACCGCTCAGGAAGAAGTTTCTAGCTAATCTTATGAGGGTTTTCCTGTCTTTTCTGAGTGCCCCAGATGGGTACTCTTATTTCTGAAGGAAGCATTTGATATCCTGATACCAAGGTTTGTCATCTATGACTGCTTCGATCGTGAAGACGTAGGCGGGCCTTTCAAGGCGCATTATGTCGATCTTAGGTAGGTCGTTCCATTGACCTACACTAATCATGGAAGAGAGAGTGGCTAATGCATCAGCCATGTGATTCTCCTCACGAGGGATATGATGAAACTCGACTCTGTTAAAGAAGGGTAACAACCTTCTTGCATAGTCTTTGTAAGGAATCAGTCCTGATTGGTATGTGTTCCAATCTCCTTTTATCTGATTGATAACCAAGGCTGAATCGCCGTATACGTCCAAGTTTTTTATCCTTAAATCAACCGCTTCTTCGAGACCCATAATACAAGCTTCGTATTCGGCCTCGTTGTTCGTACATTTGAACGTAAGTCTGGCAGTGAAAGGAATGTGGGTACCCTGAGGGGTAACAATGATTGCCCCAATTCCGTTTCCATAATGATTAACTGCTCCGTCAAAAATAAGTCCCCATTGGGAACCTGGTTCTGGCCCTTCACTGGGTAACGGTTCATCGCAATCTTTCATTTTTAGATACATGACATCTTCGTCTGGGAAGTCAAACCCATCTGATTCCTGATCATCAATTGGTTGATGAGCCAAATGATCGGCTAAAATACTTCCTTTAATGGCTTTCTGAGCGTGGTACTCTATGTCATATTCTGATAACAGCATCTGCCAACAGGCAATTCTTCCCGTGAGAGCAGGCTTTTCGAAAACGTACTTGATTGGATCTATTTTTGAGATTAACCAAGTAGTATGACAAATCATGTATAGGCGAAGACGTTTGGCTGCCCAAGCCAAAGCACAACAAGTTTTCTCAAGCATCGTGTACCGAGTTTCGTAGTCGGTGAACTTCTTGCTCAAATAGTAAATGGCAGACTCTTTCCTTTTGGTTTGGTCTTGTTGGCCAAGTACACATCCCATTGAGTCCTCTAGAACTGTGAGGTAAATGATCAGTGGTATTCTTTCCACTGGAGGTGATAGAATCGGCAAATTCAATAGATATTCCTTGATACTATCGAAGGCGGTTTGGCAATCTTCTGACCAAACGCACTCCTGGTTCTTTTTGAGTAACTTGAAAATCGGCGCACATGTGGCGGTCATAAGGAATATGAATCTGGAGATGTAGTTCAAACGTCCCAGGAATCCTCTGACTTGTTTTTCAGTTTTCAGAGAAGGCATTTCTTGAATGGCCTTAACCTTGTCAGGATCAACCTCAATTCCTTTCTGGCTGACGATGAACCCTAGAAGTTTCCCTGAACGGACACCGAAGGTGCACTTGTTAGGATTCAAGCAGAGCTTGAATTTTCTTAAACGTTCGAACAATTTTGACAGATGTTCAACGTGCTCATTCTCTGTTTTAGATTTTGCAATCATATCATCGACATACACTTCGATTTCTTTGTGTGTCATGTCATGAAAAAGAGTAGTCATGGCCCTTTGATAGGTTGCCCCGGCATTCTTCAAACCGAACGACATTACCTTGTAACAAAAGGTACCCCATGGGGTAATGAACGAAGTTTTCTCCATGTCTTTCGGCGCCATTTTGATCTGGTTATAGCCCGAGAATCCATCCATGAAGGAGAAGACTTTGAACTTTGTTGTGCTGTCTACCAGCATGTCAATGTGTGGTAAAGGAAATTCGTCCTTTGGACTAGCCTTGTTCAGATCCCTGTAGTCGACACACATTCTGACCTTTCCGTCCTTTTTGGGGACGGGTACGATATTGGCTAACCATTGAGGATATTCAGATGTGGCGAGGAAACCCGCATCAATCTGTTTCTGCACCTCCTCTTTGATTTTGATGGCCATGTCCGGGTGAGTCCGTATCAACCTCTGCTTTACTGGCAGATATTCTGATCTTAACGGTAAGTGATGTTCCACGATGCTAGTATCCAACCCTGGTATATCCTGATAGGACCAAGCGAATACATCGGGGAATTCTTTGAGAAGCCTTATCAAACTCTCTTTGGAAGTTGGACTGAGAAGTGCCCCAATCCTGATTTCTTTTCTCTCTTTTTCTGAACCCAAGTTTACCTTTTCCAACGGTTCTTTGCGAGGTTCAATGGACCTTTCCTCTTGTCTGAGTAGTCAGGAGATCTCTTCTGGAATTTCGTTGTCATTTTCTTCTTCAGCCTCGAATACCGGGAACTCAAAGTTGGGAGAAGGCATCGGATCGTATGTTTCAACGGGGTTTAAAACAAGCAATCTGCATGACGTGATGATTCGTGTTTAGAAGAGATAGAGAAAAATGCAAGTGTGTGCAGTGTTTTTATTTTACTGCTTGTTTTTTTTTTTTTGAATTGTTTTTTAGGATTACCATTTTCTAAAAAACGAAAAGAGAAAACAGCAATTAATGCGGAAATTACAGAACGACGTTATTTTATTAATGAACACGTCGAATCTTGAAACTACAGCCCTATAAAACAAAACTCTGTCGCTTTGGGCTTAGCGAAGAGGGATAATTTACAGAAAGCGAGCCCTATTAAAACATCTGTTTCACCTGGGCAGGGTGAAAGGTTAAAAGATGGCAATTACTTTCACTGATGAACGATCTTCGGAACCTCGACGGCAACCCATTGGCGGCGAACTCCTCGGTGAATCATAAAGTCTGGCACCTTCCTTGATTGGTCTTCAGAAATAACGCTGATTTCTGGTGGAGCGGGATCATTGGAATCTGTCTCCCAAGCAGAATTATCGTAGGAGAATTCCTCTGTTGCATTTTGCATAGCATTTGTGCTCTCAGCTGTATCTCCCCATCCAGTAGGCTGGATGTCTTCGAACCTGATACGAGAGCTTTCGGGAGCGGTGTATTTGACCATGAAGTCGTATTTTCCACTTGGTTGTCCCAAGGTGTCCCAAACTTCTCTGGAACTGGAGGAGTCATCTCTCTCGATGACGTTGACCTCAGGAAAAGCATAGTTGATGAATTCAAGTCCTGCAAACATTGTAAATTCATCTTCATGTTGAGTAGTTTCTGAATGACCTGAGTGTTGATCCCATGACATGGTTGGGACACAGGCATGCTGTTCAATGATGGTCAGCTGATTTTCATTGTTCGGCTGACTCTCTTGCCCCAAGTTTCCTAGGTAAGGCTGCCACATTGGCAGACCATCCATTGGGCCATAGTAATTGTGGTCAAAGTTGTCTTTCATCAGAGTGTCCTCCTCTAATGAATTTGGCGAAGCACGACATCCTTCCAGATCACAATCTCCATAGATCACTTCGACGTCTGACCTTGGTATAAATCTCGGACTCTGTGCGGGATAGCAAAATGGCGTAGGCACCTCTTCCTGAGACATATAACCGTCCTCGTTAAGGTAGGATTTCCATTCTTCATCCATGTCGGAGGGATCTTCCTCATTGATAGCATGTACTGCTTGAGACACTGGGTGAAGGAAACCTCCATTGTGGAAGAAGTTTTGAAGGGGATGAAGACTTTCATCGCTGGCAGCTGTCTGGGTACAGGTTGCAGAAAAACCAAGACCCTTCTTTGTTTTATTGTCGATAAGAATGACAAGCTGTCCCCATCCCGTCGTATCGGTACTCTCGACCGCTTTGATAGCATCGTTGTATGAGGAAATCGAGGTTCCTCCTTTGAACTGATTGTTCTTGCTCACCGATAGTGCTTGGAACTGAGTTCCAATAGCCTCTTCGGGTTCTATATCAGTAGATGATGACAAGTTACTCACCAGCAAGGCTTGTTCCCTGCAGACTGTGACAAGTTGATCGTTCTTAACGAACTTTAGCTTTTGGTGGAGGGTCGAAGTGACCGCTCCAGCCTGATGTATCCAAGGTCTTCCTAATAAACAACTGTATGTTGCCTGGATGTCCATGACCTGGAAAGTGACTTGGAAAGTGTAAGGACCAATAGTTATGGGAAGATCAACTTCGCCGATAACTGTTTTTCTGGATCCGTCGAACGCTTGGACGACGGCCTCGCTGATTCTCACCGGAGGGCCTTTGAATGATAATTGCATCAAAGTGGACTTCGGAATAACATTCAGGGCTGACCCTGTGTCTACCAGTACGCTGGCTAAAGCATCGTCTTGGCAGTTGACTGTAATATTGAGCGCCATGTTATGACGACGACCCTCTTCGGGTAATTCCTCATCACTAAATCCCAAATTATTGCAGGAAGTGATGTTAGAGACAATGCTATCAAACTGTCTGATTGTTACATCCTGTTCCATTAAGGCTTGCTCCAAGACTTTCTGTAGAGCCTCCCTATGCGCTTCTGAACTGAGTAACAGTGATAAAACTGAAATCTTTGAAGGAGTTTGTAACAGTTGATCGACAATGTTGTATTCACTCCTTTGGATGAGCTTCAGCATCTCATCATTCTATTTTGAAAGGTCGGGATTACTGGATTGACCGACTGGTGGATCAGGAGCTTCCATCTGAAGTTCCTTTTCTTTGTAATGTTCCCTAACCCCTCGATTGAAGATTCTACCACTCCGTGTTACTCGACTGATGTCTGCAATATTCACGACGGAGGGTAATGGAATTTCCTTTCCATTTTCAATTGTCGTTGCACCGTATTTGTAAGGGATAGCCTTAGTTGATTCATACGGTAGTGGTCCCGGCAGATAGATGACTATGGGAACCTTCTAATTTTTCTGACCATCATAATTAATCTCGATCCGTTCCCGGTTGGGAACTCTTGATTCATCAAGTAGAGGGATAATGGCAAAAACATCCCTGGTCCTATGATGACCAGAGATCGTGACAACATCCTCAACTTGCTCGGCAAGGTAATTCGGCGTCCTGTTGATGGGTCCAGAACCCGGATATGGGCGAATCTCTCCACGATCCACCTGACCCTGAAGAGCTGCTCTCACAAAGTAACACCCTTGGTTACTTTCTGAACAGACGCTACAACGGTCATAATTGTGTGGTGGCACCTGGCCACGCCTACTTTGAATACAATGTAACCTCACTAGGTTAGCTTCCACAGATCGGACATCCTGACTCTGACGCCGAGTAGGATTCCTGTTATTGATACTAATCTGCTGAGTATCTTCATCCATATAAATTGGCATCCACCAGTGATTTAACAAGTGATGAAGTGCCTCCTGGACAAGGGTACAACCTTGATCGTTTTCGCAACCCGCTTTGCAGCTTTGATAATTATGTGAAATCAGGAATCCGAGTCGGACCTGTGATGAAGAGAAATCGTATCGTATAATTACTAGGTTTTTAGTACATTTTTATCGTGCATTGACTCAACTAATCCCCGATTATTCCGAGTTTTTATGCCTTTTTGCAGCTGCAATACATCTCAAGTCAAAATAGTAAAAAAGAAGAAGTGAAGAAAAATTGACAGAAAATGAGAAGAAAACACACTGTCAAAATCTGAGATTTTGTAACAGTGACGGTCGTCACCATATGCCTTACGACCGTAACGCGCTCAAGGGAGTTTCACGATCGTCACACCACAGTCACGACCGTAACGCGCTATTTCATGTCTAACGACCGTAAGCAATGTGTTACGACCGTAACACGCTGAAAGCATATTAGTGATCGTCACCATATCCTCACGACCGTAACACGCAACACACATATTATGAAGAAACAGAAGAGACGTGGCCATAAAAGAAGGAGTCTTCAACAACTCCTAAATTCTCTCACACGACTCAATCCCAGTATCCGGCACTTTCTCAAAAAAAGCCCACGAACAAAGATCAACTGTTACAAGCTCCTCTTCTATAAATATGCCAACATACGAAGAGAAAAGGGGGAGAGTTGGAAGTGACTGATTTGCGAGAGCTCTGCCAAAATTTCACCAGAATTTATTTCCAGCATTTCATTTTCTTGTTGTTTCATTGTTTTGATTTTATTCCAAACCTTTATAATAATTTCCAACATTAGGAAATTATTATTGTTAGATTTTATTTCCAGCCCCAACATTTAGTATTTTCCGTTCCGGTTCCAAGCTCCAATCTTGCCGACTTGTGGAAGAGGGAGCTAAGGAATATTTATTGTCCAGGTATTTGTATCACGTTATAATTAATCGCATTTTGTTTATGTTAATTAATTTCTATTCAATTATTATGCATGATTTAATGTCTTTAATAATAAATTGTTTTCTGTCTGATTTAATTATAATGTCTAGCTAATTTAATAGATCGGTATGTGATAACAGTAACCGATCGGGTTTAATTATTCTAAGCTAAAATAATAATTAACTTAATTTTCTGGCTGAGATCTTTTATACTTAAAATTAATCTTTTTTTATTACGAGAGTAAGAAAAGTGAAATAGGATAAAATCGAGACCACGAGAGTGTGAGGTTTTAACCAGATAGCTAAGATTAGGCATTGGATTTAAATACAGCGAGAGCGCTTTAAAACCAATTAGACTTTATTAAGTTTTCAAAGAATATTTCTAAACACTTATGGGCTAGCGAGAGCAGACATAGGGCTTTAGGGATATAATCTAATACAAGACCACGAGAGTGTGAGTTGAGGGTTTTTAAACTGATACTTTCTACAGAATAACTTAGGTGAAATATTTTCATATGCTTAGTTTCGATTAAATCCGCATAGGTTCACTATATTACATACCGATTGCTTTATTAATATTTCTTAATCTAATTTAGTTTCCCGCTTTAATTCTTTAGAAACTGAAACCGTGACATTATCCGCCTTAGCTAAACACAGTAACTATAGATAACACTAGATTGATTATCAAGTCCTTGTGGGTTCGATATCTTTTAAAACTACGCGATAGGATTGTGCACTTGCAGTCAGAATCTATAGACATACTAAGTCCCGATCAAGTTTTTGGCGCCGTTACCGGGGACTTCGATTTAGTCAATAGTGCAATTCGATTGTTGCGCCGTATAGGCTAAGGCACCAACCATATTTCCCTTTTGTTTGTCGATTGTATGCCAAGTACCCGCTCTCAAGGCGATATCTTGCAACCACCAATCGACGAATTAGAACGTTTCCTGCATCTAAGACGCAGAATAGTAGAGTATCAACGCAGGCATAACATTCCCGATCTTCTTGCTTATCCTCCTAAACCAGTCAACGAACAAGATATGGCCGAAGGACCTCAGAACAGACCGCTAAAGTATTACGCTACTCTGTCTCAACAGGAGCCTCATACTAGCATTGCTGCTCCCGCTATCAACCGAAACGATTTCGAGTTGAAACCTTCACTGCTGTCAGCCATACAACAACACCAATTCTCTGGAAATCCAACGGACGATCCTAATGAACACTTGACCAAGTTTGTGCAGTATGCCGACACAGTGAAAGCAAATGGTGTGACTGCAGACGCGATAAGACTACGTCTTTTTCCTTTCTCTCTAAGAGATAGAGCTTGGGCTTGGTTGCAATCCTTGCCGTCCAACTCTATTACTACGTGGGAGGAGTTAAAGAATGTTTTCTTAGCCAGATATTTTCCACCGAGTAAAACCGCTATGCTAAGGGCTCAAATCAACAGATTTAGATAGAAGGATTCAGAATCTCTCTACGAAGCATGGGAGAGATACAAAGACATGATGAGACTATGTCCACATCACGGTCTCGAAGACTGGGTAACCATTCACACCTTCTACAATGGGCTTCTATACAACACCAGATTAACAATAGACGCTGCCGCGGGCGGTGCACTTATGGACAAGCCATACACTGAAGCCTATACCCTCATTGAAAATATGGCTCAAAACCATTGTCAATGGGGAGGTGAGAGAACTGCTGTGGAGAAACCCCAGACGAAAGGCGGAATGTATGAAGTGAGCAGCCTAGATCACGTCCACGCGAAGGTAGATGCCCTTGCCCAAAAGATTGATAACTTGACCATAACACCGCCAGCCACCGTGGCTGCTATAAGTCCAAATTGCGAAATATACGGAAATCCAGGACACACTGGCCCGGAATGTCAAATTTTAGCTGGAATGACCACAGACCAGGTGAATTATGCTCAAGGAAATCCGTACTCGAATACCTATAACCCAGGCTGGAAAAATCATCCGAACTTTTCCTATAAGAACAATAATGCCTTGTATGCACCTAACCAAGCACCTGCTGTACCACCAGGATATCAAAAACCCGCTGTAGCCGCTCCAAACGTTCCTAGAAAATCCAACCTTGAATTGATGATGGAAAATTTCATAGCTACCCAAACTCAAACGAACAAAGAATTCCTAAATCAAAACGTACACACTAGTGAACAGATTAAACAATTAGCGAGCAAGGTAGACGCTTTAGCCACCCACAATAAAATGCTTGAAACTCAAATTTTACAAGTGGCTCAACAACAAGCATCTACTGCTGCTCCAGCTGGCACATTTCCAGGACAGCCACAACCGAATCCAAAAGGTCATGCAAATGCAGTTATATTAAGAAGTGGAAAAGAATTAGACGGACCTATTGATCCTAGGATTGAAAACCCAGCTATGTACCAGAAACAAGATAAACCGACTGAAAAGGAGAATGAACCAGAAGAGAGGGAAGACAAAAATCAAGAGGCCGTGGAGAATGAGAAGCCTTATGTGCCTCCACCACCTTATAAACCACCAATCCCGTACCCCCAAAGATTTACCAAGTCCAAAACGATGGGCCAGTTTAAAAAGTTTGTTGAACTTCTGAAACAGTTGAATATTACTATTCCGTTTACAGAAGCTATCACTCAAATGCCCTCGTATGCTAAATTTCTCAAGGAAATCCTATCTAACAAGAAAAAGATAGAGGACAATGGAACAGTTACACTTACTGCTGAGTGTAGCGCTATTATTCAAAACAATATGCCCCCTAAGTTAAAAGATCCAGGTAGTTTCTCTATACCTTGTAACATTGGAAAGTTCGTCATAGACAAAGCTCTATGCGACTTGGGAGCAAGTATTAGCGTCATGCCCTTATCTATTTGCAAGAAGCTGGAGATGGGAGAACTTAGACCTACCAAAATGTCGGTTCAGTTGGCTGACCGATCAGTCAAATACCCTGTAGGAATACTGGAAAATGTTCCAGTAAGGATAGGTCAATTTTATATCCCGACCGATTTCATAATCATGGACATTACTGAGGACTCTGTTACACCCATCATATTAGGAAGACCTTTCCTAGCCACAGCTGGAGCCATAATTGACGTTAAGAAGGGCAGACTTACATTTGAAGTTGGAGAGGAAAAAGTGGAATTCATCCTTACTCAATTCTTACAAGCACCAGCCATGGATGATACATGTTATCTAATTGACGTGATAGACGAGTGCGTAAGAGAAATGGAAGCAGAACAAACCACTTACTCTAAAATTATGAAAATTCAAATCCCTCCGATTTTCGAAGATGACGATTGGCGTGCACCATATCAAGATGATAGTCTAAGCGAAAGTTTAGCACTTACACCGGACCCCATGCCATGCAAGAAGAAATCTCAATTAGAGTTAAAAACCTTACCCAAGAACCTAAGATACAAATTCCTAGACACTGAATGTACGCGACCAGTTATAGTCAATTCCAGTTTAGGAACACTCGAGACGAAGAAACTTTTAGATGTCTTAAAGAAATACCCAACTGCATTAAGATATAACATATCTGATCTCAAAGGGATATGTCCTTCAATCTGTATGCATCGTATTATGCTAGAAGAAGATTGCAAAACCTCTAGAGAATCTCAAAGAAGAATTAACCCAATCCTTAGCACTATAGTCAGAGATGAAGTTAAGAAGCTGCTAGGCGCTGGAATAATATATCCAATCTCTGATAGTCAATGGGTTAGTCCAGTACATGTAGTACCGAAGAAAGGAGGTATCACTGTTGTGAAAAACGCAAAAGGCGAATCGATATCACAAAGAGTAGTGACCGGACATAGAGTGTGCATCGATTATCGAAAACTAAACAAGGCCACTCGAAAAGATCATTTCCCACTACCTTTCATAGATCAAATGTTAGAACGATTAGCCAAACACTCGTACTTCTGCTATCTAGATGGTTACTCAGGATTTTTCCAAATCCCTATTCACCCTGATGATCAAGAGAAGACTACATTCACATGTCCCTATGGAACGTTCGCTTATAGACGAATGCCCTTTGGATTATGTAACGCTCCTGCAACCTTTCAAAGATGTATGATGTCAATCTTCGCAGATTTCATAGATAACATCATGGAAGTGTTCATGGACGACTTCTCTGTATGCGGGCAAAGTTTTGAAGGATGTCTATAAAACCTAGAAAAGGTACTAGAAAGATGTGTGAAAGTAAACCTCGTGCTTAACTGGGAAAAATGCCATTTCATGGTCAGAGAAGGAATCGTGCTAGGACATGTAATATCTAACAAGGGAATTGAAGTTGATAAAGCTAAAATAGAAGTCATAAAGGACCTTCAACCTCCTAAGACCGTACGAGAAGTACGAAGCTTTTTAGGCCACGCCGGTTTTTACCGACGTTTCATTAAAGATTTCTCGAAAATCACCAAACCTCTTACCGGGTTATTAATGAAAGACGCTGAGTTCATATTTGACGAAAATTGTCTAAAAGCTTTTGAAACTCTTAAATCAGCCCTTATCACCGCACCAATCATGCAACCACCCGATTGGAGATTACCTTTTGAAATTATGTGCGATGCGAGTGACTATGCTGTAGGCGCAGTTCTAGGACAAAGGAAGGACAAGAAACTCCACGCGATTTACTACGCCAGTAGAACCTTAGATTCCGCTCAGATGAACTACGCCACAACTGAGAAAGAACTATTAGCAGTTGTCTTTGCGCTTGACAAATTCCGTTCCTATTTAGTAGGAGCGAAGATAATCATTTACACAGACCACGCTGCTATCAGATATTTATTGACCAAGAAAGATGCCAAACCAAGACTCCTAAGATGGATCTTACTCTTACAAGAGTTTGATCTCGAAATTAAAGATAAGAAAGGCACTGAAAACGTCGTAGCGGATCATTTATCTAGAATAGAAGGTATTAAACCCGAACAAGTACCGATTAATGACGATTTCCCTTATGAACAGCTGATAGCAACAATAAAAGGCGACCCAGCTCGACTAGATCCCAACAAACCAAAAGTCAAGGAAGCCTTCGAAGAGATCAATACAACCGTAGGATTGCCATGGTATGCTGACATAGTCAACTACTTAGCCGCTGGAGCGCTTCCACCTGACTTAACCTATCAGCAGAAAAAGAAATTCTTCCGCGATCTCAAGTACTATTATTGGGATGAACCGCTACTATTTAAAAGAGGACCAGACGGAATCTTCCGTAGATGTATACCCGAAGAAGAAATAGAAGATGTCATTTCACATTGCCACTCCTCTCCATATGGCGGACATGCAAGCACTTCTAAAACTTGTGCCAAGATCTTACAAGCCGGTTTATTCTGGCCTAATCTGTGGAAAGATGTCCACATCGCCGTCATAAACTGTGATCGGTGTCAACGCACAGGTAACATTTCAAGACGAGATGAAATGCCTCAAAGAGGAATATTAGAAGTAGAAGTCTTTGATGTCTGGGGAATCGATTTCATGGGACCCTTCCCATCTTCTTTCAGAAATAAGTACATACTCGTAGCTGTTGATTATGTTTCAAAATGGATCGAGGCTATAGCCTCTCCTACGAATGACACACGAGTAGTAATTAAGCTCTTCAAGAACGTAATCTTTCCAAGATTTGGTGTACCTAGACTTGTCATTAGCGACGGTGGTTCTCATTTCATCTCGAAAATATTCGACAAATTACTGTCTAAGTATGGAGTTAGACACCGTGTAGCAACACCTTATCACCCACAAACTAGTGGACAGGTTGAAGTCTCGAACAGAGAAATAAAGCAAATTCTAGAGAAGACTGTCGCCATATCTAGGAAAGATTGGTCATCCAAGCTTAACGAAGCTTTATGGGCTTATTGGACCGCCTACAAGACACCTATAGGAACTACACCCTTTAAACTTGTGTACGGAAAGTCCTGTCACCTCCCGGTAGAACTAGAACACAAAGCATATTGGGCGATCAAAATGCTGAATATAAACTACACTGCCGCAGGAGAAAAACGAGTCCTTGATATAAACGAATTGGAAGAATTAAGATTAGACGCTTATGAGAACACTAAGATATATAAAGAAAGAACCAAAAGATGGCACGACAAGCGTTTATCTAGGAAAGAATTCAAGGTGGGAGACGTTGTGCTCCTTTTCAACTCTAGACTTAGGCTTTTTCCTGGGAAATTGAAATCTAGATGGTCAGGCCCCTTTGAAATTACTAAAGTATTCCCAAGCGGAGCAATAGAAATTAAGGGTAGGAATGGTGAACCGTTCACAGTAAACGGACAACGATTAAAACAATACCATAATATTGAAAACAAAGATTATGCGAATAATCTCAAACTTTTATAGTTGTCCACTAACTCTCCTGATTAATCTAGTACTAAGCACTACGTCAGGCTTATGACGATAAAAACAGCGCTTAGTGGGAGGCAACCCACTTAATTGTTTTTGTTTCGTTTTATTCATTTATTTACTTATTTCTTTTCTTATTTTCTTTTTAACTTTTGTTTTCTAAATTCTTTATAAAATTGCCATGCTACAGGTTTTCTAAAGTCTTTTCTACCTTACCTATTTTCCCCCTGATTTGTTTCTCCCGCTTTAACACTAACTATGGCTGACCAACCAAGGAACTTCATGGAAACCACTTTTAGAGGAGGAAACCAAATGAGGAAGTTTGAGGAATTGTCACAGAGGAACATTGGTATGACTCTGTACTATGATGAGCCAACTATGAACATCCTAGGTATCTCTGATAGTATCCTTTACCTGTATAACCAACTGGGATGGGAAAAAGCCCACATTAAGTCTAGATTTGTCACCTACCGCGAGCTTACCTTTGAATTCTTGAGCTCTCTAGTCCATATACCTGAGCGCGGTTTCGGACCTCGAAAAGGATTTATCGGTTTCAGATTATTCGGCATTGAATTCGGTTATAACCATAAGGAATTAGCTGACCTACTAGGATTCCCTAGCGGACCTTTTGCTTTCACTGAAACCCAGGTAGAACTGATGGATATTGAGCTGGATTTCTTTTGGGGAACCTTAACCGGAAACTATCACCCTGAGCCGAATAACATGGATAACAATGAAATACATAATCCCGCTATTTGCTATTTCCATAAGATCCTAGCCCATACCATATTTGGAAAGGAAGAAAACCGAACCGAGGTGTCTAAGGATGAGATATTTTTATTGTACTGCATGACTCAAGGCCGCCCTATCAATGTTGTGCCATTCATGATGAAAACCTTTTGCCGCATTCTTCAGGACCCTGATGCGCCGATCATCATAGGAGGCCTTGTCACTATGATTGCTAATGCACTTGGACTTAGATACCAGCTGAATAGGTGCACACCCTTTGGTTCCATTCGTCCTATGAATATAGATTTCTGTTTTGACCGATGCCTAATAGGAAATATAGGACCTGCACCTTTTGAATACCTGATAAGGGACGAAGCTGTCACATTATTCACCCTTCCGAACCATGCAAAAGTGAGTGTCCACAATCGTGACAATTGGCTTTATGAACTGAACCCTCCTGACCATCCAACAACACCTGAAATACCACAATCCTACCAAATTAGGGATAATATGATGACTGATGAAGAGAATGACCCTGAGACCCCTCCTGGTTACCATGACATCAACCACATTGACGAAGACATTGAGACCCCTGAAATCAACAACGTAGGATATGCTGAAAGCTTGAACAAAATTCTGACTACTCTTGAAGTATATCAAGCTGACATTAATGTTGTTAAGGATGAAGTTAAAAGCATGAGATTGGAAATTATAGGCCTAACCGATTTAACATGTGAACAGTTTTACCATATGAACGCCGCACTTGAAGACCTGAAGAAACGACTTTGATGAGCTGTAGTGATTTGTTTAGTTTTACTTTTTTTTGTTTCTTTGTTTCTAGGTAGTTTACCATTCCGCAAATTTTCGAATATTTGATTTATTTTCCGCACTGTTAGTACTCTTTAAAATTCTGCTGGTTTACATTTTTATAAGTTTAATTTCTACTGGTTACATTTTTATAAGCTATATCTTTACTGCAAGTTTATGCATTTCGTGTTATATATTCTTGACACTAACAATTCTGTTTGGAATTTGCTAGTTTTAAATTAAATGCATGCTTGTTAGTTTACATTATGACTCTAATATGATGCGAGGATGCTGAGAAAAATATTATAGGAAGTTGGAAATCTGCACTGTCTGTTGCTGCAAGAATATCAAAATTTTGCAACGGTCACGAACGTAACAGATCCATGACGACCGTAACACGCCCTTTAGCGCGTTACGACCGTAAGTCCCATGTTACGACCGTAAGGGTTTCAAAACCCACGCTCCCTGAACTTCCAGGGGCGTGTTTTCTTCACCCTCTCCGCTCCCATTCATCTTCATCTTCCATAACTACCCATTACCCATTATTATTTGTAACCTACCCACTACCACATTACTCATACCATAACTACCCATTACTCCATTTATCTTAACCTTCCCACATTCCACATTTTCTCCCTATTTATTCCATAAATTTCTATCGTATTTCACATAACCCTCACCCAAAAATCATTTTCACTCCTTGCATGCAATGGTAAACCAACAACAACAACCCCTCGACATCGTTTTCAGAGAGGGCGACGCAGGCAATGCCCAACGAACGAAGTTCCAGAAGTTTCACCGTCGCGGTCTTCAACCGACTCGGTATGTCGACCTCGACTGCTTAAGGGAGTTGGGATTGCTCGAAAGCGTTCAACGCCTGCTGGAGAACCTCAACCTGTGGCATATCTGTAGCCAGCCACAGTTCATTTACGAGACTCTCGTCTTGGAGTTTCTGAGATCGTTTCGGTATATCACACCACCCGGAGCGACTGGCCAACTTACCGGCATCACGACGTTCTGCATGTTTGGTCGAGAGTATCGATACAGTCAGACAGAAGTTGCACAGCTGCTTGGTTTCACTACCGGCGATGGAGTTCATTGTCGTGTGCCCGATGATTTCAACGAAGAAGCCTTCAATTTGTGGCGCAACATCACCAACAACCATGCATCTTCTTTTGAGAGCCTCAACGCAACACAAATTCACAATCCGGCTATCCGATACCTTCACCGCATCCTGTGCAACACTATCTTCGCACGGGACAGCAACCATAAGCTCAATTCAAAAGAACTCTTTTTCATCTACTGTGCATTGAACGGTCACCCAATCAACGCCGCTCCATTCCTTCTGGCTCACATTCAGGCCACCTGCATGAGAGGATGCCAACCCTTCTATCTCGGAGGTATTGTCACCTCTATTGCCTTAAGCCTGAATCTTAGTGACAACCTTACTAATCTGCCTCATATGGAACCGGCGTTGCTTACATTGGACCATTGCAAGTCTGCACACCTGATTTATGAGTGCGAAGATGGCAAATTTCATCCTGTAATCCGCAACGTCGTCTATCGCAGCATCACTTTACCTTGCAACGACCGTATCGATCCGCAAAACAGAGATAATTGGTTGTTTACTCCGGCCAATTCTGAAGGTACCATTCCTAATCCTGACAATCAGCATCCCGCTATCGACATTCCTGAATCATCATCTATACAACAACCTATCTCACTTGAGGAGATCCTCCTTGCCATCCACCAACAAAACCAGATGACTGCCGCACTTGAACGAAGATACAAGGAGCAGTACGATAGTCTGGTTGCACAAAACGATCAAATCCTTCGCAACCAGAAAAACATGGATGAAAAGCTTGGCGAGGCACTCAGCGAGATAGGAGCTCTGAGGAATGAGATCAGTGGTTTGGATATACACGACTCTGATGCCGGTGCCACTCCTTCTAGACGTTCACGCACCAGGAGCCGCGGGAATGTTCCACAGTAATATTTTACTAGTTTAGTTGCATTTTTCCATTTCTGTTTTTGCTTCTGTGTGCTATCCCCCCGCTATTATATCACAACATTGAGGACAATGTCTGATATAGTGTGGGAGAAGTACTTTTCCATTCCATGTACTTTCCATTTCATGTATTTCCCTTTCCGCATATTTCTTTTGAACAAGTAATGTTATGATATTCCTCTATTTTCATTCTTTCCCCGCTTTATTTAGCCATACCAAAATTTTATTTTGCTTTATCTTCACAATAGCTCGATATATCTATCTTAGAGAAATCGTAATTAGGAAGCCGAGAAAGACTCAACAAGACCGATACAGTCTTGACACCTTAGACTTCTTACTTACGCAATCCGTCTACATAACCATTATACCTTTATCTCGAGTCTTAAGTGTTATGTTAATCCTCAGTAGTTTATGTTAGCGGTCAGCACCGTCTAGACACAAACCACGTGGAGAACCGATGAATATAAGTGTTTGATCATAAGATACCTTTTCTATCTCTGCTGCAAAACTTGAAAATTTGCACCAATTTATACGGTCGCATATAAGAGATGAGAACATAAAGAAAGAATCCATTGTTGGTTGGTTCAGGGGCATCTGGTCCTGAACTCGGTAGGGCGTGCTACGGCTCGATCCCCCACAGCCTCCAAGTAGGATATTAAAGGGCTGCCACACTCGTGTACCAGACCCCGCGCTAAAAAAAAAACAAAAAAAAAAAAAAGGGATCAAAGTCACTAACTGGTTACTCCACTACGTGCGTGCTACGACAAAGGGCTTAATGTGATTGCGCTAGAACGAAACCGGGTGAAATAGATACGGAGACTTTAGGTAAGACCATAACGGAATTATTGGACAGATTGCTTAAAATAGAAGTCCACGACTGAGCTTTATGCGTGTGTCATTAGTGTATCGTTAGTGTTCTGCTTAAGTATCGGCTGAACCAATGAATGGTTTTCACAATCATTTTGAAAATCATAGATATATCATGCGTGCGCGTCCGATAAAAGTTGTCCGAGTTTCTAATCGATTATTTGCTTGAGGACAAGCAAAGGTTTAAGTATGGGGGAGTTTGATGAAGAGAAATCGTATCGTATAATTACTAGGTTTTTAGTACATTTTTATCGTGCATTGACTCAACTAATCCCCGATTATTCCGAGTTTTTATGCCTTTTTGCAGCTGCAATACATCTCAAGTCAAAATAGTAAAAAAGAAGAAGTGAAGAAAAATTGACAGAAAATGAGAAGAAAACACACTGTCAAAATCTGAGATTTTGTAACAGTGACGGTCGTCACCATATGCCTTACGACCGTAACGCGCTCAAGGGAGTTTCACGATCGTCACACCACAGTCACGACCGTAACGCGCTATTTCATGTCTAACGACCGTAAGCAATGTGTTACGACCGTAACACGCTGAAAGCATATTAGTGATCGTCACCATATCCTCACGACCGTAACACGCAACACACATATTATGAAGAAACAGAAGAGACGTGGCCAGAAAAGAAGGAGTCTTCAACAACTCCTAAATTCTCTCACACGACTCAATCCCAGTATCCGACACTTTCTCAGAAAAAGCCCACGAACAAAGATCAACTGTTACAAGCTCCTCCTCTATAAATATGCCAACATATGAAGAGAAAAGGGGGAGAGTTGGAAGCGACTAATTTGCGAGAGCTCTGCCAAAATTTCACCAGAATTTATTTCCAGCATTTCATTTTCTTGCTGTTTCATTGTTTTGCTTTTATTCCAAACCTTTATAATAATTTCCAACATTAGGAAATTATTATTGTTAGATTTTATTTCCAGCCCCAGCATTTAGTATTTTCCGTTCCAGTTCCAAGCTCCAATCTTGCCGACTTGTGGAAGAGGGAGCTAAGGAATATTTATTGTCCAGGTATTTGTATCACGTTATAATTAATCGCATTTTGTTTATGTTAATTAATTGCTATTCAATTATTATGCATGATTTAATGTCTTTAATAATAAATTGTTTTCTGTCTGATTTAATTATAATGTCTAGCTAATTTAATAGATCGGTATGTGATAACAGTAACCGATCGGGTTTAATTATTCTAAGCTAAAATAATAATTAACTTAATTTTCTGGCTGAGATCTTTTATACTTAAAATTAATCTTTTTTTATTACGAGAGTAAGAAAAGTGAAATAGGATAAAATCGAGACCACGAGAGTGTGAGGTTTTAACCGGATAGCTAAGATTAGGCATTGGATTTAAATACAGCGAGAGCGCTTTAAAACCAATTAGACTTTATTAAGTTTTCAAAGAATATTTCTAAACACTTATGGGCTAGCGAGAGCAGACATAGGGCTTTAGGGATATAATCTAATACAAGACCACGAGAGTGTGAGTTGAGGGTTTTTAAACTGATACTTTCTACAGAATAACTTAGGTGAAATATTTTCATATGCTTAGTTTCGATTAAATCCGCATAGGTTCACTATATTACATACCGATTGCTTTATTAATATTTCTTAATCTAATTTAGTTTCCCGCTTTAATTATTTAGAAACTGAAACCGTGACATTATCCGCCTTAGCTAAACACAGTAACTATAGATAGCACTAGATTGATTATCAAGTCCTTGTGGGTTCGATATCTTTTAAAACTACGCGATAGGACTGTGCACTTGCAGTCAGAATCTATAGACATACTAAGTCCCGATCAACCTGCTCAGCATGTAACTCTACCAGGTTGGTATTCATCACGCGAATATCGAAGATCTGAACCATGTTGATTTGATAGGAATTCCTATCATGGTAGTCTTGGATCCATCCAAGATCCATCTGACACTGGAGGGCCTCCTGTATGAAAGAGCATCCATGTTTGTTTACCGAGCAAATCAGACAGGAACTGTAATCATGCCATGGCAGATTATGATACCGGCTTTGCCTTGAGTGCATCGCCACCAGGTTGACATTCATTGCACGGATATTGTGGTTCTGAAAGACGTTAGAATTCGTGTAGACCATGTTAACTCCACGAACTCGGTGCTCTTGGATCCATCTGAGATCCATTTGTTCTTGTAGGGCTGCTTGCACCACAGAACATCCTTGATTGTCTTTAGAGAAGATATCACACTGGTGATAGTTATGAGGTGGCACATGGCCATATCCACTATGTCTACAATGCATCTTGACCAGATTGGTTTTCAACAAGAGTACATCATGAATTTGATAGACATCGTTAGTCTCTCCTTCTATCAAATTGACTGCAGCCTTCTCATGTTGAGGCAGCGGGTTCGTAAGAACATTGGGATTCGTATCTTTGAAGGATAAGACCCCGCTCCTAACAAGTTTTTGCACGTCGGACTTGAAATTGAGACAAGTCTCTATGTTATGCCCTGGACCTCCTTGATGATAAGGGCAAGTTTGATCCACCTTAAACCAAAAAGTCGGATTTTCTGGTACTGTAAGAGGAGATTTAGTCTGAATGTGCCCCTTAGCTAGCAGTAATGGAAACAGTTCTGCGTACGATACTGGTATATGATCATATCCTGGTGGTCGTGTTGTACGGTTGTTGTTGTATGGAGGACGAGCCTGCTGAAGAGGCTGTTGTGTCCTTTGTTGATCAGGTTGGCTCTGCGCAACCTGAGGTTGATACGTAGGAATAGACGCAGGGTTGATAGCAGGAGTCACAGCTGCCACCAGTTGATAACGTCGCCTTTGCTTTCTGAGAGAGATATTCCCAATATCTTGCTCTTTTTTCTTAGGGAGAGCACTACCGTATTTTTTAGTACCGCTCGTCGATCCAGTGTCTTTTACCAAACGTCCTTCTCGGCCGGCTTCCTCAAGACGTACGCCCATGCCAACCATTTCGGTGAAATCACTGGGCGCACTGGCAACCATTCGGTCATAGTAAAATGAGCTTAAGGTTTTTAAGAAGATCTTTGTCATCTCTTTTTCCTCCAGAGGTGGACAAATTTGAGCGGCAATCTCACGCCACCTTTGAGCATACTCCTTAAAGGTTTCCTTGTCCGTTTGTGCATTGATCTGAGTTGATCTCTGTCGGGTGCCATGTACAAATTGTATTTGTATTGTTGGACGAAGGCAGTACCAAGATCTCTGAATGTGCTGATCGTAGTACGGTTTAAACCCATGTACCATTTTAATGCGGCACCGATTAAACTATCCTGGAAGTAATGAATCAGTAGGTCTTGATTTTCCGTCTGAGCTGACATCCGCCGAGCGTACATCACCAGATGGCTTTGAGGGCAAGAGTTACCCTTGTATTTTTCAAAGTCGGGCACTTGAAATTTGTGTGGGACTTTCACATTTGGGACCAAGCAGAGATTTGCGGCGTCCTTTCCAAATAGATCCTGAACGCGAATGGCTTGCAGCTCCTTCTGCATTTCCAGGAACTGCTCCTGGAATTCCTCCATTCGGTCAAACATAGTTTCCTTCTTACCAAAAGGTATTTGTGGAATTTGTCCTTCCGGGACAGTGTGCACCACAGGGGGAGGTACCGTGACTACGGTAGTGAGTCTTGGCGTCTCCCGAAGTTTGTAACCTTCAGGAGTCTTTAGTATGCCCCTAGCATCTTCGCTTTCCCGAAGTTTGTAACCTTCAGGCCCAGCGGCTTCTGTTGTGATTCCCTGATCTTCAGTGATCGGCGGAACATATCCTTCTGGGATATAGTTAACAGGCATGCCCCGATCTTTCGGCATTTGATACCTAGGATCATACTTCTCCACTATGGGCGTTGAGGTGATCTCTGAGATCACAGTTCTTTGTAGCTGAGCTTCTTCCATGGCTTGCATGTCGTTACGAAGCTTTCTCATATCCTCTCTCAGAGCGTCGATCTCTTCTTTCAACTCTCTGTTTTCTTCCTCAAGATCATCTATCTTTTTCTGATGATTGGCCCGAGTATTATACGAATGAGATAGTTTGACTCTAGAACCGAGACACAAACGTGAGATTCATAGGTAAGAAGAATACGCGATGTGAGAATGATGAATGCAATGATTATATTAATTGTTTAAGGTTTAATCAAAATAAACCTCGACAATTAGATTGCAAATATCAAACGGTGGGGAAACCCCTTTTTTATTGAATTCAAAGGACTACAGAAATGGAAATACAGTAGATTACAAGGTGCAAGAACAGAAACCTAAACTAATGGGTCCCGAGTCCTCTCTGAAGAGAAATCGGGTGCTGATTCTGGTATCTTCCTTTTCTTTGACCGGGGCTCCTGGGCCGTTGTCGGGTCGTCATTCCTTTGCCAGGTGAAAGGAGCGAGCAAATTCCTTTGGTCATCTTGATTCTCTACAGCATGTTGCTCCAAATTTTCAATCAGAGCATCCTCATCTCTTTTAGTAATTATTGTATTTTGATGCACTCCACGTCGAGAGTGCGGTACTTGTTCTTCCAAGACCTTCTCTCCTTTTGAACTTTGTTGAGAGTAACCTGAAGCTTTTCAGTTTCCGTCATGAAGTACATGACAGATTCCCTCTGCGAAAGAATTCCGTAACAAGGATAAGGTATCTTCAGCTTGAGAGCTCTAGTTTGTACCCAGTGGAGATAAGGCTCCACCGAGACACAGTCTGGTTTTCCTAGAGACTCTCGTCCTTTCTTATGAACATGTTTCCAAGCTTGCACTATTTTCGTCTTTAGTGGTCTTTCATTTTCTCCTTCCTTGAAGAAAAGACCTTCCAGATGAACACCCCGTGGGACGTGTCTCATCGGGTATCCAAATTGACGGCGAACCAACACTGGATGATAGTTGATTCCTCCCTTAATTCCTATAAGGGGTACGTTGGGGAAGTTTCCACAACGGTCAATGATCCTGATTCCATCATAGATCCTATTACACCAATCTATATCAGAGTTGGTAAGGGACATGATCTTCTGCGACCAACATAAGGCACTCTTACAATCCCAAAAAGCAGCAGACTTGGGCAAGTGAGAGATAAACCATTTGTAAAGCGGAGGTACACAGCATGTGATCTCCCCTCCACTGTACAAATTTCCCAAGTGTACCAAATGATACGCATCCGCGAGCAAAGTCGGCACAGGGTTTCCAATGAGAAAAACCTTAATGGAGTTGATATCGACGAAATTATTAATGTTGGGAAACAAAAATAACCTGTAGGTGAGCAAGACAAAGACGCTTTCAAAAGCAGTCACGTTTACTATACTGGCAAAATACAGGGCTTTCTTTATCAAGAACTAGGCTGGCAAACCTTGGATGCCACCCTTGGTAGTTAGGTGAGTCCTGACCTTAGACTCGTCCAAATGAATGGCTCTTGCAATGGTCTGATTCTTTGGAATTTCTTCCAGTCCAGAAAATGGGGCTCGATCAGTAATGAGTAGATCAATCAGATGAGAATACTCCTCCAGCATTGGTGCAAGCTGGTAATCCGGGAATGTAAAGCAGTGATAAACCGGATCATAGAATTTAACGAGCGCGTCCATGATTCCCTCAATCACATGGACTCTTAACAGTGGTAGCAAACCTCTGTGCTTGGCTCTGAAAGCCTCTGGGTTTGTGATCATCCTTGCTAACCTTCTTAAATCCTCTAGCTTTGGAACCTTGAAGGTATACCTATGGGTTCTCCTTCTACCGAAATCCATTAGTGCAATCCTTTTCTCTGATATTTGCAATCATAGTCTTAGTTTAATTTGAAAAACAGAGAGACTAGAAGAGAAATTTTTTGAATGTTTTTAATGTTTTTTAAATGAATGCATGAATGCAGCACACAAAAACATAGAAAAAACATGGGGTCAAAGGGTCGTTGTCATGAAGTCAAGGCTCTACCCATCCCCAAAGGTTTATACTAGGTGGATTTTTGTACCTGTACTCATTATCATCAGCTCCTCCCAGGAAAGCAAAACAACAAGCGGATTGCCAGCGAGTTGTAGAGCAATCTTAGAGTAAGTGCCATTCACCGAGAATAGATCACCAGCCTTAAATGAGGGTAGTATCGCGTAACAACTATTTTCGATAGTTTCCGCACTACAAAAGGGTTTGGCTCCTCAGCTTCTCAAACATCACAATCGGCCCATTGTCTAGGTGAGAGAATGTGTTGCATTGGTCAGCCTCCACTGAGGTTGATGGTCGACCTCGTCGCCATCACTTATCTTAAGTGTATACTCGATCTTTCCACATGCGGCATCACACGCATTCCCATTAGCAGAAAAATAATCACGTATAGAAATTAGGAAAAGCAGTATATATATTTGTCCTAATCATCCTAGACTTTTAAAGTTAAGAATCTTAAGTTCCTGACAGAAAATGGTTTCCCGGCGGAGTCACCAATCTGTGGTTTCATTCCAAATTAACGGCGTTATGACCTAAGATCCTAGTGACGTCAAGGTTTCCACAAAAAAGAACAAGAGCCCTAAAGAAACCTACGCAGTCCCCAGCAGAGTCGCCATTTTTCTGTAGCGAGTGATTTTTTGATGTGGTTGCGAAGCACGATCGCTCTGGTACTACAGCTCAATTCATTTTTTATCCTATAAAAGCTGATGAAGGAGGGGAAATAGATGTCTCTAATTAACCCTGCTTGCATACTGAGATTAAACAGTGGTCTGTTAGGTTACAGATGCTACAAAGATTCGGGGTTTTTCCTGGGTTTATTTTGTTGACGAGGTGTGCTTTAGGCTATCGGTTGAGATGTTAGGACGGATATATATGAAAGTATGGGATTTTGGGTTTTTGTTTAGTGTGCTCGCTAAGATTTTTCTTTCAATCTTATGCCTACGTATTCCCGTTTACCGAAACAGGGAAATCAGAGCGTTCGTAGTTCCTCCTATTCTATGGGAGGAAATGGTTATTTTGGTGTCTTGTTCGAAGCCCAAGACGTGAAGCGAAAGGTGGTTTGTATCTTGTTCAAAGCCCAAGATGTGAAGCTGAAGGGTTTATTTGTATCTTGTTCGAACCCAAGATGTGAAGCTAAAAGTGTTGACCTTAGAGAGAATTTGTCATCTCTAAAGAGGGGGTTGTATGTCACAACTGTTTTATAAAGGAGAATTACTTTAACCGGGATATGTGAATCCGTCAATGCCATAATTTCCTTTATAGGGGATTTTAACCTGAAGGAGAAGACTTTAACTCAGTGTAGAGCAATGCTATCTTTCCTTAGGAATTTCTCATGCTAAAAGAGGGACAGTGGCATGGATGTAGATGATCCAGAGGCTTGCCGCTTACAGCAGTTAGATGGAGGGGAAGGAGTTGTTGATGTTTGTGTACTGTGAACGAGGCACAACTTTGATGCTAAAAGGTTGATTGGATCAACCAGTGGTTTTCTTATACAAAGCCTAAGAGAAGGCTATTATGTGTCTCGTACAAAGCCCGAGAGAGAGGCTAAAAGGTTTTGACTCAACGAGGGAATCTTTTGGTATCTCGTATAAAGCCCGAGATGGAGGCTATTTGACTCAACAAGAGAGTTTTTTGTATCTCGTACGAAGACCGAAATGGAGGCTATTTGACTCAACAAGAGAGTTTTTTGTATCTCGTACGAAGCCCGAAATGGAGGCGAAAGGGTTTTGACTCAACGAGGGAGTCTCTTATGTGTCTCGTACAAAGCCCGAGAGAGAGGCTAAACGTTGTTTGACTCCGCTGGGGAGAATCATTGTACAAAGCCCAAGAGGAGGCTAACTTCACGGGAGGAGGATCTTTATACAAAGCCTAAGAGGAGGCTGTGGTGAGTGTTCAGTTAAGTGACAGGTCTAGTAGACTGATTGTTAAAGAGAAAATCAGTTCTTATATGAGCAACACTGTACTCAAGGATTTGATTCGAGGATCCGGGTTATTCTTGTTCTTTAAGGAAGTGGGAAGTCCGAAGGGTATTGAGATTGTCTGAGTCTACGGGTTCCTTCTTATTCTTGAAGGGTGCTTGAGAATGTCTTTGAGACTCAAGGATATTAGACTGTCCAAGTCTAGAGTTTTATCTTTTGTATTGTGCTTTGAGAAACAGTAGTAGACTCTTTGAAAGGACTATTCTATGCAGACGACTAAGTTCTATTCCTATACCTCTAGGAGGTCATCGGGACAATTTGTACGAAGCCCAAGAGGAGGCCGAAAACTTTTAAGAAGCCGACGAGTCCTTGTACGAAGCCCAAGAGAAGGCTATCATTCCCGGAGGAAGAATCATTATACGAAGCCTAAGAAGAGGCTGTGAACACTTCTAAGAAGCCGTAGGGTCCTTGTACTAAGCCCAAGAGGAGGCGGGGTTGCTTTTAGGAAGCCTGTGGGTCCTTGTACAATGCCCAAGAGGAGGCCGATGTTTTTGAGAAGCCCGTGGGTCCCCAAACCCCGAGAAATTCAAAACAGACTATTCACAAGGAATAGATCAAGCCAGGAAAGTTCGAGAATTTGGAAGAAACTCAAAGATGCCATTCACAGAGAATACATTCATCTTTGGGAGTAGAGTTTCTTAACAATACTAATGAAGACAGCCGAAGAGAAGACTGTATCTGGTGATCCTATTGGGGATCTAGTTGTCTATTTCTATGAATAAACGAAACGGCGTCACCTAATTCTAGACGTAGTTGCCGGGGAAACTCTAAATATCTATACTATTATTACACAGTTGATATGAGTTTATGAAAGAAGACTTACAGTGAAACAGCCCCACAATACAGTTATATGTATATGAAAGCGGTAAATGAAAGCAATAAACACTTACTCGATTGTAGAGCTTCCATGCTGTTTGGTTAGTTGTTCAACAAAGAAAGATTGAAAACAACAGTATATTCAAAATCAAAGGAGAAAGTGCTTTGAAAAAGAAAGATTTGGGGCTTACAGCTCAAGGAGAGGCCCAGGGTTTTATCAGTGAGCGCACTGTTGTTTTTGTACAGAGGGACTTATACAAGTGACTGTGGCCCAAAAGTTGTTTTCTATACAAAGGGATGGGTCTTACACTCTCTCAAGAGGCCCAAAAGGTTTAAAGAAAAAGAGTGGGGCTTATAACACGAGGGTAGGCGCAGATGAATTTTCCATTTAAAATGGCGATCGCGCCAAGGTTTTCTTTTAACGCAGAGGGACTTATACAATAAGTGAGGCCCAAAATGTTTTGGTTAAAAGGGGGTTGGGTCTTACACTCTATTAGAGGCCCAAAAAGTTTTAAATGGGTCTTATAGCTCAAGGAGAGGCCCAAGGTTTGATTTTTTGAATTGGCGACGATCGCGCCATTTGTTTTTGATGGTATCGGGACTTATACAATACACTGAGGCCCAAAAATGATTTGGTCAAAAAAAGGATTGGGTCTTACACTCTATTAGAGGCCCAAAAGGTTTGAAAAGGTTTGATGAGGGTTGAATTAATCCAAAAACCCTAATTTGTTTTCAAAATGTGTTTTAATTGAATAAAAATTCAATTAAAATGATCAAAATTGTTTAACATAGGAAAAACAAATTGTAATATTGGATTAATGCTTCAAAAATTAAGTATTGACCTACAAAATAATTAGAAAGCATTAAAAGTTGCGAAATCAAGGTGGAAAAAATATTTTAAATGTTAAAAACAATTAAAACATTAATTCTTTGCAAAAATATCAATTATACAAAATAAATAATATTTTTGGGATTTTTGGGAAAATAAAATATTTTAACATTTTTGTGAATTATTAAAACAAGAATAAACTCAAAATCATTAAAACTCAGAGGGAAATTAATTTTTGAATCAATTAAATAAAATCACAAAATTCAAATATTTGAATTTATGAAAATGGCGCCAAGAACATGGACCAAGAACACGCGCGTTTTCTGCCTTGCCCAGATTTGCATTTTCTATCCAATCTCACTGAATACTTGATTATATCATGCAATCCACATATCAATATGCTCGTCTCAACCTCACGATCATGTTTATGACAATTAATTTCATTTAAATTAAGCATAAAACAAGAAATCATGATAAATCCTTATGAACCCTAATTTCTGCATGAAGGCTGGGATTTTTAATACAAGATTCAAACAAAGCAATTACTTGAGGGGAAACATTCCATGCATGATTATGAACATTTGGCAAAAGTATTGTGCGAGGAAATATGCATAGATTGAGAGAAGACCAAGTTTAAGCTTACCTCTAGGTAGTGACAGCAAGAGCAAATTGATTTCTGAGTAGGAGGTGTTACAGATGAATTGTGATGATCTGAACAGCTTCCCTACACCCTATGGAGTGTGTTTGAATGCTTGGACTTGACTGAGAATGGCTGGATCACTTCATGGCATCTCTACTGCACTTTGGTTAAAACCTTGAGCAATTGACTGGTGATACTGAGAAATCAGTGTTCCAGTTGTTGTTTAAGTGTTTGATCAGCTCACATATGATGTATATGAGGTGTGTGTGTGATTGGTTTGAGTGGAATTGCTCTCTAATGAAAAACCCGATAGTGACTTGCTAAGAAAGGCATTTTTGAGAGTGAGAAGTGGTTTTTGAGAAAGGCAAGTGTTACAGGCCGTTGGTGTACTTAAAATGATCACAATTGAGCTCTATTTATAGTAGAGCAAGTTTGTTTTGGGATCCATAGTGAATGGCAACTGCAACAGGTGTTTGTTCAATGTTGGCCAATGGAAATCCAAGTCTCCTCTAGCCATTGACTAGAGGTTAGGGCACAGGGCTGTGGTTCCCTTGGTCTTGGATAAGTCTTGACTGAATTCAGTTGCAAATGGCTCAGTCCATGCCACCTTGATGCTTCCATTGAATGCTCCAATCCAAAATTGGAGTCTTGTCCCTATTTTGGCCATTCTAGGTTCAACATGTTATTTCTTGTTCCAAAGATTTTGGAGGCTTGGCTCAGTGATTGTCCCCTTTAGATTCAATCCTCAGAGGTGTCCAAGTGGATAGGAGCATTTGTATTTGGCTGATTTTGGCAAATCGAGCAAAAATGCAAATTCTGCATTGCCTTGCCAGATTTCAGCAAGGCAACTTTCCAATGTCATATCTCATGACTCAAATTGAATTTGGTAATGTTCTTGGACATTTTGGAAAGCCCTTACATGATACAACAACTGTTTGAACACATTTGGTTTTGATCTCTTTTGAATCCAAGTGAAAAATCCCCCTACATTTGGCAAAAAGTAGGGTAAAATCTGACTTAGTGAAATTTTCACTAAGTGTTGAAACAAAGTGACTTTTCTTGATTTTGATCACTCCATAACTCAAAATCCACGAGGAGTTGGAATTAGGTCTAGTTGAAGTTTTTGAAGAGGGTAATGAGATCTACAAATCAAGCCTTGGATGGAAGAAAATGGCTTTGTGGTTTAGGAGTTATGGTCTTCCAAAGTCGGTACCCTAGCCACTTTATTTTTTAACTTAGAAAATTTTCTAAGTTTTTTATGGTTACCCCTTTTACAAGTTACCCAACTTTTCTTGATTTTTTTTGATGAATGATGATTCAAATCATACATTAACATCATTTTAGGGTTAAAAATCCATTTTGGTGAAAAATCTCAAAAAGTCAAAGTTGACTTTTGTGCACAGTTGACTTTTTATTAGATGAATTCCAAACTGTGCAATTCTTCAGGAAATCATGTCCTTGACCTAAATCAAACTTGATGGACATGTTCCATGGGTGTCATAGGGTATGTTGATGCATGTCATAGGGCTTGGGAGCATGTCCTGGTCAAAAGTCAAAGTTATAGTTGACTTTTTCCTTAAAACCCTAACTGTGCTGCAGATGAAATTGAGACTTGTTGCTCAAGCTTCTTGGATTAATCCATTGTTGCAAATGGATCAATATAGTTCATTAGAGACCCTCAAACCCTCTCTTAAGGTCTTGGCTCATGATTTGCCCTAAAAGTCAACTTAGGGGTGAATTAGGTCAAGAAACCTTAATTCCTGATTTTTGATGAATACATCCCCTGAGGCAAAATTGACTTGATGAAAAATTTCCATCTGGAGGCCCTGGTCGACCAAAACTCTAATTTGGTGACACTGTCGATCTTGAGACTTAATCCACCTAGAAGGGAGCAGCCTTGTGCTTAATCCTTGAAGTGGGAGTCTTTTTGATCCATTGTGGATGTTTGAGAGGTTAGACAAGTTGAAGATCATGTCATTCCTTGAATGATCCTTTGTCTAAGCACTCAGAGAGGGCTTGAAACCCTAATTTTGATTGTAGTGAATGCTCACCCATCTTTGGGGAGACTGATGAAGTATGATGGTTCCTTCATATTGTGATGATGATTTTCACAATGATGGGAAATCTTAGTGGTCAAAATTTGGGGTATGACACCTAACAACCTCTTAAAGGTATAAGACATAACTTAGTCATCCTTTGCTAGAGCAGTCTTTCCAGCGTCAAAAATCCGGTCTTTATAGGGTTGATAATCATCCCTTAATGCCCGCACCTCCTCTTTGGGCATTGTACAAAAGATAAAACTCTAGACTTGGATAGTCTAAGACCCTTGAGTCTCAAAGAAATTCTCAAGTTCCTTTCAAACATAGGAAGAAACCCCGGTCTCTCCCATGAGAGTTCCCCACACTTGGACCCGCTTCAGGATCTCCAGAATCCACAGCGGTAAGGTAGCCTCCTCTTGGGCTTTGTACAAATGATTCTCCCCAGCGGACCTAACCTTTTCAGACACTCTTGTTGAGTCACCCACTTTTAGCCTCCGTCTTGGGCTTTGTACAAGACATATAAAACACTCTCTTGTTGAGTATAAAAGACTCTCTTGTTAAGTCAATATCCTTTTTGCCTCCATCTCGGGCTTCGTATGAGATAGAAAAACACTCTCTTGTTGAGTATAAAAAGACTCTCTTGTTGAGTCAATCCCCTTTTAGCCTCCATCTCGGGCTTCGTACGAGATAGAAAAACACTCCCTTGTTGAGTATAAAAAGATTCTCTTGTTGAGTTAATCCCTTTTTAGCCTCCATCTCGGGCTTCGTACGAGATAGAAAACACTCTCTTGTTGAGTATAAAAGACTCTCTTGTTGAGTCAATCTCCTTTTAGCCTCTATCTCGGGCTTCGTACGAGACATATAAAAACCCACTCTCTTGTTGAGTATAAAAGACTCTCTTGTTGAGTCAATCTCCTTTTAGCCTCAATCTCGGGCTTCGTACGAGACAACAAAACACTCTCTTGTTGAGTCAGTCACTTGGTAATACTCTCTTGTTGAGTCAACCCTTTTAGCCTCTATCTCGGGCTTCGTACGAGACAAATAATAAACACCCTCTCGTTGGGTCAATATCCTCATCTTAGGCTTTGTATAAAGAAAACCCCGGTTGAGTCAATCAACCTTTTAGCATCAAAGTTGTGCCTTGCTCACAGCATACAAACATCAACAACTCCTTTTTAGAGATGACAAATTCTCTCTCAGCCAAAACCCTTTAGCTTCAGATCTTGGGCTTTGAAAAAGATACAAACCACCTTTAGCTTCATGTCTTGGGCTTTGAACAAGACACCAACATACCTCTTTCCTCCCATAGAATAGGAGGAACTACGATCGCTATGATTTCCCTATTTAGGGAATACGTAGGCATAAGATTGCAAAATCTTAGTGAGCATACTAATCAAAAACCCAAAATCCCGTACCTTCATACATCAATTGAAAAGCATCAGACCTAACATCTTACCAATAGCCTAAATATTGTTTTTAAGCGAGTAACCCTAAAGAAGAACCCTCTCTTGATAGCATCTGTAAACCAACAGTTTTGACTATTTAATCTCAGTTTGCAAGAAGGGTTAATTGGAGACATCTATTTCCCTTCCTTAATTAGCTCAACAGGATAAAAAATGAATCGAACTGTAGTTCCAAAACGATAGTGATTCGAAACCACAAAAATCGCGCTACATAAAAAGTGGCGATCACAGTGGGAGCCGTTCCTTCTTACATTTTTTAGGTAGAAACCTTGAACAAGTCATTTTCACTGTGGCCACCACAGAAAAAAGTGGCGACCACAGTGGGAGGCATTCTTTCTAGCCTCTTTTAGGGTGAGAGATTTAAATTCAATAAAATGTCACAGAAATGGCGACTCTGCTGGGGAGTCATTGTTTGTATAGGATCATAAGACTAGAGGTCTAGGATGATTAAGACAAATATATATACTGCTTTTCCTAATTGATATCTGTGTTTATTTTTCTGCTAATGGGAATGCATGTGATGCCGCATGTGGAAAGATTGAGTATATACCTAAGATAGGGGATGGCATTATACGGGTAATCTTACGGGGAGTGAATCCCAGTTAAGAGTCCCCGGTCGACCATCAGACTCAATGGAGACTCCCTTTGCAGATACATTTCCTATACGACTTCAGTTGTTGAAAGTAGTGTGATCGATTGGGTTATTTGAGAAGCTGAGGTTTTTAGTAGACTGAAACCATTTTGTAGTGCGGAAGCTATCGGAAATAGTTGTCACGCGATACTACCCTCATCTGAGATCACTCTAAGATACATCAGCTCGCTGGCGATCTGCTTGCTGTTGTTATCCCAAGAGGGGTCAATGATTTTGCGGACAGGTACAAAAAATAACCAGTATAAACCTTTGGGGATGGTAGAGCCTTGACTTTATGACACCGACCCTTTGACCCCATGTTTTTTCTATGTTTTTGTGTGCTGCATTCATGCATTCATTTAAAAAACATTTAAACAAAGAAAATTCTTCTCTTCTAGTCTTTCTTTTTCAAATTAAACTAAGACAATGATTGCAAATGTCAGATAAAGAGATTGCGCTAATGGATTTCGGTAGAAGGAAAACTCACAAGTACACCTTCAAGGTTCCAAAACTAGAGGATTTAAGAGGTCTGGCGAGAATGATCACCAACCCCGAGGCTTTCAGAGCCAAGTATGGAGGACTGTTGTCCTTGTTAAGGGTCCATGTAATCGAAGGAATCCTGTCCACACTAATCCAGTTCTATGATCCGGTCTATCACTGTTTCACATTCTCAGATTATCAACTAGCACCAACACTGGAGGAGTACTCTCACCTGACTGATTTGCATATTACTGACCAAGCTCCCTTTTCTGGATTGGAAGAAATTCCAAAGGATCAAACCATTGCAAGAGCAATTTATTTGGACGAGTCAGAGGTCAGCACTCACATGACCACTAAGGGTGGAATCCAAGGTTTGCCAGCCCAGTTCTTGACAAAGAAAGCTCTATACTTTGCTAGTATAGGGAACGTGGCCGCTTTCGAGAGCATCTTTGTTTTTCTCACCTACGGGTTATTTTTGTTTCCCAACATCGATAACTTTGTAGATATCAATGCCATTAAGATTTTTCTGATTGGAAACCCTGTACCGACCCTGCTCGCAGATGCTTATCATTCGGTACACTTAAGGAATTTATACAGCGGAGGAATGATCACATGCCGTGTACCTCTGCTATACAAATGGTTTATTTCCCACTTGCCAAAGTCTGCTGCATTTTGGGATCAAAAGAATACTTTACGTTGGTCGTAGAGAGTCATGTTTCTTACCAACTCTGACATCGATTAGTACAATCGAATCTATGACGGGATCAGGATCATTGATCGTTGTGGAAATTTCCCAAATGTATCCCTTATAGGAACTAAGGGAGGAATCAACTATCATCCAGTTTTAGTTCGTCACCAATTTGGATACCCGATGAGGCATGTCCCGCGTAATGCTCGTCTGGAAGGTCTTTTCTTCAAGGAAGGAGAAAATGACAGGGCACTAAAGACGGAAATAGTGCATGCCTGGAAACATGTTCACATGAAAGGAAGAGAGTCTCTAGGAAAACTAGAATGTGTCTCGGTGGAGCCTTACCTCCACTGGGTACAAACTAAAGTTCTCAAGCTGAGGATGCCTTACCCTCGTCAGGAAGTTCTTCCATTAAGGGACTCTGTCCTTTATTTTATGTCTGAGACGGAAAAACATCAGGTTACTCTCAACAAAGTTCAGCAGGAGAAGAGGTCTTGGAGGAACAAGTACCGTATTCTTAATGTGGAGTGCAAGAAAATACAACAACTATTGAAAGATAAAGATGCTCTGATTGAGATTTTAGAGCAACATGCTGTAGAAAATTAGGATGGCCAAAGGAGTTTGCCCACTCCTTTCACGTGGCAAAGGAATGACAACCCGACAACGGCCCAAGAGCCCCGGTCAAAGAAAAGGAAAATGCCGGAACCCGCACCTGAGCTCGCTTCAGAGAGGACTCAGGACCCATAAGTTTAGATTTCCTTTTACAACACTTTGTAAATTACTGTATTTCCATTCTGCAATCTTTGAATTCAATAAAACGGGGTTTCCCCAGTATTTTATATTTGCAATCTAATTGTCGAAGTTTACTTTGAATAAACGAAAAATATATACAATTAATATAATCATTGTATATCATTCATCATCCTCACGTAACGCATTCTTCTTACCTACGAATCTCATGTTTGCGTCTCGATTCTAGAGTCAAACTGTCTCATTCGTATAATACTCGAGCCAATCGTCAGAAAGAGATCGACACTCTGAAAGAGGATCTGAGAAAGCTTCATAACGACATGCAAGCTCTAGCAGAAGCTCAGATGCAATAACAAAGGACTGTGATCTCAGAGATCACATCATCGCCCATAGTGGACAAGTATGATCCTCGGTACAAAATGCCGAAAGATCGTCCCTGGGGCATGCCTATTAACTATATCCCAGAGGGATATATTCTGCCGATCACCGAAGATCCGGAAACTTCAGCAGGAGCCGCTGGGCCTGAAGGTTACAAACTTCGAGAAAGCGAAGATGCCAGGGGCATGACAGCAACTCCTGAAGGTTACAAACTTCGGGAGGCACCGAGAGTCTCGGCTATAATGACTATACCACCACCCATGGTACACACTGTCCCGGAAGGACAGATTCCACAGATACCTTCTGGTTGAAACGAAAGTATGTTTGACAGAATGAATGAGTTCCAGGAACAATTCCTGGAGATGCAGAAAGAACTGCAAGCCCTTTGCGGTCAGGATTTATTTGGAAAGGATGCCGCAGACCTTTGTTTGGTCCCCAATGTGAAAGTTCCGCGCAAGTTCTAGGTACCCGATTTTGAAAAATACAAGGGTAACTCTTGCCCTCAGAGCCATCTGGTGATGTACGTTCGACGAATGTCAGCTCAGACAAAGAACCAATAGCTACTGATCCACTATTTTCAGGATAGTTTAACCGGTGCCATATTAAAATTGTACATGGGCTTAAACCGCACTAAGATTGGCACTTTCAGAGATCTTGGCACTGCCTTCGTTCAACAATATAAGTATAACCTGGACATGGCACCAGACAGAGATCAACTCAGATCAATGTCACAAAAGGACAAGGAAACCTTTAAGGAGTACGCTCAGAGATGACGTGAAATTGTCGCTCAGATTTGTCCCCCTCTTGAGGAAAAAGAGATGAAAAAGATCTTCTTTAAAACCTTAAGCTCATTTTACTATGACAGAATGGTTGCCAGTGTGCCCAGTGACTTCACCGAGATGGTGGGCATGGGAGTTCGTCTTGAGGAAGCAGTCCGAGAAGGACGTTTAGTTAAAGACGCTGGATCATCAAGTAATACAAAATGATACGGTAGTGCTCTCCCTAAGAAAAAAGAGCAGGATATTGGGAATATCTCTCTCGGAAAGCAAAGGCGACGATACCAACCAGTAGCGGCTGTAACTCCTGCTATAAACCCTCCGCCTATTCCTACATATCAACCTCAGGTTGCTCAGAGCCAACTGAATCAACAACAATATCAGCAAAGGATACAACAGCCTCTTCAGCAGGCTCGTCCTCCGTACAACAAAAACCGTACAACGCGACCACCAAGGTTCGACCCTATACCAATGTTGTACGCAGAACTTTTTCCATTGCTACTGGTCAAGGGGCATGTCCAAACCAGGTCTCCTCTTACAGTACCGGAGAATCCGCCTTTTTGGTTTAAAGCGGATCAGACTTGCCCTTACCATCAAGGAGGACCAGGGCATAACATAGAAAACTATCTCAGTTTCAAATCCAATGTGCAAAAGCTTATTAGGAGTGGGGTATTATCCTTCAAAGATACGAATCCGAATGTTCTCACGAACCCGCTGCCTCAATACGAGAAAGCTGTGGTAAATTTGATAGAGGGAGAGTCCAACAACAGCTATCAAATTCATGATGTACTCTTATTAAGGGCCAACTTGGTCAAGATGCATTGTAGACAGAGTGGATACGACCATGTGCCACCTCATAACTATCACCAGTGTGATATTTGCTCTAAAAGTAATCAGGGATGTTCTGTGGTGCAATCAGATCTACAGGAACAGTTGGATCTCAGATGGATCCAAGAGCATCGAGTTCGTGGAGTTAACATGACTTACTCGAATTCCAACATCATCCAGAATCATGACATTCTAGTGATGAATGTCAACTTGGTGGCAATGCACTCAAGGCAAATCCAGTATCATAATCTGCCACGACATGATTACAATTCCTGTCTGACTTGCTCGGTAAACAAACAGGGATTCTCTTTTGTACAAGAGGCCCTCCAGCGTTAGATGGATCTTGGGTGGATCCAGGACTATGTGTTATCTCTTTTACTCAGTTCCGAAGCCAACAGAGAGGCTCTACAGAAAGTCTTAGAGCAGGCCTTTGTGGAACAGGATATGTCGATAAGACAATTTGACAGCATTATCTCTAATATCACTTCCTGCAATAACTTGGGGTTTAGTGATGAGGAATTGCCAGAAGAAGGCAAAAGCCACAACATGGCGCTCAATATCACAGTCAACTGCCAAGACGATGCTTTAGCCAGAGTACTGGTAGACACCGGATCGGCTCTCAACGTTATGCCAAAGTCCACCCTAATGCGACTATCATTCAAAGGAACTCCGATGAGAGGCAGTGTGGTCGTCGTCAAAGCATTTGACGGGTCCAGAAAAATAGTTATCGGCAAAGTCGACCTTCCCATAACTATCGGTCCTCACACTTTCCTGGTCACTTTCTAGGTCATGAACATCCGAGAAACATAAATTTGCTTATTAGGAAGACCTTGGATACACTAGGCTAGGGCAGTCACTTCGACACTTCACCAGAAACTGAAGTTCATCAAGAACGACCAACTAGTCACAGTCTGTGTAGAACAAGCCTTGCTCGTGAGTAACTTATCATCGTCTACTTGTGTAGATCCCGAGGAAGTTGTTGGAACTCAGTTCCAAGCGCTTTCGGTGAGCAGTGACAATCAGTCAGAAAAAGGAACATCGATTTCCTCATACAAAGATGCTCTCAAAGTAATCGAGAGTAACAACGCAAAAGGATGGGGACAGCTTGTCATTCCTACTGATAATAAAACAAAGAAGGGTCTTGGTTTTTCTATAACCTGTACCCAGACTGCCGCTGATGGCGAAAGTCTTCATCCCATTCAAAACTTCTTCCATAGTGGAGGTTTCCTTCACCCAGTGTCTCAAGAAGTACATACCATCAGCGAGGGAGATTTCTCTGATACAGATGAAGAATGCAAATCCTATCTTAACAAGGACGGTTATATGTCTCAGAAAGAAGTGCATACGCCATTTTTCTATCTCGCATAGAGTCTGAGATTTATACCGAGGGCAGATGTCGAAATGATATACGGAGATTGTGATCCGGAAGGATGCCGTGCTCCGCCAAATTCATTAGAGGAAGACACTCCGATGAAATACAACTTTGACCACGACTACTATGGCCCGATGGATAGTCTGCCTATCTGGCAGCCGTACCCAGGAGACTGGAGGCAAGAACACCAGCCAAACAATGAAAATCAGCGGAGCATCATTGAAAAGAATACCTGCGTCCCCACCATGTCATGGGATCAACACTCAGGTCATTCAGAAAGTATCCAGCACGACGATGAATTTGAAAAATTTACAGGACTAGAATTCATTAACTATGCTTTTCCCGAGGTCAACATCATCGAAAGGGATGACTCCTCCAGTTCCAAAGAAGTGTGGGACACCTTAGGACAACCAAGTGGAAAATTCGACTTCATGGTCAAGTACACTGCTCTTGAAAGCTCTCGTATCAGGCTCGAAGACATCCAGCCAACTGGTTGGGGAGATTTTCCTGAGAGCAAAAATACTATGCAAAATACAACAGAGGAATCCTCCTACGACAACTCTGCCTGGGAGACAGATTCCAACGATCCTGCTCCACCAGAAATCAGCGTCATTTCTGAGGACAAATTAAGGAAGGTACCAGACTTTGTGATTCACCGAGGAGTTCGCCGCCAATGGGTTGCTGTCGATGTTTCGAAGATTATTCATAAGTCAAAGTAATTGTCGTCTTTAACCTTTCACCCTGCCCAGGTGAAACGGATGTTTTGATAGGGCTCACTTTCTGTAAATATCCCTCTTCGCTTCGCCCAAGGCGACATAGTTTTGTTTTATAGGGTTGTAGTTTCAAGAATCGACAAAATCATAAATAAATAAACGTCATTTTGTAATTTCCGCATTAATTGTTGTTTTCTCTTTTCGTTTTTCAGAAAATGGTAATCCTAAAAAACAATTCAAATAATAAAAACAAGCAGTAAAAAAAAATACACTACACACACTCTTGCATTTTCTCTATCTCTTCTAAACACAAATCATCACGTCATGCAGATTACTTGTTTTAAACCCCGTTGAAACATACAATCTGATGCCTTCTCCCAACTTTGAATTCCCAGTATTTAAGGCTGAAGAAGAAGATGATGAAGAAATTCCAGAGGAGATATCTCGATTACTCAGACAAGAGGAAAGGTCCATTAAACCTCACAAAGAGCCATTGGAAACGGTCAACTTGGGCTCAGAGGAAGGGAGAAAAGAGATCCGGATTGGGGCACTGCTCAGTCCAACTGCCAAAGAGAGTTTGACAAAGCTTCTCAAAGAGTTTCTCGATGTATTTGCTTGGTCCTATCAGGACATGCCAGGATTAGATACCAGCATCGTGGAACATCATCTACCGTTGAGATCAGAATGTCCACCAGTAAAACAGAGGTTGAGACGAACTCATCCAGACACGGCCATCAAAATCAAAGAGGAAGTCTAGAAATAGATTGACGCAGGTTTCCTCGCCACATCGGAATATCCTCAATGGTTAGCCAACATAGTACCAGTTCTGAAAAAGGACGGAAAAGTCAGAATGTGTGTAGACTACAGGGATCTAAACAAGGCTAGCCCAAAGAACGACTTTCCTTTACCACACATTGACATGCTGGTTGACAGTACAACAAAGTTTTAAGCCTTCTCCTTCATGGATGGATTCTCGGGCTATAATCAGATAAAAATGGCGCCGAAAGACATGGAGAAAACTTCCTTCGTCACCCCATGGGGTACTTTTTGTTACAAGGTAATGTCGTTCGGGTTGAAGAACGCTGGGGCAACCTATCAACGGGCCATGACTACTCTGTTTCATGATATGATACACAAGGAAATCGAGGTATATGTCGATGACAGATGACTGTCAAATCTAGAACATAGGAGGAGCATATGACCCACCTGTCAAAACTATTTGAGCGGTTGAGGAAGTATAAACTCTGCTTGAATCCCAACAAATGCACATTCGGTGTCCGTTCAGGGAAAATTTTAGGGTTCATCGTCAGCCAGAAAGGAATTGAGGTTGACCCTGACGAGGTCAAGGCCATTCAAGAAATGCCTTCTCCAAAGACTGAAAAACAAGTCAGGGGATTCCTGGGATGTCCGAATTACATTTCCAGATTTATATTCCGCATGACTGCGACATGTGCGCCGATTTTCAAATTACTAAAAAAGAATCAGGACTGCGTTTGGACAGATGACTGCCAAACCGCCTTTGACAGTATCAAAGAATATTTGTTGAACCCACCGATTCTATCACCTCCAGTGGAAGGAAGAGCACTGATCATTTACTTAACAATCTTGGAAGACTCAATGGGTTGTGTACTTGACCAACAGGACGAAACAAAAAGGAAAAAGTCTACCATTTACTATTTGAGCAAGAAATTCACCGACTGCAAAACTCGGTACACTATGCTTGAGAAAACTTGTTGTGCTCTGGCTTGGGCAGCCAAACGTCTTCGCCAATATATGATTCGTCACACTACTTGGTTAATCTCAGAAATGGATCCAATCAAGTACGTCTTTGAAAAGCCTGCTCTCACGGGAAGGATTGTCCGTTGGCAGATGTTGTTATCAGAATAAGACATAGATTACCACGCTCAGAAAGCCATCGAAGGAAGTATTTTAGCCGGTCATTTGGCTCATCAACCGATTAACGATTAGGAATCAGTCGGAGTTGACTTCCCAGACGAAGATGTCATGTATCTAAAAATGAAAGACTGCGATGAACCACTACCCAGTGAAGGGCCAGAACCAGGTTCCCAATGGGGACTAATCTTTGACGGAGCTGTCAATCATTATGGAAACGAAATTGGGGCAATCATCATAACACCTCAGAGTACCCACATTCCTTTCACCGCTAGACTTACGTTCAAGTGCACAAACAACGAGGCCAAATACGAAGCTTGTATCATGGGTCTCGACGAAGCAATTGATTTAAGGATCAAGAACTTGGATGTATATGGCGACTCAGCCCTGGTTATCAATCATATCAAAGGAGATTGGAACACATATCAATCAAGACTGATTCCTTACAAAGATTACACGAGAAGGTTGTTACCATTCTTCAACAGAATCGAGTTTCACCATATCCTTGGTGAAGAGAATCACATGGCTGATGCACTGTCCACTCTCTCTTCCATGATTAGTGTAGGTCATTGGAATGACCTACCTAAGATCGACATAATGCGCCTCGAGAGGTCCGCTTACATCTTCACGATTGAAGCAGTCATAGATGACAAACCTTGGTATCACAATATCAAATGCTTCCTTCAAAAACAAGAGTACCCTCCTGGGGCATCTAGAAAGGACCGAAAGACCCTCAGGAGACTGGTTGGCAGCTTCTTTCTGAGCGGTTATACACTCTATAAAAGAAACTTTGACATGGTCTTGCTCCGATGTGTAGACAGACCAGAAGCAAACCTGTTGACGAAAGAAATTCACGAGGGATCCTTTGGCACTCATGCTAATGGACACACAATGGCGAGAAAAATTCTAAGAGCAGGGTACTACTGGTTGACCATGGAATCCGACTGCTACAAGTACGTGAGGAAGTGTTACAAGTGTCAGATATACTCATACAAAATCCATGTACCGCCAACGCATCGCAAAGTTCTCTCTTCCCCGTGGCCTTTTTCCATATGGGGAATCGACATGATTGGCATGATTGAACCTAAGGCTTCAAACGGACATCGGTTCATCCTGGTAGCCATTGATTACTTCACCAAGTGGGTCGAAGCAGCGTCATACGCTAATGTAACCCGACAAGTGGTGGTCCAATTTATCAAAAACAATATCATCTGCCGTTATGGTGTTCCTAGCCAGATCATTACGGATAATGGATCTAACTTGAACAACAAGATGATGAAGGAGTTGTGTGTTGAGTTCAAGATCGAACACCATAACTCATCTCCCTACCGACCCAAGATGAACGGAGCGGTAGAAGCGACTAACAAGAACATCAAGAAGATCGTTCCAAAGATGGTTGTAACCTATAAAGATTGGCACGAAATGCTGCCCTTTGCTCTTCACTGTTATCTCACATATGTCCGCACTTTAACAGGGGTAACCCCTTTCTCTCTAGTATATGGCATGGAAGCAGTGCTCCCCATAGAAGTAGAGATCCCATCAATCTGGGTATTGATGGAAGCTAAGCTAACAGAAGCTAAATGGTGTAAAAGTCGACACGATGAACTGAATCTGATCAAAGAAAAACGAATAACGGCACTATGCCATGGTCATTTGTATCAACAGAGAATGAAGAGGGCGTTTGACAAAAAGGTCCGACCTCGCATCTTCAGGAAAGGTGACCTCGTGCTCAAAGATACAATCATTCCTCACTGATTCCCGGGGCAAGTGAACTCCGAATTACGACGGCCCCTATGTGGTCAAGAAAGCTTTCTCATGCGACGCCGTGAGACTAGCAACTATGGATGGAGAGGAATTTGCCTACCCCACAAATGTTGACGTAGTCAAGAAATACTTCGCCTAAATAAAAAAAATAAAAAATAAAAAAAAAACGTCTCGGTGGATTGAAAACCCGAAAGGGCGGTCCAGGCAAAAATTAGAGACATAATAAAAAATCATCCCGGTGGATTGGAAATCTCAAAGTACAATCCAGGCAAAAGTTAGGGATTAATGGCAAGTAACTTCGTCTAATCAGTTCAGCTCCTCAGCAGTCATGCCATCAGTCAGAAAAACTCCAGTCAAGGTCGTCTTCGACGGAAGCTCAGGATGTCCAGAATTCAAAGTTGGTAAAAGGATAACGGTCGTTATGTTTCAATGTAGCCCTTTTCCCTTAAATTACCATTTTCTAAACTTTGTAAATACTCCATGGAATCACGCGTTTGGCTGATTTCCATCCTATCAATAAAATTTAAGCCCTGGTGCTTTGTTTATAATTCTCATTTGTTTTAGCTTTATAAAACGACATTTTAACATGATCAACGATTCTTGAAATAAAACAAAAATGAATTTACTTGTTAAAACTTTTTCTGCTTTTAAAATAAAGATGGCATTTTCTTTTGATGATTGAACATTGAAAGAACATCGATCGCTTTTCCAGAAGTAATCGAACTTCAAAGTGCAGAATTAAAGTACTCCTTCTAAACCAGTGCACCTGAATGAAGGATCAACTGTGTCAGAGACCGTGTTTCATTCAACACACCCCCCGGCAGAGTTCTTATCTCCTAAGCCCGACCAACGGTTGTTCCCCACGGGGACTATCTCTCCTAAGCAAGGCATAATTGCTATCGTGAACCAATGATACTTTTCGTCTCCCATTGTGGCCGAGTATCCAGTCGTGTTCATCTATTAGTCTGTATGTCGCGTCAGTTTTGTCAGCATAAACATACATACATCATGCATTATTGATTTACATTCATATTCATATTACATCACTATCACTCTAGTCGATCTTGTTCCTTAGCGATAAACGTCTTTTCAACCGAGTTAGTTCCCCAGCAAGTCTGACATCAAATCTTTTTCCATCAAATGGCATCTCTCCCGGGAAATTCGGCGAGAAGTTTGAGGAAAAAACCGCTACGAACAACGTCCCTTGTCAAGAAAGTTTATTGACAAAAGAAACTAAGACCAGTTCCTTGGTAGGAAACCAGGATCGACGGGAAGTTTATTTCAGCAACTAAGACCAGTTCCTTGGTAGGAAACCAGGATCGAGGGGAAGTTTATATCAAAAACTGAGACCAGTTCCTTGGTAGGAAACCAGGATCGAGGGGAAGTTTATATCAGAAACTGAGACCAGTCCCTTGGTAGGAAACCGAGATCGAGGGGAAGTTTATATCAGAAACTAAGACCAGTTCCTTGGTAGGAAACCAGGATCGAGGGAAAGTTTTCCCTTTTCTAAGTATCAACGCTTAGCAAAAGAAGATGAATGCATAAGCTACCATTCATAACCACTATCAAAATTTCGGGTATTCCGATATTTAATCCTCTTGCACCAAGATTAAATAGGGTCCAACAAGATTAAATAGGGGCATCTGTCATACCCCAAATTTTGACCACTAAGATTTCCCATCATTGTACAAATTATCATCACAATATGGATGTACCTTCATGCCTCATCAGTCTCCTCAAAGATGATTGAGCATCCACTACAATCAAACTTAGGGTTTCAAGCCCTCTCGGAGCTCTTAGACAAAGGATCAATCAAGGAATGACATAATCTTCAACTTGTCTAAACCTCTCAAACACCCACAATGGATCAAGAGGACTCCCTCATCAAGGATCAAGCACAAGGCTGCAAATTCCAAGTGGATCAAGCCTCAAGATCGCCAATGTCACCAAATTAGGGTTTTGGTCGACCAGGGCCTCCAGATGGAAATTTTCCTCTGGGCATGAACCAATGCTTAAAAGCATAACCTAAGATGCTCCAAGGGACATCATGAACCCAATCATCAAGTTAATTTTTCCTCAGGGGATGCATTCATAAAAAATCAGGAATTAGGGTTTCTTGACCTAATTCACCCTTAAGTTGACTTTTGGGACAAACCATGAACCAAGACCTCAAGAGAGGATTTTAGGGTCTCTAACACACTACATTGATCCATTTGTAACAATGGATTATTCCAAGAAGCTTGATCAACAAGTTTCAAATTCATCAGAATCACAATTAGGGTTTTGAGGGAAAAGTCAACAGTGCCTTTGACTTTTGACCCAGGCATGCTCCCAAACCTTGGGACATGATTCAATACACCCTATAACACCCATGGAACATGTCCATCAAGTTTGATTTAGGTCAAGGACTTGATTTCATAGAGGATCGCACAGTTTGGAGTTCATCTGACAAAAAGTCAACTGTGCACAAAAGTCAACTTTGACTTTTTGAGATTTTTCAAAATTATGGTTCTTTGACGCTAAAATGATGTTAATATGTGATTGGGATCATCATTCATCAAGAAAAATCAAGAAAAGTGGGATAACTTGTAAAAGGGGCAACCATAAAAAACTTAGAAATTTTCTAAGTTATGGAACAAAGTGGCTAGGGTACCAACTTTCAAGGATCATAACTTGAGATCCAACCAACCATTTGGGCTGATCCAAAGATGGATTTGTAGCTCTCATGGAATACTTTAAAAGTGTCAACTACACCTCATTCCAATTCATCATGGATTTTGAGTTATGGTTGGATCAAAGTGGCTGAAAACATGAAATGTCACTTTTTCCAGAATTTGTCTTGCTTTTTTTCCAAAAGTAGGGGGATTTTTCACTTGGATCCAAAAGGTATCAAGATAAACTATGATCACACATGTGTTGTATCATATAAGAGGTTTCCAAAATGGCCAAGAACCCCATCAAACTCAACCTGAGCTAAGAGTTATGTCAGTGGCAACATGCCTTGCTGCAACTGTCATAACAAGGCAGATTTGTGCATTTTGCTTGATTTGGGCAATTTGCGCAAATGATGAACAAGTTTATCCATCTGAACACCTCAGGGGGAGATAAAGGAGGGACAAACACTAATCCATCAGCCTCCCAAGTCCTTGAAACCAAAAGTAGCATGCCAAACCTAGAAATGCCTAAAACAGGGACAAGACTCCAATCTTAGTTTGGAGCATTTAATGGATGCACCAAGGTGGCATGGAGTGAGCCCTTTCCATCTGAATTCAGTCAAGACTTATCCAAGAACTAGGGAACCAGCAGCCTGTGCTCTAACCTCTAGTCAATGGCTAGAGGAGACTTGGATTCCTATTGATCAACATTTGCTAAACTTCTGCAGCAGTTGCCATTCACTATTGCTTGCAAAACAAACTTGCCCTACTATAAATAGAGCTCATTTATGCTCAGTTTGAGTACACCAAAGCCATCAAACAGATGCTTTCCTCAAAATCTCCTCCTCACTTCCAAATTTGCCTTCCAAAGCAAGTCAATATCGGGTTTTGAGTTTGAGAGCTATTCCAACCAAACCAGTCACACACACACCTCATAAACATCATATAGAAGTGATCCAAACACTCACATAACATCTGTAACACCAAAATCACAAAATCACTTGCCAACTGCTCAAGTTCTTGATAGAGGTGCAGTTGAGGTACCATCTCAAGTTTTAGCTTGTTTCAAACCACTCCAAGCATTCAGACACGTCACTTGGCACCTAAGGAAGCTGTGCAAATCATTGGAACCAGCTTGCAACACCTCTAACACAAAACACGATCACCAGCTGCAAGAGGTAAGCATGAACTCTTCTAACTCTATGATCCATGCATATTTTGCTGCACAATAATTTGGCCATATGTTCATAATCATGCATAGAGTATTTATCCTCAATCAATTTTTTTGTTTGAATCGTGTATGGAATTTATGAGCCTTCATGCAAATTTTAGGGTTCTTGAGGTTTCTCTATGATTTCTTATTCCATGCTTAAAGTAAATGAAATTAAAGACCATAGACATGATCGTGAGGTGAAAACGAGCTGATTGATATGTAGATTGCATGATATCATCAAGTATTCAGTGAGATTGGATAGAAAATGCAAATCTGCAGAAACAGAGGGTGGCGCGTATTCTTGCCATGTTCTTGGCGCCTTTTTTGAAAATTCAAATATTTGAATTTTGTGATTTTATTTAATTGATTCAAAAATTAATTTCTCTCTGGTTTTTAATGATTTTGAGTTGATTTTTTTTAATAATTCACAAAAATGCTAAAATATTTTATTTTACCAAAAAATATTAATTATTTCATATACTTGATATTTTTACAAAGAATTAATATTTTATTTGTTTTTCAACATTTAAAATGTTTTTTCTCCCTTGATTTTCCAAACTTAATTGATTTCCAATCATTTTGTGGATATAGACATGATTTTTCAAACATTAATCCAAGATCACAACTTGTTTTTCACACATGTTTGGTAATTTTAATCATTTTAATTAAATTTTTATTTAATTACAATACATTTTGAAATTAATTTAGGGTTTTGATCTTGATCACCCTAAACAAATCATTTTTCAAACACTTTGGGCCTCTAATAAAGTGTAAGACCCAATCCTTCTTTGAAACCAAAATAGTTTGGGCCTCAGTCATTGTATAAGACCCACGATGCTTTCAAAAATCTCGCCGCAATCTCTAGTTCAAAAACAAATCATCTGGGCCTACCCTCGTGTTATAAGCCCCATTTATTTTCTTTAAACTCTTTGGGCCTCTAATAGAGTGTAAGACCCATCCCCTTGTACATAAAAACTTTTTGGGCCTCACGTATTATATAAGTCCCTCTGTACAGTTTTTAAAACAACGGTGCGATCATCTTTAAAACTTGGGCCTCTCCTCGAGCTGTAAGCCCCAACAATCTTTTCAAAGCACACCCTCCTTTGGATTTGAACTCAAATATATGTTGTTATTAAAACTTTTCTTTGTTGAACAACTAATAAAACAACATGGAAGCTCTACAACGGGTAAGTGTTTATCTGCTTTCATTTACTGCTTTCATATGTATATAACTGTATTGTGGGGTTGCTTTCACTGTAAGTCTTCTTTCACATCCTTTTATATACTTGTCACATATCCACTGTGTAATACTAGTATAGTTATTTAGAGTTTTCCCCGGCAACTACGTCTAGAACTAGGTAAAGCCATGTTGGTCACTCTTAAATACAAACAAAACTAGATCCCCCGTAGGATTCCAGATACAGTCTTCCCTCCTCTTGGGGTTAAACAATATGGAACAAAGAGAAAGGTAGTATTCTCGGTGAACCTTTTCTTAGACTGTCACCCTTAGAAATTTTCAAAGAAACTCTAACTCCCCAGAGATGATCTTTTCTCCGTGAATGGCATCTCTTGAGTTTCTTCCAAATCCTCGAACTTTCCTGGAATGATCTCTTCTCAGTGAATTGCATTTCTTGAACTTCTCTTGGTTTGGGGACCCACAGGCTTCCTAAAAGCATCCCCGCCTCCTCTTGGGTGTTGTACAAGGACCCGTCGGCTTCTTAAAAGTTCGCATGCCTTCTCTTGGGCTTAATACAAGGATCCTGACGACCTCTTAAAGGTATAAGACAGAAATTAGTCATCCTTTGCTAGAGCAGTCTTTCTAGCGTAAAAACTCCGGCCATTATATGGTTGATACTCATCCCTTAATGCCCGCGCCTCCTCTTGGGCATTGTACAAAAGATAAAACTCTAGACTTGGACAGTCTAAGACCCTTGAGTCTCAAAGACATTCTCAAATTCCTTTCAAACATGGGAAGAAACCCCGGTCTCTCTCATGAGAGTTCCCCACACTTGGACCCGCTTCAGGATCTCCAGAATCCACAGCGGTAAGGTAGCCTCCTCTTAGGCTTTGTACAAATGATTCTCCCCAACGGAGCTAACCTTTTCAGACTCTCTTGTTGAGTCACCCACTTTTAGCCTCCGTCTTGGACTCTATACAAGACATATAAAACACTCTCTTGTTGAGTATAAAAGGCTCTCTTGTTGAGTCAATATCCTTTTAGCCTCCATCTCGGGCTTCGTACGAGATAGAAAAACACTCTCTTGTTGAGTATAAAAAGACTCTCTTGTTGAGTAAATCCCTTTTTAGCCTCCATCTCGGGCATCGTACGAGATAGAAAAACACTCTCTTGTTGAGTATAAAAAGACTCTCTTGTTGAGTCAATCCCTTTTTAGCCTCCATCTCGGGATTCGTACGAGATAGAAAAACACTCTCTAGTTGAGTATAAAACAATCTCTTGCTGAGTCAATCTCCTTTTACCCTCTATCTCGGGCTTCTACGAGACATATAAAAACCCACTCTTTTGTTGAGTATAAAAGACTCTCTTGTTGAGTCAATCTCCTTTTAGCCTCAATCTCGGGCTTCGTACGAGACAACAAAACACTCTCTTGTTGAGTCAGTCACTTGGTAATACTCTCTTGTTGAGTCAACCCTTTTAGCCTCTATCTCGGGCTTCGTACGAGACAAATAATAAACACCCTCTTGTTGGATCAATAGCCTCCTCTTAGGCTTTGTATAAAGAAAACCCCGGTTGAGTCAATCAACCTTTTAGCATCAAAGTTGTGCCTTGCTCACAGCATACAAACATCAACAACTCCTCTTTAGAGATGACAAATTCTCTCTCAGCCAAAACCCTTTAGCTTCACATCTTGGGCTTTGAACAAGATACAAACCACCTTTAGCTTCATGTCTTGGGCTTTGAACAAGACACCAAAACGCCTATTTCCTCCCATAGAATAGGAGGAACTACGATCGCACTGATTTCCCTGTTTAGGGAATACGTAGGCATAAGATTGCAAAATCTTAGCGAGCATACTAATCAAAAACCCAAAATCTCATACCTTCATACATCAATCAAAAAGCATCAGACCTAACATCTTACCAATAGCCTAGATACTGTTTTTAAGCGAATAACCCTAAAGAATAACCCCCTCTTGATAGCATCTGTAAACCAACAGTTTTGACTGTTTAATCTCAGTTTGCAAGCATGGTTAATTGGAGACATATGTTTCCCTTCCTTAATCAGCTCAACAGGATAAAAAATGAATCGAACTGTTGTTCCAAAGCGATATGATTCGAAACCACAAAAATCGCGCTATAGAATCTAGAATGGATTCAAGATCACAAAATCCAGGAGGTCAACATGGCCCATGCAAATCCCAACATTGTTTAGAACCGCAACATTCTTGTGATGAACGTCAATTTGGTGGCTATGCACTCAAGCCAAAGTCAATATCATAATATGCCACGACACGATTACGATGCCTGTCCGACCTACTCAACAAGCAACCAAGCATGCTCTTTTATACAAGAGGCCCTTCAACGTCAGATGGATCTTGGGTGGATCCAGGACTATCAGGAAAGAAATAACCTTCAAGTCAATATGGTTCAGATCTTTGACATACGCTTGATGAATACCAGTCTGGTAGGACTACATGCTAAGCAAGTCAGGCTCGGTTTTCTGGCTTCACATGATTATCAGGACTGTGAAGAGTGTCGTGAGGACGACCAAGGGTGTGCATTTGTCCAAAGAACACTTCAACACTTGTTGGACCACTGGTGGCTTCCAATTTACTTGGATGAGGCTACGCAATGGATCAACATGAATGACGGAAATCCTAGTAGATATCAAAGTCAGGATGTCCACTCAATGGAAACAGATCTGGTAAAGATGCACTGCATACAAAGCGGGCGTGGTCGGGTACCACCGCATAATTATGAGCGCTGTAGAGTTTGTTCAGAGAACAACCAAGGATGCTACCTTGTACGATCTGCTCTTCAAAATCAGTTGGACCAAAAAGAGATTCGACAATGTTCAAGCTTCGGGTCGATCAACGTGATACAAGACTATCTTCTTGATCGAAGCGAAGATATTGTCATAGTTTCCATGCACGAAATGGCCGAAGACGTTTGCGCCATAATCCCTCTGCTCCATGAATCAAGATTCCCTCTTGATAGTAGAAAGATTCTCAACCTCGAACCAATTGAGGCTTCCTACGATGGTCAGAAAAATAAATAAAGCTCCAGTAGTGATCTACTTACCAGGATCAATACCGTACAAATCCAATAAGGCTATCCCTTACAAGTACGGTGCAACAACAGTCGAAAATGGAAAGGAAACTCCATTACCCTCTGTCGTAAGCATTGTCGACATCAGTCGAGTCACACGAAGCGGTCGGATCTTCGACAGAGGAATTGGAGAAACCGCCAAAGAAAATAAACCTCAAATAGAAGTTCCAAATCAGCAAGTCGGGCAATCCAGTAGTCCCGAACTTTCAAAGAACAACGATGAGATGTTGAAGCTCATCCAGAAAAGTGAGTACAACATTGTAGACCAACTGTTGTAAACTCCATCTAGAATCTCTGTATTATCTCTCCTACTTAGTTCCAAAGCTCACAGGGAAGCTCTGTAGAAAGTCTTAGAGCAAGCCTTCGTGGAACAAGATGTAACGGTAGGATAATTTGACAACATCATTTCCAACATCACTTCCTGTAACAACTTAGGATTCAGTGATGAAAAACTTCCAGAAGAAGGCAAAATTCACAATATGACACTTAACATTACAGTCAACTGCCAAGACAATGCTTTAGCCAGCGTACTGGTTGACACGGGATCATCTCTGAATGTTATGCCAAAATCAACTCTAACACGACTATCATTTCAAGGAGCTCTGATGACAGGCAGTGAGATCATTGTCAAAGCTTTTGACGGATCCAGAAAAAACGTTATCGGCGAAGTAGATCTTCCCATAACCATCGGTCCTCACACTTTCCAAGTCCATTTCCAGGTCATGATCATCCAATTTATTAGGAAGACCTTGGATACACGAGGTTGGGGCAATCACTTTGACACTTCACCAGAGGCTAAAGTTCATCAAGAATGACAAGCTAGTCACAGTCTGCGGAGAGCAAGCCTTAATCATGAGCAACTTATCATCATTCTCCTATATAGAACTAAAGGAAGTTGTCGGAACTCAGTTCCAAGCACTCTCGGTGAGAAAAGAGAATCAATCAGAAAAAGGAACGTCGATCTCCTCATACAAGGACGCTCTCGAAGTGATTAAAAGTGATAACGTAAAGGGATGGGGACAACTTGTAATTCCTACAGATAACAAAACGAAGAAAGGTCTTGGTTTCTCTTCAACCTGTGCCCAGGCTGCCAAGAAAAATGAAAGTTTTCATCCCATTCAGAACTTCTTCCACAGTGGAGGCTTTCTCCACCCAGTGTCTCAAGAAGTACACACTATCAATGAGAGTGACTCCTCCGATATGGATGAAGAGTGGAAATTTTATCTCAACGAGAACATTTATATGTCTCACGGAGAGGCACATACGCCATTTTGCTTTCCCACGCAGAGTCCGAGATATATATCAAGATCAGACGTCAAGATGATATACGGAGATTGTGATCCTGAGGGATGTCGTGCTCCGCCTAACTCATTAGAAGATGATCCAATGAAAGACAATTTCAATTATGACTATTATGACCCATTGGATGACTTGCCTATTTGGCAGCCGTACCCAAAAGACTTGGGGAAAAAGAGTCAGCCCAATGATACATATCAGTTGAGCAACATTTAAAAGAATACCTGCGTCCCCACCAAGTCATGGGATCATCACTCAGGATATTTAGGAAACACCCAACACCACGATGAACCTGCAAGGACTGCAGGACAAGAGTTTACCAACTATGCTTTTCCAGAGGTCAACGTCATCAAAGAAGATGACTCCTCCAATCCCACTGAAGTATGGGACACTTTAGGACAGCCAACTGTCAAGTACGACTTCTTAGTCAAGTACACCGCTCCTAAAAGCTCTCACATCAGATATGAGGACATCCAGCCAACTGGATGGGGAGATCCTCTCGAGAGTAAAAACACTAAGGAAGATACAACAGAAGAGTTTGTTTACGACAACTCTGCTTGGGAGGAAGATTCAAATGATCCTGCTCTGCTAGAAATCGGCGTCATTTTTGAGGACAAATCAAGAAAGAAGTTGCTAGACTTTGTGATTCACCGAGGAGTTTGCCGCCAATGGGTTGCTTTCGATGTCCCGAAAGTCGTCCATAAGTCTAAGTAATTGTCGTCTTTTAACCTTTCACCCTGCCCAGGTGGAACGGATGTTTTTATAGGGTTCACTTTTCTGTAAATGTCCCTCTTCGCTTTGCCCAAAGCGAAAAAGTTTTGTTTTATAGGGTTGTAGTTTCAAGAATCGACAAAATCATAAATAAATAAATGTCATTCGGTCATTCTCGCATCTGTTGCTGTTTTCACTTTTCGTTTTTCAGAAAATGGTAATCCTAGAACAACCCAAAATAAAAACAAGCATTTTTCAGAAAATACACTGCACACACTCTTGCATTCTCTCTATCTCTTCTAAAAAACAAATCATCACGTCATTTAGATTGCTTGTTTTAAACCCCATTGAAACATATGATCCAATGCCTTCTCCCAACTTTGAATTCCAGGTATTTGAAGCTGAAGAAGAAGAGGACGAAGAAATTCCAGAAAAGATCTCTCGATTACTCAGACAAGAGGAAAGTTCTATTGAGCCTCAGAAAGAGCTGTTGGAAATAATCAATTTAGGTTCAGAAGAAGAGAAGAAAGAAGTCAAGATTGGGGCACTGCTCAATCCAACAGTCAGAGAAGACTTAATAAAACTTCTCAAAGAGATTCCAGATTTATTTGATTTGTCCTATCAGGACATGCCAGGGTTGGATACCAGCATCGTGGAACATCATCTACCATTGAAATCAGATTGTCCACCAGTAAAATAAAGGCTGAGAAGAACTCATCCGAACATGGCTATCAAAATTAAAGAGGAAGTGCAGAAACAGATAGACGCTGGTTTCCTTGCCACCTCAGAATATCCTCAATGGCTAGCTAACATAGTGCCAGTTCTGAAAAAGGACGGAAAAGTCAGAATGTGTGTATACTACAGGGATCTGAACAAAGCAAGTCCAAATGATGACTTCCCCTTACCACACATTAACATGCTGGTTGATAGTACAGCAAAGTTCAAAGTCTTCTCCTTCATGGATGGATTCTGGGCTATAATCAAATCAAAATGGCACCGAAAGATATGGAAAAAACTTCATTCATCACCCCATGGGGCACCTTTTGTTGCAAGGTAATGTCGTTCGATTTAAAGAACGCATGAGCAACCTATCAAAGGGCCATGACAACTCTATTTCACGACATGATGCACAAAGAAATTAAAGTGTATGTCGATGACATGATTGCAAAGTCTAAAACAGAAGAGGAGCACGTGACACACCTGTCAAAATTATTCGAGCGTCTGAGGAAATACAAACTCCGCTTGAATCCCAATAAATGTACATTCGGTATCCGCTCAGGGAAACTTTTAGGGTTCATCGTCAGCCAAAAAGGAATTAAGGTTGATCCTGACAAGGTCAAGGCCATTCAAGAAATGCCTTTGCTAAAGACTGAGAAACAGGTCAGGGGATTTTTGGGACGTCTGAATTATATCTCAAGATTCATATCCCTCATGACCGTGAATTGCACGCCAATCTTCAAACTACTTAGAAAAAATCAAAGTTGTGAATGGACAGAAGATTTCTTGAAAGCTTTTGACAGTATCAAGGAATATCTGTTGAATCCACCAATTCTGTCACCTCCAGTGGAAGGATGACCACTAATCATTTACCTAACAGTCTTGGAAGACTCTATGGATTGTGTACTTGGTCAACAGGACGAAACAAAGAGAAAAGAGTCTGCCATCTACTACTTAAGAAAGAAATTCATCGATTGTGAAACTCGGTACACTATGCTCGAGAAAACTTTATGTGCTCTGGCTTGGGTAGCCAAACGTCTTTGCCAATACATGATTTTCACACTACTTGGTTAATCTCCGAAATGGATCCGATCAAGTACGTCTTTGAAAAGCCTGCTCCTACGGGAAGGATTACCCATTGGCAGATGTTGTTATCAGAATACGACATCGAGTACCATGCTCAAAAAGCCATCAAGGGAAGTATCTTAGCCGATCATTTGGCTCCTCAACCGATTGACGATCAGGAAACAGTCGGATTTGACTTCCCAGATGAAGATGTCATGTATTTGAAAATGAAAGATTGCGATGAACTTCTACCTAGTGAAGGGCCAGAACCAGGATCCCAATGGGGACTAATATTTGATGGAGCTGTCAACACTTATAGAAACGGAATTGGGGAAATCATTGTTACCCCTCAGGGTACCCATATTCCTTTCACTTCTAGACTGACATTCAAGTGTATAAACAATGAGGTCGAATACGAAGCTTGTATCATGGGTCTCTAAGAAGCTATTGACTTAAGGATTAAGAACTTGGATTTGTATGGAGACTCAGCCCTGGTTATCAATCAGATCAAAGGAGATTAGAACACATACCAATCAGGACTGATTCCTTACAAAGATTACGCAAGAAGGTTGTTACCATTCTTCAACAGAATTGAGTTTCATCACATTCCTCGTGAAGAAAATCACATTGCCGATGCATTAGCCACACTCTCTTCCATGATTAGTGTAGGTCAATGGAACGATGTACCTAAGATCGACCTAATTCACCTTGAAAAGCCCGCCTACATCTTCACAATTGAAGTAGTCATCGATGACAAACCTTGGTACCACGATATCAAGTGCTTCCTTCAAAAACAAGAGTACCCACCTGGGGCGTCCAGGAAAGATAGGACGACTCTCAGAAGACTGGCAGACAACTTCTTTCTGAATGGTGATACACTCTACAAAAGAAACTTTGACATGGTTTTGCTCAGATGTGTAGACAGACTAGAAGCAAACATGTTGATGAAAGAGATTCACGAAGGATCCTTTGGCATTCATGCCAACGAACACACGATGGCAAGAAAAATTCTGAGGGCAGGGTACTATTGGCTAACAATGGAATCTGATTACTACAAGTACATGAGAAGGTGTCATAAGTGTCAGATTTACGCAGACAAAATCCATGTACCGCCAACACATCTCAAAGTTCCCTCTTCTGCATGGCCTTATTACTGACAATGGTTCTAACTTGAACAATAAGATGATGAAAGAGTTGTGCGCTGAGTTCAAGATCCAACACCATAACTCATCTCCCTACTAACCTAAGATGAATGGAGCGGTAGAAGTGGCTAACAAGAACCTCAAGAAGATCGTTCAAAAGATATTTGTATCCTACAAAGACTAGCACGAGGTGTTACCCTTTGCTCTTCACGGTTATCGCACATCCGTCCGAACTTCAACAGGGGCAACTCTAGTATATGGCATGGAGGCAGTGCTTCCCATAGAAGTAGAGATCCCATCAATCCGGATATTGATGGAAGCTAAGATCACAGAGGTTGAATGGTGTCAAAGCCAGCACGATGAACTGAACCTCATCGAAGAAAAGAGAATAACGGCTATATGTCATGGTCAGTTATATCAGCAAAGAATGAAGAAAGCGTTTGACAAAATGGTCCGACCCCGTGTCTTCAGAAAAGGAGACCTCGTACTCAAGAAGATACAATCATTCCTCACTGATTCCCAGGGCAAATGGACTCCGAATTATGACGGCCCATATGTGGTCAAGAAAGCCTTCTCAGGAGGCGCCTTGAGACTCGCAACCATGGATGGAGAAGAGTTTGCCTACCCCACGAATGTTGATGTAGTCAAGAAATACTTCGCCTAAATAAAAAAAACATCTCGGTGGATTGAAAACCCGAAAGGGCGGTCCAGGAAAAAATTAGAGACATAAGCGAAAATCATCCCGATGGATTGAAAACCTCAAAAGACAATCCAGGCAAAAGTTAGGGAGTTAAGGCAAGTAACTACGTTTGATCAATTCGACTCCTCAGCAGTAGTGCCATCCATCAGAAGACTTCAGCAGAATGTCCAAAATTCAAAGTTTGTGGAAGGATAACGGTCGTTATGTTTCAATGTAGCCCTTTTTCCCTTAAATTACCATTTTCTAAACTTTGTAAATACTCTATGGTACCACGCGCTTGGCTGATTTCCATTCTATAAAAAAATTGAGCCCTTGTGCTTTTGTTTGCAACTCTTATTTGGTTTTTCTTTATAGAATAACATTTTAAAATGATCAACGATTCTCGAAATAAAACAAAAATGAATTTACTTGTAAAATTTTTCTTTTGCTTTTTAAATAAAGATGGCATTTCCTTTTGACTCTGAACGTCTAAAAGAACGTCGACAGCTTCCCCGGAAGTGATTAAACCTCAAAATGCAGAATTAAAGTACTCCTTCTAAACCAGTACACCTGAATGAAAGATCAACTTTTTCAAATATCAGGTCCCATCTGATATCCCCGACAGAGTTCTTACCTCTTAAGACCGATTGACTATTTCCTCTCCCCGCAGGGTCTACTTCTCCTAAGCAAGGCAGTATTGCTATCTTGAACCATGGTACTTTTCATTCCCCGCAATGGCCGAGTATCCAGTCCTGATCATTTACTAGTCTGTATGTCGTGTCTGTTTTGTCAGCATAAACATACATACATCGTGCATTATTCATTCATATTCATATTCATATTGCATTTCTATCACTCTAGTCATTCCCGAGTGATAAATTCCTCTTGTCAATCAAGCTGTCAGTCCTTTCCTCGTCAGGAAACGTGTTGTATGAGCAATCTCTCCCCCAGTTTATTTCTAGGTTGAAGCCTGTCCTCGACCACTTTGATAACTTGAACCTTTAAAAGGCAAGAAGAAACTCTACGGGTACCTTTGGAACATCACTTTTCATCATTGAAGATGATATTTTTGCTTTCCCGAATTAAGGAAAATCCCCAGAGAAAGCCTTTCAACAAAAGACTCTCGACAATACATTGGTTCTTCTCCGAAGAAAGTCGATGTTAATGAAGTCATCAGCACCTTAAAATTGGATCACATCATATGACATTTCTCTGAAAATACCTTGAAGAAAAGTATGATATATTATCCCCAAGCGAGAAGCAGTCTCTCAAGAGACACGTTTCCCCAATAGAGTCAACAAATGGCATCTCCGAACAAAGAAGTTTGCACGCCTCTATAACTCAGACAAGGGGGTGCCCCCAGCAAGTCTGACCTTGAACTTTTTCCATCAAATGGCGTCTCCCCAGTAAAACTCGGCTAGAAGTTTGATGAAAACCGCTACATATAGCATTCCTTGTCAAGAAAAGAAACTCGACAAGAAGAAACTGAGACCCGTTCCTTGGTTGGAACCCAGGATCGAGGGGAAATTTAGAAAACTGAGACCAGTTATGTGGCTGAAGACCAGGATCGAGGGGAAGTTTAGAAAACTGAGACCAATTTCATGGCTGAAGACCAGGATCGAGGGGAAATTTATTTCAGAAACTGAGACCAGTTCCTTGGATGAAGACCAGGATCGAGGGGAAATTTTACCCTTTTCTAAGAAACACTGCTTAGAAATGAAAGATGGATGAGAAAACTGTCATTCATAACCACCGCCAAAATTTCGGGTATTCCGATATTTAATCCTCTTGCACCCTGAATGTCTGCATATCTTCGCCATTCACCCATTCGGATCCAAGAAGATTAAATAGGGGCATCTGTCATACCCCAAATTTTGACCATCAAGATTTCCATCATTGGGGAGATCATCACCCCAATATGGATATACCATCATGCCTCATCAATCTCTCTCAAAGACAGTTGAGCATCCACCATAATCAAGAATTAGGGTTACGAGCCCTCCCAAGACACTTAGACAAAAGATCAATCAAGAAATGACATGATCTTCAACTTATCTAACCTCTTAAAACATCCATAAAGGATCAATAGTACTCTCACATCAAGAATCAAGAACAAAGTAATAGCATTCCAAGTGGAATGAGCCTCGATACACCAGTTATCCCCGAATTAGGGTTTTGGACGACTGGGACCTCCAAAGTGAGATTTTCATAAGAGGATGAGCCAAGACTTCAAAATATGGCTCAACATGCTCAAAATAACCCTAAGGATCCATTGGTAAAGTTAAACTACCCTCAGGAAGTGCATTTTTCAAATGTCGGGAATTAGGGTTTTTACGCGCCGAACCGCTCTGGAGCCAAAAGTCAAAACATGACTTTTTTGGCAAAAATGATCCTTATGACTGATATTTTCATAAAAATATGACTTATAGTGTCATTTGAACAATAATTGATCAAGAAATCAAGATAACTTTCAAAAGGGGCAACCATAGAAAACTTAGAAATTTTCCAACTTTAAAAGGTCATAACTCCTAAACCCTAAAGCCATTTTCTTCCATCTAAAGCTCAAATGAAAGCTCATCTCACATACTACAAAGGTGTAGGATTGGTCCATAGCCATAAAATTCTTGGATTTTGAGTTATAAAGTGATCAAAATCAAGAAAAGTGTGAAAAGGATTCCAACACTTAGAAATTTTTTTAGGCAGAATCTGTCTGGTTTTTCACCAACTTTAAGCCCATTTTTCACTTTGATCGAAGTTGAATTAAGAATAACCTTGGACATAAAAGTTGAAGTATTTCATTCAAGCTTTCCAAAGAGTACAAGAACACTCAAAGATTCCATGTGAGCAAGGAGTTATGGATCTCCCAAGTTGCCCTGCTGCAACTGTCTTCAAGACAGATTTTGGGTCATTTTTCTTGCACCACACGATTTCAATTTGCAAGTTTGTCATCTTGCCAACTTTGTCATCTTCCCAAATCAATGAGGAACAGATTGAGGCAAAAGATCTCTGAGCCACCAACCTTGCAAGTCAAGAAATCATCAATGTTGGCATGTGGGATTCAATGATGCACAATCCAAGAACTTCAAATTTGGCATGGAGCATTCAATGGATGCATCAAGGTGGCATGGACTGAGACAAATCCAACTGAATGAGTCAAGATAAACTCTGAGAACAGAAGACCATAGGCCTTCTCCATTGAATCAAGTCAATGGCTAATGAAGACCAAAGATTCCATTTGATCACCATTGAACATTGGACTGTACCAGTTGCCAAACACTATTGCAGCCAAATCAAACTTGCTCTACTATAAATAGAGCTCATTTGTGATCAGTTTGAGTACACCAAAGCACCCAAACTGATGCTTTACTCTAAATCCCTCTTTCACTCCAAACTTTCCTTCTAACTCAAGTTAATATCGGGTTTTGAAATTTAGAGTGATTCACACAAAACCAATCATGCCAACACCTCATAAACATCATATGTAGGTGATCCAAACACTAAAACAACATCTGGAACATAAAATTCACAAAATCACCAGCCAATTTCTCAAGTTCTTAACAGAGTTGCAGTTGAGGTGCCACATCAAGTTCCAGCTCCCTTCAGTCCATTCTAAGCATCCAAACACATCCCTTGGAACTTAAGGAAGCTGTCTAGATCACTCCAACACTTCAGAAACACCTCCAAACCAGAATTCGATTCTCACCTGCAGAGGTAAGCCTCAAACTTTCAAACTCAATGAATCATGTATCATAAACATATTTCCAATTACCATTGTGTTTCTGAATGTTTGTAGATCATTTACCCTCAATCAATTGATGTTTATAGTTCGTGTATAGGATTTCATTAAATTCTTGAAAATTTTAGGGTTCATCTAATTTCAACTTGTTATCTTTTGATTCACTTAATTTCAACAAAATTGAATATTGCCATTGTGTTCCTTGTTTAAAACGCACGATTTTCATATTTGGATCATGTGAAATGGTTGAGAAATGAGTGAGATAGGAGGCTTCGCGTAGCTTGCCAAGGAAGAAGATGGCCATGCACCATTCTTCAGAAAATCAACTAGTTTACTATATATTTATACTTTCCATATTATGTTTGAATTGCATTACGCCCTATAGTGGAAACACTAGTATTTGTGGTGTGTAGCGAGCGAGAGGTCTGGGGTTCAATCCCCCTCGCCCCAGACCTTTTGGTATTTATTTTAAACTATTTTCAAAAGGGCTTTATAACATATTATTCATTGACGCCATCCTCTTTCAGCCCACGCACATGGCATAGATGGTAGAATTTTGAACTCTCCACCCCAAGGGCATGAGTTCAATCCTTGGGGGGGGGGGGGGGGGGGGGGGGGGGGGGCATTCCTAATTTTTTACCACTCATTTTCTTTCATTTTCTTCACCATTTTTTAATAACTTCAAAAATTAATTTCTCACTCATTTTTTATTGGTTCTTTCTTTGAAAAATCACAAAAATGTTTAAATATCGTATTTTACAAAAAATCCAATTTATATTATTTATTTAATATAGTTAGAATTTTTGTAATTAATTTCAATTTAATTGTTTTTAAAACATTTAAAAAATGAAATTCTCACTTTGATTTTTCATTCCAAATGAATTTCAAACTTTCATGTGATTAAATATGATTTTTCAAAATACCTTTCAAAGTATACAATTTGTTTTTGACTATATTTGATATTTTTATATCATTTATTATTTAAATTCCCTTTGAAAAAGGACATTTTAATTTAAAATTAGGGTTTCCTCTTGATTTTAAATTTCAAAACACTTTTGGGCCTCTAATAAAGTGTAAGATCCAACCCCTTTGAAAACATAAACCTTTTTGGGCCTCAGACGTTGTATAAGTCCCGACACAATTTTCAAAACGACGGTGCGATCATTGTCTTTCACTGGGTCTCTCCTTGAGTTATAAGTCCCATTCTTTTTCTTAAAACATACTTTGGGCCTCTAATAGAGTGTAAGATCCAACCCCTTTGAAAACATAAACCTTTTTGGGCCTCAGACGTTGTTTAAGTCCTGACCCAATTTTTAAAACGACAGTGCGATCACTGTCTTTCACTGGGCCTCTCCCTGAGTTATAAGTCCCATTATTTTTCTTACATCACACTTTGGGCCTCTAATAGAGTGTAAGTCCCAATCCTTGTTGTACATAAACCTTTTGGGCCTCAGTCATTGTATAAGTCCCGATACGATTTCAAAAATCTCGGCGCGATCGCTGTTTTCAAACAATTTCAATCTGGGCCTACCCTTGTGTTGTAAGTTCCATTTATTTTCTTTTTCAAAAAATTTTGGGCCTCTAATAGAGTGTAAGACCTAACAGCTTTGTAAATACAAACCTTTTTGGGCCTCAGTCATTGTATAAGCCCCACTGTGTTTTCAAAAATCTCGTCCCGATCGCCAGTTCAAAACAAAATCAACTGGGCCTACCATTGTGTTGTCCCATTTCTTTTCTTTAAAACACTTTTTGGCCTCTAATAGAATGTAAGACCCAACCCCCCTTTTGTACATAAATAAATTTGGGCCTCAGTCATTGTATAAGTCCTCGTACAATTTTCAAAATAACAGTGCGATCATTTTTTATCTGGGCCTCTCCCTAAGTTGTAAGCCCCATATCTTGGACAAAAATAAAATCTAGGGCCTCTTGATAGAGTGTAAGTCTCACCTCTTTGTAAATAAATAATTTTGGGCCTCAGTTGTTGTATAAGTCCCAATACAATTTCCAAAACTTCGACGTGATCGTTGTCTTTTCAACAGAATTCATCTGGGCCTCTCCTTAAAGTATAAGCCCCAAATTTCTTTTTTAAAAAACAACTTTCCTTTTGATTCAAATTCAAATTCATAGTTGTTATCAAAACTTTCTTTAATTTCTTGAACAACTAACCATACAGCTGTGGAAGCTTGCTCACCTGTAAGTTTTAAACAACTTTCTTTTACATACTTGTATTTATATATATATATATATATACTTGTATATCTGCTTAGATTTTCCCCCGACAATTAGGTCTAAGATTAGATAAAGCCAGTGGTTACTCTTTCAACACAGTCAAAACTAGTTCCCCATAGGAATTTCCAGATATAGTCTTGCCTCCTCTTGGGCTTTTACAATATGGAACAGAGAAAGGCATTATTCCCGGTGAAACTTTTCTCAGACTGTCTCTATTAGAAAATTGTCAAAGAAATTCAATTTCCCCAGAGAAGATTAATTCCCGGTGAAACTTCTCCTGAATTTCTTCAAACCTTAGAATTGTTCACTAAAGAAAGGATTAATTCCCGGTGAAACCTTTCTGGAACTTTTCTTAAGTTTGGACCCACTGGCTTCCTAAAAGCACCCCCAGCCTCCTCTTGGGCTTTGTACAAGGACCCTCAGGCTTTTTAGAAGTCCTCATGCATTCTCTTAGGCTTAGTACAAGGACCCAGAGACCTTTTAAAGGTATAGGACATAACCTAGTCATCCTTTGTTAGAGCAGTCTTCCTGAGTGAAAACATCAAACCAGTTTTTGGTTGATTCTCATCCCTTAAAACATCAACCTCCTCTTGGGCATCACACAAAGATCATTCTCCAACTAAGAGTCAACCTCTCCATACCAGTAGACTTGGACAGTCTCATCCTCTTTTGGATCTCAAAAGAAACCTTCAAACTTCCTAAGCATAGGAAAGATCCTGATCACCTGATCAATCTCCAAGCAGAGTTAAAACCTCCACAGGTTTTACAATTCATTATTTAAACTCTCACTTTAAATTTACCCAGTGTCATACCCCAAATTTTGACCACTTAGATTCACCATCATTGTGTAGATCATCACCACAATATGGTGTACCATCATACCTTAGTAATCTCCCCAAAGACGGGTAAGCATTCACTACAGTCAAAATTAGGGTTTCAAGCCCTTTCAGAGTTCTTAGACAAAGGATCAATCAAGGAATGACATGATCTTCAACTTTCCTAACCTCTCAAACATCTACAATGGATCAAGAGGACTCCCACTTTAAGGATTAAGCACAAGGTTGCTCCCTTCTAGGTGGATCAAGCTTCAAGATCGCCAGTGTCACCAAATTAGGGTTTTGGTCGACCAGGGCCTCCAGTTGGAAATTTTCCTCTGGGCATGAGCCAATGCTTCAATGCATAACCTAATATACTCCATGGAACCTCATGGGCCCAAGCATCAAGTCAATTTGGCCTCAAGGGATGCATACATAAAAAATTAGGAATTAGGGTTTCTTGACCTAATTCACCCCTAAGTTGACTTTTGGGACAAATCATGAACCAAGACCTCAAGACATGATTGGAGGGTCTCTAATATACCATATTGATCCATTTGGAACAATGGATAGATCCAAGAAGTTTGAGCAACAAGTCTCAATTTCATCAGGACCACAGTTAGGGTTTTGCGAGAAAAGTCAACTATAGCTTTGACTTTTGACCAGGACATGCTCCCAAACCCTAATACATGATTCAATATACCCTATAACACCCATGAAACATGTCCATCAAGTTTGATTTAGGTCAAGGACATGATTTCCTGAAGGATTGCACAGTTTGGAATTCATCTGACAAAAAGTCAACTGTGCACAAAAGTCAACTTTGACTTTTTGAGATTTTTCACAAAAATGGGTTTTTAACCCTAAATTGATGTTAATGTATGATTTGAATCATCATTCATCAAGAAAAATCAAAGAAAGTGGGATAACTTGTAAAAGGGGTAACCATAAAAACTTAGAAAATTTTCTAAGTCATGAAATAAAGTGACAAAGGTACCAACTTTGGAGGATCATAACTCCTAAACCACAAAGCCATTTTTCCCCATCCAAAGCTTGATTTATAAATCTCATTTCCCTCTACAAAAGCTTCATACTGATCTATGTCCAAATTCCTCATGGATTTTGAGTTATGGAGTGACCAAAATCAAGAAAAGTCACTTTGTTCCAACACTTAGTGAAAATTTCACTAAGTCAGAATTTGCCTTTACTTTTCTCCAAATGTAGGGACATTTTTCACTTGGATCCAAAAAGTATCAAAACCAAATATGATCAAACAATTGTTGTATCACATGAGGGCTTTCCAAAATGGCCAAGAACATCACCAAATTCAACTTGAGCCATGAGATATGACATTGGCAAGTTGCCTTGCTGAAAACTGCCAAGGCAAGGCAGAATTTTGCACTTTTGGTCGATTTGCCAAAATCAGCCAATTCCAAGCCTTTTCATCACTTTAGACACATCTGAGGATTGAATCTAAAGGGGACAATCACTGAGCCAAGCCTCCAAAGTCCTTGGAACAAGAAATAGCATGCCAAACCTAGAATTGCCTAAAATAGGGACAAGACTCCAATTTTGGATTGGAGCATTCAATGGAAGAACCAAGGTGGCATGGACTGAGCTATTGGCAACTGAATTCAGTCAAGACTTATCCAAGACCAAGGGAACCAAAGCTCTGTGCCCTAACCTCTAGTCAATGGCTAGAGGAGACTTGGATTTTCATTTGCCAACATTGGCCAACCCTACTCAGCAGTCGCCATTCACTATTCCTTGCAAAACAAACTTGCTCTACTATAAATAGAACTCAATTGTGGTCAGTTTGAGTACACCAAAGCCATCAAACAGATGCTTTCCTCAAAATCTCTTCTTTCATTCCAATTTTGCCTTCCAAAGCAAGTCACTATCGGGTTTTGAGTTTGAGAGCTTTTCCAACCAAACCACACACACACCTCACATACATCATATGTGAGCTGATCAAACACTTAAACAACACCTGGAACACTGATTTCTCAGAATCACCAGTCAATTGCTCAAGGTTTTAACCAAGTTGCAGTTGAGATACCATGAAGTGATCACGCCAATTTCCACCAAGTCCAAGCATTCAAACACACTCCATAGGGTGTAGGGAAGCTGTTCAGATCATCACAACACATCTGTAATACCTCCAATTCAGAAATCATTTTGAACTTACTGTCACGACCTAGAGGTAACCCTAAACTTGGTCATCTCTCAATCTATGCATATTTCCTCGCACAATACTTTTGCCAAATGTTCATAATCATGCATGGAATGTTTCCCCTCAACTAATTGCTTTGTTTGAATCGTGTATCAAAAATCCCAGCCTTCATGCAGAAATTAGGGTTCTTGAGGATTTATTATGATTTCTTGTTTTATGCTTAATTTAAATGAAATTAATTGTCATAAACATGATCGTGAGGTTGATACGAGCATATTGATATGTGGATTGCATGATATAATCAAGTATTCAGTGAGATTGGATAGAAAATGCAAATCTAGGCAAAACTGAAAAACGCGCGTGTTCTTCAGCTGTTCTTGGCGCCATTTCTCTCAAATTCAAATATTTGAATTTTGTGATTTTATTTAATTGATTCAAAAATTAATTTCTCTTTGAGTTTTAAGGATTTCGAGTTGATTCTTTTTTTAATAATTCACAAAAATGTTAAAATATTTATTTTACCAAAAAATCCCAAAAATATTTTTTATTTCATATAATTGATATTTTTGCAAAGAATTAATACTTTAATTGTTTTTGACATTTAAAATATTTCTTCCCTCTTGATTTTGTAAATTTTAATGACTTCTTATCATTTTGTAGGGCAAAACATGATTTTTGAAGCATTAATCCAAGATCATAATTTGTTTCCCGCATGTTAAACATTTTTTGATCATTTTAATTGAATTTTTATTCAATTAAAATACATTTTGGAAATAAATTAGGGATTTTGATTAACTTAACCCTCACAAATCATTTTCAAACACTCTTGGGCCTTTTGAGAGAGTGTAAGACCCAAACCCCCTTGTACAAACAATTTTGGGCCTCACTTATTGTATAAGTCCCTCTGTACAAGTAAACTGCGCGATCGTCGCTCGTTTAAAACAAACCATCTGGGCCTACCCTCGTGTTATAAGCCCCACTCTTTTTCAAACTTTTTGGGCCTCTATTAGAGTGTAAAACCCAATCCCCTTTTAACCAAAAACAACTTTGGGCCTCAGATATTGTATAAGCCCCTTTGCCTTAAAAGAAAACCTCGGCGCGATCACCATTTCAAACGAAAAATCATCTGGGCCTCCCCTCGTGTTGTAAGCCCCATTTCTTTTCTTAAAACCTTTTGGGCCTCTTGAGAGAGTGTAAAACCCATCCCTTTGTACAGAAAACAATTCTTGGGCCACAGTCACTTGTATAAGTCCATCTGTACAAATTTAACAGTGCGATCACTGATAAAACCCTGGGCCTCTCCTTGAGTTGTAAGCCCCAAATCTTTCTTTTTCAAAGCACTTTCTCCTTTGATTTTGAAATATACTGTTGTTTTCAATCTTTCTTTGTTGAACAACTAACCAAACAGCATCGAAGCTCTACAACCGAGTAAGTGTTTATACGCTTTCATTTACCGCTTTCATATACATATAACTGTATTGTGGGGATGTTTCACTGTAAGTCTTCTTTCATAAACTCATATCGACTGTGTAATAATAGTATAGATATTTAGAGTTTCCATGGCAACTACGTCTAGCACTAGGTAAAGCCGGTTCAATTATTCGTAGAAATAGACAATACTAGTTCCCCCATAGGAGCACCAGATACAGTCTTCTCTTCGGCTGTCCTCCTTAGGAATTGTCAAGAAACTCTACCTCCCCAGAGATGAATGTATTCTCCATGAATGGCATCTCTTGAGTTTCTTCCAAATTCTCAAACTTTCCTGGCTTGATCTATTCCTTGTGAATAGCCTGTCTTGAATTTCTCGGGGTTTGGGGACCCAAAGGCTTCTTAAAAGCATCAGCCTCCTCTTAGGCATTGTACAAGGACCCACAGGCTTTCTAAAAGCATCCCCGCCTCCTCTTGGGCTTAGTACAAGGACCCGTCGGCTTCTTAGAAGTATTCACATCCTCCTTTTAGGCTTCGTATAATGATCTCTTCCACCGGGAATGATAGCCTCCTCTTAGGCTTCATACAAGGACCTCTCGGCTTCTTAAAAGTTTCCAGCCTCCTCTTGGCCTTCGTACAAATTGTCCCGACGACCTCCTAGAGGTATAAGAACAGAAATCAGTCATCTTAATAGAACAGTCTTTCCAAGAGTCTACTACTGTTTCTCTAAGCATAGTACAAAAGATGAAACTCTAGACTTGGACAGTCTAATTTCCTTGAGTCTCAAAGACATTCTCAAGCCTCTTTCGAAAATAGGAAGACACCCACAGACTTGGACAGTCTCAATACCCTTTGGATTCCTCATTTCGTCAAAGAAAGGGAAATATCCTGATTCTCAGATCAAATCCCTGAGTACAGTGTTACTCATATAAGAACTGATTTTCTCTCTGAACCAACATACTGGACCTGTCACTTAACTAAGACAACAACCCCAACCTTCTCTTGGGCTTTGTGCAATGATTCTCCCCTGGCGGAGCAAACATTTAACCTCCATCTTGGGCTTCGTACGAGATACTAAAACACTCTCTTGTTGAGTATAAAAGACTCTCTTGTTGAGTCAATCATCCTTTTAGCCTCCATCTCGGGCTTCATACGAGATACAAAACACTCTCTTGTTAAGTATAAAAGACTCTCTTATCGAGTCAAACAACCTTTTAACCTCCATCTCGGGCTTCGTACGAGATACTAAAACACTTTCTTGTTGAGTATAAAAGATTCTCCTGTTGAGTCAACCCTTTTAGCCTCTCTCTCGGGCTTTGTACGAGACACACATAAAAACCCTCTTGTTGGGCCAATAGCCTCCTCTTAGGCTTTGTATAAGAAAACCACTGGTTGATCCAATCAACCTTTTAGCATCAAAGACGTGCCTCGTTCACAGTACACAAACATCAATAACTCCTTTCCTTTCATCTAATCGCTGTAAGCGGCAAGCCTCTGGATTATTTACATCCACACCACTATCCCTCTTTTAGCATGAGAAATTCCTAAGGAAAGATGGCATTGCTCTACACTGAGTTAAAGTCTTCTCCTTCAGGTTGGAAATCCCCTACAAAGGAAATTATGGCATTGCCGGATTCACACATCCCGGTTAAAGTAATTCTCCTTTATAAACAGTTGTGACAGACAAACCCCTCTTTAGAGATGACAAATTCTCTCTAAAGTCAAACCCTTTTAGCTTCACATCTTGGGCTTTGAACAAGATACAAACTACCCTTTAAGCTTCACGTCTTGGGCTTTGAACAAGACACCAAAACACCATTTCCTCCCGTAGAATAGGAGGAACTACGATCGCTCTGATTTCCCTGTTTCGGAAAAACGGGAATACGTAGGCATAAGATTGAAAGAAAAATCTTAGCAAGCACACTAAACAAAAACCCAAAATCCCATCATTTCATAAAACATCAGTCTTAACATCATGTCCAGGTACCATTCTGGAGAAATAACCTAAGAGAGACCCCCCGAATCTTTGTAGCATCTGTAACCTAACAGACCGTTGTTCAAACTCAGTATGCAAGCAGGGTTAATTGGAGACATCTATTTCCCTTCCTTCATCAGCTTCAATAGGATAAAAAATGAATCGAGCTGTAGTACCAGAGCGATCGTGCTTCGCAACCACATCCAAAAATCACTCGCTACAGAAAAATGGCGACTCTGCACGATAGCGTCACAACGAGATCTAGTCATCATCGTCCCCATTTTCCACAGAAAAAATGGCGACTCTCCTGGGGAGTCGTCACAGCGAGATCTAGTCATCATCGTCCCCATTTTCCACAGAAAAAATGGCGACTCTGATGGGGAAGCATCTACCCCTGTTAGATGTCCCATCTCTTAGGTAGAAAATCCTGATTTCACAGAAATGACAGCTCGGCTGGGGAGTCATTGTCTGTTTAGGACCATAAGACTAGTAGTCTAGGAATATTTAAGACAAATATATATACTGCTTTTCCTAATTGATATATGTGTTTATTTTTCTGCTAATGGGAATGCATGTGATGCCGCATGTGGAAAGATTGAGTATACATCTAGGAAAAACCCCTTTAGTGGCGCAGAGGCTATCGGAAATAGTTGTCATGCGATGCCACCCTCTTCTGAGGACTCTTCAAAAAACACCACCTAGCACGGTTCCCGGCCCGCTGGTGTTTTCTTGACAGGAGTTGATGATGATGAGAGACAGGTACAAAAATCATTAGTAAACCTTTGGGATGGGTAGAGCCTTGACTCCATGACAACGACCCTTTGACCCCATGTTTTTTCTATGTTTTTGTGTGCTGCATTCATGCATTCATTTAAAAAACATTAAAACAAAGAAAATTTTTCTCTTATAGTCTCTCTGTTTTTTCAAATTAAACTAAGACTGTGATTGCAAATGTCAGAGAAAAGGATTACGCTAATGGATTTCGGTAGAAGGAGAACTCATAAGTATACCTTCAAGGCTCCAAAACTAGAGGATCTAAGAGGTTTGGCGAGAATGATCACAAACCAAGAGGCCTTCAGAGCCAAGTACGGAGGTCTGTTACCTCTGTTAAGAGTCCATGTGATCGAGGGAATCATGGATGCGCTCGTTCAGTTTTATGATCCGGTCTATCACCGTTTCACATTCCCGGATTACCAGCTCGCATCAACGCTGGAGGAGTACTCTCACCTGACTGATCTACACATTACCGATCAAGCTCCATTTTCTGGATTGGAAGAAATTCCAAAGGACCAGACCATTGCAAGAGCAATTCATTTGGACGAGTCAGAAGTCAGGACTCACATGACTACCAAGGGTGGCATCCAAGGTTTTCCAGCCCAGTTCTTAACAAAGAAAGCTCTATATTTCGCTAGTATAGGGAACGTGACTGCTTTTGAAAGCATCTTTGTTTTACTCACCTACGGGTTATTTTTGCTTCCCAATATTAATAACTTCGTCGATATCAATGCCATTAAGGTTTTTCTCGTTGGAAACCCTGTACCGACTTTGCTCGCGCATGCGTATCATTCTGTACACTTAGGGAATCTGTACAATGGAGGGGAGATCACATGTTGTGTACCTCTGCTTTATAAATGGTTTATCTCCCATTTGCCTAAGTCTGCTGCTTTTTGGGATCATAAGAGTGCCTTACGCTGGTCGCAGAAAATCATGTCTCTCACCAACTCTGACAGTGATTGGTGCAATAGGATTTATGATGGAATTAGGATAATTGATCGTTGTGGAAACTTCCCCAACATACCCCTTATAGGAACTAAGGGAGGAATCAACTATCATCCGATATTGGTTCATCGTCAATTTGGATACCCAATGAGGCATGTCCCACGGAATGCTCATCTGGAAGGTCTTTTCTTCAAAGAAGGAGAAAATGACAGAGCACTAAAGATGGAAATAGTGCACGCTTGGAAACACGTTCATAAGAAAGGAAGGGAGTCTCTAGGAAAACCGGACCGTGTCTCGGTGGAGCCTTATCTCCACTGGGTTCAAACTAAAGCTCTCAAGCTAAAGATACCTTATCCTCATTACGAAATTATTCCGCCGAGGGAATCTGTCATGTACTTCATGACTGAAACGGAAAAGCTCCAGGTTACTCTCAACAAAGTCCAGCGGGAGAGGAGGTCTTGGAAGAACAAGTACCGCACCCTCAATATGGAGCGTACCCAAATACAACAACTACTAAAAGAGAAAGATGCTTTGATTGAAATTTTAGAGCAACATGCTGTGGATAATCAAGATGACCAAAGGAATTTGCTCACTCCTTTCACCTAGCAAAGGAATGACAACCTGACAACGGCTCAAGAGCCCCGGTCAAAGAAAAGGAAAGTACCAGAATCAGCACCCGATTTCTCTTCAGAGAGGACTCGGGACCCATTAGCTTAGGTCTCTGTTTCTGCACCTTGTAATCTACTGTATTTCCATTTCTGTAATCCTTTGAATTCAATAAAAAGGGGTTTCCCCACTGTTTGATATTTGCAATCTAATTGTCGAAGTTTATTTTGATTAAACCAAAAAAAAAATTAATATAATCATTGCATTCATCATTCTCACATCGCGTATTCTTCTTACCTAAAAATCTCACGTTTGTGTCTCGGTTCTAGAGTCAAACTGTCTCATTCATACAATACTCGGGCCAATCGTTAGAAAAGGATGGATGATCTTCAGGAAGAGAACAGAGAGTTGAAAGAAGAGATCGACGCTCTGAGAGAGGATATGAGAAAGCTTCGTAACGACATGCAAGCCATGGCAGAAGCTCAGCTACAAAGAACTGTGATCTCAGAGATCACCTCAGCGCCCATAGTGGAGAAGTATGATCCTAGGTATCAAATGCCGAAAGATCGTCTCTGGGGCATGCCTGCCAACTATATCCCTGAAGGATATGTTCCGCCGATCGCTGAAGATCAGGGAATCACAACAGATGCCGCTAGTCCTGAAGGTTACAGACTTCGGAAAAGCGAAGATGCCAGAGGCATATTAAGGACTCCTGAAGGTTACAAACTTTGGGAAGCGCCAAGATTCACTGCCGTAGTTACGGTACCACCCCCTGTGGTGCACACTGTCCCGGACCAGAAGGAAACTATGTTTGACCGAATGGATGAATTACAGGAATAGTTCATGGAAATGCAGAAGGAACTGCAAGCCATTCGCGGTCAGGATCTATTTGGAAAGGACGCCACAGACCTCTGAGTTCCACACAAATTCCAAGTGCCCGACTTTGAAAAGAACAAGGGTAACTCTTGCCCTCTGAGTCACTTGGTGATGTATGCTCGGCGAATGTCAGCTCAGACAGAAAATCAGGATCTACTAATTCACTACTTTCAGGATAGTTTAACCGGTACCGCACTCAAATGGTACATGGGGTTAAACCGTGCCACGATCGGCACTTTCAGAGATCTTGGCACTGCCTTCGTCCAACAATACAAATACAATTTGGACATGGCACCAGACAGAGACCAACTGTAATAGCCCAAAATTTGCTCTCCCTTTTGTCATCATAGCATAGCATTATCATATATCATATCATATCCATCTCATTAGCATTGCATTGCATCTTTGCATAGAAAAATGAAGCATAGCATCCCTCTTACCATCAAGGCATGTGGTCAGGTGAAAGGTGGACAATCAAGGGATCATTCAAAGCACAAAAGGTCAAACAAGTTGCTTCAAGGCAAGCCAAGAGATCTTTCATGTATCATGCTATCTCAATTGATCATCCAAAAACTCAAGGAAGTAAGATTCAATAGGAGGTTGAAGCACTACATCCTTTACTATGGAAGAGGTCCAAAAACTGAAGGAAAACCCTCAAAAGAGATAGTTCATTGGTTCAAAATCCCCTCTAGTGGCATATCTCATCATCCTTTAAGAGGATACACAACATACTCAGAGGAATTTGGGTTTGGAAGATGTGCAATTTCCTCCTAACCAGAAGGGGCCAAAATTAGGGTTTCCAATTAAATCAGGGTGTTATTTCCTTGGTTTTATGGTTGGCATTATTTTGCTAAAACTCATGTAGCAGCAGATATTAAATGAAGATTACTCTTTGTTCAACATGTCGAATGAAGATGTTCCATGACTGCTCATAGGACATCGCGCTGTGAAGTCAGGTTTTATTGCAGATTCTGTTACAATGATTTGTAACTGAATATTCTGTGAATAATTGGTTATCCTATGTGGCATCCAAAGCTTTTTTGGATTAGGGTTATTTGTTGGTTTTCGGATTTGCTGTTGTTTCTAATTATGGAGACATAATAGGAAACTTTGGAGTGAAGACCTATTTTATTGGAGTTATTTTTGCAGATTTGTGAGCAGTCAAATTGCTGCGTCTTTGAAGCCCAAATTCAGTCCAGATTTCAAGCTATAAATAGACTGATGTAAACCTAGTTTTAGGTGTCGAACTTACATGTATTTTTAGGGTTGTGTGCTTGTGTTTTGTGAGCCTAACTGGTATCTTATGATAACAGTATAAGGACTGTAGTGTAAGTTGTGTAAGGTTGCTCATAAGCTTTTAAGCATTGAGTAGATGTGTTAATTCTCATAAGCTGTGAAGTATTGAGAATTTGTGTTTCGACCACTGTTATTTATCTTGTAAGGAACCAGTCACGGGTTGTGATTGAAGATGGATTTGAGGAGGGCCTCATACCTAGGGGAGTCTTAGGTAGAAGTCATAGGAAGGGTAGTGATTAAGTGAGCTGATTGAACTGGGTGTGGTTATCAGTGAGTTGATACTATCGAATATTGATTTCATCCATGGCTTGGTAGCCCCCAGATGTAGGATAGTTGATCCGAACTGGGTTAACAATTTCTGGTGTTCTTTACATTTTATGCACACTTTTGTATTGAACTTGTTCATTGTTGTTGTATATCAGTGTCTCGACATCTCGATAGGACATTTGATATACATGTCAGAATTTCAATTGGCATCAAGAGCTGGCACCCTTTGTTGTTTCTGGGTGAGATTCAGGGAAGGTACTTTCTGTTACAATGGACAAGGATAGAGGAGCTCTGAATAAACCACCTTTGCTGGATGGCTCTAACTATGAGTATTAGAAACCTAGGATGATAGCCTTCATCAAGTCCATGGATGATCAAGCATGGAAAGCGGTTATCAAAGGTTAAGAGCCTCCAAAGGTAAGAGATGGAGAAGGAAATCTTACTGATGTTCTGAAGGAAGAAGAGGACTGGGATGATACTGACTACAAAGGATCTGTTGGAAATTCTAAAGTCATGAATGCATTGTTCAATGGTGTCAACAGAAATATCTTCAGGCTGATTGAGCATTGTACTATTGCTAAAGAGGCTTGGCAGGTCCTGAAAGTTGCTCATGAAGAGACCTCAAAGGTGAAAATGTCAAAGCTTCAGCTTCTCACTAGCAAGTTTGAGAGTTTGAAGATGAAAGAGGATGAGAGCATTCATGATTTTCATATGAACATTATTGAGATAGCTAATGCCTCTAGTGCCTTAGGAGAAAAGATGTCTGACAGCAAGCTGGTCAGGAAGATTCTCAGGTCTCTTCCTAAGAGATTTGATATGAAGGTTACTGCTATAGAGGAAGCTCAGGACATTGACAAGATGAAGGTGGATGAGCTTATGGGATCACTCCAAACTTTCGAGTTAGGACTCGGTGAAAAAGCTGAAAAGAAGAAGAGTATAACATTTGTGTCAAATGCTGATGACTCAGATGATGAAGGAGAACTGGTCAAAGATGAAGATGTGTCCAAAGAGCTAGTGTTGGTTGGAAGACAATTTAATAAAGTGTTGAAAAGGATGGACTGGAAGTCAAGAGAAAATGTTCGGAATAAGTCTCTCGACATCAACAAAGACCGGGATGGAGGCAGAAGATCCAGAATTGAAGAAGACTCTAATCAAGGGAAGAGAGTTCAATGCTATGAATGTGAAGGATTTGGGCACGTAAAAACTGAGTGTCCCACTTATCTCAAAAGACAGAAGAAGGGATTATCTGTGACATGGTCAGAAGCTGATTCTAAAACTGACGCTGATGAGAAATCTTCAAAGTTGGTGACAGCTTTAACAGGAGTATGTGAATCAGATGAAGAATCTAAAGAGCTTACTTTTAAAGAGCTGGCTATCTCTTATAAGAAGTTGTGCATTGAACATGAAGAAGTATGTCAGCAGAAAGAAGAACAAGCATGTGCCATTATTCATTTAGAAGCTGAGAATACTGAGCACATGTCTACTATAGCTGATCTACAAAGTGAAGTAAATGTTTTGAATTCAAAACTGGACAACATGATCAAAAATGTCAGAATGTTAAATAGGAGTTCGGATATACTTGATGAAATTCTGAAGTCAGGAAGAGAAGTTGGAGATGTTAGGGGTCTAGGGTTTGAAAGTTCCAGTGAGATGGACAAAGGAAAATGGCCTGAAGTGACACCTGCTCAACCTGAGAAAGAGTCAAAGGTGTCTTATAACATGCTGCAACATCCTCGAATACATCAGAAGAATGTGACAAGAAGAAAGAATCAAATATGGAAATGCCACTATTGTGGAAGGCTTGGCCATATAAAACCTTTCTGCTACAGACTATATGGCTACCCCAAGGTTGGCTTACAGGCCAGTAGGAAATGAGAATGGGTTGGGGTAACAAAAGTGTGGACTCCTAAGAGTAGTACAGAGAAACACATAGCTCATAAGTCCTTCAGTGTCTTTGCAAAGGAAAAGTGGTACTTCGACAGTGGATGTTCCAGGCACATGACTGGTATAATAGGATGTCTATCAAATGTTGAGTCTCGACCCGTAACCTACGTGACCTTTGGAAATGGATCAAAAGGGAGAGTAATAGGTGTTGGAAAACTGGACTGTGCAGGACAACCTAATTTGGAGAAGGTTTTACTTGTTGAAGGGCTAGATGCAAACTTGATAAGCATAAGTCAATTATGTGATCAAGGTCTCAAGGTCAACTTTACCAATTCTGAATGTCAGATCACAAACAAGAAGGGCAAGATTATCATGAGAGGTAAGAGAGAGTCAAATAACTGTTATCTGTGGAGATCTGAGAACACTGAAAGAAGCGTGGAGACTAAGAAAGATATTGGGAAGACTGCCAAGGTAAAACAGGTGCTGATAAATTGTAAAGCTACTCATGATGTTTGCTTGATGAAATATAATAATAAGTGTAAACTTAGTAAGTATGCCAGCAAGGTAAGGTTGGAAGGAGAAGTTGACAAGTACGAAATTGAGACGAGTCAGGTAATCAAATTATGCTCTACTCTGGGCCCAGTCCTTAAAAGTATAAATAGGCGGGCAAACACACCTTATTTTCAGCAAACTTACTCTACACAAATTCCTCTAGCACCCTCTCTTCAAAGCTCTCGCGGCTTAGGGTTTTCTGCTAACACTCTCAAGACTGTACCGTGTGATCTACTAAACATGTCCCAACATCCTAACTCCTAATCCATGCACGAGAACACTGGTTCTCCACGAATCAATGCTGGAGATGCAGAATCTTTGAGGATGATAAATCTCTCTGACCTAGTGCTCGACATTGCTCCTTTAAGTGTTATGCCGGCTGATCCTAAAGGCAAACAGCAAGCTTCTCACACAACAAACGTCAACATCCCAGGTAAGAAGTCTAAACCTTTCTCTCCTAGAAAGAAGGCCCACTCCATGACTGGTTTGTATGCTGACCAAGTAAGCCCTAAGAAAAACGTGGCTGAAAAGGGATCCAACTCTGGCTTAGTTGAGAAGAAGAAGGATTCTAAAGATGTAAACAAGAATTCCACTGATAATGATGTTGTTAAAAAGGATAGGGAACTTAGAAGGGTTGTTGCCTCGATTCTGAGTGGAATTAAGGCAAATGTCAAGTCTAATGCTCCAACATCAGGGACTGAAAATATCAATAGTAGCCCTACTGATAGGACTGATGGTGAGGTTCCCATGGATGTGGGCCGTGAGAGAAGAAGTAAAAGGAAAGCTGATGTAAGGACTGACGAGGTTATTAATGTTGATGACCTCACTTCTGATGAGGAACCTATTGTTGGAATGCTGAGAAAAATTCAGACTAGAAGTAGAAAAACTGTGATAAGTGAAGGCTCTAAGTCGTCGAAATTGAGTGGTAAAACTGGAGGTGGGGAAAGAAAAGTTCAAGCAGGGCCTCCTAAACATTGAAGCAAGGTTGTAGTGCCCACTAAGAAAATAAAAATTACTGATCAAAGCGACTCTGACTATGAAGTTGAAACAGATGTCCAGGACATCGTTGGTATGAAAACCTCCACCTGCTAGAAGGCTGCTACTGAAAGGTCTATGAGAAATACAGATAGATGGAAAATTGTAGATCAGAGGAGGATTGCTCTGGAAAGAGAATTGGGGAAGGATTTCGAAAAGTACAAGGAAATCATGGAGCTCATTGCAGCGGCTGGCATGATGAGAACTGTGTCCAAGTTTGGACTCTGCTATGGAAATCTAGTCAAAGAATTTGTGGTGAATATATCTGAAGAGTGTGATGAGAACAGGGGCAACACTCTCAGGAAAGTTTGTGTGAGAGGAGAAGCTGTCACTTTTTCACCTGAAATTATCAACAACTATCTGGGCAGGAGTAATGAACCTCAACCTGAGTTTGAAGTTACTGATAATACTGTTTGCAAGGAGATAACAGGTGGCTGTATGAGACATTGGCCAAATGCAGAAAAGCCGTCGTCTGGTAAACTAAGTGTCAAATATGCCATCCTTCACATGATTGCTGTGGTAAATTGGGTTCCTACAAATCACACATCTACTATCTCTTCTACACTTGGCAGATTCATATATGCCATAGGGAAGAAGATTTCCTTTGATTTTGGATCATACATCTTTAAGCAGATCTTGAAACAAGCTAGCTCACCTGCTGTCAAGATGCCTATTGGTTTCCCTTCCTTGATTTGTGGTATTATTCTAGAACAGTGTCCTAATCTTGTGTTGAGGGGTGACACTGCCCTCAAAAGGAAACCTCCGTTGTCCCTTCACTACAAGCTGCTGGGTGGAGCACATGTCCCAGACATTGTTAGGACATCTACACCGACTCCTAGTTCTGCTAATCTTGATGATGAAGCCATTGCTCAGTTGCAAGAAACCTGCAAGGAGCTGGAAGAATCTATCAGGAGAGATACAGCAAGGAAGACAAAGCTCGAGCAGCTGATTAAAGCCTTGGTTAAAAAGAGAAATGCTGCTAAAGAGCAAGAGCTGGCTGAAGATGATGGACAAGGTGAATCTACTGAGTCTGATAGAAGAAGTGTCCAACAGTCTGATGATTCTGGTTCTGAGAAGGGTGCTTCTGAATCTGAAGGTGAAAGTGATGAGGTGGCTGAAGAGGACAGTGCTGAATAGCTATAGGCTATCTGCATGTTTACTTTCTTTTTTTGTTTTGTTTTTTTCTTTCTTCTTTTAGGATAACTTAATTCTGTTTTAGTTTTGAACATTATACTTCTATGTGATTTGGTGACAATTGTCTATGACCTCTCTTTGTCATATTTATGGCTAAAAAGGGGGAGTAGTAAGTGTGAGGGGGAGCAGCATTGTTATGTGTGTGCTGCAGTGCAGTGCAGCTGAGGTTGCTGCTGTTGAGGGGGAGTTGCTATGATGAGATGTTTGCTGGACTGTGTGTGTATGTAGCTGAGGGGGAATGCAGCTGAGGGGGAGTTTTTTTTGCTGCTATTAATGGTGTTTTCTTCCGCTGCTGATACTAATGGTATTTAAGTGTGTGTGGAGTTTTAGCCAAATATAAGCCAAAGGGGGAGATTGTTATTTCCTTGGTTTTATGGTTGGCATTATTTTGCTAAAACACATGTAGCAGCAGATGTTGAATGAAGATTACTCTCTGTTTAACATGTCGAATGAAGATGTTCCATGACTGCTCATAGGACATCGCGCTGTGAAGTCAGGTTTTATTGCAGATTCTGCTACAATGATTTGTAACTGAATATTCTGTGAATAATTGGTTATCCTATGTGGCATCCAAAGCTTTTTTGGATTAGGGTTATTTGTTGGTTTTCGGATTTGCTGCTGTTTCTAATTATGGAGACATAATAGGAAACTTTGGAGTGAAGACCTATTTTATTGGAGTTATTTTTTCAGATTTGTGAGCAGTCAAATTGCTGCGTCTTTGAAGCCCAAATTCAGTCCAGATTTCAAGCTATAAATAGACTGATGTAAGCCTAGTTTTAGGTGTCGAACTTACATGTATTTTTAGGGTTGTGTGCTTGTGTTTTGTGAGCCTAACTGGTATCTTATGATAACAGTATAAGGACTGTAGTGTAAGTTGTGTAAGGTTGCTCATAAGCTTTTAAGCATTGAGTAGCTGTGTGTTAATTCTCATAAGCTGTGAAGTATTGAGAATTTGTGTTTCGACCACTGTTATTTATCTTGTAAGGAACCAGTCACGGGTTGTGATTGAAGAGGGATTTTAGGAGGGCCTCATACCTAGGGGAGTCTTAGGTAGAAGTCATAGGAAGGGTAGTGATTAAGTGAGCTGATTGAATCGGGTGTGGTTATCAGTGAATTGATACTATCGAATATTGATTTCATCCCTGGCTTGGTAGCCCCCAGATGTAGGATAGTTGATCCGAAATGGGTTAACAATTTCTGGTGTTCTTTACATTTTATGCACACTTTTGTATTGAACTTGTTCATTGTTGTTGTATATCAGTGTCTCGACATCTCGATAGGACATCTGATATACAGGCCAGAATTTCACAGGGTATCTCTGATTTTTTGGACAAAACTTGATGTCATGGTACTCTATATGTCCTTAAGTGTATGAGTGTGGAAAATTTCCTCTCAATTGGTTTTAGAAGTGGTTCAATTGGAAGAAAGATCAAAGATCAGGAAAATTGGGGCTAAGTCAAATAATCAGAGGAAAAAGTCAACCCTTGACTTTTTGAGGCCAAATTTATGAAATTCATGTTATATGTGACCAATGTACAAAATTTGATCAAGAAAGTCCAAAGGGATCATGAAAAAATCAAGATTTGAAAAGTTGCCATTTTTGGAAGAGGTAGGGTTTCCAAAAATAGTAATTTTGGGCCATTTTACATTACACTTTGAACCAAGGCTATTCAAAATTGAAGCATCAAATGAAAATTCCACTCAGCCACAACAAAAGATCTTGTTTTAAGCTTCAAATCCATGTGTAAAACATCTCCATTGGATCAAAATTGAGAGAGTTATGGATGATCAAAGTGGAGGAAAAACTTGGGCAAAATGCAAGTCAGCTTGGGCATATTTTAGGTCACGCGCCATCATTTTCACAAACATGTGGTGTGCCAAATGTTCACCCATTTTTCTCATGGTTAGAGGCCTCAAATGAAAAATCTTTCAACATGAAAGTTGTTCCTCTATGTGAGATCTTCAAAATTGGTGTTCATGATTTTTTCATTTGATCAAAGGTTAAGAAGTTATGTTGAGTCCAATTTGCTATGATCATGCTGAAAACCCAGGTGCCAAGATGCCTTGCCAGCCAACCCCTTTGCCTCGCCCATGACCAGTTCCAAACTTGTGTGTTCTAATCCATTTTTCAACCTATTCCAAGCCTCATTTCAATTCATTTTTCATACCAAACATGTTCTCTCATGTCATCTTTTTTCAATGACTCCAAAACCTTGTCAAACCATCCATTGATTAGGGAGAAAATCATCACCAAACTACCATGTTTGCATTCATCCCAAACTGTCATAAAGAATCAGAAAAAACAAGTGTTGTTGCTGTTGTTATTTCAAAGTGTATGCATATATCCCACACCTCATGACACTTTGCCATTTTAAGCCAAGCATTGTCCTTGCTTGCACGTGCCACTCATGCTTATTACACATGAAAATGGAAAAGTTAGAAGCTTGTAGAACAAGTTTATGTTGCTGCAGCATACACGAGCAAGTTTCATTCTATGAACCTCCACCATAGCTCACCATAAGTCACCATAGTTAGGATGGACTCACCTAAACTCCACTTGGACTCAGTTAACCAACTCAGGTTAACTATGGTTAAAGTAACTTATAAATAGCAAGCTTCACTCACATTTCAATCTTCAACATCATTTTCCCCTTTTTCACTTTAGAAACTCTCTCATTCTCTCTGAATTGGCTCATCTTCTTCTCCACGATTTCAACTCCATTGTTCTTCCATTGATCATTGCTTGGTGTGGTTGAATCAAGAGCAACAAGAACAAATCCATTTCTACAAGTTCAACATCATTGCAAGCTTCAATATCCTTCATCTACTCGCGAATCCATAACATTTATTTTGCTAAGGTTGAAGATCTAGAAGCTCAGCATATCAAGCTTTTCTCTGGTTTTCTCAGCATCTCCGATTGCTCCATATTTTCAGGTTTCATCATTCAACTTTGCTTCAGTTGATTCTCATTAATTTTAGCTTGTTTTTGTTAATTTAAGCTTGATAGAAGCTCTGCTTACTCCGGCTAGTTGATAGGCCTTGTAGAGGCTTAGATCCAAAACTTAGGGCATGGTTTGATCCTCTCTGTTCTGTGTGTACGTGCTTGCTATGTGAAAAATAAGTGTGTATCCGTGCTCTCCATTACTTCCTCTTCATTTTGGTATAATATTTGTGAAATTCTGGGAAACTTGAAGTTGCAGACGGTGGTGAGCGACCGGAGAAGGTGACCGGAGGTCCCTCTCCGGCCGGTGGCTGTAAATGCTAGGGTTTATCATGTTTTAATCGTGACCGTTGATTTTTCATCATCGTGTGGCTACAGTGGCGCCAGCGCATTAAAATAGGCGTGCATGCCACGTGTTCTTATTTCTGATTTCACTTAATCATTGTGTGGTGCAATGCATGGTAGTGAGTGTGTGCCTTCGCTTGCGTGCGTTGGATTGGTTTACTTTGACTATTGTGTGGACTTGACCTGATCCAAGGGTGATAATTGCTTGACTTTTGTTTGACTGAGTGTGCACCATTGTTGGTATGGATTGCGCAGATGTGGACCTTGGACTACATTGATATTTGCACCTCACACTTCAAAGCCCAATCAATTTGAACTGATGTTTTGCTATGCATGCACCCCCTCTCTCATTTCAATTTCACTTTATTTTTCTTTTATAAACACGTTTCCTTTTTAATTTTTAAAATTACTAAACTACATCAGAAAATTCTAGAAAAATTCATGAACATTTTCAAGACATTTAGGAAATTTTTGATATTTTTATTTCATGATTTTTTTTACATTTTTTCCCCTGTTCCATAATTTTCTTTGAATTTCCATTTGTGTGCATTCCAAATGTGATACATGAGTTTGTGTAATTTTGTTCTTGATCATTACAAATTGTTTTGACTTGTTTCTTTTTGAATTGATTCACTAATACATTGATGCATGTTAGATGATTTTTGTTTGATTTTTTTAGGTCATTTTATGACATGTTTTGATGCTTATCTTTGCACCACTTTGCATCATGCTTTAGCTTGACCTAATTGCTTTGTTTGAAGTCCTATTATTTTGAATTTTGACATGCTATCTTGATGTATGATTTGCTTCTGACCTAGGCATTCTAGTCCCATGTTTGCATAATTTTCATAATTTCATTCGATTTTTGTTTGATGCATTACATTTGAAACATAATACATGTCATATCATTTCAACTTTGGTGCATGTTTTACATGAATTCTTTTGTGCATATTTGTATGAGCATTTGCATATTTGTATGAGCTATTCATGTGATATTATAGGTCCTTGGTACACATTATAGGTCATCTTTACATGTTCATTTCAATTTGAACTTTGTGCATCCTTAACATGTATTGTTTGTACTTTCTTTTTGAACTTCCACTTCACTTCTTCTTCTACCACTTCTTGAATGTCTTGATGTTGATTCATGAATGCTCTTGAGATGTTTATAGACCATTTTCCATTTAGTTTCAATTCTGACTTGTGGATTACATGTTCCATTTATGCATGTTCTTTGCATTTCCTTTTCATCTTTCATCTATCCTTTCTTATGATAACATGTTTAAATGCTAATGGATGATGATTGTTGCTTGCTCATTTGAACTTGTATGATGATATTCATTTGTTGTCCACATGGTTCACATTCTGGTTGTGATGTTACGACTTGATTCTTCATCTTATTCTTTTGAAATTTAATGTGCATTAAGTGTTTCTTTTTACTTCTTATGCATGTTTCCTTGTTTACTAACCATGTAGGGGCTTTGGTAAGTTGAAATTGAGTGTGGATAAGGAATCCACATTTAAACTTCTCTCCTTTCATTTCTTTTACAATTCAATCTTGTGTTTTGTTAAGTACTTATGTGCTTTCTTTGATTAACTCATTACTTTCCCTTTTGAGTTACAATTCATCTTCTACTTTAGAAGTGAATTGTTTAGCTCATTCCTTCTTTAGACTTTAGGTTTTGCAACCTCACAAACCATTAGGATCACTCCCTTAACTAATCAATTAGGATTTAGTCTTAGTTCACATAGATTTTACCTTTCTCTTCTCTTTGAGTCTTTCATCTTCTCATCTCAAAGAAAATTCAAAATATCTAATAAAGGTAGGCACTTATTGCATTTAGGCCTTTCATATAAAGAAAAGATTACAAGGGGTCTTCTCTTATAATCTTAGAATGTGTAGCATATAACCCATCTTGGGTCAATGTGTTAAACATTTGATCTTGTATGAGGGACTTAAATGCAATACTTGTTGAAGATACAAATAAAGAAAAACACTTCTTCATTTCATAATTAACAAAAACACTTAATAAATACAAGTATGCTAGTGTGTTTGAACCTTATTAATTGGAACTAAGTGTGAGGGTCTTCTTCACCCTTAGTGTATTTTCTTACCCATTTCATCTTGGAATGCGAGGATGTACACATTCCAATGATTAAGATTTAGATACACTATCATATGCAAACAAATAAAAACACTTCTTAAAAGACAAAAACAAACAATAACGTCTTTCCTTCGGGAATTCTTTTCTCATCTCACTCACTCCCAACGTACGAACGTGCTCCTCCTCTTTCTCTTGCAAGATGGTAACGCACTCGGACCAGCGAGCCTGCAACACCTGAGCTAGAACGTTAGTCGTTCCTAAAAAACACAAACAATTCATCCCTAGTGAGGGGAACTACGTCGCTCTGATTCTCATGTTCCCGATGAGATACGTAGGCAGTGGGGTAGGGCCCATTCGAGCACTTCTTTTATTTTCCCTACATATGTTTCTCCTTTCCTTTTCTCATTCCTTTTCTAGTTCTTTTTCCAGCATCTTTCCTTTCACCCTTTGATCGAGACAAGCAAGCGTGGATTCCATCGGGTACGATGGACGCGAGGGGGTGCTAATACCTTCCTCTCGCGTAACCGACTCCCGAATCCAATTCTCTTGGTCGCAAGACCATGCTCTTTCCTTTCCCCCAGGTTTACGCAGTGTTTCCTTTCCCTCTCTTGGGATAAATACACATTGCTGGTGACTCTGTTTCGGTGCCACTTTCGCGTTTGTACTCGGATGAAAATCCCGGGAGCGACACCAACTCAAATCAATGTCACAAAAGGACAAGGAAACCTTTAAGGAGTACGCTCAGAGATGGCGTGAAATTGCCGCTCAGATTTGTCCACCTCTTGAGGAAAAAGAGATGACAAAGATCTTCTTAAAGACCTTGAGCTCATTTTATTACGACAGAATGGTCGCCAATGCGCCCAGTGACTTCACCGAGATAGTGGGCATGGGGGTTCGTCTTGAGGAAGCCGTCCGGGAAGGACGTTTAGTAAAAGACGCTGGATCATCAAGTAGTGCAAAACGATACGGTAGTTCTCTCCCTAAGAAAAAAGAGCAGGATACTAGGAATATCTCTCTCAGAAAGCAAAGGCGACGGTACCAACCAGTAGCAGCTGTAACTCCTACTATCAGCCCTGCGCCTATTCCTACGTATCAACCTCAGGTTGCGCAGAGCCAACCTAATCAGCAAAAGACACAACAGCCTCTTCAGCAGTCTCGTCCTCCATACAACAACAACCGTACAACGCGGTCACCAGGATTTGATCCTATACCCATGTTGTACGTAGAACTATTTCCGTTACTACTGGCTAAGGGGCACATCCAGACTAAGTCTCCTCTTACAGTACCGAAAAATCCGCCTTTTTGGTTTAAGGTGGACCAGACATGCCCTTATCATCAAGGAGGATCGGGGCATAACATAGAGAGCTGTCTCAATTTCAAATCTGACGTGCAAAAGCTTGTTAGGAGCGGGCTCTTATCTTTCAAAGATACGAATCCCAATGTTCTCATGAACCCACAGCCTCAACACGAGAAGGCTACGATCAATTTGATAGAAAAAGAATCTAACAATGTCTATCAAATTCACGAATGACTCTTGTTGAAAACCAATCTGGTCAAGATGCATTGTAGACATAGTGGATATGGCCATGTGCCACCTCATAATTATCACCAGTGTGATATCTGCTCTAAAAGCAATCATGGGTGTTCTGTGGTGCAATCAGCTCTACAGGAACAGATGGATCTCAGATGGATCCAAGAGCACCGAGTTCGTGGAGTTAACATGGTCTATACGAATTCCAACGTCATTCAAAACCACGACATCCTTGCGATGAATGTCAATTTGATGGCAATGCACTCAAGGCAAAGCCAGTATCATAATCTGCCGCGGCATGACTACAGTTCCTGTCTAACTTGCTCGGTAAACAAACAGGGATGCTCTTTCATACAAGAGGCCCTCCAGCGTCAGATGGATCTTGGATGGATCCAAGACTACCATGATAGGAATCCCTATCAGATCAATATGGTTCAGATTTTTTATATTCGCGTGGTGAACACCAACCTGGTAGAGTTACATGCTGAGCAGGTCCAACTCGGATTCCTAATATCACATGATTACCAAAGCTGTAAAGCGGGTTGCGAAAATGATCGAGGTTGTACCCTTGTCCAGGAGGCACTCCAGCACTTGTTAAATCACTGCTGGATGCCAATCTATATGAATGAAGATACTCAGCAAATCAGTATCAATAACAGGAATCCTACTCGGTGTCAGAGTCAGGATGTCCGATCTGTGGAAACAAACCTAGTGAGGTTACATTGTATTCAAAGCGGACGTGGCCAGGTGCCACCACACAACTATGAACGCTGCGGAGTCTGTTCGGAAAATAAGCAAGGGTGCTACCTTGTGAGAGCAGCTCTCCAGGGGCAGGTGGATCGTGGAGAGATTCGACCATATCCAGGTTCCGGACCCATCAATTGGTCGCCGAACTACCTTGCCAATCAAATTGAGGACGTTGTCGTCATCTCTGATCATCAGAGGACTAGAGATGTTTGTGCCATCATCCCTCTGCTTGACGAATCAAGAATTCCGAACCGGGAACGGATCGAGATTACTTATGATGGTCAGAAAAACCAGAAGGTTCCCATAGTCATCTATCTACCGGGACCACTACCGTATAAATCAGCCAAGGCAATCCCTTACAAATACGGTGCAACAATAATCGAAAATGGAAAGGAAATTCCATTACCCTCTGTCGTGAATATTGCAGACATCAGTCGAGTAACACAGAGCAGTTGCGTCTTCAACCGAGGAGTTTGAGAGCCCAACAAAGAAAAGGAACCTCAGGCAGAAGTTCCCAATCCATCAGTCGGTCAATCCAGTAATTCCAACCTTTCGAAAAAGGATGATGAGATGCTGAAGCTCATCCAAAGGAGGGAATACAACATTGTTGATCAACTGTTACAAACTCCTTCAAAGATCTCGGTATTATCACTGTTACTCAGTTCAGAAGCGCACAAGGAGGCTCTATAGAAAGTCTTGGAGCAAGCCTTTGTGGAATAGGATGTAACAATCAGACAGTTTGATAGCATTGTCTCTAACATCACTTCCTGCAATAATTTGGGATTTAGTGATGAGGAATTACCCGAAGAGGGTCGCCGTCATAACATGGCACTCAATATCACAGTCAACTGCCAGGACGATGCTTTAGCCAGCGTACTGGTAGATACAGGGTCAGCCCTGAATGTTATGTCGAAGTCTACTTTGATGCAATTATCATTCAAAGGCCCTCCGATGAGAATCAGTGAGGTCGTCGTCAAAGCATTTGACGGATCCAGAAAAATGGTTATCGGCAAAGTCGATCTTCCCATAACTATCGGTCCTCACACTTTCCAAGTCACTTTCCATGTCAAGGACATCCGGGCAACGTACAGTTGTTTATTAGGAAGACCTTGGATACATCAGGCTGGAGCGGTCACCTCGACCCTCCACCAAAAGCTAAAGTTCGTCCAGAACGGCCGACTCATCACAGTCTGTGGGGAGCAGGCCTTGATCGTGAGTAACTTATCATCATCTACTTGTGTAGAACCCGATGAGGTTATTGGGATGCAGTTCCAAGCACTGTCGTTAAGCAAGGACAATCGATCAAGAGGAGGAACTTCGATTTCCTCATACAAAGATGCTATCAAAGCGTTCAAGAGTACCGATGCCACAGGATGGGGGCAGATTGTCATTCCTACTGACAATAAAACAAAGAAGGGTCTTGGTTTTTCTGCAACATGCACCCAGACAGCTGTCAACGATGAAAGTCTTCATCCCATACAAAACTTCTTCCACAGTGGAGGTTTCCTTCATCCATTGACTCAAGAAGTGCATACCATCAATGAAGAGGATTCCTCTGATATGGAGGAAGAATGGGAGTCCTATCTTAACAAGGACGGTTATATGTCTCAGGAAGAAGTGCCTACGCCATTTTGCTATACCGCACAGAGTCCGAGATTTATACCAAGGTCAGATGTCGAAATGATATATGGAGATTATGATCCGGAAGGATGTCGTGCTCCACCAAATTCATTAGAGGAAGACACTCTAATGAAAGACAACTTTGACCACAATTACTATGACCCGATGGATGGCCTGCCAATGTGGCAGCCTTACCCAGGAAACTTGGGGCCAGAAAGTCAGCCGAGTAATGAAACTCATCTGAGCATCATTGAACAGAATACCTGTGTCCCCACCATGTCATGGGATCAGCAATCAGGTCATTCATAAACTACTCAACATAACGATGAATTCACAACGTTTGCAGGACTTGAATTCAACAAATATGCTTTTCTCGAGGTCAACATCATCGAGAGGGATGACTCCTCCAGTTCCACAGAAGTGTGGGACACCCTGGGACAACCAAGTGGAAAATACGACTATATGGTCAAGTACACTGCTCCTGAAAGCTCTCGTATCAGGCTCGAAGATATCCAGCCTACTGGATGGGGAGATACACCTGAGAGCACAAATGCTATGCAAAATACAACAGAGAAATCCTCCTACGACAATTCTGCCTGGGAGACAGATTCCAATGATCCTGCTCCACCAGAAATCAGCGTTATTTCTGAAGATAAATCAAGGAGGGTGCTAGACTTTGTGATTCACCGAGGAGTTCGCCGCCAGTGGGTTGCTGTCGATGTTCCGAAGGTCGTTCACCAGTCAAAGTAATTTCCATCTTTAACCTTTCACCCTGCCCAGGTGAAACAGATGTTTTGATAGGGCTCACTTTCTGTAAATTTCTCTCTTCGCTTTGCCCAAAGCGACAGAGTTTTGTTTTATAGGGCTGTAGTTTCAAGAGTCGACTTGTTCATAAATAAAATAACGTCGTTCTGTAATATCCGCATTAATTGCTGTTTTTCTCTTTTCGTTTTTTCCGAAAATGGTCATCCTAAAAAATAATTCAAAATAAACAAGCAGTTTTCCAAAAAAAATATACACTGCACACACTTTCATTTTCTCTATCTCTTCTAAACATCAATCATACCGCCATGCAGATTGCTTGTTTTACACCCCGTTGAAACATACAATCCGATGCCTTCTCCCAACTTTGAGTTCCCGGTATTTGGGGCTGAAGAAGAAGTTGACGGCAAAATTCTAGAAGAGATCTCCCGATTACTCAGACAATAGGAAAGGTCCATCGAACCTCACTAAGAACCGTTGGAAACGGTAAACTTGGGTTCAGAAAAAGAGAGAAAAGAAATCAGGATTGGGGCACTGCTCAGTCCAACTGCCAGAGAGGGTTTGATAAAGCTTCTCACGGAATTTCCCGATGTATTCGCTTGGTCCTATCAGGATATGCCAGGGTTGGATACCAGCATCGTGGAATATCTCTTACCGTTGAAATCGGAATGTCCGCCAGTAAAACAGAGGTTGAGACGGACTCACCCCGACATGGCCATCAAAATCAAAGAGGAAGTGCAGAAACAGATTGACGCGGGCTTCCTCGCCATGTCAGAATATCCTCAATGGTAAGCCAACATCGTACCCGTTCTAAAAAAGGACGGAAAGGTCTGAATGTGTGTCGATTACAAGGATCTGAACAAGGCAAGTCCAAAGGACGACTTTCCTTTACCATGCATTGACATGCTGGTTAACAGTACAACAAATTTCAAAATTTTCTCCTTCATGGATGGATTCTCGGGCTTTAATCAAATAAAAATGGCGCCGAAAGACATGGAGAAAACTTTTTTCATTACCCCATGGGGTACCTTTTGTTACAAGGTAATGTCGTTCGGTTTGAAGAACGCCGGGGCAACCTATCAAAGGGCCATGACTACTCTGTTTCATGACATGATACACAAGGAAATCGAGGTATATGTCGATGATATGATTGCAAAATCTAAGACAGAGGAGGAGCATGTGACTCACCTGTCAAAACTATTCGAGCGTCTGAGAAAATACAAACTCCACTTGAATCCCAACAAGTGTACCTTCGGTGTCCGCTCGGGGAAACTCTTAGGGTTCATCGTCAGCCAAAAAGGAATTGAGGTTGATCCTGACAAGGTCAAGGCCATTCAAGAAATGCCTTCTCCGAAAACTAAAAAACAAGTCAGAGGATTCCTGGGACGTTTGAACTACATCTCCAGATTCATATTCCTCATGACCGCCACTTGTGCGCTGATTTTCAGGTTACTGAAAAAGAACCAGGACTGCGTTTGGACATGAGACTGCCAAACTGGCTTTGATAGTATTAAGGAATATCTGTTGAGACCGCCGATTCTATCACCTCCAGTGGAAGGAAGACCACTAATCATTTACCTCACGGTCCTAGAGGACTCAATGGGATGTGTACTTGGCCAACAAGACGAAACTAAAAGGAAGGAGTCTGCCATCTACTATTTGAGCAAGAAATTCACCGACTGCGAGACTCGGTACACTATTCTTGAAAAAACTTGCTGTGCTTTGGCTTGGGCAGCCAAACGTTTGCGCCAGTACATGATTCGTCACACTACTTGGTTGGTCTCCAAGATGGATCCAATCAAGTATGTATTTGAAAAACCTGCTCTCACGGGAAGGATTGCCCGTTGGCAGATGTTGTTATCAGAATACGACATCAAGTACCATGCTCAGAAAGTCGTAAAAGGAAGTGTTTTAGCCGATCATTTGGCTCATCAACCGATTGACGATCAGGAATCAATCGGGTTTGACTTCCGAGACGAAGATGTCATGTATTTGAAAATGAAAGACTGCAATGAACCGCTACCCAGTGAAGGGCCAGAACCAGGTTCCCAATGGGGACTAATCTTTGATGGAGTAGTTAATCATTACGGAAACAGAATTAGGGCAATCATTGTTACCCCTCAGGGTACCCACATTCCTTTCACTGCCAGACTTGCGTTCAAATGTACGAACAACAAGGCCGAATACGAAGCTTGTATTATGGGTCTCCAAGAAGTGATTGATTTAAGGATCAAGAACTTGGACATATATGGCAACTCAGCCCTGGTTATCAATCAGATAAAAGGAGATTGGAACACATACCAATCAGGACTGATTCCTTACAAATATTACGCGAGAAGGTTGTTACCTTTCTTTAACAGAATCGAGTTTCATCACATCCCTCGTGATGAGAATCACATGGCTGATGCATTAGCCACTCTCTCTTCTATGATTAGTGTATGTCAATGGAACGACCTACCTAAGATCGACATAATGTGCCTTGAACGGCCCGCTTACATCTTCACGATTGAAGCAGTCATAGATGACAAACCGTGGTATCACGATATCAAATGCTTCCTTCAAAAACAAGAGTACCCTCCTGGGGCATTCAGAAAGGATAGAAAGACCCTCAGAAGACTAGCAGGTAGTTTCTTCCTGAGCGGTGATACTCTCTATAAGAGGAACTTTGACATGGTCTTGCTCCGATGCGTTGAGAGACTAGAAGCAGACATGCTGATAAAAGAAATTCATGAAGGATCCTTTGGAACTCATGCCAACGGACACACAATGGCGAGAAAAATTCTCAGAGCAGGGTACTATTGGTTGACCATGGAATCCGACTGCTACAAGTACATGAGGAAGTGTCACAAGTGTCAGATATACTCCGACAAAATTCATGTACCTCCAACGCATCTCAAAGTTCTTTCTTCCCCATGGCCTTTTTCCATACGGGGAATCGACATGATTGGCTTGATTGAGCCTAAGGCTTCAAACGGACATCGCTTCATCCTGGTAGCCATTAATTACTTCACCGAGTGGGTCGAAGCAGCGTCGTACGCTAATGTAACCCGACAAGTGGTGGTCCGATTTATCAAAAACAATATCATCTGTCGTTATGGTGTTCCTAGCCAGATCATTACTGATAATGGATCTAACTTGAACAATAAGATGATGAAAGAGTTGTGTGTAGAGTTCAAGATCGAACACCATAACTCATCTCCCTACCGACCCAAGATGAACGGAGCGGTAGAAGCGGCTAACAAGAACATCAAGAAGATCGTTCAAAAGATGGTTGTAACCTACAAAGACTGGCACGAGATGCTACCCTTTGTTCTTCATGGTTATCGCACATATGTCCGCACTTCAACAGGGGCAACCCCTTTCTCTCTAGTATATGGCATGGAAGCAGTGCTCCCCATCGAAGTAGAGATCCCATTAATCCGGGTATTGATGGAAGCTAAGCTTACAGAAGCTGAATGGTGTCAAAGTCGACACGACGAACTAAATCTGATCGAAGAAAAGCGAATTATGGCACTATGCCACGGTCAGTTTATCAACAGAGAATGAAGAGGGCGTTCGACAAAAAGGCCCGACCTCACGTCTTCCGAAAAGGAGACCTTGTGCCCAAGAAGATACAATCATTTCTCACTGATTCTCAAGGCAAGTGGACTCCGAATTATGATGGCCCCTATGTGGTCACGAAAGCTTTCTCAGGCGGCGCCTTGAGACTTACAACCATGGACGGAGAGGAATTTGCCTACCCCACGAATGTCGATGTAGTCAAGAAATACTTCGCCTAAAAAAAACGTCTCGGTGGATTGAAAACCCGAAAGGGTGGTCCAGGCAAAAGTTAGAGACATGAAAAAAAATCATCCCGGTGGATTAGAAATCTCAAAGTACAATCCAGGCAAAATTAGGGATAGTGGCAAGTAACTATGTTCAACAGAGGCAAGTCCCTTAGCAGCAGTTACAATCATCCATCGAAGGAAAACTCCAGTCAAGGTCATCTTCGACAGAAGCTCAGGATGTCCCGAATTCAAAGTTGGTAGAAGGATAGTGGTCGTTATGTTTCAACGTAGCCCTTTTCCCTGTAAATTACCATTTTCTAACTTTGTAAATACTCTTTGGAATCACGCGTTTGGCTAATCTCTATCTTATCAATAAAATTTGAGCCCTTGTGCATTTGTTTGTAATTCTCATTTGTTTTAGCTTTACAGAACGACGTTTTAATATGACTAACGATTCTTGAAATAAAACAAAAATGAATTTACTTGTTAAACTTTTTCTGCTTTAAAATAAAGATGGCAATTTCTTTTGACTGTTAAACATCACAAGAACATCAATCACTTCTCCAGAAGTAAGCGAACTTCAAAGTGCAGAATCAAAGTACTCCTTCTAACCCAATACGCCTGAATGAAGGGATCAACTGTGTCAGAGGCATTGTTTCGTCTGACACACCTCAATCGAGTTCTTATCTCCTAAGCCCGACCAACATAGTTCCCCGCGTGAACTGCTTCTCCTAAGCAAGGCAGAATTGCTACTTTTGGACCAGTGATACCTTTCATCTCCAGTAGTGGCCGAGTATCCAATCGTGTTCATCCATTAGTCTATATGTCACGTCAGTTTTTTCAGCATAAACATACATATATCATGCATTATTGATTTACATTCGCATTCATATTGCATCACTATCACTCTAGTCGGTCTTGTCCCTTAATGATAAAAGTCATCTCAATCGAGTTGTCAGCCCTTTCCTCGTCAGGAAATGCTGCGTCTGTACAATCTTTCTCCTCCAGTTCATTTCTGGAATGAAGTTGGGTCCTCGACCACTTTGATAACTTGAACCTCTAAAAGACCAGAGAGCCCTCAGTCAACATCACTCTTCGCCATTGGAGATGATATCCTTGCTTTCCCGGATTAAAGAAAATCCCGAGAGAAAAGCCTCCTAATCGGAGATTCGGCAGTACGACAGTTTTTCTCTGAAAAAACCGTTGATGAAAAGGTCATCGGCACCTCAAAATTGGATCACATCATATGGCATTTCTCCGGGAGGATCCCGAGAAAAGTATGATGTAATACCCCAAACGAAAGCAGTCTCTCAAGAGACTCGTTTTCCCCAGTAGAGTCGACAAATGGCGTCTCCAACAGAGAAGTTTGTGTACCTCTACAACTCAGACGACTGGGTTCCCCAGCAACTCTAACATCGAAACTTTTTCCATCTCAAATGGCATCTCCCCAGGAAAATTCGGCGAGAAGTTTGAAGGAAAACCGCTACGAACAGCGTCCCTTGTCAATAAAGTTTATTGACAAAAGAAACTAAGACCAGTTCCTTGGTAGGAAACCAGGATCGAGGGGAAGTTTATTTCAGAAACTAAGACCAGTTCCTTGGTAGGAAACCAGGATCGAGGGGAAGTTTATTTCAGAAACTAAGACCAGTTCCTTGGTAGGAAACCAGGATCGAGGGCAAGTTTACTCCAGAAACTAAGAATAGTTCCTTGGCTGAAGACCAGGATCGAGGGGAAGTTTACCTTTTCTAACCATCATTGCTTAGCAAAAGAAGATGAGTGCGTGAATTACCCTTCATAGCCGCCGTCTAAATTTCGGATATTCTGATATTTAATCCTCTTGCACCTCGAATGCCCGAATACCTTCGTCATTCACACCTTCGGGTCCAAGACGATTAAATAGAGGCATCTGTCATACCCCAAATTTTGACCACTTAGATTCACCATCATTGTGTAGATCATCACCACAATATTGTGTACCATCATACCTTAGTAATCTCCCCAAAGATGGGTAAGCATTCACTACAGTCAAAATTAGGGTGTCAAGCCCTCTCAGAGTTCTTAGACAAAGGATCAATCAAGGAATGACATGATCTTCAAATTGCCTAACCTCTCAAACATCTACAATGGATCAAGAGGACTCCCACTTTAAGGATTAAGCACAAGGTTGCTCCCTTCTAGGTGGATCAAGCTTCAAGATCGCCAGTGTCACCAAATTAGGGTTTTGGTCGACCAGGGCCTCCAGTTGGAAATTTTCCTCTGGGCATGAGCCAATGCTTCAAAGCATAACCTAATATACTCCATGGAACCTCATGGGCCCAAGCATCAAGTCAATTTGGCCTCAAGGGATGTATACATAAAAAATCAGGAATTAGGGTTTCTTGACCTAATTCACCCCTAAGTTGACTTTTGGGACAAATCATGAACCAAGACCTCAAGACATGATTGGAGGGTCTCTAATATACCATATTGATCCATTTGGAACAATGGATTGATCCAAGAAGTTTGAGCAACAAGTCTCAATTTCATCAGGACCACATTTAGGGTTTTGCGAGAAAAGTCAACTGTAGCTTTGACTTTTGACCAGGACATGCTCCCAAACCCTAAGACATGATTCAATATACCCTATAACACCCATGGAACATGTCCATCAATTTTGATTTAGGTCAAGGACATGATTTTCTGAAGGATTGCACAGTTTGGAATTCATCTGACAAAAAGTCAACTATGCACAAAAGTCAACTTTGACTTTTTGAGATTTTTCACAAAAATAGATTTTTAACCCTAAATTGATGTTAATGTATGATTTGAATCATCATTCATCAAGAAAAATCAAAGAAAGTGGGATAACTTGTAAAAGGGGTAACCATAAAAACTTAGAAAATTTTCTAAGTCATGAAATAAAGTGACAAAGGTACCAACTTTGGAGGATCATAACTCCTAAACCACAAAGCCATTTTTCCCCATCCAAAGCTTGATTTGTAGATCTCATTGCCCTCTACAAAAGCTTCATACTGATCTATGTCCAAATTCCTCATGGATTTTGAGTTATGGAGTGACCAAAATCAAGAAAAGTCACTTTGTTCCAACACTTAGTGAAAATTTCACTAAGTCAGAATTTGCCTTTACTTTTCTCCAAATGTAGGGACATTTTTCACTTGGATCCAAAAAGTATCAAAACCAAATATGATCAAACAGTTGTTGTATCATATGAGGGCTTTCCAAAATGGCCAAGAACATCACCAAATTCAACTTGAGCCATGAGATATGACATTGGCAAGTTGCCTTGCTGAAAACTGCCAAGGCAAGGCAAAATTTTGCACTTTTGGTCGATTTGCCAAAATCAGCCAATTCCAAGCCTTGTCATCACTTTGGACACATCTGAGGATTGAATCTAAAGGGGGCAATCACTGAGCCAAGCCTCCAAAGTCCTTGGAACAAGAAATAGCATGCCAAACCTAGAATTGCCTAAAATAGGGACAAGACTCCAATTTTGGATTGGAGCATTCAATGGAAGCACCAAGGTGGCATGGACTGAGCTATTGGCAACTGAATTCAGTCAAGACTTATCCAAGACCAAGGGAACCAAAGCTCTGTGCCCTAACCTCTAGTCAATGGCTAGAGGAGACTTGGATTTTCATTTGCCAACATTGGCCAACCCTACTCAGCAGTAGCCATTCACTATTCCTTGCAAAACAAACTTGCTCTACTATAAATAGAACTCAATTATGATCAGTTTGAGTACACCAAAGCCATCAAACAGATGCTTTCCTCAAAATCTCTTCTTTCATTCCAAATTTGCCTTCCAAAGCAAGTCACTATCGGGTTTTGAGTTTGAGAGCTTTTCCAACCAAACCAATCACACACACACCTCACATACATCATATGTGACCTGATCAAACACTTAAACAACACCTGGAACACTGATTTCTCAGAATCACCAGGCAATTGCTCAAGGTTTTAACCAAGTTGCAGTTGAGATGCCATGAAGTGATCCAACCAATTTCCACCAAGTCTAAGCATTCAAACACACTCCATAGGGTGTAGGGAAGTTGTTCAGATCATCACAACACATCTGTAACACCTCCAATTCAGAAATCATTTTGAACTTGCTGTCACGACCTAGAGGTAAGCCTAAACTTGGTCATCTCTCAATCTATGCATATTTCCTCGCACAATACTTTTGCCAAATGTTCATAATCATGCATGGAATGCTTCCCCTCAACTAATTGCTTTGTTTGAATCGTGTATCAAAAATCTCAGCCTTCATGCAGAAATTAGGGTTCTTGAGGATTTATTGTGATTTCTTGTTTTATGCTTAATTTAAATGAAATTAATTGTCATAAACATGATCGTGAGGTTGATACGAGCATATTGATATGTGGATTGCATGATATAATCAAGTATTCAGTGAAATTGGATAGAAAATGCAAATCTGGGCAAAACTGAAAAACGCGCGTGTTCTTCAGCTGTTCTTGGCGCCATTTCTCTCAAATTCAAATATTTGAATTTTGTGATTTTATTTAATTGATTCAAAAATTAATTTCTCTCTGAGTTTTAATGATTTTGAGTTGATTCTTTTTTTAATAATTCACAAAAATGTTAAAATATTTTATTTTACCAAAAAAACCCAAAAATATTATTTATTTCATATAATTTATATTTTTGCAAAGAATTAATATTTTAATTATTTTTTACATTTAAAATATTTCTTCCCTCTTGATTTTGTAAATCTTGACGACTTCTAATCATTTTGTAGGGCAAAACATGATTTTTGAAGCATTAATCCAAGATCATAATTTGCTTCCCACATGTTAAACAATTTTTGATCATTTTAATTGAATTTTTATTCAATTAAAATACATTTTGGAAATAAATTAGGGATTTTGATTAATTCAACCCTCACAAATCTTTTTCAAACACTCTTGGGCCTCTTGAGAGAGTGTAAGACCCAAACCCCTTTGTACAAACAATTTTGGGCCTCACTTATTGTATAAGTCCCTCTGTACAAGTAAACGGCGCGATCATCGCTCGTTTAAAACAAACCATCTGGGCCTACCCTCGTGTTATAAGCCCCACTCTTTTTCAAACTTTTTGGGCCTCTATTAGAGTGTAAGACCCAATCCCCTTTTAACCAAAAACAACTTTGGGCCTCAGATATTGTATAAGCCCCTTTGCGTTAAAAGAAAACCTCGGCGCGATTGCCATTTCAAATGAAAAATCATCTGGGCCTCCCTTCGTGTTGTAAGCCCCATTTCTTTTCTTAAAACCTTTTGGGCCTCTTGAGAGAGTATAAGACCCATCCCTTTGTACAGAAAATAATTCTTGGGCCACAGTCACTTGTATAAGTTCTTCTATACAAATTTAACAGTGCGATCGCTGATAAAACCCTGGGCCTCTCCTTGAGCTGTAAACCCCGAATCTTTCTTTTTCAAAGCACTTTCTCCTTTGATTTTGAAATATACTGTTGTTTTCAATCTTTCTTTGTTGAACAACTAACCAAACAGCATGGAAGCTCTACAACCGAGTAAGTGTTTATACGCTTTCATTTACCGCTTTCATATACATATAACTGTATTGTGGGGTTATTTTGCTGTAAGTCTTCTTTCATAAACTCATATCGACTGTGTAATAATAGTATAGATATTTAGAGTTTCCCCGACAACTACGTCTAGCACTAGGTAAAGCCACTTTAATTATTCGTAGAAATAGACAATACTAGATCCCCCATAGGAGCACCAGATACAGTCTTCTCTTCGGCTGTCCTCCTTAGGAATTGTCAAGAAACTCTACCTCCCCAGAGATGAATGTATTCTCCGTGAATGGCATCTCTTGAGTTTCTTCCAAATTCTCGAACTTTCCTGGCTAGATCTATTCCTTGTGAATAGCCTGTCTTGAATTTCTCGGGGTTTGGGGACCCAAAGGCTTCTTAAAAGCATTGGCCTCCTCTTGGGCATTGTACAAGGACCCACAGGCTTCCTAAAAGCATCCCCGACTCCTCTTGGGCTTAGTACAAGGACCCGTCGGCTTCTTAGAAGTATTCACAGCCTCCTCTTAGGCTTCGTATAATGATCTCTTCCTCCGGGAATGATAGCCTCCTCTTGGGCTTCATACAAGGACCTCTCGGCTTCTTAAAAGTTTCCAGCCTCCTCTTGGCCTTCGTACAAATTGTCCCGACGACCTCCTAGAGGTATAAGAACAGAAATCAGTCATCTTAATAGAACAAACTTTCCAAGAGTCTACTACTGTTTCTCTAAGCATAGTACAAAAGATGAAACTCTAGACTTGGACAGTCTAATTTCCTTGAGTCTCAAAGACATTCTCAAGCCTCTTTCGAAAATAGGAAGACACCCACAGACTTGGACAGTCTCAATACCCTTTGGATTCCTCGTTTCCTCAAAGAAAGGGAAATATCCTGATTCTCAGATCAAATCCCTGAGTACAGTGTTACTCATATAAGAACTGATTTTCTCTCTGAACCAACATACTGGACCTGTCACTTAACTGAGGCAACAACCCCAACCTCCATCTCGAGCTTCGTACGAGATACTAAAACACTCTCTTGTTGAGTATAAAAGATTCTCCTGTTGAGTCAACCCTTTTAGCCTCTCTCTCGGGCTTTGTACGAGACACACATAAAAACCCTCTTGTTGGGCCAATAGCCTCCTCTTAGGCTTTGTATAAGAAAACCACTGGTTGATCCAATAAACCTTTTAGCATCAAAGTTCTGCCTCGTTCACAGTACACAAACATCAACAACTCTTTTCCTTTCATCTAATCGCTGTAAGCGGAAAGCCTCTGGATTATTTAAATCCACGCCACTGTCCCTCTTTTAGCATGAGAAATTCCTAAGGAAAGATGGCATTGCTCTACACTGAGTTAAAGTCTTCTCCTTCAGGTTGGAAATCCCCTACAAAGGAAATTATGGCATTGCCGGATTCACACTTCCCGGTTAAAGTAATTCTCATTTATAAACAGTTGTGACAGACAAACCCCTCTTTAGAGATGACAAATTCTCTCTAAAGTCAAACCCTTTTAGCTTCACATCTTGGGCTTTGAACAAGATACAAACTACCATTTAAGCTTCACGTCTTGGGCTTTGAACAAGACACCAAAACACAATTTCCTCCCGTAGAATAGGAGGAACTACGATCGCTCTGATTTCCCTGTTTCAGAAAAACGGGAATACGTAGGCATAAGATTGAAAGAAAAATCTTAGCGAGCACACTAAACAAAAACCCAAAATCCCATCATTTCATAAAACATCAGTCTTAACATCATGTCCAGGTACCATTCCGGAGAAATAACCTAAGAGAGACCCCCTGAATCTTTGTAGCATCTGTAACCTAACAGACCGCTGTTCAAACTCAGTATGCAAGCAGGGTTAATTGGAGACATCAATTTCCCTTCCTTCATCAACTTCAATAGGATAAAAAATGAATCGAGCTGTAGTACAAGAGTGATCGTGCTTCGCAACCACATCCAAAAATTACTCGCTACACCCAACTAGGGTCAATTTACTGTCAATAAACTCTCAGAAAACATAGGACCTCATGGTCTCTGATATTCCGATTCTTCTGTAATCCCCAGCAAGAGTTGATCCCCCAATTTGGACCTGTCTCTAGATCTCAATAATCCTCAGCAGAAGTTAGCCTCCTCTTAGGCTTTATATAAGAAATTCCCCAATCAGCCTCCTCTTAGGCTTTGTATAATGGTCATCCCTCACTAATTTTCAGCCTCAATCTTGGGCTTTGTATAAGACACCTAAATATCTCTCCAATAGAGTCAGTCATAACTTTTCAGCCTCAATCTTGGGCTTTGTACAAGACACCATAAAAATATCCTACAACTGAGTCAGTCAGGATCTTTTAGCCTCAATCTTGGGCTTTGTACAAGACAGATATCAGAACTCCCTAAGTAGAGTCATAATTTTTCAGCCTCAATCTTGGTCTTTGTACAAGACAGGTATGAATACTCTCCAACTGAGTCAATCCCTTTAGCCTCAATCATGGGCTTTGTACAAGAGAGATAAAACCATTTTCTCCAAAAGAGTCAATTCTCTTTTAGCCTCAATCTTGGGCTTTGTACAAGACACAGATAAACACTCTCTTGTTAAGTCAGACTTTTCCAGCCTTCTCTTAGGCCTTGTATAATGATCTCCCTAGTGGAGTCAATCAACCTCTTAGCTTCAACCTTGGGCTTTGATCAAGGCACACAAAAATCAACATCCCCTCAGAGGAAATAAAAAAAAATCTCTCTGTAGGAAGACATTTCTCTGTACAAATCACACACCAAAATAGAAAATCAAAACAAACCCTAATCCCAGATAACTGCTATAGGAGGCACACTTGTTGATTCAAATGTCCAAGCTGTAGTCCATCTCTTATCCTATTAAACTTCATCTAATTGTTGTAAGTGGCAAGCCTCTGGATTATTTACATCCAAGCCAATGTCCTTCTATTAGCATGAAAGATTCCTAAGGAAAAATGGCATTGCTCTACACGGAGTTAAATTTTTCTCCTTCAGGACAAATCCCCTGTAAAGGAAATTATGGCATTGCTGGATCCATGTATTCCAGTTAAAGTAATCCTCCTTTATAATCATTCACCCAAATTATTGTGATAAATAGATGAGATATCTCCCTTTAGAGATGACAAATTCTCTCTCAATCAAACCTTTTAGCTTCAATCTTGGGCTTTGAACAAGACACATATAACCTTTAGCTTCAATCTTGGGCTTTGAACAAGACACAATACAACCTTTAGCTTCAATCTTGGGCTTTGAACAAGACACCAGACATCTTTTCCTCCCATAGAATAGGAGGAACTACGATTGCTCTGATTGCCCTATTTCCTCTTTAACGGGAATACGTAGGCATAAGATTGCGAAATCCTAGCGAGCATACTTATCAAAAAACCTTAGGTCCAGTACCTTACTAAAAACATCGAAAAACCCGAAAATAACAAAAACACTCTCTCTCAAACATTCCCACAAAGGAGAAACTTTCCCATTTATGACAAATAAACACCAGTAAGTAGAAAGTAGAACCTAATGCTAATCAACCCATGGATAACCATGTATAGGATGGGTAATTAACAACTCCCCATTGGAAAACCTGACCCCGAACTCCCCGATCTCTCTTAGCGACTGTTCAGCTAAACATTCGTGTATAAGGTTAGTTTTAGATAACTTCCCTTTCTTTTCCAGCTTCACAGGATAAATAAGAAATCAGAAATGAGCACCAAGTTCCTACCATTGCGGTGAGGAAATTCCCATGGTGATAAGGTGGTCGCGTCACCGACAAAAATCGCACGCTACAGTGTGCAGGTGGAAGCTGACCATGAGAAGAATGAGGAGGAGGTGAGTTACGAATGGGAGAGACATGCTCTCTCCTATCACACTCCTCATCGGTGTCACCACCAGCAGCGACATTCATAGGAATATCTGTGGGCACAACTCATCTCTAGGATTATTATCTAGAGGTCTTTCCCCTAGAAGTAGCTGAGACATGACAAGCAATACATCTCTTTATTTTCTGAAATTCAAACAATAAAGGAAATCATTAAATTAAAAGCTCGTGGGTTGCCTCCCACGCAGCACTTCTATTTACGTCGTTAAATCGACGGCCCAGGAGTGTAAGTACTCATTGTGGTTCTTTCGAGAATGATTCCTCAATCAAAATTTTAATAATCTTTGGTTTCCATGGCCACTTATCAAGCCATCTCACATATCCCTCGCCTTTTCTTTTCTTCCTTCTATGGGGTGGTTCATTCTTTTGAACTTGTGGTGGTTCTGGATCTATCCTAAGTATTAGCTTCTAAGGTTTGAGTTTAGTTCTTTCATCCACTACCTCAAAATCTAACATATCCCTCTTGATACTGAAGATTCCCCTAGTTCTGTGGTCCTTTAGTTGTCTCTTTTTATGCATGACCTCAGACAAAGGTGCATTGGTGTGGGTATCTTCCAATACCTCCACATACGTTTTGGATTGGGAGTCTACCTTAGCTTCCATAAGTATTTGGGGGAAAAGAAATGGTAGGTTATAGGGATGAGGAACAACAATAGGTGCTTCCTTCTCTACCTCTTCGACAACCTCCCTTCCGGGTGGTGTCGATGGATTTTTCTCAATCTCTACTCTTTTCTCACCAAAAATCTCCTCAACCTCATTATCACTCTTCTTAGGATATTTAATTTGTTTTTCACTACTAGTTGTTATAACATCCACATGTCTCTCAGGGAAGGGTCCTAGGGCTGTTTGTGCGAGCAAGGAAATTTGAGTCTCCAATGTTATGCTATGAGTCGTGAGGGACTCGACCATAGTGTTTAGCTGCCTAAGGTTTTCATTAATCTGAAGACTTTGTTTTCTAAACTCCTTATTCTGCAGAGTTTGTGTCTCCACAAACCTCCTCCACGTATATTCTAGCCTACAGAGAGTCTGTGTCTCAAAGAAATTCTCCATCATTATTTCGAGGTCGGATTTATGGGAATATTGTGGTTCCTCAAAGTACTGAGAGTGGTAGTTATAGGGAAAATTTGGGTGATACATAGTGTAGCGTGCAATTTTTGTCGGTGACGCGACCATCTTATCGCCATGGGAATTAACCTCACCGCAATGGTAAGGATTGGGTGTTACTTTCTGATTTTTTATTTATCCCGTGAAGCTGGAAGGGAAAGGGAAGCTTTCTAAAACAAACCTTGCACGCGAATGTTTAACTGAATAATCGCTGAGAGAGATTGGGGAGTTCGGGGTCAGGTTATACAATGGGGTGTTGTTAATTACCCATCCTATACATGGTTATCCATGGGTTGATAGTTTTAGGTTCTGCTTTGTACTTGAGGGTGTTTGTCTGTAAATGGGAAAGTTTCTTCTTTGTGGATGTGTCTGTGAGAGAGAGTATTTTTGTTGTTTTTTTGGGTTTTTCGATGTTTTTGGTAAGGTACTGGACCTAAATTTTTTGATAAGTATGCTCCCTAAGATTTTGTAATCTTATGCCTACGTATTCCCGTTCAAGGAAAACAGGGAAATCAGAGCAATCGTAGTTCCTCCTATTTCTATGGGAGGAAAAGATGTCTGGTGTCTTGCTCAAATCCCAAGATTGAAGCTAAAGGTTGTCTGTGTCTTGTTCAAAGCCCAAGGTTGAAGCTAAAAGGCTTTGACTGAGTGAGAATTTGTCATCTCTGAAGGGAGATATATCATCTGTTTATCACATTTGTTTGAGTGACTGGTTTATAAAGGAGCATTACTTTAACTGGAATGTATGGAGTCCAGGAATGCCATAATTTCCTTTATAGGGGATTTGTCTTGAAGGAGAAAACTTTAACTTTGTGTAGAGCAATGCCATTTTTCCTTAGGAATTCATGCTAAGAGAGGGACATTGGCTTGGATGTAAATAATCCAGAGGCTTGCCACTTACAGCAATTAGATAAAGTTTACCAGGATAAGAGATGGACTACAGCTTGGATGTTTGTATCAACAAGTGTGCCACTTACAGTAGTTATCTTGGATATATGGTTTGTTTTGATTGTCTGTTTTGGTGTGTGATTGTACAAAGAAATGTCTTCCTGCAGAGAGATTTTGATTTCCTCTGAGGGGATGTTGATTTTTGTGTGCCTTGATCAAAGCCCAAGGTTGAAGCTAAGAGGTTGATTGTCTCCACTAGGGAGATATTTATACAAAGCCTAAGAGGAGGCTGGAGGATTGACTCAACAAGAGAGTGTTTATCTGTGTCTTGTACAAAGCCCAAGATTGAGGCTGAAAGAGAATTGACTCTTTTGGGGAAAAGGTTTTATCTGTCTTGTACAAAGCCCAAGATTCAGGCTAAAAGGGGTTTTGACTCTGCTTAGGGAGTTTTTATCTGTCATGTACAAAGCCCAAGATTGAGGCTAAAAATTTATGACTCCAGTGTGGAGGACACTTATGGGTGTCTTGTACAAAGCCCAAGATTGAGACTAAAAAATCCTGACTGATTCAGCTGTAGGATATTTATATGGTGTCTTGTACAAAGCCCAATATTGAGGCTGAAAATTGACTGACTCTACTTGGTGAGATATTTATGGGGTGTCTTGTACAAAGCCCAAGATTGAGGCTGAAAAGACTGTTAAGGGATGATCATTATACAAAGCCTAAGAGGAGGCTGGCTGGGAGATTTCTTATATGAAGCCTAAGAGGAGGCTAACTTCTGTTGAGGATTATTTGAGATCCAGAGACAGATCCAAATTTGGGGAATCAACTCTTATTGGGGATTACAGAAGAGTTGAAATATCAGAGACCATGAGGTTCTGATTCTGTTGGGGATTTTATTAATGATAAATTAACAGTAGATGACCTTGACTGGGGAAATTTAGAGTGAGGGTTTAGAGATTGAGTTATGAAACCTGTGGAGTTTTTAAATCTGCTTGGAGATTGATCAGGTGATCAGGATTTTTCCCTGTTTTTAGAAAGTTTGTATAGGGTTCTTTGAAATCCAAGAGGAGATGAGACTGTCCAAGTCTACTGGTATGGAAATGTTTTTCTTTGTATGATACCTCAGAGGAGGATGATGTTTTAAGGGATGAGAATCAACCCTAAACTGGTTTAATGTTTTGACTCTGGAGAAACTACTCTAACAAAAGATGACAAAGTTCTGTCCTATCCCTTTAAGAGGTCTCTGGGTCCTTGTACTAAGCCCAAGAGGAGGCATGAGAACTTCTAAGAATCCTGAGGATCCTTGTACAAAGCCCAAGAGGAGGTTGGGGATGCTTTTAGGAAGCCAGTGGGTCCAAACTTAAGAAAGTTCAAGAAAGATTTCACCGGGAATTAATCATTTCTTTTGTGAACAGTTCTAGGGTTTAAAGAAATTCAAGAGAGGTTTCAACGGGAATTAATCCTCTCTGGGGAAAGTGAATTTCTTTCACAATTTTCTAAATAGTGACAGTCTGAGAAAAGTTTCACCGGGAATAATGCCTTTCTTTGTTCCATATTGTATAAGCCCAAGAGGAGGCAAGACTGTATCTGGAAATTCCTATGGGGTACTAGTTTTGATTGTGTTGAAAGAGTGACCACTGACTCTATCTAATCTTAGACCTAATTGCCGGGGAAAACTCTAAGCAGATATACAAGTATATATACAGATGATATATATATAGACAAGTATTTAAAAAGGGGTAGAAGGACTTACAGGTGAGCAAGCTTCCAGCAATACAAATATATATATATATATATATGCAAGTAGGTAAAAGAAAGCTATTTAAAACTTATAGGTGAGCAAGCTTCCATAGCTGTATAGTTAGTTGTTCAAGAAATTAAAGAAAGTTTTGATAACTACTATGAATTTGAAATTGAATCAAAAGAGACAGTTGTTTTAAAAGAAGTTTGGGGCTTATACTCAAGGTGACGCCCAGGTGAAAACAGTGATCGCACCGTTATTTTGAAAACTGTACTGGGGCTTATACAATGACTGAGGCCCAAATTTAAATATGTATAAAGGAGGGTTGGGTCTTACACTCTATTAGAGGCCCAAAAATGTTTTAAAGAAAATAAATGGGACTTACAACACAAGGGTAGGCCCAGTTAATTTTATTTTGAACTGGCGATCGCGCCGAGATTTTTGAAAAAAACACAGTGGGACTTATACAATGACTGAGGCCCAAAAAAGTTTGTATTAAATAAGTGGTTGGGTCTTACACTCTATTAGAGGCCCAAAATGTTTTAAAAAAAGAGGATGGGACTTATAACTCAGGGAGAGACCCAGTTAAAGATAGTGATTGCACCGTTGTTTTGAAAATCGTGTCGGGACTTATACAATGTCTGAGGCCCAAAATAGGTTGGTTTTCAAAATGGGGTTGGGTCTTACACTCTATTAGAGGCCCAAAGTGTTAAAAAGGTTTTGTGAGGGTGAAGATAACCAAAAACCCTAATTTAATTTTAAAAATGTATTTTAATTGAATAAAAATTTAATTAAAATTAACAAAATTATCAAACATGTGTGAAAAACAAGTTGTGATCTTGGATTAATGTTTGAAAAATCAAGTTTGATTCATAGAATGATTTGAAAATCATTTGAATTTGCAAAATCAAGAGAAATAAATATTTTTAATGCCTAAAAATAAATAAAAATATAATTCTTTACAAAAATACAAAATATATGAAATAAATAATATTTTTGTGAAAGTTTTGTAGAATAAAATATTTTAATATTTTTGTGAATTTTCAAAAAAAGAACCAATAAAAAATAATTAAAATTGAGAGAGAAATTAATTTTGGAATTAATTAACAAAAACCATAAAATATGTGAAAAAATAGCAAAATATGGCAAAAATGGCAAAATGGTCTGGGTGGGTCTTGAACCCACGACCTCTCAACCAAACACACATGCGCGCTACCACTGGGGTGGTGATACATCCGTGTATCAAAACCACCCCATGAACATATATGAGTGCCTTGATTTTAGGTCGGGCCAAGGCGCCATGGCCTGGCCCTTTCCCAAGGCAAGGCCTGATTTTTGCCTCTTGCATGAAGGCTCTAACTTTCTCATTTTTCCATGGATTTGGACAAAATTTAGGTGCATCCTGCCTAGAATTTCATGAGGAATCCAATGGTGCTTTTGGAATTTTCATAAAATGTTTCTATTTTAAAATCCGATAGTGATTTCAAAATAGGCCTAGATTTGCATGTTCTATGCTATCTCATCATACAGACAACAATAGCATGACAAATTGGTTAAAACACAACCTATATGATATGTATGAGATATCCATGATCAATGGACATCAAAGCAATGCATGATTTAGAGAGTTCAAGTTGTGATGCACTTACCTCTTGAAGCTCCTTGTGCTAACTGTCAAAATCCTTGTGCCAGAAGTAATCCAATGCTTTAGACACTCTTGATTGATCCTTTAGAAGCTTTTAGGATTATCAAAACTAGCTGGAATCCTCAGGAACAATTATTGGCTCTTTCTTGCAAAAGTGGCAAAAGTGACCAAGATGGTAACTCTCTCAAATGGTGTTCCAGATGAGGGAAACCAATTGGGACAGTTTGAGGATGATATTTGGAGTGTGTTTGAGGCTTTGTTTGGTTTTGAATGTGACTGAATCAAGTCATAGCTTGAAAAATGCAAAAAAGTCAAATTTTGAGGTTTTGGAGGTCGACATTCTAATTTTGGTGTTTCAGATCAAAGGTGATTTCTAGAACAGCTTATATATATGATGTATTGGATGTGTTTGGATCATGAGCTATGGTGGAATTGCTCTCTAACTCAAAAACTCAGTGGCGACTTGCAAAAGAAGGTGTTTTGGCCTAATGAGAGAGATTTTGAAGAAAGCAAGTGTTGTAGTGCTTTGGTGTACTCAATCTGATAATAAATGAGCTTTATTTATAGTAGAGCAAGTTTGTTTTGGCTGAAATAGAATGGCAACTGCAGCAGGCCTTTGGCCAATTGTGGCATAAAGGAATCCAAGTCTTCTTTGGCCATTGACTTGGGTCAGTGTAACAGGTCTATGGTCCTTTGTTGCAGGGCTAATGCTTGACTGTTTTAGTGATGAAAGACTTAGTCCATGCCACCTCAATGCACCTCTTGAACGCCTTGGAACAAAATTGGAGTTTTTGGATTTGGAACATTGAATTCCACATGCCAAAAGGGGTGGTGTCTTGACTTGCAATGCTTGTGGATCAAAGGTACTTGCTTGGATAAGATCCTTGTATGTTTTCAGAAATGTGACAAGGCTCAAGGTTGCACAAAATTTCCAGCTCGAGCAAAAGTGCACAAAACAACCTTGTACATGACAGTTGGAAAGTGCCATTTTGGGAGGATCATATCTCCTTGTTCAGATTGAGTTATGGAAAGCTCTTGTGCTTTTTAGAAAGCCCTAACATGATACAATCCATGTGTGATCATAGTTTGTCTTGAGACTATTTGAATCCAACTGAAAAATCCTCATGAACATTGATGTTCAAGGCTGAAAACTCAGGCAGTTTTCACTAAGTGTTTGAACTTTGATTTTTTTCAACACTTTGATCCATACATAACTAAAAATCTATGAAGAATTGGAGTTTGAGGTAGTTTAAGCTTTTGTAGAATGTAGGAAGACCTACAAATCAAGCTTTGGATCACTCAAAATGGCTGCTTGGATCAGAAGTTATGGTTCTTGGAATTTGGCACCAAAACCATTCAAATTTAGTAACTTAGAAAAATTTTCAATTTTTCAAGATTATCCCTTTTACAAGTTAACTTGATTTCTTTGATCAATTCTTGTTCAAATGACATCATAAGCCATATTTTATGAAAATATGAGTCATAAGGATCATTTTTGCCAAAAAAGTCATGTTTTGACTTTTGGGTCCGAAGCGGTTTCGCGCGTAAAACCCTAACTCCAGATTTTTGTGGAATGCATTCTCTGAGGGTAATTCAACTTTGAAAATGGATTCCTAGGGTTATTTTGAGCATACTGAGTCATATGTTGAAGTCTTGGCTCATCCTCTTGTGAAAATCTCACTCTGGAGGTCCCAGTCGTCCAAAACCCTAATATGGTGATATCGGGTGTTTCAAGGTTCCTTCCACTTGGAATGCCACAAATTTGTGCTTGATTCTTGATTTGGGAGTCCTCTTGATTCCTCATAGATGTTTTAAGAGGTTAGACAAGTTAAAGATCATGCCATTTCTTGATTGATCCTTTGTCTGAGTGCTCTAGGAGGGATGGAAACCCTAATTCTTGATTATAGTAAATGCTCAACAATCCTTGAGGAATCAAGAGGACTCCCACATCAAGAATCAAGCACAAAGTTGTGGCATTCCAAGTGGAAGGAACCTTGAATGGCGTTTTGCTCATCCATATTCTTTTGCTAAGCAATGTTACTTAGAAAAGGGTAAAACTTCCCCTCAATCATGGTCTTTAGCCACAGAACTGGTATTAGTTTCTTTTGAACTTCCCCTCGATCCTAGTATTTTGCCACAGAACTGGTCTTAGTTTCTTTTGAACTTCCCCTCGATCCTGGTCTTCAACCACAGAACTGGTCTCAGTTTTTAAAATAAACTTCCCCTCGATCCTGGTATTCAACCACGGAACTGGTCTAAGTTTCTTCTTGTCGAGTTCCTTTTCTCGACAAGAAACATTATGTGTAGCGGTCTTCATCAAACTTCTCACTGAGCTATACCGGGGAGGTGCCATTTGATGTAAAAATTTGAGGTCAGACTTGTTGGGGGAAACCCGTTTGTCTGAGCTGTAGAGGCGTGTAAACTTCTATTTTGGAGATGCCATTTGTTGACTCTACTGGGGGAAACGAGTCTCTTGGGAGACTGCTTCTTGCTTGGGGATACTATATCATACTTTTCTTCGAGGTCTTTTCGGAGAAATGCCATATGATGTGATCCAATTTTGAGGTGCTGATGACTTCATTAACATCGACTTTCTTCGGATAAAAACCAATGTATTGTCGAGAGACTTTGGTTAAAGGGCTTTCTCTAGGGATTTTCCTTAATCCGGGAAAGCAAAAATATCATCTTCAATGATGAAGAGTGATGTTCCAAAGGTACCCGTTGAGTTTCTTCTTGCCTTTTAAAGGCTTAAGTTATCAAAGTGGTCGAGGACAAGCTTCACCCTAGAAATGAACCGGGGGAGAGATTGCTCACACAACACATTTCCTGATGAGGAAAGGACTGATAGCTTGATTGATAAGAGGACTTTATCACACGGGAATAACTAGGGTGATAGCAATGAAATATGAATGTGAATATGAATCAATAATGCATGATGTATGTATGGTTATGCCGACAAAACAGACGCGACATACAGACTAGTGAATGAACATGATTGGTTCTCGGCCACTGTGGGGGATGAAAAGTACCATTGGTTTAAGATAGCAATACCGCCTTGCTTAGGAGAGGTATACTCTGTGGGGAGAAAGAAGTGAGAACTCTGCCGGGGAGGTCAGATGAGACATTGCATTTGAACAGTTGATCCTTCAGTTAGGGGCACTGGTCGAGAAGGAGTACTTTGATTATGCATTTTAAGGTTTAATCACTTCCGGGGAAGCTGTCGATGTTCTTTTAGACGTTTAAAGTCAAAAGGGAAATGCCATCTTTAGTTTAAAAGTAGAAGAAAAAGAAAAAAAATTTACAAGTAAATTCATTTTTGTTTTATTTCAAGAATCGTTGATCATGTTAAAATGTCATTCTTAAAAAGCAAAAACAAATAAGAGTTGCAAACAAAACCACAAGTGCTCAAATTTTATTGATAGAATGGAAATCAGTCAAGCGCGTGATACCATAGATCATTTAAAAAGTTTAGAAAATGGTAATTTAAGGGAAAAGGGATACATTGAAACATAACGACCGTTATCCTTCTACCAACTTTGAATTCTGGACATTCTGGGCTTCTGTCGAAGGTGACCTTGATTGAAGTCTTTCTGATGGATGCTATTACCGCTGGGGATTTAACCTTGTTAGATGTTGTTACTTGCCATGAATCTCTAACTTTTTTCTGGATTTTCTTTTGAGGTTTTCAATCCATCAGGATGATTTTTGCGTGTGTCTATAATTTTTTCCTGGACCGCCCTTTTGGGTTTTCAATCCACCGAGACATTTTTTTAGGCGTAGTATTTCTTGACTACATCAACATTTGTGGGGTAGGCAAACTCTTCTCCATCCATGGTTACGAGTCTCAAGGCACCTCCTGAGAAGGCTTTCTTGACCACATAGGGGCCGTCATAATTCGGAGCCCATTTGCCCCGGGAATCAGTGAGGAATGATTGTATCTTCTTGAGCACGAGGTCTCCATTTCTGAAGACACGGGGTCGGACCTTTTTGTCGAACGCTTTCTTCATTCTCTGTTGATACAACTGACCATGGCATAGAGCCGTTATTTGTGAGAGAAAGAATTGTCTCTACAAGTCAATCTATGTTTTGATGATAACAATAAGTATTTGTGAAAGAACCATTTTATGGTCTAACGTGTGTTGTGTGCAGATCATAAGAACTAAATACATCAGAACTAACATACACCAGCCAGATGTACTATGATTGAATATATGTATTTGCGAAGTTACTATGTGTGACTAAAGTCGCAAGAAGCAAGAACGCTTGTTTATCTAGTCATAATCAGTTAGATCCAAGGATGCCAAGATTGCTGTTGCAATGCTCTTGTGGATGCTCTCTGAGAGTGATCAAGATTCTGAAGATGGCGTAGCTTCTGAAGAAGTACACTCAGAAAGAACCAAAGTTCTGAAGACTCCTATGACTTGAAGTTCTGATGGCTGAAGGCGCTGAAGACCAAGTGCAGAAAGATTCTGAAGACTGACGAGTTCTGAAGATCAAGGTTTCAAAGAAGAAGTTCTGATGATTCTGAAGGCAAGTTCTGAAGATTCGGAAGACCTAAAGCAGAAAAGGATAACGCTCTTAAAGACCAAGTGCTGAAGTTCTGAAGACTGATTCCTAATGGAATTCTTCAATTAACGGAAGACTTGAAGCATCAGATATTCTGCTACAAAGACTCCACTCATGCTTCATCAAATTAACATCAGAAGCCACTGAAGTTTCGAAGTCTAAATATTACCGTTGTGAGTTAAATATACACACTGCCCAAGAAAAGATCTCCTCTACAAAAAGAGGATGTGTCAGTACAACTCATTATTTCACAACATATCTTTTCCAAACAGCCAACAGTATTCTCTAACGGCTATATTTCTACTGGCTATTTAATGGAAAGAGTTTTTGCTTCTGATGTGTCGATCACATGTAGAATTATGAACTGAATGTTCATCTACAAAATTGACCGAGTCATTATGTGAAGATAGCAACAACGATGAGTTCTCGTTGTAACACTTAGAATATTTAAAGCTGTCATCAATTCACTCATGGCAATTGTTGTTGAAACTTCAAAGAACAAATTAACATAACAACAACAATTGAAGATCAGTCAAGTCATCAATCTACCTTCTCGTCAAAGCTACATTGAAGATCTAAAGCAAGGAGTTGCTGCTCAAAGCTTGCTCAACCAGAAGACGAAGAGGAAGAAGATCTACAAGATGTCAACATTCATAATATCTAAATACATCTTTGTAGTTTCTTAGGAAAAAAGGAGCTGATTGCTCAAAACTTGCTTGAACACATGTGTGTGTTCTTTGTACTTAAACCTAGGAGAAACTTGCTTATTAAGAAGCACAATTTGTAATCTCCAGTTTTCCAATTCAACTAGATGAATTGAGACTCCTCAAGTGAACGTTATATCCTGATGGATTCCTGAACGGTTCAGCTGTGAGTTGAGGCCCTTGAGTAGATCACATGGTGATTAGATACTTGAGATGACAATGGCTGAGGGTCATTGTGGAAAATCCTGAAGTATGGTCAGTAGCGCTATATTCATTGTGATGAATCCCTGAACGGCTAGCTGTGAAATCCCAGCAGTGGGTCTGCTCGGTCAATGAACGTTATATCCGGTTGGATCCCTGAACGGTTCATTGTGTTGTTAGTCACTGTGCGACTATGCAAGTGGTTAGTCGCCGGCTGTTGCCCGTGCAAGTGTAATCATGATTTGGTTATAGTGGATTAAGTTCTTGTGTTCAAGGCGAAATCACTTGAGGAGGGTGGACTGGATTAGCCCGCGTGGTGAACCAGGATATATCGTGTGTCCTTTACTCTCTTGCTTAGTATCTCTATTTATGTTTCTGCTTTGAATATCAGAACCTCATATTAAGCAAAGTCAGAACCTTGCAACCTATCTCCGATAAGCTTCCGCACTGCAAGTTCTGAGTATTGTATCTTATGAACAGAACTTATACAGTTCTCATACTCTTTAGTTATTAGATCAGAGTCTCTCAACGAACACTAAAGGTTCTTGAGCGTTAAATTAACAAGATGCGAAAAATTAAAGAAATAGTAAATACACAATTCAAACCCCCCCTTTCTTGTGTCTTTCTCGCACCTTCAATTGGTATCAGAGCTCCGGTTCTGTTATTGATTCACATCAAACACTTAACAGTGTCAGAAAATGATCCAAACGTGGTGCGTAGAAGTACTCTTGGTGAGATTGAAATCCACTTACAATTTCTGTAACAGTTCAGCAGTTAACTGTGTACAAAATTGTAATCAATCTGATTACTTCGTGAGCAAGTCACTGATTCAAGTTGAAGCCTCACTAAAGTTGAAGAATCAATTGATAAGATAAATTCGTCAGATCAATGGAAGTATCTATTGAATGCTCATTCTGGAAAATACGTGTGGATAAAACCACGTATATGATTAAAAGATGAATCATCAGAAAGCAAGAAATCTTGTTTGCTGAAGTTTAATTCATTATGAGTTTTTGAGATGTTTTCAAGAAACGGATTAGGTCCACCCTTGACTTTCTCGTTTAAAATCTCATTCTGGATCTCTTCATGTAAAAAAGGAAGATTGTTGTTCTAAGACTTTGAATTTCAGAAAGAAATATGTTAAATTCAGAATCTGAAAAATTCAAATTATTAGAAATGATTCAATGTCAGAATCTGGAATGATCAAAAGATTCAATGGAAAACTAAATCCCAAAGACTCAGTTGATTCCGAACGAACTATTAACTGGTTCGGTGATCAAGCTCCAACAACCTGAAATCATCATAGTAAAAATCAAATGTTGATAATCTGATTTTCTACATATCAAGTGTTCTCAGAACCACTTGTGCTATGAAATTGGATGCTATCATTTCAGGTATCTAGGCTCTCCAACTGATGTCATAAAAGATGACGTTGATTAGTCAACTCATGGATATGTGAACAACCCCAAGTAAGTTGATCATTATTGTGAGAACAAGAGGTTCATAAAAATCATGACTAGTGATGTACACATGGTGCATGATGATGTTTTGATTCTGAAACAACCTTGAGGAACAAGTCAGACGTTGATATGACAATTCCTTCCTGAACAACCTCTCAAAGGTTCTTACTGAACTAGTGAAATCAATCATCGTTCAAAGAAAAGAAACTCTCACAAACACAAACTGAATTCTGGCTATGAAAGGAGAACTCAACCATTTCTCAAAGTTTGTCGTTTAAGATTCCGATCCATATCTTAAGAACTGTACCAGAACCAAATAGGTTCTATGGATCAAGGAAATAAGAAGTAAGAAACATTTAAAACAGATGTAATCTGTTGTTTATGAATAGGGTTATCAAATGATTTTACAGTTCACTCAGTATTGCTCCCAGGCATATGAGTATCGCCTTATCAAAAAGGATTGCAAGGAATTGGCTTAGTTCAACTAAAATGGTCACCTTATCATGCTAAGTCCAAATCTCCGTTACTGTAACCCAGAGAGCTAAATGACAAGGTCGAACAGGAAAAGAGAGAGAAAGCTACAATCCAACTTGGAACATCTTCTAAGAAAATATTCTCTTCAGAAGTCAGAAGATAAGCTTATCTTGAAGAACCCAAGAAACATCTGCAGCTTACTCGAAAATAGTCAGAATCAGAAAAATGCTCAGACCAAGCCAAGTCTGAAAGAAAGTTGACCAAAAACTCAGAAGAATACACACGCAAAAATTACGAAGAATTCAAAACTCATCAGAGTAAAGACCGAAGTCAAGACAAGAGGTCCTCAATTAAGACTGAAAGATCTAAGGTACACTTTTAATCTGTTAAACTCATGAGATGTTTTAATTAGAATTTTAATTGTCATAGCATGTTTTAATAGATAATTATTTAGGTGTTCCTTTAAGAAAGTATTCAACCAATAGAAAATCTGTTAAGCATAGATGAAAAGAAATTGCTAAATCCAAGAAAACTCTTTAACAAAAACTACACGCAAAAGATACAATCATCATTGCACAACATATCTCTGACAACTTAATAAGATCTTACTAAAATCTTTTGAACTGACCTATATCTTTCCTAGACTAGGCATATCAAAGTACTCCTTCTAAACCAGTACACCTGAATGAAGGATCAGCTATGTCAGATGCAAATATTTCGTCCGGCATCCTCGGCAGAGTTCTTACCTCCTAAGTCCGACCAACGGTTGTTCCCCACAGGGACTATCTCTCCTAAGCAAGGCAGAATTGCTATTTTTGGACCAGATGATACTTTCCACCCCCTGCAGTGGCCGAGTATCCAGTCGTGTTCATCTATTAGTATGTATGTCGCGTCAGTTTTGTCAGCATAAACATACATACATCATGCATTATTGATTTACATTCATATTCATATTGCATCACTATCACTCTAGTCTGTCTTATCCCCTATTGATAAAAGTCCTCTCAATCGAGTTGCCAGTCCTTTCCTCGTCAGGAAGAAAATCATCTGAGCGATCTCTCCTCCAGTTTATTTCTGGATTGGAGACGGGCCTTGACCACTTTGATAACTTGAACCTCTGAAAAACAAAAAAACTTTCAACAAACGTCACTCTTCGCCATTGAAGATGATATCTTCGCTTTCCCGGATTAAGGAAAATCCTCAGATTCGGCAGTATAGCAATTTTTCTCCGAAAGATTTGCTGACAAAGAGGTCATTAGCGCCTCCAAATTAGACTACATCACATGGCATTTCTCCAAGAAGATCTCGAAGAAAAGTATGATGTAATATCCCTAAGAAGAAAGCAGACTCTCAAGAGACTCGTTTTCCCCAGTAGAGTCGACAAATGGCGTCTCCAAACAGGGAAGTTTGTGCACCTCTACAACTCAGACGAATGGGTTCCCCAGCAAGTCTGACATCAAAAGTTTTTCCCATCAAATGGCATCTCCCCAGGAAAATTCAGCAAGAAGTTTGAGGAAAACCGCTACGAATAGCGTCCCTCGTCAAGAAAGTTTATTGACAAAAGAAACTAAGACCAGTTCCTTGGTATGAAACCAGGATCGAGGGGAAGTTTATTTCAGAAACTAAGACCAGTTCCTTGGTAGGAAACCAGGATCGAGGGGAAGTTTATTCCAGAAACTGAGACTAGTTCCTTGGTAGGAAAACGGGATCGAGGGGAAGTTTATTCCAGAAACTGAGACCAGTTCCTTGGTAGGAAACCAGGATCGAGGGGAAGTTTATTTCAGAAACTTAGACCAGTTCCTTGGTAGGAAACCAGGATCGAGGGGAAGTTTATTTTAGAAACTTAGACCAGTTCCTAGGTAGGAAACCAGGATCTAGGGGAAGTTTATATCAGAAAGTGAGACCAGTTCCTTGGTAGGAAACCAGGATCGAGGGGAAGTTTATTTCAAAAGAAAACTGAGACCAGTTCCTTGGCTGAAGACCAGGATCGAGGGGAAGTTTACCTTTTCTAAGCATCATTGCTTAGAGAAAGAAGATGGATGAGCAAACTGCCATTCATAACCACCATCAAAATTTCGGGTATTCCGATATTTAATCCTCTTGCGCCCCGAATGCCCGAATACCTTCGCCATTCACACCTTTGGGTCCAAGAAGATTAAATAGGGGCATCTATCATACCCCAAATTTTGACCACCAAGATTCCCCATCATTGTGTAAATCATCATCACAATATGGATGAACCACCATGCCTCACTAATCTCCTCAAAGAGGGGTGAGTATCCACCACAAACAAGAATCAGGGTTTTGAGCCCTCTCAGGGCATTTAGACAGAGGATCAATCAAGAAATGACATGATCTTCAACTTCTCTAGCCTCTCCGACACCCATAAGGGATCAAGAGGACTCCCACATCAAGAACCAAGCACAAAGTTGCTACATTCCAAGTGGATTAAGCCTCAAGATCGCCAGTGTCACCAAATTAGGGTTTTGGTTAACCAAGGCCTCCAGGTGGAAATTTTCCTCTGGGCATGAGCCAATGCTTCAAAGAATAACCCAATATACTCCAAGGTACCTCATGGACCCAATCATCAAGTCAATTTAACCTCAGGGGATGCATTTACCCAAAAATCAGAAATTAGGGTTTCTTGACCTAATTCACCCCTAAGTTGACTTTTGGGACAAAACATGAGCCAATACCTCAAGACATGATTTGAGGGTCTCTAATACACTACATTGATCCATTTTCAACAATGGATTGATCCAAGAAGCTTGACCCACAAGTCTTAAATTCATCAGGACCACAATTAGGGTTTTGAGGGAAAAGTCAACTATACCTTTGACTTTTGACCAAGACATGCTCCCAAACCTTGGGACATGATTCAATACACCCTATAACACCTATGGAATATACCCATTAGGTTTGATTTAGGTCAAGGACTTGATTTCACCAAGGATCGCACAGTTTGGAATTCATCCGATAAAAAAGTCAACTGTGCACAAAAGTCAAGTTTGACTTTTTGAGAATTTTCACAATTATGGTTCATTGACCCTAAAATAATGTTAATGTGTGATTGGTGTAGCGTGATTTTTTGTGTGGTTACGAAGCACTATCGCTTTGGGGTACTACAGTTCGATTCATTTTTTATCCTATTGAAGCTGATTAAGAAAGGGAAATAGATGTCTCCAATTAACCTTGCTTGCATACTGAGTTTAAACAGATGACTGTTGGTTTACATATGCTATTAAGATTGTGGGTCTCTCTTAGATTATTTTGTTAAGGACACAGTGTCTGGACTATTTGTGAGGCTTTTGGTAATGTGTTTAGATTTGATGCTTTTGGGTTGATCTGATGGATATACTGGATTTTGGGTTTTTGATTAGTATGCTCACTAAGATTTTTCAATTTTATGCCTACGTATTCCGGTTTAACGAAACAGGGAAACAGAGCGATCGTAGTTCCTCCTATTCTATGGGAGGAAAAAGGTTGTTTTGGTGTCTTGTTCAAAGCCCAAGACATGAAGCTAAAGGTGATTTGTATCTTGTTCAAAGCCCAAGATGTGAAGCTAAAGGGTTCTGGATGAGAGAGAATTTGTCATCTCTAAAGAGGAGTTGTTGATGTTTGTATGCTGTGAGCAAGGCACAGATTGATGCTAAAAGGTTGATTGACTCAACAGGGGTTTCCTTATACAAAGCCTAACAGGAGGCTATTGACCCAACAAGAGGGTGTCTTTTATTTGTCTCGTACGAAGCCCGAGATAGAGGCTAAAAGGGTTGACTCAACAAGAGAGTGCTAACGAGTGACTGACTCAACAGGAGAGTGCTTTTATATATGTCTTGTACGAAGCCCAAGATGGAGGCTAAAAGGTTTTGACTCAACAAGAGAGTCTCTTATACTCAACAAGAGAGTGATTTTGTATCTCGTACTAAGCCCGAGATAGAGGCTAAAAGGGGTGATTGACTCAACAAGAGAGTCTTATATACTCAACAAGAGAGCGTTTTTTATCTGTCTTATATGAATCCTAAGACGGAGGGTAAAAAAGGTTTGACTGAGCAAGAGAGTCTTTTATACTCAACAAGAGAGTGATTTGGTATCTCGTACGAAGCCCGAGATGGAGGCTAAAAGAAGATTGACTCAACAAGAGAGTCTTTTATACTTAACAAGAGAGTGTTTTAGTATCTCGTACGAAGCCCGAGATGGAGGCTAACAGGGGATTGACTCAACAAGAGAGTCTTTTATACTCAACAAGAGAGTGTTTTAGTATCTCGTACGAAGCCCGAGATGGAGGCTAAAAGGGTTGTTGACTCAACAAGAGAGTCTTTTATACTCAACAAGAGAGTCTGAAAAGGTTAGCTTCGTTGGGGAGAATCATTATACAAAGCTCAAGAGGAGGGTGTTCTTCTGCTGAGAATGATTGTGATCCAACAACAGGTCCAAAAAGATCAGATGCTTTGAGGTTCTGATTTGAGATAGTGTTATCATGCTGATAAATTGATCATGGTTGTGGAACTCTCATGAGAGAGACCGGGTTTCTGCTTATGTTTGAAGGGAACTTGAGAATGTCTTTGAGACTCAAGGGTTTTAGACTGTCCAAGTCTAGAGTTTTATCTTTTGTACTATGCCCAAGAGGAGGCACGGGTATTAAGGGATGGGTATCAACCCTAAAGTGGCCATAGGTTTAACACTGGAAAGACTGCTCTAGCAAAAGATGGCTAAGTTTTGTCTTATACCTTTAAGAGGTCGTCAGGGTCCTTATATTAAGCCCAAGAGAAGGCATGAGAACTTCTAAGAAGCCGAAGGGTCCTTGTACAACGCCCAAGAGGAGGCGGGGATGCTTTTAGGAAGCCTGTGGGTCCCCAAACTAAGAGAAATTCAAGACATGCTATTCACAGAGAATAGATCAAGCCAGGAAAGTTCTTGAATTTGGAAGAAACTCAAGAGATGCTATTCACGGAGAATAGATCAACTCTGGGGAGTAGAGTCTCTTTGACAATTTCTAAGAGTGACAGTCTGAGAAAGGGTTCACAGAGAATGCTGCCTTTCTCTTTGATCCATATTGTTTAACCCCAAGAGAAGGGAATACTGTATCTGGTAATCCTAAGGGGGATCTAGTTTTGACTGATTTAAGAGTGACCAACAGGCTTTACCTAGTGCTAGACGTAGTTGTCGGGGAAAACTCTAAATAACTATACTAGTATTACACAATTGATATTTGACGAGTATATAAAAGGATATGAAAGAAGACTTACAGTGAAACAGCCCCACAATACAGTTATATACATATGAAAGCGATAAATGAAAGCGGGTAAACACTTACTCGGTTGTAGAGCTTCCATGCTGTTTTGTTAGTTGTTCAAAAAAGAAAACTTTTATAACAATATTATATTCAAAATCAAAGGGGAAAGTTCTTTGAAAAGATCGTTGGGGCTTACAGCTCAAGGAGAGGCCCAGGTTTTTAACGATGATTGCACCGTTGTTTTGAAAACTGTACAGAGGGACTTATACAATATGTGAGGCCCAAAAAGGTTTTGGTTAAAAGGGGATTGGGTCTTACACTCTATTAGAGGCCCAAAGAGTTATTTTTGTACAAGTGATGGGGCTTACAACTCAGGGAGAGGCCCAGGGTTATTTGTTTGAAAACGGCGATCGCGCCGAGATTTTTTATTGTGTCGAGACTTATACAATATCCAAGGCCCAAAATGTTTATATACAAAAAGGGATAGGACTTACACTCTATTAGAGGCCCAAAGATTATTTTTGAAAAGGAACATGGGACTTACAACACAGGGTAGGCCCAGATGAAATGTTTTGAAAACGACGATCGCGCCGCAGTTTTAGAAAACACTGTGGGACTTATACAATGCATTAAGGCCCAAAAAGGTTTTTGTAAAACAAGGGTTGGGTCTTACACTCTATTAGAGGCCCAAAGTGTTTGAAAAAGTTTGATGAGGGTTGAATTAATTAAAACCCTAATTTGTTTTCAAAATATATTTTAATTGAATAAAAATTCAATTAAAATGATCAGAATTATTAAACATGTGTGAAAAACAAATTGTGATCTTGGATTAATGTTTGAAAAATCATGTTTATATCCACAAAATGATTGGAAATCAATTAAGTTTGGAAAATCAAGGGAGAAAAAATATTTCAAATGTTAAAAACAAATAAAACATTAATTCTTTGCAAAAATATCAAATATATGAAATCAATAATATTTTTGAGATTTTTGATGAAATAAAATATTTTAACATTTTTGTGAATTATTAAAAAAAGAATCAACTCAAAATCATTAAAACTCAGAGAGAAATTAATTTTTGAATCAATTAAATAAAATCACAAAAATTCAAATATTCAAATATTTGAAAAAGGGCGCCAAGAACATCTTGGCCTTGCCCGCGTGCTCTGTTTTGCCCAGATTTGTGTTTTCTCATCAATCTCACTGAATACTTGATGAAATCACACAATCCACATATCAATCTACTCGTTTTCACCTCACGATCATGTCTATGGTCTTTAATTTCATTTATTTTAAGCATGGAATAAGAAATCAAAGAGAAACCTCAAGAACCCTAAAATTTGCATGAAGGCTCAGAAATTCTATACACGATTCAAACAAAGCAATTGATTGAGGGAAAACACTCTATGCATGATTATGAACATATGGCCAAATTATTGTGCAACAAAAAATGCCTGGATCATAGAGTTAGAAGAGCTCATGCTTACCTCTTGCAGCTGGTGATCGTGTTTTGTGTTAGAGGTGTTACAGCTAGGTTCCAATGATGTGGATAGCTTCCCTAGGTGCCAGGTGATGTCCCTGAGTGCTTGGAATGGTTTGAAACAAGCTGGAACTGAAGATGGTATCCCAACAGCAACTTGGTTAAAACCTTGAGCAGTTGGCTGGTGATTCTGAGAAATCAGTGTTCCAGATGTTGTTTAAGTGTTTGGATCACTTCTATATGATGTTTATGAGGTGTGTGTGTGATTGGTTTGGTTGGAATTGCTCTCAAACTCAAAACCCGATAGTGACTTGCTTTGGAAGGCAAATTTGGAAGTGAGAAGGTGGTTTTGAGGAAAGCATCTGTTTGATGGCTTTGGTGTACTCAAACTGAGCACAAATGAGCTCTATTTATAGTAGAGCAAGTTTGTTTTGCAAGCAATAGTGAATGACAACTCCTGCAGAGGTTTGGCCAATTTTGATCAATGGGTATCCAAGTCTCCTCTAGCCATTGACTAGAGGTTAGGGCACAGGCTGTTGGTTCCCTTGGCCTTGGATATGTCTTGACTGAATTCAGTTGGAAATGGCTCAGTCCAGGCCACCTTGTTGCATCCATTGAATGCTCTAAAACAAAATTGGAGTCTTGTCCCCTCTTTAGGGATTTCTAGGTTTGGCATGCTATTTCTAGTTCCAAGGACTTGGGAGGCTTATGATCGGTGTTTGTCCCTCCTTGGTCCCTCACTGAGGTGTTCAGATGGATAAAGTTATTTGTCATTTGCACAAATTGGCCAAATCGAGCAAAACGCATATATCTGCCTTGCCATGACAGTTTGCAGCAAGGCTTATTGGCATGGTCATATCTCATGGCTCAAGTGGTTTTTCATGGAGTTCTTGGCCATTTTGGAAAGCTCTCATATGATATAACATATGTGTGATCATAGTTTGTTTTGATACCTTTTGGATCTAAGTGAAAAATGCCCCTACATATGGAAAAAAGTGAAGGCAGATTCTGACTTAGTGAAAATTTCACTAAGTGTTGGAAAAAAGTGACATTTTCACTTTTTGTGATTTTGGCCATTCCATAACTTGAAATCCATGGGGAATTGGAATGAGGTGTAGTTGACACTTTTAAAGTATGCCATGAGAGCTACAAATCCATCTTAGGATCAGCCCAAATGGTTGCTTGGATCTCAAGTTATGATCCTTGGAAGTTGGTACCCTAGCCACTTTGTTCCATAACTTAGAAAAATTCTAAGTTTTTATGGTTACCCCTTTTACAAGTTATCCCACTTTCTTTGGTTTTTCTTGATGAATGTTGATTCAAATCACACATTAACATCATTTTAGGGTTAAATAACCATAATTGTGAAAAATCTCAAAAAGTCAAACTTGACTTTTGTGCACAGTTGACTTTTTGTCAGATGAACTCCAAACTGTGCGATCCTCTATGAAATCAAGTCCTTGACCTAAATCAAACTTGATGGATTGATTTCATTGGCGTTATAGGGTGTATTGAATCATGTCCTAGGGTTTGGGAGCATGTCCCGGTCAAAAGTCAAAGATACAGTTGACTTTTTCCGCGAAACCCTAACTGTGGTTCTGATGAACTTGAAACTTGTATATCAAGCTTATTGGATCAATCCATTGTTGCAAATGGATCAATGTAGTATATTAGAGACCCTCAAACCATATCTTGAGGTCTTGGCTCCTGATTTGTCCCAAAAGTCAATTTAGGGGTGAATTAGGTCAAGAAACCCTAATTCCTGATTTTTTGTAAATGCATCCCCTGAGGCTAAATTGACTGGATGATTGGGTCCATGAAGTCCCATGGAGTATCTTAGGTTATGGTTTGAAGCATTGGCTCATGCCCAGAAGAAAATTTCCATTTGGAGGCCCTGGTCGACCAAAACCCAAATTTGGTGACACTGGCGATCTTGAGGCTTAATCCATCTGGAAGGGAGCAGCCTTGTGCTTAATCCCTTGATGTGGGAGTCCTATTGATCCTTATGGGTGTTTGAGAAGTTAGACAAGTTGAAGATCATGTCATTCCTTGATTGATCCTTTGCCTAAAGCTCATAGAGGGCTTGAAACCCTAATTGTTGTTTGCAGTGAATGCTCACCCATCTTTGGGGAGACTGATGAGGCATGAAGGTTCCTCCATTTTGTGATGATGATTTGCACAATGATGGGAAATATTAGTGGTCAAAATTTGGGGTATGACAGATGCCCCTATTTAATCTTCTTGGACCCCGAAGGTATGAATGGCGAAGGTATTCGGGCATTTGGGGTCTCAAGATGATTAAATATCGGAATACCTGAAATTTTGACGGTGGTTATGAATGGCAGTTTGCCAGTCCATCTTCTTTTTCTAAGAAATGATGCTTAGAAAAGGTAAACTTCCCCTCGATCCTGGTCTTCAGCCAAGGAACTGGTCTCAGCTTTCTTTTGAAATAAACTTCCCCTCAATCATGGTTTCCTACCAAGGAACTGGTCTCAGTTTCTTTTGTAAACTTCCCCTCGATCCTGGTTTCCTACCAAGGAACTGGTCTCAGTTTCTTTTGTTAACTTCCCCTCGATCCTGGTTTCCTACCAAGGAACTGGTCTCAGTTTCTTTTGTCAATAAACTTTCTTGACAAGGGACGTTATTGTAGCGGTTTTCCTCAAACTTCTCGCCGAATTTTCCTGGGGAGATACCATTTGATAGAAAAACTTTTGATGTCAGACTTGCTGGGGGACCCATTCATCTGAGTTTAGAGGTGTACAAACTTCTCTGTTGGAGACGATATTTGTTGATTCTACTGGGTAGAACGAGTCTCTTGAGAGACTGTTTCCGCTTGGGGATATTACATCATACTTTTCTTCGAGATCTTCTCGGAGAAATGCCATACAATGTACCCCAATTTTGAGGCGCTGATGACTTCATTAACATTGACTCTTATTGGAGAGAAAATCAATGTGTAGCTGAGAGTCTTTAGTTGTGAAGCTTTCTCTAGGGATTTTCCTTAATCCGGGAAAGCGGAGGTGTCTTCTTCAATGGTGAAAAGTGACATTTGTCGAACATTTTCTGGTCTTTCAGAGGCTCAAGTTATCAAAGTGGTTAAGGACCGTCTTCATCCCAGAAATAAACTGGAGGAAAGAGATTGTTCAGACGCAACATTTCCTGAAGAGGAAAGGACCGACAACTCGATTGATAAGAGGACTTTTATCACTAGGGGATAAGACCGACTAGAGTGATAGTGATGCAATATGAATGTGAATGTAAATCAATAATGCATGATGTATGTATGTTTATGCTGACAAAACTGACGCGACATACAGACTAATAGATGAACATGACTGGATACTCAGCTACTGTAGGGGACGAAGAAGTATCACTGGTTCAAGATAGCAATTCTGCCTTGCTTAGGAGAGATAGTCCCTGTGGGGAACACAGTTGGTCGGGCTTAGGAGGTAAGAACTCTGCCGAGGATGTCAGATGGAGTATTCGCATCTAACATAACTGATCCTTCATTCAGGCGCACTGGTTTAGAAGGAGTACGTTGATTCTGCACTTTGGAGCTCGATTACTTCAGGAGAAGCGATCGATGTTCTTTTGATGTTCAACAGTCAAGAGAAATTTCCATCTTTATTTTAAAAGCAGAAAAGTTTTAACAAGTAAATTCGTTTTTGTTTTGTTTCAAGAATCGTTAATCATGTTAAAACGTCTTTCTGTAAAGCTAAAACAAATAAGAATTGCAAACAAAAGCACAAGGGCTCAAATTTTATTGATAGGATGGAAATCAGCCAAACGCGTGATTCCAGAGAGTATTTACAAAGTTTAGAAAATGGTCATTTAAGGGAAAAGGGCTACATTGAAACATAACGACCACTATCCTTCTACCAACTTTGAATTCGGGAAATCCTGAGCTTCTGTCGAAAATGACCGTGACTGGAGTTTTCTGATGGATGGCATGACTGCTGCTGAGGGATTTGCCCCTTTGGACGTAGTTACTTGCCATTATCCCTAACTATTGCCTAGATTGTACTTTTGAGATTTCCAATCCACCGGGATGATTTTTGATTATGTCTCTAATTTTTTCCTGGACCTCCCTTTCGGGTATTCAATCCACCGAGAGGTTTTTTTTTTAGTTTAGGCGGAGTATTTCTTGACTACATCAACATTCGTGGGGTAGGAAAACTACTCTCCGTCCATGGTTGCGAGTCTCAAGGCACCGCCTGAGAAGGCTTTCTTGACCACATAGGGGCCGTCATAATTCGGAGTTCATTTACCCCGAGAGTTAGTGAGGAATGATTGTATCTTTTTGAGCACGAGGTCTCCTTTCCTGGAGACGCGAGGTCGAACCTTTTTGTCAAACGCCTTCGTCATTCTCTGTTGATACAACTGACCATGGCATAAAGCCATTATTTGTTTCACTTCGATCAGATTTAGTTCATCGTGTCGACTTTGACATCATTCAGCTTCTGTAAGCTTAGCTTCCATCAATACCCGGATTGATGGGATCTCTACTTCTATGGGGATCACTGCCTCCATGCCATATACTAGAGATAAAGGGGTTGCCCCTGTTGAAGTGCGGACAGATGTGCGATAACCGTGAAGAGCAAAGGGTAGCATTTCGTGCCAGTCTTTGTAGGTTACAACCATCTTTTGAACAATCTTCTTGATGTTCTTGTTAGCCGCTTCTACCGCCCCGTTCATCTTGGGTCGGTAGGGAGATGAGTTATGGTGTTCGATCTTGAACTTTGCGCATAACTCTTTCATCATCTTATTGTTCAAGGTAGATCCATTATCGATAATGATCTGGCTCAGAACACCATAACGACAGATGAGATTGTTTTTGATAAATCGGACCATGACTTGTCGGGTCACATTGGCGTATGACGCTGCTTCGACCCACTTGGTGAAGTAATCTATGGCTACCAGAATAAACCGATGTCCGTTTGAAGCCTTAGGTTCGATTATGCCTGTTGGTTCTTGGATTGGCTGGAATTTTGGTAAAACAAAGTTGGTCAATGTTGATGTCACATGGGTGATGTCTTAACATTGGTGAATGTTAGTTGTTTAAAGAGTTGATGTTTTGGAGTGTGATGTCACATGCGATGTCTTGACATCACTATACCAGATCATTAATAACATCAGGTTTAGTGATGTTGTTAGGGTTTGTGTTTTAGCTGGATATTAGGAGAGCTGTTAGTCTCATTGGATGCAGATATCTTAGGATAGATATTCTCTGTTGCATAGAGATTTGATGCAGATTTGTAGGGAGGTTTAAAGACTGAGATTTAAAAAGATTTTGGGGATAAAATCTATTTTGAAGATTCAGTTTTAAATAACAAATCAGGTCAGATATTGCAGAGTATCCAAGCCCAATTCAGATGGATATATAAAGCGCATCAACCAAAGGAAGAAGTTACAGAAAGTAAGACGAAGAAAGAGAGCTAAAGACTGAGAGTCGTTTGTGTCTTCGTGTATGTTTTGTAAGCCATTCTAGGTTGAAGTGGTGTTACTTGATTGAGTTGTAAAGTGTCCTCTCTTAGAGCTGTTAAGTAAGAGAGTGTGGTTACTTGATTAAAGTTGTGAAGCAAAATCAAGGTGTGTTTTGAATTGTATCACTGAAGTGATTTAGGGATTGAGTAGTGTTCTCATACCTAAGTGGTCTCTTAGGTAGAAAGTTCATTGGGTAGTGATTAAGTTTAGGAGATGTCAACTGGGTTGTTGAGTCTGTAAATTAATACTACTGATAGTGAAATTCATCCCTGGCTTGGTAGCCCCCAGACGTGGGTAGTTAAGACCGAACTAGGTGAACAATTCTTTGTGTGATTTATTGTTGTTTTACATTGTTCATTGCAGAGTGTGTTGTTGTGACATTAAGTGTGACATCACATATCTGGTACCAGAATTTCAATTGGTATCAGAGCAGACATCCTGTTCTGCATCTGGGTGAGATCTAGGGCTGATACTTTCTAGTTAAGATGGACAAGGAAGTTGGTGGATTTGTGAATAGACCCCCTATTCTGGATGGCTCTAATTATGATTATTGGAAGCCAAAGATGATTACCTTTTTGAAATTCTTGGACAACAGGGCTTGGAAGGCTATCATAAAGGAATGGAAACCACCTATTGTTGTTGAAAAAGATGATGCTGGGAAAGAAAAAGAAGGCAACTCAAAACTGAAGCCTGAAGAAGAATGGACCAAGGAAGAAGATGAGCTTGCCCTTGGAAATTCCAAAGCTATAAATGCTATTTTCAATGGAGTTGATAAGAACATCTTCAGGTTGATCAATACTTGTGAAGTTGCTAAGGAAGCATGGGATATATTGAAGACAACACATGAAGGAACATCTAAAGTCAAGATGTCTAGACTTCAACTTCTAACATCAAAGTTTGAAAGTCTGAAGATGAAGAAAGATGAGACTATCCATGACTTCCACATGAGTATTCTTGAGTTGTCCAATGCATCCAGTGCTCTTGGAGAAAAGATGTCAGAAGAAAAGCTTGTAAGGAAAATCCTTAGATCTCTTCCTAAGAGGTACAAGATGAAGGTGACTGCAATTGAAGAAGCTCAAGACTTCAGCAAAATGAGGGTTGATGAGCTTATTGGATCTCTTCAAACATTTGAGCTAGGGTTACGTGAAGAGGAACCAAAAAAGAAGTCCAAGCGTATAGCTTTGGTTTCCAGTTCTGAAGAAGCCAAGAAAGGGAAAGAGGATGACTCTCAGGAGGAATTGTCTCAGGCTATTGCTCTACTGGGAAAACAGTTCAACAAAGTTATGAAGAGGATAAATAGGAGTTATAATCCCAATGTCAAGAACATTACTTCTGACATCAACAAATCAGGAGAACAAGGGAAGAAGTCTAAAGATGAAGAAAAGTCTAGTAATGACAAAGCGATACAATGCTTTGAGTGTGAAGGTTATGGACATGTGAAGAAAGAATGTCCCACATTTCTGAAGAAGCAGAAGAAAGGCATGACAGTTTCTTGGTCAGATTCTGACAGTGAAAGTGAAGGAGAGTCAGCCAAACATGTCAAAGCTTTAACTGGAACAGTTGTTTCTGATGGTGATTCAAGTGATGAGGAACTGAATTTTGAGGAGTTAGCAGCCTCCTATCATGAGTTATGTCTGAAGAGTGCAGAAGTATGTCAAGAAAGTGAGAAACAAAAGAACCAAATTGTTCAGCTTGAGACTGTCAAAGCTGATCTTGAAAATGAAGTCTTGTTAGTTAAATCTCAACTTGATCAAATGACCAAGTCTGTCAGAATGTTGAACAGTGGGTCTGATACTCTTGATAAAATTCTTCAGGCTGAAAAGGTTGCAGGAGATAGGTCTGGCTTATGATTTGTTGTTGAGGAAAAGGTCTCTGCTGAAGCTAGTACTTCAGGAACCAAAAAGGATATGTCTCAACCAATGTCTCAACATAACAAAAAGAGACATAATCCTAAACCTAAGCAGGTTTCTCACCAACAGCCTCAAAATGTTGGGAAAAGGTATGCTCATGGTCCTCATCATGGGAAGGCACATGCTTCTGGAGCTAGCCAGTATATGTCTCCACAATACCAAAGGAGCATGCAGGCTTCTAGGTTTAAACAAAACATGTTTCATCACGTGTCTCAACATCAGGGAAACATGTATGGCTATAGATATAATAATGTTGTGCCTTATCATTATGGAAGAAGGAAGCCTCATCACCATAGAAGACAGCCAAAAAGACAGCATCCTTGCCATAGAAGACAGTCAAACTATGGGAGAAGAAGACAACATTATGGGTGGCAGCCACAGCAGTTTCATCATCAAGGTGGCAGGAAGTTTAACAACTTCAGAGAAGAGAGAGTAAGGTGCTTCTATTGTGGAAGATTTGGCCATATGCAATTTTCTTGCTTCAAGCTTCATGGTTACCCCAAGTCTACCCCTCAACCTAGACAGAAGGATAACAGGTCCAAGGTTGTTAAGCAGAGGGTTACCCTGAGAAGAGGCACTTCATCCACTCTGTATGAACTATGGAAGGGAAGAAAACCTAATGTTAAATACTTTCATGTTTTTGGAAGTAGATGTTATATTCTGGCTGATAGAGAATAGAGAAGAAAATTGGATTTCAAAAGTGATGAAGGAATATTTTTGGGATACTCTACCAACAGCAGAGCATATAGGGTGTTCAACTCTAGAACCAAGGTGATGATGGAGTCTATCAATGTGGTGATTGATGAAAATGATAAGCAGGAAGATGATGATGTCCTAGATGATGTTGGAACATCAGTTGGTGAAGTTGCACCAGATGCTGAAGACAGAAGTCCAACTCCTAGTGTTGCTGCTGCTGAGCCTGAATCTGAGCAACCTCATAAAGATCCTTCTATCAGAGTGCAGAAGGACCACCCAAAGGAGCTTATCATAGGTGATCCAAATTCTGGAGTGAGGACTAGGTCAAGAGAAGTTGTAGCAAGTTCATGCTTCGTCTCCAAAATTGAGCCAAAAAATGTCAAGGAAGCATTGACTGATGAGTTTTGGATAAATGTAATGCATGAAGAGCTGGAGCAATTTAAGAGGAATAATGTATGGGATCTTGTGCCAAGACCTGAAGGGGTGAATGTGATTGGGACCAAGTGGATCAAAGTTTATATAGAAGCATGATTGGGAGTCTATTGTATCTCACAGTTAGCAGACCTGACATTTCTTTTGCTGTTGGAGTTTGTGCCAGATATCAATCTGAGCCTAAGGTTAGTCACTTGAATCAAGTGAAGAGGATCCTGAAATATGTTAATGGCACTAGTGACTATGGGATGCTGTATAGTCATGGATCTGGGACTGAGTTAAGGGGATATTGTGATGTTGACTGGGCTGGGAGTGCTGATGATAGGAAAAGCACTTCAGGAGGTTGTTTCTTCGTAGGGAATAATCTGATCTCTTGGTTTAGTAAGAAGCAGAACTGTGTGTCTCTTTCTACTGCTGAGGCCGAGTACATAGCATCAGGGAGTAGTTGCTCTCAACTGGTGTGGATGAAGCAAATGCTGAGTGAATACAATGTCAAGCAAGATGTCATGACATTGTACTATGATAATTTGAGTGCTATCAATATCTCTAAGAATCCTATTCAACACAGCAAACTAAGCATATTGATATAAGGCATCATTTTATAAGAGATTTGGTAGAGGATAAAGTTGTTGCATTGGAGCATGTAGCTATAGATAAACAGTTAGCTGATATATTCACTAAAGCATTAGATGCAAACCAATTTGAAAGTTTGAGAAGTAAATTGGGAATTTGCATTTATGAAGAGTAAATGTGATAGAAAGTGAATTAAGCAGTTGTATTCTTTATTAAATAGTGTTTTTATTCAACTACTGAAGGAATACAGGTTTGAAGTACATCAACAGTTACAGATTTTCCCAACCCCCTGCATCTAGAAAAGCCTTCCAGTCTTCATCCCAATCATCATCAAAAGCTTGTTGGTGCACAGGATGTTTCTTGCTGGGTTTCATGGTTGTCTCTAGGGTTCTGCCAGTCTTTGTGGTTCCTGAAGTAGGTTCAGCTGCAGTGATTGTTTTGCTCCTCTTCTGAGGTGGATCTGAAGTCTTGTCCTTCTGCTTGAAGTTCTTTGCTGCATCTTTGATGTTTGACTGGCTCATTCTTGGTGGCTGAGTGGTGCTGCTAGAAGGAAGAAAGGCATGTGTTTATAATGAAAACAAGGAGCATAGTTTGTATCGACTAAATAGTCAATGTGTTGGAACTTGTGTTTTTGGGAAGCATGATGTTTGACCATGCCTTTATGTTAGGACATTGTGTTTGGTGATTGTCCAATTATGGCTAAAAAAGGGGAGAGTTAGCCTAGCCTTCGTGTGCAGAGTGTGACCTATCTCAGCTCTGGTGTGGTGCAGATGTTGAGGGGGAGTGTGCATGTTGAACAACTGGTTAGTTATGCTGGTTCTGGTTTTGAGGGGGAGTTTGCCCTTCTCTGTTGTGAGTTGATGGAGTGTGTGCAGTATCTTGAAGTTGTTTGTTTTATACTATTTTTTATTTTCCGCTGCTGAAGTCTCCGATGTTGTAGAGATTGTTTTAGCCAAAATTAGCCAAAGGGGGAGATTGTTGGTTCTTGGATTGGCTAGAATTTTGGTAAAACAAAGTTGGTCAATGTTGATGTCACATGGGTGATGTCTTAACATTGAGTCTTAACATTGGTGAATGTTAGTTGTTTAAAGAGTTGATGTTTTGGAGTGTGATGTCACATGCGATGTCTTGACATCACTATACCAGATCATTAATAACATCAGGTTTAGTGATGTTGTTAGAGTTTGCATTTTAGCTGGATATTGGGAGAGCAGTTAGTCTCATTGGATGCGGATATCTTGGGATAAATATTCTCTGTTGCATAGAGATTTGATGCAGATTTGTAGGGAGGTTTAAAGACTGAGATTTAAAAAGATTTTGGGGATAAAATCTATTTTGAAGATTCAGTTTTAAATAATAAATCAGGTCAGATATTGCAGAGTATCCAAGCCCAACTCAGATGGATATATAAAGCGCATCAACCAAAGGAAGAAGTCACAGAAAGTAAGAAGAAGAAAGAGAGCTAAAGACTGAGAGTCGTTTGTGTCTTCGTGTATGTTTTGTAAGCCATTCTAGGTTGAAGTGGTGTTACTTGATTGAGTTGTAAAGTGTCCTCTCTTAGAGCTGTTAAGCAAGAGAGTATGGTTACTTGATCAAAGCTGTGAAGCAGAATCAAGGTGTGTTTTGAATTGTATCCCTGAAGTGATTTAGGGATTGAGTAGTGTTCTCATACCTAAGTGGTCTCTTAACTAGAAAGTTCATTGGGTAGTGATTAAGTTTAGGAGATGTCAACTGGGTTGTTGAGTCTATAAATTAATACTACTGATAGTGAAATTCATCCCTGGCTTGGTAGCCCCCAGACGTAGGTAGTTAAGACCGAACTGGGTGAACAATTCTTTGTGTGATTTATTGTTGTTTTACATTGTCCATTGCAGAGTGTGTTGCTGTGACATTAAGTGTGACATCGCATATCTGGTACCAGAATTTCAATGCCAATCATGTCGATTCCCCATTTGGAAAAAGGCCATGGGGAAGAAAGAACTTTGAGATGCGTTGGCAGTACATGGATTTTGTCGGAGTATATTTGACACTTGTGACACTTCCTCATGTACTTATAGCAGTCGGATTCCATGGTCAACCAGTAGTACCCTGCTCTTAGAATTTTTCTCGCCATTGTGTGTCCATTGGCATGAGTGCCAAAGGATCCTTCGTGAATTTCTTTTATCAGTATGTCTGCCTCTGGTCTGTCTACACATCGGAGCAAGACCATATCCAAATTTCTCTTATAGAGTGTATCACCGCTCAGGAAGAAGCTGCTAGCCAGCCTTCTGAGGGTATTCCTTTCTTTTCTTAGTGCCCCAGGTGGGTACTCTTGTTTCTGAAGGAAGTATTTGATATCGTGATACCAAGGTTTATCGTCTATAACTGCTTCAATCGTGAAGATGTAAGTGGGCCGTTCAAGGCGCATTATGTCGATCTTAGGTAGGTCTGTCCATTGACCTACACTAATCATGGAAGAGAGGGTGGCTAATGCATCAACCATGTGATTTTCTTCACGAGGGATATGATGATACTCGATTCTTTTAAAGAACGGTAACAACCTTCTCGTGTAATCTTTGTAAGGAATCAATCCTGATTGGTATGTGTTCCAATCTCCTTTGATCTAATTGATAACCAGGGCTGAGTCGCCATATACATCCAAGTTCTTGATCCTTAAATCGATCACTTCCTCGAGACCCATGATACAAGCTTCGTATTTGGCCTCGTTGTTTGTGCACTTAAATGTAAGTCTGGCAGTGAAAGGAATGTGGGTACCCTGAGGTGTCACGATGATTGCCCCAATTCCATTTTCGTAATGATTGACAGCTCCGTCAAAAATTAGTCCCCATTGGGAACCTGGTTCTGGCCCTTCACTGGGTAGCGGTTCATCGCAATCTTTCATTTTTAAATACATGACATCTTCGTCTGGGAAGTCAAACCCGATTGATTCCTGATCGTCTATCGGTTGATGAGCCAAATGATCGGCTAAAACACTCCCTTTAACGGCTTTCTGAGCGTGGTACTCTATGTCGTATTCTGATAACAACATCTGCCAACGGGCGATTCTTCCCGTGAGAGCAGGTTTTTCAAAGACGTACTTGATTGGATCCATTTCGGAGACCAACCAAGTAGTGTGACGAATCATGTACTGGAGAAGACGTTTGGCTGCCCAAGCCAGAGCACAGCATGTTTTCTCAAGCATAGTGTACCGAGTTTTACACTCAGTGAATTTCTTGCTCAGATAGTAAATGGCGGACTCTTTCCTTTTTGTTTTGTCTTGTTGGCCAAGTACACAACCCATGGAGTCTTCCAAGACTGTTAAGTAGATGATTAGTGGTCTTTCTTCCATTGGAGGTGATAGAATCGGTGGGTTCAACAGATATTTCTTAATACTGTCGAAGGCGGTTTGGCAACTTCTGTCCAAATGCAGTCCTGGTTCTTTTTAAGTAATTTGAAAATTGGCGTGCAGGTCGCGGTTATAAGGAATATAAATCTGGAAATGTAGTTCAAATGTCCCAGGAATCCTCTTACTTGTTTTTCAGTTTTTGGAGAAGGCATTTCTTGAATGGCCTTGACCTTGTCAGGATCAACCTCAATTCCTTTCTGGCTGACGATGAACCCTAAAAGTTTCCCTGAACGGACACCAAAGGTGCACTTATAGGGATTTAAGCGGAGTTTTTACTTTCTCAATCGCTCGAATAGTTTTGACAGGTGGGTCACATGCTCCTCTTCTGTTTTAGCTTTGGCAATCATATCATCGACAAATACCTCGATTTCTTTGTGTATCATGTCATGAAACAGAGTAGTCATGGCCCTTTGATAGGTTGCCTTGGCGTTCTTCAAACCGAACGACATTACCTTGTAACAAAAGGTACCCCATGGGGTAATGAACGAAGTTTTCTCCATGTCTTTCGGCGCCATTTTTATCTGATTATAGCCCGAGAATCCATCCATGAAGGTGAAGACTTTGAACTTTGCGGTATTGTCTACTAGCATGTCAATGTATGGTAAAGGAAAGTCATCCTTGGGACTAGCCTTGTTCAGATCCCTGTAGTCTACACACATTCTGACCTTTCCGTCCTTTTTTGGGACTGGTACGATGTTGGCTAACCATTGAGGATACTCTGATGTGGCGAGGAAACCCGCATCAATCTGTTTCTGTACTTCCTCTTTGATTTTGATGGCCATGTCTGGGTGAGTCCGTCTGAACCTCTGTTTTACTGGCGGACATTCCGATTTCAATGGTAGATGATGTTCCACAATGCTAGTATCCAACCCTGGTATGTCCTGATAGGACCAAGAGAATACATCGAGGAATTCTTTGAGAAGCTTTGTCAAACTCTCTTTGGCAGTTGGACTGAGTAGTGCCCCAATCCTGATTTCTTTTCTTTCTTCCTCCGAACCCAAGTTGACCGTTTCCAACGGCTCTTTGTGAGGTTTAATGGACCTTTCCTCCTATCTGAGTAATCGGGAGATCTCTTATGGAATTTCGTCGTCAACTTCTTCTTCAGCCCCAAATACCAGGAACTCAAAGTTGGGAGAAGGTATTGGATCGTATGTTTCAACAGGGTTTAAAACAAGCAATCTGCATGACGTGATGATTGTTTTTTTAGAAGAGATAAAGAGAATACAAGAGTGTGTGCAGTGTTTTTCTGAAAACTGCTTGTTTTTATTATTGAATTGTTTTTTAGGATTACCATTTTCTGAAAAAGCGAAAAGAGAAAACAACAATAAATGCGGAAATTACAGAACGACGTTATTTTATTTATGAACAAGTCGATTCTTGAAACTACAGCCCTATAAAACAAAACTCTGTCGCTTTGGGTGAAGCGAAGAGGGATAATTACAAAAAGTGAGCCCTATCAAAACATCTGTTTCACCTGGGCAGGGTGAAAGGTTAAAGACGGCAATTACTTTGATTGATGAACAATCTTCGGAACATCGACGGCAACCCATTGACGGCGAAATCCTTGGTGAATCACAAAGTCTGGTACCTTCCTTGATTTGTCTTCAAAAATAATGCTGATTTCTGGTGGAGCAGGATCATTGGAATCTGTTTCCCAATCAAAGTTGTCATAGACGAACTCTTCTGTTGTATCTTGCATAGTATTTGTGCTCTCAGGTAAATCTCCCCATCCAGTAAGCTAGATGTCTTCGAACCTGATACGAGAGCTCTCAGGAGCAGTGTACTTGACCATATAGTCGTATTTTCCACTTGGTTGTCCTAAGGTGTCCCACACTTCTTTGGAGGAGTCATCCTTCTCGATGACGTTGACCTCGGGAAAAGCATAGTTAATGAATTCCAGTCCGGCAAGCTTTGCGAATTCATCGTCGTGCTGGATAGGTTCTGAATGCCCTGAGTGTTGATCCCATGACATGGTGGGGACACAGGTATTCTGTTCAATGATGCTCAGCTGATTTTCATTGTTCGGCTGGTTTACTTTCCCCAAGTCTCCTGGATATGGCTGCCAGATAGGCAGGCCATCCATTGGGCCATAATAGTCGTGGTCAAAGTTGTCTTTCATTAGAGTGTCCTCCTCTAATGAGTTTGGTGGAGCACGGCATCCTTCCGAATCACAATCTCTGTATATCGTTCTGACATCTGACCTGGGTATAAATCTCGGACTCTGTGCGGGATAGTAAAATGGCATAGGCACCTCTTCCTGAGACATATAACCGTCCTCGTTAAGATAGGACTTCCATTCCTCCTCTGTGTCAGAGGAATCTCCTTTGTTAATGGTGTGAACTTCCTGAGGCACTAGGTGAAGGAAACCTCCACTATGGAAGAAGTCCTGAATGGGATGAAGACTTTCATCGTTAGCAGCCGTCTGGGTGCAGGTTGAGGTAAAACCAAGACCCTTCTTTGTTTTGTTATCAGTAGGAATGACAAGCTGTCCCCATCCTTTTGCATTGTTACTTTTGATTACTTCGAGAGAATCTTTGTATGAGGAAATAGAGATTCCTTTCTCTGATTGATTCTCATTGCTCACCGACAGTGCTTGGAACTGGGTTCCAACAACCTCCTCGGGTTCTACACAAGTAGATGATGATAAGTTACTCATGAGCAAGGCTTGCTCTCCACAGACCGTGACGAGTTGATCATTCTTGACGAACTTCAGTTTCTGGTGCAGTGTCGAAGTGACTGCCCCAGCCTGGTGTATCCAAGGTTTTCCTAATAAATAGCTGTACGCTGCCCGGACGTCCATGACCTGGAAAGTGATTAGGAAAGTGTGAGGACCGATAGTTATGGGAAGATCGACTTCGCCGATAACTACTTTCCGAGATCCGTCAAATACTTTGACGATGACCTCATTGTCCCTCATCGGGGATCCTTTGAATGATAGTCGCATTAGAGTGGACTTCGACATAACATTGATGGTCGATCCGGTGTCTACCAGTACGCTGGCTAAGGCATCGTCCTGGTAGTTGACTGTAATATTAAGAGCCAAGTTGTGGCTTTTTCCTTCCTCTGGCAATTCCTCATCACTAAATCCCAAGTTGTTGCAGGAAGTGATGTTAGAAACGATGCTATCGAACTGCCTTATTGTTACATCCTGTTCCAAAAAGTCTTGCTCTAAGACTTTCTGCAGAGCTTCCCTGTGAGCCTCGAAACTGAGTAAAAGAGATAACACGGAGATCTTTGAAGGAGTTTGTAACAGCTGATCAACAATGTTGTATTCACTCTTTTGGATGAGCTTCAGCATCTCATCGTTATTCTTTGAAAGGTCGGGATCATCGGATTGACCGACTGGTGGATTGGGAATTTCTGTCTGAAATTCCTTTTCTTTGCTGGGTTCTCCAACTCCTCGGTTGAAGATTCGACCACTCCGTGTTACTCGACTGATGTCTGCAATATTCACGACGGAGGGTAATGGAACTTCTTTTCCATTCTCAAACATTGTTGCATCGTACTTGTAAGGGACCGCCTTCTGATTTTCCTGACTGTCGTAGGTAACTTCAATCAGTTCCTGGTTAAGAACCTTTGATTCGTCAAGTAGAGGGATGATGGCACAAACATCTTTGGTCCCTTCGCGATCAGAGATTACAACAACATCTTTGATTTGATCAGCGAAGTAATCTGGCGTCCAGTTGATGGACCCCGAAACTGGACATGATTGAATCTCTTTGCGGTCCAACTGACCTTGAAGGGCTGCTCGCACAAGGTAATATCCTTGATTATTGTTCGAGCAAACTCTACAGCATTCGTAATTATGTGGTGGCACCCGGTCACGTCCGCTTTGAATATAATGTAACCTTACTAGGTCTGTTTCCATTGATCGAGCATCCTGACTTTGATGCCTAGTAGGGTTCCCATCGATCATACTGACTTGTTGCGTGTCTTCGTCCATATAGATCCGAAGCCACCAGTGGTTTAACAAGTGTTGTAAAGTTCTTTGAACGAGAGCACATCCCTGGTCACTCTCACAACATCCTTTATAGTTCTGATAATTATGAAGAGTCAGAAAACTGAGCTGGACTTGCTTAGCGTGTAACTCTACCAAGCTGGTATTCATCAAGCGAATATCGAAGATCTGAATCATGTTGATCTGATAAAGATTTTTATCATGGTAGTCCTGGATCCACCCAAGATCCATCTGACGCTGGAGGGCCTCTTGTACAAAAGAGCATCCCTGATTGTTTACCGAGCAAATCAAACAGGAATTGTAATCGTGATGCGGCAGATTATGATACTGGCTTTTCCTTGAGTGCATTGCCACCAGGTTGACATTCATCGCACGGATGTCGTGGTTTGAAATGATGTTGGAATTCGTATGAGTCATGTTGACCCCTCAAATTCGGTGCTCTTGGATCCATCCGATATCCAATTGTTCCTGTAGAGCTGATTGCACCACATAACATCCTTGATTGTTCTTAGAGCAGATATCACACTGATGATAATTGTGAGGTGGTATATGGCCATACCTACTCTGTCTGCGATGCATTTTGACCAGATTGGTCCTCAATAAGAGTACATCATGAATTTGATAGCTGTCGTTAGACTCTCCCTCTATCAAATTTATCGCAGCTTTCTCCTGTTGAGGCAACGGGTTCATGAGAACATTCGTATTCATATCTTTGAAAGATAAGACCCCGCTCCTAACAAGCTTTTGTACATCGGATTTCAAACTGAGACAGTTTTCTATGTTATGCCCTGGTCCTCCTTGATGGTAAGGACAAGTCTGATTCGCTTTGAACCAAAAAGGTGGATTTTCTGGTACTGTAAGAGGAGACTTGGTTTAGACGTGCCCCTTGACCAGTAGTAACAGAAAGAGTTCTGCGTACAACATGGGTATAGGGTCGAACCCTGGTGGTCGCGTTGTACGGTTGTTGCTGTACGGAGGACGTGCCTGCTGAAGAGGTTGTTGTGTCCTTTGCTGAAATTGTAGTTGATTAGGTTGGCTCTGCATAACCTGAGGTTGATACGTAGGAACAGGCGCAGGGTTAATAGCAGGAGTTACAGCTGCTACTGGTTGGTAACGTCGCATTTTCTTTCTGAGAGAGATATTCCCAATATCCTGCTCTTTTTTCTTAGGGAAAACACTACCGTATCTTTTTGTACAACTTGATGATCCAGCGTCTTTAACTAAACGTCCTTCTCGTACAGCTTCCTCAAGACGAACTCCCATGCCTACCATCTCGGTGAAGTCACTGGGTGCACTGGCGACCATTCGGTCGTAGTAAAATGAGCTTAAGGTTTTCAAGAAGATCTTTGTCATCTCTTTTTCTTCAAGAGGTGGACAAATCTGGGCGGCAATTTCACGCCATCTCTGAGCATACTCTTTAAAGGTTTCCTTGTCCTTTTGTGACATCGATCTGAGTTTATCTCTGTCTGGTGCCATGTCCAGGTTATACTTGTACTGCTGAAAGAAGGCTGCGCCAAGATCTTTGAAAGTAACGATCTTAGTGTGGTTTAAACCCATGTACCATTTGAGTGCGGCACCGGTTAAACTATACTGAAAGTAGTGAATTAGTAGCTCTTGGTTCTTTGTCTGAGCTGACATCCGCCGAGCGTACATCACCAAATGACTTTGAGGGCAAGAGTTACCCTTGTATTTTTCAAAATCGGGTACCTGGAACTTGTGTGGAACTTTCACATTGGGGACCAAGCAGAGGCCTGCGGCGTCTTTTCCAAATAGATCCTGACCGCGAATGGTTTGCAGTTCTTTCTGCATTTCCAGGAACTGTTCCTAGAACTCATTCATTCTGTCGAACATACTTTCTTTTCCACCAGAAGGTATCTGTGGAATCTGTCCTTCCGGGACAGTGTGCACCACAGGCGGTGGTATAGTCATCATGGCAGAGACTCTTGGTGTCTCCCGAAGTTTGTAACCTTCAGGAGTTGTTGTCATGCCCCTGGCATCTTTGCTTTCCCGAAGTTTGTAACCTTCAGGCCCAACGGTTCCTGATGCGTTTTCCAGAGCTTCTATGATCGGCGGGATATATCCTTCCGGGATATAGTTGAGTGGCATGCCCCAGGGACGATCTTTCGGCATTTTGTACCATGGATCAGACTTCTCCACTATGGGCGTAGATGCGGTTTTTGCAATCACAGTCTGTTGTTGCTACATTTGAGCTTCTACCAGAGCTTGCATGTCGTTATGAAGCCTTCTCAGATCTTCTTTCAGAGTGTCGATCTCTTCTCTCAACCCTCTATTCTCTTCCTCGAGATCATCCATTTTCTTTTGTCGATTGGCCCGAGTATTGTACAAATGAGACAGTTTGACTCTAGAATTGAGACACAAACGTGAGATTCGTAGGGAAGAAGAATGCGCTTATGCGAGAATGATGAATGATATGCAAATGATTATATTAATTAATAATGTTATTAATCAAAAGAAACTTTGACAATTTTGATTGCAAATATCACACAGTGGGGGAAACCCCTTTTTATTGAATTTGAAAGATTACAGAAATGGAAATACAGTAGATTACAAAGTGTTGTAAAAGGAAATTTCAAACTAATGGATCCTGAGTCCTCTCTGAGGAGAGCTCAGGTGCTGGTTCTGGTGCTTTCCTTTTCTTTGACCGGGGCTCTTCAGCCGTTGTCGGGTTGTCATTCCTTTGCCAAGTGAAAGGAGCGAGCAAGTTCCTTTGGTCATCCTGATTTTCTACAGCATGTTGCTCTAAAATCTCAATCAGAGCATCCTTATCTTTCAAAAGCTACTGTATTTTCTTACACTCCACATTGAGAATGCGGTACTTGTTCCCCCAAGACCTCCTCTCCTGTTGAACTTTATTGAGAGTAACTTGAATTTTTTCCATGTCAGACATAAAATAAAGGACGGGGTCCCTTAACGGAAAAACTTCCTGATGAGGGTAAGGCATCCTCAGCTTGAGAGCTCTAGTTTGTACCCAATGGAGATAAGGCTCCACCGAGACACAGTCCGGTTTTCCTAGAGACTTTCTTCCTTTCCTGTGAACATGTTTCCAAGCATGCACTATTTCTGTCTTTAGTGCCCTGTCATTTTCCCCTTCCTTGAAGAAAAGACCTTCCAGATGAGCATTCCGCGGGACATGCCTCATTGGGTATCCAAATTGACGACGGACGAGAATTGGATAATAGTTGATTCCTCCCTTAGTTCCTATAAGGGGTACATTTGGGAAATTTCCACAACGGTCAATGATTCTGATCCCGTCATAGATTCGATTGTACCAATCGATGTCAGAGTTGGTAAGAGCCATGATTCTCTGTGACCAACGTAAAGTAGTCTTTTGATCCCAAAATGCAGCAGACTTGGGTAAATGAGAAATGGACCATTTGTAAAGCAAGGGTACACAACACGTGATCATTCCTCCGCTGTATAAATTCCTTAAGTGTACAGAATGATACACATCTGCGAGTAAGGTTGGTACGGGATTTCCAATCAGACAATCTTAATGGTATTGATATCTACAAAGTTATCGGTGTTGGGAAACAAAAATAACCCGTAGGTGAGCAAAACAAAGACGCTCTCGAAAGCGACCACGTTCCCTATACTAGCAAAGTACAGGGCTTTCTTTATCAAGAATTGGGCTGGCAAACCTTGGATTCCACCCTTAGTGGTCATGTGAGTCCTGACTTCTGACTCGTTCAAATAAATTGCTCTTGCAATGGTTTGATCTTTTGGAATTTCTTCCAGTCCAAAAAAGGGAGCTTGATCAGTGATATGCAGATCAGTCAGGTGAGAATATTCCTCCAATGTTGGTGCTAGCTGATAATCCGGGAATGTGAAACAGTGATAAACCGGATCGTAGACTTGAATTAGCGTGGACAGGATTCCCTCAATTACATGGACCCTTAATAGAGACAGCAGTCCTCCATACTTGGCTCTGAAATCCTTAGGGTTGGTGATCATCCTCGCCAACCCTCTTAAATCCTCTAACTTTGGAACCTTAAAGGTGTACTTATGAGTCTTTCATCTACCGAAATCCATAACGCAATCTCTTTGTCTGACATTTGCAATCATTGTCTTAGTTTAATTTGAAAAAGAGAGACTAGAAGAGAAATTTTTTTTGATGTTTTTTAAATGATTGTATGAATGCAGCATACAAAAACATAGAAAAAACATGGGGTCAAAGGGTCGGTGTCATGAAGTCAAGGCTCAACCCCCCATCCCCCAAAGGTTTATACTGGTGATTTTTTGTACCTGTCCGCAAAAGAGGAGTTGTTGATGTTTGTATGCTATGAGCAAGGCACAGATTGATGCTAAAAGGTTAATTGACTCAACCGGGGTTTCCTTATACAAAGCCTAAGAAGAGGCTATTGACCCAACAAGAGGGTGTCTTTTATTTGTCTCGTACGAAGCCCGAGATAGAGGCTAAAAGGGTTTACTCAACAAGAGAGTGCTAACGAGTGACTGACTCAATAGGAGAGTGCTTTTATATGTGTCTTGTACGAAGCCCAAGACGGAGGCTAAAAGGTTTTGACTCAACAAGAGAGTCTCTTATACTCAACAAGAGAGTGATTTTGTTACTCGTACGAAGCCCGAGATAGAGGCTAAAAGGGGTGATTGACTCAACAAGAGAGTCTTCTATACTCAACAAGAGAGTGTTTTTTATCTGTCTTATACGAAGCCTAAGACGGAGGCTAAAAAAGGTTTGACTGAACAAGAGAGTCTTTTATACTTAACAAGAGAGTGATTTGGTATCTCGTACGAAGCCCGAGATGGAGGCTAAAAGGGGATTGACTCAACAAGAGAGTCTTTTATACTCAACAAGAGAGTGTTTTAGTATCTCGTACGAAGCCCGAGATGGAGGCTAAAAGGGTTGTTGACTCAACAAGAGAGTCTTTTATACTCAATAAGAGAGTCTGAAAAGGTTAGCTCTGTTGGGTAGAATCATTATACAAAGCCCAAGAGGAGGTTGTTCTTCTGCTGAGGATGATTCTGATCCAACAACAGGTCCAAAAAGATCAGATGCTTTGAGGTTCTGATTTGAGATAGTGTTATCATGATGATAAATTGATCATGGTCTGGGAACTCTCATAAGAGAGACCGGGTTTCTGCTTATGTTTGAAGGGAACTTGAGAATGTCTTTGAGACTCAAGGGTTTTAGACTGTCCATATCTAGAGTTTTATCTTTTGTACTATGCCCAAGAGGAGGCACGGGTATTAAGGGATGGGTATCAACCCTAAAGTGGCCAGAGGTTTGACAGTGGAACGAATGCTCTAGCAAAGAATGGCTAAGTTCTATCTTATACCTTTAAGAGGTCGTCAGGGTCCTTGTATTAAGCCCAAGAGAAGGCATGAGAACTTCTAAGAAGCCGAAGGGTCCTTGTACAACGGCCAAAAGGAGGCGGGGATGCTTTTAGGAAGCCTGTGGGTCCCCAAACCAAGAGAAATTCAAGACATGCTATTCACAGAGAATAGATCAAGCCAGGAAAGTTCTTGAATTTGGAAGAAAATCAAGAGATGCTATTCACGGAGAATAGATCAACTCTGGGGAGTAGAGTCTCTTTGATAATTTCTAAGAGTGACAGTCTGAGAAAGGGTTCACCAAGAATGTTGCCTTTCTCTTTGTTCCATATTGTTTAACCCCAAGAGAAGGGAAGACTGTATCTGGTAATCCTATGGGGATCTAGTTTTGACTATATTTAAGAGAGACCAACAGGCTTTACCTAGTGCTAGACGTAGTTGTCGGGGAAAACTCTAAATAACTATACTAGTATTACACAGTTGATATTTGATGAGTATATAAAAAGATGTGAAAGAAGACTTACTGTAACGCCCCGATTTGTTTAATTGTATTTATTTATTTCATTTATGTGAATTTTGTGAAATGTGTGGATTTATTGTAATTTACCTGCTAATTGAGCTAACTGGTTAATTTCTCTGGTAGATAAAATATTTGTATTAATTTATTATTTCTTTTCAACTTTTATTTCCCGAAATATATTTCATCGGTATGTTTATGTTTTATAGCATTTTGAGAGCGTTTGCGGGGTATTTGAGAGTAGGGGCATTTTAGTCATTTTATATTATATTTTTATAACTTAGAAAAAAAAAGAGATAGAAATAGAAAGGAGAGAAAAGAAAGAGAGAAGAAAGAAATAGGAAGGGGAAAAAGAGAAGAAGGAAAAAGAAGAGAAGAGAAAAAGAGAGAAAAAGAGGAAAAGCTAGGTTAGATCAAAAATCAACTCCTAGAATCGATTTAATCGGGTAAGGGTGCGAAACTCGATTATTATATGCTTGTGTATGATTATGTATGTGTGTTTGTGATTGTTATTGGTTTGAAATGATAAATATAGTGAAAATCATAATGTTTAGAAATTGGTGAAAATTGATCCAAATATGTCTAAACTTATGTTGATTGTGTTCCTTGTTGCTTATACATGTTGGGTATGTATTGTTATACCTCAAATTGGTGTTTTTCTGAGTATTGGATGATGATTTGGGGAATTTTAGGTTGAACCCGTAACAGCAAGAACATGCAGAAATTTTTCTGGTTTTTCCAGGTCATACGCGTATGGGGCATGTTCATACGCGTATGGGCCTTGGCAATACGCGTAACATGGGTGAGTCTTGGGCCAATACGCGTATGGGATTTCATTTTACTCGGCCATCTGCCCATTTGCGTATGATACGAGTAACATTGTAAGGCAATACGCGTACGGTGTTGGCACTACGCGTATTGGAATTTTAACGTGAATTTTGGGAAAAATGAGTGTCTGTCCATACGCGTATGGCTTAGGGCAATACGCGTATGGCATGGCGAGGAATCAGGGAAATACGCGTATGGCTCAGGGCAATACGCGTATGGCCAGAAGAATGGTAAAATGGGACTTTTTCAAAATATCGTTTTCGTTTTCTTTCGTAACTTGGGTTCCGTTTATCCGATTTTTACATTATTGATATCGTTGGAAAGCTATCGAGCTGTACTATACGGTTATGATGATTTGGAAGTTGTTAGCCGATTAAATTGTGTTGGTATTTGGAATAGTGTCGTTTTGTCGACTTTTACCGTGTTAATTAAGTGTAATTGATGTGTATCGTGTAATGTGCTTTTACTATGGACATCGTATGACTTGTGTGATGTTATATGAGGTGGATACATGTGATGACATGTTGTGGTGATGAATTGTGGCCGAAAGGCAAATAAATGCAATGTGTCATATTTGGTTATATATGCATGTTTATGGTTGCATATATGTGCGAAGATGCATTGGTTGTCATGAGTTCCTGTATGCTGAGCATCATGATATGCATTGTTGTGACGTCCTGAGTGACGGTTTGATTCCTGAGAGAATCTGCTATAACATCGTGAGCCTTAAAAATAAGAGGTATGAATAGCCTTAAAAATAAGAGGACCAAAAGCGATGGTTATAGACGATTGTGTGCCCATGTGGGGTGTGAGCGATCGGATCGTGAGCCTTATACAAAGAGGACTACAAGTGATCCATAAATGTCGTGAGCCTTATACAAAGAAGACTGCAAGCGACGGGTGAACATTGTTGGCCCGACGGGGTGTTACTTGTAGTAATAAGCGATGGTTCCAATAGTTCCTAAGTGGACTGGTAATGATGGAGTCGGTACCGCATATGCATTTGAATAGAGTCGTTGTGTCGGTCTCTTTGCATCTGCATGAATTATGATTGCATTGTTTATATGTGGAAAATCATGATTTAATTGATTATGTGTGAAGCATTATGATATGCATTGTGACAAATGTATTATGCATGATTAATATGCAATTGGGAACGGAATAATTATGTGATTGAGCTTGTGATAACATTTGTGAATTGATGTGCATTCGGGTAAAATGCATTGAATTATGAATGATATGTTTTGTGTATAAATATATGCATTATGTGTGAATATGTGATTATCTGAATATAATCTATATATATGCTTTATGTGTTGGCATGTGATTATTGTGGTGAGAATACTTGATATGTGTATTTGTATGTTGATATATATAATTATACGCATTTATATTATGATTGTGTTTCTCACCCTTCTGCTGTTTTATAATGCTCTATGAGGCATTGCAGATTAGAGTTGCTGGAGGTCTTTTTGTGAAGCTTAGGACTTCATTCTTTTGTCGGTCGGCTCTGATATGTGACACCGGGTAGTTGGGGAGTCCGTTTGTGATATTTGTGTATTATGTGTATATATCTTTTGGCTTGTGCATGTACAACTTGATGTATGACAAACTTTTCATGATATATATATATATATATATGATATTCAGTTTTAGATTTTCCGCTTTTATTCTAAAATCTGAAATGTGGGTGTAAGGAACTGAGTTCCTCTGTTGATTGCTACCCCACAGTTGCATATCGTTATGAGCAGGTGTTGTATGATTTGTTTCAATATAATGTGATTCTCCCCGTCTATGCCATGATAATTTAAATATACTCTGTTGAAATTTTGAATTTTCTTTTACTGCTTTATTTAATTGGGGGTATAGATTGGGGGTGTTACATTAAGTGGTATCAGAGCTAGTCTGTGTCAGTTGTGTCAGTCCTTGTCGGTCTTGGTGTTTGGACGAGCTGTTTGTTTGACCATAAGTGATGTTAAAGGAAATGAACAGAATATGGCTGGAAGGAATGACGCTGCTTTGGCTGCTGCTATGCACGCTATGGCTCGTGTTATGCAGGGTGCACCTAATGCTGCAGGTAATGATGAGTTCAGGAAGAACAAACCGCCTATCTTCAAAGGAAGATATGATCCTGATGGTGCTCAGATATGGCTGAAAGAGATTGAAAGAATTTTCCGAGTGATGGATTGTGCTGAGGATCAGAAAGTGAGACTGGGTACTCATATGTTACTGGTAGAAGCTGATGATTGGTGGGTTAGTACACGTCATGTGTTGGAAGCTGCAGAGGAAGAGATCACTTGGACTGTGTTTAGCATTGAGTTTCTGAGGAAGTATTTTCCTGAAGATGTAAGAGGAAAGAAGGAAATTGAGTTCTTGGATTTGAAACAAGGTAGTATGTCTGTTGTTGATTATACTGCTAAGTTTGTGGAACTTGTACAGTTTTATCCTCATTATGCTGAAGCGACCGCGGAATTTTCCAAGTGTGTTAAGTTTGAGAACGGATTACGTCCTGAGATAAAGCAGGCAATCGGTTATCAAAGGATTCAGAGGTTTTCTGATTTGGTGGATTGTTGTAGGATTTATGAAGAGGATAGTAAGACTCGTTCTACTCATTACAAGAGTGTGAATGATAGGAAAGGGAAACAATAGTCTCGTAGTGGTCCTTATGTGACACCCGCTGACAATGGTAAGCACAGGGGTAACTTTGAGAAAAAGGCAAGTGGTGGAGGAATGTCTAATCCTACGAGATGTTACAAGTGTGATGAAATAGGACATCTTCAGTTTGATTGTGGGAAGAATAAACTGAAATGTTCCAATTGTGGAGGTTCGGGACATGTCACAGCTGATTGTAAGAACAATGTGGTGAAGTGTTTCAACTGTGGTGAAACATGTCATATTAGTATGAGGTGTACGAAACCAAAGCAAGCTTAGGCTGGTGGGAAGGTTTTTGCATTGGCAGGAACTGAGACTTCAAGTGCAGATCGTTTGATTAAAGGTACTTGTTTTATTAATAGTACGCCTTTATTTGCTATTATCGGTACTAGAGCGACTCATTCGTTTATTTCGTATGAGTGCGCGAAGCGTTTGAATTTGTTGTTGTTTTCTTGGGGTGGTGAGATGGTTATCGATACTTCTGCTTAGGGGTCGGTAATTACTTTTTTGGTTTGTTTAAATTGTTCTTTGACCATTTATGGTAAAGACTTGTGATGGTTTTGGTGTGTTTACAGTTAGAGGGGTTAGAATGAGATGAGTGGGGGAGAAGCTGGTACTTCTCCATGTTGCTTCAGGTGTAGAGCACTGGCTCAGTGTGTTGTGAATTGCAAGACTATAAGGGTGGTTCCCGGTTCAAGACGGGATGCAGAAGTAGGGTTTACGTCAACTAAGGGTTTGTGCCTTAGGTAGTTTTGTGCACAGGATGTAAGGAATGCTATTATAGTTTGGTGGAGACAGTTTATGCCCCATCATGGTTGTCGGCTATCTATTGACAAATTGAGGAATTGATCACCCTTAATCTCTTGTTGATAGCAGACGGGAATTATGTTGGATGGAATGGACGTGTCTTTCCGGCTTTGATAGTGGTGCGGAATGGATTACTTGAAAGGTAAGGATATGGTTACATATTATTTTATTGAGTCGATGAAGATTCTTATATCAGAAGATGAGGCGGATTAGAGGTTCTGGTATGTTGGTTAAGTTGGGAAGTCATTGAGAGAGAATGATTGGGTATTATTAATGGCTGCTTCTCAGGGAGTAGAAAGTGAACGTAAATTGGACGAAGGTGAATAATTGAGGTTTATATCTGCTAAGTAAGTAGAAAACTCTTAGGAGATGGGACTAAGATGTTGGTCTTGTTTATGGTGAAAGTATTCTGGAAATTGGCAAGAAAGTCACAGTGATAGGCCGTCAGTGATGCATGGTTTTCAGATGTGTTTTTGGATGAAACATTAGTGTGTTGACTTGAAGAGGTCCATCATGGTTGGTAAGGAAAAAGATGACAGCAGGAGGTTGCGTGTTAACCAGTGAGTAGTATGGAAATTTGCGGTTGTGTTTTGAATAGCTTGAGTTTTGAATTGTGACGAATCGCAAACGATTTGAAATTTCTTGATGGTATTGAAATTATGGAAATCTTGAGAAAACCCTTAGGTGTGGATGTAATAATTGAGAGTTCCTTTTGGTTGGTTGTTGCGATAGGTTGGAATTTGGATTGTCAAGAGAAGAAATTGTGTATAGACTACGGACAGTGGTATAGGGTGACGGTTGAGAATAAGTGTTCACTTTCAGAATTAAGTAACTGGAATAGTTTGGTTGAGTTTGATTAGAATTACAATTGTTGGAATGTTTGATAAGAGTGGTGATTTGTTTGAATTGAGGCTTTGATCGACTTTATGTGACGGGTTATATTTGTTATCGTCGAAAGTAGATGCGGTGCTACTATGAGAGGCTCCGAAGTTAGTTAAGGTGATTAGAAACTTTTTTGGACTTTTGCTGGTTATTACCGAAGGGTGTGGGATAGTCGGTGTGTTAATGCCAGAGAGTAAAGTCGTGGCTTATGTCTTTCGACATTTGAGGATTCGTGGAAAGATCAGTACTATTGTGGAATTGGAATTGGTTACAGTTGTATTATGTTAGAATATTGGAAGTATTATCTTTATGATTCTAGATTCGAAGTGTTTGGTAATTACAAGTATATTGAGTACTGGTTTGGTCTGAAGGAATAGGGACAACAAGGATGATTAGGATTCGTGGCGAGTTATGAATTGATTTGGGGTTATCCTTGGGGAAAGGCTGTTGTTGTGCCTGATGTGTAAGTCGAAAATCTTTATGCATGTCTGTTTTGATGGTCAGAGCATTGGAATTATTTGAGCAGTTCAGAGGCTTGTGTCTAGTGTGGGAGAGAACACAGTAGAGAGTGTGGTTGGATATATTGACAGTGATCAGTGATTTTGGTGGATATGAGAAATAGTTAGGTTTTGGACGTGAGATTGATAGTCTTGATGGTTTCGGTTAATCAGGGTGCGCAACGGAAGCGTGATGTGGCACATTTTGTATTTGAGAGTGAACCTGTGAGTTTGTGCTTGTGTATTCTTTGAGTTGTGAGTTGGTCGTCAAGAGCATTGTATGGGCTTTGCGTCTTGTTGTTGTTATTACTGTTGTTAGCAAGGTGGTTTGTCAGTTGTGTTATTCGTAGTGTACTTTTGGTTGATCTAATGTTTGTTGGTCGGATGCGAGAGCCGTGTCTGGAGTTGTTGGTATCGGTTATATTTTCGAGGACGAAAATGTCTAAGTGGGGGAGTATTGTAACGCCCCGATTTGTTTAATTGTATTTATTTATTTCATTTATGTGAATTTTGTGAAATGTGTGGATTTATTGTAATTTACCTGCTAATTGAGCTAATTGGTTAATTTCTCTGGTAGATAAAATATTTGTATTAAATTATTATTTATTTTCAACTTTTATTTCCGGAAATATATTTCATCGGTATGTTTATGTTTTATAGCATTTTGAGAGCGTTTGCGGGGTATTTGAGAGTAGGGGCATTTTAGTCATTTTATATTATATTTTTATAACTTAGAAAGAAAAGAGATAGAAATAGAAAGGAGAGAAAAAAAAGAGAGAAGAAAGAAATAGGAAGGGGAAAAAGAAAAGTAGGAAAAAGAAGAGAAGAGAAAAAGAGAGAAAAAGAGGAAAAGCTAGGTTGGATCAAAAATCAACTTCTAGAATCGATTTAATCGGGTAAGGGTGCGAAACTCGATTATTATATGCTTGTGTATGATTATGTATGTGTGTTTGTGATTGTTATTGGATTGAAATGATAAATATAGTGAAAATCATAATGTTTAGAAATTGGTAAAAATTGATCCAAATATGTCTAAACTTATGTTGATTGTGTTCCTTGTTGCTTATACATGTTGGGTATGTATTGTTATACCTCAAATTGGTGTTTTTCTGAGTATTGGATGATGATTTGGGGAATTTTAGGTTGAACCCGTAACAACAAGAACATGCAGAAATTTTTCTAGTTTTTCCAGGTCATACGCGTATGGGGCATGTTCATACGCGTATGGGCCTTGGCAATATGCGTAACATGGCCGAGTCTTGGGCCAATACGCGTATGGGATTTCATTTTCCTCGGCCATCTGCCCATTTGCGTATGATACGCGTAACATTGTAGGGCAATACGCGTACGGTGTTGGCACTACGCGTATTGGAATTTTAACGTGAATTTTGGGAAAAATGAGTCTCTGTCCATACGTGTATGGCTTAGGGCAATACGCGTATGGCATGACGAGGAATCAGGGCAATACGCGTATGGCTCAGGGAAATACGCGTATGGCCAGGAGAATGGTAAAATGGGACTTTTTCAAATATCGTTTTCGTTTTCTTTCGTAACTTGGGTTCCGTTTATCCGATTTTTACATTCTTGGTATCGTTGGAAAGCTATCAAGCTTTACTATACGGTTATGATGATTTGGAAGTTGTTAGCCGATTAAATTGTGTCAGTATTTGGAATAGTGTCGTTTTGTCAACTTTTACCGTGTTAATTAAGTGTAATTGATGTGTATCGTGTAATGTGCTTTTACTATAGACATCGTATGACTTGTGTGATGTTATATGAGGTGGATGCATGTGATGACATGTTGTGGTGATGAATTCTGGCCGAAAGGAAAATAAATGCAATGTGTTGTATTTGGTTATATATGCATGTTTATGGTTGCATATATGTGCGAAGATGCATTGGTTGTCATGAGTTCTTGTATGCTGAGCATCATGATATGCATTGTTGTGACGTCCTGAGTGACGGTTTGATTCCTGAGAGAATCTGTTATAACATCGTGAGCCTTAAAAATAAGAGGTATGAATAACCTTAAAAATAAGAGGACCGAAAGCGATGGTTATAGACGATCGTGTGCCCATGTGGGGTGTGAGCGATCGGATCGTGAGCCTTATACAAAGAGGACTGCAAGCCATCCATAAACATCGTGAGCCTTATACAAAGAGGACTGCAAGCGACGGGTGAACATCGTTGGCCTGACGGGGTGTTACTTGTAGTAACAAGCGATGGTTCCAATAGTTCCTGAGTGGACTGGTAATGATGGAGTCGGTACCGCATATGCATTTGCATAGAGTCGTTGTGTCGGTCTCTTTGCATCTGCATGAATTATGATTGCATTGTTTATATGTGGAAAATCATGATTTAATTAATTATGTGTGAAGCATTGTGATATGCATTGTGACAAATGTATTGTGCATGATTAATATGCAATTGGGAACGGAGTAATTATGTGATTGAGCTTGTGATAACATTTATGAATTGATGTGCATTCGGGTTAAATGCATTGAATTATGAATGATATGTTTTGTGTATAAATATATGCATTATGTGTGAATATGTGATTATGTGAATATAATCTATATATATGCTTTATGTGTTGGCATGTGATTATTGTGGTGAGAATACTTGATATGTGTATTTGTATGTCGATATATATAATTATACGCATTTATATTATGATTGTGTTTCTCACCCTTCTGCTGTTTTATAATGCTCTATGAGGCATTGCAGATTAGAGTTGCTGGAGGTCTTTTTGTGAAGCTTGGGACTTCATTCTTTTGTCGGCCGGCTCTGATATGTGACACCGGGTAGTTGGGGAGTCCGCTTGTGATATTTGTGTATTATGTATATATATCTTTTGGCTTGTGCATGTACAACTTGATGTATGACAAACTTTTCATGATATATATATATATATATATATATATATATATATATATGATATTCAGTTTTAGATTTTCCGCTTTTATTCTAAAATCTGAAATGTGGGTGTAAGGAACTGAGTTCCTCTGTTGATTGCTACCCCATTGTTGCATATCGTTATGAGCAGGTGTTGTATGATTTGTTTCAATATAATGTGATTCTCCCCGTCTATGCCATTATAATTTAAATATACTCTGATGAAATTTTGAATTTTCTTTTATTGCTTTATTTAATTGGGGGTATAGATTGGGGGTGTTACACTTACAGTGAAACAGCCCCACAATACAGTTATATACATATGAAAGCAATAAATGAAAGTGGGTAAACACTTACTCGGTTGTAGAGCTTCCATGTTGTTTTGTTAGTTGTTCAACAAAGAAAACTTTAATAACAATATTATATTCAAAATAAAAGGGGAAAGTGCTTTGAAAAGATCGTTGGGGCTTACAACCTAAGGAGAGGCCCAGTTTTTTAACGATGATTGCACCGTTGTTTTGAAAACTGTACAGAGGGACTTATACAATATGTGAGGCCCAAAAAGGTTTTGGTTAAAAGGGGATGGGGTCTTACACTCTATTAGAGGCCCAAAGAGTTATTTTTATACAAGTGATGAGGCTTACAACTCAAGGAGAGGCCCAGGGTTATTTGTTTGAAAATGACGATCACGCTGAGATTTTTTATTGTGTCGGGACTTATACAATATCCGAGGCCCAAAATGTTTATATACAAAAAGGGATGGGACTTACACTCTATTAGAGGCCCAAAGATTATTTTTGAAAAGAAAAAATGGACTTACAACACAGGGTAGGCCAAGATGAAGTGTTTTGAAAACGACGATCGCGCCGCGGTTTTAGAAAACACTGTGGGACTTATACAATGCATTGAGGCCCAAAAAGGTTTTTGTACAAAAAGGGTTGGGTCTTACACTCTATTAGAGGCCCAAGGTGTTTGAAAAAGTTTGATGAGGGTTGAATTAATCAAAACCCTAATTTGTTTTCAAAATATATTTTAATTGAATAAAAATTCAATTAAAATGATCAAAATTGTTAAACATGTGTGAAAAACAAATTGTGATCATCTATTAATGTTTGAAAAATCATGTTTATATCCACAAAATGATTGGAAATCAATTAAGTTTGGAAAATCAAGGGAGAAAAAATATTTCAAATGTTAAAAATAAATAAAACATTAATTCTTTGCAAAAATATCAAATATATGAAATAAATAATGTTTTTGGGTTTTTTTGATAAAATAAAATATTTTAACATTTTTTTTAATTATTAAAAAAAGAATCAACTCAAAATCATTAAAACTCAGAGAGAAATTAATTTTTGAATCAATTAAATAAAATCACAAAAATTCAAATATTCAAATATTTGAAAAAGGGCGCCAAGAACATCTTGGCCTTGCCCGCGTGCTCTGTTTTGCCCAGATTTGCGTTTTCTCATCAATCTCACTGAATACTTGATGAAATCACACAATCCACATATCAATCTACTCGTTTTCACTTCACGATCATGTCTATGGTCTTTAATTTTATTTATTTTAAGCATGGAATAAGAAATCAAAGAGAAACCTCAAGAACCCTAAAATTTGCATGAAGGCTCAGAAATTCCATAAGAGATTCAAACAAAGAAATTGATTGAGGGAAAACACTCTATGCATGATTATGAACATATGGCCAAATTATTGTGCAGCAAAAAATGCCTGGATCACAGTGTTAGAAGAGCTCATGTTTACCTCTTGCAGTTGGTGATCGTGTTTTGTGTTAGAGGTGTTACAGCTAGGTTCCAATGATGTGGATAGCTTCCCTAGGTGCCAAGTGATGTGCCTGAGTGCTTGGAATGGTTTGAAACAAGCTGGAACTGAAGATGGTATCCCAACTGCAACTTGGTTAAAACCTTGAGCAGTTGGCTGGTGATTTTGAGAAATCAGTTTTCCAGATGTTGTTTAAGTGTTTGGATAACTTCTATATGATGTTTATGAGGTGTGTGTGTGTGATTGGTTTGTTAGGAATTGCTCTCAAACTCAAAACCCGATAGTGACTTGCTTTGGAAGGCAAATTTGGAAGTGAGAAGGTAATTTTAAGGAAAGCATTTGTTTGATGGATTTGGTGTACTCAAACTGAGCACAAATGAGCTCTATTTATAGTAGAGCAAGTTTGTTTTGCAAGCAATAGTGAATGGCAACTGCAGCAGAGGTTTGGCCAATGTTGATCAATGGGAATCCAAGTCTCCTCTAGCCATTGACTAGAGGTTAGGGCACAGCTGCTGGTTCCCTTGGTCTTGGATATGTCTTGACTGAATTCAATTGGAAATGGCTCAGTCCATGCCACCTTGGTGCATCCATTGAATGCTCCAAAACAAAATTGGAGTCTTATCCCCTCTTTAGGGATTTCTAGGTTTGGAATGCTATTTCTAGTTCCAAGGACTTGGGAGGCTTAGGATCAATGTTTGTCCCTCCTTGGTCCCTCACTGAGGTGTTCAGATGGATAGAGTTGTTTTTCATTTGCACAAATTGGCCAAATCGATCAAAATGCACAAATTTGCCTTGCCATGACAGTTTGCAGCAAGGCATATTGGCATGGTCATATCTCATGGCTCAAGTGGATTTTCATGGAGTTCTTGGCCATTTTGGAAAGCTCTCATATGATACAACATATTTATGATCATAGTTTGTTTTGATACCTTTTGGATCCAAGTGAAAAATTCCCCTACATTTGGAAAAAAGTGAAGGCAGATTCTGACTTAGTGAAAATTTCACTAAGTGTTGGAAAAAAGTGACATTTTCACTTTTTGTGATTTTGGCCATTCCATAACTTGAAATCCATGGGAAATTGGAATGAGGTGTAGTTGACACTTTTAAAGTATTCCATGAGAGCTACAAATCCATCTTTGGATCAACCCAAATGGTTGCTTGGATCTCAAGTTACGATCCTTGGAAGTTGGTACCCTAGCCACTTTGTTCCATAACTTAGAAAAATTCTATGTTTTTATGGTTACCCCTTTTACAAGTTATCCCACTTTCTTTGGATTTTCTTGATGAATGTTGATTCAAATCACACATTAACATCATTTTAGGGTTAAAGAACCATAATTGTGAAAAATCTCAAAAAGTAAAACTTGACTTTTGTGCATAGTTGACTTTTTGTCAGATGAACTCCAAACTGTGTGATCCTCTATGAAATCAAGTCCTTGACCTAAATCAAATGTTATGGATTGATTTCATAGATGTTATAGGGTGTATTGAATCATGTCCTAGGGTTTGGGAGCATGTCCCGGTCAAAAGTCAAAGATACAATTGACTTTTTCCGCAAAACCCTAACTGTGGTTCTGATGAACTTGAAACTTGTAGATCAAGCTTATTGGATCAATCCATTGTTGCAAATGGATCAATGTAGTATATTGGAGACCCTTAAACCATATCTTGAGGTCTTGGCTCCTGATTTGTCCCAAAAGTTAATTTAGGGGTGAATTAGGTCAAGAAACCCTAATTCCTAATTTTTTGTGAATGCATCCCCTGAGGCTAAATTGACTGGATGATTGGGTCCATGAAGTACCATGGAGTATCTTAGGTTATGCTTTGAAGCATTGGCTCATTCCCAGAGGAAAATTTCCATCTGGAGACCCTGGTCGACCAAAACCCTAATTTGGTGACACTGGCGATCTTGAGGCTTGATCCACCTGGAAGGGAGCAGCCTTGTGCTTAATCCCTTGATGTGGGAGTCCTCTTGATCCTTATGGGTGTTTGAGAAGTTAGACAAGTTGAAGATCATGTCATTCCTTTATTGATCCTTTGTCTAAAGCTCAGAGAGGGCTTAAAACCCTAATTGTTGTTTGTAGTGAATGCTCACCCATCTTTGGGGAGACTGATGAGGCATGAAGGTTCCTCCATTTTGTGATGATAATTTGCACAATGATGGGAAATATTAGTGGTCAAAATTTGGGGTATGACAATTGGAATCATCATTCATCAAGAAAAATCAAGAAAAGTGAGTTAACTTGTAAAAGGGGTAACCATAAAAAACTTAGAATTTTTCTAAGTTGTGGAACCAAATGGCAAGGGTACCAACTTCCAAGGACCATAACTTGAGATATAAGCAACCATTTTGGATGGTCCAAAGCTGGATTTGTAGCTCTCATGGCATAATTTAAAAGTGTCAACTATATCTCATTCCAATTCCTCATGGATTTTTAGTTATGGAGTGATCAAAATGGCTGAAAACACAAAAGTGACATTTTTCCAACACTTAGTGAAATTTTCACTAAGTCAGAATCTGCTTTTATTTTCCCAAATGTAGAGGCATTTTTCTTTGTAATTCAAGTTGATTCAAAACCAAAGTTGGAAATTGTGTTGAAATAGGATATATCAGCTTTCCAAAATGTCCAAGAACTCCATGAAACTCCACTTGAGCTAGGAGTTATGACAGCTGCAACATGCCTTGCTGTAAACTGTCTTGGCCAGGAAGATTTGTGCATAAGGGATCGATTTAATCAAATTGTTCAACAACAAGCATGGTTATCCATCTGCACACCTCAAGGGGTAACAAACAAGGGACAAGCACTGATCTATCAGCCTCCAAAGTCCCAAAATCTATAATAGCCATGCCAAACCTAAAAGAGCTAAAAAGGTGCCAAGACTCCAATTTTGTTGCAATGCATTTAATGGATACACCAAGGTAGCATGGACTGATGCATTCCTAACTGAATGGGTCAAGGATAAACTTTGAATCAAAGAACCATAGGCCTGTGCTCTAACCTCAAGTCAATGGCTAGAGGAGACTTGAGATTCCATTTGATCCACATTGCCCAAAGGCCTGTTGCAGTTGCCATTCCCTATTGATGCCAAAACAAACTTGACACATTATAAATAGACCTCATTTCTAATTAGTTTGAGTACACCAAAGGTCTATAACGCTTGCCTTTCTCAAAATCACACTCTCACTTCCAAAAATGCCTTCTAATGCAAGCTACTATCGGGTTTTGAATTAGAATGTGTTTCCAACCAAACCAATCACACACACACACACACCTCATAAACATCATATGTGAGCTGATCAAACACTCAACCAACAACTGGAACACCAAATTCATGAAATCATCATCCATTTGCTCAAGGTTTTAACAAAGTTGTATTTAAGGTGCCATAATCTGTTCCAGTTCATTTCAAATCAATCCAAGCTTTCAAACACACTCTGTATGGTGTAGGGAAGTTGTTCAGATCATCACAACTAATATGTAACACCTCTAACTCAAAAATCAAATTGCTCTTGCTGCCACGACCTTCAATTAAGCCTAAACTTTGTCATCTCATAATTTATGCATATTTCCTCGCACAAAACTTTTGGCAAATGTTCATAATCATGCATAGAATGTTTCCCCTCTATTGATTACTTTGTATGAATCGTGTATCAAATTTCTCAGCCTTCATGCACAAGTTAGGGTTCTTGAGGTTTTGTTTTGATTTCTAATTCCATGCTTAAAATAAATGAAATTAAAGACCATAGACATGATCGTAAGTTGAAAACGAGTAGATTGATATGTGGATTGTATGATTCCATCAAGTATTCAGTGAGATTGATGAGAAAACGCAAATATGGGCAAAACAGGGCACGCGGGGAAAGAACAAGATGTTCTTAGCGCCCTTTTTCAAATATTTGAATATTTAAATTTTTTGTGATTTTATTTAATTGATTCAAAAATTAATTTCTCTCTGAATTTTAATGATTTTGAGTTGATTCTTTTTTTAATAATTCACAAAAATGTTAAAATATTTTATTTTACAAAAATTCCCCAAAAATATTATTTATTTCAGATATTTGATATTTTTGAAAAGAATGAATTTTTATTTGTTTTCAACATTTTGAAAATTTTCTTTCTCTTGATTTTCCAAACTTAAATGGTTTTCAATCATTTTGTGGACAAAACCATGATTTTAGAAACATTGATCCAAGATCACCACTCATTTTTTACATGTTTTCATTAATTTTTATTAATTTTTTAACAAAATTAATTCCATTTTTAAACAAAATTAGGGTTTTGGTTGATTCCACCCTCATCAATCTTTATCAAACACTCATGGGCCTCTAATAAAGTGTAAGACCCAACCCTTGTTGTACAAAAACTTTTTTGGCCCTCAGATATTGTATAAGTCCCGACACGATAAAAAATTCTCGGCGCGATCGCCATTTCAAAATCAAATCACTTGGGCCTCTCCCTGAGTTGTAAGCCCCATTCTCTTTTCTTTTAAAATATTTGGGCCTCTAATAGAGTGTAAGACCCAACCCCTTTGTAAATAAACAATTTTGGGCCTCACGCATTGTATAAGTCCCTCTGTATATTTTCAAAAGTTCGGCGCGGTCGTTGCCTTTTAAAAAAAATCAATTGGGCTTCTCCTTGAGCTATAAGACCCATCTTTATTCATTTTCAAACTCTTTGGGCCTCTGCTTGAGTTGTAAGACCAGTACCTTTGTACAGAAAACCTTTTGGGCCTCAGTCATTCGATAAGCCCCAGTACAATCTTATCAAAACAACTTCCTTTTTGATTTAGGTTCAAATATACAGTTGTTATCAAAACTTTCTTTAATTTCTTTGAACAACTAACAATACAGCATGGAAGCTTGCTCACCTGTAAGTTTTATCTGCTTTTGTTTACCTGCTTTAATATATATCTGTATTGTGGGAAGTTGCACACTGTGAGTCTTCTTTCATTCTTTTAAATACATGTCAAATATATATAACTGTATTGTGGGAAGCTGCGCATGGTTAGTCTTCTTTTATACCCTTTTAAATACTTGTCATATATCAACTGTATATACTAGTATAGTTATTTAGAGTTTTCCCCGACAACTAGGTCTAGAACTAGGTAAAGCCATGTTGGTCACTCTTAAATACAATCAAAACTAGATCCCTATAGGATTTCCAGATACAGTTTTGCCTTCTCTTGGGCTTAAACAATATGGAACAAAGAGAAGGGCAGTATTCCTCGTGAACCTTTTCTCAGACTGTCATCCCTAGAAATTGTCAAAGAAATTCTACTCCCCGGAGTTGATCTATTCTCGGTAAATAGCATCTCTTAAGTTTCTTCAAACCTCAGAACTTTCACTAAATGATCTATTCTCGATGAATAGCATTTCTTGAACATTTCTTGGTTTGGGATCCACAGGCTTCCTAAAAGCATCCCCGCCTCCTCTTGGGCTTTGTACAAGGACCCTCCGGATTCTTAGAAGTTCTCATGCCTTCTCTTGGGCTTAATCCAAGGACCCTGACGACCTCTTAAAGGTATAAGACAGAACTTAGTCATCCTTTGCTAGAGTAGTCTTTCCAGTGTCAAACCTCTGACCATTTTAGGGTTGATACTCATCCCTTAAAACACCCGCCTCCTCTTGGGCATCATACAAAAGACAAAACTCTTCCACACCAATAGACTTGGACAGTCTAAATCCCCTCTTGAGTCTCAAAGACATTCTCAAGTTCCTTACAAAAATAGGAAGAAACCCCGGTCATTCTGGATAAATCTCCAACAGAGCTAAAACCCAGTCTCTCTCCTAAAATCCCCCAGCCAGGGTCAGTCTATCACTAGTATAACACTATCTCAAATCAGAACCTCAAGGCATCTGATACTTCATCTCTACTATAAACCCTCAGCAAGAGTGGATTTCCCCACTTGGACCAGCCTCGGGATCTCAATAACCCCCGGTAGAAGATAGCCTCCTCTTAGGCTTTATATATAGATCCTTCCTCAGCACAGTCAGCCTCCTCTTGGGCTTTGTATAAATGATTCTCCACAGCGGAGCTAACCTTTTCAGACTCTCTTGTTGAGTCAATCACATTTTCAGACTCTCTGGTTGAGTCAATCACCATCTCAGACTCTCTTGTTGAGTCAATCACCTTTCAGTACTCTCTTGTTGAGTCAACCCTTTAGCCTCAATCTCGGGCTTTATACGAGACAGATAAAAAAACACTCTCTTGTTAAGTCAATAGCCTCCTCTTAGGCTTTGTATAATGATTTCCCCTAGCAGGAGTTCACCTCCTCTCGAGTTATATATGATGATTTCTACAACTTGTTCTACCACAATCCTGGGCTTTGTACAAGATAGATAAAAAGCACTCTCTTGGTGAGTCAAACCCTTTTTAGCCTCTATCTTGGGCTTTGTACGAGATATAAAATTTCATAACCTTCTCTTAAGCTTGGGGACAAACATCTTCCCCAGCGGAGTTATTTCCTCCGAGCCTTCCTTTAGACTTTAAGAAATAATTCCTCAGCAGAGTCAACCTTTTTCCGCCTCAATCTTGGGCTTTGTACAAGACAGATAATACTCTCCCATAGAGTCAAACTCATTTCAGCCTCTATCTTGGGCTTTGTACAAGACACTTAAAATATCCTCATCCGAGTCAGTAAAGTCTCTTTCAGCCTCAATCTTGGGTTTTGTACAAGACAAATAAAGATTTCTTTCCCGCAGAGTCAGTCTTCTTTTCAGCTTCTATCTTGGCCTTTTTTACAAGATACATACAAACCTCCCCAGCGGAGTCTAAATCCTTTTAGCCTCAATCTTGGGCTTTGTACAAGATAGATAGAACATTTTCCCTAGAAAAGTCAAACTTTCAGCCTCCTCTTAGGCTTTGTATAATGATATCCCCAAAGAGTCAGTCTCTTTTTTCGCCTCAATCTTGGGCTTTGTACAAGACACCAATATATACCCTCTCTTGTTGAGTTGGTCTTATCCAGCTTCCTCTTAGGCTGTGGGTAAGGATTTCCCCAGTGGAGTCAATCAACCTCTTAGCTTCAACCTTGGGCTTTGACCAAGGCACGCAAAAATCAACAATCCCTCTTTAGAGATGACAAATTCTCTCTCAGTCAAAACTTGTAGCTTCAATCTTGGGCTTCGAACAAGACACCAAAACATTATCTTTTTCCTCCCTTAGAATAGGAGGAACTGTGATTGCTCTGATTTCCCTGTTTCGTTTAAACGAGAATACATAGGCATAAGATTGTGAAATCTTAGTGAGCATACTAATAAAAAAACCCTAGGTCCAGTACCTTCATACCAATCAATCCTTAGGTCCAATACCTTACCAAAAACATCAACAAAAACTCAATCACACTCTATCATACTTCCCAAGAAACTTTCCCAACCCATTAACGGATAAACACTATCAATTACGAAGCGAAACCTAAAGCTGATATCCTGTGGATAACCACATATAGGATGGGTAATTGACAACTACCCATTGTATAACCTGACCCCGGACCCCCCAATCTCTTTTAAGAGTTTGTTCAGTTGAACAATCGCGTGCAAGGTTAGTTTTAGATAGCTTCCCTTTCCCTTCCAGCTTCACGGGATAAATAAGAAATCAGAAAGTAGCACCCCCTCCTACCATTGCGGTGAGGAAAACCCAGCGATAAGGTAGTCGCGTCACCGACAAAAATCGCTCGCTACACCTATCATATTCTCTGGGGAGCATGGATACTACATTGCAAATAATTTCTAATGATGGTTGTGATCTTGAATCGAAATCGTTCGTCATCATATCGTCATCCGTAGGCATCTGGTCAGATTTCTCCTTTTGGTCAGCGAACAACTTTTTCTCGACTGCTTTCTTTTCGACAGGTTTCCTGTCTTTGTTGCTATCCCTTTTTATTGGCATGTTGTTGCTTGACTCAACTTTTTCTTTCTCTGCAACTTCCCTCTCAGGTTTGCGCCTTCTTTGTTGTCGTATCCATTGAGACCTTGTCATTGGGTTTTTTCCCTTATAGTTCTCTGAGCGCCATGTTGATTATTTGGAAGCTTGAAACTCTCTCCGGTACGCTATCGACGAACCTCTTTCGACTTCAAAATTCTGCCATTTTGTTCTGGCCATGTTCTCTCTTCTCTACTAGCCTTACCCACTTGACCATGTTGATCCCAAGGTTGGTACCTCCAGTGATATCCAACTCTTGTAGTTTGAGTCTAAGGCCTTCAGTAGCTTTAGTTCCGTTGTTAACTTGTATGAAACTATCAGCGGTCTCAAACATTGTAATTACTTAGTTGGAACCTTCACTAGTCCCTTTGTCGAAGCCTTCAGCAACTTCCTTCATGAAACCCCCAGTGGTTTCTATTTTGAAGTCATCAGTGACTTTCTTAGTGAAGCCCTCAGTAGCTTCCTCGTTGAAGTCATCAGTGACTTCGTAATTAAAGTTCCCTGCAACCTGGATGAAACCCTTAGTGGTTTCTTTGTTAGAGTCCTCAGCAACCCTTCTAGCGAAGCCATCAGCAGCTTCGACCATTACAGCATCACTGGCGAAGTCATCAGCAACTTCCACCATGTTGACCATAGCTGGTTTTAAGTAATGTGTATCAGCTACAGGGAGAGGGTCAGAGTCTATCTTCATCTGATTTTTTGATTGTCAGGAAACTTGAGTCTTCCCTCCTTGATGGCATTTTTAACGAGATCCCTGAAAAGAAAGCATTGAGAAGTTTTATGGCCCAACAAATTATGATACTTACAAAAACCTCTCTTTTTTCTTTGTTCTAAAGGAGGCATTTTAGCGCCAGGAGGCACTATCATCTGGCCATCTTTAACTAATAAATCAAAGATTTCGTCACACTTGGTGACGTCGAAGGTATAGGTTCTCTTGGGGAACCTATCATTCTTCTCTGAATCGACTGGATTCTTTCCATTCGACGGTGTTAAAACTTTACAGGAATACGGTGGACCTTGTTTTAGTTCAGCAATGTCAATTTCACTCTCGTCGAAAAAGGGATCAAAACTAGTTCCTTGTTCGTCTTCGTCGAATTCGACGTAGGCTACCCTTTCCTTTCTATTCTTATTTGCCCTAGCTTTCTCAGCCTTTAGTCATTCTTCTTGTCGAACTCTATCAACCAACTAGGCCATGTCTCTCAAGTATTGGGTATCCAATTTCTTCCTAATTGAGAAGTCGAGGCCACCAGCGGCCATTTCGACCAACTCATACTCAGGTACTTGTGTAAAGCACCAAGCCTTAAGCAGTCGAACCTATTCAGGTAGTCGTCTATTGGCTCAGAGAACTTCCTCTTAATGCTAGCCAATTCTTTCAAGCTTATCTTCGACTGTCCCATATAGAATTGTTCATGGAACAATCTCTCCAAATGAGTCCAATTGCGGATCGAATTTGCTGGCAGTGTGGTAAACCAAGTAAAGACATTTTTGGTAAGTGAACTTGGGAAATATTTCACTCTTAGGTTTTCATTATTAGCAATTTCGCCAGCTTCTATCAGGTATTTTGCCACATGCTCGACTGTGGACTCACTAGTATCCCTAGAAAACTTAGTAAATTTAGGGGCTTTCCATCTAGGGGGCAAATCTGTCTGCAAGATGTACTCAAATAATGGTGATGTATAATATGGCCTATGCATGCCAACATTTACCCCATTCCTAGCCATAATCCTTTCGACCATGGCTGTCAGGTTATTATCTGCCGCCACATCATCGCGTCAAACCTGATTTAATACTTCATCAACATTCTGGTTCTTATTTACCATTACTACTCTTGGTTCCCTATGGATTGGTTGTTCAATTCTCAGAGGTTCGACCCTAGGTGGTTTGACTCCTTCCCCCTAGTTTAAAACGTTTTCCTGAGGTATATTTTGTTTAACTTGGTTAATTGTGGGATCTTCTTCTAAGACTACCCCAATATTTTGTACCATCCATTCTCTCTGAGGTTGTCAAGGGGGTTGTGGAATACCAAATAAATCAGCAATGCACGTCATTTGCGTTGCCAATTGTTGGTTTGTTTGGGTAGTATTTTGGATTAAGGGATTGAATATGACACCTGTCGTACCCCAAATTTTGACCCTAGATTTCATCATCATTCTAGGAAGATCATACATTGCATTGCTAACCCTAACAAATTGCTTGATAATTTGACCAAGATTAGGTCAAACATCCATCTGAACTGGATCAAAGCTGAACAACCACACTTGATTTGAAATCACCTGCACAACACACAGAGAGAGAAACTGCAGCAAAATTTGGTATTTTTGGTTAGAGGTTAGATGAACAAATAATAAAGCAAGTAAGAAGTATACAGATGCTCAGGAGAAACACAAATTGTGATCTTGTTTGTGGTATGAAATACAAAATGAGATGTGTGAAATCTTAAGGGTAAAAATTTAGGGTTCAACACACACGATCACCTGTAATCGTTCACGCGCCGCATGGGCACACGATTACCTCAACAACAACAACAATACGACTCCTTTTCAAGGAATCCGGATAAGACGCTCACACCCCGCATGGGCACACGACTTATCCCACACTTATGCAACTTGACTCATATAATGATGCAAATGCAACACCAGTAATCGTTCACACCCCGCATAGGCACACGATTACCTCAACAACAACATACAATATAACATACAATGATATTCATATTAATCATTATACCATACCCATATAGGTCACCATGCAACACAACGATACAACAGCTCAACAACAACATACAACGACAATACACACATATGACCATCGACATGTTATGCCCCAACCACACAACACGCAGCCTATATCTGCCACAACATCAATCTACAACTATAACACGCATACACATCAACGAACCCATCATTCCAACTCACAATATCTACAACAACAGCAGCAACAACATGACTATAACACACCTACTCACCACCGAGTCTATCAATTCGACTCTCAACACATACAACAACAACAACACGATTGTAATACACCTACTCACTACCGAGTCTATCAGTTCGACTCTCAACACATACAACAACAACAACACAACTGCCCAACATACAGGATATACCTGCTCAAACATGCAAACCTTGCAATTCAAAACAATGACACATATTCGCACAACCAAATTCCACAATTTACGGTTCAACATGTCAAAACATACACGAAAACACATATAACGCGTCAAATAGTTGGAATTATGTCATTGAAAATAATTTTAACAGAAAGTACATAAAACCAGCTTTCCAACGATTCAAACGGCGCCTCAAACGGACTTACGGATCAAAAGATACAAATTTTTAAAGTTTCAGAAAATTCGGTTCGTCTCAGCTCTGCTCGCCTGACGCTCGCCCGACGACCATCTGGAGAATTTTTGCTTGGCGGCCATCTGGTGGATTTTTGCCTGGCAGATTTTCCTTTCGCCGGGCGGATTCCCCTTTTGCCTCATGCTCGCCGGGCGGATTCCCCTTTTGCCTCATGCTCGCCTGGCGGAGCAGTGGCGAATCTCCTTCTCCCATACAAAATCCAGAAACCCCTATTTTCCCCCTTCGCTCGCCTCTCGATTCGCCTGGCGACCATCTGGCGGATTTTGGCCTGGCGACCATCTGGCGGATTTTTGCCTGGCGGATTTCCTTTTGCCTGGCGGATTTCCTTTTGCCTGGCGAATTTGGCAGGATCAGCAATCTTGCGATTGCGATTTTGCACGATTCAGACCTCAATTCTTCCCCAATTTCACTCCCAATTCAGTCCAAAAACACACATATAACCACATATTATCATACAAATAAGTAGGAATTACATAAATCACATTTCAACCGATAAATTTGTGCATTCTTTCCTATTATCAAACTTCCCACACGCAAAAACCCCAATCCCAATTCAACACCACAACACATAGGGATGATCATAATAGTTTATCTACCCTCATACAAAGATTATGCAGCCCTTAGAGATTAAAGAACCCCACCCCTACCTCAGATGAAGATTCCTCTGATATCTCTAGGCCTCAGCTCTGCTTCTCCCTTTCCTCAGAGCACTTTCTCCGAAATCGATCGTGCAAGTCTGACTTCTCATCCTTCTCTACTTCCTTTTTTCCATTCTACCCTTAGGACCCTTAATATGTTTTTCCAACTGCGTCCTCACTTATTCTCACGCAATTACCACTTAGTCCTTCCTTTTATTTTAAAATAATAATAATAATATATCATATAATCATGTTATTATTACTGAAATATTATCAACACCTCACACCCTTCCAAATACCCTCAGCACCCCCTTAACCTCCCTAGTACCCCACGACACAAGTCATCCGGCATCAAAATATTCCACCAAAATTCACCGAAAATAACGACAGTCTATAATAACCAAATTAAATAAATATCCTAATTATTTCTGGGGCGTTACCGGCATTCTTGGTTATCCTAACTATTTGATAGTATCCTTTATCCCGACTCTTGGTTGGTACCTTTTGTTGTGAGTTTGCCTTTGGTCGACGTTCTCGGTTATCCTAACTATTGGTTAGTATCCTTTATCCCAACTATTGGTTGGTATTTTTGTGGTGAGTTCGCCTTTGGTTGGCGTTCTCGGTTATCCTAATTCTTGGTTAGTATTTTTTATCCCAACTTTTGGTTGGTGCCATACCCCACTACTACGAAAAACCCATTTAATGACGCCATGTTTACAACAGACTCGTATCCCACCGTTGTAATAGGTTAAAAAATTTACAGCTGATTTATAACGCCATATTTAACGACGGTCGTATTAAAGAACCGTTGTAATACATGGTGTGTAACAAGCTTCGATTCCCATCAACTACATTTTTTTCCATGTTTTTACGTTTTAAACACGCTTGTATTAAAACACGTTGTAATACATGATGTGTAACAAGCTTCGATTCCCAGCAACTACATTTTTTTTTCCATATTTTTAGATTTTAAACATATATTTTATTTCTTTTGTTATTGTTACGTGGATTTATCCTTACAACTCAAAATTCATCTTTGTTTTTCTATTTTTAAGTGCAAGAGAATATATAAAAATAAGAGAAAACTTCTTTAAAAATAAACAGAATATATAATATATAAAAGAAAACTTTATTAAGATTCCAAATAAGAAGAGTACATTGATAATCATATATTACATATATTTATCAATGTCAGAGCCCATAACTGCAAATGCATCTTCATAATCCAGGACTCTCTCCTCACTTCCCTCATCTGAATCATAATAAACAGTCCTCCTTTTCGTCTTTTTCTTTTTCTTCTTCAACTTCTTGATCTTATTCTTCTTCTTCTCCTTCCTTACCCTTAACGCATCCCTGACGTTGGTCGCTGGTTGGACCTCCTCATTTGGCGGCTGACGTTGTTCATTTGTGCCCTCATTGGTGATGTTTCTAGCATTCTCATTTGTAGAACTCATTGTTACGAAGAATATGTTATGAAGAAATGTAAAATTGTCTATTTATAGATGAGGTTGAAGATGAAAAGTCTGATAGTTTAATGCTTGCAATGATGATAATTTGTAAATGGTTGATATTCTGGAACGATATTTTTTGAAAACGGAGAAAATTTTAAATCATTATTATTCTTGGCCAGAGTGTTCTCTACTCTGGGAAGAGCAAGGGTTATAATATTACAACGGTTAATAATAATAACCGTAGTGATACCCCTTATACTTGGTACAAGGTTCGACTCCAGGCAACAACATTTTTCTATTTTACATAATTATAGAAAAATGTTGTTGCCTGGAGTCGAACCTTGTACCAAGTATAATTGGTATCGCTACGGTTAATATAACTAACCATTGTGATATTATTAAAATAATATATATACTTATCATTACGGTTATTTAGAAAACCGTTGTGAAATATTTACCTATATAAGGGAATTAACTTTCCTTATTGACAGTAGCGTCGTTTCCTTCACAGCGAAACCCTAGCACTCATTTTTTCTCTACATTTTTGGCAGCAAACTTCATCTTTTTTAGAATCCGCGAAAACAAATACAAGAAGTATGAAGCTTTTGATTTAAGCTTCTTCCTCCTTGTATTTCTTCTTGCAAAATCTAAAACTAGATGAACATGGTGATGATGTTGGCGGTAGCAAGCGTAATGTACTTATTGTTTATGGAAAATAAGGTATTCTTCTACTTCAATCTTTTTGTTAGATAGTTCCCATTATCTCGTTTGCTTCATGTTGTTTTTGTTGATTGTTCTAATTTTGTGCAGATTGGACTTCAATGCTTCACAAGCAAGGTGAACTTGATTGTTATGGTACAGTCCCACTTCTTAGGGTTTTGTTTCAACTTTTTCTTGTTTTGTTTTGAATACTAACTAATTTTCTTCATTGCTTCCCACTTCTTAGGGTTTGTTTCACATGGTGATGATGATGGTGGTACATATATATGAATTCATTCTGATATTGTATATGAAATTTAGTTTATTATATACTATGTATATTGTTTGTTTCACTATCCTTTTATTGAAAATGCAATCAGTTAAATTGATATAGAACATTAGTTTATTATATACTATGTATATTATTGTATATAGTTAAATTGAATACTAACTAATTTTCTTCATTGCTTCCCACTTCTTAGGGTTTGTTTCACATGGTGATGATGATGGTGGTACATATATATGAATTCATTATGATAAGGTATATATATATATGAATTCATTCTGATATTGTATATGAAATTTAGTTTATTATATACTATGTATATTGTTTGTTTCACTATCCTTTTATTAAAAATACAATCAGTTAAATTGATATAGAAACTTATAATCTGAAAATTAAGATGTATTTGAAAACCAACCTTTATCATGTCAATGTTTTCCGAATTGCATCCATTTCATTCAGCACATTGTATGTTCCTTAACATAAAATTTATGGTTCAATGGTCCGTTTGCTTCAATTCATCGATATCTACGATTCTACTTTACCTCATCGTCGTCACTAATCATCGTGTTTGTTAAGATCATGTTTGTTATGATGATAAAATCGCGATGATTTGTGGCGATGATGAGGTAAACTATAATAAAAGATATTGATGGATTGAAGGAAACCGACCATTGAACCATAAATTTTATGTTAAGGAACATAAAATGTGCTGAATGAAATGGATGGAATTCGGAAAACAGTGGTGTGTTTAAGTTGGTTTTTAAGAACACTTTAATTTTCAGATTATATAGTTCTTTACCAATTTTAATGGTTGTATTTCTTTAATTAGGTGTATGGTAAAACAAGCAATATACATTTTTATTTAATAAACTAAGCGCACATTCCACAACGGTTGAGACTCATAACCGCTTGTAATACCCCAAATTTTGACCACTTAGATTTCCCATCATTGTGAAAATCATCATCACAATATGGATGAACCATCATGCTTCATCAGTCTCCCCAAAGATGGGTGAGCATCCAATACAATCAAAATTAGGGTTTCAAGCCCTCTCTGAGTGCTTAGACAAAGGATCAATCAAGAAATGACATGATATTCAACTTGTCTAATCTCTTAAACATCCACAATGGATCAAAAAGGACTCCCACTTCAAGGATTAAGCACAAGGCTGCTCCCTTCTAGGTGGATCAAGTCTCAAGATCGACAGTGTCACCAAATTAGGGTTTTGGTCGACCAGAGTCTCCGATGGAAATTTTCATCTGGGCACAAGGCAATGATCCAAAACATGACCTAATATGCTTCATGGAACCTCATGAACCCATGCATCAAGTCAATTTTGCCTCAGGGGATGCATTCATCAAAAATCAGGAATTAGGGTTTCTTGACCTAATTCACCCCTAAGTTGACTTTTGGGACAAACCATGAGCCAAGACCTCAAGAGATGATTTGAGGGTCTCTAATACACCATATTGATCCATTTGGAACAATGGATTGATCCAAGAAGCTTGAGCAACAAGTCTCATTTTCATCTGCACCACAATTAGGGTTTTAAGGGAAAAGTCAACTGTAACTTTGACTTTTGACCAAGACATGCTCCCAAACCCTAATACATGATTGAATATACCCTATGACACCCATGGAACATGTCCATCAAGTTTGATTTAGGTCAAGGACATGATTTACTGAAGAATTGCACAGTTTGGAATTCATCTGATAAAAAGTCAACTGTGCACAAAAGTCAACTTTGACTTTTTGAGATTTTTCACCAAAATGGTTTTTTAACCCTAAAATGATGTTAATGTATGATTTGAATCATCATTCATCAAGAAAAATCAAGAAAAGTGAGATAACTTGTAAAAGGGGTAACCATAAAACTTAGAAATTTTTCTAAGTTAAAAATAAAGTGGCAAAGGTACCAACTTTGGAGGACCATAACTCCTAAACCACAAGGCCATTTTTTCTCATCCAAAGATGGATTTGTAGCCCTCATTATCACCTACAAAAACTTCAACTACAAGTCATTCCAATTCATTAAGGATTTTGAGTTATGGAGTGATCAAAGTGGCTGAAAAGTGAAAATGTCACTTTTTCCAACACTTAGTGAAATTTTCACTAAGTCAGATTTTGCCTCACTTTTTGCCAAATGTAGGGGGATTTTTCACTTGGAATCAAAAGAGATCAAAACCAAACTTGTTCAAACAGTTGTTGTATCATGTAAGAGCTTTCCAAAATGGCCAAGAACATTGCCAAATTCAACCTACATCATGAGATACAACATTGGCAAGTTGCCTTGCTGAAATCTGTCAAGGCAAGGCAGAATTTGCACTTTGGCTCGATTTGCCAAAATCAGCAAAATTCAATTGCTCCAATCCACTTGGACACCTCAGAGGATTGAATCTAAAGGGGATAATCACTGAGCCAAGCCTCCAAAGTCCATGGAACAAGAAATAGCATGTTGAACCTAGAGTTGCCAAAATAGGGACAAGAATTCAAATTTGGAATGAGGCATTCAATGGAACCATCAAGGTGGCATGGACTGAGCCATTCTCATCTGAAATCAGTCAAGACTTATCCAAGACCAAGGGGACCAAAGCTCTGTGCCCTAACCTCTAGTCAATGGCTAGAGAAGACTTGGATTTTCATTGGACAACATTGGCCAAACCTACTTACCAGCTGCCATGCACTATTCCTTGCAAAACAAACTTGCTCTACTATAAATAGAGCTCAATTGTGGTCGGTTTGAGTACACCAAATCCATCTAACAGATGCTTTCCTCAAAATCTCTTTCTCTTGGCAAAAATGCCTTTCTTAGCAAGGTAGCTATCGGGTTTTGAGTTTGAGAGCAATTCTGCACAAACCAATCACTCACACACCTCACATACATCACATATGAGCTGATCAAACACTCACATAACTTCTGAAACATCAATTTCATGAAATCACCAGCTGGTTGCTCAAAATTTCAAACAAGGTGCAGCTGAGGTACCACAAAATGATCCAGCCAATTTCAATCAAGTCCAACCATTCAAACACAATCCATAGGGTGTAGGGAAGCTGTCCAGATCATCACAACTCATCTGTAACACCTCCAAATCAAAAATCACTTTGAACTTGCTGTCACGGTTTGGAGGTAAGCACATACTTGGTCATCTCTCAATCTATGCATATTTCCTCGCACAATAATTTGGCCATATGTTCATAATCATGCATGGAATGTTTTCCCTCAATTAATTGCATTGTTTGAATCGTGTATCAAAAATCCTAGCCTTCAAGCAGAAATTAGGGTTCTTGAGGTTTCTTCGTGATTTCTTGTTGTATGTTTAATTTAAATGAAATTAAAGTACATAGACATGATCGTGAGGTTGAGACGAGCATAATGATATGTGGATTGCATGATATGATTACGTATTCATGGAGATTGGATAGAAAACGCAAATCTGAGAAACCAAGAACACGCGCGTGTTCTTCAGCTTGTTCTTGGCGCCTTTTTTTCAAATTCAAATATTTGAATTTTGTGATTTTGTTTAATTGATTCAAAAATTAATTTCTCTCTGAGTTTTAATGATTTTGAGTTGATTCTTTTTTTAATAATTCACAAAAATGTTAAAATATTTTATTTTATCAAAAAAATCCCAAAAAAATTATTTATTTCATATAATTGATATTTTTGTAAAGAATTAATATTTTGATTGTTTTTGGCATTTTAAATATTTTTTCAACATTGATTTTGCAACTTTTAATGCTTTCTAATTATTTTGTAGGTCAATACTTAATTTTTGAAGCATTAATCCAAGATCACAATTTGTTTTCCATGTGTTAAACAATTTTTGATCATTTTAATTGAATTTTTATTCAATTAAATACATTTTGAAAACAAATTAGGGTTTTGGATTAATTCAACCCTCATAAATCATTTTCAAAACGCTTTGGGCCTCTATTAGAGTGTAAGACCCAATCCTTTTTGACCAAATCATCTTTGGGCCTCACTTATTGTATAAGTCCCGATACCGTCAAAAAACAAACGGCGCGATCGTCGCCTTTTCAAAAATCATCTGGGCCTACCCTCGAGTAGTAAGACCCACTTATTCATCTCAAAACACTTTGGGCCTCTTGAGAGAGTTTAAGACCCATCCCCCCTTGTACAAAAACTTTTTGGGCCTCACTCATTGTATAAGTCCCTCTGTACAAGTAAACGGCGCGATCGTCGCCCGTTTAAAAATAAAAACCATCTGGGTCTACCCTCGAGTAGTAAGACCCATTTCTTTTTCTTTAAAACACTTTGGGCCTCTTGAGAGAGTGTAAGACTCATCCCTTTGTACAGAAAACCTTTTTGGGCCCCAGTCACTTGTACAAGTCCCTCTGTACAAATTCAAACAGTGCGTTCACTGATAAAACCCTGGGGCCTCTCCTTGAGCTGTAAGCCCCAAATCTTTCTTTTTCAAAGCACTTTCTCCTTTGATTTTGAATATACTGTTGTTTTTAATCTTTCTTTGTTGAACATCTAACCAAACAGCATGGAAGCACTACAACCGAGTCAGTGGTTATCGCTTTCATTTACTGCTTTCATATTATAAACTGTATTGTGGGGCTGCTCACTGTAAGTCTCCTTTCATAAACTCATATCTACTGTGTAATAATAGTATAGATATTTCGAGTTTCCCCGGCAACTACGTCTAGAACTAGGTGACGCCGTTTCACTTATTTGTAGAAATAGACGCCTAGATCCCCAATAGGAGCACCGGATACAGTCTTCTCTTCGGCTGTCCTCCTTAGGAATCGTCAAGAAGCTCTACTCCCCAAGATGAATGTATTCTCCGTGAATGGAATCTTTGAGTTTCTTCCCAATTCTCGAACTTTCCTGACTTGATCTATTCCTTGTGGATAGCTTGCCTTGAATGTCTCGGGGTTTGGGTACCCACAACGGTCATAATCTTGGACCCTAACTAAGGAACCCTCTTTAAAAGCTAAAAGTCGCTGGATAGTAAACCTCGCACGTTTACCAGTGGTTTTCATCTTTAAAAGAGTTATCTCTCCTAATGGAAAGGAGATGATAGACCCACGGGCTTCTTAAAAGCATTGGCCTCCTCTTGGGCATTATTCAAGGACCCTACGGCTTCTTAGAAGTATTCACAGCCTCCTCTTAGGCTTCGTATAATGATCTCTTCCTCCGGGAATGATAGCCTCCTCTTGGGCTTCGTACAAGGACCCGTCGGCTTCTTAAAAGTTCCCAGCCTCCTCTTGGGCTTCGTACAAATTGTCCCGATGACCTCCTAGAGGTATAGGAACAGAACCTAGTCATCCTCATAGAACAGTCCTTTCATAGAGTCTACTACTGTTTCTCGAAGCATAGTACAAAAGATAAAACTCTAGACATGGACAGTCTAACTTCCTTGAGTCTCAAAGACATTCTCAAGCACCCTTCGTTAAATAGGAAGGAAACCCGCAGACTCGGATAGTCTCGATACCCTTTGGATTTCCCGTTTCCTTAAAGAGAAGGAAATATCCCTGATCCTCAAATTAAATCCATGTGTGCAGTGTTACTCATATAAGAACTGATTTTCTCTTTTAAGTCAGTATATTGGATCTGTCACTCAATTGAAACAGTTACAATAGCCTCCATCTCGGGCTTCGTACGAGATACCAAAATTCTCCCCAGTGGAGTCAAAACAACCTTTTCGCCTCTCTCTCGGGCTTTGTACGAGATACAAAAACACTCTCTTATTGAGTATAAAAGATTCTCCAACTGAGTCAACTCTTTGCTAGCCTCCTCTTAGGCTTTGTATAATGATATGCCCCACTGGGTCAAAAACTTTTAGCCTCTCTCTCGGGCTTTGTACGAGACACAAAATAGCCTCCTCTTAGGCTTTGTATAATGATTTTCCTAGCGGAAATTAGCCTCCTCTTAGGCTTTGTATAAGAAAACCACTGGTTGATCCAATCGACCTTTTAGCATCAAAGTTGTGCCTCGTTCACAATACAACTCTTTTCCCTTCATCTAATCGCTGTAAGCGGCAAGCCTCTGGATCATCTATATCCATGCCACTGTCCCTCTTTTAGCATGAGAAATTCCTAAGGAAAGATGGCATTGCTCTACACTGAGTTAAAGTCTTCTCCTTCAGGTTAAAACCCTTTCTTCAGAAATTATGGCATTGCTCGGATCCGCGTATCCCAGTTAAAGTAATTCTCCTTCCCCCTCTTTAGAGAGGACAAATTCTCTCTAAAGTCGAGGTCTTTCAGCTTCACGTCTTGGGCTTTGAACAAGACACAAATAGACCTTTTAGCTTCACATCTTGGGCTTTGAACAAGATACAAATCACCTTTCGCTTCATGTCTTGGGCTTTGAACAAGACACCAAAACACCCCTTTCCTCCCATAGAATAGGAGGAACTACGAACGCTCTGATTTCCCTGATCGAAAGAAAAGATCTTAGCGAGCGCAATCAACAAAAAACCCCAAATCCCATATCTTCGTCAATCAAAAGCAGTATTCAAAAGCACCAGTCCTAACATCCTAATCCTTATTCCCCTCCAGAAACCTTCTGCCCAGGTAAAAAGAAAGAGAACAGTATTGGCGAAAATACAAATAACCAGTACAAAGGCCCCCCACATTGATAGCATCCGTAACCTAACAGACCGCTGTTTAAACTCAGTATGCAAGCAGGGTTAATTGGAGACATCTATTTCCCTTCCTTATTCAGCTCACAATAGGATAAAAAATGAATCGACCTATAGTTTAAAGCTCAAACCGCAGAGAGCGACCAGCGCTTAAGAACCGCGTCCAAAATCGCTCGCTACACCGCTGTGATAGTTAATATATATTACAACGGTTGAAATACCTAACCGTTGCAATATAACGCGCGCTTTCCAGAATACAACAACGGTTTCCAGACCGTTGTAGAAACAACAAACTTACAACTACAATCTACATAACAACGCCTTCGCCCGCATCATTATATGTCATTCCTAACCGCTGTTAAATGGGTTTTTCGTAGTAGTGCCCGTTATTCCGACTCTTGGTTGGTAATCTTCGGTTTCATCCTAACTATTGGTTAGTATCGTCTTTCTCAACTTTTGGTTGGTACCTTACTCTTTATCCTAACTCTTGGTTAGTACCCTTTATCCGACTCTTGGTTGACGTCCTCATTTATCCCAACTTTTGGTTGGTAATCTTTGTTTAGTATTTTCTATCTCATCCTAACTCTTGGTTAGTATCCTCTATTAGTATCTTTTATCCCGACAATTGGTTGGTATCTTTTGTGTGTTGAGCACGCATTTGGTCGGCGTCCTCATTATCCTAACTCTTGGTTAGTGTCTTCTATCCCAACTATTGGTTGGTGTTGTACCCCAAATTTTACCCTCATTTTTCTGCTAGTTGGTGTCTTATTTATTTAACTTAACATTTATTTTAGCATCTTTATCTGTCTTTAATTTAATTTAATTTCAATATGGCCTATTTTATTTAATTTATATTTAAATTGTTTTATTTTGTTAATTTAATTTCCAAACTCAATTTAATTTTAAATTTTAATTTTCTAAGAAAATTTAGTTTGATTAATTAGTTTTTAATTTAGTTTACTTTTTCTAACTAATTTAAATTAAAGTTAATTAATTTTTATCATTTTTATTATTTGTCCTATTATAATTTCAAATTTAAAGAAAACTAAAACTTTTTTTCATTAAGAACCCACTGGTCCACTATGGCACTCTTGCTAGCTTTGATTGGAGGAATCAGTTTTGATGTTAGCCAATAAGGAACGAGCTTGTGGTTTGTTGACTTTTCAATCTTCCCAACAACCAGTAGAAGTGCAACGCGTGGCAATTGAAGAAAGGAAAAATCAGTTCATCTTCTTCCCTCTCCTTGTCGTGTGTAATTTGCAGATGAGAAATTGAATTCAATCAAATTCGAATTCAACAAATTCAAACTCAACAAGTTCTCATCTCATCTTGGCGCGTCCTTCTTCAAATTTGGATTCACACAAGTTTTTCCTCTTTGAGCTTCCAAGCCTTGGTTCTTCAAACAGCAATTGTGAAGCTTTCCATTCTCAGCTCAACTCTGCACACCCTGCGAACCAGCCATAGCAATGTCTTTATCCACTTCCTCTTTCAATATTCACCTGTTTACCACCAGAAGTTTAGTCTCAGAAGCAATACACAATTTAAACATTGACCCTGCAAAGTTTCTGAGTTTCTGCAACAAGGAGCGTTTGCCTCCCAAGGTTCAACGTTTGAATTTCAATTGCAAAATCCTAGCCTCCAATATTTGAAGTTGGGAATTCTCTTGACCCGGCCCAATATCATTGCGTATATAAAGAGGCTTAGGTTCAGTTCATCAGCATCAACAATTCTCCTCACAAACACTTTTTTTTCAAGCTTCGTGTGAATTGAGGAAGTGAGTCTCTAAGTGGCTGTGGAAGTGTTCTGTACGCTCAAAGCATTTGGCAAAGCTTCTGTTTGGTATTCTTTCCCTTTTACTTTCTCATTTTATCATAGTCATCTTTTTTTGTTCATTGTTCATGTATCATATATTGAATCCTTTTTTATGTGTGCTTTGATTCTATTTGCTATAATGTTATTATAAATTGTCATGCTGTTCATGATCACTTATCGTGCTACAAAGTTTATGGTTTTGTTATTTTTTTCATAATATAACATTTTCATGTGTAAGAATGTAGTTTGCTGCAAATGGTTTTGAACTTTCATGAGTTTGTTGTGTGGCTACCTTTATTGAGCTCATCACACTGATTGAGATCGTGAAATATTGCTTTGCTTATGTTCCTGATCATACCTCATTTAACTTATCTATAGGTTAGATCCATAGCTGTTTGTTGTTTTGGAACTGGGTACTTATGTGGTTGTATTTTGTTCCAAGTTGTCTCTTTTTACCTCTATCTTGTATGCTATACCCTTGATGATTCCCCTAGTCTGAGATCTCTGTCCCGTTTCCTTTGTTGAACTTTTGAAATGTCATGGTTATTGTTTGTTTGGCATGCTACTTAGAGGTCCACTTATTTATTTTGATAGATTCACAATTTATTTTCTCTTGTTGATAATTTACCTGATGGAGTTTGTAACTTATATTTGAGTTTTAAGTTTGGTTTTGATAATAAACATATTCTGCTGTCATATATGTATGCCTCTCATTTGCTATGTTTAACTCTGGTATATCCTGCCTGCGTCCTGCTAACTGTGCTACCAGGTTGTGTTTTTGAATGTTTGTACCCTCTATTTAAGCATATGCCCTGTTCTTGCCTAGGATAGAGAGTCTTGTTTTGTATATCCTTAGACCATAAGAATTTCTTGAAGCTTCGCTGCTTGCTGGTATCAACATGACAAGTGTTTAGCTTTTGTCCATGATTGTGTGTTATTTCCTTGCTTAATTACCATGCCTATATAGATGCTTGTCATCATTTTCTGTACGCTTTTAATTTCCATGATTGATAATCCTTGACAGTTATTTCTTGATTATAAACTCATGGCATGTGTGTGTCAGTTTTGTCAGCACTGTTTGTATTTTTGCCCAAATCAATGCACTTTGATCTTTGCTTCAAGTTAAGATTTGGTTGAGGTGCCTGAAAACAATTTGTTTAAATCATTGTTTCTTTTCTCTGTTGATGTATGCCAATCTGGTTTGAGTTAGGTCAATGTGGGTTCTATTGTATACTTGGATTAAGTGTTATTGTTAACATTTGAACTGCTAATTTTTCAGTTCTTAACACACTATTTTACTGATTAGAATGTTTGGCCTAACTATTTCATTTGAAGCAATCTGTTCTGATTTTGAACCAATTGTATGCTTGAACTTAGGAAATGGTGCCTTGCAAAATGTTTAGTATTTACATGTTGGAAGTTTAAGACCGTGGCTGTTTTTTTTTAATTATGTGTTTGTTCTTTCATTGTGTGCTTTGTTAAATCCTGAATTTAGATGATATAGGAGTTTTTGTTTGAGGTTAACATGATCTTGTTCCTATTTCTATGCATTTGTGATCATTGAGAGATTCTTGAATTCATAACGTGTGCCTTGCCATACAATAGTTTAAGTTCATGATGCTTTGTGGATTTTGAAACATGTTGAATTTGATTTGTCTTCAATCTACTCTGCTGTCGTTTATTTGAATATGGCTGGGCAAGTGAGAGTTTGGAATCAGTGGGCAAGGATGCATGCACATGTTTTTGTTAATTGGGAATTCATGAAACGTTTTTCTTTATGTATTAACGAAAGCGTATATAGATTGGATGAAACATGCCGTCCCAACGGTCACACACTCGCCTTGCCTTTGTCTTTCATTGACATGCCTGGGTTCGATCCTGTGGATCAAACCTTTTGCCTTTTTCTGATTTTCTGTTTGCCTTGTTATATTATCCTTTGCTTGCATATTCTATTCACTACGCGCGCGCAGCTCAGTTGGCCATTGTTTTGTGTTGTTGATTCAAAGGGCGTGGGTTCAATCCCCATGGTTGCCATTTCTTTTTATCACTTATTTGTTTTTTTAGCTTATGCTTTAATTTTCAAGTAACATAAATTATTCTTTTTTAATCCTTTTTCTACCCTCCTTTTTGCTATGATTTTCTAATTAAATCTACTTTCTACATATAAAAAGAAAATGACAAAAATATTTTATTTTTGAAACCTTTATGCATGCTTGGATTATAATGCTTATTAAAGTTTTATTGCACTTCTTCATTCACCTTGTCATGTTATTTCTATTCATCATGTTTGATCCTTGTCTCATGTATGATCCCACTTTGCATTGATATCATGATTTTATTTCATCTCATAAATTTATTCATGTCTTTTTATGTCATCATGTTTACATTAACTTGTTATCTTGTTAGTAACCTATAACTGTTATTTCCCCCATTCCAAAGGAAGGTGAATTAATGTTGACTCTTAAAGTCATAGCCCCCATCTTACCTTAGTAGCCTCATAAGAGCTTGCCCTCATAACTTGGCCTCATGAGAGCCATAGAATCATAACTAGCCTTAGGTTAGAGTTCCTAAACTCTGTGATATTCATCCTAATGAATACTCATTTTCCCCTATTGACTAAAACATAACATAGGACCATTATAACTAGAATTAGAGAGTTCTTATACTCTACAATGAGGTCACACTCATTTCCCCTCCGAATATTGACCACACTCAATCATTCAGTAGAAGTAGAACTACGCATACTCTGATTCTATTCCCGAGGATACGTAGGTGCAAGGTGCGATGCCTTGTCGAGTATACTTAGATACTAACCCCTAGGGTTTTAGCCTTTAGCATAGCACCCTTAGCAAGCGAACATAACACAACATAACATCAGCAAGAGGCTCCCGTAGAGTACTACGGACGTTTAGGGTACCAATACCTTCCCTAGGCGTAACCAACCCCCGAACCTTAGATCTCCCCCCTTTAGGTTTTTTAGCGATCTTGAACCTTTCCTTTGGATAAATCAAAGTCGGTTGTAAAAGAAAATGATGCAAGTTAATAAATAGCTTGCTATCCGATTTTCACCACAACAGAAATGGCAACTTCACTGGGTATAGTTAGACCTATTGCTGGTCCTTTCCTAAGAGGGTTAAGCCAATCTTGTTTTTATGTTATTCATGTTTGCTTATATACTTGTATATGCTTATGTATGTCATATTTGCTTATATATCTGTGTATCTGTTCTTGCTTGACATTTTTCTGTTTAATGTGGGTTGACATGATATCTATGAGTGAGATAAATCCTATACCCGGATTTGAGTGCACTTATTATAGGACGATGGTATTCAAGGAGGCTTTGAAGGAGTCGAATCCTGAAAAGTTGAATTGATAACACCATCACTCAGTTGAGGCCCTCTTGAGAGTCTAGTTATGTTGAATGAATTCGTTCGTGAAAACGTGCTACTCTCGACCTAGGAGCCCGTGATATTGAGAACCGTAGTTACCAAACCCCACTTAAGCCTTTTAGATGTAGTGCGGTGACCATGATGGAGTCTATTTCTGAATTGGTTGTCACGCGATACTACACTCAGACAAGATCCTCTAGAGAATTTTATTGATTACCAAGTCATCTGGGAAATCGTTAAAATCCGAAAGATGGGTTGTCGACTCTGGGAACTTCTTAGAATCCCGTTCAGCAGGTGAAAACCAATAGAACATACCAATGGGAAGGGTGAACCCTTGGCTCCATGCTCAACCTATCCCCCTTTGCCTTTGTTTGTTTGTGCTCTGTGTGTGTTTGTTGCATCCATATAGCATAAGCATTCATGTTGCATCTGTTTCATGGAACTCATACTTCTTTTCTTATATCAGAGGAATATCATGGATAGCTCAAGAAGAAACACCATCAAATACACTTTCAAGAGTCCCAAATTGGATGACCTAAGGAAATTGGGAGATTTGTTAACAGACCCTGAAGGATTCCTAAGCAGATATCGAAAGTTGTGGGTTTTGTTGAGGAAGACCAATGATGAAGGACTTCTCTCAACTCTGCTTCAGTTTTATGATCCAAAATATCACTGCTTCACATTCCCTGACTATCAGCTCTTACCCATCCTTGAGGAATACTCTCAGATAGTTGGTTTGCCTATCAAGGATGAGTCCCCATTTCCTATCTTCGAGGAGGATCCAAAAGAGAAAGAAATAGTCGAGAAGACTCATCTGGAGTTAGTTGACATCAAAAGCAATTTAACTTCTAAGGGCGGAATCTTTGGGTTAACTGCTAAGTTCTTGATTGGAAAGGCTCGTTACTTTGCTAAAAACTCCAACAGGGATGCCTTTGAAGTTGTATTTGCATTACTCATCTATGGACTTTTCTTGTTTCCAAACATTGACAACTTTGTGGACCTAAATGCAATCAAAATCTTCTTGAAACAAAATCCCATACCTACCCTGCTGGCCGAAGCCTATCACTCAGTCCATACAAGAAACGTTCATAGAAATGGACATATTACCTGCTGTGTCCTTATACTGTATAGATGGTTTATTTCTCATCTGCCGAAGGCAGGCGCATTCTGGGATTCCAAGAAAGGATAGTGGTCTCAGAAAGTTATAGCACTCTCCCATGCATATATTGACTGGTATAATAGGGTGTATGATGGAATCCTGATTATAGATAGCTGTGGAAACTATGGTAACGTGCCTCTTCTTGGCATCAATGGTGGTATCAGCTACAACCCTGTATTGGCACGACGCCAATTAGGGTATCCTTTCGAAGACAAACCTCTCAGTGCTCATGTGGAAAGTATTTACTTTGAAACATATGACAAGACCGAAGAACAGAAGGAGTTGATCTTGAATGCTTGGGGTAGCAAGCGCAAAAGAGGAAGAAGTTCTTTAGGAAGACCTAACTGTGTGTTCTTGGAGCCCTACCTCCAATGGGTTAGAAGAAGAGCTATAGAGCTAAAGATGCCCTACAAAAGGCAAGAACCCATTACTTTGAAGAAAGAGCCTGTTTTGTACTTCATGTCAAGAGAAGAAGAACTGGAGATTTCTTTAAGACAAGCCCGAAGGTCAGAGGAAGCCTGGAAGCTCAAGTATCAAGTGGTTGTTGAAGAGAATCTGGAACTCCAAAAGCAGCTACAGACCAAGGACGAGGAGTTACTCTCGTGCAAGAAGAGAAAGACCCTAGGAGATCCAAGTTCCTCTAACAGTCAGCCTCCTGCTTGGAAATCTATTCTCGATAACCTTGTCGCAGAAAGGGATCAGATGGAGAAAGAAATCAGAAGACTCAACGCAAGGCTCTTAGGAGAATTTCCTTAGGACTTTCTAGCTTTTATTTAGCTTTATGTTTAGGGCTTTTGAAAGTGTATCAACTATTGTAATTCATCTTTATTTAATGAAAATGAGGTCTTTTGATATCTCTTGATATTTTACGAACGTCTGAATTCCATGAAACTTTGCATTGCATTTTGCATTTTGCTAAGCTATCAAGACACTAAACTTTGTTTTGCAGACTTTGTGGGGAATGGAGGCTACCAAGTAGATAAACTGGCCCTTTACTTTCCTGATCCCTAACGTCGAGCAGCTGATAGAGATCGGAGGAAGAATTGAAGACCCGCTAAGTTTCATTGACAAGTACAGAGACCTTCTGTCCCTAATGAAACTAAAGGTGAAGGAAGGATTGCTGGAAACGTTGGTGCAACTGTATCATCCCGCATACCGTTGTTTCATATTTCCTAATTTCCAGCTGGTTCCAACTATAGAGGAGTATTCAGCCATGTTGAGTTTACCAATTCAGCATCATCCTCCATTTTCTGGTGTGGAAGGGGAGTTCCTTAACCAAGAGATAGTTGAAGGGTTAAGTATCTGAAAGAGGCATATACGGGAGAACATGACTACTAGAGAAGGATATCGTGGTTTACCAGCTCAGTTTTTGATTGAAAGGGCTATTCACTTTCAAGAAAGGGGGAACTCTGTAATGTTTAAATCAATTTTTGCTCCGCTAGTGTACGAGTTATTCTTGTTTCCCAGTGTCGAAGACTTCGTTGACGTCCAAGCCATCCGAATATTTATGAGTCAGAACCCTGTCCCTACTCTATTAGCTAATATGTACTTCTCAGTTACTACACAATCCATGAAAGGAGAAGGTATGGTTGTCTGTTATGCTCCACTACTCTATAAGTGGTTCATTTCGTATTTACCTACAACTCCAACATTTTGGGAGGTAAGAGACAGTGCCCTTTGGGCTAAGAAACTGATGGAGCTAGAACGTTCTGCTATCAGGTGGTATGATTCGGACCCAAGAGGGACCCTTATGATTGTAAGTTATGGAGACTATCCCAACGTGCCGCTCATGGGACGAAGTGGTTGCATCAACTATAATCCGGTGCTCGCTCGTTGCCAACTTGGTCATCCCATTGAGGAACAACCAGATCCCAAAGAGTTGGAGTTAATCTATTATGGGTATGGAGAGGGATTTGAAGACAAGCTCAAAATGGGGCACGCCTGGTTCCACATTAATCAGCAGAGGTGGACAACTATTGGTCCCGTCACAGAAGCTCATTTGAAATGGGCGCAGGGGATTTCGCTCAGCATGAAGAAGCCTTTTCCATTCTACGAGACACCCACGAGTGCCAAGCAGAAGAGGATGGAGTTGTTGGGAGAGCTGACTGTTGAAAAGGCCAGAACCAAGCAGTGCATCAAGGAGATCATGAAAGAGATCAGGGAAGGCGAAGGGCCCTCCTAATTAGAGTTGTAGCTTTTAGGTTTCCTATTTTATGATCAGTTGTTGTAATCCTGTTTTAAGTTGTATTTCTTTTAATGTAATTCGATCAATGGTTGTAATATTTCCTTTTTGTAAGCACTTGTATTATCTTTCAATAGGAAGGAGTTTATGTTGTTGGTAATCCTGTTATTTACACTGTTTGCGAATAATTTTTAGTTCTTGATGGTTTAGCCTGCATTTGCATCTCATTTGCATCTTTGCATGTGCATGTGCATTTTTCCGTGTCTCATCGTCGTTTTGTCTTCTCCAGAACCGTCACCCTGAATTCTCTACATCGTTACAACACCCGGGCACAGGCTCGAAGAAGATGAATGTCTTAGGATTTCGAGAATTCGGATCAGGTTAACAACAAACTCAACGAATTGAGAGGGGGAATAGGGCATATCATGGAAGCTTTGAATGTTATACGAGCAAAGATGGATACGCAGGTCACTGTAGTCTCAGAGGTCGTGGCTACAACTGTAGAGCCACTGGTTATACCTGTTGTGAACCCTACTCTAGGGATGCCATTTGAGTTTATACGAGCCACAGCTCCTCAATATATGCAACAAGCAGTGCCGTTGTTTAGTGAGAATCAGTAAACTATTCCAACTTATGCTCCGCCTGTGGTGCAGACCCAGTTCCAACCTATTTTTTCAGAATCAGCATCATTTTGATTATGACAATATATCTGTGGAGGAGGATGATCGTAATGAGAAGTTGAGAGCGAGTTTGGAGGTTATGCAGAGGAAGTTGAAGGCTATGGAGGGAACCAATGTCTTCAGTACTGACCTCAAGGACATGTGTTCGGTTACAAATCTGGTAATTCCACCGAAGTTCAAGCTGCCAGGTTTTGAATTATATTCCGGTGCTACGTGCCCCAAAGCGCATTTGGTCATGTACCTCCGGAGAATGGCTGCGTACATGGACAACGATAAGCTAATGATACATTGTTTCCAAGATAGCCTGAAGGGCACCACTGCAAAATGGTACCTATGTTTGGATCAGTCTCAGATCAAGTGTTTTCAGGACGTAATGGACGCCTTTGTGAAACATTATAAGTATAATTTGGACTTAGCTCCAAACCGTAGACAACTGCTGACTATGACTCAAAAGAACACCGAGTCATTCAAAGAGTATGCTCAAAGATGGAGGGAGACGGCCTCGCAGGTTGAACCGTCGTTGACAGAAAAAGAATTAGCTGATTGGTTTGTGGATACTGTAAAGCCTGAATTTTATGAGAAGATGATCAGTAATATTGGTGCCATTTTTTCTGATATTATTGCCATTGGTGTGAAAGTAGAAGCAGGTTAGAAGAATGGAAAAGTAGCCAGTTCACCTAATAGTTCCACTAGTAATAGTGTCAAGAAGTCTCCGGGTAATTTTCATAAGAAGAAAGAAGGTGAGACTAATGTTGTTATGTCAAAGAGTCAGAATCCCAGATGGAAACGATCTCACTTTCAACAACAACCAAGTCCCAGTTTTCCTCAACAACCGATTTACCCTATGCAGTTCGCACAACAACCATATGTGGCGTCCGTTATGCCCACTTTTAACCATCAGATAATGCAACAAGTTCCTGTTCCCCAGCCACCGAATCAGCAGCAGTGGCCGAGAAATCAAAATCAGAATTACCAGCAGCCGAGGCGGCCAGCGCCACAGCAAAATACCCCTCAAAGAAGACAGGCGGTAACACCAAATTTTCCACCCATACCAATGACCTACACAGCATTATACCCATATCTGGTGGAGCAAGGATTAGTTGTTACTAGGCCGTTGGGACCACCATCTGAGAAGTCTCTGCAGTTCTTCAACCCCAATGCAACCTGTGCTTTCCATCAAGGAGGGGTGAGCCATGATTTAGAAGGATGTTTGACATTAAAGAACCTGGTGAAAAGTCTGATGGAGAAGAACATTCTGTCTTTCGCTAATAACCAGCCAAACGTGAAGAGTAACCCCTTGCCAACGCATGGGTCAACTAATACTATCGAAGACGAGAATGATGAAGTGTTGGTCTCAGATGCAGCAAAGATTAAAACTCCCCTGAGAACGTTTCATGCCAAGTTGTTTAGCGCCGGTTTGGCCAAAGTTTGCCATGATGGTTGTATAGAGTGTGATGGTAGTAGTAAAGGCTGTCAATTAGTTCAAGATGATATTCAGCAGTTGATTAATGAAGGTTTCTTACAGATTTTCAGAAAAGAAAGCAGAGTAGCAGTGATTGAACCAGTGTTCAATTTGCCAAAGCAAGTGCCAGTGTTTGACGAAGAAGAATACATATCAGTAGTCCTTGTGTTCAACAATCCAGGGGCAAGTACCGTGAGTCTAGTGTTTAAACAATCAGTTCCAAGATTCAACAAACCTGAAGTTGTTTCTCCTGTTAACAATGCCAGGCGAAATAATTTCCGAAGACCAGTCCCATTTAGGTTCAGAGGAACCAAAGCATTACCGTGGATCTACGAAGACATTATAGGTGGTAAGAAGAAGGAGGAAATGATCCCAAGGAAAGAGGTGGGGGTCGTTATAGAAGGACCAGTCCCAAGGAAGGAGGTGGGGGTTGATGAGAAGAATGTGTCCAGTATAGTAGGAACGGGGAAAATGACGAGGAGTAGGAGGATTTATACCCCTGTGAACAAAGAAGTGTCTGGTAAAGAAGGTGATGTGCATGTACTCGCCAATGACAAAGGTAAAGAAGTGGTCTCCAAAGAGGATGACGAAGAATTTCTCAGAATAATAAAAAGAAGTGACTACAAGGTTGTGGATCATCTCCACCAGACTCCATCAAAAATTTCCATTTTATCTCTGTTGATTAATTCACCAGTCCACCGATCAGCACTGCAGAAAGTATTGGCCCAGGCTCATGTAGCTCAGGACATTACCGCCGGACAATTTGATCATGTTATCGCTAACATTATTGCATGCAATACACTCAGCTTCAGTGATGAAGAATTGACCCAACCAGGTCGGAAACACAATCTTGTGCTGTACATATCAATGAAATGTCATGAGGACACGTTGGCTAGAGTTCTCGTAGACATAGGATCTTCTCTGAATGTTTTACCGAAGAGGGCTCTCGATAAGTTGGCATACCAAGGAGGAATCATGAGACCCACATCATTAATTGTCAAAGATTTTGATGGTTCACATAGATCTGTGATGGGGGAATTTGAGCTACCGGTTTTGATTGGCCCTCAGGAATTCAATGTTCTGTTTCAAGTCTTAGATATTAATCCTGCCTATAGTTGTCTGCTAGGAAGGCCCTGGATCCATGAGGCTGGCACTGTCACCTCAACCCTACATCAGAAAATGAAGTTTGTGGTTGATGATAAGTTGGTCATTGTGCATGGGGAAAAAGACTTGATGGTTAGTAATCTATCGTCTTTCTGTTACATCGAGGCTGATGAGGATGCGTTGGAGACTTCTTTCCAAGCCCTGGAAATAGCTAATGCAGTTATGATTGACAATGAGAAGCCAGTGGTACCGGAATATCCATCCTTTGCTTCGTATAAAAGTATCCAGTCTGCCCTTCAAGAAGGCGTGCCCGCAGGTTAGGGCGAAGTTATTGAGGTTGAGAAGATGGACCGACACCAAGGGTTGGGTTACAGACCAACTCCAGAAGATGAGGCTGCTTCAGGTATAAGAAGAGGAAGGATGAAGATAAAGACTGTGCAGGAAACATTTGTCAGAGGTGGACATCAGGTCCATGCAATCATTGGAAGTGCTGAAGAAGAGGAAGATATTGATCGTTTGGTCTTTCGCCAGGAAGGTGCGTTAAGAAATTAGGAGTCTGTTGAGATCCCAACTTTGTACCCAGAACCAGAATAACTTGTTTTGATTTGTTGTTTTCATCTCCCTAGTCTTGCCCAAAGCTAGTGGATTGTTTTGTACGGGCCTCCGTTTTCAATATCTTAATCAATGAAATGACTTTTTGCTAAAATTCTCGTTGTCTTTACTTTATTGCATTCTTTTTCTATAAATGGCAGTCTTTTCAAAACAAACATCCTCATCTCGCATGTTCTTGAATTGTTGTGCATTTTAATAAGATAAGTCATTTTATCGTTCAGAATGAATCATAAACCTATTGTATTCAATGACCTTGCTCTTACCATTGACTTCGACTCCCCTGTATATCAAGCTGAGGAGGAGGAAGATTATGAGGTGCCCAAGGATCTAGCAGATATGTGTGACTACCAGTATACGGATCTCCAGCCTCATGAGGAGCAGGTGGATGTCATCAATCTTGGCACTGAGGAAGAGAAGAAAGAGGTTAAGATTGGGGCATCGCTGAAACCAGAAATTAGACAGCGGTTGATTTCACTCCTTGAAGAGTATGTGGTCGTGTTCGCTTGGTCCTACCAAGACATGCCTGGCTTAGATACAGATATTGTGGTCCACAAGTTACCGCTCAAGCCTGAGTGCCCGCCAGTAAAACAAAAGCTTCGTAGAAGTCATCCTGACATGACCCTCAAAATTCGAGATGAAGTTAAGAGACAGTTGGATGCCGGTTTTCTAGCAGTTTCTAATATTGTTCCAGTTATGAAGAAGAATGGAAAGGTACAAATGTGCATGGATTATAGGGATCTTTACAAAGTTAGTCCCAAGGATGATTTTCCTCTACCACATATCGATATGCTGGTAGACAACACGGCTCGTTTCACCATGTTCTCATTTATGGATGGTTTTTCAGGCTACAATCAGATTAGAATGGATCTAGCTGACATGGACAAAACTACTTTCATCACCCCGTGGGGTACTTACTGTTACAAGGTTATGCCTTTTGGATTGAAGAATGCCGGGGCAACTTACCAGAGAGCTATGGTGACCCTTTTCCATGATATGATCCACAAGGATATTGAAGTGTACATGGACGACATGATAGCCAAATCATAGAGTGAGGAGGAGCACGTGGACTATTTGTTAAAATTGTTTAAGAGACTTAGAAAGTATCAATTGAGGTTAAACCCTACAAAGTGTACCTTCGGAGTCAGATCAGGGAAGTTATTGGGTTTCATTGTTAGCCAGAAGGGCATTGAAGTGGATCCAGATAAAGTACGAGCAATTCAAGAAATGCCAGCCCCGCAAACCGAGTCTCAAGTCAGAGGATTTTTGGGCCGTTTGAATTACATCTCCAGGTTCATCTCCAACTGACTCCAATATGTGCGCCAATTTTCAAATTACTCCGTAAGAATTAGCCAGTAGAATGGAATGCTGACTGCCAACAAGCTTTCGAGAAGCTCAAAAGTTATCTCCAAGAACCTCCTATTCTAATTCCTCCGGTTCCCGGAAGACCTCTCTTTATGTATTTGACTGTTTTGGAAGAATCTATGGGCTGTGTTTTGGGACAGCATGACGAGACTGGCCGGAAAGAACATGCAATTTATTATCTGAGTAAGAAGTTTGCAGACAGTGAAAGCCGTTACTCACTACTTGAAAAGACTTGTTGCACTCTGGCTTAGGCCGCCAAACGTCTAAGACAGTACATGATTTGTCATACTACCTTATTGATTTCCAAAATGGATCCGATAAAGTACATTTTCGAGAAACCTGCTCAAACGGGTAGACTTGCCCGCTGGCACATGTTATTATCTGAATATGACATTCGGTATGTCACTCAAAAGGCCGTTAAAGGAAGTGTTCATTCAGAATATCTTGCCGATCAACCAGTCGAGGACTATGAACCACTCAAGTTTGATTTCCCTAACGAGGACATTATGGAAGTGAAAGATGGTGAAGAGTCAAACTCTGAAGAAGATCCCAGGGCTGAGTATAGGTGGAAGATGATGTTCGATGGTTCGTCCAATTACAAGGGGCATGGGGTAGGTGTTGTTATAATTAATCCTGAAGGTGGCTACACCCCTCTTACAGCCAGATTGGATTTTGGGTGTACGAATAATATTGCTGAGTATGAAGCATGCATTCTGGGTCTGGAAGCTGCAATCGATCTTGGAATCTGTTTTCTTGAAGTTATGGGTGACTCTGCTCTAGTCATTTATCAAATCAGAGGCGAGTGGGAGACAAAAGATGAGAAGCTTATCCCTTATCAGGCATATGCTTTGGAGTTGATTAAGTGTTTTGATGAGATAACTTTTCGCCATGTGCCACGTACTGAGAATCATGTGGCTGATGCTTTAGCAACACTGGCTTTGATGTGGCAAGTTAGATTTATCAATGAAGATCCAGTAATCAGTATTGTCAGGAAGACTGAGCCTGCCTACTGCCAGTCCATTGAAGAAGAATCAGACGGCAAACCTTGGTTCCATGACATTTTAAACTTCCTAAAGAATCAGGAATATCCGGCCAACGCCTCCGTTCTTGATAGGAAGACTCTGCAAAGATTGTCAGCCAAGTTCTTCATCAGCAACGGTGTACTGTACAAAAGGAATCATGATATGGTTTTGTTAAGATGTGTCGATAAGAGAGAAGCAGACTTGCTGATCCATGATATCCATGAAGGAGCTTTTGGCACCCATGCCAATGGACATGCCACGGTTAAGAAGATTTTGAGGGCGGGATACTATTGGTTGACTATGGAGACTGATTGCATCCAGTACGCTAGAAAATGCCATAAATATTAGATTTATGCGGACAAAATGCATGTTCCTCCTACTCGGTTGAATGTGCTATCATCGCCCTGGCTGTTCTCTATGTGGGGCATCGATATGATTGGGGCAATTAAACCTAAAGCGTCTAATGGGCATCGTTTCATTTTGGTGGCTATAAATTACTTTACCAAGTGGGTGGAAGCCGCCTCTTATGCGAACGTGACTAAGCAAGTAGTTGCTCGCTTCATTAAGAACAACATCATTTGTCGTTATGGGATTCCGAGTAGAATCATAACTGACAACGGAACCAATTTGAATAACAAAACCATGAAGGAATTGTGTGATAACTTCAAGATTGAACACCATAACTCTTCACCGTATCGTTCAAAAATGAACGGAGCAGTCGAAGCCGCAAACAAGAATATCAAGAAAATTCTTCAGAAAATGGTCAAAACATACAAGGATTGGCATGAGATGTTGCCATATGCACTACATGCATATAGAACGTCAGTCAGAACATCAACGGGGGTAACCCCTTTTTCGTTGGTATATGGAATGGATGATGTCCTCCCTATAGAAGTCGAGATATCTTCTTTGAGGATATTGATGGAAACAAAGCTTGATGAAGCTGAATGGGTTCAAGAAAGATATGATCAGCTGAATCTAATTGACGAGAAGCGCCTGACAGCCATGTGTCATGGTCATTTGTACCAGAAGAGGATGAAGAGAGCATTTGATAAAAAGGTCCGCACTCGGGAATTTCGAGTAGGCGAGTTGGTACTTAAGAAAATTCTGCCGTCGCAGAAAGACGCCCTGGGAAATGGGCACCCAATTATGAAGGTCCATTCGTAGTCAAGACAGTGTTTTCAGGAGGGTCTCTATTTCTTACAACTATGGATGGTGAACAGCTTGCGCATCCTGTGAATGCTGATTCGGTGCAGAAGTATTATGCTTGAGACAAGAATACCTCACCGGTATCCAGGAATCCTCAAGGAAGCTCAAGTTTTGCTACAACTAGAGTCCTTAGTCATTAGGGTTATTGGTCGTTAAATACAATGTAACTTTTGCCAAATTGCCATTTTGTTGCATTTGTAATATTTCATGGGACTCTACTATTTGGCAAGTCACCATTTTTCAATGAATATCAGCTATTGAACCATCTTCGTGTTTAATACGCTATAATCTTTATTTTGCAAACTTTGTCATTTTCTCTTGATTTTTGAAAACGGAAATGTTGCAATTTCTAAGAAAACACAAAGATAAACTAAGTGTTACTCTGGAATTAAAACGTTGTGGAATCAAGTTTATACAGGAAGAATTAGCAGTACTATATTTTTGGGCATGGATCTGCCATCTCCAGTGAAAAGAAGGTTGCCCCGGTTATCCTTGATGTTTGGGTTTCAGGGTGTTGGCTTGTGCTTTCCTTTCTTCTTTCCTGTTTTGCGTCGTTCGCGTCGTTTCTAGCATATAGCTAAACATATGCATCATACCTTAGCATCTTTGCATATTTGTGCTCTGTTTTGCTTGTGGTCTGTTGTTGGTGTCTGTCATTATTTCCCCAGTGAAGTAAAGACATTCCTGGTTTGCTTTGTGTCGTGCTTGTTCGGTCTTAACCTTTGCGCGCCAGATTTGAATCTTTAAACCTTTTGCTGTTCCTAAAAAGTTTAACATTAAAGATTTTGTAAAACTGTTCTCGTTTGAATCGTGTCAAACTTGAACTAGGACTTTGTTTGAATCGTGTCAAGCATTGTCTTGTGTTTTAAAACTTGTTATTGTTTGAATCGTGTCAAACCTGAACAGAGTCTTTGTTCGAATCGTGTCGGGCACTGCCTCTTGTTTTAAAACTGTTCTCGTTTGAATCGTGTCAAACTTGAACTAGGACTTTGTTTGAATCGTGTCAAGCATTGTCTTGTGTTTTAAAACTATTCTTGTTTGAATTGTGCCAAACTTGAACTAGGACTTTGTTTGAATCGTGTCAAGCATTGTCTTCTTGTTTTAAAACTTGTTCTTGTTTGAATCGTGTCAAACCTGAACAGAGTTTTTTTTCGAATCGTGTCGGACACTGCCTCTTGTTTTAAAACTGTTCTCGTTTGAATCTTGTCAAACTTGAACTAGGACTTTGTTTGAATCGTGTCAAGCATTGTCTTGTGTTTTAAAACTGTTCTTGTTTGAATCGTGTCAAACTTGAACTTGGACTTTGTTTGAATCGTGTCAAGCATTGTCTTCTTGTTTTAAAACTTGTTCTTGTTTGAATCGTGTCAAACCTGAACAGAGTCTTTGTTCGAATCGTGTCGGACATTGTTTCTTGTTTTAAAACTGTTCTCGTTTGAATCGTGTCAAACTTGAACTTGGACTTTGTTTGAATCGTGTCAAGCATTGTCTTGTGTTTTAAAAATTGTTCTTGTTTGAATCGTGTCAAACTTGAACTTGGACTTTGTTTGAATCGTGTCAAGCACAGTCTTCTTGTTTTAAAACCGTTCTAGTTCGAATCGTGTCGGACATTGAACCCTTACCTTGGATTTTTGAAAACTTGCTTTAAAACAAGAAGACAGTGCTTGACTCGATTCAAACAAAGTCCAAGTTCAAGTTTGACACGATTCAAACAAGAAAAAATTTTAAAACACAAGCTTCTTGGAACAAATTTCTTCAACCTTATAAGACTCCTAGTTGGTGCGCAGGGTTTGTCTCTGTCTTCCTGGCTTTTCTTGAAGATCTCATTTTGAACTCTTCAGTATAATATCCCAGGAAGTCTTTGCTGGGTTGTCTGTCCTTTTGACAGATCCCTAGTGATCAGGTTCTTCTTTCTGGTTTCATGCCCAGGAAGAATGTGAGTTTGTTTTGTCCCCAATAGTCAATCTCCCCGGATCGTTCCCCGGTGAAGATTGTCTGTGGTCTTTTCCCCAGTGTTTCTTTGGAGTTTCCCCGGTGAATCTCTTTTGTTGGTTAGCTTGCATCCCCAAGGAGTCTCTTCCTTGTGGATACTAACCTTTCTTCTTGCTTCCCCAGTGAAGCTTCCCTCTGTGTTGGCAGCCCTTCTTTCGTCGGTGTCCTGTTTTGTCTACATCTTTGCATCTTCTTTGACATCTTATCATCATGTTTGTTGCATTGCATGTCTGCGCATCTGAGGGTAAAATTTTCGGTTATTTGTATTTAAATATCTTTCACTTTTGATTCCAAGAAGATCTTCATCTCTCATGTCATCCGGTGAAGATATTTAAATAGGGGCAACTATTGTACCCCAAATTTTACCCTCATTTTTCTGCTAGTTGATGTCTTATTTATTTAACTTAACATTTATTTTAGCATCTTTATCTGTCTTTAATTTAATTTAATTTCAATATGGCCTATTTTATTTAATTTATATTTAAATTGTTTTATTTTGTTAATTTAATTTCCAAACTCAATTTAATTTTAAATTTTAATTTTCTAAGAAAATTTAGTTTGATTAATTAGTTTTTAATTTAGTTTACTTTTTATAACTAATTTAAATTAAGGTTAATTAATTTTTATCATTTTTATTATTTGTCATATTATAATTTCAAATTTAAAGAAAACTAAAACTTTTTTTCATTAAGAACCCACTGGTCCACTGTGGCACTCTTGCTAGCTTTGATTGGAGGAATCAGTTTTGATGTTAGCCAATAAGGAACGAGCTTGTGGTTTGTTGACTTTTCAATCTTCCCAACAACCAGTAGAAGTGCAACGTGTGGCAATTGAAGAAAGGAAAAATCAGTTCATCTTCTTCCCTCTCCTTGTCGTGTGTAATTTGCAAATGAGAAATTGAATTCAATCAAATTCGAATTCAACAAATTCAAACTCAACAAGTTCTCATCTCATCTTGGCGCGTCCTTATTCAAATTTGGATTCACCCAAGTTTTTCCCCTTTGAGCTTCCAAGCCTTAGTTCTTCAAAAAGCAATTGTGAAGTTTTCCATTCTCAGCTCAACTCTGCACACCCTGCGAACGAGCCAGAGCAATGTCTTTATCCACTTCCTCTTTCAATACTCACCTGTTTACCACCAGAAGTTTAGTCTCAGAAGCAATAAACAATTTAAACATTGACCCTGCAAAGTTTTCGAGTTTCTGCAACAAGGAGAGTTTGCCTCCTAAGGTTCAACGTTTGAATTTCAATTGCAAAACCCTAGCCTCCAATATTTGAAGTTGGGAATTCTCTTGACCCGACCCAATATCATTGCCTATATAAAGAGGCTTAGGTTCAGTTCATCAGAATCAACAATTCTCCTCACAAACACTTTTTTTCAAGCTTCGTGTGAATTGAGGAAGTGAGTCTCTAAGTGGCTGTGGAAGTGTTCTGTATGCTCAAAGCATTTGGCAAAGCTTCTGTTTGGTATTCTTTCCCTTTTACTTTCTCATTTTATCATAGTCATCTTTTTTTGTTCATTGTTCATGTATCATATATTGAATCCTTTTTTATTTGTGCTTTGATTTTATTTGCTATGATGTTATTATAAATTGTCATGCTGTTCATGATCACTTATCGTGCTACAAAGTTTATGGTTTTGTTATTTTTTTCAGAATATAACATTTTCATGTGTAAGAATGTAGTTTGCTGCTAATGGATTTGAACTTTCATGAGTTTGTTGTGTGGCTACCTTTATTGAGTTCATCACACTGATTGAGATCGTGAAATATTGCTTTGCTTATGTTCCTGATCATACCTCATATAACTTATCTATACGTTAGATCCATAGTTGTTTGTTGTTTTGGAACTGGGTACTTATGTGGTTGTATTTTGTTCCAAGTTGTCTCTTTTTACCTTTATCTTGTATGTTATACCCTTGATGATTCCCCTAATCCGGGAAAAGCAACATTTCATACGCGTAATGGCCCCAAAACACGCCCATGATACGCGTAACGCCGAGTCCTATACGAGTATGAACATGCCCCATACGCGTATGACCTGGGCAAAACCAGAAAAATTCTGCAGAACTTGCTGCTACGGGTTCCAACCAAAAACCCTCCAAATCATCATCCAAACTCAGAAAAACACCAATTTGAGGTATAACAATACATATCCAACATGTATAAACAACAAAGAACACAATCAACCTGAGTTTAGACACATTTGAATTAATTCTTACCAATTTCTAAACATTATGGTTTTTACTATATTTATCATTTCAATCCAATAACAATCACAAACACACATACATAATCATACACAAGCATACAATAATTGAGTTTCGCACCCTTACCCGATTTAATCGATTCTAGAAGTTGTTTTCTTTGATTTCCAAGATTTTCTCCCTTTTTCTCTTCTTCTTCTCTTTTCTCCCCTTTTTCCTTCTTCTCTTTTTCTTTCTCTCTATTTTTCTCTCTTTCTATTTTCTATTCTTATTATCTTAATGAAAATATTATGAAAAGACCAAAATACCCCCACACTCAATTACCTCGCAAATGTTCCCAAAACGCGATAAAATATCACAACATTGAAAAATAACATATTTACAAATAAAAGTCCGAAATAAAATAATATAATAATAAAATAATCAAAACGACTCGATTAAATAAAACTCACCCAAAACTGGGGCGTTACAACTCTCCCCCACTTAGAAATTTTCGTCCTCGAAAATATAACCGATACCAACAACTACGGACACGGCTCTCGCACTCTGATTACCCGAAACCATCAAGACTATCAATCTCACGTCCAAAACCTAACTCTTTCTCATATTCACCAAAAATCACTGTTCACTGCCAATATATCCAACCACACCCTCTACTGTGTTCTCTCCCACACTAAACACAAGCCTCATAACTGCTCAAATAAATCCAACTCTCTGACCCTTAAAACAGACATGCATAAAGATTTTCGACTTACACATCAGGCACAACAACCTCCTTTCCCCAAGGATAACCCCAAACCAATTCATAACTCGCCACGAATCCTAATCATCCTCGTGGTCTCTATTCCTTCAGACCAAACCAGTACTCAATATTCTTGTAATTACCAAGCACTTCGAATCTAGAATCCTAAAGATAATACTTCCAACATAATACAACTGCAACCAGTTCCAATTCCACAATAGTACTGATCCTTTCACGAATTCTCAAATGTCGAAAACATAAGCCACGACGTTACTCTCTTGCATTAACACACTGACTATACTCATCAAAGATGCATCCCAAACAATCGACTTCCCCTTTGCAAGTCAACTGAAGTAACGAAAACGCTAATCTTGGAAAAACCCTCCAAAACCTCCGGTAATAACCAACTAAAGTCCAAAAGCTTCCAATCACCTTAACCAACTTCGGAACCTCTCATGGTAACACCGCATCTACTTCCGATGATAACAAATATAATCCGTCACATAAAGTCGATCAAAGCCTCAACTCAAACAAATCACCACTCTTATCAAACATTCCAACATAAGTAATTCTAATCAAACTTAATCAACCCATTCCAGTTACCTAATCCTGAAAGTGAACACTTATTCTCAATCGTCACCCTATACCACTGTCCGTACTCCATACACAATTTCTGCTCTTGACAATTCAAACTCCAACCTGTTGCAACAACCAACCAAAAGGAACTCTCAAATATTACATCCACCCCTAAGGGTCTCCTCAAGATTTCCATAGTCTCCATACCATCAAAGAATTTCAAATCGTTCGCAATTCGTCACAATTCAAAACTCAAGCTATGCATAACACAACCGCAAGTTCCCATACTACTCACTGGTTAACACGCAACCTTCTACTATCATCTTATTCCTTACCAACCATGATGGACCTCTTCAAGTCAATATACTAATGTTTCATCCAAAAACACATTTGAAAACGATGCATCACCGACGTCCTATCACTGTGACTTCCTGCCAATTTCCAGAATACTATCACCATAAACAAGGCCAACATCTTATTCCCATCTCCTAAGAGTGTCCTACTCACTTAGCAGATATAACCTCGACTAATCACCTTTATCCAATTTAAGTTCACACTCTACTCTCTGAGAACAACCCTTAGTAATACTCAATCATTATCCCTCAGAGACATTCCAACTTAATCCACATACACAAACCTCTAATCCGTCTCATCTTCTGCTATAAGAATCCTCATCGACGCAACAAAACAATCTGCAACCATCCTTACATTTTAAGTAATCCATTCCGCACCACTACCAAAGCCGGAAAGACACGTCCATTCCATCCAACATAATTCCCGTCTGCTATCAACAAGAGATTAAGGGTGATCAGTTCCTCAATTTGTCAATAGACAGCCGACAACCATGATGGGGCATAAACCATCTCCACCAAACTATAATAGCGTGTCTTGCATCCTGTGCACCAAACTACTTAAGGCACAAATCCATAGTCGACCTAAACCTTACCTCCGCATTCCCTCCAAAATTTGGAACAACACTGACCAAACGACACTTACAATCTTGCAATTCACAACACACTGAGCCAGCGCTCTACACCTCAAGCAACATGGAGAAGTAATAGCTTCTCCCCTACTCATCTCATTCTAATCCTTCCAACTGTAAACACACCAAAATCCATCTCAAAGTCTTTACCATAAATAGTCAAAGAACAATTTAAACAAACCAAAGAAGTAGTTACCGACCCCTAAGCAGAAGTATCGATAACCATCTTACCATCCATCGAAGACAACACAAGATTCAAACACTTCGCGCACTCAGACGAAATAAACGAATGAGTCGCTCCAGTATCAATAATGGCAACTAAAGGCGTACTATTAATAAAGCAAGTACCTCTAATCAGACGATCTGCACTTGAAGTCTGAGTCCCTGCCAATGAAAACACCTTCCCACCAGTTGGAGCTTTCTTCGGATTAGGACACTTCGTGCTAATATGACCTGTTTCACCACAATTGAAACACTTCACCATATTCTTCCTTTTACAATCAGCTGTGACATGTCCCGAACCTCCACACTTGGAACATTTCAGTTTATTCTTCCCACAATCAAACTGAAGATGTCCTACTTCACCACACTTGTAACACTTAATGTAACACCTCGGAGGACTAGACATTCCTCCCCCACTTGCCTTTTTCTCAAAGTTACCCCTCGGCTTACCATGGTCAGCGGGTGTCACATAAGGCCCACTACGAGACTGTTGTTTCCCTTTCCTGTCATTCACACTCTTATAGTGAGTAGCACGCGCCTTCCTATCCTCCTCGTAAATCCTACAACAATCCACCAATTCAGAAAACCTTCTAATCCTCTGATAACCGATTGCCCGTTTAATCTCCGGACGCAATCCGTTCTCATACTTCACACACTTAGAAAACTCAACAGTCGCTTCAACATAATGAGGATAAAACTGCACCAGCTCAACAAACTTAGCAGTATAGTCAACCACAGACATATTACCCTGTTTCAACTCCAAGAACTCAATCTATTTCTTTTCCTTCACACCTTCAGGATAATACTTCCTCCGAAACTCTCGGCTAAACAATTCCCAAGTAACCTCTTCATCATCCACTTCCAACACTTGGCGCAAACTAACCCACCAATCATCAGCTTCTTCCTTCAGCATGTGAGTACCCAGTCTCACCTTATTCCCTTCAGCACAATCCATCACCCGAAAGATTCTTTCAATCTCCTTAAGCCAAAATTATGCACCATCCGAATCATATCTTCCCTTGAAGATAGGCGGTTCGTTCTTCCTGAACTCATCATTACCAACAGCATTCGGTACACCCTGCACCTCACGAGCCATATTCTGTTCATTTCCAATAACATCAACTATGGTTAAACAAACAACTCACCGAACCACAAATACCAACAAGGACTGACACAAACTGACACGGACTAGCTCTGATACCACTTAATGTAACACCCCCAATCTATACCCCCAAATAAACAAATAGTTAATTAAAAATTCAAAATTTCATCAGAGTATAATTAAAAACCCGGCATAGACAGGGAGCATCACATCAATTTGAAACAAACATAAAACACCTGCTCATAAAGATATGCAATAGTGGGGTAGCAATCAACAGAGGAACTCAGTTCCTTACACCCACATTTCAGATTTTAGAATAAAAGCGGAAAATCTAAATCTGAATAACATATATATATATATATATATATATATATATATATATATATATATATATATATCACTTGACAAGTTTGTCATACATCAAGTCATACAGGTACAAGCCAAAAGATATGTGTACATATACAAAATAATCACAAACGGCTACTCTAACTACCCGGTGTCACATATCAGAGCCGACCGACAAAAGAATGAAGACACAAAGCTTCACAAAAAGACCTCCAGCAACTCTAATCTGCAATGCCTCATAGAGCATTATAAAACAGCAGAAGGGTGAGAAAAACAATCATTATACAGTTGCATACAATTATATATTAACACAAAAAAAAGCACAAGTAGAACATTTCTCACCACAAATGCACCACAATCAAATATAACACAACACAGTGCAAGTATCAGGTATTCATCACCAATGCCCATCAATCATACACAATGCACTCATCATCAACACCATTATACACATTCCATCTCATTAATCACATTTACAATTCCATACACAATTAATCCATGATTTATGCAAATGCATAGAGACCAACACAATGACTCTATGCACATGCCATGCGGTACCGACTCCAATATTTCATGTTTCATCACCAGTTCACTCAAGAACTATTGGAACCATCGCTCGTTACTGAGGGACGCTCAAGTAACACCCCGTCGGGCCTACGATTTCACCCGTCACTTTAGGTCCTCACATGGGCACACGACGTTTATGGATCGCTTTAGGTCCCCACATGGGCACACGATCCGATCGCTTTAGGTCCCCACATGGGCACACGATCGTCTATAACCATCGCTTTAGGTCCCCACATGGGCACACGATGTTATAGCAGATTCCCTCTGGAGCCAAACCGTCACTCAGGACGTCACAACAATGCATATCATGATGCTTGACATACAATGACCCATGACATTTAATATGCACACATATATGCAACCATCTCACTTAACATAATTCATGCTTTTCAATTCAAGCCCAAAAAAATGCATTTATACCATACAACAGCACGCAAATCATACCATATCCATATCAACAGCACATTGCATGAAACACACCAATTACACCCAATTATAACGACAAAAGTCGACAAAACGATACTATTCCAAATTCCCGACATAATTAAATCGGCCAACGATTCCCAAATCATCATAATCATATAGTACAGCTCAATAGCTTTCTAACGATACCAAGAATGTACAAATCAGATAAACGAAACCCAAGTTACGAAAGAAAAACGAAACGATATTTTGAAAAAGTCCCATTTTGCAATTTTCCTGACCATACGCGTATGGCCTTACTCATACGCGTACGGCCAACACTCATACGCGTACCATACGCGTATCACTAAAAGGCCGGGAAAAGCAACATTTCATATGCGTAATGGCCCCAAAACACGCCCATGATACGCGTAACGCCGAGTCCCATACGCGTATGAACATGCCCCATAAGCGTATGACCTGGGCAAAACCAGAAAAATTCTGCAGAACTTGCTGCTACGGGTTCTAACCAAAAACCCTCCAAATCATCATTCAAACTCGGAAAAACACCAATTTGAGGTATAACAATACATATCCAACATGTATAAACAACAAAGAACACAATCAACCTGAGTTTAGACACATTTGAATCAATTCTTACCAATTTCTAAACATTACGGTTTTTACTATATTTATCATTTCAATCCAATAACAATCACAAACACACATACATAATCATACACAAGCATACAATAATTGAGTTTCGCACCCTTACCCGATTTAATCGATTCTAGAAGTTGTTTTCTTTGATTTCCAAGATTTTCTCCCTTTTTCTCCTCTTCTTCTCTTTTCTCCCCTTTTTCCTTCTTCTCTTTTTCTTTCTATCTATTTTTCTCTCTTTCTATTTTCTATTCTTACTATCTTAATGAAAATATTATGAAAAGACCAAAATACCCCCACACTCGATTACCTCGCAAATGTTCCCAAAACGCGATAAAATATCACAACATTGAAAAATAACATATTTCCAAATAAAAGTCCGAAATAAAATAATATAATAATAAAATAATCAAAACGACTAGATTAAATAAAACTCTCACAAAATTGGGGCGTTACATTAGCGAGGATGATCACTAACCCTGAAGCTTTCAGAGCCAAGTACGGAGGTCTGCTACCTCTGTTAAGAGTCCATGTGATTGAAGGAATCATGGAGGCACTCATTCAGTTTTATGATCCGGTCTATCACTGTTTCACATTCCCGGATTACCAGCTTGCACCAACGCTGGAGGAGTATTCTCACCTAACTGATTTACACATTACTGACCGAGCTCCTTTTTCTGGACTAGAAGAAATTCCAAAGGATCAAACCATTGCAAGAGCAATCTATTTGGATGAGTCAGAAATCAAGACTCACATGACCACCAAGGGTGGGCTCCTAGGTTTGCCAGCCCAGTTTCTGACAAAGAAGCCTATGTACTTTGCTAGTATAGGGAACATGATTGCTTTTGAAAGCATCTCTGTCTTACTCACCTACGAATTATTTCTGTTTCCCAACATTAATAGCTTTGTCGATATCAACGCCATTAAGGTTTTTCTCATTGGAAACCCTGTGCCAACTTTGCTCGCGGACGCTTATCATTTTGTACACTTAAGCAATTTATACAGCGGAGGAATGATCACGTGCTGTGTTCCTTTGCTATACAAATAGTTTATCTCTCATTTACCCAAGTCTGCTGCATTTTGGGATCATAAGAGTGCCTTACGTTGGTCGTAGAAAATCATGTCTCTTACCAACTCTGATATAGATTGGTGCAATAGGATTTATGACGGGATCAGGATCATTGACCGTTGTGGAAACTTCCCCAACGTACCCCTCATAGGAACTAAGGGAGGAATCAACTACCATCCAGTATTGGTTCGTCGTAAATTTGGATACCCGATGAGGCATGTCCCGCGTAATGCTCATCTGGAGGGTCTTTTCTTCAAAGAAGGAGAAAATGACAGGGCACTAAAGATGGAAATAGTGCACGCTTGGAAACATGTTCATAAGAAAGGACGAGAGTCTCTAGGAAAACCGGATTGTGTCTCGGTGGAGCCTTATCTCCACTGGGTACAAACTAGAGCTCTTAAGCTAAAGATGCCTTATCCTCGTCACGAAGTTCTTTCGCCGAGGGAATCATTCATGTACTTCATGACTGAAATGGAAAAACTTCAGGTTACTCTCAACAAAGTTCAACAAGAGAGGAGGTCTTGGAAGATTAAATACCGGACCCTTAATGTAGAGTGTACCAAAATACAGCAACTGCTGAAAGATAAGGATGCTCTGATCGAGATTTTAGAGCAACATGCTGTGGATAATGAGGATGACCAAAGGAATTTGCTCGTTCCTTTCACTTGGCAAAGGAATGACAACCCGACAACGACCCAAGAGCCCTGGTCCAAGAAAAGGAAAGTACCAGAATCAGCACCCGGTTTCTCCCCAGAGAGGACTCGGGACCCCTTAGCTTAGGTTTCTGTTTCCGCACCTTGTAATCTACTGTATTTCTATTTTTGCAATCCTTTGAATTCAATAAAACGGGGTTTCCCCACTGTTTGATATTTGAAATCTAATTGTCGAAGTTTATTTTGATTAAACAAAAAAAACAACAATTAATATAATCATTGCATTCATCATTCTCACATCACGTATTCTTCTTACCTACGAATCTCACGTTTGTGTCTCGGTTCTAGAGTCAAACTGTCACATTCGTACAATACTCAGGCCAATCGTCAGAAAAAGATGGATGGTCTCGAGGAAGAGAACAGAGAGTTGAGAGAAGAGATCGACGCTCTGAGAGAGGATATGAGAAAGCTTCATAACGACATGCAAGCCATGGCAGAAGCTCAGCTACAAAGGACTGTGATCTCGGAGATCACCTCAACACCCATAGTGGAAAAGTCCGATCCTAGGTACAAAATGCCGAAAGATCGTCCCTGGGGCATGCCACTTAACTATATCCCGGAAGGATATATCCCGTTAATCAATGAGGATCAGGGACCGCAGCAGGAACCGCTGGGCCTGAAGGTTACAAACTTTGGGAAAGTGAAGATGCCAGGGGCAAGACAGCAGGTCCTAAAGGTTACAAACTTGGGGAGGCACCGAGAGTCTCGGCGATAATGACTATACCACCGCCCATGGTACACACTGTCCCGGAAGGACAGATTCCATAGATACCTTCTGGTGGAAACGACAACATGTTCGAAAGAATGAATGAGTTCCATGAGCAGTTCCTGGGAATGCAGAAAGAACTGCAGGCCCTTCGCGGTCAGGATTTATTTGGAAAGGACGTCGCGGACCTCTGTTTGGTCCCCAATGTGAAAGTCCCGCACAAATTCCAGGTGCCCGAATTTGAAAAGTACAAGGGTAACTCTTGCCCTCAGAGTCACTTGGTGATGTACGCTCGACGAATGTCAGCTCAGACAGAGAATCAGGATTTACTGATTCACTACTTTCAGGATAGTTTAACCGGTGCCGCACTAAAATGGTACATGGGTTTAAACCGTGCTATGATTAGCACTTTCAGAGATCTTAGCACTGCCTTCGTCCAACAATATAAATACAATCTGGACATGGCACCAGACAGAGATCAACTCAGATCAATGTCACAAAAGGACAAGGAAACCTTTAAGGAATACGCTCAGAGATGGCGTGAAATTGTCGCTCAAATTTGTCCACCTCTTGAGGAAAAAGGATGACCAAGATCTTCTTAAAGACCTTAAGCTCATTTTATTACGACAGAATGGTTGCCAGTGCGCCCAGTGACTTCACCGAGATGGTCGGTATGGGAGTTCGTCTTGAGGAAGTCGTCCGAGAGGGACGTCTAGTCAAAGACACTGGATCATCAAGTAGTACAAAGCGATACGGTAGTACTCTCCCTAAGAAAAAAGAGCAGAATATTGGGAATATCTCTCTCGGAAAGCAAAGGCGACGTTATTAACCAGTAGCGGTTGTGACTCCTGCTATCAATCATGCGCCTATTTCTATGTATCAACCTCAGGTTGTGCAGAGCCAACCTAATCAGCAAAGGACTCAACAGCCTCTTCAGCAGGCTCGTCCTCCATACAATAATAACCGTACAACGCGGCCACCAGGATTTGATCCTATACCCGTATTGTACGCAGAACTATTTCCGTTACTACTGGCTAAGGGGCATGTCCAGACTAAGTCCCCTCTTACAGTACCGGAAAATCCGCCTTTTTGGTTTAAGGTGGATCAGACTTGCCCTTACCATCAAGGA